>JALAZF010000657.1:0-2769206 GCA_022829125.1 Lathyrus tuberosus | reverse complement strand
AAATTGGAGTCGTCCAACAGTTTGTATCCCCGATAACGTTCACCTCTGTGGTCGAGGTAGGTTTGTTGATGCTCGGATGGGTCAGTATCTCTTGGATCACTGATTTGTTCCCTCATTTCTTCTTAGTGCTCGCTAGCTTTGAGAGCACGTCTGCTCAAGAATTATGCTCGCGCGAGATGTGAGCCACCTCCGCGGAGACAAATTTCTTCAACTTTTCTTGTACCAAGGTTAGGTATTCAATGAGACTATCTTTTTTGGTCTGAAATTCTCCCCGAACTTGTGATGCTACGAGCTGAGAGTCTGTAAAGATTTTGACTTCTTTTGCGCCAAGGTCTTCTGCAAGTCGAAGTCCTGCGAGGAATGCCTCATACTCAGCTTGGTTATTTTATGTTTTGAAAGATAGCTCTAGTGAGACTTACATCAAGATACCCTCCTCGTTTTCGAGGATAATGCCTGCCCCGCTGCCTTTTGCACTGGAGGCTCCGTCGACGTAAATCGTCCATTTTGGGAGCCATTGGTCAAGGATTCGGGGACTGTCATTTCTGCTACGAAGTCGGCCTGTACCTGAGCTTTCAAGGCTTTTCTTCCTTCGTATCGAACGTCGAACTCGGATAGCTCGAGAGACCACCGGAGCATTCTCCCCGCCATATCTGGCCGACTAAGGAGCTGTCTAATAGGCTGCTCAATTCTTACCACAATTGTGTGGGCCAGGAAGTAATGGTGTAGTCTTCTGGCTGCAGTTACGAGGGCCAAGGTGACCTTTTTGATCTGTTGATATCTGAGCTCGGGACCCTAAAGAGCTTTGCTCGTGAAATAAATCGGTTTCTGTCCGTCGGGGGTCTCCCGTATGAGGACAGCACTTACCGCTTCGCCGGTGATGGCCAGGTACAAGAAAAGTGTTTCCCCGTTATCTGGTCGGGACAAAACCGGGGGTTGTGATAAGACTTCTTTTAGATGGAGGAGGGCTTGTTCGCATTCTTCACTCCATTCAAATGTTGCTTTCTGTCGAAGAAGTTTGAAAAATGGGAGTGCGTATTGGGCAGATTTAGCGACAAAACGAGAGAGGGCAGTTAACATTCCGTTAAGTGATTGTATCGACTTCTTTGACTTCGGAGTAGGAATCTCGACAAAGGCCTTACATTTGTCGGGATTCGCTTCAATTCCTTTCTCCGTAAGGTAAAAGCCAAGGAATTTCCCTGCTCGAACACCGAAAGTGCACTTGTCGGGATTGAATCTCATGCGACATTTCCTCGTCGTGTCGAACACCTTTTTAAGATGAGCAGCGTGGTAGACTTCGTCTGCGGATTTGACGATCATGTCGTACATATAGACTTTGAGCATGTCACCAATTTCTGCTCGGAAGACCTTGTTCATCATTCGTTGGTAGGTGGCGCCAGCGTTCTTCAGACCAAAGGGCATTACATTATAATAATAATTGCCCGACTCAGTCATAAAAGTTGTATGCTTTCTGTCGGCCTCATCCATGGGAATTTGGTTATATCCCGAATAAGCGTCCATGAAAGACAACAGTTTAAATCCTGCAGAGTTGTCGACCAGTCGGTCGATGTTAGGCAATGGGTAAGAGTCTTTCGGGCATGCCCGATTAAGATCCGTGTAGTCAATGCACATCCTCCATTTCCCATTAGATTTTTTAACAAGTACAACATTGGACAACCAAGTGGTGTACTTGGCCTCCGAAATAAAGTTTGCCTCTAGGAGGTCTTTTACCGCTTTTTCAGTAGCCTCCATTTTTTCTGGAGACTGCCTACGCCTACGTTGTGCTATAGCCTTAGCATTTGGATCTATAGTCAGCTGGTGACAAGCCACTTGAGGATCTAATCTGGGCATCTCCGAAGCGCTCCAAGCGAACAAATCTGCATTCTCTCAGAGACATGCCTTCAGCTGCCTCCTCGCCAGGTCGGGGAGTCCATGGCCGATCTTCACAGTTCGTTCTGGGTCGTCGCCAAGAGGGATCAGCTCGAAATCTCCGTCTGGGATGGGGCGTGTTGGGTAGAGAGGCTGCCCGTTGACTTCAACTGGGAGGTCTTTGCCTGCAACTTCTTCCTGTTCCCCGGTGAACCTGCTATCAAGGTCGACCGCGCTGACCGGCGGTAGTGGAACCTGTGCGACATCTGAAGTTGTTCTTTTGGGGTGGACGCCACCGACAACACTTAGACCTTTGATCGCTGCATCGAAACATCTTCTAGCTGCTTCAATATCCCCGTGGAGGGTTAGCCACACGTCCTCGTGTAGTATAATATTTCATTTTCAGGTGGACAGTGGATGGTACAGCTGTTATTTCAGCCAAAGTGGTCATTCCCAAGATGCAGTTGTAGAGGGAAAGACAGTCGACCACTAGGAAACGCGTCTTCGCCTGTCGAGCTGTTTCACCTGCTCCGAATGTGACCAACAATTTTACATAACCTCGAGGTCTAGTAGACGCGCCGTTGAAACCTTGTAGATCAGATCCCACATATGGGGACAGTTGATGCTTTGTCAGCTGGAGAGTGTCGAAGAGGTGAGTGTACATGATGTCCACCGAGCTTCCCTGATCGACCAAAATCCGATGCACATCAAAGTTGGCCATTTGTACCCGAATTAAGAGGGGTATATTAGCATTCGGGGATCCACCTGGTAATTCCTCGAGATAAAACTTATAGGGCATGATTTTCCACGAGATAAGCTGAGAGTTGGGTCTCGAGGAGTGGATATCCTTAGTTCGTCGAACTTCCTCTTTATTGAACCGATGGTCACTCGTTCAGGGTCTCCGCCCGATATGACTAGGGCTTGGGCGAAACTTTCCCAGGTACTGCGAACACTTACTAGTTCTTCCGCCGGGAAGCTCTTCCATATGTTTCGAACAGCTTCGGCATCGCTAACATTTCCTTGGAAACCGAAGTCTTCAGGTCGTGTGATGCTTAAGGCAACCTGCAGTTTTCCAGTGTCCGGATGGTTTGACTCCTCGGTATTTAGAGCTTCTTGGCCGGTGGGACGAGGAGCCTCGAATTGTTTGGCGTACTTTTTCAGGTAGCCCTCTTTAATCAACGTTTCGATTGCGTCCTTAAGGTGGATGCAATTCTCAGTAACATGCCTGTGACTGCGATGGAACCGGCAGTACTTGGATTTATCAGTATTTGGTTTGGGAGCTGTTGGTTTTGGGAAGTGGATTCCCCCTTTCACGAACTCCAAATTTGCACATTCACTGAAAATGCGTGCACGGGACACGTTTAGTGGAGTGTAATCTTTGAAAAGACCGACAGGTCCCCGAGATTCGCGGGACTCTTTATTCCGATTTTCTTTTTTCCTCTCCTCGCCTCTCTTAGGTGGAGGGGAATCTTCTCTTCTCTTATCCCCTTCTCGCCTAGGTGTAGGGGAGTCTTCCCTGTTCCGGCCGCAGGGGCCTTCTCTGCTTCTTAAATCAAGGGCAATCTGGGCTGCTTCTGCTTCCTCGAACTCAATGTGTGATTGAGCTCGTTCGAGGAAACCTTCGAAGCTGCGAGGACGGTGTAATCCGACAGATTCTGCGAACTTGGAACCAACCCGCAGTCCTTTGATGATGAGATATAATTTTATATGGTCGGTCGTATGGACCTCGACCGCTTCTTTGTTGAATCTCTCTATGTAGCTTCGGAGATATTCTCTCTTTTCTTGGAAGATGGCCTCCAAGGAGGATATAGTTTTTGGATGTCTTCGAGAAGCTGTAAAATGCTTCCTGAAATGTTCCCTCAGAGCTTTCCACGACGCTATTAATTCAGGTGCCAGGTTTTTATACCAAGCCATGGCCCCTTTCCGAAGAGTCGTAGGGAATAATCGACATTTGATAGCGCCGGAGACGTTTCTAAAGTCGAGAAGAGCCTCGAAGCTCTCGACATGGTCGTCTGGATCAGATGTTCCATCGTAAGTCCCCAAGGATGGAGGTCTCTCCAAGCCTTTAGGAATAGGAGCTTCCATTATTTGTCTGGATAGAGGAGTCCGGTAGTCGTCATCATCGCTGCCTCCCGGGGATACAGAAGGAGAATTATGACCACGAACATAGTGACGTCTTGGGGAGTTTTCCTTATGACGGCCTCTTGGCTCCTCGACATCAGGCTTACTCTTCTTAGTCTTCAAGGGACGAGTGGGCCTTTTTGGTGGCGGGGAGCGATGACGCTTTAGTGGATGCTCGGTCTGGTTACGCTCCAAACGTGGCCTGCGACCTCTATTTACTGGGGAGGGGCTGCGAGATTCCACTGGAGATTGTGAATGTTCGGGATAAGGAGGTGGTCGGTGTCTTCGCGGGGAAGTTCGACCACGACCTTTTTCTAGCTTCTCGATCCGTAAGCTTTGGTTGAAGATCATTTGATTGGTCTGATTGACCAACGCAAACAAGGCAGCAGTGTTCGGATCTGCATTTGGTGGTGGATCCACAGGATGGTAGGTGGGCTAGAAAATTGCTTCATGTCCATCTTATTGAGCAGTCTCGTATTCTACCTCATCGGAAGATGGGGAGGCGGTGATTCCATCTCTGACATCATTCTCCACGACAGGCTGAAGAGCATTGTTGTCGCCATGGGTGTTACCACCAAGTTGTGTGATGACATTGTCTATAGCTTGATTCGCCGACGGGTTGGCCATTGCTGGTAGTTGAATGAGGAAAGTTTGGTTTATCGCGAGGAAAACGGGGAAACTTATGAAATTCCCACAAACGGCGCCACTGATCGTACCTGGATCAGACAGTTTGAAGATGGCCAACGACGTCTGGAATAGTTGCTACTTCAATGATGATGAAAGACGGCGGGGGGGTGTACCTGTAGGGCACTCTGATGCTTAAGTTAGTGAGGGCACAGCAAACACAGAGAAAGTGAGTGAGAGTAAGAAGTTAACTATCCTGACCCTCTCAAGTGAGAGGGTATTTATAGGAGACCCCCAGCGCATGGCCAACGGTTACTTGCAACGGGTGGGACCGTCGTGTGACCCATTCCAAGTAACTGCTAGGGCTTACGTGTAGTAATAATGACCAGCTCGTGGTCAACACCCTAGTGTAACCGTCCCTTTAAGGCCATTAGTAGACGGTTACATGAAACATATCTGTGTAGATAAGACCGTTAGTAGACTCCTCGGGGGAGAGTCTACAATGTCGAGGAAATATGGTGGTCGTGGTCTGGACATGACCTAACGGAGGAGAACTATGCTTGTCGAGGACCTATGAGTCAACGAGATTAGGAGTATTCTCGCGGGGAGAAGTTAATATGTCGAGGAGGTCCATTTCATCAGGGTGTGATGTCTTCCTTTCCTGTTTGCCCTCAGATGCTCGACACTGTCAAGGAGCCAGGTGCCCGACATACCTTTGGCCTCGCGTATGGCAGTCATGTGTCCTTCTCTAGGACTTTATTGGGCTTCTTCAAGTTGTATGGATTGGGCATGTTTGATTGTAGGAAACCACGGCCCAGTCCAGAACAAGACCCTTTAGCTATAATCACTTCACCATGTGAAATCTTCAATATCCCTTGTTCAACTCTAGTGGAATATCCTAGATAGTCAAACATGCTTATGGATAATAAATTTTGTATAACCTCTAAAACATACCTCACATTGTGAAAAATAAACTCATGACGATTAAACATTTTAAGTATGATTGTAATAATATCATGAACCTTGCAAGTCTTATTTCACCAAGGAGAAAATTTTCGCCTTACTCTATCTTCAAAGTCTCAAAGTATTCTTTTCTTAGACACTTGTGATAAAAGCAATTACCTAGAGTCCATGACATAACCTAATTCACTCTCCAAACTTGACACCATTAATACATCAACACTTTCAAACTATCCTTATTGGAGACAATTGCAATCTTAACATAATCTTTCGTTAGGTCTCAATTATCAAGATGATTTAGTCCAAGTCAAAGGTCCCTGTAAGTTAGCGAGTTTTTTAACGCAGGTTTCTTGCAGATTTTCCTTCGATTTTTCCTGCGGATTTTAGCTTTAGGGACTAAAACGCATGCAAACAGTACGATATAAGGACTAAAACCAAAAAAAAAAAAAATTACAGAGATCAAAATCAAAAACTCGCTAACTTACATGGACCAAAAGACTATTTAAGCCTAATTTTATTTTGCTATTGTAAACTTTCTAATGCAATATTGTAGAATTATGCATGATGTGCACATTATTTTTAAATTGATTTAAATTTAAATAATTTCATATTACATGATAATGATAATAAAAAAATAAAAAATAGTTTAATCGGGTTCAGTTCTCTATAACAAATAGTTTGATTATAAATAAAGAAATTATTTATTAATAATTCTCTATAACAAAGTAGTGTACTTTTAACTTTGAGCAAATTAAAATGATTATGTTCAATTAGATTAACTTTTATTAATGTTCGATTTAATTTGATTTTATCTCCGAAATAACACAAATAGTCCTAGTTTGTCAAGATACTAGATGATCCAACACTGATTTTTGCTTTTTCCTTTGTACATCAATCATTCTTCTACTGCCATTATCTAATGCAACGACTAAGCCATGCAGTGTCTACCCTGTTTGTCATGATTGCACTAAACATAAAAATAACGAAATGAAACTCCGTGTGAATCATGACAAAATACAACAAGAAATTTTGATCTTGTGATCCATAACTTGTTATCAATATCAACAAGAGGTTCACTCTCTGAACGCTTGAAATCTAAGCCACCTGTTCCTCGAGCTCGCCCTTTCCAACCATTATGCAATACACAAGAAATAAAAGATATTGTACTAACATACTAACATTTCCACAAGATTTTCGCAGATATTACCAAGTGTTCTCATACAAAATAAAAGCTTTATAATATGACCGAGTTATCCGTTCATGGAAAATTAAAATGACATTTCTGAAGAAATTCACCCCGCGTTGTAAGACTGGCTATACGGAATGAATGTTTAAGCAAACAACTATGTCATCTACACTTGAATGTAGTTTATAAATAAAGAATAAAGAAAATAAAACAAAAACAAGGATAATAAGGGGCGAGGGGGAATAGAAACGGGGGAGAGTTTGCTTAATTGCATCATATGCGAGCAACATAGGAATTTGCCTGTGTAACATATCTAACCCACCGATATGGCTCGTGTGTCCCAAATTTCTTTACTATCTGCAAATATTTTACCTGCATTTAGGAAATTTATTAAGCACTTGGCATGTTCGTATGGATCCTTCACCTTAGGGGGCAGAATACGCAAAATGTAGATGAAAAGCTTTTTCGCATCCATAAATTAAAATTTTCAATTGAATATAAAGAAAAACAGATAATTTGATATCAGCAGAATTCCTAAAATATAATAGGCCATAAAGAGCGAATGGGTCTGTTTCACTAAACTGATTCAGAAAGAATAAAACAGGTAGAAGGAGGGGTCAGATCAAAAGTAAGGGTGGTTAAGCTGAGAAACGATAAAATGGCAAGCAATAACGTTGAGTATTTAATTATTATAAAAATGGTTTATGTTCCATGTTCAGTGCAACTAATAAGGTCACAGCCTCGCAGCAAATAGAAACCATGTGATAAAGTAGAGAACAAGAAAATATATAATATGAGGGAACAAGCTAATGTTCAATATAAACAGATTAAAGAGATAAGAGAAGGCTTTGGTCAAATCAAAACTATAAGAAAAAAGCAGCAAGGTGACATGTTGGTGTACCTGAAGCTGAGACACATTGTACATTGGGATAGTAAATGTCATGCTAACAGGTCCAGATTCTTTCGATATATTACCTGTTAAGAAATAAATTTGCACACATTTGATATATTAATCATTCTATGAAAGAAAAAATAAACTACACGTTTAGTTTATGCGCTACCTACAAGAATACATACCATGTGATTCCTGAGAAAAGGTTAGCTTTGCACGTAAAGTATGCTCCGATCCCCCATTAATCTGTTTTGTTGCACTATTAGTGACCGCTATCTCCAAAAGAAAAAATTTAATGACTTGAATTAAAACATTAGAGAAATGATAAGAAATATTACCTTCTTTAAACTCCATTCTAGCTTCTTATTTGCCTCTCTAAAATCAGTTGTTTGTCCAGTAGCACCAGGCTCCAGTTCAAAACTAACTCTGATACAATTCCATATGACAACTCACATCAGCGGTTATTAGACCAGCTATCATTAATACCATTTACACATTTTATATGCAAGGAAATGTTGTTTTTCCAGTTTCCTGGATCGGATGTTATCCTTATGACAAATATGCATGAAGCATGATATGCTACTCCCAGAAATTAAAGAATATAACTTGATGAGAAAACCAAGCGTCATAATTAGAACTGTCTAATTTCTCTGTACTGCCCGTAGAGAGGAGAGAAGTAACAAAGTTGATGAAAACAACAATGTTGGTGTTCGGATCATCAGAAGTACCAGCGGAGATGAGTCAGTTTTAGGAGGAGAGAATGTGTCCAAACAGGCTGTTTACAATGGAACATCTGTGGTCCAAAACTAAAAAATGAAGGCAGGTCTGGAACAAGAAGAGGAATGAGAGATGGATGGAGAAAGACCCAGTTAGAAAAACTGCCGGCGAGCAGCCACAGATTAGACTCTGCCAGAGAGAGAAGAGTCATGCTGGAGTGCGTCGGAAAGCCTTCGGGGATGTGCTTTCGAGGATGGGGTGGGCTGGTCTGGATCCTTGTGGTGGGGTTGGTTGCCAGTAAAGATGCCAGAAACATTAGTGGTGGGGATGGCAGCAGCAGTTTTAAGTAAAAAGTTATGAAATTGAGTGTCGGAATGGGTCAAAACAGGAAAGAAGGGGCAAACTAGAGTTGGAACACAATTTGCCGAAATAAATTATCACCGGGGTTGGTCCACCAGGTAACTATGGTTTAGGTCTATCTCAACAGACTCTAGATACCATGCCAAAATAAACAGTGGGTTTCAACTATACAACAAGGCTATCTTTAGATAGGCTAAAAAGCAATCAATAGAATAATTACAGAATAGTTTATTCCTGTTTCATGATATGATATGTCAATCCTATACAATAAATACATGGATCCTAATCTTATTTCATTGGTATCAAAAGCATCACAGACAAGTGGTCAAAAGAACAACCAACCCTTGCAGACTCAATTCTTCAAACAGGAATCGAAACTTAGCAAAAGCAGTAAGCCAGTAACTCATAGTATTAGTACACACATCATGATCAAAGGGTCCATGGATGAGTGAGCATGTTATGTGTAAGATTATTAATGGGCCATTACCTAATATCACAAGCTGTTAGATTTTGAACTCTTTTAAACTGATGTTCAGACTTTGTATAGTTAAATGGTGTGAATCACATCACATGAGTCAGCCAACAATCACAAACAACTAATACAACAAATGATTTGATAATATCTCTAGAGTCTAGTCATACACATTAACTGACAGTAATAGTGTTCAAAATTTCTCTCAGTATAACCAGTGGAGACATTTTAAAAATTGTTTTGCATTAATTAGAGTAAATAATTAATTCTTCCAAATGCGTTAGTTCTTAAAATCTATTTGGTATTCTATGGACCTACCTATAAAAAGAAAAAAAAAACACGACTTGGTATTTCAAAGACTTCAATTGGTGAATGCATCAACAAGTTCTGTCAAAGTTTCTAATTAATATTGTGAAATATACTTTCTAGTCATTTTCTTGGGGGATTAGAGGGCTTATTTTCTTCATTTACTAACTGATGCAGAAGTATATAATAATACCTGGTGGTATATTTTGGTAATGGCATCTGCACTTTGATAGTGTTTGCTGTTATACTTGAGGCAAATTCGGCACTTAACTTAAGAAGTACTTCTGCCTGCAATATCAAATTCAGACGTGTTCGTGTTATTGAGTAAAATGAAAGCAACTTTAAGATCTGAAAACCGGTTTAAAAATGATTAATACTAAAACATGTAACGTTGGAAAATTGTATCTTCATATTTTTTTGTTGCAATGAAGATATCCAACCTAAGAACGGGAATATGAGAACAGTGATCTCACAAGCGAGGAAAATTTTGAATACAGCATCCTTGTAATTAACACATTTTGTTCCAATTAGATATATTGCAACACATCTATATAAGTTTATACAACAGATGTGGCAGAAGAATTTATAAAAAGGAACTATGACAACAATATGTCTCAGCTACTCTTTCAATTTTACAGGAAAACAACAAAAGAATAAGGAAAATAATATAAATATTGAAAAGTAGATATCACCTTAAGAGACCCTGCCTCTTCAATCAAAGCATTGATACGGAAAGGAGGCTTAAATGCCTGGGTCATACGATAATTCATGACTGGAAATTCACCGTCCGGTGGTATCTAAAAATTTACAATCCAAGATAACTGTTACAATAATAATCAAAAGAAAGTACTTTTGTATTTTGAATTTTTTTTAATCTTCTGTACTCACTAGGGATAGAGTTCTGTTCGTGTCAAAAGTATCAAGACGAACAGATTCATGGAAATTGCAGTCATCTAATATCACTGCTCCTCCAGAGGAACTCCTATAATCTGCTCTAGAAACATTCAAAAATTAGTTTTATTGATAGACAACTGGATACTAGTAACGATATAAAACTCTATGAGACATACAAAAACAATAATAAAGAACAGAAGAAATAGACATGATTCTTAATAAACATTGAAAAGAATTTTTGAATATGCAAAAATGGTTATCATTTAAAACTCAAATCAAAATCCATTAGATTATGGTTTACACTTGTAAACTTAAAATCTGCAGATAAATTAATCATATCTGGCCAAATATTTTATCTTTCTTGAACTAGAAGAATTAAATCCTAAGCATGAATCTTTATTGGGAATGAGAACACAACATTAAAAAACCAAAAGAACTGAAAAAAGATACCGGAAACTGGTCCCTGGCCTCTTCCTATGGAAAGGTCTTCATTAAGAGCCAAGCGAATTTCAGGATTGCCAGTAAGATAGCTTTTCATTTGTATGGTGCCATCAATCTCAGAAGTCAATATATATCCCTGAGCCATGGAGAATACTAAGAATGACAAACAGAATATATGGCACAGGGTTCAAATCCTGGCAAGGGTGTAAATATATATACTAATAATTAGCCATTCAATAACCTAGCCTATCACACTAGGTAGCATTTTAAAAAGGGAATCAACAAAAGCAAAAGCCATTTCGTGCCAGCTATTTACATGGATTAAACAACGTCATTTTGTCAAATACACAGGTTATATAAAGGTCTTCATATCGACATCTGTTTTAGTGGCTTCTCTTACAGTTTTCCTTGGCCTTCATCCACATCTATTTATTAGCCTATCTCCGTTAAATAAACTTTTCATATTAGGGTATATATCAATCTTTCCGTTACATGGATGAACCATCTTGGGTGAGAGAGATTCTGTTAAATTTTCCTCTAAGGGCGTTACTTTTAATTTCTACATATACACTCAATCCTGAGCTCATCTCTTCTTGTATGTGGATGTCCACTCCACTCATTAACCACGACACTTTCATTTTGCATCACTTACCTTGTGTTCTTGCCAGAACTTCATCACCTAGCATTCGCTGCCATAAACATCACTGGTCTACTATTATGCATAACAAAAAAATACATCCAACAGTTACTCATTATATTTTAGCAAATCAGTTTAGCTATTTAAAAGGCAAACAGCAACTAAATAGGCTTTTAATTAAACTTGATAATTCAAATAAGTTTCAAGTACTCAAGAGTCAGGAACTAAATATGATCTCTAATATTGTGTCCCTCTAGATAGAGTTTTGTTTTGTCAGTTAAAATCCTGGAAACCATAAGCAAATCTACTACACCCATAAAACAGGACAGATGAAGAAAAAATAGACCAATAAAAAATTCAAAGTCGTATTATATGTATGTACTCACACTAGAGCTAAAAGTAATGCTGATTTTCTCAATTATATCTACAAAGATTTCCTCCCTCCTTCTACCCCCAGGCTCTGTTGCAACAACGGATTTTGTAACAGCTATTCCAGGCATTCTTTTTGACCCCTGCTGCATGAAACAAAAACGAAGAATTACTATACCTTAAATGCAAGTCATAACCGTAAAAGCTATTAAGTGCAGGAAATAAAAGATATTAAACATCATACAGAAAAGATTGCAGCAGGTCCAAGAGGTGACAATCGTGCTGCATCAATCACAAGCGGCTCATTGAAAATATAGGACTTCAACAATTCTGTAGATGTTGTTTGCACATAACCAAAATCCTGGTTCAAATAATGACATTAGGCCCCTCTTGGGTAAATTTTTTAGAAATATAACCAATTAACTATAAATCTCGGGTCAAAACAGGAGTAAAACATAATAAAAAATCAAATAGGCATTTGTTGTTCTTTTCATAAAAGAGAACCAGAAACAACATCTACCAGAAATTTAATATGGTTTGCATTTCCCTTTTAATTCCATATAAATATTAATAGTATATCTCTCAAACCTATCAGATGTTACAGATATTCACAGTCCTAAAGACTAATTTGTATTGATAGCAAGAATCAATAGTGAGTATGAAGAGTAGCTTTAAATACCAATAGAAGAGAGTCAACTAGGAGAAAATGAGAAAGTAGATAATTTAATTAAAAGAAGAAACAGTACAGTTGAGTATAAGACTGGCTATATAGAAGTAAACAATCAAATGGGATATGAGAGGAAGCTCACAATAACTTCATCAAGTAACTCGTACACCAGGACAAAATTTTTCCGTATTGAGTCTTCATTGAGAATCCCAAGGTAATCTTTAATAACCCGAGCAATTCTTTGTAAAAGCTCAAAGACAAAGGAAGGTGATATATTAATCCTTGTAGTTGCAACAAACAGTAAGCCAACAACTTTCACATGAAAGTAATTTACACCGTCTACATTCTGCCAGTGAACAAATAACATAACACCAGAGAAATCAGCATATTCTACAAGAGTTGCAAATAACGTAACAAGAATAAACATTTACAGCTTCAATAAAATCCATTTTATCCGATACAAACATATATTATGCATGTATTACATAAATTGAAGGTAGGATGTAGCAATAATAATAATTAGCATGACTAGCCACTAATCTACAATGTACCAACTGTCTTGATTCTCTGTTCCCCGTGCCTTTTCAGATTTGCAACATTTTTTAGATTTCAACATCTTCAATTGTATCATGCAAAGTCTTTACTTATTTCAATTGTTCTAAGGTGGCTAATGTTCCGATGAAAATAACCACATTATGTGATAGTGATACAAAGGAAACAATATGATACAATTATCTGTTAATATACATACTCATTTCAAGACTAAATCATGTTAATATATACTCTTCCTGATTCAAAAAGATAATACCTACAAAGACAGGTGGTGCCTCCTGCAGTTCCCCATCTTCCCAAAATTTGACTTTGCGGAAAAATATCTCTGAACTTCCCTTCGGGACCTCACCACGATCTGCAATAAAATCAATTAATTAACAATAGCAACTGAGAATTTGACACTCAAATATTCAATTTCAAGCATTACAATAAAATTCAAATATTAGTTAATATAAGAACTCTCATATTATTGTAGAGTTCTTATGATAATTTCACTCCACTCCATTCACCTTTATGCGTCCAACACATACCTCACCAATTATCAGTTCAAATTAAAGATTCTCTTGAATCCATATCCACAAACAGATTTCAAAATTCAAACTAATATACTACTACATTCCAAATTCTCCAACGCGTTTGAGCTCGTGCAACAAGATTTAAAAGCATGTATGCCTCATCAAAATTTCAGCATTCATACATTACAAAGGAAATTACGTTCATTTTCAAGATCTTCCTATGGAAAAAATTAGCTATTAGTGATTAACACACGAACAAGATACGATTAAAGTAAGATCCGGATGCGTAAACTTGAATCGATAACCTTGATACGGATCAGGAAAAAAACTGAAACACTATAGCTGATCATAAATCGATAGAAATATTGGATCAAAAATATGACATCAGATCCAAAAGTAAAGAAAACAAACAAAATCGCAATGGAAAGGAGTAGTTGAGAGAGAGAACTAACAATCACGGAAAACGATGTTATCGCCACGCTGTGAAAGGACGAAGAACTGTGAGATCATGGCTCCGCTCGAAGTTGCACGCACTTCCTACAGCTGTTGCTTTGGTGATGGCTATTTTGCGAGCAACGAAGACGATAATAATTGAACAGTATTCTTTGCAATTAACGGTGTATAATATATTTTTCCAGGGAAAAAACTTTAGTTGAATGATAGATTTCGATATTTTTTTACAATGGTAAAAATGATTAAATTCACACGTAAAAACCATATTCTAAGCATAGTCAATTCCTAGAGCTTGTTAATAATGTTTAATCGTTCACAAAACTCGTATAATATATATCCACTAAAATAACATAATTGTTGGTGCACTGGGTTAAAAGAGATGAATAGAATGAGAGAATATATTTATACTCTGCACGGCTACAAAGTTGTAAGAAAAAATAATAAATGACACCTACCACTAGTTTATTTATACACAAAAAACTATGGCCACATAGGCAACATACTAAAGTACTAAATTACCCTCTAACAAAGTTTAGTCACTAAGTTCTGTAAAATATAAATTATTTCTAACATCATCCCTTAATTTATATTTACTCAAAACTGACAACACCAATTTTATCCCTTAAGCGAAGAAATTGATCGATCTTGATAGCCTTCGTCAGAACATCTGCCAACTGCTTCTGGGTGCTACAGTGTACAACTTCTAGCACTCCATTCTGAACCTGATTTCTTAGAAAGTGATACTTAGTCTCAACATGCTTGCTTCTCCCATGCAGCACTAGGCTTCTGGCAAGATTGATTGCAGACTTGTTATCAATCATCAGCTTCAGAGGCTTGTTAACTTTGATCTTCAGATCCTGTAGTAAGTTCAGAATCCACACAGCTTGACATGTAGTCACAGCGCCTGTGATATATTCAGCTTCACAAGTTGACAGCGCAACAACAGGTTGTTTCTTGGAACACCAAGAAATACGACCTCCTAAAAACTTAAACAAGTACCCAGAAGTATTTTTTATGTCAACTCTATCTCCACACCAATCAGAATCTGAATAACTCAGAAGTTATGATTCAATCTTTCTTCCAGAAGGGAATAGCACTTCATACTTCAGAGTTCCCTTGATATACCTCAGAATTCTGACAGCAGCTTGGTAATGGGACCACTTAGGTTTACTCATGAACCTACTAACCATTCCAACTGCATAGCAGATATCAGGTATGATATTACACATATACCTCAGAGAACCAACCAACTGTTTGAAGGTTGTAGCATCCATATCCTCACCATCAGAATCAGAATCCAGTTTCTGATTTGTATCTGTAGGTGTGATAGCAGCCTTACAATTCTACAGCTTAAATCTATTCAGAAGCTCAAGTTCTTACTTCACCTGATGCAAAATGATATCCTTCTCAGAGTATATAAACTCCATCCCTAGAAAATATGTCATTTTCCCGAGATCAGTTATTTCAAACTCATTCATCAACATCTTCTTGAACTTAGCTATCGCTTGTTCAGAACTCCCTGTCAGCAGTATGTCATCAACATACAAGCACACCAGAATCATATTGCCTTCAGAAGTATGCTGAACATAAACACCGTACTCCATCTCACATTTCTGAAACCCTTGCTCCTTGAAAAATGAATCAATCTTCAGATTCCAGGCTCTGGGCGCTTGCTTCAATCCAGACAAAGCTTTATGTAATCTGTACACCATCTCATCCTGATTCTTTTTAACAAATCCAGGAGGTTGTGACACGTATACATCTTCTTGTAATGGACCATTCAGAAATGCAAATTTCACATCTAAATGCGTCAGAGGCAAATTCCTGTTAGCAGCTATTGCAATCACCAGTCTGATTGTTTCATGTCTCGCTACAGGTGCAAACACTTCAGAATAATCCAACCCAGGTTTCTGCAGAAATCCTTATGCTACTAACCTCGCTTTGTGTTTGCCAATTAATCCATCTGGCTTTAACTTCTGCTTGAAAACCCATCTGACGTTGATGGCTTTCTTGTCCCTTGGAAGTTCTGTCAGCTTCCAAGTCTTGTTCCTCTCTATGGCATCAAGTTCTTCTTTCATGGCCTTCAGCCAGATTTTTTACTCAAGAGCCTCTTCCGTGTTTACAGGTTCAGAGTCTACTAACATGGCACACTGGATAACTTCTCCTTCAGAATCTACTTCAGTGTCTTATAGCATGTCAAACTCTGCAAATTTTCTCGGAATGTTTCTGATTCTCTGCGGCTTCTGACCTCGTTCAGAATCTCCTTCGGATGCTTGAACTCCAGATGTTTTATCTTCAAAAGCTTCTCCTTCAGAAGCTCTTGCTTCAGAAGTTTGACCACCTTCAGAGTCTGGAATATTCCCAGAATCTGAATCACCACATCTTCACCTTCTGAGTCTCCTTCAGAGTCAGAATCACCATCAGAGTCTACTCCAGCTTCAGAATCTTATCCAGATTTTGACTCATCTTCAGAAACTTCTAATTCTGAACTTTCTTCAGAAGTTCTCACATCTGAGTTCGATTGAGACTTGTTCCAATCCCAAGTTTCTGATTCCTTTACAATGACGTCTCTGCTGAATTCAACTTTATTAGTTTCTGGACAATAGAGCTTGTACGCACTTGTATTGTGGTACCCCACTAGTAATATTACTTTGCTTCTATCATTCAGCTTCTGTCTTCTGGCTTCTGGAACATGTTTGTAACATACAAAACCAAATACCTTCAGATGGCTAACACTTTGCTTATCTACAGTCCACTTCTGAATAGGAACTATTTTCTTCAGCTTCTTCGTTGGACATCTGTTGAGCACATATGCTGCGGTGGCAACAACTTCTCCTCATAAGGTATGAGGAAGCTTCTTCTCCTTCAGCATGCTTCTCGCCATATCAACCAAAGTGCGATTTCTTCTCTCAGCAAGACCATTGTGTTGAGGAGTATAAGGATTAGTAACCTTATGCTCAATTCCATTCTCCTCACAAAACTTTCTGAACTCAGTGGAGTTATACTCACCTCTACCATCGGTTATGAGAATCTTCAGAGTCTGACCACTCTGATCCTCAGCCTTCATTCTGAACTTCTTGAATTCAGCAAACACCCCATGTTTGAACTTTATAAGGATACCCATGTCATTCTTGTAAATTCATCAACAAATGACACGAAGTATTTATTCCCTCCCATCGATGCTATTGGAAATAGACCACACACATCAGAATGCACTACTTCTAAGGCATGCTTTGCTCTTGGAGCTACTTCTGGCGCAAATGGAAATCTTGGTGGCTTTCCTTCCATGCACACTTTGCATGACTTCTCAGGCTTCTTAATTGTAGAAATTCCATGTACTAGCTTCTTCGAATTCAGATGCCCTAAGCTTCTGAAATTTAGATGACCAAATCTTCTGTGCACATCTCACTTTCCTTCACAACACTTGTTGCACTAAGACATTCAGAGTCTGCAGTTCTTACATTCACCTTGAATATTATACTCCTTCCCTGTTCTGACTCCATAACCAGCTTCTAATTACAGTCATACTACTTCAGAAGATTGTTCTTCATGGTAACTGAAAAACCTTTCTCAGTTAGTTGCCCCACACTCAACAGATTGCTTTTCATGCCAGGTACATACCACACTTTCTGAATCAATGTTGTTTTCCCATTATTCAGAACGAATCTGACATTTCCCATACCTTCAGCGTTGAGGTATTTATCATCAGCACATCTGATCTTTATCCTCTTTCCAGAGTCAAAGTCAACCAGCCATTTCTTATTTCCAGAAAGATGATTTGAGCAGCCAGTGTCCATATACCACCAGTATGTCAAATCTACATCATCAGATTCAGAAGTCATTAGTAGCACAGATTCATCATCAGAACTTCTGGCTATATTTTCTTCTTCTGACTTCCTTTCCTTATTTGACCAGAAATCAACAACAAAATGGCCAAACTTCTTGCAACAGTAGCACTGGATATTCTTCTTGTCATACCTCTCTTTTCCCTTATGAGCATTCTTCTGCCTATCAGAAGTTGAGGTTTCTGACTTCTGAACGCCATCAGATCTTCTCTTGACTTCTGACCAAGACTGTTTCTGATGCTTCTTACCAAAAATTATTTTCAGAGCCTACTGCTCTACCTCCCTTTCAGAAGTTCTCTTAGTCAGACGCAACTCTTGTGCCTTTAGACTACTTTGCAACTCTTTAATTCCCATGGTGCTCAGATCTTTAGAATGTTCTATTGCGACCACAATGTAATCAAACTGAGGGATAAGGGATCTCAATACCTTCTCAATGATTACTTGTTCAGAAAGGGTTTCTCCACAAGCTTTCATCTCATTAGTGATCAGAATCACTCTAGAGATGTACTCAGATACCTTCTCATTGTTCTTCATGTTGAGATTCTCATACTGCTTTCGTAAGGACTAAAGCTTCACCTTCTGCACTGATACGTCACCACCATAGCACCTGACCAGTGTATCCCACGCAGTCTTCGTCGTCGTTGAATCAGCCATTTTCTCAAACACATTTACATCCACACACTGGTGGATGTAGAACAATGCTTTTTTCATCTTTCTTCCTCGTATCGTTCTGCGTGTTCTTTTGTTCCTCCGTTGCATTTGCTGCTATTGGAACGTAACCTTCAGTGAAAAGATCAAGAAAATTTTGAGCACCGAATAGTGCACGCATCTGAATCATCCAACGAGTCCAGTTTTTTCCATCAAACTCTGAAAGTTTGGTGCTCAGACCACTGTTTCCGTTCATCTTCAACCTTGCGCAATCACTTAGATCTCACCAAACACAGTGTTTCCCAATCCCGCAGAATCAGAAAATGTGATTCTGTTACGATTCCGTTCAAGATTCAACACGAATTCAAGAAACGAAATCAACCACACAACGCCTCACTGTTTCACCCGGGTTTCCCGTGTTTCCCCGTGGATCTGAACCAGGCTCTGATACCAATTGTTAGTGCATAAGGTTAAAAGAGATTAATAGAATGAGAGAATATATTTATACTCTGCAAATGACGGCTACAAAGTTTTAAGGAAGAATAATAAATGACATCTACCACTAGTCTATTTATACACAGAAAACTAGGGCCACATAGGCAACATACTAAAGTACTAAATTACCCTTTAACAAAGCTTAGTCACTAAGTTTTGTAAAATATAAAATATTTCTAACATTAATTACCCTTTTATGTTTTTATTTTTTACACTAATCAAAGGATAAATAGGTAAATGAAAAATCATCTCAAATTTTCACACTTCTCTTACAATCCTTTGCAGCCACGTATCTCGTCTAACTTCCCTCCTTTGTAATGTTTATTTAGAATAACTTTACTGAAGATCTTTTTGCTAGATTCTCTCTCTTTTTTTTCCCAGAAACAACATAGAAGAATTTTTTTGCTAGCTTCACTCAACCTCAAAAAAGAACATGGAATCTACATTCTGAGGACCCATTGTCTTCTTTTCAAAGTATGTTAACCACTTATCTTACTCTTTTTCTTATGGTTTCATCTTTTCTTATTTACATGTTAATCACCCGCCTCTCTTTTTCTCATTTTTTAGGTACGTATTACACGCATCTTCTTCTTCGCTTTCTGCATCTCATATTTTATATCTTCTGCTTCTTCTTCTCAATCTACAAGGTATGTCCATATTACTTTATATCGTCGATTATAATTGCATCGCTTCACTTTTCGGTTTCGCTTCTTTATTTCACCTCTATTACACCTCTCTATTTCATGACTCTCTCTGCTCCATTTTTTTGTTATTGAATGTCAAAAGGAAACATTGAAAATGAAGCATTGTCTTTGCTGTTCTGTTTCGGTTTCACGTTCTTTCACTTACTTTTGTTGTTTTGTGTTGCTTTTTATATGCTTTAAATCATTTAAAAAACATCAAGATTGTTGACTGGTTTATTGTGTTTCTTTGAGTGTTTAACTCTATTTTTAAGTTTTTGATGTTGTTGATTAAGATTTTAGTTTAGATTTGTCTTCTTCATTTGATTGTTGTTGTTTAGTATTGTTGTTTTTATGTTAACGTGTTTTCCTGTTGATGCAGTTTTTCTTATGTTATTGTTTTTGTTTCTGTTTTCAATTTGTTTTCGTTTAGATATGTTGATACATATTTTATTTTCTTTTTTAGATATGTAGTTGTTGTTTTCTGTTTTCTCCATTTTATTTCTTTTATCATATTTTATTCTATTCTATGGTTATTATAGAGATAATGGTGGTAAAAATATTTTGTAGAATTTCTCACTATATAACTGTTGAAGCTTGAATAGCAGCAAGCAAAAATATATAAGTAACCCAGTTTTGTCGTTCACCACATGGATCAGTGCGAGGGAAAGAATGCCATTCGACGGTATCTATGTTTCTAAGCCCATGGTTCAAAAGTTTCGGTTTTAACAAGGAACCAAAGTAAAATGCAGAAAATGTAAAGACGAAAAATATAAAATAAAGACTGAATTATAAACGGAGCCTCGTTGGAATTGGATCTCATTAATTGATAACACATGCATTCTTCTAATAATATTATACATAAATAAATCATTCGCCTAATATCCTCATGTATCACCCACGACAGAGGTTATGTCTAACGCAACGTCGAAAGATCGACCGTATTGCCTCATTGGTGATGTCTCACGCAACAAAAACCAACACAGAGCATTAAGAGCTGATACTCACGCAAGTGTTAAGTCTAAATCTATTTCTAGATTTCAGAACAAAACAGATAATCATCTTAGATCCAGATCTGAAGAGTATATGTCTATAGCGGTTCAAATCAAAGATAAACAGGTAAACAAAGATGACACCTAAATCAGATAAATGACTGCTTCATATACAATGCCAACGATCAGAATACGTACACACGTTTGACCCTTTTTACATGTATTCAACTAATTTGCCAAATGAATGTGAATATCGTTCTTCATCACTATTATCACGCATCCTCACAATACCGTATCGATCCTACTCATGCTAGCCATGCTACTTAATCAACACAATACAACAAAAGATAAAATGAATATCAATTCACAAAACCATGTCAAAAGTTTGGTTCATTGATAGTTGAAAATATAAGATCAAGGATTTGTAAAGGTTTTGTCAAGACCACAAATAATCAATCAAAGACAACAACAATAGAGAATCAAAACATATTCACAAACATACATTAGATGAAATACATAAGGTATCAAGAGATTACATCCAAGACCAACAAGAAATCGAAGTTCTTACCTTCTCTCCCTTGAAAATGAAGAGATACAAAGTTTCTTTCTGAAAAATATCTAAATATATCAAAACTATATCTAAAAAGAGTGAAAATTCTATTTATACACATTCAGGAATTTTCATGTTCGCTAGGCGAACCACTTCATTTGCACAGCGAATGGAAAAAATAGGCACTTCAGGTGCCTTTGAATAGTTAAACCGCCCAGAAATTATCGTGAGTTCGCAATACGAAGGAATGTTCGCAAAGTGAACACTCGCTTTCAAGCTTGCAAAGCGAATTTTAGCTCATTTTTCCTTTGTCCATTTCTGGGACCATTCGCTGGAACCCTCGCCATCCTTCGCACAGCGAACCTTCGCTGGCAATTCGCCAGAGTTCACTAAGTGAACCTTCTGCTATTTTCCTCTTTTCTTTGGCAGCTTGCATCAATTCTCGTGTCTTACAACTTAGATCATTTAGTGACTTTTCCTGCACGATAGCACACATATTACAAGCACCAAAGGTATATTATCAATGTTAGAAGAATAACAACAATCATTAGCAAAACCAATGAAAACATGAGAAAAGAGTGGAAAAAGTGCAAGGAAAGATAGTTCATTTTTAGGTAAAATCCGCACCTAACAACTCTCCCCAACTAGATTTTTGCTTGTCCTCAAGCAAAGTATGCCCCTCATTAAAACAAGAGGATTTGCTCAAGCTTATGACTCAACCAAAGTCAAGCATGAAAATGTGCACAAGCAACGTTCACCACTCAATAGAATCGAACAATGACAAAGAATTAAGTTCTTAAACAAATATCATGGAATGGTTCAAAGAACAACTAAGTTTTCATACTTGAATCACTCTAACACCCCTCTTCAGAATAAGAATGAAGAAATTGACGTGTTTGCAATCGCGGGTAAATTTCACTCACCTGACAAATAATGCTAATAACAACTCATTTCATACAACATCTAACAATCATAAGTGAAAACATGGAAGAAAAAAGATCACTAAGGGCTTCAAAGGTTGTAGCTTGGTCGGGTTAACAATAAAGGGACATTTCTAAAGGCCATTGAATCGAAATTGCCGATGCAAAAAGAAACATTCACTATACATGGTATTTACACATCACAACTTCATTCACCATTCTCATTCCTTTACCACAAACCTTCTCAAACTTCCTTATGCACAATTATTTCATTCTATATTTTTCTCATTCAAACAAGCACTTTTTTTCTTTTGTTTTTCACATTCATATTCACACTTTTTCTTCTCATGCTTGTTTGAACTTTTTCAAAAGTTTATAGCACCTTACCAATCTTCTTTTTCATTCTCCCCAACTTGAATTCAACCAAACCTCAAGTGAATGTTCCTTGCTTTTTAAGGCAGGGGAATCAAATTAAAACAAGGTTCAAAGGTTCAAGAATAAATTTTTAGAAACTCACAAAATTCAATGATGAACTACACTTTCACATTATGTACAACACAAAGTTCATCACTAAAATGAGATCTAAACTGTTTAGGCTCAAAGGGTTAACGAATTCTCACTACTCACGGGTAAGATACTTTTGGATACGGTTGTGCTCAATATAAACAAATGCCTTGATCATTTCTAATGCTTCCACAAAATCACAATAATCAAAAGATGAAGCATGAATCAAACGAATTAAACAAAGTTATCAGTCATCCAAGCATTTAGTAAACAATTGAGGTTTCTCACAATTTGTGGCTTTTGGACCTAAGTGAAATAAGCATTCAAACAAGTTGCAAAATGAAACAAAAATACACATTTGCACAAAACACAAAATTCTTAAATCATTCTAACATTCTATGAAGCGGTACAATTTACCTCGCATACTTTCAAATCTCACCATCCAGACTCGGTCGAAGCTTCATTAAATACTTTTATCCAAATAGCAACCAACCTAGAAGGAGTTCTCATCATTCCTGATCACATTAGAGAAAACATAAAAGAAATTTAATACATATAATATAAACAAATGTACAAAGCTCAAAAATATAGAAACTATCGCGATGCGATTCAATATCTAAACACCGATCCCCGCTAACGGCGCCATTTGTTGAAGCTAGAATAGCAGCAAGCAAAAATATATAAGTAACCCAGTTTTGTCGTTCTCCACAGGGATCAGTGTGAGGGAAATAATGTCATTCGACGGTATCTATGTTTCTAAGCTCATGGTTCAAAAGTTTTGGTTTTAAGAAGGAACCAAAGTAAAATGCAGAAAATATAAATACGGAAAATATAAAATAAATACTGAATTATAAATGGAGCCTTGTTGGAATTGGATCTCATCAATTGATAACACATGCATTCTTCTAATCATATTATACATAAATCAATCATTCGCCCAATATCCTCACGTATCACCCACGACAGAGGTTATGTCTAACGCAACGTCGAGAGATCGACCGTATTGCCTCATTGGTGATGTCTCACGCAACAAAAACCAACACAGAGCATTAAGAGCTGATACTCACGCAAGTGTTAAGCCTAAATCTATTTCTAGAGTTCAAAACAAAACAGATAATCATCTTAGATCCAGATCTGAAGAGTATACGTCTATAGCGGTTCAAATCAAAGATAAACAGGTAAACAAAGATGACACCCAAATCAGATAAATTACTGCTTCATATATAATGCCAACAATCAGAATACGTACACACGTTTGACCCTTTTTACATGTATTCAACTAATTTGCCAAATGAATGTGAATATCGTTCTTCATCACTATTATCACGCATCCTCGCAATACTGTATCGATCCTACTCATGCTAGCCATGCTACTTAATCAACACAATACAACAAAAGATAAAATGAATATCAATTCACAAAACCATGCCAAAAGTTTGGTTCATTGATAGTTGAAAATTTAAGATCAAGGATTTGTAAAGGTTTTGTCAAGACCACCAATAATCAATCAAAGACAACAACAATAAAGAATCAAAACATATTCACAAACATACATTAGATGAAATACATAAGGTATCAAGAAATTACATCCAACACCAACAAGAAATCGAAGCTCTTACCTTCTCTCCCTTGAAAATGAAGAGATGCAATGTTTCTTTCTAAAAAATATCTAAATCTATCAAAACTATATCTAAAAAGTGTGAAAATTCTATTTATACACATTCAGGAATTTTCATGTTCGTTAGGCGAACCACTTCATTCGCACAACGAATGGCAAAAATAGGCACTTCAGGTGCCTTTGAATTGTTAAACCGCCCCAGAAATTCTCGTGAGTTCGCAATGCGAAGGAATATTCGCAAAGCGAACACTCGCTTTCAAGCTCGCAAAGCGAATTTTAGCTTCTTTTTCCTCTGTCCAATTCTGGGACCATTCGCTGGAATCCTCGCCATCCTTCGTACAACAAACCTTCGCTGGCAATTCACCAGAGTTCGCTAAGTGAATCTTCTGCTATTTTCCTCTTTTCTTTGGCAGCTTGCATTAATTATTGTGTCTTACAACTTAGATCATTTAGTGCCTTTTCCTGCACAACAGCACACATATTACAAGCACCAAAGGTATATTATCAATGTTAGAAAAAAACAACAATCATTAGCAAAACCAATGAAAACATGAGAAAAGAGTGGAAAAAGTGCAAGGAAAGATAGTTCATTTTTAGGTCAAATCTGCACCTAACAATAATCGTGTCTTTTGTCATTCCAGTGCAGAGAAGAAATTACAAATAAGTTATTTGGAAAAGCACGAGAATGGTTTAAAAAGTGAGTCATGTCATTTGTTGATTAGATTTACATGTAATGTTGATTTCAAGAGGCTAACTTTTGGAATATTGTAAACAGTTTGGTGTGGATTTCATGTTTGTTTCTTTGTAATGGCTGCATAGGAAGGAATATGTTATTTTCAGGTTTGTCATTGAACTATCATCAATTTCATCAATTGATGTGTTTAATGTTATTCTCTGAGTAGAATTTTAGACATACATTAATTATAGTAATGTATTTCAATTTGGCTTTTATTTCTTTTGACAAGGTTCCTTTACTAGCACCGGCTCACAATTCTTTAAATTTTTTCATTCATTGATGATTCTACATATTTATTGGATGGAAATTTGAACTAATCTATTTTAGTAAATGATGAAAAGCTATGTGGTTCCTGATCCTCATGAAAATGGCAGGTATGTATTGAACCTAACACACAACAATCCTTCTAATAACACACAATGATCATTCCAATATGGTCGTGTTGTATTATTATTTATATATAAATTTTGAAATGTCACGGGACACAACCAGTTAGATTCAGATAAGAAATCATATATAAATATTAGAATATCATTCATTTGTATTTGTCTCTTATGTTGAAAATATTATTGAACTACTTTATTAAGTGACCAAGACACAACCAGTTAGATTCAGACCAGAAAACATGCATAAATATTACTCTCAATGTGTATTTGAATACAATTGTACCATATAAAATAATTTTAATTTGTGTGGATGCACGGGTATTTAATTAATTGATTAATAATGTTTTGAATATGTTAGAGGTACTTACCTTGACGGAGATCTCTTCTGAGATGTTTTATTTTCTTTAATTTCAATTATATATTCTTAATGGAGGTTATTTAATTTTGGGTGAAAAAAAAGAAAATAGCATATCATAATTTGATTTTGGTGACAAGATTTAAGTATAGGAAGCTTAATTTGAGTTTAATCCTTTTTTATCATAATCATAAATGCATAGTCTAGTTCACACAAGTCATCGCTTTTTTCAAAATGTGGCTCATTACAAAGGCTTTGCTCTAATACTAATGATTCTAAGAGTGTTTCTCTAGAACTTCATGATTTGTCTGGAGAAGAAACATTTAAAATTTGTGCTAAGATTTTGAAATCTTTTTTGTTAATATTTTTGAGCATTTTAAGTCATTTAGGTGTCTCTGTTGGAAATAAGGCCTTTTATGTTGAGGGAAAGTGTTAGATATATTGAAGGCTTGAATGGAAATTTGATAGGTAGGAGAATTCTTTATGAAATAGAGAACTTTATATTTTTGTTGGATACAAAAGTATAGAATTACATCTCTATTTATAGTACTCTAAGGAGAATTCTAGACACACTAATTCTAGAGATTTCTCAACTCTATAAATCTCAAGAGTATTCTAGAAAATATAACAACCCTAAGAAATATCTAGACACTCGAAACACTACAAGAGCTTTCTAGAAACATTACCCAAAATTACCTAAACCCAAAATAATTAAATCCTAAAAGCCAAAATACAAATAATCAAGTTTAATATTTTAACATCCCCCTTAAATTTGATTTGTGACTCCGAGTGTAACACCCCGATTCTTTCTAGTAGATGTTTTGATGTTTTATTTGTTTAATATGTTTTTTCATGATGTTTTCGATAATTGTATGTTAGTGGGTTATGTGTCTTTAAGTTGGGAGTGAAGAGAAATATTAGAGGAGAATAAATTAATTGATTAATGTGTGAGAATTGGTAGGTTAGGGGAAATACGATATTAATAATAGTTTTATACTATTATTTAATGAAAATAAAATAGAAATATAAGGTGTAGAAATGAGGACAAGGTGGTCTTTTGTGAGAGTAAATTGAGTATAGAAGTGGAAAATCATATTTTGAGGGATAATTGTTGTTAGAAAAAGGGAAATTGGGAGAAAATGAACTATTTTTACATTCTACGTGAAGTTGTGAGGAGAAAGTAGAGAAAGAGGCTAGGGCAAGGAAGGAGAAGCATATGGAGAACATCATTGCTAGAGGTTGAAGAAATCATTGATAGGAATAACAAGGTAAGGGTGGGTAATGGTTCTCAATTATGGTTGACATGAGGGAAGGGTAGATTTAGGATTTTAGTATTTTGATTGATGATGAATCTTTGTGAATGATATTCATATTGGTGAAAACCTTATTGATAATGTTAAACATATATGTGTATTGTGAAATTTGATGATAATTGGTGATGCTACTACTCATTGTACCATAACCAAAGAACTTTGGATTGAGACCAACCAACACTATTGATCACTCTCCCCCTAAACACATCCACACACTGTACAAATCCCTTCTTGAATTTACAGCCATAGACAACCTTGTTCTTGAGAATACATCCAATTAAATCTGAAATGCTCACATCCCAGAAAGAGACATACAACTTCTCTTAGCTTCTTGGTTACACAGAATGTCATCCATACTTGCAATATATCCTTAGCTTGCTTCCTTCTCAATCTTTTAAAGTGCTACTTCCAGCAGAACCTATCATCATAACCCACACAGTCTTGGCCAGTAACTCTACACCATACTCAACCATGAATATATATAGCTCCAAGACTAAAAGTCAACCTCAGTCATCCTCCAAAAAAAAACCAAGAATGATGTCCCAACATCATTTAGGACATCAGTCTCAATCAGAGAAGACATGACTTTGATTCTTGAAACATTGGACTTACCATTCTTACTCCTCCAAGGTATCCATGAGGATCTTAATATGATACACACCTGTATCAACTTAATCTTCACACACTTCAGAGAATCACTGAGGAAGATAAACTCTCATAAAGCTTCTTACCAGAAGCAAAATGTATAACCAAGCTATCTGATGTTTAAGGATCTTGTGATTCCTTCTATCTCAATAGAACAAGAGTTTCATGTTTTCATAGACTTGAACTTTATATTCAAATTTGAGTAAACAACCTCTATCCTGTTTTTAAGAAACACAACAACCAATCTTCAACCATTTTGATCAATTAGTTTTTTAAGTTCCTTTTCCCAATAAGATCATCCATACCAGAGACTATTCTAGAGTATCCACAAGCAGGTTCACACGAACCTGGCTTCTTATGAGCAGAATAATCTTCAAGAATCCTAGACATAGTCTGGTTGAGATGTCTACAATAGTCTTCCACTAGGAATCAGAATGCATACTCTTATAGGAGATAATGGAGCATAAATTTTGCACCCCTATGTGATTAGATCATTAGTGAACTGGCCCAAGGAATGTTCATCAAGTTAATCATGTGTTAATCTTTATAACACCAGCACGCCTGTCCAAGAGAATTCCTAGACTGTTAGCAAAAATATTCTTCAAGTCCAAGCAGAATAAGATTTACATTACCTTTGATCAACACACATTTGTTTAGCCTCCAGAGCATATGCCACAACACTCCTTTGTCCAAGAAGTTCTCTCCTTGGATCAACCAGATTCTGCACACGCTCTTCTGGAAGGATGTTTCAACATTTGATTGAACATCAGCTCATTCTCCAACAAACAGATCACTGAAATTGGTTCTGAAACTATTTCCAAAATTACACACCTTGATCACTTTTGGGGACAGGATAAGGAACTTTTGAAAACGACAAAAGATTCCAACTGTATTTATTCTTCAAGACACATAGGATGTAGAGAATAAATTCTTGAGTTCATGAAACTGTCTGAAGTTGCACCTTATGGAGTGACATCATCTTTCTTGAGCAAAAGAATAATCAACTAAATACTTGCTAATTCCATAAATAGTAATTGATCTTAAATCCCAATTTTGTATTCTTCAGATTTGCATCCCTCCTTACTCTAGCTACAGAACCAGGAATAAGACATTCAGCACAACCTAGGAAGAAATCTTCAAGGCACAAAACTTCCTTAGAAGACCATCTTCAGCACACCAGTAACATCCTTGGATACACATAATTACTTTCCAAGACACAGATCAAATGTCTTTACACTCATGAGATTGCTTTAACATTGATCTGCAATTATTCCAGTTCCAGCCTAGTTGAATGTCAGCACACTTATGCATTTCCTCCTAAATACTTCCTTCCAGGAGAACTGATAGGATATCCTCAAGCAAAGACAATCTCTTATAGGTTTGGAAGCAAACATAAATTGCTTCTGGATCTCTTCCATGGTATGACATTCTCATGTCACACTTCTGAGTATTCTTGGAACATCTTCTTGACCATCTTCTCTTCTAACTCTATTTATCAAACACATTCAAAGGTGTATTTCTGAGTGGACTTGAGAGAGAACTAAAGTATCTTGGGCTACTTTAAACATGACATAGAGTGTTTATTAAATCCATAGATCATGAATTGGATACACAAGATCTCAACTCAACCTTCTTTATCTAATTACTCTTTATGTTACCTGATCCTAAGCAACATAGAAGGATCCTTCAGATAAAATTAGGTCACAATGCTCTCTCTTGCATATTACTCCCAGCTAGTGATGGCAAGAACACCTATAGAGACTGACATCATCTTCAACATGTACCAGGTAAGATGTTTGAACATCTTGAAGGACACCATGTGCAACAATAGCATCATTATCAACATCAGCGGTAGAATCTTCATAAAGTATTAATCAATCACCAGTAGTTGTTAGTTTGGAACAACCTATCCTACAACACCCATGACTGGCTTGATCATGCAACCTCCTACCTTGTTCAAAGACCAGAAAATATCTTCCCTAGATATCATCCAGAAACAGACCAGGATGCCTGCTCTGATACCAATTGAAATTCTGGTAGCAGATCTAAGATGTCCTGAGAGATGTTGAGACATTGAACTCTGATCCTCTGAACAAGGCTAAAAACAAGAACATCTAAACAAAACTGCAAATTCATCACAGTGTCATTACAGATGTTTCAACATCTGTCAAGATATAAAGTTCAGAATATAAGACTAGACTGAATATAACATAACAGAAAGATAAATAACACCAAGATATGATAACCCAGTTCGATGAACAACAACACCTACATCTGGGGGCTACCAAGCCAGGAATGAATTCACTATCATTAGTATTAATTCTAAGTATACAACCACCGGTAACTTATCACTTAATTCCTTACCCAGTGAAATTCTATCTAGAAACCTATCTAGATAAGAGAATCCCATCTCAATTCCTAAATCACCTCAGTGATATCTAACAGTTACAACCTTCAGCAACTGCATCAAACTGTTCAATTGAAAGATACCCCTTCCAATACAATATTCAGTTAAGACTCTTGACTAACAATAACACTTGAATTTTCTTAAAAGCTTCATCCAAGAATAATATATAATTCATTACCTACAGGTTTCTGAATCTATAAAACTATGTCTACCACAATGTATCAAGCTGATACAAAGGGTGACTTACAACACAAGAAAGTACACGACTCTCAAAACCCTAAACCCTTATTTTATTTTACAAAAGTTTTCACAAGGTCTGCACTATTGTACCCTAGGTTTTGGTCTTCTTTTTATAGTCTTCAGCTGTCCATGGGCTTCGAAATCTCTATTTAGTCTTTCCTTGATCCATGTTCTGATTGCGCCTTAAATCTTGGAATAGATCTGCAAGAACCTAACAACCTGCTGTATCAAACCAAGATGTCGAGTCCCCAAGCTAGGACATCTTGCCTGACATGTTTTCTTATAACATATTTCTTCATGTTAGGACATCTTGTTCAACACCATGTTTTACCAAAATTTAGTCAAATCTTAGAGTCTTCACTCTTATTTGCCACTGTAAAGGTTCTATTGATTAAATACACTGCTGTCAATACACAATCTCCACAAAAATGCAATGGGAAATTTACTTGAAATTGCAAGGCTCATGCTATGTTCAAAATTTGTCTATGACCGCGTTCCACATGTCCATTTTGTTGAAATATGGCAACAAAGAATATTCATGCATGATCCCTTCTTTTTGAGTGAAACATTTGAAATCAGAGTTAGTAAACTCTGTTCCATTATCTTTCCCAAACCTCTTGATATGCATATTAAACATCCTTTTGATTAGATTGTTAAAACTAATCAAATGTTGTAAGGCCTTTGTCTTATGTTTCATTAAATATACACATGTGCCACGAGTGTAGTCATCTACAATGGTTAGAAAGTAATGTGATTCATTTTTTGTGGCAGTATGGTATTTCCCCCATAAGTAATCTTGAATCAATTCAAAAGGTGATTCAACTTTATTAACGCTTAAAGGGAAATGGTTTCTACATTATTTTGCCCTGTGGCATACATCACAACAGTTTATTCTATAAAAATTACATTTGACTAAATGTGAAATATGTTGAAGAACTTAATTTGAGGAATATCCCATTCTGATGTGCCATAAGGTGGTCATGTGCTTCTTAGTTGCACCCATGAAGCCTTGTTGATGTTGCTTTGTGGACACATAAACCCCTTCATGCAGGTCACTTGATCCAATCTTCCTTTTCGAGGCTTGGTCCTGTATTATGCAAGAATTTTAATCATAAATCACATACTAATTTAAATCATATGTTAGTTTATAAATTGAAATCGGTTTGCATTTAAAATCAGGAACCAATAACACATCTTTTAACATAAGGGAACTCGATAAATTCACATCTCCCATATTTTCAACTAAGGTTGAAATCCCCGTTGGTGTAGTTATGTAAAAAGGTTTATCTAATTTTCCAATTTTTTTCGACATTAAGGTCAAAGGAGTCATGTGGTGTGAAACACCACTATCAAGTATCCAATTGAAACAATATTGAAATTTACTAGTCATGTTTTCATGTGGGTTTGTATGATTTTTTGCACGAACTCCATGCAGAGTGTGTCCTGATGTTGATGCTTCTGAATATTCTTTTCTCTCAGCATCCTAAACAAAATTTGCTACTTGTTTCCCTTTTGACTTGTTAGGTTCTCGCCTTTGAGTTCTTCATGATTCCCAACTTGCTAGATATCCAACAATCTCAAAGCATTTTGCCTTGACATGTCCAGTTTTCCAGCAATGATCACACTTTAATCTTGAGTGATATTCCTTTCCTTTCTTCCTATCTGCACCTGAGAAAAACACATATGCATTTTCCACCTTGGAATATCTTTACTTATTTGATGCAAAATGAGATTCTTCTTTTTGCATTTGATTAAAGACATATCTAAGAGAGGGTAGTGGACCAATATTAATTATTGTTGCCTTGATATGATATTATTATTCACTATCAAAGCCTCCAAGAAAAATATGGACTCATTGTTCTTCTTCCCCTTGTGTCAATACTAACAGCTTTGCAGCTGCATTCAGGTAGGGTTTGCAATTCACTGAATTCATCAACAAGACTTTTGAATTGAGTGTAGTAATTTATCACACTTGTTTCTGGTTGTTTCTGTATTAAACACAAGTTTCTCCACAACTGATGTATTCGTGGTGCATTGGTCTGAGAAAAGCGTTCTTCAAGATCCACCCATACATCTCGAGCCATTGAAGCATGTGAGATGCTGTTGTGTAGATGTAGTTACATTGTATTAATCAACCAAGTTGTCACCATTGAATCCGCCTTCTCTCATTCCTGGTACACTTCAGATTGACTTGATGGTTTCTTGATGCTTCCATCAATGAAACCTGTTTTTCGTCTTCGCACGCAATGCCGTCTTAATCGATCTCGCCCTTACACGGTAGTTTTATCCATTCAGTAATGATGTCACGAGTGGAGTTCCAGGATTATCATAGTTGTTTAGATGATAGACTTGTGTATTTTTTGTTTCAGGTTTGGAGGCATTTTTCTTCTCCAATTTCTCTTTTGAATTGGAACCGTGCTCGAATGCCATAATAGAAATTTAACTTGAAAATATGTTGTATTCTTATGGTTTTCAATGATACAAGACATGCATTTATATATAGGCGGATGATCTATATATTAGAGCTTGAAAATAGGATCAACTGTAACAGACCATAACAAAATAATAACAAACTATTAAATAACAAACCTAACAAACCCTAACAATTTAATAACAAACTATTAAATTTATCTCTAATATTTTGAAATACAATTTTATAAAATTCACTTTTGAAAATACAAAAAAAAAACTATTTTTTAAAGTTAAAATAAACATGGTCGATTCATATTACTTTTCTTTCTACACCAATGCTTCTCGATTCTTTTCTTTATAGTAGGTAGTGTTTCTTCCAATATTTAAGTTTTTGTGTTTTTATATCCAGAACTTGAGTTCTACCCCGGCTTAGCATGGAATTACTGATTTTTTTTCTTTTCCTAAGAAGAGGAACTATATGTGTTGTTTGTTCTAGTGTTTATTGGTTGGGAACAATTTAACTTTGTTGGGAGAGGTTTTCTATAATATTTTATTTTTTGTGTGTTTATGTATGATATATTATCAAGAACATAAGAAAATGCATGATTTGGAATCTCATAACCATCAAGATATGAGTTAATTAAAATCATATTGGAAGATTAGGAATCGAGCACATAATTTTGTAATATTGTTGCATCCTATGAGGTGTAGTTGCATCCTATGGAGTATCATTGCGCCTTATGGGGTATCATTGCACCTTATAAGAGACATGTCATATTGCACCATATGGAAGAAATCATGTTTCAACATAATGTGCATTCACCTCTCCAATGATAAATTGCTCGCGAATGTTTTAACAAAACACATGAATAAAATTGTTTGATACCTCCCAATCTTTCGTAGGCAACATATATTAACTCTAAACATGTACGTGTTACGAGTACAATAATATAAACTTTACAGACGCTACAAGTATGTGATTTGTAAATGAGATGTTTGACCTAATCATCTAAGTATACATTTATAACATGTTTTGGCCTAGAAAAAAACACAATCACTTTAAACTCTCTTGTTCCTTCAAGGATTGTGGTTGATATATTTTTTTTAAAGATCTTGCTTGACGTATTTAATTCGTCAATGTGTCGGGAACATGATGACTATATGTCCTTCGCATCAAGATCTTTCACATGTCCCTTATTGTAGGATGTGGAGCCGAAATTGTTATGATATATGGACTTTGGGTTACATTACTTACGATGGTCTATAAAATCGTCTACCCATAAAAATTTTCAGATGTAATTCTAATTGGAGAATCACATTCAAAAAACAGCGTTAAAATCCCGCTAGAGAGAATAATTCTAGATTAGAGATAAGCTCAGAACTAGTATACGACAATCTTGACAGTTACAGATAATAAATATCATTTATCTCTGAAAATATATGAGATTATTACGCTACTATTCAATTAAAGAAAAAACAATTGAAGCTAGCTCAAACTATTATCATAAGTATCTCACATTTACATACCTCGTGGAGGTTGAGAAACATTATAGATATTTATCTAAATTTATTATATTAAACATCTTTCCCTCATAGGTCTCATGTTAGAGGGTTGTGGACCATTATAGATTTTTATTTTGACTTATTATTTTAAACATTTCGCTTATAGGCTTCGTGCTTGGGGCTATCGGGTGTCATATTTTTACCATTAACTCGACGCATAATATTCAAGACCTATAGGTCTAATATCCAAATTGAGTAATCTATTTAGTCTAAGAGCACAATTATCGGTTGTTTTTTAGCGTACCTTCACTTCTTCCAAAGCTACATTGTCAGAGTTGCATGAATATTTGTTGCAAATTCCCGTCCGCTAGTTTGATAACGTTTTCACAATAAAGAATGTTTTTACACATGGATTGGCAGAAAAATAATATAAATAATTAATTGTGTAGTATATTGTAATATTTGGTGGGATCTATTTTAAATATTTTGATGAGTTCTATGAATATTTGAAAATTTTTGTTAAATTGTTTAAAATTTTTGAAAGTGTAAAATAGCATAAAAAATTGAATGGACCTCGTTTAAAGAACCCAAAATGGATATACGTTTTTTTTAATTAGCCTTATGGATTTTTTTTATTTAAATTTATTAAGTATCTGTAAACTCCAGCCATGATAAGGTGTTACACTTTCAATCCTATGACTGCTAATGGTTTTACATTAGCTTCTTTGTTTACATGGTAGAATAAAGCTAAGATGGCAATGATACCCTCAGCACCATAATTCTTTTTCTTTGACAACATAACTCTTTTTTTCTTCTCTAACATCACATTCTTTAAAATCAAGTGTCCATTTCTCAAACGAACAATTAGAAAAATCATAATATCCACCATGAATAGAAACCAATTCCTTCCTCACTTTATCTTCTATCCATGGATAACTTAGCAAGTTTAACAAAGATTGGTTAATAGATTCCTGCAACAAATTCAAACAAAACTGTTATCACCTTTCCAAAATAACAACACTTCCTACATTTCAAATGATGGTTACTTACCTTCTCGCAGAATCTGCATTGTTGATCAAAGCTAAGATGAGATGTTGCAGCTTTGGTCTTCAACTTGGCAACTTTCCCATTGGCAACCCAATTGTGTACGAAGTTTCTGAAATATCAACGAACTCAAATGAACACTAGAGATATAACATAACCGCCATTTTAATGTTGAATTATTTTGTGTAAGAAATACCTTGGTTCGGTATCTTGTTGCATATTCATCAGAGCTTCAATTCCGGCACAACTACTATGACCAATTACTAATATATTCTCAACCTAAAATTTTCAAAAACCATTTGAATCATGTACTTGTTTATATATGCTATAAGCACTTAAATAAGGTGTTTATTTATCCAAATAAAGCGTTAGCATGTGCGTACCTGAAGAGTAGTTACTGCGAATTCAAGCGCAGCGTTACACTCTGATGGACCATTCTGACATAAGAAGTTATTAGAAGAAAATAAAAATTGAAAATAATCAGAAGCATTAATGAAAATACCTTCATCATAGGAACAAGATTGGCGATGTTACGTATCATAAAGACTTCACCAGGTTGGAATCCTAATACATTAGAGGGACATACCCTTGAATCTGCACAAGCAATTACCATAAACTGTATTTGGACTTATTAGTTAAAAGAACATGGATTACTATAGCATAAGACATAAAGGAACTTTAGAAATAGTCACCTTTGGATATTGAGCTTTAGCAAGAGATTGAAAATGCTCAAATTCTTTTCTGTGGAATAGAAAAAATTAGCTTAGAAGATTGAACAATTTTTTGCAAAGTTGAAACTAGGAAAAATGTGTAACTTAACTCTTACATGTATTTTTGGTTCTTGAAGTTTAAGAATCTTTGTTTCATCAAACCAAATAGATTCAAATAGCCATCAATTTCAGACATATTCCTTACATCAACACCTTTATTTTCATAACCATGATCCTCTTGTGGTTTTTCCCTGTAGTAAATGAAGTCAAGTGATATAGGAGCTATGTTATTTAGCTTAAAGCCAATAAGTGAATCTTAAAAAGACTATTTTTATTTTATTTTTTTTGAAAAATCTCTCCTCTAAATTGACAAAATATTTTTAAAAATTAACAAAAAAAGAAAAACATATTTCTACCAACAAAGAATTTTGTACGCAAGTGAATATAATATCAAACACACTCTAATAACAATTTGTTATGTATGTGTGTCACGAATTACTTGTTAATAGTTTGTTAGACATGTGCATATAATATGAGTCATTGGTTATTAATTAACAATTTATTATGCATGTGCATATAATATGAGTCACTCGTTACTGATTAATAATTTGTTATGCATGTGCATATAATATGAGTCACTCGTTACTGATTAATAATTTGTTATGCATGTGCATATAATATTAAGCCAGGGTCACCGATGGCCGTTCCATTTATCAATAATTCATATTACTTATATACAATTCAAAATGCTTAAAGTAATCGATGAATAAGACTGATCGGAGCAAAGAAAACTTCTTTCATCAATAAAACACAAACTCAAACTTACTTGAATGAAGGCAATGATGTTGCATGGTAACCTTCCGTTTTTACCCAATTCATCTACAAATCCAGCAAAACAATATCAGAATTTAGAAACAAACACTGCAAATTAAAACAAGCATGAAAGGAAAACAAAATGATAAAAATGGAGAAACTAACAAATCTTGGGTAACGCGAGTTTGATCGAAGAAGTGAAGTAATAATTCTTGACCCTGTCATGCATGATTCTCGAATTGGCCACACCATCTCTTGAGGAATGCAGATGAGAAATCAAAGCATGGATCTTCAATTCATTGCAAGATGACATAGAAGACACGACTCAATTATTACTATTATATAAATAAACTTATCCTATTATTGTATTACACGTGTACCACGTACTTATCCTATTTTGTGGGAATTTCTTTATCTTTTTGCTTAGTTGACATTGACTGTTATCTCTTATCTATAATATTGTTTTGACTTGAGTTATTTCCATCCTTCGCTAGGCAATGCCACTTTGGCTTAGGTGTAAAACATACGCATGGGTTGGATAAAGTTTTATTTGGATTGTAATGCAACAAATTTCATCGTTACTCTTTGACAATTGAGATGTACAGATTCCTACAAACTAGAGAAAAATTCTTATATGATTTTAAAAAATAAATAAATTGATTTTTTCTGAAAAAAAAAAATTAATATTTTTTGAAAATACAAATAAAAATTGATTTTTTTTTTTTAAAAAGTAATTGTTTTGGAAACTTAAAAAACGATTATTTCTGAAAAAAATTGATTTTTTTTCCGAAAATAAAAAAGTCAATTTTTTTCAAAAATAAAAAAATTGATTTTTCTGAAAAAATATTAAAGTTGTTTTTTTTCAAAATTTAAAAATAGTCAATTTTTTTTCCGAAAATGACAAAAAGTCAATTTTCTTTCAAAAATAGAAAAGAAATCATTTTTATTCCAAAAATTATAAAAAAAAGTCAATTTTTTTGAAAAAAAATTGTTTTATTTTTGAAAATTAAAAATAGTCAATTTTTTTTCCAAACAATGAAGAAAAACACTATTTTTTCTAATATAAAAAATCCAATTTTTTCGTAAAAAAAATCAATTTTTACATAATAAAAGTCGATTTTTATTTGAAAATAAAAAAAAATCTATTTTTTTTTAAATTTAAAAGTCAATATTTTTTTTAAAAAAATATATATAATTATTTTTTTAAAAAAGTTAACTTTTTAAAAATATTTGAGCTTTGAAGCCTTACTTAAGTTTTATGGACTTATTTATGGAATCTACTTATTTTAAAGTTCATTTATTTTTAAAAGTTTGAGACTTATATTTTAAAAGCCTTAAAAATTATTCTCTAGTCCTCTAAATTAACAGCTCTAATTTCAACCAATCCCATAAATCTAACTATAAAAGAAAATAAATTTTAAATAAATTTAAAATACACTTTCTTTTTATTAGATGTTTTTAACAATATAAATATTTATGTTTGTTTTTATGTAAGTATTTTTCCAAATTAAAACGCTATTAAAGTTGTCTTCCCATCGTCGATTCAAATTTTCTTTTATATATTTCACATATACAAAATTTTCACATAATTTACAAGTTATGTACGCGATATATTTTAGGTAGAATAATGCTACACATTATTTTTACATGTTTACGTGATTTCATACATGTTGGCTATGGTGTAATTTTCGTAGTTAGAATAATGTAAAACAACAACAAAATATTTATATTTCTCATTTTAGCCTCAGTTTCGGAAGTACGCATTAAATTCATTTTAACCACTTTCACTAGAGTTCAAAAATTGACTTTGTTAAGAATCGAGTTATTCTTGTTCGTCTTTCTAAAGAACGTGGTTTGTTTCAGATGAGTTTAAGTTCACTTTTACCTCAAATAAAACATTACCATAATATCACCAAAAGATGTTCAACATACTTTCAATCTGAATTGCTAATGTAATTCAAAGAGTGCTTGGCAATGATGAGAGCATTTCAAATGGTTGGATTGAAATGCCTTAGACTGAAAAATGAAGTGGTGCTCTTTACTTCCTTTTGTATGGAGAAGAAGAAAATAAATAAATTGTCAGCAGAAATTCTCATTTCTCAATAACAAAGAACACTCAACCTTACTACTATCACGAGCCCGTTTACGGCCCAACAACAACGGGCCCATTCCATAATCCACAAAAGCCCGATTCTCCATCACCGCCTTCAAACCCCTTTCCAACGCTTCAACTTCCTTCCCCTCTCTTCCATCATCACCCCACTCCACCACCACCACACTCTTACTCCTCCCCCCAACCGTCATTATCTCCGCTCGAACCGGTTTCGCCCGAACCGACCGGATCACTTGTGCTAGATCCCGGTTCAATCCAGGCCGGTCCTCACAACACACCGTCGCTTTCATCCTCCGACCTTCCCCTTCCTCCCCAACGCAATAACTAACCGTCGCCTCGTCTGATTCTCCCGGAAACGGCCACAACTCAGCTTCCTCAGCAGGATCAGCCGAACCCGGTTCTCCACTACACGAAGAAGACGGTTCATCATTCCAACGGTTCGCCACGTCATCAGCTTCCTTCCGTAACCGTTTCACATGCTGCACCACTTCCGCTAGCAACGAAGCCTTATCTGACTGTACACAAGAAAAAAAAATCTTAAATTTACACCAATTTGCCCTGTTTGAAAAACTTTTCATGCAAAAACTAGTGCAAGAGTTTTTGTACTAAAAAAATTATTTATTTATTTATGGGGAAGAATATGAAATATTACAATGACCTTGGCGGTGTTAGGGAGGAGAGAACGAAGTGTGGAGAGATGGTTGTTGATTCTTTGTCTGCGTCTTCTTTCAGCTTCCCTGTGACTCTTGCATGCTTCTGTTGATTTTCTCTCTGACTTTGGTTTCTCGCCGTTGATTTTATCTGAGTCTTTATCTATCAAGCTCTCAAACCCGTAGAATCTCCGCATTTTTTCTTCTTCTATGTTCTTGAAAAATGAAGTATGTTTTTAAATTGTAAATAATGTTTACAAATATTTTAGTGTCCGTTGTTGAAGTACGGGAGGAACAATGATGAATAATTCTAGTACTATGGGTTATTTTTGGTGATGAAAAATGAATAAAATAAGATGAAGGAGATGAAGAGAAGAAAGAGATGTACGTACTAGGTGGAAGAAGGAAGAGTAGGGAAGTTAAATGCTTATTATGAGTGACTATATAGCTAGGGAATACGTTATCCTTGTAGTACATATGTGTCTACCAAGAGGGACAAAAGAGACAGTTACTCATTGATACTTTATTTTTTTTCAGACAAATTACTTCAAAAGTTTTATCTATGTTTAATTTTTGGGATCAAAATGTGTAGCTTTATGTTAAACTTTGTTAGTGTTTTGGAAATAATTTGACTAGAGATGGATAGATGGTGTTTCTTTAATCAAATGTGTTTCTTATAGCATTAATTTGATACTTTCTCCGTTTAAAAATGAATGTCGTTTAAGATTTTTGCACATAAATTAAAAAATATAAAAATATTGTCATAAGATATTGTATTTTTACTAAATTAGTCTTATTAATGTATTGGAAATAGTGTAAAGAATAATAATTATACGACATAATTAGAAAAATAATACTACCTCTGTCCCTAATTATAAGATCCTATTGAGTTTTTTTCTTGTCCCTTTTTATAAGTCCCTCTTCAACTTTCAAAATGCATTAATTATTTTTTTCTACACATATCCCTAATTATATTACATCTTTTTATGTACTATGTAATAAATACAGTTACATACACATTAACTATTTCTCTCTCCTAAGGATAAACTTGTAAAATTATACAAAATAATCAATACATTTAATAGTCTAACCAACTTTCTTAATTCCTGTGATTTTTTCAACGGGGTCTTATATTTAGGGACGGAGGTAGTAATTATTACTACATACATTGAGAAGTGAGAATGACATTCATTTTGAAATAAAAATTTTCCTCTAAAGTGACAGTCATTTTGAAACGGAGGGAATAACTTTTAGCTTATAAGTTAACTATGATAAGGACGAATTTTAGTATTGATTAACAAAGTATATATGGCCTAATAACGTATAATATTACTCTTCAATAATAATCCTCTAGTAACTATTATTTAAAAAAAAAAGTTAAGGTATTGAATCTTAACCCGGAGCATTAGTTTTTCATCATGTAAACTTGGATATGTGGTGGTGCGATTGGCACCCTAGGCAGCATCAAAAATTCTAATAACTGGGATGTTCTTTAACACGTTAGTGGCGATCGGATCCTTATTGAGGTGATTTGTTTACAATGCGTTTTTGTTTGGTGTGAAGCTTTGAGGTTATATCGGGTGTATGAGTCCTCTTAACGGCAAGTCGACATTTATGTTAATAAAATTGTGATAATTGTATCAATTTACCTTAATAAAATGCAATGGAGGTAAACATGACCTCCCCCGACAAACAATTGAAAGATGGTGGTCGGTTGCCAAAAGAAAGAACTAATGCTTTCACAAAATATTGCATAAACCATTCTAAATTAATAATTGTATGGAATAGATGTGAATAAAGAATGAAGGAGACGATAATACAATGCTGAGATGTCTCAAAATTAATAAGTTCTCACATAGTCGTTTAGTTAAGTATTTTTATTCTACACATGTAAAATTTACTATGCATCACTATTAAATATCTCTCAAATGGCAATAAATAACATTTTTACAAAAATTTCTTCTTGATCACAAAGGATACACACGACTAATGAGATTTCTTCTAAACATTTTTGGTGTACGACTAAAGCAATAAAAATTCTTGTATATAAGTCGCTGCTAGTAGAAGTGGTGGACTATTTCTATCTTATCTTGGAGACTGCTTCAGCCTCTATCCACTATATAAAGTAGTCTACTCCCATAATAAAAAACTTTAGTTGGCTAGGCGCAAGTGGAAATAGTCCAAAATGTCCACACCCCATTAATACAATGGCTAAGGCGACGTGAAAGAATGGAATATTTCTACTAGTGCATAATACAAATTGGCGAGTTTCAGGCATTTGTTGCATTTTCTGACGAATGTTGCATTATTGTTCATTAGGGTGGGCCAATAATAGCCCACCACCAATAATTTGTGGGCCAAAGCTCACCCATATTCTCCAAGACATCTCAACATAGGGAAGTCCTTCCCATTTTGTAAAGCTTCTTTGACATAATGGTGTACTTTGATGCAAGTTTTCAAATCTTCTTCGCTTCTAACTTAACTGAAGGTAGTTCGTCTGAATGTAGATAGCTTATTATGGGTGCAATTGAGCTGGTAGTCTGGACGACTTCAAGAGTGTTAGTTTCATTCACCTCGATATTGGGGGTGACAAGAGTCTCTTGAATTTTAGTGCGGTTATACGATGCTCTTTTTGTTTGGAGAGCTTGGAGAGATGTCCAGTCTTAAGGTTTTGTTCCCTAAACACATATGTTACTTCAAAAGCTTTTGTTCCTTGAACACACACGTTTCTTCAAAAGCTTTAAATCGTTCATACAAGTTACATACCTTTTTTTAGATATTTGATATGTTAAGGTTCCTTTACCTAAAATTATTTAACAACTTGATTTTCCACCAATAAGGATTCGTTCTTGGCCTTCAGATTTGAAGCTCGCATATCAAGGGTAAAGACCAAGCTGGCGATGAACGCTTCATACTTGTCCCGATTGTTGCTAGCCTTGAATTCAAAGTTTAATGATTGATCGATCAACATAAAGTCTTATCTCCAATGAAGGTGAGAAAAGTACACAAGAAGGGGGAGTTAAATTGTGTATGTAAATTTTCTTCTTGACTTTTGAAGATCAACTTCCGAATTTGAACAAGTTCAGAAATTGGTCAGAGTTGTTAGCAGCTGAATGAATAATAATCAGAAGCAAAAGATAAAGCAACAGGCAGAGTTATAATGGTTCATCTCCTAAATTGAAAGTAGTTCAGTCCCCTTGTTTCAACAAGATATTTTCACTATAATCAAATCGATTACACTTTGCTCAAGCAAATTAGCAAGAGACTTTAACTGCTCAATCACACTAGAAAGATACTTCCGCTCAAGCAACCTAGCAAGAGACTTCTTCTCAAGCACACATGTAAGAGACTTCCAGTGCACAAGCGAACCAGTATGAGACTTTCACTACTCAAGCAAACTAGCAAGAGACTTCCTCTATTTTAAACAAATAGTTTAGTAGAATGGATTAACAACTTTTCTTGATGTTCAATCAGAAGTATATAAGTGATACAACAACCACAAATGTTCTTTAACACTTAAGATTTCTAAGATATACAAAGATAAAAAATCTTAAGAACTTATGTAATTAATAGTTATAAAAAACTATAACTCAAAGTTATGCTCGAGTTGTTCAGTTTTTGGGTAGTTGTATATCTTTCCTTTAAATCTTTAACTCCTTTTTATAGAGGCAAAAAAAGGGTCGTTGGAAGGTGACTTGCATAAGAGTTCTTTGTTGAGAAGCATTTCAAGAGAGACGTTGGAAGATGAATCATGTTAAGATTTTTAACCATTGAGTAATAGCACTGTCCACAACGCCTTTCTCATATTATATATCTATAAAGAAATTTGGAGGCAGACATAATCGGTCATTTCAACTTTCCTTGAGCCTTGCACAAAGAAACCCTAGCTGGCTTTTTCCATAAACTGACGTTTGACAAGATTGGTTGGCTTTGAGGACAGAGTACAAATCAGAAGCTGAGCACCTTTAGTTGAGATCTTCAGAGTCGGAGCTGTCATCAGAAGCCGAGATACTATGTTCATATTTTGATCCTTCAGAGGCTAGGATATCAAGTTCAGAGTCATCAGATTTTGGTCCTTCAGAATCTGAGTCTTTTGGCTTCTTTAAATATGCTTTGATCAGGGTCAATTCTAAGTTTAATTTTAAGCTTATGATCTTGCATGCTTGAACATATGTTATTATACCCGGTTGTTCTTTAAGAATTTTGTTGTCATTAAAACCCAAGGGATATGAACAATTTTGTTCCAACATCTAACACTATCCCAATGCCACTTCCCTTTAAGTTTGAGGCTTCACCTAGATATAGTATCCATATGTAGGGGATCTCCTCGCAAATTGGTGAGCTGAAGTCTGCCAGAAAAGTATCTTATACATGTGACTTGATACTTCTTTTGGGTATAGACTGGTTATCATGCTCACATAGTTAAAATACCTAAGATACTATCCTTCTTTCTAAATCTGGAATTTTTAGGACTTGTTGAATGATGTAGTTAGTTTTTACCATTACCAGTGCTCTTGAAAGTAGGGTATGAGTTTTCTTGTAGCTATCATGATTGTTAGGGAAAGCCTCTCAATCTTATGATATCGGGCTTCATCTCCCTTAAATACCTTGATTATAAAATAGATAAGTCGCTCGAATTTATCTGTCTCTTGGACAAGAACATAACTCATTGTGTAGTTAGTAACAGACAGATAGAGGAAAAAGGGAGAACCTGCTATTAGGCGTGTCAAAATGGGCGGCGACGCCAAGAATACCTTTAAGTTTGGGAACGCCTCCTTGTACTCGCTCGTCCATTCGAACTTCTAATTTTTCTTTAAAGTGGCGAAGACATGAAAAGCCTTGTCACCTGTTAGTACGTCGAAGAAACACTTAGTAGGATTTAGGCGCATGTTGAAGCTCCTTACTAATTCCAATATGTCTTCTAGGTCTACAACTTAACTCTTCTCTTCTGATGTCTTTACTTTAATTTCATCGATATATTATTTCAGATTTCCCCATATCAGCTTTGAGAATACAACATACATGAGTCTTTGATAGGTGGCACATGCATTCTTTAGCCCAAAGTGCATGACATTATAATAGTAATTTCCTCGATTGGACATGAATGTTGTCTTGGGCGCATCTATAGGAACCATCTTGATCTGATTGTAGCCAGAATAAATGTCCATGAAACTAAATGTTTTGTAACTAGAAGATTCGTCAATTAGACGATTTATGTTGGGAAAGGGATATGGATCTTTAGGGTATGTAGCGTTAAGTTCATTGAAGTCGAGAGACATGTGATATTAGTGTGATGACTTCCATTCAAAGACTACATTAACCATTCAAGATAGGTGTTTTACCTCAGTTATAAAGTCAATGTTTCTTAGCTTCTGAACCTCTTCGTCATTGGTTACTCTCTCCTCCTCACCAACCTTGCATTTTATCTGAGACATTGGCTTCATTGTGGGATCAATGACAAGGAAATGGTAGGCCACTCTTGTATCAATCCTTGACAATTCAAAAGGTGCCTAGGAGAACAAGTGTATGTTCTTCCTTAATAGGGTGACCAACGTATCCTCCTCATAATTAGATAACGAGGTTCCTGGTAGACACGACACTCCAAACATAAGAGGGGGTGAATTGTGTGAGATTGAAAACCCATATTTAAAACAAAAATATTTTTAAAAAAACAAAGTTTATAACTCTTTTGAAAAGTGAACACTGTAATAGGTACCTAAAATAATAAAATGGTAAAATAAATAGTTAAGGGATGAGAGAAATGCACCAATGATTTATAGAGGTCCAGTCTTAATTAAGTGACATACTCCTTTCCCATAGAATTCTTGTTGAGAGTTTCCACTAACTTGAGAGCTTTTAAAATGATATGCCCACAAACATCCTTTTACAAGGATTGGAATTTTTCAATGGCTAACTTCCAACCAACAACGAAATTTTAAGTATGGAGACCTTTGCAACAAACTTATAATTTTAGCAGATACTAAACTCACCAACCAAAAGATAGATTTTAACAGACAGCTAAGCTCACGAACCGACTCAGAGTCTTAACTACGGAGACCTCCCCAACTAATCAGAGGTTTTACTTGGTTTACTTCAATAACCAAACAAGAGCTTTTAAGGGTTTAACTCACAACCAAACAAGAGCTTTTAAGGAAAATATTACATAAGAGATAATACATTCTTGATTAATTTAAGAATTTACCCCCACGCCAGAAACAAATGATCCCCACAAAGCATAGAGTCGCTCTGGAAGCACTAAGGCAATATCAAAGTGAGAAAATGAGACATTTGGTTAAAAAGAGTGGAGAGTGGTAAAAAAGAATCAAAACCAATTTTCTAGATGATTTGAAATGATATAGGAGCCCTCTATTTATAGAAAAAAAAGTGACATAAATTAGGAAACAATCCATGGGCTAGTTAAGTGTTATAATTGATTATGTTAGGTGTATAAACGATTATGGCACCCGAAAATGAAAGGTTTTGATTCCAAGTCATTTAAAAACATCTAAGGAACTTATCCAATCTATTTTAGGTGGTACAAAGTGAAATAATCGACTATCTAAAAGGCCTAATAGATTATTATTTGGCAAATCATGCTTTTAATTGATTAAACAGTTCCCTAATCAATTGGATAGACTTTTATAACACTTTTAGGAGATTTTATAAAATCAAAATAGGCTTTTCAAGAGGTTTGTGTGTGTGTGTGTGTGTGTGTCTATGTGAGATTGAAAACCCATTTTTAAAACAAAAATATTTTACAAAAAACAAAGTTTAAAACTTTTTTGAAAAGTGAACATCGTAATACCTAAAATAATAAAGTGGAAAAATAAATAGTTAAGGGATGAGAGAAATGCACCAATGATTTATAGAGGTTCTGTCTTAATGAAGTGACATATTCCTCTCCCCTAGAATTCTTCTTGAGAGTTTCCACTAACTTGATAGCTTTTAACATGATATGCCCACAACCTCCTTTTACAAGGATTGAAGTTTTCCAATGGCTAACTTTCCAACCAACAATGGAATTTTAAGTATTGAGACCTCTGCAACAAACTTAGAATTTTAACGCATACTAAACTCACCAACCAAGAGATAAATTTTAACATATGGCTAAGCTCATGAACCGACTCAGAGTCTTAACTACAGAGACCTCCCCAACCAATCAAAGGTTTTACTTGGTTTACTTCAATAACCAAATAAGAGCTTTTCATGGTTTAACTCATAACCAAACAACAACTTCTTAGAAGGAAAATATTACATAAGAGATAATGCATTCTTGATTAATTTAAGAATTTACCCCCACACTAGAAATAAATGATCCTCACAAAGCACAGAGTCACTCTGAAAGCACTAAGGCAATATTAAAGTGATAAAATGAGAGATTTGGAGAAAAAGAGTGGAGAGTGATAAAAAAGTATAAAAACCCATTTTCTAGATGTTTTAAAATGATATACGAGCCATCTATTTATAGAAGAAAAAAAATGACGTAAATTAGGAAACAATCCTTGGGCTAGTTAAGCGTTATAATCGATTATGTTATGTGCATAAACGATTATGGCACCCCAAAATGAAAGGTTTTGATTCCAAGTCATTTAAAAACATTTAAGGAACTTCTTTAATCTATTTTAGGTGTTACAAAGTCAAATTATCGACTATCTAAAAGCCCATAGATTTTTACTTGGAAAATCATGCTTTTAATTGATTAGACCGTTCCCTAATTAATTAGATAGAGTTTTATAACACTTTTAGGAGATTTTATAAAATCAAAATAGGCTTTACAAGAGGTTTAAGTGTGTGTGTGTGTGTGTGTGTGTGTGTGTGTGTGTGTGTGTGTGTGTGTGTGTGATTTGTCTAAGTGAAATCAAGAGTTTTTCTTATACTTTACAAACATTGATCACTCGACACAAACAAGCGAGCTTTCACACTTCCTCTCTTTCACAACTCTTCAGCTTATGGTTCCTTGCCACATTATCTTTGAATTTAGAATTTATATGGAACCTTAAATCTTATTCAAATGAGGCTTGAGATAAATCATCATAACAATCTACATCATTAGACAAACCGCTTGATCATATATCTTCGTTGACTTTAGCAAACACCGCTTGACATAAGGTTTTGTCTCCACAAATAGGCACAAATAATTTGATCTCCAATCATAAAAATCTTGATAACCAAAAATACATATTGATCACAACTTAATCAATCACAACTTTGATATTTAAGCACATCCATTTGATCATTATATTAGATGATCTTCAGGTTTTATCTTGATCAACACATCATGATCTTCAAGTACCATCACTTGGTCAAAATATCAAGCATCATCACTTAACCAACATATCAATAACCATCACTTGCTCATCAACATATCAAGAACCATTACTTGATCAACATATCAAACACCATCACTTGATTTATAATTTGTCAAGAACCATCACTTGATCAATCTTTAAGTCTCATCACATGAACCAAAAAAGCCTTGAATATAAATACTAATGAAAACTTCTCTTAAGAGTGTTGTCAACATCGAAACCAAATCAATAAGTTGTTGCAGTCTTCATACATGTAAGCAAATAGATACACATTCTCCTGATTTTTTATGATTAAAACATATATCTCAAGGAGATGGTTAAAAAAAGAAACAAGGGTGATAAAACTTGGAGTGGTTAAACTCTCCCTAACATATATTGACAACATACAATAATCCTCTTTTGCATTATATAAAAGACGGAAAATTTAACAGGTAGACAAATATAACAAGTATTCAAACACATAGATCATAAGAGATATACATAAAAATTTAAGGGAAAATCATCATATTTCATTAATTTGAAATAAATGAATTCAAAGTAGAAAAATAAATTGAAAATGAAACAAGAACAAAAAAAATAATGACAAAAACATAACTAAACAAGTTACTCTGAATCATTATTATCATCATTGTTAAACACCTTATAAGGCCCGTGAGATCCAAGTACAACGGGTATATGAGCCAGAGCATTCATTTTCTTATCATCCTTTTTTTACTTTTTCATGATCTTGTTCAAGAGAGCTTCAGTTGGAGTTGTCTTTAGAATTTCAAAACCAAATTCCTTCAACAGAGGTGCCCTCCTTATTGAGGAGAGACTAGATTACTAAAGGTTATTTCTTTTGCTTCGCCGCTAATTTTGTAGGATAGAACTTCTGCTTTGATTTCAATTCCCATTTTTTTAATGTGCCACTTCATATCCTAGTGTATTTCTGGTTAGTTTCCTCACCCTCAAAGTTGAATTCAAGGTGTTCCAAAATTTTTGTCACCAACCCGCCACATGGTAACCACATATCTTTAGCATTGTTGTTAACCATGTGACTGACTATAACGCTTGCCCAATTTGTTTCCACTATATTGGCAATTTTTTAGTCCGCGATAACCTTGGTCTTGGATAGTTGCCCAAAATTATTTTTCTTTGGAGCAAGGATATGTTAGACCACATAATTAGTGAGACAACTATTAGGGAATATTGTCCATGTTGAAAGTAAGGGTGGAAAAACGGGCCGTGGTCCGTTGGGCCGGCCCGACACCCGTCATAAAATAGAGGGTAGGATTGGGATTTTGTATTTGCCTACCCGTTTAACCCGCCCCACCTTAAGCCCGCCAAAAAATGGGCGGGTTGGCTCGCCAACCAAGTTATAAAGCACTCAAAATATTTATTTTGGTTGGGTGAAGGTTAATACTTGAACTATAGTTTTGGAATTCTTGTTGATGGTTCTAGTTTAGGTGGAATTTTTTGATGGTTTTAGACTTTTAGTTGTCATTTTAGTTAATTCTAGTAATTCCAATTCTTGATGGTTTTATTTTATACATTTTTTTTTTGAATAAAAAAGGTATATTAATTCAAAATCAAGTAGATACAAGGTGATCAAAGATCCAACCATCTAACAAAACAAAACTACCTATGTCATCAAGGAAGCAACATGTTTCCTAAGCTTCTTTGACCCCCACCCTCTATACAAAATTTTCTCTATAATATTTTGACTAACATCATCATAAGTATTACTATGGACTTTATCTCCAAAAATCATATCATTCCTATACCACCAAATACCATATAAAGTTTCAGCAAAATCTATTTTGAGTAGACTAGCTCTCCAACCCTTTTTCACTGTGCTAGCAATAATCTAATCAATCTCCTTAACCCAATACTGCGGATCATGTTGGATTCCAATCCAATTCAAAACAGACTTCCAAATATTCTTCGAAACCCTGCAGGCAAAAAATAAATGATCGAGCGACTCATCATCTTCCTTGCACAAACTGCATTTTTTATCATCTATCATACCAAAACGCACAAGTCTATCCTTTGTGCCAAGCTTACCATGGCAAGCAAGCCAAACAATGTGAATTGCTCTAGGCCTGGCACAGTTTCTGTTAACAAGAAACCTCCACTGCATTCTCTCGTGATCATCAATCATAAGATCATACATTATTTTCATTCTAAATCTATTACCACTTAATGAGGACTCCCAATAATTCTGGAATTGGTTCGCAGCCTCTCTTTGCTTCAGCACACTTTTCATCACCCAAGAATTGCCCTGCTTCACATCAACATCCATAACATTCTGATTTTTTATATAGTGGATATGGACCCACTTTACCCACAAATTATCAGACTTCTTGCATAAGTTCCACAGACATTTTAACAAAGTAGCCTTGTTCCAAATTATTAGATTAGGAAGGCCAAGACCACCTTGTCTCTTAGGACTACAAACCTTGTGCCAAGCCACCGGGCTTTTTCTGCTCGCTTCAGTTTTCCCCGTCCAGATAAACCCTCTGCACATGCTGTCAATCCTCTTAAGAACACACTTAGGAATAGGTAGACAATGCATCCAATATTGCACAATAGCAGTGATGGTGCATTTAACCAATTGAACACGGCCAGCCATACTAAGGAGCTTAGAGGTCCAGTGCTTAATTCTTGCCATAATTTTATTAATAAGGGGAAGGTAGTATTTTATGTTAAGCTTCTTATCCGAAAGTGGTACACCAAGATACCTAACAGGCAGCATACCTTCTTCAAATGCAGTTACAACACTGATATTAACTTTGGTCTCTCTATCCACACTACCAAAAAAGATTTTGCACTTATTCTGATTGACCACTAAACCAGTAGTTATAGAGAACTCCTTGATCACATCAAGCATCATCCTTACTGAGATCTCATCACCCCTGCAAAAAAGTAAAACATCATCTGCAAATGTGAGATTGGTAATGCCCAACTTCTCACATTTAGCATGATGGTTGAAATTAGAGTCAAGCTGCATTTTATACAAGAGTCTATGAAAGTATTCCGTCATCAACACAAACAGCAAGGGGGAGATTGGATCTTCTTGTCGAATTCCCCTTCTTGCTGGCATATCTTCAGAAGCCTCTCCATTAATGTTGAAGCTGTAGGACACAGTGGTGACCACTTGCATAATCCAATCAACAAATCTGCCAGGCAAACCGATTTCCTTCAAAACAGTTTCCAATGAATACCAGTCCACCATATCATATGCCTTCTGTAAATCAAGCTGCATCATGACTCTTGGAGTACCAGTCTTCCTATTATAACCCTTAAGCAACTCATAAGCCAACAAAATGTGGTTATGTATAACCTGGCCAGGAACAAAGGCTGCTTGAGACAGATTAATCACACTAGGAAGAACACAAGCCAATCTAGCTGTTAGGATTTTGGAAATGATTTTGTAGAAAGTGGTACACCCAGCTATAGGCCTATAATCCTTAACTTTCTTTGCATCTGCAGTTTTTGGAATAAGGGTGACAGCAGTTCTATTGAAGGGGAGAAAAAGTAGATTATGAATAAAGAATTCCTGCACTGCCTCCACAACATCATTTTTTACAATGCTCCAACAAGATTTGAAGAATTTAGAATTGTAACCATCTGCACCAGGAGATTTCAGATCCCTAATCCCCTGCAGGGCCTTCTCAATTTCCTCAATAGAAACAGGTTTAACCAAGCTCTCTCTCTGCTCCATGCTGACTTGTTTACCCAGCCTTAAAACTCCAATATCAATGTGTTTGAGATTCTCACTTTTATGGCCCATTAAATCACCATAGAAATTAGTGACCTCATGGGTAATATCCTGCTGATCAGTAAGGACAGTTCCATCCTCTTTCTGAATCATCCTCATACTAGTGGCTTTGTTCCTAGATTTAAGATAAGCATGGAAAAAAGCATTATTTCCATCACCATGTTTAATCCAATCTATTTTTGTTCTTTACAGCAGACTCTTTTCCTCAAGCTCATTCCAATAGATAACCTCTTCAGTAAGTTTCTTAATCTTCTCAATATTGGAAGCCTCCATGATGTTAGTCTTAAGCTCCATAAAAGCTTGATCAAGTCCCTGTCTTGCAATTTTGATCTTCCCCTAAATATCAGTATGTCTATTAAGCTTAAGCAGAGCTGGCCTCAATCTCATAAGTTTCTTCCATAATCTTTGCATAGGTGTACCAGCCACAGTGTTAGACCAATTACTGTGAACCAAATCATAGTAACCAATAGCCTCCACCCAACTATTATTAAATCTGAACTGTTTCTTTCTCTTCACAACATCAGGATTAGCAAGGTGAAGGATAGCATGATCAGATATGTGAGGAGGGAGAATAGTTAAGGTATTGTCCCCATACATTTATTTGTGAATATACACAATATTTTTTTAAGTAAAATTTGCTTAAAAGACGCTTTATAAAAAATTATTCTAAAAAATAAGTGAAAAATCTAACTGAAATGTAAAAATAAGCCTATTAATTTATTTTAAAAAATGAAAATTAAATAAATAAATAAAATAAGCGGGCAAGCCCGCCACCCGCCAACCTGTCACCTTGGCAGGGCGACCTAGATTTTTAAGTCCAATTTCACTTGGCAGGCTTGCCCGCCCCTGCCCCTTTTTTGGCGGGCTTAAGGCAGGGCGGAGTGGGTGGCTCGTTTTGCTACCTCTAGTTGAAAGGAGAAGGAATACCATAATGTTTATCAAGAAGAAAGAAACTAGCAACAATTTAATAAGAATATTTGATACCTTCAGTTTCAGGTTATGAGCAAGGGATATTGTAGATCTCGACGAATTCTTAAATAATCAGCTTAATTTGGTGCTTCGTTACTTTCCTGGTGATGATTCCTCAAACATATTTGAGGTTAGAGTAAAACATCCTCACTAATGTTGGATGCACTTCATCTGGGACATAATAGATGAAACTCTTCAAAGATACATATTCAAACCACTTGAGAAACTTGCAATCTTTGAAAAAATGTCTCGACCGAGTAATAGGATTTGAAAATCCTCATTCTTTCAAAGTCTTAGGTGAACCAAACTTCTTTGTCTTAAGAAGAAAATAATTATGAGAAGTAACATGTATTTGAAGAACTTTTGTCGGTTCTCATTATCTTGGGAGCCATTGATGATGGCGGTAATTAGAAGAGAAAAAGCACACACAAGAAGAAGGATGAAAAAAATTGCAATAGATGGATGAAAAACAAAGAAGGTGACCATACCTATTTATATTCATAGGCTCTAATTGAATGTCTTGACTTGATAATTGATTAGGGCATCAATTAAGATGTTCCCTCATGAGTTAATTGTAGGAGGCACGCTCTGATTAATGCAATAATCGATTATTATGTAGGTCTAATCGATTATGATGTGAGCAAATTTGAATTTTGAATTTCAAATTGGCTCTAAATTATTAAGACTTAGATCTAATCGATTATTCATAAAGATTTTGACTTTTTGTGCATTTTGGGCCTTGAATTTATATTGGGTTTTGGTATACTACTTTCGACACGTTCTTTGCTTCTAGGTTGCACCCCTTTGCTTGAGAACCACTTAAAAACTCAACTGAAATGTTGTAAAATTTTTTTTAAATGACTAGACATTTAATAAACCATTTTCTAGAAGGTTAGTCGGAGTTTTTTTTATTGTTAAACCTCTATTAAGTGTATTACTTCAAACCTCAAGACAACTTGAGAAAAACTCCCCCTCAATAGGGAGCGAAGAGAAACTGTCAAAAGTCTATTTCCATGTATTGCTTGATATGAGAATTGTATAAAACATCATCTGGAGAGATACGATCACCATCAACCCTTAAGCTCTAAAATCAAGAGGACCATCAAGAATGTTGAGCACCATCAACAATGCCAACAAATAGATAGGTATAAAACAATTTATTGAACACCATCATCAATATCAACAAACACATTGTTGAGAATTCCCATCAATGCTAACAATACACTTGATCCCCATCACCGATGCTTTAAAAAATGACTTGTTGAACACCATCATTGATGTCAACGCACATTTGTTGAACACTACTATCAATGTTAATTGGACATACTTTTGGGCATCACCATCAATGTTAACACCATCAAGATCACTATGTACCAACAACCTTCCTTGTATAATTAGAGTATACTCAAGTTTTTCACAATTTCATCAAGTTTTTCCAATGAGCATCTTCAAAGTTGCAAAGTTATCCCTGCAAAACAGAATTAAGTTTTCACCTTTGGTACCCAAATCTTTTTGGGTCCTAGTGCATTATTGGCTCTAAGATGTCTAGGGTTATTCCTTGTATACCGTCTTAGTTTATTATAGCAAAAAGTTTTAGACGATAGGCTTTGATCTAGAGGGGGTGAATAGATCACAAATTTTAAACTCAAGCTTTTGGAAAAATGGTTTCAAAAGTTTTATGGCACAGCCGAAACAACCCGAATCGAATCATCTAACCGAACCTCTATCGAAAAGCTCAGATATGCATAAAGGCACACAATTGAATGATAATGAACACAAATTGTTCAACAACGATTACTCACACATAATTAACTGCTAAGTTATACGTAGAGCTTATTCCCAATGATAAAAAACACACAAAAACACAAATAGGCAACTTATCGAACACCTTGTGTGCAATCGATATCGCTTGGAAATTTAATTTGTTTTGTTGATCCAAAAACCAATCACAATCAATCATATTATGATTTTATCAACAAAGCCTAATTCAAAAATATGATAAAAAATTATTTCCATTCAAATTGACCAAACAACAATGGATTCAAGAATTTGCTAACACAAAAATTAAAAATGAAAAAGAGGGGGAGAGAGAGAGAGAGAGAGAGAGAGAGAGAGAGAGAAAGAAAATGATTTGTTTAGGCAGTTCCCCAATTGGCATTGCTATGAGTACGTCTGCCCTCAATTCAAAATCGAATTGAGATATTGTAATTAACCTTACTTTGCAAAAAGTGTATATACAATAGATGAAAAACTCTAACCCTACAAACCATATAGTTTGTTGTTGATTATACTATCTCCAAAATCCTTGATCAAAGATTGATGAAGTCACCAACAATGTCGCTTTAATTCACCAATTCTTGTTACTTTCTTGCAAGGCACCTCCTTTTCCCAAGGCGTTCACACGGTCAAATTAATCTCATGCGCACACTTATTGAAACCTAAAATTTACAAACACGAGCCACCGACTCACACTACTCTATTACAAGGAACCACCTTGTCCCAAGGCTTTCACTCGATCGAATCCAAATTGCATAATCGTGTCCAGAACCTTTCAAATCCTCAATGATCTTGAAGGAAAACCCCAACTCGGTTTTCTTATTTGAAACACTCAAAGAACTCAACTCAATATTCTAGATGGTCACCCAATAAAAAAAATGAGTATGTGTAGTTTGATTGTATGTATGCATAGAAGAGAGGTTGAAGATGATGAGTATGCTTTAAAATTTTGGTTTCATATAGGTTTTACTCTAGAATCTTACTAGAAAAAGATGCATGTATTAACATATATATATATATATATATATATATATATATATATATATATATATATATATATATATATGTGTGTGTGTGTGTGTGTGTGTGTGTGTGTGTGTGTGTGTGTGTGTGAAGAAAAAGGCACGCATGAGGAATTGAAAGGAAAACAAAAATTAAAAATTTAAAGTTTATAGGTCGACCTATGAAAGCATATGCGTCGACCTATAAAGGTCTCAAGTCGACATATTTGAGATGACACATAGGCAGTGGCTAGAGGTTTTATCATTAAGACAGAGTATGTTGCAGCTTTCTATGATGCTTATAAAGCACTTTGGTTGATAATGTTGCTTGAAGAGTTGAATGTGAGAAACTGTGAGCATATCAAGTTGCTAGTGGACAATCAGTCACTAATTGATTTGGCAAGCACATAGAAAGGAAATACCATTTTCCTAGGGATGAAATTAGTAAAGAGAGATTAAGCATTAAATATTGCCTAATTGACTTGCAATTACTTGATATTTTGACAAAACCTCTCAAACAAGTAAGGTTTAAAGGTTTGAAGAAGTTAATGGGAACGAGAAGCATATAAAATCTAAATTAGAAAGGGTATTATGAGTAATTCAGTCTGCTTTAAGAATATACTCGGAGGATATATCTTTTACCCGAGCGATATATTAGTTTTAGTTATACAATCTACTTTAAAAATATATTTGAGGGGCATATCATATACTTAGGTGGGTATATCCGTTTTGTTTTAGACAATTTATTTTAATTTTGATTTATGTGGTTAGTGTGTCTATAAATATCATTTTTTATTGTAATTGAAATATACACAATAATCAATTTTTTTCTTTTAATCACTCTCTAATTTTCTCTCAATATATATATATATATATAATTTAAAAGATAACATTAATTTTGTTTTTAGTTCAAAAAATAGAAATGTATGATGTTAATTTTTTTTTGGAAGTAATGTATGATGTTTACTTCTTCATAATTTAGTGCTAGTGTTAGAATCATATGACAAATGGAGTATTAAAGTATTAAATGTTTCAATGTCTTTTTTTCTAAATATAAGAGTACGTTGAAACTAGATCTTGAATTTCGAATGCAAACATACATAACTTGAAAACAAAAGTAAAAAGTGAATTTGATGTGGATGGTATATGGAATAGCTATAGTGGCGGTGTTTGGTGCAAAAAGGAAAGAAGGGGTTTTTGGAAGAAATCACCATCAAAGGAAAAAGCGAACTGTTACTTAATAGTCTTATTCATTCCTTCCTATGGCCGGTGCCGACAGCTTTGTTTGAGGGAATCAAGACGATGCAGATGGTCATGATAAGCAGAGCCGACAACCACTTTTGCTTCTTGGATCACTTGTTCTGCCATACCATCGTCTTGTCTATATAATGCTTCACAACTCTGTTTGCGATTTTGTCCTAAAATCAATTTCCAGTGCGGTGTGAATGGTGTTTGAGATATGAATTGGATTTTTTTTACCTAATATTTTTCAAAGTAACCATCATTCTTTCGTAAATATCAATGTCCCTAACTAGTTGGAGACCCGTGCGAATGTACGGATACTGGTATTGTAGGCACATTTTTTCCAATTTATAATAAAAATTAAATAAAAAAATTAAAATTTTCAACCAAAAAAATTACTCCCTCCGTCTCATAAAAAGTGTCTCATTTGCATTTTTTCTTTGTCTCAAAATAATTGTCCATTTACATTACCAATGTTGTAATTATTATTATTTTTCCACTACTATACCTCTATTCATTAAATTTCATTTTATTCAACTACTTTATCAACTACATTTAATAGGGGTATCTTAGTAAATGACATTAACTTTTTATGAGACGGAGGGAGTATTATTTTTAAAAGATATAATAAATTAGTGTCTATAATCAACAACGAATTTGATTCCGTATATAAATATTAAATTTGTTTTGAATTTACTTATATATTTGAATCTATATAAAAATATTTGAATCAACAAAATATTTTTTTAGTATTTTTTAATATTTATGAATGACACAAATTTGTCCCATAAAATATTTAAATAAAATTATATATTAAAAAATAAATTAGTATAATTATTAAATATAAGAGATGAAAGGTAAGTAACAATATCAATAATAATATGATTAAAAAAATATTGAAACTTGTATTATATAAATAAAACGTTTAAATTTTTTTTAACAAATAAGACAATTATGTTATAAGAGATAATACAATGATCGATAAATTTCTGTTATTCAACATTTGAATCAGTAATAAAGTTGATAGCGTTTATAAGAATAGTATTTGTTTTCGTATATAAAAATATTATAATCAACAATATATTTTTCTCGTATATAAATATTATTTTTGTTTTGACATTATTTATAATTATATTTGAGTCAATAGTGAAGTTGTTCCCGTTTATAAAAATATTTAAATCATAATATTATTTTTGTTTTGATAGTATTTATAAAAATATTTGAATCAATAGTAAAGTTGTTCCCGTTTATAACAATAGTATTTTTCCCCTATATAAAAACATTTAATCAACAATGTATTTTTTCTGTATATAAATATTAATTTTGTTTTAATATTATTTATAAATTATTTAAATCAACAGTAAAATTGTTCTCGTATACCAAAAAAATTGAATCAGTAATAAAATTGTATGTTATATAAACAAAAATGAATAAATGCAATTATTTGTATATTATTTCTTACAAATTATTATTTGATAGACAAAACATTTAATACTTTAAGTGGATTATATTATTTTCACTTTCATCCGGTATACTTTTATTATTAGTTATTTTGATGCGGTGAAAATACTGTGTGAACTTATTAAATAGACAATGGAAAAATGTGGATTAAAATAATTGTTTTTCATTTGATATTTTCTTAAACAATTTGTTTTCGTATATAAAAATACTATAATCAACAATATATTTTTCCCATATATAAATATTATTTTTATTTTGACATTATTTATAATTATATTTGAGTCAATAGTGAAGTTGTTCCCGTTTATAAAAATATTTAAATCATAATATTATTTTTGTTTTGATAGTATTTATAAAAATATTTAAATCAATAGTAAAGTTGTTTCTGCTTATAACAATAGTATTTTTCCCCTATATAAAAACATTTAATCAACAATGTATTTTTACTGTATATAAATATTAATTTTGTTTTAATATTATTTATAAATTATTTAAATCAACAGTAAAGTTGTTCTCGTATACCCAAAAAAATTGAATCAATAATAAAATTGTATATTATATAAACAAAAATGAATAAATGCAATTATTTGTATATTATTTCTTACAAATTAGTATTTGATAGACAACACATTTAATACTTTAAGTGGATTATATTATTTTCACTTACTTTTATTATTAGTTATTTTGATGCGGTGAAAATACTTTGTGTGAACTTTTTAAATAGACAATGGAAAAATGTGGATTAAAATAATTGTTTTTCATTTGATATTTTCTTAAACAATTTTTTTTCGTATATAAAAATATTATAATCAACAATATATTTTTCTCGTATATAAATATTATTTTTGTTTTGACATTATTTATAATTATATTTGAGTCAATAGTGAAGTTGTTTCTGTTTATTAAAATATTTAAATCATAATATTATTTTTGTTTTGATAGTATTTATAAAAATATTTGAATCAATAGTAAAATTGTTCCCGTTTATAACAATAGTATTTTTTCCCTACATAAAAATATTTAATCAACAATGTATTTTTCCTGTATATAAATATTAATTTTGTTTTAATATTATTTATATATTATTTAAATCAACAGTAAAGTTGTTCTCGTATACCAAAAAAATTGAATCAATAATAAAATTGTATATTATATAAACAAAAATGAATAAATGCAATTATTTGTATATTATTTCTTACAAATTATTATTTGATAGACAAAACATTTAATACTTTAAGTGGATTATATTATTTTCACTTTCATTCTGTATACTTTTATTATTAGTTATTTTGATGCGGTGAAAATACTTTGTGTGAACTTATTAAATAGACAATGGAAAAATGTGGATTAAAATAATTGTTTTTCATTTGATATTTTCTTAAACAATTTGGTCGAAATTTGATATTTCTTACAAAATAATTGTCATAAAGAGTAATAAATTTTAGTAATATTCTAATAATGAATCTATGATATAAACCACACAAGCATAAATTTAAAATATTGGTTATGATTTTGAAAATAACAAAAATAACATTTTATAAATATAATTGTCATTTTAAAATTTTAGTAAAATATAAATTATTATTTTAAAGTTCAGATTGTTAATTGTTTTTTTATATAAAGAAATAAATGAAATTAATAGCTCAAATTTTTTCCTGTATATATAAATAATTTAATCAATATCGTACTTTTTTCCGTATATAAATATTTTGTTTTGTTTTGACATTACTTATGTTTTTGAATTTATATATAAATATTTGAATCAACAATGTATTTTTGTGCGTAAGTAAATATTATTTTATTTAATAACAGACACTTTTAATTATATTTTATAATTTATTTTAATTGAAAATTTATGATTTCTTTAAAATAAAAAATTATTATTATTTTCTTAAAAAATATTGTTTTTTAATTTAAAAATAATATCAAATTATAAATATTATTAACAAAAACATGTGTAAAAAACAACACACTTATTATTTTATAAATAACATTTTTAACTATTTTGTGTAAAACGCAAAAGTTGTTGGAAAAAGTAACATAGAGTTGACACATGACAATGGGGTAAAAATGACTTTTCCAGAACACATACATTTCTTATATTATAGATTACGTAGAAGGGGTGCCAATAGAATTAAAATTCTCTGTATAATTTAAAAGGGGAATGTCAATAGGACTAAAATAGATTGTTATCACTATTCGCTATTTGAGATAAAAAAAAATATTTTTTTCTCATAATAAGTGTCTTTTTTATTATTTTTATTTGTATCAAAGTATTTATCAATTTGCCATAAAAAAAAATTATTTATCAATTTAGAATACTAATGTAATACTCCATTTATTAATTTTTTTCACTAATATACTTTTATTTACTTTATCTTAATTCATTTAACTACTCCTCTATCTATTATTCCCTTTGTCTCACAATACATATCTTTTTTGAGATTTTAATATTTTTTAAGATAATGATTAATTGGGTTGACTTTATTAATAAAATGAGTATCATTTTTTAAAATAACCTTATTAATAATAGATAGTGGAGTACTTAAATAATTTAAAATATAATAAATAAAGATAAGTTAGTGGAAAAAAATAAATATCACATTGGTATTCTAAATGGACAAAGAATTTGAGACAAATAAAAATAGAAAATATTACATTTATTGTGAAACGGAGGGAGTATCAATAAGCTTATTTTAGTAAGTTATACTCGTTTTATCATTAAAATCAACCTAATTAATCATTATCTTAAAAAAATGTGAAAATCTAAAAGAGTATACCTACTCTGAGACGAAAGAAGTAACTAAATAAATCAATAAAAAAACTTTAATCCTATTGACACTCTCTTTTAAATTATAGAGTGGAATTTAATCTTATTGACGCCTCATACAAATTTAAGAGGAGATTTTAATTCAAATCCTCTTCCAAATTTAAGAGGGGACTTTAATCCTATTGGCATTTTCTTCTACGTGTAAATTCGTTTTGTTTGAAAGTTGGATATAATAGAATTTATGAGAAAAAGATGATTGGTTAATAAATAAAACATGGTAGTAAAAAAGTCTATAAGCATCAATACAAAAATAAAATTATTGTGCTTATAATTTTTGACAACTAATTTAAAAACAGAACAAAATAATATATTTTAAAAATAATATTATAAAATTACAACAATCAATTATTTTAAAATAAATAAGATAGAAAAAATATTAAATTAACCTAATACTTTTTGTAATGAAACAAATTAAATATTAAAAGTAATAGATTAATACAATATATAATACTAATGAAAAATAAATTTGTTAGAATATATGCATATGATTAAATTTGATTTTAAAAAATTAATCTAAAATTTTATATGATTTGATTTTATAAAATGACATCTAAATCGATCATATGCAGTTTTTCAATTTTTCCGTAACAGATTGCAATTTTAGTTTGAAATGGTTCGGATTTAAACACACGTCTACGAACCCATGAACATATCTAAAAGAAGGGCCGATATATGTCATGGTTACTAAAAAAAGTGAATTTCTGATGGCACCCTGTGTATTTCTATCGCACCATATAAAATTCCACAAATACCCTCTGTTTTCGGAGATATATTTTCGGATGCACGCAAATGTAACATTGTAATATTCTGGAGATACTTCTCCGGAACATTTTGGAGCATAAGTCGCGCCAGACTCTTCTCCTTCCTCATTTCACAATTTTTTTCAACCACAACTTCAAGCTCTCAATACACTACACTACACCAAATCAAATTTCATCAAAAAATGCTCAAGGGAACTCAAGAGAACATTAAGCTTCATCTACAACATCATTCAACTTCATCAAAACCATCAATTTTAAGTAAGTTTTTCGAGTTTTCGATAAATGTTTAAGTTTTAGTGTAAATGAGTAGAAATCAATGATTAGGGCTAAAAATGTGTAGAAATCACATGTAACATAGTTTAGACATAGTGTATAGCTTGTTTGTTGGCCGAAAATGGTTATCAGAACATATTATTTTCAACTTGCGTGTGGTACATCCGCCATTGACGCAACTTCTCTGGAATTGTTCAATGTTTCATATACTGCAGTAAATTTCGGAGATGCATCTCCAGAATATTTAAATGTTTTAGTTTCCTGGTGCTTCCGGAGATGCATCTCCAGAATGTTTCAGCGTTTTAGTTTTTGGTGCTTCCAGAAATGCATCTCCGGAATTTTCTGCAGTATATATATATATATATATATATATATATATATATATATATATATATATATTAATTTTCTTGCTTGTGTGTGTTGTTTGCGTGCACTAATGGTATGCCATACTTTAACTTACAGGCATAATGGCTGACAAAATGAGGCATGGTAGGGTTGCTCAACACGTATCTGTTAGGCGGGGAGCGGAGCCAGTAGATTTCAGAGGCTCAATGTACCTCTGGTCAAGCATAACTGTCTAATTATGGGGCGCCATCTACTTCTCGGACTTGTGCTTCACCTCGAACCACTCCACTTTCTTCTTCCTGTAGGAGACGAGATTCACCATCTGGCGCACTACTTCCCCATCCTCCTGTAGGCGTCAAGATTCACCAGTGCCACCTCCTACGAATGATGTTGCTGATTGAGTCCCAGCTCCCACTGATGATGTTGCTTATCAAGTGCCACCTCCGGAGGGTGAAGCTACTGCGGATGCCGAGGCAGAGGCTTTTGGAGGAGGTCTAGTTGATTTGTCCTTACTCCCTCTGTATCCAGACCATACTGCCAGACATATTTGGGACGGAGAGGTAACATTAGTTGGATTCTTTATTTTTTATGCGTTAATTTTAATTGTTGACATTAATAATTTCTGACATTGATTATTCCTGACATTGATTATTCTGACAAATTTCATGAGCGTGATCCCCAAAAGTTTCTTAACCACGGGAGGAAGATTGTTGCATTGCCTCATTAGAAGGAGGATTGGTTTTAGTCGGTTCTGTCCTTATCTGGCCTGAAGGACCTATGCATGACCAGTTACACTCTGGTCAACCACGAGATGCTTAATTCATTCATGGAGAGTTGGCAGTCTGAGACCTCGTCATTTCATCTCTCACATGGTGAGATGTTTATCATACTCGACGATGTCTCGTGTTTGTTACATCTTTCGATCAGGGGGGATTCCTCTTCATGGGAGTATTACCAAAGACGAGGCAGTCAAGATGATGGTAAAGCATCTGGGGGCTGATCTAGAGAAGGCATTGGAGGAGGTGAATAAGACCAGGGGTGCTCATGCTAGAATTGAGTTCCTGAGGACGCTATATAAGGATGAGATCTATAAGCCACAACCGGCTCATGGTGATAATGAACAGGTGGCGGTTCACAAGACGCATGCATTAATAGCATACTTCCTCTTTTTGGTTGGCACTTTGATTTTTGTGGACAAGAGTGCCACTTATACTGACGCTGTCTACCTACAATACTTCTTGGATTTCTAGCAGATCCATGAGTACAAATTGGGGGCGGCTTGCCTGGTCTACTTGTATTCGAAGTTGAGAGAGGGTTGTATGTGGAAGACGAATCAGGTCACAGGCAACGTGACACTATGATGGTAATAATTATTGGTAGTTGAATGTTTTTTTTATTTTCATTTCTTATTTGTAAAGCCATTATAGATGATTCGTGCGTTATAAACTTTTCATTTTAGGCTTGGATCCTCCAGCACTTCCCGCGTATCGCTGGCTAGGCGAGTGTTCCTGAGTACACTGAAGATATGCTGCGTGCTACTGTTTTTATTCCACTGTAAGGGAACCAAGCAATCGAGCCTTATAGAGTCAATATTGGCTATTTGGTTATTGAGGACATGCACTTCAACAACTATGTTGATCGCCGTCAGACGCGGCCATTTGACGAGATAGTGCTATACTCTGGATGGTTGGCCTGCGGATCGCGTCTCACTGCTCCTTATCTTCCCGAGTGCATCATGCAACAATTCGAATAAGTTTAGTTCATTCCTAGACACCTTGCTGTCTCTGCTCCTCCTGCGTTGACACGTAGACAAATAGAGGTGATGTTTGATGACTATGAGAATCATCTGGTACCAGAGGAGGCAAAGACTACCATAGCTAATAGCGACTATAGCTACGTCGAATGGTACATCAAATGGTTCTTCAGGGTATCACATTCGTACATGGTGCATGCTGGTCCAGGAGATCCGCCAAGACCAGCACATCAGGAGATACTAGAGGAGGAGCACGCTAAGCTAGATCATACTGATGATGTCTTGCCTATATGTCATTTCATATTGGAGATTACGCGAGCAAACATTGACAAGGGTATCTTCCCTGATGGGTCTGGTGTCAAACGAGTCATAGATGCCATCATGGCGGAGGCACATGGGGCATTGTTATACCAGAGACATCACCAGAGGACAGGGGGATTGATGGCTAAGGAGGTAGAGCAGGCAGAGGAGGTAGAGAAGATGTTGTCAGACACACACAGTAGTAGTCTCTTATTATTTTGTTGTAGTACTATACTCTGTACTTTATTTTGACAGTTTTACTACATTTTGGATCTCGATTGTAAGACATTTTCTACATATATTGCTATTTTATTTTCGACACACATAGTAGTAGTCTCTTATTATTTTGTACGTCTATTTTTTTATTTGCGATCGTACGATATACTTCATCTGAACACAAATAAATAACTTATAGTATTAAATATTAGTTCTGCTATATTTTGAAGATGTATCTTTGGATTATTCGCGGAGATGCATCTCCGGTCCAATTCAAATGTAAATGGCTTATGAGTGGGTTGTATTGAATGTTTAAAATTGTTCCGGAGATGCATCTCCAAAATATTTTAACGTTTATTCAGAAATAGGTGCTTCTGAAGATGCATTTGTGAAAACTAGGAGCATTTAAATAATTTCGCGTGGTGGTTAAGAAGTATCTAGGGTGCATTAAGAAATTCTCTAAAAAAATGTACCAACATGTTATTGGAATGATATTTTTTTACTAGAATTTTATATTAGATATTGTTAACGTTGTATCGTCATTGAGGTTTGAGATCTTCTAAGATATTTAATCTAAACATTTTTAATGTTTCAAGCTAGTAGAAGAGTGTATCAAGATGCTTAAGAAGTATTTACGATAGATCAACTCCTTCAAACATGAAACATATAAGGGTGATATGTTTGATAGGTATTTAGGATAGTTCATATTATTTGTTCTGGAACGACTATACTGATTCCGCCGACCATTTTGAATAAGTTAAAATTCATCTAGAATCTTCTCAGGACATGAGAAATATTTTATTGATCAATACATAGGATCTAAACTTCAAGGGCATCCAACAACTCTCCATAATCAATATTTAACTAATAGCAAGTTGGTTATTTTTTCTCGACTATATATAGAGAGCGCGTCGATTCAATTACTCAATTTCAAATTCAATTTAAATTCACTCTTCTACCCGACGTACTCACTTGAGCATTGGAGTGCTAACCTTGCAGGTCAGCCTCTCTTCGCTGAACTAGAAGCTTCGATCCACCATTACCTCTGATCCTTGCTCCATTTTTAGTTCTAGTATAGAGCAGTGGCACCATCTGAGGAAAATGACTTTAGATTCCTACGTTTTCCACGATTTAATGTTCACTCTTCAATTCTCTAGTTTGTAACCTTCTTAGGTCACCAAATCAAGAGCATTCAAAATTGAACACAAATATTTTCGTGTTCGATCCAATTAAGCATTGTTTCAACTCTGATTTTTTGAATTTTTAGATCTTTGATCCCTACGCTTCCAAGTAATGGTTGGATCCAAAGATACTCATTCTGCCATTGTGCGAGAAGTTGCAACTTAAGCAGCGATCAATCAACCACATTCACCTCCTCCGCAATGCATTACAAATTCAGAACAGAGGTTCTGTTGCATCTGGATATAGTTTAGGCTCCTCAGGTAGATGGATCTGCCAACTACCTCTTATTGGACCTCCGAAAGTTTCACAACCTAAAACCTTACATGGCTTCTGATGAGTCCAAGCTTTTGAGATTGCCATCAAATTTGGTAAAACTAACTTAACAGCAAGATGTTGGACAATATGTCCTAACATGAAGAACTAACTGAAGATCAAGATGTTGGACAAGATGTCCAGTCATGATGATTCGACATCTTTGTCTGTTACTTTTCAGTTTTTAATACTATTATTTTAATTCTAGATCTCAGAGTATTCTGGGAATATTTATTTATCCTAGGTGGCGTTCAAGATTAAGGAATCAGAGATTCTGATTGTAATTTGAAGATGTCGTTTTCTAAGTGTGGAGGCATTTTAGGAAACTTTGGATTGAAGAAACTATTCTTGAGGAGAATTAGTTGCAGATTCTGTGTAACAGAATTGCTGCGTTTTTGAAGCCCAAATCCAGTCTAGTTTATGGTTATAAATAGGATGGATTTAACTTAAGTGTGGAAAATACACTATTGCTCAATGAGTTTTAGGGTTTGTATTTGTGAGCCTCTCTTGTGTCGTGTGGATACTAGAGCTAGACTGTTTGCATTGAGTTGTAATTTCTGTCACTGCTGAGATTGAAAGGGAATTGAGAAGGGTCTCATACCTAGGAAGAGTCTTAGGTAGAAATTAAGCACGGGTAGAAATTAAGCACGGGTAGTGATTAAGTGATAAGTTATAAAGCAGAGGTTCATTTAGCTTAGAATTAACACTATCTAGAGGGTTTCATTCCTGGCTTGGTAGCCCCCAGACGTAGGTGTTGCTGTTCACCGAACTGGGTTAACAATTACTGTGTGTTTGTTTACTTTTTGCAATTTGTATGTTGCCCCTTATTGTCATTGTGTTTGAAGCAGAGACCAAGTGTCTCGACATCTCTCAGGAAATCTGAGATCTGCTACCAGAATTTCAGTGGTAACAGAGCAGGCATCATGCTCTACACCTAGGTGAGATTCAGGGACGTTACTTTCTGGTACAATGGACAAAGAAGGAGGAATATTAAACAGACTACCCATTCTTGATGGATCCAATTATGAATATTGGAAAGTGCGCATGGTGGCATTTATCAAGTCTATGGATGGTAAAGCTTGGAAGTCTGTGGTTAAAGGATGGGATCCACCAAAGGCTAAAGATAAGGAAGGGAAGATTACTGATATGATAAAGCCTGAGGAAGACTGGGATGATGAAGATGACAAGCTTGCTCAAGGTAATTCCAAAGCATTGAATGCCTTATTCAATGGTGTGGATAAGAACATCTTCAGGTTGATCAAGAACTGTATTGTTGCCAAGGATGCTTGGGAGATTTTGAAGATTGCTCATGAAGGAACTTCTAGGGTGAAATCTTCAAGACTTCAACTTCTCACTACCAAGTTTGAGAACTTGAAGATGAGGGAGGATGGAAGTATTCAAGACTTTCATATGAACATTATTGATATAGTCAATACTTCAAGTGATCTTGGAGAAAAGATTCCAGAAGCTAAGTTGGTATAGAAAATTCTAAGATCTCCTCCCAAGAAGTTTGACATGAAGGTGACTTCCATTGAAGAAGCTCAAGATATAAATACCCTGAAAGTAGATGAACTCATGGGTTTTCTACAAACTTTTGAAATGGCTATCAGTGAGAAATCTGAGAAGAAGAAAAGCTTAGCCTTGGTGTCTAATCACGGTGAATGTAAGACAAATTCCAAGGAAGAATTGTCTAAGGTCGTTGTGATTCTTAGAAAATAGTACAAACAATTGCTGAAGAGGATGGAAGGGGTGTCAAGATCAAATGTCAAGACTCAGTAATTCGACAACAACAAAAGGAGGGATTTTGGAAGAAAGTCCAAAAATGAAGAGAAATCTAGCAAAGGCAAAGGGATCAAGTGATATGAATGCGAAGTGTAACACCCCAATTTTTAGTAATTATATATATATATATATATATATATATTAATTATGTGATTTTGTGCGTAATTGATTTATTTGGATTATCTTATTTGGTGGAAATGATATAGAAATAATAGAAATAAGATAATTGGGCCAATTGGATGAGAATGTGAAGAGTAAAGATGGGGGTATGATTAGTAAGCCCATTAGTTACTAGAATTAGTTGTTATAAGGGTTTTATATATAAAGAGAAAAATAGAGTTAATAAGGGAAAAAGAAGAAAAGAAGCTAACACAGAGAAAAGGAAAAGGGGAAAAGAGGAGAAGAAAACCTAAGGAGGAAACTCAAGAGTTCATCAAGAAACCAAGGTAAGGGTGGGTCTTTACATGGTTATGAGATTGTATGATAGTGTATGATGGGTAGTATCATATTTAGGATAAAAATCCCTAATTTCCATGGTTTTGAAATTGATGATTACATGATGTATGATGGTAGGATCCTTAAATATGTGTTGTTGGCTGTTATAATTGTCATATAATGGTAGTATTTAGAATTCTGGAACTGGAACTTTTTATAGAATCGAAATCGCAGGTCCAGAAGGCCTCTGACAGTGAAAATGGGTTTTCATGGGCTCTGACACAGCCCGTGTCACCTGACACGGGTGGCCGTGTCAGACCCCATGTTTTAGAGTGCAAAAATGTGATTTTCTGACTTTGGAGTGCCACGGGCCATGTCCCCTGACACGGGCGGCCATGTCAGCTCGCTGGATTTTATACCCGGAATTGTCTCAATCATAACTTTTGATCCGTAAGTCCATTTTGGTCCTCGTTCGAAGCGTCAGAAAGCTAATGAATAGAGATATAACATAGTATAGATAAGAGAATTTGTCACTCAATATTTTTATATCTAATATGTTTGGGAAGCCAATTGTGTATATGTTCTATTAATGAATTGTTGCACTGTTTGATGTCGATTGTGAAATTATTTGTGGATAATTTATCGAATACTTGTGTATGTGCTTGTATAAGTATATTTTGGTGTGTGAAAACATGAAATGCATGATAGTTATTGCTTGTTGTAATAATAATACAGTCGTGATTGTATTGTAAAATGTGTTGTATACCATTTGAAAGTGAATTGTGTGTGGATGATTCATAAATATGTGCAAGTATGTGTAATTGTGTGGTAATTCAATTACGATGAATTATTGAAGATATGCATGGATGTTAATATTGAGGGAATGTCTTAATTGCATATGGTTGTTGAACTTGCACATGCATCATTGTAGTCAAGAGGCAATGCTTGTTAGTTCCCTGGGAACTAGTGACTTGTCCCAAACCTAGAGAGGGGTTTGAAGCTTAGAGGACGGGCTTTTGTGTGTTATTGGTTTAGAGGACGAACCCGGTTTAATGTAAAAACCGAAAAATAATAACAGTGATTGGTACCACATGCAGAATTATTGCATTTGAGTCTTGTATTGTGTCTATAATTGCAATATGAGATTATGTGTATTATGTGAATTTGATGAATTGGTGAAATTGTGGATTTGTGAGTATGTACTTATGAATAGTATGGTTGCTTAAGTGATGCTATGTTTATAAAGCATTTGACGTGTGAGAATAATTATGCTATGTGTTATATATTATTATATGATTTCGAAAATTATGTGAATTCTCACCCTTCTGTTAGAATGATGTTTTATATGACATCGCTCAGGTACTAAAGAGTGGAGTTGCTTCTAGCACGAGGGTAGCTGTTGGAGTTATTTAATTTATTTTCCTTATTTATTTTGGGTCGAGTCATGCTCTGGTCATGTAATTCTGGGAACGTTTTGATTCATGTTTTGAGAGATACTTTATGTACTCTATTTTATTTTGCTATCGTTATTTAAATTATGTGGAGTTTTGGCTTTCATGCCTAAGTGGTGATATGAATGAGTTATTTATGAGACTATTTATTATGTTCATTATGAATGAAAGTGATTCTGCTGCTACATGTTATGTGAAAGTGTATGAAAAACATGAATTTAATTTAAGTGTTATCGAGCATGACATGTGTATGTGTGATGTGTGAATTATATGTGACACCCTTATTTGAGATGCATGTTATCTTACTCTGATTTATGATGTATTATTCCTTGGGGTTTAGAAATGTGTTACACGAAGGATTTGGACACATCAAATATGAGTGTCCTTCCTTTCTCAAGAAGGAGAAGAAAGGCTTGTCTACATCATGGTCTGAAGATGATTCTTCAAGGGAAGGAGAATTAGCTAAACATGTTTCTGTTCTTACTGGAGTATTTGACTCTGATGGAGAATTAAATATCGGAGAACTTTCATATTGTGATCTGGCTAGCTCATACAGGGAGTTGTGCATCAGAAGTGCAGAATTATGTTAGTTAGGAGAAGATCAACATAGTGTTATCGTCCGTCTTGAGTATCTGGTTACGAATGATAAAGATAAAGTTATCATGAAGGGTACAAGATCTAAAAAAAATTGCTATGTGTGGACTTTTCTAGAGACAGAGTGTTCATCCATGTCAAATAAAGATGAAGCGAAGGATCATAAACTTAGTAATCTTCAAAAGATGAAGAAAAGTTTGTCAAATGCCGCAGGCAGAGATACCTTAAATCTGAATGTTGATGGTGGAGGAATCTGTGGTGAATGGAAAATTGGGAAGCTAACAAATATGTCACACGAAAGCTGTAACATCTGACTACCTCAAGGATTTTGGAACTACTTCATAGGAACTCAATGGTTGATGATCTTGAAGGAAAGAGGTATGCTTACCTTGTTACTGATGACTCAACCGCAGAAGCTGAATGCATAGCAACAAGGGATATTTGCTCTTAATTCATAGGAATGAGACAAATGCTGATTGGGCATAATGTCACACAAGATGTTGTGACATTATACTGTGATAACTTGAGCATCACTGATGGTCCCAAAAATCAGTTTAAGGTGTTAAGGGGAAATTTAGGGTTTTGCATGAGTGAGGGTTTAGAGAAATTAATTTCTGGTAATACTATTCAAGTATATGTATGTTCATAATAAATAATGAGTGGGTTTCAAAATCAATCATTTCAATTTTACCTAAACCGCTCTCACGCACGCTTCATTCATATTGTACCATTCCCCACAAACTGCTTCATCTTCCAGCTCGGAGAAAAACCTAATCCAATATACTCTTCTCCAACTCTCAAGTGTTCCAAGATGTCTCAACAACAATATTATAAAGGGGCAACCAAGAAGGAGAACGTTTCATCATCCGCAGCTAGGGGAAAGTCTGGGAAGTTGTCTGCTGACGATGCGATTAATGTGGTTCCCTTGGCTATAGTACCATGCAAGCCTGAAAAACTTCCTGTGAGAAGATATTAGAACCACCCTACAGGTAATGCTTCAAAGACCTCTGATGCTTTTTCTGACCCTAGAACTGAGAAAGAAAAATTTGATACTGATAAGAGGATTGGAAAAATAGTTGCAACAACCTTAAACATAGGGAGTCATCTGAACATTGCTGGGATAACTGAACTTACACCAAAGCCTCTGAGGTTAACCATTATTTCATCTAGGAAACTATGAGGAGCCTAATACTAAGCCCCTAAAGTGATGATGGAAATTGTAGAAGGCATCACACCATTTTTCTGGATCTCTCCCATTAGAATTTACATCGAGCAAGGAACATTTTACATTGATCCAACCAAGGCCATTCTCATTATGAGGAGATGCATCTCATATTCTGTGATAAAAGGAATTTTGTATAAAAGAGGTTTATCGATTACTTGCTGAAAATCCTCAAAGGGGAAGAAGTCGCATACAACCTCACTGAGGTACATGAGGGGATAGTCGAAAAACACATAGAAGCTTGTGCTCTAGCCAAGAAAATCTTCAGGGTATGGACATCCTATATCGATCCATTTTCTCAAGCTTTGGGTCAATTAAAATTCCTAGTTGTGGTGGTAGATTACTTCACAAATTAGGTCAAAGCAAAGACCTTGGAAAAGATCACCACCGCTAACATTTTGAAAATTTTCAAAAGAAACATTTTGGTAAGGTACGAAATCTTTCAATCCATCATGACAAACAATGAAGCTTGGTTCACAAATAAGAACTTGAAGAAGCTTCTAGATGACCTTAAGGTCAATAAAAACTTCATGTTGGTTGATGAAGCCAAGTGAAACTAGGTAGACGAGATCTTTCATGTTCTTTGGGATTATAGAACTACACCGCATTCAACAACTGGAAAACACTCTTTTGAGTCACTTACAGGACTTAAGTTTCCATCCCTATTGAAATATGATAACTGAACTGGAGAACAACATATCCTATTCAAAAAGGAGATAATTCACAAGCTATCAAATATAAGTTAAACCTTTAAAGGAAAAAAGAGCTTCACCAAAAGCCGACAACCGCAGCCAAATACAACAAGTGAGTCCGACCTCTAGAGTTTCACCATGGAGATATCGTACTAAGATGGATAAATGTAGGATGGAAGAAAGTCGAAGATGGAAAATTCGCTTCCAACTTGGAAGGGAAGTACATAGTCAAGGCTAGCATGATAAACATAGCTTACACCCTAGAGACTCTTCTTGGAGAAGCAATCACAAGGATGTGGAACACCACCTAGCTCAAGCAGTATTTTAGTTAATTTTTCCCAAGTTGTCTGAACATGAATTAGAAATGCCTAACTAATTTAATAATTTTGATATAAATAAAGCAACATTTTTTGTTGGAATTGAAAGATTGTATTTCCTAAGAAAAGACACGATACAAGATGAATAGGCGCATAAAGTCACAACTAGCACACCCTCTCTTAATAGTTAGCCATTCTAGAGCGTAGGCGATGAAGCCATGGACATGTCAGCCTCTAACCATGTTTTCATGTGGGGGTAGAGAAAAGGAACTGACTCTTGGCTAAGAACAGTCCCCAGAGACGTCAAAACATAATTCGGTCTTTAGCCCAGAGGCCAACATCATGAAATAAAATCATGAAATATTACACGATGAAATAAAATCATGGCAGATTATATAATGAAATAAATCATAAAAGGTCACATGATATAATAAAATCATAAAATACTATGCAATGAATATAGTCACGCAAAGCTAAATAATGAACAAAGCAAATCAAACAAGGTAATCAAGGAATAAATTCCTTAAAAAGAAAGTCATTATGTGTTTGATAAAATATTATTACAATCGCCAGAGACGACTGTAAACTACAAGCATTGATCAACAAATCCATAAGGCTCACTCATCATCACTAACTAGCTCCTCGTCCACAAATACCTTTTTCGGGTTCAGCAACTCCCAAGGAATCTTTAAGCTAGGAGATAACAATTTCACCTAGTTAAGAGAATTTTGAAAGGTAGCATGAATGATGTTGATGCTATTATTGACAGAGGCATCAAGCTCCTTTTTTACCTCGACCAAGATATTTTCATAAGCCATTACCTCCTTGGAGCAGTTCTTTTTCTCTTTATGAGGGTTTTCCTTGAACTCATTGACCTTCAAAGCCAACGATTCTTGGGCTATCTTAGAGTTGTCTAAATAAGTCTGAACCTCCGTAAGGACTTTATCCTTCTCTACCAAGAGTCATTTAGGGAAGAGATCATTGAGTAAATCTCAAAAGGGACATCGTAGGTCTCCATATATTTTTCAAAAGCAATAAGTTTTTCTTGGAGTTAGTTATGTTCATAAAGAGCAAGGTCATGTTGGCCTTTCAAAAGGTCTCTCTACTTCAAAAGGTTACTAATCATGGACACCTCACCATAACCAGCAACTGCCAAGGAAAACTAAGAACACCCTAGTACATATTAAAGGCCATATCCACCATTAGCTCCAACTTAGAAGTATTAAAGAGGTTATGAATGTATATGTAGTCTCTTTTAGGGATGTAAGACTGCACTTCCTTGACAGTATAATCCCCTTATATATGAAGACATTTGGAAACTTCAAAGCAATGTTGCGGTGAGAATTGGATATCAAACTATTGATTAAACTTGAATCACAAATCTTTAAATATTCACCACCGAGCTTTGATTTATCAAAGGGAAAGGGTAAAGATCGTATAAGACCCTGAGTTTGCAATGTAACAACAATGCTAAGAGATTGTGGGGTTTGGGGGTTGGTTATACCTAGGGAATGTCTTAGCATACTAAGCATCTATAATACTCTATAGGAATCTCTTGCTAATATTTGTGATATTGTTTTCTATTGTTTTGTTTTTGGGTTGTATGGTGAAGAGAGGAACCTAAGGGTTTAGTCACTAAGTATGCTCTCCAAAACTTTGTGGTCTTGTGCCTACATATCCTTACAAGGATGGAATCAGAGCATTTGTAGTTCACCTCACTAAGGATGAATGAATACTTTGATTATGATCAAGGTTTAAGGGCAAGATAAGTGTTAAGGTCTTAATACTTACTTGACTTGACAAAGTCAAAAGAGTTTGTAAGTTCTAACTTAAGTCTAAGTTGAAAGTTTAATGACTCTAACAAGGTCAAAGGGAATGGGTATGGCTAAGCTACCTATGACATTGAGTCAATAGAGAGACTTTCCCTTGGATTAAGTAATAAGAGGCAACTTAAGGATGGAAGCTAACAAGGTAACATCACTTGGGGGAATAACTTAAGAAAGTTAAAAGAAGTGTATGAATAAATGGATGATATGAACCAGTATGATATTCAAGCATGGTATCAATTGTAAGTATTCAAAGTAACATTCAAGCATGATGTTTATATGACAAAGATAAAGTACAAGGTTACAACCAAAGCATAAGAAAGAGATGTGACAACATCTAAAGGTGAGACTTGACAAAGTCACAAAGGGGACAAAGTAACAACCAAGCACATTCAACGTTTGAAGAAGTTCAAAATAACACGGTAACAACCAAGATAAGCAAAGATGTTACAACATCTAAACATTCATGAAGTATAGTTCTAACAAGACTAAGGCATCATGGATAACAAGTTAAATTCAAAATCAAAGCAAACATGCATTATGGTTTACTAACACCACTTAATCATGAATACAAGACAAGTATGAATAAGTTATAACAACACTTAATCATGAATACAATTTAATCATTTCAACATGGATGAGTCATTACAACACTTAAGCATGGTAAGATTCAAGTATGATATGTATAAGTTAAAACATCACTTAGACATGGATGGAAACCAAGTTCAAAGTCAACATGTAAAAGTTATAACAATACTTTAAGCATGGATAGAAACAAAAGTTCAAGTTAACATGTGAGGGAAAACAAATTTTTAGGTTGAACATGTAAAGGTTATAACAACACTTAAACATGGATGAAAGTTCAAAGATGAAGTAAGGCATGTACAAGTCAAGACATTACTTTACATGATATCATTCAAAAGTCAAAAGTAAACATGTATAATTTAAAACATCACTTAATCTTGAATATAAATTTAGGAAATTTATGGTAACAACCAAGCATACTTTAAGAAAAAGGACATGTTTATGACAACAACATGTGGGTGAAAATGCAAACTTACAAGGGATGACATGTGAGCATACTTAAAAATGACAAGTTTAAAGTTTAAACATCATGTGAACAAGTTAAGGCATTACTTAAACATTTAAGCATGGATACAAGTTGAACATGTTAAGACAAGTAGGTAACAACCAAACATGAATGTTAAGGTTTAATCATGGTCATAAACAAGTAAGAACATCATGAAAGTTTAGGCATACAAACATATATTCAAAATCATTTTCAAGACAGAATTCAAGTCTTTAAGAACACATAAACATGGTGAAATCAAACAAAGGCATATATACACATTTGAGGTCATGTAAACATGGAAGGAAACATCTCATGTTAAGGTAAAATAGTCATGCAAAAGCTCATGGTATGAACAAAAGTTCAACATACACACTTTTATATGAACATACACTTGAAAAAATGCAACAACATCAAGTAGGAGCAAAGATGTACAACATCTCAACTTCATACAAGGTTCATATAAGACACACATGGTGCAAACAAGTCTTTGTAAGCAAGAAAAAATAAGAAAACATTCAAAAGAATCAAAGAAGTCCTTAAGAAACCCTAAAATGGTCATACACTTTAAACATGACTATGTGCCACAAAAATAAATATTCTTGGGAATTAAAATTCACAATCAGAAACTAGACAATATTATGAGCATTTTGAAAAAAGAATGGGTCCAAGATGATTAAAAATGAGAAAGTTATGGACATTTGCAAATGTAAAGAAAAAAAGGAAATAAAGTCACAAAAATAATGGGGAAGGGTCCCCAAGGGTGTTGAACCCATGACACTTCGTGTGCAACTTAAAACCTTAACCAAACCAACCATGCGTGCATGCTGAACAAAGATGGAAGTAAGACAATATATGTGTAACACACTTTAAAAATCCAGAAAAATAAAAGAACTGGGGCGATGGGGATTCGAACCCCAGTTCTGAAGGTGATAGGTACTAAAGGCGCGCCTGCTGAACCACTGGGATGGTGATACATCCATTGTATCACCTCCTAAGATTAATACTAATACCTAAAAGTTCCCTAAATGCTGAAACAAGGGGAGGGCACCATGGCTGACTTGCCCTAAAGTTCAAGTTTTTGTCCATTTGCAAAAGGTATCATAACTTACTCATTTCTTAATGAAATTAAGTGAAATAAAAATGAAACTTGCTTGAAATTTCCTAAGGAATCCAATGGTGGTATTGGTTTTGTCAAAATATGGCTCTATTTTAAAACACGAAGGCATCATCCAAAAAGGATGCATTTTGCAAGTTCTATACAACAGTCATGTACACTCAAGCATATCACTAAAAAATGGTTCAAACACAATATATATGATATATTAAACATGTTCAAACTCAAGGAACATCAAAACAATACATATTTTGTAAAGTTCAAGGTCTTTGGGAACTTACCTCTTGAAGCACAAAGCCAACTTCCAAGAGACTTGTTACAGAAGTGAATGGATGCCTTTGACACCTCTAATAGACCTTTAGGAAGCTTCTTGGATGCTTGGAATCAATAGAAATCCACTAGAACAAAATCTTGCTTCTTCTTGCAAAATGGTCAAAAGTGACCAAAATGAAACTTTGGTCAAATGGTGATATAGTTGAGAAACCTTATTTGGAACAACTTAGGGATGTATATTAGAGTGTGTTTGATGTGTTGGATAGTTTGAAAATGAACAGAATCAAGACATGGCTTGAAAAATGTAAAAAAGTCAAAATATGAGGTTTTGAAGGTTGACTTTCTGTTTTTGATGGTTAGTGATGAAGATGAAGGGTTGGACACCTTAAAGGGGTGATTTTTGATGTGTTTGGATGGTTGTTTGAGTGGTTTTTTCTTTAGAGAAGGCAGATTACAAGTTTGTGCAAGTTAGAGGTTACTTGGCACAAAAGGAACAAAGAGCAAGTTTCTGGTTTGAAGGATTTTGGAGAGGGGAATACTAAGATTTTTTTTTCTGTGTTTGAGGCTTATAAGGAGCCTCCATTTATAGGGAAAGAGTGAGGCTTGAGGTTATGCAGAATTACAAGTGGTTTGGTTCATGGTTTAGTTAAAATGCAAAGGGATGGTTTCAATGAAATTTGAGGTTCTAATGCATTGTACCATGCTGTAGGGTTATTGAGAGGTTGCTTCTGACCTTTTCCAAAAGGTTTGTGCAGAAACAACAGTCACAAAGCTCAAGAAGAGTGGACTTTATGTTAAAGCCCCTTTATGGAAATGGAAGTGTGATCTTTATGGCAAAACCTTCCATCATGATCACATGGATAATGGTTCAATACCTTGTGTAATGCACCAAGGATTTGTGTAAACACTCAATTAAATAGAGATTTAGAAGTAACATAACCTGCAAGATCAGTTGAGTTGGTTTGGCATGGATTTGCACTCATGGTTTTCCAAGAACATGACTTGAAAAATTAGGTTTTGAGGCCAACTTCTCCTCTTCGAAACTCCTAGCTCACAAATGCTATGGAGGAGTTCTTGTACTTTTTGAAAATCCAAAAACATGCTCTACAACTTTCACGTTTGATGAATTTCTTGAATCCCAAGGGATCATGGTGAAAACTGGCTCCAAAGATTGGTATTTTCAATGAACAAAAACTGTCTTGGAAAAAATTCTAAGTGTTGGAAGATTTTTCCAAACTTTATAGCTCCATAACTCAAAATCTAAACACTTTTTGGAGATGGACTTAAATTGAAAAAGTTGTTATAGGTTGTGAGGGCTTCTATTTAGTCTTGGGAACACAAAAATTGGATGTGTAGATTGAAAGTTATGACTCTCCAAAGTTGGCTTCAAAACTAGGGTTTTTTTTCCTATACTTAGAAAAATTCAAGTTCCTTAACTTTGCCCCTTTTGCAAGAAACCATTCAAATCTTGATTTTTCATGCTCAAACTCATTGATCAAACATGTCTTGATGAAATTTGGCTTGAGGATATTCATTTTGACCAAAAATCGAAAAAATCAAAGGGTTGACTTTGTCAGATAAAACTAGTGTATCAGATGAATTCAACTGTGTGATCCTCAATGATCTTGCATTATTGAACTTTTCAAACATCATGGATGGACTCCAAGGATGTATTTGAGCATCTTGAATCATGTTCCAAGGCTTGGGATCATACTTTGATCAAAAGCCAAAGACACAATTGACTTTTCCAAATAAAATCCTAATTTGGGGCCAAATGAAATTGAGCTTCAAAGATCTTGTAATATGACCAATTTGCACTTGATTTTTGATGAAGAGAGGTCTCTCGAGTGTATGTAAAATTGATTGTTTGATGATCAATCCAAAACATTGACTGATTAAATAAACATCCTCTTGATTTTCTTGAGCCAAAACCCTAATTCAGATGAAACAAGACAAGAAAGCATTTGTACAATATTAGGGTTAGCAAATGCAAAGCTTGATGCTCCTAGAATGACGATGAAATCTAGGGTCAAAATTTGGGGTATGATAGTTGCCCCTATTTAAATTACTTTACTGGATGGCATGAGTGGTGACAACTCTCATGGAATCAGAGTGAAAAATATTTAAATACAAAAATAACCGGAAATTTTGTCCATAGATGCAATGGCATGTCGTGCTACAGATAAAACTGATTTACTCAACAAATGCTATGAACAGTGCAGACATAGAATAGACTTTAGTATGATGCTCTATGATGAGATGTGTCACGGCCGGCAAAATTATCGAGTCGCCATCATTTTTTTAAGGAAAATAAATGATAAACCTAAAATCCTAAATCCCAAGGGTAGAGATTCCTAAGGTTCGGGAGTCGGTTAAGTGAGGGGAAGGTGTTAGGCACCCTTCACTTCCATTGTACTCAATGGGATCCTCCTTAAGTTCTAGGGTTTGTTTGTTTGTCGTCTAACTTGTTATTTACAAAAGAATCCTAAGTTTTTTATTATTGTACTCGCTAGGGTTTACAACCCTATGCCTACGTACCTTCAATTTTGAAGGATCAGAGTAACCGTAGTTCACCTCCCCTATTCCTACCCCCTAATCTTATTCCTAACCCTAATCCCAAACCTAATCTACTATTTATACTTTTGGATAAAGAGTTCTATCCCCTATCTATTATTTATACTCCTAGATAAGGAGTTTTATCCCTTAATCTATTATTTATACTCCTAGATAAGGAGTTATATCCCTTTATCTACATTTATACTCCTAGATAAGGAGTTCTATCCCTTTATCTATACTTATATTCCTAGATAAGGAGTTCTATCCCTTTATGATAAGGAATTCTATCCCTTAATCTATGTTTATACTCCTAGATAAGGAGTTTTGTCCCTTAATATATGTTTATACTCCTAGATAAGGAGTTATATCCCTTAAAAATCCCTTACCCATTGTTTATACTCTCGGAGGAGGAGTTTTATCCCAAAATCCCTTATCCCTTGGCCTATATTTATACTCTTGGAACCTAAGAGTGTTATCCCTAAACCCCATCCCTTATTTAGACTCTCGGACGAAGAGTTTTATCCCAAGGCTATAAATCCTTAAAATCCCTCTTATATCCCTTATTTAAAATAACAAGATCCTTAAATCCCCAAGTAATTTAATAAAACCCAAAATGCTATTTACTAAGCAACATAGCTAAATAAATCCCCAAAATATTCCAATTTAAAAGATTTTTGACATAATCCCAAAATAAAAGAATTTTAAATCCTATTTTTTAAAATTATAAACCCAAACATTTTAAAATATATATAAAGTAAATTGGAAACCAAACCCAAAATTATCCCTAAAACCCTAAATAAAATTCCTAAATAAAATTCCTAAATAAAATTAAATCCCTATTTCCTTTAAAAGAATAAACCAAGTATGTGAAATGTATAAATTATACATTTAAATCCAACCCCACAATTATCCCAAAAATTCCTAAATGAAAATCCCAAACAAAAATAAATTCCTATATTAAAAGGAAAATAGCCCAATAATTTTAAATATACAAAACTATTAAAGAAATAAAATAAAAAACACTTAAATAATTATCCTAATACCAATATCCCCAAAATCCTATTTCTAAACCCTAATTAAATAATTAAATTAAGTTATTAATTTAATTATTAAAAACCCTAAAATCCTATTTCAAAATCCTAATTAAAATTTTAACCCAATTAACCCATTAAATTAAGTTATTAATTTAATTATACAAAAAACCCTAAAATCCTATTTCTAAATCCTAATTAAAATATTTAAACTCAATTACTAATTAAATTATGTTAATAATTTAATTAAATAATTAAACCAGGGGGGTGCGTTTCTCGTTTGGACCAAACGGGTTCAGTGATTGAGGTGTGTGGAGAGCAAAGGCGTTAAGCCCATTGATCCTGGGGCCCAATCACAGGTCAACTCTCTTAGGAGAGAGTTATCAATCTGATTCTCCATCTGGATCGTTGGATTGATCCAACGACATTGCACGTAGCCTCGTGAAGGGGCGTATGATTAACATACCTAGTCAAAGTAATCTCTACAAACGGTTGAGATTTGCAGTCAACCAAGGAACACGATGCTCCCACGTCCATGGAATCGGTCAACGTCTCATAATCCTGTGGCCAATGAAAGGCCACGTGGGATGATCGCGTGCGCTAAGGAGGAAGTATATAATTCCAAACCCTTCAGAAGCGGGTCATTTGGTCCCCTTTTTTTCTCTCTCTAACCCTCTCGCTCTCACTCTATCCTCAGACGCTCTCCCTTATCTCTAAACTCCTCTCTCCGATGACCACCCAAATGGCCTCCGGCCACCACCAACCGCCCCCAAAACCCAGTTTCTCGATGAGTGTTCGTCGGAAACTTCAAACCTTCCACTTAATCCCAGCAACCCTCAACCCAACCCTTCCTTTTTTGGGTTCTTCAGATGAACCCTAGGGTTCATACGATGAACCCTAACCCTATCTCCCACTCACCCAACCCAGAAACCCAAAAGCGTGAAGAACCCTAACCTGGGTTTGGATGAACCCTCCCTAACGATGAACCCTAGGGTTCTTAGTTATGAACCCTAGCCCTAACCCCAAGAACCCTAACCCTATTAAATTCCCAGAAAACCCAAAACACACGACCAATCAACAATTCAAAGCTGAGTTTTCTTTGTGTTTACCTTCCGTGCAGTGAAACTGGTAGTATTTTCCTATTATCTTTATTTATCCCTTCTTCTAATCTCCCTTTTTTCTTTTTTGCAGGTACGTCAAGGAATTCGCAGATTCGTCTTCTCTGGGTTAATCCGTCTCTCTGCGTCCCTCCACCCAACCCCCTTTTTCTGATTTTTAGCTTAGCTTATATAGGATTAAAAATTAGGGTTAGGAATTGATTAGATTAGATTTTCATTTAGGAAGTTTTGATGTTATTTTTTATCTGATTTGATTCGGTTGTAATTAGAATTAGGTTTTGGTTTTTTTATTGTATTTTGGTTTGATTGAAATTTTAACAGAAATGATACGATTTAATTTGTTTTGATTTAATGAAATTGATTCAATTTTTGTAAACAGAAGATTCAACTTTGATTTGGTTTTGCTTCCCTGCACAGAAAAGGGTTTGATTTGGGGACGACCCACCTTGGGTCAACAACTTTGACCGTTCAGTAAAAATAAAATCAATAAATAATAATAAAAACTAATACTACCACCACCATATAAAAAAAGAATAAAAAAAATAGAATAAGTAATAATAAGAATAAATCGTAATTAATAACAACAACCATAAAAATAAATAATAGTTAATAATGCAACAATAACCAAATAAACGTAAATACTATTATGACAACAACCAAATTAATAAATAAAAACAATAATCTTAAATGTCATTATTAATATAACCGTAACCATTTTAATAAATAAATAATGGATGAAAATAAAATACTACTAATCATAAAATAATAATAATCAATAAAAAATAATCTGAGTAAACACAACCAGTCCCTCTTTTATTCCTAATTCCCACTAAAACCCTTAATTAACAATAAAAACCCTAAATAATAATTCATTTTAAATGGACAAAACTATAATTTAAATTTATAATTTAAGTCTAATGACCCTTAAAAAAAAGAGCAAAGCAACTAATTATTTAATTAACAAAATCTTTCAAAAAAAATGAACCAGTAATAATATTTTAAAATATTTTGAAAAACCTCTAAAACAAAAACCTAATTATTATCTAATTAATAAAATTAAACAAAAACTTTTAATTCTAACTAAAGATAAAATCCTTTACACAAAACCTAAAATAGGCCTAAAGACTAACAATCTCAGAAGCCCAATGCCAGCTAAATGACACCCCCTAGTAGCACAAAGATCCCAAAAAGGTGAAAAATCACTGGTTAAAATTTAGGGTACTACAGCTGCCCTTATTTAATCGTCTTCGAATCAGAAAGAGGATGTTGATGAGTCTTCCTCTTTTTTTGAGGAGACGATTAAATATAAGGAGGACCCTAATTTTGACCGTAGAGTCCGGTAGGTACTACACTGATTAACCTAAGATCCCAAGTAATAAACCCTTGACGAAATACCCGACTGAACCCCTTGGTAAATACCTTTTCGAGAAACCCCTTTTGACAAACTCACTGATGGAACCCCTTGATATGACATTGGTGTAACCCTTTAATAACATTCTGGTAGAACCCAAAAATCTGGTAGAACCCCTTCTGGTAAATCCCTGTGTAGAATTTTCCCATGTAAATCCTTTGATAGATCCCCTTTGATAAAAATCCCTTGGATGCAATCCCTTAAATACATATCTGGTTGAACCCCTGAGAAAACCCCTTGACAAAACCCCTAGATGTATCCCTTATGTGAATCCCTGAGACGAATCTTTTTAAATGAAACCTTGGTGGAATCCCTTTGATAAATCTCTAGTAAAACCCCTCATAGACCCCTTGAAGAAACCCTTAGATATTTGAGGAAACCTATCCCTTACGTAGGCAATGTTGCCAAGTTGGGGACGTGAGAGACGAAGACCTACTCACAGCTGGATGATAATCCTATAAAATCCCTGATTAAAGATATGCTTCAATGATAAGGTTGGGGATTAAACCCCTAAGAGTAATTATGAACCCTCTGTACATATGCATGAGTGCATGTATGTATGTTCATGTATGTATGATGCATTATTTGGGCTAACGCCTCTTTTATGATATGCAATGCATGGATTTGTCTGAAATAATACTTTTCATAACTTCCTGACTCCCTAACCCTTGAAACTTTGATAATTATAGTAAGCCATGATATCCTTGATTCCTGTTTAACATGCCGTTAAAGAACCTCCCATGTTGGTTAGATTGTAACGTATATTCCTGTCAGTGTATAGACCCTATATCCTGCTTTGGAAGAATATGATCCCTTTGATGATTCCAAAATCCGAAGTAAAATCCATTTTCCCTTTTTAAAGCTTTTATTTATGCCCGATATTTCAATGCATTATTTCACAATTAATCGACACCTTGTAATCAAGCGGAATGATTTAGTAGGCAAAGAAATATATTTGAAAAACAAATTTTACTGAGAATGGGCCCGAGAATGGGCAACAATACGTAAGGAGGGTAATTCCCATAAGGAGATATTACCATGAATCCATAAAAGATGTAAAATGGCAATAAGAAAACAAATTTATTTATGTTCCTATTAAATTTAACACCAGCTAATATCCCTAAGACTCCAAGATCACGACACTTCGCTTCTGAAGATGATGGATGGAATGATCGTTCCCTTATGAATTCCTGTTACGGGGTGACTTGAGTGTTTTCAGTCATATGCCTTTTGGATATCCCTAACTTTTGCCTGGACCGCTCTTTATAGAGTCTTAGTCCACCGGGATGATATACCATTTTTTCGACTAAGCCGCCCTTTAGGGTTTTCGACTTGTCGGGTATCATTTTTATCCAAGTCCCTAATTTTTGCCTGGGTTGCTCTTTCGAGTTTTCAATCCACTGGGACGCCCTAATTTTTGCCTAAGTCGTCCTTTAGGGTTTTCGACTTAACGGGATTTTATCCTCTTTTTCCAGGCACAACATTTTTTGGCCGAATCGGAGTTCACCGGTCGCGGTAAATCCGCTCCATCCACGGTTGCTAATATTAGTGCTCCGCCAGAGGAGGCACTCTTCACGACATATGGCCCTTCACAGGGTGGGGTCCATTTGACGTGGTGGTCTTTATGGATGGGTAATATTTTCCTTAACCCCAAGTCTCCCTCTTCGCGTAGGCAAGGACGAATTTCTTTGTCAAACGCTCTCTTAATTCCCCGTGGATATAACTGCCCACAACCACACGTTTCCCTTATATGTGGTTTAACTGATCGAGCCTAGTTTGCACCCATTCTGCCTTATCCAGTTTAGCTTCCTTTAAGATCCTAGATGATGAATTTTCACCCCAATTGATAGCCCCTCTTTGAAGCCTATATCCTTATGCAGATAGAAGTTTCCATCGAGATCCAGGTCCAGGTCCTTCATAGGAGTCTGAAGTTTCACAATCCTTTATAACCATGACATCTTTGCCTGGGAAGTCCATCTGCATGAGTTTGATAGTCATCAACTGGTTTATGAACGAGATGATTTGCTAGTGTACTTCCCTTAATAGCCTTTGGAGCTGGCATCCCTTGAATGGCTTTCATTTTGTCCTTTATTCCCCTTTGACTGACTATGGACCCTAATATTTTTTGGATCTGATTCCATAAGTAAACCTTGTAGGATTTAGTCGTAACTTACATTTCCTTAACTGATCCACCAACTTTTGTAAGTTAGTTATGTGATCTTCTTTTTGTGACTTGGTAATCATATCATCCACATGAACCTTTATCTCCTTATGCACCATATTACCATAGTCCTTTGATAAGTTACTCCTACATTATTTAACCCAACAGGTGTTACCTTGTGACAATAAGTCAAATTGTTTCTTGACTTCTTCCCTGATCTGGAGGGTTATGTCTGGTCTAGTCCTCCTCAGCTTTTGCTTGATTAGCGTGCATTCTAGTTTGAGTAGTAATTCGTGCTCGACGATGTTCGTATCACGTCCAGGCATATCCTGGTATGACCAGGCAAACACATATGGGTACCCTTGCAATAGCTCGACCAACCTTTCCTTTATATCCTTATTCGGAGAAGCACCAACTTTGACCTCTTTCCTCAGTTCCCAGATTGATCACATCCACTGGTTCCGGATGAGGTTATATTTCCTTGTCCTCCTGCCTCCACAGTCTGGCTAACTCTTCGGGAAGCTCACACTCGTCCTCATCACCCTCTTCTGCTTGGTTAATCGGTAATTCGAAGTCATTCGAGATTATAGCGGTGTTATTTTTAATAGGTTCATTTTTAAATTTGCATGAGGAAGATTTTTTATTATTATCCCTTTTTGGAATGAAGTACTGGAAGCGAAAAAATTTAAAGAAGGTATATTGCCATTTTGAACAAAACGGAAAATGAAAGAAAAAAAAATCTTGATTGAAAACAAAATGCAATTTTATTGATAGAAATAATCCAATGAAATAAAAGGTGGCCCTACAAAGCTTTGTCCACTTGCCTTAGGCGTGGCAAGGGACTTATTATTATTTTAAGAAAAAAGTAAATTACTTCGAACCAGAAATCATCTCAGAAATCCCGATGGTTCTCCAATTGTCAAGATTAGGCATTCCTTTCTTCCTCTTCCATTAAGGCCACATGATCCTCAATTCTGAATCCCACACTATGGAAGTTGTCTTTTATCCCTTCACTAGCCGGTTTGTAACCCAACCCGAACAAACCCTTCTCCTCAGGTGACTCCCATTGTTTGCCCCAGTTTGTTAGGTCTCCCTTATTGACCGGGAATTCATCTTCCATCCCTTCCATGGCGCTGACTGTTGCCCCGATGTGCCCCAGTAATGCATGATCTCCCATATTTGGTCCTTCAGGGTCTACAACACCGACATTGTGATCTCCAGAATACCTTTTATTATTATGTTGATCGGAGGATGACTGCCCAATCTTTTCCGTCTTTAAACCGTTCTCAATCCTCTCTCCAATTATAACCAAGTCAACAAATCCTGTTGAGACTGCCCCAATCATCCTTTTGTAGTACATTCCTTAGAGGGTATCCATAAATATGTCCACAAGTTCACTTTCTAATAATGGAGGTTGCACACGGGAAGCTAGTTCTCTCCATCTTTGGGCGTATTCTTTGAAGGACTCATTCCCTTTTTGAGACATGTTCTGCAAATGCGTGTGGTTAAGAGCCATGTCCACGTTGTATTGGTATTGCTTCAGAAAGGTGCTCGCAAGGTCTTCCCAAGTCTTAATATGAATCCTCTCTAATTGCACGTACCATTCCAAGGATGCCCCACTAAGACTGTCTTGGAAAGTGTGCATCATCAGCTTCTTATTAGTAGCATGGGCACCCATTTTTCGAGCAAACATCCTAAGGTGATTCTTAGGACAACTGACACCCTTGTATTTCTCAAAGTTTGGAGCCTTAAACTTGGGAGGTATGACCACATCGGGCACCAGACATATTTCCAAAGCATCCACTCCAAAAACATTGAGTCCCTCCATGACCTTTAACCTTTCCTCAAGTGCTTTGTACTTATCGTCAATCCCTCTCCTTTCTATAACAGCGGTTCCTTTATTTTCGAGGGCCACTTGCCTTGGATTTTCACCCTCGTATTGGATGTTCCAATCTGCACAATTCTCACATGGAATAGGTATGTGAGTAGTACGAGGTACCCCATTGGAAATAGGTGGAGAGACGGTTCTCTCGAGAGGTTGGTCAACAGTTTTGTGCTTAGCAGTTTTGGTCTCCTCACGTTCCAGATCATGGATAAACCCTAGTAGGGAGTTATTGTCTTCAACATGGGGGTAGGAGCAGGAACCTTCCCTTGACGACTTGACTCGGTTCCTCTGGCTATCAAATTCTGGATGGCAAGTGTCAGTTGATCAATCTGGCTTTTCATATCTTCCACGTTCTCCTTGACAGTATCCATTTCTCCTCTTAGAGTAACCAAATCCTTCTGATCCATAGCTTCCCTTCGGTACGCTTGAGTGTGAGGTCGGGAAGTCAGATTGTTATGCCCAATGACCCTGAGACGAAGTTTTAAAAAGAGATGATTTTTCCTTTATTTCTTTCTCCTTGTTTAAATGCATGTTGATGCAAGGATGTATGAATATGCATGGTGAATGCTAAATAATTTTAAAAATTTATTTGGGGGGAATTCCAAAATCCATTGTAGTTAGAGATGAATAAAAAATTAGGAAAATAAAAATAATTCCTTAGGACTAACCCAAAACAATAATCCCAAAATGGAAACTCCCGAACCCTAGAAAGTGTAAACTAAATAGATGCCCCCAATGCCTTCTTCAAATGAGCTTTGAACTCCTCCAAGTACCCTTTCTTGAGCCCTTGCATTTTCCTATCCTCTTAGATCTTCCACAGGTACAGCTAAGTCCTTAGGCTTGACCCTTTTTCCCTTTTTTATTTTTTTGCCCCCATGCCCCTTGTAAGGTTTTTCCCTCTCCTTGTAAATCCAAGTATAGCCCAAATTGTTCCAGCGTAGGAGCTAGTTGAAGATCCTTGAAGAGGAAGTCACACAGAGGGGGATCATAAAATTGTGCAAAAGCAATTATGGCCTCTACCTTCCTAGGGATCCCTAAGAGATTGGGGATCCTTCCATACTTGTGTATAAACATCCTTTGAGCAGATTTTGGCATTAAGTCTTAAAGGTCTTTGAGACTCTGTGAATCAGCACTTAGCACTTTGATGCGTAGGGTAGCCCTTTTGTTTGAATTCATCTTTCCAATGTTCCTACAACACATCTTGAAATTCCCCACAAAAATGCATATATGCAAAAAATGTTTTTAAATGCATGATGACATGGACATTTTTGTTTTTTTTTATTAAATGTTTTTTATTTGGTTAGGGTAAGGTGAAATGCAAGCATGACCCTAACTAGGTAGGCTCCCTATAATAAGTTAGATCTATGTCTTGTCTACCCAATCCCCTCACATGTAGGATATAAAGTCTGGACAGCATAACGACCCTATAATTTACAGACTATACCCTTGTTTTACCATGAGAAGGAGCAAGCCTTCCTATGGTAATCCTTCGGGATAAGTCTCATATGGGTAGGACCCTAGTAACAACCCTTGAGGGTTGAATACATAGGGTCTCCATGAGTTGGCAAGGGGTAGGCTAAAAGTTCTCAGAGTCTCGGACCACATCCAAGTCATCCTCTATGTTAGGGGCTAGCCATTTCATGAGGACACCTTTGGAAGGATCTATTCTGAGTGTGGCATCAATGAATTGTTGGGGATGTCACATCCCACCCAAAACATTTCTGTTCCACGTCCTAATCTAGGGTTATACTCCAAGCTTGGGCTTTAGCTTCACACATCATATGCCCCTAATCCAATGCATGATGACAAAATAAAAATATAATGGACAAATATAATAAATAAAAAAAATTAAAACATAAAATAAATCATAATAAAAAATAAAAAATAAAAACAATAAACACCCAAAACAAACAAGGACCCTAAAACCTAAGGTTAGGAGGGACTTTCTCTAGAGGACTTCCCCAGCATAGTCGCCAGCTGTCGCGGTCGGCAAAATTATCGAGTCGCCATCATATTTTTTAAGGAAAATAAATGATAAACCTAAAATCCTAAATCCCAAGGGTAGAGATTCCTAAGGTTCGGGAGTCGGTTAAGTGAGGGGAAGATGTTATGCACCCTTCACTTCCATTATACTCAATGGGATCCTCCTTAAGTTCTAGGGTTTGCTTGTTTGTCGTCTAACTTGTTATTTACAAAAGAATCCTAAGTTTTTTATTATTGTACTCGCTAGGGTTTACAACCCTATGCCTACGTACCTTCAACTTTGAAGGATCAGAGTAACTGTAGTTCACGTCCCCTATTCCTACCCCCTAATCCTATTCCTAACCCTAATCCCAAACCTAATCCACTATTTATACTCTTGGATAAAGAGTTCTATCCCCTATCTATTATTTATACTCCTAGATAAGGAGTTCTATCCCTTAATCTATTATTTATACTCCTAGATAAGGAGTTTTATCCCTTTATTTATATTTACACTCCTACATAAGGAGTTCTATCCCTTTATCTATACTTATACTCCTAGATAAGGAGTTCTATCCCTTTATCTATATTTATACTCCTAGATAAGGAGTTCTATCCCTTAAATCTAATATTTATACTCCTAGATAAGGAGTTCTATCCCTTAGTCTATGTTTATACTCCTAGATAAGGAGTTTTATCCCTTAAAAATCCCTTACCCATTGTTTATACTCTCCGAGGAAGAGTTTTATCCCAAAATCCCTTATCCCTTGGCCTATATTTATACTCTTGAAACCTAAGAGTGTTATCCCTAAACCCCATCCCTTATTTAGACTCTCGGACGAAGAGTTTTATCCCAAGGCTTTAAATCCTTAAAATCCCTCTTATATCCCTTATTTAACATAACAAGATCCTCAAATCCCCAAGTAATTTAATAAAACCTAAAATGCTATTTACTAAGCAACATAGCAAAATAAATCCCCAAAATATTCCAATTTAAAAGATTTTTGACATAATCCCAAAATAAAATAATTTTAAATCCTATTTTTTAAAATTATAAACCCAAACATTTTAAAATATATATAAAGTAAATTGGAAACCAAACCCAAAATTATCCCTAAAACCCTAAATAAAATTCCTAAATAAAATTAAATCCCTATTTCCTTTAAAAGAATAAACCAAGTATGTGAAATGTATAAATTATACATTTAAATCCAACCCCACAATTATCCCAAAAATTCCTAAATGAAAATCCCAAACCAAAATAAATTCCTATATTAAAAGGAAAATAGCCCAATAATTTTAAATATACAAAACTATTAAAGAAATAAAATAAAAAACACTTAAATAATTATCCTAATACCAATATCCCCAAAATCCTATTTCTAAACCCTAATTAAATAATTAAATTAAGTTATTAATTTAATTATTAAAAACCCTAAAATCCTATTTCTAAATCCTAATTAAAATTTTAACCCAATTAACCCATTAAATTAAGTTATTAATTTAATTATACAAAAAACCCTAAAATCCTATTTCTAAATCCTAATTAAAATATTTAAACTCAATTACTAATTAAATTATGTTAATAATTTAATTAAATAATTAAACCAGGGGGGTGCGTTTCTCGTTTGGACCAAACGGGTTCAGTGATTGAGGTGTGTGAAGAGCAAAGGCGTTAAGCCCATTGATCCTGGGGCCCAATCACAGGTCAACTCTCTTAGGAGAGAGTTATCAATCTGATTCTCCATCTGGATCGTTGGATTGATCCAACGACATTGCACGTAGCCTCGTGAAGGGGTGTACGATTAACATACCTAGTCAAAGTAATCCCTACAAACGGTTGAGATTTGCAGTCAACTAAGGAACACGGTGCTCCCACGTCCATGGAATCGGTCAGAGTCTCATAATCCTGTGGCCAAAAAGGCCACGTGGGATGATCGCGTGCGCTAAGGAGGAAGTATATAATTCCAAACCCTTCAGAAGCGGGTCATTTGGTCCCCTTTTTTTTCTCTCTCTCTCTAACCCTCTCACTCTCACTCTATCCTCAGACGCTCTCCCTTCTCTCTAAACTCCTCTCTCCGACTACCACCCAAATGGTCTCCGGCCACCACCAACCGCCCCCAAAACCCAATTTCCCGATGAGTGTTCGTCGGAAACTTCAAACCTTCCACTTAATCCCAGCAACCCTCAACCCAACCCTTCCTTTTCTGGGTTCTTCAGATGAACCCTAGGGTTCATACGATGAACCCTAACCCTATCTCCCACTCACCCAACCCAGAAACCCAAAAGCGTGAAGAACCCTAACCTGGGTTTGGATGAACCCTACCCTAACGATGAACCCTAGGGTTCTTAGTTATGAACCCTAGCCCTAACCCCAAGAACCCTAACCCTATTAAATTCCCAGAAAACCCAAAACACACAACCAATCAACAATTCAAAGATGAGTTTTCTTTGTGTTTACCTTCCGTGCAGTGAAACTGGTAGTATTTTCCTATTATCTTTATTTATCCCTTCTTCTAATCTCCCTTTTTTCTTTTTTGCAGGTACGTCAAGGAATTCGCAGATTCGTCTTCTCTGGGTTAATCCGTCTCTCTGTGTCCCTCCATCCAACCCCTTTTTTCTGATTTTTAGCTTAGCTTATATAGGATTAAAAATTAGGGTTAGGAATTGATTAGATTAGATTTTCATTTAGGAAGTTTTGATGTTATTTTTTATCTGATTTGATTCGGTTGTAATTAGAATTAGGTTTTGGTTTTTTTATTGTAATTTGGTTTGATTGAAATTTTAACTGAAATGATACGATTTGATTTGTTTTAATTTAATGAAATTGATTCAATTTTTGTAAACAAAAGATTCAACTCTGATTTGGTTTTGCTTCCCTGCGCAGAAAAGGGTTTGATTTGGGGACGACCCACCTTGGGTCAACAACTTTGACCGTTCAGTAAAAATAAAATAAATAAATAATAATAAAAACTAATACTACCACCACCATATAAAAAAAGAATAAAAAAATAGAATAAATAATAATAAGAATAAATAGTAATTAATAACAACAACCATAAAAATAAATAATAGTTAATAATGCAACAATAACCAAATAAACGTAAATACTATTATGACAGCAACCAAATTAATAAATAAAAATAATAATCCTAAATGTAATTATTAATATAACCACAACCATTTTAATAAATAAATAATGAATGAAAATAAAATACTACTAATCATAAAATAATAATAATCAATAAAAAATAATACACAACCAGACCCTCTTTTATTCTTAATTCCCACTAAAACCCTTAATTAACAATAAAAACCCTATACAATAATTCATTTTAAATGGACAAACCTATAATTTAAATTTATAATTTAAGTCTAATGACCCTTAAAAAAAAGAGCAAAGCAACTAATTATTTATTTAACAAAATCTTTCAAAAAAAATGAACCAGTAATAATATTTTAAAATATTTTGAAAAACCTCTAAAACAAAAACCTAATTATTATCTAATTAATAAAATTAAACTAAAACTTTTAATTCTAACTAAAGATAAAATCCTTTACACAAAATCTAAAATGGGCCTAAAGACTAACAATCTCAGAAGCCTAATGCCACCTAAATGACAACCCCTAGTAGCACAAAGATCCCAAAAAAGTGAAAAATCACTGGTCAAAATTTAGGGTACTACAAGATGATAAAATGCAAAATGCAGACAAAGACGACAATGAGTAAAGACTCGTTGGGGGATAAAAGAAAGATAACACTGGGGAAAGTAGGAGACCGCACTGGGGACATCCAAAGAAGACACCACTGGGGATGACCGGCAAGGGTAAGACCTTCCCACAAGAGATCAAAGACAAAAGGGAATCCTCAAAAGGAAGCAAAAACAGAACAAGATGGTCTCCACTGGGGGATATCTAGAGTTGTTGATCGACGGGTTTAGGCATGACCTGCTGATACTCTAGGACAAAAGATAAAACACGAATCCTTATAACAATAGGATCAGGCAAACAAACGATACTTATAACAATAGGATGCAAAGTGGGATAAGATCCTCATAACAATAGAATAAGCAAACAAAGATCCTTATAACAACAGGATTGAAAGACAAAGAATCCTTATAACAATAGGGTACAAAGCAGGGTAAAATCCTCATGGCAATTGGAGTGGCAAAACAAATTCTTATGGCAATAGAATCAGTAAACAGGTTCCTCATAACAATAGGAAATAAAACAAATTCTTTTAACAACAGAATCAACGAAGAGGCTCCTCATAACAAATAGGAAACATAGACTCTTATAACAATAAAATCTGTGAAACAGGATCCTCATAACAATAGGATTGATCCAAAATTCCTCATAACAATAAGATACAAAACAAAGTTCCTCTTAACAATAGGATAAAATCCTAGTAACAATAGGAATGTGTTAACAATACCCTTATAACAACAGGGATGACAGATAAAAAGAATCCTCATAACAACAGGATTATTGAACCAAAAGGGGTCCTTATGACCATAGGATCAACAACACATAACATTGGAGTCTCAAAAATCCAATCTTCTGGAAATTCCTTAAAGTAAAGAGTTCAAACGGGATCTTCAGGAACCATCAGGAAAAGGTACAGGGTAACAACTCTTCTGCACATGCCAAATCAATTGGACTTTAACCGCGAGCAAAGGTAACAACCAGCTTTCGACGGATTGGTGCTAGTAACAACTAGACTTCAAGAGGATAGATATTAGTGGCAACCAAAGCAGCTTATCAATGACAATTGGATCTTGATCAGACTAAACCGGGGAAAGAAATATTGGTAACAAACAACAATTCAAGACACCAAGAATAAACAGACTGGTGAGCGCTAGTGATCACTGGGGAGAAGTCAATATATGGTGACGACCATGGGGAAAAGACTTAGCAATCACGAAGCAAAGTGATAACTGGACTTCATGGGAAAGAAAACTAGTGATAACCAAAACTACGATAAGAAGCCAATGCATATGTTGAACATGATGCGAATAATCATGGCATGCAAACGATGACTCTCGGAAAGACAAGATTTTGGTGGGGAGACTTTCACAGGGGAAATAAATCCTTAACATCAGTAATTCAAACAAGAATTCCACAGAATGGACAATGCGGAAATGTCCTCAAACTTGATGATTACAATCAACAGATTATTCCAAAAGTGCTGTCAGTTTAACTTTCAGTGGAGATTTGAAAATGGTATGACAATGCCCTTGCAACTTTGAAGTTTCTTAGGGATATCTGGGGATTTCCCTTTTTATCCTCCCTATGTCAAAGAGATTTTATGTTTTATCAAGATGTTTTCAAAACATTATCTTTTCAAAACCTTTTCATTTTCAAATCTCATTATTAACAAATAAATGGCATTTTGCATAACAAGAAAATGGTAGAAGAAGTATAAATGACAACAAATAATTGGTAAAGTTGGTATTTTATTAATGAATGGTAGCTTGCCAATGGCAAAAGCTCCATGGCGTATCACAATTGTGAAAATGTCAATAGGGAAAGGTTTACATTGAATCCAACAACTACTATAATCCCTAATAACTAAAATTCCCCTGATCCTTGCTTCTGACGAGAGCGATTGGATTGATCTTCAGCTGATTCTTCAGTATTGGTAAACACTCTCTGATACACTCAAATGTCTTTTGTCCCTAACTTTTGCCTGGAACGCCCTTTCGGGTTTTCAATCCACCGGGACACTCATTTTTGCCTAAGCCACCCTTTCGGGTTTTCAACTTAGTGAGCTCTCATTTTTTATTTTCATCCCTAATTTTTGCCTGGTTCTCCTTCATAAGTTATGATCCACCGAGATACCCAGTATTGCCTAAGTCGTCATTTCTGGATTTTGACTTAGCGGGTTTTATTCAGGCATAATATTTTTTGACTACATCAGTGTTTACTGGATGCGCAAGCTGTTTATCATCCATTGTTGTGAGAATTAGGGATCCTCCTGAGAAGACTGTCTTCACAATAGGTGGGCCTTCGTAGTTGGGAGCCTACTTCCCTCAGGCATCTTTTTGTGATGGCAAGATTTTCTTGAGTAACAGATCTCCTTCTTTGAATTCACGTAGGCGAACCTTCTTGTCGAATGCTCTCTTAAGCCTCTTTTGGTATAACTGTCCATGTCACATGGCTTTCATCCACTTTTTGTCGATGAGGTTTAACTCATCGTATCTGCTTTAGATCCATTATGCTGCTTCTAACTTGGTTTCCATCAGGATTCTCAAGGATGGTATCTCCACTTCTATTGGGAGAACTGCTTCCATGCCATAAAATAAGGAGAACGGGGTTGCCTCTGTTGAAGTACGGACTGAGGTCCAAAATCCATGCAAAGCGATGGGTAGCATTTCATGCCAATCCTTATAGGTCTTGACCATCTTCTGCAGGATCATGTTGATGTTTTTGTTGGCAGCTTCAATAGATCCATTCATCTTCGTGCGGTAAGGTGAAGAATTATGGTGCTCGATCTTGAAGGATTCAAATAATTCCTTCATAGTCTTGTTGTTCAAATTAGTACCATTATCTGTGATAATTCTACTAGGAATTCCGCAACGACAGAAAATTTCCTTCTTGATGAAGTGGGCAACCACTTGCTTGGTCACGTTGGCATAGGAAGCAACTTCTACCCATTTTGTAAAGTAGTCGATGGCAACCAAGATAAAACGATGGCCGTTGGAAGCTTTAGGTTTGATTGCTCCAATCATGTCAATGCCCCACATTGAAAAAAGTCACGACAATGTTAGAAAATTCAACAGTGTTGGAGGCACGTGCACCTTATCGACATATATTTGACATTTATGGCATATCTGGGCATATTGGATGCAATCAGATTCCATAGTCAACCAATAATATCCAGCTCTCAAGCACTTTTTAGACATGGCATGGCCATTGACGCGAGTCCCAAATTGTCCCTCATGAATTTCTTGCATCAACAGGTCTGCTTCACGCTTGTCGACACATCTTAGTAGGACCATGTCATGATTTCTTTTATACAACACATCATTGTTGAGGAAAAAGTTGGACGTCAGTCTTCTCAAAGTCTTTTTGTCAAGAGCGGTAGCATCAGTTGGATATTCTTGGTTTTGCAGATACAACTTGATGTCGTGGAACTAAGGTTTTCCATCATTTTCCTCTTCAACTAATTGGCAATAAGCAGTCTCGATTTTTCTTTCAATCCGGATGAGCGTCGCTTCATTAACAAATCTAACCATCCACATGGAAGCTAGCATGGCCAAAGCGTCAGCAACATGATTCTCAGACCTCCGAACATGTCGAAAAGTGATATCATCAAAGTACTTGATCATTTCCACAATATAAGCATGGTAGGGAATCAACTTTTCGTCTCGGGTCTCCCATTCACCCTTAACTTGGCATATCACCAAAGATGAATCTCCACCCACTTCAAGAATTTTGATGTGAAGGTCAATGGATGCTTCAAGACCTAGAATGCATGCTTCATATTCAACGATGTTGTTTGTACATTCAGAATCCAATATTGCTGTAAACGGGGTGTAACCACCATCCGGAATTTTCAGAACAGCACCCACGCCATGCCCATTGTAGTTAGAGGAACCATCGAACAATATCTTCCAACGGGAGCTAGGCTTGGGACCCTCATCTGGACCAGGTTCTTCATAATCTTTCCTTATCAACATAATGTCTTCATCTGGGAAGTTAAGCTTAAGAGGCTCATACTCTTCAACTGGTCGCTCTGCAAGGTAGTCTGACAAGATACTTCCTTTAATGGAGTTTTGAGTTACGTACTGGATGTCATATTTGGACAAGAGCATATGCCAACGGGAAAGCCTTCCAGTCTGAGCAGGCTTCTCAAAGATGTACTTTATTTGATCCATCTTGGAGATCAATAAAGTAGTACGACATATCATGTATTGCTTGAGACGCTTAGCAGCCCAAGATAAAGCACATCAAGTCTTCTCTAGGAGAGAATATATGCTTTCACAGTTGGTAAACTTCTTGCTTAGATAGTAAATGACGTGCTCTTTCCGTCCAATCTCTTTATGTTGTCTAAGTACGCAACCCACGGACCCTTCTAACACCGTCAGATATATGCACAAAGGTTTCCTTGGCACAAGAGGAATCAAAATTGGAGGTTCTTGGAGATAACCTTTGATCTTTTCATAAGAAAGCTGGCAATCAGAATTCCATTCAACCGCTTGATCCTTTCGGAGTAGTTTGAAGATGGGCTCACAAGCTGCAATCATATTGAAGATGAATATGGAGATGTAGTTCAATCTTCCAAGGAAACCTTTAACTTGCTTCTCGGTTTATGGAGCGCGCATTTCTTGAATGATTCTGACTTTATTTGGGTCAACTTCGATCCCTCGTTGGCTAACAATGAATCCAAGCAGTTTTCCAGACCGAACTCTAAAAGTACACTTTGCTGGATTTAGTTGCAATATGAACTTTCGAAGATACTCGAATAGTTTGAACAAATGATCTACGTGGTCCTCCTCGCTTTAGGATTTAGCGATCATGTCGTCGACATCTACCTCTATCTCCTTATGCATAATGTCATGGAAAAGCGTAACCATTGCCCTTTGGTAAGTTGCACCTGCATTTTTAAGTCCAAATGGCATGACCTTATAGCAATAGGTCCCCCAAGGTGTGATGAAGTTAGTTTTATCCATGTCATAAGGATCCATTTTGATCTGGTTGTATCCTGAGAAGCCATCCATGAAAGAAAAGACATCAAATCTAGCAGTATTATCCATTAAGGTATCAATGTGCGAAAGAGGGAAGTCATCCTTTGGGCTGGCTTTGTTCAAGTCCCTATAGTCGACACACATTCGAACCTTTCCATCCTTCTTTGGTACAGGAACAATATTGGCCACCCACTGAGGGTACTTCACAACAGCGAGAAATCCGACATCAATTTGTCTTTTTACCTCTTCTCTAATTTTCAAGGCCATGTCTGGTCTTGTCCTTCTGAGTTTCTGTTTGACATGAAGGCAATCGGGCTTGAGTGGCAGCTTATGAATGAAGATGTCTGTGTCCAAACCGGGCATATCTTGATACGACCATGTGAACACATCCACATATTCATGGAGAACCTTGATTAACTTTGCTCTAACATCTGCCCTAAGTGTAGTGCCAATATTGATTTCTTTCCTCTCTTCTTCACTGCCCAAGTTGATGGTTTCGACCTGCTCTTGGTGAGGTTGGAGATCTATATACTCGTATTCAAGCATCTTAGCCAATTTATCTAGAATGTCACAATCTTCCTCGCTTTCTTCTTCGGCTTGATTGATGGGTGCATCAAAGTTATGAGAGATCGGAGAGTCATCAGATTCAATGTGGGTATCAATGATTATGCATGTTTTAGATGATTGCTTTTATTAAAGTGAAAAATGAAAGTCTGCAATGAGAGAATGTTTTTTTGTTCTTTTTAGTGGTTATGAAAAATTTTCATTTCCAATTTAAAAGTGAAAAGGAAAAAACAGTAAATGAACAAAACAGAAATTTAACAAAATGCCTTCATTCATTAAACTTTGAAAATCATAAGGGGGCTCTTACAAAATGATCCAATAGCCTTGAGCACGACTATGGATTTTTTAAAACATTAAAATGACAATACAACAAAATTACTTTGATAAAGGGAGGATTTCAGGAATCTCCACAGAGTCCCAATTGCTCAAAGCCACATCAGAACAGTACACCAAATTTCTTAGGTCTTCATCTTCAGAATCTTCGTCGATTGCATTCACTTGGAAGCCAGTACTGACGAACACTTCTTGGATTTCTCTTGGTTGGCTCTTGTTCGGAGTTGACGCTTTGTTGGCAGTTGGTTTGTAACCCAACCCAAAGCGGTCCTTCTTGACTTTGATGATGATCACATCACCTAGCCTGTTGTTTTGCCATCCTCAATAGCAGAAATGTCGCCTTTCAGAGATGCAAAAGATGGGAAGACCCTCTGCACAGGCTCCTCTATGTCTAACAAGATTGCATTTGCAATTTCAAGCGCTTGGAAAGAAGTTTCCAGCGCGTCTTCATCTTCTTCATTGTATTTCAATGAATAAAGATTGCTCACCATGAGATTTTATTCTCCAAATATAGTCACCAACTTGTTATCCACAACAAATTCCATTTTTTTGATGTAGAGTTGACGTCACTGCTCCTGCGGCATGGATCCATGGCCTTCCCAATAGACAACTCTAATTGGGATTAATATCCATAACCTGAAAAGTTATGTCAAAAACATGGGGTCTAATAAGAATGGGCAACTCCACCTCGCCAATCACAGACCTTCTTGAACCATCAAAAGCTTTCACAACAAGAGAACTAGGTTTCATCTCTACTCCTTCACTTGCAAGCTTTGTAAGAGTCCTTTTGGACAATACATTGAGGGATGATCCTACATCCACCAACACCCTAGCCAAAGTGTCCTCTTCATATTTAACAGAGATATGCAAGGCACGATTATGATTGTTACCTTCCTTGAGCAATTCTCCTCCATAAAATCTCAAAGTGTTACAGGCATTGATATTAGCTATCACATTATCAAATTGTTCAACAGTAATATCCTGCATCACATGAGCTTGAGCAATAAGCTTTTGCAAAGCATTGCGGTGAGCGGGAGAGCACATAAGGAGAGATAGTATGGAAATATTTGATGGTATCTGATGCAACTGATCGACAATCTTGTAATCACTTCTTTTGATAATCTTGAGGAACTCTTCATCTTCATCAAAAGGCACAACGTCTTTGTCCTTAGAAGGAACAACCGTAGTAGTTTCTTTGGTCACTTGATGTACCACACGGATATGAGGGTTATAAATCCGACCACTGTGGGTCATTCTGCTTAGCTCTGCTATATTTATCACCTCATCATTCACAACCTTCGGCCCTTTTTCTGAATTCACAGTCTTATGATTACTATCAGTCACTCCATAATTCCAAGGTACAACTTTTGTACTTTTGAAAGCAAAAGGAGTGGGTCTTCGCTCAACAGACGACTTCGCTACATAAACCATCTTCTTACCTTGAACAGTAGTCACTACTGGATCTGGAAGTTTAGAAACATGCTTAGGCAAGTTGAAGACATGTTCCACCTCCTAGTGAGTAGTCTTGGTTAAATTGAACACAAGAGTCGGTAGATTGAACACTGGCTCGATCACAACCACCTCATTCTTCTTCACACACTTGCTTATCTGAAGTACACCTTGATCAATCAAAGCCTGGACGTCCCTTTGGACCCCTTCACAACCCTTCGGCTGAACAACACACTCGGAACAATTCTTGTGGCACTCTTTGGCTAAACCAACTTCAACCAACTTAGCATGAAACTCTGGCAGCGAAGTTTTAATTTCTTTCACATCACAAATCAAAACTTCATCAACTTCTTCTTCTACAGCATTGACAGATGCCCCATGGGTGGACAGAGGATTACTTTTCACATTCGAATTCGTATTATTGAAAGACAGAATCTTTTTCTCAACCAACTCCCTCACAATATGTTTCAAGGCGTAACAACCCTCAAGATCATGATCGGGAGCCCCCTCATGGAAAAGACAGTGAGCGTTAGGATTATAATATGGTGGGATTTTCTCTGGAGGAGGACCCAATGGCCTTGGAGTTTCCAAGCCTTGCTTAATAAGGAACAGATATAACTTTGTATATGTCATAGGGATAGGGGGTATAGGTGGCCTCCCTCCCTGTCTTCTATTCTGCCCTTGATTACTCTAGCGTTGAACATGATTTTGTTGAGGAGCGTTGGATGCTTGCTGATACTGAGGGACTGGAGGAGCTTGTTGAAAAACAGGCATTTATTGATTGAAAGCGGGGGTAACAGCTGCCACATATGGTTGAGGCTGTTGAATAAACTGTTGTTATTGTTGACGTTAATTCTTCCAAAAAGGATTTCTTCTACAGGCAATCATTACGAAATTATTCTCTCCTTCTTTCTTCTTTTGGAAACTGCTAGAAGGCTTTTTGGTTGCATCCTTGGAACTACCCACTGAACCATTCATCTTCTCATTCTTCAAACTCAATTCTATCTTGATCCCCACAACTACCAAATCGGAAAAGTTGGCAGTGACACTACCCACCATTCTCTCATAAAACTATGGCCGCACAATGTCGACAAACTAGCCCGCAAGCTCTTTTTTTGATAAAGGAGGCTCTACCTGAGAGGAAGTCTCCCTCCATCTTTGTGCAAATTCCTTAAAGGATTCAGAATTTTTCTGCGACATACTCAGTAACTGCCTTCTATCTGGCGCAAGATCCATGTTGTATTTATAATGCTTTATGAAAGCATCAGAGAGATCTTGGAAGCAACGAATTCGTGACTGGTCTAAACTCAGATACCACTTAGAGAATGCTCCTTTTAAACTATCTTGAAAATAGTGGATCATCAACTTGTCATTGTCCACATGGGCAACCATTTTGCGATAATGCATGATCAAATGATTTTTAGGACATGAAGCTCCCTCATATTGCTCAAAGTTGGGAATTTTGAACTTGGCTGGAATCACCAATCCAAACACCAAGCATATTTCACGAGCAGCAGCTCCAAATATCTGATCCCCTTCCATGGCCTTAAGCCTTTTCTCAATTATCTCGACATTTTCTCTCAACTTGTCACGCTTCTCATCTTCGTATTCAGACCCATCGGGTATGTCATATACTTGATGATGGTCATCAAAGTAAGGCTGAGTCACACGAGTGTGCACGACAGCGGGTGCAAAAGTTGGAACTATGTTGGGAATATCAACGGCCAACAGAACTGTCTATTGAGTAGTAACATGAACTTGTGGTTGAGGAACAAAATCTGGCGGAATTCCAAATGGAGGCAAAGTAACGGGGGGTAGTAACTGGCAGAGAGTCTACCACAGGGTTTGCAATCTCTGAAACAACAGTCGGCTGGGTGTCCATCTTGGCACGGATAACCTATAACATCCCCATGATTTGTCCAACATTACCAAGGAGGTCTTTCAACTCCTTGTTGACACGATCAATCTCATGCTCTTGTTCTGCCATTCTTCTTCTGGCTTGAGCACGAGTATTGTACTGATGTGGAGGATTCAGCGTGAAAACTGGAGATGATAAGACAAAATTAGTTTTATGGGGAAGAAATGCAATGCAAATGTGACAATAGATGCAAAATGCAAGATGCGATGCAAAAAGTTTCGTGGAACTTAAATATTTGCAAACACCAAGGAGATACCAAAAGAAACTCATTTCATTAATTCAAAAGAGTGGATTACAAAATATTTAGTACTTCTTACAAGAGTCCTAAACAAAAAGCTAAATAAAAGCTAACAAAAGTCCTAAGAAGATTCTCCTAGCACCCTCATGTTGAGCTTCTTGATCTGCTCCTCCATCCGAGTCTTCTCGAGAATAAGCTTATCCACGATCAGTTTCCAAGGAGTTGACTGAGGGCTAGAGGAAAATAAATCCTCTTGCACCTTTCTCTTTTTACAAGAGAGTACTTCTTCAGTCTTCATCTGTAGTTGTCTTTGGAGTTCTGCGTTCTCTTTGACGATCACTTGATACTTGTTCTTCCAAGCATCTCCTTCTTGTTGCGCTTTGCTCAAAGTGATCTTCAACTTCTCTACTTCATACATGAAAATCAGAGTGGGCTCTTTCTTTAGAGACATGGGCTCTTGTCGAGGATAAGGCATCTTCAGCTTGATGGATCTATCTCGTACCTATTGGAGATAGGGTTCCAAAGAAATACAGTTAGGTTTTCCAAAGTCTTTCTTCCCTCTCCTATGGAAATGACTCCATACACTCAAAATCTTCTCCTTGAGCTTCTTACTATCTTCACCATCTTTGAAGTAAATACCCTCCACATGAACACAATTGGGCTTGTCTCTTAAAGGATGACCTAGTTGACGGCGAGCCAAGACTGGATTGTAACTGATCCCTCATTTGGTACCAAGAAGAGGTACATTAGCAAATTCTCCACAACTATCAATGATCATAATCCCATCATAGATACAATTGTACCAATCAATATCGGAGTGAGTGAGAGCCATAATCTTTTGTGACCACCAACCATTCTTGAGATCCCAAAATGAGCTTGACTTGGGCAAGTGAGAATTAAACCACTTGTACAGTAATGGTACACAACATGTGATCATCCCTCCTCTATGGAAGTTCCTTAGGTGATTTGAATGATAAGCATCTGCTAACAAAGTAGAAACTGGGTTCTTTCTTAGGAAAATCTTAATAGCATTGATGTCGACAAAGTCTTCAAAGCTAGGGAAGAGAAACACTCCATAAATGAGTAAGGCAAGAATAACCTCAAATGAATCCCTGCTCATGTGATCAGCATAATACCGGGCTCTCCGAATCAAGAATTCTATGGTTAACCCAAAAACTCCTCCTTTGGTGGTCATGTTGGCTTGAATTTCAGACATTCCCAAATGTGTGGCTTTGGCAATGTCTGGCTCCTTAGAAAATTTCTCCAAGATAGGAAAGGGAGAATCGTCAAGATAGGCAATCCAACTAGATAAGAATACTCTTCCAATGTAGGAACAAGTTGGTAGTCGGGGAAGGTGAAACAATGATAGTCTGGATCATAAAACTGAAGTAGTGTAGAGAGAAGTCCATCTTTTATCTTAGTCTTCAATAGTGATAAAAGCCTTCCATATTTGTTCTTGAAACCTTCTTGGTCTGCAACCACAGCTCCCAATCTCCTTAGGTCATCTAGCTTAGGACTCTTGAAAGTGTACTTCAAAGTCTTTTTCCTTTCACAATCCATGGTAATCCTATGATGTTTGCAAACAAAAAGCTCTAAGTTCCATGAAAATTTGATGAAAATAATGCTTATGAATGCATGAATGCATAAACAAAACAAAGATCACACTCAAACATGGTGTAAGGCTTGCATGAAGTCAAGGTTTACCCATCCCATTTGGTATGTACTAGGGCTTATTGTGTATCTGCACATCGGGTTCTAACAAGTTCCCAAAGTCATCATCCTATCTTTCAGATATTATCAATTTCCTAATTACTCGGTAGTTAATAATATTCTCAAGAGAACCTCTTTTGAATGTAGTATCGCGTATCAACTATTTTGGGTCTACACCCTCATAGTCATCGCACTACATTCCTAACAAGGCCAAGTGGGGTTTATAGGTGACTAAAGGTTCTCAGCTTTGTAGGCTCAATAAAGAAATAGTATTGTTTTCACAATCTCTTAATCAACAATACTTATTCTCAAAAGTGCCTCCACTGAGTGGTGATTTCTCAAATTAGCTTGGCCGGGAATCAAATACCTATAAGCCTTCTTGAATATACCACATTCCTATGTTATTTTGCTCTCAAGTCCAAATTTAGGACTTATCTCACCACACAAGATAGCAACCCATAAACAACAATATAACAAGCAAGAAAATAATATAGCAATCATAAGCAAGTTAGGCCTAACCCTCTTGGGTTTCCCCAGTGAAGTTGCCATTTCTGTTGCGGTGAGAATTTGACATCAAGCTATTGATTAAACTTGAATCACAAATCTTTAATTATTCACCACCGAGCTTTGATTTATCCAAGGGAAAGGATAAAAATCGTATAAAACCCTAAGTTTGCAATGTAACAACAATGCTAAGAGATTGAGGGGTTCGGGGGTTGGTTATACCTAGGGAAGGTGTTGGCATCCTAAGCATCTATAGTACTCTATAGTAACCTCTTGCTAATATTTGTGATATTGTTTGCTATTGTTTTATGTTTAGGTTGTATGGTGAAGAGAGGAACCTAAGGGTTTAGTCACTAAGTATGCTCGCCAAAGCTCCGCGGTCTTGTGCCTACACATCCTTACAAGGATGGAATCAGAGCATTTGTAGTTCACCTCACTAAGGATGAATGAACACTTTCATTATGATCAAGGTTCAAGGGGGAAATAAGTAATAAGGTCTTAACACTTACTTGACTTGACAAAGTCAAAAGAGTTTGTAAGTTCTAACTTAAGTCTAAGTTGAAAGTTTAATGACTCTAACAAGGTCAAAGGGAATGGGTATGGCTAAGCTACCTATTACATTGAGTCAATAGAGAGACTTTCCCTTGGATTAAGGAATAAGAGGCAACTTAAGGATGGAAGCTAACAAGGTAACATCACTTGGGGGAATAACTTAACAAAGTTAAAAGAAATGTATGAATATATGGATGATATGAACAAGTATAATATTCAAGCATGATATCAATTGTAAGTATTCAAAGTAACATTCGAGCATGATGTTTATATGACAAAGATAAAGCACAAGGTTACAACTAAAGCATAAGAAAGAGATGCGACAATATCTAAAGGTGAGACTTGACAAAGTCACAAAGGGGACAAAGTAACAACCAAGCACATTCAATGTTTGAAAAAGTTTAAAATAACATGGTAACAACCAAGATAAGCAAAGATGTTACAACATCTAAAAATTCATGAAGTATAGTTCTAACGAGACTAAGGCATCATGGATAACAAGTTAAATTCAAAATCAAAGCAAACATGTATTAGGGTTTACTAACACCACTTAATCATGAATACAAGACAAGTATGAATAAGTTATAACAACACTTAATCATGAATACAATTTAATTATTTCAACATGGATAAGTCATTACAACACTTAAGCATGGTAAGATTCAAGTATGATATGTATAAGTTAAAACATCACTTAGACATGGATGAAAACCAAGTTCAAAGTGAACATGTAAAAGTTATAACAATACTTTAACCATGGATAGAAACAAAAGTTCAAGTTAACATGTGAGGGAAAACAACGTTTTAGGTTGAACATGTAAAAGTTATAACAACACTTAAACATGGATGAAAGTTCAAAGATGAGGTAAGGCATGTACAAGTCAAGACATTACTTTACATGATATCATTCAAAAGTCAAAAGTAAACATGTATAAGTTAAAAAATCACTTAATCATGAATACAAATTAAGGCAAGTAATGGTAATAACCAATCATACTTTAAGCAAAAGGATATGTTTATGACAACAACATGTGGGTGAAAATGCAAACATACAAGGGATGACATGTGAGCATACTTAAAGATGACAAGTTTAAAGTTTAAACATCATGTGAACAAGTTAAGGCATTACTTGAAAATTTAAGCATGGATACAAGTTGAACATGTTAAGACAAGTAGGTAACAACCAAACATGAATATTAAGGTTTGATCATGGTCATAAACAAGTAAGAACATCATGAAAGTTTAGGCATACAAACATGTATTCAAAATCACTTTCAAGACAAAATTAAAGTGTTTAAGAACACATAAACATGGTGAAACCAAAAAAAGGCATATATACACATTTGAGGTTATGTAAACATGGAAGGAAACATCTCATGTTAAGGCAAAATAGTCATGCAAAAGCTCATGGTATGGACAAAGTTAAACATACACTTTTATATGAACATACACTTGAAAAAAATGCAACAACATCAAGTAGGAGCAAGGATGTACAACATATCAACATCATAAAAGATTCATATAAGACACACATGGTGCAAATAAGTCTTTGTAAGCAAGAAAAAACAAGAAAACATTCAAAAGAAATAAAGAAGTCCTTAAGAAACCCTAAAATGGTCATACACTTTTAACATGACTAAGTGCTACAAAAATAAATATTCTTGGGAATTAAAATTCACAAACAGAAACTAGACAATATTATGAGCATTTTTCAAAAAGAATAGGTCCAAGATGATTAAAAATGAGAAAGTTATGGACATTTGAAAATGCAAAGAAAAAAAGGAAATAAAGTCACAAAAATAATGGGGAAGGGTCCCTAAGGGTGTTGAACCCATGACACTTCGCCTGCAGCTCAAAACGTTAACCAAACCAACCATGCGTGCATGCTAAACAAAGATGGAAGCAAGACAATATATGTGTAACACACTTTAAAAATCCAGAAAAATAAAAGAGCTGGGGCGAGGGGGATTCGAACCCCAGTTCTGAAGGTGATAGATACTAAAGGCGCACATGCTGAACCACTGAGGTGGTGATACATCCATTGTATCACCTCCCCAGATTAATACTAATACCTAAAAGTGACCAAAATGCTGAAACAAGGGGAGGGCCCCATGGTTGACTTGCCCTAAAGTTCAAGTTTTTGTCCATTTGCAAAATGTATCATAACTTACTCATTTCTTAATGAAATTAAGTGAAATAAAAATGAAACTTTCTTGAAATTTCATAAGGAATCCAATGGTGGTATGGGTTTTGTCAAAAGATGGCTCTATTTTAAAACACGAAGGCATAATCCAAAAAAGCTACATTTTGCAAGTTCTATACAACAGTCATGTACACTTAAGCATAACACTAAAAAATGGTTCAAACACAACATATATGATATATTAAACATGTTCAAACTCAAGGAACATCAAAACAACATATATTTTGCAAAGTTCAAGTTTTTTTGGAGCTTACCTGTTGAAGCACAAAGCCAACTTCCAAGAGACTTGTTACAGAAGTGAATGGATGCCTTGGACACCTCTAATAGACCTCTAGGAAGCTTTTTGGATGCTTGGAATCAATAGAAATCCACTAGAACAAAATCTTGCTACTTCTTGCAAAATGGTCAAAAGTAACCGAAATGGAACTTTGGTCAAATGGTGATACAGTTGAGAAACCTTGTTTGGAACAACTTAGGGATTTATATTAGAGTGTGTTTGATGTGTTGGAAGGTTTGGAAATGGACAGAATCAAGACATGGCTTGAAAAATGCAAAAAGTCAACATATGAGGTTTTTCAGGTTGACTTTTTGATTTTGATGGTTAGACATGAAGATGAAGGTTTGGACACCTTTAAGGGATGATTTTTGATGTGTTTGGATGGTTGTTTGAGTGGTTTATGGTTTGGAGAAGGCTTATTGCAAGTTTGTGCAAGTTAGAGGTTACTTGGCACAAAGGGAACAAAGAGCAAGTTTCTGGTTTGAAGGCTTTTGGAGAGAGGAATGTTGAGATTTTGTTCTGTGTTTAAGGCTTAGAAGGAGCCTCTATTTATAGGGAAAAAGTGAGGCTTGAGGTTTTTCAGAATTGTAAGTGGTTTGGTTCATGGTTTAGTTGAAATGCAAAGGGATGGTTTCAATGAAATTTGAGGTTTGAATGCATTGTACCATGCTGTAGGGTTGTTGAGAGGTTACTTCTGACGTTTTCCAAAAGGTTTGTGTAGAAACAACAGTCAAAAAGCTCAAGAAGAGTAGACTTTGTGATTAAAACCCCTTTATGGAAATGGAAGTGTGATCTTTATGGCAAAACCTTCCATAAGTGGCATGATCACATGGATAATGGTTCAATACCTTGTGTAATGCACCAAGGATTTGCGTAAACACTCAATTAAATAGAGATTTATAAGCAACATAACCTGCAAGATCAGATTGAGTTGGTTTGGCATGGATTTGCACTCATGGTTTGCCAAGAACATGACTTGAAAACCCAGGTTTTGAGGCCAACTTCTCCTCTTCGAAACTCCTAGCTCACAAATGCTATGGAGGAGTTCTCATACTTTTTGAAAAGCACCAAACATGCTCTACAGCTCTCATGTTTGATAAATTTCTTGAATCCCAAGGGATCATAGTGAAAACTGGCTCCAAAGATTGGTATTTTCAATGAACAAAAACTGTCTTGGAAAAAATTCTAAGTGTTGGAAGATTTTTCCAAACTTGATGGCTCTATAGCTCAAAATCTAAGCACTTTTTGGAGATGGACTCAAATTGAAAAAGTTGTAGTAGGTTGTGGGGGCTTCAATTTGGTCTTTGGAACACAAAAATTGGATGTGTAGATTGAAACTTATGACTCTCCAAAGTTGGCAAAAAAACTAGGGTTTTTTCCTATACTTAGAAAAATTCAAGTTCCTTAACTTTGTCCCTTTTGCAAGAAATCATTCAAACCTTGATTTTTCATGCTCAAACTCATTGATCGAACATGTCTTGATGAAATTTAGCTTGAGGACCTTTATTTTGACCAAAAATCCAAAAAGTCAAAGGGTTGACTTTGTCAGATAAAGCTTGTGTATCAGATGAATTCAACTGTGTGATCCTCAATAATCTTGCATTCTTGAACTTTTCAAACATCATGGATGGACTCCAAGGATGTATTTGAGCATCTTGAATCATGTCCTAAGGCTTGGAATCATGCTTTGATCAAAAGTCAAAGGCACAGTTGATTTTCCAAATAAAACCCTAATTTGGGGCCAGATGAAATTGAGCTTCAAAGATCTTGTAATAGGAGCAATTTGCACTTGATTCTTGATGAAGATAGGTCTTTTGAGTGTATGCAAACTTGATTGGTTGATGATCAATCCAAACATTGACTGATCAAATAAAGATCCTCTGGATTTTCTTGAGCCAAAACCCTAATTCAGATGAAACAAGACAAGAAAACAATTGTACAATATTAGGGTTAGCAAATGCAAAACTTGATGCTCCTAGAGTGGTGATGAAATCTAGGGTCAAAATTTGGGGTATGACAGAGAACAATAGATGAATCTCCACCCAAAGTTACCCTTTTAGAGGTAGGACCTAATGACTTAGATTTTTTTAAATGATTATCCCTCACCCCCACACATCTTGATATTTTCCATGGTCGTTCTTGGAGGTTTCACCAGCAGCAGATGAGGATCGATCATGAGATTTCTTGCTCAGACTTTCTGATGTCGGTCACCCTAGGTCCACCATATTTTCTCACTCGATATGGGTCATTTGTGTTTGCCTAGCAGACAAAGCCTCATTCTTTCATAGGGTCGTTTATGTTCCTATTTCAACCAAGGCCATAGTAGGAGTATGGGAAGAAGAATGAGGAACATTCTTTGCAATCTGGGCTTTCTTCATATTAAAGATATTCGTGATCACCTAAATGTTTTGTGAATAATAAATGAAAACATAAAGATAGTTCCATCTCCTCACCAAAAAAAACCTTTCTCTCGAGAGTGGTGGTCGCTTCCACAACTGACAGTGTGTTAATATATTGTTTTTTGGCTATTTGAAGGGGCGAGAAAGACACAAGAAAATGGGGGGTTTGAATTGTGTTTTAACACTTTTATAACTTTTCGCCTCTTATCGTTAACGTGCTAAGAGAATATCAGATTTACGTTGAGAGACTCTGACTTGCGAAACGTCATTCAGATTGTGCGATGCATAAAGCATAAGCGACAAGGAGAATCTGAATAACGATGCTTGAATCAGACTTGCAATTTCGGAAGCTTATCAGAGTTAGGTTACAAGGTTCTGACTTGCTTATGTAAGGTTCTGATAATTGATACAGAAACATAAATAATAAATCAAAGCATAACAAGAGTAGAGAACACACAATATATCCTGGTTCACCTGAGCAACTCTCAAGCTAATCCAGTCCACCCTTCTAAGGTGATTTCGCCTTGAACACAAGGACTTAATCCACTATAACCAAATCCGATTATAGATGCACGGGCTAACGCCGGTGACTAACAACCTGCACAACCGCAACTGTGACTAACCCACAATGAACCGTTCAGGGATCCAAGTTAATGGATATAACGAACATTGACCTAATAGGTTCCAATCTCGCAAGATCTACTATCAAGATTTCACAGCTAAACGTTCAGGGATCCGAGTCAACGAATATAACGTTTACTGACCATTGTTACAGGATTTTCAATGAGTTCCATCAGTGATCCCACAAGAGTGTGACCCACAATTGGTCCTCTTTGAGATATGACTATCATTGACCATATTTCAGGATTTCCACAATGACACCCAACCATTGTCTTCTCAAGTCTCCGATCACACTGATCACTTGAGGAATCCTAATTCACATAGAATTAGTTTGTTGGAGGTTACAAGAATGCTTCTTAACAAGTAGAGTTCTCCTAAGTTTAAGTACAAATGAACACATAGTGTTCTAGCAAGATATGAGCAAAAGCTCCTTGCAAACTACATGATTCTAACAAGATGTACATGATCTGATAGTTGAATAACATCTTGAGAATTCTTCATATTATTCGTTGAGCAAGCTTCGAGCAACAACTTCCTTGCTTTTGATCTTTGATTGCATAGATTATGTAGTTGGTTGATGACTTGACTGATTTGTAATGTTGTCTTGTTCATCAACAGCTTCTGTTCCAATTGATTGTTGTTGTGTTGAATGATGATCTTTAAGCTACAACAACAATGGTTGTGTGTTAATGGTGATAGCTTTGAATGTTAAGTGTAACAACGAAAACTGATCGTTGCGACTATCATCACATCGACACCTTCAGAAGCGCATTCTCCTTTCCTTTAAATAGCCAAGTAAAATATATTCGTTGAAGCACTGTTGGCTGTTTGAAAAGAGTCGTTATGCAATGATGAATGTTGTACTGCCATATCTTCTTTTTACTGTAGAAGAAGTGACGGGATAGATCATTTTAGTACGGTGTACAATCATTGCCAACGGTAACATTTGTCTTCAAATCTTCAGAGGCTTCTGATGGTAATTAATTGAAGCATGAGTAGAGACTTTATAACTGGGTCTTTTGAATCTTCAATTCTTCAGTCTTCAGAACTTGTCCATTAGGAATCTGTCTTCAGAGCTTTAACACTTGTCTAGAAACCAGTTATCTTTACTGCTTCAAGTCTTCAGAGTCTTCAAAACTTGTCCATTAGGAATATGTCTTCAGAGTCTTCAGCACTTGACTTTTAGAACCAAAATCTTCAGAACTCATAAGTCTTCAGAATCTTTCTGCACTTGGTCTTCAGAGCCTTCAACCTTCAGAACTTCAAGTCATCAGAATCTTCAGCACTTCGGTTCTCTAGAAGATTATCTCTTCAGAAGCTTCGCTATCTTCAGAATCATAACCACTTTCAGAACAACATCCACAAGAGCATTGCAACAGCAATATCGACATCCTTGGATCTTTCTGATTATGATCAAATACAGAAGCATACTTACTTCTTGCGACTTGTGTTACACATAGTAACTCGCATATGAACATTTACGCACATCTTGCTGGTGCTTGTTGGATCTGATATCTTCTATGATTATGATCTGCACACAACACACATTAGAACATAAAATAGTTCTTTCACAAATACTCATTGTTATCATCAAAACATAGAGATGACTTGCAGAGACAACTCTTGCTCTAACAATCTCCCCCTTTTTGATGATGACAAAACCATGTATTTTGATTGAACATTTTATACAAGGTAATCACCAATCATAACATATTCAGAGTCCAGAACAATAGCTCCCCCTGAATGTGTTAACCCCAAAATTATATCTGTGATCATCTAGAATCTTATATGATCCAAAGACTCAGAAAATAACAATTTTGAGTTGTCAGAACATAGAATAGAGAAGGATTACTTCCCTATCTGTCTTGAGGAGACAAAAGTCTTCAGCATCTGGACTTGTTCATCAGAACTTCTGTCTTCAGATATTTAGAACTTAGTTCCTTTGGACGTCGTATCAGAGCTCATAATCTTCAGAGTCTTCTGAAGCAATTTTTACTTTTTAGCAAAACCATTTTAGCACTGAGATTGAACAATTTTCTTCTAATAACTTAGCCACGATATTTATCAGAATTGAACTTGTCTTTTGACGTAAGAAACTCCCCCTGAGTTTTAGACTTGATGATCTTCCAATTTTTTATTTGGTCATACCGTTTCTGATCATCGATTAAGATCTTGATTATTCAGAGTTTGACTTGAACACAAGCCTTCATCTCAGAACCTTGTTATTGTCACAACTCAGTGGTTCATCAAAGCTTGATTCTTGATCTGATTGATAGATATTTTGTGATCAATCGAAGCTTGATTTTGAATCTGATACCAATGTGATCTAGATTCTTATTCTGATACCAAAGTTGCTGAGTTTGATACCAATGAAGGTATTTGAGAACATTTCACATCTTAACTAAGTCTGATACCAATTATAGATTGAGTCTGATACCAATTCATTTTCTTCTGAGTTGAATTCTTGGTTTATCAGAACTTCTTCTTCCTTGATCTTCTATCTAGATCTTCAGACAGTCTTTGACTTATGATTTGCTCAGTTCTTCTGAAGAGCATCTTTGAATGTAGACTTTGTCTTGATAGCTTTCAGGAAGATTTCTTCTTCTGATTCTTATGTTCTGAATATCATATTCTCAGATAGCTTACAGCTTCTGAACAAGGTGAAATAAGAATCACGATAACTTTGACTTTCAGAAAGTTTTCAACCTCTGAACAGTATTGGTTCAATCTAATTCTAAACACATGTTCACGAAGTGTACAGCTTCGATAATATGAACAAACATTTCATAAGAACTTTTAACAGAGTTCTTTTATTTTAACCTGTTCTAAGAATTCCTAGTGAACTTGTTTAGAGTTCCTTGGTTAAACATCAAACATACGTTAGTGGTAAACGCATTAATATCAGAGTTGATGTTTAGAATTCTTTTAACATATATCATTATATCAAAATCATATTCTATTTCTCCCCCATTTTGACATCATAAAAAAGTTAGAGCATTTTAAGCATTTAAATGTGATCAATATGATTATGAACAATCTATCAGAATTAGTAATAATAATACATGTACGCCATTCAAAAATAGAACTAGGGAAATTCCATTGATTGATAAACATACAACAAACAGAGAATAAAGTAGAAATATCCACACCAAAACTTAGATCTACACAACAAGACATGGCAAAGACTAGTAAGACACCTATAGTTAAGACTTTAATCATCATGGTCTTCAACATTGTCTACTCTGGCACATCTTGTTTCAATCACTGAAGTTTTTGGTCCAAGTCTGCTTAACAATCCCCAAAACCTTTCTTTCAGCATTATCTCAGATAGTATCCTTCCGTAAGGAACGTAAGAATGCATCTGAGTTCTTGAAACTTTAATAGAGTGTTTCAAGTGATTGAAGATGGTTTTGGGAAGGTCGATCCTAAAGTGATGCGTCATGAGGAAGACAATGACTCTGTCATCATGGGACAAAGTGCTTCTTGCAGTTGCGTGAGGACGAAGGTTGGTTAGAGAGAATCTGAACCATGTTTTGGGAGAAGGAAGAAGCTTCTCAGGGTTGTTTGGTTCATAAGGCACCGAATCATCAAACAAAATCTTGCATCTCTCCACCATGTCCAAGTTAGATTGATAGTCATCAATAGTGACTCCAGAAGTGACACATTTTGTGATCTTCTCTAATGAGGAAATAAAGATAGCAATTGGGAGGTGATAAACTTCTGACCAGATGGTATTGCTGTCATTACTAATCTTGGCATATTTCCATAATTCTTTAACAAGAGCGGGAAAGACAAGACCGTTTAACAAGGAATAATAACCATGCCAAGATTGGATCTGCATGCTCTTTAAAATTTCCAGACCATCATGTTGGAGTCGAGCTAGGTTTGGTCGTTTTTCAGAGATGATTTCTAGAGTTTCTACATTTCCTCTAAAAGTTGGGGCAACCATTATTTTAGCACACAAGAGGTTTTAAATGGATATCAGTTTAGATTAGGGATGAGAAAAGTTGGAGGATCGGTTCCTAGTATTTATAGAGGAATAAGATTAAGAACTCAATCGTTTGCATTAATTATGTCCTAGGTAGGTTATGAGTGCCTAAGGTATACTACGAGACACAAATAATTAAAAAAAAGGAAGGGAGCAGTTAATCTCTTTAATGAGTGAATATCTATCGATCAGAAATCAGTAACTATCCTCCACTTAGTGGCTAACATAACTGTCACATATTAATGACATCGAGGGGGAAGGCACAAAACTACTACCCTACTGTATTGATAAGAAATATTAAATGAAGATAATCATGGTTTGATCAATTCCAAGAAATTTTACTACTCATTATGCACTCTTAAGTAGATATAATGATTTAAGATATAACCAAGGTTGCACGCATTAATCATTTTCTAATTAAGTGACACATTCATGTCTTTAGAGACTGGAAAACCAGAGGGTTTCCATTTGATGATAGATACTTCTAATCGTAATTATTTAAATATTTTAAGGAGTTTTAGAAGAGATAAGTCATTTACTCAAAAAGAGACATTTCATTGATTGATAGAGAACACATAGACAATATGACCCGTAATAAGATGATTAATTAAACTATTAATCAAACAAGAGTACAACAACAAGGACACAAGACGTGATTAACTCATCAGAATAGGCCATGTTCTCCTAACCACAAAAGACTTCACATTTAGTCTTCAATAAGCAATCTTCTGGAAAGTTTTCAGAACCATCCTCCGCTATTTTCTCTTTGATTATATTCACTATTCCTTCTCTGAAGAAAATCTCAGACAAAACTCTTGCATAAGGAATGTAAGACTTTGTGCGATTTCTGGACTCAGAGATGGATTTCCAGAGACAGTTAAAGATTGTGTGTGAAAGGTTTATCTGAATATCCCTCATCAGAAAATAAATAAATTCATGGTCATGATATCGCAGTACGTCATGGTTTTCTTCTCTAGGAAGGAAATTGGACAGCACAAGCTTGTACCAGGCTTTGGGAAAGGGTAGAAGATTTTCAGGATTGGAAGGTTTATATTCTGATGACAGGTCATGAAGAAAGGCAAATTTATTAGCAGGAAAAAACTTATTTCTGTCAAAATCAACAGTGATTCCAACGTTTTCACAACCAGTTGCGAGAGTGATTGAGAAGGAAGTGATAGAGATGAGGACTTCAAACACATAAGAAGTGATACGACTACTTTCATGATCAAGGTATGCATGCTTCCAGAAGTCCTTAACTAGATTCACGTAAATTGGTTTTTCCAACATGGTGGAGTATCTTATCCACTGTTGATCATAAAACATATATACCAGTCTGCTAGCTATGTTATCCGTAAGAGGAGGAACATTAATCACAAATTGTTTTTCTGAAATAATTTCAAGAAGGTCTTCATTTCCTAGAAAGGTTAGTGGAGGCATGATGGTAAATGGAATACAGAGTTTTGACACTAATGGTTATATGGTAGAAGAGCTTGAATGTGATAAATTTTGATAAGGAGAGGTGTCTTATATACATCTAAAAGGAGTTGTGCCTAACTGAGGGAATATGTGAATCAAGTACACATCAAGTGATAGGAGTTTTGATTCACTGAGTTGACGTGAACAGTCTTCATAAAGAGGGAGATACTGTCTAGATTCTAGATATGATCTTGAAAGAGTTAGCGAGGCAGAAACTGTCATAAGGATAGAGTTACTTATGTCATACGGAAGATCTTTAGCATATTGTCAATAGGACTTATGTTCTCAGGGATATATCATGATTACTCAAGATTTGCAATTATTACTGATGTTACATTGAATGCACATATTGTCCAGAGATTTGATCAAAAGATTTTTCTTGGAAAGAGAGAATATTTCGGATCATTAATATTTTTACTTACCAGACAATTTTTAGTATGACCTTGTAGTAACATTTAATCAGTCATTGATAAGGAGAGTCATACCTTAGAGATTCTGAAATCTTTACCGTGATACTTTATCTGAGTGCTTTCCATTCTGACTCTGAGCTTCTGATCATCATCTTTCAGCTTCTGCTCTCTTCAGAGTGATCTGACGTTGTAGAATATCGATGTCTTCTGAAATCAAATTTCTAGTATGAGAACTTGAATCAATCTTCTCTTCAGATGATCTTTTTCCCTTTTTCTGTTTAGAAACATTAATCTGTCTTCTGAGAACAACCTTCAGAGATTCTGATGTTTATTATCAGAACATCTATCTTTCATCAAGCTTCCTTGTTTTCAGAAGGTAATTAATTTCTTAAACATACACTGCTGAGAGGTTATGTGCTCGAGAGAATTGATTGACATTTCATAACATCTTCTGACTCTGTTTCTTTGAACAGATGTAGATCTTATTCAGAAACAAGTATCATCAAACATGTGTGTAACACATGACGTAGTTTGCATGACAATCTTGTTCTTGCAATGTTGATCTAACTTGTTTAGATTTAGTCCATCAAAGGCTTGACATCATATCTGCTTCTGAAAAAAAATGTCGACTGATTTCTTCATTCTAAAAAACATCAGTGACTTAGATCCTTTTTGGCTTCGAGTAAATGACTTCTATCTTTGCATCTAGTCGAGCATCTTCTGATTCCAGGATTTGTGCAACATGAATTTTTGAGAGAAATATCATATCATCCTGACCGATTACAGTTGGTTCAACTGAGATAAAATCTCAGAACTCAATCGTCTAAGTTATTTTAACCAAGTCTCTGAATTTGTTCTTAATCAGATTCCTGATGAATCACTAGATTTCCTCTTTCTGAATGTTCTTCAATTTTCTGCAAGGCTTCTTCTGCAGACTTTATTCTGAAGTTCAAAATCATAGAACAACAATCTTTATTCTTTACATGAAGAAATTCTTAATGGGCTCTAAACGAGAAAGTCAAGGGTGGACTAATCCGTTTCTTGAAAACATCTCAAAAACTCATAAAGAAATAAACTTCAGCAAACAAGATTTCTTGTTTTCTGATGATCTAATCTTGAGCAAATACGTTGTTTATCCAATCGTATTTCTAAGATAGGTATTCAACATATACTACTTCTTATCTGATGAATCTATCTTATTAGCTGATTCTTCAATCTTCTTCAAAGCTTTAGTGAGGAAGATCTTGTTGTTGACAACTTCAAGACTTCAAGAATCAGTGACTTGCTCTGGTAATCCGTTTGATTACAATTTAGTACACAGTCAACTTCTGAACTGATACTGAAATTATAAGTGGATTGAAATCTCACCCAGAGTATTTCTACACACCATAGCTAGATCTTTTTCTGACACGCTTAAGTGTTTGATACCCATCAATAACAGAACCGGAGCTCTGATACCAATTGAAGGTGCGAGAAAAACACAAGAAAGGGGGGGTTTGAATTGTGTTTTAACTCTTTTATAACTTTTCACCTCTTATCGTTAACGTGCTAAGAGAATATCATATTTGCGTTGAGAGACTCTGACTTGCGAAACGTCATTCAGATTGTGCGATGCATAAAGCATAAGCGACAAGGAGAATCTGAATAGCGATGCTTGAATCAGATTTACAATTTCGGAAGCTTATCAGAGTTGGGTTGCAAGGTTCTGACTTGCTTATGTAAGGTTCTGATAATCGATACAGAAACATAAACAATAAATCAAAGCATAACAAGAGTAGAGAACACACGATATATCCTGGTTCACCTGAGCAACTGTTAGAAGAGTAATAGTAGGGGTTGTTTTTAATCGTATCCACAGGAATTGTTTGATATTTGATGCGTGCCTTTCAATAGTTTCGATATTCTAAGTGAACGGTTTCAAAATTTTCTCAATTGTCTTTAACATTCACTTGTAGCAAAGATTAATTTGGTCACAAAGATTTTGTAAAAGGTTTTATAAAAGCATGTTAAGGTTAGGTTTCGCTAATCCTTTCCATGTATAAACGATTAATCAAGCACATGAACTCAGTTTCCGACCAATATAACCGCGTATCCTCCCGACTAAGTTTATGTCTAAAGCGAAGTCGTGAGTACCGTTGTTTAAACCGTTAGATGATGTCTCATGCTAACAATCTAAACAACGATCATTAAGATCAACACAATGCGAATAGCAAATCCCAAATCTATGTCTAGAGTTTGGTTTTTAAGAGATGAAATTGTTAGGTCAAGATTTGTGGAATCTATGTCTAGAGTAAAACAAATCAAACATAAAGCATTAAGAGAAAACAACTTCATCTATATTGATCAAAGACCTTGTTCATATACAATAGATCAAAAGCAATACATAAAAACAGAACCAACTACATCTAACCTCAACATTGAGTGTTTAGCTACCACTTCTCATGGTAGATTAGATAACAAGTAAAGAGAGGAGATGAGTAAACATCCACGCCGAATAATCGAGAATGGATGCAAAATCAGCTTCTCCAAGTGAAAATACAAGCTCCAATGGTAAAAAGACTGAAAACTATGATGTTGGATCAAAATGAACAAAAGATCCCTAAAACATAAAGTGAAATTTTATTTATACAAAGCAGAATTCTGCAGTATTCGCACTGCGAGCAATTCATTCGCACTGCGAATGAGGAAAATGGCACTTTAAGTGCCTCTGAGACTTAAACCGCCCCAAGTAGAAATCGTGGGTTCGCACTGCGAACCCTTCATTCGCACTGCGAACCCTTCATTCGCACTGCGAATCACTCGCTAGCTACATTCGCACTGTGAATAAACTAGCGAGCCAGAATTCTCAAACCCAGAACTTACTGCCTCTCTTCGCCAGCACCTTCGCACTGCGAACCAACCAGCGAACCTTCGCTGGACCCTCGCCAGGAGTTCGCAGTGCGAACACATGGTAATCTCAAAGTTGGAACTCTTTGCCTCTGCTCGCTGGCCCTTCGCAGTGCGAACCTTCGCTGGGCCTTCGCCAGCTTGTTCGCACTGCAAACACCCTGTTGCTGCTAAAAACTCAGTGGAAACTTGCATTGGTTCCATGTGTTCTCAATTTTGCTCCTTTCATGCCTATACCTGCACATTAACACACAAATTACAAGCTCCACACATTTATTCCAATGTAAGCGTTACAACACAATTTACCGCATAAATCCACAATTTACCGTTAGAAAGAAATGAAAAAATGCCAAGTATTTCATACAAATATATAACATGTTTGACATCTAACAAACTCTCCTCAACTAACTCTTTGTTTGTCCTCAAGCAAAGTATGCCTCTCACGAGGATTTGCTCAAGCACGCAATTCATCCAAGACGTGAAAAACGGCTCAACTAAACAACGATCACAACAACGCAACAGTTACACAACTCAAGAACCTACAATGTAAAAGAACTTGACTCTTAAACAACTTCAAATAATGTTTCAAGAGACAACTAACTCATCACACACATGCCATTCTACACTCCTCTTCGAAAAAGGATTGGAGATAAACGTGCATACAAGCACGGGACAATTACACTCAAATGACAAATGATGCAATACTAAGCAATTCATACCATATCTCAATGATCATACAGAAAACAAGGAAGTAAAAGATCACAAAGGACTTCAAGGATGTAGCTTGGCCAGGTCAACAAAAAAGGGTCATTTCTAATGGTCATTGAAACGAAATTGCCGAAGCAAAAGAGCATTCACTAATCAACATATTCACACATCTCAACTTCATTTCACCAATTTTTCATCACACCTTCACAAACTACCGCACAATTATTGAATCTCTTTTTTTTTTTTTTTTTTCATCCAAGCAAGCATTTTCGTATTTGTAACAACATATTCACACTCTTTTCTTTACATGCTTGCTTGAAACAAAATTTGTTTTTTTTTCAAAATTTGGAGTAACACACCCTTCCTCTTTTTTTTTTATTCTCCCCAACTCATTTTCAACTCAACCTAAAGTGAATGCTCCTTGCTTTTTAAGGCAAGGAAACCGAAGTATACAATTTTCAAAGGTTAAAGAAGAAAATGTTAGAAACTCACCAAATTCAATGATGAACCAAACTTGCAAATTATGTACAGAAAACAAGTTCATCATTCAATTGAGTTCTAAACTGTTTAGGCTCAAAGGGGCTACCAAATGCTCTCTTCTCACAGGTGAATTACTATATGGGTATAGTTGTGCTCAAATTCAAACAAGTGCCTTGATCACTTCTCATACTTCCACAAAATCACATGGTCACAAGATAAGGCATGAATTAAAAGTAAAGACAACATTCATCACAATCCATAGCATATAGTAATACTTTGGAGGCTACCCACTTTAATGGCTTTTGATCCTAAAATGACACATGCATTCAAAGGAAGTTGTCACACAAAACAACATTTTCCATTGCACCAAGACACAAAGTCCTAAAACATACAAAATTCTCGAGCTAAGTAACAATGTACCTTGTCGCAACACAATGCTTACGGTACTATCATAGCCCTCACATCTTGGAGGAATCAACCTTTAAAATCAAGAAACACTCTTAAGTGTTGAGCATTCATAAACTGAAGAACTCAACACTTAATACTATAATTAAAAACCAGCAATTTATTAGTAAAGCGAAACAAAATTTTTTACTGCAAACCATAATCATTACTAATAATAATCATAAAGTGCCTGGTGTATAAAACACCTACATAATCCAAAAAGTACCACACGAGTACGAGTACATCAATATTAGACTAGTAAAAGCTAAAAAAACAAAATACAAGAAACTTCACTTTGATGACCAAAGGAAGTGTACAAGTCTAAGATCCAAAAAATCAGTCCTCCTCAGACTCAGTCTTAAGAACATTAGTACCCTGCTCATCCTTAGGCTCAGTCCCTAGTACATCCGTCCTCTGCCTATCATCATCATCATCATCAAAAATCACAATATCACCGCCATCTCCCCCTCCTCAGCATCATCAGCAGCAGGCTCAACATCATCCTCTCCCCAACTGAAAATAGGCCTGGCCTCAGGCCATCCAGCATGCGCGAGGAACTGCTCCCTCGACATCATAGTGTGCTGCGTAGAAGGGTCATGGATCTGCAATTGGAGAACCTGCAAAGAATTATGAATATCAGTCATGGCACGCTGCTGGGCAGCCATCCAATCCCAATTATATTGGCAGATCTCCTGCTGATATGGATAGAAGCTGTGAGATCCAGAAGCAGTACCCTGGCTTGTACCGGCCTCAGCACCAGTACTAGCCCCAGAAGATTCAGCTCTAACACCCTTCGGTTTGCAGAATTTGTCGACATATCGATCATCGATAGTCGACGTCACAGTAACTTGACGACGCGAAGGCAAAGTCACTCCAGCATCAGCACATAAGGTCATAATCAAACAAGGGAAAGCAAGAGGGGTATTCTTCCTCGAAGCATTCCCACCTAAACCACTCTCAACGATGGCCCTTATTTCATCAGCAATGATCCTTGCGACGTCAATTTCAACGTTAGTAAGGATACTGTGGACAAGGTGAGCCAAACGAATAGGAACTGTGGAGGAATGTGACTTTGGCGTAATGTTGGTCACAACCAAAAGTAAAACAAGTTGAGCCAAAGGCACCATATCCTCACGGTGATATCGAACAGCCACTCCTGAATGATTAAACTTTACATTTTTACCTGGGCGTAGGAGATCACGAGTCATTGCGGCAATATCGTGATAATTACTCAGCGTCTCATGATACCTATCCTCTTCGCTAGCACGCAGTGGAAGGGGGTCTCCAAGAACTCTGTTAATAGTTCTTCTGTCAAACCTTACCGTTTTCCCGCCAACAAACGTAGTCCAAGTAAACAGATCGCCCTCATCAGGAAGGGCGTTGGCGTAGAACTGACGAACCATTTCCACATTGTATGAATCAACAGGAGTTATCAGTGTATCCCACTTTTTTGCAGTTAACAGGGCAGCAATGGCACAATAACTTCCCTGCTCATTCAGAACAAACCTCCTTTATGCAAGGATGGTCCTTGCTTCTAACACCTCGTACCTCTGAGCTTGTCTAATTCCTCTGAACCGAGTCTCATCAAAGCGGACCGGTGCTTGTCTTGATGTGGATGTTTTTCTTTTCTTCATCATGGTTTTAGGACCCATCTGCATAAATGACAAACAAATCCACACAAAAACACCAAGACAGATCATTAGAATTAAGGACAGACATGCATCAGAATGAACTATCAGAAAAACAAAAATCTGGGCTGCTCGCTAGATCACTCGCACTGCGAAGCCTGGCGAACGCTCGCCCCAGGTTCGCAGTGCGAACAAGCCAGCGAATGCACGAAAAATTTGAAAAAAATAATGCAGACCCAGATTTCCCACATATCATGCTTCTACATGTCACCTAAAACCTAAAACAACCAGAAACGTGGCCATGCACAGAAAAACCAAACCAGAATTCTACCCTAAAGATTTCTCATGTAAAATTCACCAACAAAGTTACATTTAAACAGTAAGAACAGAGAAAAGAAAATCAAACCTTGTTGGAAATGGCAGTTGAATAAAAATACTTGAGAGAAATAGACAGCAAAAATGCACGTGAGAGGAAAAGAGAATTTGAGAGGGTTTTTTTTTTCTCTTTTTTGGTTTATGGTTGAAAGTGAAAGTGAAAGACTAGGGTTTGGTCCCCCCTAAGTCAATCAGCACTAACACATGGGTCTTGGGCCTACGTACAGGCCCACCCCTAAAAACCCTCATTTTTTTATTGATGTGGCAGCAAAACAACTAAGACTGGTTCGCTGACGTTCGCAGTGCGAATGGCCAGCGAATGCTCGCCCCAGATTCGCAGTGCGAATCGCTGGCGAATGCTCGCCCAGATTCGCAGTGCGAATGAGCCAGCGAACAAGACAGTTTTTTTTCAAAATTACAGGTCATTCTTGCTGCCACACTTCCAAATGTCCAAAATGTAAAAATGACTAAAAAAAGCAAATTAAAGCAAAAATACTTACAATGTTGGGGTGCCTCCTAACAAGCGCTTGTTTAACGTCGGCTAAGCTCGACGGTCCATCGCGACCTCACGGATCGTGGAAAGGCACAACTGTGGGATTCCGCTCGAAACCTCCTCCGAGATACACTTTCAATCTCTGGCCGTTAACTGTCCAATTTTCCTTTGACGTTGTGTCTTCAATTACGATTGCTCCGTAGGGCTTGATTTCCACAATCCGAAACGGACCGGACCATTTAGATCTTAATTTTCCGGGAAACAAATTTAACCGAGAATTGAACAATAAGACCAGCTGTCCGACCTCAAACTGTTTGATGACAATTTTTCTGTCATGGTAAGACTTTACACGCTCCTTATACAATTTATTGGAATCGTACGCCTGAAGGCTCAATTCATCCAACTCGTGTAATTGCACTTTTCTTTTTTCGCCGCTTAGAGTTGAATCAAAATTCAAAAATTTTAAGGCCCAAAACGCCTTGTGCTCCAACTCAACCGGCAAGTGACAATTCTTACCATAAACCATTTTAAACAGTGTGAGACCAATTGGAGCCTTGAAAGCGGTCCGATAAGCCCACAACACATCATCCAGTTTGTTCGCCCAATCCTTTCTCGAGGCCGAAACAGTTTTCTCTAAAATACGTTTTATTTCACGATTGGATACCTCCGCTTGACCATTAGCTTGCGGATGATATGGTGTAGCAACTTTGTGCTTCACACCATATTGCTCAAGAGCTTTGTCAAGCTGAGTGTTACAGAAGTGAGATCCTTCATCACTTATTAACACTCAAGGTGTACCAAAACGAGCAAAAATATTTCTTTTTAAAAACTTCACCACTGTTTTTCCGTCGGCTTTAGCACATGCTATCGCCTCAACCCACTTGGAAACGTAATCCACAGCGACCAAAATATATTCATTAGAAAATGAAGATGGGAATGGACCGACAAAGTCGATCCCCCAACAGTCAAAAACTTCGATTTCTAACATATTTTGTAATGGCATTTCTTGCCGCCGTGAAATACCTCCACTTCTCTGGCACTTGTCACAACTAAGGGCATGCACATGCGCATCTTTGAATAAGGACGGCCAATAAAAGCCCGATTGAAGGACTTTAGTGGCCGTTCTTAACCCATTGAAGTGACCTCCGTAAGGAGAGTTATGACAATGCCACAGAATATTCATGGCTTCCTCCACTGACACACACCTTTTGAGGAGGTTGTCGACACCAAGTTTAAATAAATGGGGTTCATCCCATACAAATGACTTGGCATCAGACAAAAATTTCCGTTTTTGGTGGTGCGTTAGACCGTCCGGTATCAATCCGGTGGCTTTGTGGTTAGCCATGTCGGCGAACCACGGTCTAACTTGCACTCTAAACAGTTTTTCATCTGGGAACTCCTCTTTTACCTCAAATTCATTTTTGGTCACGTCAATGTTGACCAGGCGGGATAAGTGATCTGCCACCAAATTCTCGGAACCCCTTTTGTCACGAATTTCAAGATCAAATTCCTGTAACAAAAGGATCCACCGAATCAGCCTCTGTTTTGAATCAGGCTTGGTGAGCAGATACCTTATAGCCGAATGGTCCGTGTAAACGATGACACGTGAACCAATCAAATAGGCACGAAATTTCTCCAATGCATACACTATGGCAAGCAACTCTTTTTCAGTTGTTGCATAGTTAATCTGAGCCTCGTTTAAAACTTTGCTCGCATAATGTATAGCGTGGAAAACTTTCATTTTCCTTTGACCCAAAACAGCCCCAACCGCATAATCGCTTGCATCGCACATTAATTCAAAATCTAATTTCCAGTTAGGTGCCACGATTATCGGTGAGGTTGTTAAACTCTTTTTCAAAGAATTAAAAGCAAAAAGACAAGACTCGTCAAACTCAAAAATCTTACCTTGGACGAGCAAGTTGCTCAACGACTTTGTGACCTTGGCGAAGTCCTTGATAAATCTCCGGTAGAACCCGGCGTGTCCAAGAAAGCTCCTTATTCCTTTGACATTCATCGGCGGTGGTAATTTCTCGATAACATCCACTTTGGCTTTATCAACTTCAAGGCCTTTTGAAGAAACCTTGTGTCCGAGCACAATTCCCTCGTTAACCATAAAGTTGCATTTTTCCCAATTAAGTACCAAATTAGTTTCCACACACCGTTCCAACACCGTATCCAAATTTTTCAAGCACAAATCAAACGATTTCCCAAAAACGGAGAAATCATCCATAAAGACCTCAATTGTCTTTTCGATCAAATCCGAGAAGATAGCTTGCATACACCGTTGAAAAGTCAAAAATCTTACCTTGGACGAGCAAGTTTCTCAACGACTTTGCGACCTTGGCGAAGTCCTTGATAAATCTCCGGTAGAACCCGACGTGTCCAAGAAAGCTCCTTATTCCTTTGACATTCATCGGCGGTGGTAATTTCTCGATAACATCCACTTTGGCTTTATCGACTTCAAGGCCTTTTGAAGAAACCTTGTGTCCGAGCACAATTCCCTCGTTAACCATAAAGTTGTATTTTTCCCAATTAAGTACCAAATTAGTTTCCACACACCGTTCCAACACCGTATCCAAATTTTTCAAGCACAAATCAAACGATTTCCCAAAAAAGGAGAAATCATCCATAAAGACCTCAATTGTCTTTTCGATCAAATACGAGAATATAGCTTGCATACACCGTTGAAAAGTCGCCGGTGCATTACATAATCCAAACAACATCCTCCTATAAGCGAAGATTCTGAAAGGACATGTGAAAGCAGTTTTTTCATGATCATCCGGGTTCACAATAATTTGGTTGTAACCCGAATATCCATCCAAAAAACAGTAAAATTTTTGACCGGAGAACCTCTCGAGCATTTGATCCATAAAAGGTAGAGGAAAATGATCTTTTCTCGTAGCTTTGTTCAGCCTACGGTAGTCGATGCACATTCTCCACCCGGTAACGGTTTTTGTTGGAATGAGCTTATTTTTCTCGTTTCGGACCACCATTAATCCGCCTTTTTTCAGTACCACATGCACCGGACTAACCCACGGGCTGTCAGAAATAGGATAAATCATTCCGGCATCTAACATTTTCACCACTTCCTTCCTAACCACTTCTTTCATAATAGGATTTAAGCGGCGTTGAGGTTGAGCAACCGGTTTAAAGTCTTCCTCCATGAATATCCTATGCATGCAATACGAAGGGCTTATGCCTTTGAGATCGGACAATGTCCATCCCATTGCATCTTGATTTTTTCTCAACACTTGAATTAAGCGGCTTTCCTCCACTTCAGATAAAACACTGCTTATGATCACCGGTTTATTACCACCGTCATCGAGAAAAGCATACTTCAAGGTTGACGGTAACACTTTCAGCTCAAGTTTGGAAGGCTCATCATTAACCACTTTTTTTACAATTTCCTCTTCATAATCCCAAGGTTGCAATTCTTCCAAAGTTTCAAGCTCTAACAAACACTCTTCAAGAGCTTGATCTTCTTCAACCGAGAATATTTCCAAGGAATCATCCAAAGCTCTTTGTAACGGATCAATGACATGAATTTTCTTTGTAACTTCAAAACTTGCTTTCTCCGTTGCATCGATTCGGAAACAATCACCTTTATCTTTCTTGTGCTTCATGGCATCATAAAGATTGAAACACACCTCTTCATCTTGGACTCTCACTTTCATGAGACCATCGTCCATGTCAATTGCCATACGGGCAGTTTTCATGAAAGGCCTTCCAAGAATCAAAGGTGCATCCTCATCCTCCTCCATTTCAATTACAACAAAGTCGATCGGAAACAAAAATTTGTCCACTTTGACCAACACGTCTTCTGCTACACCGTGAGGACGGGTAGTGGATTTATTGGCGAGTTGCAACGTCATTTGCGTGGACCTCAATTCCATGTGGCCTAGCCATTTCACAATCGACAATGGTATCAAGTTGATGCTAGACCCCAAATCAATCAATCCATTGCCCACATACATGTTCCCGATCGTAATCGGCAATGTAACTCGTCCCGGATCACATTCTTTTTGCGGGAGAGTCCGTTGAATGATGGCACTACAGCTTGCATCCACCATAATCGTCTCCTGATCTGTATACCTTTTCTTCTTCATGAGGATATCTTTCATGAATTTCGCATATTTAGGCATCTGCTCCAAAGCCTCGGAAAATGGAATATTTATTTGTAATTGCTTGAAGATATCCATAAACCGAGAATAGTGCCGTGCACTATCTTTCTTTGTAGGAGCATGCAGATATGGTAGATGTTGAATCGGAATATTGTTCATCGACTCTTTTCCCTTCTTAGTTCTCTTCACTCTTTCTTTACTCTCTATTTTTTTCTATCTCCTTTTCAACTAACACACCCTCAACATTTTTTTCTACTTTCACCTCTTCCCTATCTTTTTCTTTTTCAACTACAACCTCCTCCTCCACTCTCTTTTTACCTACACCCATGTCAATCTCTCTTCCACTTCTTGTGAGAATTGCTTTACAATCCTTAGGATTCAGAAGCGTATTTTCCGTAAAGGGCCCTTTTTGTTGGTCGGCCAATTGTTTTGATAATTGCCCGACTTGTGTTTCAAGATTCCTTATGACGGCATCAGTGTTCTTTTGGTTGGAAATTGCCATTTGCATAAATTGTGTAAGAGTGTCTTCCATCTTTGTATTTCCAACGGGAGCTTGCGGAGGTTGAGTGTAATTTTGGTATTGTTGACGGTTTGATGGTCCGGCTTCTTGCGGTCTCCATTGTTGTTGATAACCTTGGTTAGGCCTTTATTGGTAACCTTGGTTGGCTTGTTGATACGGAGGTCGGGGTTGGTATCCTTGATTTCCCGCATAGTTTGCTTCCTCCACAACGGGAGGACAATAACCGGTCGGATGGTCACCTCGACATAATTCACACACTAACACTTGCACATTTTTACTTGAAGATTCATGCATCTCTTTGAATTGTTGCGGCAGCTTAGACATTTGCTTAGTTAACAATTCAACCTGTTGTGATAACAATTTGTTCTGCGCAAGGATATCATCGCTTGTTCCTAATTCCAACACTCCCGGAGTTCGTTGAGCAGGTCCACGATTGTTACTACCTTGATGATCGTTCAAGGCCATTTTATCAATGATAGTTGTGGCTTCCGCTGCGGTTTTGCTTAACAAGGATCCACCGGCGGTGGCATCCAACAAGGTTTTGTGTACAAGCTGCAACCCATTTCTAAATATATGAATTTGTGACAATTCATCAAAACCATGGCCTTTGCACTTTCGTAACATTGATTTGAACCTCTCCCAAGCTTCGTTGAGAGATTCATTTGCTCCTTGTGTGAATACCGCGATGGCGGTCTTCGCTTCCATAAACCGAGTGTGAGGGAAAAATCTCTCCAAAAATTTCTCTTCCAAAGCATTCAAATCCGTCATTATGGTAGTTGACTGATCAAGGTACCATTCTTTGGCCTTCCCAATGAGGGAATGCGGGAATAGTCTCTTGAATAGAGACTCCTCTTCTGCTTCCGGTGCACCAGTCGCTCCCGCTATTTCATAGAATTTTGTCAAATGGGTGAAAGGATCTTCATGATCCATACCCGTAAATGGACTTTGATATAACAGTTGGAGAATTCCGGTCTTCATCTCAGCATGACGACCATTGTGTGCATGGCGAGCGAACTGAGCATTGTGTCTCAGACTATTTGTACATGGTCTAGAAACAGGTGGTGGTGGTGGTGGATCTGTCTCCATTACTGGAAGTATTTGTGGAACAGGTGGTGGTGTAGAAGTACTTTCCTCTTGTTCTCGCTTCTGTCTTGCTAGCTGCCTCCTTCGTCTAGTCCTGCTGTTGATTCTACGAGCGGTTCTCTCAATCTCAGGATCGAAAAGAAGTTGGTCCACCGGTAGTTTCCCTCGCATAAACTAAGTCTGTACACTAAACAAAACAGATTAACAAGCTCAAGATAAAGTGGTAACAGCTTAAAATAACTCAACTATCGCAATGCTTGCAATATCAATACACAATCCCCGGCAACGGCGCCAATTTGTTAGAAGAGTAATAGTGGGGGTTATTTTTAATCGTATCCACAGGGATTGTTTGATATTTAATGCGTGTCTTTCAATAGTTTCGATATTCTAAGTGAATGGTTTCAAAAGTTTCTCAATTGTCTTTAACATTCACTTGTAGCAAAGATTAATTTGGTCACAAAGATTTTGTAAAAGGTTTTATAAAAGCATGTTAAGGTTAGGTTTCGCTAATCCTTTCCATGTATAAACGATTAATCAAGCACATGAACTCAGTTTCCGACCAATATAACCGCGTATCCTCCCGACTAAGTTTATGTCTAAAGCGAAGTCGTGAGTACCGTTAGATGATGTCTCATGCTAACAATCTAAACAATGATCATTAAGATCAACACAATGTGAATAGCAAATCCCAAATCTATGTCTAGAGTTTGGTTTTTAAGAGATGAAATTGTTAGGTCAAGATTTGTGGAATCTATGTCTAGAGTAAAACAAATCAAACATAAAGCATTAAGAGAAAACAACTTCATCTATATTGATCAAAGACCTTGTTCATATACAATAGATCAAAAGCAATACATAAAAACAGAATCAACTACATCTAACCTCAACATTGAGTGTTTAGCTACCACTTCTCATGGTAGATTAGATAACAAGTAAAAAGAGGAGATGAGTAAACATCCACGCCGAATAATCGAGAATGGATGCAAAATCAGCTTCTCCAAGTGAAAATACAAGCTTCAATGGTAAAAAGACTGAAAACTATGATGTTGGATCAAAATGAACAAAAGATCCCTAAAACATAAAGTGAAATTTTATTTATACATAGCAGAATTCTGCAGTATTCGCACTGCGAGCAATTCATTCGCACTGCGAATGAGGAAAATGGCACTTTAAGTGCCTCTGAGACTTAAACCGCCCCAAGCAGAAATCGTGGGTTCGCACTGCGAACCCTTCATTCGCACTGCGAATCACTCGCTAGCTACATTCGCACTGCGAATAAACTAGCGAGCCAGAATTCTCAAACCCAGAACTTAATGCCTCTCTTCGCCAGCACCTTCGCACTGCGAACCAACCAGCGAACCTTCGCTGGACCCTCGCCAGGAGTTCGCAGTGCGAACACATGGTAATCTCAAAGTTGGAACTCTCTGCCTCTGCTCGCTGGCACCTTTGCTGGCCCTTCGCAGTGCGAACCTTCGCTGGGCCTTTGCCAGCTCGTTCGCACTGCGAACACCCTGTTGCTGCTAAAAACTCAGTGGAAAATTGCATTGTTTCCATGTGTTCTCAATTTTGTTCCTTTCATGCCTATACCTGCACATTAACACACAAATTACAAGCTCCACACATTTATTCCAATGTAAGCGTTACAACACAATTTACCGCATAAATCCACAATTTACCGCTAGAAAGAAATGAAAAAATGCCAAGTATTTCATACAAATATATAACATGTTTGACATCTAACAGCAACTCTCAAGCTAATCCAGTCCACCCTTCCAAGGTGATTTCGCCTTGAACACAAGGACTTAATCCACTATAAACAAATCTGATTACAGATGCACGGGCTAACGCCGGTGACTAATAACCTGCACAACCGCAGCTGACTAACCCCCAATGAACCGTTCAGTGATCCAAGTTAATGGATATAACTAACATTTACCTAATAGGTTCCAATCTTGTAAGATCTACTATCAGGATTTCACAGCTAAACGTTCAGGGATCCGAGTCAACGAATATAACATTTACTGACCATTCTTCCAGGATTTTCAATGAGTTCCATCAGTGATCCCACAAGAGTCTGACCCACAATTGGTTCTCTTTGAGATATGACTATCAGTGACCATATTTCAGGATTTCCACAATGACACCCAACCATTGTCTTCTCAAGTCTCCGATCATACTGATCACTTGAGGAATCCTAATTCACATGGAATTAGTTTGTTGGAGGTTACAAGAATGCTTTTTAACAAGCAGAGTTCTCCTAAGTTTAAGTACAAATGAACACACAGTGTTCTAGCAAGATATGAGCAAAAGCTCCTTACAAACTACATGATTCTAACAAGATGTACATGATTTGACAGTTGAATAACATCTTGAGAATTCTTCATCTTATTCGTTGAGCAAGCTTCAAGCAGCAACTCCCTTGCTTTTGATATTTGATTGCATAGATGATGTAGTTGGTTGATGACTTGACTGATTTGTAATGTTGTCTTGTTCATCAACAACTTTTGTTCCAATTGATTATTGTTGTGTTGAATGATGATCTTTAAGCTTCAACAATAATGGTTGTGTGTTAGTGGTGATAGCTTTGAGTGTTAAGTGTAACAATGAAAACTGATCGTTGTGACTATCATCACATCAACACCTTCAGAAGCGCATTCTCCTTTCCTTTAAATAGCCAAGTAAAATATAGCCGTTGAAGCACTGTTGGCTGTTTGAAAAGAGTCGTTCTGTAATGATGAAAGTTGTACTGCCATATCTTTTTTTTCCTGTAGAAGAAGTGACGGGATAGATCTTTTTAGTACGGTGTACAGTCTTTGCCAACGGTAACATTTGTCTTCAAATCTTCAGAGGATTCTGATGGTAATTAATTGAAGCATGAGTAGAGACTTTATAACTGGGTCTTCTGAATCTTCAAGTCTTCAGTCTTCAGAACTTGTCCATTAGGAATCTGTCTTCAGAGCTTCAACACTTGTCTAGAAACCAATTATCTTCACTGCTTCAAGTCTTCAAAGTCTTCAGAACTTGTCCATTAGGAATCTGTTTTCAGAGTCTTCAACACTTGACTTTTAGAACCAAAATCTTCAGAACTCCTAAGTCTTCAGAATCTTTCTGCACTTGATCTTCAAAGCCTTCAGCCTTTAGAACTTCAAGTCATCAAAATCTTCAGCACTTCGGTTCTCCAGAAGATTATCTCTTCAGAAGCTTCGCTATCTTCAGAATCATAACCAATTTCAGAACAGCATCCACAAGAGCATTGCAACAGCAATATCGACATCCTTGGATCTTTCTGATTATGATCAGATACAGAAGCATACTTGCTTCTTGCGACTTGTGTTACACATAGTAACTCGCATATGAACATTTACGCACATCTTGCTGGTGCTTGTTGGATCTGATATCTTCTATGATTATGATCTGTACACAACACACATTAGAACATAAAATAGTTCTTTCACAAATACTCATTGTTATCATCAAAACATAAAGATGACTTGCAGAGACAACTCTTGCTCTAACACTATTAAGGTGGTACATCTAAAGGCCCAACTCCTTCTTAATAACCTAAACTCTCCCAGAAGGCGAATAATTCATCTCTCAATGATTCTTCCTCGAAGGTCAAAGAGTAAGAAGAAATGGAATATGTTTTTGGAAATCGAAATAAATTGTTCTGAGCACATCATTTTGGAATCATGTCTTTACATTTGACCGACTCCAAGCAACGGGGCCAGATGGTAAATGACCGTCTTATAAAAGGATGTAGAATGCATAGTGAGTCTCATGATTTTGGAGGCTCACCAAGAAGTAATGGTCCTTGAAGTTGTTCCAGATTTCAAGGTAAACATCAAACATCTTCAATGACTGACGAAGTGAAAATGGCCCTTGTCCCTGATTTTTGTTGTGCTTATAAATACTATTCCTCATTGTAATTAAAATATACACAATAATTAATAAATTCGTTTCTCTCAATCACTCTCTAATTTTCTCTTAATTTATCATCATTTGTCAAGTTACTTGTGATACAAATTACCCAATATACACACACACACACACACACACACACACACACAAACACACACACACACACACACACACATACACACATATCCTTTTGTTGAGGTTGACATGGGATATAGGCAAATTAGAGGATGATCCCACATCTCTATAAGTACCCTCTGAATTCTGAGTGCCACTGAAAAAGGAAATTGTGCCTACTAACTCCGCTTCCACCCAGTGCTAATGAGCAATATCATCAAGAAATACAAGACCCTGAAGTTCCTTTTAAACCACGTCATCCCAACTATCATGAAAAAGACAATGCTTGTCATGAAATAGGGAATGACTCTAAAAGTTAAGGTGATCCCTAACCTCCTTATGACTAGGTTTCCGACCATTCATAGACCTAAATGAGTTAATATAGAGAGACAAGTTCCTAGTTCATTCCAGTGAGCCTCAATAGGATCCATATCCGCCACATGCTAGTATCAACAATAGTATCCCTAGTAATGGAACCAATAGAATTATTATATTTCGCCAAGATGGGAACTCGAGGATTCATTGTCATCTATAATAAAACCCCCACCAGAACCAAAATTATCAATGAGCACGATGTGGTTTGCAATGGGACAATTAATCCCTATAGATACAACATTTGGAATTTTTGGGTTTACTTTTTTAGTGTAAGATGAATCATTTCTCGCATCGTCATCGCTAGGTATCTTAGGAACGTTCTCAAGATCATCTTCTATTATTGCCATGACTAAAACAAAGAAGGTAAAAATAAAAACTATAATCAAGGAAAGAAATACTACCTAAAAGAGTTGAAGGTTGAAGAAGCAATTAATGCAAATGGGAGTTTTAAGGGTACGATGAACCGAGATGATGCAGAATCCAAAGCAAGAAAAAGATATTTAAAATAATAATCATCGGGGCTTAAGGGAAAGCAATCGTCGTAGAAAAAAAAAGATATTATGCAAAGAATGAAAACATGGTTAGGAAGGTGAATTAACCTTTGTGGAACCATGTTTTTCAGGTGATATACTTTTAACAAGGACAACAACTTTCGATGATGATAACTAATGATGACTCCAATATCCTCTAACAAGTCAGGCATAAGTGATTAAGCGGATAAAGATGCAAACCTAAATATTAAGGTTTGATGGACTTGACTACGTGATGGAAACCAAAATGGAATATAAGCTCAAGCCTAATCTCAAGTGAACTCAAGCAAGTGTCTACAAAAGAAAACATATGACAAAGTCTTGAAGTGTAAGAAAGCCATACCTTAGTGTGAGTGAATAATTTGAAAAGCAAAAGGACATTCTCGTAAGACTGCATGGCTAAATCAAACACACACACACACACACACACACACAAACATCTTTTCAAACTGATTTTTCTCAATAAAATACCTTTAAAAATGTATTGAAATTGTGCCAGATGAATTAGGAGCTGTCATAATAGCTCTGGGTAAAGTTTTGTTTTTTTCTAATCGATTAGAACAATAATCTAATCGATTAGATTAGTTCAAAATTATTCTCTAAGCAATTACGACAACATCTTAATGACGCGGAATGTCTAGATATATATAAGCAATTACGACAACATCTTAAAGTTTTGTCTTTTTCAAGTTATTGGTTAGTCTGTGCAAAACCAAGTTTTAAAAGTTTGTGAGCTCAACTACTGGTAAAAGCTTACAAAGTCTGTTTAGAAGCTTGAAGACTAGCCGCTCTAAGATTCTCGTGGAAAGAAGACTAAGCGCTTCAATTTATTTTTTGTGGAAAGAGGACTAATTGTTTTAATCCACCATTTGGAAGAGAAGACTCAATTTCTAAAATCCCAGTCTTATTGTTTGAGTGGAAATCAACCAGTTTTTCCTTGTATAAAGGGGTTCGTGAGTATTACCTACTAAAAACTCTCAGCGTCTATCGGATAATATCAAGATCAATTATTAAAGAGAGGAGTATGTCGTTTAAACTCTTATTTTAATCCGCAAAGTTTACTCTTATTTCAAACCATGGGGGAAATTGTTCTTAGCTAGTCATTAACCTAAAAGGGAGAGACTCAATCATTAGACTAAAGTCATTTCACAAAAGTACCGAAATACAGTATAGCCCTACTCTGAAGCTCCACGTTGAATACATGCTAGAGGTTGCTTACCTACTGTTATATGTGATTATATGATCTCTCGTGTTACACACCGAAATAACATGGAAAGTCTATAACCATTCATATTTAAAGTATCTCATCTGAAATATGAGATAATATTTATACTATAATTCACGTTACTCTTCATTTTATAATTAACTTTAAAGTGGTAATCTTACAAATTCACCTTAGAGATCTTCTCCACCATATTAAGATTTTACTCCATCATTTTGTCATACATTTCTAATTTTCAAATATTTCTAGAGAAAACAGTTTCCCTTACATATCTCAGCGGACTAAATAAAAACACGGTACAACATTACTCTGAAAAGATGCACCTTTTTTAAAACACAATGTGTGTAAATTCAAAATTACTAAAAATACAATGTAACATGAAATATTATTTTAAGGAAAAAATGGTGATGCAATTTTTTTTTACACTGTCAACTAATGACGACCATGTATCGCGCCAAGTCATACTGAAAATTTTAAACTAATTATATGACATGACATAATGTAATCTTTCTATTGAATGATAGTATAAAACATTTTTATAGTGTCATTACATATCAATTAAACTCATTATTTAAACAAAATATTTGATACAACCCACTTAAATAAAGTTATCCAACTATTTTTAATGGATAAAATAGTTGCACCCTTGCAAAAATGGAGTAAAATATTTTGATCTTAATTAGGTTAATATTCTGACGAGGTGCAGCAACCTCTGTTTTGGCTCTGCCCAAGAAAAGTGTCTCTATTAATTTGCTTGTTATTTACTTTTCAAATGTTGATCCTCAAGTTGAGGGGGTAAACCCAAAATACCACCGATTTAGACAAAACATCACCCATCTGTTTAACTTGTTCTTTGTTTTTTACTTACCACCACAAACAAGCACAAATATGGCAAAGATAAAACAGATTAAATATTTTATCACCCACACTTCTAAAATATATATGAATGTTTAAATGTTTTTTTTTTTTAATTTCAAACGATACTGATATCTGTGATAAAAATTTTAGAATGATATGTTAAGTATGATTTAAAGTCTCACATTGATTATAAACGTAGAGAGTTGAGCATTTATAAGTGGAAGAACTCACACAACTCCTCTAACAAATGGTAATAGAGTTTGGTGCTCTGAAAGAGGTGTCTCATTGAAATCGAAATGCACAGGAAAAAGGTGTATTGAAATGTTCAAGAAGAGGTGTAAGGTTATAAATGTGGAGAGTCGAACATTTATAAGTAAGCGAATCCAAATATCTACCACCTTAAAGTTTTGATTGAATATGTGGCGTCTCTCTTATTTATTTTACTTTTGACTAAATTTTCAATGCTCTCTAATTAAAAAACTCCTCCAACAAAAAAATAATTATTATATTTTTTTTAAATTATCATTGATATCAACTTGTTAGTGTCCATATGGTGTTTCCAATCTCTATGTTTGGTGCAATGATTCAATTGAGTCCATTATTGGCTGACACATTCTTTCTTCTCCTCCTCTAGTCTATTGGTTTACCACACATTCCTTCTTCAAATATGCATGTGAATATGTCGGGTGGACCCTATTATAGTAGGAATGAAAAATCAACATCCAACGTCAGTGCTATATGCTGCTAGAGCAGAAGAGAATTCAGATTGTATCATCACCCAATTCACAGGAGGCAGAAGCCAGATACCATCATCATCACCCATCTATTTCAACTGAATTCTCTAATTAAACACTATTTAATTCTATTTATATTCCACTCAGTAAGTGAAGGTTGCAATACAATTACATATGGATTCCTATACTATATGATTTTGACATGTCCATGATACAATAAGCATGTCCCCCAGGCTCACTATTTCGACCCTACCTTTGTACTCTTCTTCAGCCGAGTCCCCACAGCCATTGTTCCACACATTTTTTGGTTATGATAGACAAAAAGGAAAGGAGAGAAGCCTTAATAGAATTTAAGGGGCCCCTGACTAAGGGTGTGACAATGTTGATGCTTTATCGTTTGGGGACAAAATTTTTTCTACATTATTTATGACTTTCTGTTCTTGGATCGGATGGACATTATAAGAAAATAAATGATCTTTAGAGACAAAAATTGGTTGTGAAGTAGGATGTCAAGTAGTTTTTGTATGTATTTTTGAAATGTGTGTATAATATGTAGAATATATAAAGATAAATACATACTGTGTTATATACGATTTTAATATTTTGATATTCAAATAACACAACTATAATAATGTTGTTATATTATATCAAATCCTAGTAGTGTTTTGTAAGCTCGACCCATAAAACATATAAGTAATTACAATGCGATCATGAATGATGAGTGAAACTAGCATAATCTTTTCAAATCATTTTTGTCTATTTATTTCGTTTTTGTTTAACAAGTTCTAATAAGTGATATCTAGAGTTTTAAATTTTTAAGTTTAAATTTTCTCTCAAGAAGTGTCCATTCATCCCTTGTTCATTTAGTGAGTATGTTAAACTCTGGAAAATCTTGACAATAGTTTTGGTGGATAGTTACAAATCCTTGACAATAATAATTGAGATAGATGGAACAAATAAATGAAAGTAGTTTAGAGTCTTCAAAATTTGATGAAAGTGGTTAAAACTAGCTTACAAGCTCTCACTGTAACATTCCAATTTAAATATTTTATTTTTAATAGAGTTTTGAAGAGCTTTAGTTTAATTATTTAATTTAATTAAATATTAGAAATATTAAAAAAATTAGAAAGATTTTATAGTTAAAAGAAAATAAAATTTTATTTAAAATTAGAGAATGATGGTTGAATTGAGTCTGAGCTGAGGGTGTGGTGAGAGTTGAGATAATATTTGAATTAGAATAACAATTTAATTTAATTAATATAATGATAGAGAATATAGAATTAAAATAAAATAGAAAATGGTGAGATTAGGGATGTAGGGAGAATTGAGGGGTGAGAAGAGAATGAGTTAAATTAGAGTGAATAAATAAATAAGTTGTTATAGGAAAGTTTTCACAGTACATGAAAATTTTGGGAGAAAGAGACAAAGAGGCAGAACCTAAAGATAGCTTAAGAAGGAAAAGAGAGAAAGATTTCAAAGGAGAAGAACTTCATGAATCTGCAATTTGCGGTAAGGGGGGAATTACTCATATATAAGCGTATTTTTCATGAAGGATAGAGAGGGATCCTAACCCTCTTTCTTGTTATTCCTCTGTTGTTGAGTTTTTAGGTCGGGAGATGGTTATGCAAACCTCTCTAAGATCACTTTGTTACAATGGTGTGATTGTATGATATCAATAGTTGAATTTTGTGTGAATTTTTTTTTGTGTGAATTAATATGTGCAAATTTTGAGTTGTATTGTTTATGTTTAAAGTTTTTGAGATAATGAAACTAATGTTGATTTAGTGATAATTGGTGAAATAAAAGTCCAATTATGTGCAATGGATATGTTTATTATTATCTGAATCTTGGGTGATGAGTTTATGGAGTTATTAAGTTGAGTAATTGTATTTTAGAGTTAAGACGAGGGTTTTGGAGAAAATCATTGCCAGCTGCAGAGAGGTAATTTTAGAGTTAAGGTGAGGGTTATGAGAACCCTTGCCATATGTAGGAAAATACCTTAGTAGAGTTGGCATCCATGAATCTTGAGTTAATTAACATGTTTAGAGTTGTTAACATGTTTTGAATTTACTCTAAAGTTGTCAATGAGTTGAGTTTAGAGTCATATTTTTATTTGTTTAGAGTCCTTTGACAGGTTTAGAGTTGGATTTGAAGGTATATGACCTTAGAGTTGAATTTTGATGACTCTGATGTATTTTTAAAGTTAGGTGAATTAGCTTAGTTGAGTTATCACTCGCCTTGTGATTAGGCAGGATTGAGTAATGATGAGGTGAGATTCAAACGTGACAAAAATAAATGTTTATATGCATGTTTTTTTGGGGCGGTGAGAACTCAAATAAGCGAAATAAACAAGTTTCGAATCTGTTCAATAGGCAGAAAAACGTAGAAAATCACAGGCAGACATATAAGAGGATTTATCGACTTGTTTTATGCGTAACCTGAGTTTCGTAAGTACGTTTGAGGTGCCGTAAGCTGCATTAGAAAACTAACGTGATAATATTTCTGTTAAAGTGGAGAAATTGGGTCTAGGACCGCTACAACAGTAGTAGTCCGCTGGTTTTTATACCAAAGGCGTAGTTAGTTTCTGTCATGTGTTGGTCATCATGTTTCACGCGTAACTTAAGTTTCATAAGTCTGTTTGGGGTACAATTAGTTATGTTAGAATGAGGGTTCAATGATTTTTTAAACTAGAGAGTTTCATAATTTTATCATAAGTCTAAAATGTTGTGTGTTATTTTGAAGTCAGAGAAAACATTATGTCCGGTGCTAGTTTTAGTTCTTTTTGTTTGACTTAACAGAACCGACTGAGGTATTAAGTCCTAAAATAAAAATTAAATTCTTAAAATAGACATTCTAAGCTTTCCAGAATATATTCATTTGCTTGATTCCGATTTCGTTTGATATTTTAAATAATTATTCAAATCTGAGGTATGATTAGCACGAAACATGATTTGGGGTTGTTTTGATAAGATGATATGTGGATTAAGTTGTTAATGCTTTAGGACACAAGTCTAATGTTTGACGAGAAAAATATGACTTTTATTGTTGAGTTTATAATGAATTCCTCGTGAGGATGAAATTGTTGATGTTGAGATGTGCGGTTCGGTGGAACCATTGATGTGGCCTTACAATGACGATGAATATTGATGTTGTGTTTTAGGTTCGAGAGGAACCAGTGACAAGTATTGGAGATGGAGGTTGAGACGATTATTACATTTTTATGTATCATTCATGCATCATGTATATCAAAGTTTAGGTTGTGATGAGAGTCCTATAGTGATGGACTTAGCCTTGCGATGATAATCCTACGATGATGAACTTGGCCTTTGGGATGATAATACTACGATGATGGACTTGACCTTGCGATGTTGGATGTGTCAGTAACACGCCTCTGAATATCCAAGTTTTTGGTACCACATGCATTGGAGTAGAGAAGATGAGTACATTTAGGGGTGGCAAAACAGGTCGGCCGCACCGCCTTGCCTTGCCTTAAAACCACCAAAAAAAGGGAGGGGCGGGCAAGCTCGCCAAATGAAATTGGGCTTAAAAATCTAGCTATTCTTGTTAAGGTGACGGGTTGGCGGGCGATAGGCTTACCCGTCTATTTATTTATTCATTTTTTAATAGACTAATAGGCTTTTTTTACATTCCAATTAGATTTTCACTTATTTTTTTTTTAATTATAAAGCAATTTTTAAAATAAATTTCACTTAAAAATATATTTCATATATTCACAAATAATTGTATAAAATAAAACCAAGTATTAGTTATACGTTAGTAAGTAATTAGACAGACGGGAGCAACGATCTTCGTCTACACGCTAGTAAGTAATAAAGTTTTGGCAATCAATTTGACTACATGCAAGCAAGTATTAGTTACCAGTGATACTATCTCCAAAATCTTACCAATGACATTATGTATAACTCTATTGAATGTGACCATGCGAGTACTGTTAGGTTTATTTGTTTATAACACAAAAACTTCATAACAACAAAGGAACCATACAGACAAATAAGACTTATAAGAATTAGGAAGGATGCGTAAAGGCCTACCCTTGCTTCAATTTTCATTTAAGCATCGCATACGCTGGTCTTATTCCATGACTTGAAATAATTTTGTGGATGTAATAAAGAGTAATAAGAACTCTAAAATATCCTTCAACATCTATGTAGTTGTTATGTTAAGGATCTTGCATGTGCCTTTGGCGAAACTTTTCCCTCATTTCAAGTAATACACAAGGGCTCAACTGCCAGCCAGTAAGCATTGAAAAGAGAAAGAACAATTATGGATTCAGTTATATCATCAAGCCTGTGTAATTTTGACAAATGATAGTTCAAAAAAATCAATATGGCAGCCAACCATGAGAAGTCGATAAGCCCAAATAATTTTGGGCTGCTTTTGTTTTTTTTGTTTCTATATTTTACTTTTTTAATTTAAAATTAAGTGGGTTTGGTGGGCTAACCCATCCCGTTACTTCTTTAGCTAGCAGGGTTTTTTGTTTTAGCGATGAGGATTCAACGAGTAGGCGGACCCAAAATCCCAACCCAACTTGCCATTTTTTTGCAGGTGAGCGGGTCGGTCCAGCAGACCACAACCCGTTTTGACACCCCTAAGTATAATGCATACATAAATTGCATTTATGAATGATTGTTGTGGTAAATGTATTGTGTAATTGATTAGTTGCCCTAATTATTCTATCCTTGCTATTTTATGCACCATTACCATATGTGAATGTATTTTCATTCCCTGTTTATTTCATGTGTTATTATTTATGCCGGTGGTGCAAATACTCAAGTAAAGCCCGAGGAGCATTAGATGTTGCTTTTGTTGGAGAATGGTATAATTGGACTTATTCGTTTATTGTTTTTGCGTTGTTTAGTTTCCGTGAGTCGCTCTGATAATGTGACTCTTGGGTTGGGATTATTTGATGATGTTTTATGTGATATGATGAGTTTATTTAACTTATGATTTTAATCAATTTGAGTACTATTTCATGAGATAATTGAAGATGTTTTTAATTATTTATTTCTGCAACAATTATATTTTTTTGAGAAGGATGTTTATGCTGAGAAAATGTGACACCCTTTTTTAGAAATATTTATAAATTATGTTTTAAAATTGTATATTGGGGTTTATGGTGTTACACTCACCAACAATGCAACTGACGCTCAACGTGATGTACTTAAAGAATTCAAGAAGAAATATTTCAATGCATAGTTTTTCATTCATCAATGTGTTGATAGTGTTAATTTTTATAAAATTGAGAATGTTATATCATCAAAAGAGGTTTGGAGCATTCTTAATAAAGGTCGCATTGGTGATGAAAAACTCATGAAATTTTAATTGCAAACATTAAGGAGACAATTCAAGTTGTTGCTAAAGGAATTCAACAAGAAGATTGTTGAGTACTTCAATATGATAACACATATCACTAACTAGATGAAGAGTTGTGGCGAGTTTGTGTTTGATCAAACCACAAGGAAAAAGTGATGCACACTTTCTTCTCACAATTCAATTACATTGTAATGTAAATTGAGAAATCTGAGAACTTATCATTCATAAAGATTGAAGAATCAAAGGACTCGTCATTCATAAAGATTGAACGGTTGCAATATTTATTGGAAGCTTATGAACAAAGTGTTTTGGAGAAAACCAAGGAATATGTAACTAAGTAAGCATTGCGAGCTTAACAAGACAACTTAAAGAAATACATTTATCAACCTTAATTTTGTTCAAGAAACAATGTTGTTCATCAAGATAAGAAGGGGAAAAGCCAAATAATTAAAGAAAATTTCATTGTTATACTTGTAAATGAATTTAACATTGTGTAAAGTATTATTGAAGAACAAAAGTATGTATTTTTGTGTATCATATACACAGGGACTAGTGGATACTATAGTAGTTCAACAATATTTATGATATTAAGAAAAGTGATCTGAACGATGTTTGTTTATAAAACTAGAGCGAAAATATGTTAATAAAAATAAGTTTAACAAGTTAGATGAGATTGCAGGAGTTAGATTGTGGATCTATGTGCTTGCAGGTAAAGGAAAGAAGATATCTAAGATGGTAAAACTTATGAATAGTAAAGATGCAAGTCAACTATTAGTTGCTTAGTTTTGATGATGACAAAACTTGATGTCAAATTACTGCTAAAGATAACTCAAGCAGCCAAAGACGCATAAGATGGTTGATCAAGTTATCCTTCTAAATAAAGCTAGACATATATTTCAAGTCAACATTGGAGTCTAACGAATCTCAACTGAAGACTTAGGTTTCAAGGAACATTGGTGGTTTAACCTCTCAGATGACGATAATCAACATAAAGACATGTCAAGGCTCATCAAGAAGGCTCAAGGTTTCTATGATGCCACGTCAAAGATAATGATATAAAGACCTTAAGCTTCAGAGTATGGAAGATAGGAAGTGTGAAAGCTCATTTGGTTGTGTCTATCCGAGTGACCAGTGTATTATAAAGATACAAGGGAATTTCTTGAAACATTATGGCTAAATTACAGAAGCACAAACAAACACACACACACATACATACACATACACACACACACACACACACACACACACACATACAAAATCCCTTCTCATGTTTCAATAAAAGAATAAAAAAATGTATTTAACACCTAGCTAGTTGATTACATAAGTGCTCAATTGATTAAGATACTTTTTCTAAATATCTAATCGATTAGATCTTTGGCCTAATCGATTGCTTAATTGATTCTATAATCGATTAAGACAGTTTCTTAATGATTTATAATGACTATATATAAAAACTTTTCATTTTGGGCTATAATAATCGATTATTTAAGGTGCCTAATCGATTAGAGCATTCATATGGCCCATGAAATGTTTCCAAATTTATACCACATCTTGGAATACAAATAGAGAGCTTCTTAATTACTTTTGAAATCTATAAAACGTAACAAAAAGCCTCACTTTTCATTTCTCTCATCACCTCTCAAAATATTTCTTATTTTCTCACATATTTTAGACATAGTGCTTTGAGAATGTTCTTGAGTCTAGTGAGGAATATTGTTCTGGGTGAGGGAAACATTGTAAATTTACCAAGAGTGAATTTTATCTTGAGTAAATAATTCTTTAATAGAAAGTTGTTATTTTGTTTGTGAGCAAAACCATTTAAAAGCTCTTGTTTGGAGGATTGTCTTAGGAAGTCTTCATTCTGTTTATAAGTTTATCCATTGAAGGAAAAATTTCATTTAGTTCATGAAGAACAACCATTAAAAATTTCCACAACGATTCTTGAGCTCAACCCAGTTAAAAGCTCTATTGATTCGAGATTATCCCAGTATAAATCTATATTGTTTTATGTGTTCAACCTGCGTAAAAGCTTAGTAGATTCGAGAAAAGATCGATAGAAATATCAATTCAGTTTGTGGTCAGCCTGTGTAAAACCCTATATTATTTGGAATGATAGCCAACTCAAAACTATGTCCTGTGTTAGACAATAAGCTTCGATCTAGAGGGGGGGGGGGGGGGGGGGAGGGTGAATAAATCACAAATTTAAAACAAAAAACTCTTGGCAAAAATTTGTTCTAAAAAAGTATGGCACAACAGAAAAACAACCAGAATCAAATCGTCTAACCGAACTTACTATCGAAAAGATATATGCGCAACATAAACCTTATGGAATGATAATGAACACAAAATTTTCAAAAATGATCAAGTCACGGATCAATCAAATGCAAAGATATTCGTAATGCTTATTTCCAACGAACACAGAGCGATAAAAATACTCAAAGACAATTTATCGAACACTTTGTGTGTGATTAATCACGTTTGGAAATTCAATTTATTTTGTTGATGTAAAAAGCCAATCACAATCAAAGTGATTTTGATTATATCAACAACAACAATTTAAAAGAAAGTTAAAAATAATTTCCAATCGAATTAATCGAAACAACAATGAAATCGATAATTTGCAAGAACAACAATTAAAGAAAATTAAAGCGATAAAGAGACATAAAGATTTGTTTAGGCAGTTCCCTAATCGGCCCTGTTATGGGTACGTCTGCCCTCAATCCGAAATCAAATTGAAATACTTGCAATTAACCTTATCTTTACAAAAATGTTTATACAAAAGGCAAAGAATTCTAACCTCAAAAACCTTATTATTTGTTGTTGATTCAACCACCTCCAAACCCTTGATCAAATGGTCACCCAATCGAAAAACGATTATGTGTAGTTCAATTGTGTGTATGCATAGAAGAGGGGTTGAAGATGATTGGAATGCTCTGTAATCTAGTTTTATATAGGTAATTCACTAGTACCTTGCTATAAGAAGGTGCATGTATGAGCATATATAGGTATGTGAAGAAAATGAGCGAAACGAATGCAATAAGTTGGAGCGAAATGGAACTTTTAAGATGGGAAATCGTATAGGTAGGTATGTCAAAGCAATAGGTTGGCCTATCAAGGTACTCAGGCCAACCTATGAAGGTCTCAGGTCTGCCTATAGCAGCGTACAGGCCGACCTGAAGTCGTATAGACCGACCTGTGCAGTCAACACATAAAACAGGATTTAAAAATGAGTCATATAAGCTAACCTATAGCACTCATCACATGGACAGAGCCTACAGGCTTTAATACTGCAGCTTACAGGCCGACCTAAAATTTGTATAGGTCAACCTATACTGAAGTAACAACTTCTATAGTTCAACCTGAAATCATATAGGTCAACCTATACTAAAGCAACAACTTCTATATGCCAGCCTGAAATCGTATGTCTCGGCCTGTGCAAGAGTGTTCACACATAAAACATAGTTTTTTGATGTATGAAACATGCCAAGACATTTTCAATCATTTTCAAAACCATTTGTATGCATCCTAAGGCTAAAATGATTCAATTCACATCGAAAATTTGGTTGATACCGCCTAATATACAAAAATGCTAAGTCACACTCCTAGTTTTGACATCATTCAAAACATGGCTAGGTTGTAGAGTGCACTCACACTCACATACCCCCCTTTTTGATGATGGCAAAACTTGAATCATATAGGCATTGCGTTTTTCTTCGGTACACTGAATAGCCCCCTTGAATTTGTGCATTATCCTCTTCATAATCTTCTCCCCCTTTGACAACATCAAAAAGAGACAAGTAATTCATTAGAAGCATCACATAGATGCAAAGTTCACATATATCTTATACTACATAGAGGCAATTGCAAAGAATAAGTGGTTCACTCACAAATATAACATATGTAAATAACACAAGCATAATAAAACACAACAACATGCATAAGAGTTATTTAAGTCACACACATAGTACAACCAATAAACATCTTAGACTATTGTTCATATAAAACAAAAGCAAGCAACAAACCATAACAAAATGAAAATGCAACACACCAAACTCAAAAGTCACGAGCAAGACTAAAATGAACTTCTAGTGACTTTGAGAGACTTAAAATGACTCATGAATTTAGCGTGCAATTTTTGTCGGTGACGCGACCACCTTATCGCCATTGGTTGGAATTGGGTGCTACTTTCTGATTTCTTATTTATCCTATGAAGCTGGAAAGGAAAGGGAAGCTATCTAAAACTAACCTTGCACGCAAATGTTTTCTTTAACAAATGCTTAAGAGATTGGGGGGTCCGGGGTCAGGTTATACAATAGGGAGTTGTCAATTACCCATCCTATATATGGTTATCCAAAGATCGTTTAGCAAATTCTACTGTTATCTACTTACTGGTGTTTATCTGTCATGGGTTGGGAAAGTCTCCCCTTTGGGAATGTTTGAGAGAGAGTATTTTTGTTGTTTTCGGGTTTTTCGATGTTTTTGGTAAGGTACTGGACCTAAGGTTTTTGTTATATGTGCTAGCTAAGATTTCGTAATCTTATGCCTACGTATTCCCGTTAAAGAAAACAGGGAAATCAGAGCAATCGTAGTTTCTCCTATTCCATGGGAGGAAAAAGATGTTTGATGTCTTGTTCAAAGCCCAAGACTGAAGCTAAAGGGTATTTGTGTCTTGTTCAAAGCCCAAGATTGAAGCTAAAGGTTTTGACTGAGAGAGAATTTGTCCTCTCTAAGGGAGATATCTCATCTGTTTATCACAGTTGTTGGGTAACGGATTATAAAGGAGAATTACTTTAACTGGAATGTATGGAATCCAGCAATGCCATAATTTCCTTTATAAGGGATTTGTCTTGAAGGAGAAAACTTTAACTCAGTGTTGAGCAATGCCATTTTTCCTTAGGAATATTTTATACTAAGAGAGGGACATTGGCTTGGATGTAAATAATCCAGAGGCTTGCCACTTACAACAATTAGATGAAAGAAGGGGATTTACCAGGATAAGAGATGAACTACAACTTGAATTTTTGAATCAATAAGTGTGCCACTTATAGCAGTTATCTGGGATTAAGGTTTGTTTTGATTGTCTATTTTGATGTGTGATGTATAGAGAAATGTCTTCCTACAGAGAGTTTTTTGATTTCCCCTAAGGGGATGCTGATTTTTGTGTGCCTTGATTAAAGCTCAAGGTTGAAGCTAAAAGGTTGACTCTACTAGGGAGTTTTATATCTGTCTTGTACAAAGCCCAAGATTAAGGCTGAAAAGAGACTGACTCTTTTGGGGAGATCATTATACAAAGCCTAAGAGGAGGCTGGAAGGAGTTGACTCTTCTGGGGAAATATTTTGTCTGTCTTGTACAAAGCCCAAGATTGAGGCTAAAAGGGATTGACTCCAATGGGGAGATTTTATATGTGTCTTGTACAAAGCCCAAGATTGAGGTTAAAAGAGGATTGTTTGACTCAGCTGGAGAATGTTTCTGGGTGTCTTGTACAAAGCCCAAGATTGAGGCTAAAAGGTGCTGAGGGATGATCATTATACAAAGCCTAAGAGAAGGCTGGTTGGGGAATTTCTTATATGAAGCCTAAGAGGAGGCTAACTTCTGCTGAGGATTATTGAGATCTAAAGACAGGTCCAAATTGAGGAATCAACTCTTGCTGAGGATTACAGAAGAGTTAAAATATCAGATGCCTTGAGGTTCTGATTTTTTTGAGGGTTTTACTGGGAATAACTTGACCCTAGCTGGGGAAATTTAGAATGAGAGTTTAAAGATTGATTTTTAAAAACCTATAGAGGTTTTAACTCTGTTGGTGATTGATCAGGGTTTTTCCTGTGTTTTTAGGAAACTTGAGGATTTCTGGAGATCCAAGAGGAGATGAGACTGTCCAAGTCTACTGGTATGTAAAGGTTTATCTTTGTATGGTGCCCAAGAGGAGGCTGATGTTTTAAGGGATGAGAATCAACCCTAAATTGATCTGATGTTTTGAGATTCTGACTCTCTGGAAGATTGAACTATCAAAGGATGACTAAGTTCTGTCCTATACCTGTATGAGGTCTTTGGGTCCTTGTATTAAGCCCAAGATGAGGCATGAAAACTTCTAAGAAGCCTGAGAGGAGGTTGGAGATGCTTTTAGGAAGCCTGTGGGTCTAAACCTAAGAAAAGTTCAAGAAAGGTTTCCCGGGAATAATCCTTTCTTTAGTGAACAGTTCTAGGGTTTGAAGAAATTCAAGAGAGGTTTCACTGGGAATTAATCCTCTCTGGGGGAAATGAATTTCTTAGACAAATTTCTAGTAGTGACAGTCTTGAGAAAAGTTTCACCGGGAATAATGCCTTTCTCTGTTCCATATTGTATAAGCCCAAGAGGAGGCAATACTGTATCTGGAATTTCCTATGGGAAACTAGTTTTGACTATGTTGAAAGAGTGACCATTAGTTTGATATAATCCTAGACCTAGTTGCCGGGGAAAACTCTAAGCAAGATAATATACAAGCATATATATATATATATATATATATATATATATATATATATATACAAGTATGTAAAAGAAAGCTGATAGAACTTACAGGTGAGCAAGCTTCCAGTACTACAGCTATATGGTTAGTTATTCAAGAAATTAAAGAAAGTTTTGATAACAACTATGAATTTGAATCTAAATCAAAAGGGAAGTTGTTTTGAAAGAAGATTAGGGCTTATACTCAAGGAGAGGCCCAGAAATAACAATGATCGCACCGTTGTTCTGAAAATTGTACCGAGACTTATACAATGACTGAGACCCAAATTTATTGTATTTATAAAAGAGGTTGGATCTTACACTCTATTAGAGGCCCAAAGTTTATTTTTATACAAGAGATAGGGCTTACAACTCAAAGAGAGGCCCAGATGATTTTTGTTTTGAAAGCGGCGATCGCGCCGAGATTTTTTGAAATCGTATCGAGACTTATACAATGACTGAGGCCCAAAAAGATTTTTATTTACAAAGGGGTGGGTCTTATACTCTATTATAGGCCCAAAAAATGTTTGAAAAAAGAAATATGGGCCTTACAACACAAAGGAAGCCCAAAATGATTTTGTTTAATAGGCGACGATCGCGCCGCGGTTTTAGTTGCACAATGGGATTTATACAATGACTGAGGCCCAAATTTTATTATATTTGACAAGGGATGGGTCTTACACTCTATTAGAGGCCCAAATATGTTTTGAAAAAGATTTGTGAGGGTGTGTAATAATCAAAACCGTAATTTGCTTTAAAAAATGTATTTTAATTGAATAAAATTCAATTAAAATTATCAAAATTATCAAACATGTATGAAAAACAAGTTATGATCTAGGATTAATGTTTGAAAAATCATGTTTTAACCCTAGAATGATTTAAAAATCATTTGAGTTTGAAAAATCAAGAAAAAGAAATATTTTCAAATGTTAAAAAACAAATAAAAATAATTTCTTTATAACAATATTAAATATAAAAAATAAATAATATTTTTGTGAAATTTTTATAGAATAAAATATTTTAACATTTTTATGAATTTTGAAAAAAAGAATCAATTCAAAAATATTAAAATTCAGAGAGAAATTAATTTTTGAATCAATTAAATAAAATAACTAAAATTCAAAAATTCAAACGTTTGAAAAAGGGCGCCAAGAACAACTTGTTCTTGCCCGCGTGCCCTGTTTTGCTCCAATTTGCATTTTCTCACTTTTCTCTCTGATTACTCAATGGTTTTGCATGATTCAAACACCAATCTTGCTCGTTTTTGAACAAGGATCACAACCATATAGATTAATTGCATTTATATTAAGTGTGGAGTGAGAAATCAAAGGATAACCTCAAGAACCCTAATTTCAGCATAAACACAATGAAATTCCATACACGATTGATTCATGGCAATTGATTGAGGGTTAACACTCTATATACATGCATAAATAAGATGGTAACTTGAAATAACATTTATGATGCATGTAATATGGAGTTTGATGGCTTTAGGCTTACCTCTTGCAGCTGGTGATCGAGCTTGATGATGGAGATGTTACAGATGTGTTGTAAGGACTTGGACATCTTCACTATACCTATGGAGTGTGTTAAGATGCTTAGCCTTGATTGGAGATGCTTGGATCAACCTGTGGTACCTGAACTGCAACCTTGTCAAAAGTTTGAGCAACTGACTGGTGATTTTGTGATTCAGGTGTTTCAGATGTGTTTCAAGGCCATGGATCACTCATATATAATGTATATGAGGTGTTGGCATGATTGGTTTGGTTTGAATCACTTCCAATTTCAAAATCCGATAGTGACTTGAAATGGAAGTCAAATTTAGAGTGAAAGATAGATTTCAAGTAAAGCATCAGCTTGGGTGCTTTGATTTGTTCAAATTGATCACAATTAATGTCTATTTATAGTGCAACAAGCTTGTTTTGGCATCAATAGTGAATGGAAACTGGTACAACTTGTTATCCAATGGCTTTCAAAAGGAATCTCAAGTCTCCTCTAGCCATTGACTTGAGATTAGAGCACATGCCTATGGTCTTCTATTGCAGGGATAAGGCTTGACTCATTCAGTTGGGTTTGTTTCAGTCCATGCCACCTTGATGTATCCATTGAATGCTTGATGCCAAATTTGAATTTCAAGGTTCCTTTCATGATGATTTTGCACATGGAAGGCTAGGTTCTTGGCATTTTGTACTATGAATCAGATTCCTCATTCATTTGTGTTGTAATTGGACAGAAATTGAATGATCAAAGTGCCCAAAATTAGTATAAGGAATTGTGGTATACAAATTTGTACCAAATGCTGTCAAAAAATAGTTTGTGTTTAGGCAACTTGTGAGATCCATAACTCCTAGCTCAAATGGACTTTGATTAAGTTCTTGGACATTTTGGAAAGCTTGCATGATTTACTTTAACTTTGTTATTCACCAATGGACCTGTTTTAACTTGGATCAAGGTGAAAAATGTCCTCAAAGTTTGGAAAAAGTGAATCAGATTCTGACTTGGTGAAAATTTCACTAAGTGTTGGAATAAGTGGCCATTTCCCATTTTTGTGATTTTGATCAATCCATAACTCAAATTCCATGAGGATTTGAAATCTCTTGTAGTTGACACTTTTAAAGTATGTAAGATGAAATTTCATTTGAGCTTTGAATGGGAGATAAAGGCCTTATGGTTTAGGAGTTATGACCTTCCAAAGTTGGTACAAAACCACTTTTGTTCCATAACTTAGAAAAAATTTGGTTTCTCAAGGTTGCCCCTTTTGCAAGAAACCCCACTTTTCTTGATTTTTCTTGATGAATGATGATCAATACCACATATTAACATTGTTTTTGACTTAGGGGAACCATATTTGTGAAAAATTCCAAAAAGTCAAACTTGATTTTAGGCACAATTGACTTTTTGTCAGATGAATTCCAAACTATGTGATCCTCTATGAAATCAAGTCCTTGACCTAATTCAAACCTAATGGATGAATTCCATAGGTGTTTTAGGGTGTCTTGAATCATGTCGCAAGGTTTGGGAGCATGTCTTGGTCAAAAGTCAAAGATACAATTGACTTTTTCTTCAAAACCCTAATTGTGGTCCAGATGAAATTGAAACTTGTGAATCAAGCTTATTGGATCAATCCATTGTTTTAAATGGATCAATGTAGTGTATTTGAGACCCTCAAATCATGTCTTGAGGTCTTGGCTCATGCTTTGCTCCAAAAGTCAACTTAGGGGTGAATTAGATCAAGAAACCCTAATTCCTGATTTTTGATGAATGCTTCCCCTGATGCTAATTTAACTTGATGATTGGATCTATGAGGTCCCTTGGGGCATTTTGGATCATGTTTTGAAGTATTGGCTCATGCCCAGATGAAAATTTTCATCTGAAGGCCTTGGTTGACCAAAACCCTAATTTGGTGACACTGGCGATCTCGAGGCTTGATCCACTTGGAATGTTGCACTCCTGTGCCTGATTCTTGATGTGGGAGTCCTCTTGATCCCTTATAGGTGTTTGAGAGGTTAGACAAGTTGAAGATCATGTCATTTCTTGATTGATCCTTTGTCTAAGTGCTCTAGGAGGGCTCAAAACCCTAATTCTTGATTGTGGTGAATGCTCAACCATCTTTGAGGAGATTGATGAGACATGAAGGTACATCCATATCGTGGTGAATATTTGCACAATGATGGGAAATCTTGTGGTCAAAATTTGGGGTATGACAGATGCCCTTATTTAATCTTCTTGGACCCGAAGGTGTGAATGACGAAGATGTTCGGACATTCAGGGTGCAAGAGGATTAAATATCGGAATACCCGAAATTTTGACGGTGGTTATGAATGTTAGCGGTTTGCTCATCCATCTTCTTTTGCTAAGTAATGTTACTTATAAAAGGGTAAAAATTCCCCTCGATCCTGGTCTTCAGCCACAGTACTGGGCTCAGTTTTTTTTGAAATAAACCTCCCCTCGATCCTGGTCTGTAGCCAAGGAACTGGTCTCAGTTTCTTTTGAAATAAACCTCCTCTCGATCCTGGTCTTCACCCAAGGAACTGGTCTCTGTTTCTTTTGCAATAAACCTCCCCTCGATCCTGGTCTTCAGCCATGGAACTGGTCTCAGTTTCTTCTTGTCGAGTTTCTTTCTTGACAAGGAACGCTATTTGTAACGGTCTTCATCAAACTTCTCACCGAGTTTTACTGGGGAAATGCCATTTGATGGAAAAATGAATTGATATTAGACTTCCTGAGGAAACCCATTTGTCTGAGCTGTAGAGGTGTGCAAACTTCTCTGTTGGAGACGCCATTTGTTGACTCTACTGGGGAAAAACGAATCTCTTGAGAGACTGCTTTTCGCCCGGGGATATTACATCATACTTTTCTTCGAGATCCTTTCGGAGAAATTCCATGTGATGTAATCCAATTTTGAGCTGCTGATGACTTCATTAACATCGACTTTCTTGGGAGAAAAACCGATGTATTGTCGAGAGTCTTCGGTTGAGAGGCTTTCTCTTGGGATTTTCCTTAATCCGGGAAAGCGAGAAATATCATCTTCGATGGTGAAGAGTGACGTTCCAAAGGTGTCTATTGAATGTCTTATTGTCTTTCAGAGGTTCAAATTATCAAAGTGGTCGAGGACCATCTCCAATCCAGAAATAAACTAGGGGGGAGATTGCTCAGGCGATACATTTCCTGACGAGGAAAGAACTCAAACCGGGATTTTGTCTTATCCGACACGGAAAGGACAACTGACAACTTGATTGACAATAGGGCTTCATCAATTGGGAAATGAGTATAATCAGAGCAATATTAATGCAATATGATTATGAATGTGAATCAATTATGCATGATTTATGTATGTTTATGCTGACAAAACTGACGCGACATACAGACTAGTGGATGAACACGACTGGATACTTGGCCACTGCGGGGGATGAAAAGTACCATTGGTTCATGATAGCAATCATGTCTTGCTTTGGAGAGGTGGACCCTGTGGGAGAGAAAGAATCGTCAATCGGTCTTAAGAGGTATGAACTCTGCCGAAAATGCCAGATGTGATACTATATCTGAAATAGTTGATCCTTCATTCAGGTGCATTGGTTTAGAAGGAGTATTTTGATTCTGCACTTTAAGGTTTAATCACCTTCGGAGAAGCTATCGATGTTATTTTTGATGTTCAAAGTCAAAAGGAATTGCCATCTTTATTTTAAAAGCAGAAATTTTTTTGAAAATTAAATTCATTTTTGTTTTGTTTCGAGAATCGTTGATCATGTTAAAAGATGTCAATCTGTAAAGCAAAAATAAATGAGAGTTGCAAACAAAAGCACTAAGGCTCAAATTTTATTGATAGGATGGAAATCAGCCAAGCGCGTGATCCCATAGAGCATTACAAAGTTTAGAAAATGGTAATTTACGGGAAAAAGGGCTACATTGAAACATAACGACCGCTATCCTTCCACCAACTTTGAATTCTGGACATTCTGAGCTTCTGTCGAAGATGACCTTGATTGAAGTCTTTCGACGGATGGTATTACCGTTGGGGATTTAACCTTGTCGGACATAGTTACTTGTCATGAATCCCTAATTTTTGCCTAGATTGTCTTTTGTGAGGTTTTTAATCCATCGGGATGGTTTTTGCTTGTGTCTCTAATTTTTTCCTGGACCGCCCTTTCGGGTTTTCAATCCACCGAGACGTTTTTTTTATTATTTAGGCAAAGTATTTCTTGACTACATCAACATTCGTGGGGTAGGTAAACTCCTCTCCATCCATGGTTGCGAGTTTCAAGGCGCCGCCTGAAAAGGCTTTCTTGACCACATAGGGGTCGTCATAATTCTGAGTCCATTTGCCCCGGGAATCGCTGAGGAATGATTGTATCTTCTTGAGCACGAGGTCTCCTTTTCTGAAGACACGAGGTCGAACCTTTTTATCGAACAACTGACCATGGCACAGATCCGTTATTCGCTTTTCTTCGATCAAATTCAATTCATCGTGTTGACTTTGACACCATTCAGCCTCTGTTAGCTTAGCTTCCATCAATACCCGGATTGATGGGATCTCTACTTCTATGGGAAGTACTGCTTCCATGCCATATATTAGAGAGAAAGGGGTTGCCCCTGTTGAAGTGTGGACAGATGTGCGATAACCGTGAAGAGCAAAAGGCAGCATTTCATGCCAGTCTTTGTAGGTTACAACCATCTTTTGAACAATCTTCTTGATGTTCTTGTTAGCCGCTTCTACCGCCCCGTTCAACTTAGGCCGATAGGGAGATGAGTTACGGCGTTCGATCTTAAACTCAGCGCACAACTCTTTCATCATCTTGTTGTTCAAGTTAGATCCATTATCAGTAATGATCTGGCTTGGAACACCATAACGGCAGATGAGATTATTCTTGATAAATCGGACCACGACTTGTCGGGTTACATTGGTGTATGACGCTGCTTCAATCCATTTGGTGAAGTAGTCAATCGCTACCAGGATGAACCGATGTCCGTTCGAAGCTTCGGGTTTGATCATGCCAATCATGTCGATTCCCCATATGGAAAAAGGCCATGGAGAAGAAAGAACTTTGAGATGCGTTGGTGGTACATGGATTTTGTCAGCGTATATTTGACACTTGTGACATTTCCTCATGTATTTGTAGCAATCGGATTCCAGGGTCAACCAATAGTATCCTGCTCTCAGAATTTTTCTTGCCATTGTGTGTCTGTTGGCATGAGTGCCAAAAGATCCTTCGTGAATCTCTCTCATCAGCATGTTTGCTTCTAGTCTGTCTACGCATCGGAGCAAGGCCATGTTGAAGTTTCTCTTATAGAGTGTATCACCGCTCAGGAAGAAGTTTCCTGCCAATCTTCTGATGGTTTTCCTGTCTTTTCTTGATGCCCCAGGTGGGTACTCTTATTTCTGAAGGAAACATTTGATATCGTGATACCAAGGTTTGTCGTCTATGACTGCTTCGATCGCGAAGATGTAAGCGGGCCGTTCTAGGCGCATTATGTCAATCTTAGGTATGTAGTTCCATTGACCTACACTAATCATGGAAGAGTAGGGATGGCAGGCATACCCAAACCTGCGGGGCCTACCCGCACCCGAACCCGAGTCAACAGGTGAAGACCCGAGTTGACTGGGTTCGGGTGCGGGTTTGGGTAGTGTGAAACCCGCGCCCGAAACCACACCTGCTATATATATATATATATATATATATATATATATATATATATATATATATATATATATATATATATAATTTCAAATAATTTCAATGTTGTTGTATTTTTGTGTTTTTGCTACGGGTCCGGGTTTGGGTGGAAAAACCCGAACCCAACGGGTGTGGGCGTGGGTGTTATTTTGACACCCAAATAGCTTTTGGGTTCGGGTTTGGTTTCGGGTGGTGATTTCGGGTGCGGGTTTGGGTAGTATGAAACCCGCACCCGACCCGACCAGTTGCCATCCCTATGGAAGAGAGAGTGGCTAGTGCATCAGCCATATGATTCTCTTCAGGAGGGATATGATGAAACTCGATTCTGTTGAAAAATGGTAACAACCTTCTCGCGTAATCCTTGTAAGGAATCAACCCTGATTGGTATGTATTCCAATCTCCTTTGATCTGATTGATAACCAGGGTTGAGTCTCCATACACATCCAAATTTTTTATCCTTAAGTCAATTGCTTCCTCGAGACCCATGATACAAGCTTCATATTCGGCCTCGTTGTTTGTGCCTTTAAAAGTCAGTGGGCAGTGAAAGGAATATGGGTACCCTGAGGTGTTACGGTGATCACCCCAATTCCGTTTCCATAAGTGTTGACAACTCCATCAAGAATTAACCCCCATTGGGAACCTGGTTTCGGCCCTTCACTGGGTAGCGGTTCATCGCAATCTTTCATTTTCAAGTACATGACATCTTCTTCTGGGAAGTCAAATCCGACTTATTCCTGATCGTCAATTGGTTGATGAGCCAAATGATCGGCTAAAATATTTCCTTTGACGGCTTTCTGAGCATGGTACTCAATGTCGTATTCTGATAACAACATCTGCCAATAGGCAATCCTTCCCGTGAGAGCAGGCTTTTCAAAGACGTACTTGATCGGATCCATTTCGGAGATTAACCAAGTAGTGTGACAAATCATGTACTGGCGAAGACGTTTGGCTGCCCAAGCCAAAGCACAACAAGTTTTCTCAAGCATAGTGTACCGAGACTCACAGTCCGTGAATTTCTTGCTTAAGTATTAGATGGCAGACTCTTTTCTTTTAGTTTCGCCTTGTTGGCCAAGTACACAACCCATTGAGTCTTCCAAGACTGTTAGGTAGATGATCAGTGGTATTCCCTCCACTGGAGGTGACAGGATTGGTGGATTCAACAGATATTCTTTGATACTGTCGAACGCTTTTTGGCAATCTTCTGTCCATTCACAGCTTTGGTTCCTTCTGACTAATTTGAAGATTGGCGCGCACGTTGCGGTCATGAGGGATATGAACCTTGAGATGTAATTCAGATGTCCCAAAAATCCTCTAACCTTTTTTCTAGTCATTGGCGAAGGCATTTCTTGAGTGGCCTTGACCTTGTCAGGATCAACCTCAATTCCTTTTTGGCTGATGATGAACCCTAAAAGTTTTCCCAAGCGGACACCGAATGTGCATTTATTGTGATTCAAGCGGAGTTTGTATTTTCTCAGACGCTCGAATAGCTTTGACAGGTGTGTCACATGCTCTTCTTCTATTTTAGATTTGGCAATCATATCATCGACATACACTTCGATTTCTTTGTACATCATATCATGAAACAGAGTTGTCATGGCTCTTTGATAGGTTGCCCCGGCGTTCTTCAAACCGAACGGCATGACCTTGTAACAAAAGGTTCCCCATGGGGTAATGAATGAAGTTTTTTCCATATCTTCCTGCGCCATTTTGATTTGATTATAGCCCGAGAATCCATCCATAAAGGAGAAGACTTTGAACTTTGTTGTACTGTCTACCAGCATGTCTATGTGTGGTAAGGGGAAGTCATCCTTTGGACTTGCTTTGTTCAGATCCATGTAGTCTACACACATTCTGACTTTTCCGTCCTTTTTCGGAACTGGCACTATATTAGCTAGCCATTGAGGATATTCTGAGGTGACAAGGAAACCTGCGTCGATCTATTTCTGCACTTCCTCTTTGATTTTTATGGCCATATCCGGGAGAGTTCTTCTCAGTCTTTGTTTTACCAGCGGATATTCTGATTTCAACAGTAAATGATGTTCCACGATGCTGGTATCTAACCCTGGCATGTCCTGATAGGGCCAAGCAAACACATCTGGAAACTCTTTGAGAAGTTTTATTAAGTCTTCTCTGACAGTTGGATTGAGCAGTGCCCCAATCTTATCTTATTTCTTTTCTTCCTCTGATCCCAAATTGACTGTTTCCAACGGCTCTTTGTGAGGTTTAATGGACCTTTCCTCTTGCCTGAGTAGTCGGGTGCTCTCCCCTGGAATTTCTGCGTCCTCTTCTTCTTCAGCTTCAAATACCGAGAATTCAAAGTTGGGAGAAGGCATTGGATCATATGTTTCAATGGGGTTTAAAACAAGCAATCTGCATGACGTGATGATTTGTTTTTTAGAAGAGATAGAGAGAATGCAAGAGTGTGTGCAGTCTATTTTCTGAAAAATGCTTATTATCATTTTGGGTTGTTTTAAGATTACCATTTTCTGAAAACACCCGTTTCACCGGGGCAGGGTGAAAGGTTAAAACAAAGACGACAATTACTTAGACCTATGGACAATTTTCGGGACATCGACAACAACCCATTGACGACGAACTCCTCGGTGAATCACAAAGTCTGGTACCTTCTTTCTTGGTTTGTCCTCAGAAATAACGCTGATTTCTGACGGAGCAGGATCATTGGAGTCTACCTCCCAAGCAGAGTTTTCATAAACGAACTCTTCTGTTGTATCTTCCCTAGTGTTTTCACTCTCAAGAGGATCACCCCATCTAGTTGGTTGGATGTCCTCGTATATGATGCGAGAGATTTTAGGAGTGGTGTACTAGACCAAGAAGTCGTACTTGCCACTCGGCTGTCCTAAGGTGTCCCATACTTCTGTGGGGATAGAGGAGTCATCCTTCTCAATGACGTTGACCTCAGGAAAAGCATAGTTGATGAACTCTTGTCCTGCAATCTTTGCAGATTCATCATTGTGCTGGATATCTTTGGAATGTCCTGAGTAATGATCCCATGACCTGGTGGGGATGTGGGTATTGCTTTCAATATTACTCAGCTGATAAGCATCGTTTGGATGACTCTTTTACCTCAAGTCTTCTGGGTACGGCTTCCAGATAGGCAAGTCATCCAAGGGATCATAATAGTCCTGATCGAAGTTGTTCTTCATTAGATCATCTTCTAATGAGTTAGGTGGAGCACAACATCCCTCAGGATCACAATCTCCATAGATCATCCGAACGTCTAATCTTGGTATATATCTCGGGCCCTGCTTGGGAAAACAGAATGGCATGTGCGTTTCTTCCTGTGACATATACCCGTTGTCGTTGAGATAGGATTTCCATTCCTCATCTGTATCGGAGGATTCACTCTTGTTGATGGTGCGTACTTCTTGAGACACTGGGTGGAGGAAGCCTCCACTGTGGAAGAAGTCCTGAATGGGAGGAAAACTTTCATCTTTAGTAGTCTGGGTACAGGTTGAGGAGAAACCAAGACCTTTCTTTGTCTTGTTATCCGTAGGAATTATGAGTTGTCCCCATCCTTTTATGTCGTTACTCTTGATCACTTCGAGAGCATCTTTGTATGAGGAAATCGAGGTCCCTCTTTCTGATCGATTTTCATTGCTCACCAAGAGTGCTTGGAACTGGGTTCCAACAACCTCCTCGGGTTCTACACAGGAGAATGATGATCAGTTGCTTACCATTAAGGCTTGCTTTCCGCAGACTGTGACTAACTTATCATTCTTGACGAACTTCAGCTTTTGGTGAAGTGTCGAAGTGACTACCCCAGCTTCGTGTATCCAAGGTCTTCTTAATAAACAGCTGTATGCTGCCCGGATGTCCATGACCTGGAAAGTGACTTGGAAAGTGTGAGGTGTAACACCCCATTTTCTACCCAACGTTTATTAAAAATCAGAGTGCAAAATTTTCAACATAAAACAAATGAGATGTCACATTTTCAACTTGAACAACAAAACCAATAACATAAACCTATATTTCTTTTTAAAATAGATACATAGCATTCGGCCTTCACAACTTATAAATCATATTCACTTTATTCAACTAGATCAAAACTTCAATTTATAATTATTCAAAAATTATTGTAATAACAACAATTAGGAACAACAACATAAACAAAACATTTCCCCCCCGAGTGCTACGTATCAGAGCATGACACCAACTTGAACTAACAGTGACTAAGACTTCAACCTTCACAACTATTCTTGAGTACCTGCTCAGTTACCCATAATAGGTAACATCATTACAGAAGAGGTGAGATATCAACCAACATAAACAAGTATATGATAACCAATATATTAGATTAGAATCATACAAATTTCACCACTTCAGTGACAATTATACAACAATCAACAAACAACCAAAATCAATACAATTAGTAACAACAACAACATTAATCAACCAACACATCATCCTAACAACTTATAATATACAACTTCAATTCATCACGACTTAACAACAACAACCACAACTTTAACAATAATCCACAATCCCTCAACATACTTTATCGACTTATTACACATATCAACATTTACGACATAATCACTACAATCAACCTAATCAACATGAACCACTTTATCAACTTAAGCAACATGAACAACTTTATCAACTTAAGCAACATGAACAACTTTATCAACTTGGGCAACATAAACAACTTACTCAACTTCAACAACCACAATCAACACAAACAACATAAATAATGCGACACAGGATGCGACTCGACTATGCATATGCATGTGGTACCATTCGGAGTAGAACTCCCAACTTAAACATATGCCAGGTTATCGAGGCATTTCAACAAGGCATAAGACTTCAACGTGGTGCCATCAAGGCCAACTTAAACAGGTGCCATCAAGGCCAACTTAAACAATGCAATGTATGCCATGCAACCTCAACTTCAACAATAAATTCACGACAACGAAAACAACAACTTAAACATGCATCAATTGCATCAACTTAATCCAACATTGGTCATTCGACCTACAACTTAAACAACAACTCAACTCAAACCATATTGGTCATAAGACCTGCAACTTAAATAATTCGCCCGTAAATCGGGACAGTTCAACCTATTCAACTGTACCGGCAATTCCACTTTTTCAATAGAAATTCAACGAAATAATTCAACAAAAGTCACCTACTAAATTACCCAACTTACCCCGACAGGTTCGTTAAATTCCGGACAACTAAGTTTTTCGCCTAAACCGGCTAAACCGACTAAAACTGCACTATTCTTAACCTCTGTTATTTAATACCAGTTTATTTCAAAATTCTAATTTATGTTACGATTTCCCTAAAATTATTTCCAAGCTTCTGTCATGAATCGTTATTAATCTTGATGCTGTCAAAAATTCTGTTTGTTGTAACAAAACCTGTTATTTTCATTTTCTGTTCAAAACTATCACTGCTACTAATACATTTCCAATTTTCTGCTAAAACCTATTTACTGCTATTGTTACATTTTTCTGTCAAATTACCATTGCCACTTAATTAGCTTTCTGTTGAAAACCTGTAAGTTCCTGCTACATGAATTACCAATGTCATTAGTTCATCCAAAGTAATTAAGGCTAAAGTTTATTTTTATTACTCAGGACACCTTCATTTTTATTAAGGCTAATGCATATATATAAAACAACAGTCCTTTCCTTTAATTCATTCAAATGATTACACTATATCCAAAACACCTTAATTTGTTTACTAAAACCAATTATTTCTATCGTGCTACTTAATTATTTAATAACTACATGGTTTTGGTTAATTTTAAAATCCTAATGTTCATGGTTGAAATAAGACTAATGCACCTGTACAACAAAATATCAACTACTTAATCTCATGGGTGGCTTGCGCCACACCTCTTATTCAATTCCTTAAGCAACAATTCTTTAAGAATAAATCATTAAGAAAACAATTAATTAAGAAACATGATACTATACATGATACTAGTATTAGTATAAGGATTAAAGTACATAATCCCTTTCCCATGGGTGGCTTGCGCCACCCTTCATGAAAAGCACCCTGGCTTGCGCCAGGTCTCATGTTGCTCTCGCCACTTATTTATTTCCTTTACTTTGGGTGGCCTGCGCCACCCCTATGTGTGTGGTGGGTGGTGGCCAGCGCCACCCCTAAAGTGCACCCAATTTATTTTTTTTATTATTTTTTTTTCCAGAACAACACAATTCCCTGCGACATTTATAAATCAACTGGCAACAATTTCACAAAGGTTCAATCAATTTAACATTTTTACACAGCCAAATTAATTTCACAGGAATGCATTCAAAATCCATCCAACGATAATCTCAACAAATTCAACACAGAAACCACACATCACCACAGCAGCATCATATTTTGACAATATCAGTTTCGAATTTCTCACAGTCAACAACCATTATCGAAGAATCAATGGAGACAATCATACAATTCCCAACCCTCATATCATTCATCATAACCTGGTTATAATAATCGAATCCCACCCTTACCTTAGATTGATGGCCGCTCGAATCTCCGATCGGCTTTCCGACGGCAACTTCTCGTAACCGTTTTCTCCAATTTCCTCGTTCTCCCACGTTCTGTTCCTCTTTCTCCTCCTGACTAATACTTCTCCCCTTGACTAATTCTTCTTCTCTTTTTCTTATTATTAAAATAATAATAATAATAATCCAATATAACAACTAATGGGCCTAAGTCATACACTCCTTAATTGCTAATCCCGACGAAATCCAAGCCCATTACCCAACATGCTCCAATAATCCATAATATCACTTATAATATTATTTCTTTGACTTTCCGACTAATATTCCGACTTAACGACTTAATTCTTCGAAACACAAAATTAACCGAACTAATAATTCGCAACCAACTACTTACCCCCGGCTTAATAGATTAATTCCGATTATCAACCAAATGGTCCAACAATTCAACTTAGTTAATTAAATAAGATAGTCCAATAAATAAATAATATTATTCTCAATATTATTCCTCCGATTTAACCGACTAAAATCTGACTTTAACTTAATAATCCCCATACGCCTCTTAAAATAATACCGACAAATCCAACTACTCCGATTAATTTTCAACTTCGTCTAAATCCAATAATTAATTCCTTCAACAATTTAATTAACTAATTAATTAAATTCAGGCGTTACAACTCTTCCCCACTTAGAATATTTTCGTCCTCGAAAATTTATCCGACACGACTATTCCAACAACTTAATTCTTCCGAGTAATCAAATCTCGTCCTCGCAAGGCAACTCCACATATAACACAAACAACGGTTCTTAACCTCAACAGCGACAACAACGCGAATACTACCCAAGTGATGCAATTGACAACTAACATCGCAATACAAGAAGTAACCAACTTAAGAATTTACCGGTTTAAGAACCAGAACACAACAATATAAGAATACCAACTTAAACACAACATCAACGTAACCAAATATCAACATCGATACAATTCACTTCTGAATAACCGCAATACACTACGCGTTCGCTGCGCACTCTGATTACTTTCAAGGTACTAACTCTACTCAGTTGACCTCCAACTTCCAATCATCAAAATCGACATAATACCAAGACTTTCGACTTAACTCTTCGGGATCTCCCTGTTAACACCACACATAAACTACAACTTTATTATCTTTTATCAACATAGTTCCCAAAATCACCTTAGGCGCATAACAACATTACAACAACATTTGACACCTGAGTCCACTTAAATTCAACAAGATAATCATCTTTACCAACCAAAACTCCACTTTTACAAATCAACCTATAATTTAACTTCTTGTTCTACGTGTAACTCAACTCTCACATTATCCAGTCTCAACTAAAATTTTTCATACTACTCATCAATCAAACACAGCTTCGTGTTGTCATCCTTAAATTCAACTAATATTCTAACATATGAACTTGTATCAGCAAAAACAAACAACCTTCAAGCACTTGGCTTGACTCCGACCAATTCAACGTACGTACTATACTAGTTAGCACGACACATCTATCCATTAATTATGACTCCGTCTATTATCAACAATGGATTAAGGGTGATCAGTTCCTCAATTTGTCAATAGACAGCCGACAACCATAACGGTGAAATAAATCATCAGTACCCAACACAATAGCGTACTTCAACTTGTGCCCAAAGTCCGTAAGCATAATGCTCCGCCAACTTTCTAAGGCTTACCAATGCCACTCTTAGTTTCTTTAGTTTCAACTTCGTCAACGATACAAAAACGTTCAAAATCCATTACGCATCCTCTTATGCACGTTCATAGTACAACACGACTTTAAATATTTTTCCAACACCGAAATCGCTACAACATTGAGAACGATCCAATTCAGTCTGCTCCAATTACAACTTTCAACCAAGGTGAAAATTCTTAGCAACACAAATCAGCATTCACATTTCTCTCAACATTACCTTTACTTAGCATCATCGTCTTAATCATCCTCATTCAACATAAATTGCATCTCCAAGCATTCTCCGATACAGTCACATCTTACAAATACCAACATTTTATTCTTAATAATATTCCACACTTGTTTTCATCCTTCCAAAATTTTCAGCAAATGTCGCTCAACTTCAACCATATATATCTCCTTCAATACAGATCTCTCAATCACAAAATCATATTCCAAAATGAAGAGAATTTTGTGTAGGTTTCAGAACTTCAAGAATCGCGTAAATCCGACTTACGAGTAAAAAGTTATCAGCCACACAACGGGACTGGTTCAGAATTTCCGTATGCAGAATTTTCCAAAAATCAGCATCAGACCCAAACAATAAAATTCACTTTTCTCCCTCTTCACAAACCTCCTGAAGACAAATCTTATATGAAAACTGTAGGGAATTTTGTAAGCTTTCCAAAAAGTCCAGAACCGCTTCAATCGGAATCACGAGTAAAAAGTTATGCCTCTTCTACCGACAGCTGCTCCAAAATTGCAAAAAGCAGAATTTGAGATTGATGAACATAAGTTCCATCTCTCTCCCGCTTGCTCCAAAATCTACCAACGATCCTTTCTTTTCATCCAACTCTAAAATTACTCGACTTTAATCCGACTATACTCAAGGCATATTAATCTACCGACTTGATCCATCAACTTATCATTTCCATTGGAATACTTCCTTATTCTCAATCAATTCCTCATCCATATCCCACACACTTCTCAAACTCGACCGATACGAATTCATGAGTCTAAACTCTCGCCGGTCCGCAACAACATCGCTTCAACCACATTTGCACTCTTCCAATCAACATCACCTTGAATCAACTTCTACATACTAACAACACGTCCGGGAGACAAGCTTCTCCCCCACTTAATCTAAACAAACACCTGCAGACAACGACCAGGAACTAACAAACAAGCACCGACAGTGTTTCCCACACATGTCGAGTACTAAGGAATAAACGACATTAGACAACATTGGCCGGACAGACCGACCTGCTCTGATACCACTGATGTAACACCCCATTTTCTACCCAACGTTTATTAAAAATCAGAGTGCAAAATTTTCAACATAAAACAAATGAGATGTCACATTTTCAACTTGAACAACAAAACCAATAACATAAACCTGTATTTCTTTTTAAAATAGATACATAGCATTCGGCCTTCACAACTTATAAATCATATTCACTTTATTCAACTAGATCAAAACTTCAATTTATAATTATTCAAGAATTATTGTAATAACAACAATTAGGAACAACAACATAAACAAAACATTTCCCCCCGAGTGCTACGTATCTGAGCATGACACCAACTTGAACTAACAGCGACTAAGACTTCAACCTTCACAGCTATTCTTGAGTACCTGCTCAGTTACCCATAATAGGTAACATCATTACAGAAGGGGTGAGATATCAACCAACATAAACAAGTATATGATAACCAATATATTAGATTAGAATCATACAAATTTCACCACTTCAGCGACAATTATACAACAATCAACAAACAACCCAAATCAATACAATTAGTAACGACAACAACATAAATCAACCAACACATCATCCTAACAACTTATAATATACAACTTCAATTCATCACGACTTAACAACAACAACCACAAATTTAACAATAATCCACAATCCCTCAACATACTTTATCGACTTATTACACATATCAACATTTACGACATAATCACTACAATCAACCTAATCAACATGAACCACTTTATCAACTTAAGCAACATGAACAACTTTATCAACTTAAGCAACATGAACAACTTTATCAACTTGGGCAACATAAACAACTTACTCAACTTCAACAACCACAATCAACACAAACAACATAAATAATGCGACACAGGATGCGACTCGACTATGCATATGCATGTGGTACCATTCGGAGTAGAACTCCCAACTTAAACATATGACAGGTTATCGAGGCATTTCAACAAGGCATAAGCCTTCAACGTGGTGCCATCAAGGCCAACTTAAACAGGTGCCATCAAGGCCAACTTAAACAATGCAATGTATGCCATGCAACCTCAACTTCAACAATAAATTCACGACAACGAAAACAACAACTTAAACATGCATCAATTGCATCAACTTAATCCAACATTGGTCATTCGACCTACAACTTAAACAACAACTCAACTCAAACCATATTGGTCATAAGACCTGCAACTTAAATAATTCACCCGTAAATCGGGACAGTTCAACCTATTCAACTGTACCGGCAATTCCACTTTTTCAACAGAAATTCAACGAAATAATTCAACAAAAGTCACCTACTAAATTACCCAACTTACCTCGACAGTTTCATTAAATTTCGGACAACTAAGTTTTTCGCCTAAACCGGCTAAACCGACTAAAAATGCACTATTCTTAACCTCTATTATTTAATACCAGTTTATTTCAAAATTCTACTTTCTGTTACGATTTCCCTAAAATCATTTCCAAGCTTCTGTCATGAATCGTTATTAATCCTGATGCTGTCAAAAATTCTGTTTGTTATAACAAAACCTGTTATTTTCATTTTCTGTTCAAAACTATCACTGCTACTAATACATTTTCAATTTTCTGCTAAAACCTGTTTACTGCTATTGTTACATTTTTCTGTCAAATTACCATTGCCACTTAATTAGCTTTCTGTTGAAAACCTGTAAGTTCCTGCTACATGAATTACCAATGTCATTAGTTCATCCAAAATAATTAAGACTAAAGTTTATTTTTATTACTCAGGACACCTTCATTTTTATTAAGGCTAATGCATATATATAAAACAACAGTCATTTCCTTTAATTCATTCAAATGATTACACTATATCCAAAACACCTTAATTTGTTTACTAAAACCAATTATTTCTATCGTGCTACTTAATTATTTAATAACTACATGGTTTTGGTTAATTTTCAAATCCTAATGTTCATGGTTGAAATAAGACTAATGCACCTGTACAACAAAAGACCAACTGCTTAATCTCATGGGTGGCTTGCGCCACACCTCTTATTCAATTCCTTAAGCAACAATTCTTTAAGAATAAATCATTAAGAAAACAATTAATTAAGAAACATGATACTATACATGATACTAGTATTAATATAAGGATTAAAGTGCATAATCCCTTTCCCATGGGTGGCTTGCGCCACCCTTCATGAAAAGCACCCTTGCTTGCGCCAGGTCTCATGTGGCTCTCGCCACTTATTTATTTCCTTTACTTTGGGTGGCCTGCGCCACCCCTATGTGTGTGGTGGGTGGTGGCCAGCGCCACCCCTAAAGTGCACCCAATTTATTATTTTTTTTATTTTTTTTCCAGAACAACACAATTCCCTACGACATTTATAAATCAACTGGCAACAATTTCACAAAGATTCAATCAATTTAACATTTTTACACAACCAAATTAATTTCACAGGAATGCATTCAAAATCCATCCAACGATAATCTCAACAAATTCAACACAGAAACCACACATCACCACAACAACATCATATTTTGACAATATCAGTTTCGAATTCGTCACAGTCAACAACCTTATCGAAGAATCAATGGAGACAATCATACAATTCCCAACCCTCATATCATTCATCATAACCCGGTTATAATAATCGAATCCCACCCTTACTTTAGATTGATGGCCGCTCGAATCTCCGATCGGCTTTCCGACGGCAACTTCTCGTAACCGTTTTCTCCAATTTCCTCGTTCTCCCACGTTCTGTTCCTCTTTCTCCTCCTGACTAATACTTCTCCCCTTGACTAATTCTTCTTCTCTTTTTCTTATTATTAAAATAATAGTAATAATAATAATAATAATAATAATAATAATAATAATAATCCAATATAACAACTAATGGGCCTAAGTCATACACTCCTTAATTGCTAATCCCGACGAAATCCAAGCCCATTACCCAACATGCTCCAATAATCCATAATATCACTTATAATATTATTTCTTCGACTTTCTGACTAATATTCCGACTTAACAAATTAATTCTTAGAAACACAAAATTAACCGAACTAATAATTCGCGACCAACTACTTACCCCCGGCTTAATAGATTAATTTCGATTATCAACCAAATGGTCCAACAATTCAACTTAGTTAATTAAATAAGATAGTCCAATAAATAAATAATATTATTCTCAATATTATTCCTCCGATTTAACCGACTAAAATCCGACTTTAACTTAATAATCCCCATACGCCTCTTAAAATAATACCGACAAATCCAACTACTCCGATTAATTCTCAACTTCGTCTAAATCCAATAATTAATTCCTTCAACAATTTAATTAACTAATTAATTAAATTCAGGCGTTACATGAGGACCGATGGTTATGGGAAGATCAACTTCGTCAATAACTGTTTTTTGGATCTGTCAAAGGCTTTGACGATGACCTCGCCGCCTCTCATCGGGGCTCCTTGAAATGATAGTCGTATCAGAGTCGATTTTGGCATAACATTTAAAGACGATCCCGTGTCCACCAGAACGCTGGCTAGAGCATCGTCCTGGTAGTTGACTGTAATGTTAAGCGCCATATTGTGATTTTTTCCTTCTTGTGGAAGTTCTTCATCGCTAAATCCTAAATTATTGTAGGAAGTGATGTTGGAAATGATGCTGTTAAACTGTTTTACCGTCACATCTTGTTCTACCAAAGCTTGCTCTAAAACTTTATGCAGAGCTTCCTTGTGAGCTTCGGAACTAAGCAGGAGAGATAACATAAATATTCTAGATGGAGTTTGCAACAGTTGGTCCCTAATGTTGTACTCGCTTTTCTGGATGAGCTTCAATATCTCATCGTTGTTTTTCACCAATTCTGGATTACTGGATTATCGACTGGTTAATTGGGAACTTTTGTTCGGGGTTCCTTCTCTTTGGTAGGTTCTCCAACTCCTCTGTTGTAGATCCGGCCGCTCCGTGTTATTCGACTGATGTCGGCAATGTTTATGACAGAGGGTAATGGAGTTTCCTTTCCATTTTCGATGGTTGTTGCACCGTACTTGTAAGGGATAGCCTTTTCCGATTTGTACAGTATTGGACCTGCAAGTAGATAACCACGAGAGCTTTTTGATTTCTCTGACCGTTATAGGCAACCTCATTCAGTTCCTGGTTGGGAACTTTTCTACTATCAAGAGGGATCCTTGATTCGTCGAGTAGAGGGATTATGGCGCAAACGTCTTTGGTCCTCCCATGATCGGAGATTATGACAACGTCTTTGCTTTGATCAGGGAGATAATCTTGTATCACCTTTATTGACCCAGAACTTTAACATGGTCGAACCTCTTTATGGTCCAACTGATTTTGAAGAGCCGCTCGTACGAGGTAGCATCCTTGGTTATTCTCTGAACAAACTCTACAGCGCTTATAGTTGTGGGGTGGCACCCGGCCACACCCGCTTTGTATGCAGTGTATCTTTACTAGATCTGTTTCCATCGAGCGAACATCCTGACTTTGATGCCTACCAGGATTCCCGTCAGTCATACTAATATGTTGTGTAGCTTCATCCAAGTATATTGGAATCCACCAGTGGTCTAACAAGTGTTGAAGAGTTCTTTGGACAAGTGCACACCCTTAGTCGTCTCCACAACATTCTTCACAGTCTTGATAATCGTGTGAAGCCAGAAAGCCGAGCCTGACTTTCTTAGTGTGTCATTCTACCAGACTGGTATTCATCAAGCGTATGTCAAAGATCTGAACCATATTGACTTTATGGTTATTTCTCTCACGGTAGTCTTGGATCCATCAGAGATCCATCTGACGTTGGAGGGCCTCTTGTACAAAAGAGCATCACAGAATCCTGAATCCAACCTAGATCCATTTGTTCTTGTAATGCTGATTGCACTACGGAACACCCCTGGTTATTCTTTGAGAAGATATCACACTGGTGATAATTGTGAGATGGTACATGACCATACCCGCTATGTTTGTAATGCATCCTCACCAGATTGGTTCCTAATAGGAGTACATCGTGAATTTGATAACTGCAGCTAAATTCTCCCTCTATTAAATTTACTACAGTCTTTTCATGTTGCGGCAATGGTTCGTCTGAACATTTGGATTAATATCTTTGAAAGATAGGATCCCGTTCCTAACAAGCTTCTGTACATCAGACTTGAAGTTGAGACAGTTCTCAATTTTGTGCCCCGATCCTCCTTGATGGTAAGGGCAAGATTGATCTGCTTTGAACAAAAAAGGCGGATTTTCTGCTACTGTAAGAGGAGTCCTAGTTTGGACGTGCCCCTTGGCCAGTAAGAGTGGAAATAATTTTGCGTACAACATTGGTATAGGGTCAAATCCTGATGGTCGTGTCGTACGATTGTTATTGTTGTACTATGGACAAGCCCGCTGAAGAGGCTGTTGTGTCCTTTGCTGATATTGTTATTGACTTGGTTGGCTCTGAGCAACCTGAAGTTGATACGTCAGAGTCGGTGTTGGGTTGATAATAGGAGTTATCGCCACTACTGGTTGATGCCTTCGCCTTTGTTTTCTGAGAGAGATATTACTGATCTCATGCTCTTTCTTTTTTTGGAAAGCACTACCGTATCTTTTAGTACTGCTAGATGGCGTTGCATCTTTGACCAATCGTCCTTCTCGGACTGCTTCTTCAAGGCGTACTCCCATGTTCACCATTTCAGTGAAGTTACTGGGAGCACTTGCAACCATCCGGTCGTAATAGAATGAGCTTAAGGTTTTCTAAAAGATCTTAGTCACCTCTTTTTCCTCAAGAGGGGGACAGATCTGAGCGGCAATTTCACGCCATCTCTGAGCATATTCTTTGAAAGTTTCTTTGTCCTTCTATGACATTGCTCTGAGCTGATCCCTATCCGGTGCCATGTCCAAATTGTATTTATACTGCTGAACGAAAGCTGCACCGAGATCTCTGAAAGTACTGATCTTGGTGCGGTTTAAACCCATGTACCATTTTAGTGCGGCACTAGTTAAACTGTCTTGGAAATAATGGATCAGTAGCTGTTGATTTTCTGTCTAAGTTGACATTTTTTGAGCGTACATCACCAAATGACTTTGAGGACAAGAGTTGCCTTTGTATTTTTCAAAGTCAGGCACCTTGAATTTGTGCGGGATCTTTACATTAGGGACCAAACAAAGGTTTGTGGCGTCTTTTCCAAATAAGTCTTGACCGCGAATGGCATGCAGTTCCTTCTACATTTCCAAGAACTATTACTGGAACTCATTCATTCTTTCGTACATGTCTTCGTTTCCACCAAAAATTGTTTGTGGAATCTGTCCTTCCGGGACAGTGTGTACCACTGGTTGTGGCATTGACATTAAAGCGGTGATTCTTGGCGCTTTAGTGTCTTGAAGTTTGTAACCTTCAGGAGTTGCTGTCGTAAACCTTGCGTCTTCACTTTCCTGAAGTTTGTAACCTTCTGGTCCAGTGGTTCCTGCTTCAGTTTCTTGGTCTTCAGTGACCGGCGGGATATATCCTTCAGGGATAAAGTTGAGAGGCATGCCTCAGGAGCGACCTTTAGGAATGTTGTACCAAGGATGATTCTCATGTGTTTCCATAATGGGCGTAGATGTGATCTCTGAGATCACAACCCTTTGTTGTTGCTTCTGCGCTGCTGCCAGGGATTGCATGTCACTCTGAAGTTTTCCTAAACTTTCCTTTAGAGCGTCGAATTATTTTCTCAGCTCTCTGTTCTCTTCCTCGAGGTCATCCATTTTCTTTTGTCGATTGGCCCGAGTATTGTATGAGTGAGACAGTTTGACTCTAGAATCGTGACACATACGCGAGACTCAAGGATAAGAAGAATGCGTTATGTGAGAATGATAAATGATATACAATGACATATTTTTTAGTTTTTGTTTTAATGAAAAAAACTTCAACAAATAGATTACAAATATCATACAGTGGGGGATACCCCTTTTATTGAATTCGAAAGATTGCAGTATGTTACAAGGAAAAGTATAGTATTTTACAAAGTGCTGTAAGGAAAATGGCTAAGCTCATGGATCCTAAGTCCTCTCTGAAGAGAGCTCAGATGCTGGTTACAGTATTTTCCTTTTCTTTAACCGGGTCTCTTCAGCCGTTGTCGGGTCGTCAGTCCTTTGCCAAGTGAAAGGAGCAAGCAAATTTTTTGGTCTTCTTGACTCTCTATAGCATGATGTTCTAATATTTTAATTAGAGCATCCTTCTCCTTTAACAGTTCCTGAATCTTGGTACATTCCACATTGAACTTTGTTGAGAGCTACCTGGAGTTTTTCCGTATCAGACATGAAATAAAGGACAAATTCCTTTAGTGGAAAAACTTCTTGGCGAGGGTAAGACATTCTCAGCTTGAGGGCTCTAGTTTGCACCCAGTGGAGATAAGGCTCCATGGAGGTACAGTTTGGTCTTCCTAGAGACTCCCTGCCTTTCCTATGAATATGTTGCTAGGCATGCACTATTTCTTTCTTTAGTGCCCTGTCATTTTCCCCTTCTTTGAAGAAAAGACCTTCCAGATGAACATTATGTGGGATATTCTTCATCGGGCATCCGAGTTGACGGCGAACTAAAATTGGATGATAGTTGATTCCTCCTTTAGTTCCAATGAGGGGCATGTTAGGGAAATTTCCACTTCTTTTGATGATCTCTACCCCTTATAAATCCTATTATACCAATCTATGTCAGAGTTGGTAAGGGACATAATCCTTTGTGACCAACGTAGAGTACTCTTGTGATCCCAAAAAGCAGCAGACTTGGGCAAATGGGAAATGAACCATTTATAGAATAAGGGTACACAACATGTGATCATTCCTCCGCTGTACAAATTCCTTAAGTGTACAAAATGATAAGCATCCGCGAGCAGGGTTGGTACGGGGTTTCCAATAAAAAATATCTTAACAACATTGGTATCAACGAAGTTGTCAATGTTGGGAAAGAGGAATAACCCATATATGAGTAGGACAAAGATATCTTCAAAAGCAGTTATGTTTCCTATACTGGCAAAGTATAGAGCCTTTTCTATCAAGAACTTAGCTGGTAAACCCTGGATTCCTCCTTTGGTGGTCATGTGAGTCCTAACTTCTGACTCGTCAAAAGAGACCGCTCTTGCAATGATTTGTTCCTTTGGAATTTCTTCCAGTATAGAAAATGGAGCCCGATCAGTGATAGGTAAATCAATCAGATGAGAGTACTCTTCCAGTGTTGGTGCCAGTTGGTAATCCAAAAATATGAAGCAATGATAAACTGGATAGTAGAACTGAATCAGCGTAGACAGGATTCCTTTAACTACGTGGACCCTTAATAGAGACAACAGTCCTCCATGCTTAGCTCTGAAAGCCTCCGGGTTGGTAATCATCCTTGCCAACCTCCTTAAATCCTCTAGCTTCGGAGCCTTGAAGGTGTACTTGTGCGTCTTTCTTCTACCGAAATCCATAATGCAATCTTTCTCTGATATTTGCAATTATTGTTTTAGTTTATTTTGAAAAGATTTTTTCCTTTGTTTAAAAAGAGTTTTTTAGATGAATGCATGAATGCAGCACACAAAAACATTGAAAAAACATGGGTTCAAAGGTTCAATGTCACGAGCATGGAGTCATGGCTCTAGCCATCCCCAAAGGTTATACTATTCTGGTCAATTTCTGTACCTGTAGAACGAGTTCTAGTTCCCAAAGTCATTGACCCCCCTAGGGATATCAAAAACATGCTGATTCACTCGAGCGAGCTGTAAAATCCTAGGGTAGATCTCATTTGAGTGTAGTATCGCGTATCAACTATTCTCGATAGTCAGCACTACCAAATATTCATATGGTTAATGTCTACTAAATCCTCAAGGTCACGGGTGCCACACTGGGAAAACTATGCTTTCACGACAATCGGTCGTTAAACATTAAGTATCCACACGGGTACCTCACCTGATTTGGTGGGCTACCAGGATCGCTTGTTCGGGATTCACTCCCTATAAGTTCTCCCGTCTGTGCCACCCCTTATCTTAATGTTCTCTCAAACTTTCCACATGCATATCAATCGCATTCCCATTGACAAAAAAATGAACACGAATATCAAGTAGGAATAGCAGTAAATATATATATATATATATATATATATATATATAGTATGCTAAACAACCTAGACCTCTTAGGAATTCTAATCCTAGTTTGACTCCCCAGCAGAGTCGCCATTTTTCTGTAGCGTGCGATTTTTGTCGGTGACGCGACCACCTTATCGCCATTGGTTGGAATTGGGTGCTACTTTCTGATTTCTTATTTATCCTATGAAGCTGGAAAGGAAAGGGAAGCTATCTAAAACTAACCTTGCACGCAAATGTTTTCTTTAACAAATGCTTAAGAGATTGGGGGTCCGGGGTCAGGTTATATAATGGGGAGTTGTCAATTACCCATCCTATATATGGTTATCCATAGATCGTTTAGAAAATTCTACTGTTATCTACTTACTGGTGTTTATCTATCATGGGTTGGAAAAGTTTCCCCTTTGGGAATGTTTGAGAGAGAGTATTTTGTTGTTTTCGGGTTTTCTGATGTTTTTGGTAAGGTACTGGACCTAAGGTTTTTGTTATGTGTGCTTGCTAAGATTTCACAATCTTATGCCTACGTATTCCTGTTAAAGAAAATAGGGAAATCAGAGCAGTCATAGTTCCTCCTATTCTATGGGAGGAAAAAGATGTTTGGTGTCTTGTTCAAAGCCCAAGATTGAAGCTAAAGGGTATTTGTGTCATGTTCAAAGCCCAAGATTGAAGCTAAAGGTTTTGACTGAGAGAGAATTTGTCCTCTCTAAGGGAGATATCTCATCTGTTTATCACAGTTGTTGGGTAACGGATTATAAAGGAGAATTAGTTTAACTGGAATGTATGGAATCCAACAATGCCATAATTTCCTTTATAAGGGATTTATCCTGAAGGAGAAAACTTTAACTCAATGTTGAGCAATGCCATTTTTCCTTAGGAATCTTTCATACTAAGAGAGGGACATTGGCTTGGATGTAAATAATCCCGAGGCTTGCCACTTACAGAAATTAGATGAAAGAAGGGGTTTTACCAGGATAAGAGATGGATTACAGCTTGGATTTTTGAATCAACAAGTGTGCCACTTATAGCAGTTATCTGGGATTAAGGTTTGTTTTGATTGTCTATTTTGATGTGTGATGTACAGAGAAATGTCTTCCTACAGAGAATTTTTTTATTTCCTCTGAGGGGATGTTGATTTTTGTGTGCCTTGATCAAAGCCCAAGGTTGAAGCTAAAAGGTTGACTCTACTAGGGAGTTTTATATCTGTCTTGTACAAAGCCTAAGATTGAGACTGAAAAGAGACTGACTCTTTTGGGGAGATCATTATACAAAGCCTAAGAGGAGGATGGAAAGAGTTGACTCTTCCGGGGAAATATTTTGTCTGTCTTGTACAAAGCCCAAGATTGAGGCTAAAAGGGATTGACTCCACTGGGGATATTTTATATGTGTCTTGTACAAAGCCCAAGATTGAGGCTAAAAGAGGATTGACTGACTCAGCTGGAGAATGTTTATAGGTGTCTTGTACAAAGCCCAAGATTGAGGTTGAAAGGTGCTGAGGGATGATCATTATACAAAGCCTAAGAGGAGGCTGGTTGGGGAATTTCTTATATGAAGCCTAAGAGGAGGCTAACTTCTGCTGAGGATTATTGAGATCCAAAGACAGGTCCAAATTGAGGAATCAACTCTTGCTGAGGATTACAGAAGAGTTGAAATATCAGATGCCTAGAGGTTCTGATTTTTCTGAGGGTTTTACTGGGAATAACTTGACCGTAGCTGGGGAAATTTAGAACGAGAGTTTAAAGATTGAGTTTTAAAAACCTATAGAGGTTTACTCTGTTGGTGATTGATCAGGGTTTTTACTCTGTTTTTAGGAAACTTGAGGGTTTCTGGAGATCCAAGAGGAGATGAGACTGTCTAAGTCTACTGGTATGCAAAGGTTTATCTTTGTATGGTGCCCAAGAGGATGCTGTTGTTTTAAGGGATGAGAATCAACCCTAAATTGATCTGATGTTTTGAGATTCTGACTCTCTCACTACTATGAAAAACCCATTTAACAACGGTTGAGAATGACATATAATGACGCGGGCGAAGGCATTGTTATGTAGATTGTCGTTGTAAGTTCGCTGTTTCTACAACGGTCTGGAAACCGTTGTAATAAATTGGAAAATACGCTACCTATAATGACGGTTATTTTAAATACCCGTTGTTGTATGTCTTTTAAAAAATGCAGCATTAGAACTACCTATTATGACGGTTATTTTAAATAACCGTTGTTGTATGTCGTTTAATAAAATAAAAAAAATTGCAGCATTAGAACAAGAACATTAGCAAGAACAAGAACAACAATAAGAACAACAAGAACATCAAGAACAACAATAAGAATAACAACAACAACAATAACAACAACAACAACAACAACACCACCAACAACAACAACAACAACAACAACAACAACAACAACAAAAAGAAGAAGAAGAAGAAGAACAACAATAATAATAACAATAATAACAACATTAATAAAAAAGAACAACAAGAACAACAATAATAAAAAAGAACAACAATAATTAAAAAAGAACACCAACAACTAACATTGTTAACTCGAGTTCTGAAATTTGGTTTAGTGGAGAAATAGAGTATCGTAAATGAAAGATGATGTTTAGAGGTAGAAGATGTCTAAGTTTTAGGTTTCACGTGGATCACTAATAATAGTGTCTTGGCCGTTGATAATCACTAAATGGACGGCCAAGATTTGTTTAAGGATAGTGAATAAACTCAATATGCACGCCACCTATAATGTTGGTAATGACACTTGAAAAATGTTGGTGATGGGACTTGAACCCATAACAAGACGATACCTATAATGACGGTTGGTTTAAATTACCCGTGGTGAAATGTCTGTAAGCATTTTGAAAAAATAAGTAAAAAACGCCACCTATAATGACAGTTGGTTTAAATACCCGTGGTTAAAGGTCTATCAGCATTTTGGAAAAATAGGAAAGAAGTAACATGATTAAAATAAATTCAGAAAAATCTAAAAACACGAATTTAATCTAATTAAGTAAAATAAGAATTTTGAGAATTTTTTTGGAATTTTTTGAGACTATGAAAATAGTAAAAAATTTTATTAAAAATAGAAAAAAAGATGAATTTGGGGTTTTGAGGGTGAAGTCACGTAACTCTTCTAGAGTACAGAATTAATGACCGCACGATTTTTCTGCTTCAGATGCACGAAACAGATCTAAAAAAGAAGACGATTTTCCCTAAAACCGATTTTTTGAATTACAAGACCTAAAACTAAACTATAGGCAATAATGACGGTTGAAAACATAACCATGGTGAAAGGTTGTTTGCATTTTGAAAAAATATTTAAAAACCATAAATGCTGGTGCTGGGAATTGAACTCATGACCAGACGCTACCTATAATGACAGTTCTTTAAATACCCGTGGTGAAAGGCCTCACATTTCACCACGGTTGGAATTTTAACCGTCATTAAAAAACGCGCGAATCTATTACAACGGTGTATAGGCAAGCCGTTATAAGCCTGGCATTGTTGTTTGCGTGTTTTGTAGTAGTGTCTGGAGGATTGAACTATCAAACGATGACTAAGTTATGTCCTATACCTGTAAGAGGTCTTTGGGTCCTTGTATTAAGCCCAAGAGGAGGCATGAGAACTTCTACAAAGCCTGAGGGTCCTTATACAAAGCCTAAGAGGAGGCTGGGGATGCTTTTAGGAAGCCTGTGGGTCTAAACCTAAGAAAAGTTCAAGAAAGGTTTCACCGGGAATAATCCTTTCTTTAGTGAACAGTTCTAGGGTTTGAAGAAATTCAAAAGAGGTTTCACCGGGAATTAATCCTCTCTGGGGGAAATGAATTTCTTAGACAAATTTTTAGTAGTGACAGTCTTGAGAAAAGTTTCACCGGGAATAATGCCTTTCTCTGTTCCATATTGTATAAGCCCAAGAGGAGGAAACACTGTATCTGGAGTTTCCTATGGGGAACTAGTTTTGACTGTGGTAAAAGAGTGACCACTGGTTTGATCTAATCCTAGACCTAGTTGCCGGGGAAAACTCTAAGCAAGATAATATACAGGCATATATATATATATATATATATATATATATATATATATATATATATATATATATACATATGAGATATATACAAGTATGTAAAAGAAAGCTGATAGAACTTCCAGGTGAGCAAGCTTCTAGTACTACAGTTGTATGGTTACTTATTCAAGAAATTAAAGAAAGTTTTGATAACAACTATGAATTTGAATCTAAATCAAAAGGCAAGTTGTTTTGAAAGAATATTGGAGCTTATACTCAAGGAGAGGCCCAGAAATAACAGTGATCGCACCGTTGTTCTGAAAATTGTACCGGGACTTATACAATGACTGAGGCCCAAATTTATTGTATTTACAAAAGAGGTTGGGTCTTACACTCTATTAGAGGCCCGAAGTTTACTTTTATACATGAGATGTGGCTTACAACTCAAAGAGAGGCCCAGATGATTTTTGTTTTGAAAGCGGCTATCGCGCCGAGATTTATTGAAATCGTATCGGGACTTATACAATGATTGAGGCCCAAAAAGGTTTTTATTTACAAAGGGGTGGGTCTGACACTCTATTAGAGGCCCAAAAAAAGTTTGAAAAAAGAAAGATGAGACTTACAACACAAAGGAGGCCCAAAATGATTTTGTTTAAAAGGCGACGATCGCGCCGCGGTTTTAGAAACACAATTGGACTTATACAATGACTGAGACCCAAATTTTATTATATTTGACAAGGGATGGGTCTTACACTCTATTAGAGGCCCAAAGATGTTTTGAAAAAGATTTGTGAGGGTGTGTAATAATCAAAACCCTAATTTGCTTTAAAAAATGTATTTTAATTGAATAAAATTCAATTAAAGTGATCAAAATTATCAAACATGTATGAAAAACAAGTTATGATCCTGGATTAATGTTTTAAAAATCATGTTTTAACCCTAGAATGATTTAAACATCATTTGAGATTGAAAAATCCAGAAAAAGAAATATTTTCAAATGTTAAAAAACAAATAAAAATAAATTCTTTATAAAAATATTAAATATACAAAATAAATAATATTTTTGTGAAATTTTTGTAGAATAAAATATTTTAATATTTTTATGAATTTTGAAAAAAATAATCAATTCAAAAACATTAAAATTCAGAGAGAAATTAACTTTTGAATCAATTAAATAAAATAACTAAAATTCAAAAATTCAAAAGTTTGAAAAAGGGCGCCAAGAACAACTTGTTCTTGCCCGCGTGCCCTGTTTTGCTCTAATTTGCATTTTCTCACTTTTCTATCTGATTACTCAATGGTTTTGCATGATTCAAACATCAATGTTGCTCGTTTTTGAACAAGGATCACAACCATATAGATTAATTGCATTTATATTAAGTGTGGAGTGAGAAATCAAAGGATAACCTCAAGAACCCTAATTTCAGCATGAACACAATGAAATTCCATACACGGTTGATTCATGGCAATTGATTGAGGGTTAACACTCTATATACATGCAGAAACAAGATGGTAACTTGAAATAACATTTATGATGCATGTAATATGGAGTTTGAAGGCTTCAGGCTTACCTCTTGCAGCTGGTGATCGAGCTTGATGATGGAGATGTTACAGATGTGTTGTAAGGACCTGGACAGCTTCACTATACCCTATGGAGTGTGTTGAGATGCTTAGCCTTGATTGGAGATGCTTGGATCACCTTGTGGTACCTCAACTGCAACCTTGTCAAAAGCTTGAGCAATTGACTGGTGATTTTGTGATTCAGGTGTTTTAAATGTGTTTCAAGGCCATGGATCAATCATATATGATGTATATAAGGTGTTGGCATGATTGGTTTGGTTTGAATCACTTCCAATTTCAAAATTCAATAGTGACTTGAAATGGAAGGCAAATTTGGAGTGAAAGAGAGATTTTGAGTAAAGCATCAGTTTGGGTGCTTTGGTGTGTTAAAACTGATCATAATTGATATCTATTTATAGTGCAACAAGTTTGTTTTAGCATCAATAGTGAATGACAACTGGTACAACTTGTTATCTAATGGCTTTCAAAAGGAATCTCAATTCTCCTCGAGCCATTGACTTGAGATTAAAGCACAGGCCTATGGTCTTTTGTTGCAGGGATGAGGCTTAACTCATTCAGTTGGGTTTGCTTCAGTCCATGCCACCTTGATGTATCCATTAAATGCTTGATGCCAAATTTGAATTTCAAGGTTCCTTTCATGATGATTTTGCACATGGAAGGCTAGGTTCTTGGCATTTTGTGTTATAGATCAGATTCCTCATTCATTTGTGTTGTAATTGGACAGAAATTGAATGATCAAAGTGCTCAAAATTAGTCTAAGTAATCGTGGGATGCAAGTTTGTACCAAATGCTGTAAAAAAATAGTTTGTGTTTAGGCAACTTGTGAGATCCATAACTCCTAGCTCAAATGGAGTTTGATTGAGTTCTTGGACATTTTGGAAAGCTTGCATGATGTACTTTAACTTTGTTGTTCACCAATGGACCTGGTTCAACTTGGATCAAGGTGAAAAATGTCCTCAAAGTTTGGAAAAAGTGAAACAGATTCTGACTTGGTGAAAATTTCACTAAGTGTTGGAAAAAGTTACCATTTCCCATTTTTGTGATTTTGATCAATCCATAACTCAAAATCCATGAGGATTTGAAATCTCTTGTAGTTGACACTTTTAAAGTATGTAAGATGAAATTTCATTTGAGCTTTGAATGGGAGAAAAAGGCCTTATGGTTTAGGAGTTATGACCTTGCAAAGTTGGTACAAAACGACTTTTGTTCCATAACTTAGAAAAAATTTGGTTTCTCAAGGTTGCCCCTTTTGCAAGAAACCTCAATTTTCTTGATTTTTCTTGATGAATGATGATCAATACCGCATATTAACATTGTTTTTGACTTAGGGGAACCATATTTGTGAAAATTCCAAAAAGTCAAACTTGATTTTAGGCACAATTGACTTTTTGTCAGATGAACTCCAAACTGTGTGATCCTTTATGAAATCAAGTCCTTGACCTAATTCAAACCTAATGGATGGATTCATAGGTATTTTAAGGTGTCTTGAATCATGTCCCAAGGTTTGGGAGCATGTTTTGGTTAAAAGTCAAAGATATAGTTGACTTTTTCATCAAAACCCTAATTGTGGTCCAGATGAAATTGAAACTTGTGAATCAAGCTTCTTGGATCAATCCGTTGTTGCAAATGGATCAATTTAGTGTATTTGAGGCCCTCAAATCATGTCTTGAGGTCTTGGCTCGTGCTTTGCTCCAAAAGTCAACTTAGGGGTGAATTAGGTCAAGAAACCCTAATTCCTGATTTTTGATGAATGCTTCCCCTGTTGCTAATTTGACTTGATGAATGGATCCATGAGGTCCCTTGGAGAATTTTGGATCATGTTTAGAAGTATTGGCTCATGCCCAGATGAAAATTTTCATCTGAAGGCCTTGGTTGACCAAAACCCTAGTTTGGTGACACTGGCGATCTCGAGGCTTGATCCACTTGGAATGTTGCACTCCTGTGCCTGATTCTTGATTTGGGAGTCCTCTTGATCCATTATGGGTGTTTGGGAGGTTATACTTGTTGAAGATCATGTCATTTCTTGATTGATCCTTTGTCTAAGTGCTCTGGGAGGGCTCAAAACCCTAATTCTTGATTGTGGTGAATGCTCAACCATCTTTGAGGAGATTGATGAGACATGAAGGTACATCCATATTATGGTGATGATTTGCACAATGATATGAAATCTTGTGGTCAAAATTTGGGGTATGACAATGAAAAATAATTTGATGAGAGACACATGCATATGATAGATTTTTATGGTTTGTTTGCTAGAAACATGCAATCATGTAATATTCAAGCATGAATTGGTTCAAGCTAAAGAAGAAAATGAGACAACATTTGGATATATTTACTATAAATATGTAGAAAGCAACACACAATAGTCACATTGAAATTTTTGGAAGTAAACACACATCACAAATATCACACACATAGTTCATCAGATACCTTTAAGAAATAAACAAGTAAAAGAAATACTTACGTACGTAAAAAGAAAAAGAGAATGAAACAATATTACCTCACCGTACACGTGAAAGAGGATGCACTTGCACTCCACGAAGAACTTTTGAATGAAAGTTGAAATAAATGAAACACATGCCACGAAACATAATCGAGACTGAAACGCTCTTACCATTTTTCTTCTTGTACAAGTTCTTGAAAGTGTGATAAATGATGTATCCAAGAAGATTATTGATTTGATGATCATTGGATATTCTCCATGTCAAAAGAAGATAGTCCACTGCAGTTGGACTTTCAACCTCCCCCTTTTCACAAATGTCATCTTTTTCTCTTACATGTTCCACCGCTTTAGGCTAATCAATTCCTTTTTCGGTTTCTTTGAGAATTTCTTGTAAAGATATATCTATATTATGAAAGGAAACACCTATCCCAAAATTTCTCGGATAAAGTATTGGTAGTAATCAAAACGCTTTTACCAATTAAAGAAACACTAAATGTTAACCTGATTGGTAACACAATCTACCTTTTTAGCCACATAGATCAAAATAATAAGGACATGTCACCGTGTTGTGCCTTGATGCTCCACAAACGAGATCACATACTCTCTTTCATAAAGTAAAGACATTTTTCTTGCATGATTAACAAATAGTGCTAGGTACCCAATTTTCATTGGGTCCTTAGGGGTGAGTGAAAACAAGGTTGCACTTAGGTAACCATTGAACAACTCCTTTAGGAACAAAGAGTTGCCTAAATTTGCATCTTTCAATGGCATGTCCCTTTTTGCAACAACAATGACAAGATAGGTTTTTATGAGACATGTCCTTGCTATTTGAACTCTTATACATATATTTATGCTTCTTTTTTTAATGCTTTAAAAGCTTTTCAACCTTAGAAGAATCAATAGAAAACACCATCTTAGGTTGCAAGGCATCATCTAATTTAACTTGAAGACATTTTACTTCCTCTTGTCTATTATGACAATGTTCACAACCAAACCTAGGAGGTTTTATATCCTCACTCTTGTCACTTTTAATATCTATTATAGATATCTTAATAACTTCGAAATTCCTTTCAGATTCCAACACTTTAGCTTCTAAATTTAAAATTAATTTTTCATGGGAAGCTAACTTGCTAAAAGCTCTTAAGGTTTCTCTATGAAGATATTCAAAGGCCCATTGTAATTCAAAATAGGATGAATAATTTATATACTCAAGCTTATAGAAACTTACATTTTTCTTTTTCTTCCCTTTTTCCATAAGACAATTTCTAGCCGATTCGACACTTGAAGTTGTGCTTTCATCACTAGAGGACTCACTTGCACTCTCCCAAGTGACATATTCTCTCCTAGTCTTTCTAGAAGTCTTGTGATGGATATTTTCTTTATCTTTCTTTCTCATAAGGCATTCTTATCTATAGTGACCTTCTTCACCACAATGATAGCAAGATCTTCTAAGCTTTCTCTTCCTTCTTTTACCATCCTTTGAGGAGCTTGTCAAGCTTCTAAACTTGGCTATGTTCTTGTCAGAATGTTTTACCCTATTCTTCCTTATATACCTTTTGTATCTCTTTACGAACAACCTCATATCCTCCTCACATAAGCTCTTGTCATCATCGCTTTTACTATCACTATGCTTACAATGTGAAGGCCTTGATGAACTTCTTTCCTTCCACTTTGTCTTTTCCTTTCTCATTCTTCATTCTCTTTTCATATTTTTTTTCGTATTTTTCTAAGGAAGTGAGCTTTTGCTCATGCTCTTCCAACTTACCAAACAAAGTCGTGAGATCAAGCGACTTAAGATCATTTGCCTCCTTGATGGCGGTGACCTTGGGCTGTCATTCCCTACTTAATCACCTCAAAACGTTTTTAGTAGCAAGTTCATTGGAAACAGGAATACCTAGCACATTTAACCGATTTATGAGATGAGTGAACCGTTTTCGCATATTCGCAATGGTTTCACCATGCTCAATACAAAACAGTTCAAACTCTTGATTTAATGTGTTGATCCTAGCTTGTTTGATATCATTAGTTCCCTCATGGGAAATCTCTAATGCGTCCCACCTAGATTTGGTGGTCTCCCAATGAGAAACACGAGAAAACTCATCAACACCCAAAACGGATGTAAGGATGTTTTCCCCTTTCCAATCATGTGACCACAACTTCCAATCATTAGCATCCCATTGTGCTTCCGGTTTAGGTAATGTAACACCCTCCGCATTAGTCATAGTAATTTCATTTGGACCATTTTGGATAATACCTCATATACCTTTGTCAACGGAGTTGTCATGAATGTGCATAAGAGCTTTCCAATATACATAATTTTCGTCGGTGAAAATTGGTGCTCTATTGTACGCTCCCTTAGGTTTGGTAGCGATTCTTCTAAAGAGTAAATCTCAAGCACAAAACTAACCGGATCTCTTGATACCAGTTGTTAGACGATAGGCTTCAATCTAGAGGGGGTGAATAAATCACAAATTTAAAACCAAAAACTCTTGGCAAAAATTTGTTTTCAAAAAGTATGGCCCAGCGGAAAAATAACCCGAATCGAATCGTCTAATCGAACTTACTATCGAAAAGATATATGTACAACTTAAACTTTATGGAATGATAATGAACACAAATTGTTCAACAATGATCAAGTCACAGATCAATAAAATGCAAAGCTATTCGTAATGCTTATTTCCAATGAACATAAAGCGATAAAAATACTCAAAGACAATTTATCGAACACTTTGTGTGCGATTAATCACGTTTTAATTTATTTTGTTGATGTAAAATGCCAATCACAATCAAAGTGATTGTGATTATATCAAAAACAACAATTTAAAATAAAGTTAAGAATAATTTCTGATCGAATTAATCGAAACAACAATGAAATCGATAATTTGCAAGAACAACAATTAAAGAAAATTAAAGCGATAAAGAGACATAAAGATTTGTTTAGGTAGTTCCCTAATCGGCCTCACTATGGGTACGTCTGCCCTTAATCTAAAATCAAATTGAGATACTTACAATTAACTTTATCTTTGCAAAAATGTTTTTATAAAAAGGTGAAGAATTCTAACCCCACAAACCTATTGTTTATTGTTTATTCAACCACCTCCAAACCCTTGATCAAAGCTTGATAGTGTCACCAACACTGCTGCTACAATCCTTCTATTATCCCAAGCACGCACTTGTTGAACCAAAGATTTCCGAACATGATTCACCGTCTCACGCTACTCCCTTGCAAGAAAACCACTTTTTCCCAAGGCCTTCACTCGACTGAATCCGTGTTGACGTGATCTTGTCCAAAACCTTCAAATCACACTGATCTTGAAGGAAAACCCGACCTTGGTTTTCTTATTTGAAACACACAAAGATTCCAACCCAATATTCTAGGTTACACCAACCTAATTAAACGTTATCAACCCTAATCTAGATGGTCACCCCAATCGAAAAACGATTATGTGTAGTTTAATTGTGTGTATGCATAGAAAAGAGGTTGAAGATGATGGGAATGCTTTGTATTTTGGGTTTTGTATAGGTAATTCACTAGTACCTTGCTAGAAGAAGGTGCGTGTATGAGCATATATAGGTATGTGAAGAAAATGAGCAAAAGGAATGCAATAAGTTGGAGCAAAATGGAACTTTTAAGATGGTAAATCGTATAGGTCGGCCTGTCAAAGCAATAGGTTGGTCTATCAAGGTGCTCGGACCAGCCTATGAAGGTCTCAGGCAGCGTACAGGCCGAACTGAAGTCGTATAGACTGGCCTGTGCAGTCAAACACATAAAACATGCTTCAAAAATGAATCGTAAAGGCTGATCTATAGCACTCAGCACATGGACACAGCCTACAGACTGTAATACTGAAGCATGCAGGCCAACCTGAAATTTGTATAGGCCAGCCTATACTGAAGCAACAAATTATATAGGTTATCCTGAAATTGTATAGGCCAGCCTATACTAAAGCAACAACTTCTATAGGTCAGCCTGAAATCGTATGTCTCGGCCTATGCAAGAGTGTTCACACTTAAAACATAGTTTTTTTTATGTATGAAACATGCCTAAATATTTCCAAACATTTTCAAAACCATTTGTATACATCCTAAGACTAAAATGATTCAATGCATATCTAAACTTTGGTTGATATCGTCCAATATACAAAAACGCTAAGTCACACTCCTAGTTTTGACATCATTCAAAACATGACTAGGTTGTAGAATGCACTCACATTCACGTCTTAATTCAAGATTAACCTGTGGAAAATATCAATTTGGTTTGAAGACTAAGTGCTTTAAGCCTTGTTCGCTATTTAGTTATAAGTTATCCTGAAAAACTTTTATCTTTATATAGGGGGTTTGTCTCTTTTATTTTCAGTAATTTTCTTTACTTTGAATTTTCGTTGCATATTTATTCAAATGTTTTCGAACTCTAATTTATAAAATGATTTTTTTTTAAAATGAAGTTTTTCAAACCTTCATAATTCTCTCTCTCTCTCTCTCTCTCTCTCTCTCTCTCTCTCTCTCTCTCTCTCTCTCTCTCTCTCTCTCTCTCTCTCTCTCTCTCTCTCTCTCTCTCTCTCTCTCTCTCTCTCTCTCTCTCTCTCTCTCTCTCTCTCTCTCTCTCTCTCTCGTCTCTCTCTCTCTCTCTCTCTCTCTCTCTCTCTCTCTCTCGTATAGAGTCACATGTCTAACATAGATATTTGTTATACATATTTTAGTCAACATTTAATATTATCACCTATCATTATGCATAATTTATTTATGTGTGAATAAAAATATGATATCAATCGTATTTCTTAATTGACGATCTCTTAGTTGGTTAAACAATACGATAACATTAAGCATTGACAAGTTATGTGAACGTTAAACCTAAACCATCTATAGAGTTTAGTGTTTAAAAAATGAAAATCATGTATCTAATTATAAAAAAGTATTTCTCAATAGCATTTTAAAACCATATATCAAGTTATAATTAGGTAGGTTACAATAGGCATTAAGAACGAGGATAATTAACAACATTATTGAATAAATATAACATGTATAACATCATGAACAAATGAAACACATGAGTATTTTGATAACTATATCTAACCTTAACAATATAGAATTTAGCTACTCTTAATCATAATTACTTTACACAAATGAAAAAGAAAGATATGAAATAGCATCAACGATTGATCTCTCTAACCGGATGAAACCTCCACCTTGGATCTTCAATTACTCTCTTGATATTTCTCTTTCTATGTTCTCTCTTTTTTTATGTTGAATATCGAATATATGGAATGAATCTTAAAGAGCAAGTTGGGGCATCTATTTACAGGGAGTTGATCCGACAATTTTGCTTGGCGAAATCATTAGCTTTCATAGCAAGTATTATTTTTTTCACCAAGAAGTTACTTCCAGCTTATACAAGTTGGATCTAACCGTCTTCTTTCACCTAGTGTTCCCGTGTCTTCTCCCAACGAGGATTCTTTATTATCGGATTTGGATCATCTCCTGTTGTTTTGTCTCATGTTTTCATTCAGCTCTAATCTCAACTATTCAATCATTATATTTTTTGTTTCTTTTTATGTTTTAAATTTTTCTTTGATGGCCAATCAACCATTGGATTGAAAAAGGAGAGATGGCAGCACCAAAAGGGTAGGAGAGGATCAATGTCCCTTATTATCCAAGATAAAAAGTTTGAAATTTTATCCAAAAATAACTCATGTATTTGAACTTAAACGTGTTCATCTACTTTGAAAAAATGAACAACATTCAAATTTTTGTCGTTGTTTTTCACAAAATAAAAAACTTAAATTAATTGTTCAATAAAGTATAATTTAAAATAAAGTGACTAAAAGTAAATAAACAAGATAAAAGTCACAAATTTTTGGCATGAAACTTTAATCTTCATCTTCACTTTCACTTTTCTCCACTTTCTTCTTCTTTTTCACTCTGCTCTCATTCACTTTCCACATTACCACTTCTAACATAGGGGTCTTCTAAACTGGAATTTATGGGATTCTGGTCAAACGGGACCAACCGACTCCTCACTCAAGAGATTATTGTTTGTGACTTGCTAGATGTTGGTTTAGCATTATCAAAAAATTCCTGGATGACATAAAGGCTAATTTGTTCTAGAGGTTATGCCAAAATCCCCTTGCCCTTTCTGTAGATTTCCTTAACAAATTCTGAAAATTCTCCTGGGTATGCTAATTTCACCTTGTTTTTTTTGTTAATAATGGTCATCTCTCCAAATGAAAATAGAAATAACCATGTTTTGAGCCCTTGAATATTTCCAAATCATAAGGTGCACAGGACCGAGACATTCTTGTTTTTGAAGCTGATATTTTTCAAGTATTTGTAGGTCTTTTTGGTGCCATCTAAAACAATCATCAACAAAGAAAAATTTTAAAACTTAGGTTTATGAAGAATATGAAATTTCAACATCCATTTCCTTTATAACCACTTATGATATTCTTCACATTAAACTATTTGCAATGTTTGAACAATAGGTCCGATTATGATACGACTAGAATTTGTCAAAACCTAAGTTCTTATAAACATTGGAACAACGCCACAAGCTATAATTAATCATCAATGTCTACCGTATTATGATTTATACAAATGTTTCTTCACCATATTTCCTTAATTATTAATCCCTAATGGTTTAAATTAGTATCACATATGAAGGATCACTACAAGAAAATCTATGATTAGCTACGACTAAAACTGTAGCGAATTTGAAGTGAATCTCTATCGAACAGATTTAGTTGGAGATTAGCTACGGATTAAGTGGCTAATTAGGTAGTATAGATTTTTCTAGCAAAATTCAAACTAATATTTTACAATTCATAGCTAAACCACAACTAAAACGTAACAAATTATCAGTTTTATATTAATGTTTCCAAACTGTTCAGCTACAATATTGCCACAAAATTACTCCTAGTAAATCTCAAGCTAAATTAGACTAGATAAAATTTTTAATTTCTAATCAAAACCAATTAAGCTAGATCAGATATTTAATTTTCTAATCAAAAATCAATTAGATTATAAATTATAAAAAATTATTAATTAAGCATTGGTTTAATTAAGAAAATTTAAATTATAATATTATCATAATTGTTGATAATTAAGCATTGGTTTGATTATAAAAATTAAAACTATAATATTTTTTCCATGAATAAGAACACAACTTAAAAGCAATTTCATATTTATATATCTTCAATGACCAATCCATCATTAAGATAACCAAGGAAACGATTTTATAATATAATTAATCAATGTTAGGCATAAACCAATAATATTAATGAATTACAAGATACATATTTATTCTCATCTCAAAGAATATTCTACGAGTATCTGGCTGATGTTTCAAAAGCATATACAATTAGGGTTATGTTCAAACCATCATGCACTTTGACATTAAAGCTTGGAGCACAAGGCAACAACTATGACCACTTGCAACATAAAAACTCGTCATGAGTTCTTGGACAAAACCATTTGTCCAAAACAGCACACAAACTGTCATATAGAAACACCAAGAAGTTAAAAGCTGTGCAATTATAACAGTAAATAGAACTTTGAATCAGTCATGTATAGGCTTCACAAGCTCAAAGATGTTGATATACTTTAAACATCAAATCCACAAGCTTAAATATTATTGATAACTTACATAAGCAATAATAGAATTCAATATCTAACCATTCCACACATCAAAAGTTTATTTGCACTCAGTAAAATTTATTTACCTCGTGAGTGTATCGATCATGGTTTATTCGCACTTTTCTTGAAGTCTTGAACATTTTCTTAGAGATATATTTCATGGTCCCCAAAGTGGTGGATTTCTGCATCATGAGGTAGTCATGAATCATGCCTGCAAGTTAGGTGAACAATCACTAGGCAGACATAATACATTGTAGTCATGAATCATGCCTGCAAGTTAGGTGAACAATCACTAGGCAGACATAATACATTCTGATCATTCTAATCATAAGCCAAACATTAAGAATGCAAATTTGTCATTAAAGATGAGCATAATATGTATTCACAAAAAGAGTGGACATACTTTCAACTATGATTTGAAAAGTGCATTGATTTTAAAATATATCAAGGACCAAAAATTAGAACTGATGACAACTTACGCGATACAACAATCCTAGTGTGTTCTTCGGTATAGAAGTAAAAAAGAAATGAATAATCCACTTATAAAACTTAATAGACTCCAATATCCAACTATTAAAAACATCTAAGTTCAAAGAGTACCCATATATCCCCTAATTTATGATTGATAATTCAAAGCATAACATTCACATAACTATTGAGTACTAGAAACATAGAAACGAGGAAAGCTCTAAAACCTGTACATGGACAAAAATATGTCGGATGAATTATTATTTATAATATATGAATTTCACAACTTCATTTATTCTTCCTTCCTCGAAACATTTGGAAATCTCTTCCAAATAGTCGTCCCCAATATCCCTTAATGGAAGCCAAACCTAACAAGAAAGTAACTTCATCAAGGACAACATACAATTGATTTTGAAAGTGAAAATATGAAATATAACTTACACGCTTGTCCAAAAAAGAAATGGTATATGGCATCTAATTACTTGAATTATGCCTCTTATTTTGTCCCAATTAACCAACTTGAATTGTAAAGAAACTAGCTGTCGAGAAATAACTACGGAGTCTAAATTTCTAACATATGTGTTCTTCCTGAAAATTCAAAGTATAGTCATCCATTTTATATCATGAGTATTGGCAACAACTACTTCTCAACCTGGTATGCTTATTGTTAGAATGGAACTGAATAATGATTATGAGGAGTATCAATTTTATTGCATTTAACAGGTTGAAATTATATTTTAATATAAATAATTAAATACAACACAACAACCTATGTTATGGAACTAAATAATGATTAAGAGTCTCGAACTAATGTACTGGAGTTAAACGTTGGATCTAAAATATACAGTAACATCAAATATATGCATAGTTTAAATGCATAAATGAAGGTTCTGTCTTGGATCAAAAGGTATTTTGCTACTTATGAAGAATGTTTTGCTATATTGTTTTTCACAAAAGGTTAACTTCTCCAAAAAGAAATATATGAAGAATGTATGCTTTTATATGTTCATGTTCATCTCCTCAAATACATCAATTGTCTTGTTGTGCAGTGTATCTATTTTGGGTTGTTGTTCAACCAAAAAAAGGGAATATGAAGGAAATAATAGAATATAGTGGGTGATAGTGAACTAGAAGCATAAATGGTGTTGGCTTCGACCCCAAACTTAGGAAAGATGCAGCACACACATGATTGCTTCCTCCAAAATCCACAACAACAAAGCAATTAGAAGTTACATGAAATGTAAATGAATTGATTAGTAATTAAGAATTAACCAGTCTTGGGAGAGAACAAGCGGTTGACAACATCCAAAGAGGCTGAACCACTTATGCTAACTCCACTATCGCGTGCCCCATTTCTGATTCCTCGTGCTCTTCCATTCTCCTTAACTCTGCTCAAAACTATCAAGCAAATGTAACTATGTAACACCAAAATAAAATAAATACAGAAAAAAGATGAATCGAGTTGAATTGGACATCTCTGGACCATAAGTAGATCAGTTCAGAAAGAAAAACCAAACTAGCTTAAAGGTTCAGTACACTGATTCTATTGTTTGGTATTGAACCAAAATTACATCTACAGAAAACCAAACTGTACCTTTTCAATAAAAAAAAAGGTTCATTACATTGATAATTGTGACACTTGATAAAAGGAAAAGCCAAACCAAATCGAATAATATGTCTATCTAAAAAAACCAAAAACCGAGATGAACCATTAAAATGAACCGAACTGCACCGAAAAGAGCCAAATTGGTTCAACATAGATCAAAGAGTATATTTCACAATTCATTTCATTTTTGTGGTTCAATTTATCAATTCGGTTAGAATTTTTCTTTATTTTTAACAGTCACCTTTTCCACCATATACAAAATATATATATTCATAACTTGTTATACTCTTCGTCAAGCTAACCCTATGAGCCAGTCAGTTACCAAGGAAGCAGAGTTTGCATTTTATGTTGGTCAAGTTAATCCAACAAAAGTTTTGAACTGTGGTTTAGTATATGATATGGATGACTTTGCTAATATTAAATCCTTATGTAGTAAAGGATATAATGGTTCCATATTTTTAGTACTAATTGATTCTCCTATAAATTGCATTTTCATACTTCTTGGGAATTGTCATGATGCTATTAACTATCCTAGCATGCAATTAAGTGTAAACAACAATAAAAAAACAGAACAATAGGAGTTTTTAGAAGAAGAGTTACAATAATAATCCAAGAAACCTCTTTCGGATCCGCGAGGGAAGTTAAGCAACCTAAGGTTACTGCAACTCAGACAACAAAGGAAAATAAAGAGAGATAGGAATCACTCTCTATTTGAAGGAAATTAATAAACCTAGGGTTTTTGAATTTTTAGATCCTAAATCAAATTCAAATAAAAGAATTCCAAAGCAGAAAAGAGATACGGAAATTTCAAGAATGATTATTTTGACAAACACATTCCAATTTCAGCAGATGAGGTGCTATATTATCAAGAAGCATGACAATATTGGGAAGGAAACAGTAGTAATCCAAAAATATATTACCTCTTTCAAATTTGTACACTTTTATTCCATCTAATTGTCTAAATCATGGATAGTAAGTTAACTAAAACCAATTATTAGTCATTCATATACAGACCTATACCCGTGCGTAGCTTCAAATTTATTTGATCTCGTGCCTTGGCTGAGGAAGCCTTACTCAACCTATCCTGCAAAGAATGTCTTAAAGCACCTGTAAAAAATAAAACAAAGCATATGAATACAGACACAATTAACCAATCAAGAAAAACAGCAAAAATGCACAAATAAACCATTTTGATTTGTGTGAATTGGAAAAGATTTAACTAACTTGCTGAGATTTATTGTCAATCTGCAATATAATAGATTTGTTGCTCAAAGAAGTATCTCGTTGCAGATCAATGCAAATTGGAGCTTTGGTAGCTCGATTCTGACCAGTAGGCTAAAGAAAACAAACATTCACGGTCACTTTCACTTCGAATTTCACTTCATATTTAGAATTGTGATTATAGAGTTTCAAAAACTTAACTTACTAAAATTGGATGTCCAATTAAACTGTTCAAAACCGCTGATTTATCAACACCCTACGAAATCAAAATCAGAATTGAAATCGCAAATATGATAAATTATAAACTATAATGATGTAGAAAAGAAATGGAGAAGACTTACGATGTTTCCAAGAGCAACAACGTTGAGGAAAGTTGACAGTCTTTGGGAATTGGTTGTGTCATTGATATCTTTGTCGGCGAGTACTGTCGGCGCTTGACACATGAAATCTGCAAGCTTTGATAACTCCTCGATTGCCGCCATAGATGATGAAAATCAACGGATCCAAAACCGAAATAGAGAGAGAAAGTTTTAATACTTGAAAGAGTTTGCGTGTATGTGCCTGAAAAATAAGGATCGATCGAAACCGAATCCTAAACCAGACCCTAAGCTACGATCGAGACGCAACGGTGGCGCACTGAAATGCAGTGGTGGCGCACCGAGACGCAGTGGTGGGGGTTAGAGCAGAGGGTGGATCGAAAGCATATAGAGAGAAAAGAAAAAATGATTATGTTTTAAAGTAAAATTACTTTTTATTAAATATAATGAATTAGAATTTAGAATACAAATATTTTATATTAAAATTTTAAAATAATCTAATTATCAAAGACGCTGTTAGTATGTAGTAAAAAAAATTGTATATACCGTAACCAAAATATGGCAATAATATTTTTATTCAATTTATAACTTTTTTATGGACTACTTGTAAACTTATAAACTCCATTAGATAATATTGCATTCGTTTAAAATAGCTAAGTATTAGCTAGAGAAATTTCAATTGCATTTAAAACAAATCCATTCAACTACAAGTTAACTAGAACACAGAATTATAGCAAAATGATGGTAGCTAATTAAACATTTTCTTGTAGTGGATGTAACCATACAACTCAATAACCAAAATAGCACAACACATAGTTTATTTCTACAAACCATTAATCTACAATCCCTAAAGACAATATGAAATTTAGGGATAGAACTACAAGAAGCACCACAAATTTCAAGAAACGGAAAAATCAAACACTATGTTCATCACCACAAATTTCTCACCATATGAAATAGTGTTTTTCTTATGTCTAAGTGCAGCTACCAATGTACTGGTAGCGAAACTTTTGTTGGGCAAGAGACATATTTCGCTGGGCGAAATGAGTAATTGAAATGAGTAATTTCCTAAAAAATTCTCTGTTATGATGCTTTCGCTGGGAGAGATTTTTCCTATGCAAATTTGGCTTAGCGAGAATGCTCCAGCAAGGATACCCTTTCGCCCAGCGAAATATTTGTAAAATCCCCAAAAATCTGTTCTTATCTATTGTTTCAAAACTTTAAAATTTGAATAAAGAAAATTTAAAAGCTAGAAAAATTGGGTTGACTCCAAATAAACACTTGTTTAACAGCATTAGATCGATGTCAGATACATATTTCTTTAAAAAATTTAAAATTTACCTCCTCATCTGAGACTTTGGCCTTCATGTTTCCATCATCAATATCAATCAACAATGTGTCTTCATGAAAGGTATTCCTAGAATTAGAGGAACTTCCTTATCGTCTCAATATCAATCAACAATGTGTCTTCATGAAAGTTATTCCTAGAATTAGAGGAACTTCCTTATCGTCTGAGATGTCCATCACAACAAAATCCACTATAAATATGAATTTATCAACTTTAACCAAAATATTTTGGCTATTCCATATGGACATTTGGATGATTTGTCTACTACTCGCAATCTCATCTTTGTTTGCTTCATATCAGATCATCAATCCTCTAGATAACTGATAAAGGAATAAAATTTATACTTGTGCATAAATCAATGAGTTCTTTTCCAATATTTACATTGCCTATAGTGATAGGTTATGTAACTCTCCCTAAATCATTTAACTTCTGAGGTAAAGTTCTTTGAATGATGGCGCTACAACTTGTATCCAACTGAATTGTTTCCTAATAAGTATACCTTATTTTCTTTGTCATGATCAATTTCATAAACTTGGCATATGTAGGCATTTTCACCAAGGCTTCAGAGAATGGTATATTGCTCTGCAGTCTTTTGAAAATATCATTTTTTATCATTCTTGGTTGGAGCATGTGGATAAGGCAAATTTTGAACATGTAGATTCTTCTAATTACGTTTCTCCTCCCTTGCTCTTTGAATTTTTGGTTTTTATTCTTCATTTATTTTTTATACAACTTTTTTTTTTCACTTCTTTTATTCTCTTCTTATGTTTCTTTCTTAACTTCTTCTTTTTCCTCTTGTTTTTCTCTCGACTTATCAACAACTTTTTCAGGCTCCAAACTTCACTTAGCTTTTGTTTGAGTGTTAGAATTCAATGTTCCAAATTATTGATCAGCCAATTTTTTGGTTATTTGAACAATTTGAGTTTCAATTTTTTTGAAGTATTAATGTTATTTTGGTTTTTATAGACAACTACATACATTGATTTAGAGTATCCTCTAATTTTGAAGTTGTGGCTTTGTTGAGAAGGAGTCTGTATATAGTTTTGGTACGGATGTTGTCTGTTGGAAGGTCTTGCATCTTATTTCCATCCTTGATTGTAATTTGATTTGTTTTCCCTTTGAAAATTGTTATTGTTTTGATATTGTTTTGGTCTTTGTTGGTTGCCCAAAAACTTCACTTCTTCATCTGACGGAGGACAATAACATGTGTGGTGGTGTACAATACAAAACTCTCAATAAGAAACATTTTGGTGTTAAGCCCCTCTTGCATCTCTTTGAGTTATTGTGGAATCTTTGACAATTGTTTTATTAGTTCATCCACATTTTAAGCCAACAACTTTTTTTCAGATCAAATTGCATCATTTGTATTTAGATCAATAATCCCAGTCTTTCTTTGTGAAGGATTTCTGTTGTATTGGCCCTGATGACCACTGAGTGTCATTATTTCAATAAGTTATCGAGTCTTCTATACTTTTTGACATTAAATATCCACATGCAGTTGCATCTAATATGAGTTTTGGCTGTTATTGTAGTTTGTTGCGGAAGATGTGAATATGTGTAAGATCATTAAAACTATGATTAGGACATCTTCTAAGCATAGACTTGTATATTTCCCATACTTCACATAGCATTTTAGTTGATCCTTGGTAGAATACATCGATAGTGGTCTTGGCTTCCATGAATTTTTTATGCGGAAAAAATATTGAGAAATTTCTCTTTAAGTGTATCCAATTAGTCATTAATATAGTTGGTTGGTACAAGTACCATTATTTTGCTTTTCCTATCACTGAATGGGGAAGTAATCTCATTAAAATTGGCTCTTCCTCCACTTCAGATGCTCCAAGAGTACTAGAAATCTCGTAAAACTTATCCATATAAGTGTAAGGATTTTCGTGATCAAAACCTGCAAAAGGTTCATCATATAAAATTTGGAGAAGTCTAGTCTTCATTTTTTTTGTCTGGCAATTATTGGAGGTCTGACAATGTGGTATATCCATCTTGGGCTATGTGACATGGCCTGCCACCACCATTGTTGTTGGCTTGATTTCCTTTGATGTTGTTGTTGGCTTCATTGGCCTCATTTCCATTGAGGTTGTTGTTACCATAATCAGCCATGTTTTCTTCAGGTATAGGAGAAATGCATGTTTCTTCTTATTGCTCTTCCTATATAGCTAAATGATTTTTTCAAGGTTGTAATGGGGCTTATGTTTGGGTAGAATAATTTTAGGATAGTAGGCTTCGACCTTTAGAGTTAGGTACCTAGTTTTCGTTATGTCACCATTTTCCTTTCATAACCATCTGTACATGGTCAACCAGTACTTAAAGAATACACTTTGTTGGTATTTTTCAATCATTTTTTTAAGAATCTAATTTTTAGCTTCTTTATTTTCTACAGTTTTTTATATTTACCCTTTAATCTAATACACCAACCCCAAACTTAAATGTTGCTAACTTCTAAGAGCAACCTCAAACTTATTCTTTTGAATAAAGGAACTAAACTTTCTACCTAAATCTAAAGAGGGTGAAAAGATTCAATCTTTCAAGTTAAATAGATACATAATAAGCTATGTCCTAGAAGAAAAGGCTAAGGCTCAAGGGGTTTAACAACATATAAAATATTTCATCATAGGATAGTTGAAAAAGACTCAGATTTTTTTCAAACAAGTGTCTCAATGTGTACTTATCTGACTAATAGACTAAATAAGAAACTAAGAAAATTCTATAAAACAAAACTGTATGGATACTCTCATAAGAAGGAAAGGTGAACAATGAATTATTTGGCTCAAATCTTACTTGCTGAGGTATCTAAAGATCGAGTATAATTCAGTTGGCTTCCTTTTTCTTCTTTAGTTGTATCTCTGAATCGAGAACTTCTGTAATGATAAACTTTTTTTCTTTTTATTTTTCTGGTGACATTTTTCTTGTTTCTTTTAAAATTGTCATTGGTAAATTTTGCACATCAATGTAGTTTTCCAAGTTTTGGTGTGTTATAAAGTGATCACATACACTTAGAATTGGAATCTCATTGTCGTATTCGTCGAACCCTGCTTTGAAGAGGGGACTGACGGATGATGGATCTACATAAAAGTTGGTTGAGATATATGTTGTCCGTCTTGATATTCATAGAGCATGCTCCTATAATCTCTGAATTTGTTGTTGAAAGAGGTCAAGGTTATTCACTATTACGAAAAACACATATCTCAACGGTTGGAAAAAGGGATATCACCACGTTGGTCCAACCGTTGTGAGTTAATGTGTGAATGTATGTATGATGAATTACATCACAGTCGTGCAACCGTGATTGTATCCATGTAGCGCGCTACCTACCACAATGGTTACTTTAAACAACCGTTGTGATATTACTTAATGCAGCATATTTAATCACGGTTGTTCTAAACAACCATGATTAAATATGGACTTAAGTTTATAAATTACGTGGAATGCTTATTTCGCCAATGCTCACTAAACATATAACCTTCCAATATGCACTAGATCATTATAATATGACAAGTTAAGTTATATTAAAAGAATAAGTTCACGTTCAATTCTTGATAAGAGTTCTTCAAGTCCTTATCTGTATTTTGTTCTTTGACAGTAAAAACTTGGTTTAATGATCCTATTATTTACTTTGCAAAAAAAATTAAAGGTGGAGAGAGGGGTCGTTGAAGATCTACAATCATTAAACCAAGTTCTAACCGTCAAAGAACAACATGCAATTAACAGTGTGAAAAATTCTTGTCAAGAATTGAACGTGTACTTATTTTCTAATGTAATTTTATCTATCATATCATAATTTTCTAATACAGTTTGGAAAGTTATATATTCGGTAAAGGATTAGAAAAATACTCAAACTACATAATATATAATAAACTCATCTTTTAAACAAAGATTAACAATAACATTCATCAATAACAAACCATAAACAACAAAAATAATACAACAAACATATCAAGTCATAAAATGTTTCAGAAACATACCATACATGTCCCATAAAGGCGTGTTGTCAATGAAATAAGGATGAAGATAAACTTATACCTGCAAACTTGTGTATATTTAGAATGAATGTCATTCTGTATCTTTGACCCAAGTGTGTAAGGCTAAACTTATCTTTGTCCTCTTTATTAAAAGAAGCATCCATACTTACAAGTCAAAACAAGAAGGAAGTTCAAACATCGTGATACAAGCTATTGAAACAGATTTTGAAAAAAAAACTATAGAGAAATCGAACCTGTAAATACCCATTGGGTAAGATTTGTTATTATGGTTTCGTTTTGGGGTTTCCATATGAGAAAGACGAGTGAGGGAGTTGTAAGGATTTTGTTTTGAGAGAGATGAGTGAAAGAGTTGTTAGGGTTTTGTTTTGAGAGAGACGACTGTTATGTACTGAAGCGAAGATAATTTCGCTTCTATATAAATAAAGTATCACATTTCATCATGGTTGGTAATAAAAATTGTGGCGATATACAAGGTCAATAACATTTTTATCACGATAAATGGCTAATTATAGGTGATGATATTCAAACCATTTCACCCCGTGTACATTTTCACCGCGGTTGCTTCATTTGACCGTTGTAGCATGTCTTCTAGTAAATACCAAAAAAAGCCCCCATAAATAAACTATTTACACGATTAACACTATGGCCGTTGTAAAATTGATGTTATGCAAGATATATTTTGTAGTAGTGATTGTACTGTTGCTGGGGTGTTGGTTTAGATGGTTATTGCACTTCTGGATGGTAAAATTCTTACTGCTTTTCTTCTTGTGGATATCTTTCTCCATGGCGGCAAATTGGACCAGTTGGCATTGCCTTGACCGTTATGGTGTTGATTGGATTCTTTGGTTGGAGATTGATATCCTTTGATTCCTCTTTTACTCTTGTCAACCCGCACAACTCATCAATAACACAAAAATGACCAATGGCTCTTTGCTTTCCATCAACCATGGTCTTGATATTTTCAACAATTAGTCATCCCACATTGACGGGTACATGGTTCATCTGAGCAAAAATACCATAAACCCTTATCAGAATAAACTCATAAGTGTTTGATGAGCTTCTAGAGTACACACAAATAATGAGGCCTAAACCTTTTGTATGGAATGCAAATCAGTAGTGTTAAGCCTTGTTAGATGTTGATTGGTTTTCTTACTCACTGAGTATTCTTGCGACATAATTAATTTTTCATTTCCTTCCACTGAGCCCTCAATAGGTATTCTTGGAGCTTTCCTTCTTGTTTCAGCCACAAACGCTTGGAGCGTGCAGATCCAACATCTTGTTAATTTTATTAGTATTTTATTTCAATATTTTTACCATGAACAAAAATTATGTACGGACCATGTCCTTGAGCATAGACATGTGCATAGAATTCCATGGTGATATTGCCATTGCTTGCCTTGATCAAATTGTTGAGCTCCATCCAACCCGTTCAAACCAATCCATCAAGCATCTCAGGGAAATCATGCAACCCTTATGAATCAAAGCGCCACTCTTGAATTCACATAAAATCTTTAACCAACAGGTATCTGGCAACATGCTCATGAAATAGAAACTTATCGAAAACAAATGTGTTGGTAGCAACAACATTGGTAGAACCTAAAACTCCACTTTTTTTAGAGACATTATAATGGTAGAATGCAAAGTTAACATAAAAAACTAACAGAATGATAAAAAATGAAGAGAGGATATGAGAATTAGAGAGTACATTAGATTAATAGTAAAAATGTACAAATAAATGACCTCAAACTTGTTATTTATAGGCTCTGCATTAAACAAATCATGCTAGGATGAGATCCAGGTTGTGCCACGATTTACCAACGGCCACTCCCAACTACCAGATCTCCAACGTTCTTCTCCAATGGTTTGATTTTTTTTACCACATTATGTCATGATGTATCCCTTTTGTGCCACGATTTACCTTCCATTGTGCCCCGATCTGTATAGATCATGTCACGAAATTTCAAGGGGCCAATTATTTTTTTTATTATTTCAAATTCCTTTATTTTTTCAACTCTCATATTCTCCAACTTCCTTCTTCCTTCTTTCACCTAACAAACATGAAAAAAAAAACACATGCCCATAATAAAATGAACTTGAAATGCAAATAATTTTTTAAAATGTTTTAACTTGATGGTTTGTCTCCCATTAAGTGTTTTTTTACCGTTATTAGCTTAACTATCAAGGATCTAAGGTTCCTCCAATATCGAGGACACTTTTGATATAGGTATCTCACCTCCTCCTGCATTGTTCTTCAATCTCTTATAATTAACTTTGAATGTATGCTCATCTCCAAGGTCCTAAATCTCAATTGCCCCACCAAGAAATACTTCCTTAACTATGAATGGAGCAGACTGTAACGCTCTAGACTGCTTTCAAGATTATCGACTAACCCAAAAAATCAACACGAGTCTTTTTCAGCATGCTTTGTCCTCACTCACATGCTTTCCGGGAAACTTCTCAAAAGGTCACCCATCCCAAAATTGCTCCAAGCAAGCACGCTTAACTGTGGAGTCCTTATGAAACGATCTACCGAAAAGAAGATGCATCTTGTTAGTGTAGGTAATACAAATTAATCCTTATAAGCATTCCTTCAACCATGCAGCCCCATACCTGCACAACTTTAGGATCTCTCTCATTTTGATGTGAATTCGGTGTTTCTCTAGAAGTTGCTAGAAGTGTCTCATTGTCATGCCTCGTGCACTGACAACCACTCCCTCGTGTTTACCCTGGAAATTGGTAAACAACCGCTGATCTTCTAAAACAACAAAGTTCTAGTAACTTACATGATCAATCAGATTGATCCTAGAACATGTGCTATGAGTGTATTTAAAATGTTTCACTAATGCATAAAACAAACATTCCGACAATGCTTGCGTGCAAAAAGGATGTTTTGAAATGTGAATGAAAAGAAATAAGAAGCAAGAAAACGTTTGGGTCGAAACAAGAAACTTAAAGAAAGACAGAAATGTAAAGAAAAGTTTGATAAAAACTGAACTTTAAATGATAAAAGAAGCGCATAAAATCTTGAATAAACTGCAGAAATATAAATGCTTGAAGGTAAAAGCTTTATAATGTAATAACTGCAAAGTAAAAACTTTGTAATGTAAAATGCTTAGAAGTAAAAGACTGAATTAAAGGACTTCAAAGTAAAGGATCTAAGGTAGAAACTTCAAAGTAAATTGCATTGCAATGAAAGATAATGGTGATTACAATCACGTACATTCTCGCTTCACCCTTTTCTCTACACGCTGGATACTTTGAGTGATTATGGAGTTACTTGTACAACACGATTTTTCACACACATTCTAACTCTAGAACTAACCTATTTATAATACTCTAAAATAACCACCATTTGACAATTTACTCCTAAAACACGCCACTTGGCACTTTGCATGTCTTCAACTTCTGGATCTTCGCCACTTGTCCTATTTTCAAATTCAAAATAGTAAAAAATTCTCTCCACTAATTATTTGTAACTGCAGCGCATCATCCCGTCGAACTGACTTCCTAGACTTAGAAATACTTGAAGTCTCAAGACTCCTTTCTTCGACCCAAGCTTTCACCAAGTATGGTCGAAACCTCTTTTTTCTTTTAGCTTATTTATTTTTAAAGAACAACACAACTTCTTTAAAGCCAAATTTGTTTGAAACAGGTAGCGTCGAAATTAGGAGCTAACAAATTTCCCCCCAAAAATGTTCTTTCGCCAGTATCGGTAGGAAGATCATTTTTTGATAGAACAATTTTCGATGCTTGCTCATTCGACTATGAGAAGACATGGTCATAAATGTTTAGCCCACGATCTAGAAACTATTCAGTTTCTTTCAACCACGCTTATGACGTCATATCATAATGCTGAATCTTCAAACGTCTTTTCAGCCGTATCTTTGATCAGTATTCATCATTACCTTTTCTTGAAACTAGACATTTCACAGTCTGATCATATCTGCCACCACTCAAAAATTTCCAAAAAGAAGACACGCGTCCCACTACTGGACTTGCTTTGACGGTGGATTAACAATCCTTTGAACTTCCAAACGCCTATAAATACTCGTTTTCCACAACTTGCCATACTTTTGCATTCTCAGAATTTCTTGTAACTCATTTCTTCATCCTTCAAACTTTCTTCAAGAAACCCAGAACACCATTTCATTTCTTCTCTAACTCCCAACAATGGCGTCCTCACAAACCGCTCCTCAAGAAAAGAAAGGTCAAAAAGGTAAGGTCACACAGTTCAAACAATCTCTTCCACCATTTTCGAACCTTCCAGGACCTAAGGTGGTAAATAATCACCAGTTCATGCCAGAACCCCATGCTGCAGAAGTAAGGAGTATTTATGAATCTCAGGTAATGATTCCTCTTATTGTTTCTGACAAACCTTATGCTTTATCTGGTCCTTTATCCGATGCTAAAGCTTCTGATGAAAAACTCAGTGAGTTTTTTCCTTCCTATCGCAAATCAAGGCCATTAGGGCAAAAAAGTAACCCTAAATAGGTGAAACTTCCCCTGATAAACCCACCTTAACCAAGATGGATCTTAGAAATCTCCAAGATGGCACTAGATTAGTGAGAGCGGTTAGCCCGTTGAAAGATTTTGACCTTTGGATGACCAGGATGGAAAAGGTAAAATCTGAACATTGGAAAACAATAGGGATTTATGACTTGCTCATGCTGTCGAAAACTAGTATTCCTTATTGTTTAAACTTGCTGGCAGCATCCCTTTATTTTTGGGATAATACCCACTTTACCTTTCATCTTCCCTGTGAGATTGTCACCCCTACCCTCTTCGACGTGGCTGCCATCACCGGACTTCGACCAGATGGCATTTCTTATAACCCTGAAACTGACGCAGAGGATACAATAGGGATCTCCAATTCCAAACTCACCTACACACATTTCATAAACCACCACTTCAAACGCGGCACTGAAGAAGTATCTGACCAAGAACACATTGTATTCCTGACTGTATGGCTGTCTAGGTATGTGTTTTGCTCCAAATCTTTGCAAGTGGCTAAGAAGTATCTAACTCTAGCCAACCAACTCCACAACGACAGAGGGGTTTTCCTTAGTGAATTGATCCTGGAAAACCTCTATGAATCTATCAGCGAAGGGGCATCTTGACTCAAAGATTTAGAGGCCCAGGGCACTGTACACCTGAATGGCCCCCTCTAGCTGCTTCAACTATGGCTTAACGCAACTTTCGAAGCCAGCCTTCCCAGGAAAGGGAGAGTCGATGAAACTTCTACTGAAATCAAGGAGAGGAAGGTCGAAGGGACTCGCTTGGTCAAACTCACCCCTAATGATGATGGGGAAACTCTCAAAGGAGCATTCTCCAGCTACATCATGATGTTTGCCAAACGGTATGAGTTCACACCAAGCATGGCCCCTTTTACTGAGAAAAGATGTGGCCCTGAATGGTTCACAAGGCCATTCCCTAATTCAAACAAAAAGCTCCATACTGAATCTGTTTCAATCTGGAAGGCTTTCTTGATTCCTAGATTTATCGTCCACAGGATGAATCTTGGAAAAGATATAGCAACCTTGATTGCTTACCAACCAAACCTTGTCTCTCGACAATTTGGGTTGGCCCAGACTTTCCCTAAGTGCCTATATGAGAAAAAGGGCCATGTTGTTCTTCACACTGCCAGCTTCGACGAGGGAGGTGCTGCAATCCACTTCGACCGGTTGAATGCTCGAAAAGTAGTCCTTTCCCCTGTGTACTTTCAGCCCAATTTTTTGTGCACTCAACCATTTCACGACTGGTGGTCGAAGCACTACAGTGAACAATTTCTTGATGTTGTTGCCTTCTCCTCATTACTTGACCAAGCTTTCCTTGATGTGCAGGAGAAAACCAGGAAGAGTAAGTTCACTCATATCAAAGAAATTCAAGCCTTCCAAAGGTACTTTAAAACTGTCTATCGACCAGATAATATTAGTCGAACCGTTCGTGAAGCTGCTGTCACTTTGAATGAGAAATTTCTACAAAAAATGGATAAGTTAAAAATCCCTTCCAACGTTCCTCTTGAGAGACGTTATGAGATGGCTTTTAAACTCTTTCCTCCAAAGTTCCCTCGACTGCCTAACGCTGATTTTGGAGTGGTACTTGCCCCTCCATTTCCAGACTGGTTTGTCTGTGGTGATTCCATAAAAATCCTTCGACAGCAGTCTCAATCGAAATCCAAAAGGGTGGTTGCGACTAAGCATACGCTGGACAGTTTTAAAGGACATCTTCATATAAGGATCGAGGATGTTCGCATCGAATCCAAAATATATGAAGGTTTGAGGCCCTCAATTTGTGATTTATAACTAACCACTTAATTATTAACTTGTAATAATTGTCTTTGCCTTTTCAACTATGCCCAGGAAGACCAAACCAGCTAAGAGTGTTGCTGTGAAGGTCGAGAAGGAATCTGAAGACACAAAGGTATTTTATATCCTTTGCCTAAGTCTTCTTTATGTGATCACCTTCTAATGTTTGCATCACCTTTTTAGACTGCTCGAAAACCTCCAACACCTCACAAGAAGACCAAGAAAGGTGCTCAAACAGTCATTCCTTTAGATGCTGATGATGAATCTCCTGAGGAGGTCATAGCTAAAAGGAAAAGGAAGCTTACCAAAACTTCTGGAGCTGCTGGCCAACCTTCCTCGAAGGCAGCCAAAATTCTTGAAAAGACACCTACCACTAGTGGTGTCGAGAAACCATCCTCCAAGGCCGCGTCGAAATCGAACGCCGGCACTCATGAGAGTGAAAAATTAAGCCCTGATGTTGCAAATGCTCAGGTATGCACACCATCTTTCTCATAGTATTTGCACTCTTCACCCAAATCTCCTTCAATCTTATTTTCCTTACTTGTGGTTTCAGGCTGATGTAAGTGATTCTAACCCACCACAAACTACGTTGACCTCTGCACCAACTCTTCTGAATAGCCAAGGTGAGCCAACTTATCACCCCACTTCTGACCTTGGTTCTGGGTACAGCTCAATAAGTGAAATTAACCAACCTATCCTCCTTACAGTTCCTCCCTCTGCGACGGTCGAAACAAACAAAAACTCGCCTGTCAAGACCACCACTAAACAATCCCAGACAGATGGCTCTGATTTTGAAAAGGATGATGTCTCTAGCCAACAACCTACAGAGGTCGTTGCCATGGAAGAAGGACGTCTTGAAAATGAACCAGATAATGATCACCTTAATCAAACTGCCCATGAAGGGATGGACAATATGGGAGAACCCCCATTCCAAACTACATCTGATGATGATCAAGAGAATGACAACCAAGACAATGAAGAAGGAGACGAAGAGGAAGAAGAAGGAGACGTCGAAGATGAAGAGGAAAAAGAAGAGGATGAAGAGGATGAAGAATAAAGAACGGAGAAGGGCCAGTCCACTTCACTCGTAACTGAAAAAAGTCCTGTCAAAACTCCAACCCCTAAACCTACAGGCACTTTGACCACTGGTGGACCCACTACTGAAGATCCACTGGCTGTCCTTAGATGGTCGAATCCTCGAGAGTACACCAAAATGATACTTGGGAAAAAGTACAGCTCCTCTGGTAGCAATCTTAGTACCTCGACCACTTCTGGGGATCCAGCTCCAGATGACTTTGCTGGCCCTATCCTTCAGAAAATTAAAAACAAATTCTTCAAGGGAGACATCCACAGCATCTTAAATGCAGATCGAACTGCTCATCTCTTTCTGACAGACACCCTCCAGAAACTGGACCTCTCGACCCTTAAGAAAGAGGTATCTGATTTCCTTATAGAGTTAACTACTTTAGTGAATCAGATGTCTGAAGACTTCAAGCTTCTTCCCAACATTCAAAACACCATTGAAAATACAACTGCGCTGGAACATCTAGCTTGGGATGAAGCACATGCATCAGAAGCCAAAGTCGGAGACCTGGAAATTGCCCAAGCTAAAAGGCAGGAAGAGATAGTGTCGAACGAAAAGGATATTGACACATGGAGACAACAAATCACAGAACTGCAAAACAAAATTTCTGATGCTGAAAAGCGTAATCTTGAGCTGAAGAATTTCGACGACACTGAACTAGCCAAAGAGCTGAAACGCACTATGGACTTCATTGATAATGTCCAAAAGCTTGAAAATGAACTTTCAGCAGCTAAACTCGACAAAGCTTTATGTGAAACACGCCTTCAGACTCACAAGGTCAACTTTCTTCAGTTGAAGTCGAAGCTCCCCTTTTGATCATCTCATGACTTTTGTTTGTAGTTCTTTTTTATCACCCTATTTTCTGGCCCTTTTTAGGCCTTATGTAATGACAATTTTAATGCCCTCTGGCATCTGTTTGAATACTTTTATTTACTGTTCACTCTTCGACTTGCAAAATTTTTGGAAATCATGGCACATTTTCTTTTAAATGTTTTATTAATGGCCTCAAACTTTGCTAATCTTTGTGATTAAGGCACTCTGCCTTTTTCCTTGGAAATCATGAAAACAACGCAGCTTTAGCAGGCTAGTACTCCAACGACACAAGTCTATATTCCATAAAGAAATATTAATAGCGTAACCCTAGGGTATATTTCCGAGAGTAATTTCACGTGTTTCCATCGTTGACTGGCCAATCCTTACAAGGCATTGCCCCTATAAAATCCTCTTCACATAAGCCATATTCTGCACTCACTAAAGCAAGTATGAGTACTTCCTCAAAGAAAACAATAACCAAGAAGGTGGCTGAAGAAACACAGAAGGCTGAGGCAACCACCACTGCCTGCAATATCACTTCAACTGGAGCAACTTCCCAGGCCAAGAAGCAAGAAACTAAGATGAAGGTCCCCAAGAAAGGGCGTTCTAAAGCACAAGATCCTGATGATGAAGCTGACAAAGATTACCTCACCTTTCTCAACTCCATCAATTGGAGAGACTATGAATGATCCTTCTCCTGGGTTTGGTGTTATTGTACTTGTTTCTTTTCCTTTGTACGCCATTTTGGACTTATCTAGCCTATTTTGGCTTTTACAATCTTATCAAAACTTATGTTCTAATATGAATCTCTTGCAAAATAGGCTTATATTTTTTCAAATATTTCCCATTTACCCTTAAGACTCTTAGATCACCCTCAATCTCTTGAACCTCGTAATCATTATTACTGAATGCCTTAATAATTTGAAAAGGACCTTCCCACTTAGGAGACCACTTCCCTAAAGATCTGGTCTTTCGATCCATAGGCAGGATCACTTTCCACACCAATTCCCCAACTGAAAAGGTTTTAATCTTGACCTTTTTGTTATAAGACTTCTCCACCCTTTTCTTTTGCCTTTTCAGCAACTCCAACGCATGGAGCCTTTCTTCGTCTAAATCCACTAACTCATCAAGCATCATATTCCAATAAGACTAAGATGGGATCTCATGATGCCTTTGGATCCTTATGGACTGAAGATGAATTTCTACAGGCAAAACTGCATCATGACCAAATTTCAGTCGAAATGGGGTAGTATTAGTCGCCTCTTTTGGGGACGTTCGACATGCCCAAAGTATTTGGTCCAATGTCTTAAGCGAATTTCTTGGCCTTTTTCCCACATTCTTTTTTATCAACCCAATAACTACTTTATTGGCTGCTTCGACTTGGTCATTAGCTGGAGCGTAATAAGGTGTGGATGTCAAAAGCTTGAATCCCATTTCTTTGGAAAATTCTTGCATTTTTCGACCAGTGAAGACTGATCCTTGGTCTGTTGTAATTGTCTTTGGGATTCCAAACCTATAGATGATGTGTTTCTGAATAAATTCAATCACATCTTCCTGATCAACATTTGGTAAAGGGATAGCTTCGACCCATTTGGTAAAATAGTCAATACCCACCAAAATGTACTTATGATTTTTTGATGATGCTGGTCTGATTTCTCCAACCAAATCCAAAGCCCATCCTCTAAAAGGCCAAGGTTTCACTATAGAGTGTAATTCACTTGCAGGGACGTGTTGAATGCCAGCGTGGACTTGACATTCCTGACAACCCTTAGCAAATTCAATGCAATCTTTTAACATGGTAGGCCAATACATACCTTGTCGAAATAGCAACCATTTCATTTTATGGCCTACCTGATGTGCCCCACATGTCCCACTATGGACAGTCGAAAAGGCCAAGTACGCTTCTGCCTCACTAAGTCACTTAAGCAATACTCCCTCAGGAGTCTTTTTGAATAATTCATTACCCAACAAGACATAACTCAAAGCTTGATACTTGATTTTCCTTTCTGTCGAAGATATTGGATTTTTTAGATAATCTACTTTAGGTTTTCTCCAATCCTTGTCAGTTATGCTATCAACTGCCAGAATTGCAAAATTATCTTCATCAGCGTATCCAAGCTTAGTTTCTTCCAAGTCTGATGGGGCTAATCCTACTGACACCACCTTTCCTCTGACTTCAACTTTGATTGCATCTTGTAATTTGTCTTTCGAAACTTTATACCCTGATGCAATCTGAGCCAAGTCATTAGCGACCTGGTTTTCCAGTCTAGGGATGTGTCGAAAACTAACTGCGTCGAACTTTTTCAACAGTCGATTCACAACTATAAAGTACATAATCAAGTTTTCTTTTATGCACTTGTATTCCTTGGTAACTTGTTTTATGACCAGCTCTGAATCTCCCATTATTTCGACCTGAGTTGCCCCCAATTCCAACAATACTTCAAGTCCAGCAATTAAAGCTTCATATTCAGCTTCGTTGTTAGAACAACGACCTTCAATTTTATACTTAAGTGTTGTTGGAATTTCATTAGGAAAAATAACAAGCACTCATATGCCTGTCCCATCTTTGTGGCTCGACCCGTCGAAGTATAACTTCCAAGGTTCCAGTTCAAGATAGTTCATAGGGGTTTCATTTATAGAATGGTCGACTATAAAGTCTGCCACTACTTGTCCTTTAACAGCTTTTAAAGGCTTATAGGTTAAAGAATATTCAGTTAATGCTAATGCCCATTTTCCAATTCGACTGTGCAAAATAGGTTTGGACAACATATGTTTAATAACGTCATAACGAGAAGAAACATAAACATCAACTGGTTTTATATAATGCTTCAATTTTGTACAAGATTAATACAAACATAAGCATAATTTTTTGATCATGCTATATCTAGTTTCCGCATCATTTAAAACTCTACTAAGGTAATAGATGGCTTTTTCGACACCATCATCATCCTCTTGAACTAACATGCTCCCTAAAGTTCTATCTGACGCAGCTATGTACAATCTCATACTCTTATTCCCACAAGGTGGTGAGAGAATTGGGGGGTGACTCAGGTACTCTTTGATCTTATCAAAGGCTTCCTGTTGAGCTTGCCCCTAGTTGAACCCATCCTTGCTAGCTTGAAGCAATGGCGAAAAGGCTTGCGTTTTCCCACTCAAGTTGGATATAAATCTCCTCAAGAAATTTATTTTGCCCAAAAGAGACTGCAATTCCTTCTTTGTTGATGGCGCTTTCGCTTCCATAATGGCTTTGGTTTTATTCTGGTTAATTTCGATCCCCTTCTTGTGGACCACAAAGCCTAAAAAATCCCCTGCCTGCACACAAAAAGCACATTTGAGAGGATTCATTTTAAGACCATGCTTTCTCATCCTTTCAAAGGAATGTCGAAGATGGCTTAAGTGATCTATTCCTGAAAAAGACTTAACAACAATATCATAAATATAGATATGCATAAAAGTCTCAATAAAATCATGAAAGATCGAATTCATTGCTCTCTAGTAAGTTGTCCCGGCATTTTTTAGACCAAAAGGCATTACTACCCATTCGTAGGTGCCTAATGCTCCTGGACATCGAAAGGCAGTCTTTGGGACATCTTCCTCAGCAATGAATATTTGGTTATAACCAGAATAACCATCCAACATACTCAAATATTCATGTCCTGCAGCACAATCAATTAGCATTTCTGCTACAGACATAGAATATTCATCTTTAGGGGTTGCAGAATTTAGATCTCTAAAATCTATACAGACCCTTAAAGAACCATTCTTTTTAATGACTGGTACAATATTAGCTAGCCATTCGACATACCTAGCTGTACGGATGAACCTGCATCTAAGTAGCCTTTCAATTTCTTCTTTGATCTTTGAAAGGATGGTTGGGGCAAACCGTCTTGGATTTTGCTTGACTGGCTTTTTCCCAGGTATGATTGGCAACTTATGTTCAACAAGCTCTCTCTTCAAACCAAGCATTTCATCATAGTCCCAAGCGAAGCAATCCTTAAATTCCTTCAATAGTTGGACCATTTCGACTTTGAGTTGTGGGTCAAGGTTAGCACTAACATAAGTAGGCCTTTTTATTCCCCCTTCACCCAAGTCAATTTCTTCCAAAGGATCTTGCGCCAGCATTTTAATGTTATCTGACACTGGATCCTTTTCAAAACCCAAAGGCTCATTATCATAAATAGCATCAAGCCTTTGATTTTGGTCTTCGATTTGAGACCCATCAGGTGGTTCAGGCTCAAAGTCCTTACCAAGCCCTACTTCAAATATTTGAGTTTTGGCTTCGACAGCCATGTGGTTCTGTGCAGCCTCCAAGGCCGCTTGTAATTTAGATTCGGCCACATAGGCCGAAATTCTTTGTAGTGCATCGAATTCAGTCATTATTACTGAATTGACTTCCCCAGCCTGTGGGGTCTACATCAGGCTCTCCACAGTATGGGACATTTCCTTTTTCCCATATGACCTCTCTATCCCATCGAAATCCCTCCACAGGGTGCAAGTATAATGAGCAGAATGCATGGTCATCTGGGGTGAAATCAAATTCTGCTGGAGTACAAGGCGCAATATGCGCCAAGTTTTTGTCAAACTCAACACCATCAACGTGATTAACAAGCACCTTAAAATACCCTTGATCACCTTCAATGTTTTCGACTATGCCATCAGGCCTCCAGATTGTTATCTGCTGGTGCATTGATGAAGGCACTGCTCCAACACCATGGATCCATTCCCTCCCCAGCAGAAGATTGTAGTTAGCCTTGCTTTCGACTACCAAAAACAAGGTAGGTCTTGTTACTGTTCCCACAGTCAAATCAACCTGCAGGACGCCCAGAGTGGTCCCAAATTTCCCTTCATAGTTAGAAAGGACCATGTTGTGGGGCTTAAGATCAGAATCGAATTTACCAATCTTGCTTAGTAGGAAATGTGGCATTAAATTGACTGTAGCCCCACAATCCACCAAGATTTTATTCACAGCCACGTTCTCTACTTTCCCTGTAATGTACAGAGGTTTCAAGTGCCCTTTCATGGCCTCAGTTGGTCATTCGAAGAAGGCATTCTGCTCTTCGACACATCCATTGTTCATCACATAGTATCACACAGGTTGGTGCGCTGCCATTTCAGCCTCAGCGTTGGCGTCTAAGTTTTCCACTTCAGTTATCCTATCATATTCTCTTGGAATCACCGAAACTACATTAACAATGATGTTTAAAGAGGCATCAGAGTCAGAATCAAAGTTGTGAGTCAAATCTTTGTCCTCAGCTGCTTCGACTGCAAACCTCTCAGCTTCTTCCTTCTTGGAATTAAATAACCTACGCCCCACAGGCATCTTATTTGTTATTTTTGTCCCAACGTCTTTATTGCCAGCAGGAAGAACGTTGGTACTAGTTTCAGTTAGATCTCTGACCTGAGCTTCCCTCAAAGCCTTTCTTCGTCTCTATTCCCTTCTCCACTGGGACCTGGACATAGGATTTTTGCCCTTGTAATTCTCAGAAATATAGGCAGATTTATTAGAGGAGTTGAATTCTTTCTGGTACTCCATTGAAGAACCTCTTGCCACGTCGAAATTCTTCCATCTTTGTTTCCCTTTCCCTGCTGCTTCAACTGGTTTGACCCATTTTCCAGTTGGTATCTCACTGCTAGGCTTGAAAGTAGCCTGCTTCGCCCTTGGCATATATGGCCTTTGGCCATGTTGTCTTTGGGTAGTTTTACTTTGGTCAAAAACCCCTGGCCTTTGAGCAGCTCTTTTCTCACATCCAGTCTTGGCTTATTTCCCCACTTGGAGGCTATGAGCAGCCTCTTTGTCAAAGATAGCACTGCACCTAGGACATAACATGACTTCAGAGTTTTTTCCTTGGCACCTGTGGAGAAAATCAATAATGGTTTCATCTTCTCTAGGATAATCCAGCTTGTTGCAGTCTTCTTGACGAACCTGTTCGTCCACATCCATGGCATGTCCGTTAGTAACTTCGACCATGTTTATGTCAACTTCATCCTTCAAGCGCATTTTGGAGAAGTGGACCTCAAGGCCTTCAGCAGCCTCATCCATCTGTCTGAAACGGTCAACAATTTCTTTTGTTACGATCTGCAATTTTGACGCTTCAGCTTTGTCATGGGTCTCAACTGTGGACTCGACGTCGAACCTTTGGACTTCAGGAGATGTCTTAAAGTAGTGTTCAGCTGCCATACATATCAAATGCTCAAGCTCGCAACCATCCATTTCCTCGATTTCTCTAATAAACACGACATCATTGGCAAGGTCCCCAGTAACCTCGACCACTGTGGTATTTCTGTCAAGAGCTTCATTGGTGCTAACACTATCTGAGCTGCTATCAGATTCCTCAGCTAGTTCGACCATGTTAACCTCATGGGGCTCTGTGTAATTTGCTTCAGCTACTTCAAGAATGTTGGTATCAATTTTCATCTGGGTCTTAGTCTTCTCCCCAAATTTGAGTATGCCTTCCTGGATAGCATTCTGCACCAGATCCCTGAAAAGAAAACATTGAGAAGTTTTATGACCCAAATAATTATGGTATTTACAAAAATCTCTCTTTTTCCTTTGCTCTAAAGGTGGTACTTTAGCACCAGGAGGCACTAGTATTTGACCATCCTTAACTAACAAATAAAAAATTTCGTCACATTTAGTGATGTCGAAAGTGTATGTTTTCTTTGGGAACCTATCGTTCTTTTCGGTTTCGACAGGTTTTTTCCCATTTGAAGGGACTAATAATTTACAAGAATAAGGAGGACCTTGCTTAAGTTCAGCAATATCTATTTCGTTGTCGTCAAATTTAACAGGCTCATCATATAACTCTTCGATGCCCTCCTGGTATTCGACGTAAGCTATCTTCTTGTTTTTGTTCGCCTTAGCTTTCTCGTCCTTGAGACGCTCTAGCTGTCGAACTCTATCAGCCAATTGGGCCATATCCCTCAAATACTGGGTGTCTAGTTTTTTCCTGATAGAGTAATCAAGGCCACCGGCGGCCATTTCGACAAGTTCATGCTCAGGCACTTGTGTAAAGCACCCAACCTTGAGTAGTGGAAACTTATTCAAGTAATCATTTATTGGCTCATTGAACTTTTGTTTCACACTAGCCAATTCCTTCAAACTAATTTTAGTCTGCCCCATGTAAAATTGCTCATGGAATAGACGTTCTAACTGGGTCCAGTTACAAATTGAGCCAGATGGTAATGTAGTGAACCACGTAAATGAATTTTTAGTGAGGGAACTAGGGAAATACTTCACCCTTAGACTCTCATCATTTGCAATCTCGCCAGATTCGATCAGGTAGCGCGCCACATGTTCGACGGTAGACTCTGTAGTGTCCCCTGAAAACTTAGTAAACTTTGGTACTTTCGTCCTGGGGGGCAATTCGGCTTGGAGTATATAGTCTACTATAGGCGAAGTGAAGTTTGGCCTAGTAAAACCCATATTCAAACCATTTCGAGCCATTATTCTCTCGACCATGGCTGCCAAATTGTTCTCCGCTGCTATATTATTGCGTCGAACCTGATTCACCACACGATCAACATTTTGATTTCTGTTTACTAGCATCGCCCTTGGTTTTTCCTCTTCAAGTATAGGTGTTTGATTTCTAGGAGGCTCCTCCCTAGGTGGTTCGACCAACTCTGGATTCACCGGACTCACTTGTTGAGCGTTTTCCCTCATCTCGACTCCTTGATTTTGGTGTTGAACAGGAGCGGGCATTCCCATGAATTCTGCTATACGTGTCATCTGGGCTATCATCATTTGATTGGTTCGAGTAGTATTCTGGATCAATGGCTGGAAATATCTCCCATTGTCTGAGACAAAGTATGTACCATTTGCATGTTGCTCTCATCCATCTGTTGCCTCAAATATGTTGCAGATTCGTTTGTTAAGCTGGGCCCTTGAGCAGAATATCCCACACCTATAGACTGGCTATTTTGACCCATATTAATTCGAGAACCTGACTCCTGTAAAGGGGAAGATATCACATTCTCTGAAAATACTGGGGGTACATTACGCAAATTCTGCATCATCGACGTTGGCATGCCATAGATTGGGTTCCTAGGCAGAGGCTGTGAAAATCCTGGGGGAGGAAATTGCCTAAACGTTGAAATTCCTCCTGGCGGAGTCTGAGGATTTGTCACTGATGGGCCAATGTACTCCAGGACTGGCTGTGTGTAAGGCCTCACATATGTCACCCCTATTACCGCTGTCGAAGGCATTGGCTCTATCACCATGGTTGATACTGTTGGCCCTCCTGACGAAGGAACCGGAGTTGGCGCCACAGTACTTCTTGGTAATTCTTGAGGATTGATGGTGCTGTTCTGAGCGCTTGAACTACTTGGTTGAGGATTCGTCCCAGCAGAACTGGGGTTTGGATTTCCTTGGCCAGATGCCATTTTCCTCGTGTTTCTTCTCTTTGGTCTATATTCGTTTGAATTGGCTACCTTTCCACTTCTCAAGTGCATACAATGAAGTATGCCACAATCTCGACCAATGAAACGAAAAAATTTCAAAAAGGCAGTTATAAAACTTCCTTTTGACAGTTATTTAAAAGTTACGAACTTCCAAATACACGTTTAGCACTGTCCCACTGGGCGTGCCAATTTGTTTACCCTGGAAATTGGTAAACAACCGCTGATCTTCTAAAACAACAAAGTTCTAGTAACTTACAGGATCAATCAAATTGATCCTAGGACATGTGCTATGAGTGTATTTAAAATATTTCACTAATGCATAAAACAAACATTCCGACAATGCTTGCGTGCAAAAAGGATGTTTTGAAATGTGAATGAAAAGTAATAAGAAGCAAGAAAACGTTTGGGTCGAAACAAGAAACTTAAAGAAAGACTGAAATGTAAAGAAAAGTTTAATAAAAACTGAACTTTAAATGATAAAAGAAGCACATAAAATCTTGAATAAACTGCAGAAATATAAATGCTTGAAGGTAAAAGCTTTATAATGTAAGAACTGCAAAGTAAAAACTTTGTAATGTAAAATGCTTAGAAGTAAAAGACTGAATTAAAGGACTTTAAAGTAAAGGATCTAAGGTAGAAACTTCAAAATAAATTGCATTGCAATGAAAGATAATGGTGATTACAATCACGTACATTCTCGCTTCACCCTTTTCTCTACACGCTGGATACTTTGAGTGATTATCGAGTTACTTGTACAACACGATTTTTCACACACATTCTAACTCTAGAACTAACCTATTTATAATACTCTAAAATAGCCATCATTTGATAGTTTACTCCTAAAACACGCCACTTGGCACTTTGCATGTCTTCAACTTCTGCATCTTCGCCACTTGTCCTCTTTTCAAATTCAAAATAGTAGAAAATTCCTTCCACTAATTATTTGTAACTGCAGCGCATCATCCCGTCAAACTGACTTCCTAGACTTAGAAATACTTGAAGTCTCAAGACTCCTTTCTTCGACCCAAGCTTTCACCAAGTATGGTCGAAACCTCTTTTTTTTAGCTTATTTATTTTTAAAGAACAACACAACTTCTATAAAGCTAAATTTGTTTGAAACAGGTAGCGTCGAAATTAGGAGCTAACAAATTGCCCCCCAAAAATGTCCTTTCGCCAGTATCGGTAGGAAGATCATTTTTTGATAGAACAATTTTCGATGCTTGCTCATTCAACTATGAGAAGACATGGTCATAACTATTTAGCCCACGATCTAGAAACTATTCAGTTTCTTTCAACCACGCTTATGACGTCATATCATAATGGTGAATCTTCAAACGTCTTTTCAGCCGTATCTTTGATCAGTATTCGTCATTACCTTTTCTTGAAACTAGACATTTCACAGTCTAATCATATCTGCCACCACTCAAAAATTTCCAAAAAGAAGACACGCGTCCCACTACTGGACTTGCTTTGACGGTGGATTAACAATCCTTTGAACTTCCAAACGCCTATAAGGTTATCCACACCACTTATGGTCCAAAAAAAAAACAAAAGGAACGTATAAAAAACATAATTAAAAAAAACCCCAACTCCTAGTGTTACGTATCAGAGCGACTCTTCTAAAATACCCGACCGATATCAACATAGTGGTGCTTCTCCAATTACCCAGTGACTTGCTTATCTGTACTTCAAAGAGCACAGACACACAAACACAAAACGGGTGAGATTCATATTCAAATAATAATCGGTGTTAAAACATGGTAAGGAGTAGTATCATATTTAATTATCACAAATCACACTTTGATAATTCACAATTCACACCACAATATGCTAACACCAAATTATAATGCAATGAGGCACTATTACTTGACTCAATGCATGCGGTACCATTTTATAATCAAAGATTCTTTATAAGAATTTGATTCCCCCTTTGGAATCCCAAACTCCCCCTTCGAACATAGATATATCTCCACCAAAACAACAACACGAATGCATGAAATATTTTATGCAACTGATACAAGTCGTCATAATAATAATAATAATAATAATAATAATAATAATAATAATAATAATAATAATAATAATAATAATAATAATAATAATAATAATATGTCATCCACAATCAATCACCTGAGTACAATCATGCACTCAGTAATCCACCCTTCTGGACTACCATCAACATCAACAACTACATTGGTTTGATCAATCATACACATCTATCCAAATATCATAAAAAATATTACTTCTAAAGCCTTTAGGAAACCCTTTTTTCCCATCTGCAACTACTGTCAGATAAAACTGTCAAAACAGAAAACTTCCAGAAACAAAGTTGTAGCTTACCGAGTAAGCTAAATCACCCTTTAAACCCCACTCAAAAATGTTTTATGAGTAAAAATTTATGTTAAAAATCATACAGGCTTGCAATTCTGAAAAACTGATATTTTATAAAAATTTCAGCATGAATTAACCAATACCAAATGCCTAGAAAATTCTCCTTAACACCAGAAACATTCCATTGTAGTGCTCTTTAAACACTCATGACCATCATATAATACTTCTTCCATAATCACAATCATTCAACAACATATTGCAACTTTCATACCATTTTCATCATGAGCAATGTTCACCTTAAAAAAATTCAGCATACCCAACCATTGCAATTTACACAATAACAATCATTATAACATCATTAATCATCAATAAACATCAACAAATTCAATTTCAAACAAAAAAGCATCAATTCAATCCAAAATCATACAATTCACAAAATCTAAGAGGGAAGAACCCTCACTATCCTCTCATGTTAAAATCACCCTTATTAAAATAGAAATTCTCCCCATTACCTTTGATTTTTCTTAGCTTTTGCAACAATGGTGATTCTCTTGCAAGACTCCTTTTCCCTAGCTCTCTCTTCCCTTAGTTCTTCTCTTTCTCCTTTCTTTTTCATGTAACTGAAAAACCTATTCTCTCTTCTCTCTATTCTCTTTCTTCTCGCTCAGACACTTGTAATGAGCAGACCGAGCTTTTCTATCCTCATAAAAAATCTACTCTTGTTCACTAGTTCAGGGAACCGGCGAATCTGTTGATATCCAATGCCTTGCTTGATTTCAGGGCGTAACCCATTCTCAAACTTAATGCACTTATAAGCTTCCGCAACTACATCATTGTAATGCGGACAGAATTTCACGAGCTCCTCGAACATAGCGGCACATTCAGCAACAAAAGGACTCCCCTACTTCAATTACACAAATTTAATCTCTTTCTTTCCGTGAACATCTTCTAGAAAATACTTCTCAAGAAACTATCCTCTGAACACAACCCAAGTAATTTCATTCCCTACAGCTTCCAATATCTGGTGGGTGTTACCCCACTTATCTTCAGCTTCTTCTTCTAGCATATGAGTACCAAACTGCACCATTTGTGCTTCAGTACACATCATAACTATGAAGATCTTTTCAATATATTTTAGCCAAGTCTGAACTCCGTCATGATCATACATGCCCTTGAAGGTAGGTGTATTGCTCCTCTAAAATCTTCCCAAGTAACAAAATTCATCATTCACCACATTCTGGTTGTTGTTATGAACAGCCTGAGGCACTGCTTACAAAGTGGAGGCAATAGCAATATCATTCCTCCCAGCCATATTATGAAAAATACCAACAAAACAAGATTAGAAAGATTTAACATCGACTATGTTCACACCATAGTCTTACACTACTAATACTCTACAACATCTGGCCGGACTGACCGACCTGCTCTCATACCACTTTTAACGCCCCAGACTGCTTTCAGGATTATCGACTAAACCCACAAACCAACACAGATCTTTTTCAGCATGCTTTGTCTTCACTCACATGCTTTTTAGGAAACTTCCCAGAAGGTCACCCATCCCAAAATTGCTCCAAGGCAAGCACACTTAACTGTGGAGTTCTTATGGAACGGTCTACCGAAAAGAATATGCATCTTGTTAGTATAAGTAATACCAATTAATCCTTATAAGTCTTCCTTCAACCATGCATCCTCATACTTGCACAACCTCAGGATCTCTCTCATTCCGATGTGAATTTGGTGTTTCTCTAGAAGCTTTTAGAAGTGTCTAATGGTCATGCTTTATGCACCGACAACCACTCCCTCGCCCTAGGGTGTTACACAGACAACTTAAAATTCAGCCTCCCGTGAAAAAGTCTAAGCCTAAAGTTTTAGAGTATGACTAGTTGTCCTAGATATAACTCTTTTCTCACCAAGTTTTTGTCATGATACCTTTTTGTCCTCTCCTTTTATATCACTAATTTCTCATAATCTCACAACCTTATTTCCTTTAACTCATCTAATTTCAAGAGTATCTTTCTTCCCTCTACTTTCTCATCAAAGTTTAAAGACTTAACAACCCAATAAGATTTCTATTCCAACTCTACAAGAAGATGACAAGCCTTGCCGTAAACAAGTTGATACCGAGAGAATCTCATATGTTACTTGAAAGTTGTCATATAATCCCAAAGATCATCATCTAACTTTTTGGACCAATCTTTTCTAGATATGGCAACTGTCTTTTCTAGGATTTATTTTAATTGCTTGTTTGACACTTCCACTTGACCACAATCAGTGAATGATAAGGTGTAGACACTTTGTTATTGACATTTAACTTCACCAACACACTTTCTATATACTTATTGCATAAATGCTTCCCCTCATCACTGATTAAGACTATACGGGTTCCGAACCTAACAAAAACATTCTTTTTAAAAAATTTAATGACAATGTGGAAATCATTAGCTACACAAACAGATGCTTCAACCCACTTTGTAATGTAATCCACATAAACTATAATATATTGAAAAAGATGCGATAAAGGAAAAAGACCCATAAAATCTATACCCCAACAATAAAAAGGTTTTACCTTAAGGATTCCATTTTGAGTGATTTCATCCCTCTTGGAAATATTATATGATTTTTTGACATTGAGTGAAAATTTTCACATAAATCCTACAATACTTGAAAAGGGTAGGCAATAAGAAACTACATTGGAAGACTTTTGTAGTTGTCCTCTAACCACTATGATGGCCTCCATAATCTGATCAATGGCAGTACCACATTATACTATTAGCTTCATTATCTGTAACACTTCGTCTAATCAATCTTTCATGACTTATCTTAAATAATTAAGGGCCATCCCACAAATATAAGTTAGCTTATTTGTAGAATTGTTCCTTTTTTTGCTAGGTGTACTCTTCACATATATTTTTTATAGCTTTTAGCTGTACATATATGCAAACTATGGTCTTTCATTGATGGATAACAAGTGCTCATCCGGGAATTCTTCATTGATTTTCTTATCCTTTTGAGTCATTGATGCATTTTCCAACCTTAACAAATGACCAACCACTATACTTTCTACTCTTTTCTTGTCCTTAATTTCCATATCAACTATTGTAGCAACAATACCCACCTTAGCAATCAGGGTTTGGAACCCCCCTTAGTGAATAAATACATTAACATTGCATGATCTATAAAAATAACAACTTTGGAACCATAAAGATAAGGACACAATTTTTCTAGTGCAAATACTATAGCTAGCAACTCATTTTCAATTGTTATGCAATTCAATTGATTTTCATTCAAAACTTTTCTGGCATAGTAGATATAATGAAAAAAATTTCTCTGTTCGTTGGCTTAAACATTCATCATTAAATTTAAAATCATTCTCCTTCACCAGTAAATTACAGAGAGGTTTTGAAGTTTCGGAGAAGTCTTTTATGAAACGTCGATAAAATCTTGTGTGTCCTAAAAACTTCTCACCCCTTTCACATTAGTGGGAGGTGGCAACTTTTGAATTACTTGTATTTTCACTTGATCTACCATGATGCCTTTCGAACAAATTTTGTGCCCAAAAACAATATCTTCAATCAACATAAAGTGGCATTTTTTCTAATTTAAAATTAAGTTTGATTTGAAGCATTTCTTAAGAATGACATTGAGGTTATCAAGGAAATTATAAAATCACCCGTAAAATCTTCCAAAATCTACAGGAAACGAAAAATCATTGACTCAGACCAATGCATCTTCTTGAACCCCATATGGATATGTGATAGATCTGAATGCTAAAGTCAAAGTCATATGAATAGGCTTTGGTTCCCCATATTCAAGCTTATTCATCATAGATAGAGGCATCTAATTGATGTTTTCCCCTAAATCACAAAGTTCATTCCCTATGTTTAATTTTCCAATGGTACAAGGAACAATGAATTGCCCTGGATCTTTAAGTTTAGGTGGTAAATTCCTTTGAATTATGGAACTACATTTTTCACTCAAAGTTATGTTCTCATCATACCCCCCGACTTATGCTTACTTGTGATTAATTCTTTCATGAATTTATTGTACACTGATATTTGATCTAAAGCTTCACAAAATGGGATACTAACTTAGAGTTTGGTAAACAAATCCATAAAGTTTTTTAACTTCCCGACTTCCATCTCTTTCTTGGGTTTCTTCTTCGAAATTGGGTAAGGAGTTTTAACATAATATGGTATTTCGGGATTAGGTTCATTCAAGATTTTTTTTTCTTTTTTCTCTTCAAGGGTGAGTCTTTATCAATGAGTTTGCCAAGTATATCCCCCCTCACAGGTTATTCACTCAAATCCACACTTTTTCTCCCTATAACTCTTTTTCTTTTTTAACTTCTCCCTCAACTACTACATCACTCACTTTTTACACTCCTTCCTCGTTTTTATTTTCCCCTCATCTTTACTCACCTTTTGTCTCTCCCTTATTGCGTTTAGAATCGAGGCACAACTGTGTTTCTCAACCTATAGCTTTACAACTTTCATTTTTTGGGTTATCTATAGTATTCCTCGAAACCTCCACTTATCTGTGATGCTAATTGTCTTAATAATTGACCAATGTGTGTCTCGAAATTCTTGATGGATGTTTCATGATTTTTACTCATAGTCTCAAAATCACTTTAAGTCATCTTCATAAACTGAGCCATAGTTTCTTCTAATGAATAAGGTTTAATTAGTTGTTACATTTGGGGAACATGGGAAATATGTTGATCTTGAGGATTAAATTAGATTGGATTTAAACCTGTGTTGTTGCTCCACTTCAAATTATGGAGATCCTTCCAACTTGGATTGTAAGTGTTAGAATAAGAATTACCTCTTTGAAAATTATTTGCATATTGTGATTCTTCTATGAATCCCTCTGGTATGTAGTTTCCATTAGCATGTCCCTCCCCCAAAAAAACACACCTTAATGCTTGAGCTTGACTTAAATTTTAATTTGCAGGAAAAATAGTGACTCCTGCTAATTTCTTAGCAAAAACTTCAATAGAGATAATATAGTTGTGTGATAATCAAGTTCTAAAATACCCATTTTATTTTCTTCAACTTTCACACCTCTCTCACTCTAGGGGCTTATGACCTCTCACCAAGTGTACCAATAACGACGAAGTAATAATAAAAAAGATGGTCTCCACGAGGAATGTAATTTAACAAAGTAATTATGTACGAGTAAGATTAATGCAATGGAGAGGGTTGATTGATCTTGTTCTAAATCAAGAACGAAAATTGAAAAGATGAAATTCAAGATGCGAAAGGCGGTTAGGTATTTTCATTAGAATCTCATACTTCTATTCTATTGATGAAATGCACAGTAACAAACATGCAGAGACATAAGAGTTACACGACAGATTAACCCTACCACTGCACCCAATCCCTTGGTGTGCAGCTCACTAGTTTGAGAGTTAATTCTTTGATCCCTCAGGCAGATTGAAACGTCAGACTAAGCATTTGAGTGTGTTAATCCCTTAGTCACAATTCCTAATTAGATTATCCCTAGTTAATTTGAAAATTGAACAATTATCCTATTTCCGATAAGTAACCCTACAATCGTTATGTCACTACTTAGCTATATAAAATTGTGTGCCATAACATTCAATACACAATGAACACAAGCGATAATTGAATAATGACAATATGTGACAACAATAACATTAACATCATCCACTTATATGTTCTAATAGAATAAAAATAGGTTCATCATACAAAAAGACCTAACCTTGGGAAACTTAGCTACTCATTGATAAATTGACATATACCATGAGGCGAGAAGTATTCATCATCAAAACCTATGGAAGGATTGCTCTTCAATGACTCTAATATGCTCCAAATTAGCTCCTTGAATGACCCTAGCTGTCACTTTCTCTCTCTGACTCAGAACCCTTGAAAAAGTGGCCAAAATATGCTTTAAATAGCAAAGAGTGTGTCAGATCAAAACGCTTCAGCACCTCCATAACAGTAAGTATCGCTCTGCGATGTAAGCCTCATCACGCCACGACAAGATTCGTCACAGGCGCGAGGATTCTAGTGGAAAAAGCACAAGTTTTGCTTCCCTTTTCTTCACAAATTTCACCAATTACCTATTTCTTCCTCATTTTTCTACTTTTTCTTCTTTCTTCACACTTTGGCTTTGCTTTTGGTTTATATTCTTCATAATTCATCTGAATTTCCTCATAAAACTCATGTAATGACAACAATCATCACAACCCCAATCTTGATTGCTTGTCCTCTAGTAACCTGTCTGCACACTGAACATCTCATCAAAATTAAAATGCTTGCCATTACCATTGAATGTCACCTTTTTGTGATCAACACTTCGGTTCCCTGCTTTGATCCAATCAACTCGAAAAATTTCTTCAAACATAAAAATTCACAACATGTCTCTCATCTCACAATTATGCACTCAATTTGACCGGATAATTACTTAATCAACATACAAAAGCATTTAACCATGAACTTGAAAATTTTCTAATTGAATTAATCAAAGTCATATTTAAACATACACTTTTGAGGTATTTTAGAGGTTTTAACATGGCTTATGTCAAGGTAGGATAATTTAGAATAGTAGGATTAAACTTTTGGAGTTAGGTACCTAGTTTTCCCAATGTTATCAAATTCCTTCCATCTCATTATTTTATAACGCACTTGGTAGTATGGAATTGAAGATTGTTAGTCCTATTTTTCATAATTTTTTTAAGAAGTTATTTTTAACCTATTATTTTTCTTTCTTTTTTACCAATTTCTCTAGTACCCCAACCTCAAATTTATTCACTGATAACTTCCAAGAACAACTCAAACTTATTCTTTTGCATCAGACAAGTAAAACAATTATTTCTATCTAACTCCAAAGAAGGTTGTAAGAACTTATATTACAAGTCAATGGCTATATAATAAGGATATGTCACCAAAAGAAATGCTTAGGCTCAAATTGATTAAACAACGGATATAATCATATTAAACAACGTGGCTTAAAAAGACTCAGAGTTTCCACAAACAACTGCCTCAGTGTGCATTTATCAGACCAATAGACTCAAAATCAGAAAAAGCAAAAATTCAAGAAAATGAAAAATGCATGGATACTCTCAGAAGAAGGAAAAGTAAATAATGGAAATATTTGGCTCAAACCTTACTGTACATCCTCGGAAATTATATTGACCAACCAAGATACGAACCCGGTAATGTCGAACATAGCCAGAACGACTAATTGGAAGATCATATGCCTGCTTATAAGTCAAATCCCAGTTAAGAATAATCGAATAAAAACAATGATGAGCCAACCTCACGTTAACCGAGAATTGACTCGACCATACAGAGCGGGGCGACTATGAAGCTCAAATGCCACACCAAAGGAACAAGGGACGATTACATAAAGCACACATTATAAATGGAGAGTTACAATCATTGAAGAGGCAGACTTTATGTGAGCAATTGTGGTGATGGCGGACATTACAGGGAGGTGTGCCAGTAAAGGGAGATTTATAAATAAGGAGTGCTTGATAAACAGAAAAGACAACCAATACAGAGTACTCATACAACAAAAAAAACACTTGAAACCATTCATATAAGACTCTCCTCGAGGAATAACAAGGAAGTCAACCTTTTAGTGTTTTAGCAAGAACACTTACTACATGAGGTATCTAGAGATTGAGTACAACTGGTTCGTTTTCCTTTTCTATACCTTCAATCTGCAAGGGAACTTCATTGTTGATATCTTTCATTCTTTTCTTTTTTTTGAGATTTTTTCTTTTTCATGATAGAAATGGTAAGGTAAAAAATTAAGAACTGAAAGAAAAATAGAAGCAAAAAAGTTTATTGATTAAAATAAATAGAAGTATAAAGTGACGAGATTTCCTAAAAGCCAAATATTGCTCTTCCTTGGATCATAGTATGAAAAGGGAAATAAACTGAAATAAATTAAAATTGATAACTAAATATGATGGCTTCCCTCTTATTAAGCGTTTATTTAAGGTCATGAGCTTGACCATTTGCTTCTCTGTTAGGGTGGGATATATGACACCAAAAACACATCATCCTTCTCATTCCTTTTGTTTTGTAATACTCCCATGAACTTGAGATATTGATGATGTTACTTCCATATCTTTTTCATCTTGATAGTAACGAACAAGGCATAAATGACATCCAACACTTTATCTATTTCTCCTCTTCTATCTTCCTTGTTGCTAGAATTGCTTTTAGGGAAATTATTTTGTTGAAGATTTTCTTGTTGGAAATCTGCATTTAGACAAATTATTGAATCCAAAACTATATCATATTCACTTACCATTCTTGCTCTTTTCCCATATATATTTTCCTCCTCGACTTCTTCTATTCTTGATTCAATGTAATATAATGGCATGCATTTTTCTTCTTCAACTCCTCATTTATCAACTACTTCTCATTCATCTTTTACTTCTCTCTGAATTTCATCATTCCTAGAACTATCCAACTTAATCCCATTAAAATCACCAATTGATCGCTGTCACTTGTTTAGACAACTACCCAATTTGATTTTCGATATTCTTCATGGATGCTTCAATATTCTTGTTGTATGCTTCAATTTCCTTTTTGGATGCTTCAATGTCCTGGTTGAATGCTTCAATTTTTTAGTGTGTTTCTTCCTACTTGTTTTGAGCCAACATGAATTGGTTCATAGTCTCTTCTAGAAGAGATGGTTCCCTTTCAGATATTTCTGGAGTGGCCTCACTTGTTCTAAAATTATTTTGAGCAACCTTCATAAATTCGTTCAAAGTTTTCTCTAGAAGGGATGGTGTTCTTGGTGGTGGATCTTTAGGAGGTTCTTGGTTAAAATTTTGAATTTGACTGTGACTCTAGTTAAGACTTAAATGATCATCCTAACGTGGGTTATACATCTTGAAGTACTGGTTTGGATCTTGATAGTGTAATGTATAATGTGTTTCATCAACGTATGGTATACAATAAGCATTGGTGAGATATCCACCACAGAAGTCACACCATAGGTCCTTGACCCGATTAACATTTGCTTGAACTCAAGTAAAGACACCCAATTAATTTGACAAAACCTCAAGTTATGCTAACAGAGAAGTTTGAGATTTGAATCCATTATACATGCCTTCCTTTACCTCACATACATAATTAGAAGAATAATACCTCAGTAGCATAGAACTAAATGAAAAAATTAGCTAAAAATACAAAAAATTACAATAAAAAAAAAGAATTCTACGTATTTACAATAACCAATTAAGAAGGTATTTACAATAACCAATTAAGAAAAAGGAACTAAAATAAAAATAGAGATAAAATAGAAAACAACAACAAAGAAAATTCAAATTTAAACCTAAAATTTTAAAGATAAAAACTTCGCACAAAAATTACCATGTTGAAATCAACAATCTTCGACAACGACTCCAAAAACTTGATGACCTCTCGATAAGTGTATCGATAACGTCAAAGTAATAATAAAAAGTATCATCTCCACGAAGATTGTAATTTAACAAAGTAATCATGTGCGAGTAAAACTAATGCAATTGGGGTGTGAGCTGGTTCAAAAACAAGAATGAGAATTGAAAAGATGAAATTTAAGATGCGAAAGACTATTACGTATTTTTGTTAGAATCACCTACTTCTATTTTATTGATGAAATGTGCATAAACATACATACATATACATAAGAGTTACACGATAGATTAACCCTACCACTGCATCAAATTCCTTTGTGTACAGCTCACTAGTCTAAGTGTTAATTCCCCGATCCCTCAGGCCAATTGAAACGCTAGACTAAGCACTAGAGCGCGTGAATCCCTAAGTCATAATTCCTAATTATACTATCCTTAGTTAATTAGAGAACCGAACAATTATTCAATTTCTGATAAGCATCCCTATGGTTAATATGGCACTACTTACCTAGATTAAATTGCGTGTCGTAACATATAATAGGCAATGAACATATTCGATAATTGAATAATAATAACAATAATAATAATAATATGTCAAAGCAATAACATTAACATCATCCACTCATATGTCCCAATAGAATCAAAATAAGTTCATCATACAAAATGCCTAACCTAGGGAAACTTAACTACACATTGATAAATTGACAAATACCATGAGTTGAGAAGTATTCAACCTTAAAATCCATGGAAGAATTTCTCTCCAATGACTCCAATATGCTCCAAAATAGCTCCTTGAATTACCCTAGCCGTCACTTTTGCTCTCTGATTCGGAACCATTGAAAAAGTGGCCAAAAGTTACATTAAATAGCAAAAGGTGTGTCAACTCAAACATCTCCATCGTGTCTGCGATAATCACTATCGAGCTACAATGCAAGCCTAATCACGGGCGCAAGAATTCTATAGGAAAAATCACACGTTTTGCTTCCTTTTCCTTCACAAATTTAACCAAGTGCCTATTTCTTCATTGTTGGGAATTTTTTCTTCTTTCTTCATACTTTGGCTTTGCTTTTGGTCAATATTCTTCATAATTCATATGAATTTCCTCATAAAAATCCCGTAATTTCAAATCTCATCCGGGACGATATTCATTCTGACACATTTTATCAATCAACTCTTTCACCACGTTTTAATTATTTATTCTGGTTGTACCTCTAGTTGAGGCATCCAGAAGCATTCTTGTTTGAGATTGTAGACCCTTTGTGAAATGTTGCACTTGTTCCATGTTATACATGTTATGATTCAGACACCTTCTAAGTAGTAACTTAAATCTTTATCGTGTTTTGTAAAGTGATTATGAATTGCCTTGTGAGAAATATGCTCCCACGTGCCTCGAATGTCGTTTCCATCAAATATGTTGTCACTAAAACCTGCAAGCACAGTCTTCTTAATTTCAAAATATGTGGGGTTTGCCGATTAGAATCCCAATGACTTTTTTTCCTGCATTTGTTCTCCTACAATAGTCACTCATGGTCCTCCTTGGTGATGGAATTGCCATGACTTCTTTTTCTTGCTCACTTTTGTGATTTGAAGATTCTGATAAATGTTCTTCTTCCACTTTTTCCTATGCAACTTGTGCTCTCTAACTATTTTCTTGTTTGCTCTTGATATCTTTTCTATCTCTGAATCCAACTATAATAATGTCGACCCTGAACCTCGCATATACAATCAGAAAATATCTTAGTAGCACTGTACCAAGTAAAAAATAAAATAAGAATATAAATTGAAAATAACATAAAATATATAACTAAAAACGATTAAATTTTAAATAAACTAAACTGATAAGAAAAATAAACTAACAATAAAAATAAAAAATAAAAATAAAATTAAACTTCAGAAACACTTAAATCGCCTTGTTGAAATAACTCAACAATCCCCATAAACAACGCCAAAAACTCGATGACTTTCTAGCAAATTTACTAAATTTGTCACAAGTAGTAAAATAATATGTCTCCATATGGATTGTTTTATTCTAACAGAACAATATAAATATGTTTTTAAAGATAAAATATGGGGTGCGCAATTTGGCTATGGTTAACAGAAAAAGTAAATATGTACGAGAAAATATCAAATAAACAAATGATCTGGTTTTACTTGAATCCCCTAAGTATCATTTTTGATGATTGTATTTATTTACTTTCAATTGATTTTGCATGTCTATGTCGAACTAACACGACCGTTATACCCAATTCCTTAGTGTATAGCTCATTAACTTATACGACAACTCTCTAATTCCTTGGGCCAGTTTGAAAATAAATTAGGCAAACACAGAACTTTAATTCAAGGTTATATCTTAGGATTGTTTATCCCTAAAGCAATTACTAAGGCGAATAATTATTCTAGATCATGTGTAGAGGGTTAGGGTTAGTAATCCTTATAATCATTGGTTTAATCTATACGCTCGTCAACACATAAACAACAATGCATAAAAGAGTAACTAAATAAATATACAATATCAATTTAAGCAAATAATACATTAACAATCATATGTTCGAGCATATCAAAGATATGTTCATCTCCTAAAACCTAATAAAAAATAACTTAACTACTCATAGTAGAAAAATATATACAAAAGAGATAAAGAAAAAGTACATGAAATTCTGGTAAGGAATTGGCCTTTGATTGATGATAACCCTTTGTTCAGGATCTCCATTTTGTACTTCAACCATCAACTATGTTGTAATATTCGTACCCAAAAGTCAATCTCCCTCAAAAAGCTGTAATATATCTTTTTAACGTATTAGAAAAACAATGGATCGTGCCAGAAGGCCTTTTGGTCGTACCACGATGTGCTGGAAACTTTGGATCATGCCACGATGCTTTTTAGTCGTGGTATAATGAATTAATTTTCTGGTTGGTCGTGGCACGATGTTGCACACGATATTTATAGAGGTTTTGGCACATTTTTCTGTTATATTTTTCATATATCTTCATTTATCATGTTTCTTTATTTCCTTGTATTTTCTTCACAAACTAATTCAATTTAAACTCAAATAACATCAAAACATCATAATGCTCAATAAATGTAAGTATTTTGGTGTATCGTGCCCACAAGGACTAGTGTGATATTATAATCGTTAAACAATCATTATGGTTTTAAGGAAATTAATTTGAAAGATGTTTATTTATAGAACTAAAGTAAAATGACGGTAAATGAAAATAAGTTTAACAAGTGAGATGAAATTGTTGGGGTTAGATTTCACTATAATTTTATAATGTACACTCGTGATCAGTTATACATATTTTAGTCAATATTTAATATTATCACCTATTGCTCTGCATGTATTATATATGTCTATACAACAATGTGATTATAATTGTATTGTTTAACTAATGATCTTTTAGCCATTAACCAATACGGTAACATTAAGCATTAATAGTGTATATGAATTTTAAACCTTAATCCATCTATAGAGTTTAGTGTTTAATAGATGAAAATATTGTATCTCGTTATGAAAGTTATTTCTTAATAGCATTACAAAATTGTAAAACTATGTGCTTGCATGTATAATCAAGAAGTGATCAAAGCTAATAGATAAGAAATATATGATTGACCTTGATAATGTCATGGTTTTGATAATGATAACACCTAAAGTTGTAACAACTATTGAAGTGGTATTAATGACAATAACCCATAAAGATACACAAGATGGTTGGTCAAGTTATTCCTCTGAATCAAGCTAAAGAATTAAGGTTTTATGATATCCAATGACATGCTATGATGACAGTGTCTAACTTGAAGATATCCCAAGCCTTGTCCACAAGAAATTCGATTGAACTGTTTATATGATTTGTATATCTGAGAAAAGGACTTGAAGCTTCAGAGTGTGAAAGGGAGGAAGCGTAAAAGCTTACATGATCGTGTCCATCTACGTAATCAATGTATTGAAAAGACAAAATGGTATTTTCATAAGTAGTATGGATAAAACACATGAAATTCTGGTTAAGCAGATCACTAAGATGTCGGACAGGATGTCGTGACACTTGATCTCTGCTTTTCACAAGGATTAAGGAAGAACATAAACAATCAGTAGAAAGAAAACAACGCACAAAAATTGTAAACCCAGTTCGGTGATCAACAACACCTACGTCTGGGGGCTACCAAGCCAGGAATGAAATCAACTAAGTAGAATTGGCTCTAAGCTAAACTCCAATGTTTACAACTTAACACCTAAAAACTACCATTCCTAGATTTCTACCTAAGACACTCCTAGGTATGAGACCCTTCTCAATTCCCTTCCAATCACATCAGTGACTGAAAATTACAACTCAATAAACTGTCATACTCAGGTATTCAGGTAATACAAGAGAGGCTCACAAAAGTCGAAACCCTAGTACTTAATATCAGCTATAAAACTTCCACACATTCTAGGTCAAATCCATCCTATTTAAATAGCAAAACAGAACTGGATTTGGGCTTCAAAAACGCAACAATTGTGCTCCACAGAATCTGCGACCTATTCTTTTCTTCAATCCCAAGTTTCCAAAAATGTCTCCTTACATGGAAACCACATATTCCTTTTAGAATCAGAATCTCTGATTCCTCAATCTCATATGCCACCTGGGATCAAATCATATTCCAATCACACCTGGAACATAAATACAGTTATTTCAAAGTTGTAATAGACAAAGATGTCGAATCCACCTGATAAGACATGTTGTCTAACATCTTAACCTGCAGTTAGTTTATCATGTCAAGACATCTTGTCCAACATCTTTCTGCTAAGTTAGTTTTACCAAAATTGATGCCAACCTCAAAGGCTTGGACTCATCAATCTCCCCATTTGGCATATTTTGGTTAAAACTAACTTTAATTGATCTGCAGAAGCATATCAGGGAGACCATCATCAGAACAGCAGCGAAAACACAACTTTGTCTCCCTCTCAACCAGTACCTCCTGCAAGCAGCACAGAACTACTCCCCCTCAGTGGTTAGTAGTATACCAGCAGTGGTTAGTTAGTGTTGTTAGTATTTCTCCCCCTTTTTAGCCAGAATATGACAAAGGCAGACGAACTAACTCAAAAACCAATTAATCAGTTCATAGTAATTAAATTACACACCCAACAAAAGAAAAAATATCCTGGGCATTTAGCCCTTACACAACCAAAAACAAAGTAAAAGCATAAAAATAAGGAAAAACATAAAACAGAAAGAAGGGGAAAAGACAACTATCAGAAGTCATCTTCAGTTTCCTCATTGTCATCTTCTCGTGCACTCTCACCAGAACCATTATCAGCATCATCACCTCCTTCAACTGCATCACTGTTCTCCTTAGTTGTCTTCTCAGTATCACCAATGTTGACTCCAATATCCTTGTTATGCTCATCAGACAAGGCTGGTATCAGTTGGACCCGATTTTCTTTCCTGGCTGTGCTGGTCTTGATAATGTCATCAAGCTCCCTTCAAGTGTTTTTGAGTTAGGCTATAGTTTCCTCTCTTATATTTGTTGCAGCAAATGTCGGTGCAAATGTTGAAGCAATATCTGGGACATGGTTACCAGTAAATAATTTATAGTGCAGAGTCAAGGGAGATGCCTTTTTCATTACATGATCTGTGGAGACTAGGATGCTTGGGTACTGATTCAGAATCATCCCACAAATAAGTGAAGGAAATCATATATGGAGTTTCACTACAGTTGATGTAGATTGCTTCAAAATTTGATTGAAGATGTGAGTTCCAAAGTCGAACCTTCTTCCTTTGCCGATCATATAGATGAATCTACCTAGACTAGCAGAGATGGTTGAAGTATGATTGGTGGGTACCCAGTTGATCGTACCAATTCTATGCAGAATTGAATACTTCACACTCAGTTTCCCGGCTGAAAGTTTCCCATTACTAGGCCATTGTTTCATAGTGTTGTAAGTGAACTCTTGACAAACTTGGTCATCAGTGTCTCCACATTCAGACTGAGACTCTTCAGATCTTTCCAGAAACCTATTAATCATTGTGGGAGAAAATGTCATTACAGTGGTCAGGAATGTTTACCACAAATTCCTTTACCGGCTTTTCATAACAATTTCCAAGATTAGTGACCGTCCTTATTAGCCTAGAGTCATTGATCAGTTTCATCACTTCATGGCACTCTAATGCATCCTTCCCTAGTTCCTTTTCCAATGCTACTCTTCTTTGGTACACATATGGCCATCTGTGTACATACTCAGGAGCATGGAAGGAGATATTATCCAAGGGAGCTTTGGGAATACTGACATTCTTCTTCTTCACCCCAAGAGCCTTTGGAAGTATGATGTCCTGATCATCATCTGTGACATCATAGTCTGACTCAGTGTCAGACTTAGTCTTTCTTTTCTTGGATACAATTGCAACCTTGCTCCAAGGTTTCTGAGGTCCAACTACAGATTTAATGTTTCTTCTGATATTATTGTTTTCAGTATCCGCATTTTTCCTTTTTCTTGTCTTCAATCTCTTGATCACATTAGCAATGATCTCATCATCAGAAGATGAATCATCAATGTTGATTACCTTGTTAGTCACATCTTTATCAACACTCTCTAGTCCATGTTCAAGTGATTCCTCTAGAGATAAGGATGTTCCATTATCTGGTCCATCATTTTTTTGACTGGTTTCAACACAGGTGTGGTGATTCTCTTCTGACATTATATTACCATCTCCTTCATTATTATCTCTAACACCTTCTTGTTCCTCAACAGGAGCAAATGTGATTGGCATATCCCCATCAGTATTTAGTTTACTTCTTATATTTAATTGTTTATCTACGATTTTCCGTATTCTCTTATCCATTTCAACTATTTCTATCTTATTTCTAGGATCAAGAGGGGCATTAATTGGTTCAGAAGTATTACCTGCCATGAGATTTCTAGCTTTTCGTGTAGGGAATTTCTCAGACTTGCATGGCACCATAGAAAGGGGAACAACATTAATCGCATCTCTAATAGACACCTTCCTCGGTTTTGCCCTAATAGCGGAAGATGTAGAGGTCTCCTTCACTCCTCCTCCAGTTGAGGATTGTTGTTGAGACATCATAGAAGGAACAAGATTGGATTTTTCTTTGCACCGGAAGAACGAGGTTATAGGTTGAAGGCAGTTTAAGTTGATTTGAAATGATCGTTTTAGAAACCCTCCTTTTGTTTGTTGAAAACAATCACCTAATTGACTGGTATCCTTACAAGTTAATCCCTTTAGGCCCCTAGTTATGTAAAGCCCTATTTTACCCTTCAGTTTCCCAAACTTATTTTTAAGGACATCAAGAGTGCTCAGGTTATCATGGGAGAATGTCACAACATTTTGTGTGACATTTTCCCTTGTTGGCATCTGCGTCATTCCTGTGTACTGAAAGCTACTGAATATGGTAGCAGGGTAATCACTTTCTGTAGTTGAGTCAATAGTGGCCATAAATAAACATCTTCTTTCTTCCAGATCATTTATCATAGAGGCCTTATGAAGTAGATCCTGAATCCTTGAGATGGTCTTTCTGTGTGTCATCTTGGTTAATCTACCAATTTCCCACTTATCAATGTTTAGTTCTGAGGGGAGTTTCTGATGTTTCTTGATTGTCATTGAGGAGCACTCTGTCAGTAATAAGGTCCATACATAGCAATTATTTTTTGATCTGACACCCCTCATGAGTACTTTATTTTTATCATTTACAACCAGACATTTAGATTTTGTAAAGTTAACCTTCAGGCCTTGATCACAAAGTTGACTAATACTAATTAGATTAGCAGTTAGTCCTTCGACATACAGAACATTGTCAAGTCTAGGATTTCCTGCTTGAACCATTCTCCCAACTCCTTTAATCTTTCCTTTGGATCCATCTCCAAAAGTGACATAGTTAGAGGAATGAGGCTTTATATTCACCAGATAGTTCTTTACACCAGTCATGTGTCTTGAACATCCACTATCAAAGTACCATTTCTCTTCAGTGTATTCTTTTTTAGTGGAATGAGCCATCAGAGCCATAGATTCATTCTTGCAACTTCTTTTCTTTCTTGCAATCCTACCCTTAGGATGTCCATGTAGCTTGTAACAGTAACGTTTAATATGGCCATACTTGCCACAATAATGACATTTCTAGTCTTGTTTCCTCTGGTGTCTGTAATGATGTTGTGGCATTCTATTAGACATCTTTTGTCTCCTTTCAAGATTATATTCAGGATCTTTCTTCTTGCTTTAATTATTGTAGGCAAGTTCCTGTAGTATCTTGTCAGATCTGCTGTTGACCATTCCAACCTTATCAGGCTTGGATTTGAGCAGAGCAATTTCCTCTTGTAGATCAGATATGATGCTAAGATGCTTCAATCTTTCAACCTCAAGGATCATGATAATCTTATGTTGATCTTCTCCTAGATGACAGATTTCTGCACTTCTTGTGTACAACTCCCTGTAAGAGTTGACTAGAGCATCATGAGAAAGATCTGTAATGTCTGATCCTACATTAGTATCAAACACTCCTATGAGTGCAAAAACTTGCTTCGGTGATTCTTCATCACTAGCAGAATCATCTTCAGACCAGGATGTATGAAGGCCTTTCTTTTCTTTCTTGAGGAATGTAGGACACTATGATTTATTGTGTCCAAATCCCTCACATTCAAGTCATTTGGTCCCTTTTTCTTTGCCAATTCTCTCTTTGTAATATGAATTCCTTCCATAATTGTTCCTTTTTAAGTTGTTGGGCATCTGAGTCTTGGCACTATTTTTTGACTCTCCCTCAATTTTTTTCCAGTAATTGATTGTACTGTTTTCCCAAAAACATAACTGCCTTAGAAATCTCTATCTTGGAGTTTTTCTTACCTTCATCAGACACCAAGGCTAAGCTTTTCTTATTCTCAGTCCTTTCATTTAGTGCCATTTTAAAAGTTTGAAGAGATCCTATAAGCTCATCAACTTTCATAGTAGCTTTATCCTGAGGTTCCTCTATAGCAGTCACCTTCATGTCAAATTTCTTGGGAAGAGACCTTAGAATTTTCTGGACCAACTTGGCTTCAGGAATTTTCTCTCCAAGGTCACTAGATGTGTTGGAAATATCAACAATGTTCATGTGAAAGTCATGTATACTTTCATCTTCTCTCATCCTCAAGTTCTTAAACTTAGTGGTGAGAAGCTGAAGTCTTGAAGATTTAACTCGAGAGGTACCTTCATGAGCAGTCTTCAGGATTTCCCAAGCATCCTTTGCAATAGTACAATTTTTGATGAGTCTGAAGATGTTCTTGTCCACCCCATTGAACAAGGCATTCAAGGCTTTGGAATTTCCTTGAGCAAGCTTATCATCTTCATCATCCCAGTCTTCCTCAGGTTTCAGCTCATGAGTGAGCTTCCCATCTTTGTTTTTGATCTTTGATGGATCCCACCCTTTAACCACAGACTTCCAAGCTTAACCATTCATGGACTTGATAAACGCCACCATGCGCACTTTCCAATATTCATAATTGGAACAATCAAGTATGGGTGGTCTATTTAGAATTCCTCCTTCTTTATCCATCGAACCAGAAAGTATCGTCCCTGAATCTCACCCAGATACAGAGTAAGATGCCTGCTCTGATACCAATTAAAATTTTGGTTAAATAGATCATTAAGATGTCATACAGGATGTCGTGACACTTGATCTCTGCTTTTCACAAGGATTAAGGAAGAACAGAACCAATCAGCAGAAAGAAAACAACACACAAAAATTATTAACCTAGTTTGGTGATCAACAACACCTACATCTGGGGGCTACCAAGCTAGGAATGAAATCAACTAAGTAGAATTGGTTCTAAGCTAAACTCCAACGTTTACAACTTAGCACCTAGAAACTACCCTTCCTAGATTTCTACCTAAGACACTCCTAGGTATGAGACCCTTCTCAATTTCCTTCCAATCACAACAGTGACTAAAAATTACAACTCAATAAATTGTCCTACTCAGGTATTCACGTAATACAAGAGAGGCTCACAAAAGTACAAACCCTGGTACTCAATAACAACTGTAAAACTTCCACACATTCTAGGTCAAATCCATCCTATTTAAATAGCAAAACTGAACTGGATTTGGGCTTAAAAAATGCAACAATTCTACTCCACAGAATCTGCGACCTATTCTTTTCTTCAATCCTAAGTTTCCAAAAATGTCTCCTTACATGGAAACCGCATATTCCTTTTAGAATCGGAATCTCTGATCCCTCAATCTCATATGCCACCTGGGATCGAATCATATTCCAATCACACCTGGAACATAAATATAGTTATCCCAAAACTGTAATAGACAAAGATGTCAAATCCACCTGATAGGACATATTGTCTAACATCTTAACCTGCAGTTAGTTTATCAAGTCAGGACATCTTGTCCAACATCTTTCTGCTAAGTTAGTTTTACCAAAATTGATGCCAACCGCAAAGGCTTGGATTCATCAACACACACACACACACACACACACACACACACACTTAAAAATAGTTTTTAAAGTTCCTATTTTCCAAATAAAATTGCCAAAAATATTTTTAGAACCTAGCCGTATAAATTGGGAACTGTACATTTGATTAGGACAAGTTTTTGAATTATCTAATCAATTAGAACTTGTACCTAATCATTTAGATAAGGGCAAATCAAGTTTGTAATCGATTATGACATTGTCTTAATGAATGATAACGACTCTCAGAACCTTATAAATTAGGAAAGAATAATCGATTATTATATGTTCTTAATCGATTAGCTAATAGATTAGATAATTTATTTTTCCTATGGATTATTTCCTAAATTTAACCATCTCTTGGCCTATAAATAGAGGGATCCGCTTTCATTTCTCAACATCCAAAAAAATGTAAATATCTCACTTTTTCTTTCTCTCCTAATCTCTTAACAAATATTTCTCTTTCACTCACATCTTTAGCCATAATGCTTCAAGAATGCTCTTGAGTTTAGTGAGGAAATTGTTATAGATGAAGGGAATTATTATAAATTTACCAAGAGTTATTTTTCCTTTTGAATAAATTATTTTTCCTTAGGAAGTAATCATTTATGTTTGGAGCTAAACATGTATAAAAGCTATTTTAGGGATTAGTATAAGTATCTGTTTGGTTCGTGACATTGAAGAAAAGCGCTCATTTTGGGTTCATGAAGAATAACTAGAAAAAAATTCACATTGGTTCTTGAGCTCAGCCATGTACAAAAGCTTAGTAGGTTCGAGATTAGCCTGGTATAAAAACTCACTCAGAATTAGAGTTTAGCCTGTGAAAAAGCTCAGTAGGTTTGAGATTATCCCGAAATAAATCTTGGTTCAGTTTGTGGTTAGCCCATGTAAAAACTTGGTTCAGTTTGGAGGATAGTCAACTCAAAACTCCTACTTGGTTTGAGATTAGCTAATGCAAAATTTCAATTTTGGCTTAGAGATAAATGCTCGAAGCTCTATTTTTTGTTTGGAGTGAAGACTAACCGCTTCATTGCTTAATTCATTGTTTGATTGGAAATTAACCTGAAACTTCATTTTCCTTGTGTAAGGGGGTTCGTGGGCTTAACATTCTAAAAGATTTCAAGCATTATTGGATACTCTCAAGATCAACTCTTATGGAGAGGAGTATGTCATTTCCTTAAGATTGAACCTCTATAAATCTATGGTGTTATCTCTCTTCCCTTAACTTTTTAATTTTCACTTATTTTCATTTTACCTTATTTTATGCTGCATATCCAAATGTTTTTCTAAAAAATGTTTTCAAACTCTGATTTGGGAAATAAATTTGTTTTAAATCATCTTTTTTTAAACCTTTACAATTCATACTCTCTTGTGTATGGAGTTACATGTTCATAAAAAAATAGATCAAGTTATATTATCTATGTTACAATAGGCATTAAGAATAAGGATAGTCAATAATATTAATGAATAATTAGAACATATATAATATAATGATAAAAAGGAATACACAAGTGTTTGGATAACTACAACTAACCCCCGACAAAAAAGAATTTAGCTACTCTTACTCATAGTATATTTGCACATATGATAAAGAATGAGATGAAAAACATCAATGATCAATCTCTCTGACCAGATGAATCCTCCACCTTCGATCTACAATTCCTTCGAATGAATGGGCCTATGAGAAATCATCATCTCATTCTCATGTATGTTGGTAAAGAAACCCAGAAAACCAATCTGGAAAATCAAGATGTTAATAAAGACGTGTTAGATATAATGAGGAAAATCATGTAGAATTTGACCAAGAGACTTGATAAGGCTACTTAAGAAAAGGCTACTTAAGAAAAGGATCATGTGGAGAATAATGTGAGTGACAACATTAATGATGTTGTGAGTGACTCTTTCAGTACTGGTCAGGGTTGTATCCCTATGGATCATGAAGACCATGATGGGTCTGAACCAATCAATGAAGGTGTTACAAAGGACGTTGTTCTTTAGAACATGTATCTCCATTATGAGGGTATTGTGCAGAAGTTGAAGTATGTTCTTCAAAGAAGGATTGCCACTGAAAGAGAGTTGTGTGAAGAAGCTCTTAATTTCAAAGAAAGCATGAAAGTTGTTGTTCTAATGAAGACTATTATTGATGATAGTCTTAGCTATGAAAAGCTAGTCAAAGAGCTTAGAAAAGTGTATGATAAAGGAAAGGGTGTGAAGCCTTCTCCTTCAACTATTAATTAATTAGGATAAAGAAAGGTTCGTTATAATAATAAGATTATAACTAAGGAAAAGGGAATTGGAGTAGAAGACGAATATGAAAATAAGGATGCAGAAGATTTTTGTTGCAGCACTGGTGTATTTTCAATTTTTGGAGCTTCATAATGATGATCAGTTGTTGAAAAAAATGTTAGAGCTTTTTATCCTAGGATAATTTATGATATCGAGGTTAAGAATGACAGTATTCCTCATGAGTTGTTGAGGATCTGTTACTAGTTGAATATTGGGAAAGAAGTATCAGACATCGTGACTAATATCTATGTACCAATTGATGAATCTTATCTGGTTTTTTATGAAGAAATGTTGGAGCTATTTCACCACAACTTGTTATTGTCGCCTCCATTTTTTGTGTTAGGTAGTATGTTCTGACTACTGACTAGACTGACTGCATGGTATGCAACTGATTTATGTTACTGACTCTGGTATGAATGGTTCTACCTGGTGTATTGGGTATTAATTATCTTGATTTTGTGTGTGCACACATGCTGAAGCATAAGGCCCATCATCTGGACCTCATATGTGTGTGTTAATCTTTGTGTTAGTAGTATATACTACTGACTAAATTATTAATTGTGGGTTCATGCATGTCTGTCATTGTGATTACATGATTGTCTACTATGGAGTTTTGACTATTGTAGCAACCAGTGTCTTATGAGTCTATGCTACTAATTCATACTACTGCTTCTCTGATTGTTGTTATTGATTCTGAAACTTGTTATTTTATTTGTGGTTCCTTCCTTACCTTTTCCAAATTGTGGCAAAAGGGGGGAGAATGATTATGTATGGATGGGAAGAGATGATCATGTGTGGATGGGACAAGATGATCATGTGTGGATTGGAAAATATGTTCAATCACCTGTTGATGTGTAGAAATTAAGTTACTTATATGATACTTCTGTTGTTGCAGTTTTCTCTGCTGAGTATTTTTGGTGATATGGTGTGCTACTTGTGCCACTTCATGAAGATCACGTGTTGTAGTCAATTTAGCCAAAATTTTCCAAACGGGGAAGATTTTATTTCCTTTTGTTCGAGTGCATTAGGTAAAACAACATATGTACAAAATGTAGTTTAGGCAACATGTGGAACAAGATGTACCAACATGTGTTCTAACATCTGAGTGTGATGGCGTTTGTTTCTAAGAAGAGCTGTTTAGCTAAAGTGCTTACATAATCAATTAAGAAAGAGTTCCTATGCTAAAGTTCTTTACAAAACCAATTAAGAAAGAGTTGTTTAGATAAAGTGCTTGACAGAACCAGTTAAGCAATAGACATAAGGTTTGAGTTTTGACTATCTTCAGATGCCCTTTAGAAGAGTTGTTGTGTTAACTACTTTAGAAGATGCAGATGACTATTTTTTGGAAGAAGTTTGTGGTGGTAATCCAAAATCAACTTGAAAATATTTGGATTTGTTTCAGTCAATGAAGATTTTATTGGATGTACCTTCAAGGAAGATTTAGTCAAAGATTTACTCTACAAAGAAGACTAATGTGAAGAAAGTTATATTGGATGCTCTCGTGTAACATATGGAACACGATGTTACAACATGTGTGCTACAACATCTAGTCTTTGTTAATAGACAAATTTTATTGTATTATGCAACTTATGGTCTTTATCAACAGACATATGTTAGTGCAGTATTGGTGAAGAAGGGTGTGCTGCAACATCTAGTCTCTGCCAACAGACAGATGTTATTGCAATTGTAGTTAAGAAGGGACACATTTGGAACACAGTGTTCCAACATGTGTGCAACATCTGGCCCTGGTTCAGCAAGCCAATGTTATTGCATTTTTGGAACGAAAGTCTCACTAAGATTCAATCAAATTTGTTGTTATATTGTTGCAATGCATTTATGTGATTTATTTGACAGTTGTTGAAGATCAAATCAATTTAAATGGAGATTTGTATTTTAATTTGAATTAATAACAAATAATATCTTTTATTGGATATCTTTATAGAGCAAATCAAATCCAACAATATCTATGATTATTCTGGAAAAAACTTAAATCAGAAATCCTAAGGAGAAAAGCCCTGAATTGCATTGTTATTTTAGGAGACTCTAACCAAACCTTTGAGTTTTGCATGGTTTGAAATTACCTAGTGTTAGGGTTTATTTTTTGAGTATTTGTTTTTGTTATATTTGTGCACCACTCTAGCTCCTCCTTTCATATCTTAAGGAATAGAGGTTGGTTTGTTAATTATAAAGCTTTGTTCCAAGACACTAAGTCTATGAGCTTGAGAACAAAGTGTTTCTTGAATTCCATGTTAATTCCTTCATAAGGATTAGTGTTGAATCTACTGTTGTACACCACTCTATGTTTCAGTAACTTCGCATTGTGGTTGGTTAGTCTTAGTTGAGTTGTAAATTCATCAATCAATCGACTTGTTGTGGTTGAAGAAAGTGAGTGGGTTCTCATATTTAAGGGGAGAGCTAAATAGAAATTCACTGGGATTAGAGAGAGGCATAGAACATCATAGAAGTTGAAGGTTCTTATAAGACTAATTTCTTATGTAGAGTGCCCTCATACGTAGATGTGGTTTCACCAAACTGGGTTACCAATTTATTATGTTCTTTGTATTCCTTTTCTTCTTCATCGTCTTGAATAAATTAAGATATTATACACTACTGTCATAATGATATATCATGTTGGATCAGTTGTCCTAACATTGTGTTCGACATCTGACCCCTTAGAAACAAAATTTTAAAAACCACAATGCTTGTTATCTAATGTTTTTGTGTTTTTTATTTGTTTTCTAGGAAAATAAAGAGATCAACAAGATTTGCAAAAATGTGTATGTAATCATGGCCAAAATATGCAGAGAATTGAAGGAAGAGGAACGCAAATAAATGACAAAACACCTGGCCTTGAAACCACAAAAAGACCAATAAAAGACCATATTTTAGCCAACAAACACATTGATAATTATGGCCTACCCATAATAAGGTGTTATGGTCGTAATTCCTACCTACCTTAAAAAACACAAAAAAAAAGGGAAAATTACGAGCAACCCCTAATTGGGGCCTTACACTCGTAATTACTAATGCCCTAAGCCATCCCTTTTCTAGTGAGTATATGTCCATAATAAAGGGTTACGCCCGTAATCCTCTAAATCGACCAAAAGCAAATAAACTTCAAGGTCCTCGAAGCATCCACGGCTAAACCTGATCACCTGCACGTTACCCACGTGGAGGCAACATTCAAACAGGCAGGGTGAGTAATCACAATTCATAATAATCATTATAAAACAAGATATACATAAAATGACATTATCTTCATACACAGCATCTTCAGGGTCATCATAAGGAAACATCAAAATCACGAACAACATCATAAAATACAACAATGCCAATTAAATGCAAATGCACAACAAGACTCATGCATGTGGTACCAATCGTCATAATAGATGGACACTAGGCCATCAACCCTCCAAAGATCCCCGTCAATAGGATCGATCCCGCAATTGGAACTGGAGCATGTCATAATTACCTCATAGCCGCACAATGGGAATGAAGCGTCATCACAGAGTATGCATATGAATGTATGATACACAACGTCAATAATCACCATCGTCAAATAACATCATTATGTGCATCATCATTCATCAACAAAAGCCATCATATACGTAATCATTCATCAAAACCTCCTGTTAAATATATCATCATGTATTCGTCAAAAACATCATGAATCATCATCGTCAAAATCATTAATACACGCATCAAGATAGTCTTGTAAAATCATCAATATACTCACGGTACTTCACATCGTCATTTTACCATCACATAAACACCTAATAATCATCAATAACATCATATCATCATTGAATCATGAAACATCACATATATAAATCTCTCACAATTCATTAGTCATATCTTATCGTTATCATTCCTCAATTCTCATATAAATCATGTCATCATATATTCATCAAAACATCACAAATCAACACCTCAATACCATCAAGAACATCATGGTGAATCATCATAAATATCACAACATCAAACACCAGAACAACACAGGAACATAAACTAAATTTCGCGAACAACAGGCGTTCGCTCCAGGATTCGCTAGGCGAACTTGTTCGCTAAAACCTACACTTGGCGAAGCGGCCAGCGAATCCCACAGACACCACACCAAAACACCAGAAAAACACTAGAAAACACCCTCTGTCATACCCGCTGGTTTATTCGCTGGGCGAAGCTACTCGCTGATTCACTCACTTAGCGAGACTTCCAGCGAATCCCCACTTCCACTACAAAATCATCTCACTACCTACACTCATGTTATCGCGCATTCACTGCACTGTTCGCTTTGCGAACCTTGGCGAACATTCACCTAGCGAAGCGATGGTTCTCTTAGCAAACCTGCGATTACAGCAATCGCTGCTACGCACCAGTGGTTCCACAGCCTCAAAGGTACATGCGGTTACAGCTCCAAATGACCCAAAAACGTCCCTATAACAGTTCTAATGCATCACAGAGATCAACGACATAAAACCTACGTCTATTAGGCCGATTTGGGACCCTGCGGAAACCTAAAATTCCCTAAACCTTCAAAACTCTCAAGCTTCCTATAAATTCCATAAATCCCTTCACCACAAGATTGAAACTACAACAACTGGGAAATCTGCCCCAAAGGTCTATTTTTATCCGATTAAATTCAACCCTTAATAATCGATTCACAAAATACCTTCAAATCATCAATTCGTCACAAAAATCCCATAAACCCTCAACGACAAAACAACCACTTCAATTACATCGAATCCTATAATGAAAACAATGAAAGGTAATTACTCCCCATACCTTAGATTGTCGATCCGAAGTGTTTTCTCTTGAGTTTTTGGAAACCTTCACGAATTCCTCGCCTTTTTCCTTTTTCCTCAGAGCTCTCCTTCTTTTCACGGTTAACCAAAAATGAACCCTATTCTCAAAATCCTCCTTAAATATTCAACCTAACCCTTGGGCCTTAAAATTGGGCTTTCTCCATAATGCCCTCACTAATTCTCCTCAAATGTCCGTCTTACCCTTAATTCCTCTAATATTATTTAAAATAAATAATAATACATTATATTCCATAATACATACTATTATTTAATTAAATAACCAAAACTTCACAAAACACCGACATCGACACGAATCACCAAAATTCACAGAAATCTATGGATATAATATTTAAATAAGTTAAATAAATATTCTTACAAATTTGGGGTGTTACAACTCTCCCTCACTTAAAGAATTTTCGCCCTCGAAAATTACCTCAAGGAAATAGAGTCGAATACGACTCCCTCATCTGATCTTCACATCTCAAGTCCAACTTTCCTCTTTCTTGGATCATCTTAATCTTTTCAGTCGCCTCTTACATAATTTTAGGTCCGAGTACAACGCTCTAGCCCGATTCATACCAACACAATGGAGTCCTACACCTCCTTCCACACAAAGCTTCATACAGCGCCATCCCAATACTAGCATGAAAACTATTATTGTATGTGAACTCAATCAACGGTAAATGGCTATCCCACGATCCTCCATGATCCAACACACAAGCCCTCAGCAAATCCTTTAAAGATTAGATAGTCCTTTCTGTCTGACCGTCCGTCTGCGGATGATAGGCATAACTCATCCTCAACTTAGTACCCAAGGTATCTTGCAAACTCTTCCCGAATCTCGATGTAAATCTCGGAACTCTATCCGACCCAATACTCGAAGGTACCCCATGTAACTTCACAATCTCCTCAATGTACATCTCGGCTAGCTTCTGCATGGAATGATTAATCTTCATCGGTAAGAAATGAGCCGACTTAGTTAATCTATCCACGATCACCCAAATTGAATCATTTCCCTTAATAGTCTTCGGCAATCCCACCACAAAATCCATGGAAATACTATCCCATTTCCATTCTGGAATACTCGACGGTTACATCATACCCAACAACTTTTGATGTTCGATCTTCGACTTCTGACAAGTCAAACAAGCATAAACGAACTTAGCAATATCCTTCTTCATAGAATACTTTTCTCAATTTTTGGAACGTCTGGAACACACACTCTATCTCGAAACCTCATCACACCATTCTCATCAATCCAAAATTCACCTCTGTTACCTTGGTTAATTAACGTCAATTGGTCCACCAACTTCAAATCCACTTGCTGACCCACTCTGATTTCCTCCAAAATACCACTTGTCAGCTTCAACATTCCTAACTTCACACTGTCAGGAGTCTCTTCACACACCAAACTCAAATCTTGAAACCGTTTGATTAATTCCAATTCTCTCACTATAAGCATCAACATATGCAATGACTTTCTGCTCAACGCGGCCACTACATTTACTTTGCCCGGATGGTAACTCAAATCAAAGTCATAATCCTTCAGTAATTCCAACCACCTTCTCTGCCTCATATTCAATTCTTTCTGATCGGACAAGTACTTCAGATTCTTATGATCACTGAACACTTCAACTTTAGAGCCAAAAAGATAAGTCTCCAAATCTTCAACACAAACACCACAACGGCCAACTCTAAGTCATGCGTAGGATAATTCCTTTCGTGAACTTTCACATGTCTCAAAGCATAGGCAACAACTTGTCCATTCTGCATCAATACTCCACCAAGACCCATCTTCGACGCATCACAATACACCACAAAAGATTCGCTCGGATTAGGCAAAATCAACACTGGAGCAGTAGTCAATCTCTTCTTCAATTCCACGAAACACTCTTCACAAGTTACATCCTTCACAAAAGCTTGACCCTTTCAAGTCAACTGAGTCAAAGGTAATGCCAACTTAGAAAACCCTTCAATAAACTTGCGGTAATAACCCGCTTATCCCAGAAAACTTCGTATCTCAGTAGCAGACTTCAGAGTCTCCCACTATAACATGACATCAATCTTAGAAGGATCAACAGCAATCCCGCCACTCGAAATCAAGTGGCCAAGGAAACTCACTTCCTTTAACCATAACTCATACTTGGATAGCTTTGCATACAACTTCTTCTCTTTCAACACTTGCAACACAGTCCTCAAATGCTCGACATGTTCTTCTTCAGATCTAGAATATATCAAGATATCATCGATAAACACCACCACAAACTTATCCAAATACTCATGGAAAATCGGATTCATATACTCCATGAACACACCAGGTGCATTGGATACACCAAACGACATCACAGTGTATTCATAGTGACCATACCTCGTCCTGAAAGCCGTCTTCGGAATATCATCAGGCTTAACACGAATCTGATGATAACCAGAGCTTAAATCAATCTTACTGAACACACAAGCACCTACCAATTAATCCATCAAATCCTCAATCCTCGAAAATGGATACTTATTCTTGATCATCACTTTATTCAACTATCGATAGTCCACACACAACTTCATCCTACCATCTTTCTTCTTCACCGACAACACAAGAGCACCCCACAGAGAAACACTCGGTCGAACAAACTTCATCCCAAACAACTCTTCCAATTGTTTCTTTAATTCTCTTAACTCAGATGCAGACATCCGATAAGGAGCCATTGACACCGGACTCATACCTGATATCAAATCCGCCACAACCTTTACCTCACGCTCTGGAGGCAAATCACTTACGTCATCAGGAAACACTTCCGAAATTTCACAAACAAAAGGAAACACACCAACTTCTCCACCTTCACTAATTCTCAAAGTTTCCCTCAACATAAACATCTCACCACCATCCTGCATCGACTCATCAAAACAATCTGTAAGCACTTGGCTTAACTCCAAACAATTCACTGCGCACACTACTTAAGCTCGCAAGACATATCTATCCCATCCAACATGATCCCGTCTATTATCAACAAGAGATTAAGGGTGACCAGTTCCTCAATTTCTCAATAACAGCCGACTATCATGAGGTGGTACAAACTATCTTTACCAAACTATCGTAGTGTCCAACACCACACTCAGCCATCGCTCCACACTTGAAGCATCTTGGAGAAGCACCATCTTCTCCCCAACTTGTTTCATTCCCGACCTGCAAATGGAAAACAAAACAAGCATCGACAGTGTTTTCACACACATATCGCACACTAGGGAATAGACAACATTAGACAACCTGGCCCGGACGGACCGACCTGCTGTAATACCACTAATGTAACACCCTTTTCTACCCCCACAAATGTTGCAGCAGAAACAACTCAAATATCAGAGTAAAGCATCAAAATCACCTCAAAGGGTGCACATTTCTCATTTAAATCAAAGTAATACACTTGTCCTATAAACAAAGGGTTTTTCCTCAAAATAAATCAAAAGCCTTCACATGGCAGCGGAACTCAAAATTCTCAATTAAAAGGGTTTTCAACAAACATCATAATAGTAAAAAATAAAACCACATCATCAAATGACAACAAAATAAGGAAACAACATAGTTCGACTCAAAGGACCCCAACCCGATGTTACACTATCAGAGCAAGACCCTCTAAATCAACCAAAAGCAAATAAACTTCAAGGTCCTCGAAGCATCCACGGCTAAACCTGATCACCTGCACGTTACCCACGTGGAGGCAACATTCAAACATGCAGGGTGAGTAATCATAATTCATAATAATCATTATAAAACAAGATATACATAAAATGGCATTATCTTCATACACAGCATCTTCAGGGTCATCATAAGGAAACATCGAAATCACGAACAACATCATAAAATACAGCAATGCCAATTAAATGCAAATGCACAACAAGACTCATGCATGTGGTACCAATCGTCATAATAGATGGACACTAGGCCATCAACCCTCCAAAGATCCCTGTCAATAGGATCGATCTCGCAATTGGAACCGGAGCACATCATAATTACCTCATATCCGCACAATGGGAATGAAGCGTCGTCACAGAGTATGCATATGAATGTATGATACACTACGTCAATAATCACCATCGTCAAATAACATCATTATGTACATCATCATTCATCAACAAAAGCCATCATATACATAATCATTCATCAAAACCTCACGTTAATTATATCATCATGTATTCGTCAAAAACATCATGAATCATCATAGTCAAAATCATCAATACACACATCAAGATAGTCCTGTAAAATCATCAATATACTCACGGTACTTCACATCGTCATTTTATCATCACATAAACACCTAATAATCATCAATAACATCATATCATCATTGAATCACGAAACATCACATATATAAATCTCTCACAATTCATCAGTCATATCTTATCGTTATCATTCCTCAATTCTCATATAAATCATGTCATCATATATTCATCAAAACATCACAAATCAACGCCTCAATACCATCAAGAACATCATGGTAAATCATCATAAATATCACAACATCAAACACCAGAACAACACAGCAACAAAAATGAAATTTCGCGAACAACAGGCGTTCGCTCCAGGATTCGCTAGGCGAACCTGTTCGCTAAAACCTTCGCTTGGCGAAGCGGCCAACGAATCCCATAGACACCACACCAAAACACCAAAAAAACACCCTCTATCATACCCGATGGGCGAAGCTACTCGCTGATTCATTCGCTTAGCAAGACTTCCAGCGAATCCCCACTTCCACTCCAAAATCATCTCAGGACCTACACTCATGTTATCGCGCATTCGCTGCGATGTTCGCTTTGCGAACCTTGGCGAACATTCGCCTAGTGAAGCGATGGTTCGCTTAGCGAACCAACGATTACAGCAATCGCTGCTACGCACCAGTGGTTCCATAGCCTCAAAGGTACCTGCGATTACAGCTCCAAATGACCCAAAAACATCCCTATAACGGTTCTAATGCATCACGGAGTTCAACGACATAAAACCTACGTCTATTAGGTTGATTCGGGACCCTACGGAAACCTTAAATTACCTAAAACTTCAAAACTCTCAAGCTTCCTATAAACTCCATAAATCCCTTCACCACAAGATTAAAACTACAACAACGGGGAAATCTGCCCCAAAGGTCTATTTTTATCCGATTAAATTCAACCCTTAATAATTGATTAACAATATACCTTCAAATCATCAATTCGTCACAAAAATCCCATAAACCCTCAACCACAAAATAACCACTTCAATTACATCGAATCCTATAATGAAAATAATGAAAGGTAATTACTCCCCATACCTTAGATTGTCGATCCGTAGTGTTTTCTCTTGAGTTTTTGGAAACCTTCACGAATTCCTCGCCTTTTCTCTTTTTCCTCAGAGCTCTCCTTCTTTTCAAGGTTAACCAAAAATGAACCCCATTCTCAAAATCCTCCTTAAATATTCAACCTAACCCTTGGGCCTCAAAATTGGGCTTTCTCCATAATGCCCTCACTAATTCTCCTCAAATGTCCGTCTTACCCTTAATTCCTCTAATATTATTTAAAATAAATAATAATACATTATATTCCATAATACATACTATTATTTAATTAAATAACCCGACACGAATCACCAAAATTCACATAAATCAACGAATATAATATTTAAATAAATTAAATAAATATTCTTACAAGTTTAGGGTGTTACAATTAACCTTTTGATAAACACCAATTACACCTCTCTCTCTCTCTCTCTCTCTCTCTCTATCTCTCTCTCTCTCTCTCTCTCTCTCTCTCTCTCTCTTTCTCTCTCTCTCTCTCTCTCTCTCTCTCTCTATATATATATATATATATATGTTGATTATGGAATGAATCTTAATGTGCAAGTTGTGGCATCAATTTATTAGGGAACTGATCCGACAATTTTACTTAGCGAAATCATTAGCTCGCCCAACGATCATTCCTTTCTTTATCAAGAAATTATTTCTAGCTCATACAAGTGGGCTCTACTAACTATATTTTTTCGCCCCGCGAGCACGTGTCTTCACCTATCGAGAGTTCCTTACTTCATCATGAAGTAACTTAGCCAATGAGTATTTTGAACTGCCTTATTTCGCCCAATGACCTAGATATTTTTCCCAACAAGAGTCCATTGCTTCTCCATGAAGTAACTTAACCTAGATGTATTCTAAACAACCTCTATTTTCCGAACAACCTAGATACTTTGCCCAACGAGAATTTCTTGCTTCTCCCTGAAGTAATTTAGCCCAAGTATTTTGAACCACATTTTTTCTCATAACTTGTTTGCACCTTTGTCCAGCGAGGACATCACGGAATGGATACTTCGCTAGTCGAGCCTCTATTCGCTTTGAAAATCTTCTACTACTCAGAATCTTTGTTTTTGTGATTTTCTTTGACATTTTGATCTTTATTTGTGAAGGGCGTAGTCATAATGTTCACAAAGATGTTTTATTCACTTGTTATGACAAATCCGAGGAGTTTTCATATGATTTCTTATTATATAAATTAATAAGTATTGTTGTAAAATAAATAATTTTTGCACTTATCAAGTATCCAACTCCATACACGCTCTAGTTCATTATTATCTTTATAGCACTAATGGTTGAAATCAATCAGAAATAGGAGTTTCACATATATCTATTTGAAGCCCAAACTAAGCAGAAATGCTATTGGAAAAGATAAATTATGGTAAAGATAAATTATGTATAACTTTACAGTAATGTCCTTCATAATTACACAAGAGAAAGGAATTAAAAGAGTTGAAAGGATAAATAATAATAAATAGTTGAAGGTATGTTGGAGAAATGTCATTAATATTGTATTGGAAACGTAGAGTGACTTATAATTTGGGACAATATTTTTGGAAAAGTGACTTATAATTTGGAATATAAGGAGTATTAATTAGGGCGTAAAATTGGAAAAGATACATTAGAATTTTTATTGGATCATTCATTTTGGAACACTCATTTATTTCAAATAAGTCACTCATTATAATATATAATTATGAGTTATAACAACATAAAAGTATAATTATCGGTTTCTTGCCAACTTTTCTTAGAGACCTCAACAATACTCTGTGAGTTATATATGGATATTTTATCTATTAAATGTGTTTCTGTTAGCTGGGAATTTTTACGCCAAGGTTTGATTGAGTGTAATAAGTGAAGGAATGTTTCTAAGTTATTTTGGAATTCGACAAGAGCATTATTGAGGTTCTTAGTCGAAAAGACCTTTTGTAAGAAGGACATGTTGGGTTAAGTCTTAGAAATATTTCTAAGCTTAGATTGCAATTTTGAAGGAGCCAATGCTGAGGTTGCACTCGACAGATATTTTGAATTTTTGAATAAGGATGATAACTGTCTTTTGTCCTTACCCATTTCTTAAAGAGGGTGCGTGAAAAGTTGTGGCGAATTGAAAGCATGAAAGTGAAACGTGTCATTTTTTGGAGAAAATACCATTGTTAGTGGTTATTTACGACGTAGTATAAATAAGAGTCTTAGTGTATAGGATTTTGGATGTTCAATCATTATACAAATACTCACAAATTACTCAAAGTATCTAGGTGTATTGAGAAAAGAGTTCGCTGAGAATGTACGTGTGAATCACCATATTTTCATTATAATTGAAGTTATTTTTCAGTTTATCAATTACTCTTTCCATTGCAATTTTACTTTGAAATTCTTTATTGCAATTCTCTTACAAATTCTGCATTTTACTTTTAAACTTTCAAACTTTAAACAATATTCTTTAATCATGAGCATTGTCGAAATGTTCATTGTCTTTCGAAAATAATTTTAACAAAAGCACATGTCCTAGGATTCAGTGGTTGATCCTGTAATGTAAACCATTTTTTGAGACCAACGGTTGTTTACCAATTTTCATGGTAAACAAATTGGCACGCCCGGTGGGACCGTGCTATTGTTAGAATCTTTCTCTTTTTGAAATTTTTTTTGTATAAGTTCTTCATTTTACTATCTCTCTAACTTTGTTGCATGATACTAAGGAGTGGTAGAATAGCCACAAACAACGAGGGAATACCAAGGAAAAGATACGTAAGGAGGATGGTGAATCAAAATCCACCAAATAATAATGAAGAACCACCCCTTCATCTTCGACGAGGGGAAATACGGTTCCAGCGTCTGTGTCTGAAACTGTGCCATCTACGGCAAGTACGGCGCATGTGCAGTCAATTGCCCAAAGTGAACCCATTTTGTCTTATGTAGGGACACAGTGTCCACCAGTGACCCCCCTCTAGTAGGGAATAGTTTATTCAGGCCTTATGTGCCTGGGTTTTCAACGCCTCTAACCAGTCGTGAACAACCTTATGGCATGCCAACTTCAGTGATGACAAGTTTGCATAATACAACATCAACGTTCGTAGACCCCGTGGTGAACGTTACTTTGCCACTACAAAGATCTGGTTCAGGCATTAACAATGTGGGCCGAATTAGCCAGCCCTTAGGTATGGGATTTCCCACACAAATGCCTAATATCACCAATAATTATGCAGCAGTGATAAGGCAACAAATGGACGAAAGCAACCATGAAATGGTCCAAATGCTTGCCCAACAAATGGGCATGATATTTAACCCTTTAATCCAGAACACTACCCAAACAAACCAATAATTGGCAGTACAAATGACTCGCATTGCTGATTTCTTTGGTGTTCCACAACCCCCTCGACACCCTCAAAGGGAATGGATGATAGAAAATCAGGGGTCAGTCTTGGAAGAGGACCCATTATTAACCAAATCCAACAAAATATACCATAGGTGAACATGGTAAATCAAGGAGTTGGAGTCGAACCACCTAGGGTTGAACCTCCTAGGTTTGAACAACAAATTCCAAGGGAAAAGGAACCAAGGGTAGTGACGGTGAATAGGAATCAAAATGCAGACGATGTCATAAATCAGGTTTGATGTGATGATGTGGCATCAGACAATAACTTAGCAGCCATGGTCGAAAGAATTATGGCATGGAATGGGGTAAATATTGGCCTTCATAGGCCAAATGACACATCACCATTGTCTGAGTACGTTCTACAATCAGAATTACCCCCTAGTGAGGTCCTCTAGTGAGTCCACTATCAAACTCGTGGCCAGATACCTAATCGAGGCAGGGGGAATTGCTAATAACGAGAACCTAAGGATGAAATACTTACCAAGTACCCTTACGAAGAATGCCTTTACATGGTTCACTACGTTACCAGCAAATTCAATTCATAATTGGACTCAACTGGAAAGATTGTTCCATGAGCAATTCTACATGGGACAGTCAAAGATCAGTTTAAAGAAATTGGCTAGTTTCAAACGAAAATTCATTGAGCCAATAGATGATTAATTGAAAGATTTTGTTTGCTTAAGGCCAAATGTTTTACACAAGTGCCTGAGCATGAGTTAGTTGAAATGGCCGCTGGAGGCCTTGATTACTCCATTAGGAAGAAACTGGATACCCAATATCTGAGGGACATGACCCAGTTGGCTGACAAAGTTCGACAGGTAGAACGCCTGAAGGCTGAAAAGGCCATGGCAAATAAGAATAACATAAAGGAAAGGGTAGCCTACGTCAAATTTGATGAAGATGATCAAGAAATAAGTAGTGATCCTTTGAGTTTCGACGAGAGCAAAGTTGACCTTGCTGAACTGAAGCAAGGACCACCTTATTCTTGTAAAGTCCTAACACCTTCAAATGGAAAAAATCCAGTCGAACCAGAAAAGAGCAATAGGTTCCCTAGGAAGACTTATACCTTCGATGTCACCAAGTGTGATGAAATATTTGATTTATTAGTTAAAGATGGCCAGATGATAGTGCCTTCTGGTGCTAAAACACCTCCTTTAGAACAAAGGAAAAAGAGGGGTTTCTGTAAATATCATAATTTTTTGGGCCATAAAACTTCGCAATGCTTTCTTTTCAGGGATCTTGTCCAAAACACTATCAAAGAAGGAAGGCTCAAATTCAGAGATAAGTCAAAGTGGCAAATGAGGATTAATTCAAATCCTCTCCCAGCGGCAGATGTGTATTATTCTGAGCCATCCATGATCAATATGGTGGAAGTGTCAGAGGATTACGCCAACGAAGTTGTGATGGTCGAAGTTACTGAAGGCTTCACCATGGGAGTCACTGAGGGCTTCGACAAGGAAGCCACTGAAGGATTTATTCAAGAAGCTACTGAGGGTTTCAACCAAGAAGTCACTGAGGACTTCGACAAAAAAGCTACTGAAGGCTTCACCAAAGGAGTCACTGAAGGCTTCAACAAGGGAATCACTGAGGGTTCCATTCAAATGATCACAACAAATGAAATTGTTGAGGGTACAGGTTAACAAAATAACTAAGGCCACTGAGGGCCTTGGGATCAAACTATAGGATTTGGACATCACTGAGGATGCCAACTTAGGGGTTAATATGGTTGAAGTAACCCAGGAGACTGCAATGGAGGTTGATGAACAAAGCCTCAGGCAAAAGGAATATGTCAAAGTGGCTTATCCCAAGCAGGATGAGAGCCTGTTCGAATTCCTTCACAGGTGCTAAAGGAAAAACTCTGAAGTAATGTTGTGCCCAAGGTGCAACCCAGTCTTCGATAGAAAGGCTGCAGAAAATATGGAAGGGGTTCACCTAACCAAAAACAGGAATAACTGGAGAGACACTAATAAACGCTTTGCCTTTGAAAATAGGTGAAGACCCAGGAAGCAAGAGCAAGGTGGACATGGACTTCGTGGCAACAAACCAGCCAAATTCAAGCCTATTGCTGATGCCTCGAGGGGCAAGTGGGTGAAACCTGTCAAAAGGAGGGAACAATGCCAAAAGAAATGGCAAAGATTTAAAGTAGAAAGAAGTTCCTCACTGGCATACCGTAAGGAATTCCAAACCTCGAAGCAGTTAGCATATCACTCTGAAAACTATAAGGGAACAAATCCAATGTCAAGGTCTCAATGAAGGAGACAGCAGAGAAGGAGAAAAGCTAAGAGAGAGGCTGCAGAAAAGGCAAAGGCTGAATCGAGCAGTAACGTACCACTCAAGAAGGACATGAACGAAGACAAGAAGCCTTTCGAAAGGAAACTATTTACTTCCCAAAAGGAGATTATGGGAGAGAAGTTTGACCAGCCAGCGGAAGATGATATGCTGATAGATGATTTCGACACAGGCTCAGAGCCTTCACTGGATATTGTTTGCAACGTGGTGTCTGTATTTCCTAGGGAATACGACCAAGTCACGGAGATAGAGGAACTTGATGATGCAACTGAGTTGGAAATAGCCAAACACATGCCAATTTTCTATTACATACTGCATAATGGATGTGTGAAAGAACAAAACGCTTTTTTCGAAAGGCTTGGCGAAACGATGAAGAACCATATGAATCCCTTGTTTATTAGGGGAAAAATAGAAAACATTGGAGTGAATAAGATCTAAGTTGATTGAGGAGCGGCGGTGAATTTGATGTCGAATTACATGTTGAAAATAATAGAAAAAGATGATACTGATACTAAACCCCATAACATGGTTCTGTCGAACTATGAGAGAAAGGTGGGTACTACAATAGGTGTAATCCAGGTGGACCTCACAGTTGGCACCATTACAAGGCCAACTATATACATGGTCATAGCGTCGAAGGCCAACTGCAATCTACTTTTGGGTCGAGAATGGATCCATGGCATTGGCGTAGTCCCTTCTTCACTACATCAACGCATTTCAATTTGGCGAAGCAATGGAATAGTGGAGAATATAGAAGCTGACCAGAGCTATTACATGGCTGAAGTCAACCAGGTGGACAGGAGGCACTTCGACAAAAACCTGACTCACATTGCACCTTGCAATCCTATAGGGTTCGACTTTACGCCCACTGATAATGCATTATCTTCCCTTTACCTGCACTTAACCCATGGCTTTCAATGGGATAAGGAAGTAGTGGGTGAGTAAGATTTTAGATTTGGAACAGAAGGAATCCAACCAACGGGTTAGGGAAGCGAATTCGATAACGATGAATGAGTCAAAGACGCTAGAAAAGATTTCGGCTTACATAGCCGAAAAAAAGTTAAAAGCGGCCCTAGAGGCTGAAGTGAAGTACATGGTTGTCGAAGCCATAAAGAACGAAGAGCACTTGGAAGGTCCTGGTAAGGACTTTGATCCTTAACCACCTGATAAGGATCACTATGAAATATAAGGCCAGAGGCTTGACGCCATCTATGATGACGAGCCTTTGGGCTTCGAAAAGGATATGCTGGCAAATAACATGAAGATGCTAGCGCAAGATCCTCTAGAAGAGATCGACTTGGGAGAAGGGGAAATAAAAGGCCAGCATACATCAGCGCCAACATTAGTCCACAACTCAGAGTCGAAGTAATCCAACTATTGAAGGAGTTTAAGGACTGCTTTATATGGGTGTAGCGAGCGATTTTGGACGCGGTTCTTAAGTGCTGGTCGCTCTCTGCGGTTTGAGCTTAAACTACAGGTCGATTCATTTTTTATCCTATTGTGAGCTGAATAAGGAAGGGAAATAGATGTCTCCAATTAACCCTGCTTTGCATACTGAGTTTAAACAGCGGTCTGTTAGGTTACGGATGCTATCAATGTGGGGGGACTTTGTACTGGTTATTTGTATTTTTGCCAATACGGTTTTCTTTCTTTTTATCTGGGCAGAAGGTTTCTGGCGGGGAACAAGGATTAGGATGTTAGGACTGATGCTTTTTGATGGGTGTGGGATTTGGTTTTTTTGTTTAGTGTGCTCGCTAAGATTTTTCTTTCAATCTTATGCCTACGTATTCCCGTTTACCGAAACAGGGAAATCAGAGCGTTCGTAGTTCCTCCTATTCTATGGGAGGAAATTGGTTTTTGGTGTCTTGTTCGAAGCCCAAGACGTGAAGCGAAAGGTGATTTGTATCTTGTTCAAAGCCCAAGATGTGAAGCTGAAAAGTCTATTTGTATCTTGTTCAAAGCCCAAGATATGAAGCTAAAAGGTTTCAACTTTAGAGAGAATTTGTCATCTCTAAAGAAGGGTTTGTCTGTCACAACTGTTGGGTGACTGGTTGTAAAGGAGAATTACTTTAACCGGGATATGCGAATCCTAGCAATGCCATAATTTCCTTTATAGGGGGTTTTAACCTGAAGGAGAAGACTTTAACTCAGTGTAGAGCAATGTCATCTTTCCTTAGGAATTTCTCATGCTAAACGAGGGACAGTGGCATGGATGTAGATGATCCAGAGGCTTGCCGCGTACAACGATTAGATGAAGGGGAAGGAGTTGTTGATGTTTGTATACTGTGAACGAGGCACATCTTTGATGCTAAAAGGTTGATTGGATCAACCAGTGGTTTTCTTATATAAAGCCTAAGAGGAGGCTAATATGTGTCTCGTACAAAGCCCGAGAGAGAGGCTAAAAGGTTTTTGACCCAACGAGGGAGTCTTTTGGTACTCAACAAGAGAGTGTTTTTGTATCTCGTACGAAGCCCGAGATGGAGGCTAAAAGTTTGACTGGCTCAATAAGAACCTTTTTGTATCTCGTATAAAGCCCGAGATGGAGGCGAAAGGGGTAATTGACTCGACGAGGGAGTCCCTTATGTGTCTCGTACAAAGCCCGAGAGAGAGGCTAAAAGTTGTTTGACTCCGCTGGGGGAGAATCGTTTGTACAAAGCCCAAGAGGAGGCTAAAGTTGTTGTTTCAGTCAAGTGACAGGTCCAGTATACTGATTTTGAAAGAGAAAATCAGTTCTTATATGAGCAACACTGTACTCATGGATTTGATTCAAGGATCTGGGTTATTCCTGTTCTTTAAGGAAGCGGGAAATCCGAAGGGTATTGAGACTGTCCGAGTCTACGAGTTTCCTTCCTATTTTTGAAGGGTGCTTGAGAATGTATTTGAGACTCAAGGAGATTAGACTGTCCAAGTCTAGAGTTTCATCTTTTGTACCATGTTTTGAGAAACAGTAGTAGACTTTATGAAATGACTTTTCTATGAAGATGACTAAGTTCTGTTCCTATACCTCTGGGAGGTCGTCGGGACAATTTGTACGAAGCCCAAGGGGAGGCTGGAATCTTTTAAGAAGCCGACGGGTCCTTGTACGAAGCCCAAGAGAAGGCTATCATTCCTAGAGGAAGAGATCATTATACGAAGCCTAAGAGGAGGCTGTGAATACTTCTAAGAAGCCGTAGGGTCCTTGTACTAAGCCCAAGAGGAGGCGGGGTTGCTTTTAGGAAGCCTGTGGGTCCTTGTATGTTGCCCAAGAGGAGGCCGATGCTTTTAAGAAGCCCGTGGGTCCCCAAACCCCGAGAAATTCAAGGCAAGCTATTCACAAGGAATAGATCAAGTCAGGAAAGTCCGAGAATTTGGAAGAAACTCAAAGATGCCATTCACGGAGAATACATTCATCTTTGGGAGTAGAGTTTCTTGACAATTCCTAATGAGGACAGCCGAAGAGAAGACTGTATCTGGTGATCCTATTTGGGATCTAGCTGTCTATTTCTATGAATAAACGAAACGGCGTCACCTAGTTCTAGACGTAGTTGCCGGGGAAACTCTAAATATCTATACTATTATTACACAGTTGATATGAGTTTATGAAAGAAGACTTACAGTGAAACAGCCCCACAATACAGTTATATATATATATATATATATATGAAAGCGGTAAATGAAAGCGATAACCACTTACTCGGTTGTAGAGCTTCCATACTGTTTGGTTAGTTGTTCAACAAAGAAAGATTGAAAACAACAGTATATTCAAAATCAAAGGAGAAAGTGCTTTGAAATAAAAATATTTAGGGCTTACAGCTCAAGGAGAGGCCCAGGGTTTTATCAGTGAGCGCACTGTTTGAATTTGTACATAGGGACTTTATACAAGTGACTGAGGCCCAAAATGTTTCTGTACAAAGGGGGTTGGGTCTTACACTCTCTCAAGAGGCCTAAAAGGTTTTAAAGAAAAAGAGTGGGGCTTATAACACGAGGGTAGGCCCAATTGATTTTTTTGTTTAAAAATGGCGATCGCGCCGAGGTTTTCTTTTAACGCAGAGGGACTTATACAATAAGTGAGGCCCAAATGAGTTTGGTTAAAAAGGGGTTGGGTCTTACACTCTATTAGAGGCCCAAAAAGTTTTAAATGGGTCTTATAGCTCGAGGAGAGGCCCAGAAGGTTATTTTTAAAAGGCGACGATCGCGCCGTTTGTTTTTTACGGTATCGGGACTTATACAATATACTGAGGCCCAAAATGTTTTGGTCAAGAAAGGATTGGGTCTTACACTCTATTAGAGGCCCAAAGTGTTTGAAAAAAGTTTGATGAGGGTTGAATTGATTCAAAACCCTAATTTGTTTTCAAAATGTATTTTTAATTGAATAAAAATTCAATTAAAAGGATCAATGTTTGTTAAATATGTGAAAACAAATTATGATCTTGGATCAATGTTCCAAAAAATCATGTTTCTTCCTACAAAATGATTGAAATCAAATTAGGGTTAGAAAACAAAGGGAGAAAAAATATTTTAAATGCTAAAAACACATAAAACATTAATTATTTGCAAAAATATCAAATATATGAAATAAATAATACTTTTGGTATTTTTTTGGTAAAATCAAATATTTAAACATTTTTGTGAATTATTGCAAAAAGAACCAATCAAAAATGATAAAAATTGAAGAAGTTATTAATTTTTCAAATCATTAAAAATAATAATATGAAAAATAACAAAACAAAAAAGTGATAAAAAAAGAAGTCTGGGGCGAGGGGGATTCGAACCCCAGACCTCTCGCTTGCCAATACTCACAAAACCAGTTGATGAACCGCTGGGGCGCAATACCAATTCATTAATAACATGGCAAGTGAAAAATATATATCAAACTTAGTTGGAAAACCTGAAGAATGGCGCCATGACCATCTTCTTCCTCGAGCTCGTGCGTGAAGCACTATATCTCACTCATCTCTCAACCATTAGACATGATTCAAACACCAAACCCATGCGTTTTTCACAAGGAATAAGATGGCAATACCCAATTTTATTCATTTTCAGTGTGGAGTAAAATAATCATGATGAACACAAATGAACCCTAATTTGCAAAAGCAACCGTGCAGGCATGATTATAAGGTCTATGATCCAATTTCTTGAGGCAAAACAATCAACACATGATGGCAATCAAATGGCAAAAATATCATGCGAGAAAATCTGCATGGATCATGGAGTTTGAGTTTGAAGCTCACCTTGATGCAAGCTGAAATGGAACTTTGCCCAGATGGTGTTCCAGTCATGAATTGGTGATCCCTACAGCTTCAATGGATGTTATGGAGTGTGTTACAAGCTTTGGAACACTTTAAAATTCTTTGGATCAAGCTGGAGACCTCCACCTGCAAAATTGAAGCATAATGGCTTGGTGGAAGAGTGATTTTGAGCCTGAGGTGTTACAGTCAGTGTTTAAGTGTTTGGACACCTCAAATACATCATATGTGATGTGTTTGAGCAATTGGAATGGATTGATTGTGGCTGCAACTCAAAACCCGATAGTGGTTACTCAAAAACAAGAAAACTTGAGGTTTAAGAAAGAATGAGAGAAAGCAGTGCTGTAACTGGCTTTGGTGTGAGTTGAATGATCCATTGGGACCTCTATTTATAGGTGATCAACTTTTGTTTTGGAGGAATAGTGAATGGCTGCTGGATCAGATCACATTTGCATGGATTGGCTTGGAGGATTTCTTCTCAAGCAAGGAAAGCTAGCCATTCCCAAGAGCAGGGCTATGCCTTGACCAAAACCACATTCCTCTGATGTTTTTAATGTTGTTTAATCAGAGAAATTGACTGAGTAGGGTAGCTACCTTGACAATGCACTATTCCACATTAATGCACTTTGAATTCAAGGCAAAATGTGCCAAAGTGGATGAACTTCAAGTTGGAAGATTCCTTGGCTTTTTGACTCAGATTTATCAGTTGGATCAGATGCAATGTGATTGGTTTGAACACAGGTGGCATAGTGATCCTTAGTCTTTGGCTCAAAATCATGTGTGGCAAGCAAACATGCAAACTGATTTTTCCAAAACAGCTTGCAGCAGCATGACTTTGGGCATGGATTTCTCATGGCTTAAGTTGAATCAATTCATGCTGTTGAGCTCTTTGAATTCTTAGCAACATATGCAACAACATTGATGTTTAACTTTGGACTTGATTCAGCTTGCATCTATGTGAAAAGATCTCACAAGTTTTGGTGTTTCAACAAAATCTGTCTTGGACAGAATTTTTCTAAGTGTTGGAAAATGGTATATTTTCATGTTTTTAGCCACTTTGGCTCACTCATAGCTCAAAATCCATAATGAATTGGAGTTAGGCCTAGTTGAAGTTTTTGTATAGGGTAATGAGACCTACAAATCAAGCTTTGGATGAAAGAAAATGGCCTTGTGGTTTAGGAGTTATGGTCCTTCAAAGTTGGTACCTTTGTCACTTTATTTTTAACTTAGAAAATTTTCTAAGTTTTTATGGTTACCCCTTTTACAAGTTATCCAACTTTTTTTATTTTTCTTGATGTATGATGATTCAAATCATACATAAACATCATTTTAGGGTTAAAAATCCATTTTGGTGAAAAATCTCAAAAAGTCAAAGTTGACTTTTGTGCACAGTTGACTTTTTATCAGATGAATTCCAAATTGTACAATTCTTCAGGAAATCATGTCCTTGACCTAAATCAAACTTGATGGACATGTTCCATGGGTGTCATAGGGTATATTGATGTATGTCCTAGGGTTTGGGAGCATGTCCTGGTCAAAAGTCAAAGTTACAATTGACTTTTCCCTTAAAACCCTACTTGTGGTGCAGATGAAATTGAGACTTGTTGCTCAAGATTCTTGGATTAATCCATTGTTCCAAATGGATCAATATAGTTCATTAGAGACCCTCAAACTCTCTCTTGAGGTCTTGGTTCATGATTTGTCCCAAAAGTCAACTTAGGGGTGAATTAGGTCAAGAAACCCTAATTCCTGATTTTTGATGAATGCATCCCCTGAGGCAAAATTGACTTGGTGATTGGGTTTATGATGTCCCATGGAGCATCTTAGGTTATGATTTGAAGCATTGGCTTATGCCCAGATGAAAAATTTCCATCTGGAGGCCCTGGTCGACCAAAACCCTAATTTGGTGACACTGTCGATCTTGAGACTTAATCCACCTGAAAGGGAGCATCCTTGTGCTTAATCCTTAAAGTGGGAGTCCTTTTTTATCCTTTGTGAATGTTTGAGAGGTTAGATAAGTTGAAGACCATGTCATTCCTTGATTGATCCTTTGTCTAAGGCTCTGAGAGGGCTTGAAACCCTAATTTTGATTGCAGTGGATGCTCAACAACCCTTGAGGCATTTGGTGAGGCATGATGGTTCATCCATATTGTGATGATGATTTGTACAATGATGGGAAATCTAAGTGGTCAAAATTTAGGGTATGACAGATGCCCCTATTTAATCTTCTTGGACACGAAGGTGTGAATGACGAAGGTATTCGGGCATTCGGGGTGCAAGAGGATTAAATATCGGAATACCCGAAATTTTGATGATTGTCATGAATGGTAGCTTGCACATTCATCTTCTTTTCCTAAGCAATGATGCTTAGAAAAGGTAAACTTCCCCTCGATCCTGGTTTCCTACCAAGGAACTGGTCTTAGTTTCTGAAATAAACTTCCCCTCGATCCTGGTTTCCTACCAAGGAACTGGTCTTAGTTTCTGAAATAAACTTCCCCTCGATCCTGGTTTCCTACCAAGGAACTGGTCTTAGTTGCTGAAATAAACTTCCCCTCGATCCCGGTTTCCTACCAAGGAACTGGTCTTAGTTTCTAAAATAAACTTTCCCTCGATCCTGGTTTCCTACCAAGGAACTGGTCTTAGTTTCTTTTGTCAATAAACTTTATTGGCAAGGGACACTATTTGTAGCGGCTTTCCTCAAACTTCTCGCCGAATTTTCCTGGGGAGATGCCATTTGAGTGGAAAAAGTTTTGATGTCAGACTTGCTGGGGGAACCCATTTGTCTGAGTTGTAGAGGTGCACAAACTTCTCTGTTTGGAGACGCCATCTGTCGATTCTACTGGGGAAAGCGAGTCTCTTGGGAGACTGCATTCTTTTGGGAGCTTGCATCATACTTTTCTCGGGATCTTCCCAGAGAAATATCATATGATGGGATCCAATTTTGAGGTGTCGATGACCTTTTCATCAGCGGTCTTCTCGGAACGAGACCGACATGCTGCTGAATTTCTGATTACGAGGCTTTCCCTGTGGATTTTCCTTAATCCGGGAAAGTAGGGATATCATCTTCAATGGCGAAGAGTGATATTTGTTGAAAGTTATCTCTGGTTTTTCAGAGGTTCAAGTTATCAAAGTGGTCAAGTGCCGACTCTGATCTAGAGATACACTGGTGGCGAGATTGTTCAGACACAACATTTCTTGACAAAGCAAGAACTGACAAACTCGATTGAGAGGACGGTTATCACTAGGGGACAAGACCGATTAGAGTGATAGCGATGCAATATGAATGCGAATGCAAATCAATAATGCATGATGTATGTATGTATATGCTGACAAAACTGACGCAACACACAAACTAAAAGATGAACATGACTGGATACTCGGCCATCGCGGGGCGTATAGAGATATCGCTGGTTCAAGATAGCAATTCCACCTTGCTTAGGAGAGATAGTCCCTGCGGGGAATACCGTTGATCGGGCTTAGGAGATAAGAACTCAGCCGAGGCGTGTCAGACGAAACAAGGTCTCTGACACAGTTGATCCCTTCATTCAGACGTACTGGGTTAGAAGGAGTACTTTGATTCTGCACTTTGGAGTTCGCTTACTTCTGAAGAAGCGACCGATGTTCTTCTGATGTTCAACAGTCAAAAGAAATTGCCATCTTTATTTAAAAGCAGAAAAAGTTTTAACAAGTAAATTCATTTTTGTTTTATTTCAGGAATCGTTAATCATGTTAAAAACGTCATTCTGTAAAGCTAAAACAAATAAGAATTACAAACAAAAGCACAAGGGCTCAAATTTTATTGATAGGATGGAGATCAGCCAAACGCGTGATTCCACAGAGTATATACAAAGTTTAGAAAATGGTAATTTACAGGGAAAAGGGCTACGTTGAAACATAACAACCACTATCCTTCCACCAACTTTGAATTCGGGGCATCCTGAGCTTCTGTCGAAGATGACCTTGACTGGAGTTTTCTTCCGATGATGTAACTGCTGCTGTTGAGGGACTTTCCCCTGTTGAACATAGTTACTTGCCATTATCCCTAATTTTTGCCTGGATTGTACTGTGATGTTTCCAATCCACCAGGATGATTTTTTTGTATGTCTCTAACTTTTGCCTGGACCGCCCTTTCGGGTTTTCAATCCACCGAGACGTTTTTTTTTTTAGTTTAGGCGAAGTATTTCTTGACTACATCAACATTCGTGGGGTAGGCAAATTCCTCTCCGTCCATGGTTGCAAGTCTCAAGGCACCGCCTGAGAAAGTTTTCGTGACCACATAGGGGCCATCATAATTCGGAGTCCACTTGCCCCGAGAGTCAGTGAGAAATGATTGTATCTTCTTGAGCACGAGGTCTCCTGTTCTGAAGACACGAGGTCGGACCTTTTTATCGAATGCCCTCTTCATTCTTTGCTGATACAACTGACCGTGGCATAGTGTCGTGATTCGCTTTTCTTCGATCAGATTCAATTCGTCGTGTCAGCTTTGACACTATTCAGCTTCGGTGAGCTTAGCTTCCATCAATACTCAGATTGACGGGACCTCTACTTCTATGGGAAGCACTGCCTCCATGCCATATACTAGAGAGAAAGGGGTAGCCCCTGTTGAAGTACGGACAGATGTGCGATAACCATGAAGAGCAAAGGGTAGCATCTCGTGCCAATCTTTGTAGGTTACAACCATCTTTTGAACAATCTTCTTGATGTTCTTGTTAGCCGCTTCTACCGCCCCGTTCATCTTGGGTCGGTAGGGAGATGAGTTATGGTGTTCGATTTTGAACTCTGCACATAACTCTTTCATCATCTTATTGTTCAAGTTAGACCCATTATCAGTAATGATCTCGCTTGGAACACCATAACGGCAGATGATATTGTTTTTGATAAATCGGATCACCACTTGTCGGGTTACATTAGCATATGACGCTGCTTCGACCCATTTGGTGAAGTAGTCAATGGCTACTAGGATGAACCGATGTCCGTTTGAAGCCTTGGGCTCAACCATGCCAATCATGTCGATTCCCCATATGGAAAATGGCCATAGGGAAGAGAGAACTTTGAGATGTGATGGCGGTACATGAATTTTGTCGGAGTATACCTGACACTTGTGACATCTCCTCATGTACTTGTAGCAGTCAGATTCCATTGTCAACCAATAGTACCCTGCTCTTAGAATTTTTCTTGCCATTGTGTGTCCGTTGGCATGAGTGCCAAAGGATCCTTCGTGAATTTCTTTCACCAGCATTTCTGCTTCTGGTCTGTCGACGCATCGGAGCAAGACCATGTCAAAATTTCTCTTATAGAGAGTGTCACCGCTCAGGAAGAAGTTTCCAGCCAATCTTCTGAGGGTTTTTCTATCTTTTATGAGTGCCCCAGATGGGTACTCTTGTTTCTGAAGGAAGCATTTGATATCGTGATACCAAGGTTTGTCATCTATGACTGCTTCGATCGTGAAGATGTAAGCGGGCCGTTCAAGGCGCATTATGTCGATCTTAGGTAAGTCATTCCATCGACCTACGCTAATCATGGAAGAGAGAGTGGCTAAAGCATCAGCCATGTGATTCTCCTCACGAGGGATATGATGAAACTCAACTCTGTTGAAGAAAGGTAGCAACCTTCTTGCGTAGTCTTTGTAAGGAATCAATCCTGATTGGTATGTGTTTCAATCTCCTTTTATTTGATTGATAACCAGGGCTGAGTCGCCGTATACGTCCAAGTTTTTGATCCTTAAATCAATCGCTTCCTCGAGACCCATGATACATGCTTCGTATTCGGCCTCGTTGTTCGTACATTTGAACTTAAGTCGAGCGGTGAAAGGAATGTGGGTACCCTGAGGGGTAACAATGATTGCCCCAATTCTGTTTCCATAATGATTAACTGCTCCGTCAAAGATTAGTCCCCATTGGGAACCTGGTTCTGGCCCTTCACTGGGTAGCGGTTCATCGCAGTCTTACATTTTTAGATACATGACATCTTCGTCTGGGAAGTCAAACCCGATTGATTCTTGATCGTTAATCAGTTGGTGAGCCAAATGATCGGCTAAAATACTTCCCTTAACGACTTTCTGAGCGTGATACTCTATGTCATATTCTGATAGCAACATCTGCCAACGGGCAATCCTTCCCGTGAGAGCAGGTTTTTCAAATACGTACTTGATTGGATCCATTTCGGAGACCAACCAAGTAGTATGATGAATCATGTACTGGAGAAGACGTTTGGCTGCCCAAGCCAAAGCACAACAAGTTTTCTCGAGCATCGTGTACCGAGTTTCGCAGTCGGTGAATTTCTTGCTCAAATAGTAAATGGCAGACTCTTTCTGTTTAGTTTCGTCTTGTTGTCCAAGTACACATCCCATTGAGTCCTCTAGGACTGTGAGGTAAATAATCAGTGGTCTTCCTTCCACTGGAGGTGATAGAATCGGAGGATTCAACAGATATTCCTTAATACTGTCGAAGGCAGTTTGGCAATCTTCTGACCAAACGCAGTCCTGGTTCTTTTTCAGTAATTTGAAGATCGGTGCACAAACGGCAGTCATAAGGAATATGAACCTGGAGATGTAGTTCAAACGTCCCAGGAATCCTCTGACTTGTTTCTCAGTTTTTGGAGAAGGCATTTCTTGAATGGCCTTGACCTTGTCAGGATCAACTTCAATCCCTTTCTGACTGACGATGAACCCTAGTAGTTTCCCTGAACGGACACCGAAGGTGCACTTCTTGGGATTCAAGCGGAGCTTGAATTTTCTTAGACGTTCGAATAATTTTGACAAATGTTCAACGTGCTCACTCTCTGTTTTTGATTTTGCAATCATATCATCGACATATACCTCGATTTCTTTGTGTATCATGTCATGAAAAAGAGTAGTCATGGCCCTTTGATCGGTTGCCCCGGCGTTCTTCAAACCGAACGGCATTACCTTGTAGCAAAAGGTACCCCATGGGGTAATGAACGAAGTTTTCTCCATGTCTTTCGGCACCATTTTGATCTGGTTATAGCCCGAGAATCCATCCATGAAGGAGAAAACTTTGAACTTTGTTGTGCTGTCTACCAGCATGTCAATGTGTGGTAAAGGAAAGTCGTCCTTTGGACTTGCCTTGTTCAGATCTCTGTAATCAACACACATTCTGACCTTTCCGTCTTTTTTGGGAATGGGTACGATGTTGGCTAACCATTGAGGATATTCAGATGTGGCGAGGAAACCCGCGTCAATCTGTTTCTGTACTTCCTCTTTGATTTTGACGGCCATGTCCGGGTGAGTCCGTCTCAACCTTTGCTTTACTGGCGGACATTCCGATCTCAACGGTAAGTGATGTTCCACGATGCTGGTATCCAACCCTGGCATATCCTGATAGGACCAAGCGAATACATCGGGAAATTCTTTGAGAAGCTTTATCAAACTCTCTCTGGCAGTTGGACTGAGCAGCGTCCCAATCCTGATTTCTTTTCTCTCTTTTTCTGAACCCAAGTTTACCGTTTCCAACGGCTCTTTGTGAGGTTCAATGAACCTTTCCTCTTGTCTGAGTAGTCGAGAGATCTCTTCTGGAATTTCGTTGTCATTTTCTTCTTCAGCCTCGAATACCGGGAACTCAAAGTTGGGAGAAGGCATCGGATCGTATGTTTCAACGGGGTGTAAAACAAGCAATCTGCATGACGTGATGATTCGAGTTTAGAAGCGATAGAGAAAATGCAAGTGTGTGCAGTGTTTTATTTTACTGCTTGTTTTTTATTTTTGAATTGTTTTTTTAGGATTACCATTTTCTGAAAAAAGCAAAAAGAGAAAACAACAAATAATGCGGAAATTACAGAACGACGTTATTTTATTAATGAACAAGTCGATCCTTAAAACTACAGCCCTATAAAACAAAACTCTGTCGCTTTGGGCAAAGCGAAGAGGGATATTTATAGAAAGCGAGCCCTATCAAAACATCTGTTTCACCTGGGCAGGGTGAAAGGTTAAAAGATGGCAATTACTTTGACTGATGAATGATCTTCGGAACCTCGACGGCAACCCATTGGCGGCGAACTCCTCGGTGAATCACAAAGTCTGGCACCTTCCTTGATTTGTCTTCAGAAATAACGCTGATTTCTGGTGGAGCAGGATCATTGGAATCTGTCTCCCAGGCAGAATTGTCGTAGGAGAATTCCTCTGTTGTACTTCGCATAGCATTTGTGCTCTCAGCTGTATCTCCCCATCCAGTTGGCTGGATATCTTCGAACCTGATACGAGAGCTTTCGGGCGCAGTGTACTTGACCATAAAGTCGTATTTTCCACTTGGTTCTCCCAAGGTGTCCCACACTTCTCTGGAATTGGAGGAGTCATCTCTCTCGATGACGTTGACCTCGGGAAAAGCATAGTTGATGAATTCAAGTCTAGCAAACGTTGCAAATTCATCTTCATGTTGAGTAGTTTCCGAATGACCTGAGTGTTGATCCCATGACATGGCGGGGACACAGGTATTCTGTTCAACGACGGTCAGCTGATTTTCATTGTTCGGCTGACTCTCTTGCCCCAAGTCTCCTGGATAAGGTTGCCACATTGGCAGACCATCCATTGGGCCATAGTAATTGTGGTCAAAGTTATCTTTCATCGGAGTGTCTTCCTCTAATGAATTTGGCGGAGCACGACATCCTTCCAGATCACAATCTCCATAGATCATTTCGACATCTAATCTTGGTATAAATCTCGGACTTTCTGTAGGAAAGCAAAAAGGCATAGGCACCTCTTCCTGAGACATATAACCGTCCTTGTTAAGGTAGGACTTCCATTCTTCATCCGTGTCAGAGGGATCTTCCTCATTGATAGCATGAACTGTCTGAGACACTGGGCGAAGGAAACCTCCACTGTGGAAGAAATTTTGAAGTGGATGAAGACTTTCATTGCTCGCAGCTGTCCGGGTACAGGTTACAGAAAAACCAAGACCCTTCTTTGTTTTATTGTCAATAGGAATAACAAGCTGTCCCCATCCAGTTGTATCGGTACTCTCGACCGCTTTGATAGCATCTTTATATGAGGAAATCGAGGTTCCTCCTTTGAACTGATTGTCCTTGCTCACCGACAGTGCTTGGAACTGCGTTCCAATAACCTCCTCGGGTTCTATACCAGCAGATGATGACAAGTTACTCACAAGCAAGGCTTGTTCCCCACAAACCGTGACAAGTTGATCGTTCTGAATGAACTTTAGCTTTTGGTGGAGGGTTGACGTAACCGCTCCAGCCTGATGTATCCAAGGTCTTCCTAATAAACAACTGTATGTTGCCCGGATATCCATGACCTGGAAAGTGACTTGGAAAGTGTGAGGACCGATAGTTATGGGAAGATCAACTTCGCTGATAACTATTTTTCTAGATCCGTCGAATGCTTTGACGACGACCTCGTTGATTCTCATCGGAGGGCCCTTGAATGATAATTGCATCAAAGTGGACTTCGGCATAACATTCAGGGCTGACCCTGTGTCTACCAGTACGCTGGCTAAAGCATCGTCCTAGCAGTTAACTGTGATATTGAGCGCCATGTTATGAAGGCGACCTTCTTCAGGTAATTCCTCATCACTAAATCCCAAATTATTGCAGGAAGTGATGTTAGAGACAATACTATCGAACTGTCTGATTGTTACATCCTGTTCCGCAAAGGCCTGCTCCAAGACTTTCTGTAGAGCCTCCCTATGCGCTTCTGAACTGAGTAACAGTGATAATACCGAGATCTTTGAAGGAGTCTGTAACAATTGATCGACAATGTTGTATTCACTCCTTTGGATGAGCTTCAGCATCTCATCATTATTTTTCGAAAGGTCGAGATTACTGGATTGACCGACTGGTGGATCGGGAGCTTCCGTCTGAAGTTCCTTTTCTTTGTTAAGTTCACTAACTCCTCGGTTGAAGATTCGATCACTCCGTGTTACACGACTGATGTCTGCAATGTTCACGACGGAGGGTAATGGAATTTCCTTTCCATTCTCAATTGTTGTTGCACCGTATTTGTAAGGGATAACCTTAGTTGATTCATACGGTAATGGTCCCGGTAGATAGATGACTATGGAAACCTTCTGATTTTTCTGACCATCATAAGTAATCTCGATCCGTTCCCGGTTGGGAACTCTAGATTCGTCAAGCAAAGGAATGATAGCAAAAACATCCCCAACTTGATCGGCAAGGTAGTCCGGCGTCCCGTTGATAGGTCTGGAACCTGGGTATGGGCGAATCTCTCCGCGATCCACTTGACCCTGAAGAGCTGCTCTCACAAGGTAACACCCTTGGTTACTTTCTGAACAGACACTACAACTGTCAAAGTTGTGTGGGGGCACCTGGCCACGCCCACTTTGAATACAATGTAACCTCACTAGGTTAGCTTCCACTGATCGGACATCTTGACCCTGAAGCCGAGTGGGGTTTCTATTACTGATACTAATTTGCTGAGTATCTTCGTCCATGTAAATTGGCATCCACCAATGATTTAACAAGTGCTGAAGTGCCTCCTGGACAAGGGTATAACCCCGATCGCTTTCGCAACCCGCTTTACAGCTTTGATAGTCATGTGATATTAGGAATCCGAGTCGGACCTGCTCAGCATGTAACTCTACCAGGTTGGTATTCATCATGCGAATATCGAAGATCTGAACCATGTTAATCTGATAGGAATTCCTATCATGGTAGTCCTGGATCCATCCAAGATCTATCTGACGCTGGAGGGCCTCTTGTATGAAAGAGCATCCCTGTTTGTTTACCGAGCAAGTCAGACAGGAACTGTAATCGTGCTGCGGCAGATTATGATACTGGCTTTGCCTTGAGTGCATCGCCACCAAGTTGACATTCATTTCACGGATGTCGTGGTTCTGAATGACGTTAGAATTCGTGTAGACCATGTTAACTCCATGAACTCGGTGCTCTTGGATCCATCCGAGATCCATCTGTTCCTGCAGAGCTGCTTGCACCACAGAACATCCTTGGTTGTTTTTAGAGCAGATATCACACTGGTGATAGTTATGAGGTGGTACATGGCCATATCCACTCTGTCTACAATGCATCTTGACCAGATTGGTTTTCAACAAGAGTACATCGTGAATTTGATAGACGTTGTTAATCTCTTTCTCAATCAGATTGACTGCAACTTTCTCGTGTTGAGGCAGCGGGTTCGTAAGAACATTGGGATTCGTATCCTTGAAAGATAAGAGCCCGCTCCTAACGAGCTTTTGCACGTCAGACTTGAAATTGAGGCAAGTCTCTATGTTATACCCTGATCCTCCTTGATGATAAGGGCATGTCTGATCCACCTTAAACCAAAAAGGCAGATTTTCCGGTACTATAAGAGGAGACTTAGTCTGGATGTGCCCCTTAGCCAGTAGTAATGGAAATAATTCTGCGTACAACATGGGTATAGGATCAAACCCTGACGGTCGTGTTGTACGGTTGTTATTGTATGGAGGACGAGCCTGCTGAAGAGGCTGTTGTGTCCTTTGCTGATTAGGTTGGCTCTGCGCAACCTGAGGTTGATACGTAGGAACAGGCGCGGGGCCGATAGCAGGAGTTACCGCTGCTACTGGTTGATAACGACTCCTTTGCTTTCCGAGAGAGAAATTCCCAATATCTTGCTCTTTTTTCTTAGGGAGAGCACTACCGTATTTTTTAGTACCGCTCGTCGATCCAGTGTCTTTTACCAAATGTCCTTCTCGGACGGCTTCCTCAAGACGTACACCCATGTCGACCATTTCGGTGAAATCACTGGGCGCACTGGCAACCATTCGGTCATAGTAAAATGAGCTTAAGGTCTTTAAGAAGATCTTTGTCATCTCTTTTTCCTCAAGAGGTGGACAAATTTGAGCTGCAATTTCACGCCACCTTTGAGCATACTCCTTAAAGGTTTCCTTGTCCTTTTGCGACATTGATCTGAGTTGATCTCTGTCGGGTGCCATGTCCAAGTTGTATTTGTATTGCTGGACGAAGGCAGTACCAAGATCTCTGAATGTGCTAATCGTAGCATGGTTTAAACCCATGTACCATTTGAGTGCGGCACCGGTTAAACTATCCTGAAAGTAGTGAATTAGTAGGTCCTGATTCTCCGTCTGAGCTGACATTCGCCGAGCGTACATCACCAGATGGCTCTGAGGGCAAGAGTTACCCTTGTACTTTTCAAAGTCGGGCACTTGGAATTTGTGCTGGACTTTCACGTTGGGGACCAAGCAGAGGTCCGCGACGTCCTTTCCAAATAAATCCTGACCGCGAATGGCTTGCAGCTCCTTCTGCATTTCCAAGAACTGCTCCTGGAATTCATCCATTCGGTCAAACATAGTTTCCTTCTTACCAGAAGGTGTTGGTGGAATCTGTCCTTCCGGGATAGTGTGCACCACAGGGGGTGGTACCGTGACTACGGTAGTGAGTCTTGGCGTTTCCCGAAGTTTGTAACCTTCAGGAGTCTTTAGTATGCCCCTGGCATCTTCGCTTTCCCGAAGTTTGTAACCTTCAGGCCCCGCGGCTTCTGTTGTGATTCCCTGATCTTCAGTTATCGGCAGAACATATCCTCCCGGGATATAGTTGACGAGCATGCCCCAAGGACGATCTTTCGGCATCTGATACCTGTGATCATTCTTCTCCACTATGGGCATTGAGGTGATCTCTGAGATCACAGTTCGTTGTAGCTGAGCTTCTGCCATGGCTTGCATGTCGTTACAAAGCTTTCTCATATCCTCTCTCAGAGCATCGATCTCTTCCTTCAACTCTCTGTTTTCTTCCTCAAGATCATCCATCTTTTTCTGAAGATTAGCCCGAGTATTGTACGAATGAGACAGTTTGACTCTAGAATCGAGACACAAACGTGAGATTCGTAGGGAAGAAGAATACGCGATGTGAGAATGATGAATGCAATGATTATATTAATTGTTTAATTTTTAATCAAAATAAACTTCGACAATTAGATTGCAAATATCAAACAGTGGGGAAACCCCTTTTTATTGAATTCAAAGGATTACAGAAATGGAAATACAGTAGATTACAAGGTACAGAAACAGAAACCTAAACTAATGGGTCCCGAGTCCTCTCTGAAGAGAAGTCGGGTGCTGATTCTGGTATCTTCCTTTTCTTTGACCGGGGCTCTTGGGCCATTGTCGGGTTATCATTCCTTTGCCAGGTGAAAGGAGCGAGCAAATTCCTTTGGTCATCTTGATTCTCTACAGCATGCTGCTCCAAAATTTCAATCAGAGCATCTTTTTCTTTCAGTAATTGCTATATTTTGATGCACTCTACGTCGAGGGTGCGGTACTTGTTCTTCCAAGACCTTCTCTCCTTCTGGACTTTGTTGAGAGTAACCTGAAGCTTTTCAGTTTCCGTCATGAAGTACATGACAGATTCCCTCGGCGGAAGAATTCCGTAATGAGGATAAGGCATCTTCAGCTTGAGAGCTCTAGTTTGTACCCAATGGAGATAAGGCTCCACCGAGACACAGTCCGGTTTTCCTAGAGACTCTCGTCCTTTCTTATGAACATGTTTCCAAGCGTGCGCTATTTCCATCTTTAGCGCTCTGTCGTTTTCTCTTTCTTTGAAGAAAAGACCTTCCAGATGAACACCCCGTGGGACATGTCTCATCGGGTATCCAAATTGACGAAGAACCAATATCAGATGATAATTTATTCCTCCTTTAGTTCCTATAAGGGGTATGTTGGGGAAGTTTCCACAACGGTCAATGATCCTAATTCCCTCATAAATCCTACTACACCAATCTATATCAGAGTTGGTAAGAGACATGATCTTCTGCGACCAGCGTAGGGCACTCTTACAATCCCAAAAAGCAGCAGACTTGGGCAAGTGAGAGATAAACCATTTATAAAGCAGAGGTACACAGCATGTGATCTCCCCTCCACTGTACAAATTTCCTAAGTGTACAGAATGATACGCATCTGCGAACAAAGTCGGCACAGGGTTTCCAATGAGAAAAACCTTAATGGCATTAATATCGACGAAGTTATTAATGTTGGGAAACAAAAATAACCCATAGGTGAGCAAGACAAAGATGCTTTCAAAAGCAGTCACGTTCCCTATACTAGCAAAGTACAGAGCTTTCTTTGTCAAGAACTGGGCTGGCAAACCTTGGATGCCACCCTTAGTAGTCATGTGAGTCCTAACCTCAGACTCGTCCAAATGAATTGCTCTTGCAATGGTCTGATTCTTTGGAATTTCTTCCAGTCCAGAAAATGGAGCTCGATCGGTGATATGTAGATCGATCAAATGAGAATACTCCTCCAGCGTTGGTGCTAGCTGGTAATCCGGGAATGTGAAACAGTGATAAACTGGATTGTAAAACTGAATGAGCGCATCCATGATTCCCTCAATCACATGGACTCTTAATAGTGGTAGCAAACCTCCGTGCTTGGCTCTGAAAGCCTCAGGGTTAGTGATCATCCTCGCTAACCTTCTCAAATCCTCTAGTTTTGGAACCTTGAAGGTATACTGGTGAGTTCTCCTTCTACCGAAATCCATTAGCGTAATCCTCTTCTCTGATATTTGCAATCACAGTCTTAGTTTAATTTGAAAAACAGAGAGACTAGAAGAGAAGTTTTTTGAATGTTTTAATAAATGAATGCATGAATGCAGCACACAAAAACATAGAAAAAACATGGGGTCAAAGGGTCGTTGTCATGAAGTCAAGGCTCTACCCATCCCCAAAGGTTTATACTAGGGTGATTTTTGTACCTGTACTCATTATCATCAGCTCCTCCCAGGAAAGCAAAACAACAAGCGGATCACCAGCGAGTTGTAGTGCAATCTTAGAGTAAGTGCCATTCACCGAGAATAGATCACCAGCCTCAAATGAGGGTAGTATCGCGTAACAACTATTTTCGATAGTTTCCACACTACGAAAGGGTTTGGCTCCTCAGCTTCTCAGACTTAACAACCGGCTCATTGGCTAAGAGAGTAAATGGGTTGCGTTGGTCAGCCTCCACTGAGGTTGATGGCCGACCTCGTCGCCATCACTTATCTTAAGTGTATACTTATTCTTTCCACATACGGCATCACCCGCATTCCCATTAGCAGAAAAATAAACATGTATAGCAATTAGGAAAAGCAGTATATATATTTGTCCTAAAATATCCTAGACTTTTTAAAGCTATGAATCCTAAGTTCTTGACAGAAATGGGTTCCCCGGCGGAAGCCCCAATCTGTGGTTTTCACACAAGTGAAGAGAAAAAAGGAAAAAAAAGTTTTAAAAAGACCCGACCCCACGGTGGGCGCCATTTTTCCTGTAGCAAGCGATTTTGGACGCGGTTCTTAAGCGTTGGTCGCTCTCTGCGGTTTGAGCTTAAACTACAGGTCGATTCATTTTTTATCCTATTGTGAGCTGAATAAGGAAGGGAAATAGATGTCTCCAATTAACCCTGCTTTGCATACTGAGTTTAAACAGCGGTCTGTTAGGTTACAGATGCTATCAATGTGGGGGGGCTTTGTACTGGTTATTTGTATTTTCGCCAATACGGTTTTCTTTCTTTTTATCTAGGCAGAAGGTTTCTGGCGGGGAACAAGGATTAGGATGTTAGGACTGATGCTTTTTGATGGGTGTGGGATTTGGTTTTTTTGTTTAGTGTGCTCGCTAAGTTTTTTCTTTCAATCTTATGCATACGTATTCCCGTTTACCGAAACAGGGAAATCAGAGCATTCGTAGTTCCTCCTATTCTATGGGAGGAAATTGGTTTTTGGTGTCTTGTTCGAAGCCCAAGACGTGAAGCGAAAGGTGATTTGTATCTTGTTCAAAGCCCAAGATGTGAAGCTGAAAAGTCTATTTGTATCTTGTTCAAAGCCCAAGATATGAAGCTAAAAGGTCTCAACTTTAGAGAGAATTTGTCATCTCTAAAGAAGGGTTTGTCTGTCACAACTATTGGGTGACTGGTTGTAAAGGAGAATTACTTTAACCGGGATATGCGAATCCTAGCAATGCCATAATTTCCTTTATAGGGGGTTTTAACCTGAAGGAGAAGACTTTAACTCAGTGTAGAGCAATGCCATCTTTCCTTAGGAATTTCTCATGCTAAACGAGGGACAGTGGCATGGATGTAGATGATCCAGAGGCTTGCCGCTTACAGCGATTAGATGAAGGGGAAGGAGTTGTTGATGTTTGTATACTGTGAACGAGGCACAGCTTTGATGCTAAAAGGTTGATTGGATCAACCAGTGGTTTTCTTATATAAAGCCTAAGAGGAGGCTAATATGTGTCTCGTACAAAGCCCGAGAGAGAGGCTAAAAGGTTTTTGACTCAACGAGGGAGTCTTTTGGTACTCAACAAGAGAGTGTTTTTGTATCTCGTACGAAGCCCGAGATGGAGGCTAAAAGTTTGACTGGCTCAATAAGAACCTTTTTGTATCTCGTATAAAGCTCGAGATGGAGGCGAAAGGGGTAATTGACTCGACAAGGGAGTCCCTTATGTGTCTCGTACAAAGCCCGAGAGAGAGGCTAAAAGTTGTTTGACTCCGCTGGGGGAGAATCGTTTGTACAAAGCCCAAGAGGAGGCTAAAGTTGTTGTTTCAGTCAAGTGACAGGTCCAGTATACTGATTTTGAAAGAGAAAATCAGTTCTTATATGAGCAACATTGTACTCATGGATTTGATTCAAGGATCTGGGTTATTCCTGTTCTTTAAGGAAGCGAGAAATTCGAAGGGTATTGAGACTGTCCGAGTCTACGGGTTTCCTTCCTATTTTTGAAGGGTGCTTGAGAATGTCTTTGAGACTCAAGGAGATTAGACTGTCCAAGTCTAGAGTTTCATCTTTTGTACCATGTTTTGAGAAACAGTAGTAGACTCTATGAAAGGACTTTTCTATGAAGATGACTAAGTTCTGTTCCTATACCTCTGGGAGGTCGTCGGGACAATTTGTACGAAGCCCAAGGGGAGGCTGGAATCTTTTAAGAAGCCGACGGGTCCTTGTACGAAGCCCAAGAGAAGGCTATCATTCCCGGAGGAAGAGATCATTATACGAAGCCTAAGAGGAGGCTGTGAATACTTCTAAGAAGCTGTAGGGTCCTTGTACTAAGCCCAAGAGGAGGCGAGGTTGCTTTTAGGAAGCCTGTGGGTCCTTGTACGATGCCCAAGAGGAGGCCGATGCTTTTAAGAAGCCCGTGGGTCCCCAAACCCCGAGAAATTCAAGGCAAGCTATTCACAAGGAATAGATCAAGTCAGGAAAGTCCGAGAATTTGGAAGAAACTCAAAGATGCCATTCACGGAGAATACATTCATCTTTGGGAGTAGAGTTTCTTGACAATTCCTAATGAGGACAGCCGAAGAGAAGACTGTATCTGGTGATCCTATTTGGGATCTAGCTGTCTATTTCTATGAATAAACGAAACGGCGTCACCTAGTTCTAGACGTAGTTGTCGGGGAAACTCTAAATATCTATACTATTATTACACAGTTGATATGAGTTTATGAAAGAAGACTTACAGTGAAACAGCCCCACAATACAGTTATATATATATATGAAAGCGGTAAATGAAAGCCATAACCACTTACTCGGTTGTAGAGCTTCCATGCTGTTTGGTTAGTTGTTCAACAAAGAAAGATTGAAAACAACAGTATATTCAAAATCAAAGGAGAAAGTGCTTTGAAATAAAAAGATTTGGGGCTTATAGCTCAAGGAGAGGCCCAGGGTTTTATCAGTGAGCGCACTGTTTAAATTTGTACAGAGGGACTTTATACAAGTGATTGAGGCCCAAAATGTTTCTGTACAAAGGGGGTTGGGTCTTACACTCTCTCAAGAGGCCCAAAAGGTTTTAAAGAAAAAGAGTGGGGCTTATAACACGAGGGTAGGCCCAATTGATTTTTTCGTTTAAAAATGGCGATCGCGTCGAGGTTTTCTTTTAACGCAGAGGGACTTATACAATAAGTGAGGCCCAAATGAGTTTGGTTAAAAAGGGGTTGGGTCTTACACTCTATTAGAGGCCCAAAAAGTTTTAAATGGGTCTTATAGCTCGAGGAGAGGCCCAGAAGGTTATTTTTAAAAGGCGACGATTGCGCCGTTTGTTTTTGACGGTATCGGGACTTATACAATATACCGAGGCCCAAAATGTTTTGGTCAAGAAAGTATTGGGTCTTACACTCTATTAGAGGCCCAAAGTGTTTGAAAAAAGTTTGATGAGGGTCGAATTGATTCAAAACCCTAATTTGTTTTCAAAATGTATTTTTAATTGAATAAAAGTTCAATTAAAAGGATCAATGTTTGTTAAATATGTGAAAACAAATTATGATCTTGGATCAATGTTCCAAAAAATCATGTTTCTTCCTACAAAATGATTGAAATCAAATTAGGGTTAGAAAACAAAGGGAGAAAAAATATTTTAAATGCTAAAAACACATAAAACATTAATTCTTTGCAAAAATATCAAATATATGAAATAAATAATACTTTTGGGATTTTTTTGGTAAAATCAAATATTTAAACATTTTTGTGAATTATTACAAAAAGAACCAATCAAAAATGATAAAAATTGAAGAAATTATTAATTTTTCAAATCATTAAAAATAATAATATGAAAAATAACAAAACAAAAAAGTGATAAAAAAGAAGTCTGGGGCGAGGGGGATTCGAACCCCAGACCTCTCGCTTGCCAATACTCACAAAACCAGCTGATTAACCGCTGGGGCGCAATGCCAATTCATTAATAACATGGCAAGTGAAAAATATATATCAAACTTAGTTGGAAAACCTGAAGAATGGCGCCATGGCCATCTTCTTCCTTGAGCTCGTGCGTGAAGCACCATATCTCACTCATCTCTCAACCATTGGACATGATTCAAACACCAAACCCATGCGTTTTTTTCACAAGGAATAAGATGGCAATACCCAATTTTATTCATTTTCAATGTGGAGTAAAATAATCATGATGAACACAGATGAACCCTAATTTGCAAAAGCAATCGTGCAGGCATGATTATAAGGTCTATGATCCAATTTCTTGAGGCAAAACAATCAACACATGATGGCAAAAATATCATGCGAGAAAATATGCATGGATCATGGAGTTTGAATTTGAAGCTCACCTTGATGCAAGCTGAAATGGAACTTTGCCCAGATGGTGTTCCAGTCATGAATTGGTGATCCCTACAGCTTCAATGGATGTTATGGAGTGTGTTACAAGCTTTGGAACACTTTAAAATTCTTTGGATCAAGCTGGAGACCTCCACCTGCAAAATTGAAGCATAATGGCTTGGTGGAAGAGTGATTTTGAGCCTGAGGTGTTACAGTCAGTGTTTAAGTGTTTGGACACCTCAAATACATCATATGTGATGTGTTTGAGCAATTGGAATGGATTGATTGTGGCTGCAACTCAAAACCCGATAGTGGTTACTCAAAAACAAGAAAACTTGAGGTTTAAGAAAGAATGAGAGAAAGCAGTGCTGTAACTGGCTTTGGTGTGAGTTGAATGATCCATTGGGACCTCTATTTATAGGTGATCAACTTTTGTTTTGGAGGAATAGTGAATGGCTGCTGGATCAGATCACATTTGCATGGATTGGCTTGGAGGATTTCTTCTCAAGCAAGGCAAGCTAGCCATTCCCAAGAGCAGGGCTATGCCTTGACCAAAACCACATTCCTCAGATGTTTTTAATGTTGTTTAATTAGAGAAATTGACTGAGTAGGGTAGCTACCTTGACAATGCACTATTCCATATTAATGCACTTTGAATTCAAGGCAAAATGTGCCAAAGTGGATGAACTTCAAGTTGGAAGATTCCTTGGCTTTTTGACTCAGATTTATCAGTTGGATCAGATGCAATGTGATTGGTTTGAACACAGGTGGCATAGTGATCCTTATTCTTTGGCTCAAAATCGTGTGTGGCAAGCAAACATGCAAACTGATTTTTCCAAAACAGCTTGCAGCAGCATGACTTTGGGCATGGATTTCTCATGGCTTAAGTTGAATCAATTCATGCTGTTGAGCTCTTTGAATTCTTAGCAACATATGCAACAACATTGATGTTTAACTTTGGACTTGATTCAGCTTGCATCTATGTGAAAAGATCTCACAAGTTTTGGTGTTTCAACAAAATCTGTCTTGGACAGAATTTTTCTAAGTGTTGGAAAATGGTATATTTTCATGTTTTTAGCCACTTTGGCTCACTCATAGCTCAAAATCCATAATGAATTGGAGTTAGGCCTAGTTGAAGTTTTTGTATAGGGTAATGAGACCTACAAATCAAGCTTTGGATGAAAGAAAATGGCCTTGTGGTTTAGGAGTTATGGTCCTTCAAAGTTGGTACCTGTCACTTTATTTTTAACTTAGAAAATTTTCTAAGTTTTTATGGTTACCCCTTTTACAAGTTATCCAACTTTTCTTGATTTTTCTTGATGAATGATGATTCAAATCATACATAAACATCATTTTAGGGTTAAAAATCCATTTTGGTGAAAAATCTCAAAAAGTCAAAGTTGACTTTTGTGCACAGTTGACTTTTTATCAGATGAATTCCAAATTGTGCAATTCTTCAGGAAATCATGTCCTTGACCTAAATCAAACTTGATGGACATGTTCCATGGGTGTAATAGGGTATATTGATGTATGTCCTAGGGTTTGGGAGCATGTCCTGTTCAAAAGTCAAAGTTACAGTTGACTTTTCCCTTAAAACCCTACTTGTGGTGCAGATGAAATTGAGACTTGTTTCTCAAGCTTCTTGGATTAATCCATTGTTCCAAATGGATCAATATAGTTCATTAGAGACCCTCAAACTCTATCTTGAGGTCTTGGTTCATGATTTGTCCCAAAAGTCAACTTAGGGGTGAATTAGGTCAAGAAACCCTAATTCCTGATTTTTGATGAATGCATCCCCTGAGGCAAAATTGACTTGGTGATTGGGTTTATGATGTCCCGTGGAGCATATTAGGTTATGATTTGAAGCATTGGCTTGTGCCCAGATGAAAAATTTCCATCTGGAGGCCCTGGTCGACCAAAACCCTAATTTGGTGACACTGTCGATCTTGAGACTTAATCCACCTGAAAGGGAGCATCCTTGTGCTTAATCCTTAAAGTGGGAGTCCTTTTTTATCCTTTGTGAATGTTTGAGAGGTTAGACAAGTTGAAGATCATGTCATTCCTTGATTTATCCTTTGTCTAAGGCTCTGAGAGGGCTTGAAACCCTAATTTTGATTGCAGTGGATGCTCAACAACCCTTGAGGCATTTGGTAAGGCATGATGGTTCATCCATATTGTGATGATGATTTGCACAATGATGGGAAATCTAAGTGGTCAAAATTTGGGGTATGACAATGGGATTACAACAAGATGCCTGGTTTAAGCAGGGATCTATTCAAACTGAAGTTGCCTATAAAGCCTGGGAAGTAGCCAATCAAGCAGACTCCAAGGCGTTTTGCACATGAAGTTCTGTCGAAGATCAAGGAAGGTGGCAAAAGGCTTCTTAGATGCAAATTCATTCGTACGACCAGGTATGTCGAATGGATTGCTAATATTGTACCAAACATTAAGAAAAATGGTTTGTGTTTTGTGAAAGATGAAGAGTTCAGGAAGAAGATTGTTCTTGCTAAGGGAAGATTCAGAAGATGGGAAAAGTTGGAAAATTGTAAGTGTTCAGTATTTATAAATTGATGAGATGAAGTAGTTTACTTCAAGCATTGATGGTTGAAGAGATAGTGGGACACGTGCCTGTCAGAGAGCAAGCGATGGGACGGTGGCAGTTAAGCCAGCCCACGATCTCCTAGGAACTAGGAGCGTGATTATTGTAATAAAGATTTGCGCATGGGTTTGAGAAGACGTTTGGGAAAAATGTCATGATGACTATGACGTCATAGTAGACAAAGAGTTTGTGGCGTCGAAAGAAGATTTAAAAAAATGTCTTTTTCTCCATTTTAGTCGAAAACGACATTTTTTAGGGGCAATTTGTTAGCTGGGAATTTCGATGCCAAGGTTGGATTGAGTGTGATAAGTGAAGGAATGTTTCTAAGTTATTTTGGAATTCATTAGGGGCATTATTGAGGTTCTTAGTCGAAAAGACCTTTTGTAAGAAGGACATGTTGGGTTAAGACTTAGAAATATTTCTACGCGTAGATTGCAATTTCGATGGGGCCAATGCTGAGGTTGCGTTCGATAGATATTTTGAATTTTTGAATAACGATGATTACAGTCTTTTGTCTTTACCCGTTTCTTAAAGAGGACGCGTGGAAAGCTGTGGCGAATTGAAAGCATGCAAGTGAAACGTGTCATTTTTTAGAGAAAAGACCGTTGTTAGCGGTTATTTTCGATGTAGTATAAATAGGAGTCTTAGTGTATAGGATTTTAGGTGTTCAATCATTGTACAAATACTCACAAATTACTCAAAGTATCTAAGTGTATTGAGAAAAGAGTTTGCTGAGAATGTACGTGTGAATCACCATATTTTCATTATAATTGAAGTTGTTTTTCAGTTTATCAATTACTCTTTCCATTGCAATTTTACTTTGAAGTTCTTTATTGCAATTCTCTTACAAATTATGCATTTTACTTTTAAACTTTCAAACTTTAAACAATATTTTTTAATCATGAGAATTGTCGAAATGTTCATAGTCTTGCAGAAATAATTTTAACAAAATCACAATATCCTATGATTCACTAGTTGATCCTGTAAAGTAAACCATTTTTTAAAGACCAGCGGTTGTTTACCAATTTTCACGATAAACAGTTATTTAATTTGTCAAAGTTTCTACTCTAACATTAATTAATTGATTAAATTTAATACATAGACATTTAATATGTCGAATATAATGTTAAATTTTATCACATTTCATTATGTTTAATATATATTTACTATTGATCAAAAAATATGTGTGTGTTGTTCTATAAGAATAGAGAGGCTCAAAAATCTTAGTAAGTGTATAACACATTTTGACGGTGAGGGCTCGTTCATGACGAAGATAAGTCTTGTAGATGGTGTTTGAAATTATTTAAAAAAACAACTCACGTGAGGTGAGATGTTCTGTTGGTGGCCGACGCCAAGGTGAGATGCTCTGTTAGTGGCCGAGGCTATTAAGATTGCAAATGGACAGTTAAATTGATCGTGTGTGGTAAGGCAATAACAAGTATGATGCTCTTTAAATTATGGAGAGTGCGTATGATTTAAAATATTCACTTTTTGATATGAAAATTTGACTTTTTAAATCGAGAATTTTTTATTATTTTGATTTATAAAACTTTTACATGAATTGAATTAATTATAAGGAATAAAACTATGGACTAAAAGTATGGATTTTTATTCTAATATGCATTGCATATTCCTCAATTTTATTTTTTAAATATTCAAATTTTATTCATATATTTCAAACTACCGTGTTTTAAATAAATAAAATGTTCACAAAAAAAATTAAATTAACCGACGCCAAATTCATATGTGAAAAATGATACGCAAATCTAAGGTGGTTTCTTAATACACCACTCATGTTTCTTAGGCACCACGCAAAATTTCTTTTTTGCCCCCTGATTCCGGTTCCGGATGTGCACATCCGGACGCACTATTTTTTTTTAAAACGTTGCTTTGTTCCGAATGTGCATATCAAGAAAAATTCCTGATCAGCAGATCCGAAAAAATAGCATAACTTTATTTTCTTTATAAAAAATCAGTTTTGTTGGTTGGTCACATATGTTAATATATCGTCGCAACTTAATATACATTCGAATGAGGGGAAGGAGAAGGTCTTGACAGCATGATGAAGATCTTGAGTCAAGGGATTAGGTTTTCCGCCAATAGAAAACTTTGTTCTTCGTATCGTTTCAATGTGTTGTTTCGGTGTAGCCATTAATCTTCAGTCAATGAAGTGAACATGCATTACAGAGTGAAACGTTGATGAATAAAAAAAAAGTTTGTATGCATAAAAAAACTCATTATTATTTACCTGTAAGGGTACAAAGCACCGAAAAGACTGAGTTTTTTGGAGAAGAAAGGTTAAGAATGGGAGTAGTTAGTAACTTACACGATACAAGAAAAATATTTGTATGTATAAAAAACTCATTATTATTTACCATTTTGGACTATTAAAAAATATAAATATAATACTAGCCTTTTGTACTCAAGTTAAGAAAGTAATCATATAAGTTTTGTTTTGAAAATTGTATTTTCACTTTTTCAATGTTTAAATTTTTTCTTTAAGCTTACTTTTTAAATTTAATTGGATAGGTATTAATTATTTAACGTCATATCACTATTTTATTTTCATTTATTTTAAAATAAATTAAAATTTTAAAATCAGTTTTGTTGGTTGGTCGTAGATGTTAATATATCATCACATTAATGAATATTGAATAAGAGGATTATTTCATTATTACTACTATAATGAAATTCTAAAAGGATTATATTTTACAGGTTCGAAGATTGTAGGACAAATGAAGATCAACAGTAAAATATTACTCTTTGACGTTATCCAAGATAAATGGCAGCAGAGTCGACACAAAGTTGGTGGTACTCCTATTACCACTTGCAGAAGCAGAATCAAAATTTTCGACTTCACTTATGTAGTATCGAGCGCGGAAAGCTAGCAAGTGTTCCCCGATTTTAGCCACTATGATAACAACTAAAAAGTTAAAGTTAGATATGTCATATCTTTCGAATTGCATCCATCTCATAAAGGAAAATCTGACTGAACTGACCCTCGCTTACTCCATCTCTGATAAGCAGAAATTAACAATGCAAAATAAGTCATATATAAAATTAAAACAATTTATAATATATACATATACATAAATATACATCAACATGTATCATTTAGGCACCACGCTCGATACTACATAAGTGAAGTCGAAAATTCTGATTCTGGTTCTGCAAGTGGTAATAGGAGTACCACCAACTTTGTGTCGACTCTGCTGCCATTTATCTTGGATAACGTCAAAGAAGTAATATTTTACTGTTGATCTTGATTTGTCCTACAATCTTCGAGGATAGATTTGGGAGTTTGGATATTCACAATGCCTTTTTTGGATATATATATATATATATATATAACTTATGGTTACAGGTCATGTTTGCCATCATAGGTGGATGGCCGTTATTTTGTTTAAATATGGGTTAGAACTACTAGACAGCTTTTGGATAAGTTTCAGGCATTTTTTCGGATGTGCACATCCGGACAAGTTTACACTCAATATGTACTGATTTACACATCCGGAAGACGCGTAACTTGTCATTCCGGATTTGCACATCCGGAACAAAGCAACATTTTTAAAAAAAACGGTGCGTCCGGATGTGCACATCCGGAATCAGGGGGCAAAAAAAAAATTTTGCGTGGTGTCTAAAAAACATGGGTGGTGTATTAAGAAATCACCAAATCTAATTGACATCTCCTTCTATTTTTAATTTAAAGTGTTAATTTATGATAAATATCCTATAATATTTAATAACTTTTAAAGATAGTCAATTGTATTCACGTGTCTGTTTTTTTATAGGGTTAAATATATTTTTAGTCCCTATAAATATTTCACATTTTATTTTTTGTCCCTATTAAAAAAAGACATATTTTGGTCTCTACAAAAATTTTATGCATTCAGAGTTAGTCCTTGCTATTTTTTTTAAATTTTTATAACTATTTAATTATCCCTAAACTTTTAAATTTTTGAATAATTTTTTTCATACGTGTTCAGATTACTATAAAATAATTATTTAGCAAATTATATAATTTTTTAAAATGAGAAGAATTAAATATGAATTTTTTAAATTTCAAAAGATAATGATAAAAATAATGAAAATCTTGACTTATAAATCAAATTTTGAGTTCCTTTTTTTTCGATGGAGTTTTTATAACATTCTAAATACATCTGAAAAATAATCACTACTAAAAAAATTGAATTTAGAGAGGGAATTATTCCGTCACTAATTCACTAAAATCCGTCACAAAAACATTTAGTGACGGATTTAGCGACGTGCCAAAATTCCTACCGAATTTCAATGTCGCAAAAAATTTGTGAGGGATTTTGAATTCTGTCATAAATAGTCACGGAACCAATCCGTCACTAAATTAACAATTCCGTCACTAAAAAGTGAAAAGAAATCCGCCAGCAATTTGTGAGGGATTTCTAAATACCTAAGTAATTTTACTTTAGTGACGTATATTTTCCGTCACTAATTATTGAAAATTAATGTATGAATAATTATTTATGAGGGATATTTTCCGTCACTAAATTAAATGATCATGATTTAGTGACATTTTTTTCCGTCACTAAACAATCAGAACCTGCATGAAACTATTGAAATTGTAAATTTCCTGTCAAATTTAATTAATACTACAACTGAATTTACTATATCATCATAATTAAAATGTATCAATAAGAATATGAAACACTAAATTGTTTTTGTGAATATCATAAATATTCCCCAAATCAAAACTAATAGTACTAAAAATATGTTCTTAAAACTAAATATTAAAAACATAGTATTTTTTGTTGAAACTAGATACTACAACTAAAATAGTTCAAACAAAGCTCTTAAAATTAAGAAATTGCAACAAAAATAATACTATAATTGTTCTTGAGACTAGTAGATGACAAAAAAGTGTGTTCACCACAATTTAGTATTGTTTTTCAAGAAGAGGGTGAACACGGATTTTGATCCGAACGTGGAGGTTGATGATCCACAGAAAATCTTTCTATAAATTGGAATAATTGTTCTCTAAGCAAACGTGAGTCTTCTTGCGATGCACGAATCAAATCTTCATGAGTCTTAAGTTTCTCTTTGAGGGTCTTGTTTTCAAAAAACAAATCAGACATAACAGTCTTCATTTGTTCATATTTAGATGGTGAGATACCGTCAGATGTGAAAGATCTACACGACTTGTACTTTGCTGCTTCTGGTCCCAAACTATATATACGACCCTTCTTGTCCACTCCTCCAACAACATCTAAGAAGATAATGTTATCAGATTGATGACTAGAAACATCATCTCCATGTGCCTCTTGTGAGTCCCTCTCAATAATCCTTTTTTCATACTCATTCTGTAAATAACAATTAAGTAGAGAGGAAAAATATAATCAGTATATCATTAGTACAACACTAAAATAGCATGCTAAAAAAGTTTATGAAATTGTAACTTACAACAACCATCTCTGATTTTGAAGAAACCCACTTGTTTGGGTTACCTTTTACTCTGTGTGTCTTTTGAAATAACTCCCAACAAGTAGGATCCGTATCTGAGGATTTTTTCTATAAAGAAAAAAATATAAATCAATGATAATTAAAATTAAAATATTTAACATAACAAAAGAAATTAAATTTCTTACTAATCTCTTATAGTGCTCAGTTGTTGGAATTGATCCTCCGGTGTGTAATGGACCATCCGAAGATCTTCTATTGTGAGTGTTAATTTGTGACTTTCTTTTCCACTTATCATTATTCCATTTTTCTTCTAATATCTTGCGCATTTCAATAGGAATCCAATCACCTGGATCAATCTTTTTTCTCACCCTATACATTGTGTTTGAGTATGCATCAGAGGCTTTATGATCAAATATCTTCTTAATTTCTTTTTCATGTTCAGGTAGCCACTTGTACTTTCTCTACAATATAAACAATATAAGTTAATAGAAAAATATTATATTGGACTTCAAATTGATTCTATATACAAATATAATGTCGGTACAAAATCTAAATACAATTCTATATGGTTATGGTTATGGTTCCTGTAATATATCATGACATTCTATATTATAGGATCTTTAATAACATTATCTCAAATCATTAATCCTTCACATCAATGAAAAAACCAAAATGATATTTCTCTGCCATAACCACTAATCAATTCTATATTCTCTGTCACGTTCCTGTAATATATCAATTTGATAGCAATGAAATACTAGCCATTGATAATCATGGAATCAGCATAATAAAATCATGGAATCATTGAATTTTGGAAAATCCAAATAGCAGAATAAAATTAAATCACAGATCAATTCAAGTGTAACAAATCAAAACCAACCTCGCATAACAAAATGATAATCGATAGGACACGTCACTTGAAGTCGAATCACAACACAAACCAACCTTAATAGAAATGACAAAGATTTGCCACAACCCTGTCATTCTATACTCCAGAATCAACAAGACAGCAACAACAACAACATTACTTAAGGTGTAGAAGGAATTTTTGTTATATAAGGTTTAAAAGGACAAAATGTAACATCACTTAACAAGAAATAACATATCATATCATAAGATGAATCGAGAAATTTATTTTGCAATCACCGTGCTCCAAATATAAAAAATCTAATAACCATGCATGAAACTATTCAACATACCTTCCTTTAGAAACACTCGAATCCAATATAGAATCCGGAATTACTTCAAGAGTTTCTTCAAAAAAATGACTTTATTACCTACATAGTTCAAAAGTTTAATTAGCACTTGAATCAATTTACGAATAACATGAATTATACAATAATATTTTTAACATATATAGCATGTACACATTAAATATATTCTTATATATAATTATATTTGTATCGACTAAGATACTCTCTTTCATATGATACTATATGATAGAATATAGTAGAAACAAAGTTCAAATTTTATCTCGAATAAAAGTTGTAAGTCAACGTTTATAGTGCAAACAATGCGAGCATTAAAGTCCTGGTTAACAATGATATAATGAATATTCAATGCGTTGGCGACCGTTGATGTCCAAATTGCCGCCACTAAGGCTAGCGCCACCACTTGGTAGTTCATTTTAGATTTGATGTTTTTTTTTTAAAGCAAAAGAAGTATATTAAAGATTAAGGCATAAGATATGCCTATCCAAAACAATACAACCAAGTTCAGATCCAGATTTCCCTAATACTACCAGAAACAAAAGGACCTGCAAATTTAAATTTTCACAGCATATGAATTGACAGAAACAGCATGCTGCAACAGAAACAGCTGAACTGAGACAATTTAAATTTTCACAGCAGATCATAATTCAATTGGAATTTGAGTATAAAAAACAGTAGAGATACTCCATCTGTTGTCACATAAAAAATGAGAGTATAATTTGTTAATGAATACAGTAGAGATACTCCATGTGTTAGCTTGAATTCAAGCATTGATTTGTTAATGAATTTTTTATTCAATGCGTTGGCGACCGTTGATGTACAAAAACCAAAACATGAGACATGATTTATGATGTATACTAGTCTGCTCTCATGCACAAAATCTAGAAACATAGAGTCATATACTTCAAACATTTCAAACTTTTGGCACATAAACATTTATTTACAATAAAATTTGACAATTTTACATGTAACAACTTCTTTTTTACAATTTTACAAAAAATACTGCTGTGTATTAGTAATACCATGTCCTGTAACTTCTTCTTTTTTGACTCATTAATGTAACAACTTCTTATATAACTACAATCATGTCAGATTAGTTAAGAACATGCAAGCCCTGCATGTGATTGTCACATTAACTTCTTAAGCATGCAAATTCTACACACTATTTTAAGAGTTTATTGTGAGATTATTTTGTCACATAGCCTGAATTCATTGTTTCCTATCTTGTAAATTCCTAGGATTTGGTAGCAGAAGATTCAGATAGCTTATTACCATAACCAAAACATGAGACATATTCAAGATGTATACTAGTCTGCTTCTCAGGCACAAAATCCAGCAACATAGGATAAGGTTTCCCCTACCACCAACCACCTATTAACATAGCATAGTTGAATTTGACCAAATTAAATTATTATTGTGATTTTGTTACACTTTTAATGTTTAATACTTATCCAAATACGACTAATTTAATAGGACATATCGTTCAAATTCAAATCTAAAATTCGATAGTTATGTATACGAGTTTTGTATAACAACTTCATTTGATAATAATGACCATTTTTTCCTAAGATTTACACAAGTTTATAAAAACAATTTTATAGACTAATTAGTAAAGCGTGTACTCTTCCGAACATTAAATACCGACAGGCGGCTTATGTTTCAAAAGGAATTTGACTCAAACTATGTAGGGTTCACTGTAGATGGAGCAAAATGGCTAGTGGAAAACACCGATATCAAACTTGTTGGTACTGACTACCTATCTGTTGCTTCTTATGATTACTTGATTCCATCTCACCTTGTGTTTTTAAAAGACAGGGAAATCATTCTTGTTGAAAGTCTGAAGCTTGATGATGTCCCAGCAGGATTATACTCAGTCCATTGCTTACCTCTTAGGTTGGCTGGTGCTGAGGGATCACCAATACGATGCATTCTAATCAAGTATTAGGGAAGCAGTGCTGTCTCAAATGCCAATGGTAAGAGGGGGTCATCAATGATGTATGTATGTTAACTTGATTAACATGAGATAGTGTTTGTCGGGTTATCATTAAAGAGGTGGTAGGTTTGGTTGCTGATGTAACGCCCCAGTTTTAGTATTTTTATTTAATTGAGTCGTTTTTTATTATTTTATTATTATATTATTTTATTTCTGACTTTTATTTGGAAATATATTATTTTTCATCGTGAATATATTTTATCGGGTTTTGGGAACGTTTGCGAGAAATTTGAGTGTAGGGGTATTTTGGTCTTTTTGGGTGGTTAGATATTTTGATTTTATAAAAATAGAGAGAAAAGTAGAAAGAAAAGAAAATAGAGAGAAAAGAGAAGAAGAAAAAGGAGAAGAGAAAGAGAAGAGGAAAAAGAAGAAAAAGAGGAAAAACTTGTGGATTTAGGAATCGATTCAACCGACTTTTCAAACGCGAATTAATCGGGTAAGGGTGCGAAACTCGATTATACTATGTTTGTGTATGATTATGTATGTTTGTGTGGGAGTTTTGTTGGTTTTTCAAATATAGGTCGAAAGGAGATAAACGAGTAGAAATCGATGTTTTCACGGTCGGAAATCGATATAAACTGTATTGTATGATCACACTGTGTGTATGAACAATCGTTGATGTTTGTTTTGCTGTTGGAATTGAATTTGGGTGAAAAATGGGATTTTTGGGGTGGATTTTCGAAGAGGGTTTTTTCTGAAAATCGCAGAGCCCGCTCACCGCGCTCCTGAAAAAATGTAACCTCACCAGGCAGTGGGGAGCCCGCTCAGCGTGCTCAAAGCCCGCTCAGCGCGGTCTGGGACTTTAAAAATTTTATCTGTTTTCTAAATTCCGTAACTTTTGATCCGTAACTCGGATAGGGACGTTCTTTATACCGTTGGAAAGCTTATGAAATGTTTTTTCTAATAAAAATGGGTTTTGAGGTTGTTGGCCGATTTAATTATGTCAGAAATTGGGAATAGTATCGTTTTGTCGACTTTTGCCGTTGTAATTGTGGGAATTTGATGTGTAATGTACATTGTGTTGTTGATATGAATGTTGTATGGCTTGTGTGCTGTGGTGTGATGAAAATACATGTTGTGATGATGATTTGCGGCCTAAGGGAAAGAAAGTACTATGTGTGGTATTTGATGATAAATGCATGATTATGGAAGGTGTATATGTGTGCATATTAAATGTCATGAGTCATTGTATGTCAAGCATCATGATATGCATTGTTGTGACGTCCTGAGTGACGGTTTGGTTCCAGAGGGAATCTGCTATAACATCGTGCGCCTTAAACATAAGAGGACTTAAAGTGATTTGATATATCGTGTGCCTTAAAAATATAGAGGACCTAAAGCGATGGTTATATACGATCGTGTGCCCATGTGGGGACCTAAAGCGATCGGATTGTGTGCCCATGTGGGGACCTAAAGCAATCCATAAATGTCGTGTGCCCATGTGGGGACCTAAAGCGACGGATGAACATCGTATGCCCGACGGGGTGTTACTTTAGCGACCCTCAGTAACGAGCGATGGTTCCAATAGTTCCTGAGTGAACTGGTGATGAGATATGAAACATTGGAAGTCGGTACCGCATGGCATGTGCATAGAGTCGTTGTGTCGGTCCCTGTGCATTTGCATAAATCATGGATTACTTGTGTATGGAATTGTGAATGTGATTGATGAGATGGAATATGTGTAATTATATTGATGATTAGTGTATTGTGTATGGTTGATGTGTTGTGTTGTGTTTGATTGTGGTGCATTTGTGGTGAGAATGTTTTACTTGTGCATTTCTGTGTGAATATATAATTATATGCAACTGTATTATGATTGTTTTTCTCACCCTTCTGCTGTTTTATAATGCTCTATGAGGCATTGCAGATTAGAGTTGCTGGAGGTCTTTTTGTGAAGCTAGGGTCTTCATTCTTTTTTCGGTCGGCTCTGATATGTGACACCGGGTAGTTAGGGAGGCCGTTTGTGATTATTATGTATTATGTATTATGTATATATATCTTTTGCCTTGTGTATGTATAACTTGATGTATGACAAACTTTTCCAGTGATATATATATATATATGATATTCAGTTTTAGATTTTCCGCTTTTATTCTAAAAACTAAAATGTGGGTGTAAGGAACTGAGTTCCTCTGTTGATTGCTACCCCACTGTTGCATATCTTTATGAGCAAGTGTTGTATGTTTTGTTTCAAGATAATGTGATTCTCCCTGTCTATGCCATGACAATTTAAATATACTCTGATGAAATTTTGAATTTTTCTTTTACTGCTTTAATAGCTTGGGGTATAGATTAGGGGTGTTACAGCTGACAATAGTCTCATCTGTCTGAGCTGCTTGGAATGCGGTCTTGCCGTTTAGTGATTCTGTCGCAGCATGCCCAAAGCAGGACCTTCTCAGTGACTGTTTCGGTTTTACGATGTATTTGGTAGTTGAGTCTTTGCTGCATTGGTCTAGGAATCTGTGATTGGCTGTTCAGTTTTCGTTGGTTAAGTATGGTCCAGTTTTGGAACTGCAGGTCCTTTGCAGGAAAGGATATCTTAATGACGGGACGTTTTTTAGCTGTGAGTTGGCGTGGTTTATCAGAACTGTTGTGGTTTTTGTTTTCCATTTAGCAGTTGTGATCTGCTTTTAGGGTGGTTTGCTTGTCTTTCAATTTTAGAAATGTAGCACACTCGGTCTTTTAAGTTTGGGTATTCAAGGAGTTTTTGGCATATATTTGCTATCCGAAGGACATAACTCCAGCCACAAAAAACCAAAACAGATAGGCTTCACACAAGATAGACCAGACCGCACCAGAATATCCCTCCAAGCCTGAAGCAAATACCTACACCTGATGAAAATGGCTTGCCAAACCCCTAACACACTGAACCAATAACAAACCCAACACATACAGCGAGAAACCGCTTGCGGACAAAAAATCAAAACAGAATAAGCTCAGAGTCGATTGGGCCAGCAGACGCAATCACTTTAGGCAGCGATATATCATGAACTCTAACAAGAGTTGTGGACAACAACACTACAGGCTGACCTATTTCTCAGCTAAACAAATCAATTCCTAAATCATATACGAAATCATTTAATCCTTTTCTAATAGGACCACCATTTTAAAGCATATTTTCACCTAAACACAACCTAAAAGAAAATAAAATCAAGAAATGCATACCTCAGTTGTTACTACTCTTAAAAAATATCTCCCTCCTTGTTTTTCTTCTTAATCTTTTTGTATATCCAAGCTGACAAAAAACATTAATACCATCAAATTAAATAAATCACGAAATTGAAATTGGGAAGAAATTAGGTTAGAAAATTGTTACTCTGAAATAAGTTAAAAGAAAGGAAAATTGCAGGAGTGTTACCTTGAAACTACAGGAGTGTTACTTCTCCAAGAGATGAAAGTTTTCTAATCGAGAGAGAAAACGAAATCGAAAAGCTTACGGTTTTGGGTGTTCTTGGCAGTGGCAGTATTACGCTAAGAGAGAACATGAGGGTTACAGCAGGGTTGGAAGAGAGAGAGAGAGAGAGAGAGAGAGAGAGAGAGAGAGAGAGAGAGAGAGAGAGAGAGAGAGAGAGAGAGAGAGAGAGAGAGAGAGAGAGAGAGAGAGAGAGAGAGAGAGCAGTGAACAATTGTGAGAGAAGAGGGAAAATTAAAAGTTATAAAAGTATTATTATAAAAGTATTATTAAATAAATTGGTTTATGAGTGGGAGTGAGAGGGAAGCTAATGTAATTCAAGATAAAATCATATTTTTATTTTTATTTTTATTTATTTTATATTCATCTTTAAGTTAATTACTTGCAATTTTAATCTATGAAATTTTTATTTATTTCTAAAAAGTTTATATATAATATAAAATACTTTACATATATTTATGTTTTAAAATGTAAAGAGATATCAAAATTTATTTTAATATAGAATGATAACTTATTTTAGAAAAATATTTTACTATAATTTTATTAAAATTTAAGCTATATTCTTATCAACCAAAATTTTAACTTAAATTATTTAATATAAGAAATTATATTAGGGAGGGAATATTTCCCTCACAAAAACATCTAATACATTTATGAGGGAATTTGTGAGGGAAATATTAGTGAGAAATAAAATTCTTCTCAAATTCCCTCACCAAATGTATGGTTATCAAATTTGTGAAGGAATTTGCGAGAGATTTTTTGTGACGGAATAATTATCTCACAAATGTCTTCACTAATTTTTACTCATTCTTAAATAATCATGTACACAGTTTTCCCTCACTAAATTCATCGCAATTAGTGAGGGATTTAATTCCCTCACTAATTTCCGTCTCTAAATTACATTTTTTTAGTAGTGAATCATTCAAAAATACACATTAATTTAACAGCAAGGATTAAAATTACGTGCATAATTATTTTGTAGGGGTCAAAATACGCTATTTTTTTATAAAGACCAAAAACAAAATTTTGTAATTTTATAGGAATAAAAAACATATTAAACCCTTTTTATATAAAGTTTGTGTTAATTGATTTACCCTTATTTTTGTGAGTGCTTTTTTTTTTAAAATATAGATAATTTGTAATATAGGAAAGGAAAGAAAGTTGAATATTAAAATAATAAAGTTAAATTTTATTAAAAGTATCTTAAAGATTAAAAGTTTAGTTTTAAAAAAGAGTTTAAAGGTAGTGCACTGTCAGTGTAAAAGACAATTTTACACATGCAACCAATCAAAATGTTTACAATTGTCCTGTAATATCAACAATTTTTAAATAAAAATATATTTTATTCTGATCTGTTTGTGTATTTTTTTTCCTTTTTAAAAAATTAAAAGTCATATTTTTTCTTAGAAATAAAAATTACATTTAGCCAAAAAAAAAAAAGTTTAGTTTTTGAGCCGAAAAGTAAACACCTTTCTTAATATCTTAAATCCTTTGTTGAGTTAAACATTATGATCTTTATATGGTGCAAACGTATACAAGTACTGTAATGATTTTTACGGTACTCTCTCGTAAGAATTTTGAGTACTCTTTCTTCTTCTTTTTCTTATTTTCGCATATGCAATGATGAAATTGCGACGGAGGAGATGAAAAAGGTTAGACAAAAGTCCTAGTGTTCCAGAAAACTGAGGTGAACTGTTATAGGAAAAGAATTTGTTACAGTAACAAACCATACGGATTGTCTCATTGTTGTTTCTTGTCCCAAAAAACCTGCTTTTCTACTCTATCATGGTACTATCATATCTTTTCTCTATCATGTGATCTTTTTATTCACTTTCACAGTTTCACTAGTGAAATTAACTTATTATTAATATTTTAAAATTATATTCTTTAAAATTATAGAATTTTTTACCTATATAACCATATTTAAGTATAACATATTCCAATATATCCAATTTTTTTTCAAATTTTCTAATCTACCAATGTTTCAAAAAAAAACGTGTGTTTATAGGGGACGCCATCAGGTTTGGCTCTCCCATGTAAAATTGTCAGATGACACCATTGCAAAGGGAGTCTTGATATATGTTTATAGGGGAGCGTCATTCCTTTTGGAGTCACCCTTTATATTTAAAGGGGGCGTTATTCCTTTTGGAGTCACCCTTTAAATATAAAGGGAGGCGCCATACCCCTTGGAGTCCCCTTTTAATTAATTTATTTTTTTATAATATATTATATATTAATTTTTTATGAAATATTATTTTATTTGATACAACTCTTGTATAAATAGATGGCACTCTTGGACATTCATTCACAACAAAATTGTCTTTGTATCTTAAAATTTTAGCAGATTCAATCATGTATCTCAGAAGATACGGTCATGTTATTTTTTCAAGAACGAAGTCGCCGATAAGGATGTTGTTCTGGAACATCCAAAGCTTAGAGCAACTACGAAGGAATTTGAATCGATGGTTAGAAGGAGACATTGCAGATGGTGAACAAATTAGAAGTATTGAAAGACAAGTTTCTTACTTCTCGATCGAAGATGGAAATATTCGACGTGAGTGGCTACGAATTAGAAATGACAACGACGTTAGGTCTATGATGTTTGGAACTGATGGTATTGTTTTGATTGTTGTAATTTCTTAGGCCTATGATGTTTCTTAATTTCTGTAACCAGTAGTTGTTATAAATATTAAAGTCAAATGTTACAACTTTTCTAATGACAAAAGTAAATCTATCTAGAACTTGTTCCAACATTCGGACAATTTTTCCGTGTATGCCCGGGTAGACGACATATTCCACACAGTCTTTCCATTTTCTCATATGTGTCCATATTCCCCATAAATTCAAAAAAAAAAAATCTTGCATGCATGCAGACATACAAGTGTCATAGCTCTTCTATCATTGCATCTACCAACATTAATTTTACTACATGATCAAATTTAATTCGTGTAACTTCCAACTTTCAACTTTCAAATTTCACTCTATATATACTTTCACCCTCTTTTGCAAAATCCTCATCACTAGCATTTCATCATATTTCATCTAATTACTTGTTGTTGTAGCACTCCATATTTTTGTTAAAAAATGTCTCTGTTAACAATGGGAGAGGAACATCGAGGAACACCAAACAACATCGCTTCTTATGTAAGTATGATGTCTCTTTTTTTTAGTTTATGCTAACTATGTCTCTCCTAACTATGAGTTTACTAACATTTTTTTTTTGTAGAATACAAATGACTTCCGAACTCGTAGTCATAGATATTTCCCTTATGACCCGTTGATTGAACCGTATTTGAGGCGCGCGGGTTTTGGAGAGGTAATAGACATAAAAAGTTGGTCATTAGATTCGAAGTTCATTTTAGCATTACAAGAAAGGTGGCGACCCGAGACACATACATTTCATCTACCGATAGGTGAATGTACCGTGACACTCAAAGACACGTACATGCTCTTGGGTCTACCTATTGATGGTAAGGCGGTAAGGGGTGACACCAATATTGTTGGTAATGTGGTAGAAGAACTTTTAGGGGTTGCCCCTGACGACAAACAGGTGAGGGGCCAAAAATTATTAATGTCATGGCTCAAGAGCAATTATAGCGCAATAAGGTTAACAGATGACTCTCCAGAAATATTCAAAGAAAGAAAAACAAGAATTTATTTGATGCTATTATTCGGTTTATTTTTATTTCCGGATGCAAGTGGTAATGTTGTGCATCCTATGTACTTACCGTTATTAAGCGACATCGACAAAATAAAAACTTATAGTTAGGGGTCTGCAACACTCGCCCGCCTATATAAGTCTCTATGTAACAATGCATTTGCCGGTTCGGGTAATTTTACCGGATGTGCTGTTCTTCTGCAAGCTTAGGGTTGGTCAAGAATGACCAACTTAGCGCCTGTCAGCACCAATAATTTCGATTTTTCATACGCTACAAGGTAATGTTCTAAACCAATTCTTTAAATATCTATTTTCTGTTTTTTAATTTAATCTATTACTAAAAAATGTTGCCTTTTCAAAATATAGGTGGTCTGCACTATGGATGAATTACGACAAATGTCCCCATTACAGCATCACCCAGTACCGAAATCTTCTAGATCATTTGGGTGAACATGATGTATTATCACTAGCCTATCTATTAATGGTTATAGTCACATTTAATATTAACACATTATTTAAAATATACTAAATATTTTTTTTCCTCCTACAGTTTATTTAGCGGCCATATCTTGGTCTAGAGGTCATCCATGAAGCTAACGAACACCACTTTGCTGCGTGGACTGCAAAGGTACCGATTATCCACTTCACAACAGTTGAAATGCACAACAGTGATCGTGTCAAGCTTCAGTTTGGAATGCTACAAGATATTCCCGGTCCCCCAAAATGCGTCGACGACAGATGGCACACAAGCATCCTCTCTGACCTGTGGCACTATAAGTCATGGAAAACATATGCAAAACATGAGTGTCGTGAATGGAAGCTTCGCAGGCATTTTGTTTTGACCGACAATGTTTTGCCATATGAGAGCAAACCGTCTGTCCAGTACATGACTTGGTATAGGTCGGTTTCCATTGGTTTCTTTTCCCATCTTAGATATCTTGTTTACCCACGCCAGCAAGCCACATCATCACGAACTCAACAGCGGACCGATCAACCAAGCCAACATCCAACCCAACCCCCACTCACACAACCACAATTCCATGAAAACACCCCTTACCAATCCACCCCATTTCAACATGGTTATACTCAATCCCCATACCAACAAAACCCACCACAATATCAATCATACTCCTATGACACTACAACCCAGATTAACACGGAGTATCAAACACCCAACCAAACCTTACCCACCCAGACATTTACACCCTTAACCGCTTACGACCAAGCAGGCTATCGTCCTGACATATCATCCAGCCAACCACCCCAACAAAATTATACAGGCATGGGAAACACCTTTAATGTGGACGACTTGCCTAATATTGACTCGTCTGCATGGTCACTATTTCTTCAGATGACGGACGATAACCCATTAACAACATCCGCACCTGTGGACCCGACTCCGCCGCCGCCGCCGCCGCGAAGAGAACGAAGACACGTACGTACACGGGGATGTGGTACGGGCGGAAATTTGCCTCGACCTCGTCGACAAAATTAATGTACTGTGTTTCGCCTTTTGTCTATGTAATTTGTAATTATTAAAAACAAATATTTAGAATGAGTAATAATTATTAAAATTATTAAATATTATTTATGAATTATTATTATTTATGTATTAATGTTTAATGTTAATTTATTTGAAAAATGTTAAAAAAAATTCGTTCACAATGGGGGCTCCAGGGGGTATGGCGCCTCCCTTTAAAATCCAAAAGGGTAGCCATTACCAATGACGCCTCCCTTTCAAATTCAATAGGGTAGCAATTTCTAATGGCGCCCCCCTGCAATGTCTTTTTTTTTTAAACATGGGTATATTGGTATTAATGGTGAAAACATGGGTATAATTGAATTATATACTTGGAAACATGGTTATTTAGGTAAAAAAATTCAAAATTATAACTATATTCATTTAAAATTAGTAATGTTTAAGACTCATTTAAAAATAGTAATGTTTAAGATTCATTTAAATTTATGTTGTAATTATAAAATTTATAACTATATTCAATTAAACTAATAGTGTTTAAGATTCATTTAAAATTATATTGTAATTATAAAATTTATAATTATCATATATAATTGTAAATTGAGATATTTAAAGACAAATCTAATTATATTTTATAATTCTAAATATGATTTTAAAATATTCATAATCTAGAGTACTACTAGTTACGATATGTTAGTTATCTTAATAGGTAAATAATACTATTTGGTAACGAGTTATAATTCACACGACAATTTTAGGTAATGACAAGAGGAAGAAGATGATGAATAAGAGAAAGACAAAGGCATTAGTATGTCCTTGGATTGCAGCAGGAATAAAGAGGAATTACTGGGTGATGTCTTGGCAAAGTAGGATTTGTCTCTTATCCATGAAAGTGAAACTTGTCATAAATTAGACAAATGTGAAAAGGTGGCGGCAAAGGCAACATTAGAGAAATCAAATCATCTCGAGACATGTGCAAAGGCGTTACCACTACTACGTAAAACTCATTTAACAACGGTTGAAAAATACATATAATAACGCAGATCAAGGCGTTGTTATGTAGAGTGTTGTGGTAAATGCGCTACTTATAATCACAACCCTGAGACTGTTGTATTCTGAAAAGCGTGTGGTATATCACAACGGTTATTCTTAACAACCGTTGTGATACATAAGGTACTGGGTTCGAAACCCAGTAGCAAATTAATTACATTAGATGACGATTAATGTAGACAACCGTCGAGGAAAGTACCCATAGTTTATTATATACAAATATATATTGCTTGGTTTACCATACACCTATTTAAATAAATACAACCATTCAAATTGGCAAAGAAATATATAATCTAAAAATTAAACTATTCTTGAAAACCAACTTAAACACACTAATTTTTTTTCAAATTGCATCTGTCTCATTAAGCACATTTTATGTTCTTTAACACATAATATACGATTCAATTGTCTGATTCCTTCAATTCATCGATATCTTTTATTATAGTTTACCTCATCATTGTCGTTTATCAACGCGATTGTAAATTACATCGATGAATTGAAGCAAACAGACCATTAAACCATATATTATGTGTCAAGGAAAATAAAATGTACTGAATCAGACAGATGCGATTCGAAAAACATTGATTGATATTGGTTGGTTTTCAAATACATCTTAATTTTCAGAATATAAGTTTCTATGTCAATATAAATGATTGCATTTTCATTAAAAGGTAAGTGAAACAAACAATATACATAGTATATAATAAACTAAACTTGTCAACCTGCATAAGAATTTAAAGAACAAAACATTGCTAAGTCACAAGAAGCCTCTATCTTGTGACTTAGCAATGTTTTGTTCTTGTTTTGAGAATATTTGTCAACAACAACAACATACAACAAAACAACATGCAACACAATAAAAAAAATATACATTATTTAAGCAACAAAACTCCAAGTGGGACTGTAAAAAATCAACATACATTGAGTCAATAACGCACCTCTTATTGAAAATCAAGATATATATCAAGTTCATCTTGTTTTTGAAGCAATGAAGAAGAAATATAAGGTGGATGAAGTTTATACAATAACTTCATACTTCTTATATTTTTCTTCATTGCTTCAAAAACCATATGAAATTTCACCATAGTATAAGTTTGCTACCACCATATGCTCGCTACCACCATCATCACCATGTATCTACAAGGAAACACAACAAAAATTAAACTTAACCCTAAAACATCAATAACATTATGTTTTCCAGAGCATCCTAAAACCAAACCCTAAAATAATAATCCTAAAAAGAAGATAGCAGGAAAACATATGTACCATCTTCGCCGCCGTAAGAGTTAGCGCCGGACGTTGCTCCCGTCAGATATTAGTTAAGATTCATGAGAGAAGAGGGTTGTGTTGGAGTTTTCTTTAGAGAGAAACGGCAGTTATGAACTAGGTCACAAATAGTTTTGTTTATATATTAAAAACTCACTTTTCATTACGGTTTAAAACTACAACTGTAATTATATTTTATATTTTAAAATAATAGCAAACTATATCACGAAGATTACTCATAATAACCATAGTGATATCCCTTATTTAAAAATAAATAAATAAAGAAAGGAGCGCCTAACCTTAAATGAAAAACATTTTTGCCACAACTGAGGTTCGAACCCATGAAAGATTGATTCTATCATATCGGTTATACTTACAACCGTTATTATACTCTATAAAGTTTTAATTAAAAAATATAATATAAAGTTAGCGCCTGAGTTTAGAGATATCACCATGGTTTTGGTAGAACCGTGGTGACTTGGGCGTTGTTGTTTGCGCGTTTTGATCACATGATGAACTTAGAAGTAAACGTTCAAAATTCTACTACCCAAGGATCTTTTGGATCCAGACAGAAGACGCACATCAACCCGACTTGGTTAGGCCCGGTTATTGGTTCTGAACTTGAAGCAATTAATAATGGGCCTAGTTCTTCTCCATTTTTGGTGGCCCAACCAAAGAGGAAATGTAAACTTCAATCAGAAGTGGGAGATTCATTAAGGATTCCTCAACTCTCTAATCATATCCTAGTGAAATCTAAAGAAACAGTTTTTATCAAACCTTCATACTTCTCATCTCTTATTCTACCCAAATGAAAAAATAAATCTTCCACCTCTTTGAAAGAGAAATACTCTGGGGGGGTTTTACCTTATGTTGTGAATCCACTTCTTTTAGAGATGTTCGATAAGGCAATTCATGGTTTTTGAGCAAGTATGAAGAGGGTGTTGCTTCCAAAATAAATAAATAAATAAACATATGATATTGGTATCAGAGGAGGAGACAACGAAGCAACTTACATAGCAGAAATTAAATGCCTTAAAATTAGAGGAAGAAAGGATTACAAAGAAAGATATTATCAATTCGATTTAACCATGAATGTCTTATCTTTCAATATTAGAGGAGGGTGAAATCCAGCTAAAAGGCATGTAATTAGGAATCTTATAAGTTCGGGGAAGGTAGATATTTCTATGTTATAGGAAAAACGATCCAAAGATTGGAGAACTCTATGGTGCAAGCATTTTGAGGAAGTAGCAAAGTCATGTGGAGTGCTAAAAATGTTAAAGCTGGGCCAGGAGGTATGTTTCTTTTGTGGAATCATAACCTATTTAATTATTTGCTCAGTGTTTAAGAGGAAGGTTTTGTATGAATTCAGGTGGTCTGGAATGGTTTGATTATTTACTTTCTGAATGTTTACTCATCATTAGCAAGGACCAAGAATGAGGATGATTTAAGTTGGTTCTTGGATATTGTAACACCCCAAAATTTGCCTTATTGTTTTTGGCTAACTAGCTTATGTTTCTTTGCATTCCTTGCATTTGCATTGTGAATAGCATTGGTTCTTAGCATGGGATAAAGGTACTTGGTCCATATTCTCAAGTCTCAAGCCTCAAGGTGTCTCATGGGGTCCATCATATCTTTATAAGGTCAAGCATGGCAGAAGATTACAAGTGAATCTTTCCCTCCTAACCAGAGGGACCAATTAGGGTTTGTGAATCAAAGGGACTTCTTGGAGGGCTTTGTGTGTTCAAGCATGGTGTCATGAGGTCTTTATGCTTGCATGTATCCATAGATGAGGGTTTGGTTAATGGTTTATGGGGAAGAATGTTCAGTGGACCAGTTGCTTGTGAACCAAGAAAAGTCAATTGTAAGGGAGAAAGTCAACTGTGGAATTTTGAGGTTCCTTTCATGATTTTCAAGGTCTCACATCCTCATATGGTTTTCAAGGGTCAAGTTTCATATCATTCATCAAGAATCAAAAGTTTGTACAAAAGTTACTAAATTTGGAAAATGACCTATAATGAGAACTTTCCATTTTTGGCAATTTTTCCACCTCATTCAACTTAACTTTTCATCATCAAGGAAGCTTCAAATGAATTTTCCTCCAACATGAAAGTTGAAGATATTTCTCTCCCATTTCCAAAAAGTACTAGATGGTTTCCATACCATTTGTGGTTCTCTAGTTATGGTCAAAAAAATGCAAGGTGTTTTTAAGGGTTTTCACATGTACCACTTTTTCCACCTTTTGCATTTTGGTTCAATTTGGCTTGTAATGACCTCTAATGACTCAAGTCAGATTACCACACTCAAGTACACCTCATGAGGATCATTTTTGGCCTTTGAATCAATTCATTTCACGCCATATTTCTCACTTATTCAACAAAGTGCAAATTTGCAAGTTGGATTGAATCTCACAAACCAATCAACCACAAGGCCCAATTTCAATTCAGATGTGATCAGTAAGTAAAATAGAGGTGAATCATGCTTACTTGGTGACCAATGCACGTGTGAATGAGGAGGTACAATCCAAATTGCATTTTTGCATAAACCTTCAAAAGTCATTAACCAAGGGATTAACAAGACCTTAATCATAATCAGGGGAATAACCAAGTGTATATAAGCTAACTCATGCCTTCACAGCTAGGTCATGCATCCTCATTTTCTCAGATTTCACATTTTTGCTCAAATCTTTTCCTCTTCGATTCTCTCTCATCTTAAGAGCTTTTTGAGAAATTCTTTCATATTCTTGATCCTTGAAGTTCATAGAACAAGAAGCAACTATTGGTTTGAGCTCATAGCAAGGAAATCATAGGGTTCGAATTTGGAAACCACTTCTGCAAATCTCAAGATCTATACCAGATTCAAGCTCTAATTGCATATATTTTGCAATTAGAGGTTCAAAGGACTTGATCTGCAGCTTCTAGAGGGTTTTCTTGGTGTATTTCAAGTTTTACAAGCTTCAGGTAAGGTCCAGATTCATGCTCTTATAATGTGATAATTTTGTGTGCATCTTGTTCCTTGATTGTTGCCGAGCATGCTGATGTGTCTAGAATTGATTTTAGACATGTAACATGTGCATAATGTGGATTTGAAAGTTTTGGATCTAAACTTATTTCTTTCAATTTGACTTGTATGTTGATCTTTTGGTGAAATGGTTTGTATATTTGTGATCCTTGTGGAAATCTGGACAAGATGATGTGCTCGTTTGCATTTTCTGGAGAATTTTAAGTTGCAGGTCACCAGAGAAGGTGATCGGAGCTAGGGCTCCGGCACCTGGTTTATTTTCAGACGGCTGAGGGTTTGTTTGGAGAAGATGGAATCACAACCGTTGGTTGTGTTGATCTGATGGCTCACAGTGTGCCACGCCATTTAAATTTTGTTTTTATTTTGTGGTTTATGTGTTTGTTAGTCCATGATAGTTATCATGTGTGTTAGATCTAAGCCACTCATCTTGCTGACTTTGTGATTTGATGATTTATTACCATGCGTTGATCTAATCTGATGGTTGCATTTGTGCCAACTCATTAAAATTTCCATGTGCCTATCACGTGTTTGTTTTTTTATTCTGAGTAATTATGTGTGCGCGTGTGTACATTGATTATGGTGTGCGTGTAGATCTGTGCCTCTCATCATGGTTACCTTTTGATTTGTTGACTAAATGTGGCACGCTGGATTGATCTGATGGTTGATGTGGAGTCAATTAGTTGACTGATTTCTTTTTTTTGTTGGACTGCATTTTTTTTGTTCATTGTGGACTGGGCTTGATAATTTCACCCCCCCTTCTGGGCCCCTTTGTGTTTTCCAACGTGTTTTGATTGCTGAATACACCCCTGGTTTTTATTTCTTCATTTTATTTTCATTTAGTTATGTCATTTGCATTTTATTTTTTTTTTAAATAGTTTTATGCATCCAAAAATTATGAAAAAAATCTTGAGTCATCCTTAGGGTTTTATAAAACTTTTCCAAATTTTATTTTCCATTTTTATTTTACTTTTGATATCTGAATTAATTGTTTAATTGATTTCTTTTTAAAATTGTACTTATTTGTACACTTTGCATTGTAGATTTTATTTCTCATAGCATACAAAACATTTTGAACCCATTCTTTTTGCATTGTTTCACCAACATATTGAAGTGCATAAAAACATTTTTCTCATATTTTTAAACTCTTTTCATATTGCATTTTGGTCCCTCTCTTTTGAATATTAGTTCATAATTCTTATGTGACTTTGCATGATTGATTGAAGGACTTATCTTGTGAATTGTTGTATAAGTTTTTAACATGATGTTTGCCTCTGGTTGAGGTGTTTTGAGATTTAATTTGGTAATTTCTGAAGATGATTTGCTAATTGTTTGATTGCTCTTTGTTTGAGGTCTCTTTTATGCACATCTTTGGATCATGTTTGGTTACTTGTTTGAGAAGGCACTTGTGCCATTGTTTGGGATTGTTTCTTTGACTTCATGAACCATGTTTGAATCATTATAGGTCATTTGATTGTAATTATAGGCCATTGGTGTGAGGTTGTTGCATGTTTTGTGCACATGTTCAATGTTTGATTTATATGCCTCTTTTGACTTATCTTCTCTCTTCTTCTCATTTATGCCTCTTCTTGACTTGTGTTTGGTTTGTGTATGCCATGCCATATCTCTTCTTTGCATCTCATTTGATGTATGTTTCTGACCTTGGAGCTTTGTATTCATGTCATATGCTATTCATGTTTCATTTTGCATCCTTTAACATGTTTCATTTACATGCTTCCTTCTCCTTCTTTTAATGATTTTTAATGCTTGGATACTTGCTTGTATGCCTTATGTTACACTTGTATAGCATGTTTAGGCACATGTTTAGGTCATCCACATTCTGACTTTGATTTTATTTGAAGTATTCTTGCATGATCACCTTGCATATCCACTCATTCTTCTTCTACTCCTTCTTTGATGATCTTCTTGGATATTTTGCCACTTGTTTGCATTCTCTTTGCTTGAGTTTGTTTGGTAAACATTATGGGTCACCTATAAGGTGTACATTCTGACTTGGATGAGTTTCTTTTGGTTTGTAGCCATTTCTCTTTGGGTTGTGACTTGTTTGGGTTTCATTTGTCTTATTGTTGCTTATGTTTGTTTTTGCTAACCATGTAGGGGCTAACGGTAAGTGAATGGGATGTGGATAGTTATCCACATTCTAACTTCTCCTTTCTCTTTTAAGCTTTCATACTTGTGTTTGCTTTAGCATTTAAGATGCTTCTCCCCTCTCTTTCACTCTCTTCCTCCCTTGAATCTCAAGATTTGTTTAAGTCTTGGATTCTCTCCCTCTAGAGCTACCTAGTCCAACTTAATTTTTTATTAAGCTTGGAGTAGGATTAGCATTAGGTTTTAGGTAGTCGTCCCTCCTAAACCTCACTAACCATAGGTCATCCATGCATGATAACATTAGGACTCGTAGTTTCCCTTTAGAGTTTCCTTTGGGTCGTCTCTCTTCTCATCTCATAACTTCTTGAAAACACTTAATAAATATAATGTATATTGCGCTCGAGCCTTAAGTGTAGGAAATGAAGAACGAGGGGTCTCCCCTCCTCTTCTAGGGTGTTTAGCATACGTCCCATTTGGGGACAACCATGCGATTCACTCGTTCCCGCATGGTAGACTTTGGTGCAATGTAAGTTACGAACTAACTTAAAACATTTCTGTCTAAAAAACACCAAACAAATTCAAATCTTTTTATCCTTCGGGATTGTTGGGTTTCAAACTTCATTTTCAGAAAAGAGCTCGTCACTCACGTAAAAAACACTTACCCATCCGTGGTCGTACCCACGAACTACATTAGCTCTGATTCCTCTCTCTCGTACGATTGAGGATATGTAGGCACAAGACAGTGATTATCTTGGCGAGCAACCTTCCCCCACAGTTCCCGTCCAAACTACGTTGACTCTGACTTTCCCATTGCACTGAAGGAGTACGTAGGCCTAGGGCATCGAATATGTCCTACCGAGTCCGTCTTAGCCACCCCCATCCCCGTTTTCTTTTGTTCAGCCATAGATAGTAGGACAACTCACCCTCTTTTAGACAACAAGCGTGGATCCCATCGAGTATGATGGATGCGTGGGGTGCTAATACCTTCCCCTCGCATAACCGACTCCCGAACCCGGACTATGGTTGCCGATGACCATGTCTTTCCCCCTTTCCCTTCAGGTTTATGCAGTGTTTCCTTTCCCTCTCTCGGGATAAATACACATTGCGGGCGACTCTGTGTTTTCTGCGCCACTCTCGCGTTTGTACTGTTGGATGTGAATCCTTCGGGAGCGACAGCTGGCGACTCTGCTGGGGACTCTGGTTGACCTCTTGCTAGTCCATCCCCTTTAGCAAGTCGATCCTAACGCTTGTTTGTTTTGTTCGTTGGGTGTTTATTTGTTGTGCTTTATTATGTTGTATATTACTGTTTTACAGCTTTTATTGCATTGCATTCCATTTTATTACCGTCATACTGGATATTGCTGTACTGTTCTGTTGCTGGATTTTCTGTTTGTAGGGTAGGTTGGATTCATGAGAGAAAAGCCCAATACCCAGGCCTTGAGCATACACCCAATGATTAGCGTGGAAAGTAGTGTGACTTGTTTGGCATTTGGCCAGACTTAGTATACATGAAAACTCCACATCCAGACGAGGTTTCCTTGGTAATGTTCTATCCTGCTCATTTGGGGCAGATGATGGGATATAACCTAGAAAATTGTCGACTCTGGCGACCGTCTCCCGAGGACTCAGCAACGCCTCTCCTCCCGAGATGTGACAGTGGCAGACCACGCTCTATGGCAAACCCATTGCACATTCTCGATCCGAGGACCCAATGCTGGGAACTTACTATAGGTTAACCTTATTTTTGAGGGGAATCAGTTGAGGCCTCCTCGATTGGTGATGATGCCAAACCAGAAATGGTGAACGTATCATCATTTCTCGACCTAAGAGCCCGTGATATTGAGGATCCTCGGTTTTCTAGAACCCACATGTGAGAAGGGATGGGGTGTGTGCAGGTTTGCAGGTAACTGAAGCCTTCAACCTACCCGGTTTTCTGGATTTCTCATCAGTGTACTGTTATTATCCTGATATTCTGGTAGTTTGATTGGGCCGTTATTCTGGATTTCTGGGTTTCTGGTATTTAGGGGGCTTATTCAGTCAGCAGAACAACAACAGTTTTGAGCATCATGGATACCTTGATCCCATGTTTGCATTTTGCATCATCATTTTGCATTCTAACATGTTTGTTCATTTATAGGGTTGCATCCTAACTTTGATTCCGGTTGTCCGAAGACTGGCCATGATGAGTACTAGCACTGGAGAGAGAAAGAATATCATCATGTACAAGTTCCCGGAGCTTCATTTAGATGTTGTGCACAAGATCTCGGCTATGGCAAAACCTGGGGTATTGGCAGATTTCAGAGGAGAATATGGGAGGATTCTGAGTTTCGCCCGGAATGTTACCAACTATGAGTTCAGGGCTCTGCACACTTTGGCGCAGTTTTATGACCCTCATCTTCGGTGTTTTCTGTTTGCGGATTATCTTTTGGCTCCAACATTGGAAGAGTATGCTCTCATTTTGGATGTTTCAGTCAAATAAGAAGCTCCCTTCTATCCTTCTAAGGAATTTCCTGTTCTGGAAAGGGTTGCTGCTGCTTTACGCTTGGATCAGTCTTTGTTGAAGAAAAATATTGCTAGTAAAGGAGGTTATCAAGGCTTTCACACGAAGTTTTTGATTGAGCAGGCCGCTACTTGTGCTAAGGCTAAGTGTTGGCCGGTGTTCAATGCTATTCTGGCTATGTATGTTTATGGAACGACATTGTTCCCTAATGTGAAGGATTTTGTAGACGTGCACGCCGTCCGGATATTCACCACGAAGAATCCGGTACCTACCTTGCTTGGGGATCTGTATTATTCAATGCACTATAAGAATGAGAAGAGGAGAGGCGGACCTCTTTACTGTTGTGCTCCAATTTTCTATAAGTGGTTTGCTGATCGCCTTCCCAAATCTGAGGCATATCGAAGACACAAAAGAAACGTTGGATTGGTCAAAGAGATTAATGGGATTAAGGGCTGACAAATTTGGTTTGGATTAATCGTGATTTGCTGGGCCAGGAGATCCTAGTTAGTTGCGGAGGTTACCCGAACGTACCTTTAATAGGAAGAAAAAGGGGGAATTAATTACAACCCCATTCTTGCTATTAGGCAATTTGGGTATGCTTTGAAAGAGCCACCAAAGGGCCAAGATGTTCAAGAGTCTCTATTTGCGAGTGAAGAAGCCAACCCGGAGGTGTTGAAAGAAGCTGCAAATGCTTGGAGAGATTGCCATAAGAAAGGAAAAGACTTCTTTTGGAAAGAGTAACAACAAAGCCTTCCCTGCGTATGAAGACTGTGTAGTACCCTAAATTTTGACCAAGGTTTTTTAGAATTTTTTTTTTGCCAATAGGGGGTATCATTTGGGGGGGGGGGGGGGGGGGGGGGGGGGGGGGGGGGTTGTTAAGTAATTTTTGGGCCCATATTTATGTGGGTCCATTTGAGGTTTTTTTAGTAATTTTTATATTAGCTAATACTATTGCATTATTGAATTTCTTTTTATTTTAGATAATTAGGTTTTTTTATTAATGTCATTTTTTTTAGAAATTAGATTTTTTAATAAATTAGGAATTGGCTCTTTTATTTGAAACAAAGGGTAGATTTTTTATTTCCAAATATAAATAGTTTTTTATTAGGAATATTGTTTTGAATTTAATGTCATTTTTATATTTTAGATTTTATTTAATTAAGTAGGAATTGTGGTTTTATTTATAATTAATGTTATTAGGATTTTTTAGAAATTAGATTTTTTAGGATAATTATGTTCTTATTTTAAGTTTTAAATTAATCCGATTTATTTAAATCAATGGTCATAGTTTTTAGATTTTTAAGATTATTTATGATAGAAAAGATTTTGGTTTTTTTTTAGGTTGTAAATTATTTAGAAAAAAGATTATTTTTAATGTAGTTATATTACCTTTTTATTTTATTTAGGATATTGTTTTTTAAAATTATTAAGGGTCACGTTTTTCTTTTTTTATTTTTTATTTATTTATTTTTTCATTTATTCAGAATTATTATTATCTTTTTACTTTGTATGGTTGTATATATATAATTAAATTTATTCAATATTTAATAATTATTATTTTATTTTTTATATAGAAATTAGATTTTGATTTTTAAATTAATTAGGATTTGTGGTTTTATTAATAGTTAAGGATCATTCAATATTAGATTGTTAATTTAATTTGTATTATTAATGGTTTTTAAAATATTTATTTGATTGGCTTTTATTTGTTAATTAGGAATGTTGTTTAGGAATTATTATATATTAAGGTATCACTTTTCATGATTATCATTATTAGTAATATAACTTTTATATATATACTTTTTTTATTTTATTAATTAATTAGGGATTAGATCTTTTTGTTAGAATAAAATTTAGATTTTTTTTTGTATATAGAGTTTTATTTATGATCTCATTTAGAATTTACTATTTTTGAGAAATTTGAGTGGTTTTATTTTAGAATTTTAATTTTAGGTTTTTTATTTTTTTTTTTTGTATTCCGCGATTTAATATTTATTTATTTTCTTTTTTTTCTTTTTTTTCGAGTTAATAATTACATAATAGTCATGTTTTTGTTAATTATTTATCAATTATAATTATTTATTTATTTTTTATTTTAGGACCGGTAGTTTTTTTTATGTTTATCATTTTCTTTTTATTTTTATTTTTTTAACATTTATAATTATCATTTTATTTTTTAACATTTTTAAAAAATAATCAAATCTTTTTATGTATTTCTGGAATCACTTACAACAGAAATCGAATCAAATTGCAAAATCAAATCAAAATTACATTAATAATTTCTAAATCTAATCTAACATTAAATTTCTAAAACCTATTTTTTATCTATAAAAAACCTAAAAGAAATCCAGAAAAAAGGACAGAAAACCCTAAGGTGAAAAATCGGCTGCGTGAATTCCCAACCTCCACTTTACAATCAGATAGAGACTTAGGGTTCATCATTAGAACCCTAAGCCCCTAAGCAAAACCCCATTTAAAACCTGCAAAAGAAAAAAGAAGGGATTAGTGATCGGAAACGGAAAAAGAGGAAGAAGCAGCATAAATCGAACACGGCATGGGAGGTAACAGAAACTTAGTTTTTTTTTGGTTTCTTTGCTTGATCGGTTGTTGAGATTTTATTGTTGTTGGTTGTGAATTGGGGTTTTTTTTTTCTTTCTCTTCTGGACTTAGAGCAACTGGGCCTAGCGCCCAGTTCACTATCTACAACCCCCACCAATGACCCAGTTGCTGTTTAAAAGGGTTTTACACCCTCTGGTTCTTTTTTTATTTAATTAATTTCATTTTTTAATATAATATAATATAATTATTAATTATTTGAGGGTTAATTAGGAGATTTAGGTTTTTAGGACAAATTAAGGGTTTAGGGATTTATTTTGGGATTTGTGTTTTTTTATTTACTTTTTATTTTCATTAAACATTTTTTTTTAATTCTAAGAAAAAACCACTATTGAATCAATTCCTTTATTCAAGTTGTGAGATAAAATTTTCATTTTCTTTTGATTTGTTAATTTAGTTTTTTTATAATTTAACTTTATTTATTTATTTATTTGGTTGTAATTGAGTTTTTAATGATTCATGTAATTTAAAAATATTATTTGTATTTTTAATTTTAATGAGAAAATATTTTAACAAAAAAAAGGATAAATATGGGGTGTGGATTTAAAAAAATAAGTTTAATCTTATTTTGGATTAAAAAATATTTTCTTAAAGAATTTTTGGAATTTGGATTTTATTTTGGGGACTATTTTGTTCTTTGACATATTAAATTATTCAACTCCGGGGTTCAACTTCTTTTCTTTTAATTAGAAAAAGTGGTTTTTTTGGGATTTTTAAGATTTTAAGGGATTTATATATAGGGATAAAGCTCTTGGTCCGAGAGCCTAAATAAGGGATGAGATTTGGATTTTGGGATAAAACTCTTCCTCCGAGAGTATAAACAATGGATTGGGATTTAAGGGATAGAACTCCACATCTAGGAGTATAAACACTAGATTTAAGGGATAGAACTCTTTATCCAAGAGTATAAATAATGGATGGGATTTAGGGATAGGATTTGGGATTTAGGAATAGGATTAGGGGGTAGGAATAGGGGAGGTGAACTACGGTTACTCTGATCCTTCATTTTGAGGGTACGTAGGCATAGGGTTGCAAACCAACCCTAGCGAGTATAATTAGGAAAAAACTTAGGTTTTCTTTTCATTTAGACAAACAAACATACCCTAAACTCAAAGGTGGATCCCATTGAGTACAATGGAAGTGAAGGGTGCCTAACACCTTCCCTTCACTTAAATGACTCCCGAACCGTAGGAATCTCTACCTTAGGATTAAGATATTAGGTTTATCATTATTTTCCCTTTAAAAAAATATGATGGCGACTCAAAAATTTTTAGCCGGCCGCGACAGCTGGCGACTCTGCTGGGGACTCCTTCCTAGCGAGAGTCAATCCTAGCCTTAGGACTTAGGGATTTATTTGTCTTGGATGTTATTTTGGTTTATTTATTTATTTTTTTATTGTTATTTATTTATTTTTATTTCATATATTTATTTATTTAACATTTTGTTTTTTGTATTATCATGCAAGGGATTGGGACATTAAAAAAAAGGGAGTGAAGCTAAAACCCAAAGCTTGGAGGATAACCCTAGAACCTAAAGTGGAACGGAAATGTTTTTGCGGGGGACGCAACGTCCCCTAAAATGCATTGATGCCACACTCAGAGTAGATCCTTCCAAAGTCGTCCTCACGAAAGGGCTAGCCCCTCTCGTAGTGGAATGATTTGGATGTGGTCCGTGACTCTGAGAACCTTAACCTACCCTACACCAATCATGGACCTTATGTATTCAACCCTCAAGGGTTGTTACTAGGCTCCTACCCCAAATGAGACTTATCCCGAAGGATTACTGTAGGAAGGCTTGCTCCTTCTCATAGTAAAACAAGGGTATAGTCTGAACATGTTGGGGTCGTTATGCTGTCCGAATTTTTATAACCTACATGTGAGGGGATTGGGTAGACAAGCTTTAGCTCTAAACCTATTATAGAGAGCCTACCTAGTTAGGGTCATGCTTACATTTTCACCTTACCCTAACCCAAAGAACATTTAACCAAAGAACAAGGTGTCCATGTCATCATGCATTTAAAAACGTTTTTTTGCATATATGCATTTTTGTGGGGAATTTCAAGATGTGTTGTAGGAATATGGGAAAGATTGATTCAAATAAAAGGGCTACCCTAAGCATCAGAATGCTAAGTGCTGATTTACAAAGTCTCAAAGGCCTTTAAGACTTAATGCCAAATCTGCCCAAGGGATGGTTATACACAAGCATGGAAGGATCCTTGATCTCTTAGGGACTCCTAGAAAGGTAGAGGCCATAACTACTCTTACACAATCCTCCTCTACGTGACTTCCCCTTCAAGGATTTTCAACTAGCTCTTACGCTATACCTGGATTTACAAGGAAAAAAACTTACAAGTGGCATGAAAAAAAAGGGAAAGAAAAAGCAACAAAAAAAAATATAAAAAGAAAAATCATCTCACTACAAGGAGGATAGGGAAGTGCAAGGGCTTAAGAAAGGATACTTGGAGGAGTTTAAAGCTCATTTGAAGAAGGCATTGGGGGCATCCACTTAGTTTACGCCTTCTTAAGTTCAGGAGCTTCCATCTTGGGATTATTGTTTTGGGTTGTTCCCGAGGAATTATTGTTATAAGGCATTTTGGATTTGGGATTGGCTAATGGATTTGGATTTGATATTCTAGGTGTATGGGTTTCATCCTTTGGATATATTCATCTATGACTACAATGGATTTTGGAATTCCCCCCAAATAAAAATTTTAAAAATTATTTAGCATACATCATGCATATTCATACATTCATCACCACCATGCATTCAATATAAGGAAAATAAAAAAAATCATTTTTTTTCAAACTTCGTCTCAGGCATAACAATCTGACTTCCCGACCTTGCACTCGAGCGTACCAAAGGAAAGCTATGGATCAGATGGAGGAGGATATGGTTACCCTAAGAGGAGAAATGGATACTGTCAAGGAGAATGTGGAAAAAATGAAAAGCCAGATTGATCAACTGACACTTGTCGTCCAGAGTTTGATAGCCAGAAGAGACAATTCAAGCCATCAAAGGAAGGTTCCTACTCCTATCTCCCATGTTTAAGACAATAACCCCCTACTAGGGTTTGTCCGTGATCTGGAACATGAGGAGACTGAAACTGCTAGGCACAAAACTGTTGACCAACCTCTCGAGGGAACCGTCTCTCCACCTATTTCCAATGGGGCACCTCGTACTATTTACAGACCTACCCCGCGTGAGAGCTACACATACGAGTGTGAAAATCCGAGACAAGTGGCCCTCGAAAATAAAGGAACCACTGTTAGGGAAAGGAGAAGGATTGATGATAAGTACAAAGCACTTGAGGAAAGGCTAAAGGTCGTGGAAGGACTCAATGTTCTTGGAGTGGATGCCTTGGAAATGTGTCTGGTGCCCGATGTGGTCATACCTCCTAAATTTAAGGCAACTAACTTCGAGATGTATAAAGGAGTTAGTTGTCCCAAAAATCACATCCGGATGTTTTCCCGAAAGATGGGGGCTCATGCTAAAAATAAAAAGCTGATGATGCATGTTTTCCAAGACAGCCTTAGTGGGGCATCCTTGGATTGGTATGTACAACTGGAAAGGACTTACGTCAAGAACTGGGAGGATCTGGCAAGTGCCTTTATAAGGCAATACCAATATAATGTAGACATGGCCCCTGATCGCATACAATTACAAAACATGTCTCAAAAAGGGAACGAATCTTTCAAGGAGTACGCCCAGAGATGGAGGGAGCTAGCCTCTCGTGTTCAACCTCCATTGCGGGAAAGCGAGCTAGTAGATACATTCATGGGAACTCTGCAAGGACTATACTATGAAAGGATGATTGGGGCAGTCTCAACGGGATTCACTGACTTGGTTATCATTGGAGAGAGGATTGAGAATGGTTTAAAGACAGGAAAGATTGGGCAGTCATCCTCCGACCGACATAACAATAAGGGGTACCCGAAAACAACTCAAAGGAAAATGATGTCAGTGTTATAGACCCTGAAGATACAAATCTGGGAGATAATGCGTTACTGGGGCACATTGGGGCAACAATCAACGCCATGGAAGAGATGAGGGATGAATTCCTTATTAGTAAGGAAGACATGACAAACTGGGGCAAACAATGGGAGTCACCTGAGGAGAAGGATTTGTTTGGGCTGGGTTACAAACCGGCTAATGAAGGATTAGAAGACAATTTCCATGGCGTGAGATTTGGAATTGGGGACCATATGGCTGCAATGGAAGAGGAAGAAAGGAATGCATAATTTCAACAAGTGGAGAACCATTGGGATTTCTGAGACGATTTTTGTTTCGAAGTAATTTACTTTTTCCTTAAAATAATAATAAGTCCCTTGCTATGCCCAAGGCAAGTGGACAAAGCTTTGTAGGGCCACCTGTTATTTCATTGGATTTATTTCTATCAATAAAATTGCATTTTGTTTTCAATCAAGATCTTTTTCTTTCATTTTCTATTTATTCAAAATGGCAATATACCTTCTTTCGATATTTTCATTTCTAGCACTTCATTCCAAAAAAAAAAAAGAAAAATCCTCCTCATGCAAATTTAAAAATGGACCTATTAAAAATAACACCGCTATAATCTCGAATGACTCCGAATTACCGATTAACCAAGCGGAAGAGGGTGATGAGGACGAGTGTGAGCTTCCCGAAGAGTTAGCCAGACTGTTGAGGCAAGAGGACAAGGAAATACAACCTCATCAGGAACCAGTGGATGTGATCAATCTGGGAACTGAGGAAGATAGGAAAGAGGTCAAAGTCGTGCTTCTCCGGATAAGGATATAAAGGAAAGACTGATCGAGCTATTGCAAGGATACTCTGACGTGTTTGCATGGTCATACCAAGATATACCAGGGCTTGATACAAGAATCGTCGAGCACAAACCACTACTTAAACTAGAATGCACGCCAATCAAGCAAAAGTTGAGGAGGACTAGATCAGAGATGATCCTCCAGATCAGGGAAGAAGTCAAGAAGCAATTCGACTTTTTGTCACAAGGTAACGCCTGTTGGGTTAAAGAACGTAGGAGTAACTTACCGAAGGACTATGGTAATATGGGGCATAAGGAGATAGAGGTTCATATGGGTGATACGATTACCAAGTCACAAAAGGACGAAGATCACGTAACTAACTTGTAAAAGTTGTTAGATCAGGTGAGGAAATTCAAGTTACGACGAAGGCCCACAAGGTGTATCTATGGAACCAGATCTGGAAAATATCAGGGTCCGTGGCCAGTCAAAAGGGAATAAAGGACAACATGAAAGTCGTTCAAGGGATGCCAGCTCCAAGGATAAAAAAGGAAGTTCATGGATTTTTGGGGAGATATCTCCCACCTTACAGCTACTTGTAAGCCAATCTTCAAATTACTCAGGAAAGGACCAAATCATTGAATGGAATGAAGATTGTCAAAAGGATTTCGATTGGATCAAGGAATATTTGCAAAAGCCACCTATATTGGTGCCACCAGTCCCAAGGAGACCACCCATAATGTACTTAACAAAATTTGAGAATCCCATGGATTGTGAAACTTTGGACTCCTATGAAGGACCTAGACCTGGATCTCGAGGGAAACTTATATTTGCATAAGGACAGGGGCAATCAATAGGAATTTAGGATCATGAAAGAAGCTAATCTGGATAAGGCGGAATGGATGCAAACTAGGCTCGATCAGCTAACCTCGTATAAGGGAAACGTGTGGCTGTGGACAGTTATATCCACAGGGAATTAAGAAAGCATTTGACAAAGAAATTCGTCCTCGCCTACAGGAAGAGGGAGACTTGGGGTTAAGGAAAATATTACCCATCCATAAAGACCACCACGTCAAATGGACCCCACCCTATGAAGGGCCATAGGTCGTGAAGAGTGCCTCCTCTGGTGGAGCACTAATATTAATAACCCTAGATGGAGCGGATTTACCACGACCGGTGAACTCCGATTCGGTCAAAAATGCTATGCCTAGAAAAAGAGGATAAAAGCCCGCTAAGTCGAAAACCCTAAAGGGCAACTTTGGCAAAAATTAGGGTGTCCCGGTTGATTGAAAACTCGAAAGAGCAATCCAGGAAAAAATTAGGGACTTGGATAAAAATGATACCCGACAAGCCGAAAACCCTAAAGGGCGGCTTAGTCGAAAAAATGGTATATCATCCCGGTGGACTAAGACTCTAAAAAGAGCCGTCTAGGCAAAAGTTAGGGATATCCAAAAGGCATATGACTGAAAACACTCAAGTCACCCCGCAACAGGAATTCAGAAGGGAGCGATCATTCCAGCCGTCATCTTCAGAAGCGAAGTGTCGTGATCTTGGAGTCTTAGGGATATTAGCTGGTGTTATATTTAATAGGGACATAAATGAATTTGTTTTTCTTATTGCCATTTTATATTTTTCTGGATATTACGGTAATATCTCCTTATGAGAATTACCCTCCTTACTTATCATTACCCATTTTCGGGCCAATTCTCAATAAATTTGCTTTTTTCAAATATAGTTCTTTGCCTCCTAAATCATTCCGCTTGATTACAAGATGTCGATTAATTGTGAAATAATGCATTAAAATATCGGGTATAAATAAAAGCTTTAAAAAAGGAAAATGGATTTTACTTCGATTTTTGGAATCATCAAAGGGATCATATTCGTCCAAAGCCGGATATAGGGTCTATACACTGACAGGAATATACGTTACAATCTAACTAACATGGGAGAGTCTTTAACGGCATGTTACATATCAAACAGGAATCAAGGATATCATGGCTTACTACAATTATCAAGGTCTCAAGGGTCAGGGAGTCAGGACGTTATGGAAAGTATTATTTCAGACAAAGACATACATTGCATATCATAAAAGAGGCGTTAGCCCAAATAATGCATCATACATAAGAGGACGCATACATGCACTCAGATACCCACTCATGCATACATACATAAGGTTCATAACTACTCTTAGGGGTTTAATCCCCAACTTGGCAACATGGCTTTCATAAGGTATCGTGTTTCTTGAATTATCTAAGGGCTTTCATCAAGGGTTCCACTAAGGGCTTTTTTTTCAAGGGTTCTATTAGGGGTTCTACCAGAATGTTATTAAAGGATTTCACCAATGTCTTATCATGGGGTTTCATCAGGGTTTTATTAAAAGGTTTCACTGGGGTCTTATCAAGGGGTTTTCTATCAAGGGATTTCGTCAAAAGGATTTTTTCCAAAAATCTCATCCAAGGGATTCCAGCAAAAGGGTTATACCATATTTTAACAAAGGGTTTCACCAAGGGATTTATCAAGGAGGTTTGCATAAGGGATCTTATTAAGGGTTGTCAATAAATCTTAAGAGATTTCATCAAAAGGAGTTATCAAGGGGTTCCACTAAAAAAATTTTCAAAGGGGTTCAATCGGGTATTTCGTCAAGGGTTTATTACTTGGGATCTTAGGATAATCAGCGTAGTACCTACCGGACTCTATGGTCAAAATTAGGGTCCTTCTTATATTTAATCGTCTCCGCAACAAAAGAGGAAGACTCGTCAACATCCTCTTTCTGATTCGAAGACGATTAAATAGGGGCAGCTGTAGTACCCTAAATTTTGACCCATATTTATGTGGGTCCATTTGAGGTTTTTTTAGTAATTTTTATATTAGCTAATACTATTGCATTATTGAATTTCTTTTTATTTTAGATAATTAGGTTTTTTATTAATGTCATTTTTTTTAGAAATTAGATTTTTTAATAAATTAGGAATTTGCTCTTTTATTTGAACAAAGGGTAGATTTTTTATTTCCAAATATAAATAGTTTTTTATTAGGAATATTGTTTTGAATTTAATGTCATTTTTATTTTTTAGATTTTATTTAATTAAGTAGGAATTGTGGTTTTATTTATAATTAATGTTATTAGGATTTTTTAGAAATCAGATTTTTAGGATAATTATGTTGTTATTTTAAGTTTTAAATTAATCCGATTTATTTAAATCAATGGTCATAGTTTTTAGATTTTTAAGATTATTTATGATAGAAAAGATTTTGGTTTTTTTTAGGTTGTCAATTATTTAGAAAAAAGATTATTTTTAATGTAGTTATATTACGTTTTTATTTTATTTAGGATATTGTTTTTTAAAATTATTAAGGGTCACGTTTTTCTTTTTTTATTATTTATTTATTTATTTTTTCATTTATTCAGAATTATTATTATCTTTTTACTTTGTATGGTTGTATATATATAATTAAATTTATTCAATATTTAATAATTATTATTTTATTTTTTATATAGAAATTAGATTTTGATTTTTAAATTAATTAGGATTTGTGGTTTTATTAATAGTTAAGGATCATTCAATAATAGATTGTTAATTTAATTTGTATTATTAATGGTTTTTAAAATATTTATTTGATTGGCTTTTATTTGTTAATTAGGAATGTTGTTTAGGAATTATTATATATTAAGGTATCACTTTTCATGATTATCATTATTAGTAATATAACTTTTATATATATACTTTTTTTATTTTATTAATTAATTAGGGATTAGATCTTTTTGTTAGAATAAAATTTAGATTTTTTTTTGTATATAGAGTTTTATTTATGATCTCATTTAGAATTTACTATTTTTGAGAAATTTGAGTGGCTTTATTTTAGAATTTTAATTTTAGGTTTTTTATTATTTTTTTTTTGTATTCCGTGATTTAATATTTATTTATTTTCTTTATTTTCTTTTTTTTCGAGTTAATAATTACATAATAGTCATGTTTTGTTAATTATTTATCAATTATAATTATTTATTTATTTTTTATTTTAGGACCGGTAGTTTTTTTATGTTTATCATTTTCTTTTTATTTTTATTTTTTTAACATTTATAATTATCATTTTATTTTTTAACATTTAAAAAAAAAAATCAAATCTTTTTATGTATTTCTGGAATCACTTACAACAGAAATCGAATCAAATTGCAAAATCAAATCAAAATTACATTAATAATTTCTAAATCTAATCTAACATTAAATTTCTAAAACCTATTTTTTATCTATAAAAACCTAAAAGAAATCCAGAAAAAAGGACAGAAAACCCTAAGGTGAAAAATCGCTGCGTGAATTCCCAACCTCCACTTTAAGCTCAATCAGATAGAAACTTAGGGTTCATCATTAGAACCCTAAGCCCCTAAGCAAAACCCCATTTAAAACCTGCAAAAGAAAAAAGACGGGATTAGTGATCGGAAATGGAAAAAGAGGATGGAGCAGCATAAATCGGACACGGTAGGGGAGGTAACAGAAACTTAGCTTTTTTTCGTTTCTTTGCTTGATCGGTTGTTGAGATTTTATTGTTGTTGGTTGTGAATTGGGGTTTTTTTTCTTTCTCTTCTGGACTTAGAGCAACTGGGCCTAGCGCCCAGTTCACTATCTACAACCCCCCACCAATGGCCCAGTTGTTGTTTAAAAAGGTTTTACACCCTCTGGTTCTTTTTTTATTTAATTAATTTCATTTTTTAATATAATATAATTTAATTATTAATTATTTGAGGGTTGATGAGGAGATTTAGGTTTTTAGGACAAATTGTTTAGGGATTTATTTTGGGATTTGTGTTTTTTTATTTACTTTTTATTTTTATTAAACATATTTTTATTTTATTTTTTTTAATTCTAAGAAAAAACCACCATTGAATCAATTCCTTGATTCAAGTTGTGAGATAAAATTTTCATTTTCTTTTGATTTGTTAATTTAGTTTTTTTATAATTTAACTTTTTTTTATTTATTTGGTTGTAATTGAGTTTTTAATGATTCATGTAATTTAAAAATATTATTTGTATTTTTAATTTTAAGGAGAAATTATTTTAACAAAAAAAAGGATAAATATGGGGTGTGGATTTAAAAGAATAAGTTTAATCTTATTTTGGATAAAAAAATATTTTCTTAAAGAATTTTTGGAATTTGGATTTTATTTTGGGGACTATTTTGTTCTTTGACATATTAAATTATTCAACTTCGGGGTTCAACTTCTTTTCTTTTAATTAGAAAAAGTGGCTTTTTTGGGATTTTTAAGATTTTAAGGGATTTATACATGAGGATAAAGCTCTTGGTCCGAGAGCCTAAATAAGGGATGGGATTTGGATTTTGGGATAAAACTCTTCCTCCGAGAGTATAAACAATGGATTGGGATTTAAGGGATATAACTCCACATCTAGGAGTATAAACACTAGATTTAAGGGATAGAACTCTTTATCCAAGAGTATAAATAATGGATGGGATTTAGGGATAGGATTTGGGATTTAGGAATAGGATTAGGGGGTAGGAATAGGGGAGGTGAACTACGGTTACTCTGATCCTTCATTTTGAGGGTACGTAGGCATAGGGTTGCAAACCAACCCTAGCGAGTATAATTAGGAAAAAACTTAGGTTTTCTTTTCATTTAGACAAACAAACATACCCTAAACTCAAAGGTGGATCCCATTGAGTACAATGGAAGTGAAGGGTGCCTAACACCTTCCCTTCACTTAAATGACCCCCGAACCGTAGGAATCTCTACCTTAGGATTAAGATATTAGGTTTATCATTATTTTCCCTTAAAAAAAATATGATGGCGACTCGAAAATTTTTAGCCGGCCGCGACAGACTGGATTCAGAGGAGAGTAGAAAGTGTACTTTTACCATTCTGCAGAGAACCTCCATCTTACCCCTTGCTGATTGAGTCTCTGACCATGATTGAGATAGAGGAGTATAGCAAACTGTGGGGTGAGAATGAGAAACTCCGAGAGGAGAATCGTGAGCTGGGCAGAGAGGTTGGTCAATTAAAGCACGAAAAAGGGGAAGCTATCTATGCTGCCAGGTTGAAATCAGAACTTTTGGCTGTAAAGGAGAAAGAAATGTCTAAAGAAGCCACATCCAGGGAGAAAGTGGCTCAAGCATTGAAAAGTGTTAGCAAGGTCCTTTCGTCCAAAAAGAAAGAGTTGGCTTATGCTATGTCAAGAATTCACAAATTCCATGACCGTCGGAATACAGCAATTACCGCCAACAGGTTGGAAGAGGACAAGTATCTGAAACAGATTGAAGGTTTGAAGACAGAGCTTCGAAAAAAGGATAAGGAGATTTTATCGGGGTTCTTTGAGAGGAGAGCAGTTGAGGAAAAGCTTAAGGAAACCATGGCAGATATGGAACAGCTGAAGATCCAAGCCGAAGTGAAAAGAGCCAGGAGCGAGGGTCCAAGTTCAGGTGGAGCTTCTGGAGAAGATGATTGGGAATTGCATAGTCGTTATTTAACAGGGATTTTGCACAGGAGGGATCTTTTGATTCAGGAGTTAATTCAGAGACCAGAGCATCCTGATACCAAGAAGCTTCTCAAGGAAGTGCAGAATTGGTGCAAGAAGAATGACGAATGGGGAATTCTAGCACGGCTGAGTCTTGATGATATGCCTTAGTTTCCTTACTGTTGTTTTCTTTGTATTTTGGGGTCACCACCATAATTGTTGGCTGAGACCTTTGTTTATTTTGTCTCAGGTTCTTTATGGTACCTTGGATTGTAATTTCTGACAGTGATTTTTCTCTAATTTATATATGAGCAGCAGTTTCATCCTATCTTATCTGTAAACTGGAATCAAGGGGTGGATCGCCCTGCGAATATACAAACATGTTTGCATTTGCATTTGCATGATCATAACCATTTTTGCATTGCAGGTTCTCTTGGTCTCTCTGGTTTCTTATGCTCTCTCTTTTTGTCAGTCAGGATTGATCAACCAGCTCATCGGTATTTTACCAGGCTTAATCAAAGCAGAGTGATGGACAAAGTTCAGGAAGACATGGCAGCTATGCAAGCTCGCATCGATCAATTCATGGAGATGATGCAGGGTGTGGTGCAAAGTCAGAATGAATTCAGAACTCTAATTCAGCCTTTGGTGTCGCAGGTTCATGAAAATGGTATCTTACACGGTGGTTTTCTTAATCGTGTTATTCCTCCGGGCGGAGGTGGTGCTGGTATCAACATTCCTATCACTGGTGCTGGAGGACAGTGTGGTATTCCTTCAGTGGTTGGAGAGGGAAGTACTGTTCGAGCTATCCATGGCCCTCGTATTGATGATCAACAGGATGATGTTTTTTCAGTCAGAAGCTTGGACGCTGGCCTACCTATGGTCAGTGATGAAAGGATCCGTTTAATTGAGGCTCAATTGAAAGGGGTTGTGAAACAGGATGATCCGGGAATAAATTTGGACGACCTAGGGTTGGTCCCTGATATTGTCATTCCACACAAGATTCAGATTCCTACACTGGAGAAGTATAATGGTTCTACCTGCCCGAGAACTCATATAAAGGCTTATACCAGGAAGATGGCTGCTCACGCCAAAGATGAAAAGTTAATTATGCACTTTTTCCAAGACAGCCTGTCTGGCGCGTCTTTGGAATGGCACATGGCGCTGGAGAGTAGAGATGTTCGTACTTGGAGAGAGCTAGCTGCAGCTTTTATTAAGCATTACTAGTACAACACAGACATGGCGTTCAATAGAACTCAGCTGTTGAGCATGTCCCATAAAAATGATGAAAGTTTCAAAGAATACGCGCAAAGGTGGCGCGAATTGGCGGCTAGGGTGCAGCCACCAATGCTGGAAAAAGAGATGTTGGATATGTTTATGGACACACTGCCTAAGCACTATTATGAGAAGCTATTGCCTTGTTCTCTAGGCAAGTTTGCAGATGTGATTGCTATCGGACAGAAGGTAGAGGTTGGAATTAAGGCTGGAAAAGTTTCTAGTGGCGACGGATCGTCCTCCGGGCATGGAAAGAAGCCGTTTGACGGTTATAAGAAGAAAGGAGAGGCCAATGCTGTATCATCCCACAAGGGAAAAGGGAAACATCGTCAGAGCAATAATCAACAAGTAGCATCAGTAACTATCCCAGCAACGTTACCTCCACCATAGTAACAGAGGAATAATGCTAATCAGAATAGGCAGCAGAGCCAGTATCAGAACAGACAAAGGAATGTAGAGAGGCATTTTCATCAACCACCAATGTCATATGCGCAGTTGTTGCAACATTTGCTGCAGTTGCGTCTAGTTGAGCTCCGTACCCTGGCTCTACCAACAGGGGAACTCCCACGAGGCTACGATGCTAACGCACACTGCGATTTTCATTCTGGTGCTCCTGGGCACACTGTGGAGAAGTGTAGGGCATTTCATCACAAGGTGCAAGACCTTGTAGACTCCAAGGCTATCAATTTCTCGAATACTGGGCCCAATTTTATTCAAAACCCTATGCCTGATCACAATGGGCCGAGGGTGAATGCGATAATTGAGGAAGGTGAAGCTTTGAATTTGATCATGGATGTTGAGGAGCTGAAGACTCTGTTGGCCGTGGTTAAAAACAGGTTATTGAAGGGTGGCGTCTATCTGGGTTGTGATGAGAACTGTTCAGATTGTTTGACAAAGGTTAATGGTTGTGATTCGTTGAAGATGGGTATCCAGAGTATGATTAATGAGGGCTGCTTATAGTTTGATAGAGGTAATCAGTAAGGAGAGGTTGTTAGTGAGAAGGTTGCTACTATCACCATTCCGTTCAAAACGATTACTATTTCTGGTCCGACAAGGCCACCTCCAGTCATTATCACAAGGGCTAGACCCATTTCGTATGAAAGTTCTAAGGCTATTCCTTGGAATTACGGTGCAGAGGTGTTTGTCAATGGACAAAAGCAGGAATTAATGAATACTTCACCAGTGAGTGCTAGTCCTGAAGTTAAGGTTGAAGCTGATGCTATAACCAGAAGTGGTAGAGTGCTTACTCCTGTTAATGATCAACCTAGTACTTCTAGTCAAGATAAGGGAAAATAGGTATTGGATGGTTCTGTTCAGACTCCAGTGGTTATTGATTCTGCAGTAAAGCCGGTTGATGATGCTTTTTCTGAAAATGTAGAGGAGTTTATGAGACTCATCCGGAAAAGTGATTACAAGATCGTGGACTAGTTACATCAGACCCCGTCCAAGATCTCTATTCTGTCTTTGCTATTGTGTTCTGATGCTCACAGGAATGCTCTTCTGAAGGTTTTGAATGCAGCCTACATTCCTCAAGAGATTTCTGTTAACCAGCTGGAAGGGGTTATAGCACACGTGAATGCGGGTAATGGCTTGGGTTTTACAGATCTTGATTTGACTCCCGCTGGGAGGAATCATAACAATGCCCTGCATATTTCGATTGAGTGTCGTGGTTCACTGATGTCACATGTATTGGTTGATACTGGATCATCGTTGAATGTATTGCCAAAGAAAGCACTAATGAAGTTAGACACCAGGGGACTTATTTGTACACCAAGTGACTTGGTGGTGCGAGCTTTTGATGGCTCGAAGAGATCTATCTTTGGTGAGATTATGCTTCCGATCAAGGTTGGGCCAGAAATCTTTGATGCAACATTTTATATAATGGATATTCAGCCAGTATACAGCTGTTTATTGGGTCGTCCTTGGATCCATGGTGCAGGCGCTGTAACCTCCACTTTGCATCAAAAGCTGAAATACATGGTTGATGGTCATGTAGTGACGGTGTGCTGAGAAGAAGACATAATGATTAGTCAGCTGCCGACCTTTAAATACGTGGAAGTGGATGGTGAAATCCATGAGACGTTGTGTCAGGGATTTGAAAAGGTGAAGGTCTCTGAAGAGGTTGTCCAGTCTGAGACTATAGAGCAGCCTGCAGTGGCAAATCAGCCTGAAGTTTCTATGTCTTCGTTGAAAGACGCCAAGGCTGTGGTTGAAGCTGGTAGCTCACAAAGGTGGGGCCAGGTGGTTGAAGTTCAGGAGAAGAGGGATACTTATGGATTAGGATACAAGCCATCCAGGAAAGACGGAGAGCCTCCCAAATTCTATGGCCCAGTCCGTTTCACTAGTACCGGTGTTTTCTTCGACAGAGTTAATGCCATTGAGGAAGAAGGGGACAGTGATTGTGACATGGATAGCTGGATCCGTCCTTGCGTCCCAGGAGAAAGTCTATGCAACTGGTCTTCCGAGAAAGTCATTCAAGTGACTGGCTTCGAGTAATTTCTTTGTTTTCCTATTATGTTAATCTTGCGTTCTGCCCAAGACGTAGTGATTTTATTTGTAGGGCTTTTAACTGTTGCATGTTTTGCTTTATCATCAATAAAGGACTTTTTACACTCAAATATTTTGATCTCTGTCTTTCTGTTTTTATTTTTATGCATTAAAAACCCACATCAAAATGGCGATGTGTTTCTTTTGTTGCATACATAATAAAACATACCTCATCAATCATGCAGGTCTTTTTGTTCAGATGACACCGATCATGACTCAGCTATAGCTCGGTATGACTTTGAAAATCCAATCTATCAGGCTGAAGAAGAGACTGACAAAGATTGTGAACTGCCCGAAGAGTTGGTCAGATTGTTGAAGCAAGAGGAGAGAGTCATCCTGCCTCATCAGGAGGAAATTGAGATTGTGAATCTGGGAACTGAGGACGCCAGAAAGGAAGTAAGGATAGGGGATGCATTGGAAGACAGTGTCAAGGGAAGATTGATTGAAATGCTCCGTGAGTATGTGGATATCTTCGCCTGGTCTTACCAAGACATGCCTGGGCTCGATACTGATATTGTTGTACACCGGCTACCACTTAAAGAAGGTTGTGCTCCGGTCAAGCAAAAGTTGAGAAGAACTAAGCCGGAGATGTCTGTCAAAATCAAAGAAGAGGTTCAGAAATAGTTGGATGCCAGATTTCTTGCCCTGACAAATTATCCTCCATGGGTTGCTAACATTGTGCCTGTACCTAAGAAGGATGGGAAGGTCAGGATGTGTGTTGATTACAGAGATTTGAACATAGCAAGCCCAAAGGATGATTTCCCGCTCCCTCACATTAACGTGTTAGTTGACAATACTGCTCAGTATTCTGTGTTTTCCTTCATGGATGGCTTCTCTGGGTATAACCAAATCAAGATGGCCCCAGAGGACATGGAGAAGACAACATTCATAACACCGTGGGGAACTTTCTGCTACAAAGTGATGCCCTTTGGATTAAAAAATGCAGGGGCAACCTATCAGCGGGCGATGGTGACTCTCTTTCATGATATGATTCACAAAGAGATTGAGGTCTATGTTGATGACATGATTGCAAAGTCACAGACGGAAGAAGAACATTTGGTAAATCTCCAGAAGTTGTTTGAAAGATTGAGAAAGTTCAGACTGAGGTTGAATCCAAACAAATGCACCTTCGGGGTGAGATCCAGAAAATTGTTGGGGTTTATTGTTAGTGAAAAAGGTATTGAGGTCGATCCTGCAAAGGTAAAAGCCATACAAAAAATGCCTGTGCCGAAAACAGAGAAAGAGGTTCGTGGTTTCTTAGGGAGATTAAACTACATTGCCAGGTTCATCTCTCATCTCACAGCCACGTGTGAACCAATCTTTAAGTTGCTAAGAAAAGATCAAACGGTCAGGTGGAATGAAAATTGTCAAAAGGCGTTTGAAAAGATTAAAAAATACTTACAGGAACCTCCGGTCCTTATGCCACCAGTGCCAGGAAGGCCTTTGATTATGTATCTCACGGTTCTTGAGAATTCAATGGGTTGTGTGCTCGGTCAACAAGACGAGTCAGGTAGAAAAGAGCACGCCATCTACTACTTGAGTAAGAAGTTTACTGATTGCGAGTCAAGGTACTCGATGCTGGAGAAAACATGTTGTGCACTCGCTTGGGCCGCTAAGCGTTTGAGGCAGTATATGTTAAACCATACAACCCTCTTGATTTCAAAGATGGATCCGATCAAGTATGTGTTTGAGAAGCAAGCACTTTCTGGTAGAATAGCCTGTTGGCAGATGGTTCTGACAGAATACGATATTCAGTATGTTTCCCAAAAGGCCATTAAGGGAATTGTTTTGTCAGAATATCTTGTCGAACAGCCAATTGAGGATTATCAACCAATGAAGTTTGAATTTTCGGATGAGCATATCATGTATCTGAAGATGAAGGATTGTGAAGAGCCTTTGCCTGATGAAGGACCTGAGATTGGATCTCAGTGGAAGTTGGTTTTTGATGGAGCTGTTAATTCATATGGTAACGGAATCGGGGCAATCATTATGACTCCACAGGGTTCTCATATACCCTTCACTGCCCGATTAACGTTCATATGCACCAACAATGAGGCAGAGTATGAAGCATGCATCATGGGGTTAGAAGAAGCAATTTATTTGAGAATCGAGAACCTCGATGTTTATGGTGATTCTGCGTTGGTGGTTAATCAGATTACAGGTGAATGGGAGACTCGTCAAGCAAATCTTGTTCCGTATAACAACTATGCCAGAAGGTTGTTACCTTTCTTTGACAGAGTGGACTTCCATCACATTCCCCAGATAGAGAATCAGATGGCTGATGCGTTGGCAACGTCGTCATCAATGTATCAAGTGAATCGTTGGAATGAAACTCCTTCAATCAGAATCATGCGTTTGGACAGACATGCTTTTGTATTTGCAGTTGAAGGGGTATCAGATGGCAAGCCTTGGTATCATGACATCAAAGTCTTCTTGAAGAGTCAGGAATACCCAGCTGGGGCATCTTCCAAGGATAAAAAGACATTGAGGAGGTTATCAGGAAACTTCTTTTCGAACAAGGACGATGTGTTGTACAAGAGAAACTTTGACATGGTCTTGCTACGTTGTGTTGATGAACACGAGGCATGCCTGTTAATGGAAGAGGTTCACGAAGGTTCCTTCGGTACTCATGCCAATGGGCATGCTATGGCAAGAAAACTGTTGAGAGCGGGGTATTATTGGATGACTATGGAGTCTGATTGTTTTAAATACGCCCGAAAATGTCATAAATGCCAGATTTATGCTGATAAGGTGCACGTACCACCTACTCCTCTGAACATTTTGTCGTCACCTTGGCCTTTTGCCATGTGGGGCATTGACATGATTGGGAAAATCGAGCCAACTGCTTCGAATGGACATCATTTTATCCTGGTGGCTATTGATTATTTCACGAAGTGGGTGGAAGCAGCATCGTATGCCAATGTCACCAGACAAGCGGTAGCCCGGTTTATTAAGAAGGACATCATCTGCCGGTATGGAGTCCCGGAGAGAATCATTACTGATAATGGTTCGAATTTGAATAATAAGATGATGAAGGATCTGTGCCAGAGCTTTAAAATCGAACATCACAATTCTTCTCCCTATCGTCCGAAGATGAATGGGGCTGTTGAAGCGGCTAATAAGAACATAAAGAAGATTGTGCAGAAGATGGTAGTGACATACAAAGACTGGCATGAGATGTTGCCTTACGCTTTGCAAGGATATCGTACTTCAGTACGCACATCAACTGGGGCAATTCCTTTCTCACTGGTATATGGTATGGAAGCAGTCCTGCCATTAGAAGTTGAGATTCCTTCTTTGAGAATTCTGACAGATGTGAAGCTTGATGAAGCTGAGTGGGTGCGTTCCCGGCTGAATGAACTGAACCTCATTGAAGAGAAGAGATTGAAAGCCATTGCGCATGGCCGGTTGTATCAGAGCAGGATGAAGAAAGCCTTTGATCAGAAAGTGCGTCCTCGGTGTTTTCAGGCTGGTGAATTGGTTTTAAAAAGGATCCTTCCTCCTCAAAGATCACAGGGGCAAGTGGACTCCGAATTACGAAGGGCCATATGTAGTAAGACAGGTTTTCTATGGTGGAGCCCTATTACTTTCAACTATGGATGGGGAAGATTTTATGTCCCCTGTGAACGCGGATGTAGTCAAAAAATACTTTGCATAAAAGAGACCCGCTGAACATTAAAAGAAGGTTCAGGCAAAAATGGGGCATCCTGGCGAACCATAAAAAGAAAAGGTTCGGGCAAAAATTAGGGATAAAAAAGAAAAGAAATAAACCCGCAAGGTTGAAAACCTGAAAAGGTAACTTTGGCAAAAATGGGTATCCCGGTGGATTAAAAACCCGAAAAGGGCGATCCAGGAAAAAGTTAGGGATTTAAAAGCAAAGACTACTACCCGCGTTCGATCTGTGATCGCTGTTCACACTTGGAAAATTCGAAGGAAAGGAATCAGTCCAGTCAGTCATCTTCAAAGGCCAAAGTATCTGCGGATAAACAAGTCATATGGGTTATAGCTGAGTCGAGTCATGGTGGATATCTGTTCCCCACATTGCCAACATTTGTACTTTCTTTTGCTTTTTTGAGCAATTACCTCTTTTCAGGAATTGCTTCCAGATGTAAATGCCTATTTACAGGCTAATCATTCAATAAAGTTTGCATTTTAGTCAAAGAGCTTTTTGTTTTTTGTTTTACCTGTTTTGTTTGTAAAAATGTCCGATATTTTTTATAAACATTACATGCTAAATGTTGAGCTTTGTGAAACAAGTGGGAAAACAGTGGCAATTGCTTAGGCGACTGTCACTATAATGATAATCAAAGTAATCATTTCTGCACGTAGACCTTTCTGTTGGCTTTGCAGGATGACAGGTGTACCTCCCTGTAATACCCCAAAATTTGCCCTCTCTTTTCTTCATATCTCTTAGCATGAGCTTTCATTGCATTGCATTGCATTCAAGCATAGAAAAATAAATCATCAAGCATCTAGCATTGCATCTTGCATAAGGGCATGGGATCAGGTGATTCTCTAAGGTGTTGACCATTTAAAGCTAAAGAAGAAGACCAAGTGTTTCTCACAAGCCTCAAGGATCTCTTACATCATGTATCATCTCCATTTGACCTCACAAGTCATAGGAAGAGGAGAGTTCATCAAGAAGATTAGACAGTGCATGATCTCCTACACAAGGCAGTCAAAAGTTGGGATCTGACCCTCAAATGGGCAAGCTCTTTGAGTTTTTATCATCTCCAAAGGACATTTCTCATCATTGTTTGAGAAGATACACATCATATTCAGAGGAATTTGGATTTGGAGGATGTGCTATTTCCTCACAACCAGAGGGTGCCAAAACTAGGGTTTGACTTAAAATCAGTTTATTTATGATTTTTGGGGCAAGACTTGATCTCATGGTATTCCTTATGTTCTTAAGTGTTCATGGATGGAATCTTGGTCATTGTTTCTTTGAGAAAGATGTTCAATGGATCAGTTACTTGTGTAATAAGCAAAAGTCAACAGTTCAAAAGGAGAAAGTCAACTGAGGAATTTTGAGGTTCTTTTCATGGTTTTCAAGGTCTCACATCATCATATGGTCTTCAATTGTCAAGATTCATGCCATCCATCAAGAATCAAGAGTTTGTGCAAAAGTTACAAAATTTGGAAAATGACCTATAATGAAAACTTTCCATTTTTGGCAACTTTTCCACCACATTCATCTGGACTTTTCATCATCAAGGAAGCTCCAAATGAATTTTCCTCCAACATTAAAGTTGAAGATCTTTCTCTCCTATTTCCAAAAAGTACTGGATGGTTTCCATACCATTTGTAGAACTCAAGTTATGGTCAAAAGATGACAAGGTGCATTTTGAGGTTTTCATATGGTTCCATTTTTCCACCTTTGGCATTTTGGCACAAATGGACTTGTAATTGATCTTTTTGCTTCATGTTATATTACAACATCAAAGTGCAAGTCAAGAGGAGTATTTTTGGCCTTGGAATCAAATTATTTCATGTCATATTTCTCATTATTTTCACAAAGTGCAAAAATGCAAATTGATTCAAAACTTACAAACCAAGAAAGTACAAGGCCCAAAATCAATTCAGAAGTGATCCATGAATAAATTAGAGGTGAATCATGCTGATTACAAGGGGGTTGCACGTGTGGATTAGTGGTGGTGGTACAAAATGCATTTTTGCAATTTCACCCAAATCTCACTAACCAAAGGATTAATCACTTGCTAATCACAATCAGTGGACTAATGAAGAGTATATAAGTTAACTCATGCCTCCCAAACTAGGTCATGCACTCTCATTTGCTCGGAATTTCAAAAACTCACTCTCAATTTCTCTCCTTCGATTCTCTCATTCCTTGAGGGTTTTGGAAAATTTCTTGGCATATTCTTGATCAGTGAGTTGAAAGGAGCACGAATCATCCATTGTTTTAAGCTGAAAGGAAGGATTTCATCAAGTTCCATTCAAGAGGATTCAACTTAAATCTCAAGATCTAGCACGATTTCAAGCTCTAGTTGCATTTATTTTGCAACTAGAGGTTTCAAGGAGTAGATCTGCAGTTTTTTGGAAGGATTTCTTGGCGTATTTTAAGCTCTTCAATGTTCAGGTTAGTGATTTTTTCACCATCATAGAACTTGAATTTTTGATGTGCATAATGAGCTATGATGTTCACTGATCACTCTGATCTATTTTGTTTGTGATTTGGACATGTAGATTGTGTGTATTGTGAGTTTAAAGTTTTGGATCTAAATATGTTTTCGTTCGATTCTCATTGTGTGTTTGTTGTTTGATAAAATGAGCATGATATTTGAGTTCCTTGTGTTTTTCTGGTTTGAATGATGTATGCATGAGCAATTTCTGGAGAATTTTTGGTGGCAGTCCACCGGAGGTGGTGACCGGAGCCCTAGCTCCGTCACCGGAATTTGGTTCAGTCCGGCGAAGAGGTTGGATGAAGAAGAAGAAATCAGAGCCGTCCATTCGCGTGATCCAAGGGCGTGTGTTGTGCCACGTTGTTTTAAATTTATGTTTTATTTCATGGTTTTGGTGTGTGTCTTTCCATGAGTGTTATCATGTACCTACAATCCTGACCATTGTTTTCATTTGATATTTGAATTGTTGATGTAATCTGGTGCGTTGGTGTGATCATGTGGTTATGAGTGTGCCAACAAATTAAAAAGATCATGTGCCTATCACGTGGCTTTCCATGGTATGCTGATGATTGTGTGGGCGCGTGGATACTTGGGTTGTGTGTGCATTTGAATCTGAACCATTGATTTTATTGACTTTTTGATATGTTTGACCTGATGTTGGGCGTTAGATTAACTGTGTGGTTGTGATTGAACTTGATTGTTGACTGAAGTCCATAGTCTCCCTTTGACTTCGCTAGTGGACCATTGGCCTTGGGCCTTGCTTTTTGCACCCTTATGTTCAGTCCATCTCATAATTCCAACGTGTTTGTATTACTGATGGCACCCCCCATGCTTATTTCTTTTGTTTTATTTTATTTTCATTTTGGTTTTGCATTTTATTGTTTAAAAATCACTTTAATGCATCTAAAAATCATAAAAAAAATTCATGAAGCTTATTTTTAGTTTTATAAAATTTTTTCATATTTTATTTTCTTATTTTTATTTTATTTTGGCATCTGAATTAATTAATTGCTTAATTTTCTTTTTTAATTGTTTCACTTGCACACTTTATCTTGTAGAATTTATTTCTCATCATCTATAAAACATTTTAAATCCATTCTTTTTGAATTTGTTAGATAACATTCTAAATTGCATAAAAACATTTTTGTTTCATTTTTAAAACTTTTTCATATTGCATTTTTGTCCTTCTCTTTTGCATGTTGATACATGTTTCTCACTTGATCCTTGTTTAATTGTTTGAATAGTTTAACTTGTGAATTTTTGTGAGATCCTTTAGCATGTGATTGTATTCTGACCTATATCATTTGAGTTTAAATTTCATAATTTTGGAATGTCATTTGATGCATGTTTGATTTTTTGTGCTTATGTGACTTATGCATGTTCATCTCTTGACCTTTCTTTACACAAGTTAACTCGCTATGTCCATTTGCTTGAGTTTCTTGTTGGTTCTTTGCATGTGCTTTTAATATGATGCCTACCCCTGGTTGAGGTCCTTTGGGACTTAATTTTACACTTTGTGGATCATGTTTGAATCATGCTTGAGTATGCCTAAGTGTTGGGACTTCATTTTCCTTTTGTAATTTGTTTTGATACTTGTTTTGAATGTGTTGCTTGGTGATTTATCTTGCATGACTTGAGTTTGATCTTGGCATGATGCTAGTGTGTATGCTACTTTCCTTTGGGTTCATTACTTGATTTTCATCTCACTTGATCATTTTGGCTTGAATTATGTGATGCATATCATCCCCTTTGCTTTGTAACTTCTTTGGTGCATAATATTGCATAATGTGAATCTCTTTTGCACATGTGAATTGTTGGTGATGATATGATAGTGGTTCTGACTTGTCTTCATCTTGCCTTTCTCATTTCATTTTGATATGAAGTCCATGTATGCTTCATTGTGCATTTCATACAAGTATGCTTGCATCCTTTCATGTTTATCTTTGCATGCTTACTTGAATTGTTTTGCATTGATTGTTGAAACATGTTGATTGATTTGAGTTGGACATTTATGGTATGATGTGCTTTCTGCCACCTTTTGTGTCTCATTTCTCTTCTTCTCCTTCTCTTTTGTTCTATTTCACTCTTTATCATCCCATGAGTCTCAAGACTTGTTCAAGTCTTGGATTCTTTCCCTTTAGAGCTACCTAGTCCAACTTAATTTTTGATTAAGCTTGGAGTAGGATTAGCATTAGGTTTTAGGTAGTCTTTTCTCCTAAACCTCACTAACCATATGACATCCATGCATGATAACATTAGGACCCTTAGTCTCCCTTTAGAGTTTCCTTTGCGTTTTCTCTCTTCTCATCTTCAAACAAAAGTAAAAAATACTTAATAAAGGCAAAACAAACATTGTATTTAGGCCTTTCATGTAAGAATAAGATAGTGAGGGATCTTCTCTCATTTTCTTGGAATGTTTAGCGTGCGTCCCATCTCGGGTCGTTATGCGAGGCATTCGATCTTACATGAGGGACTTAAATACAATGTGTGTTACAAAACACAAAACAATCAAAACACTTCTTTCTAAAAGCCAGAAACAAACAATAACGTCTTTCCTTCGGGAATTCTCTTCTCATCTCATTCACTCTCGGCGTACGAACGTGCTCCTACTCGTTCTCTTGCAAGATGGTAACGCACTCGGACCAGCGAGCCTGCAACACCTGAGCTAGAACATTAGTCGTTCCCTAAAAACACAAACAAAGCGACCCTCGTTGAGGGGAACTACGTCGCTCTGATTCTCATGTTCCCGATGAGATACGTAGGCAGTGGGGTAGGGCCCATGCGAGCACTTCTTTTATTTTCCCTACATTTGTTTTTTCTCTCTCTTTGCCTTTTCTTTTTTTCCTGTTCCTTTCCCTTTCCGATAGCGGCGGAGCTCCAGACGAAGACACCCTTTGATCGAGACAAGCAAGCGTGGATCCCATCGGGTACGATGGACGTGAGGGGGTGCTAATACCTTCCTCTCACGTAACCGACTCCCGAACCCAGTTCTCTTGGTCGCAAGACCATGCTCTTTCCTTCCCCTCAGGTTTATGCGGTGTTTCCTTTCCCTTTCTTGGGATAAATACACATTGTTGGCGACTCTGTTTCGGTGCCACTTTCGTGTTTGTACTTGGATGAAAATCCCGGGAGCGACAGCTGGTGACTCTGCTGGGGATGATGGATCTCTGGTTTCCTTAGCGAGTCAATCCTAGCGCTTGTCTGTTTTCTTTCATTGGGTGTTTACTATTTTGCCGTATTACTGTTTTACTGTATTGCTATTTACTGTATTTTTGCTTTACTGTATACTACCGTATTTGCTGCATTTTTGCATTTTTATTTCATATGATGTATTATGCTGCACTGCTGTACTGTTTTCTGTTTGGCGGGATGGGGGTATTCTGAGAGATAGGCCCAATACCCAGGCCTGAGTGCACTTAGGATTAGCGTGTTTCATGTCCTCTCGCGTTCCATCTCGGTTCGAGGAGGGAATATGAAACACAATCTGGATATGGTTCTCTCTAGAGAATTCTGCGTTGTGGATTTCCCACGATGGTAGAGCTATCTGGAAGAGCTGCTAAGTCTGGATGACCTGTTAGGATGACCCCTCTTTATTTTGAAGTGAATCAGTGGACGACCTCTTTGATTGGCGATAACATTGTATCCTTCTGGCTGAATGTGCTATTGCTTCTCAAACCTCTGAAGCTGAGGATCTTTTGTCTTGGAGAATCAGTTGAGGCCTCCTCTATTGATGATGATGCCAAACCAGAAATGGTGAACGTATCATCATTTCTCGACCTGAGAGCCCGGGATACTGAACATCTTAGTACCTACATGTGAGACTGGGGGGATTGTTTACAGGTGTGCAGGAACCCTTGACCGTCAGAGTACCTGGTTTTCTTATTTGTTCTGGATTGGTTACTGAAGTTATGATCCTGATCAGCTCACATGTGGTTCTGTATTTGTTATTGGGTTTCTTATCCTGGTTGTTGTATATCTCACCAAACTCGGATTACAGTACAGTGGATTCGACTTTATTTGTGCAGCACTGATCACATGCCCTTGCATACATATCATCATTAGCATTCTTGCATTTAACCTTCATGTTTATTCATTTGCAGGGTATACATCCTTTCGGTTCTAGTTGACAGTTCCCTTTTGCAGTTATGGATGCTCCGAGGAAGAACAATGTGCATTATACTTTCTTTGACACAAAGGTGGGACAGTTGTGAAAGATGATTTCTCTTATTACTCCAGACCATGTGGGTATGTTTCGAAAGGCTTATGGGGAGATTATGACTGTGGTTGCTGACTTGGACGCTTCAGAAAGGAGTGTCATCCATACATGCTTACAGTTTTATGACCCACAGTTAAGATGCTTCACTTTCTCGGATTTTCAGTTGGGCCCGATGTTAGAAGAGTATGCTCTGCTTCTAAGTGTGCCTCTCAAGTACCAGATTCCTTTTAACTCTGACATGCGCCCTCCAAAGCCTGAGGAAATAGCTAAGGCTCTCCATCTGAGCGTACCTGTGGTAGCAGATAACCTCGCCACCAAAGGAGGTTTATCTGGTTTTCACCTGGACTTCTTTGTTGCCAAAGCTGAAGAATGTGCTGCCAAATCTCAGTGGGAAACCGTTTGTGCAATCCTGGCTTTGAGTATTTATGGAATTATGTTGTTTGCTGACGAACCCAAGTTTGTGGACATGAGTACAATCCATATTTTTGTAATGAAGAATCCCATACCTACCCTCCTGGGTGATTTGTATTATTCTGTGCACTTCAAAAATGAGAAGAAGCGGGGAGGTCTGGTTAGATGTTGCGCACCTCTGTTCCATAAGTGGCTTATGAGTCATTTACCAAATTCAGAGGCCTTTTTGAATCCTCAACCTACGAAGAACTGGGCTAAGAGGATGATTCAGTTGACAGCAAAGGATATCCGTTGGCTCAATCAGAGGACCATGAGGGGAGATTTCATCAGCAGCTGTGGAAGGCATCCTAACGTGCCACTCTTGGGAGTAAAAGGTTGCATTAATTATAACCCTATTATTCTCAGGAGACAATTAGGATTTGCCTTAGTAGAGCCTCCGAGGGACGGTGATTTGGAAGAGTCTTTCTTTTTCCCTGTGAAGGATAACCTTTTGTTGGTAAGGCAAGCGGCTGGAGCTTGGGGTAATCTGTAAATGAAGGGTAAGGTCGTCTTCAGAAAGTGCAACAATGTGTCTTCCTCTCAATATGATGCCTGGTTGAAAAGAAGGGTTCAGATTACTCTTTTGCCGTTTTCTCAGGAAAGACCGTCAGACCCAGTGGCTGAAGAACCAGTGACCATGATAAGCATTGCTGAATATAACCAGCTTAAAGCAGAGATGGATAAGACTGTCAAAATGAATGAGAAGCTAAGTGAAAGACTCAGAAAGACGCTTTGTGACAAGCGTAAGGTTGAGTATAAACTGCAGAAGCTGCTGAGCGTCATGAGGCCAATGAAAAAAGAATTGCCGAAGACACTATCTATATTCGTAAGGTCAAACAGAATGAGATGATGCTAAAAGAGGCGTGCAAGCGCATCAATGAGCAGTTGACCAAGTCAGAGAATGCCCTTGCCAAAGGCCAACAGAGATGGGATGAGTTTTCCAAATGTCGGAGGGAAATAGAGGCGAGAATCAGGGCTGAAAACGACGAGTTGAGGAAAAATTTGAAGAGCAAAGAAAGTGAAGTTCTCCAGCAACTAAGTTCAGCTAATCAAGAGATCGAAGATCTGAAGGTCCGCGCCGGAGTAAAGAGGGCCAAAGAGTCAGCTGTCAAAGATCAAATCCGAAAGCTAGAAGAAGCCGTCAAGTTAAGGGGTCGACTGATCAGAAGTCTTACCGAACGCCCAAATGATCCAGTTACTGAAGCGCTTCTCAAAGAGGTCCGGGAAGATTTATATGGGCTCAGTGTTTGAGTTGTATTGTTGTTATTCTGGGAGTCACCATCAGGCTTGTTGATGGGTTTCCCTTTATTTGTATTCATGCTTTTCAGTTGTATTTGTTCGAAACAATTTGTATTTGACTGTTCCACACATGGCTGTGGGTTTTTTTTTTCATTTTATGTTATTGGATTTGTTGGTAATTATTGAGGTGGATTCTTTGTCAGATTGTATGATGGGTATTCTGAATTATTAATATACACCTCTGGCGTTCTGTCGCTGTTAGCAACTGCAGGGATATGCGCTCTTCTCTTTTGGACAAACTGGAATCGAAGGAATGAATGCCTCAAAATGAATAAACATTGCATTTGCATCCTCATAATCATAGGCATTTTTGCATAACAGGTGTTCCAGAGCGTATTTCTCATTCTGGCTGGGTATTCTCTGCAGGTTTAGCAAACATGACTTCTTCCAACTACTCGATTCACCACAATCAGGGTTCAGATGTGGAACAACTCCGAGTGGAGGTGGCTGAGATGAAAGCCCAACTGGGGCACTTTATGGTGGACATGCAAGCTTTGATTTAGGGCCAAAAAATGCTGAAAGAAGAGGTCAATCAAGTGAAGACCCAGATGAGTTTTGTTATGGAAGTTGTGAGAAATGTGCTCAGAAAGGATGGTAACCCCACACCTGAGGCTATAACAGAAGTTGTCGTTCCACCCTTGCCTGTGGAACCTATTCCCAAGAGTGATGTGTCTCACGGATTTTCTGCACCACCTGGAGTTCTGAAACTTACTCACCAGCAGTTACCTCTTGTTTCCCAAGACGGACCCAAGGCTAGGAAGTACCTACCAAAGGCAGAGAAAGCTGACAGAATTTTTGATCCGCTGCCCATGCCTTATGCTCAGCTGTTGAGACACCTACTCCAACTCTAATTGGTTGAACTTCGGACGATAAATCGCCCTAGTGGAAAGCTCCCACTCAATTATGATGCAAGTGCCCATTGCGACTTTCACTCTGGTGCGCCGGGGCACAATGTGGAAAAATGTAAAGCCTTTCATAATGTGGTCCAAGATCTGATTGATTCAAAGGCGATAAATTTCGCGTCGGACGGCGTAAGAATACAGAGTAATTATACTCCTACTGCTGCAGGAAATGTGAATTCCCTGGCATTCCCTCTTGAAGTGGCATCCAGTCAAGGGCATATCTTGCAGTCTTTGGTTTCAAAATCCCCGTGTCAGTAACTTGTTCCCGATCTTAGGCCAAGTTTGAAAAGAAAAGTGATGAGAAAAGAGGAGTACCCGAATCAGTGTCAGCAGCAGGCTAGCTCCCAGAGGAGATATCAAAGACCCAGGAGGCCTGAGAGAAAATTTGATCCTATTACTGTTCCTCACAGTTAGCTGCTCGACCGTTTACTTCAAGACTCTTTGATTCAGTTAAAGGAAGTTGCTCCTGTCTCGTATCCTTTTCCGCCAGGTTATGACAAGAATGCTAGGTGCGGATACCATTCGGGGGACACCGGGGCATGCCATTGAAGACTGTAAGGTGTTCAGGCATAAAGTACGAGATTTGATTGACGCCGAGATCATTATTTTCACTGCAGATGGTCTGTATGTTAACTAAAGCTTCCCAAGCAAGCACGTAAAAAGGGAAAGACATCATCAGAAGCAGCCAGTCCAGACGGAGTCAGGCCTCCTCAACAAGGACAATCATTTAGTTTCTTTGCTGCATTTTCATATGTAGTCTTGATTTGTTTGTTCAGACATTGTTTGCATGTTAAAACTTGTTTGTATTTGGTTTGATGATTTTAATGCAATGGATATGTTTTCTTGATTAATTTCATTTGTGTTTACTCGTTTAATGCTAATGTGCACTGCAGTACCAATTTTTCTTGCTTAAACTCTATGAGGGAAGATGATGAGGTAAAAACGCAAAAATTTCTAATTGTGTGCTTTTGAACAGAACCCTGTTGAGGATGTACAGGCATTGTTTCAACTCCCCAAACACTGAAGATACAAGGGAGATAGACCCTCATTAACCCCTTTGAGCCTTGAGGTAGGAGTTTCTTTCATATGAATAAACCCTCACGTTTAACCCAGGGGCAGGGTAGGTGTCAGTTAATTTGACCGAGCATTCACATTTCAAAGGAGTGTGCATCTGAGGACTCATTACCTTCTATTCCGCCGTCAAGAGGTCAAGAGGTGTGAAACCATAATGGTTATCCATCAACAACCAAAGAGTGAGGCAGTCATAACCCTTTTAACAAAGTCAAGACAAGCCAGTGTCACACGATTTGTTCCGAAAAAAAAAGAAGAGAAAAAAAAAGAAGGAAAAAAAAAAGAAGCCCGCTAAGTTGAAACTTGAAAACAAGCAACTTAGGCAAAAGTTGGGGCATCCCGCTGGACTTCAAAATCTAAAGATTCAAAAGAATCAGTCCAGGCAAAAATTAGGGATAAGAAAAAAGAATGAGAAAGTGAAAAACAAAAGGATTACAAAAGAAAATCCTAGAGCAAGAACAAAGTCGTGCGACTACGAACAAAAAGACAAAAGGGGTGACTGTCACTCCAAAGCCTCATTAAGTGCCAAACCATCAGTTTTATGGTTTCCTTAAAGATCACAAAATCTTCTTGAGAGGCGAACGCTTGTGCAAATTAGCTGAATGTAGGAGTGGAGAAAATCACGAAGAGTGGGTGGGCACTGATAAACTTTGAGCCATAAACTTTTTTTTTCTAAAGACCGTGAACCAGGCCACGATACAACCCTCAAAAGTCCTAATTGAAACAGGGTTATTTCAAAAGCACGCTACCAAGAGATAGCGTTCCTGACTCCTATGAGTTGTGCTAAAAGATCTTTGTTGGTGTTGCATGTGCATTGCATTCTTTCATTCAAAGATCAATGTCGTATCCTAACCCGTGATTCGCTCACAAAGGGTTTGCGACATCTTTTCAGTAAAACTTCAAGATTAACATGTGTGTTGCATTAGAATTTTCATTCTCAGATTAAAACATTTTCTGCTTGCATACATTTGTTTGACATCAAAAGAAGGTTACATATGGGAATTCGGTCCAGAAGCTTAATCTTGCCGAGTTGAGAATTCAGAAACTCCCAAAGGGCAGCCACATCCAATGGTACTTCCTCAGGAAACTTTGTTGAGTAGGGTCTTTCCCAACAAGTTGTGCTAAGACGTAGTCGATCTGGGGAAGTCACGTCGAACCATCTCTTTAAGGTATACCTCATCTGAGACAATCACATCAAGAAATCTCTTCAGAGTTCAGAAAACTGGGGCAATTACTTCAAGATTCCTCTGTAGGCCACACAGTCCGAGGCAGTTACGTCGAGATCCGACGATTCTCTACAAGAGTTTGAAGACGTTGAGGCGTTTTGGATGTCAAGTCTTCGGTAAAATCCTCTTGGGACATTTTCTTTTGGTGGACCATGTTGGTCTGGGGCAGGTGAAGAAGAAACTGTTGTTCACGCATATGCAGCCAATCAGCCGGAAGGATTGAAACAAAAGGGGCAGTCCAACCCAAGGCATTTGTGGTCCCCGTCTTTAGCAGGCTTCATTAATAATGTTCCCAGCCAGAGATGCATCAAAACCTTTCTCCCCAACAAGTGGTGGTTCAGAGTTAGTTTTGCTCAGTTGCAGAAGTCATATCCAGCCTGGAGCATGTGTGCATATCCTTTTGTTTGCAAGTAACAGCCTCATACCAGTTTCAAAAGCAAGATTGAAGCCTTTTCAAGAGCAGAGTCATCTCTTCTAGATGAGTAATCACTTATTCCCACGCTGGAGACTGGGGTAATCATGTTCAGGGAAGGGTTCACTTGTCACCTTTTTGTCACAGCGTTTATTGATTGAGTCCATCATTCGGTCGACGGTCGGTCACGACATTTTGATATCAGTGAATTGAGTTCAACTGGGTATCGTTGTATCTTATTAAGTCGATTTTCTCATTCAGTTTTTCCAACAGCTACAAGCTTTTCTGTGTTGATAACGGTTGCGAATCCCCAGTAGAGTTTGCTTCGTAGACACCAAGGTTGATGGTTAATCCCCAGTAAAGTCGTTAGGAGTTTGAAGATGCTTGATCTTCTGTAAAATCCTCTTAGGAAGTTTCTTCAGGTAAGTCTGGTATCATGGAGCAGGAAGCAAGTTGTTGACCTTCCCAAGCATGGGGCATTTGGATTTCCCCAGCAAGAGATATTCCAGACCTATTATCCCCAATAGAGTTTGAGGGCATTTGGTCTTCTGTAAAATCCTCTCAAAAGGCATTCCCCAGCACGAGACGCTTTAAAGCGGTTTTCTCCAGCAGAGTTTGTTATAAACTCATTATCCCCCAACGGAGTCGTCAAACGGAAAGTTCGCCTAGCATAGGGCATTGTAATACTTATCCTAAGCTTGACAGTCGTATTCCTTAGCAGGTTACTATGGAGTTGCTTTGGGTTTCCCCGGTAGATCTAAGGACTCTCTCCCAGCAAGTTGCAGTGAAATATTCTGACCGGGATTTGCATATCCCCGACAGAGTAGCTTTGATTCCCAGCAAGATCCTATCTCTGGTAATGGTATCCCCACAGAGTTCAGAATTGAATCTTGTCAACAATACTCCCCAGCTGAGTTACTTTGTCCCCCCAGAGGCCTATTGATCAACAAAATCTATTCTTCAGTAGAGTGGTAGTATATTCTTGCCCTAGCCGGGTTGAGTCTCCCCGCAAAGGATCTCAGGTTTGTTAGATCCTCAAGTAGAGTTTTAATGACTTTTCTTCCCCAGCAAGACGTCATGCAAAAAAATTCTCATCCCCAGCGGAGTTGCTGTGACCAGAATTCATTCCCCAAGCAGATGAAGTGATTCCTGGCAGAGTTATTATTCCAAAGTCCAATTTATTTTTGGCAAACTTGACAATTCGAAGCAGACGGATTGTTCATTCATTCTTCAGCAGAGATATTATCCTTTCAAGAGTCTCCGAGATCAAATTATTGATCGTTGTTCCTCAGCCGAGTCAGCAGAGATGTCTGACACGGATGCAGAGAGTAATCCAATTTTGGAATTCTTAAAGTCCAACCGTAGATTGGCAAAAGGTCCATCCAAGGGTGGCAAATCATTGGAAAGTCCAACCGTAGATTGGCAGATGTCCACCCGTAGTGTGGCAAGTCAGTAGTCGTCTGACTCCATTTTAAAAGACCGCAACTAAGTCCAACTGTAAATTGGCAAAAGTCCATCCAAGGGTGGAAAATCATCAGCAAGTCCCCTGTAGTGTGGCAAAGCAAGGCAAAGTCCAACCGTAGATTGGCAAAAGTCCCCCGTAGTGTGGCATCTCAGCTGCAAAGTCCGACCGTAGCTTGGCAAAAGTCCACCCGTAGTGTGGCAGGTCAGTAGTCTTCTGACTCCATTCAAAAAAGACAGTCCACCCGTAGTGTGGAAAGCCAGTAGTCGTCTGGCATTGTACAAAAGACATTGTTAAAGTCCACCCGTAGTGTGGCAAGCCAGTAGTCGTCTGGCGTTGTACAAAAGACATTGGTAAAGTCCACCTGTAGTGTGGCAGGCCAGTAGTCCTCTGGCGTTATATAAAAGACATCTTTCCAGTGGTTTTCATCATCAGAGTTTTCTTCAAGCAGAGTTCGTTTGGTTGGGTTTATATCCCTTTTCTTCTTCCCTGTAGAGTACAAATTTTTGGGTTATTTTCAGTATTCAATCTCTCCATACCTTGAAAGTCTGACAGCAATCGCTATCATCCGTTCAGGTCTGCAGTGATTGAATAGGGGCAGCTGTAATACCCCAAAATTTGCCCTCTCTTTTCTTCATATCTCTTAGCATGAGCTTTCATTGCATTGCATTGCATTCAAGCATAGAAAAATAAATCATCAAGCATCTAGCATTGCATCTTGCATAAGGGCATGAGATCAGGTGATTCTCTAAGGTGTTGACCATTCAAAGCTAAAGAAGAAGACCAAGTGTTTCTCACAAGCCTCAAGGATTTCTTACATCATGTATCATCTCCATTTGACCTCACAAGTCATAGGAAGAGGAGAGTTCATCAAGAAGATTAGACAGTGCATGATCTCCTACACAAGGCAGTCAAAAGTTGGGATCTGACCCTCAAATGGGCAAGCTCTTTGAGTTTTTATCATCTCCAAAGGACATTTCTCATCATTGTTTGAGAAGATACACATCATATTCAGAGGAATTTGGATTTGGAGGATGTGCTATTTCCTCCTAACCAGAGGGTGCCAAAACTAGGGTTTGACTTAAAATCAGTTTATTTCTGATTTTTGGGGCAAGACTTGATCTTATGGTATTCCTTATGTTCTTAAGTGTTCATGGATGGAATCTTGGTCATTAGTTCTTTGAGAAAGATGTTCAATGGATCAGTTACTTGTGTAATAAGCAAAAGTCAACAGTTCAAAAGGAGAAAGTCAACTGAGGAATTTTGATGTTCTTTTCATGGTTTTCAAGGTCTCACATCATCATATGGTCTTCAATTGTCAAGATTCATGCCATCCATCAAGAATCAAGAGTTTGTGCAAAAGTTACTAAATTTGGAAAATGACCTATAATGAAAACTTTCCATTTTTGGCAACTTTTCCACCACATTCAACTGGACTTTTCATCATCAAGGAAGCTCCAAATGAATTTTTCTCCAACATGAAAGTTTAAGATCTTTCTCTCCCATTTCCAAAAAGTACTGGATGGTTTCCATACCATTTGTAGAACTCAAGTTATGGTCAAAAGATGACAAGGTGCATTTTGAGGTTTTCATATGGTTCCATTTTTCCACCTTTGGCATTTTGGCACAAATGGACTTGTAATTGATCTTTTTGCTTCATGTTATATTACAACATCAAAGTGCAAGTCAAGAGGAGTATTTTTGGCCTTGGAATCAAATTATTTCATGTCATATTTCTCATTATTTTCACAAAGTGCAAAAATGCAAATTGATTCAAAACTTACAAACCAAGAAAGTACAAGGCCCAAAATCAATTCAGAAGTGATCCATGAGTAAATTGGAGGTGAATCATGCTGATTACAAGGGGGTTGCACGTGTGGATTAGTGGTGGTGGTACAAAATGCATTTTTGCAATTTCACCCAAATCTCACTAACCAAAGGATTAATCACTTGCTAATCACAATCAGTGGACTAATGAAGAGTATATAAGTTAACTCATGCCTCCCAAACTAGGTCATGCACTCTCATTTTCTCATAATTTCAAAAACTCACTCTCACTTTCTCTCCTTAGAATCTCTCATTCCTTGAGGGTTTTGGAAAATTTCTTGGCATATTCTTGATCAGTGAGTTGAAAGGAGCACGAATCATCCATTGTTTTAAGCTGAAAGGAAGGATTTCATCAAGTTCCATTCAAGAGGATTCAACTTAAAATCTCAAGATCAAGCACGATTTCAAGCTCTAGTTGCATTTATTTTGCAACTAGAGGTTCCAAGGAGTAGATCTGCATTTTTTGGAAGGATTTCTTGGCGTATTTTAAGCTCTTCAAGGTTCAGGTTAGTGATTTTTTCACCATCATAGAACTTTAATTTTTGATGTGCATAATGAGCTGTGATGTTCACTGATCACTTTGATCTATTTTGTTTGTGATTTGGACGTGTAGATTGTGTGTATTGTGAGTTTAAAGTTTTGGATCTAAATATGTTTTCGTTCGATTTTCATTGTGTATTTGTTGTTTGATAAAATGAGCATGATATTTGAGTTCCTTGTGTTTTTCTGGTTTGAATGATGTATGCATGAGCAATTTCTGGAGAATTTTTTGTGGCAGTCCACCGGAGGTGGTGACCGGAGCCCTAGCTCCGTCACCGGAATTTGGTTCAGTCCGGCGAAGAGGTTGGATGAAGAAGAAGAAATCAGAGTCGTCCATTCGCGTGATCCAAGGGCGTGTGTTATGCCACGTTGTTTTAAATTTATGTTTTATTTCATGGTTTTGGTGTGTGTCTTTCCATGAGTGTTATCATGTACCTACAATCCTGACCATTGTTTTCATTTGATATTTGAATTGTTGATGTAATCTGGCGCGTTGGTGTGATCATGTGGTTGTGAGTGTGCCAACAAATTAAAAAGATCATGTGCCTATCACGTGGCTTTCCATGGTATGCTGATGATTGTGTGGGCGCGTGGATACTTGGGTTGTGTGTGCATTTGAATCTGAACCATTGATTTTATTGACTTTGTGATATGTTTGACCTGATGTTGGGCGTTAGATTAACTGTGTGGTTGTGATTGAACTTGATTGTTGACTGAAGTCCATAGTCTCCCTTTGACTTCGCTAGTGGACCATTGGCCTTGGGCCTTGCTTTTTGCACCCTTATGTTCAGCCCATCTCATAATTCCAACCTGTTTGTATTACTGATGGCACCCCCCATGCTTATTTCTTTTGTTTTATTTTATTTTATTTTATTTTTTAAAAATCACTTTAATGCATCTAAAAATCATTAAAAAAATTCATGAAGCTTATTTTTAGTTTTATAAAATTTTTCCATATTTTATTTTCTTATTTTTATTTTATTTTGGCATCTGAATTAATTAATTGCTTAATTTTCTTTTTTAATTGTTTCACTTGCACACTTTAACTTGTAGAATTTCTTTCTCATCATCTATAAAGCATTTTCAATCCATTCTTTTTGAATTTGTTAGATAACATTCTGAATTGCATAAAAAAAATTTTGTTTCATTTTTAAAACTTTTTCATATTGCATTTTGGTCCTTCTCTTTTGCATGTTGATACATGTTTCTCACTTGATCCTTGTTTAATTTTTTGAATGGTTTAACTTGTGAATTTTTGTGAGATATTTTAGCATGTGATTGTATTCTGACCTATATCATTTGAGTTTAAATTTCATAATTTTGGAATGTCATTTGATGCATGTTTGATTTTTGTGCTTATGTGACTTATGCATGTTCATCTCTTGACCTTTCTTTACACAAGTTAACTCGCCATGTCCATTTGCTTGAGTTTCTTGTTGGTTCTTTGCATGTGCTTTTAATATGATGCCTACCCCTGGTTGAGGTCCTTTGGGACTTAATTTTACACTTTGTGGACCATGTTTGAATCATGCTTGAGTATGCCTAAGTGTTGGGACTTCATTCTCCTTTTGTAATTTGTTTTGATACTTATTTTGAATGTGTTGCTTGGTGATTAATCTTGCATGACTTGAGTTTGATCTTGGCATGATGCTAGTGTGTATGCTACTTCCCTTTGGGTTCATTACTTGATTTTCATCTCACTTGATCATTTTGGCTTGAATTATGTGATGCATATCATCCCCTTTGCTTTGTAACTTCTTTGGTGCATAATATTGCATAATGTGAATCTCTTTTGCACATGTGAATTATTGGTGATGATATGATAGTGGTTCTGACTTGTCTTCATCTTGCCTTTCTCATTTCATTTTGATATGAAGTCCATGTATGCTTCATTGTGCATTTCATACAAGTATGCTTGCATCCTTTCATGTTTATCTTTGCATGCTTACTTGAATTATTTTGCATTGATTGTTGAAACATGTTGATTGATTTGAGTTGGACATTTATGGTATGATGTGCTTGCTGCCACCTTTTGTGTCTCATTTCTCTTCTTCTCCTTCTCTTTTGTTCTATTTCACTCTTTATCATCCCATGAGTCTCAAGACTTGTTCAAGTCTTGGATTCTTTCCCTTTAGAGCTACCTAGTCCAACTTAATTTTTGATTAAGCTTGGAGTAGGATTAGCATTAGGTTTTAGGAAGTCTTTTCTCCTAAACCTCACTAACCATAGGACATCCATGCATGATAACATTAGGACCCTTAGTCTCCCTTTAGAGTTTCCTTTGCGTTTTCTCTCTTCTCATCTTCAAACAAAAGTAAAAAATACTTAATAAAGGCAAAACAAACATTGTATTTAGGCCTTTCATGTAAGAATAAGATAGTGAGGGATCTTCTCTCATTTTCTTGGAATGTTTAGCGTGCGTCCCATCTCGGGTCGTTATGCGAGGCATTCGATCTTACATGAGGGACTTAAATACAATGTGTGTTACAAAACACAAAACAATCAAAACACTTCTTTCTAAAAGCCAGAAACAAACAATAACGTCTTTCCTTCAGGAATTATCTTCTCATCTCATTCACTCTCGGCATACGAACGTGCTCCTACTCGTTCTCTTGCAAGATGGTAACACACTCAGACCAGCGAGCCTGCAACACCTGAGCTAGAACGTTAGCCATTCCCTAAAAACACAAACAAAGAGACCCTCGTTGAGGGGAACTACGTCGCTCTGATTCTCATGTTCCCGATGAGATACGTAGGCAGTGGGGTAGGGCCCATGCGGGCACTTCTTTTATTTTCCCTACATTTGTTTTTTTCTCTCTCTTTGCCTTTTCTTTTTTTCCTGTTCCTTTCCCTTTCCGATAGCGGCGGAGCTCCAGACGACAACACCCTTTGATCGAGACAAGCAAGCATGGATCCCATCGGGTACGATGGACGTGAGGGGGTGCTAATACCTTCCTCTCACGTAACCGACTCCCGAACCCAGTTCTCTTGGTCGCAAAACCATGCTCTTTCCTTCCCCTCAGGTTTATGCGGTGTTTCCTTTCCCTCTCTTGGGATAAATACACATTGCTGGCGACTCTATTTCGGTGCCACTTTCGCGTTTGTACTTGGATGAAAATCCCGGGAGCGACATTCCCCAGTAGAGCTCTCTCCAACTTTTAAGTCTGATCGTCCTCAGCAGTTTATTGCTCTTCCCCATCAGAGTAGCGAGGATCGTCTTCCTCAGCAGAGTATAAAGAAGTAATTCCCTAAGCGGAGTCGTTGAGGATCGTCTCCCTCAACAGTATGTAAGAGGTTTTCCCCTAGCCAGAGTTGTGATTTGGCTCACCCTTCTTCAAAGGTGGTGTTTCCCCACAGAGTATGGAGCTGTTGTTTTTTCCTCAGCCAGTCAGGAAATAGTGTGTTTATTCCCTAGCAGAGTGGAGGTTGACAACTACTTTCTCTCCCAAGAGGAGTCGTTGAGGATCGTCTTTCTCAGCAGAGTACAGAGGATTGTATACTCGGCCGAAGTTGTGTTTGGATTACTATTCCTCAGCAAGCGTTTAGAAGTTAATTGCTCTAAGGTAGATGTTGTTGTATCTCCAGTAGGAAGTTCGTGGACGAAGATGTTATTATCCCCACGGGGTCCTGGGGTCTACTTTCCTCAGTTGGTCAGAAAGTATAGTCTCAGTGACAATGGTTTGATCTAGTCCCCAGCAGGGTTATGGTAAAGGTATTTCCCTAGCAGCAGATTAAGCTCATATCCCCAACAGGGTGAGGGTAAAGTTATTTCCCTGGCAGCAGATTAAGCCCATATCCCCAAGCAGAGTCTGGTGGTGAATGGTCTCCCCAGCAGGTCTTAAGTCCAATCATTTTTGGCAGGCGTCAAATCCAAGTTCTGAAACAGTTGGTCTTCCCCAGCGGAGGAGTTTCCATTTTTAGTACTCATTTCCCTCCCCAGCTGAATGGGTATTCTTTCAGAGTTTCGTCCATCTCCAGCAGAGTTGTTGATCTTGATATTCCCCAACAGAGTGGGTATTCTCTCAAAGTTTCGTCCATCTCCAGCAGAATTAATGATTGTGATATTCCCTAGCAGAGTGAAGTTTTCCTCAGCAGGATCTCTTATTTTGGAGGACAATTTATTTTGTCATCCCCATTGGAGTTTGCCTTCGCGTTCAGCATTTATTTTGCTGAGGCACCTCTGTTGCATTGCATAAGCATATTTTTGCATGGCATTCTCCTAAATGCGTAGCATTTCCACTCCGTGTGGAGCATTACGGCAAAATTCAAACATATGCATCTGAAGCATAAGCCAGGTTTGAGTTTTCCTTCGTCAGGAAAGCCGGATTTCAGGAGGATATCTTTTGATTTTACTCCACAGGTGTTGGGTTTAGTCATTCAAACCAATATTTGACGTTTCCTTGCATAGTTGTTTGCCAGAATCGTTGATCCATGATTTCATTTTTACCCCTTCGTCCAGGTGGTCCTTTGGTTTATCCCCTCAAGGTTTTTACCGTCAGACACTCGTCCGTGTTTCCTTCGGCACCCGTCCGTGTTTGAACCTTTTGCTTCAATACCCGTCCGTATTGACCTTTTGATGACACTCGTTCGTGTTTCCTTAAGCACCCGTCCGTGTTTGAACCTTTGATTTCAATACCCGTCCGTATTGACCTTTTGATGGCACTCGTCTGTGTTGCCTTCCATTCCCCAGCGAGTTTAATCCCCGATAAAAGTTGCTTTACAACCTTTTCAGTACCCGTCCGTATTGAATCTTTTTACACCCGTCCATGTACCTTTTCGATACCCGTCCGTATTGAAATCTTTTTACACCCGTCCGTGTACCTTTTCGGTACCCGTCCGTATTGAATCCTTTTACACCCGTCTGTGTACCTTTTCGATACCCGTCCGTATTGAACCTTTTACACCCGTCCGTGTACCTTTTCGATACCCGTCCGTATTGAATCCTTTTACACCCGTCCGTGTACCTTTTAGGTACCCATCCATATCTGATATCTTTGATTCCTTGACACCCGTCCGTGTTTATTCCCAGCATAGCTAACACTCGTTTGTGTTTATTTCAAGACATTTTAATACATTGGATGTATTGGTTTTCCAACACTCGTACGTGTTGTGACGGTACAACATGTATTGCTTGTTCCCCAGTGGAGTCGTCCGTCCTTTGAGGATTGCAAATTTCAGGTTTCTTTTGGTATTCAATCTCCGTGAATCATTTGAATGCATGATAGCCATCACTATCATACCTTCAGGACCAAGTTGATTGAATAGGGGCAGCTGTAACACCCCAAAATTTTCCTTATTGTTTTTGGCTAACTGGCTTATGTTTCTTTGCATTCCTTGCATTTTCATTGTGCATAGAATTGGTTCTTAGCATGGGATCAAGGTACTTGGTCCATATTCTCAAGTCTCAAGCCTCAAGGTGTCTCATGGGGTCCATCATATCTTCATAAGGTCAAGCATGGCAAAAGAGTGAATCTTTCCCTCCTAACCAGAGGGACCAATTAGGGTTTGTGAATCAAAGGGACTTATTTGAGGGCTTTGTGTGTTCAAGCATGGTGTCACGAGGTCTTTATGCTTGCATGTATCCATAGATGAGGGTTTAATTGATGGTTTATGGGGAAGAATGTTCAGTGGACCAGTTGCTTGTGAACCAAGAAAAGTCAACTGTAAGGGAGAAAGTCAACTGTGGAATTTTGAGGTTCCTTTCATGATTTTCAAGGTCTCACATCCTCATATGGTTTTCAAGGGTCAAGTTTCATATCATTCATCAAGAATCAAAAGTTTGTGCAAAAGTTACTAAATTTGGAAAATGACCTATAATGAGAACTTTCCATTTTTGGCAATTTTTCCACCACATTCAACTTAACTTTTCATCATCAAGGAAGCTTCAAATGAATTTTCCTCCAACATGAAAGTTGAATATCTTTCTCTCCCATTTCCAAAAAGTACTAGATGGTTTCCATACCATTTGTGGTTCTCTAGTTATGGTCAAAACAATACAAGGTGTTTTTAAGGGTTTTCACATGTACCACTTTTTCCACCTTTTGCATTTTTGTTCAATTTGGCTTGTAATGACCTCTAATGACTCAAGTCAGATTATCACACTCAAGTACACCTCATGAGGATCATTTTTGACCTTTGAATCAATTCATTTCACGCCATATTTCTCACTTATTCAACAAAGTGCAAATTTGCAAGTTGGATTGAATCTCACAAACCAATCAACCACAAGGCCCAATTTCAATTCAGATGTGATCAGTAAGTAAAATGGAGGTGAATCATGCTTACTTGGTGACCAATGCACGTGTGAATGAGGAGGTGCAATCCAAATTGCATTTTTGCATAAACCTTCAAAAGTCATTAACCAAGGGATTAACAAGACCTTAATCATAATCAGGGGAATAACCAAGTGTATATAAGCTAACTCATGCCTTCACAGCTAGGTCATGCATCCTCATTTGCTCAGATTTCACATTTTTGCTCAAATCTTCTCCTCTTCGATTCTCTCTCATCTTAAGAGCTTTTTGAGAAATTCTTTCATATTCTTGATCCTTGAAGTTCATAGAACAAAAAGCAACTATTGGTTTGAGCTCATAGCAAGGAAATCATAGGGTTCAAATTTGGAAACCACTTCTGCAAATCTCAAGATCTATACCAGATTCAAGCTCTAATTGCATTTATTTTGCAATTAGAGGTTCAAAGGACTTGATATGCAGCTTCCAGAGGGTTTTCTTGGTGTATTTCAAGTTCTACAAGCTTCAGGTAAGGTCTAGATTCATGCTCTTATAATGTGATAATTTTGTGTGCATCTTGTTCCTTGATTGTTGCTGAGCATGCTGATGTGTCTAGAATTGATTTTGGACGTGTAACATGTGCATAATGTGGATTTGAAAGTTTTGGATCTAAACTTATTTCTTTCGATTTGACTTGTATGTTGATCTTTTGGTGAAATGGTTTGTATATATGTGATCCTTGTGGAAATCTGGACAAGATGATGTGCTCGTTTGCATTTTCTGGAGAATTTTAAGTTGCAGTTCACCGGAGAAGGTGACCGGAGCTAGGGCTCCAGCACCTGGTTTATTTTCAGACGGCTGAGGGTTTGTTTGGAGAAGATGGAATCACAACCGTTGGTTGTGTTGATCTGATGGCTCACAGTATGCCACGCCATTTAAATTTTGTTTTTATTTTGTGGTTTGTGTGTTTGTTAGTCCATGATAGTTATCATGTGTGTTAGATCTAAGCCACTCATCTTGCTGACTTTGTGATTTGATGATTTATTACCATGCGTTGATCTAATCTGATGGTTGCATTTGTGCCACCTCATTAAAATTTCCATGTGCCTATCACGTGTTTGTTTTTTTATTCTGAGTAATCATGTGTGCGCGTGTGTACATTGATTATGGTGTGCATGTAGATCTGTGCCTCTCATCATGGTTACCTTTTGATTTGTTGACTAAATGTGGCACACTGGATTGATCTGATGGTTGATGTGGAGTCAATTGGTTGACTGATTTCTTTTTTTTGTTGGACTGCGTTTTTTTTTGTTCATTGTGGACTGGGCTTGATAATTGCACCCCCCCTTCTGGGCCCCTTTGTGTTTTCCAACGTGTTTTGATTGCTGAATACACCCCTGGTTTTTATTTCTTCATTTTATTTTCATTTAATTATGTCATTTGCATTTTATTTTTTTAAAAATAGTTTTATGCATCCAAAAATTATGAATAAAATCATGAGTCATCCTTAGGGTTTTATAAAATTTTTCCAAATTTTATTTTCCATTTTTATTTTATTTTTGATATCTGAATTAATTGTTTAATTGATTTCTTTTTAAAATTGTACTTATTTGCACACTTTGCATTGTAGATTTTATTTCTTATAGCATACAAAACATTTTGAACCCATTATTTTTGCATTGTTTCACCAACATATTGAAGTACATAAAAACATTTTTCTCATATTTTTAAACTCTTTTCATATTGCATTTTGGTCCCTCTCTTTTGCATATTAGTTCATTATTCTTATGTGACTTTGCATAATTGATTGAAGGACTTATCTTGTGAATTGTTGCATGAGTTTTTAACATGATGTTTTCCCCTGGTTGAGGTGTTTTGAGATTTAATTTGGTAATTTCTGAAGATGATTTGCTAATTGTTTGATTGCTCTTTGTTTGAGGTCTCTTTTATGCACATCTTTGGATCATGTTTGGTTACTTGTTTGAGAAGGCACTTGTGCCATTGTTTGGGATTGTTTCTTTGCCTTCATGAACCATGTTTGAATCATTATAGGTCATTTGATTGTAATTATAGGCCATTGGTGTGAGGTTGTTGCATGTTTTGTGCACATGTTCAATGTTTGATTTACATGCCTCTTTTGACTTATCTTCTCTCTTCTTCTCATCTATGCCTCTTCTTGACTTGTGTTTGGTTTGTGTATGCCATGCCATATCTCTTCTTTGTATCTCATTTGATGTATGTTTCTGACCTTGGAGCTTTGTATTCATGTCATATGCTATTCATGTTTCATTTTGCATCCTTTAACATGTTTCATTTACATGCTTCCTTCTCCTTCTTTTAATGATTTTTAATGCTTGGATACTTGCTTGTATGCCTTATGTGACACTTGTATAGCATGTTTAGGCACATGTTTAGGTCATCCACATTCTGAATTTGATTTAATTTGAAGCATTCTTGCATGATCACCTTGCATATCCACTCATTCTTCTTCTACTCCTTCTCTGATGATCTTCTTGGATGTTTTGCCACTTGTTTGCATTCTCTTTGCTTGAGTTTGTTTGGTAAACATTATGGGTCACCTCTAAGGTGTACATTCTGACTTGGATGAGTTTCTTTTGGTTTGGAGCCATTTCTCTTTGGGTTGTGACTTGTTTGGGTTTCATTTGTCTTATTGTTGCTTATGTTTGGGATGTGGATAATTATCCACATTCTAACTTCCCCTTTCTCTTTTAAGCTTTCATACTTGTGTTTGCTTTAGCATTTAAGATGCTTCTCCCCTCTCTTTCACTCTCTTCCTCCCTTGAATCTCAAGACTTGTTTAAGTCTTGGATTCTCTCCCTCTAGAGCTACCTAGTCCAACTTAATTTTTGATTAAGCTTGGAGTAGGATTATCATTAGGTTTTAGGTAGTCGTCCCTCCTAAGCCTCACTAACCATAGGTCATCAATGCATGATAACATTAGGACTCGTAGTTTCCCTTTAGAGTTTCCTTTAGGTCGTCTCTCTTCTCATCTCATAACTTCTTGAAAACACTTAATAAATATAACGTATATTGCGCTCGAGCCTTAAGTGTAGGAAATGAAGAACGAGGGGTCTCCCCTCCTCTTCTAGGGTGTTTAGCATACGTCCCATTTGGGGGCGACCATACGATTCACTCGTTCCCGCATGGTATACTTTGGTGCAATGTAAGTTACGAACTAACTTAAAACATTTCTGTCTAAAAAACACCAAACAAATTCAAATCTTTTTATCCTTCGGGATTGTTGGGTTTCAAACTTTATTTTCAGAAAAGAGCTTGTCGCTCACGTAAAAAACACTTACCCATCCGTGGTCGTACCCACAAACTACATTAGCTCTGATTCCTCTCTCTCGTCCGATTAAGGATATGTAGGCACAAGACAGCGATTGTCTTGGCGAGCAACCTTCCCCCACAGTTCCCATCCGAACTACGTTGACTCTGACTTTCCCATTGCACTGAGGGAGTACGTAGGCCTAGGGCATCAAATATGTCCTACCGAGTCCGTCTTAGCCACCCCTATCCCCGTTTTCTTTTGTTCAGCCATAGATAGTAGGACAGCTCACCCTCCGTTTAGACAACTAGCGTGGATCCCATCGAGTACGATGGATGCGTGGGGTGCTAACACCTTCCCCTCGCATAACCAACTCCCGAACCCGGACTATGGTTGCGATGACCATGTCTTTCCCCCTTTCCCTTCAGGCTTATGCAGTGTTTCCTTTCCCTCTCTCGGGATACATACACATTGCTGGCGACTCTGTGTTTTCTGCGTCACTCTCGCGTTTGTACCGTTGGATGCGAATCCTTCGGGAGCGACAGATATATGACAATTTTGTCTGGTGTGTGTATATTCAAACAAGGAACTTTTATCGGGTCCAACAAGCTCTGAATGAGATAATCTCCTTATCATTATGAATCATATTTCCACTATTTCAAAAACGGTGGACCATTTTGTGTGGTGGTGTGACTCAAGTGACTTCTTATCTAAATCTCTGTTTTGTTGACTAAACTTTTTTGTTAGCCCAGATTTCCAGACGGGTATTGATTTAAAGTTGTCATTGAAGTGTGTTTGGAAATATAATGTTCCCAATAACATAGAGGTGTTTGCGTGGAGTTTGCTCCTTAATAGGTTTCAAAAGAGATATAAGCTTGCAAAGAGGGGAGTTATATCAAGTGTTCATAGTCTTGTTTTTATGTTATGTCTTGGTTCTGAAGAGTCTCATTATCATTTGTTTATTGATTGTAATGTGCTTGTTGAAGTTTGGTCCTGTATTTTTGATTGGGTAAGGGTGTGTAAATTTAGTTCTTCCCTTAATATTTTTGATCATTTGTTGTTGTTTGACTTTGCATTGTGGGGTAGGGGAAGAGAAATTGCAGGATCCTCATTTTACTAGCTGTTGTGAGGGTTGTTTGATTAACAAGAAATTATACTATTTTTAATGGTGGGATGAAAGGGAGTCATGATATTGTACTAGTTCCGAAATATTTAGCTTGGTATTGACTTAGTGCTAGACGAAAGGTCATATAGATTATTTAAAGTTGTATGGGTGTCTAATCTTTAAGGATCTTGAGGTGGTTTAGGCTATCCTTCTTATTTTATATTAGGGTTGAGTACCCTTGTGCTTGCATTAATATTTAATAGAATCATCTTGCTTATTAAAAAAAATGGTTAATAGCATTTTTGTCCCCTGCCATACAAGTGACTTATGGTTTTTCCCCTGTATTTTTTTTTTGTGAAACTAACCTTGTTGTAGGAAGATTATATCGTTTTAGACCTTAAGAAAATATGACTCAGCAAAACCGCACATGCGGATTCAAAATGTTGCACTCAAATGGAAGTTGAACATGTGACCTCCCCCATAGTACAACTCCTTTACCAATAAGACAAACATGTTGTTTTAATGAAAATTCCCATTTAAATGTATATTACATAATTACGTAATAAAATAAAATTATTAAATAGAAATTATTTAATATATTGAATTTTTTTTAATATTAAACTAAATTAATAAATTATTAATAAACTATTAATTTCTACTTAATAATCGCAGTTTAATTGTTTTAGTTTATTAAATAATTTTAATTTAATAATTTCAATTTATGATTTTAAGATAATTTTAGTTTATTATTAATGTTAAACTAAATTGATTATTATTATTATTTGTGTGTGTGTGTGTGTGTGGGTGTGTGGGTGTGTGTGTGTGTGTGTGCGCGCGTGTTCGCGCATGCGCGGGCGTGTGTATGTACGTGCGTGGGTGTGTGTGCGCGTGTGCGTGTGTGTGCACATGTACTTGAGTACGTGTGCACGTGTTCGCACGTGCGTGAGTGCGTGCGCGCGCGTGTGTGTGTGCGGGCGTGCGCGTGTGTGAGTGTGTTTGTGCGCGTGCACATGAATGCGGGCGTGTGTGTGTTAAAGTGGTTACTCAACCAAGTCCCACATCGAGTAATGTGAAGAAAAAATGAGTAAAAGATTATTATAAATATAGAGAGTTAGTTTGATTTTATTTACCACAACAATTCTAGTCTTTTTGGTGTATTGGAGATTTGGGTAGTTGTGTGTCTATAGAGGGTTTGCAATTTTTCCATTCAAAAATTGTGGTGGAGAGGGTTTTCTATTTTTCCGTCCAAAAATAGTTGTGGAGAGGGTTTTATATTTTTCTGTCCAAAAATAGTTATTGAGAGGTTTTCTATTTTTCCGTTAAAAAATAGTTGTTGAGAGAGTTTGCATTTTTTCCGTCCAAAAATTGCAATTTAGTAATAAATTTTTTATTGTGAGTTTATTTTATTTTATTTTTATCAATTATTGTAGATTTACTCTGGTTATATTCACAACATTTGGCATCAGAGCAAAGGTTCCGATCAAAGGAGGAAATCACATGTTTGTTATCATATTATTTAAGTTGAGTTTTATTTTCTTAAACAATATTATGGCTACATTGAAGTTGGATATTCCTTTGTTTGATGGGGGAATGGATTTCCCCTTATGGCAATGTAGGATACAAGACTATTTGGTTCAACAAGGTCTTGATTGTGCTTTGGAAAAGGAAAAACCAAGTGAGATGAAAGATTTGGATTGGAAATCAATACAAAAAATGCAGTGAGTACAATTCGATTGACATTTTCTCCACAAGTTAAAGTGACTGTGTTGAAAGAAACCTTTCCAAAGAAATTGTGGGATTTGTTAGAAAGCAAGTTTGCATCAACCACATTAACCAATCGATTGATGATGAACATGAATTTATACTCATTGAAGATGGAAGATGAAAGTAATGTTTTTGATCATATTAATAAATTTAATGAGTTAGTATCTGTCGCACCTCGAAAAATCTCTTAATCGAAGACACGACCCTTCGCGCGAAAGGCGCGGAAAACGGTTCGACAGAGTCGCCACCGAACTTTATTTATCCCAAAAGAGGGAAAGGAAAATATCGAGAAAACCTTAAAGGAAGGGTAAGAACATGGTCATCGCAACCACATTCTGGGTTCGGGAGTCGGTTACGTGAGAGGAAGGTACGCACACCCCCTCATGTCCGTTGTACTCAACGGGAACCTCTTAGTTCGAATTGTAAGGAATGTTATCTAAGCTTGTTTGTTTTCTTCTCAACGGTATATGCGAAACGGTAAGGTAAAAGGTTTCGTTTACTAAGGGAATGGGGTGGTTTTTAGGATAGGGTGCTCGGCAAGATCATCGCGACCTCGGGCCTACGTATGCTTATTCGAACGAGAATGAGAAATCAGAGCAATCATAGTTCGACTACGGGAGAGTATAGAAGGAAGACGGAAGATGGAGGGAAGGTAGTGTGGAAACGGGGAAAAAAGAAAAGTGTGCTCGCCAAGATCATCGCAATCTTGTGCCTACGTATCTTTACTCGGACGAGAATAAAGAATCAGAGAAGTCGTAGTTCGTGGTACGCCCACGAAACAAGGGTTAAGGTTTGAATTTTAGGAGACGAAAGATTGAATGACATACAACCCAAGGGGCGTGTCTCGAGAGCAGTCACTCAAGAATACAAGGAATGCGAGACTCCAAGAACTCAGTTCTTTCGTGATTGATTTGAAAAATGTTTGATAATGGTTAAGTGTTTTAAGACGAAAGAGTGAATGAATAACAACCCAAGGACGTGCCTCAAGAGCCATTCATTCGAAGATCCAAGGAATGCTAGATTCCAAGAATCTCCTCCTTTCGTTGGTTGATTAAGAAATCTGTTTGAAAAAAGATCGAATTGGATGAGTTGCGAAAAGAGGTGAGGATCGATACTAGTTGTAACGCCCCAGTTTTGTCAGTTTTTAATTAATTGAGTCGTTTTGAGTATTTTATTATTATATTATTTTATTTCTGACTTTTATGTGAAAATATGTTATTTTTCTTCGTGAATATATTTTATCGCGTTTTGGGAACATTTGCGAGATATTTGAGTGTAGGGGTATTTTGGGCATTTTGATGTATTTTGTTAAGTTAGAATATATTAGAATAGAGAGAGAGAAAAATAGTAAGGAAAAGAAGAAAAAGAAGAGAAGAAGAAAAGAAAAGGAGAAGAGAAGAAAAGAGAGAATTTGGAAAACTTGGAAATCAATCAACCGACTTTCTAGAACACGATTTAATCGGGTAAGGGTGTGAAACTCGATTATCTTATGCTTGTGTATGATTATGTATGTATGTGTTTGCATATGCTATTGTCTTTCTATAGTTTTGGATTCTAGGTTGAAATGAGAAATATAATGAGAAATCGATGTTTTCGCGGTTGGAAATCGATGTAAATGAGGTAGAATACTTGTGACATGATTAGACTATGTTTTGATTGCTATATGTTGGTTTGGAAATGTTTTGGTTGAGAAAATCTCATTTTTGGATGATCTGGTGCGCTGCTGGGTTTTGCTGAAATCGCAGGTTCGCACTGCGAATGGCCAGCGAATGGGTGGCGAGCGTTCGCGTGAGGTTCGCACTGCGAACATTGTATTATTTTTCATTCTGCCACTGTTCGCTGGAGGATTCGCATTGCGAATAGGGTAGCGAGTATTCGCTGGATGGTTCGCACTGCAAACGTTGGGAATTTTCTAGGCTATTTTGCTTCTGCCACTGTTCGCTGGTACATTCGCACTGCGAATGAAGTAGCGAAGGACTCGCTAGGAGCTTCGCACTGCGAACATGACAGTTTATTCCAATTTGTTTTCTCTGTAACTTTTGATCTGTGAGCCGGTTTGAGGTGTGGTTTGATGCATTAGAAAGCTTGTGAAATGTACTTTATTATGATGATGGGTTTGAGAATTGTTGGCCGGTTAAATTATGTCGGGAATTAGAAAATGTGTTGTTTTGTTGTCGACTTTTGCCGTTTAATTGGGTGAACTTGATGTGTATGTACAATATGTTATTGGTGTGGATATTTTATGCCTTGTGTACTGTTGAGAGATGTAAATGCATGAAATACATATGGTGATAATGATTGGTGGACTTAGGGCAAGAGAATGAAATGTGTGGTAATTGTTGATATATGCATGATTATGGATGTGTATATGTGTGCATATTAAATGCCATGAGTCATTGTATGCCAAGCATCATGATATGCATTGTTGTGACGTCCTGAGTGACGGATTGATTCTGGAGGAAATCTGCTATAACATCGTGCGCCTTAAAAATAAGAGGACCTAAAGCAATTTGATATATCGTGCGCCTTAAAAATAAGAGGACCTAAAGCGATGGTTATAGACGATCGTGTGCCCATGTGGGGTGTGAGCGATCGGATTGTGCGCCTTATACCGAGAGGACCTAAAGCAATCTATAAACGTCGTACGCCTTATACCAAGAGGATCTAAAGCGACGGGGAACATCGTAGGCCCGACGGGGTGTTAGTTGAGTGATCCTCAGTAACGAGCGATGATTCCAGCAGAGTTCCTGAGTGAACTAGTGATGAGAAATATTGGAAGTCGGTACCGCATGGCATATGCATAGAGTCGTTGTGTCGATCTCTGTGCATTTGCAGAAATCATGGATTAATTGTGTATGGAATTGTAAATGTGATTAATGAGATGGAATATGTATAAATGTGTTGATGATGAGTGCATTGTGTATGATTGATATGCATTGGTGATGGATACCTGATAATTGTACCGAGTTGTGTTGTATTGGATTGTGGTGCATTTGTGGTGGGAATATTTTACTTGTGCATTTCTGTGTTAATATATAATTATATGCAATTGTAATATGATTGTTTTTCTCACCCTTCTACTGTTTTATAATGCTCTATGAGGCATTGCAGATTAGAGTTGCCGGAGGTCTTTTTGTGAAGCTTTGCGTCTTTATTCTTTTGTCGGTCGGCTCTGATATGTGACACCGGGTAGTTAGGGAGGCCGTTTGTGATTATTTTGTATTATGTATATGTATCTTTTGGATTGTATATGTACGATGTTGTATATGACAAACAAACTTTCGTGATATATATATATATATATATATATATATATATATATATATATATGTTGATATTCAGTTACAGATTTTCCGCTTATATTCTGTAATTGGATTGTGGGTGTAATACTACCTGAATTGTTGCATATCTTTATGAGCAGGTGTTGTATGTTTGTTTCAAATTGATGTGGCATCTCCAGTCTATGTCGTGCATGTTTAATTATACTCTGATGAAATTTTGAATTTTCTTTTACTGCTTTAATAGCTTGGGGGTATAGATTGGGGGTGTCACACTAAGTGGTATCAGAGCCAGTCCGTGTCAGTTTGTGTCTGGTTGTGTCAGTCCTGGTCTGTGTGGCGTGTGGAGTGAGCTGTTTGTTTAACCATAGTTTCTGTTATTGGAAATGAACATAATATGGCTGGTAGGAATGATGTTGCTTTGGCTGCTGCGATGCAAGCTATAGCTCGGGTTGTGCAGGGTGCACCTAATGCTGCTGGTAATGATGAGTTTAGGAAGAACAGACCGTCTGTCTTCAAAGGGAGACATGATACTGATGGTGCGCAGATTTGGCTGAAAGAGATTGAAAGGATTTTCCAAGTTAAGGATTGTGCTGAGGACAGTAAGGTGAGACTGGGAACTCACATGTTACAGGAAGAAGCTGATGACTGGTGGGTTAGTACTCGTCAGGTGTTGGAAGTTGGGGATGAAGAAGTTACTTGGGAATTGTTTAGCCAGGAGTTTCTGAGGAAGTATTTTCCCGAAGATGTAAGAGGAAAGAAGGAAATTGAGTTCTTGGAACTGAAACAAGGTAGTATGTCTGTTGTTGACTATACTGCTAAGTTTGTGGAGCTTGTGCAGTTTTATCCTCATTATGCTGAAGTGACTGCAGAGTTTTCTAAGTGTGTGAAGTTTGAGAGCGGATTGCGTCCTGAGATTAAGCAAGCAATCAGTTATCAAAGGATAAGAAGGTTTTCTGATTTGGTGGAGTGTTGTAGGATTTATGAAGAGGATAGTAAGGCTCGTTCTACGCACTATAAGAGTGTGAGCGAGAGGAAAGGGAAGCAACAGTTTCGTAGTGGTCCGTATGTAACACCAGCTGATAAAGGTAAGCAAAGGGGTACTTTTGATCGAAGGTCAGGTGGAGGAGGTATGTCTAATTCTACGAGATGTTTTAAATGTGGTGAGTTGGGGCATCATCAGTTTGAGTGCAGGAAAGATGTGAGAAAGTGTTCTAATTGTGGAGGTTTAGGGCATGTAGCAGCTGAGTGCAAGAGAAAGAATGTGGCTAAGTGTTTTAACTATGGTGAACCTAGTCATATTAGCACGAAGTGTCAGAAACCGAAGCAAGCTCCAACTAGTGGGAAGGTGTTTGCATTGGCAGGGACTCAGACTTCAAGTGCAGATCGTCTGATCCGAGGTACTTGCTTTATTAATAGTACGCCTTTAGTTGCTATTATTAATACTGGAGCGACTCATTCGTTTATTTCGTCTGAGTGCGCTAAGCATTTGAATCTTGTGTTGTCTTTGATGGATGGTGAGATGGTTATTGATACTCCAGCAATGGGGTCAGTAACTACTTCTTTAGTTTGTTTGAGTTGTCCTTTGACCATTTATGGTAAAGACTTTGAAATGGATTTAGTGTGTTTGCCGTTGGAAGGATTAGATGTGGTTCTGGGAATGAATTGGTTGCAATTCAATCGGGTTCATATTGATTGTTATCATAAGCTAGTGAGGTTTCCTTCTCTTGAGGAAGACGAAGACTCGAGTTTCTTATCTACCAAAGAGTTGAAGAAACTTTTGGCGGAGGAAGCTCAGTTGTTTGGGTTGTTTGCGTCGTTGACTGTGGATAGTCAAGTTTCACTCGATGTGTTTCCTGTTGTGTGTGATTTTCCTGAAGTGTTTCCTGAGGATATTTCAGACTTGCTGCCAGAGAGAGAGAGGTGGAGTTTTCTATAGATCTAGTTCCTGGTACTAGACTTGTTTCTATGGCACCTTATCGTATGTCGGCATCTGAGTTGGTAGAGTTGAAGAAGCAGTTGAATGAATTATTGGAGAAGAGGTTTGTGAGGCCAAGCGTTTCTCCTTGGGGTGCTCCAGTTTTGTTGGTGAAAAAGAAAGATGGAAGTATGCGGTTGTGTATTGATTATCGCCAGTTGAATAAGGTGACGATTAAGAATAAGTATCCTCTTCTGAGAATTGATGATCTGATGGATCAGTTGGTTGGTGCTTGTGTGTTCAGTAAGATTGACTTAAGGTCGGGATATCATCAGATTAGGGTGAAAGAGGAAGATATTCAGAAGACGGCTTTTAGGACACGTTACGCTCATTATGAATATTCTGTGATGCTGTTCGGGGTTTCTAATGCGCCAGGTGTGTTTATGGAGTACATGAATCGTATTTTTCACGAGCATTTGGATCGATTTGTTGTTTTGTTTATTGATGACATTTTGATTTATTCTAAGTCTCGGGAGGAGCACGCGGAGCATTTGCGTATTGTTTTGCAGGTTTTGAAGGAAAAGAAGCTTTTTGCCAAATTGTCTAAGTGTGAATTTTGGTTGTCGGAAGTGAGTTTTCTTGGACACGTAATTTCAGGTAATGGTATTGCTGTGGATCCATCTAAAGTAGAAGCAGTTCTACAATGGGAGGCTCTGAGATCTGTTACTGAAATTCAAAGCTTTTTGGGTTTGGCCGGTTATTATTGAAGGTTTATTGAAGGTTTTTCTAAGCTAGCACTTCCTTTGACCCAGTTGACTTGTAAAAGGCAAGCGTTCATTTGGGATATTCGGTGTGAGGAAAGTTTTAATGAGCTGAAGAGAAGATTGACGACAGCTCCGATCTTGATTTTACCGGATCCTACCAAACCGTTTGTGGTGTATTGTGATGCGTCTTTGATTGGTCTAGGTGGTGTGCTAATGCAAGAAGGTAAGGTTTTGGCGTATGCTTCGAGGCAGTTGAGAGTGCATGAGAAGAATTACCCTACACATGACTTGGAATTAGCAGCTGTAGTCTTTATGTTGAAAATTTGGAGGCATTATCTTTTTGGTGCGAGGTTTGAAGTCTTTAATGATCACAAGAGCTTGACATATCTGTTTGATCAGAAGGAATTGAATATGAGGCAACGAAGATGGTTGGAATTTTTGAAGGACTACGACTTTGGCTTGAATTACCATCCTGGTAAAGCTAATGTGGTAGCCGATGCATTGAGTCAGAAATCGTTGCATATGTCCACTTTAATGGTTAAGGAGTGGGGACTTTTGGAATCGTTTAGAGATTTGAGTTTGGTTTGTGAAGTGTCGTCGGATAGTGTGAGGCTGGGTATGTTGAAGGTTACTAATGATTTTTTGATGACGGTAAGTGAGAAACAAGAGTTGGATGTGAAATTTGTGGATTTGATGTTGGTTGGCGGAAAAGATGCGAATAGTGATTTTAAAGTGGATGTTAATGGTGTGTTGAGGTTCCGCGGGCGAATTTGTATTCCGGACGATTCGGATTTGAAACGAATGATTTTGGAAGAAGGACACCGGAGTAATTTGAGTATACATCCGGGAGCGAACAAGATGTACCAAGATTTGAAAAAGATTTTCTGGTGGTCTGGATTGAAAAGAGATGTGGCTTAGTTTGTGTATGCTTGTTTAACTTGTCAGAAATCAAAGGTAGAACATCTGAGGCCTAGTGGTTTGTTGCAACCGTTGGATATTCCTGAGTGGAAGTGGGACAACATTTCTATGGATTTTGTAACGGGGTTGCCGAATACACAGCGAGGGCATAATGCTATTTGGGTGGTTGTTGATAGGCTGACTAAATCGGCTCATTTCATTCCGATTGACATCAGTTTTTCTTTGGAGAGGTTGGCTAAGATTTATATCAGTGTGATTGTGAAGTTGCATGGAGTTCCGTTAAGTATTATTTCGGAACGAGCTCCAAGGTTTACTTCGAGATTTTGGGAAAGTTTACAGAAGGCTTTGGGTTCTAAATTGAGGTTGAGTTCGGCTTATCATCCACAGACGGATGGGAAAACGGAGAGAACGATTCAGTCTTTGGAAGATTTGTTGAGAGCTTGTGTTCTTGAACAAGGTGGTGCGTGGGATAGTTATCTTACGTTGATTGAATTCACGTATAATAAAAGTTTCCATTCTAGTATTGGAATGGCACCGTTTGAAGCACTGTATGGACGAAGATGTCGAACACCGTTGTGTTGGCACGAATCTGGTGAGAGAACGGTGGTTGGACCGGAGTTGGTGCAGCAGACTACGGAAAAAGTGAAGTTTATTCGTGAGAAAATGAAGGCTTCTCAGAGCAGGCAAAAGAGTTACCATGATCGGAGAAGAAAAGATCTTGAGTTTCAAGAGGGCAATCATGTATTTTTGAGGGTTATGCCGGTAACGGGTGTTGGTCGTGCATTGAAATCAAAGAAGCTTACTTCTCGATTTATTGGTCCTTACCAGATATCTGAGAGAGTGGGTACTGTGGCTTATAGGGTGGCGTTGCCGCCGAGTCTGTCGAATTTGCATGATGTGTTCCATGTTTCACAGCTTCGGAAGTATATTCCGGATCCGTCGCATGTGATTCTGATGGATGAGGTTGAGGTAAGGGAGAACCTTACGGTCGAGGCTTTACCGGTGAGTATTTTGGATCGCGAGGTGAAGCGGTTGCGAGGCAAGGATATTGCACTTGTGAAGGTGGCGTGGGGAGGCGCTGCTGAGGGCAATTTGACTTGGGAGCTGGAGAGTCAGATGCGGGAGTCGTATCCAGAGTTGTTCGTCTCAGGTAAGATTTTCGAGGACGAAAATTTCTAAGTGGGGGAGAGTTGTAACGCCCCAGTTTTGTCAGTTTTTAATTAATTGAGTCATTTTGAGTATTTTATTATTATATTATTTTATTTCTGACTTTTATGTGAAAATATGTTATTTTTCATCGTGAATATATTTTATCGCGTTTTGGGAACATTTGCGAGATATTTGAGTGTAGGGGTATTTTGGGCATTTTGATGTATTTTGTTAAGTTAGAATATATTAGAATAGAGAGAGAGAAAAATAGTAAGGAAAAGAAGAAAAATAAGAGAAGAAGAAAAGAAAAGGAGAAGAGAAGAAAAGAGAGAATTTGGAAAACTTGGAAATCAATCAACCGACTTTCTAGAACAAGATTTAATCGGGTAAGGGTGTGAAACTCGATTATCTTATGCTTGTGTATGATTATGTATGTATGTGTTTGCATATGCTATTGTCTTTCTATAGTTTTGGATTCTAGGTTGAAATGAGAAATATAATGAGAAATCGATGTTTTCGCAGTTGGAAATCGATGTAAATGAGGTAGAATACTTGTGACCATGATTAGACTATGTTTTGATTGCTATATGTTGGTTTGGAAATGTTTTGGTTGAGAAAATCTCATTTTTGGATGATCTGGTGCGCTGCTGGGTTTTGCTGAAATCGCAGGTTTGCACTGCGAATGGCCAGCGAATGGGTGGCGAGCGTTCGCGTGAGGTTCGCACTGCGAACGTTGTATTATTTTTCATTCTGCCACTGTTCGCTGGAGGATTCACATTGCGAATAGGGTAGCAAGCATTCGCTGGATGGTTCGCACTGCGAACGTTAGGAATTTTCTAGGCTATTTTGCTTCTGCCACTGTTCGCTGGTACATTCGCACTGCGAATGAAGTAGCGAAGGACTCGCTAGGAGCTTCGCACTGCGAACATGACAGTTTATTCCAATTTGTTTTCTCTGTAACTTTTGATCCGTGAGTCGGTTTGAGGTGTGGTTTGATGTGTTAGAAAGCTTGTGAAATGTACTTTATTATGATGATGGGTTTGAGAATTGTTGGCCGATTAAATTATGTTGGGAATTAGAAAATGTGTTGTTTTGTTGTCGACTTTTGCCGTTTAATTGGGTGAACTTGATGTGTATGTACAATATGTTGTTGGTGTGGATATTTTATGACTTGTGTACTATTGAGAGATGTAAATGCATGAAATACATATGGTGATAATGATTGGTGGCCTTAGGGCAAGAGAATGAAATGTGTGATAATTGTTGATATATGCATGATTATGGATGTGTATATGTGTGCATATTAAATGCCATGAGTCATTGTATGCCAAGCATCATGATATGCATTGTTGTGACGTCCTGAGTGACGGATTGATTCCAGAGGGAATCTGCTATAACATCGTGCGCCTTAAAAATAAGAGGACCTAAAGCGATTTGATATATCGTGCGCCTTAAAAATAAGAGGACCTAAAGCGATGGTTATAGACGATCGTGTGCCCATGTGGGGTGTGAGCGATCGGATTATGCGCCTTATACCGAGAGGGCCTAAAGCAATCCATAAACGTCGTGTGCCTTATACCAAGAGGACCTAAAGCGACGGGGAACATCGTAGGCCCGACGGGGTGTTACTTAAGTGATCCTCAGTAACGAGCAATGATTCCAGCAGAGTTCCTGAGTGAACTAGTGATGAGAAATATTGGAAGCCGGTACCGCATGGCATGTGCATAGAGTCGTTGTGTCGGTCTCTGTGCATTTGCATAAATCATGGATTAATTGTGTATGGAATTGTAAATGTGATTAATGAGATGGAATATGTATAAATGTGTTGATGATGAGTGCATTGTGTATGATTGATATGCATTGGTGATGGATACCTGATAATTGTACCGAGTTGTGTTGTATTGGATTGTGGTGCATTTGTGGTGGGAATATTTTACTTGTGCGTTTCTGTGTTAATATATAATTATATGCAACTGTAATATGATTGTTTTTCTCACCCTTCTGCTATTTTATAATGCTCTATGAGACATTGCAGATTAGAGTTGCCGGAGGTCTTTTTGTGAAGCTTTGCGTCTTCATTCTTTTGTCGGTCGGCTCTGATATGTGACACCGGGTAGTTAGGGAGGCCGTTTGTGATTATTTTGTATTATGTATATGTATCTTTTGGATTGTACATGTATGATGTTGTATATGACAAACAAACTTTCGTGATACATACATATATATATATATATATATATATATATATATATGTTGATATTCAGTTACGAATTTTCCGCTTATATTCTGTAATTGGATTGTGGGTGTAATACTACCTGAATTGTTGCATATCTTTATGAGCAGGTGTTGTATGTTTGTTTCAAATTGATGTGGCGTCTTCAGTCTATGCCGTGCATGTTTAATTATACTCTGATGAAATTTTGAATTTTCTTTTACTGCTTTAATAGCTTGGGGGTATAGATTGGGGGTGTCACACTAGTCCCTAGGGGTGCTCCTAGTAACGAAACCACGAGATGTGCGAGTGTGCATTTGATGACGAGGCAAAAGGCACTCGACTTACGATAATGTTTTGAAGAAGTAGCTCGACGACGAATCGAGGATTGGTTTGAAAATGATTTGGTTTGTTAAATGTTTTAGGGAGAATGACGATTATTCGATAAACGAGACGCCGACCTCGCAACCAATTAATCGGGGCATTATTGGGATGCTAAATCCCAACGACACCTTTTTCATTCGATTGATTTATGAAATATTGTTTGATGAACAACGAAAGTACCACGTGGAATGCTAGACTCCGATGGCATTTATTTGTCCAAATAGTTAAGACGAGTGTTTTAAGAGCGAAAAGTCGAATGATCACTACCTAAGGCGTGCGCCTCAATAGCGGTCCCTCAAGAACCCAAGAAGTGCTAGACCTCAAGAATTCAGTTCTTTCACGATTTAATTATGAAAATGACTTGAATAGGTGTGTTAAGTATTTTAATCGAAAATTAAGTGCTTAGGCGTTTCGATAATTTTAGTGTGTTTTGATTAAGTGTAAACAAATGAAATGGTTAGATGAATAAATATAAATATGGACAATATAAATAATATGAATAAAAATATAATCAAGATAATTTTTGACGAAAAATAGACAAGATAATGATTAATCGGGTGAATCGGGAAATAAGGGGTGACGACCTCGTCTTAATCACAAACTTTTGTCGATTAATCGAAGGTAACCTATCACGATCTCAAAGTATAGAAAGAGATCTCGATGATCACTCACTACAGATTTGAAATAATGAAGGTTAATCGCTTCAACCATCAACATTCGTGAATAGAAAGACTTCATCGATCGAAGATGAAAAAGAAGATACAAGTAGATACGAAATGAAGTTGAAATGGAAATAGAAAATAAATCGAAGTGGTCTCGTCTTAATCAAGATTTAATCGAGAAATTGATAATCAACGATATTTGACTTTCATTGACCAAAAATGAAAATAAGAAATGAAATGGAAATCGAAAAGGGATCGAAAATAAGAAAGGTCTCATCTTTACCAAGATCTTAAATCGAAAAATCGATAATCTCTTGTATTTGATTTTCATTGACCCAAAATGAATAATAAAATGAAATAGATAATAAAAATTAAATAAAATCGAAAATGACAAGAAAAAGAATAAAGGTCTCACCTTTATCAAGATTTTAAATCGAAAATCGATAAATCTTTGATGTTTGGTTTTCATTGACCCAAAATGAATAAAGATAATGAAAAAAACAGTAGAAATGAAATAAAATCGAAAAGAGGTCAGAAAAAGAATAAAGGTCTCACCTTTATCAAGATTTTAAATCGAAAAATCGATAAATCATTGATATTTGGTTTTCATTGACCCAAACATGAATAAAATTAAAAGTGAAAATAAAATCGGTCTCGTCTTAATCAATATCTTTAATCTTTGATTGATAAGCTATGATTTTTTTGACTTTCATTGATTGATAAAAAAAAAGGAAGTGGCCTCATATAAATCAAGATTTTGAATCGATTTCAATAAATCAACTTAATCAAGATTGTTGTGATATCATTGGCCCTAAAAAAAATCAAAATGAAATTGAAATAAAAGAAATATTGAAATAGTTAAGCCAAAAATTAAGAATTAACATTTTAAAACGAATAAAACAAAATCAGAATATTAAAAACTAAATATAAAATAAACAAAGGAGGGGTGCCTGGATCTTGTTGGTGTAAGTAGTAGAAAAATCATCATGGGTCGTGAGGCCCATTCATCCCATTTAAAAGGCGTATACAATAAGGGTAGGGGAAAGAAAACCTGTGAGATGAAAATGGTCAACAAGTCAATGGACCAAATCAATTTTTTATAAAAAAAAAAGGAAAACTTAATAACGTAAGAAAATAGAAAAAAGAGGAATAGGGTGGGATAGCAACAACATCAGGTTATTTTTAAAAGAAAAAGGAAAGTCAAATAGGAGGCTTTGAAAATCAACTTTCAATAAATCAAAAGAGGGGAACGTTGTCACTAGCAAGGATCGACAGATCCTAAGGAAAACAACAACAATACGCTCATAATCTCCATTCATCATCGCGTCTCAAACATTAAGAGGAAACTCAACCTTTTTCGTGTAATCTCTTCTTCTATTTCTCCTTATCTCCCTGTTTCTACGATTTGGTTTTGTCTCTCTTTCAGCTCATCTCCTTCATCTCTTTCTTTGGTTCGGGTTATGATTTGAAGGATGTTGTTGAGTTTGTGTTAAAAAAAATGGGTGTGGGTTAAAGGAAGTTTCTGGATTTGTGTTGGTTTGGGTGTTTGAAATGGGTTTTACGAGTTGCAGGTTATAGGTTGATTGGGGTTGAAGAATGGCTGAAGGTTAGGGGTGAGTGAAGGTATCGGTTGAGTGAGGAGATTTGGCAGGGTTTGGCGGCTATGAGCTTGGAGAATGAGGGAAGAGAGGTGTTGTTTTATAGGAAGAGAGGAGGGTAATTGTGGAAGAAAAATGTGAGCTGGAAATTTGTTGACGTGGTGAAATCGGTTTTCGTACAGGTTCTTGGACGTTTGTTGTGTGAATTGTGAGGCTCGTGGTTTGCGAAAAGTGTATATCATTTGCGGTTGTGGTTGTGGTGTTGCGAAGGTACGTTGCGAGGTCTTTTATTTTGGTGTGTGTTGTTGCATAAAATGGTGTGGGGTATGTGAACCATTGTTGATGATGGTCTGGCAAGGTTGTTGCAGGGCTGAGAAATTGGTTATGGAATGGTGGCTTGCCATGAGCTGATGTGAAACTCACTTGTGCACTAGCTGAATCAACTTGGTGTACGGTTTGAAGTGTGATGCTGCTCACGTTGGTTTTGTGATGCACAAGTAATTTATTGCAGGCTATTTGGCTGGAAATGATGTGGAAATGCTATCGCGTTGGTTTGTAGCAGGCCGGCCAAGGATGCTCGTAATGACTAGCTTGGGATTTTTTTTTGTTTTCTTTGTAAGTTAAATGGTGGGCTTGTAATGAACGGGCTTTGTTTTGCTTGTATGATGGCTGAATTTATGTGTAATAAAATTGTGTTTGGAATCTTTGTAATAGGCTTTGGCATGTTTTTATTTTTTCTTTGAGCCTTTTTGTAATAGACTCATGGTTTTTTTAAATAACAAAGATGGGTTATGAATAAACGTTAAATACGAAATGAAAATGGAAAATGGCATATGGGTGAAATTGGTTAAATGGTTAATTTTATTGGAATTTAGTATGGTGAACATGGGTATGGACTAGTTAAAAAAATGTGGACTTGGAATATGGAATTTTTTAATAAAATGAAAGTGTAATGGGCTTGAACTCATGGAATTTGTGATGGGCTTTTCATTGGTGAAAATGAATTTGGAAATGATTTTTTGGATAAAATGATACTAATAACATGGTTATGATCATGACACATGGATATTAAGAATGGGTATGAACATGGTTTAAAATAAATGATTTTTTTGAATTTTCTGAATAATGGTTAGTGGACGGATGTACAGATAAAAATATTAACAGGTAGGACAAATTTGGGGTATGACAGATGCCCCTATCTAATTGGATTGAACCCAGTAAAAATGAACTGCTACGGTGTTCGTTCTATTGGGGTATAAGTCAAATAGATATAAACAAAACCACAAATTTGTCCGAAAGAAAGAAAAGGATTGAGAAGTTGGAATACAAGAAATCTGACACCAAAAGGATGACAGACCTATCACCAAAAGGATGATAGTGAACACACATAGACCCTTCCACCAAAAATGATGAAAATGAGATCAACGCCTGCTATTACCAAAAGGATAATAGGGCATACACACAGACCCTTCCACCAAAAGGATGGAAAACGAGGTCAAAGCCTGCTATTACCAAAAGGATAATAGGGCACACACACACAGACACTTCCACCAAAAGGATGGAAAACGAGGTCAAAGCCTGCTATTACCAAAAGGATAATAGGGCACACACACACAGACCCTTCCACCAAAAGGATGAAAATGAGGTCAAAACCTACTATTACCAAAAGGATAATAGGGCACACACGCACACAGACCCTTCCACCAAAAGGATGAAAATGAGGTCAAAGCCTGCTATTACCAAAAGGATAATAGGGCACACACACACACAGACCCTTCCACCAAAAGGATGAAAATAAGGTCAAAACTTACTACTACCAAAAGGATAATAGCAAGCAAGACGATATCAAAGGTTATCATTCACCAAAAGGATGATACACAGACCAAAGGTTTACGGATCAGCGACACCAAAAGGATAACGGATCAATACAAACTACTACCACCAAAAGGATGATAGGAACTTCTCACTTGCGAGGACCAACACCAAAAGGATGCAGGTTAGGTTGATATGACATGAACGACTACCACCAAAAGGATGATAGTCAGGCAATTGACAAAAGGTCAAGTTTGCTGGGGATATGATGAGTGAGATTTATTTGGAGACATCAACAAAAGGTTGAAGAAAATATTTCAATGAAGAACGCCTACTGACGGTGAAAAAAAGGGAGAAGGTAACCCGCCAAGATCTACGCAATCTTGTGCCTACGTATCTTTACTCGGACGAGAATAAAGAATCAGGGCAGTCGTAGTTCGACTTGAAGAAACGATTCAATGAGGAACGCCCACTGACTCGGAGGAATGTTTATTGGTTGGGATGAGGATGGCGACCTCAGCAACAAAAGGTTGAGGAACACAACTCAATGAGGAACACCCATTGACTTGCTTGGAGATCACAGATTTATTAACAAAAGGTTGAAGAACTTCATGAGGAACGCCCATGAACTTGAAGAAGATGCCCCTTGACTGGGCTGAAGATAAACTTGACTTCGTGAGGAACGCCCACGGATTTTACTGAAGACGCCCCTGGCTGGGCTGAAGATTGTCTTGAGATCTTGACTTGAGCTTGGTCAACAAAAAGTTGAACAACTTCGTGAGGAACGCTCACGGATTTGATGAAGATGCCCCTGGCTGGGCTGAAGATTGTCTTGAGATCTTGATTTGAGCTTGGTCAACAAAAGGTTGAACAACTTCATGAGGAACGCTCACGGATTTGATGAAGATGCCCCTGGCTAGGCTGATGATCATCTTGCAGTCTTGAGATAGATCCTGGATCTTACGCATGTATGAATGCTTGATTTTGTAATGATGTGCAATGCAAATGCTAACGCGCGGAGATGCAAGTGCTGGGGCAGCGTGATTGGTTTTTTTTTTGGTATGCATATGATGACGAATGAAATGCGTATGATGCACATGATTGCAGACGGGTGATTGGATATGTTTTGGATGTTCCAGCATGGTGGACTTTTGGTAGTTGCCGATGAGGATTGGACTTTTGGGCAGTGGGAGGGATTCGATTTCCTCGACACTCAGTTCGTTGAAGACGCCATGATTGAAGCAGACGAAGATGCTCTTTGATGGTCAGAATGGCTTAAAAATAGCGACGTGATCGACTCATGAAGGTTGTGCTCTGATGATAGCTAATGTCTGGCAAGATATGATTGACCAACTTGAAGATACAGAGGGATTTTCCTGATGCAATGGGTCTTGCCCCAGTTTGAACATGGTAATGGTCTTCCCCTGATTAACCAGTTCTGAAGAGATTTTGACTTTGGAAAGCTGAGCTTTGATGTGCTTCTGAGATGTTTTGCCCATGATTGAGCTGTTGAATGATTTGCCCCTGTCTGAGGGTTTGAGGGAGTCTTGCTTCAGGTCGGTACCATTGGAAGGTCAAGTTCCTCTTTGATTGCCCCTTGTTGGAATTGCTTTGATGTCTAACACTGATTTGCAGCTAAAATTGCACATTCACAAATGCTAATCTTAATACAATGCTCATGCAAGTTTTGAAAAAGTGTCATTTATTGGAGTATTGTGATAGTGAGACGAGTGGACTGTTAGTGCAAACATTGTGCAGATTTTGTCGGTGTAAAAGATATGGCAAGGAGAGTGACACCAATGCTGAAGATTACCAAATATGTGGGGAGTTAGGTTACGCAACCTTGCAACAATATGCTTTCAGAATAAACCTCGCCTCAATTAGGTCTTTCGAGGGTTGTAACGTGGTCTGGTTCGCGGTTATGAAACAAAGGATATAAGGCTCAAAGTATGATTTGTACCCACCCCTTCTTCGTGATGAACTCCAGTCCTACGTTCAGTTAATCCTGCACATGTTTGTCTTCCAAAAGGGTTGACGGTTCAAGGTATGCTTGAAATGGCAGTCACCCTATTTTGTTTTTGATTTATGTCAGTGATCCTTTGGTTTTGATATGGTGGTCACTGGAACTTATTTTGTTTTTGTTGAGGATTTGAGGGCCTCTTTTTTTGTTTTGTTTTTGATCCCTAACTTTTGCATGGACTGATTTCACTTTTCGAGTTCATCGGGATTGCCTTGATTTTGCCTAAGTCTCCTTTGAGGTGTTTGACTTAGCAGGCTTTTGATTTTTTTTGTTTTTGATTTTGTTATTGGAGGATTGTGACTGCTAAGTCATGGGTATTGATGAACAACCGACATGTCTTTTGGATTTTGTCTTTGTGATTTGAGTGCGTAATTGGGTTAACTGAACACTACCCTGCCCCTGGTTAAGTTTAAGGGTTTAAATATCCTAAGGAAACTACTACTTCTAGGCTCGAAGTGGTTTACTAGGGATTAACTCCTTGTCTCTCTAGTGTTTGGGGAATTGAAACAATGCCTGTACATCATCGGCGAGATTTTATCCAAAAGCATACATTTTGCAATTATGGGTATTTCGTTGTCATAATCCTCCCTCCAATCATTGCTAACAACAGTTTGATATATAGAGTGAAATGGATAAATGTGTCGGTGTTTTGCAGTAAAAGGAAAAAATGAGTGAATACGACATAACTGATTCAAAACATGCATAATCACTACATTAAGAAAACCAAATACAAATGACAATGTTTAAAGCATACAATACTTAAACAAATAAAGACAAAATACAAGAATGCAAATGAAGGGATGGCAACATGACTGCCTTCTTTGGGGAAACTTGACTTAACTTGACTTGATGCTGGCACTAGTTTGGCGGTGGCAGCGGGTTTTTGATGACGTTTGGAGCCCTCCCATTGAACGTGAGAAACTTTGAGTCAATCATGTCTTGAACCTTGTGTTTGAAAGCTCTGCAGTCCTCGATCGTATGCCCTGGAGCACCCTTATGAAACTTACAATGAGCATTAGCATCATAGTCTGGAGGGATGACTGTTGGAGGAGCTAGGTCCCTCAGAGCAATTGCCTTCTTCTCCATCAATTGAGCAAAGATCTGAGCATATGGTGTTGGCAGACGATCAAAGTCTCTATCAGACCTCCTTGTCCTCTGTTGATTAGGCTGACGTTGTTGAGCAGCTCTCTGTTGTTGATGTTGAGGAGGATACTGATACCCTTGCTGGTTATAGGATTGTTGCTGAGGAACCTGTTGTTGAGGCATTAGAGCTTGAACAGCTTGAACTGTTGGCTGATAAGGCATTGGAGCGTATTGCGCAGCAGCAACATACGGATACTGGAAGTATGGCATTTGAAAAGGCATTGGAGCAGGAGCTTGTTGAGCTTGCCCTTTCTGAGCAGAGACAACATTTGTTTCACCCTCTTTCTTTTTGTATCCATTGAAGGGCTTCTTGGCTTGAGACTGGCTGCTAGAACCTCCTTGGATCTTTCCGCTCTTCAGACCTTCTTCGATTCTTTCATCGACGATTACCAAATCAGAGAATCTAGCAGAAACATTACCAATCAGCTTCTCATAGTATTGGCCTTGCAAAATACCCATGAAGAGGTCAATCAGTTCACGATCAACATGAGGTGGATGCACCCTTGCAGCTAGCTCTCTCCAGCGTTGTGCGTACTCCTTAAAGGATTCGTTGTCCTTTTGAGCCATACTCTGAAGTTGAGTACGATTCGGAGCAAGGTCAGTGTTGTACTTGTATTGCTTGACAAACGCATCAGCTAGATCATCCCAAGTGTGTACATTGCTACGCTCCAGCTGCATATACCATTCGAGTGATGCCCCAGACAAGCTATCTTGGAAACAGTGGATCATTAGCTTTTCATCTTTGGCATAGGCAGCTATCTTGCGGCAATAGGTCTTCAGATGAATGTGTGGGCAACTGAGGCCTTTGTACTTTGGGAATTCTTGCACTTTAAATTTGGAAGGAATGACAACATCTGGCACTAAGCACATATCCAGAGCATTCAAAGAAGTTGAGTTGCGTCCCTCCATGACTCGGAGTTTCTGAGCTAGATCACGACACATTTTGATGGCTTCAGAATCCTGAGCAGCAGTAGGATTGACAATTGGGATAGCAGCATGGTAGTTCTGGACCTCATCATACTGATCTACCAGATTTTCTTCAGCATGAGGAGTAGGAATCTGAGTGACAACAGGTTGGGCTTGCGGAATAGCACCAACAGTGACTCCAGATGTCGGAAGTGGTTGAGAAGTGGCAGGAGCGAAGTCTATTGGTATCCCATAAGTGATGGGGTTGGGAACAGGAACTGAGAGCCTTGAGGGTGACCCTTGCACAGGCACAGTGTTGTTGGCCGCAGCGGCTTCACGCAGTTCTTCTTCTCTTCTGGCCATCATGATGGCTTCAAGAATCTGATCAATCTTTCCTTTCATAGAGTCCAACTCCTCTCTGAAGGCAGCTTGCTCTTGCTGAATCTGCTCCATTGTTCTTCTTGTGTTGGCTCGAGTTGCGTACTAGTGTCGAGGAATCAGCTTGATTTACTGGAGAAGGAAGGAAGTTGAAGTGAGATTCTGAGGTTGAAATGAAATGCAATATGCATAACAGATGCAATGCAATGCAATGACATGAGATGCAATGCAGGATGCAAGATCCAGGATCGCAAACCACAGGTTCAAACAATTCTGAGGTTGGCCGTTCACGGGTAAATAACCAAAGTCTCTGATCAAAGAAACCCTATAGGTAGGCTCTATGAGGAAGGTTCTAGGTTCTCTACCCATAAACCCACTCACGGGATAGTTTCTACGTTGATGGATAAGGTTCCCAGGATTACGGACACTAATCGCATCAACGTCACGCAACAGGCTAGCTGCATTACGACGAGAATGACGACAAGGTCTTTCCTGAGTGGGGTCCTCGTGCTAGGCGCACAAGGAGTGAGTCCTTGGAGACTAACACTACACGACCACCAATATAGAACTTGGTTCTAAGAGTGGTTCATAGAGTCACGGACCCTTCATGAATCAAGTCGTGCGACAAGCTAGCTGTGTTACAACAAGATCTACGAAAAGGTCTACTCTAGGGGAGCTTTCATGCTAGGCACGCAAGGAGCGAGTCCTTGGGGACTAACACTACTCGACATCCAATTCTAAACTATGTGTTCTATCTGCTTTTACCAAAGCTCGGGTGTAGAGCTTTACTCATGATATCTTCCCAAGATCCAACAACCAAGAACAATAGGAGAAAGCAATAAGAGAACAAATACGTAAACGAGAAAAAACATGCAAACAAAGATAACGCTCCTCACAAATCACTCTAAGATAGGTTTGACTATCTCTTGCATGGAGCAAATATCCCCAGCAGAGTCGCCATCTGTCGCACCTCGAAAAATCACTTAATCGAAGATACGACCCTTCGCGCGAAAGGCGCGGAAAACGGTTCGACAGAGTCGCCACCGAACTTTATTTATCCCAAAAGAGGGAAAGGAAAATATTGAGAAAACCTTTAAGGAAGGGTAAGAACATGGTCATCGCAACCACATTCTGGGTTCGGGAGTCGGTTACGTGAGAGGAAGGTACGCGCACCCCCTCACGTCCGTTGTACTCAACGGGAACCTCTTAGTTCGAATTGTGAGGAATGTTATCTAAGCTTGTTTGTTTTCTTCTCAACGGTATATGCGAAAAGGTAAGGTAAAAGGTTTCGTTTACTAAGGGAATGGGGTGGTTTTTAGGATAGGGTGCTCGGCAAGATCATCGCGACCTCGGGCCTACGTATGATCATTCGGACGAGAATGAGAAATCAGAGCAATCGTAGTTCGACTACGGGAAAGTATAGAAGGAAGACGGAAGATGGAGGGAAGGTAGTGTGGAAATGGGGAAAAAAGAAAAAGTGTGCTCGCCAAGATCATCGCAATCTTGTGCCTACGTATCTTTACTCGGACAAGAATAAAGAATCAGAGCAGTCGTAGTTCGTGGTACGCCCACGAAACAAAGGTTAGGGTTTGAATTTTAGGAGACGAAAGATTGAATGACATACAACCCAAGGGGCGTGCCTCGAGAGCAGTCACTCAAGAATACAAGGAATGCGAGACTCCAAGAACTCAGTTCTTTCGTGATTGATTTGAAAAATGTTTGATAATGGTTAAGTGTTTTAAGACAAAAGAGTGAATGAATAACAACCCAAGGGCGTGCCTCAAGAGACATTCATTCGAAGATCCAAGGAATGCTAGATTCCAAGAATCTCCTCCTTTCGTTGGTTGATTAAGAAAACGGTTTGAAAAAAGATCGAATTGGATGAGTTACGAAAAGAGGTGAGGATCGATACTAGTCCCTAGGGGTGCTCCTAGTAACGAAACCACGAGATGTGCGAGTGTGCATTTGATGACGAGGCAAAAGGCACTCGACTTACGATAATGTTTTGAAGAAGTAGCTCGACGACGAATCGAGGATTGGTTTGAAAATGATTTGGTTTGTTAAATGTTTTAGGGAGAATGACGATTATTCGATAAACGAGACGTCGGCCTCGCAACCAATAAATCGGGGCATTATTGGGATGCTAGATCCCAACGACACCTTTTTCATTCGATTGATTTATGAAATATTGTTTGATGAACAACGAAAGTACCACGTGGAATGCTAGACTCCGACGGCATTTCTTTGTCCAAATAGTTAAGACGAGTGTTTTAAGAGCGAAAAGTCGAATGATCACTACCTAAGGCGTGCACCTCAATAGCGGTCCCTCAAGAACCCAAGAAGTGCTAGACCTCAAGAATTCAGTTCTTTCGCGATTTAATTATGAAAACGACTTGAATAGGTGTGTTAAGTATTTTAATCAAAAATTAAGTGCTTAGGCGTTTCGATAATTTTAGTGTGTTTTGATTAAGTGTAAACAAATGAAATGGTTAGATGAATAAATATAAATATGGAAAATATGAATAATATGAATAAAAATATAATCGAGATAATTTTTGACGGAAAATAGACAAGATAATGATTAATCGGGTGAATCGGGAAATAAGAGTTGACGACCTCGTCTTAATCACAAACTTTTGTCGATTAATCGAAGGTAACCTATCACGATCTCAAAGTATAGAAAGAGATCTCGATGATCACTCACTACAAATTTGAAATAATGAAGGTTAATCGCTTCAACCATCAACATTCGTGAATAGAAAGACTTCATCGATCGAAGATGAAAAAGAAGATACAAGAAGATACGAAATGAAGTTGAAATGGAAATAGAAAATAAATCGAAGTGGTCTCATCTTAATCAAGATTTAATCGAGAAATCGATAATCAACGACATTTGACTTTCATTGACCAAAAATGAAAATAAGAAATGAAATGGAAATCGAAAAGGGATCGAAAATAAGAAAGGTCTCATCTTTACCAAGATCTTAAATCGATAATCTCTTGTATTTGATTTTCATTGACCCAAAATGAATAATAAAATGAAATAGATAATAAAAATGAAATAAAATCGAAAATGACAAGAAAAAGAATAAAGGTTTCACCTTTATCAAGATTTTAAATCGAAAATCGATAAATCTTTGATGTTTGGTTTTCATTGACCCAAAATGAATAAAGATAATGAAAAAAATAGTAGAAATGAAATAAAATCGAAAAGAGGTAAGAAAAAGAATAAAGGTCTCACCTTTATCAAGATTTTAAATCGAAAATCGATAAATCATTGATATTTGGTTTTCATTGACCCAAACATGAATAAAATTAAAAGTGAAAATAAAATCGGTATCGTCTTAATCAAGATCTTTAATCTTTGATTGATAAGCTATGATTTTTTTGACTTTCATTGACCGATAAAAAAAAAGGAAGTGGCCTCATATAAATCAAGATTTTGAATCGATTTCAATAAATCAACTTAATCAAGATTGTTGTGATATCATTGGCCCTAAAAAAAATCGAAAATGAAATTGAAATAAAAGAAATATTGAAATAGTTAAGCCAAAAATTAAGAATTAACATTTTAAAACGAATAAAACAAAATCAGAATATTAAAAACTAAATATAAAATAAACAAATGAGGGGTGCCTAGATCTTGTTGGTGTAAGTAGTAGAAGAATCATCATGGGTCGTGAGGCCCATTCATCCCATTTAAAAGGCGTATACAATAAGGGTAGGGGAAAGAAAACCTGTGAGATGAAAATGGTCAACAAGTCAATGGACCAAATCAATTTTTTATAAAAAAAAAAAGGAAAACTTAATAACGTAAGAAAATAGAAAAAAAGAGGAATAGGGTGGGATAGCAACAACATCAAGTTATTTTTAAAAGAAAAGGGAAAGTCAAATAGGAGGCTTTGAAAATCAACTTTCAATAAATCAAAAGAGGGGAACGTTGTCACTAGCAAGGCTCGACAGATCCTAAGGAAAACAACAACAATTCGCTCAGAATCTCCATTCATCATCGCGTCTCAAACATCAAGAGGAAACTCAACCTTTTTCGTGTAATCTTTTCTTCTATTTCTCCTCATCTCCCTGTTTCTACGATTTGGTTTCGTCTCTCTTTCAGCTCGCCTCCTTCATCTCTTTCTTTGGTTCGGGTTACGATTTGAAGGATGTTGTTGAGTTTGTGTTAAAAAAAATGGGTGTGGGTTAAAGGAAGTTTCTGGATTTGTGTTGGTTTGGGTGTTTGAAATGGGGTTTACGAGTTGCGGGTTATAGGTTGATTGGGGTTGAAGAATGGATGAAGGTTAGGGGTGAGTGAAGGTATCGGTTGAGTGAGGAGATTTGGCAGGGTTTGGCGGCTATGAGCTTGGAGAATGAGGGAAGATAGGTGTTGTTTTATAGGAAGTGAGGAGGGTAATTGTGGAAGAAAAATGTGAGCTGGAAATTTGTTGACGTGGTGAAATCGATTTTCGTACAGGTTCTTGGACGTTTGTTGTGTGAATTGTGAGGCTCGTGGTTTGCGAAAAGTGTATATCATTTGCGGTTGTGGTTGTGGTGTTGCGAAGGTACGTTGCGAGGTCTTTTATTTTGGTGTGTGTTGTTGCATAAAATGGTGTGGGGTATGTGAACCATTGTTGATGATGGTCTGGCAAAGTTGTTGCAGGGCTGAGAAATTGGTTATGGAATGGTGGCTTGCCATGAGCTGATGTGAAACTCACTTGTGCACTAGCTGAATCAACTTGGTATATGGTTTGAAGTGTGATGCTGCTCACGTTGGTTTTGTGATGCACAAGTAATTTATTGCAGGCTATTTGGCTGGAAATGATGTGGAAATGCTATCGCGTTGGTTTGTAGCAGGCCGGCCAAGGATGCTCGTAATGACTAGCTTGGGATTTTTTTTTCTTTGTAAGTTAAATGGTGGGCTTGTAATGAACAGACTTTGTTTTGCTTGTATGATGGCTGAATTTATGTGTAATAGAATTGTGTTTGGAATCTTGGTAATGGGCTTTGGCATGTTTTTATTTTTTCTTTGAGCCTTTTTGTAATAGACTCATGGTTTTTTTTTAAATAACAAAGATGGGTTATGAATAAACGTTAAATACGAAATGAAAATGGAAAATGACATATGGATGAAATTGGTTAAATGGTTAATTTTATTGGAATTTAGTATGGTGAACATGGGTATGGACTAGTTAAAAAAATGTGGACTTGGAATATGGAATTTTTTAATAAAATGAAAGTGTAATGTGCTTAAACTCATGGAATTTGTGATGGGCTTTTCATTGGTGAAAATGAATTTGAAAATGATTTTTTGGATAAAATGATACGAATAACATGGTTATGATCATGACACATGGATATTAAGAATGGGTATGAACATGGTTTAAAATAAATAATTTTTTTGAATTTTCTGAATAATGGTTAGTGGACGGATGTACAGATAAAAAATATTAACAGGTAGGACAAATTTGGGGTATGACAGTATCTAGAATCATGAATGCAGGGGAAGATATCAAAATGAAGAGCAAACGCTACTTTTGTTGGCTTCACTAACTAAATCTTACAAATTATTAGTGTAGTCAATGTTAGTAGGGAATTGCACGCTACAGTAGACGAAGTAGTGAAATCATTGAAGGAGAGTCAACAAATAATGGGTATTGATCAATCTCCCGGAGAAAATCAAGTACTAGTAGCCAAAGGAGGACAAAAGAACTATGATGATCAATATGGTAGAAGTTTTCAACCAAGAGATATGAGTTCTGTCAAGTGTCATTATTGTCGACAATTTGGTCACGTGCAATCTAGATGTCCAAAATTTGTAGAGGATGTGCGAAGCATAAAGAAGAAGACAGAAGAATTGAAAAACGCTCCTTCTGCAAATATGGTTAGTTGTGTAGACGATCTTTTAGCTTGTGAGGATGAAGGTGACTATAAAGTGAAAAGATGTGAGACTTTGAATGAAGGGAGGACATGTTGTATTAAAGTGGGTACTCATCCAAGTCCCACATCGAGTAATGTGAAGAAAAAAGGAGTAAAAGATCATTAAATATATAGAGAGTTAGTTTGATTTTATTTTCCACAACAATTCTAGTCTTTTGGGTGTATTGAGGATTTGACTAGTTGTGTGTCTAGAGAGGGTAAGTGGTAAGAGACTTACATTACGAGTAGGGCTGGACAAATTTGAACCAACCGATTAAAATCGACCGATCCATTGTCTTTTTTGTGCAAATGAATCGGGTCGGGTTGATTCGATTGTTTAATTTGGATAGTATATGATTGCTTCGATCTTGCTCGGATAATTATTTTGGATCTGACAAAAACAGAAATCGACCAAACTTAATTAATATATATTTTATTCATTTATATTACTATATGACTAACTAATTATAAAAATGAGATTCCTAATATTTGTTAGGATATTATCATTTTTATAATTTATTTGTGGCGTTGTGTACTTTCAAAAATACAAAATACGTAATATAAAATTTTGAGTATTATTAATTATCAGATTAATGTTAAATGATATTGAAAATATTATCTCGTAATAATTCTTTTTTTGAATAATAAAAAATTAATTCTTTAGACTAATCTAAAATTTTGTGTTTTTTTAAATAAAAAGTAAATGTTTGTAAATTTTATAAAAATATAGTCATTTTTATAAATTTATTCTAAAAAATATTAAATCGACTAAACCGATCTGACTTACTTGCTAAAGGGATTTAACCGAATCCTTCAAAACCCAAAATTTTATCTGTTGAAATTGAACCATAAAAATGAAACCGTAGTTTGCGTTGGATTTTAGTTTTAAATTTGAAATCGATCAAAACAGACCGATTATTCAACCCTAATTACGAGGGAGAAATTATTAGTTCAATTCCCATTAAATCTTCTAGTGTCAGGGTTGATTTAAAAAAAACTATAGTAGAGAGAAACAAAAGTCGTCTATGATCTTGACGGTTGATCAGAACCTGAGGTGGGTCAAAGATGACGTCTGCGATGCTGGGTGTGAGAGATGAGGAAGGGGTGTATCTGCAAGGCACTCCGATGCTAAAGTAAGAATCGGGAGAGAGAACGAGCAAATACAAAGTATGTATTTCGTAGGATGATTTAGAATACCTGACCCTCTCAATGAGAGGGTTTTTATAGTGCCCCTAACGTGTGACCAACGGTCCCTATTTTCGGGGCGAGATAACTGTTTTCCGAAGAATAGGTTACTGCCAGAAACTAGCCATTGGGACGGGCAGAGGTGCCCGAAACTAGTCGTTGTCATATGCAGAGACGCATTTGCGGGCACGGGCGTCGTGACTGTTTCTAGATGGTGAAACCGTGCGTGACGGGCAGGAACTATCGAGGAGGAGCAGATGACCCATGGGGTCATCCGACCATCTTTTCCCGGTAAAGGGGCAGAAAGGTAAATGCTGCCCTAAATTGGCTGGACTTAGGCAATTTGACCATTTTGGGAGTAGAAGTGGATTGAGTCATGCCTAGTCATTGGGCCAGTCCAGAACAGTCTATATAGCAGAGTATATTTATTATAAACAAAGTTTCTTGTGCATGTCTCTAGCTTCACATTGTTTCTTATGTTTTAGTTTTTTCTTTTATTATATATCTGTCATTGAAAAAAAAAATTATAATGTTATAAATATTTAAATCAGGGTTGCCCAATTATCTTGAATGCTCCGTTCTAATTTTAAAAATGTCTAATTTTTTTAATTGTAATTATAATAATTAAAAAAGAAACATTAAAATATAATTATGTATTAATTAAAAATAAATTTAAGTATAATTATTTTGAGTTTTGATCAATCTCAATTTTTATATGTATTGAACTTTTATCATAGTATTTTTTTTATTTATTGAGTTCTTGGTTTATTGTGGTCCCCTTCACTTGATGTAGCGTTGATAATAGGGATAAAAAATATTTTTTAATTTGGTGGCAAGATGATTAGAATAATTATTAATTAATATATTTTTAAATAAATTAATATATTTTTAAATTAATTAAATAATTAATTAAAATCTTTAACATTAAAGTTATTGGACTTAAATCCATTCCCTTACAACCAAGACCTAATATATATATATTACATTTTAATATATATCTATTAGATTTATAAACACTCAAATTATTTCTAACCAAAACAACGTGGGAGTATATTCTAACCAATTTAAGTTCAGGCATGCCAACCAACCCTTGCTATTTTTATTTTCTCTCAAATTATTAGTCTGATTTAATTGTTGTTGTTGATGATGATTATAGGTGAATAAGTCTGGAGCCACTACATCACATAATTATGCAGAACATGTTCAATCTGGGCAGTTTGCATTTGTTGCACAAGAAAGTGGTGACTACTTGGTATGTTTTTGGGTGGATTCAACACGTGATTCTAGAGTAACACTGTCTATTGATTTTGTGTGGAAAACTGGTGTGGCTGCTATGGATTGGTCTAAAATTACAAAGCAAACTAACGTTGATGTAAGCTAAATTACCATTTTGAGTATTGTAATATTTTTAAATAATGCATTTTGATATTTTGGATAAGTTAGAGACAAGAAATTATCCTATAATTTAGGGAAGGACAAAAATTCTTGTGTTTATAGTATTCTTTAATAACTGTTATTGTCTAATATCTTGATTAGTTTGTAATTCAAACATGATCCAATAAAAAAAATTTCATGTGCAACTTGTTTTTTTTAGTAGATTAAAAGCAATGCGAAATTGCTAGTAATCTATATCAGAGAGTCCAAATATTTAATTAACAGAAAATGGCTCGAGAGGTTAGTGTTTTTCATGAAACTGCATTGTCTATTATGGAGGAGATAATTTATCCTGAAAGTTACATGAATGATACATCCCATAGGTAGGTTCTGATAATTGACAGTAATTTATGACTATTATGTTTGTTTTATAAGATCACAAGTGTGACACATTTCTGTTCTAATTTATCATCAACTATTCTATTTCACAACAGGATAATCAGCATTGTTGAAATGTGGAACCGTTCAGAAGAAGCTCCCCAGGTTTGAATTACTCCCTTGGTCATATATGTCTCAAATGCAGAAAGGTTTATTCCAAGGATCAAATTTGTTCGGTCGGTGAAGGAAGGTTTGAGAGAAAATAAAAATAACAGGGGTTGGTTGGCGCCTGAATACAAATTTGGTTAGAATATAGTCTCACAATATTTTGGTTAGAAATAATTTGAATGTTTATAAAGTTAAGAGACACATGTAAAAATGTATTATGCATATTGGATCTTGGTTGTAAGAGAATGGGTCTAGGGGACCAAATATTTGAGGTCTTCTAGAATTTAGGACCATGTGTTGTATGTTTGTTGCACTTGCTCAAAACCAACCCTGATTTAAAGTAAGTTATTTGTATGTATCTTTTGTTGAATAATTTTTTTATTGTTCTTTTTAGTGAGATAATTTTTATAAATTAAAATTGTTAGAATTTTATTTGCAATCTATAATTTCATAAAGATTAAATTAGTTTTTAATCTACTTTATCAAAAATTATTTTCTAGTGACTATTTAATTTAATTTGCATGAAAAATATATGTTACACTTGCACAAGACCGGCCCTGATTTAAATTAAGTTATTTGCATGTATCTTTTTGTTGAATAATTTTTTTATTGTTCTTTTTAGTGAAATATTTTTTTATAAATTAAAATTGTTAGAATTTTACTTGCAATCTATAATCTCATAACGATTAAATTAGTTTTTAATCTACTATATCAAAAATTATTTTTTAGTGACTATTTAATTTAGTTTGCAAGAAAAATATATATTAACGTTTTGATGATGAAAACACAAAGAATTGTGTGCTGTCTTGATTCTCTTGAAGTATGAGCCCGTTTGTTTTGGCTTTTTTTAAAAAATGATTTTTATAGTGTAACATAATTTTGTGAAAAATTTTTTTACAAAGAAATTTTTCATAAAAACTTCAAATGAAAATTTTGTTTGAATAGTTATTTTTAAAATGTTATTTTAGGTATTTCAACATTTTATCAAAACTTTTTTTGGATATCAAAATTTCAAAAAATCACTTAATTTTGAATCTATTTCAAATAGTTTTTCATAAAAATCATTTTTGACATACAACTTTTTGAAAAAATTGTCATTTTGACTATGTTTTGATATTCAATAATGTCTATTTATGTTATAGAATGTTAAAATTGGTCTTTTAATTTATAAAAAACAAATTTAAAAAAACTTGTAATATTTTGAAAAACGTTTTTGTAGAATTTATTTAAAAAAATACAAAGAAAAAATCTATTTTTTTTAAATCTAAAACAAACTGACCCAATATTTGACTTTTGTGCTCAAGACTTCTATAAAAATCTCTAACGTAGAACTTGAGTTTTCTACAAGTACCTTCACACTTCCAATTAAAAATAATACATTACTCCGATAAGAAGCTAAAGCCCTAAACTAAGAAAAATATTAAAACTAAAAAAATAAAATAATAAAAGACATTTCATTGATTGCAATACAATTAGAATGCTACACTTTAAATACTACTTTAAATATATCTTAGCCATTCTAGTGGCACAATCACAAAGATCTAAGAAACTTCTAAAATAATACTAATTAATTATATTAAAATAATAATTAAACTATCTAATTAATAATATTCTCTATCATTACTATTTGGTCCAAATAAAACTTTGTCCTCAAAGTTTGTGATAAACCAAAAATTATCCCATGCAGAATTTGATCACGTGGCATGTGAGTGGATGGTGTAAAAAGAGAGATAGAAGACGTGGCTGAATCTGAAAACTTTTGAGAATGGATTGTTGGAAAACTGTGTGGGTGGGGGACAGCTTGCGCTGATATGTCGCTGTCAAGGGTATCACGTGCAAATGAGTTTAAAAACTGTGTGGATGGTACATTCATTAATTTTACTGTAGAAGAGTAATTAGAGAGTGGGGTTGGAACATTTGTATTAGGTGGCACGGGGAAAGCTGAAACGTGTGGCATATGATGGATAATACTAGTATTTTTTTCTCCCATTTCTTTTTTTTTTCCTCTCATCTCTCTCTCTCTCTCTCTCTCTCTCTCTCTCTCTCTCCGCTTCTCTCTTTCTTTTCTTGTTTCTTTTCTTCCTTCTCTTTCTTCCATTGTATCTTCCTTTTTTTTTCAAACAAAAATAAAAATAATTAAACATGAAAATTATGCAAATGCAAATACGGTAATTTTGATGGCGGTTTCGACAGTGAAAATGATTGAAGATTAGTGGTTTTAATGGTGGTCGGAGCTGTGGAGTGATGAATGATGGTAGATCTGAAGGTTCTGACAATGGCTGTTGCAAATCCGGTGGCTTCTTTGGTGGTCGCAAAAACGCATTTGTGAACAAAAAACATGTTTGTTTTTGTGTTTCTTGTGTTAATATTAGAGCCACCGCCTTCGCAAGTGTTGATATAATTGTTGCAGAAATTGTTGGAGGCGGAAAAATCGTTAAAAGTGACGCTGAAGAAGATGTCAGAGCCTTTGCCAGAAAAAATGTCGGAAATCTAGCTGGAAATATCCTTGAAGATGTCTTCGAATGTGTTGTTAGAGGTATCAGCGGAAATGACGGCGGGGACTCTGTCAGAGTTAAATTCGGAGACGGTTTTAGTGAATCAGGATGTTTTTCTTCTTCTTCCTGTTGTTGTTTTGGTTTTTTTTAACAATAAATTGTTGAAACTTTTCTGTGCATTTTCTTTGGGTATCATAAAAACTCTTGTGATGAAGTTTTGAGAGAATAATTCAAATTTTGAATATGTTCCTTCAACTCTTCTCTATATTTGGTTGAGATCTCATGAGTTTCAATCAAATATTTTCTGAGAGTTTCTACCTGTTGGTGAAATGTTTCTGGTTGTGAATTGAAATTTTGAGGTTGTTGTTGGTATGAAATGTATGGGTCTTGTGAAGGTGCATATGATGTGTATGAATTAGATGATATAGGTGGTATGGTTGTGTCAGTGGAATAATAAGGAGGAATAGAGTGATAATAAAATGGTGACGAAGCACTAACATATGGAGCATAAATGGTTGCTATAGTGGAATTATATGAATGAGTGAAAGTGTGGTAAAATGGATGATTGTAATAAGAATATGCCATGGATGGGAGATTGAGTGCAGTAATGAAAGCACCAATTGATAGGAAGCTAAAATCCTAAACTAAGAAAAACATTAAAACTAACAAAATAAAATAATAAAAGACATTTCATTGATTGCAATACAAATAAAACACTACACTTTAAATACTACTCTAAACTTATCTTAGCCATCCAAGTTGCACAATTACAAAGACCTAAGAAACTTCTAGAATAATACTAATTAATTATATTAAAATAATAATTAAAATATCCAATTAATACTACTCTCTATCATACTCTTTTAAAATTTACTTCTCAATTAATTATAATTTTTTAAATTTAACGTTAAAATTTTTTAGAAACTTCAAAAATCTTAGACAATAAATAAACATATGATAGAAATTGTCTGTGTTCATTAAAATTTAAAGCAAAAAAAATGTACATTTGAGAAAAGGAGAAAATGTGGTAGTAATTTTTACTGAATTTTTTACTAAAGGTTGTATATTCCATATTTCTTTTACCACCTGTTAAAAATGTGATTGTGTTAAAAATGGTGTTGTTTTTTATTTTAAAAAATAATTGTTAGTTCCTGGATTGACTGGAATTTTGGTAAAACAAAGTATGTTCAATGTTGATGTCAAGGTGCTGATGTTGCAACATTGAAGTCTTAACACTGGGCTGTGTTAAGTAATTAATAGCTGAAGTTGGATGTCTGATGTCACATAGGTGATGTTGTGACATCAGGTCTGCAGAATTAACAACAGCAGGCTGTGATGTTGTTAGGGTTGCGTATTAGCTGGAATTGTGGAGAGCAAGCTGTCTCATTGGATGCGAATATCTTGGGATAGATATTTGCTGCTGCATAGGAGATCTGGTGCAGATTTGTAGGAGATTTAAAAGGTTGAAGATTTAAAAAGATTTTAGGAGAAAATCTGTTTTAAATATTCAGTTTTAAATAACAAATCTGGGAGATATTGTAGCAAGTCCAAGACCAATTCAAGGAGCTATATAAAGTGCACAAGACCAAAGGAAAAAGTGACAGAAAACATTCAGAAGAACAGGAGCTGGAGGCTTAGTGTCTAGAGTTTGTTTAGAGTGCTTGTATTTACACTATTCTAGGGTTTGAATAGGTGTTGTGTTTCTGTCCTCTCTAGAAGCTGTGAAGTAATAGAGAGTGGTTGCTTGATCCAAGTTGTGAAGTAAGATCAAGGTTACTCAAAGTGGTTTCTTTGAGAGTTTGTAAGGGATTGAGTGGTGTTCTCATACCTAAGTGGGTTCTTAGGTAGGAAGTCATTAGTAGAGTATAAGTTTAGGAGATTGTCAACGGGTTGTTGAGTCTGTAAATTATATCTACTAGTGAATTCCATCCCTGGCTTGGTAGCCCCCAGAGTAGGTTGGTTGTAACCAAACTGGGTCAACAATTCTTGGTGTTATTTTACTGTTATTGCTGTCCATTGTGCAGAGTGTGTTGTTGTGACATCGCACCTTAACATCACACGTCTGATACCAGAATTTCAATTGGTATCAGAGCAGGCATCCTGTCTGTCTCTGGGTGAGATCTAGGGAAGTTACTTTCTGGTGTAAAGATGGACAAAGAAGTTGGAGGATTCGTCAACAGACCCCCTATTTTGGATGGATCCAATTATGATTATTGGAAGCCAAGGATGACCACCTTCTTAAAATCCTTGGACAGCAGGGCTTGGAAGGCTGTTATTAAAGAATGGAAAGCACCTGTCATGTGTGAGAAAGATGATGCCGGCAAAGATAAAGAAGGCATCTCTAAGCCTAAGCCTGAAGAAGAGTGGACCAAGGAGGAAGATGAGCTTGCCCTTGGAAATTCCAAAGCTCTAAATGCCATCTTCAATGGAGTAGATAAGAATATCTTCAGGTTAATCAATACCTGTGAAGTTGCTAAGGAAGCGTGGGATATCTTGCAGGCTACTCATGAAGGAACATCTAGAGTCAAGATGTCAAGACTTCAGATTTTAACATCAAAATTTGAAAGCCTGAAGATGAAGGATGATGAGACTATTCATGACTTCCACATGAATGTTCTGGAGCTGGCTAATGCATCCAGTGCTCTTGGTGAGAAGATGTCAGATGAAAAGCTTGTTAGGAAGATCCTTAGGTCCCTACCTAAGAAGTATAAGATAAAGGTAACTGCCATTGAAGAATCACAAGACATCAGCAAGATGAGAGTTGATGAGCTCATTGGATCTCTTCAAACTTTTGAGCTGAGGTTGAATGAGGAAGAACCAGAAAAGAAGCCAAAGAGTATAGCCTTGGTGTCAAATGATGCAGAAGAAAAAGGAAAGAGTTCTGAATCACAGGAGGATCTATCTCAGGCCATAGTGATGTTGGGAAGACAGTTCACCAAAGTATTCAAGAGAATGAATAATAAGTCCAGGCCTAATGTCAAGAACATGACTTCTGACACCAACAAGAAGGATGAAGAGAAAACTACCCAAGATAAAGGAGTACAGTGCTTTGAGTGTGAAGGGTATAGACATGTCAAGAAAGAATTTCCCACCTTCTTGAAAAAACAGAAGAAGGGCATGACGGTTTCCTGGTCTGACTCAGATAGTGAAAGTGAAGGTGAGTCAGCAAAGCATGTTAGAGCCCTAACAGGAGCTGTTGCTTCTGATGATGATTCTAGTGATGGAGAAGTAACTTATGAGGAGTTAGCATCTACCTATCAAGAGCTATGTTTAAAAAGTGCTGAGATTTGTCAAGAAAACAAGTGCCACAAGCAACAGATTGCTCAGCTAGAGAATGAAAAGACTGATCTAGAAAATGAAGTGGTGCTAGTTACAGCCCACCTTGATCAAATGACCAAGTCTGTTAGGATGCTGAGTTGTGGTACAGACACACTTGACAAGATACTTCAGTCAAAAAAAGAAGTTGGAGACAAAACTGGGATAGGTTATGTGGCTGAGGATAAGGGAACTTCATAAGAAAGCACTTCAGGTTCAAAGAAGGAAGTGTCACAACTTTCATCTCAACATCAGCCAAAGAAGCAGGATCCTACCCCTAAGAAGGCTGATGTTTCACAACCTAAGAAGATTGAGAAGAAGACTGGTCCCTATCAGAAGAGAAAGCAGCCACAAGGAGCTAGTCAGTATATGCCCCCACAATACCACGAGAGCATGCAAGCTGCTCAGTTCAAACAGCACATGTCTCATCAGGTGTCTCAACATCAGGACAACTGGTATGGTTATGGATATGGATACACCAATACTGTTCCTCATGGAAGAAGAAAACCATACCATCATGGGAGACAATCCAGGAAACAGCATTCTCAGCCTTCTTATGGGAGAAGATACCAGCATAATAGATGGCAGGGCAGTTATGGTAGGAGGAGACCACATTATGGATGGCAGCCTAAGCAATCTCATCATGGCAGAAGATTCAGAGATGAAAGGGTGAGATGCTATTATTGTGGAAAGTTTGGACATAAGCAGTACTCTTGCTACAAGCTGCATGGATACCCTCAACCTCAAAACAGATGGAGAGAGTACAGGCCCAAAGTTGTTAAACAATGGGTACCTAAGGAGAAGGTGAAGTGCTTATTGGCTCACATGGCTGATAGAGAGTTTAAAGAAGGAACATGGTATTTTGACAGTGGATGTTCCAAACACATGACTGGATGTAGATCCATGTTTGCTGAAGTCAGTCATTGTCCCTCTCATGAGGTTATATTTGGCAATGGAGAAATAGGTATTGTTGCAGGAGTTGGGAAAATGAAAGGTGATGGTAGACCTGAACTTGATAATGTTCTGTTTGTCAGTGGTTTAAATGCAAATTTGATCAGCATAAGTCAATTGTATGATGAGGGTCACAAGGTAAACTACACTAAGGATGAGTGTGTGGTATCTGATGAGCATAATCAGGTTGTTATGAAGGGTGCCAGAACCAAAGACAACTGCTATCAGTGGATTTCTCTTGAAGAAAATTCAACTAATGATGTTCAAGTTGATGTTATAACATCAGACTATGACATCAGGATGCTGAAAGGTCACTCAGAGTTAGTGAGTCCTGATGTGAATCGTTTAAAAGGAAAGTATTTATGGAGGGAAAAAGTCATTGACACTCCAATTCAAGCTCCTTGCCTCAGACCCCCCTTTCCCGGTGTTGCAACATCACGCTTCTTCAAAGCCCTGTTCTCGTAACGAATTAACTTCTTCGTCTTCAAGAATCAACCCTCACTGAAAAGAGTCATGGCGTCTCCATCCAAGAAATCTGAGTGTCAGAGTTCCACAAAAGGAAGAGCTAGGGTTTCCACTGACGAAGGTTCAGCATTCGATCCTATGGACATTGAGCCCCTCTCAACCATTCTTCCTGAATCTGGTACTACGAGACCCACTAAACTTACTCCCAAGAGACCTGCTACTGTCTTTAAAAATCTTGAAACAATGAAAGTTGTTACGAGCGTGTTATTTGGTGACAAACCTAGAACTACTAACCCGCATCCACAAACTACTGAGGAAAGGGTAGATGTTGATAAGTGCATGGGGCAGATCGTGGACAAAATTTTTGAGAAAGGACTTCCTATTAAGGGTATATCTAGACCCCTGAGACAAATGGCTGTTGATCAGGGTACAAGAGAAAAGAGTGACATGCAATCTACTGCTACAAATCTTCACAGATTGGTTGTCTCCATAATTGAAGATGCTGAGAAGGAAGTTAAAGGTAATACTGAAGCAGATGATACTCATGTTAAAGGGAATGTCAGAACATCGCCTAGTAGGGATGATGAGACTACTCCTGGAGGAGAAAAGAGTACTGATGTGATTAATATTGATGACTTATCTGATGATGAAGTCATTGGAAGAGCAGTGCCTGGTCTGGTTAAGAGACTAAGAACAAGGAAGGAAAAGCAGGGTGAATCTTATCCAAGAAGGCTTCAGATGATAAGAAGAAAAAGACTGTTGTTGGGCCAACTAAAGCTTGGAGCAAGGTCGAAGTGACTCCAGGAAAGAAGAAGATTGTGGAACAATCTGAGTCTGAGCATGATGATGAGGATGATGTTCAGAACATCACTCATGTCAGAAAATCTATCGCAAAAAGGATTGCAGACAAAGTCCCGGATGTGCCTGTGGATAACATCTCCTTCTACCGTGCTAGCAATGCCTATATGTGGAAGTTCATTTGCCAAAGGAGAATTGCTCTTGAGAGAGAGATTGGCAAAGAAGCCATGGAGATTAAGGAAGTGATGGAAGGAATTAAATCTGTCGGGTTAATGAAAACTGTATGTGGATTTTCAAGGTGCTATGATGGTCTGATAAAGGAATTCATAGTAAATCTTCCTATAAATATCTCTGAACAGAGCAGTCTGGATTATATGAAGGTTTTTGTCAGAGGAAAATGTGTTGAGTTCTCTCCTAAGATTGTCAACAGCTACTTAGGAAGAGAGGATGCAGAGTATTCAGAACTGGAGAATACAGATAATGAAGTGTGCAAGGTAATTACTGTTGGACAGGTTAGAGTATGGCCATTAAAAGAAAAGCTACCAACTAGCAAACTGAGTGTGAAGTATGCTATACTACACAGAATTGGAGCTGCAAACTGGGTGCCCACGAATCATAAAACCACCCTAGCTGTGGGATTAGGAAGACTTATCTATGCTGTTGGTACACAGAAAAAGTTTGACTATGGCACATACATATTTGATAAAACTGTAAAACATGCAACAACAAATGCTATTAAAATGCCCATAGCATTTCCTTCTCTCATTAGTGGAGTCATTCTGAGTCAACAACCAGGAATATTGACCTGTACAGATAAAGCATGCAATAGGAAGTCTCCATTATCCTTGCATCAGAAATTGTTTATGGGAAGCCATGTTGCAGATATTGTGTCAACATCAAATGCAGGTATCAAGTAGAAAACTTCCAAGGCTGATTTGCTAGCAGAGCTGAAGGCAACCCACAAAGACTTGGATGTTGTGATTAATACTAGTCTGACTAGAAAAGAAAAGATTGAGAAGATGATCCAAAGTTTGGAACAAGATGATCATGCTGACTCTGAAGATGAAGGACAAGATAGTGCAGATGAAGCAAGCTCAGAAGAAGACTAGCTTATTTTCTTGTGCCTTCAGTAGTTTTAGTTTTTTTTGCAATGTTGTTTTTTTTGTGCTTGGTTTTGTAACTTGAATATTGTGCTGTTATATGCACTAGTTTTGTTTTTAGTTTTCTTCTATGATTTGTTTTGCCTGGTTGCTAACTGTGAGGCTAACAATCAGAGCTAGGGTGTACTGACTATAGTCTATAGGGCTTCTATCTGAAGTTTGCCTAATTGTGGCTAAAAAGGGGGAGAAAATAGCCAAGAGAGTCAAGAGTATCAAAGAGTGTTATTGCCAAATGCTGCTAAATATTAAGGGGGAGCTAGTGATGCAGATATCATAGCAGAGAGCAGATATCAAGGGGGAGAAAAGTGCTGCACATTGTGAGCTACTGAACAGCTGTGATGCTGGTTCATTTTTTAGAGGGGGAGCACCAATTGGCTGTTGTCAATGATGAAGATGATGCTGCAGCAAATCAAGTGATGAAGACTATGAGGAGTTTTAAACTGCTGCTGATGGAGTTTCAAATTTTTTAAGTTTTTCCGCTGCTGAAGTCTCTGAAGATACAGAGTGCAGAGATTGTTTTAGCCAAAATTAGCCAAAGGGGGAGATTGTTAGTTCCTGAATTGGCTGGAATTTTGGTAAAACAAAGTATGTTCAATGTTGATGTCAAGGTGCTGATGTTGCAACACTGAAGTCTTAACACTGGGCTGTGTTAAGTAATTAATAGCTGAAGTTGGATGTCTGATGTCACATAGGTGATGTTGTGACATCAGGTCTGCAGAATTAACAACAGCAGGCTGTGATGTTGTTAGGGTTGCGTATTAGCTGGAATTGTGGAGAGCAAGCTGTCTCATTGGATGCGAATATCTTGGGATAGATATTTGCTGCTGCATAGGAGATCTGGTGCAGATTTGTAGGAGACTTAAAAGGTTGAAGATTTAAAAAGATTTTAGGAGAAAATCTGTTTTAAATATTCAGTTTTAAATAACAAATCTGGGAGATATTGTAGCAAGTCCAAGACCAATTCAAGGAGCTATATAAAGCGCACAAGACCAAAGGAAAAAGTGACAGAAAACATTCAGAAGAACAGGAGCTGGAGGCTTAGTGTCTAGAGTTTGTTTAGAGTGCTTGTATTTACACTATTCTAGGGTTTGAATAGGCGTTGTGTTTCTGTCCTCTCTAGAAGCTGTGAAGTAATAGAGAGTGGTTGCATGATCCAAGCTGTGAAGTAAGATCAAGGTTACTCAAAGTGGTTTCTTTGAGAGTTTGTAAGGGATTGAGTGGTGTTCTCATACCTAAGTGGGTTATTAGGTAGGAAACGGGTTGTTGAGTCTGTAAATTATATCTACAAGTAGTGAATTCCATCCCTGGCTTGGTAGCTCCAGAGTAGGTTAGTTGTAACCGAACTGGGTCAACAATTCTTGGTGTTATTTTACTGTTATTGCTGTCCATTATGCAGAGTGTGTTGTTGTGACATCGCACCTTAACATCACACGTCTGATACCAGAATTTCAATAATTGTAAAAAATGGATGTAGATGAAATGTGTGGAGCTCATGTGAATTTTAGAAAGTTGTTCACTGCATAAATATAAGTATGTTTAATTAAGATTGATACAATGATTACTTAAATTTTATAAACTTATTTGTTGCTATTAGTTTTGTTTATGTTTATTTCGTAGATATTTCTAATTGAGGAAAATTTATTATTATAGGTATAAAGTATTGGATGACAATGTATATTATTATAGTTACTATTTGTTCAAATACATCCAACACAAAAAAAAGAGAGGCATAAATGACAAGTTAGTGCTTGTTTGTGAGAGAGAATGAATTATAAAAATAATGGAAGGTCAACTGTAACACGTAACAAAAGAGTTAAATATTCTTTTAAGTTGAGATTAATGCCTAGTGATGATGGTTGGGGTGTTATAGTTTAATGTGGTATTCACAACGACGATCTAGCAAAGACGGTAGACGGTCATGATATCCTCATTCGTTTAAATGATAATTTGATAATGATATGAAGAAATATCACATGACACTGAGACTAATAATGAAAGCATTGAAAAATCAAAACTAGAAAATTTGAAAGATGTCTCACAAGTATATACAACATGAGCTACACATCTTAATAGGATGAGAGGTTCATACACATAATGCAACTCCTGGTGAATTTAATTCAAATGAGAAGTATGCATAATGGACAAGAAATATAGAGGACATTGATGTTGTAGAAGATATAATTTGACACATCTTGATTCAGTGAAACTAATGAACATGTTCCATTTGTTGTCGATCTTTGACAAAACGTACAAAACTAATAGGCCTAGCTCGTACAACTTGAGTTTGGTTGTCTCACGTCGACGATGTTGACTTTTTAGTTGGATTTTCTTACTTGTAACTTGAAAGGAAAGAAATTTTCATATGGGTGTTGGAGAAGCCTATGGAACTATTCACATACAAGAAGTATATTACCAATATAATGGTGACTTATTGAGGCCTTGCCTTTAATGCAATTGAAGTACTTTTTCCAACATCAGTTAACTTGTTATGTACATTTTACATTGATAAAAATGTTGGGGGAAAATGCAAGTTGTTTTTTGAGCCAAAGAGATAAGAATCAATGATGAATTTGTGGAGTAAGGTCATATATTCTAACTGCATGGATGAGTATGACAAGGACTTGAAACATTAAGTTACTATGTGTTGACATCCCATCTTTTTGTTGATTATGTTAATCAAACATTACACTTAAACGAGGAATATAAATATTTGGCGAAATATTTTAACTCCTTAGGTGTTGTTGCTTAGAGGGTGTTGAAGAAAAATGGGCGTGAACTTGTATATACTTGTAAAACTTCAACGTTCCCGCCACTTTTGAAATTTAAGTCCAAAGGAGAAGTTAAGCGGAGTAAAAAGGTGAAAGAGGATGATGTGCAATGTGAACCTTCTTATTGGGAGCATGTTGATACTTCAAAAGGATCAACAATTCAAATGTCTCCTTAACCATCTCAGAGACTCGTTAAATAATCATCTTAGGCAAGGCACCCGCAAATTAACCATCTACTTTATATGCAAGATACACATACTTGTCATGGTTTCTTGTATCTTTTCATGACTACATTAAATATATATTTTTATGTCGAGGTAGATGGAAATTATGGTTTCGTGTTATTCGATATTTGTTTGGGTAGGGTGAAGTGTCTTGGCCGTTGATTCAAACACAGTTAGACAATGGAGTTTACAGTGACAAAGAGGTTTATTCCAAGTTGTTCTACAACATTGTTTTAGAGGTTACAAGAATCTTAATGAAATATGTTTTACGTGTTCAACGAAGGTAGAAATGCATGGGTGTTCCAAACATGGGTTATCCAATTGCATCTAAATACATTGTTATATTAGTGAACACATAAATTAATTGGGTTGCCAATTAATTGCTTTTGACGCCTCGTCGAGAGCTTTGAAATAATTATGTAAATGCTACAAACAAGCATATTGATCGAAAGTCATTTAGATCCTGTGGATTTTGCTTCTTAGGGATAGGGGCAAGAAAAATCGTTGAAACAACCTTTGAGAGATGAGTTGTGTGAAAGAATTCTTTGATGCATTCAAAGAGATCAACTTTAATAACATCCCAGCAAGCTTTGAAAAATATCAGATTGAATCTGTCTGACTCCATACTTTTGTCCATCTCAGAGCTTCAAGTAATCTCCTTAACATCATTGTCATGAAGCAAAAAATACCTGAGTGTTCGCACGCTCGAGATGAAAGGGAAAAGTATTAGCACCCCTCACATTCGTTGTACTCAACGTGAACCATTTAGTTAGATTTGCGAATAGAATGTTAGCTTACATTTATTTGTTTTCTTCTAGTTTTTAAAATGTTAAAAGGAAAAAGGAAATGTTGCAAAAGAGTTTTTTTATTAAAGTGCTTGACAAGATTGCAAGTCTTGCTCCTACGTATCCTCAGGTTCGATGAGGAATTCAAATGTACGTAGTTCTGGGCAAGACAAAAGTATTTTTGGGTTTTTTGTTATAGTGTTTGATGAGACGTTGAATATCGTTTCTACGTATCCCCAGGTGTGATGGGGAACTCAAAGCTACGTAGTTCTTGATAGCAAATGAGTGTTTTTTAAGGAGCGATGCTTAGGTTGCATTCTAAAGGTTAAACATTGCTTGTATGCTCGCGCATGGGAGACTTAAGCGTTTGTTTGTATCACGGTAGAAAGAATATCGTTTGATCACACTCTAGCAATTAAATGTTACTTGTATGCTCACGCATGGGAGACTTAAGTGTTTGTTTGTATTGCGGTAGAACAGACAAAACATTGTTCATTTATGAAAAGGTTTTCGATCGCGTGGGGGCGAGAAGAAGATAGGTTTGATTGGTTGAATTGTCTTTAGATTGATGATGAAAGCTCGATAAGACCATGGAGTGTGCCTCGGGGCCGATTGTTTGAGGTTTTGAAGGAGTGTGCATCCCAAGGTCCTTTTTCGTCTGATTTTATTAAGAAAAATAATTAATCGAGTTATGAAAATAAGTTTGATGAAATGTCAAGAAAAAATATCGAAATGGCAACGCAACACACAAGGAGTTAACGTATGCAAAGTTAAAATGCAAGTCTATGAAATGTAACACAAAGTTGTGAGTTCTCAGGCAATGACGCGAATTCTAACACGGGGTAGAGAGTTCTCACGCGAGGATGCGAATCCATACACGAGGGTGCAAATTCTAATGACACGAAAGTTAATGCGTGATTTGTACGCAAGACCACGAATTCTAACACGAGGTTGCAAGTTCTTACGCGAGGACGCAAATTCTAACGCGAGGGCGTGAATTTTAACATCACGAAAGTTAACGCGCGAATTGAGATAACGCAACGAAAAGGTAACACGCGGGTTGTGATGAAAATCAAGTATACGTGACGAAAATTGAAGCATGCAACAATACTACAAGAAAAATAGTGTTTTGCGACACATTGATTGCGACAGTTCCATAAAAACCGTTGTCATTTGTAAGTTACGGCGGTTGTCACGGCGGTTTTAGACAACCGTCGTTAAATAATTTAAAAAATTTTAAAAATATTACGACGGTTTTGGATAACCGCTGTTAAATTTTTTAAAAATTTAAAACATATTACGACGGTTTTGGATAACCGCCGTTAAATTTGTAAAAAAATTAATTTTATATATTATATTAATAATTTTTTATTTAATTATTTTTAACTATAAATTAAAAAAAATTATAAATTATAAATAAAACTTAAATTATAAAATAAAATTTAGAAATTAATAAAATAAAATCAAAACTATATTAAACTCAAATTTATAAAATAAAATAAATAATATAAATTAGTAAAATAAAATAAAGTTTAAACTAAATTAATAAAAATAAATTAAAATTGAAGTAAAATTGAGTTTATAAAGTAATATTTACAAAGTAATCTTTAAAAATTTATTAAAAACCTATAAATTATTAAAAACTTAAATTATTTTAAACTCATAAATAAAATATACTTATTTTATTATTTTAATTAAAAAATATAATTATAAAAATATATATAATTTTAAACTATAAATAAAAAAATTAAAAAAACCTAAATTTATAAATTTTATAAACTATCAAAATTTATTTAAACTATCAAATTATAAATTTAAAAATCTAAAAATATAAGTATAAAAATATATATGATTTTAAACTATCAATTTTATAAAATAAAATCTAAATTATGACAAGGCATATGTGTTACAAATCCCTAAGATTCAGCTATTCCTCTCCAACTCCTTCAACGAAAAAACTCACCGTTTCAGCTCTCCCTCTCCAACTCACCATTTCAGAAATCGCTAGGGTTCTCACTCATTCTGCGTTTCTTCTCTCCCTCACCAACTCAACGTTTCAGAAATCGCTAGAGTTCTCTCTCACTCATTATGCGTTTGATTGCTCTAGATTTTAGTCTGAACCATTAAACGACTTCCATGTATAAACAAGAAGTACGACACATCTTTTAATTTTTTTAATGCTCTCTAACTATTATACACATACATCTGTTGATTGTAAAGTGTCAAAGTGTAAATAATCTGTAAGCTATTGCCTCATTCTATCAGCATGGTTAGCTTCATTTTGCAATCAGCAACAAGAAGTAACCCAACATGTTGTCCCCAAAAATCTTTGTACCCCAACCGGTTGGCAAAGAGAGTGGGTGCACGATTTTTGTTGACTAGTACCAGTGAGGTGTATGGGGATCCATTACAACATCCTCAAGCTGAGTCATATTGGGGAAATGTTAATCCAATTGGTAATAATAAAGTTAATTTGATTTTACACTTTTAAATCTTAAATTGTGTTGCTATTTTGATTTTGATGAAGCTATTTTTTGTGGTGTTTAGGTGTGAGAAGTTGTTATGATGAGGGAAAGCGTGTTGCTGAGACTTTGGCTATGGATTACCATAGAGGCGCTGGCATTGAGGTTGGTTGGTTTTACATTATGATCATTTCTATATGCATGTAGGTATATCATATAGTAATGTTTGAGGATAGGTCATGGAGATATGTTTATAAAGAGAATTTCAATTTAATAATTGTTAGGTGAGGATTGCTAGAATTTTCAACACATATGGACCTAGAATGTGCCTTGATGATGGCCGTGTGGTCAGTAACTTCGTTGCTCAGGTAAACCTCTGCCATACTTTTCCATTATTTATTAATTAATCTGCTATATTATTATTTAGTTGTTGTTTAAGTTTATCTAATTAATAGTTTTAATCTCTATACAGGCATTGAGGAAGGATCCGTTGACTGTTTATGGTGATGGAAAACAGACAAGAAGCTTTCAATATGTTTCAGATTTGGTATTATTTTAATGGAATCTTTTCTCACGTTGGGGTACAAAGATTTCACAAACAACCCTCACAAACTCACCATGTTCCTTATAGAAATAGTAGAAGATACATGATTTAGGTCTTTATATTGATGAATTGGTAATTTGTCTCTGTTCAATTACAATTCTGTCAACTATTTGGATCTATGTTATGTCTAATTAACTTCATAGGTCACATATTGATTGATTTTTTGGGTAACTTATCTCATTTGATGCAATTGTATTTGCAAGGGAACCTATTTATATGTTGGGTCTTGGTGGAGTTCTTGTATTTGTAGGGTAACCTATCTCATTTGATGCATGTTAGGGTCATGAGTGTTGCCCTAGTTTCTACCTATCATTGCCGGCAAAAGCAGAAGCACCAATCTAATATCACATATAATAAAACTCTATATATTTTTTTATATCATGATACATATTCATCAAAACAGTTAGATACACCGTTCAATTTGAAGTGGACTTTATTTACACATTGGCACGTCAAAACGTGTGAACCTTTTCAATTTCCTAATGACAACCCCAACGTGATAGCTACCACACATTTACATACTCTTTTTTTCTTTCTTGTGACCTTATATATACATTGCAATGTGTGATGCATAAGGCAGATCATAGTGTTCATATATACTAGTCATATTTTCTGAGTTTCATTCAAGCTGAAAATTTATTAACCATATCATGAAGAGCTTAAACATATCTTTGTGCATGGTTATGACAGTGGTACTTGTTGGCTTAGGTGGAAGTGTGGTTTTTGGCTTCGACTATGGTGATGCTCTTGACAAGAGTTTGATGTTCTTTGAAGCGCAAAGGTCGGGTAAGTTACCAATGCAAGAGCAGCGAATCAAATGGCGTGCTGATTATGGTATCAAGGATGGAATTCAGCAAGGAGTAAGTAACCTTAAGTTGTTTTCATAAGCTATATCATTGAGAAATGAGAACTTTATAGAAATAAGGTGAAATATAACTAAATTGGATTCTTGTGTTTGTTACTATAGGTGGAATTAGTGGGAGGGTACTAAGATGCAGGTGATCATGTTAAGTTTGGGTTGCCAATGGCTTACAGTGTGACAATGCTTGCATGGGGAGCTATTGAGTTTGGCAAGGAAATGACAGACTTAAACCAAATCGGACACACGTTACGGGCCATTAAATGGGGAACTGATTATTTCATCAAAGCGCATACTCAACCTAATGTTCTTTGGGGATAGGTAAGACCAGTGCAACTAATTAGGTTGAATGTTAAATGTGCTTATGGCGTAATAAACGATTGTTTTTTTCTGTGAAACTTCAGATGGGCGATGGAGTTTCTGATCACTACTGCTGGGAACATGCTGAAGACATGACGACTTCGAGAACTGCTTACAAAATTGATGAACAACATCCTGGTTCTGATCTTGCAGGTGAAATTGCGGCTGCGTTGGCGGCTGCAGCCATAGCTTTCAGGACATACAACTCTTCTTACTTTAATCTCTTGTTAGTCCATGCAAAATAGGTCAGTGAGTACTAACAATACACTCTCCAATTTGTGGAGATTTTCTCAAAATTTACACTCGTTATGGAGTTATTAATATTCTTCTACCTGTTGCAGCTCTTCACGTTCGCAGATAGATACAGAGGGCTATATGATGAGTCCATATCCTGTGCTCACGAGTTCTATGCTTCTTCTCGTTATTCAGTGAGTAAACATTTCTCTATTATTTCTTCCCTCATTTTAGTATCCGTCAAAGTGAGACTAAAATCACTTCTTTGGCGAAAAAGGATGAATTGTTATGGGCTGCTGCATGGCTGCACCGAGCAACCGGCGATGAATACTACCTAAAGTATGTCGTGGACATTGCGGTGTATATGGGTGAAACTGGATTGGCGGTGAAAGAATTCTCTTGGGACAACATATATGGCAGTGTCCAGACCCTTCTATCAAAGGTAATAAACTAATAATCAATTGTGACTTAGTTCAAGGAATCAAGCAATAAAAATTAAACAGTCAAATCCAATTTGCAGGTATTACTTGAAGGAAAAGTTGGTCCATATGCTTCTACACTAAAGCAATATCAGGCCAAAGCAGATTATTTTTCCTGCACCTGTTTGCAAAAAAATGATGGTTACAATGTCCAAAAAACTCCAGGCTAGTTGATTTAACAGTCACTTGAAAGAAACAGTCAGAGAGAAGTATCATCATGTCATCTTATTTCTGCTTGTGTTTTCTCTTTTACTAGGTGGCTTATTGCACTTGCATGATTGGAACAACATGCAGTATGCTTCCTCTGCCGCATTTCTTTTAGCTGTTTACTCTAATTATCTGTCAGCTGCAAAAGCACAGCTCAACTGTCCTGAGGGTCAAATTCAACCTCAAGAACTTCTCTATTTTGTCAAGTCACAGGTATGAATTGGGATCTGTTACTCCATCCCTAGCTGAACATTTTAATAGTTTACCGTGAGATGGATAACCGAAACTATGAAATTTGGTTTACACAGGCTGATTATATCCTTGGTAAAACCCCGGAAGATATGAGCTACTTGGTTGGATATGGACCAAAATATCCTATTCATGTTCACCACAGAGGCGCTTCCATTGCTTCCGTCTTTTCTCTTCACTCTGAGGTTGGTTGCGCAAAAGGATTCGACGCATGGTATAAACGTATTCAACCAGATCCTAATGTCATCTATGGAGGCCTTGTAGGGGGTCCAGATAGAAATGATGACTACTCTGATGACAGATCCAATTATGAACAAACTAAACCTACAATTTCGAAGTTTCTAATTATACAAACTTTGCTCTACTAATCTGATATACTTTGTTTGACAGGTACATCATACCTTTCCAAAGAACTAAAACCTAAAATACCACAAGGTGAAAGATCCGATAGAGTAAATAGTCGGTATCGTCCCTAGATATGTGAAGCAGTGACTTTATATTGTTTAAAAACTAGAATAACTATTACTCAATCCAAAAAATATAATATAGGACTTCAATTTTATTGTTTTTGAATTTTCTTCATGCAAACAATGGCATAGACTGATAAGGTATTGTTGCAGGTGCACCAGTAGAATTCCTGCACTCAATTTCCAGCTCGTGGACAGTTGGTACTACAACTTATTACAGACACAAGGTGATAATCAAGAACAGTTCTGTAAAGCCAGTCTCTGATCTTAAGTTGGTGATTGAGAATCTCTCAGGTTCTGTATGGGGTCTGGCTCCAACTGGAGAGAAGAACACCTATGAACTTCCACAATGGCTCAAGGTCTTGAATCCTGGCTCTGAATGTATATTTGTTTATGTTCAAGGTGGACCCCAGGTAAAAATCTCAATTCAAAGTAATTAGTTAATACTAGTAACGTTAGATGCTCATTTTATCTTTGTTCGGTAGTATTTACACTCTAAATTGTTCAGTTTCTAGCAGTCCAGTAGATGTTCCACTGGTCAAGTATGGAACCTTTGTTGAGAAGGAAGCTGGTAATTATCAATGGAGTCGGTCAGATGTATCAAATCCCATATATAAATTCTCTGATAAGGTTATGTAAATAAAACCTCGGCATTATTCGCATGGATTATTTTTGTAAATGAAAACAATGCTCTGTGTGTGATGAAAGTTCATTTGATTTTTTTTTTACTTTTAGAAATATATTAGCTGCGGAATTACCTGCGGATTTTACATTTCCTGCGGATTTACCTTTGGAAATACCTATGGTTTATTATTTTTGGATAACAAAAACAATTATTTATGGCAGTTTTAACCGCCGCAATTTTCAATTTACGACAGTTCCTTACCCGTCGCAACATAGAACGACGGTTGGAGTGGCGGTTTTAGGAATCGTCGTGATATAGCCTGGCGACACACGTTTTTGCGACAGCAGAAAAACCGTCGCGACTAATAAAGTGTGGCGGTTCAAACCACCGTAATCTGCCAATATTAACCGTCGCAACTTGCCAGTCATAACCTTAATCATAACCATCCCACACACAAATGCAAAGTGAATATACGAAACATAACACACAAAAACAACGTAACAAAATGTCTAGAAATCAACATGCATACCATAATCAAAACCATCCCCACACATATCAAAATCAAATCAGGAATAAGCATACAAAATGTAACACGCATATTGAGTTAACGTAACGTAACGAAAAGTAACGCGGTGACACAAAAGTTAACGCGCGAGAATTGTAAAGTATTGCAACATATCGTGTGAAACATAACGTCTAACACGACCAAAAAACACGCATACACATCACATATAACATCATTATATCAAACAAAAACCCAACAATGTTACATCTTTAAAAATCATGTCGACTATGTGGATCTGATCCAATTTCAACAAAACAGGTGAAAAATAAATAACAGAATATATGAATTAAAAATATGACATCAATACAGCAATGTAAAGGAATTTAAACAAAAGTCTAGCAATTTTACATCATACAAATTGTGTTGAATATGCAAAATGATTTGATTTCATCGCAACTAATGAACAATAAATAGTAGCACATACGAATTGAAAATATTACATCAATACAGCATCGTTACAAAATTTAAACAAAGGTCGAGCAGCGTTACAACATACAAATCGTGTTGAATATGCAGAACGATTCAATTTCAACACAACCAATGAACAACAAACAACAACACATAAAATCAAAAATATTACATCATTGTAGTAGAGTTACAAAATAAAAAATATATAACAGATGCACAACAAACATAACCGCACACAATTGACATATACAACGGACAGCGAATACATGAAAACACCATAGAAAATTCTATTTGAATATTACCAAACAAAGAGTCGTGATGATGAAGGCGGTGCTTGCGTTGTTGTTGTTGGCGTGGTGGCGACAAGTTAACGGAGTTGTGAACGAAGCAGATTTGGGTTGGTGATGTTGAGCGGAAGCTGATGATGGAGTTCATGTGGTTGGATGGTTGTAAAATGGTTGAGCTGCTCGGTTATGAACGAAGGGAGATGGTGGAACCAAGAAGAAAAAGTTGGCAGTATGGTGGTGTTGATGTTTGTGTCGTCGAAGTTGGTTGTAATGGTGGTGAGTGAGTGAGTCGAATGGTATGAAAATTAATTGTGAAGATGGCACATGAGTACAACGAAAACACGGTTGTATAATGGAAGCAGATCGATAGTGTGAGGTAGGGGTGGCCATATGTGAGTTACAGCGGAGGGAGTTATGGCGTGTTGGCGGTTATGCACCGTCGAGGTGTATGCAGGCAGAGTATGCATTAGATGGTGGAATTTCAGTGGTTTGAGTTAGTTGAGAGTGACGGAGGATATGTTATGTTGTTGGTGAGTGAAGGAGGTGGAAAGGAGAAAAAAGTAGTTCAGACGGTTGTGAAATGAAGGAGAAAATTGAGTTGTGTTCATGTGAGTTTGCTATGGAGGTGGTATTCGAAGTTTGTTAGAGTGGTGGTGAATGTAGTAGAGGGTATGGTGCATGAAATGGAGATAGGCAGTATACTGAAACTTTGAAAATGATTTTTTACGCAACATAATTTTTTTCACTTTTTCTATTTTTCCTATGTTGTAAGTGGTGAGATAAACAAGATCGTCTTTTTTTTTCTTCTTTGTTTCTATTTTTCATTTAAGGATTTGGAGTTGCGAGAGAGAGTATTCGTGAGTGTGGTGTGGCTACTGATCCCTTTGCAAGGCCAACTAGTTAACCTATATAGTCAATTTTTAGGATTTGTATTTTTAATTAAATATCCACAACACCCTTGGGTCTAAATTGTTTGATCAAAATAAGTTTAATTGATGAAATAAAATCAAATAAGTTTTTAATAAAAACAAATAAATCAAACTTAATTAATTTATTTGTTCTTATTTATTTTTCTCAGTTATTTTGATAAAAATAAAAAATAAAAATGAATAAAAATCGAGCACACAAATATGCGAAAAGAAATAAAATGAATGCCCTAAAATAATCTATGTGAAATATAGTTCAATAAAACAGACAGTCGCAGATCACATCTTGTAGTTAAAAATTATCGGATGAAAAGACTCAAATAGATCAAAATGCGACTGCACGAAGACGCAAAAAATAATATGAGCACATCAAATTAAAGTACGTGTAATGTAGATTAATAAAATAATCAGTTGTAGGCCTAATCTTGAAAATATTCTTCATTGATTTTACGCGTGGTTAAGAAATCGATTCAACCAGTCTGTCTGTAAAACTTATATTTTATTCTAGACAAAACAAAATAAAGCTGCTTGCCTGAAAATTTAAAATGCATGGATAAAATTGGGGTATGAAAATCATTCATTAAAAATGGGAGCTCCAAGAAATTTCTATCATCTGAAAATAGCATCTTAAAATCCACCCCATCCAGCTTCGGTCTCATAGACAAAGGCTTATAGATTCTATCATTAAAGCGATTAAAAACTAGATTCTTAATTTCCCCCACATCATCCACCAGCACATCCCATGCTCTAATTGCAATGATACCATTTTTCCTAAATCGAAATTTAATGAAGGAATGAGAGAATTTTTAATTTATATCTCCTTCTATAATCTAACAACATCTCGATTTCAGCCTAATAAAATCTTCTTTGAAATGAAGTTTACGCCAAACTTGGTATTGGGCCTCAATCATTCTTTCTCTCATAACCGGACTAGGCAATTCCCCTTTGTCTGCGATTGATTGATCAAGGAGATTGAGATTTTTTATTACCTCTTCCACTAGATTCACTTTCTCAAACACCTTCAAATTACAAAGTTTCAGTTTTGCTTTAAACATATTCAATTTCTCTTTGAAAACAAACATCTTTTTACTAGTTATATTAGTTGAGCTCCACGCTTCTACGACCAATAGGAGGAACTCAGGATGATCAATCCACACTGAAAAGAACTTGAATGACTTCGGGCTCCAATCTAGAATATTTTCTATGATCATCACTAGACAGTGATCATATATGGCCTTGTTACCCACAAATTGACCTCTTAAACTCCATTTCTCAATTAAGCCTTCAGAGAGAAGAAGTCGGTCTAGTTTGCTCATTGAATCACCTGCTATATTGAACCATGTGAAATTGCTCCCCACAGTTGGCAGATTAAACAAATCCATATCACTAAGGAACTCATTGAAATATGATATTTCCAAGTTGATTGAGTAATCGTTACAACCTTTTCTCTCACTAAACCTCTTGATTGCATTGAAGTTATCCCCAAAACACCAATTGCCCGACTCAAAAGAAGCTTTCAGATTGATTAACTTTGCCCACATTCTTATTTTAGTGCAAAGAGAGCAAGAAGAGTAAATAGTTACCACATATATGAGAAATCCTTTCCATGATATCCGAATTCCTATAAACCTTCGCCTTAAAAAATAAATAGCATTTTGAAGGCCTTGGGCCTCGACATGAGTAAAATACATCCTGCTTTACTGATTTACCTCTTAAAAGACCACATAACATCAGGACTACCCCATGGCTTCTGAACCATGGACTCCTCTACAATATTCAATTTTGTCTCTTGCTGAAAACAAATATCCACCTTTTCTGAAATGATAAGCTTCTGAATGGACTTATGCTTGGAAACTGTTCTGGACTGGGCCAGCGCCTGCCCTACTGTCGGGCAGGCCCAAGCCCAATGACCAGTGAAGGCCCAACGAGGCCCAAAGTCGCCTCCGTGTCGGACACGTACCAATCCCCTTGGACATCAGACACGTGAGGTAAAGACTGTCGAGCAGAGGCATATAGCCCGTGGACACACCTCTCCTCGACACCAACGTGCTCCTCACCGCGAGGACACGTTCTCTTGTAACTTCCCACTCCCAAAAGAATCGGTCTACCCTACTCCCGAAGATTTAGGGACCGTTACACCAGGGCGAAGACCCCGTGCTGGCCTTCACAATGCCACGTAAGCCCTAGCAGTTACTTGGATTGGGCCTTGCAATCCAGCCCAGTGCAAGTGTTGCGATGAGAATCGAATAACAAGCTATTAATTAACTTGCATCACACTTCTTTAAATTCACAACCGACTTTGATTTATCCAAAGGAAAGGTTCAAGATTGAGAAAACCTAAAGGGGGGAGATCTAAGGTTCGGGGGTTGGTTACGCCTAGGGAAGGCATTAGCATCCTAAACGTCCGTAGTACTCTACGGGAACCTCTTGTTTAATTTGTGTTATGTTATGTTTGCTTGCTAAGGTAAATGCTAAAGGTAAAGACCTAGGGGTATGTATACTAAGTTTTGCTCGCCAAGGCGTCGCATCTTGCGCCTACGTATCTGACTAAAGAATCAGAGCAACCGTAGTTCACCTAACTAAGGGTGAAAGAGGAACCATTGACTATGGCCAAAGTTCCAAGGGGAAATGAGTGTGAGCTCATTTTATAGTTTTAAGAAACTCTCTAAGTCTAAGTTATGATGGGAAAAAGTGAGTTCTCATGATGATGAGAATCACATAGAGTTTATAAACTCTATCCTACTTCTAGTTATGACTCCATGGCTCTTATGAGGCCAGGAAAAGGGAAAGGCTCTAATGAGGCCAAGGTGGGATGATTGGTTTATTGACTTATGAGTCAACTGAGGGGAACTTTCCTTTGGAATAGTAATGAGGATGTGTCAAATGAAACAGGCAACCACAATTATAACAAGATAGTAGTCCACAAGACTTTATCAGAAAATATTTACAAGTCTCACTAAAGAGAGAAATGAAAAGTTAGTACCCAAAGAGGTTAAAAATTGAAATGAAATAGAAATAGTCTCGTCTTAATCATGATTTAATCGAGAAATCGATAATCAATGATTCTTGACTTTCATCGACTAAAAAGTGAATGAAGCTGAAATAAAAATAAAGTGGTCTCATATCAATCAAAGTTTTGTCGATTCAATGAAATCAACCAAACCATGAAGTTTGTTATGTCATCGACCAAAAATAAAGAAAGTGGAATCGAAATGAAAGATAAGATCGGTCTCGTCTTAATCAAGATTTAAATCGGTAAATCGATAATCTTGATATTTGACTTTCATCGACCAATAAAAAAGGGTGGCCTCATATTCATCAAGACTTTTAGTGATTTTGAATAAATCAACCAAGTCAAGATTTTTCTATATCATTGGCTTAAAATAAAGAAAATGGAATTGAAATGAGAAACAAGATTGGTCTCGTATTTAATCAAGATTTATATCGGTAAATCGATAATCTCGATATTTAACTTTCATTGACCAACAAAATAAAATGATGAGCCTCATACATATCAAGACTTTTTGTCATTTTGAATAAATCAACCAAGTCATGATTTTTGTAATATCATTGGCCATAAAATAAAGAAAATAGAATCGAAATAAAATAAAAGGTGGTCTCGTCTAAATCAAGATTTAACTCGATAAAATCGATATTCTTTTTATTAGACTTTCATTGACCAACCAAAAGGAAAAATACGGCCTCATACTAATCAAAACTTATTGATTTGAAATAATCAACAAAATTAAGATTTTTTTTATGTCATTGGCCAAAATTGAAAAAGAAATCTAAATAAAATCAAGAAGAAAAATGAAATGCATTAAAAAAAGGTTCAAGTGATTTTTTTCAAGAAACCAAAACAAATCTCTAAATGTTAGAAACTCATTTTTGAGAAATAAAACAAACAATAGTAAAAATAATTAATGAAAAGAATTTTGAAACTAAAATAAATGGAAGGTGTGTGCTGAGTCTTGTGAGGGTGAATTTGTAAAAAAATGGAAATCACTTGGGCTAAATAAAAGCTCATTATTCCTTAAAGAAAAGAAAACCGCTCAGTTAGAAATGAAAATAAAGGTTCAAAAGAGAAAAGTGAAACGGGTCCTTAGACCCCATCAGGTTATCAAAAAACACAAGAACATCAAGATTATCCATCAAAAACAGTGAGAAACAGGGGCAGTCAAAACAAGCTCACACAAACGCCACGTTTCACCTTCTCTGAGAACAAACTAAATCGATAAAAAAGGAAACTTGAAAAGGGGAGTAAACAAAAAACAACATGTTCAGATTCAACCTTCTCAATCTTGTCTTCACTCTGTCTCAAATCGCCTTGATTTATCACTATGCTCGCTCGCGATCTCTTCGTAATTTAGGTTTGTTTCTGTGATTCGATCTCATTTTATGTGGTTTATTTATGGTTTCACTGAATCTCTCTATTCTTTCTTCATCTCAAACTTCTTTGGCTCTGGTTTAATCTGAATGTGGGTTTGGGTTAAAATATGGTTGAGATGGGTTTGTGAGTGTTGATATGGGTTTTGTTTCGATGTTGTTGTGTGGTTGCTATTTGGTTTGAAGATGGAGGGTGGGTTGTTTGGTTTACGGCGATGAAACACGTTAACGGTGGTGAGGTTATTTGAGCAGAGGTTGTTTTTGGTGAGTGATGGTGCGAAGGCGTATTGAAGAAACAGGGGAAGGAAAGTTATGCGGTGATTCGGGTTTGCCGAAGAGCTTTCAAAGAAGGTTATGAAATGGGAGAGTTTTGTGGAAGGAGGATTGCGAGCGAGTAGAAAGCGCAGTGGTTGTGTTGGTTGGGGTAGAAGAAAAAAATGAAGGTTCTCATTCAAACTCTCTCCTTCTTTTTGTTGTGAATTCCTACCCCCCCCCCCCCTATAAACTTCATTCTCCTCTCTTTTTAAGCCATTCAAACTTGTCTGTTAAGTTTGTGTAGTACAATTCATTTGTCTTATTGCTTGGGATAAATCCCTTTCAAATGCAGGTTTTCCACAGATATGTTGTTGAGTTGTTTTCATGGCAGATTGTTGTCTTGGAGTGCAGGGGCTTGCGTGATAGCAGAGTGTTTGTCTGTTGTATTGTAGTTGTAGCAGAGCAGGTTTTGGTAAGGTTTTCGTACGGATCTTGGAGAGGCTTGGTCTTGGTGCAAGCAGAACTTTTGGAGCCTAGCGGTTTGTGGTTTGAACAGCAAGTTTTGGGTAATGGTAGCAAACGGTTTCATGGCCTTTTCCACCTTAGGATTTGAAAGCTTTTTTTTTGTTGTAATCAAAAGAAATAATTATCATGGGCCTAATGACTTTTTGTACATGGAACCATAATGGTAAAAAAAATGACTTGGGCTTTGGCATTAGAAATGTATTTGAATGTTTTTTTTTGTGAATTATGGGTATTAGATGGATGTAAAAGAAAAACAAATAGAGAAAAAGGATGATTAGTAACAAAGATTTTCATAAGAAAAGGATATTGTGGTGGATTAACAATGTATTCAAAATGAACAATGGATTGAAAAGTGGACATGGAAAATGTGGATGATGAAAGTATGCCTCCTTTTTTTAATGGCTTTTTGTAATGAAATAAAAAAAAAAAAATAAAAACAAGGATAAGAATAGTTATGGATATTAAAATAGGAAGTGGATAGTTAAAAAAGAAAATAGATTAAAATGGATAATGAAATTGGAAATTGGACAAAGAAAATGTGGATAAATGGACTTTTTATTGTGAATGGACATGAAATTGGATTAAGATGGATATTGGATAATGAAGTGAATTGAAAGATGGATTTTGGATAACGGATATGGATAATTGGATAAGAAAAACGGTTCAGGGAAGTGGATTAAATTGGAAATGAGATGTAGGATTGGATTAAGAAATGAAAGTGGGTAATGAAAAATGGATAAAACGGTTACGGGAATGGACATACGCTTCCACGCTTGCACAACACCTAAATCTTGCCAACTGCACTTGACTACCACAACTCCTGAACCACATAACCAAATACTTGCACACAACTTGAAATGTACCAACTGCTCTAGTCTCTTTGATGGCTTTACAACCTCAATTGAACTGAAACAGTACTGCACACACCATGAACCAGCTAGCCTTAGGAGACTCAACTGAACGATATTTGTCAATCATAAACTCCAAGGGTGAGAAACCCTAATCCTCGTCCCTTGAGTGTACACTTATGAAACAAATGACTGGATGAGGACCAAAACCCTGATTCAGAATCTCTGCCACAACCTGATAACCTGATACTGATACAAACCACTTGTTTGACCAAGATTAGGTCAAACTTCCACTGAATCTCAAACCACACCACACAGACCCTTAAACTGACGATCTTGCCTGCTCCTTGAGGAAGAACTGGTGATGAAAACAAATCACATTGGATTATTGAGGAGAGGATGTCTCTTGAAACAAAACCTGATTTACAAGTGAAACAAAACAAACAAAAACTGATAGAATGGTTAGTTAACAATGCATAGGTGATTGATCTATGATGCTCATGCAAAACATGTTATGACAACTAAGGGGTCAAAATTTTGGGTACAACAGTTGCCCCTATTTAAATAGCTTTACCGGATGACACGAGGGGTGGAAATCCTCGGGGCATCAAGGTGAAAGGTATTTAAATATAGCAAACTGAAAATTTTGCCCTTAGATGGAATGCATATGCTAAGGACAAGCAACAGACATGCGAATGCTGACATGCCATGTACTCTAATATGATGATATGATGTCATGATAGTGCAAAGGTGCAGACAAACAGGACACCGAAGGATAAAGAGCTATCAAACACAGGTGAGCTTCACTGGGGAAGAATGAAGGTTAGTATCCACGAGGAAGACTCAAAAGGGTTACAGGCTGACCAACAAAACCAAGGCTCACTGGGGAGACTCTGAGGCAACACTGGGGATAGAAAAATAAAGGGGGAAACCCTACAGATCCTCACTAGAGATAGGAGCCAGAAAGGTATTCTTCACTGGGGAAAGATCCAGGGAGATGGACGACAGGTTTATATGTGACCGGGCGACACTGGGGAAAAAGACACATTCTTACTGGGCACGAAACCAGAAAGAATACATGATCTCCACTGGAGGATTAATTTAAAATAAAGGACAGACATCCTACAAGAGAGTTTCTGGGGATTTCTTATACTGAAGAGTTAAAACGGGATCTTCAAGAAAAGCCAGAAAAGACAGAGACAAACTCTGTGTGTGCCAAATGATGATCAATCACAAGGACTTTCAAAGAGATATTGATAATGACTGAACTTCTGCTGGGAACCAGATTAAAGTACCAACAAGGATTGGACTCAGAAGTGACATGCCAAGAGATACTGATTTGAGTTGGATAAGACAACAATTTGATTTGGTTTGCCAGCAAGAACTGGAGTTGGACACCAATATGAGGTGGGATTTTGAATAATGAGTTCATATTCGACCTGGTTTTAAACAACGGGTTCACGAAAACCTGAAGTTTAGGTTCATATTTGACCTGGTTTCAAACAACTGGTTCACGATAACCAGAGGTTTAGGTTCACGATACCCTGATTTCAAACAACAGATTCACGATAATCTGAAGTTTAGGTTCATGATAACCTGGGTTCAAACAACAGATTCACGATAATCTGAAGTTTAGGTTCATATTTGACCTGGTTTCAAACAGCGGGTTCACGATAACTCGAAGTTTAGGTTCACGATAACCTGATACAAACAACTGGTTCACGATAACCAGAGGTTTAGGTTCATGATAACCTGATACAAACAACTGGTTCACGATAACCAGAGGTTTAGGTTCACGATAACCTGATACAAACAACTGGTTCACGATAACCAGAGGTTTAGGTTCACGATAACCTGATACAAACAACTGGTTCACGATAACCAGAGGTTTAGGTTCACGATAACCTGGGTTCAAACAACAGATTCACGATAATCTGAAGTTTAGGTTCACGATAACCTGATTTTAAACAATGCCAGTGATTACTGGACTTTAGGTATCCAATTGAGGAGATTAAGTATCAGATAGATTGGTACCGGGGTTGCATCAATGAAGATTAGACTTCCTGGGGAATACCCATTATGGTTGCAAAGAGGTTGAATAAAACCAGAGATAGATAAGTTTCTCATAAGAGACTGCCACCTATCGCCATAGAAAAACAAGCTTCTTCAAGAGATTGCTACTTGTTGTTGAGTATAAATTTCAAAGAGATGTTGATATTACAATACTACTGGAGGAATAATTATTTTCAATGAGGATCTGTAGAAGATTCTTCTACGAGACACAGTGCAAAATAAATGCACGTTCCAGATAGGCTCAGAAACCACACCTGCCAGGGATCAAAGTTCAATCTAGGAACAAGCTAGAAAGAAACGGTCAAACAAGACTCCAATTGAGGAATGAACTCAAATGGGGATTTATCTTATCCAGATGTGGAAAAGATAACTGAACCAACCATCATCCACGAGAATCAAACTCTGTGGGGAATTCAGAACAGAATGGGCACTGTATGCCTAGGGCTGACAACTCTATTGGAGTGAATCGACAAACCCAATCACTTGGGGAGATAAACGCCAAAGTGAACAAATACCGGTAAACACCAGGAAGATAGCAAAATGCTAAGATGCTATGCATATGAGTGCTTATGCCATGCTTATGCTTATGCTAACAAAACAGACAAAAGGAAGCGAGACTGGAGATGAAATAAACATCTCGACAAGGATACCCAGCCAAACTCATCAGATTGGACCATTGCTGAGGATGAATAAGTAGAATCACCAGGTCTACTTCACTGGAAAGAGAGTATTCCACCTGAGGTATAGCACCATGACTTCACTAGGATTGCCATCATGAGCTTGATTTCCTTACTGGAGGAAGAAGATCCATAGAGATTGGCCAAGCTCGACCGAAGTAACAATTTACTGGGAAGTTGGCAAAGGATATCACAAGAACAGGGTAGTTCTGCATCCTGACTTGTATGATGATCACCATAATAAACAACAGCTCTTGCAACATGTAATCTTCAAATCTTCTCTGCCCTAGATTACACGGTTTGTTGGGAGAAAATACCAAGAGGATTTTATAGAAGAATTAGCATACGAGATGCTTCAATATCTTCAAACTCTTAGATTTATGAATCTCGGCGTAACTGCCCCAGATTAACAGCACTTGCGCAACAGAGTCTTTGAACTTGCTCTTCAGACTGGTTGATCTGTGAAGGAAATTCCCCAGATTGATTGGCCCTTTAGAGACTTGTCAAATATCGACTTGACTGCCCCTGATTAACGGTGTTCGTGATACAAAATTCTCAGACTGTGGTAGATACCACTGGAGAAAAAAACTGCCCCTGCTGATGGATCACTGGAGTCCACACTTTAAACTTGTCATAAGATGACCTCAAGAAGGCTTGCCATAATATTCTGAACTTAAAGAATTCTGGCCCTGATTCGATAGCTCTTGGAATGGTGGATTGGCAAATACTTCCGCTTAGTTGCCCCTGACTGGCGTCCTTTATCAAATCGAATTCCCTAGCTGGCTACATTTGTTGGGATTTCTTTGACATTTAATTGTCTTTGCAAACAAGTATTTATCATTAAAAATTGGCAATTTCAATGTAAAATTCATGCAAGCTTTTGAAAACAAAGTTTTATTGATGAAACACACACAGTGGAGTGAGTAAAAACACACACAAATCTGGTCATTTACAGAATGAAAGATTTTGTGATCAACACACACAATTTGCAAAGATCATTAGGATGTAGTATGCTTTCAAAACAACCTTACCTCAATTAGGTCTTTTAAGGGTTATAACGTGGCTTGGTTCACGGTTTTATGAAACAAAGGATAAAGGCTCAAAGTTTATTTGTCCCCACCCAATCTTCGTGATGAACTCCAATCCTACGTTCAGTTAACTTAGGCTACACATTCAGATTCCCATAGGCTAGGAATTGAGCTGATGATAGTTGATGATGATTCAGACACTTTGGTAGTCATTGCTCCCTTGTAACATTTGGTTATCCTTTATTGCTGAGGTTTTGAGACCTCTTCTTGTCTTTGTTTGAGGTTATGAGACCTCTTCTTTGCTTTTGTTTGAGGTTTTGAGACCTCTTATTTATCTTTATGAGACCTCTTCTTTGCTTGATTGAGGTTATGAGATCTTTTTCTTTTCTCGATTGTTGTACAAACCTTCTTGTATAAGGCGAAGTTTTGGGCTTCCCATCTTTCTTGGCTTTTGCCTTGAAAGGGACTCGGCTTATTCTTCGATTAAGGATTTCTTGACGATCCTTCCTTATCTGTCGCTTCGGGAACAACTTGTACAACGCTTATTCACTTGATTTGAGAGTGCTGACTGGTGTCTTGCATGAAGCGTTTGCATTAGAATGCATAACCAAGTAAAACTGAGAACTACCCACCCCAAGGTTGAGATTTAAGGGTTTTTTGTGTAAGGAAAGAAAACTCCTACTTCTGGGCTCGAAGGGTTAACGAGGGATTATCTTCCTTATTTCTCCAGTGTTTAGGGATTGAAACAATGCCTTACATCCTTGGCAAGGTTTAATCGAAAGCATACCATAGCTATTAGGGATGTAATGTTTTCGTCATCCTCCCCAATCTTTGCTTAAACAAACAGTTTGATAAAGGGAAAGAAACAAGATAAGGACATTTTTTGTTTTTTCTTTCACAAAAATAAAAGTAAATGAGTGAAACGAATGGACTTAATCTAAAGATCCATAAACACTTCATTAATCTTGCCAATTTGAAAAACAAAAGCTTATAAGCAAATACAAATTCGAACATGCAAAGAAAAAGCAACAAAATGCTAAACAGTCAAAAGTTTGCCGGCTTCGGGGAACTGGAATTTCCTTCTTGATTTGCCAAGCTGAGATAATCGTCTTCAGAATTGTTTGTCGAGATCAGTCTGAGAATCATCTTCACATCCACTCTCGGAAATTTCTTCCATCTCAGAGCCTGATGAATCCGCTTGATTAGGTGAAGGGTTGTTGATTGTTGATTTGAATGAGAACATGTTGGAGTTAAGCAGAGTCTGAATCCTGTCTCTGAGAACATTACAGTCTTCAGTTGCATTCCAAAGACATACCCTGAATACTGTCATCTCTCTTTGCCAAGGCTGTTATAATCTGATCCAATTGGTTTCTCAACAAGTCGAAATCCGCTCTGGTCACAAACTGGTTCTACTCTTCTGAGTTCATGATCCTTCAAAAGCTACTTCAAGTCCAATGATGGCTTCAAGAAGTCAACTGGGTTACAGACAAGGGACGGATGAGACTCAAGGCTGAGAAATGCAAATGCAATGCAAATGTGCATGCAATGCTAATGCAAGCCAAATGGTTTCAAGGAACTCGAAGGCAAGTTACAAAAAATTTTGTGGAAAAACTGAAGTGTTTTGTTTCAAAATCCATGATCTTTATTGGTTTTTACAAAGGAAAAGGCATCAGAGTTTCTTGAAACCGAAGGGCTAACATGAATGAATGTATGCACAAACACACATATACGAGTATTCACATATTCACACATATGTACAGGGAAACAAATGAGGGCCTAGGTTTGAAGATCACGAGCATGGAGCCATGGTCTACCCATCCCCAAAAGGTGTATACTGTGGGTTTTCATCTGCAGAACAGGGTTCTAGAAAGGTCCCAGAGTCGACAACCCATCTTTCGGATTTTAAGGATTTCCCAGATGACTTGGTAATCAATAAAATTCTCAAGAAGATCTCGTCTGAGTGTAATATCGCGTGACAACCAATTCAGAAATAGACTTCATCATGGTCACCGCACTACATCCTAAAAAGGCTTAGTGGGGTTTGGTAACTACGGTTCTTAATATCACGGCTCCTAGGTTGAGAGTAGCACGTTTTCACGAACAGATTCGTTCAATATGACTAGACTCTCAAGAGGGCCTCAACTGAGTGATGGTGTCTCAATTCAACTTTTCAGGATTCGACTCCCTCAAACCCTCCTTGAATACCATCGTCATATCCTAAGTACACTCAAGTCCGGGTTAGGACTTATCTCACCACTCAATAGTAACACCCTGCACACAGAAGATCCCAAACAGCCAGATATACAGGTATACAGATATATACAGATATGTACAAGTATAGCAAACAAACATAAATAACATAAACAAAACATGGTGGGCTTAACCCTCAAAAATAACTACTCCCTAGTGAAGTCGCCATTTCTGTTGCAGTGAGAATCGGATAACAAGCTATTAATTAACTTGCATCACACTTCTTTGAATTCACAACCGACTTTGATTTATCCAAAGGAAAGGTTCAAGATCGAGAAAACCTAAAGGGGGAAGATCTAAGGTTTGGGGGTTGGTTACGCCTAGGGAAGGTATTAGCATCCTAAACATCCGTAGTACTCTACGGGAACCTCTTGTTTAGTTTGTGTTATGTTATGTTTGCTTGCTTGCTAAGGTAAATGCTAAAGGTAAAGACCTAGGGGTATGTACACTAGGTTTTGCTCGCCAAGACGTCGCATCTTGTGCCTACGTATCTGACTAAAGAATCAGAGCAAGCGTAGTTCACCTAACTAAGGGTGAAAGAGGAACCATTGACTATGGCCAAAGTTCCAAGGGGAAATGAGTGTGAGCTCATTTTAGAGTTTTAAGAAACTCTCTAAATCTAAGTTATGATGGGGAAAAGTGAGTTCTCATGGTGGTGAGAATCACATAGAGTTTATAAACTCTATCCTACTTCTAGTTATGACTCCATGGCTCTTATGAGGCCAGGAAAAGGGAAAGGCTCTTATGAGGCTAAGGTGGGATGATTGGTTTATTGACTTATGAGTCAACTGAGGGGAACTTTCCTTTGGAATAGTAATCAGGATGTGTCAAATGAAATAGGCAACCACAATTATAACAAGATAGTAGTCCACAAGACTTTATCAGAAAATATTTACAAGTCTCACTAAAGAGAGAAATGAAAAGTTAGTACCCAAAGAGGTTAAAAATTGAAATGAAATAGAAATAGTCTCGTCTTAATCATGATTAATCGAGAAATCGATGTCGCTCCCGGGATTTTCATCCTAGTACAAACGCGAAAGTGGCACCAAAACAGAGTCGCCAGCAATGTGTATTTGTCCCAAGAGAGGTAAAGGAAACACCGCATAAACCTGAAGAGAAAGGAAAGAGCATGGTCTTGCGACCAAGAGAACTAGGTTCGGGAGTCGGTTACGCAAAGGGAAGGTATTAGCACCCCCACGCGTCCATCGTACCCGATGGGATCCACGCTTGCTTGTCTCGATCAAAGGGTATCGTCGTCTGGATCTCCGCTGCTACTGGAAAGGGAAAGGAACGAGAACGGAAAAGAACAAAGAAACAAATATAGGGAAAATAAAAGAAGTGCTCGAATGGGCCCTACCCCACTGCCTACGTATCTCATCGGGAACATGAGAATCAGAGCGACGTAGTTCCCCTCAACGAGGGTCGCTTTGTTTGTGTTTTTAGGGAACGACTAATGTTCTAGCTTAGGTGTTGCAGGCTCGCTGGTCCGAGTGCGTTACCATCTTGCAAGAGAACGAGTAGGAGCACGTCCGTACGTTGAGAGTGAGTGAGATGAGAAAAGAATTCCCGAAGGAAACACGTTACTGTTGGTTTGAAGTTTTTTACAAGAAGTGATTTTTGCAGTTATTTGCAACTTGCATTGAACCAAAGTCTTAAATACAGGAACGAATACTTTCGCGCATCGCCCCCAACAGGACGTACACTAGGTATCCTAGAAGAATGAGAGGAAGCCCCTCGTTCTCCACTTCCCACATATAAGGCTCAAGCGCAATACACGTTAACCTTTATTAAGTGTTTTTTACTTTTGTTTTGAGATGAGAAGAGAGAAAGCGCAAGGGAAACTCTAAAAGGAAACTAAGAGTCCTAATGTTATCATGCATGGATGTCCTATGGTTAGTGAGGTTTAGGAGAAAAGACTGCCTAACCTAATGCTAATCCTACTCCAAGCTTAATCAAAAATTAAGTTAGACTAGGTAGCTCTAAAGGGAAAGAATCCAAGACTTGAACAAGTCTTGAGACTCATGGGATGAGAAAGAGTGAAAGAGAAGAAAAAAGAAGAAGAAGAAAGAAGATGAGATACAATAAATGGCAGCAAGCACATCATATCATAAATGTCCAACTCAAATCAATAATCATGTTTCAAAGATCAATGCAAAGCAACTCAAGTAAGCATGCAAAGATAAACATGAAAGAATGCAAACATACTTGTATGAAATGCACAATGAAGCATACATGTACTTCATAACAAAATGAAATGAGAAAGGCAAGATGAAAATCAAGACAAGTCAGAACCAATACCAAATTATCATCAACAATTCATGTGTGCAAAAGTGATTCAAAACATGAAGCATTAAGATCCAAAGAAGTTCACAAAAGGAAAGGTAATGGTATTCATCATACAATTCAAGCCAAATGCATTCAACTATGCTCAAGCAACATGAAAACCAAGTATAGAACTCAAGAGGCAGTAGCATATGCATCAATATCATATCAAAACCAAACTCAAGTCATACAAGTTCAAACATCAATCAACAACTTCAAAACATGCACCAAAGCAAACTACAAAAAGAGGACAAAGTTCCAACACTTAGGCATACTCAAACATGATTCAAACATGATCCACAAATTGAAAAAGTTGGTCTCAAAGGACCTCAACCAGGGGTAGGCATTATATCAAAAGCACATACAAAGAGCCAGCAAGAAACTCAAGTAAATGGACATGGTAAATCAACTTGTGCAAAGAAATGTCAAGATATGGTCATGCATAATTCACTTAAGCACAAAAAATCAAACATGCATCAAATGACATTCTAAAATTTTGAAATTTAAACTCAAATGATATAGATCAGAAGACAATCACATGTTAAAAGATCTCCCAAAAATTCACAAGTTAAACCAATCAAACAAATAAGCAAGGATCAAGTGAGAAACATGTATCAATATGCAAAAGAGGGGGAGAAAAATGCAATATGAAAAGGTTTTAAAAATGAAACAAAAATGTTTTTATGCAATTCAGAATGTCATCTAACAACTTCAAAAAGGATGAATTGAAAATGTGTTATAGATGAAGAGAACTAAAATCTACAATGCAAAGTATGCACATGTGAGACAATGCAAAAAGAAAAACAATTAAACAATTAATTAAGGCACCAAAAATAAAATAAAATAAGAAAATAAAATATGGAAAAATTTTATAAAACTAAAAAGAAGCTTCATGAATTTTTTTTTGTGATTTTTGGATGCATTAAAATGATTTAAAAAATTAAAATGCAAAACAACAATGAAAATAAAATAAAACAAATGAAATAGCAAAGGGGGTGCCATCAGTAACAATAACACGTTGCAAATGGAATGGATCAAAGCAAAGGGGGTGGAGAAAGTAAACCCAACACAAAAAGCCCAACAGCGCACCACATAATCTCATGGAATCCATTCAAACAAATCAGACTCAATCACAACCACACAATTAATCCAACGTATGCCATCAGTCAATGGAATTAAAAGGTAAACATGATCAACGGACTTGATTCACACTCACACCATAGTTATCATACACACGCACGCACCAAACCTAATCAGAAATTAAAAACATCACGTGAACCTCACACGCACATTTTAATGTGCTGGCTAAATCTCGACCACAAGATTAAACATATGCACCAGATTAAATCACACATTCAAATGGAAAATAAGATCAGTGGCTAGGACTAAGGCACACGATACTAATTGTGGACTAGCAAGCACACAACCATCAAAATAAAAATAAACTCAAACAGACGTGGCAAGCTGAGACCCGTTAGATCCAAAGAACGGACGGCCAGATTGCTTCTTCTTCATTCAAATCTCCTCGCCGGACTGAACACAACCAGCCGCCGGAGCTAGGGCTCCGGTCACCCTCTCCGGTGAGCTGCTACGTAAATTTCTCCAAAAATTGCATATGCGTACACCATTTTGACCAGAAAAACACGAGGATCAAGAATATCCAGTCCATTTTATCAAACAACCAACAAATAGTGCAAATCGAAGGAAAGAAAAAATAGATCCAAAACTTTAAACTCAAAATTCATCCATGATACACGTCCAAACTTCAAATAAAATAGATCAACATGCTCAGTGAAGTTCACAGATCATTATGCACACTTAAAATTTGAGTTCTATGATGGTGAAAATTACACTAACCTGAACCTTGAAGAGCTTAAAATACACCAAGAAATCCCTCCAAAAACTGCAGATCTACTCCTTGGAACCTCTAGATGCAAAATAAATGCAACTAGAGCTTGAAATCGTGCTAGATCTTGAGATTTAAGTTTGAATCCTCTTGAATGGAGCTTGGTGAAATCCTCAGTATGAGCTCAAAATAGCAGTTGATTCTTGCTCTATTCTCTTCACTGATCAAGAATGTGAAGAGAAATCTCCAAGAAACTCCAAGGGAAGTGAGATTCGAAGAGAGAAAGTATGAGAGCAAAAAACCAAAACTGTGCAAATGAGAGTCTCTGCCCTAGCTGTGAGGGTATGAGTAAGCTTATATACTCTCCATTAGTTCACTGATTAGGATTAAGAAGTGATTAGAACCTTGGTTAATGAGATTTGGATGAAATTGCAAATTTGCATTTTGTACCACCACCACTAATCCACACGTGATAAGCCCTTGCCACAAGCATGATTCACCTCCAATTTACTTATTGATCACCTCTGAAATGAATTTGGGCCTTGTACTTGCTTGGTTTGTAAGTTTTGAATCAATTTGCATTTTTGAACTTTGTGAAAATAATGAGAAATATGGCATGAAATAATTTGATTCAAAAGCCAAAAATGATCCTCTTGACTTGTATTTTGATGTTGTAATATAAAATGAACCAATAAAATCAAATACAAGTCCATTTGTGCCAAAATGCCAAAGGTGGAAAAATGGAACCATATGAAAACCTCAAAATGCACCTTGCCATCTTTTGACCATAACTAGAGTTCCACAAATGATATGGAGATGTTCTAGTACTTTTTGGAAATGGGAGAGAAAGATATTCAACTTTCATGTTGGAGGAAAATTCATTTGGAGCTTCCTTGATGATGAAAAGTCAAGTTGAATGTGGTGGAAAAATTGCCAAAAATGGAAAGTTTTCATTATAGGTCATTTTCCAAATTTAGTAACTTTTGCACAAACTCTTGATTTTTGATGAATGATGCCATCCATGCCATTCTTTGACCAAATAAAGGTATATGGACTTGATAATCATGATTTGAACCTTTGCAAACCCATGGTTGACTTTCCTTTTGAACTGTTGACTTTTGCTTATTACACAAGTAACTGATCCATTGAACATCTTCCTCAAAGAACCAATGACCAAGATTCCCTCCATGAACACTTAAGAACATAAGGAATACCATGAGCTCAAGTCTTGCCCAAAAAATAAAAAATAAACTGATTTTAGGTCAAACCCTGATTTTGGCACCCTCTGGTTAGGAGGAAATAGCACATCCTCCAAATCCAAATTCCTCTGAATATGTTGTGTATCCTCTCAAACAATGATGGGATATGCCCTTTGGAGATGATAAAGACTCAAAGAGTTTGCCCATTTGAAGGTCAAATCCCAACCTTAGACTGCCTTGTGTAGGAGATCATGCATTGTCCAATCCTCTTGATGAACTCTCCTCTTCCCATGACTTGTGAAATCAAATGGAGATGATACATGATGTAAGAGATCCTTGAGGCTTGTGAGAAACACTTGGTCTTCTTCTTTGGATGATCAAACCCCTTAGAGAATCACCTGATCACATGCCCTTATGCAAGGTGCAATGCTAAATGCTTGATGTTTTATTTTTCTATGCTTGAATGCAATGCAATGCAATGAAAGCTCATACTAAGAGATATGAAGAAAAGAGAGGGAAAATTTTGGGGTATTACAGCTGCCCCTATTCAATCACTGTAGACCTGAATGGATGATAACGATTGTTGTCATACTTTCAAGGTATGGAGAGATTGAATACCAGAAATAACCCAAAAGTTTGCACTCTGCAGGGAAGAAGAAAAGGGATATAAGCCCAACCAAACGAACTCTGCTTGAATAAAACCCTGGTGATGAATAATACCACTGGAAAGATGTCTTTTATACAACGTCGGATGACTACTGGCTTGCCACACTACGGGTGGACCTTAACAACGTCTTTTGTACAACGCCAGACGACTACTGGCCTGCCACACTACGGGTGGACTTTAACAACGTATTTTGTACAACGCCAGACGACTACTGGCCTGCCACACTACGGGTGGACTTTTAGCAATGTCTTTTAGCACAACGCCAGACGACTACTGGCCTGCCACACTACGGGTGGACTTTAGCAATGTCTTTTGTACAACATCAGACGACTACTGGCTTGCCACACTACGGGTGGACCTTAACAATGTCTTTTAACACAACGCCAGACGACTACTGGCTTACCACACTACGGGTGGACTTTTGCCAATCTACGGTTGGACTTTGCACGTGAATTGCCACACTACGGGGGACTTTTGCCAATCTACGGTTGGACTTTGCAGCTGAATTACCACACTACGGGGGACTTTTGCCAATCTACGGTTGGACTTGCTGAAGAGTTGCCACACTACGGGGGACTTTTGCCAATCTACGGTTGGACTTGCTGAAGATTTGCCACACTACGGGGGACTTTTACCAATCTACGGTTGGACTTACTGAAGATTTTCCACACTACGGGGGACTTTTGCCAATCTACGGTTGGACTTAACTGCTGAGACGCCACACTACGGGTGGACTTTTTCCAATCTACGGTTGGACTTTGCCTTGCTTTGCCACCCTTGGATAGTCTTTTGCCAATCTACGGTTGGACTTAGCTGCGGTCTTTTAAAAGGAGTCAGACGACTACTGACTTGCCACACTACGGGTGGACTTTTGCCAATCTACGGTTGGACTTGCTGATGATTTTCCACCCTTGGATGGTCTTTCGCCAATCTACGGTTGGACTTTAAAAATTTTCCACCCTTGGATGAACCTTTCGCCAATATACGGTTGGACTTTAAAAATTTGTCACCCTTGGATGGACCTTTTGCCACTCTACGGTTGGACTTGCTGATGATTTGCCACCCTTGGATGGACCTTCCGCCAATCTACGGTTGGACTTTAAGAATTCCAATACTGGACTACTCTCTACATCCATGTCAGACATCTCTGCTGACTCTGCTGAGGAACAAAAATCAATGATTTGATCTCAGAGACTCCTTAAAGGATAATATCTCTGTGGAGAAAGAATGAACAATCTGTCTGCTTCGAACTGTTACGCCTGCCAAAAATAAATTGAACTTTGAAATATGGGGAAATGATGATTCTGCCAGGAATTACTTCATCTGTTTGGGGATGAATTCTGGTCACGGCAACTCCGCTGGGGATGAGAATTTCTTGAATGACATCCTGCTGGGGAAGAAAAGTCATTAAAACTCTGCTTAAGGATCTATCAAACCCGAGGAGAATATGCTAACACTCTGCTGAGGAATAGATTCTGTTGATCAATAAGCCTCTGTGGGGACAGAACAAATCAGCTGGGGAGTATTGTTGACAAGATTCAAAGCTGAACTCTGTGGGGATACCATTACCAGAGATACGATCTTGCTAGGAATCAAAGCTACTCTGTCGGGGATGTGCAAATCCTGGTTAGAACATGTTCTGCTGCCACATGCTGGGAGAGAGTCCTTAGGTCTGCTGGGGAAACCCAAAGCAACTCTATTATAGTCTGTTGAGGAATACGACTGTCAAGCTTAGGATAAGTACCACAATGCCCCATGCTAGGCGAACTTTCCGTTTGACGATTCCGTTGGGGATGATGAGTTTATAACCAACTCTGCTGGAGAAAACCGCTTTAAAGCATCTCATGCTGGGGAATGCCTTTCGAGAGGATTTTACAGAAGACTAAACGTCCTCAAACTCTACTGGGGATGATAGATCTGGAACATCTCCTGCTAGGGAAAATCAAAATGCCCCATGCTTGGGAAGGTCAACAACTTGCTTCCTGCTCCATGATACAGGACTGATCTGAAGGGAACGTCCTAAGAGGATTTTACAGAAGATTAAGCATCTTCAAACTCCTGACGACTTCACTGGGTATTAATCATCAACTTCGGTGTCTGCGAAGCAACTCTACTGGGGATTCGCAACCGTTATCGACACAGAAAAGTTTGTAACTGTTGGAAGTACTGAATGAGAGAATCGACTTAATAAGATGCAACATTATCCAGTTGAACTCAATTCACTGATATCGAGATGTCGTGAACGACCGTCGACCGAATGATGGACTCAATCAGTAAACATTATGACAAAAGGGTGACAAGTGAATCCTTCCTTGAACATGATTACCCCAGTCTCCTGCGTGGGAATAAGTGATTTATGCTTGAAATCATCTGAATCTGCAACAAAAGAATATGCATACGTGCCCTAGGATATGACTTCTGCAACTGAGAACATCTAACGTTAAACCACCACTTATTGGGAGAAAGGTTTCAATACGTCTCTTGCTGGTAACATTATTAATGAAGCCTGCTGAAGACAGGGACCACAAATGCCTTGGGTTGGAATGCCCCTTTGTTTCAAACCTTTTGGCTGATTGGCCGCATATACGTGACCAACAATTTTTCTTCACTTGCCCCAGACCAGTATGGTCTGCCCAAAGAAATTGTCTCAAGAGGGCTTTACAGAAGACTTGACATCCAAAACACCTCAATGTCTTCAAACTCTTGGAGACATTCGTCAGATCTCGACATAACTGCCCCAGACTGTGTGGCCTACAGAGGAATCTTGAAGTAATTGCCCCAATTTCTGAACTCTAACAAGATTTCTTGATGTGATTGGCTCAGATGAGGTACACCTTAAAGAGATGGTTCGACGTGACTGCCCTTGATCGACTACGTCTTAGCACAACTTGTTGGAAAAGACCCCGCTCAACAAAGTTTCTTGAGGAAGTACCACTGGATGCGGCTGTCCTTTGGGAGTTTCAGGATTCTCAACTCGACAAGATTAAGCTTCTGGACTGAATTTCCATGTGTAAACTTCTTTTGATGTCAAACAACAGTATGCAAGCAGAAAATGTTTTAATCTGAGAATGAAAATTCTAATGCAACACACATGTTAATCTTGAAGTCTTACTGAAAAGATGTCGCAAAGCTATGAACGAATCACTGCTTAGGATACGACATTGATTTTTTTGAATGAAAGAAAACATGCACATGCAATACCAACAAGATCTTTTAGCATCACTCATAGGAGTCAGGAACATTATCTCTTGGTAGTATGCTTTTGAAATAACCCTGTTTCAATTAGGACTTTTGAGGGTTGTATCGTGGCCTGGTTCACGGTTTTGAGAAAAGTTTTAAGGCTCAAAGTTTATTAGTGCCCACCCATTCTTCGTGATGTTCTCAAGTCCTACGTTCAGCTAATTTGACACAAGCGTTCGCCTCTCAAAAAGATTTTTTGATCTTTAAGGAACCCATACACTAATGGTTTGACACCTAATGAGGCTTTAGAGTGACAGTCACCCCTTTGTCTTTTGCTCGTAGTCACACGACTTTGTTCTTGCTCGAGGATTTTCTTTTGTAATCCTTTCGTTTTTCACTTTCGCATTCTTTTGCCCTCTTTTTTTTTATCCCTAATTTTTGCCTGGACTGATTCTTTTGAATCTTTGGATTTTGAAGTCCAACGGGATGCCCTAACTTCTGCCTAAGTCGCTTGTTTTTAAGTTTCAACTTAGCGGGCTTTTATTTTTTTTTATTCTTTTTTTCGGAAAAAATCGTGTGACACTGGCTTGTCTTGACTTTGTTGAAAGGGTTGTGACTACCTCACTCCTTGATTATTGATGGATAACCATTGTGGTTTCACATCTCTTATCCTCTTGACGGTGGAATATAAGGTAATGGATCCTCAGATGCACACTCCTTTTGAAATGTGAATGCTCGGTCAAATTAACTGACACCTACCCTTGTAGCGAGCGATTTTGGACGCGGTTCTTAAGCGTTGGTCGCTCTCTGCGGTTGAGCTTACTACAGGTCGATTCATTTTTTATCCTATTAAAGCTGATGAAGGAAGGGAAATAGATGTCTCAAATTAACCCTGCTTTGCATACTGAGTTTAAACAGTGGTCTGTTAGGTTACGAATGCTATCAATGTGGGGGGGCTTTGTACTAGTTATTTGTATTTTCGCCAATACGGTTTTCTCTCTTTCTTGGATTTTCTGGCGGGGAACGAGGATTAGGGTGTTAAGACTGATGCTTTTGATGGATACATGAGAGTATGGGATTTTGGGTTTTTGTTTAGTGTGCTCGCTAAGATTTTTCTTTCAATCTTATGCCTACGTATTCCCGTTTACCGAAACAGGGAAATCAGAGCGTTCGTAGTTCCTCCTATTCTATGGGAGGAAATGGTATTTGGTGTCTTGTTCAAAGCCCAAGACGTGAAGCGAAAGGTGGTTTGTATCTTGTTCAAAGCCCAAGATGTGAAGCTGAAAGTGTTGACTTTAGAGAGAATTTGTCATCTCTAAAGAGGGGGTTGTATGTCACAACTGTTGGGTGACTGACTGTAAAGGAGGATTACTTTAATCGGGATTTGTGAATCCGGCAATGCCATAATTTCCTTTATAGGGGATTTTAACCTGAAGGAGAAGACTTTAACTCAGTGTAGAGCAATGCCATCTTTCCTTAGGAATTCTCATGCTAAAAGAGGGACATTGGCATGGATGTAGATGATCCAGAGGCTTGCCGCTTACAGCAATTAGATGAAAGGGAAGGAGTTGTTGATGTTTGTGTACTGTGAACGAGGCACAGTTTTGATGCTAAAAGGTTAATTGGATTAACCAGTGGTTTTCTTATATAAAGCCTAAGAGGAGGCTAATATGTGTCTCGTACAAAGCCCGAGAGAGAGGCTAAAAGGTTTTGACTCGACGATGAAGTCTTTTGGTATCTCGTATAAAGCCCGAGATGGAGGCTGTTGTTTATTTGGCTCAATAAGAACCTTTTTGTATCTCGTATAAAGCCCGAGATGGAGGCGAAAAGGGTGATTGACTCAACGAGGGAGTCTCTTTATGTGTCTCATACAAAGCCCGAGAGAGAGGCTAAACGTTGTTTGACTCCGTTGGGGAGAATCATTGTACAAAGCCCAAGAGAGAGGCTATGGTTACTGTTTCAGTTAAGTGACAGGTCTAGTATACTGATTTTAAAGAGAAAATCAGTTCTTATATGAGCAACACTGTACTCGAGGATTTGATTCGAGGATCCGGGTTATTTCTGTTCTTTAAGGAAGCGGGAAATCCGAAGGGCATTGAGATTGTCCGTGTCTACGGGTTTTCTTCCTATTTTTGAAAAGTGCTTGAGAATGTCTTTGAGACTCAAGGAGATTAGACTGTCCAAGTCTAGAGTTTCATCTTTTGCACTATGCTTTGAGAAACAGTAGTAGACTCTTTGAAAGGATTGTTCTATGCAGATGACTAATTTCTGTTCCTATACCTCTAGGAGGTCGTCGAGACAATTTTTACGAAGCCCAAGAGGAGGCTGGAAACTTTTAAGAAGCCGAGAGGTCCTTATACGAAGCCCAAGAGGAGGCTATCACTCCCGGAGGAAGAGATCATTATACGAAGCCTAAGAGGAGGCTGTGAATACTTCTAAGAAGCCGACGGGTCCTTGTACTAAGCCCAAGAGGAGGCGGGGTTACTTTTAGGAAGCCTGTGGGTCCTTGTATGATGCCCAAGAGGAGGCCGATGCTTTTAAGAAGCCGATGGGTCCCCAAACCCCGAGAAATTCAAGGCAAGCTATTCACAAGGAATAGATCAAGTCAGGAAAGTTCGAGAATTTGGAAGAAACTCAAGAGATGCCATTCACGGAGAAAAGATCATCTCTGGGGAGTAGAGTTTCTTGACAAATGCTTTTAAGAAGCATGTGGGTCCCCAAACCCCGAGAAGTTCAAGACATGCCATTCACCGAGAATAGATCAAGCCAGGAAAGTCCGAGAATTTGGAAGAATCTCAAGAGATGCCATTCACGGAGAAAAGATCATCTCTGGGGAATAGAGTTTCTTGGCAACTTCTATGAGTGACAGTCTATGAAAGGGTTCACAGAGAATGTTGCCTTTCATATCTCCATATTGTTTAACCCCAAGAAGAGGGAAGAATGTGTCTGGTAATTCTATGGGGATCTAGTTTAGACTATTTCTAAGAGTGATCAACGGGCTTAATGCTAGACGTAGTTGCCGGGGAAACTCTAAATATCTATACTAGTATTACACAGTTGATATGAGTTTATGAAAGAAGACTTACAGTGAAACAGCCCCACAATACAGTTATATGTATATGAAAGCGGTAAATGAAAGCAATAACCACTTACTCGGTTGTAGAGCTTCCATGCTGTTTGGTTAGTTGTTCAACAAAGAAAGATTGAAAACAGCAGTATATTCAAAATCAAAGGAGAAAGTGCTTTGAAAAAGAAAGATTTTAGGGCTTACAGCTCAAGGAGAGGCACATGGTTTTATCAATGATTGCACTGTTTTAATTTGTACAGAGGGACTTATACAAGTGACTGAGGCCCAAAATGTTTTCTGTACAAGGGGGTTGGGTCTTACACTCTAATAGAGGCCCAAAAGTTTTAAAGAAAAAGAGTGGGGCTTATAACACGAGGGTAGACCCAGATGATTTTTCGTTAAAAAATGGCGATCGCGCCGAGGTTTTCTTTTAACGCGAAGGGACTTATACAATAAGTGAGGCCCAAAATGTTTTGGTTAAAAGGGGGTTGGGTCTTACACTCTAATAGAGGCCCAAGAGTTTTGAATGGGTCTTATAGCTCAAGGAGAGGCCCAAGGTTATTTTTCAAAAGGCGACGATCGCGCCGTTTGTTTTTTATGGTATCGGGACTTATACAATACACTGAGGCCCAAAAATGGTTTGGTCAAAAAAGGATTGGGTCTTACACTCTATTAGAGGCCCAAATGAGTTTTAAGAAAAGAAATGGGTCTTACTACTCGAGGGTAGTCCCAATGTTTGTTTTTCAACGGATGATGATCGCGTCGAAATTTTTGAAATACAACGGGACTTATACAATAAGTGAGGCCCAAAATGGGTTGTATTTACAAAGGATTGGGTCTTACACTCTATTAGAGGCCAAAAAGTTTTAAAGAAAAAGAGTGGGGCTTATAACACGAGGGTAGGCCCAGATGATTGGTTTGGTTGGAAAAGCTCTCAAACTCAAAACCCGATAGTTACCTTGCTAAGAAAGGCATTTTTGCCAAGAGAAAGAGATTTTGAGAAAGGCAGGTGTTGTAGGCCTTTGGTGTACTTAAACTGAACACAATTGAGCTCTATTTATAGTAGAGCAAGTTTGTTTTGGGGTCCACAGTGAATGGCAACTGCAACAGGTGTTTGTTCAATGTTGGCCAATGGAAATCCAAGTCTCCTCTAGCCATTGACTAGAGGTTAGGGCACAGAGCTTTGGTTCCCTTAGTCTTGGATAAGTCTTGACTGATTTCAGATGAGAATGGCTCAGTCCATGCCACCTTGATACTTCCATTGAATGCTTCAATCCAAATTTGGAGTCTTGTCCCTATTTTGGCCATTCTAGGTTCAACATGCTATTTCTTATTCCATGGACTTTGGAGGCTTGGCTCAGTGATTGTCCCCTTTAGATTCAATCCTCAGATGTGTCCAAGTGGATAGGAGCATTTGAATTTGGCTGATTTTGGCAAATCGAGCAAAATTGCAAATTCTGCCTTGCCTTTGACAGATTTCAGCAAGGCAACTTGCCAATGTCATATCTCATGGTGTAAGTTGAATTTGGTAATGTTCTTGACCATTTTGGAAAGCCCTTACATGATACAACAACTGTTTGAACATGTTTGGTTTTGATCTCTTTTGAATCCAAGTGAAAAATCCCCCTACATTTGGCAAAAAGTAAGGCAAAATCTGACTTAGTGAAATTTTCACTAAGTGTTGGAACAAAGTGTTTTCTCTTGATTTTGATCACTCCATAACTCAAAATCCATGAGGAATTTGGACATAGGTCAGTATGAAGCTTTTGTAGAGGGTAATGTGATCTACAAATCAAGCTTTGAATGGGGCACAATGGCCTTGTGGTTTATGAATTATGGTCCTCCAAAGTTGGTGCATTAGTGGCACTTTTTCATGACTTAGAAAAATTTCTAAGTTTTATGGTTACCCCTTTTTCAAGTTATCCCACTTTTCTTGATTTTTCTTGATGAATGATGATTCAAATCATACATTAACATCATTTTAGGGCTAAAAATCCATTTTGGTGAAACATCTCAAAAAGTCAAAGTTGACTTTTGTGCACAGTTGACTTTTTATCAGATGAATTCCAAACTGTGCAATTCTTCAGGAAATCATGTCCTTGACCTTAATAAAACTTGATGGACATGTTCCATGGGTGTCATAGGGTATATTGAGGCATGTCCTAGGGTTTGGGAGCATGTCTTGGTCAAAAGTCAAAGTTACAGTTGACTTTCCTCTTAAAACCCTAATTGTGGTGCAGATGAAATTGAGACTTGTTGCTCAAGCTTCTTGGATTAATCCATTATTCTAAATGGATCAATATAGTTCATTAGAGACCCTCAAATCATGTCTTGAGGTCTTGGCTCATGATTTGCCCTAAAAGTCAACTTAGGGGTGAATTAGGTCAAGAAACCCTAATTCCTGATTTTTGATGAATGCATCCCCTGAGGCAAAATTGACTTGATGATTGGGTCCATGAGGTTCCATGGAGTATATTAGGTTATGTTTTGGATCATTGGCTTGTGCCCAGATGAAATATTTCCATCTGGAGGCCCTGGTCGACCAAAACCCTAATTTGGTGACACTGTCGATCTTGAGACTTGATCCACCTAGAAGGGAGCAGCCTTGTGCTTAATCCTTGAAGTGGGAGTCCTTTTGATTCATTGTGGATGTTTGAGAGGTTAGACAAGTTGAAGATCATGTCATTCCTTGATTGACCCTTTGTCTAAGCACCTAGAGAGGGCTTGAAACCCTAATTTTGATTGTGGTGAATGCTCAACAATTCCTTGAGGAGATTGATGACGCATAAAGGTACTTCCATATTGTGATGGTGATTAACATAATGATGGAAATCTTAGTGGTTAAAATTTGGGGTATGACAGATGCTTTTCTAGCCTGCTTTGCTTTGCAACATTCCTCACACACCTGACTTGGTTCTTTCACCTGAGGTAAGTCATACACTTCTGAAGTTTAGATGCCCATAGCTATGATGCCACAACCAATTATTGTCTTCTTCTGTAGTCGAAGCAAGACACTTGTGATCAACTGGGTTGATATCTACTTTGAAGGTCATGTTGTCTTCCAAGGGTGCCTTAAGTATCAGTTTGTTGTCACGATGATACATCTTCATATGATTCTTTTCTATTTTCATGTTGTACCCTTTTGTAAGTAATTAACCTACACTTATCAAATTACTTGTCATCGATGGTACATACAACACATCAGTGATGCTGGCTTTTCCACCATCCTTCCTGACAACAGAAATATCTCCTTTTCAATGTGATGCGATGTGCCTGCCATCTGCAAACTTTATCACTTTCTAGACTGATTCATCTAGCATGGTGAACCAAGTTTTATTGCCAGTCATGTGGTTACTACATCCTGAATCCAAGTACTACATGTTGGTTTACTCAGTGTTTAATTGAGTGTTGGCCATGAATATCACATCATCAGAATAACTATCTTCAGCATATACATACTGCACTTAATCATTATCTTTTGCTCGTGCTTCCTTATTTCTTCGACAGTCTCGAGCATAGTGACCAAATCCTTAACAGTTGTAACACTACACCTCCTTCATGTCAACTTTCTTCCTAGAATACTTGTTACTCATGCCTTTCTTGATCAAATCAGAGTGATTTTCTGAGTTCTTGCTTAATTTTTCATCATTGGGGAGATTTTTTCCCTTATCTTTCCCAAATTTCTTGATAAATCTTGCTTGTATTGTCTATTCAGCCACTTTCTCCCTTTCTGAGTTCCTCCGCTTCAGCCTCATCTCATGAGCCTCTAATGAATCTTGAAGTTCTTCTAACTTCATCTCAGCTATGTTCTTGGACTCTTCAATTGACACTACAATGTAATCAAACTTTGCAGTCAGAGATCTCAACACCTTCTCAATCTTCTGCGAATCGTTGATTGATTCACCGCACGACATCATTTGGTTCGTTAGCAACACCAAACCTCAAAGATATTTTGAGTCCGATTCATCTTCATTCATCCGAGTCATCTCAAATTTCTTCCTCAACGTCTGTAACTTCACCCTTTTTAGTTATTTATCTCCGCCATACAAGCTTTTCAACTTGTCCCACGCTCCTTTCGCCATTTCATTTTCGATAATCTTCTCAAACACATTAGAATCCACACACAGGTGAATCAAGAACAAACCTTTTCCATCTCTCTTCTTCGTTCCTTGTGTGCAACTTACTGATCATCATCTACATTCGCTTCCAATGCCGGTACTCTATCATTCACGATTTCAGACACATCTTAAAATCTAAAATGACCTTCATCTGCATAACCCATCGTTCGTAGTTCTCCTCTTTGAAAACTGGTAGATTCGTTGGAAATTGCGTTGATGTTATTGTTCTGTTTGTCATTACAGATTCTCTCTGAATCGTAATCGGTCTCCTTGATACCAATTTGTTGGAAGAAATATTTTCAAGAACGATGGAAGACAGAAAAGAAGAAGAGGGGAAAGAGATAAAACTGTAAAAACTAAATTACGAAAATAGGATTGAGTGTTGTTGCTTTTTTACATCATACAAGACCCTTTATATAAGCAACTAAAGTCCAAACTCAAACTACACAAACTGACCCAAGTCCAAAACATACAACTGACCCTTAAATCTCAACTAACTGCTCCAACTCAATCAAATATTAGCTTTTTGACAAAACACTAAATTACAACTTCTAACAAACATCTCCAACTTCTCTCACTCACATATATGTCCCTATTATCTCTCCATTACGATTTCTAGATAGCCTATTCTGACGACATGACTCTTTTTCTTTTTTTTACCTATCCAACACATATTTTCAGCGTGATATAATTTCTTGATTTAATCTTTAGACACTTTGCAAATTGCTTCTACTATGGATCCATTTTGGAGAATACAGAAAGATTGACTCAAGGATGGGATGTAAACTTATCCAATGATCCATGTTTATGGATATTCGAAAGCAGGAGATCCAAAATTTGATTTTCTAAAGTTAGTTGTTTATATATTATTATATTATGTGTATTTATTTATTGTCTTAGTTTAGACTATTTACAAATTACTCAAAATTTGTTTGTTATGCTAGATTTTTTTCGCAAATTTTGCATAAAGATAACTTCTAACAAACTTATGTGATGCAGAGAATAAAAATGTCAACGTGGGCATGCGACGTACGATAGGTTGCACTTGGAAAATAGATGTTGTGTGTAACTTTTACCATCCCCAAAAGCATAGCATTTGTGAATACTGCAGTTAATACATAACAATTTCTTATATTGTCATTGGACGCAGTAAATTTTAGACTATTTCTTATTGCATCATATATATTTTTATCGCACCGTACGATATTTCATAAATATTTTTTATTTTTGAAGATATATTTTTGGACGCACACCATTTCTGTATAAACGTTGACATATTTCAGAAATATATTTCTAAAATAATTTTAAACTTTAAACAGTCAGAAGCATTGCTAATTAAGACACCGTAAGCATTGCTATCCCATTTTAATAAAAAATCAAAATTACTCCTAAAATTTTAAAATGCAACTCCGAACAGACATACGTAATCAAATTCGTTTTTGAGTCAGGTTCAAAGGTTATGCTAAAAAAAATGTCTGGACGCTGTTTTAATTAAAAACGCGTCAGATCATTCTCCTTTCTCATTTTTCAAAATACTCTCTCAAAACATAACTCTCAAAACCTCTCAACTCACATTCTCTAAAACTCATTCAACTCACTTTAAAGTTTCTACCAGCAACATCCAATCAATCAAAGAGCTCCCTTAACATCAAATTAAACTCACATTTGATAAAGTTTTTATTTTTCTATACTTTTTATTTCTATATACATTTGTAGAAATTGAGCATTAGGGTATATAATAATTAATTTATATATGCTATTTAAATGAGCAATGTGTTTGATATGTAGTTTAAATGAATAACACATTATTTTAGATGTTGGAAAGGATTGCATTTCTGCCATTGTCGTTCATCAGAGTTGCAGAACGTGACGGAGATGCATCTTAGGAATTCTTCAACATTTAGATTTCCAGAATCCAGAGATACATTTCCGGATTTTAACTGTTTGTATTGTTTGACTTGACTTTATTGTGCTTCATCTATATGATACTTGTGTGGTTTACTTATAGGCATTATGGCTGATAAGAAAGATAGATTAAGGTACGACAGAGTTGTGGAGTATGCTTTGGTTCAGAGGAAAAGAGCTCAATCATCGCAGACACCTACCGTTTCTAGCCAGGTTGATTCAGAGGTGTCAACTTATAGGGCTTATGCATCTCCGCCTTCGCCTTTTCGTAGGAGACAAGTGTCACCTACTAAGGCACCTGAGGCACCGCGCAGGCACCCAAGGGGTTTGGAGGAGACCAGACCGATTTATCGTTACTGCCTCTATACTCGAACCATGTTGTCAGACATGTCTAGGACAGAGAGGTAAAATTCAATTGTATTAATTCTTTGAAAAACATGTTTGTTATATTCAAAGTTTCTGGCGGTGATTTATTTTTCTACGGGACCGTGATGCTTTAAAATACATCATCAGTGGCCATAAGATTACAGGTATGGTGCAGCCTACTAAGCAGTTGTTTCAGGATGTAATGTAGCTATTTGGACTGACATACTTGTGCATAATCGATTATGTTTCAATTTACCATGGTATGTTGTCCGTGTTTGTAGAGAGATGACACTCAGAGACGTCATCTTTTCATCTTTCACACAATGAGATGTCCATCACACTAGACGATGTTTCATGTTGGCTGCATCTTCCGACCACGAGGATATTGTTAAACCACGGTAGGATTATCATAGATGAGGCATTAGTTATGATGGTGGAATCTGGGAGCTGACCCAGTGAGGCCCTACATGAGTTCCAAGCCACCCGAGGGTGTCATGCTAGGTTTTGATTCCTAGAGAGGTTGTATACGCAACGGCTGCATGCGGTAGAGCAGGTCGTTACTAATGATGAGTAGTTGTACAACATAGATCATACGCATTAAGAGCATATCCGTTGTACTCGATTAACACGTCCATTTTTAAGGGCAATAATGCCACTTATGTGGATGTGGTATACCTGATATGCTTTGGTGACTTTGAGCGGATCCATGAGTACAGCTAGGGTCGCTTGTTTGGTCTATTTGTACTCCAAATTACCTAAAGGATGTATGTTAAAGACCAAGTTGATGACAAATAACTGTGAGAACAAGATTTGGTTCTGCAATATTATCTCTAAGTTTTGATGATAACAAATTAGTATTGGCATGAACAATTTTGCACAACTAATGTTGTTACTTGAGAGAACTTAGCAAACAGGTTATGCTCCTGAGAATCAGCGCAATGTTTAAAGAAAGAGATTTCGTCCATGCACTTAAAAGAGCTGAACGAAGATAACACAAAAGACTTTAATTCGAAAGGAAAAGAGTATGAGTTCTGAAGATCTGAAGACGAGGGTTCTGATGGAACGAAGTCCAGATGCTGAAGCCTCACGCTCTCTGATCAAGGTTCTGAAGACCTACCCAAAGTCGACTCTCATGCTTCAATCAAATATTATCAGAAGCCTCTGAAGATATGAAGAAAGTGGATTAAGAGAACAAGGTTCTGAAGACAAGTTCTGAAGATTCTGGAAGCGCATAGCTGATGATTCGAAGACTTGATAATCTCAAGAACCGAGCAATGTTTTCCCTTGTTACTCATGCTCACAAAAAGCCTCTGAAGTTGAGAAGCCAAGAAAACTTGCCACACTGTACAGTTGTACCACATTACAACGTTAAAATTCTTGAAGACTGTGCGAAATACAAAAAGGACAATCTGACACAGACAGGACGCGCAGCATGCAGAAGACTTTATACCTGTCCTCACGCTTCTAGCCGTAAGCCTACTTAGCTATCATGATTCCATCTCAACGGCTCTTTTCACTCGGCTATAAAAGGAAGCTCAAAGACTTGAAGAAAGACACACACGCGAACTGCTACAATACTTTCTAACTCTGTTCTTTCTTAAGTCATTCTTGGTCTAAAAACTTGTTTACATTATCAGCTTGAAAAGAAGCAATTTTCTGTAAACCCATTGTATTTGAACTTAAAGTTGTATTCCTTAAGAGAGTCTTAGTGATTAGATCTCTTGAGAAGTCTAGGACGTGTGTCTTAGAGATTGTGCCTTAAGTAAGACCTGTGAGGTTGGATTACTTGAGAAGTCTAGAACGTGTGAGTTCTAGAGGTTGTTGTTAGTCACCAGCTATGTTAGCTCGTGCAGTGTACTATTTTGTTGAATAGTGGATTAAGACCTCGTTGAGAGAGGCGAAATCACCTTGGCGGGTGGACTAGATTAACTTGAGAGGTTCTCAAGTGAACTAGTATAACCATAACGTGTTTATATCTCTTTGTTTAACCAAGTTGTTTTTCTTTAGAAAAGGGGTAAAGTTTTAAAGAGAAAGTTATTTTAAATTAACGATTTATTTTGAAAAACCAATTCAAACCCCCCTTTCTTGCGTTTTTCACACCTTCAATTGGCATCAGAGCTCCGGTTCTGAGGTGATAAAAAGATTGAATTTTTATCAAGCACTTAACAATGTTCAGTACCGATCCAAGTGTGAAAAACAATGACTACACCACCAACAACAACTTCTGAAACAAATGTTATTGAAAGAGAATCTTACACTGCAAAACCTCCTATCTTTGATGGCGAAAAGTTTGATTATTGGTAAGATAGAATTGAAAGTTATTTCTTATCATTTGACCTAGATCTATGGGATCTAGTACTTGATGGCTATAGTCATCCTGTAGATTCTATAGGTAAAAAGATTGAAAGAAGTGAGTTTACAGATGCTCAGAAGAAAACTTTCAAAACTCATCACAAAGCAAGAACCATTTTTTTGAACGCAATTTCTTATACCGAGTATGAGAAAATCACAAACAAAGAAACTGCAAAGTCCATCTTTGACTCTCTTCGTATGACTCACGAAGGAAATGCTCAAGTCAAGGAGACGAAGGCTCTTGCGCTAATCCAAAAATACGAAGTCTTCAAAATGGAAGATGATGAGTCTATTGAAACCATGTTCTCAAGGTTTCAAATGCTTGTTGTCAGACTCAGAGTTCTGAACAAAGGCTATTCTACTGCTGATCATGTCAAGAAAATCTTCATAAGTCTTCCGGCCAAATGGAGACCAATGGTGACTGCCTTGAAACTTGCAAAGGACTTGAATAGTATCAGTCTTGAAGAACTTATCAGTTTTTTAAGAAGTCATGAAATAGAGCTTCAAGGAGATGAACCTCAAAAGAAAAACAAATCCACTGCACTGAAGGCAAAGCCAGAAAAGAAGAAGGCGTATCAGGCAGAAGAAGAAATGGAAGAATCTGAAGAAGATTCAGAAGAAGATGATATATCACTCATATCAAGAAAGATAAGTCAACTCTGGAAATACAGAAGGAACAAGTTCAAAAGACCAAGGAGAAGATCCGAATCTACATCCGGTCAAAGAAGAAACTATGGAAAAGATGTTACGTGCTTTGAATGCAAAGAACCTGGACATCTCAAAAATGACTGTCCAAAGGCCAAGAAAGAAGAAAGACCTAGGAAAGCCAAAAAAGGGTCTCATGGCAACCTGGGATGATTCAGAATCTGAAGATGATGCTGATGAAGGACGGGTCAACATGGCATTCATGGCAGAAACCAGAAGCGACTCGTCAGAAAAAGAACTATCAGACTCCGACGATGAAAGAGAGGTACTTTCCTCCTTATCACGTTCTGAACTTGAATTAGGATTAACTGAACTTATAAAAAGATATCAAAACCTTCAAAGCAAATTCAAAATCTTGAAAAAGATTTTTATAGTTTCTTCAGAAGATCTTACTAAAAACAAGAAAACCATTTCTGAACAAAATGAGAAAATATTTGTCTTGGAAAACTCAAACACTGTCCTGAAATGTAAATTATCTAAGTTAGAAGAAGAAATTGTTTCAAACTCACTTAACACTAGTGAAGAAGACAAATATGATAACGCAATTAAAAACTTTCTTGCCAAAAGCGTAGATAGAAGCAAAATGGCTTCACTAATCTATGGAGTCAGTAGAAATGGCAGTAGAGGTCTAGGATATTCAGGACCATCTCAACCATATGATGAAACCAAAAACATCAAAATAATACCTTTGTCCAAACAGTTTATTCCCTCTGGTACTAGCCTTAAGCATTCAGAACCAAAAGGTTCAAACACTAGGATTACACAAACACACACACTAAAGAAATATCCTAAACACGAACATTATGCACAAACTCCACACCGTTTTGCTAACGTAAGGAAATCTAAAGGGATCAGAACCTTCAGAAAAACTAATGTGAAAGGACCCACAAAATGGGTACCTAAAAATAAGATAATTTATGTTGCAGATATCCTTAATAGCTCCATTGAAACACCAGTCATGGTACCTGGACAGTGGATGCTCGCGACACATGACGGGAGAAAGGCTTATGTTCCAAGATCTGAAACTTAAGCCTGGAGGCGTCGTTGGTTTCGGAGGAAATCAGAAAGGAAGAATCATTGGCTCCGGAACTGTTGGAAATGGTAAGCTTCTTTCCATTAAGAATGTTTTATTAGTAGAGGGTCTAATGCATAATCTGTTGTCAATAAGTCAACTTAGTGACAGTGGCTATGATCTCATTTTTAATCAAACGTCTTGTAAAGCTGTAAGTCAGAAGGATGGATCTGTCCTATTCAACGGAAAAAGGAAAAACAACACTTACAAAATTAAATTATCTGATTTAAAACATCAAAATGTAAAATGTCTTCTTTCTGTAAATGAAGAGCAATGGGTCTGGCACAGACGTCTTGGCCATGTCAGTTTGAGAAGAATCTCTCAGCTTAAAAAGCTTGGTCTTGTTAGAGGCTTGCTAAATCTGAAATATTCGTCAGACGCTCTTTGTGAAGCATGTCAGAAAGGAAAGTTTTCAAAAACCTCTTTCAAAGCTAAAAATGTTGTTTCCACCTCTAGACGGTTGGAACTTCTTCACATTGATCTGTTTGGCCCTGTAAAAACGGCCTCTCTCAATGGTAAGAAATATGGACTAGTCATCTTTGATGACTACAGCAGATGGACATGGGTAAAATTCTTAAAACACAAGGATGAATCATATTCTGTGTTTGCTTCCTTCTGCACTCAAGTACAAAATGAGAAAAATTGTAAAATAGTCAGAGTCAGAAGTGATCATGGTGGAGAATTTGAAAATAAAAACTTTGAAGAACTTTTTGATTCACAAGGAATATCTCACGATTTTTCTTTCCCTAGAACTCCACAACAAAATGGAGTTGTAGAAAGAAAGAATCGAACTTTACAAGAAATGGCTCGCACCATGATCCAAGAAACTGACATAGCTAAGCACTTCTGGGCAGAAGCAATTAACACAGCATGTTATATTCAAAATAGAATCTCTATAAGACCTATCTTGAATAAAACTCCATATGAATTTTGGAAGAATAAATTGCCCAACATTTCTTATTTTAATCCATTTGGATGTGTCTGTTTTATGCTTAACACTAAAGAGAATCTTAGCAAGTTTGATTCCAAAGCACAGAAGTGTCTGTTGTTGGGATACTCTGAACGCTCGAAAGGCTACAGAGTTTACAACACAGAATCAAGAATTGTGGAGGAATCTATTCATGTTAGATTCAATGACAAGCCTGACTCAGAAAAATCAGAGCTAGTTGAGAAACTTGCAGATTTGGAAATCAGATTCTCCGAACCTAAGGAAAAGACAGATGAAGTTAAAGAACAGCAAGATCCTACACCAGAAACCACTGAAGTAACTCCAAATACCCCATCTCAACGAAGAAGAAGATTGTCCACATCCCATCCTGAGGAACTAATTCTGGGTAACAAAGATACTCCTATCAGAACCAGATCAGCCTTTAGACCATCAGAAGAAATACTTGTAGGACTAGTATCATTGATAGAACTAGCTACAATTGAAGAAGCCCTCATGGACAAAGACTGGGTTCTGGCTATGGAAGAAGAACTTAACCAGTTCTCCAAAAATGATTTTTGGGATCTAGTTCCTAAACCTAAGAATGTTCATGTAATAGGAACTAAGTGGGTATTTAGGAACAAGCTAAATGAAAAGTGAGAAGTTGTCAGAAATAAAGCACGACTTGTTGCTCAAGGATACAGTCAACAAGAAGGAATTAACTACAACGAAACATTTGCTCCAGTTGCTAGACTTGAAGCAATATGTTTACTAATATCCTTTTCAGTAAATCATAACATCACTCTATATCAAATGGATGTTAAGAGTGCATTCTTAAATGGTTATATATCAGAATAAGTTTATGTCAAACAACCTCCTGGTTTTGAAAATTCAGAAAAATCAAACTTTGTTTTTAAACTTAAAGAATCACTCTATGGTTTAAAGCAAGCTCCCAGAGCTTGGTATGATAGATTGAGCAAATTTTTATTAGAAAACAATTTCACCAGAGGAAAGGTTGACACAACTCTTTTCTGCAAAACATATAAGAATGACATTATTATTGTTCAAATCTATGTTGATGACATTATTTTTGGTTCTGCTAACTCTTCTCTATGTGAAGAATTTTCAAAGTTAATGCATGCCGAATTTGAAATGAGCCTCATGGGAGAATTGAAGTTCTTCCTTGGAATTCAGATTGATCAAAGATCAGAGGCCACTTACATCCATCAAACCAAGTACACAAAAGAAATTCTGAAAAAGTTAAATATGACGGATTGCAACATTGCTAAAACACCAATGCATCCAACTTGTGTCATGGAAAAAGAAGAAACAGGAGTTAAGGTTTATCAAAAACTCTATCGTGGTATGATAGGTTCTCTCTTATATCTAACTGCTTCTAGACCTGATATATTATTCAGTGTACATCTATGTGCTAGATTCCAATCAGATCCAAGAGAATCACATCTAACCGCTATCAAGCGAATTCTAAGGTATCTAAAAGGAACAACTAACCTTGGCCTGATGTATAAGAAAACATCAGAGTATACTCTTTCTGGTTACTGCGATGCAGATTATGCCGAAGACAAATTAGAAAGAAAGAGCACATCGGGGAACTGTCAGTTCTTAGGAAGCAACCTAATCTCATGGTCAAGCAAGAGACAATCTACAATTGCTCTCTCAACAGCAGAAGCAGAATACATATCAGCTTCCCTATGCATCACTTAAATGCTATGGATGAAAAATCAGCTGGAAGACTATCAGATATATGAGAGTAACATTCCTATCTTCTGTGATAATACTGCTGCTATTTGCTTAAGTAAAAATCCAATTTTGCATTCTAGGGCTAAACACATTGAAATAAAACATCATTTTATTTGGGACTATGTTCAGAAGGGAACTCTATGCTTAAAATTCATTGATACAGACCATCAGTGGGCTGACATTTTTACAAAACCCTTAGCTGAAGATAGATTTCTAATCATTTTAAAACATCTGAATATGGAGTACTGTTCAGAATAAAACATTTTCAGAACCTCATGTGTTTAGTCAGAAGAAAAGTATTTTCAAATCATTAGAACCTTTTTCTTAACGCATCTCAAGTTCTGATAAATATGTGACATGTCATATATTCGGAAAATTATTTTTGCATGTGATTTAAATAAAATTAAGTCACTTTAATTATTCAAATTGAACGAACAACATTTTTCTCGAGATTGACTCAACTTTATCACATTTATTAGCTTATCCCCTCAAGAAAGTGTCTGTCATTTAAACTATTGAGAACATCTTCTCTCTCTCTCACAACCCCTAAAAAGTTAATCGACTCTCATCTATTTCTCTCTCTATCTATCATTCCCTCAAAATCAACTCAAGTTCAATCCTCATTCTTTCTTACCACCGTAAGGATGAACACTCATCAACAAGATACTGTTCAAATCTCTCAAGAACTACCATCCTCATCCATCACACCCACTACTACTCTCTCAACGGCTGAACCAGCTGTTTCAAATCCATTAACCCTTCCCACAGTTGATGCAAACCATGTCACCCAGAAAACTCACCTGTGACATGTGTGACACATGCAAATGATCTAACTATTCTGAAAGATCTAGATGTTGACTTCAACAACCTCTCTGATAATGGGTTTAACCTAATTGATCAATTGGGTGCTCAAGAATGGAAAAATTACTTTGATAGACTAAGAGGTCCATGCTTTGATGATCTAGTGAAAGAATTCTGGAGACATGCAGATACAGAGGAATTTCATGTGGTATCTTTTGTTCTGGAGTAGAAGATTATCATCACTGAGATATCTATTTCAGAATTGCTAGGAATGAAGTTCTTGGAAGGAAAGAGGGTGTACAGAAAAACTGAAAAATCTGAGTCAGTCATCAACAAAGTTATCTTCAAAAGCTGTCAATCAGGAACAACGGACAGCAAAAGCAAATACTTGTGTGACAACCTAAGGATCTGGCACAAGATCATTCTTGGGTGCATCAATCCAAGACTGGCGAAGAATGCTACAGATTTTGCCAACACAAATAAAAAAACACATGTTGTACTACTTGCACAAACATGAGAAAATGTGCCTTCCCTCCATTCTATTCTACTATTTAAGGGATATGGTGCGTAAGACAAGAACAACGACCTCACCAAAAAGAAGATTGTTAACTACATTCCTTTTGAAAGGCTGATCTCTGACATTCTGGTTGAAAGCGGATTAGTGAATTATCTGATCAAGGAAGCAAAGTTCACAGAATATCTGAATGAAAAAGTTGGAGAAGCTTTCAATGCTGTAAATCTTAAGCATATGAAGATGATTGCAAGTGTCGATGTGAAACCAACACCTATTTCTCCCGACACGGTGAAAAAGATCAGGAATCCAGTAAAAAACTATCCATTCTACCGCAAAGAAGATAATCCAACCGCAATAGCCTCTTACATTGCCATAATGAGAGAAGTAGAATCTAGAGTTGAAGAAGTTGTCCCTTAGTCAGAGCATATTACCAGGAGTAAGAGGAAGCTCGCTGAAGAGGATACGGAGTGCAAAAAGAAGAAAAAGGATGAAACTGAAATCTCCAGAAAAGAAGCTCTTCTTCTTAAGGAAATCAATAAAGTTGATGCAAATCCATCTGTTGTTGCACCATCTTCATCACCAATCACCTCTACCTCCATTGCACAAGTAAGGTTTAAACCCCCATCTTTTTCTATTCCTTTACCAACCACTGATCAATCAACCACCAACCCATCAATAACTACTCCAATCTTGTCTGAGACTGTTTTTACCTATATTTCTATAACAACTACCTCAACAATTCAGCCAAATAAACTAGAACCAACAAATCAAATCTCTGAATCTCAAGCTCCCAATATTGAATCTAGTTCTGAGGGAACCTCCTATGAATCCCTAGAAATTGTCTTACCTGAAAACCTCACGAGCTCCGACAATCTAGAAGTAATCTCTCCTACCGATCAACAACAACCACCTGAACCTGCTGCTACTGAGATTGACTTATCTCAGCAACCACCACCTAAAACCAACTCTGATAAATCCAACCTCGCTCTGGTTATCTACAATGCTCCACCTCCAACATCCTTTGAAGAATGTACAAGTCAACTTCATGACAAAGCACTTGAGATGTTTGCTAAGCTAAGAGCGGAACTTTGTACAAGCATAAAGCTCATGGAACTTGAGAGTGTCTGTCAAAGTTTTCAAAATTGGTTGGACATGGAACTTATAAGAATTATAAGTTTCTCAAATACAACCATAACTACTGAACTAGCAAAGGCGAAGGAGAGAGCAGAAGCTGAAGCAAGAGTCAAAGTACTCAAGTTCTTGGCTGCCAAGCAGAAAAAAGCTGAAGAAAAGGCTGCTAAAGAAGCAGAAGAGCAAGCTGCTAGAAAGGCACAAGAAGATGAAAGAGCTAAAGAAAGTGCTATGATTGCTTCCACTTCTGATCCTGTTATCAAGCATCTGGGAGACGCCATTGATGAAATCAGAATTGAACAGAAGAACTTCAGAGAAAGGTTTGACAAGCAAGATACTGTCAATGAAAATCTTCAGATCATGATGAAGAAGATTTGGGACAAGATGTCCTCTGACAGCAAATAAACCTCTGTTTTTCTTTTAAGTTTTAGTTCTGTGTTTTTCACCCTTGGACTACCCTGTGTTTATCTTTTTGATTCATGACAAAAAGGGGGAGAAAGTATATGAGAATGTGATAATTTTGATCCTATAGTCATTCTCTGAAAAACAATGCTGCTTACATGCTAACAGATAAATCTATCATCTCTATTAGATTGTTTTTTTTGTATTTTTCCTCTGTGCAGATAACTCAGAACTCTGATGATGAAGAAAGACTCAAAAGGTTAATGAAGTCAGGGGGAGCCGAGCACGAACCTTAATCAAATCTAATACTCAGGGGGAGCACTTCATAAAAAGGATAAGCTATCCTAAAAACCTTTTTCTATGTTCTCTGTGTTATAAATTTATATATCAAAATTGCGTCATCAAATACATAGTTTTGTCATCATCAAAAAGGGGGAGATTGTGAGAACAAGATTTGGTTCTGCAATATTATCTTTAAGTTTTGATGATAACAAATGAGTATTGGCATGAAAAATTTTGCACAACTAATGTTGTTACTTGTGAGAACCTAGCAAACAGGTTATGCTCCTGAGAATCAGCGCAGTGTTTAAAGAAAGATATTTCGTCTATGCACTTAAAAGAGCTGAACGAAGATAACACAAAAGACTTTAATTCGAAAGGAAAAGAGTATGAGTTCTGAAGATCTAAAGACGAGGGTTTTGATGGAACGAAGTCCAAATGCTGAAGCCTCACACTCTCTGATCAAGGTTCTGAAGACCTACCCAATGTCGACTCTCATGCTTCAATCAAATATTATCAGAAGCCTCTGAAGATATGAAGAAAGTGGATTAAGAGAACAAGGTTCTGAAGACAAGTTCTGAAGATTCTGGAAGCGCATAGCTGATGATTCGAAGACTTGATAATCTCAAGAACCGAGCAATGTTTTCCCTTGTTACTCATGCTCACAAAAAGCCTCTGAAGTTGAGAAGCCAAGAAAACTTGCCACACTGTACAGCTGTACCACATTACAACGTTAAAATTCTTGAAGACTGTGCGAAATACAAAAAGGACAATCTGACACAGACAGGACGCGCAGCATGCAGAAGACTTTATACTTGTCCTCACGCTTCTAGCCGTAAGCCTACTTAGCTATCATGATTCCATCTCAACGGCTCTTTTCACTCGGCTATAAAAGGAAGCTCAAAGACTTGAAGAAAGACACACACGCGAACTGCTACCATACTTTCCAACTCTGTTCTTTCTTAAGTCATTCTTGGTCTAAAAACTTGTTTACATTATCAGCTTGAAAAGAAGCAATTTTCTGTAAACCCATTGTATTTGAACTTAAAGTTGTATTCCTTAAGAGAGTCTTAGTGATTAGATCTCTTGAGAAGTCTAGGACGTGTGTCTTAGAGATTGTGCCTTAAGTAAGACCTGTGAGGTTGGATTACTTGAGAAGTCTAGAACGTGTGAGTTCTAGAGGTTGTTGTTAGTCACCAGCTGTGTTAGCTTGCGCAGTGTACTATTTTGTTGAATAGTGGATTAAGACTTTGTTGAGAGAGGCGAAATCACCTTGGCGGGTGGACTAGATTAACTTGAGAGGTTCTCAAGTGAACTAGTATAAACATAACGTGTTTATATCTCTTTGTTTAACCAAGTTGTTTTTCTTTAGAAAAGGGGTAAAGTTTTAAAGAGAAAGTTATTTTAAAGAAACGATTTATTTTGAAAAACCAATTCAAACCCCCCTTTCTTGCATTTTTCACACCTTCAATAACATCACAATATTGACAGTGATATTTCTGCATCTTTTAGTGTTTGTGTGTCATTTTCATAAAACTTTTGTTACACCATTACTAATGATTTATATGTACAATTTTCAGGCTGGGATCCTCTAGCACTTCCCACACATATCCGACTAGTCATGTGCTCCGAACTACACTAAGGATAAGCCACATGCTTCTGCATTCATCCTACTCAAAGGGAATCAGGCAACAGTTCCATACAAAGTGTATCTTGATTGCACGGTAGCAGAGGATATACATTTCCATACGTACATTAATCATAATGAGACGCATCCCTTTGACGACATAGCCTTCTACTTGGATGGTTGGTGTAGCGGTGAAAAATGGATAACAAGCTATTAATTAACTTGCATCATTTTTCTTTTACAACCGACTTTGATTTATCCAAAGGAAAGGTTCAAGATCGTTTAAAAACCTAAAGGGGGGAAATCTAAGGTTCGGGGGTTGGTTATACAAAGGGAAGGTATTAGCACCCTAAGTATCCGTAGTACTCTACGGGAACCTCTTGTTTAATTTGTGTTATTCTATGTTTGCTAAAGGTTCTATGCTAAAGGTTTGAAACCCTAGGGGTTAGTATCTAAGTATACTCGATAAAGCATCGCACCTTACGCCTACGTATCCTCGGGAATAGAATCAGAGTATGCGTAGTTCTACTTCTACTGAATGATTGACTGTGGTCAATGTTCAGTGGGGAAATGAGTACAAGCTCATTGTAGAGTTTAGGAACTCTCTAGATCTAGTTGTAATGGACCTATGTTGAAGTTTAGTCAGTAGGGAAAGTGATAAATTCATTTATGATGAATATCACTAAGAGTTTAAGAACTCTTCCTAAAGCTAGTTATGATTTCATGGCTCTTGATGAAGCCAAGAAATGGAGTTTCTTCCTAAGAGGTTACTTAGGTTAAGGTGGGGGTCAATGACTTTAAGAGTCAACTCTATTCACCTTCCTTTGGAATGGGGGAATGAAAAGTTACATGATATAGCATGATAAGTAATGATATAAGATAAAGCATATAAAAGTAAATACGAGCATAATAATGGCTTTGTGCTTGAGTGATAAAAGTGAGTGAAGGTGAAATAATAAAGTGTAAGTGTTACAAACAATACAAGCATAATAATAGCTTTATGCTTCACATATGGGATAAATAATGAGAATAAGTATAAGATTAGCATTATACTTAAATAAATAAAGATAAGGTGAAGTGATAAAAAGTAAGTGTTACAAGCATAATAATGGCTTTATGCTTCACGAATAAGATAAATGAAGATAATGAAAATAAGCATAAGATTAGCATTATGCTTCAAAACAGATAATAAAGAGTCAAAGATAAAACAATGACATGTGAATTTTGAGAAATAAAGCATACAGGCATAGAGGTCAAGATAGAATGGTAATCTTGTATAAAGCCCAAGAGGAGGCTAAAGGGAGGTCGGTTGCGATCGCGAAAACGATCGACTTATCAAGTATGAAAATGGTTGACATGAAGTCCAAGTATTAGTTTGAAAACATTTTGAATAAACACACAATGGATAATGAGAAAAATAGTCAGGATAGTATATGACATAAAATGAAATCAAGATGAAATAGGTCATACATGCAATTATTGGCCAAAGCATTATAAGACATAATAAGAATAAATGTTCAATGTAAAATTCACAATTTGAATCAAGCATGGACTTGATATGTGCATGTATAGTGTAGAAGTGTTATTTCATAACTTTCATGATGTATAAAATTAAATTTTATAATTAACCTAAATGAGATTTAAGTTAACGAAATTAATAAAATGCTTATTATTAATTTCTTTTCATATTTAAAAAGTAAATTCAATTGGCAAGTCATAGCAAAAAGAATGGGATAAAAAGGATGAGAAATGAACGAGTTATAGTGTTTTGAAAATAGAGATATAAGTTTGGAAAAGAATTAATGCCAACAAGTGATTAAAAGAAAGGAAATGACATCCATAGGGATTGAACTCAGGTTCTTTCGCCTGCAGTCCAAAATCAAACTCCACCAGACCAGGACAGGGGCGAGGGGGATTCGAACCCCAGTCCTAAGGGTTGGCAAGGCGTTTAAGTGCAAGTGTGTGACCGTTGGGACGACGTGTTTCATCCAACATATACATGCTTCAACAAATATATAACACCAACATGTGCGCATTTCCCAAATAAACCATACAAACCAAATAGAAGGTATATTGCTCGTGGCTTCATGCTCACCACGCCAAACATTAACAGACATGTTTACTCACTCAAGAAAATAGGAATGCCACTCGTATCAAATGCCCAGCCATCACATAAACTAATCATCCATCAACAATCATTTGAAAGCAAAGGGGAAAACAAACTCATACACGGCCATGGTGAAACAGCAAACATATACCAATCAATTGGGCGCCACACAAGAGCATAATTTGAATGCGAAGAACACATGAAGGCTAACAGTAACATGGATTCAAACATGAACAGAATAAACACTGTCACAGCAGGGCGAGCTAGGTTCATAGCATTTTTGTAAGCGTGGTATTGTCATGAAACAAGAGTTCAGCAGAAATGTTGGTACATTTAAAACAGATAGCAATTAGGCATATACAACAAACCACATCTATAGGGGAAAACAATCAACCATTGTTCAAAAGCAAACACATAAGTGGCATGATGATCAGAGGTGTTCATGAATTAGACACACTTAGCCAAAATAAAACTGTACGCATCATGACAGGGTGCATAAAAGTGAATGTTATCATAATGAAAAATATGAACAGGAAAGCTTAATCCTTTAAGAAATTCAATCTAACATGTTAGTAAACCAAAGCAAATGGAAGGCATACAGTTACTTCTGTTTGGTATCAGCATTTCACACTTCAAGCATAATGATTTAAGACAAATGGAGATAACAGACCTACTGTTTTCCTTTCATTGGCGCAGATCAAAATAACAAGATATGGCAGTTAGACATCTATTTCAAATGGGAGCAATGGTTTATGAACAGAATAATGTTGATAAAGCTGATACACACATAACATAGGTTCATTTACATATTCTTTAGTTACTAAACCAACATTGACAGTTAGCATATCATATAAATCTCATACATACCACAACATATGAACAAAAAGTGTAAACATGTCAATATATCAGGGTGAATCAAAAACAATGTTCAGCATAGGACCTATATTAGCAGACTGTAACCAAGCTAATGTCACAAAATTGAAACCAGCCACCTGCTTCTAATGAATCAACACACCAAATACATCTGTGATAGGGCAAACCTTCTTGCATACACAGATACATATAACTCAATGGATACCAAACATCAGTCAAAGCAAAGAATCAATCATGATAACAGCCATGACACTCAACCAAAGTTTGACAACATAACATTACAATGAAAAGGAACAAAACCAGTTCAACAGGGTATCATTCACATTCCAATGACTCAAAGCATAATAGCAAGGCAAACCAAAATATTTTGTTATTGATGTCAAATACACACATTCATCCATAGGTCAATATAAACAAAAACGGCCATGGTATTCATGGTGAAGATAAAATGAAAATAGGTCAATAGAATCAAATATTAATCTTGACAGTTTAAACCACAAATAAAAAACATGACTGCAATCAAGTGATGGTCAGAACAGAGGTATTGTAACCCATCACCAACGTTCATATATAGCTCACCAATGAAGAACATCATGAACTTTATGAGTTCAAACCACAACAAAATGTTTAAGCATGTATTCAGGCAGACACAAGAATAATGAAATGCATATGATAGAGATTACATCAAATGAGCATTATTAAAGAATGGATAAGAACACGATACCTAGTGGAATAAAGTCCACTGTCTTCAGGTGTGATGAATGCCTTCTCTTCCAAGAACAAGCTCCAATGACCAACTCCAAATTGCTATCCCAAAACTCTTTATGGAACTTCAAAGAACTTTTTTCTTAAGTGTTTTTTTCTGAGAGAGTTGTTGATAATTGTTGCCCCCTCATGTGTAGAAGTGAGCCCCCTTTATAGGATGAACAAAGGTTGAGTGTGTACATCCATCAAACACTTGGAGTGCTGAGTTAGAATCACAACGGCTCTTTTGAAATTCAAACGTTGGTCTAAACCTTGGAGACAAATGCTCCTTGTTACAGAAATTCAGAAACTTTGCAGGGTCAATGCTTAACTCGTGTATTGCTTCTCTACCTCCCTTGTGTTGTAAGCAAGTGTAGGTAACGTTTTGGGAAAATGAAAGAGACAACGCTCTGCTTGTTCTCAGGTTGGGCAGAGGAGAGCTGATAAGGGAAAGCTACACAATTGCTTTGTACAAGTTAATTCTTGAGAGCTTGAAGGGGAAACTTTGGGGTAAATTGAAATTGGGTTTGCGTCGCGCCAAGCAATTTGGTGATCTTGAATTCAGATTGAATTTGCAAAAGGGATTGGAAGAAAAATTGATTTTCCTGCAAAATGAGAAAGAGACGAGGAAAAGAGGAAGACAATTGTTCCAACACACGTGCCATTCTCCAATAGGCCCTTTCCCTCCGTTGAAAAGTCAAAGGAAAAATGAATCAACCTGATTGGCCAGTGGTATTACTCATTCTCCAATCAAAAATCCTCATAAATCCAAAATAAGACCACACGTATAGCTTTCTTTAATTAACTTAAATAATAATTAACATACTACAATTAAAATTGAAGCATAATGTTATATGTTTTTAAAAGAAACTAATGATAATTAAATTAATTGCTAATGAAATCTAATTCAAATTCAATTTAATAAATTATCTTAAAATTAAAATTAAGGTAATTTGAATAGACTTAACCAAAGTAATACAAAGGTAATTAATTCAAAATCAATCAAGATAGGATAGAAAAAATAAAATGCTAAATAGATCAAGGTAAAAAATAGATAAGGAGAAATCTAAGATCATACAGAGAAAATAAAATCACACAGCATCTAGCAAAAAGATGAGGGTAAAATTTGGGGTGCAACAGTTGGCTTGTGGTTCACGTATGATGTATCATCATCTTCCTGAGTGTGTCATATGGGAGTTCAAAGCATACAATTTGTTCCTAAAAACCCCTCTGATTGTACTCCTTCCACTTTGGCACAGAGAGATGTATATCTCATGTTTGATGATTACCTTAATCATTTGATATTAGATGAGGCACAAAGTACCATAGCTCCTAACGACTGGAGTGTTGCACACGACTAAATCCAGTGGTATTTTTGGGTGTCATATTCTTATATGACACCAGATGCTTTGGGAGATCCACCCAGGCCAGCTCGTCAGGAGATACTAGAGGGGGAGCAAGCTAGCATAGATCATGTTGTTGATGTGTTACCTAGATGTCGGTGTATCATGAATATTGTGCAGGTCGGTATATACAGATGAGTCTTTCTAATAAGCTATGAAGCATGAAACATTCTAGATTCCATCACGGGGGAAGCACGAGAGGCATTATAGTATAAGAGGTAGCGTAGGAACAGGGAGCCCAGGTCCGTCATAAGCAATAATATATGGCTTTTGTATTAGGAGCACTAATATATTTTGTACTTTATTTTGTTTTCAACGTGAACTTCAGATTTATTAATTTATATATGTCATTTTCATATTTAATTAGTGTATGATTTAATTTATATAAAATTGAATATGATAGTTATTCTATAATGCATCGTCAACTAAATTAGTATATCTCTAAAAGAAAGTAAAAGATTACTATCTGGCAAGAATCTAGAGATGTATCTCTGGATTTTGTCTGGTATAAATTTGGAGATACATCTCTGGATAAATTTATTTTAAAATGAGAATGTTTCAGTGAGGAATGCATGGGGTGTGTATGGGGAGGATCCGGAGATGCATCTCCAAAATAATTTTAGAGAAACATATAAGATGAGACTTAGTTGGGGCATGTTTTGGTATGTTGAAGGTGCGTCCGAAAATACATTTTCGAAATCAGAGGAACATTTTCCAATTTTCTTAGAGTGTTTTTCCACTGCTTATGATGGGAAAAGCAGTTCCTAAACTGATAAAGAAACAAGTGATTGGGCTCTAAAAAGCAATTAGATATGAGCAATAGAAATTTTAGACATGTTGTTCTTCCAATATTGTTAGGGGAATTTCTTATCCCACCTTATGGAAAACCCAAAATGCCCTTCGGATTCCAGAGATGCATCTTCGAGCGCACCTTGAAACATTAACTGATTCGGAGATGTATCTCCGTAATACTTTTAAAAATACACCATGCATTAACTCTGAAAGGCATGTTACACATATATTATTCCGGAGATCCGTTTATTTTACGGAGATACATCTCTGTAACATATCAGAATAATGCATGTTATGCTTTGTTTATGTTTATTCAGATGAAGATTTATAAACGTTATATACCATGTTATGTGATGAGATTTAAACCGTACATTGATATACAAAATATGATTTATATAAATCCATATAGTCCAAAAATGACATATATAAATAAATTCAAAATACACGATAAAGTAACATGAAGTGAAAATAAAATACAATCCATAATGAATTCAAAGTACAACTACTATATACTACTGCACTACTATGTATGTCAGACTACATCTCATATGCCTCCTTTGGCTCCTCGACCTTCAATACTCCTGTCCTCTGGCGCTTTCTCCGATACATCAATGTTTCTTGTGCCTCCTTCATGATGGCATCTAGGACCTGCCTCACATAAGACCCATCAGAAAGATACCTCTATCAATGCTTGCATGTGTAATCTCCAATATCCGACGACATCTAAGAAAAACATCCTTAGCATGTTCTAACAGTGCCTTGTCCTCCTCTAGTATCTCTTGATGAGCTGGCCTCGGTGGATCTCCTCGAGCAGCATGTATCATATACAGATGTCACACCCTAAATAACCACCTGATGTACTCGTCGATGTAGCTCTAGTCGCTCTCAGCTATGGTACTCCATGCTTCTTCCTGTACCAGATGACTCTCATAATCATCAAACATGGCATTCATCTATTTACGTGTCAAAACAGGAATAGAAGAGACAACATGGTGTCTGGGAATGGTCTGAGTGTATCCGAACTGCCGCATCACGTGCTTGGGTTGATGAGGAGCAGTGAGACATGATTCGCAAACCAACCATCCCGAGTATAACAATATGTCATCAAATGGTCGCGTCTCATCTCACAGTAATCGACATAGTTATTGAAGTGCATGTCATCGGTAACCAAGCAGTCAAGATACAATATGAATGACTCTATCGCCTAATTATCTCTAAGATTGGGAAAATACAGTAGCACGCAGCATATCCTCAGTGTAAGTCTGTACACCTGCCCAGCTGAAGATGCACGGGAAGTGCTAGAGGATCCAAGCCTGAAAAGTGTTGGAACACACGAATCATCAGTAATGGTGTTGCAAAGATGAAATGAAAATGACAGAGAAAAATTAAAAGACCAATAAATATTACTGTCAGTAGTGTGATGTTGCCTTTGACCTGCTTCGTCTTCCACCTACAACCCACTGATAGCTTGGAGTATAAGTAGACCAAACAAGTCTCCATATAGCTATACTCATGGATCCAATCAAAGTCCTCAAAGTATCGTAGGTAGACGACATCTGTATAAGTGGCACTCTTTTCCATAAAATTTCAGTGCCAACCAAATGTAGTAGGTATGCTCTCATAGTATATGCTCTATGGAGCCCCACCTGCTCGTCATCACCTTTAGCACGCACTGCTCTAAGGAGCTCATTTGTATATATATTTTCATGAATTCAAATTTAGCATGAGCCCATTTGGTTCTCTCCACCTCCATTGTTGCCTCTGGGTCAACTCTCAGATAGTCTACCATCAACTAGAGTTCCTTGTCTTTGTTAATCCTTTGATGATCTAGAAGTTTCCCCCTGATTAGAAGATGTAGTAAACACGACACATCGTCGAGTGTGATAGACATCTCACTGAGCGAAAGATGAGATAACGAGGTCTCGATGTGCCATCTCTCTACGAATGCATTGAGCATCCAGTGGTTGATCATAATATAATCGGTTATGCACAAGTCCTTCATCCCAGATAGGGACAAAGCTTCCTGAAACCACTCCTCATTTGGATGAGGCAAGCCAGTAATCTTCCACCTGTGATTAATAAACTTCAGCGGATCACGGTCCTGCAGAAAATAAAAATCAATGTCAGAAACTTGTAATATATAAATAAACATAAATCGCAAAGAATGAATCCAACTAATGTTACCTCTTTGTCTCTGATATGTCTGGTAATATAGTTTGGGTATAAAGGCAGTGGTGATAACTCTACAGGACCTCCTCCAAATGTCTGGAAGGGCTCTGCCTCATCATCCTCAGCGACCTCGCCATCCAGAGGTGGCATTGGCTTAGTAGCATCAGCAGGCATAAAAGACAATGGGTCAGAAGCATCATTCAACGGAGGTGACAGTGGTGCCTTCTATATCACCAGTGACTTGGGTATCTCTGGTGCCTGAATAGGTGAAACATGGTGCCTGCAGGTGGATAGATGGAATGATACGTCAGTAGGTGAAACTCGTCTCTTACGAGAAGAAGATGGAGAAACATGAGCCTCAAAAGTAGATGTCTCTGCATGGCCATAGTGAATAAGAGCCTCTGAAACTTGACTCTTATCCCACTGCACTGATGCATGTTGTGCAATCCTCATGTGCCTCAGTTTATCATGTCTATAAATCATAATTTCTGTAATTAAACTAGACAATTAGCACAGGCAACACTACAAGCAAGAAAAAAATAGAGTGATAATTTACGGAGATGCATCTCCAAGTAATGTGAATCCAAACGTTAAAAATTTTTGGAGATGCATCTCCGGAATTTTCTGCAACTCTTCAAGTCGTCAATGGCTGCAATGCAGTTTGGCAAACCTCAAAATAAATGGTTTGATCGTGATTTTCAACAAACAAACATGTTATACAGTATGTATAAACTAACATTCTTGCATTTCCTACTCATTTCTTACTTAAATCATCATTTTCTACTCATTTACACAAAAACTCGAAAGACTTATGAAAAACATCAAAACAAATTTACAAATTTGGACTTTGAATCAATATTGGATGATGTATCTGATGTCCTTGATGTTGATTGAAGATCCTTTGAGCTTGATTGTTTGATTTTGGACTTGGTTGATGGACTTTTTTTTTAGAGAGTTTGATAAACTTGAGTTGTTTTAAAAATTAGGAAGGAAAAAGGTTCTTACGTAATTTAAACTCTAATACCTTCTAGAGATACATCTCTGAAATACATTTAAAGATGGATCTCTAGAATATTTTAACGTTAAACCAAAATTGGGTACATTCGAAAATACATTTCCAAAATCTAAAAATATTTACTTGTTGATTCTTCATGCACAATAATTATCAATTACAGGTTGATTCTTCGACAAATTAAGTATATCCATATACATGCAGCGAGAAATTAGGAAGGAAAGAGAATGCAACGAGTGAAAGAGGGGAAAAAATATCTTAGGAGCCATGATGTCATGTCAACAAAAATAAAAGGTAAAAAACTAGCCAGCATTACCAATATGTAACAAAGAATCCCACCATGCATATCCACAAGTACCAAAAATTGAATCCTTTTTCCTCCTATTAATCCTCACACGTGTATTTATTTTACTGTATTTCTCTAACTGTAATCAAGCTATGGCAGCACAATAACTAACTAATCAATAAGCTACACGACTATGATGCTTTAAAATGCATCATCTGTTGCAGGAAGATTAAGGGCCTGGTGCAGCCTGTTGAGCAGTGGTTTTAAGATGTGATGCAGCTATCTGGACTAACAAACTTGTACATGATCAATTATGTTATGGTTAAACCTGATATGTTGTTTGCGTTTGTATAGATATGACATACCGAGATGTCATATTTTCATCTTCCACACGGTGAGATGTCCATCACATTAGACGATGTCTCGTGCCGACTTCATCTTCTGACTAGGGGGAGACTGTTAGACCACGACAAGATTATCAAATATGAGGCTTGGTTATGAGCTGACCCAAGGGATACCCTGCATGAGTTAGAAACCACCCGAGGGTGTCATTCTAGGTTTTGATTCTTGGAGAGGTTGTATACACAACAACTGCATGCAACAGAGTAGACTGCTTGTGATGATGAGAAGGTTGCACAACATAAAGTATTCACATTAGGAACATACTTGTTGTACTTGGTTTGTACATCCATTTTTATGGACAATAGTGCCACTTATGTGGATGTGATTTACTTTAGATACTTTGCTGACTTTGAGCGGATCCATGAGTATAATTAGAGTCCGCTTGTTTGGTCAACTTGTACTCCGAGTTAGCTAAAGGTTGTACGTGGAAGACCAAGTAGATGGCAAGCAGCATCACACTATTAACAGTGATGTTTCTGCATTTTTTAGTGTTTGTGTGTCATTTTCATAACACTTTTGCTACGTCATTACTCGTGCTTTGTATGTATCGCATTCCGACTTGGATCCTTCAGGACTTCCCACGCATATCCGTCTGGTCATGTACTCCGACCTACAATGAGGATATGCCACGTGCTTATGCACTTATTACGTTCAGAGGGAATCAGGCGACAAAGTCATACAAAGTGTATCTTAACTGCATGGTAGCAGAGGATATACGATTCCATACATACATCGATCATCGTGAGACGCATCCCTTGGACGACATAGCCTTCTACTTTGGATGGTTGGCTTGCAAATCACGTCTGATGTATCCTCATCTTCCTGAGAGCATCATGTGACAATTCAACTACATGCAGTTTGTTCCCAAAGACCCCTCTGATTCTACTCCTTCTGCTATGGCAATAAGAGATGTATATGTCATGTTTGATGATTACCTTAATCATCTGGTACTGGATGAGGCACAAAGCAACATAGCTCCTAACAACTCGAGTACTGCACACGATTACATCCAGTGATATTTTAGGGTATCATCCTTATATAACACTTGATGCTTCAGGAGATCCACCTAAGCCAACTCATCAGGAGATGCTAGATAAGCAAGCTAAGGCAGATCATGATGTTGATTTGTTTCCTATATGTCGGTGCATCATGGATATTGCGCATGTCGGTATAGATAAAGGAGTCTTTTTGGAAGGCTCTAAGGCATGGGACATTCTAGATGCCATCATGGGGGAGAGACAAGAGGCATTGTAGTATAGAAGGCTGCGTAGAAACAGGGGCCTCGGGTCTTTCATAACCACTAATATATAGTATTTGTATTAGGAACACTATTATCATTTGTACTTTTTTTTATTTCATTGTGTCCTCCGAATTTATTAATTTATATATGTCATTTTCATATTTAATTACTGTATCATTTAATTTATATAAAAGTGAATATGATAATATATCTATAATGCGTCATCAATTAAATCAGTATATCTCTAAAATAATGTCAAAAATTATTGTCTAGCAAGAATCCAAAGATGCATATTTAGATTCTATCTTGTATGAATCCGGAGATGCATCTCCGGATCAATTTATATCAAAATGAGAATGTTTCAGTGAGGAATGCATGAGTGTGTATGAAGAGGATCCGAATATGCGTCTCTAGAATAATTTTTGAAAAACATATGAGGTGATACTCAATTGGAGCGTATTTTGGTGTTTTGAGTGTGCATTCAAAAATATATTTTCGAAATCAGATGGACATTTTCAAATTTCTTTAGAGTGTTTTTCCACAGCTTATGATGGAATAAGTAATTCCCAAAATGATAAAGAAATAAGCGATTAGGCACTTAAAAAGTAATTAGATACGACAAGTAGAAATTTTAGAGTTCCTTTTGCAAATTATGTCGTCAAAAAGTATGGAGTTTCTTAATGCACCCTTTATGTTTCTTAGCCACCACGCAAAAATACATAAAAATACCCCCATATTTCGGAGATGCATCTCCGCACGCACTGTCGCTCCCAGGATTTTCATCCAGGTACAAACGCGAGAGTGGCGCGGAAAACAGAGTCGCCAGCCGTGTAAATTTATCCCAAAAGAGGGAAAGGGAACACCGCATAAACCTGAGGAAGAGGGAAAGGAATGGTCATCGCAACCATAGCCTGGGTTCGGGAGTCGGTTACGCGAGGGGAAGGTGCTAGCACCCCACGCGTCCATCGTACTCGATGGGATCCACGCTTGTTGTCTATTCTGAGGGTGAGTTATCCTAACATCTATGGCTGCACTAAAACGGGGGGAGGGAAAAACTAAGACAGACTCGGTAGGACGTCGACGTCCTAGGCCTACGTACCCCCTTTGTGCAATGGGGAATTCAGAGTCAACGTAGTTCGGACCAAGTTCTTTTTGTGTTTTTTATGAGCGACGTTAAGTTCGCGTCCGGCAGTTAGGGTCGATGCCTGTTTGCGACTCAGACGAAAAGTAACGTGCCCTTTTTTAAAATAGCCTTTAGTTTGACGATCCCGAAGGATAAAAAGGTTTGAAGTTTGTTTGTATTTTTTAGGACAGAAGTGACTTGAGTTAGTTCATAACTCAACTTGAACCAAAGTCTATGACACGGGAATGAATGCGTCGCATGGTCGTCCCCAATGGGACGTATGCTCAACACTCTAGAAGAGAGAAGAGGGACCCCTCAATCTTCATTTCCTATGTTTAAGGCTTGTGTGCAAGGTAAGTTGACCTTATTAAGTATCTTAGAAGTGTTATGAGATGAGAAGAGGGACTCAAAAGAAAAGAAAAAAAGACTACGGGGAAAAATCTATCCTAATGTTATCATGCAAAGATGGCCCTAAAGGGAGGTTCGACAACAACCTAAGCCTAAAGAAAAGAAAATATGAGAGGAAGAAAGAGTGAGAGTGGACATGGATAACTATCCATACCCTCAGATAACTTACCTCAGCCCCTGCATAAAAGGTTAGTACAAACAGATATAAGTGACAATAAGACAAATGAAACTCAAACAAATCACAAACCAAAGAGAAATGGTTATAAACCAAATGAAACTCAACCAAGACACAATGTGGATGACCTAAGCATGAATTATGAAGTCAAAGAAGCAAACCCAAATGATGGCACAAGTGCCTTCTCAAACAAGTAATCAGACATGGTCAAAGATGTGCATACAAGAAGATCTCAAACAAAGAGCAATCAAATAAGTAGTAAAACATCTTCTAAAATTACCAAATTAAAACCCAAAACACCTCAACTAGATACAAACATCATATTAAAAACTCATGCAAAAATTCACAAGGTAGGTCACCTAAACAATTATGCAAAGTTCAGACAAGAAACATGACTCAATATGCAAAAGAACAGAACTAAAATGCAATATGAAATGTTTTAAAAATGAGAGAAAAATGTTTTAATGACATTAAATATGTTGATGAAACAATTCAAGAAGAATGAGTTCAAAATGTTTTATGGATGATGAGAAATAAATTCTACAATCCAATGTGTGCAAAATGAAACAAATTCAAAAGGAAATTATTAAAATAATTAATTCAGACGCCAAAAATAAAATAAAACAATAAAATAAAATTTGAGAAAATTTTATAAAACTATAAATATGATTCATGACTTTTTTGGGATTTTTAGGATGCAATTATCTATTTTTTAAAATGAAAAATGAAATAATGCAATCAAAATGAAAAATAAAAAGGAAAATAGCAAAGGGGTGTGAGCAGCAATCCATACACGTTGAAAAATGAAACTGGGCTTAAATGGGGGGTGTGGAAATCAAAGCCCAACCAAAAGAGTCCAAAGCGCAGTCAAAGAGAACACGTAGGTCCAGTCAACATTCATAATCAATATCAGCCACAAGATCAATCACACGCTCCACGCTCAGTCAAATAAAACAACAAGTATTCATGATCAACGGTCCAGATCTCATGCACACAGTAATAAAGATACGCAAACATACATCAAATCAATTGGAACACCATACACACCCCACGTGATAGGCACATGACTTTTTTAATTTGCTGGCAATCAAGCAACCATCAGATGCATCATACGCATGGCATTAAGTCAACAAAATAGAAAGTAATTAATATGAGAGAACATGATAGCACGTACACGATAATAACCATGGGGTAACAAACACGCAATCATTAAAATAAAAACTCATAAATAAAAAATGTGGCACAACGAGGGCCCTTGGATCAAAGCTATGGACGGCCCTGATTGCGTCTTCCTCGCCTAAACCCTTCACCGGCCGGAAACCTTACCAGTCACCGGAGCTAGGGTTCCGGTCACCCTCTCCGGTGAGCTGCAACCAAAACTTCTCCAGAAATTGCATAATAGTACACTAAATTGATCAGAAAAACATGAGGATTCCAAATATCATGCTATTTTCAACAAACACACAACGTATAAAGCAAATCGAATGAAAAAAGGTTTGGGTCCAAAACTTAAAACTCATCGTACGAACAATACAAACGTCCAAACTCAATACAAACTACATCAAGATTATCAGTACACACCACAGGTCATCATGCACGTTTAAAAAGAGATTTTTAAGATCATGAAAAATTGCACTAACCTGAGATTATGCAAACTGTATCCCTGCTGTTAGCTGCAAACGATGGTTGCTTCGTGCTCTAGGGATCCCAAGGGTTCAGATGGTGAAAGAAGTTTTGGAAAAACTCTAAAGGATTGAGAGATTCGATGAAGAAAAGTTTTAGGGTTCACTCTTGAAAACTCTCCAAAATCACGTGTGTTTTTCCATGAGTCTATGATTTTTTGCTTAAATATCTAGGGTTATTCCACATCTGATCATTTAGGTCTTAATCACTCCTTGGTTAATGAGTTTTGGACCATTTGACAAATTTGCATAATGTGAAATACACCCTCCTCCATGCATGTACACCCAAGCATTCTATAATGGATCACTTATATTTCAATTGCTAATCACACCTGAATTGGATTTGGGCCTTGAGATGTCTTAGTTCATGAGTTTTGAATTATCTTGCAATTTTGCATAATAGGAAATAAGTGATGGATTTGTCATGGAATCCCTTGGTTCAAAGGCTAAAAATGATCCTTATGGAATGTACTTTGATGTTAGAATGTGCCTTGAAGCAATGGAACCAATTATAGGTCACTATGTCCCAAAATGCAAAAGTTGTGAAAATGGCACCATAAGGAAACCCTAAAAACCACCTTGTCTTCTTTTGATCATAACTTGAGTTTCACAAATGATATGGAGACCATCTAGTACTTGTTGGAAAGGGGAGAAAAAGATCTTCAACTTTCATGTTTGAGGAAAATTCACTTGAAGCTTCTTTGATGATGAAAAGTCAAGTTGAAAGTAGTGTAAGGACTTGCCCAAAATGGAAACTTTCAAATTATAGGTCCTTTCCACATTTAGTAACTTTGGTACCAACCCTTGATTCTTGATAAATGATATGAATATTGACCCTTGAAGACCATATGAGGATGTGAGACCTTGAAAACCTTGAAGAGAACCTCAAAATTTCACAGTTGACTTCCCCTCCCACTGTTGACTTTTCCCCAATTCTCCTGATTCCCAATCCATTGGCCAATTGAACTTCTCATGAACCAAACTGATGGACAATCTTCCATTCCCAGATACTTAGGGACCCAAGGAATACCATGGAATCAAGTCTTGCCCAAAAAATCAGAAATAAACTGACTTTATAGCAAACCCTAATTTTGGTACCCTCAGTCTAGGAGGAAATAACACAGTCTCCAAATCCAAATTCCTCTGAATATGATGTGTATCCTCTCCAACAAAGACAAGATATGTCATTTGGTGATGATAAAAACCCAAGAAGCTTGCCCATTGGGGCAATAAACCCAAGAATCTCAAAACCCTAATTTCTGCACTGGTTAGGAGAGAGTGATCCACTTGAGCTCTCTTGGACAATATAAGGACTCTTGCTTGACCCTTTGAAGAACATATTCTCCTCTTGAACTGCCTCAGGCACCTTGACCCATGCTAAGAACCAATGATATGCACACATGATAATGCAAAAAATGAAATGAAACATAAGCCAGTTAATACTAAAGTAAGGAGGGCAAATTTTGGGGTGCTACAGCTGCCCCTATTCAATCAACTTGGTCCTAAGGTATGATAGCAACGGCTGTCATACGTTCAAAGGATTCATGGGGATTGAATACCAAAAGAAACCTAAAATTTGCAATCCTCAAAGGAAGAACGACTCCACTGGGGAACAAGCAATAAATGATGCACTTGTCACAACACGTACGAGTGTTGGAAATCAATACGAACAATGTATTAGAATGTCATGAAAAAAATACAAACGGGTGTTAACTATGCTGGGGATAAACACGGATGGGTGTCCAGGAATCAAAGATATCAGATGCGGACGGGTATCGAAAAGGTACACGGACGTGTGTGAAAAGGGTTCAATACGGACGGGTACTGGAAAGGTAAAAGGATCCAATACGGACGGGCATCGAAACAAAAGTTCGAACACGGACGGGTGCTGAAAAGATAAATCTACTGGGGGTTAATCTCGCTGGTGAATGGAAGGCAACACGGACGGGTGTCATCAAAAGGTCAATACAGACGGGCATTGGCTTAAAAAGTTCAAACACGGACGGGCGCTGAAAGGACACGGACGGGTATCGAAAGTCAATACGGACGGGCATTGAAACAAAAGGTTCAAACACGGACGGGTGCTGAAAGGACACGGACGGGCGTCAAAGGTCAATACGGACGGGCATTGGCTTAAAAGGTTTAAACACGGACGGGTGCTGAAAGGACACGGACGGGCATCAAAAATCAATACGGACGGGCATTGAAACAAAAGGTTCAAACACAGACGGGTATTAAAAGGACACGGACGGGCGTCAAAGGTCAATACGGACGGGCATTGGCTTAAAAGGTTTAAACACGGACGGGTGCTGAAAGGACACGGACGAGCGTCAAAGGTCAATACGGACGGGCATTGGCTTAAACGGTTTAAACACGGACGGGTGCTGAAAGGACACGGACGGGCATCAAAAATCAATATGGACAGGCATTGAAACAAAAGGTTCAAACACGGACGGGTGCTAAAAGGACACAGACGGGCGTCAAAGGTCAATACGGACGGGCATTGGCTTAAAAGGTTTAAACACGGACGGGTGCTGAAAGGACACGGACGGGCATCAAAAATCAATACGGACGGGCATTGAAACAAAAGGTTCAAACACAGACGGGTGCTAAAAGGACACGGACGGGCGTCAAAGGTCAATACGGACGGGCATTGGCTTAAAAGGTTTAAACACGGACGGGTGCTGAAAGGACACGGACGGGCGTCAAAGGTCAATACGGACGGGCATTGGCTTAAACGGTTTAAACACGGACGGGTGCTGAAAGGACACGGACGGGCATCAAAAATCAATATGGACAGGCATTGAAACAAAAGGTTCAAACACGGACGGGTGCTAAAAGGACACGGACGGGCATCAAAGGTCAATACGGACGGGCATTGGCTTAAAAGGTTTAAACACGGACGGGTGCTGAAAGGACACGGACGGGTGTCAAAGGTCAATACGGACGGGCATTGGCTTAAACGGTTTAAACACGGACGGGTGCTGAAAGGACACGGACGGGCATCAAAAATCAATACGGACGGGCATTAAAACAAAAGGTTCAAACACGGACGGGTGCTGAAAGGACACGGACGGGCTTCAAAGGTCAATACGGACGGGCATTGGCTTAAACGGTTTAAACACGGACGGGTGCTGAAAGGACACGGACATGCGTCAAAAGTCAATACGGACGGGCATTGAAACAAAAGGTTCAAACACAGACGGGTGCTGAAAGGACACGGACGGGCGTCAAAGGTCAATACGGACGGGCATTGGCTTAAACGGTTTAAACACGGATGGGTGCTGAAAGGACACGGACGTGCGTCAAAAGTTAATACGGACGGGCATTGAAACAAAGGTTCAAACACGGACGGGTGCTTAAAGGACACGGACGGGCGTCTGGCGGTAAAAGACCTTGAGGGGATAGACCAAAAGACCACCTGGACGAAGGGGTAAAAATGAAATCATGGATTTATGATCTTGGCAAACAATTCTGCAAGGGAATATCAAATACTACCTAAACCAACACCTGTGGAATAAAGCCAAAAGATATCTCCCAAAATCCGGCTTTCCCGACGAAGGAAAACTCAAACCTGGCTTATGCTTCGGATGCATATGTTTGAATTTTGCCGTAATGCTCCACACGAAGTGGAAATGCTACGCCTTTAGGAGGATGCCATGCAAACCAAATGCTTATGCAATGCAAAAGAGGTGCCTCAACAAAATAAATGCTGAAGTCGAAGGCAGACTTCACTGGGGATGACAAAATAAATTGTCCTCCGAAATAAGAGGTCCTGCTGAGGAAACTTCACTCTGCTATTGCAAACATCGATTTTGCCAGAGATGGACGGAACTCCGAGAGAATATCCACTCTGTTGGGGAGTATCAAGATCAACAACTCTGTTGGAGATGGACGAAATTCCAAGAGAAAAACCCGCTCAACTGGGGAGGGAGATGAATACTGAAGATGGAAACTTCTCCGCTGGGGATGTCCAACTGTTTCAGAACCTGGATCCAACACCTGCTGGGGATACTAATCGCCATCAAACTTCGCTTGGGGGTAACCTGAAAGAAAATTTGGGGAAAATAGATTGCCCCATGCCCAGTGGGGAAACACTCTCTCTAATCAACGGGGCTCTCCATCAGACTCTCACAGGTGAGGCTGTAAAAAATAACAAACTTCTGGCTATCAATAACAGATGGGCTTAGAACCTGCTGGGGATGCCAACCACCGCTGTACAAATAGCGGCGCAGATTGTTACCAGATTCTGCTTGGGGAGAACAGTCCATAATACCATCCTGCTTGGGGATGCTGTTGAACTTAACCTGCTGACGGGGAGAATGGATTTACCCTCACCTTGCTGGGGGTTAGAACCTAACGTTGTTGGTGAAAGCACACTTCCTGACTGGCTGGGGAAAGTGGACACCCTGATTCTGTGGGGAAACAACGTCTTGATCCAGAGAAAATACTTTCCAAGTCTCCTGCTGGGGAAAGTCTGCTCTGCTGAGGAAAGGTGCAATCTCAATGCTGGGGAGAGCAACCCTACTGGGGAAGTACGATCCTGTGGCCACTCAACCTGACATGTCTCTATGTTCATAAACGGCCCTTTGAACTCTCCACTTGCCCCAGACCACCAGGTATAATGGAAGAAATCATCTCAAGAGGATTTTACAGAAGACCGGGTGTTCGTACTGCCCCAGGGTCTCCAAACTCTTGGAGAGATTTATCAGATCTCGCCATAACTGCCCCAGACTTCATAATCCATGATTTGTAATGACTTGAAAATACTCTGTCCCAGTACTTTGAACCTTGAGGAGGTGTTTTCAATTAACCATTTTCAGGAGCGGACAATCTCCCACGCTCTAGAGGTGGCCTGCCCCAATATGAGCTTTGAAGTGACTTTGCCCCTGATCTTAGAATGTGCCCCAGAATAACTGAATTTCGGAAAGATTTCTCGACGTGACTGCCCCAGATTGGCTACATCTTAACACGACTTACTGGGGAGATCCCGTTCTACACTGAGTCTCTTGGCAGCATGCCCTTTGATATGATTGTCCTTCAGAATTTTCAAGCATCCCGACTTGGCAGGATCAAGCTTCTTGACTGATGTTCACTGTGTAAGCTGCATTGATGCTTAGGCACATGCACGCAAGCAGAACAAGTTTATTATGAGAATGATAATTCTAATGCAACAAACATGTTAACCTTGAAGTTTATTGAAAATATGTCGTAAAACCCTGCGAACGAGTCACTAGGTATAACGTTTATTTTTGAATAGAAAACAAAACGCACATGCAATACCAACAAATCTTATTAGCACAACTTATAGGAGTCAGGGACGCTATCCTGTTGATGTACGCCTTTAGAATAAACCCTATTTCAATTAGGACTTTTAAGGGTTGTAACGTGGCCTGATTCACGGTTTCGGAAAAAAGGATTTATGGCTCAAAATTTATCGGCGCCCACCCACTCTTCGTGATGTTCTCCAGTCCTATGTTCAGTTAATCTAACACAAACGCTCATCTCTCAAAAGGTTTACGATCTTTAAGGGACCTACGCAACTAATGGTTTGACACCTACGGAGGTTTTAGAGTGACAGTCATCCCTTTTTATCTTTTGTGTCTGTAATCACACAAATTTGTTCTTATCGAGGATTTTCTCTTGTAATGCTTTTCGCTTTTTCTTTCTTTTGCTTTTTTGATCCCTAATTTTTGCCTGGACTGACTCTTTTGAGTTTTTCGATTTTGAAGTCCAGCGGGATGCCCTAATTTTTTCCTAAGTCGCTTATTTTCAAGTCTCGACTTAGCGGGCTTTCTTTTTTTTTTATTCCCCTTTTTGAACAAAGCGTGTGACACTGGTTGTCTTACTTGCTTGACAGGGTTGTGATTGCCTCACTCCTTGATTGTTGATGGATAACCATTGTGGTTTCACATCTCTTGACCTCTTGACAGTGGGGTAGAAGGTAATGGATCCTCAGATGCACACTCTCCTTGAAATTTGAACGCTCGATCAAACTAACTGACACCTACCCTGCCCCTGGGTTAAGTATGAGGGTTTTTTTTTGTACGAAAGAAACTCCTACTTCAAGGCTCAAAGGGGTTAACGAGGGTCTATCTCCCTTATATCTCCAGTGTTTAGGGATTTGAAACAATGCTTGTACATCCTCAACAGGGTTCTATCCTTGAACATACAACCATAGATTTTGCATTTTCGTCTCATCATCCTCCCTCAAGAGTTCTAGACAAGAAAATTGGTATTGAAGTGCATATAAACATTTAAGAGTGAACACGAATGGATTACTTCAAAAAAAACATACTCATTGCATTAATATCGTCGTTAAAAACAAGCAAGTCTTACATGCATACAATGCTTTAACAAGAAATGAAAAACTGCAAATGAAAATGCAGTAAAGAAGCTGAAGATTGCCATTGCTGAGGAAGCTTGATTCTGCCTGGACGTACTTGCAGACTGAGTGCTCACTTGAGAAGGGAGGCTTCAATTGATGTGCATATCATCTTCGGTGAATGCAATGATCTCTGAGTCTACCAGGTCTTGCACCTTGTTCTTGAACACGTTGCAGATTTCAATTGAATGACCTAGTGTGTCTGAGTGGTATTCACATCTGGCATCCAGATCATAATCAGGAGGAATAGGGTCGGGAACGGGCTTGGCATCCCTTAGTTGAACCAAAGAACTTTCAAGTAGACGGGCCAGAACAAGGCTGTGAGGAACAGGGAGTGGATCAAACCTTTTCTCAGGCCTTCGTGATCTTTGTTGTCTCCTTCCAGAGCAGTTCTCTTGTTGACCCCGATTCGAGCGCATAATCTTTTCAGGCACTTTTCTCTTCAGACTTGGTCGAGGCGTAGGCAGTATTTGCGGATGTGGGGATTCTAGGACCAAGGACTGCAAGAAATGCCCCTGACCTGATGTGGCTTTGGGAGAAGCAACGGGGATACCCACTTCTCTTTCAACAGCTAGAGTGGGACCACCTTGTATGCTTACGCTGCTTGGTGTGAATTCAATTTTCCTCGAATCAATCAGATCCTGGACAGCGTGCCGAAGGGCCCTACACTTCTCCACAGTATGCCCTGGTGCCCCAGAATGGAAATCACAACGGGCTATTGCATTGTAGCCTGGTGGGGGATTACTAGTAAGAGGAGCCAAAGTCCTTTGTTGTACCAGTTGCAACTGAAGGAGATGCTGCAATAGCTGAGAATATGGTATAGGGAGTGGATGAAAAACTCTTCCAGGCTGCTTCGGTCTCTGTGCACACTTTTTATTCTTAGGCTTACCTTGGGAGACACGACCTGGTTGCGGTTGGGAAAGTCCTGGAACTTCAGCTTGTGGAAGAGATTCACGAGGCAATCCATGATCAAATCCCAAAGAGATGGGAGGAGTAAGGACCTCTGTTGTGGAAGCGAGCACATGACTGTTTTCCTTCTTTAGCATTGTTTTCAAAATTTCTGTGACCAAACCCAACTGAGCCTTCATCTGATTGACCTCCTCCCTCAGCATCTTCTGGTCTTGCATGAGAGTTTGCATATTCCCCATAAACTGCCCCATCTGGCCTCGCATTTCCCTCAACTCAGCTTAAATTTGCTCCATGATCAACTCTTGAATGGCCTGAGGAGTTAAGTCTGCAATTCCTGAAGAAAACCATATCAGAATAAGAATAACCAGCCCTGAACACCTGTTATGCACAATGATCATGAATATGCAAATGCAAATAAACATGTTTGAATATTCACAGGGCGATCCACCCCTTGATTCCAGTTTAACACCAAGATAGAACGTAAATTCTGCTCACGTACTAAGAAAACCAGAGGAAACCACATGTCAACAATCACAAATCCAAGATAACAAGTCTAAACACAATAATCATAGATCCCAACCAACAAGCCTGGCAGTGGTCCAAATAATGAAAGAAAATAGAAAACTACGGCATGTCATCAAAGTCCACAAGTGTCAATCCCCCCCATCCATTATGCTTTTTGCTCCAGTCTTGAATTTCCTTGAACAGCTTTTTGGTGTCGGGATGCTTCGGTCTCTGAATCAGCTCTTGAATGAGAACGTCTCTCCTATGCATGATCCCTTCCGAGTATCGACAATGCAACTCCCAAGCGTCTTCTCCAGAAACACCATCTATGCTAGGACCCTCATTTCTAGGTCTCTTCACTTCAGCTTGGATCTTCAGTTCCTCTATGGAGGCTATGGCTTCATTGAGTCGACCCTCGACTGCTTGTCTCTGAAATACCCCTGATAGGATCTCAGCGTCTTTCTTCTTGAGCTTCGACTTCAATTGATCAATCTGAGCTAGATAATCGTCTTCCTTTCGCTTATTCTCAGCCATTGCAGTGTCTCGGTGAGCATTGAACCTGTGAATTTTTAACAAAGCCTTGTCCAATTCCTCTTTCTTAGACTTGAGAACGTTACTGATACCCTCTAGAGCTTGCTTCATCCTTTGTCTGGATGTGACCTTGTCAGCTAGCTCCTTTTCTGCGTTAGCGAGAAGCTCTGTCTTCAACTTGGCGATATGAACAGCTTCACCCCGCTCATGTTTCAACTGGTAAATCTCTCTTTGTAGCTCACTGTTTTCTTCTCGCAGCTTTTCCTTTTCAGCCCACAACTTGTTAAACTTCTCTATCTCAACTGTGGTAGGAGGCTCAATCAGCAAGGGGTAAGATGGTGGTTCTTTGGAGAATGGAAAAAGCTCCTCCTCTACCCTTTTCTGAATCCAATCTTCATACGCAGGAAATGTTCTGTTGTTGCTCTTCCCAAAAGAAGTTTTCCCCTCCTTATGACGATCTCTCCAAGTATTTGCAGCTTCTTTTAACAGTTCTGGATTGATTTCCCCACTCAGATATAAAGATTCTTGGACCTCCTCGTCTTTTGGTGGCTCTTTCAAGGCATGCCCGAATTTCCTAATTGCAAGAATAGGGTTGTAGTTAATTACCCCTTTCCTTCCTATTAGAGGCACATTTGGGAGACCCCCACAACTAATCATGATATCTTGGCCCAACAAGTCACAGTTAACCCAAATTAGATTATTTGCCCTCAAGCCCATCAATCTTTTGGACCACTCCAAAGTTCCTTGAGTATCTGCAAATGCCCCAGATGTGAGAAGACGATCAGCAAACCATTTGTAGAAGACTGGCGCACAAAAGTAAAAGGGTCCTCCCCTCCTCTTCTCGTTCTTATAATGCACTGAATAATACAGATCTCCAAGCAAAGTAGATACCGGATTCTTCATGGTAAATATCCGGACAGCGTGCATGTCCACAAAATCCTTCATATTTGGAAACAACACCGTTCCATAGACACACATAGCCAAGATGGCGTTGAAAACTGACCAACATCTAGTAGCATACACAGCAGCCTGTTCTACCAAAAATTTCACATGAAAGCCTTTACACCCTCCCTTACTGGCAATGTTATTTTTCAACAAAGATGGATCCAAATGCAAAGCCTCGGAAACCTTTCCCAAATCAGGAAGTTCTTCAGAAGGATAGAAAGGAGTTTCTTCTTTAATGGCAACATCCAGAATGAGAGCAAATTCCTCCAATGTCGGAGCCAAAAGATAATCAGTGAATAGAAAACGACGCATGTGAGGGTCATAGAATTGCACCAGAGTGTGCAAAGCCCTATACTCGTATTCAGTGATATTGCAAGCAACATTCATAATTCTTCCGTACTCTCCTCTAAAGTCTGGCAATACCCCAGGTTCTGCCATAGACACAATCTTGTGAACAGGATCCAGAATAAGTGATGGGAACTTGTACACTATGATGTTCTTTCTCTTCTCAATACTCATCTCTAATAGTCTTCAAAAACCAGAATCAAAGTTAGGATACAACCCTGCAAATAAATAAACATGTTAGGATGCAAAATGATGATGTAAATGCACACATGGGATCAAGGATGCCACACAGACTGGACAACCGCTGCACTGAACAAACTGAACCATCTCAAAGATCTGCCCAACTACCCAGAATACCAGAATAACCATAGTACCACACTGATAAATCTGCTGATCAGAAAACCGGGTATGTTGAAGGTCAAGGTTACCTGCAAACCTGTAAACACCCTGCCCTCTCACATGTGGGTACTAGAAAGCCGAGGATCCTCAATATCACGGGCTCTCAGGTCGAGAAATGATGATACGTTCACCATTTCTGGTATGGCATCATCATCAATCGAGGAGGCCTCAACTGATTCCCCTCAAAAGAAAACATCCCATGGCGAGTCCTCAGCTTCGGCACTGAGGTCGAGAAGCAATAGTACATTCATCCCTCAGGGTACAGTACTATCGCCAATCGAGGAGTGCTTTCACTGATTCTTTCCCAAAAGGAAACCCTATAGCAAGTTCCCAGTATTGGGTCCTCGGATCGACATGTGTAATGGGTTTGCCATTTCTGGTCTGCCATTATCACGTCTCGGGAGGAGTGTCGTTACTGAGTCCTCGGGAATGGTCGCCAGAGTCGACAGTTTTCCAGGTTACATTCAATCATCTGCACCAATGCGCAGGATAGAACATTACCAAAGAAAACCTCGTCTGGATGTGGAGTTTTCATGTATACTATGTCTGGCCAAATGCCACACAAGTCACACTACTTGCCACGCTAATCCTACGTGTATGCTCAATCCTAGGTATTGGGCTTATCTCTCAGAACCCCAACCCGCCAAACAGAAGAACAGTGCAGCAGATGATAATAGTATGCAGTGCAGAAATGCGGTAAAAATAAAATACAACAAATAAAGCAAAACAAAAACAAAAACACCCAAAGAGAACAAAGACAAGCAAGCGCTAGGATAGACTCGCTAAAGGGGATGGACTAGCATAGGTCAACCAGAGTCCCCAGCAGAGTCGCCAGCTGTCGCTCCCAGGATTTTCATCCAGGTACACACGCGAGAGTGGCGCGGAAAACAGAATCGCTAGCCGTGTAAATTTCTCCCAAGAGAGGGAAAGGGAACACCGCATAAACCTGAGGAAGAGGGAAAGAAATGGTCATCGCAACCATAGCCTGGGTTCGGGAGTCGGTTACGCGAGGGGAAGGTGCTAGCACCCCACGCGTCCATCGTACTCGATGGGATCCACGCTTGCTGTCTATTCTGAGGGTGAGTTATCCTAACATCTATGGCTGCACTAAAACGGGGGGAGGGAAAAACTAAGACAGACTCGGTAGGACATCGACGTCCTAGGCCTACGTACCCCCTTTGTGCAATGGGGAATTCAGAGTCAACGTAGTTCGGACCAAGTTCTTTTTGTGTTTTTTATGAGCGACGTTAAGTTCGGGTCCGGCAGTTAGGGTCGATGCCTGTTTGCGACTCAGACGGAAAGTAACGTGCCCTTTTTGAAAATAGCCTTTAGTTTGACGATCCCGAAGGATAAAAAGGTTTGAAGTTTGTTTGTATTTTTTAGGACAGAAGTGACTTGAGTTAGTTCATAACTCAACTTGAACCAAAGTCTATGACACGGGAACGAATGCGTCGCATGGTCGTCCCCAATGGGACGTATGCTCAACACTCTAGAAGTGAGAAGGGGGACCCCTCAATCTTCATTTCCTATGTTTAAGGCTTGTGTGCAAGGCAAGTTGACCTTATTAAGTATCTTAGAAGTGTTATGAGATGAGAAGAGAGACTCAAAAGAAAAGAAAAAAAGACTACGGGGAAAAATCTATCCTAATGTTATCATGCAAAGATGGCCCTAAGGGGAGGTTCGACAACAACCTAAGCCTAAAGAAAAGAAAAGATGAGAGGAAGAAAGAGTGAGAGTGGACATGGATAACTATCCATACCCTCAGATAACTTACCTCAACCCCTGCATAAAAGGTTAGTACAAACAGATATAAGTGACAATAAGAAAAATGAAACTCAAACAAATCACAAACCAAAGAGAAATGGTTATAAACCAAATGAAACTCAACCAAGACAGAATGTGGATGACCTAAGCATGAATATGAAGTCAAAGAAGCAAACCCAAATGATGGCACAAGTGCCTTCTCAAACAAGTAATCAGACATGGTCAAAGATGTGCATACAAGAAGATCTCAAACAAAGAACAATCAAACAATTAGCAAAACATCATCTAAAATTACCAAATTAAAACCCAAAACACCTCAACCAGATACAAATATCATATTAAAAACTCATGCAAAAATTCACAAGATAGGTCACCCAAACAATTATGCAAAGTTCAGACAAGAAACATGACTCAATATGCAAAAGAACATAACTAAAATGCAATATGAAATGTTTTAAAAATGAGAGAAAAATGTTTTAATGACATTCAATATGTTGATGAAACAATGCAAGAAGAATGAGTTCAAAATGTTTTATGGATGATGAGAAATAAATTCTACAATGCAATGTGTGCAAAATGAAACAAATTCAAAAGGAAATTATTAAAATAATTAATTCAGACGCCAAAAATAAAATAAAACAATAAAGTAAAATTTGAGAAAATTTTATAAAACTATAAATATGATTCATGACTTTTTTGGGATTTTTAGGATGCAATTATCTATTTTTAAAAATGAAAAATGAAATAATGCATTCAAAATGAAAAATAAAAAGGAAAATAGCAAAGTGGGTGTGAGCAGCAATCCATACACGTTGAAAAATGAAACTGGGCTTAAATGGGGGGTGTGGAAAGCAAAGCCCAACCAAAAGAGTCCAAAGCGCAGTCAAAGAGAACACGTAGGTCCAGTCAACATTCATAATCAATATCAGCCACAAGATCAATCACACGCTCCACGCTCAGTCAAATAAAACAACAAGTATTCATGATCAACGGTCCAGATCTCATGCACACAGTAATAAAGATACGCAAACATACATCAAATCAATTGGAACACCATACACACCCCACGTGATAGGCACATGACTTTTTTAATTTGCTGGCAATCAAGCAACCATCAGATGCATCATACGCATGGCATTAAGTCAACAAAATAGAAAGTAATTAATATGAGAGAACATGATAGCACGTACACGATAATAACCATGGGGTAACAAACACGCAATCATTAAAATAAAAACTCATAAATAAAAAATGTGGCACAACGAGGGCCCTTGGATCAAAGCTATGGACGGCCCTGATTGCGTCTTCCTCGCCTAAACCCTTCACCGGCCGGAAACCTTACCATTCGCCGGAGCTAGGGTTCCGGTCACCCTCTCCGGTGAGCTGCAACCAAAACTTCTCCAGAAATTGCATACAAGTACACTAAATTGATCAGAAAAACATGAGGATTCCAAATATCATGCTATTTTCAACAAACACACAACGTATAAAGCAAATCGAATGAAAAAAGGTTTGGGTCCAAAACTTAAAACTCATCGTACGAACAATACAAACGTCCAAACTCAATACAAACTACATCAAGATTATCAGTACACACCACAGGTCATCATGCACGTTTAAAAAGAGAGTTTTAAGATCATGAAAAATTGCACTAACCTGAGATTATGCAAACGGTATCCCTGCTGTTAGCTGCAAACGATGGTTGCTTCATGCTCTAGGGATCCCAAGGGTTCAGATGGTGAAAGAAGTTTTGGAAAAACTCTAAAGGATTGAGAGATTCGATGAAGAAAAGTTTTAGGGTTCACTCTTGAAAACTTTCCAAAATCACGTGTGTTTTTCCATGAGTCTATGATTTTTTGCTTAAATATCTAGGGTTATTCCACATCTGATCATTTAGGTCTTAATCACTCCTTGGTTAATGAGTTTTGGACCATTTGACAAATTTGCATAATGTGAAATACACCCTCCTCCATGCATGTACACCCAAGCATTCTATGATGGATCACTTATATTTCAATTGCTAATCACACCTGAATTGGATTTGGGCCTTGAGATGTCTTGGTTCATGAGTTTTGAATTATCTTGCAATTTTACATAATAGGAAATAAGTGATGGATTTGTCATGGAATCCCTTGGTTCAAAGGCTAAAAATGATCCTTATGGAATGTACTTTGATGTTAGAATGTGCCTTGAAGCAATGGAACCAATTATAGGTCACTATGTCCCAAAATGCAAAATTTGTGAAAATGGCACCATAAGGAAACCCTAAAAACCACCTTGCCTTCTTTTGATCATAACTTGAGTTTCACAAATGATATGGAGACCATCAGTGGGGAAACACTCTCTCTAATCAACGGGGCTCTCCATCAGACTCTCACAGGTGAGGCTGTAAAAAATAACAAACTTCTGGCTATCAATAACAGATGGGCTTAGAACCTGCTGGGGATGCCAACCACCGCTGCACAAATAGCGGCGCAGATTGTTACCAGATTCTGCTTGGGGAGAACAGTCCATAATACCATCCTGCTTGGGGATGTTGCTGAACTTAACCTGCTGACGGGGAGAATGGATTTACCCTTACCTTGCTGGGGGTTAGAACCTAACGTTGTTGGTGAAAGCACACTTCCTGACTGGCTGGGGAAAGTGGACACCCTGATTCTGTGGGGAAACAACGTCTTGATCCAGAGAAAATACTTTCCAAGTCTCGTGCTGGGGAAAGTCTGCTCTGCTGAGGAAAGGTGCAATCTCAATGCTAGGGAGAGCAACCCTACTGGGGAAGTACGATCCTGTGGCCACTCAACCTGACATGTCTCTATGTTCATAAACGGCCCTTTGAACTCTCCACTTGCCCCAGACCACCAGGTCTAATGGAAGAAATCATCTCAAGAGGATTTTACAGAAGACCAGGCGTTCGTACTGCCCCAGGGTCTCCAAACTCTTGGAGAGATTTATCAGATCTCGACATAACTGCCCCAGACTTCATAATCCATGATTTGTAATGACTTGAAAATACTCTGTCCCAGTACTTTGAACCTTGAGGAGGTGTTTTCAATTAACCATTTTCAGGAGCGGACAATCTCCCACGCTCTAGAGGTGGCCTGCCCCAATATGAGCTTTGAAGTGACTTTGCCCCTGATCTTAGAATGTGCCCCAGAATAACTGAATTTTGGAAAGATTTCTCGACGTGACTGTCCCAGATTGGCTACATCTTAACACGACTTACTGGGGAGAGCCCGCTCTACACTGAGTCTCTTGGCAGCATGCCCTTTGATATGATTGTCCTTCAGAATTTTCAAGCATCCCGACTTGGCAGGATCAAGCTTCTTGACTGACGTTCACTGTGTAAGCTGCTTTGATGCTTAGGGACATGTACGCAAGCAGAACAAGTTTATTATGAGAATGATAATTCTAATGCAACAAACATGTTAACCTTGAAGTTTATTGAAAATATGTCGTAAAACCCTGCGAACGAATCACTAGGTATAACGTTTATTTTTGAATAGAAAACAAAACGCACATGCAATACCAACAAATCTTATTAGCACAACTTATAGGAGTCAGGGACGCTATCCTGTTGATGTACGCCTTTAGAATAAACCCTGTTTCAGTTAGGACTTTTAAGGGTTGTAACATGGCCTGGTTCACGGTTTCGGAAAAAAGGATTTATGGCTCAAAATTTATCGGCGCCCACCCACTCTTCGTGATGTTCTCCAGTCATATGTTCAGTTAATCTAACACAAACGCTCATCTCTCAAAAGGTTTACGATCTTTAAGGGACCTACGTAACTAATGGTTTGACACCTACGGAGGTTTTAGAGTGACAGTCATCCCTTTTTATCTTTTGTGTCTGTAATCACACAAATTTGTTCTTATCGAGGATTTTCTCTTGTAATGTTTTTCGCTTTTTCTTTCTTTTGCTTTTTTGATCCCTAATTTTTGCCTGGACTGACTCTTTTGAGTTTTTCGATTTTGAAGTCCAGCGGGATGCCCTAACTTTTGCCTAAGTCGCTTATTTTCAAGTCTCGACTTAGCGGGCTTTCTTTTTTTTTTATTCCCCCTTTTGAACAAAGCGTGTGACACTGGTTGTCTTACTTGCTTGACAGGGTTGTGATTGCCTCACTCCTTGATTGTTGATGGATAACCATTGTGGTTTCACATCTCTTGACCTCTTGACAGTGGGGTAGAAGGTAATGGATCCTCAGATGCACACTCTCCTTAAAATTTGAACGCTCGGTCAAACTAACTGACGCCTACCCTGCCCCTGGGTTAAGTATGAGGGTTTTTTTTTGTACGAAAGAAACTCCTACTTCAAGGCTCAAAGGGGTTAACGAGGGTCTATCTCCCTTATATCTCCAGTGTTTAGGGATTTGAAACAATGCTTGTACATCCTCAACAGGGTTCTATCCTTGAACATACAACCATAGATTTTGCATTTTCGTCTCATCATCCTCCCTCAAGAGTTCTAGACAAGAAAATTGGTATTGAAGTGCATATAAACATTTAAGAGTGAACACAAATGGATTACTTCAAGAAAAACATACTCATTGCATTAATATCGTCGTTAAAAACAAGCAAGTCTTACATGCATACAATGCTTTAACAAGAAATGAAAAACTGCAAATGAAAATGCAGTAAAGAAGCTGAAGATTGCCATTGCTGAGGAAGCTTGATTCTGCCTGGACGTACTTGCAGACTGAGTGCTCACTTGAGAAGGGAGGCTTCAATTGATGTGCATATCATCTTCGGTGAATGCAATGATCTCTGAGTCTACCAGGTCTTGCACCTTGTGCTTGAACACGTTGCAGTTTTCAATTGAATGACCTAGTGTGTCTGAGTGGTATTCACATCTGGCATCCAGGTCATAATCAGGAGGAATAGGGTCGGGAACGGGCTTGGCATCCCTTAGTTGAACCAAAGAACTTTCAAGTAGACGGGCCAGAACAAGGCTGTGAGGAACAGGGAGTGGATCAAACCTTCTCTCAGGCCTTCGTGATCTTTGTTGTCTCCTTCCAGAGCAGTTCTCTTGTTGACCCCGATTCGAGCGCATAATCTTTTCAGGCACTTTTCTCTTCAGACTTGGTCGAGGCGTAGGCAGCATTTGCGGATGTGGGGATTCTAGGACCAAGGACTGCAAGAAATGCCCCTGACCTGATGTGGCTTTGGGAGAAGCAACGGGGATACCCACTTCTCTTTCAACAGCTAGAGTGGGACCACCTTGTATGCTTACGCCGCTTGGTGTGAATTCAATTTTCCTCGAATCAATCAGATCCTGGACAGCGTGCCGAAGGGCCCTACACTTCTCCACAGTATGCCCTGGTGCCCCAGAATGGAAATCACAACGGGCTCTTGCATTGTAGCCTAGTGGGGGATTACCAGTAAGAGGAGCCAAAGTCCTTTTCTGTACCAGTTGCAACTGAAGGAGATGCTGCAATAGCTGAGAATATGGTATAGGGAGTGGATGAAAAACTCTTCCAGGCTGCTTCGGTCTCTGTGCACACTTTTTATTCTTAGGCTTACCTTGGGAGACACGACCTGGTTGCGGTTGGGAAAGTCCTGGAACTTTAGCTTGTGGAAGAGATTCACGAGGCAATCTATGATCAAATCCCAAAGAGATGGGAGGAGTAAGGACCTCTGTTGTGGAAGCGAGCACATGACTGTTTTCCTTCTTTAGCATTGTTTTCAAAATTTCCGTGACCAAACCCAACTGAGCCTTCATCTGATTGACCTCCTCCCTCAGCATCTTCTGGTCTTGCATGAGAGTTTGCATATTCCCTATAAACTGCCCCATCTGGCCTCGCATTTCCCTCAACTCAGCTTAAATTTGCTCCATGATCAACTCTTGAATGGCCTAAGGAGTTAAGTCTGCAATTCCTGAAGAAAACCATATCAGAATAAGAATAACCAGCCCTGAACACCTGTTATGCACAATGATCATGAATATGCAAATGCAAATAAACATGTTTGAATATTCGCAGGGCGATCCACCCCTTGATTCCAGTTTAACACCAAGATAGAACGTAAATTCTGCTCACGTACTAAGAAAACCAGAGGAAACCACATGTCAACAATCACAAATCCAAGATAACAAGTCTAAACACAATAATCATAGATCCCAACCAACAAGCCTGGCAGTGGTCCAAATAATGAAAGAAAATAGAAAACTACGGCATGTCATCAAAGTCCACAAGTGTCAATCCCCCCCATCCATTATGCTTTTTGCTCCAGTCTTGAATTTCCTTGAACAACTTTTTGGTGTCGGGATGCTTCGGTCTCTGAATCAGCTCTTGAATGAGAACGTCTCTCCTATGCATGATCCCTTCCGAGTATCGACAATGCAACTCCCAAGCGTCTTCTCCAGAAACACCATTCATGCTAGGACCCTCATTTCTAGGTCTCTTCACTTCAGCTTGGATCTTCAGTTCCTCTATGGAGGCTATGGCTTCATTGAGTCGACCCTCGACTGCTTGTCTCTGAAATACCCCTGATAGGATCTCAGCATCTTTCTTCTTGAGCTTCGACTTCAATTGATCAATCTGAGCTAGATAATCGTCTTCCTTTCGCTTATTCTCAGCCATTGCAGTGTCTCGGTGAGCATTGAACCTGTGAATTTTTAACAAAGCCTTGTCCAATTCCTCTTTCTTAGACTCGAGAACGTTACTGATACCCTCTAGAGCTTGCTTCATCCTTTGTCTAGATGTGACCTTGTCAGCTAGCTCCTTTTCTGCCTTAGCGAGAAGCTCTGTCTTCAACTTGGCGATATGAACAGCTTCACCCCGCTCATGTTTCAACTGGTAAATCTCTCTTTGTAGCTCACTATTTTCTTCTCGCAGCTTTTCCTTTTCAGCCCACAACTTGTTAAACTTCTCTATCTCAACTGTGGTAGGAGGCTCAATCAGCAAGGGGTAAGATGGTGGTTCTTTGGAGAATGGAAAAAGCTCATCCTCTACCCTTTTCTGAATCCAATCTTCATACGCAGGAAATGTTCTGTTGTTGCTCTTCCCAAAAGAAGTTTTCCCCTCCTTATGACGATCTCTCCAAGTATTTGCAGCTTCTTTTAACAGTTCTGGATTTATTTCCCCACTCAGATATAAAGATTCTTGGACCTCCTCGTCTTTTGGTGGCTCTTTCAAGGCATACCCGAATTTCCTAATTGCAAGAATAGGGTTGTAGTTAATTACCCCTTTCCTTCCTATTAGAGGCACATTTGGGAGACCCCCACAACTAATCATGATATCTTGGCCCAACAAGTCACGGTTAACCCAAATTAGATTATTTGCCCTCAAGCCCATCAATCTTTTGGACCACTCCAAAGTTCCTTGAGTATCTGCAAATTCCCCAGATGTGAGAAGACGATCAGCAAACCATTTGTAGAAGACTGGCGCACAAAAGTAAAGGGGTCCTCCCCTCCTCTTCTCGTTCTTATAATCCACTGAATAATACAGATCTCCAAGCAAAGTAGATACCGGATTCTTCATGGTAAATATCCGGACAGCGTGCATGTCCACAAAATCCTTCATATTTGGAAACAACACCGTTCCATAGACACACATAGCCAAGATGGCGTTGAAAACTGACCAACATCTAGTAGCATACACAGCAGCCTGTTCTACCAAAAATTTCACATGAAAGCCTTTACACCCTCCCTTACTGGCAATGTTATTTTTCAACAAAGATGGATCCAAATGCAAAGCCTCGGAAACCTTTCCCAAATCAGGAAGTTCTTCAGAAGGATAGAAAGGAGCTTCTTCTTTAATGGCAACATCCAGAATGAGAGCAAATTCCTGCAATGTCGGAGCCAAAAGATAATCAGTGAATAGAAAACGACGCATGTGAGGGTCATAGAATTGCACCAGAGTGTGCAAAGCCCTATACTCGTATTCAGTGATATTGCAAGCAAAATTCAGAATTCTTCCATACTCTCCTCTAAAGTCTGCCAATACCCCAGGTTCTGCCATAGACACAATCTTGTGAACAGGATCCAGAATAAGTGATGGGAACTTGTACACTATGATGTTCTTTCTCTTCTCAATACTCATCCCTAATAGTCTTCAAAAACCAGAATCAAAGTTAGGATACAACCCTGGAAATAAATAAACATGTTAGGATGCAAAATGATGATGCAAATGCACACATGGGATCAAGGATGCCACACAGACTGGACAACCGCTGCACTGAACAAACTGAACCATCTCAAAGATCTGCCCAACTACCCAGAATACCAGAATAACCATAGTACCACACTGATAAATCTGCTGATCAGAAAACTGGGTATGTTGAAGGTCAAGGTTACCTGCAAACCTGTAAACACCCTGCCCTCTCACATGTGGGTACTAGAAAGCCGAGGATCCTCAATATCACAGGCTCTCAGGTCGAGAAATGATGATACGTTCACCATTTCTGGTATGGCATCATCATCATCAATCGAGGAGGCCTCAACTGATTCCCCTCAAAAGAAAACATCCCATGGCGAGTCCTCAGCTTCGGCACTGAGGTCGAGAAGCAATAGTACATTCATCCCTCGGGGTACAGTACTATCGCCAATCGAGGAATGCTTCCACTGATTCTTTCCCAAAAGGAAACCCTATAGCAAGTTCCCAGTATTGGGTCCTTGGATCGACATGTGTAATGGGTTTGCCATTTCTGGTCTGCCATTATCACGTCTCGGGAGGAGTGCCGTTACTGAGTCCTCGGGAATGGTCGCCAGAGTCGACAGTTTTCCAGGTTACATTCAATCATCTGCACCAATGCGCAGGATAGAACATTACCAAAGAAAACCTCGTCTGGATGTGGAGTTTTCATGTATACTATGTCTGGCCAAATGCCACACAAGTCGCACTACTTGCCACGCTAATCCTACGTGTATGCTCAATCCTAGGTATTTGGCTTATCTCTTGGAACCCCAACCCGCCAAACAGAAGAACAGTGCAGCAGATGATAATAGTATGCAGTGCAGAAATGCGGTAAAAATAAAATACAACAAATAAAGCAAAACAAAAACAAAAACACCCAAAGAGAACAAAGACAAGCAAGCGCTAGGATAAACTCGCTATAGGGGATGGACCAGCATAGGTCAACCAGAGTCCCCAGCAGAGTCGCCAGCTGTCGCTCCCAGGATTTTCATCCAGGTACACACGCGAGAGTGGCGCAGAAAACAGAGTCGTCGGCCGTGTAAATTTATCCCAAAAGAGGGAAAGGGAACACCGCATAAACCTGAGGAAGAGGGAAAGGAATGGTCATCGCAACCATAGCCTGGGTTCGGGAGTCGGTTACGCGAGGGGAAGGTGCTAGCACCCCACGCGTCCATCGTACTCGATGGGATCCACGCTTGCTGTCTATTCTGAGGGTGAGTTATCCTAACATCTATGGCTGCACTAAAACGGGGGGAGGGAAAAACTAAGACAGACTCGGTAGGACGTCGACGTCCTAGGCCTACGTACCCCCTTTGTGCAATGGGGAATTCAGAGTCAACGTAGTTCGGACCAAGTTCTTTTTGTGTTTTTTATGAGCGACGTTAAGTTCGCGTCCGGCAGTTAGGGTCGATGCCTGTTTGCGACTCAGACGGAAAGTAACGTGCCCTTTTTGAAAATAGCCTTTAGTTTGACGATCCCGAAGGATAAAAAGGTTTGAAGTTTGTTTGTATTTTTTAGGACAGAAGTGACTTGAGTTAGTTCATAACTCAACTTGAACCAAAGTCTATGACACGGGAACGAATGCGTCGCATGGTCGTCCCCAATGGGACGTATGCTCAACACTCTAGAAGAGAGAAGGGGGACCCCTCAATCTTCATTTCCTATGTTTAAGGCTTGTGTGCAAGGCAAGTTGACCTTATTAAGTATCTTAGAAGTGTTATGAGATGAGAAGAGAGACTCAAAAGAAAAGAAAAAAAGACTACGGGGAAAAATCTATCCTAATGTTATCATGCAAAGATGGCCCTAAGGGGAGGTTCGACAACAACCTAAGCCTAAAGAAAAGAAAAGATGAGAGGAAGAAAGAGTGAGAGTGGACATGGATAACTATCCATACCCTCAGATAACTTACCTCAACCCCTGCATAAAAGGTTAGTACAAACAGATATAAGTGACAATAAGACAAATGAAACTCAAACAAATCACAAACCAAAGAGAAATGGTTATAAACCAAATGAAACTCAAATAAGACAGAATGTGGATGACCTAAGCATGAATATGAAGTCAAATAAGCAAACCCAAATGATGGCACAAGTGCCTTCTCAAACAAGTAATCAGACATGGTCAAAGATGTGCATACAAGAAGATCTCAAACAAAGAACAATCAAACAATTAGCAAAACATCATCTAAAATTACCAAATTAAAACCCAAAACACCTCAACCAGATACAAATATCATATTAAAAACTCATGCAAAAATTCACAAGATAGGTCACCCAAACAATTATGCAAAGTTCAGACAAGAAACATGACTCAATATGCAAAAGAACAGAACTAAAATGCAATATGAAATGTTTTAAAAATGAGAGAAAAATGTTTTAATGACATTCAATATGTTGATGAAACAATTCAAGAAGAATGAGTTCAAAATGTTTTATGGATGATGAGAAATAAATTCTACAATGCAATGTGTACAAAATGAAACAAATTCAAAAGAAAATTATTAAAACAATTAATTCAGACGCCAAAAATAAAATAAAACAATAAAATAAAATTTGAGAAAATTTTATAAAACTATAAATATGATTCATGATTTTTTTGGGATTTTTAGGATGCAATTATCTATTTTTAAAAATGAAAAATGAAATAATGCAATCAAAATGAAAAATATAAAGGAAAATAGCAAAGGGGGTGTGAGCAGCAATCCATACACGTTGAAAAATGAAACTGGGCTTAAATGGGGGTGTGTGGAAAGCAAGGCCCAACCAAAAGAGTCCAAAGCGCAGTCAAAGAGAACACGTAGGTCTAGTCAACATTCATAATCAATATCAGCCACAAGATCAATCACACGCTCCACGCTCAGTCAAATAAAACAACAAGTATTCATGATCAACGGTCCAGATCTCATGCACACAGTAATAAAGATACGCAAACATACATCAAATCAATTGGAACACCATACACACCCCACGTGATAGGCACATGACTTTTTTAATTTGCTGGCAATCAAGCAACCATCAGATGCATCATACGCATGGCATTAAGTCAACAAAATAGAAAGTAATTAATATGAGAGAACATGATAGCACGTACACGATAATAACCATGGGGTAACAAACACGCAATCATTAAAATAAAAACTCATAAATAAAAAACGTGGCACAACGAGGGCCCTTGGATCAAAGCTAAGGACGACCCTGATTGCGTCTTCCTCACCTAAACCCTTCACCGGACGGAAACCTTACCAGTCGCCGGAGCTAGGGTTCCGGTCACCCTCTCCGGTGAGCTGCAACCAAAACTTCTCCAGAAATTGCATACAAGTACACTAAATTGATCAGAAAAACATGAGGATTCCAAATATCATTCTATTTTCAACAAACACACAACGCATAAAGCAAATCGAATGAAAAAAGGTTTGGGTCCAAAACTTAAAACTCATCGTACGAACAATACAAACGTCCAAACTCAATACAAACTACATCAGGATTATCAGTACACACCACATGTCATCATGCACGTTTAAAAAGAGAGTTTTAAGATCATAAAAAATTGCACTAACCTGAGATTATGCAAACTGTATCCCTGCTGTTAGCTGCAAACGATGGTTGCTTCGTGCTCTAGGGATCCCAAGGGTTCAGATGGTGAAAAAAGTTTTGGAAATACTCTAAAGGATTGAGAGATTCGATGAAGAAAATTTTTAGGGTTCACTCTTGAAAACTCTCCAAAATCACGTGTGTTTTTCCATGAGTCTATGATTTTTTGCTTAAATATCTAGGGTTATTCCACATCTGATCATTTAGGTCTTAATCACTCCTTGGTTAATGAGTTTTGGACCATTTGACAAATTTGCATAATGTGAAATACACCCTCCTCCATGCATGTACACCCAAGCATTCTATGATGGATCACTTATATTTCAATTGCTAATCACACCTGAATTGGATTTGGGCCTTGAGATGTCTTGGTTCATGAGTTTTGAATGATCTTGCAATTTTGCATAATAGGAAATAAGTGATGGATTTGTCATGGAATCCCTTGGTTCAAAGGCTAAAAATGATCCTTATGGAATGTACTTTGATGTTAGAATGTGCCTTGAAGCAATGGAACCAATTATAGGTCATTATGCCCCAAAATGTAAAAGTTGTGAAAATGGCACCATAAGGAAACCCTAAAAACCACCTTGCCTTCTTTTGATCATAACTTGAGTTTCACAAATGATATGGAGACCATCTAGTACTTGTTGGAAAGGGGAGAAAAAGATCTTCAACTTTCATGTTTGAGGAAAATTCACTTGAAGCTTTTTTGATGATGAAAAGTCAAGTTGAAAGTAGTGTAAGGACTTGCCCAAAATGGAAACTTTCAAATTATAGGTCCTTTCCACATTTAGTAACTTTGGTACCAACCCTTGATTCTTGATAAATGATATGAAGATTGACCCTTGAAGACCATATGAGGATGTGAGACCTTGAAAACCTTGAAGAGAACCTCAAAATTTCACAGTTGACTTCCCCTCTCACTGTTGACTTTTCCCCAATTCTCCTGATTCCCAATCCATTGGCCAATTGAACTTCTCATGAACCAAACTGATGGAAAATCTTCCATTTCCAGATACTTAGGGACCCAAGGAATACCATGGAATCAAGTCTTGCCCAAAAAATCAGAAATAAACTGACTTTATAGCAAACCCTAATTTTGGTACCCTCAGTCTATGAGGAAATAGCACAGTCTCCAAATCCAAATTCCTCTGAATATGATGTGTATCCTCTCCAACAAAGACAAGATATGTCATTTGGTGATGATAAAAACTCAAGAAGCTTGCCCATTGGGGCAATAAACCCAAGAATCTCAAAACCCTAATTTATGCACTGGTTAGGAGAGAGTGATCCACTTGAGCTCTCTTGGACAATATAAGGACTCTTGCTTGACCCTTTGAAGAACATCTTCTCCTCTTGAACTGCCTCAAGCACCTTGACCCCATGCTAAGAACCAATAATATGCACACATGATAATGCAAAAATGAAATGAAACATAAGCCAGTTAATACTAAAGTAAGGAGGGCAAATTTTGGGGTGTTACACGCACCTAACGCTTTGTTAACGTTAAAATATTCCAGAGATGTATCTCCGAAATATTTTGGAGGTTAAAACGCGTCAGACCTTTCTCCTTCCTCATTTCTCATTTTGCTCAAAACCAATTCAAACTCTCTTAATTTTTTTCTCATCACCAAGTCAAAAATTAATCAACAAAGCTCAAGGGAACTTCAATCAACATCAAAAACATCATCAAACCCTGAAGGAAAGTTGAAATTCGTAAGTTTTTTGAGTTTTTTTTTTATAAGTTTTTGAGTTTTTATGTAAATGAGTAGAAATTGCATGTATGATAGTTTAGACATAATGTTTTACACATTTGTTAGCTGAAAAGGATGATCAAAGCATTTTTTAGGATTGCATGGGTACATTGCTGCCATAGACGCAACTGCTGAGTTGTAGAAAATTTCAGAGATGCATCTTCGGAATTTTTCAACGTTTTAGTTTCCTAGAAACAAGAGATGCATCTCCGGAATTTTCTCGGTATCTTTTTTTCTTGCTTGTGGTGTGGTTTTTCTGCACTAATTGTCTGCTTTACTTTAACTTACAGGCATAATGACGGATAAACACGATAGACTGAGGCACATGAGGGTTGCATTGTACGCATCAGTGCGGTGGGAGAAGAGTTAGCAAGTTTTAAAGGCTCCTGGATCCTCTAGCCATGCACATCCATCTACTTCTGGGTCTCGTGCTTCTCCTCATGCTACTTCATCTTATTTTTCTCGTAGAAGACGAGGTTCACCTACAGACGCATCATTCCCTCCATCCTCCCACAAGCGCCAGGTTTCCCTTATTCAGGCGCCCGGGGTACCTGATTCACTAGTTCCACCTCCTACTGTAGATGCTTCTGAGTTCGTGCCACCTCATAATGTTGATGATGCTGATCCAATACCACCTTCTGAGGTTGAGGCTACTCCGGATGCTGAGCCAGAGGCATTTGGAAAAGGCCTTGTAGATTTGTCATTATTGCCTCTGTACCCCGACCATAGTGCCATACATATCTGGGACGAAGAGGTAAGATTAGTTCTATTCATTCTTTTTTATTTACGTTAATTTATTGACAAATTTCTGACATTGATTTTTATTTTTTTCAAGAGCGTGATCTGCAAAAGTTTATTAACCACGGATAGAAGATTACTAGCTTGCCTCAGCCGAATGAGGATTGGTTTCAAGCACTTTTGTCCTTATTTGGCCTGAAGAACTTGTGCATGACCGATTATTCTACGGTCAACCACGAGATGCATAATGCATTCGTGGAGAGATGGCACTCGGAAACCTCGTCATTTCATCTCTCACTTGGTGAAATGTCTATCACACTCGACGATGTCTCGTGTTTGCTACATCTTCCGATCATGGAGAGACTTCTAGATTATGGGAGAATTACCAAAGACAAGGCACTCGAGATGATGATAGATTATATGGGGGATGGCCCAGCAGTGGTGAAGGAAGAGTTGGATAGAACCAAGGGTGCTCATGTTAGGCTTGAATACCGGAAGAATATATATATGATTGAGATCCTGAGAGCACAACAGGCTGCAGGTGATTATGATTAGGTGACACTCCACAGATCGCATGCTATGAGAGCATACCTACTATATTTGGTTGGCACTGTTATTTTTATGGACATGAGTGCGCTTATACAGATATCGTCTACCGACTGTAATTCTTGGATTTTGATTGAATCCATGATTACAACTAGGGGACACTTGTTTGGTCTACCAATACTCGAAGTTGAGAGAGGAAGTATGTGGAAGACGAAGTAGGTCACTGGCAACATCACACTATGACAGTAATAATTATTCGTCTTTTAATGTTTCTTTGTCATTTTCATTTCATCTTTGCAAAGGCATTACTGATAATTCGTGTGTTCCAAACTTTTCATTTCAGGCTTGGATCCTCCAACACTTCCAGTTCACCTCCGGCTGGGCGAGTGTACCGACTTACTCTAAGGATATGCTTCGTGCTACTACTTTTTCCCCGCTCAGAGGGAACCAGGCGAATGAGTCTTTCAGGGTGTATCTTGACCGTTTGGTAGCCGAGGACATGCACTTCAACAGCTATGACGATCAATGTGAGACGCGACCATTTGACGAGATAGTGCTATACTCAGGATGGTTGGCCTGCGGATCGCAACTCACTGCTCATCTGCCCGAGCGCGTCATGCGGCAGTTCAGCTACACTCAGACCATTCCTAGACGCCTTGTTGTCTCTACTCCTCCTGCTTTGACACGTAGATAGATAGATGACATGTTTGATGATTATTAGAGTCATTTGGTACCGGAGGAGGCACGTAGTACCATAGCTGTGAGTGATTGGAACTACGTCGAAGGGTATATCAGATGATTCTTCAGGGTGTCAAATTCATACATGGTGCATGCTTCTCCAAGACATCCGTCGAGGTCAGCTCATCAAGAGATACTAAAGGAAGAGCAGACACAGTTAGATAATACTGAGGATGTCTTTCCTAGATGTCGTCGCATAGTGGAGATTGCAAAAGCAGACATTAACACAGGTATCTTCCCCGATGGGTCTCATGTGAGGCAGGTCCTATATGCCATCATGACGGAGGCACAAAGGACATTGATGTATTGAAGACAAGGCCGAAGGACGGTCGTATTGATGGCCGAGGAGGCAGAGGAGATGTGGTTTGACATACACAATAGTGCATTAGTATATAGTAGTAGTACTATGGATTATATTTTATTTTGACATCATGCTACTTTACATTGTTCTCAACTTTTTTTGACATTTATTAATCTTTTACGTATATATGACATTTTTGGAACATTTGAATTTATGTACGTCATTATTTGCATTTGATTGTATAGTTTAAATCTGCATTTGAATACACGTAAACAAAACATAACATGAAGGGTTTTGTTCTGATACGTTACGGAGATTTATCTCTGTAAAATTCACAGAGATGCATCTCCGGTACAATACCCTTGTATAATTGCTTTTAAGAGTGATGCATAATATGTGTTTTAAATAATGCATCCGGAAATACATCTCCGAAATCTAAAAACATTTATGTATTTTTGCGTAATGACTAAAAAAACATAAAGAATGTATTAAGAAATTCCCAAAAAGTATACTTTAAAAGATTATTTAGACTGAAAACTTATGGTTTTCTTAGAAAGCCCGTGACGAAAAATGGCGCAAATATTGTTATGTTGACATCCAGAAAGTCCTCTTCATGGACAATAATTAACAATTACAGGATTCTTCGCCAAATTAAATATATTCATTTATATGCAGCGAAAAATGAGGACGGAAAGAGAATGCAACGAGTGAACGGGGGAAAAATATCCTCGGAACCATAATGTCAACAAAAAGAAAAGCTAAAAAACTAGCAACCATACCAATAACAAAGAATCCCACCATGCAAATCCACAAGTACCAAAATTGAATCCTTTTTTTTCCCATTAATCCTCACACGTGTTTTTTTTTACTGAATTTCTCTAACTGTAATCAAGCTATGGCAGCACAGCAACTAACTAATCAATAAGTACCATAACTTCTGGTAAAAGTTTTTTATAAAAAATTTGGTTTCCTGTCTTGCGACCTACTAGTTCAAATAGACCAATTTCACCATCCATTGACAGAGGATTCATTTAAAGCCAGGGCATATCCCTGTTTAGACATATGACCCAACACAGGAATAGTTGACACTTAACATGATTCAAACATGACACCCGGAAAGGAACACACTCAAGACCCAACAAGCCAACCCCTTAGAGTTTAGCAAACTAACTATCTGAAAAGGACACTCCCTCATTGGTTAATAAAGGGACTGCATATCTTCCAATGGTGATTGTACCCCCAACTACGTTATGCCAAATCACCCTGGAAAGGTCCCGGTAACTAACACTTGGGAGGTTGACAATCACAATGACTAAAAATTTTGGGATCATAGACCAAGCAATTGTGGCATTTCAGATTCCTCTACGACATTAATGACTACCTGCCATGCCATTATAATGGCAGATCCAAAACAAAAGAAGGCAAGCCATCAAAATTCGAATCAGTTTGCTATCAAGAACACTTATCAACAAATATCATTAGCAATGAAAATTTGGAGAAAATATAATGGCAGAGTAGAGAGCTCACTATTAGTAGTATAGTTTTAGGTGTATAAAGGCCTAATTACATCACAAGTGACTCAGGATTGACAACACTAGCCATCCCGTTCGGGAATATTCCTCAAAAATTTGCATATGTAATTTTGGAAAAGTTGCAGCCACGATGCGGGGCGCAAGACACATCATGGAAACACATCAAAACAGGCCAACAGACAGATAAAATACATGTTTTCAAAACCACTTGAAATGAGGATTTTAGCAGGTCAATTTCAAGAATAACAAACATGTGTCATTTTCTCCTTACCAACAAGCAGATACAGTGCATCAATCCAAATATCAGATACTAAAGACAAAGTAATTATTAACCAATTAAGTTAACTATATCTACATCAACAAGTAATTATTAAACAACAGAATAACAGTACCTACATACTATCCATCCAAAACAGCTTCCAATTCTTAACTAAAACTATCAAATAACTTACAAATTCCAGCCCAAAAATACCCGAATGCAATCGCCCTTTCTAACATTCTTGATTCAGGTCCACCTTAATTTTATTCTTTCCCAACCGCACATCAATAATACTTCCTCGGCCTTCCACGCTTCTTACCCGATCCCGAACCCCTGGCAGCAACACCATTCGAAACAACCCCTGTTACAGCACCTGATCTCGTTGTCACCCTTGCAGGCGTAGCAACCACAACTTCCATTGGTGCCACTGGCATTACATTGTTCCCACCATTCTGCACTGGTACAGGCGCCGGCATCCAATTCGGCAGCGACGAAGCAGGCTGTACCGAAGCCGGCTGAAACGAAGCAGGCTGTACCGAAGTAGGAGCAGGCTGAAACGGAGCAGGAGCGGGCTGAACCACAGCAGACTGAACTGATATTGGCACCGGAACCGTCTCCGGCTCCGGCGCAACTTCAGGAACCATCTCAGTCTCTTTTTCCTCTGAACCAACATTCCGAAGCACAAAACCCATTGGAAAAAAACCCCAGCAACAATAATAAGCATCTTGTCCCGGAACCAACGGGGGCAGGGACGGAATATTAACACCGTGAAAAGATCTTTCACAATTAGGACATTTCAAACAGAAACCCTCATAAACCCTGGGGAACTCATACAAACGGTAACAGTAAGGACAAGCAGTCCAAAAAGTCGCGTTCCTACGACGCGCGTTTTCATCAGCAGCTATTCCATCTCTAGCGGAAGCGGCACTGTTCCGTGGACCGGTCCCAGTTTCCGGTCCAGGTACTGTGCCATGAGCAGTACCAGGACCGGTTCTACGAACCGGCCCAGGCACCTTATCTTGCTGAACCCAACCGGGAACAGATAAATCAACCCGAGAAAAAAACGAAAGGTCTTTATCATAGTGAGACTTTTTGATTGGATCGGAGAGAACCGCCCAAGCATCAGCAACAAGCTTGAAAGCATGATCAGCGAAATGAAATCTGCTTTTGTCCGGATGCAGAAGAAGAGCGAGACGGCGGTACTGTTTCTTGATGAGGTCACTGTCGTCGGATCGGCGATCGATTTGGAGGATGGAGTACCAGTCAGGGTTGTTGTTGATGCGTTTCTCGGAGGCGATGAGAACATCGATAATGGCTAAGATCTGATCCGAACCTTCCAGAAGAGGTTCCGTTTCTTGTGCTAAGATTGCGAATTCTTTAGAACCCATTAGATCTCGGTTCTGTAAGAGCTTCTCTGAGATTCCAAGTAAACGTTCCGCTTCTAATCGAGTTGCGCTCTGCATTTTTTCGTTGCTGTTTGTTTCAAAGAATGATGTGTTTAAGCTGCTTGAGCAGTGAAGTGAATAAAATGCTGGTAAGTAATTGTACTAGCTGGAGGTGTTCACAGTAGGAAACTTATTAGTCAAAAATGAAGCTTATTTTGGCTTCACTTTTTTGGTAGAATGTACTCCAAAAAGCAATATAATAAACTAATTAACCAAAAGTAAGTATTAAAATTTAATATTTTTTATTTTTTTTATTTAATAATTTAATTTATTTTCTTTTTTATAATAATTTAATATATTTTCTAAAAATAATGTTGAAAGCATACTCTAAATATACATTTAAATAAATAAAAGAATGTTTTGAAAATTGTCCTTCAGAGGATGCATTTTTAGAATATCTCACTTAATTTTATTATTTAATCTAAAATATATAATTTCTTATTTTATATTAATAATTGTCAATTTTTTAAATAAATTGTTTCAAAGAGTTTGACTTTTTAGTTTGTAATGTAATTTTGAATACTTATTCTTTTTAATTATATCAGTTAATTAATACTATTTATGTGTGCATTGTTTCTAAATTATTATTCTTTCTTTTATGTTTATAGTAATATAAATATATTAATAGTTTATATGAACAATTTAATAAAATTATTATAACTTTTTTAGTATATTTCTTAATTTATATAAAATGATAATTGAGAAAAATATTTTAAGATAATGAAATTCTAGTAATTCAAATAAATAAAATAAACACTAAAAATATATATTATACAATCCTCTCATTCTCATATGTAATAATTTAAAGAATCATCGTATAAATTTAGTGAATTAGTGTATAGTGCATGAGCATTTTTTTGTCAAGCATTGAAGGATATTTAGTTTTTTTTCTCTTACCGATCAGAGCTAATGTTTAATTCATTAATGTTTAGTTTTTTTAAGTATGAGAGTTGTCGATATTCAATGTTTATGGTGCATAGTGCTGAACATATAGTATATATTTTAAATAATAATATTTTTTCGTAAAAAATATATGGAAAAAAAAAATGGCAAATGCTTTTATATATGGAAACATATGGTGCATAGAACATATCTCTATTTTAATTAATAAAGATATGAATATGTTTTTATATAAAATAAACAAAATTACACATGCTATCTGTTGTGGATTGGGTTGATGGCCACTCCATATAGGCCCGAGTGAGTGTTTTGGATTGGGTTTATGGCCACTCCATTAAGGCCCAATAGAATGAGTGATATAGGAGAAGAACAGAAAATTTTATCCTATACCCCTACAATTATATTTATACTCCTACAATTTTGCAAATATTTCAATTTTTTAATTTTTATTTATTTATTTTTACTTTTTTACTGCACAGTCAAATGAGTCAAAAACGAATGTTTGGAAGTACACGAAGAGAACAGGATAACTACAAGTAAAGAAATCCAGTTGGTATTATTATCAAACCGGAAAACTTGATTGTTATACATCCAGTGTGTTAACCGGTTTAATTTTGAATGTCCGAAAAACTCTGGATAACTTGTATGCAAGATATCCGGTTTGAATTATTTATTGTTTTGGAAAACTTATGTTGAAGTATTCCGGTTCATTAATTTTCTATACCGGATAACTTTCACATAAGAGTTCCGGAACATGTTTTTTTTTTTTTTTTAATTTTTGTTATTTTTGTTAGGAGACATGGATATTCCTTTAATGATATGCGACAAAAATCATACATCTGTAGATACGACGGAGATATTCTCTGCTATAGAAAAATTTGCTACACGAGAAGAGGCGACTAGGTGGATTAGGGAGGTTGGAATCAAAAATAGAGTCACTGTTATAATAAATCGTTCGGACATCAAAACTGGCAAGAGAGGAAGAAGTGACAAAGTCATATTTGGTTGTGATAGAGGTGGAAAATACAAAGAAGGAGATAGTAAAACACAAAGTGCTACCAAGAAATGTGGTTGTCCATTCAAAGTTAGGTCAACACCTTCTAAAGATGGTTATGGTAGGAATATTGATGTAAAATATGGACTTCACAATCATGATTTACCTGATAAACTTGAAGGTCGCGCTTTTGTAAGTCGACTTAATGTTGATGACCAACAACATATTGCTCATTTGTCAAAATGTCATGTTTCACCAAGACACATATTGTCGTCATTGCAAGAACGAGATCCAGAGAATGTGACTCGAATAACTCAAATATATAAACACAAGAGTAAGATTCAGAAAGACATCAGGGGTCTTAGAACGGAAATGCAACAATTGTTTAAGTTGATAGAGGATTTTGATTATGTTTATTGGAGTAGGAAAAAAGATGAGTCTGAAGTTGTGAGAGATATATTCTCGGCACATCCAGAATCAATGAAGTTGTTGAATATGTTTCCTATTGTGTTGATTATCGACAGTACTTACAAAACAAATAAGTACAGACAACCTTTGTTTGAAGTAGTTGGTATGACATCAACTGAGTTAACATTTGTTGTTGCATTTTCCTATATGGAATCGAAACAAATAGAGACTTTGTGTTGGGTATTAGATAAGTTGAAACAATTGTTCACTAAGCAAGGGTTATGGCCACAAGTGATTTTAACGGATAGAGATCTTGCTTTGATGAAAGCAATTGAAAAAGTATTTCCAACGACAATTAATATGCTTTGTCGATTTCACATCAACAAGAATGTGAAAGCGATGTGCAAGGAGTTTGTTGTGAATGATATGAGAGAGTCGATAGAGAATATATGGCATGAACTTGTAAGGGCTAATGATGAGTTGGAGTACAATTAAAAGTTGTAACAGCTTGAGCATGCCTGTGTGGATTTTTTTGATTATATGATAGAGACATGGTTGACGCCTCACAAACATAGATTTGTTGAAGCTTGGTGTTGCATTTTAGCCATAGATTTTTTTTGATTATATAATAGGTAAGATGTTTAATTTTAGCCATAATTTGTTTATCTTAATATTCATTATACTGAACCTTTTTTTTTGTTAGGGTTGAGTCTGCGCATTGGAAACTGAAACAAATGCTGGAGAACAGTTTAGGTGATATGTGCAAATGTTGGGAGGCTGTGAATGAGAACATCAAAGTGAAATTGAGCAATATTATAGCTTTATTTCAGAAGAGTTTTTATGAAGTTGAGCATGCGCACACAAGTCCATATTATGCGAATTTGTGTGGATCAGTATCTAGAGCAGCTTTGAGACACATTGCTGAAGAGTGGCTCAGGGTTGACATGGTTGGTACAAACACACAAATGTGTGGGTGTAGTCATAGAAAAGTATACGGGTTACCTTGCGCTTGTGAATTAGGAAGATACACATTGAGTAGTGAATCAATACCAATTGATGTTATTCATATACATTGTAGGAAGCTTAGCATGGAAGGTGAACAAGAGGTAGATACAAAGGATGGAGCAGAGGTGGACATGACCAATGCAATTGATGCATTGTGGAAAAGGTTTAGGTCATTTGTTGGTGCGGTATAGGGCAAGCAACAAAAGTTTTGGAAGTATTTTTCCGAGAATTATCGTGTCCACAGAGATCGGTGCTATTGATCTGTCATTCGATAATTTAATTGTTAATGAGTTTGGGTTTAAATGGTTTAAAGCGTAAATGCGGAAAAGTAAATAAGAACATAAGAAAATTCATTCATCAGAGAGAAAAGATTTATCAAGCATGTATATATTCCACTCGTCACAAACTTAAACTTATCGACCAGTTGCACTCAACTTACAATACTCCTCAATATCACCCGGTATTGCTCTCAAAAGTGTTCATCTCTGACACACCGAGCTGAGAAACAACCGTATCACTCTCTTCGTCACTCTCGCGCACGAAGCCTCAAAATACGGAAGGCATTTAAGTTCCGACACCCATACGGATTGTTAGCCCTAAATCTATCTCTAGCATCCAGAAACTAACAGATAATTATCCTTAATCGAAGTTTGTGACGTTTATCTCTAACACGACCCAAACCCCGAGCATTTAAGCAAAAATCAAGAACAATCACCAACAGAGATTTGTAAAGCAAATTAAATATAACGCCATGGGCGACAAATGTACATAAGATCAAAGTAAAAACATATACAAACCCAACAAAGAAGAAAGACATGAAGAAAATCAGAAATGAACCAAACACTCCACGGATTGTCAGAGCCGATCGATGAGAAATCCACCCCGGATCATCCAAATGCAAGCTTCCATGATGTTTTCTAAGCAAATCCAATGAAGAAATGAAGTTTGATGGAGTGGGAGCAAAAAATACTCAAACCATCCCCTAAAAAATATGTTTTTCCACTATTTATGGACTGTCAAAGTCGCAGACCGCGCTAAGCGCGCTATGGGCGCTAAGCGCGCCCTAAAAAATTGTTAAACTGCCTTAAAAGCGCGCTAAGCGGGCTCGGAGCGCGCTGAGCGCGCTACTCGCTGGAATTTGCTCCTTTCGTGGGCTAGGAGTGCGCTCAGCGCGCTCCTAGCATGTTTCCTGGGCTAGGAGCGCGCTAAGCGCGCTCGTAGCATGCTTGAAAATCCAAAAGCTTGTTTTCTTCATAACGTTTGAACCGTAATTTCGTTTTTCGCCCGGTTCGAAGCGTTGGAAAGCTTATTCAATGCTCTATACAACAATGGCAAAATCCCACTGCTTGAATACCTACAAAAATGAGATAAAATTAATTAAACTCAATGATATTTACACGAATCGCAATATATACACTAAAATGTAAACTATACGCATTTATAAACAAAACAGGGTTTATTCGTATGATATTTAACAAAAAGCAACGATAAGTGCAACAAAAATCATATACAAAAAAAGGTACATTTTGCACTTATCAAACTCTCCCCAACTTACATAATTGTTTGTCCTCAAACAAAGCCAACAACTAAAGGAACAAAAGCGAAATCCAAGAAATCACGCAACAACAAGTTTTTACAAACAAAAAAAAAATGCAATCGTTCAATAAAAAATGGTACACACAAAGTAAATACTTACCACTAAACTTCAACGATAACATAATCACGAAACAAATGCTAAATACAAAAGTCATGCCAAACATTCTAAAACAACACAAGTTCAAATGTGAATCACACCTAGCAAAAACAATCATCGATAGATGAAAAACACAAAATGAGGGATTTTTCACTCACACAACAAACTTGCAAACAAAAGACTAAATTATGCAACCATCCAAAAATCATATTGAACATACAAAGGCAAGAATCACAAGGACTTTTCAAGGTTGTAATGTGGTCGGACAAACAAACAAGGGGCAATTCCTAAAGCTAATCGAAACAAAAACTTGCCTAAACCTAAGGGAGTGATCAACTCACAAAAGTTCAAACACAAAATTTCAATCAAACGTCTTCCAAAATCTCAAGTGTTACACAAAACACAATACTTATTTAGCACAATTATTGAAACTCTTTTTGTTTCCTTTTTCAAAGCTTTTTCAAATTTTTTTCTTTCTTTTTCTTTTCTTTTCTTTTCTTTTTCTTTTTCTTATTTTTCTCTTTTTTCTTTTCTTTTTCAACCTCATAGCAACCAACACACATAAGTGAGCAAACATTGCTCTCCCCAACTTGAATTCAACCACATCATCATGTGAATACTCCCTACTTTCTAAGGCAAGGTAAAAATTCATACAACAACACAAAGTTGAGGGTTCAAGAAAAAAAACAACAATCAAGATCCACACAAAAAATGAATTTGACACTCATAGACAAGAATCAAACTCAAACAACATGGATAATGACCAAAGGCTCAAAGGGTTTACAAACGATCACACACTCACAAGGTGAATTGACTATTTGGCTAAGGTAGTTGTGCTCAAAATGAAACAAGTGCCTTAATCCTTTTCATGCTTTCAAATAATCAACACAAACAAAAGATTAAGCATAATAAAATCCAGTTAAAACAAGAATATTGGTACTTCGAGCATATATGAACAATGGAAGGCTTCCTCACAAAAAGGGTGGGAACTAAAGTGATTCACATACGAACAAGTATATAAAAGAATGAATGGCATAGAAGTTGTAAAAAGCCTAAGTATCATGAATATGCTAAAGTCAAGAAAGCGATAAACACATACCTCGGAGGTGTACAAAACTTAACAAAATCATTACCACGCATTCGCAAGTTGAAACGATCAAAATCAGAAAAATCATCGAATGCAACTTCAAGCAATCGGACCAAAATTTGAGTCCAAACAACAACAAAAGAATTAGAAAATTTACTAATAATTGCTAATATATAAGGCCTTGGTGGAAGTGGGAAGAAGGGGGAGCCAAGTGAACAATTAAAAGAATTCACTGGCTCAGCACAACAGGGTGCGCTAAGCGCGCAGGCCCGCGCTAAGCGCGCTACACCAAAACTAGAAAAACCAGTACAACAACAAGGTTCTGGTGTAGGCCTCCACTTAACACCTACACAACTCAATTACAAAACATACAATATTTACACATACAAACTTCCTCAAGTTAAACACAACAAGCTTGAGGAAAACAAAACTTAACACCTTAACACGAACTACCATAAACATACTAAAAGAATGGGAGAAAAAAAAACATTAGAAACTAACAACAATAAAATATGCTTGTTTTACGTCATAAGTTCGATGCCTATTATTTATACACACTTCTCCAAGTTGCCTCTTTACACGGTTAGCGCTCACCGACGATGAAACCTAACCAAACACTTAGCAAATATGAAGAGAAACAAACATATACACTAAATTTACAAGTATGCAAAACATGTAAAATTCACAAATATGGTAAACATATACAAGTATCAATATCAACAAGTGAAAATAGACAATATATACGATATCTACAAAACTCAAAAACAAAGAAACTATCGCAATGCGATCCAATAAAAACACCAATCCCCGGCAACGACGCCATTTTGTTGGTGCGGTATAGGGCAAGCAACAAAAGTTTTGGAAGTATTTTTCCAGGAATTATCGTGTCCACAGAGATCGGTGCTACTAAACTGCCATTCGACAATTTAATTGTTAATGAGTTTGGGTTTAAATGGTTTAAAGCGTAAATGCGGAAAAGTAAATAAGAACATAAGAAAATTCATTCATCAGAGAGAAAAGACTTATCAAGCATGTATATATTCCACTCGTCACAGACTTAAACTTATCGACCAGTTGCACTCAACTTACAATACTCCTCAATATCACCCGATATCGCTCTCAAAAGTGTTAATCTCTGACACACCGAGCTGAGAAACAACCGTATCACTCTCTTCGTCACTCTCGCGCACGAAGCCTCGAAATACGGAAGGCATTTAAGTTCCGACACTCATACGGATTGTTAGCCCTAAATCTATCTCTAGCATCCAGAAACTAACAGATAATTATCCTTAATCGAAGTTTGTGACGTTTATCTCTAACACGACCCAAACCCCGAGCATTTAAGCAAAAATCAAGAACAATCACCAACAGAGATTTGTAAAGAAAATTAAATATAACGCCATGGGCGACAAATGTACATAAGATCAAAGTAAAAACATATACAAACCCAACAAAGAAGAAAGACATGAAGAAAATCAGAAATGAACCAAACACTTCACGGATTGTCAGAGCCGATCGATGAGAAATCCACCCCGGATCATCCAAATGCAAGCTTCCATGATGTTTTCTAAGCAAATCCAATGAAGAAATGAAGTTTGATGGAGTGGGAGCAAAAAATACCCAAACCATCCCCTAAAAAATATGTTTTTCCACTATTTATGGACTGTCAAAGTCGCAGACCGCGCTAAGTGCGCTAAGCGTGCCCTAAAAAATTGTTAAACTGCCTTAAAAGCACGCTAACCGGGCTCGGAGCGCGCTGAGCGTGCTACTCGCTGGAATTTGCTCCTTCCGTGGGCTAGGAGCGCGCTAAGCGCGCTCGTAGCATGCTTGAAAATCCAAAGCTTGTTTTCTTCATAACTTTTGAACCGTAATTCCGTTTTTTGCCCAGTTCGAAGCGTTGGAAAGATTATTCAATGCTCTATACAACAATGGCAAAATACCACTGCTTGAATACCTACAAAAATGAGATAAAATCAATTAAACTCAATGATATTTACACGAATCGCAATATATACACTAAAATGTAAACTATACGCATTTATAAACAAAACAGGGTTTATTCGTATGATATTTAACAAAAAGCAACGATAAGTGCAACAAAAATCATATACAAAAATAGGTACATTTTGCACTTATCATCATTAGACGTGGCAGGAAAGAGAGCACTAAAAAGTAGGGTGTGTGAAATTGCTTACCCCACTACAACAAAGATGGTACCGCCGCCTGAAAAAATAAAGACCAAAGGATGAGTGAAGAGAAAAGGGAAGAAACATGTGGGATATGATGTTTATCGTGATCCTTCATATCACGAGTATGTTGATCAAGCACATAGTAGTTCTCAAAAATCTTTAAAGAGACCATGTTCACAGTTATCCCAAACGTCAAAGAAGAAACCATCTTATAGGTACATTGAACAATTTCCAGAACATATTAGACCATTTATTGATGACATTGTTGATGTTAAGGATGATGGAAATTGTGGGTTTAGAGCTATTGCATCATTGCATGGATATGGTGAGGATGGTTGATCAATGGTTCGTCGTGATTTAGATAATGAAATCAGAGGTTCCCAAAATAGTCTCTATGAGAATTTATTTAGAAGTCGCTTAACAAAAGTGAGAGAATCCTTGTTAATATCATCTTTAGGTTCCCAACCAGTAGATAAATGGATGACACTACCAGAAATGGTTATGTGATAGCAAATCGGTATAACGTCATTCTTGTCTCATTAAGTGCTCTTAGTTTGAGTTACTTCCCTATGATGACTTCATATAATCCTAATGTGTCCATTTACTGCATTGGTTTTGTAAACTCAAATCATTGGGTTTAGGTAAATATTATAGTTTTTATATTAAATACTTATCTATGATTTACGTCTTATTTATTAATTTTTTTAACAGGTAAACATGAATGAAGGATTTTCCTTGCCACCGGTCACAGTAGATTGGAAGAAGCATCGCACAGCAGATGCAACATCTTGGATAATAGGATTTGCTGGACGGTTACAAAATTGGCAACAACTTACACTTGTGGTCCCAAAACATGTTATTTTATGATTGTAATTTTATTTTTTATATTTTGGATTGACGATTGACTTCATGTTATTTTTTGGTTTGTGTTGACGATTGACTTCATGTTATTTTTTGGTTTTGGTTTGTATTGACTATGTTTTGTATACAACATCGACCATAATATAAGACTGGATAATACTACATCAATATAAATCATAATAAAGTTGTACATAAGGCTGACTAATATGATATAAGTCTGAATAATACTACATAAGTCTGAATATAAAATAATACATCAAGCATCATCGTCATCACTAACGTAAGTTCCTAGTCCACTCCGAGGAACCCGTCCACCCTCAACTATACGCAGTGCTCGAAAGACCTTAGCAAAATCACCGTCATCCTCTTCCGCCTCGTGACGATGCAGATAATGACGAAGCTCATGTGAAATATGTAACAACCTCGGATCTGACGGTCCAACATCAAACGCAGGAACAGGGACCTCTCTAACCTCTTAAGCAACCCCCCGAGGTGGTGGTACCAACATAGGATGTGACACTCTGTAGTACCAATCCAAGTAATCGGCACCGTATCAAATGGAGTATCACAAACTCGGTCGGACGAATCACCTCCATGACGCTCGTATGGTATGTAACCCACTCAAAATCCACATCAAGTGTGTCAAGATCAGGAGGCAGAGATTGTATGTACTACCTGTATCCAAACTAACGCAAACATCTGTCAGGTAAATAAAGAACAACTGTATCATACCATTTCAGGCCACCCCTGTACAAGAAAATATCATCAACCCTTAACTCATCAACCTTCTTAGTTCCTTGTTTGTGCATCTGTCAGGTAAATAAAGAACAGTTGTATCAAATGGTCGATGTTGTTTGTGATCCTGAAAAGGGCACCAAATGACACCCGCATGTGTCAATCCATCCAACACAACCCTTAACTCATCAACCTTCTTAGTTCCTTGCTTGTGCATCCACTTCATCGCCCTAGGAAGTGAACTACCAATACCAGCAATTTTCGAAAATCCTATCTTGCCAACAGTTGTAAAATACTCATGAATCCAACACTGTTACACAACATGAATATTATCAGTTAAAAGTATTATAAATATGCTAATAGAGGTCTAAATGAAATTAAAATAAAACATTTGTACATGTAGTAGAGAGGCATATCCCCCAAGCTGTCTGCAATTGTAAAACGAGGCATCTCCGAGATATATGTAAAGTGTGACTAGTGCGGCTGCCCCCAACAGTATCCACCACAACTAGACAAGTCCTCAAATAGTGGTAAATACTTTGCCTCTACAAGAGTAAAGGTCTTATTGGTAAGAATAGTGCAACCTAGTAAAAACAACATATATGCTCTAGCTGCACAATCATATCTGCTCTTAGCTCGCAGACGGACAAATATCTTCTTCAACCAGTCCAGCCTATAATAGGGACCTCTGCAAACACGAATCTCTTCAGCTGCCTCGGCCAGAGGAACACCCATCAGACGAATAACCTGAGTAATAACATCTGAGTCACTGAACCCTTCTTCAGGGTTACAGAGGCCCCCCTACATGGTATATGCAGCAGACAAGAAACATCGTCCAACGTAATAGTCATCTCGCCAAACGGCATATGGAAGGACGATGTTTCGGGGTGTCACCTCTCAACAAATGCAGATAACAAGTTCTGATATATCCTCGATAAACTGGTTCCATGCAGAGAGGATAGACCAGAAGCAGATACCCACGACTCAATAGCTGGTGGGAGACTATGCGGAACCCATCCAATCAATTTAATGCCATGTGCAGCAACCTAAAGCTCTTTCTTAGGAGATCTCTCCTGAAAATAATTCATAATATATATCATCATACATAAATAATTAAAATTAGATTTTATTCAACGTTGAAATGTCATAGATTGACTTACTTCGCCGTCCCACAGATGACGAGCGACGTGGTTCTGATGCCTCACCAAGAGTGATGTATCAGACGGTCCTCTAGGAAATGGTGGATGCAATGGAATAGGAATAGGAACAGGTGCATGTGCAGCAACCTGGTCTTCCTCTCGATTCGACTGTTGTTGAACTGTCCTTCCATCATGGTATCGTCGATAAATGTGCCTGTCGCGTCCTCTAAAGCGAGCCACTAAAAAATATCAAGAACAAATCAGAAAACTACTGATGAAGATTTTTGGTGAGGACTTCAAAGAACTGGATAACATTGCACCAAGTTATCTGGTGTGGAAATCATGTTAACCGAATAACATGGCACCATGTTATTCAGTGTGAAAATCATGTAAACCGGATAACATGGCACCAAGTTATCCGGTGAAGAAAATACATAAACCGGATAACACGATGAGAAATTATCCGGTGCGAAATAATTGGAAAAAACAAACTGGAAAACTCACTTGTTAGTTATCCGGTGTAGAAAGATGCGAACCGGAAGTCTTTTGCTTGAGTTTTCCGAGAGTAAAATTTTATTTCAAACTTTTAACCGTTGTTGCTGAGATGAAATGAGGAAAAAAGTGAAAATTTAAAATTATTGATATTTATACAGGGGTATTTTCGCCCAAAATTTTATTTCGTAGGGGTATGGGGATAAATGTAGGGGTATGGGGTAAAATTTTCAGAAGAACATTGCAACATTTTCATCAAATAAAAAGAGGTTTTCTTAATGTGTCTCATATGTTTTTTAGCCACCACGCAAAAAAAAAAATATAAATGCCTCCAAATTTCAGAGATGCATTTTCAGACGTATCAAAAGGTCAGTTAACGTTAAAATATTTCGGAGATGTATCTTCGAAATATTTTGGAGGTTAAATCATGCCAGACCCTTATCCTTCCTCATTTCTCATTTTATTCAAACTAATCTTTAAACTCTCTCAATTGTTTCTCTGCACCAGCTCAAAACTCAATCATCAAGGCTTAAGAAAATTTAATTATCATCTCTAACATGAAAAACAACATCTGAAACATCAATTTCTTGTAAGTTTTTTGAATTTTCGATAAATTTTTAGTTTTTGTGTAAATGAATTGAAATCAATGATTAGAATTAGAAATGAGTAGAAATAACATTTAAAATAGTTTACGCATAGTGTATTAGACGTTTGTTGGCTAAAAATTATTTTTAAAACAAGTTTTTTTTAATATTATATGGGGTACATTGACGCCATTGACGCAACTTCTGAGTTGCAAGAATTTTAGAGATAAATCTCCGGAATGTTTTAGCGTTTTAGTTTCCCAGATTCCGGAGATGCATCTCCAGAATTTTATGAAGTATTTTTTAATTTACTTCCTTGTGTATTATTTGCGTGCACTAATGGTATGCTTTACTTTAACTTACAAGCATAACGGCTGATATACAGGATACAGAGGTACAAGAGGGTTGTTCAGCACGCATCAGTGCAGCGGCAGAAGTGTCAGCAGGTTCTAGAGGCTACTGGTCCTTCTGGTCAGACAGAGCCATATACTTATGGGGATTGTGCTTCTCCTAATGCCACTCCATCTTCGTCTTCCCGTAAGAGACATGATTCCCCATCTGACGCATCACTCCCTCCATCCTCCCGCAGGCGTCAGGTTTCACCAGTGCCACCTCCTATTGTAGATGCTACTAATCCAGTCCCACCTCCTACTGTTGATGTTGCTGATCAAATGCCACCTCCAGAGGGTGAGGTTGTTGCGGATGCTGAGCCAAAGGCATTTGGAGGAGGCCTAGTTGATTTGTCATTACTGCCTTTGTATCCAGACCATACTACCATAAATATATGGAACGGAGAGGTAGCATTAGCTGGATTCATTATTTTTTTTACGTTAATTTAAATTAACAAATTTCTGAAATTGATTATTATTTTTTCAAGAGCGTGATCCGCAAAAGTTTCTTAACCACAAGCAGAAGATCGTTGCATTGCCTCAGTCGAATGAGAATTGGTTTTAGCCTGCTTTTTCCTTATCTGGCCTGAAGAACTTGTGCATAACTTGTTATACTACAGTCAACCACAGGATGCTTAATGCATTCGTGGAGATATGACACTCGAAAACCTCGTTATTTCATCTCTGCATGGTGAGATGTCTATCACACTCGACGATGTTGTCGCAATGCGAAAAACAACCGGTGGAAAAACAGAGTCGCCACCGAACGTTATTTATCCCGACGGAGGGAAATAAACGATCAAAGAAACCTCAAAAAGGGAAAAGGAACACGGTCTCGTAACCAAATTCCGGGTTCAGAAGTCAATTACGCGAGAGGAACGTGTTATCACCCCTCGCGTCCGTTGTACTCAATGGGATCCACTCTTGTTGTTCTAATCAAAGGGTATGTTTATCTAAAGCCTAATTGATAATAGAAACGAAAAGGGGAAAAACAAAAGGAGACTCGATAGGACTTCGCTGTCTTATGTAGCCTACTTGTTCTAATCCTCGTGCTTACGTATCCTCATTTTCTAATGAGGAATCAGAGCATCCTTAGTTCACGAGACTACGGGAAAGAAAGGATCTCGATCGCAAGAAGGCGAGAGAAAAGGTTCTGGATTTGTTAAAATGTTTTAACAGAAATGAGTTAACTTTGTTAGTGATACGTATAGCACTAAAATCTATGACATAGGATTGAATACTTCACAAGATCGAACCAAAATGGGACGTATGCAAAGCACTCTAGACAAGGTAAGGAGAGACTCCCGCTTATCACTTTCCATGTACTTAAGGCTCGTGACGTACCATACTCATCGTATTTATTACATGTTTTGATTTTTTGTTTGAGAGAAGAGAAAGACGCACAGAAGGTCTAAAGGAAACTGAATCCTAGATGTTGTCATGCAATGTGGCCCTAAAGTCAGGATCGAAAAAGAATTTTGTCCTAATGTTGTTTGGTGCCCAGTTTGGCGATGAATTCTTGGGAATTTTTGTCTGTGAACTGTTTCCCGTTGTCGATGACGATTGCCTAGGGAATGTCGAAGCATGCAAGAATGTTTCACTTGTAGAAACGAAGTATGTTTTGGGTCGATATTTTGGCAAGAGCCTCTGCTTCTATCCACTTTGTAAAATAATCCATGCCCACTATCAGTATTTATTCTGATTTTATCCTACGACGAAGGTCTTAGGAAGTCTAGGTCCCACCAGGCGAAGGGCCACGGGGAGGATATTGTTTTGAGCTTGTTGGGCAGTGCCAGGTGCATGTCCCCGTGACATTGGTATTTGTCTCATTTTTGCACATGCTCCTTCGCATCATGTTGCATGGTCGGTCAATAATATCCTGCTCGTAGAGCTTTCTTGGCGAGGGATCTTCCTCTGAGTTTCTAGGCGTTGATTCCTTCGTGGATTTCACACAGGATGTGGGCGACCATGATTTCCTCGACGAATTTGAGGAGAGGAATGAAGAATCCTCACCTGTAGAGCTTATTTTCAACCAGGACATAAGTACAAGCTTTGCGTCTGACCACGTTGGCTTCCCTTGGGTCGGATGATAGTTCATCCTTGGCAAGGTAGTTGTAGACTGGGGTCATCCAGCAGTCGCTGTCTCCAATGCCGTTTACGTTGAGGGTTGGGGGTTTTTTCTCGATGCTTGGTCGAGGAAGTATCTCCTGGATGACAGATTTGTTTCCTCCTTTCTTTTTTGTGCTCGCTAGCTTCGACAGGACATCTGCTCGGACATTGTGTTCACGGGGAACATGTTTTACTTCCACAGTCGTGAACCTTACAATTTTTTATTTAACCAAGGTCAAGTATTCAGAGAGGTTATCATTTTTGGCCTGGTACTCTCCCCGAACCTGGAGGGCCACAAGCTGGGAATCTGTGCAAATTATGCTCCCAGGACTTCAGCGAGGCCCTGACCCGCAAGGAAAGCCTCATGCTCTGCCTGATTGTTGGAGGTGGAGAAAGATAGGGCGAGCGAGACCTCAACGAGGATAACCTCCTCATTTTTCAGGATGACTCCTGTCCCGTTCCCCGTCGAGCTGGATGCTCCGTCAATGAAGATTGCCCACTTGCGAGCAAGGTCATCTCTGCCACAGAATCGGCCAACACCTAGGCTTTGAGGGATTTTCTACTCTCATACTTGATGTCAAAATCGGAAAGCTCTAGCGACCATTTAAGCATTCTGTCGGTCATGTGCGGGCGGCCCAAGAGTTGTCTCACGGGCTGGTCCGTGTGCACCACGATGGTGTGGGCTAGAAAATAGTTCCCGAGCCTACTCGTTGCGTTGATGGGGGTCAGGGCTACCTTTTCGATCTGTTGATATCTAAGTTATGGTCCTTGCATTGCCTTGCTCGTGAAGTATATGGGCTTCTGCCCTTTTGGGGTTTCTCGAATGAGGGCTGCACTGACAGCTTCGGTCGTAACGGCGAGATAGATGGTCTCCCCGTTGTCTGGTCGGGAGAGAACCGGTGGCTCCGATAGAGCTTGCTTTAGGTGGAGGAGGGCTTTTTTGCATTCCTCCGTCCACTTAAAGGCTGCCTCTTTGCGGAGGATTTTGAAATGGGGGAGCGCGTGCTGAGCAGATTTTGCCACAAAATGGGACAGTGAGGTGAGCGTCCCATTCAGAGCTTGGATCGATCTTTTCAAATTCAGAGTGGGGAATTCGAAGAAGGCTCTGCATTTGTCGGGGTTGGCTTCGATTCCTCGTTCTGTTAGGTAGAAACTGAGGAACTTGCCTGCCCGTACCCCGAACGTGCACTTCTCCGGATTGAAGCGCATCTTTTACTTCCTGCCCTGGTCGAATACCTTCTTTAGATGGAGCGTATGGTCGGATTCCTCATGGGATTTCACGATCATGCCGTCCATGTAAACCATGAGCATATCCCCGATCTCTCATAGGAGGACTTTGTTCATCATTCTCTGGTAGGTAGCGCCAGCGTTTTTCAAGCCGAATGGCATTACATTATAGTAATAGTTGTCCGATTCGGTCATGAAGGCTATGTACCATTTATCGCCTTTGGCCATGGGTATTTGGTTGTAGCCCGAATACGCATCCATGAAAGACAATAATTTAAAACCGACAGAATTATCAACTAATTTGTCTATGTTGGGGAGGGGATAAGCGTCTTTAGGGCAAGCCCTATTAAGATCAGTATAGTCAACACACATTCTCCATTTTCCATTAAATTTTTTCACGATTACAACGTTGGACAGCCAAGTAGTGTACTTAGCTTCCGAAATGAAATTTGCCTTTAGGAGGTCTTTTACAGCTTGCTCGGCAGCCTCCGTTTTTTCTGGGGACTGCTTGCGCCTACGTTGAGCTACTGCCCTAATGGCGGGGTCGATGGTGAGCTGGTGGCAGACTACCTCTGGATCCAGCCCGGGCATCTCTGAGGCGCTCCACGCGAACAGGTATGCGTTCTCTCTGAGACAAGCTTTCAGCTGCTTCCTCGCAAGGTCGGGGAGGCCGGTCCCAATCTTCACTCCCTTAAGGGGGTCGTCTCCGAGGAGGACTAGCTCGAATTCTCCATCCGGGATTGGCCGCATTGGATGGGCAGGCTCGCCACTGCTTGTTGATGTTGAGGGCTGCTCGAGTTTGACTGAGTTTCCTTCCCCTTCTTCTTCTGGTCCGTTAAGTCGTCCTTGGAGAAATGGCTGTCGATTTCGATCGAGTCGACAAGGGCAACGATTTTGTCTCGTCGGAGCTGTAGGGCAGGGCAGGCTTGCCGGATGACTTTGGTCGGGCGAAGATGGTGTTCGGCTCTTTCGAGGCTGGCTCAAAGCACCTTCTTGTTGCCTCTATGTCTCCGTGTAGGGTGGCGACGAGCCCTTTGGAAGTATAATACTTCATCTTCAAGTGCACCGTGGAGGGCATAACTATGAATTCATCCAGCGTTGGTCGTCCGAAGATGCACTGGTAAAAAGATGGGTAATCAATTACCACAAATTGGACCTTGATGGATCTGGCCGTCTCCGCTGCCCCGAAGGTGACAATCAGTTCCATGTATCCCCATGGCTTAGTGATTGAATCGTTGAAGCCTTGTAGATCCGAGCCTACATAGGGTTTCAAGTGCGTCTCGTCCAGCTGAAGTATGAAGAACAGTTGGGAGTACATAATGTCGACCGAGCTTCCCTGGTCGACCATGATTTTCCAAAAATCGAAGTTGGCCATCTGTGCCCTTACGAGCAGAGGGATACTGGAATTAGGGGCTCAGCTGAGGAGTTTCTCACGATAGAAGGTGATGGGAACTGAATCTCCCCAGATCTTGTCGAGGGTAGAACTTCGGTTCGAGCTCGTATTGATAAGGTGCTCGAACTTCCTCTTTACTGATCCCACAGTCACCTTGTTGAATCCCCCTCCCGATATGACCATGGCAGAGGGGAAGGTTTCCAAGGGGCTGTGTGTAGCAAAGTAAAGAGGGGTGTTGAGCCCATCGGGGACATAGAAGTCCTCTGGCCATGAGATGCTCATGGAGACCTGAAGAATGACGTCGTCCGAGGATGGTACTTCTTTTTCAACCTTCTTCGATTCCTGGGCGTCCTGCCGAGGAGCGTCTTTCTTCTTCGCAAACTGCTTCAGATGCCCATCTCTGATCAAGATTTCAATTGCATCCTTGAGATGGATGTAGTTGTCTGTCATGTGCCCATGACTCTTATGGAACAAGCAGTAATTTGTTTTATCTGTGTTTGGCTTGGCAGGTATCTGCTTTGGGAAACGGACCCCTACTTGTCGAAAATCTGAGTTTACGCATTCGGAGAGAATCTTCTCGCACGAGGCGGTTAGCAGCGTGTACTCGTGGAAACATCCAGATGACCCTTTGTGATCCTGGGATTCGCGGGAGCGGTCATCCCTTCTTTTCTCTACTCCCCGACGAGTTGACGAGGAGTCGTCGTGTTTTAAGGACCTGGCGTTCTCTTGGTGCCTTGAGTCTCGGGCAGTGTTTGTCGCTTCTTTTTCTTCATATTGGATATACGCTTAGGCCTTAAGAAGGAGGGCGTCTAGTGTCGCTGGGGTCTCGATGCCGACCGTCTTGGCAAAGTCACTGCAGGGATGAAGCCCTCGTTCGAGCAAATATTTTTTCATGTCGTCAGTCGTGGAGACCTGAACGACTTCTTTATTGAATCTTTCAATGTATGCTCGAAGAAATTTGTCTTTTCCTTGAATGATAGCCTCGAGGGAGGCTTCTGTCTTTGGATGACGACGGGAGGCTGTAAAATGTCTCGAGAACATCCTCCCCAACTGCCTCCATGAGGTGATGGATTCGTAGGGGAGGCTCTTGTACCAGGACATTGCTCCTTTCCTCAGTGTAGTCGGGAACAATATGCATTTGATGGGGCCTCTGACGCCACAGTAGTCGATCAGGGCATCGATGTTCACGATGTGATCATCGAGATCGATCGTACCATCATATGTGCCAAGGGATGAGGGTTTTTCCAGCCCTTTGGGTAATCGTGTGGCCATGATCTCCTGTGACAACGGGCCTCGAGGCTCGTCGTCATCGATGTAAATGCTCGACCACGAACGAGAGCAGGCATTTTTGCCAGGATAAGGACCGCAATCTCTATGGGGAGAAGGAGTTCGCGGCCGACCCTTGGATCTGGGCGGAGGCAAACGCTGGTTTTCTGCCCGGAGATCCCTTCTTGATCTCTTGGCCCCTGGGGAGTGCTGGCTCCTGGGAGGAGTATGGTTGTGTTTCCTCATTGATAGTGATTTTGGTTCCGCTGGGATCCGACGATTTCTTCCACGTATGGGAGAATGGCTCTGAGATCTCCGGCGCCCACGCCTTGGTGGAGGGGATCTTGGACGGCGGGTCTCTTCCAATGCTCCAATTCTTGCATTCTGTTGGAGGATCAGAAGGTTCATCTTGTTGAGGGTTTCGACCAGGGCTGCCATGGTCGAGTCGGCGTTGGGCGGAACTGGGATGAGCTGATTGTCCCCTGAGGACTGGATCTCTATGTTGTTGGCGCTATCTAGGGAGGGAGACGCGGTGACTCCGTCCCTCTGCTGATGAACGTCGTCTCTAAGAAAGAGGTTTTCCCCGTCATTGTCTATCTTGTTGACGGGGAAGATGACGGTGTTGCGCGTATCGTTGACGTTGTCATGGTTGGCCATGATCGGAATCTTGAAAACTGCTTTGATCTTTGGATTTTAGGGAAAGAAAGATGGGGAGAACAAAATTATCCACAGACGGCGCCACTGATCTTTCTGGTTTATCAGAACTTGAAGTGGGCCAGAGACTTCGTCTTCGATGCTAGAATCCAAGGAGGAGGGGGGTGTACCTGCAAGGCACTCCGATGTTAAAGTAAGAGTCGGGAGAGCATAAGGCAAGTACAAAGTAAGAGCGTCTTATGATGATTTGTGAATGCCTGACCCTCTCAAAGAAGAGGGTATTTATAATGCCCCCAGCGCTTGGCCATTGGTCCCTATTTTCAGGGCTGAATATCCATTCCCCAAAAATAGGTAACTGCCAAAAACTAGTCTTTGAGACGGGCATAAATGCTCGAAATTAGCTGTTGCTTCGAGCAGAGGCGTGGTCGTGGGCAATTGCGTCGTGGTCGTTCCTAGATGGTTGAACCGTGCGTGACGGGCGGAGATGTGACGAAGGACAACTAATCTTGGGGGTCAGCTGACCATCCCTCCTCGGCTGCGGGGCAGAAGGAAAAGTGTTTTCATTTTCCCTTAACTGACAGGGCTTATGCTCTTAGGCCGTTCTGGGTGCAGAAGTGGATTGAGCCATGCCTAGCCATTGGGGCAGTCTAGAACATATATATATATATATATATATATATATATATATATATGGAACATATCATATGAGAATGATATTTTTATGTGAGAACATGAGAATAAATCTGAACCATTAGATTTTAAAATAAATGGTGGAGATTATGTGTGGTTTTTTTTCTCTCCTCCATTATTTATTTTAATAATGAAGGAGAGAGAAAAAAACCACACATAATCTCCACCGTTTATATAAAAATCTAATGGTTCAGATTCATTGTCATGTTCTCACATAAAAATGGCATTCTCATATAATATATTCCTTATATATATATGGCAAAATAATCTTTTTCGTCCCTTAACTTTACCCCAAGGTCCAGTTTGGTCCCTTAACTTTAAAAAGTGGCAAGTTCGTCCCTTAACTTTTAAAATGGTGTCAAAGTATTCCTTGCCGTTAGTTGGCTCAAACGTTTGTTTATTTTTGGTTACGTGGCAGCTGACATGGATTTAGAACATCATCTTCTTCTTTCTTAGCATTTTCTTCCTGCTATGTTCCACTATCCCTTCCATCTCCTTCTCACCACCTTAACTCCCCTCTGTCAACCGGTTTTCTTTCTTCTCCACTTTATCACTCTCCTTACAACCTCCATAAACCTACTGCTCTCTATATTCGTACACACTCCCTGCACCCTTTCCAACCTCTAACACCACCGATCCGAACCTCCTTCCATCACTCTCCGCTTGCACCATACGCTGTTACACAAACACCACAATAAAACCTCTCTTTCAAGCGAGCTTTCTTCCGTCTGGAACAACAACACCACTACAAGAATCCTCCTCCCTCCACGTATTAACCATCGTTCATCACCGCCATCACCAGAAAGTTGATATCCATTAATGAGAAGGAATCCCTCGAATCCTCAATAATACGTAGCCAACGTCAACGCAAAAAGGTATCCACGTTTTATGTGCATTGTGTCATACCCCAAATTTGTCCTACCTTGGAATATTTTTCATCTGAACATTCCTCCACTAACCATCATATCTATATCCAATCCATTTGTCTATTTTCACTTTTAATTAACCTATCTTTTTCTTGTATTCATATTTTTATCCATTACAAATATCCATATCCATTTTTGTGTCATTATCCATATTTTACCAATTATCCATTTCTATTTTTCTTGATTCATTTTTATATCTACTTCATAAATTGTTTTTAACCCATACCCAATCCATTTTCATATTCACTCCAAAACCAATTTCTAAAAATTCTCTTTTTTATGTCCACTCTTAAATCAAATTCATATCCATTCAAATAACCATCAATATCCATTTTAAAAAGTCCATTTTCTATCCACTTTATTAATGTCCAAAATATCCATTCACTAACTAGTATCCCTATTTTATATCCATTTTTTAATCCAATTTCAAATTCACTTTTATCCATGAACCATCTTTCTTTTTTTTCTCTTCTATATTATCTAAAAAAGTTCAAAGCCCATAGTCCATTTTTAAGTCCAATATCATTGTCTTTGCCCTTTATCTTTATTTTATACAAAGTATTTGTTATTATTATTATTTATCTTTTTCATTCTTCATACAAAAAATATACAGCCCATGTTCATATTACAAGCATAAAATACAAGGCCCATTATCATGTTTGTGATTACAATTGCAAAGAAGTATGCTCCAAGAGAAGGCCATGCGCATCAACCCCCACCTGCAGCAAAACCATAAAGCGACCTCACACTGCGAGCATGAAAACGACGACACTTGCCACTCACAGCCAAAACTCTGCACACTGCTTCAAACCTGCAAAGCTGTGCCCAAAAATGACTTGTCAACATGCCAAGACAAAAGCAATGTAAACTTAGCAAACAAGTTTTCTTCGAATTTGGTTTTAAATAGAAGAGAAGATCTTTGAAAGAGGGGGGAAGAAAACCGGAAAAAGAAAAAGGAATGAACCTTGATAATGGTCATTTTCCTCCAAAAGCTAATCGTTCTCCTTCTCCCTCACGAACCAACCCTTTCCCTCAAAACTCTTCTATGCTGTGAAAAAGGAGCCCAACAATACACATCCTTCCAAATAACTTGTCAAAAACATTTTTTCATTCCAAGCCACTGCGCATTTGAAGGACACACACACCATTACACAAAGATTCCTTCAGCAACATATTATTCTCAAAAACTTCTTTAAAAATAATCTTCTTCAATATTTCACGGGAGATCTCACGCACGTCATATTCCTTCAGCCCCTCTTTCTCCATAACCTCAACCTTCAACCTCCAGAAACTTTCAATTTTCTTTTCCACCTTCTTCGTCCTTCAACATAGCCTTAAAGCTCCTTCCATTTTTTACTTTTTATCTTGAGAAAACAAAACCAAAAGCAACCCCTTCTGTAAATCAATCACCATAACCTAACACAAACCTCCAATGCCATTTATTTCTTTCTTGCGCAAACAGAATCCACATGCTCCATAAATCTCCTTCACAATCTCCCGCTCGCACCTCACCTTGCAAATGCTCCGTGGACAACCCTTGAATTGCAACATTCCCTCACCATAAAACCTGTCACTCATTAATCACTTCCACCATTTATTCAGTTCCATCAACAAACTCAAAAAACCACGTAATAACCAACTACACCTCACAACAACTACAAGAATCAACAACACAACGTCCTGCCGCCACAGAACAGAGAGATCGAAGTGTAGAAGAAGAAGAATGTGAGGAGCAACAAGCAGAACCGAAAAACAGAGGAAGCGAGAGGACGTAAGATTACCTGGTTTTCCGCCTTCGAAGACGTCATCGGAGCGACTCCGATTCGTAAGCCATTTTTCCTTCATCCTCATCTCATATTAATTACTTGTTGTATGCTTTAAATTTCGATTCAAGTATGTTATGTTTCGAATTTTCTTTTCGCGTTGAAATGTTGGGGTTTACACTCCGCCGTCGCCGACAATGAGCCACGGCGCGACGGAGATTTCATTCTTGGTGCGGTGTTGTTTTAGAAGAATAGGAGAAAAATTGAGGAGAAGGTTGAAGATTGAGGTTCGGTGGACAGAAAATGAGAGAGTAGTGGCGGTGAGGAGTTGGGAAAGAGGAAAGCGGCGGAAGAGAGAGATGGACGGAGGTAGTGGTGAGAATGGTAAAACAATGAAGATGATGGTGAGAAAGGGGGCTAGGGTTTTTGCCGTTTTGAACGAATGACTTTTAGTTTTTTTTATTTTCTTTTTTCACTACTGAATTGGACTGGACTCTGAGCCCATGGAGTTTTTTCTGTTAACACCGTAGAACGCACTCGCAGCACCCCCTTTGGCTGAGAATTTCCTTTGGGCCTGCAGACTTAGGCCCATGCGCCTGGAAACTTCTAAACCACACCCCCCTGTTTTTACTGTTTTTGCTGGCCCATTTGTTTTTTTTCTTTATTTCATTTTTAGTTATGAAATCTAAGATACTTTAATTTAATTTCTGTTTATTAATTAATTTTATTAAAATCATTTATTTAATATTAACTAATCGATTTAATAATTAGTTTTGTTAAACATTTGATTTTAGTCTGATTAATTATATTAATTCATTTCCCTTAATTATAAAAAGATCCAAAAATACTTTTCTAAACCTTGTTAATTAATAATTTTTATTTAATTTCACTAAACCATTTTATTTAATACTAATTAACTTTAATAGCTAATTTTATTAAATATTTAGTTTAATTTGATTAATTAATGGATTCTCATTATCTTCTCTAAAGTTTAACAACTTATCTAGCCTAGAACTTCTTTTAGACTAACCTTAAAACTTTAGGTTATTAACTAATTGGACTAACGTGAATGATTATATTTCTCTCTTTTTTTTTACTTATTGTTTTTAGGTGTGTATGATTTTCTCTTGTGGATTTATTTCATGCTTTAATTATATGTGTGTTATTCATGTTACACTTGTCCAAACCAAAAATCTTTTTCAAACTAATATTGTGACTTTATGTCAACCATTTTCATACCTTGTAAGTCGATCGTTTTCACGATCGCAATCGACCTCACATAGCCTCCTCTTGGGCTTCATACAACGATAATTGTTTTACATTTCACTTTGGTTTGTATGCGTGTATGTGATCGGCTTACTTTAATCATGGCTCGATTATTCCCACTTGATTAATTACACCCCTTTCCCATAAGATTAAAATCAATCCCTTTTTACGTAAATTAAAACCTCGATCCAACGTCGAGTACTTTTCTCAAATTAAATCAACTACTTAATAATACTTAAACATTTTCATAAAGGTGAAAAAGAGGGGGACTAAGTCTTTGGTCTTTCTCTTCAATTGCTTGGGTGCGAGTTTCCTCACTCGTGTGTGGGCAATTGACGCCTTTAAAATACATATAATCCGATAACACTCAAACTCCTTTTCTTAATCAATCATCAATACATCGTACTTAAAGATCATTTATTAAAAGGTGAAAAGGAGGGGGATCAAGTCTTTGGTCTTTCTCTTTAATTGTTTGGGTGCGAGTTCACTTACTCGTGCGTGAACAATTGACGCCTCTAAAAACTTAAACTTTAGCCTGTCGATTGTTTAGGTGCGAGTTCTCTTACTCGTGTGTGGACAATTGACGCCTTTAAAACACGCGAACTCGACAAACATTCAAACCTTTTCAAATCAAATTATCAAAACACTTAATCCTTACTTAAACATTTTTACCAAAGGTGAAGTGAGGGGGATCAAGTCTTTGGTCCTTCTCCTCAATTGTTTAGGTGCGAGTTCTCTTACTCGTGTGTGGGCAATTGTCACCCCTAAAATATCCAACACGACTAAAAAACTCTCATTTCTTGCCGTGCGCGACCGAAACCTTAAAACATACGCATATCAAACTCTTTTTTTTCAATCAAATCTTTAACACACTTAATCCACAACTCAAACACCTTTCCCAAAGAACATTGTTTAGTCCATTCTTTCGCGCATATGAACTAGTGCTTCAGCCTCCCATGACGAGCCGGCAAGCCAACGTTTAGCAGTTAGAATGCAACCTAAACTCTCGTTCACGTAAAACACGTCCAAATCAAACCCTTTTTCTCAATCAAATCTCTAATACACTTAATTCATATTCAAACAACTTTTCACAAAAAAAAACATTGTTTAGTCCATTCTTCCGCGTATATAAACTAGTGCTTCAGCCTCCCTTGACGAGCAGACAAGCCAACGTTTAGCAGTTAGAATGCGAATTAAACTCTCGTTCGCCTAAAAAACACAAACCAACCAACCGTAGTCCCACGAACTACGAATGCTCTGACTTTCCCATTGCACGAGGGAATACGTAGACCTGAGGATTCTAATCCTTGTCGAGCACACTAATAAAAAAGCACCCGCTTCCCCCTTATAAGCAAACCCTTTAGAAGATAACAAACAAACCAAGCTAACCTTTCTCACGAATCGAATCAAGAGGTTCCCGTTGAGTACAACGGACGTAAAGGGTGCTAATACCTTCCCTTTGCGTAACCGACTCCCGAACCCGAATTTGGTTTCGACGACCATGTTCTTATCTCCCTTTAAAGGTTTTATCGAATTTTTCCTTTCCCTCATTTGGGATAAATAAAGTTTAGTGGCGACTCTATTTCGAACAGTTTTTTCCACGTCCATCGCGAGGATCGTATTTTTCGAGGTACGACAGATGGCGACTCTGCTGGGGACTTGCATTGCCCTATGCTAGAGAGAGTCAAGCCTAACTTGACTAGATTCGTGAGTGTTAGATTCGCTTGTTTGTTTATCTTCTCTTGTTTGTTTGCTTGCTTGTCTGATTATCTATTATCTACTCGCATGCTCATTATTATTATATCCTATTATTGTTTCTTGTGACACTGTGGGGATTCTTTGATCATTGGTGCTCTGTGAGACGGCTCTACACCCGAGTCTGAGTATAACCCTAGAATTGAATTGGTGGTTGTGTAGCGGAGGCTTGCGTGGTTTCTTCCGCGTGAGTCAAAGCAAAGACCCCGCTTGGAGTAGGTTCCCTTGGAGATATTATTGTTGTGGTGAAACTTTGCCATGGCGGTAATGTTTTCAAGCCTGAATTGTCGATCCCAAGGACCTTTAACCCATTTTACCCATGGTGGTTAGTAGTGTTAATTCTATGTGAATTAATGCGAACGCCCCGATCAGATGAGATCCCTCGAACGTATTACTTCCTGACAGTAATATTTTCGACCTCGATCTAAGATTCTGAGAACCCTAAACCTGTGTGTCGATGGTTGTGTAGTGGGTGCCTCCGAGGAATCTTTCTCGTGGGGAAGAAACGAAGACCTCACCTAGACGAGATCCTTTCAAGGATATTATCGTCAGATGTTCCTTCGTCATGGCTATAATGTCTTTGAAAGATATCCATAACTCTAGGCACCCACCCGATTAGAGCCTACCTATGGGGGGTCTAGTGATCAGAGATATCCTGTGTCTAACTCCTTCCTCAGAATCAGATGTTGTTTTGATCCTGGAACCGTACATAAGCATTGCATACTCATGACATCAACATTGCATTAGCATTGCATATCATCTTCCAAAACCAGAAACTCAACTATCCTTTGTCCATAACCCGCAGTTGATTTCCTGACACCCGTATCGGAGTTGAAGTCGCTTTTGGAAGAATCATGGACTCAGGAGAGCAGAACCAATTTGCGTCAAGAGCAGATGTTGACTTGATAAAGAACCAGCTAGACCAACTTGTGGAAGCTATGGCAAGGAAAGAGGACAACATTCAAAGGCCTACAGTCACTAAGAACGTCATTCTGCCTCAAGTGAATAATCTTGCCCAATTTCAGCCTGTGCGGATTCCTGTTGGGGACCAGGTTATACAAGAACGTCACACTATTCAAGATGAACATGCCTCGTCTCATGATGCAGTTGAATACCATAGCTTTGCATTCACCATATCGAATTCCCAAGGAACAAGTCTGGCGGTGAATACTGAACGACCTCAAGATGTTGGGTTTGCTGAAAGATGTCGTGTGTTGGAAGAGAAGCTTGAAACCATGAAGGGGCGTGATGCTTTTGATCTGAATGCTTTGAACATGTGTTTGGCACCCGAACTTGTAATACCTCCAAAGTTCAAGATGCCAAAATTTGAGAAGTACAAAGGAGATAGCTGTCCAAAGCAACATTTGGTGATGTTTTGCAGAAAGATGACCTCCAATGCTCTCAATGATAAACTTATGATCCACTGTTTCCAAGACAGTCTAAGTGGGGCATCACTCAGTTGGTACATGCAGCTACAGAGTAGCCACATCCAATCATGGTTGGACCTAGCCGGTACATTTGTGAAACAATACCAATACAATCTTAACATGGCTCCCAACCACATACAGTTGCAAGGCTTATCTCAAGAGGAGAACGAATCCTTTAGAGGGTATGCTCAGAGATGGAGAGAGGTAGCTGCTCGCGTTCAACCACCACTTTTAGATAGAGAATTGGTTGACCTGTTCATAAATTCTTTGCAAGGCCCATACCTAGAAAAAATGATGAGCAATGGGACATTAAACTTCTCTGACTTGGTTTCAGTAGGAGAACGCATTGAGAGTCATATCAAAAGTGGAAAGATCCAAGACGCCTCAAGCATCTGGGCTAGTGAGACTAGATCCATTGTCAGTTCTCAAGAGGAAGGGGAGGATGAAATCAATGCAGTATGGGACACTTTACAAGCTCCGTCTCCGGTACCTTATCCTCGATACCCAAGCATCTCAAATGTTCAAAGTCAGCAATCCCATGGTCAGTATACCCCTGCCAATAGAGGTTTCCCTCGTCAACAACAGATTGCACAACACTCTTCACAGCCCCGACGCTACCATAATCAAAGACCAAAAAAGCATTTTGATCATTTGCCAATGCCATTCAGTCATATATTGCCACGTTTGATTAATAGCAGGCTGATAGTACCAAAGGGCTTGGATCCTGTTATTCCTCCGTACCCACCAGGCTTCGACGCCAAGGCACGATGTGGCTACCATGCTGGCGCCATGGGGCATTCAATTGAGGATTGCAAATAGCTCAAAAATAAGATCCAAGATCTGATTGAGTCCAAGCTAATCTCATTTACACCTCAAGGTCTCCAAATCAACATCAATTATTCATCTGATCAGGCAGGTTCATCATCCCATGTTATGGAAGAAGTTGCTGAGAGTAGGTGTGAAGAAGGCTATCATAGTGGTCTCGAGGAGCAAGAAAGCTAGCCCAACAGCAGCTCAAGAAAGAAAAGCCCAAGTCCCCAATGCTGGAAATGTTTAGATCATGTCGTTTCTATGCATTTATAGTTTCTTTATGTTATGTTCTATTTGCTTTTAGACATTGTTGTTTATTAATGGTAATATTAATAAAGTGATCATGCATTTTTTGAACTAATCACGTCGCATTCGCTCACATTTTTTCACTTATATGAAAAAAAAAACAACAAAAAAGATATCCATCTCTATACCTCTCATTCGCTTTCTTAACCAAATTGTCGTTTAGCAAAGATCGGAGGGAGGATGACGAAAACTAAATACCCATAATTGTTGATGGTATGCTTTCGGATAGAATCCTGCCAAGGATGTATAGGCATTGTTTCAAATCCCCAAACACATGAGAGATAAGGAGCTAATCCCTAGTTAACCACTTCGAGCCGAGAAGTAGAAGTTTTCTTCGGATATTCAAACCCTTACACTCAACCTGGGGCAGGGTAGTGTTCAGTTAATCTGATTCCGTATTCTTTGTACACGTCTTGAGGTGACGAAGAAATCATGCAAAATCCAGAAGTTATGGTGGTGGTTCTTCAATGGCTACTGACTTGGCAGTCACAAGCCTTACTCTAAATCAAAAGCCTGCTAAGTCGAGCACCTCAAAGGAGACTTAGGAAAAAATCAAGGCAACCCTGATGGACTCGAAAAGCAAAGTCAGTCCATGCAAAAGATAGGGATAAAAAACCAAAGAGTTCCTCGAATCCTCAACAAAAACAAAATAAGATCCAGTGGCCACCATGCCAAATCAAATGGTCACTGACACCCATCAAAACAAAATAAGGTGACCGTCATTTTGAGTAAACCTTGAATCATTCATCGCTTACACCGTCACCCCATTTGGAGGACAAACATGTGCAGAGTCAACTGAACGTAGGACTGGAGAACATCACGAAGAAAGGGTGGGCACAAAACACACTTTGAGCCTTATATCCTTTGTTTCTATAACCGTGAACCAGACCACGTTATAACCCTCAAAAGACCTAATTGAGGCGGGGTTTATTCTGAAAGCATACTACAGCAAGGTTGCGTAAACTGACTCCTACATATTTGCTAATCTTCTAAATTGGTGTCATATTCTTGTTGTATCTTTCACACACCAATAAATCAGCATTATGTTTGGACTAATGGTTCACTTGTCACACACTGACACATCATTCTAATAAATGATTTTTCAAAGCTTGCATGAATGTCGCATTAAAATTACCATTTATGAATAATCAATTTTAGCTGCAAATTGGTACTTGACAGTTTGGAAATTCTGATAAAGTGCAATCAAAGAAAAACTTGAGCATTCGTTGGCACTGACCCGAATCGAGGCTATCTCATAACCTTGTGAATCTGGGGCAAGTCCTTCAAGGTAACACTTAGTCAATCTGAGGCAAGTCTTTCAAAAGCCAAGACTTGGGCAGACCACTGCAAAATCCAGACACTGGGGCAGACCACTTATCCAGACGCTGGGGCAGATCATCTCATTACCCTCTAGACAGGGGCAGATTTCCTTCATACAATCAAGTTGATCAAGCTGGCCATGTCATGCACTAAGCGACCCTTGAGTTCAACAAGTATTAAAAGCCTTGGGCAGAGCAAATGCACAATCAGAATGCATGGGATAAGTCGCTACGCTCACACAATCAACATGCGTTGGTTACGTCGTTGCGCTCATACAACCATCTGTGGCGTATCAGCTAGAAGTGAGGTTCTCTCATGAACCAAGCACATAATTTCTGCAAGGATCAAACTTGGGGCACCAAGAGCATTCACAGCTGTCCTCTGATAATGGCACTATCAGATACTAAGTGTCGGGAAATCAAATATTTCCAACTACCAAAAGTCCAACCTTGCTTGGCAACTACCAAAAGTCTAACCCTGCTTGGCACCTCCAAAAGTCCAACCCTGCTTGGCACCTCCAAAAGTCCAACCTTGCTTGGCAACTCCTCAAAGTCCAACCTTGCTTGGCACCTCCAAAAGTCCAACCTTGCTTGGCAACTCAAAGCCCAACCTTTCATTGGCAACCACCAAAGGTCCACCCCGCTGGCACCTTCATAAAACTTATAACCTGTTCGCATCCACATATGCATCACATATAACATACAAGCATCATATTCATACATAACATAGCCTTTTTCCTTCCTCAACCCCCGCGTTGATATACATTGATTTGTTCTTGACCCCTGAGTCAATATTGTCTTTATTTTCTTCGGCCCCCGAGTCGATATTTACCTTTCCTTCAACCCCCGAGTTGATGATATTTTGTCTTTATTTTCTCGACCCCCGAGTCGATATTGCCTTAGTTTCTTGACCCCCGAGTCGATATCATTATTACATCTTTAACCCCCGAGTTGACATCTTATTACTTGTACTGACCCCCGAGTCATTGTTATCTTTATCTTCTTCGGCCCCCGAGTCGATATTTACCTTTCCTCGACCCCCGAGTCGATATTGCCTTTATCTCTGCCCTCGACCCCCGAGTCGGTATCTGCTTTTTCCTTTAACCCCCGAGTTGATAGATTACCTTGCCTTTATTTTCTCGACCCCTGAGTCGGTATTGTCTTTATTTCCTCGACCCCCGAGTCGATATTACCTTTACCTTTCTTTCAACCCCCGAGTTGACGACAGTTTATCTTAATGTTTCTCGACCCCCGAGTCGATAGTATTTCCTTTTCTCAACCCCCGAGTTGATATGCCGGTATTCCCAGTGAGTCTTTCACCTTGCTCCATCTAATCCCCTCCAATCCTTCTTCGGAAACCAGAAATGAAGCCTTGCCCAGTTGTATTCCCGCATACATGGCATACTAATCCAATCATACCTACATAGCATTCCCATATGCATCTCATAAAAACAAGTTCATTTGCATTCCTGTATACATGGCATATATATCCCCAGCATAGCATAGCAGGATCCAGGATCAGTTCGCAAGCATCTTGGCCAATCGTCCATTAAAGTCGGCAGTATTCTTCTAAGAGAAGTTGGTACCCCCGCACATACTCAAGGAATTCTATTCCCCAGCAAGTCATTCTTTAACCATGCAATTGATAATGACAATCCCAACAACTGTTGCTTTTTCTTACTCCCCAAGCAGAGGATATCCTAGAAAGTTTCGGGTGAGCTTTCCCCTGCATAACCAGCACATTTCCTCCGACGGGAATCTTACTCAACTATTCCCCAGCAAATTTACCGCAGATATATTGCTTTGGTATCATCGGAGAGCCTTCATGAATAACGGACTGCTTCGACCACCCAAAGGATCTCAAGTTATTTTGTTCAATTTGGACACCGCCACTTCATTCTGTCAACTCTTACTCTACAACACTTTACCTTTTGTGAGACAAATTTTGGGGCATTCTTATATCTAATTGACTTCTACCCTTAGAATGAACGCCGTAGCCGTTCACTCTCTCGGTTTAAGCCAATTAGATAGGGGCATCTGTCATACCCCAAATTTGTCCTACCTTGGAATATTTTTCATCTGAACATTCCTCCACTAACCATCATATCTATATCCAATCCATTTGTCTATTTTCACTTTTAATTAACCTATCTTTTTCTTGTATTCATCTTTTTATCCATTACAAATATCCATATCCATTTTTGTGTCATTATCCATATTTTACCAATTATCCATTTCTATTTTTCTTGATTCATTTTTATATCTAATTCATAAATTGTTTTTAACCCATACCCAATCCATTTTCATATTCACTCCAAAACCAATTTCTAAAAATTCTCTTTTTTATGTCCACTCTTAAATCAAATTCATATCCATTCAAATAACCATCAATATCCATTTTAAAAAGTCCATTTTCTATCCACTTTATTAATGTCCAAAATATCCATTCACTAACTAGTATCCCTATTTTATATCCATTTTTTTATCCAATTTCAAATTCACTTTTATCCATGAACCATCTTTCTTTTTTTTCTCTTCTATATTATCTAAAAAAGTTCAAAGCCCATAGTCTATTTTTAAGTCCAATATCATTGTCTTTGCCCTTTATCTTTATTTTATACAAAGTATTTGTTATTATTATTATTATTATTTATCTTTTTCATTCTTCATACAAAAAATATACAGCCCATGTTCATATTACAAGCATAAAATACAAGGCCCATTATCATGTTTGTGATTACAATTGCAAAGAAGTATGCTCCAAGAGAAGGCCATGCGCATCAACCTCCACCTGCAGCAAAACTATAAAGCGACCTCACACTGCGAGCATGAAAACGACGACACTTGCCACCCACAGCCAAAACTCTGCACACTGCTTCAAACCTGCAAAGTTGTGCCCAAAAACGACTTGTCAACATGCCAAGACAAAAACAATGTAAACTTAGCAAACAAGTTTTCTTCGAATTTGGTTTTAAATAGAAGAGAAGATCTTTGAAAGAGGGGGGAAGAAAACCGGAAAAAGAAAAAGGAACGAACCTTGATAATGGTCATTTTCCTCCAAAAGCTAATCGTTCTCCTTCTCCCTCACGAACCAACCATTTCCCTCAAAACTCTTCTATGCTGTGAAAAAGGAGCCCAACAATACACATCCTTCCAAACAACTTGTCAAAAACATTTTTTTATTCCAAGCCACTGCGCATTTGAAGGACGCACACACCATTACACAAAGATTCCTTCAGCAACATATTATTCTCAAAAACTTCTTTAAAAATAATCCTCTTCAATATTTCCCGGGAGATCTCACGCACGTCATATTCCTTCAGCCCCTCTTTCTCCATAACCTCAACCTTCAACCTCCAGAAACTTTCAATTTTCTTTTCCACCTTCTTCCTCCTTCAACATAGCCTTAAAGCTCCTTCCATTTTTTACTTTTTATCTTGAGAAAACAAAACCAAAAGCAACCCCTTCTGCAAATCAATCACCATAACCTAACACAAACCTCCAATGCCATTTATTTCTTCCTTGCGCAAACAGAATCCACATGCTCCATAAATCTCCTTCACAATCTCCCGCTCGCACCTCACCTTGCAAATGCTCCATGGACAACCCTTGAACTGCAACTTTCCCTCACCATAAAACCTGTCACTCATTAATCACTTCCACCATTTATTCAGTTCCATCAACAAACTCAAAAAACCACGTGATAACCAACTACACCTCACAACAACTATAAGAATCAACAACACAACGTCCTGCCGCCACAAAACAGAGAGATTGAAGTGTAGAAGAAGAAGAATGTGAGGAGCAACAAGCGGAACCGAAAAACAGAGGAAGCGAGAGGACGTAAGATTACCTGGTTTTCCGCCTTCGAAGACGTCATCGGAGCGACTCCGATTCGTAAGCCATTTTTCCTTCATCCTCGTCTCATATTGATTACTTGTTGTATGCTTTAAATTTCGATTCAAGTATGTTATGTTTCAAATTTTCTTTTCGCGTTGAAATGTTGGGCTTTACACTCTGCCGTCGCCGGCAATGAGCCACGGCGCGGCGGAGATTTCATTCTTGGTGCGGTGTTGTTTTAGAAGAATAGGAGAAAAATTGAGGAGAAGGTTGAAGATTGAGGTTCGGTGGACGAAAAATGAGAGAGCAGTGGTGGTGAGGAGCTGGGAAAGAGGAAGGCGGCAGAAGAGAGAGGTGGACGAAGGTAATGGTGAGAATGGCAAAACAATGAAGATGATGGTGAGAAAGAGGGCTAGGGTTTTTGCCGTTTTGAACGAATGGCTTTTAGTTTTTTTATTTTCTTTTTTCACTACTGAATTGGACTGGGCTCTGAGCCCATGGAGTTTTTTCTGTTAACACCGTAGAACGCACTCGTAGCACCCCCTTTGGCTGAGAATTTCCTTTGGGCCTGCAGACTCAGGCCCATGCGCCTGGAAACTTCTAAACCACACCCCCCTGTTTTTACTGTTTTTGCTGGCCCATTTGTTTTTTTTCTTTATTTCATTTTTAGTTATGAAATCTAAGATACTTTAATTTAATTTCTGTTTATTAATTAATTTTATTAAATTCATTTATTTAATATTAACTAATTGATTTAATAATTAGTTTTGTTAAACATTTGATTTTAGTCTGATTAATTATATTAATTCATTTCCCTTAATTATAAAAAGATCCAAAAATACTTTTCTAAACCTTGTTAATTAATAATTTTTATTTAATTTCACTAAACCATTTTATTTAATACTAATTAACTTTAATAGTTAATTTTATTAAATATTTTAGTTTAATTTGATTAATTAATGGATTCTCATTATCTTCTCTAAAGTTTAACAACTTATCTAGCCTAGAACTTCTTTTAGACTAACCTTAAAACTTTAGGTTATTAACTAACTGGACTAACGTGAATGATTATATTTCTCTCTTTTTTTACTTATGGTTTTTAGGTGTGTATGATTTTCTCTTGTGGATTTATTTCATGCTTTAATTATATGTGTGCTATTCATGTTACACTTGTCCAAACCAAAGATCTTTTTCAAACTAATATTGTGACTTTATGTCAACCATTTTCATACCTTGTAAGTCGATCGTTTTCACGATCGCAATCGACCTCACATAGCCTCCTCTTGGGCTTCATACAACGATAATTGTTTTAAATTTCACTTTGGTTTGTATGCGTGTATGTGATCGGCTTACTTTAATCATTGCTCGATTATTCCCACTTGATTAATTACACCCCTTTCCCATAAGATTAAAATCAATCCCTTTTTACGTAAATTAAAACCTCGATCCAACGTCGAGTACTTTTCTCAAATCAAATCAACTACTTAATAATACTTAAACATTTTCATAAAGGTGAAAAAGAGGGGGACTAAGTCTTTGGTCTTTCTCTTCAATTGCTTGGGTGCGAGTTTCCTTACTCGTGTGTGGAGAATTGACGCCTTTAAAATACATATAATCCGATAACACTCAAACTCCTTTTCTTAATCAATCATCAATACATCGTACTTAAAGATCATTTATTAAAAGGTGAAAAGGAGGGGGATCAAGTCTTTGGTCTTTCTCTTTAATTGTTTGGGTGCGAGTTCACTTACTCGTGTGTGAACAATTGACGCCTCTAAAAACTTAAACTTTAGCCTGTCGATTGTTTAGGTGCGAGTTCTCTTACTCGTGTGTGGACAATTGACGCCTTTAAAACACGCGAACTCGACAAACATTCAAACCTTTTCAAATCAAATTATCAAAACACTTAATCCTTACTTAAACATTTTTACCAAAGGTGAAGTGAGGGGGATCAAGTCTTTGGTCCTTCTCCTCAATTGTTTAGGTGCGAGTTTTCTTACTCGTGTGTGGGCAATTGTCACCCCTAAAATATCCAACACGACTAAAAAACTCTCATTTCTCGCCGTGCGCGACCGAAACCTTAAAACATACGCATATCAACCTCTTTTTTTCAATCAAATCTTTAACACACTTAATCCACAACTCAAACACCTTTCCCAAAGAACATTGTTTAGTCCATTCTTTCGTGCATATGAATTAGTGCTTCAACCTCCCATGACGAGCCGACAAGCCAACGTTTAGCAGTTAGAATGCAACCTAAACTCTCGTTCACGTAAAACACGTCCAAATCAAATCCTTTTTCTCAATCAGATCTCTAATACACTTAATTCTTATTCAAACAACTTTTCACAAAAAAAACATTGTTTAGTCCATTCTTCCGTGCATATAAACTAGTGCTTCAGCCTCCCTTGACGAGCAGACAAGCCAACTTTTAGCAGTTAGAATGCGAATTAAACTCTCGTTCACCTAAAAAACACAAACCAACCAACCGTAGTCCCACGAACTACGAATGCTCTGACTTTTCCATTGCACGAGGGAATACGTAGGCCCGAGGATTCTAATCCTTGCAGAGCACACTAATAAAAAACCACCCGCTTCCCCCTTATAAGCAAGCCCTTTAGAAGATAACAAACAAACCAAGCTAACCTTTCTCACGAATCGAATCAAGAGGTTCCCGTTGAGTACAACGGACGTAGAGGGTGCTAATACCTTCCCTTTGCGTAACCGACTCCCGAACTCGAATTTGGTTGTGACGACCATGTTTTTATCTCCCTTTAAAGGTTTTATCGTTATTTTCCTTTCCCTCATTTGGGATAAATAAAGTTCGGTGACGACTCTGTTTCGAACAGTTTTTTCCGCGTCCATCGCAAGGATCGTATTTTTCGAGGTACGACACATTTCCAGCAGGTCCCACATGATCAAAGTGCACCCAAAATTTATCCAAATAAGCCAGATCCATGCGCTATGGCTTTGAAGGTAGTAGGTTCCAACCTATTTAGAAAAGGAGAAAAAAAGTTGTTCAAATCCAAAGCACTTGCAAACCTTGAGTTTTCCATAACCTGAAATAATAATAATAATATCACAATGGAAACCATTAGGCAATTTAGAAACAACTGAAGCCTATGCAATAACTAACCTTAGCCGACGGGAGTACCTTATTCCTTTTACACCAAAACAAACACAGCAAAGTAAAACGACGACTTCTTCTGCGTTTTGTTCTTCGCTTCGAACGTCTTAGCTCTTCAAACCTAACCATGAATAGTAAAGCCGAAGATCACAAAGAGCCGGTAAATAAACAGGCAGTTGCAAGCATGTACGCAGCTACGAGGTCAGACCTCAATCAAGTTTACACCAAATAAATGAACTGGAAATGGAAGTTAGCAAGCAGCAGACTTAGGCTCGTCCTGAAAATCACGAAGAAAGTTCGAATAAGAAATTGAAAACATCATTCGGAAAAGATAGTGAAGAATATATTGTAAACCTTGGATCATTTTCGTGAGCTTAATTGGTGCGTCGGGAACTAACTACAGCTATGATTTTGAATGAATTACCAATAGTAATTTCAGCAACCATAAGAAAAATGTAAATACTCACATAAAAGCTAACTTGTTTCGACAAAGGTTACCAGAGTTTGGATTCTACCACGAGAAGAAACATATAGAAAATAGCACTGGTGAACAAGTCTCTACATACAACAACATCAACTATCTATTCCAAACTTTGAAATCACTAAGTACAACCATCTAAATCATGTAGGTCACTCAACATATATGTATTATAGTAATATGATGAAACACTTTTTCATCAGTTAGCCTTAGCAGGTATATTATTGCCACCAGTTGCTAGTTTGAAGAGACAAAACAGAGTCATGGGACCGCCGCACAATAAGAAAACACAACTGCTTAACTCCAGATACAAAAACAATACATTGCATTTCTTTGGAAATGTAATCTCGCCAACAGTAGTTTAGAATTGACAAACAACCAAAAATATATAAATGTCACAAAATGCATGTATAGTGGAGCTTGATTCCTGAAGTCATGTTAGGAAAATAATATATAGATATTCAAATCAACAAGATATTGAAATAAATTAAACAACGTTGTTGCTGTGTCTTTCTTCCCTCGAGGGCTTTCGTTCTGGAAGTGAGTGGAGAGTTACAGTTATAGCGTTGGGAAGTGAGTGGAAAAGGAAAGGCGTGGGTGGATGAAGTTGTTGCTTTCATGCATAGCTTCCTACTATGAGGGAGGTGGTTTTGTGTTTAATAAATAATGAGCAGGGAGAGAAATGTTGTATTAGCATGGATGAGGGAGAACAAACATTAAAGGTGAGTTGTGGTGGTTTAATGGATAATCATGGAGGCATGAAGGTAGTATTGAAAATGACGGTAAATATGAGTTTGGAAGAGGGTTGTTTTGAAGGAAAAGAAAAATGACTGTAGCAAGTCTTTTTCTGGTTACTGCTGCACATAAAGTCCACCTGGCAATACCTGGAAATACGTGGCATCTGTTTTCAACATTTGACTAATAGAACCAAACGGAAGGATAAACGTGACACCATTTTAAAAGTTAAGGGACAAACTTGCCACTTTTTAAAGTTAAGGGACCAAACTGGACCCTGGGGCAAAGTTAAGGGACGAAAAAGATTATTTAGCCTATATATATATATATATATATATATATATATATCAAACACCACCAACATACATGATTGATAATTTGAAAAAATGTAACGCAAAATTTAGGCAAAAATATTGTTTTAGTCCTTTAAGTTATTTTAAATTATCAAGTTAGTCCTTTAAGTTTTTTTTGTAACGCTTCGGTCCTTTATGTTAAGTAACGTTTGCGTCGTTAACCTTTTTAAAAACCTTCGTTACAATAAATTGCTAACTCATATATCATTTGAACTGGTTTTTCGCGCCAATCACAAATATGTAATTAGTTTTGCGTTTGATTGTGTATTTTGATTGGATCGAACGATTTTTCATTATGTATTTGTCCATTTTTTCCCCGATTCTCACGAACCGTAACTTGTTTGATAAATTTGATTGCATATTCGTGATCAGTGTGAAAAACGAGTTCAAATAGTATATGAGTTTGCAATTTATTATAACGGGGATTTTTAAAAAGGTCAACGACGCAAAGGTTATTTAAAATAAAGGACCAAAGCATTACAAAAAAAATTTAAAAGACTACCTTGATATTTTAAAATAACTTAAAGGACCTATACAGTATTTTTGCCCAAAATTTATTAACGTATTATTACAATGAAATTAAACTCTTTTCATAATGTGTATATCATGAACCATAAAAAGTGACAAACATATATAAATTTAATGCATACTAAAATAAGGGTATCTAATAACTAAACTATATTATTATTATTATTATTATTATTATTATTATTATTATTATTATTATGGGTATTAGTTTATATTTGAATAACAAAATGGATACTCACTTTTATATTTTAACATTTGGATTGAATTTTCAAAGTAGAACAATTTGAATACAAATTTAGATAAGAATAACCGGTTTTTTTAACACTCCTATAAACAAACGTGTATAAATCTTGTGTGTGTGGTTTTCTACCTTATTATCTATACTTTCCGCTGCCATACTCCTTATGTTTGAGAATCTTGAAATTTTTTTATAAATTCAACACAATTCAATCATCCTCTTATGATTTTCTAACCTTCAAGTGTTACTTGAAATGTACGAGACTATCCTCCTAAAGAAGGGGCATGTATAGCTAACATGAAGTTTACAATCTTTCATTACTCGTGTATGAGGAATATGTAGAAAATATTAATAACATAATGAAAACTAATAGGTGTAGTAGTCCATATAATTATACTACCTTGTTTTTTATAAGGAAGGAAGAAATAGATTGCAAGAAGTACTAGGGTACTCAACCCTTACAATCAAAAGAGAAAAGTTTCGAAACAATCAAAAACCATGCCCCTAATCATGTCCAAAAAGAAACACAAAACACCTTCACCCACAACCCAAACTACTAAGGAAAACTGTCCCAAGGCCAAACAAACTAAGTTGACCAAGAAGATTCAACCTTCCCTCTGAACTTGGCCTGAAACCAGTCCCAAGACAGACTTTTAGACAACCTAACAATGTCATCCACCCATTTGCATTCACCATTAAACATAATCTTATTCCTACAAATCCAGATAGCTTAACACACAAACAACTAAACTACCGTGAGCAAATTTATCTTTATTTTACCTATACCACGCTGCCTAAACCACCGGAGGAAGAGGGCCACCAAATCCGCCTCCAACTTCTTATGAATGTCAAGCCAAAGGAACACCTGCTTCTGGACTCGAACCACCATAAGGCAACTCAAGAAAATAAGAAAGATAAATTATGCAGAACCAAAGCGTAAAGTTCACACTTCATTATGACTACCATTCAAAATCCCTCTTTTAACCAACCCATCTCTCGTAGGTAACATGTTCAACAAAAGCTTCCAACTGAAGACTTAATTTTTACTATGCTCTATGCTGAGTTGCATCCAAAACAACACCCGAATCACTCAACTCCTCAAACCTATTGAAACAATAATTAACCGAAAACCCATCTGCGCTTCGCCTCTACACAAAAACATCATCACGATTCAAGTTAGGATGAACAATGAACAAAATGTTATTTAACAATTCCAAGTCCTGACCTTCCTCTTCAGACAATTGAGGAACACAAAAAACTAAATTCCAAACCCACCTTCCAGCCTCCCATCTACCCATATTCACCACTTTGACACTGACTTGAGCCGCCCGAAAAAACAAACTAGGAAACAAACTCTTAACTGCCTCTGGCCCAATCAATTGTCTCTCTAAAAACCAATACCGCTACACATACCAATTTCTAGTTTTCAAGTATGATTTATAAATGTTAAGTTTGGTATCAAAGTAAGTTTGCATGTATATTTATAAAACTATTAAAAATACTACATCATGATGGAAATATTATGATAGTAGGAAATATATGCTACATTGAGAGGAGTTTTCCGTAAGAGTGGCAAAATAGATGAATTGGATGAATTCAGATTGGATTGTTAATAAATGGATCAAAACAATCCAATAATTCAGTTACAATTCACTAAATCTTTCTTTAAAAAATCCATTCTAATTCATCCACTAAGGGATATAATTCATACAATCTATCCATTAAGACATTTCTAATGGATGAATATCCATCCATCCATAAATTAACTTAAATATTTAATTCTTTATAATTTTCTGTTAATTTTGCAAAAATCATTTTTATGATTTTTTGTTTTAAATTTCTTTTAAATATAAATAGCTATCTCTCTTATGCAATTAATTATAATCAACTAAAGTCTTGATTAAATTTACTTCTTGATTATCTTTATTCTAACCAACTAATTTCTTCATTAACTAATTCTATAAACAAAAAATCAAAATTCAATATTTACCAAAATTCAATACTTATCAATTAAGCCATTTTAACCATAAATACTAAATTAAATATAGACAAGTTCATGAAGAAAACAAACCATTTTCTACATATTAAATTACCTATATGGAAGTACTTGTAGTATAGTTTCTAACATAGAAAAATGGTTGATAAAAAAATGTTATTGTTGTTTTATGTACTGATTTATTTATATTTTGTTCACACACTTTTTAAATGTATATATTGTCTTCACTTTTTTTACATTAAGATACAGTAAAGAAGAATTATAGGTGAATATTGTTGGAACATAAAAAAAACTTTGAGGTGAATCAATGGAGATTAGGGTAAAATTGGAGAAGATGAAGTTGAGAATAGAGAGAGTAATTTTTGAGGGTGAGTGAGAATTATTTCATTAGTAATTTTGGGAGCAATACAAGGCCTTATATATGAGGCAATTACAATTACAAATCAAAATAGAACAAAACAGCTTATCTAAATAAGTTGAAACAGCAAAACTAAAAAAAACAGAATTTTGCCCGCACGTAATCGGTTACTCCAATCTGGTAATCGATTACGCACCCTTAATTTGCAGATCCTGGCCAACATACAACGTGGTAATCGATTACGCCCAACAGGTAACCGATTACCATAATTGAAATGCCAAAAACAGAAATCAACACACCACCACATTTCAGTTGATCCAAGTCCAGCATGTTCAAGCTCTTCTTCAACCTCTTGAACACTTCATTTGTCACCCCTTTGGTCAACAAATCAGCCACTTGGTCTTCGCTTCGACAATATCCCAAGCGTAACTTGCCTTCACTCACTAGCTCCCTCAAATAATGAAATCACATCTCTATATGCTTGCGTCTTCCGTATGCAATCGGATTCTTCGCAAGGTTAATAGCGGAAACATTATCAACAAGAAGTGTAGTGGCCTCACCCTCAATACCACTCAACTCCTTCAATAGATTCATGAGCCACATAGCTTGACACGCACAAAACGAAGCCGCAATGTACTCGACCTCACAAGACGAGAGTGCTACCACCGGTTCCTTCTTCGAACATCAAGAGATTGGTGTCCTACCAAACATAAAGATGCATCCAACCGTTGACTTCTATCATCTTTATCACCACACCAATTGGAATCGGTGAAACCAAGTAAATCACATTTTTGGCCCATGTCTGATGCGGGAAAGAGAATTATGTAGCCAAGAGTTCCTTTAACATAACGAAGGATTCTCTTAACTGCTGCCAAGTGAGACATCTTCGGTCTCTCCATGAATCTACTCGCAATACCGACACCAACACTACTACGAAAAACCCATTTAACAACGGTTGGGAATGACATATAATGACGCGGGCGAGGGCGTTGTTATGTAGATTGTCGTTGTATGTATGATACTTACAACGACGGCCTTGTAGGCATTGTAATAAACAGGAAAGTGTGCTAACTATCACAAGGTTTTGCAATACACCATTGTAATAAATTTAATTGTCCTCGGTTCGATTCCCAACAATGCAGTTTTGATATTTATTTTTTCCTGGCCAGCACGCCAGATATTATAACGGTTATGAAATATAACCATCGTTAAAGTTTCTGCAAAATTAACAAATATGATCCTGCTTTTATAATTAATCCCATTTTTTACCTGTATTATTGTTCTCCATATCTCAGTACAGCAGAAAAATACAATTCACATTTTGTGATAATGTTTTCATAATAATATTAATCGTATCATATTCATAATATCACATATACCAGATTACAGTTTATCATAACAAACAACCTACATAAATAAAATATCACATATACCATATTACAATTTACACACATTACATAACTTCACATAATTGTAACTTGGTGTATAATTAGTATCTTGTCTCTTGGTGTCTTGTCTCCTGGCCTGGTGCCTGGACTCAAAATACCTATGATTTCAAATAATTATACTTGTTAGTAAAAATACTTCTAAACTATAACATACAATTAATATATTATAAATAAATAATAAATTACGTACTTGTTAATTTTCCCATATGCCTTCTTCATGATCGAGTCGTATAGCATGCACGACATCTCCATCAACTTCATCACATGAGGTAGGAATTTGTGTTGTGTAAGAAGGTGTAGACGGAATATCAAGACTTTCATCACTAAGAGGAATGTATTTTCCTTGGAGAATGATTGTCCATTTCCCCGATTTGTCCGATGGATCGGAAACATAGAAAACTTTTTTTGCTTGAGAAGCCATGATGAATGGTTATGTATTAAAAGATTCCTTGCCAAGGTCGACCCGGGTGAATCCTAAGTTATCAATGTCTACACCATTACTACTATTGGGAACCCACTTGCATTTAAATAAAGCCACTTTGAAAATAACATAATCAATCTCCCAAATCTCATCAATGACACCATAAAACGCGGTAGTTGCCAATACCAGATTCTTATCTTTCGAACTAGAGAAATACATCGATTCGGCTTCAACCATAACCCCACTATTTTGCATTGTACTACGATCATCTTTTGATTTTGTATAAAAGGTATAATGACCAATGTCGTATGCACTCCAGGTAATGACACACAATTTTGGCCCGTACGACAACCATCTAAGTATCTCGGATGCACTAGGATCATTAGATACACTTTTATTAAACCAATCCATGAATCTATTGTTATGCTCTATCAACAACAACTTGTCATTCATTCGGGGATATTTTTTCTTCATAAGTCTTTTGTGAGTCTCTATGAAAGGTTGAACCTCATCTATATTATTCAATATATAGAAATGTGATTGAATAACTACATCCCGAGCCATTGACCTAACATTTAGAGCTTGAATACCTCTTACGTCTGTGTCAGCATGACGAGACTTTTGAATTCCTATAGAATCTGCATCCGACAAATAGTTTGTACAAAACTCAACAGCTTCTTCTGTGATGTACCTTTCAACAATCGAAGCTTCTGGTCGGTGATGATTCTTCGTATATCCTTTAAAGATCGTCATATATTACTCTATTGGATACATCCACCTTAAAAAAACTGGACCACAAATTCTGATTTCTCTTACGAGATGAACAAGTAAGTGAACCATAATGTCAAAAAATGATGGCGAAAAATACATCTCCAATTGACACAAGATTATGGTAGCCTCATCTTATAATTCATCCAATTTTTTGAAATCAAGAACTTTATTACATATGGCATTGAAGAATAAACACAATCTCATTATAGTTACTCTCACATTTTTTGGAAGGATCCCACGAATAGCCACGGGTAGAAGTTATTGCATTAATACATGACAATCATGAGATTTTAAACCAATTAACTTGAGATCTTTCATTGATACAAGTTTCTTGATGTTTGATGAGTAACCTTGCGGAACTTTAATACATTGCAAACACTCGCAGAACATCTTCGTTTCCTTTTTAGATAGAGTGTGACATACTGGAGGCAGATAAGTTCTTTTTCCTTTCTCTATTGGAGCCAACTGTTTTCGTATACCCATCTTCTCCATATCAAGACGGGAAGTCTTACTATCTTTAGTCTTGCCCAAAATGTTTAGAAGTGTGCCAATCAAACTATCACACACATTTTTCTCCACGTGCATCACATCAAGACAATGTCTAACATCAAGACTTGACCAATATGGAAGATCAAAGAAGATGGACCTCTTTTTCCATATATTTTTCGCAATTGCACCTTTTTCTTTTTCTCTCTTCCCACCTTTTTCTTTTTCTCTCTTCCCAAGGACAACATTAATGTATTCCTGCCGTTGATAAACTTCATCCCCGGTTAAAGGTTTAGGAGCCTCACCAAACTCTTGCTCTCCATTAAAAGCCTTTCGCAATCTACGGTAAGGATGACCCAATTTTAGAAATTTTCGATGCCCAAGGTAAACGGTCTTTTTTCCAAACTCAAGTTGGTGATAACAAGTATCATCTTCACATATAGGACACGCTTTATGTCCTTTGACACTGTATCCCGCCAAGTTACCGTAAGTCAGAAAGTCGTTAATTGTGCAAAATAACATTGCATGCATATTAAACTTTTCCCCAGAATATGCATCATCAACTTCAACGCCTTCATCCCACAAGAGTCGTAAATCATCAATTAATGGACTAAGATAAACATCTATGTCATTACCAGGTTGTCGTGGTCTAGAAAACATCATACTTAACAGTATATACTTGCGCTTCATGCACAAGCAAGGAGATAGGTTGTCGTGGTCGTGAAAGTATTGGCAAGTACCATAACACTTTAGCAGGAGGATGCTTCCTACTAACATTGTCATAGTGATCATTGTCATCACTATTGCTAGCCTTCAGCTTGTAACGCGACACACCACATTTCGGACATTGAAACAAGTCTTCATACTCTTTCCGGTATAATATGCAATCATTAGGGCAAACATGTGTCTTGATATACTCCAGACCCAGTGGACACAATATCTTCTTGGACTCATAGCAACGATCTGGAAATTTGTTATCTTCTGGTAACATTTGCTGTAGCAATTCAAGTAATTCCGTGAAACTTTTATCCGACCATCCATTTTTTGCCTTCAGATTAAACAACTTTAACACCACCGACAATCGTGTGAACTCTGCGCATCCCTTATATAAAGGGGTGTCTTTATCACTACATAAATTATCATAAATATGAGCATTCATAAAAGAAGATTCCCTATTATCACGGAACATATCCTCTAGGTGATCTTCCATATATTCATCTTCCTCCACTCTTTGACTTTGTGACGCCCGACTTTCCTTATTATCCACCTCACCATGCCACGTCCATATTATATAATTTTGACATATACCATCACAACAAAGGTGATTGTGTATTTCTTTCTTTGTACCCTTTTTGATATTAGCGCAAACAACACAAGGACAATAAAAGGTACCATCCTTACCGGGAAGATGTTTATCAGCGTATTCAAGGAATTCACAAACTCCGTTCTCATAAACCAGATCTAATCTATTGGCTTTCATCCAACTACGATCCATTGCAACTTCTGAAATGTATACATGTATAATAATGTAAATGACACACCAAAATCTAATCCAAAAACTCAAGCATATGCATATGCAATATGAACAAAGAAAAAATCAATGAAGATGTACTCTTATACTAAACGTAAAGCATATGAAACATCTCATTCTGACTTGAGCATATACAATATGAACAAAGAAAAAAGGAATGAAGATGTTGAAGAGAACCTTACTTCGAAGCTGAAGAAGCAAATGAATGAAGACGGTCAATATTTGAGCATAAACCAAGAAAAAAGGAATGAAGATGTTAAAGAGTACCTTACTTCGAAGCCGAAGAAGTAAATGAATGAAGACGGTCAATATTTGAGCATAAACCAAGAAAAAAGGAATAAAGATGTTGAAGAGTACCTTACTTCGAAGCCGAAGAAGTAAATGAATGAAGACAGTCAATATTTGAGCATAAACCAAGAAAAAAGGAATGAAGATGTTGAAGAGTGTAAAGGTTAGGGCGTCTTTGGCTCACTTGTTCGATTAGGGCGTCTTATGAAAGAAATACATAATAAGTTTTGTTTTAATTTATCAGTAAACCTTTTAATCTCGGTGGAGAAACAAACCGAAGTGGAATCTTAAGTGAAATGTATCCTAAAAAAAGGTAAAAATGTGTTGCAGGGAATCGAAGCTTGTTACATTTCATTTATTACTACGGTTGTTCATCTTAACCATTGTAAAATAATTTACAATTTATTTTTTAAATAATGGACTTAAGTGACACACGCTAAATGTACTCTACAAAATGGAAAAAATGTAGTTGCAGGGAATCGAAGCTTGTTACATTTCATTTATTACTACGGTTGTTCATCTTAACCGTTGTAAAATAATTTACAATTTATTTTTTAAATAATGAACTTAATTTAAACACGCTAAATGTACTCTAAAAAATGGAGAAAATGTAGTTACAGGGAATCGAAGCTTGATACATTTTATTTATTACTACGGTGGTTTCATTCAACCGTCATTAAATGACTCAGCTTTTAAATGGGCGCGAAATTTTTAACCTATTAGAACAGCATAAAAGGATGCGTTGTAAGCCTGGCGTTGTTGTTTTAGCATTTTGTAGTAGTGCAAATGCCAAGTCCGGTCGCGTATTACACAAGTACCGCAATGATCCAATCAAGCTCCTATATTGAGTTGGATCCACATCTTGCTCATCTTCATTTTTGGACAACTGTAACCTTGCTTCACATGGTGTAATGGCAGCATTGCAATGCTCTATTCCACACTTCTTCAAGATCTCAAGAGCATACCTCCTTTGATGTATGAGTAATCCTATTTTTGACTTATGGAACTCTATGCCAAGGAAGTAAGTCATGATTCTAAGGTCCGTCATCTCAAACCCAGCCATAAGTTCACCTTTGAACCTTGAAATACTCTTCCCACAACTGCCGATAATCAATAGATCATCCACATACACGCAAAGGATGATCACATCATCATTTGTATCCGATCTCACCTAAACACCATGTTCGGATACACACCGCTTGAAACTAATGTTGATAAGAAAGCCATCCATGCATTTGTTCCAAGCTCTTGGAGCTTGTTTCAAACCATACAAAGCTTTATGCAATTTGTAGTACTTCATCTCTTGGTTCTGTACTTCAAATCCAGGGGGCTGCTCAACATAAACCTCTTCATCAAGTGGACCATTCAAAAAGGCAGATTTGACGTCCATTTGAAATATGTTCTAATTATTGTTATTTGCAATCGCAACAAATAATCGGATGGTTTCAAGCCTATCCACAGGTGCAAACACTTCCTCAAAGTCTATACCTTCGCATTGCAAAAATCCCTTTGCTACCAATCGAGCCTTATGCTTGATTACCTCGCCTTTGGGATTTGCCTTCACCTTATAGACCCATCTCACACCTATTGGCTTCTTTCCAAATGGTAGATCGACCAACTCCCAAGTACCATTCTTCTCAATAGATTCCAGTTCCTTCTTCGTTGCACAAATCCACTTTGGATCGCTTAGAGACTCTTTTGTATTCACCGGTTCGGATTCGGCCATAAGCGCAAAGTGTACGAAACCACCATCATCATCGATTTCGTTATCGTGAAATATTTCACAATCTTGGAGTCTTTAAGGCAAAGTTCTTTGCCTTGTTGGTCTTCTATTGTTTTCCCCGATTTCGGTTCGAATCTATTGTTTTTCTGGACTTCCAGCAGGCTGAAAATTTTGATTTTCATGCCCGTAATCGATTACCCCATTCCCGTAATCGATTACTGCTTCTGCTACACCAGTCCCTGAACCTGCTGCATAATCCAAAATTACACGTGGTAATCGATTACCTATTTTGCCGTGATCGATTACAACATCAGATTTTTCGAAAATTCTGCTGCTGTCAAATTTCTGCAGCTCATCGACCAAAACATCCCGACTTATCATAATGCTCTTGTTTGCAACATAAAACAACTTGTAGCCTCCAGAGGGATGATAACCAACTAGCAACATCATCTCACTTTTGTCGTCCAACTTCTTTCGAAGCTGACCCGGAATGTGTCGAAATGCTATCGAACTGAAAATCTTCAAATGACTCAGCTTGGTTTATGTCCAGACCATACCTCTTTTGGAGTAATTCTATCAAGCTTCTTTGTAGGGCACCTATTCAACAAATAGGCTGCTGTAGAAACGACTTCACCCCATAGTTCCTTCGGCAAGTCCTTACCCTTTAACATGCTACGAACCATGTTCATAATCGAACAATTTTTTCTCTCGGCAATACCATTCTGTTGTGGCATATAGGGTGGCACAATCTCACGCATTATACCCTCTTCATCACAAAAGTTCCCAAACTCCTTAGAGGTATATTCACCTCCACCATACGTTTTGAGAATTTTGAGCTTGCGACCACATTGCCTCTCCACCACGGACTTAAACTTTTTAAACACATCAAACACCTCATCCTTCCTCTTAATAAGGTAAATCCACAGCTTCCTACTAAAATTGTCGATAAATGTGACAAAGTACCTATTGCCACCATACGAGTTGACTTGCATTGGACCGCATACATCGGAATACACCGCCTCAAGATGAACCTTGGTCCTATGACCCGCATCCTTGCTGAAATTATTCTTATGCCTCTTTGCTTGCACACATTCTTCACATATCTCAGCTGGAATATTAATCCGTGGCAGCCCGGTAACCATACAATTCCTTTGTAACGCATCCAAATCATGAAAATTGAGATGTCCAAGCCGGTAGTGCCATAACTACTCTTCTCGACTTGCCTCTATAGCTAAACACCTATGCTCCATCACTTTCAACTCAACTTTGAAAGTCCTATTGGTAGCCATAGGAGCCTTGAGAATTAACACTCCGTTATCATCAACAACGCGCAAAATCTTGTCATCCAAGTGAATTTTATAACCCCTTTCAAGCAATTGGCCAAGACTCAAGAGATTACATTTAATTCCCGGAATATACAAAACATCTTTGATCATAGAATGTCCACCATCCTTCTTCTTGATCAAAACATCACCGACACCTTCGACCGCAAGAGTAGTATTGTCCGCGAATTTTACTCTACTTTTCGCGACATGATTGATTTGCACAAACCAATCCTTTCTACCTGTCATATGTGTTGAACAACCGGAGTCCAAGTACCACTCTTCGCTGCCTTGAACACCATCTCGAACTGTGATCATCATATTTTGCTCCGGACATATTTCTGCAGTATTTTTCACACTGCTGCAGCTGCTGTCCCGTAACTTGAAGCCACTGCTCCTGCTGTCCAGCACCTCTTTAATGCCATAATTCTCCTCCGTGATCATAACTAAGAGTGTATTTTCATCATCTACCTCTTGCCTTGCAACCTTGGCCTCATCTCCTTAGGAATCCCTCTGTTTTGCACCACATTCATTTGCAAAATGTCCAAGATTCTTACATTTCCAGCACTGAACCTTGCTTTTATCCCTTGGTTTTCCGCTTCTAACGTTGCTTCGATCACTATTTCTATTGGATCTGCTCTCACCCTTTTGTGCCATCGAAATCTTCAAATTTTGTGGATCATTTCCACCCAAAATCTGAGAATTTTGCTTCCCTTTCGAAGCCTATTGTCCTTTCGATCTTCTACTCTTCTCATTGAACCGTGCTTGCAAAGCAATCTCCGTTTTTGCTTTATCTCTTCCTCTCTTGTCCATTCTTTGTTCACGAGCTTCAAGAGAGCTTTGAAGCTCATCTTTTCTCAATGTCACAAGATCCTTTGACTCTTCAATAGCCACCACAACGTTGTCAAATCTTGACGTTAAAGAACGCAAGATCTTCGACACAACATTCTGCTCCACGATAGTTTCTCCACATGACTTTATTTGATTCACCAAACGCGTGATACGCATCACATAATCGTTGATCGTTTCCTTCTCTTCCATTTGCGTTAATTCGAATTGCCTTTTGTGAGTTTGTAACCTCACAACCTTTGCCTTAACAACCCCATCATAAGCATTCTCCAAAATCTCCCAAGCTTGCTTTGCCGACTCGCAATCGCCAACTTTCTCGAAATTGTCACTATCAACGCAAGAATGAATCAAGAAGAGTGCCTTGTAATCCTTCTTCTTTTCTTCCTTGTGTGCAGCCTTTTGAGCATATGTAGCTTCTGCCCCAAGTGGTGTGACTCCATTGTTGATCACATCAAGAACCTCTTGATACCCAAATAGAACTTTCATTTGTTTGGACCACTTGTCATAATTCTTTGCATCAAGAATTGGTAGGTTGGTGGGAATTCGATCGTTGGAAACAGTACTCATTGTTGCAGCGGAATAGGATCAGAACCAGTGCTCTTGATGCCAAATGTTGGAACATAAAAAAAAAACTTTGAGGTGAATCAATGGAGATTAGGGTAAAATTGGAGAAGATGAAGTTGAGAATAGAGAGAGAAAGAGAGAGAGAGAGAGAGAGAGAGAGAGAGAGAGAGAGAGAGAGTAATTTTTGAGGGTGAGTGAGAATTATTTCATTAGTAATTTTGGGAGCAATACAAGGCCTTATATATGAGGCAATTACAACTACAAATCAAAACAGAACAAAACAGCTTGTCTAAATAAGCTTAAACAGCAAAACTAAAAAAACAGAATTTTGCTCGCGCATAATCGTTTACTCCAATCTGGTAATCGATTACGCACCCTTAATTTGTAGATCCTGGCCAACATACAACATGGTAATCGATTACGCCCAACAGGTAACTGATTACCACACCTGAAATGCCAAAAACAGAATTCAACAAATATTATAAGAAACAAAAATGTCAAGAAATTATTTAATTTTAGATTTTTCATATTTTTTTATTAAAAAAAATTAATAAATTATAAATTAAAATTCATTGGATATATAAAATGAGATGGATGGATTGAATCCATCCATATAGTTTAATGGATGGATTGGACCAATCCGCTAAATTTGTTCTTTTTAATGGATGGATTGAATGGATAAATTATTGGATGGATTGGATCGATATTCTTTTAATAGATTTTATTGCCACCCCTAGTACTTTTCCATGCTTATCACACCAAACATGGCTTGTAACATCGTTGAGATATTTATTCATTTATTATATGTTTTTTAGTTTCATACATCATTGAGCAATCTACGAACCTTGGCTTTATCATGGAATATAATGTTCTAGCAAAAAATAGTTAGACCACCAAAAGTGTTAGTTCTCCTTATTCTGGCCAAGGAGAGCTACGTTGTCTATACTATAGAGTACGTTTAGGGATTTTAGAGCTATACAGGTGCTGTATATTGTCTCAAGAATGAATGTCTTGCTTAACCCTCATGTGGGAGCCCCATTATATAGCCTTCTATTAAGACAAGTCATTAAGAGAAGTCTCTTGGCCTTCTGACGTTATGTGGCCATCATTGTTGTAACTTCCCTCCATGAATACATGCTTTGAAACTCTGGTAACGTTTGCATTGATGCGCCGTCACCGTTACAACTATTGGAATGATGTTTGTTGAGCTCATGACCGACATCGGTGTCGGGTTGATGGGGTATAGTACCCGGCCTTGTAAGAACTCGGCTGATGGAAGTCGGGCTCCCTGACCGGGCCGGGTTGTGTATGATGTTTGTCTAGCTCTCTTCATTGTGAGATCTTTCCTACTACCACAGTTCAGTCTGGGCTTACCCTTATCCGACTACTGTACTCGGCATAAAATATATTTGGCATGTACATAAGCCCCCCGAGTACTATATCCATTTATAAGGGTCCAGTACTCGGCAGTGACATAAGCCCGAATATATTTGCTAGGTGTCGTGCTATAGATCGGCCTTTTCTACTTAGGTCCTTACGTGTCAAAAAATTTCAAACTGTTGTGTCCCTTAATCTTCCCTAGCATTATGATGACTTTAATCCATCATGAGTGGCTACTCTCTAGCCATTTTTTCGAACATTGGGCTTCTATTAAAGTCAGTCTTCTCTTTCCTTCATTCCTACGTTCTTCTTTAAGCGAATCTGATCTCATCTCCAAGCGCTCTTCACTTCAGGTATTTTTTCCTCTCCCTCTTGATTTTCCTCTATTCCTTTTAGCGCAAACATGGTAGTTCTTAGGGAATGTGATAATGAGGGTTAGGGATGCTCATGGACGGTTAATTTCCATAACCAATTCATAACTATAAATAATCCATATGTTATACCCGGTTATTAAAACCAATTGTCATAACCGGTTTTCATTTTTTAAAATGGTTATATCCATAACCAATTTTATAATTAGTTTTGATTTAATTTTATTTTAAAATCAATTTTTTCAAAAAAATAATTTTTTTTTCAAAAAAATAATATTTTTTTAAGAAAAAATATTTTTGTTCAAAAATATAAAAAAATTTATTTTTTAATTTTTGAAAAAAATATTTTTTTTTATTTAAAAAAATCATTTTTAAATTTTTTTTGAAAAAAAATCATTTACTAAAAAAAAATAAAAAATATATTTAAAAAAATATATATATTTTTCAAAATAATATTTTTCAAAAAAATTATATTTTTTCAGAAAAAAATTATTTAAATTTTTTTTTAATTTCCAAGTTTTTTTTTATAAAAAAAATTGACTAATTTGGTTTTTATTTTGGATATGGATATCCAAATTATGGATCTGGTTAAAACCATATTAAAAATATATCCAAAATATAGATTTGGTTTAAACCATACTAATAATTAACCGATTTTTAATAACCGGATTTGGATATGGATATGGATTATTTAAATAACCGGTTTATTTGAGCATCCCTAATGAGGGTAAGGTTATTCGTAAGAGTGATGAGGAGAGAAAAAGGTTATGGGAAGAAAACATGCAAGAGATGATGGATTCTGTAAGGGTAGAAGAGTATAGGCGAGTCATGGATAAGTTTTATAATGAGATTCTCACTTCTGAAAGTGACTTTGACTCTGACTCTTCAGGTTCTGTAGAAATTCTAATGGAGAGTGCTGCTCCCTTTGATTCTGAGGTTATGAACCATAAGAATAGTACTGCTGACGACTTGGAAATTGCTAAAATCCGATCCCTGAGGATTATATCCTCTACTGGTTCTGAGGACGACGGTATTTTGGAACCGTGCGGCCCAAATGAAAGAGTATGTATACTCCGGCCAAAAGATGTTTATGAAGACTTTTTCTACTTTTATTCTAGTATTATGGGAGATTTCAACATCCATATCCCTTTTCCCGATTTCGAGGTGGACTTGTTGAAGACCGTCAACATAGCACCTTCCAAACTCCGTCCCAACAATTGGGGGTTTATAAAGGCGGCCTTTGAGAGGGTTTGTGAGGTTTTAGATATTGTTCAGACTATAGGTTTATTCTTTTCCTTCTTTGGGGTAAAAGGAATTGATATCCGGAGCTGGGTTCAAATTAGTGGAATGCCCGACCGAAGTTTCCTTCAGGCCTACACTTCACATTACAAGAATTATAAAGACCGTTTTTTGAGAGTTCGCTGTGGGCCGAGATGTCCACAGTTATGATACGCCTTAGATGGGCATTCCCACTTTCCTCATTACTGGACCAAGGATCCCTTATCAATCACCGATTTTAATTATGATAAACTGAGTGATTTGGAACTCCAGTCCCTGGTTATTCTTGATTCATTCTGTATGATGAGGATTAAGGAATTATTGCCCTTAGACGACGACCGACTCCTTGCCTTCTTGGGTAATCATTATTTTTCATTTTAACTATTCCCCGCCTTCTTTTTTATTCTAACCTTATGTTGTTTGTTTGTAGACAAGATGACTTACCTATCTGTAGCCGAGCAAAAGAAATTAATACAAGCAGCTCGGGAAGCCCAGAGAGGAACTAGGGGTGCATCTGTATCTAAGTCCAACTTAGGTGGATTAGAAGTCCGGGCACCAAAACGGCCCAGGGGTACGAGCACTAAAGCCGCCCCGAGCAAAGCTGAGCCCCTGCCTCTTATTTTACCTGCTCAGAACGAGGTTTCTCAAGGTGATCTGAAGAAGCTGAAGGTTCAAATGAGTGAGGATATTCATTAAGCTGAAATGGAGATTAACTCCCTTATGAGAGGCCCAGGAGAAAATTCTGTGTCTGGAGAGTTCAAGTTTTGGTCCAATGATTTTGATGGATTTAGATGCTCGCGTGATCATCTCAACGCTACCGAGGATGTTAATAAAGTTAAATCCATTGGTCAGTAGAAAATCACTCAGAATCTTAGTTCTTATTTGAAGAGGTGTGTTGTCCTTGCCCGTGGTTTGTTTGAATTGTCTGATGATTATGAGAAGCTTGAGTCCAAATTCAAGGATGAAGTCACTCAGTTGAAGAACTCCCAGGAATCTCAGTCTAAGAAACGTTCTAGCTTGGAAAAGGATTTAGCTAACATGAGGAAGGAAATAGAGACTTTGGAGTCTGATCATAAATCAGTCTTAGCCAAGCTTACTGACCAGTTGAGGGTATCTGAGGCCTGTAATGCCGAGCTCTTATCATCCAACAATGATCTTAAAGAAGCTCTGAACAAAGCTCAGATCGATATTTTGTCTTCTGGTGACAAAGCTTTTGAGAGAGCTAAAGATCAAGTTCTCTGTCTCCATCCTAGCTTGGATTTGTTGGAGATGGATTACTTCAAGGTGGTGCAGGATGACTGTCTTGTGGACCTTGGCGAGCTGGAGAAGGATCGCCCGGAAAGGTCTCAAAGCCCGATCAATGACGCTGACGAGAATGTGAACCTGACCCAAAGTGATGTTGCCAATGATACCTCGGTTGCTACTTAATCTTAGTGTTCTTTGTTTTAGTTAGTCATCCTTCTGGATGGACTTTTTATTTTGGCGAGGGCGTGTGGTGTTGTCCCCCCTCACGCTCATAACTTTCAGCCTTCGGGCTTTGTAACGTACAATGTTTTGGCCCTTATGAGTTATTTTGGTTTATCGTGTTTTATTTCTTTGCAAAATAATCCTGTACATATATCCAGCCCCTCGGGCACTAAGTTAGATTAACTTAGGTGTCCGATTATAGATTGACGGGTATTATTTTACTTTGCTTTTGTTTGATTGCCCTGACTTTTCAGGTAGCTTACTGTGAGGGTAACTATTAAGGAGCCTTTAGTTATCTTGTGTATAGTCTTCATATTTTTGAGAGTTCTGTACTCTTGTAGGCATAGGCGCCGATTATGGTATGTACCTGGGCGTCCTTTCTACAGAGATTTGCCATTTTCTTATTGGAAGTTTGCCATGTATCCTTTTTTACTTACAAGCCCCAAGTATCTTTTAAGATGTTTCATCATCTTTATGTTAGATTGTCCGACTTGTGTGTACGAAGCTACTTAGACATGTTTGTTCAACCCATGTACGCGAAGCGTTTGTGGGCGACCTATGTATGCGGAGCAAGTCAACACATTTATAGGAGTTTTATTAACCCGTTTATGGGCAACCTATGTACGCGGAGCAATTCAACACATTTATATGAGTTTTATTAACCCTTTTATGGGCGACCTATGTACGTGGAGTAAGTCAACACGTTTATAGGAGTTTTATCAACCCGTTTATGGGCGACCTATGTACGCGGAGCAAGTCAACACGTTTATAGGAGTTTTATCAACCCTTTTATGGGCGACCTATGTACGTGGAGTAAGTCGACACATTTATAGGAGTTTTATCAACCCGTTTATGGGCGACCTATGTACGCGGAGCAAGTCGACACATTTATAGGAGTTTTAGCAACCCGTTTATGCGAGACCTATGTACGCAGAGCAAGTCGACACGTTTATAGGAGTTTTATCAACCCGTTTATGGGCGACCTATGTACGCGGAGCAAGTCGACATGTTTATAGGAGTTTTAGCAACCCGTTTATGCGAGACCTATGTACGCAGAGCAAGTCGACACGTTTATAGGAGTTTTGTCTGAGTTATAACTCATCATCTCCAGTCGAATACCTATAAGCAAGACATAATAATTTTTTAAGTCCAGGTGCCTCATTAAAAACCCTTACCCTTGCAAGGGAAAAGAGTGCAACCTGGCTCCTTTATTCATTATTAGATTACATAAGATTTAGCTGAAGTACAACCTAAGATTGGATACATTCCATGTCCTAGGTATTTCTATCCCTTCTAATGTTTCCAACTTGTACACTCCGTTGTTTAGCTTCCGAATTACCCTAAATGGGCCTTCCCAATTGGGGGTGAGCTTCCCTTTATTTTTTGGGTCTGGGATTTTCTTCAAGACCAGGTCGCCTTCTTGGAGTTCCCTCTGCCGTACTTTCAGGTTGTACCTTCTTGCTAACCTTTGCTTTGCAGCAGCTTCTCGGATCCGTGCTATCTCTCTGACTTCGTCTATCTGATAAGCCGAGATGTTCAAATTCTCCATGTTGGTGATTTCATCAAAGTGTTCCCGCCTCCAAGTCGGAGTGTTGATTTCCACCGGTATCATTGCGTCAGCTCCATATACCATCGTGAAGGGTGTTCCATTAGTGGTAGAATGCGGTGTTGTGTGGTAAGACTACAAAATTTTTGGCAAGTACTTGGCCCACATTCCTTTTGCTTTCTCTAGCTTATTTTTTATTCCGCCTAAGATAACCTTGTTAGCGGCTTCTGCTTGGCCATTGGTTTGTGGGTGTTCTACCGATGTGAACCTGTTATGTATTCCATAATCCTTACAAAAGTCTACAACTGAAGTGCTTGCAAATTGGGCTCCATTGTCTGAGACTATGACTCCTGGAAAACCAAATCGACATATAATTGTAGCACCCTAAAATTTTCCCTCTTATTTTTTACCTTACCCAACTGTCTTATGCTTCATTTACATTTTAGCTATGTCATCGTGCGCATACATGCATATCATTTGGTTTTATGGTTATGGGATCAAGGTTCTCTGTTCAAACATCGTCAGATTGCGACAGACGTTTATTTCGTCATTCGGCACGCGCACAAAGTACTTCTCTAGGCTACATGCTCACCGAGCCGTCAAGTTCCCATCAAGCCTAATTTCTTATGTTCCGACATGTCAAGAATCTCAGAAGAAGCTGAAGTTTTCAGTTGATTCAGAATAGATTGAACAGAATACCAGTTTTACAATACAATTTGCAAAATTCGTAACTTTTGCTCGAAAACTCGTTCCGGCTTGATATTCAACGGATAGAAACGTCTCGGTATTTTCTACAATTTTTATGTTTGGCTCGGAAGCCAATTCATCAAGGAAGGTGGCGGGAATTAATTGTTTCTGGAATTTCGGTTTCGCTAGTTAACTGTGCTGGTGGTGTTCAAAATCCACAACATCTGATTGAATCAACATCTCTGAGTGGTTCTTGTGCCAAAGGTTCTGGCTTGATATCTTCTCCAACTTTTGTGTTTTTGACGAAGGCTAATTTTTTGAAGAAGATCTCCGAATACGCGAATTCTTAGAGTCGATGCAGTGGAAAAACAGTGAAAATCAGTGCTGAACCGGTGCATTTCGGACCTTAAAAAATTCATAACTTTCAGCTCGTTCATCGGTTTTGACCCGTTCTTTTGGTATTATTTCAGTCTTGGTGTTATCTTCAGGCCTTATGTTTTCAAAGAGAGCCGATTCTGAGCAGAAGGACTTCAAAAGTGCGAATTACCTGAGGAATTCTTTTATGCGGTCCACTGTCTGTTCGATTTTGTAAAAATCATAACTCGGTCGATTTTTATCGTATCATGTTCGTTTATGAAGCGCAAGATCACGAATTTTATTATCTTCAAGTTCAAAGACAAGCTTGAGTTAGAACGGTGCTCCGAAGATTTTCGTTTTGGTTTATTTCGCAAAACGGAAATGCTTAACCGAAGGAAAAGGCTGGACGTCGCTCCACCGTAAAATTCATATCTCACTTGTTTTTTATCTGATCACACTCATCTTTTGACACGACATCATTGACTCATAGATCTACAACTTTGTTGACAAATCTGAGTCGAGATTCTGCTCCGAAAGGCATTAGCTTGTCACTTTTCCGAGTAGCGGACGATAAAAAAGCTGAAAAAAGATGACTTATTCCATGACGTCTCGCCGTTCAAAAAATCATAACTCATTCAATTTTTATCATATGACGTCCGTTTTTTTTGCATTGAGACCGTGACTCAGACGCAGACAATTTCACAACAGGCTCAGAGTCAGAATTTTGTACCGAGCCAGACGTTATTTTCACTTAAGCTGCAGATGAGTCGAGTTTTTACCGCGACACCTCATTTTTCACCACACTATATATTCAAATTGTAGTTTTCCCTCCAAGCAACTACATCATAACTCACAAACACAAAAAATATTCAAATTTACTCTCTCAAAGATCAAAAACAACAAATATTCTATTCTCTCAAATGTTCTTGAATATTCATCAAAACCTTCATCAAGTCCATACCAAACTCAAGAGCAAAAATTCGAAAAATCATGAAATCTCTCCGATCTCTCCCTCTTCGCTTGCGATCTCTCTCTCTCTCTCTCTCTCTCTCTCTCTCTTCAGCCTCCGTCGACCGCGCCTCCCTCTCTTGGAGCTCTCCCGCCGCCGTGAAGCCTCCGCGCCGCTACCTCATCCGGTCGCGGTTCTGAAGCGTGATCCTCCTCCGTTTCCTTTTTCGATCTCCATTCAGTAAATTGCTTGATCATAATTCTTGGATTCTTGTAGTTGATTACTCGAATTTAGTAGTGATTTGAGTTTAATATTGTGGTTTTATTGAATTGTTCTTGAATAATACTTGTTGTTGTTGTGATTCTTGAATGATTGGTGTGCACTTGAGTCTTGAGAATTGAATTTGATTTGTAGTGATTTAATTAATTCTTGACATAAGTGATTATGGACAATTGTGAAATTGGATGAATTTTGTGCAAATCGTTGTGGATTTTACATGTCGAAGCTAAATTCTGATTCAATAATTATTGATAATTAATTTGTGTCATGAACAAATTATCATGTTGATTTGTTTCATGGATGTGTGAATGTGATTTGCGGGTCGAAGCTTAGTTACAAGTGCTTAATTGTTGATTTGGCTCACTTTTCGCGTGTCGAGGCTTATTCTTGAGTGCTTAATTGGTGATCTGGCTTGGCATTCTTGTGTTGTTGTGTGAATTGAAATTCATGTCTTATGTCGACACTTGAAGTTTGTTTGATTTTGAGGCTTGCCGGTATGATTTTTATGCAATTTCGAGTGCATTTCTTTCATTGTTTCAGTTCTGCCCCGGGTTTGGAAGTCCTACTTCCGCTTTGATTTAATTCAAACCGTTTGCATATTTGAAACCGTTGGCACGTTTGTAAGTTATCATGCGATTTTCGTTCAATTCCGAGTCAATGATTTTTGACGCCTATTTTCCGATTTGATGCTTTTAAGTGTCATTTTGTGTGAAGTTTGTGTATTGACCTTGATTTGACATGTGCTTATGTTTATTGGTCATTTGCGAACCATTGCGTATGAGTTTAATCGTTTCCGGTTTGGATTTGCGCATGTTTCATGTTATTGCAACCTTGCTGCCCCGTTTTCGAAATGTGTGCTCCGATGCATGTTTAGTACTTGTGTACTCATTATTCTACTTGCTTTTGAGTTATGATGCGAAGATGCAACTTTCGGTTGCATTTCCTTGTGGTTTTTAACGTGTTTGTTAAGCTTGTTCAAGGATCTTCAAGGAGCTTCCGACGATGGTTATTCGCTTGGTATTCCACTTTATTTGTGGGATACCGCTTAGCTTCCAATGCGATTTCCCTTGACTCATGTCATGGGATACATATATATGTACTGTTGTGTTTTGTCTGGCTTGTGTTTTGGTACAGGTTGATTACGTGGTTGTGTCCGATATACACACCACTTGTGATTTATTTTCACGTTGATGCTTTGAGGCTTATATTGGATACGCGATTTCTGACTTGCTTTGTTTGTGGATGCTAGCTCGTTCGAGTACCTCTGGGTTGTTTTCCTGATAGTTTAATACACTGCGGATTTCTATCCGTTCGATAGAATTCTTTATCCTTTTTTATCTTATTTCGCACGTTACCGCTTTTGATGCCATGAGAAGTAGGAATAGAGATGCATGACTGGGAGTTTGTGCCCCTCTTGGCCGGCAATTCTGGAAAGTCCTCACTCGGAGGCCATGTTTTTGTTTGTTTATATTTGTGCTAAAGTCCTCAAAAGGAGGCGCCCCTTCCCATTCCCCCTGATAAGTCCTCAGCGAAGGCAAGCGAAGAAGGGACTAGCAATCGGTCCCCGCACATTCTGTTTAGTCGTTCTTAGCTCACGTTACACGTTGATGCTTTGAACATGTGCCCCCGCTCTTATTATCGAGTCGTCAAGTGGAAGAAGGGTCTGGCAATCAGACCCCCACACTTTGTTTAGCTCGCGTCGACCGACCTTGATGCTTTGTGTACGTGCGCACAATTTACTTTTCCCAGCATTTTCTGTCGTACCCGATGACATGATACCGTGGTCAGGCTACCCTCTTTCCTACAGCTTGCAAGTTTCGATGACATGATATTGTCACTTTGCCTCCTCATCCTGCCCGATGAATTGATATCGTGGTTAGGTGTCCCTGATGCTTTGTCCTGCTTCGATGATATGATATCGTTGCCAGGCATCTCCCTTTGCCACTGTGATGACATGAATCCACAGTCAGATGTGTGCTACTCGAGCGATGTGGATACTCCTCGAGCTTGTTTGCTTTTGTTATGGTGTGATCGTTTTTCCCATAGGATTGCTAGACTTAGCATAGGTACCACTCTTGCATGATAACATTAGGATAGGATTCCCTTAGTGTTTTCTTTTCAACTTTGAGTCTTATTTTCTCATCTCATAACAAATTCAAATCTTTTTCATCCTTCGGGATTGTTGGGTTTCAATTCATTTTCAGAAAAGAGCACGTTACTTCCGTTCAGTCGCAAATAGGCATCGACCCTAACTGCCGGACGCGAACCTAACGTCGCTTATAAAAAACACTTAACCATTATGGTCATTACCACGAACTACTGACGCTCTAATTTCCTCTCTCTGGTTAGATTGAGGATACGTAGGCACAAGACGGCGATGTCTTGGCGAGCACCCTTTCACCTTTTTTTGGTAGTCCCACGAACTACGTTGCTCTGATTTCTCATTCCCGTTGAGAATACGTAGGCACAAGACGGCGATGTCTTGGCGAGCACTCTTTCCTCTTTTCGACCCGTACATCGAACTACGTTTGCTATGATTCCTCTTTCCCGTCTGATTGAGGATATGTAGGCACGAGATGCGATATCTCGACGAGCAACCTCCCCCCTTAAGTGCGTAGTCTGTCAAACTACATTGACTCTGATTCTTCGTTCGTCCACGAAGATACGTAGGCATTGGATTGCGATAATCCTTGTGAGTCCGTCTTTGTTTTCCCCTTTCCCGTTTCCGTTTAGCCGTAGACTTTAGGATAACTCACCCTTTGATTAGACAACAAGTGTGGATCCCATCGAGTACGATGGACGTGTGGGGGTGCTAATACCTTCCCCTCGCGTAACCGACTCCCGAACCCGGACTATGGTTGCAATAACCATGTCTTCTCCCTTTTGAGGTTTCTTCGATCGTTTCCTTTCCCTTCGTCAGGATAAATAACGTTCGGTGGCGACTCTTCTGTTCTAGTTTCTCGCCAGTTATTTTTCGCAGATGCGACAGCTGGCGACTCTGCTAGGGACAAATTGACCTCTTGCTGGTCCATCCCCTATGCGAGTCAATCTTAGCACTTGTGTGTTTATTATCTTTGGGTGTTTACTTTACTGCTTTACATGATTATCTGTTTGCATTGCATCCTACTTACTTTTTTACTTTCCTGCATACTGGTTATTGGCTGGACTGTCTGGTTTTCTTTGGCAGGTTGGGTTATTACAAGAGGTAAAAGGCCCAGTACCCAGGCTATGAGATGTTCTCTAGGAAACCTAGGAATAGAGTGGATCATGACGGCTACTGGACGAGGTCCTACTAGTGCGGTCATGATGCCACGAGCAGTGGAGGTTCAAGTGGGATATTATCATCATACACGTTTGTTGTTACGATGGTAGTACTCTCAGGAGAACCGTCGATCCTGTGTTTCTTTTGACCTTACCTTGACCTATAATACACCCGTGAGTAGGGAGGGATGATTCTTACAGGTACAGGTACCGTTGGTGACTATTTATTCTGATGGAGACTGTTGGTTCCATTGATGATTACTTGGTCCTTTTGCTGTATGTTCCAGACTTTTGATCTTGCGACATCTGGTTATTCAGAAGCAATTCAGTAGTTATCTATTACAATGGGGATTTGATTCCATATTGTTGTTGATCTTCATGGTACTCAGTTTCTTGGTATTATGTGACTAAGCCGAACCTTTGATCTTGTGATATTCAGAAATGGTCTGAGCTTTTGGGCCTGTTACGTTCACTTGGTCCTGATATCAGTGCAGTGGTTATCCGTTGTTATGGAAGCCTTGATCCTATATCTTTATGTTCATGAGCACAGTTAACTTCATTTAGCATATGTGTTCCTTCCATTTCCAAGGAATCATATCTTTGAGCCTTGTGCCAAGCCTTTCCATCTCTTACTTGCTTAAAAATCAAAGCATGAGGGTTCCTTGGAAATGAATGAACATGTCCTTGCATGCATACCATGCACCCCATACATCTCATGCATAACAGGTGTTTAGAGTTGGGGATTCTTATTCATCTTCGATATTCTTTTCCGAATTGCAAATGTGACTCCCTCCTGTTATGTGTTCAGAGTTGGGGATTTCTTATTTCGAGTTGGTATTCTATTCAGAATCAGATTTGACTTACCATTGGTATGTGCTCGGAGATCAGTTATAGAACAACTGTGTGGGGATTTGACTAAGAAGAAAATTCAGTTGGAGGTGTTTATGGCGGACGTGCGTGTAGCGACCTGCACTCAGGGACTCTTAAGAGAGAAAAGTAGTCAGTTGAAGACTCTGATAAGCCTGATCATGGGAATTTTGAAGATAGTATTGAGGAAAGAAGGCAACCCTGTGCCTGTTACTACTACTGAAATTGTTGTTTCTCCCCATTTTGTGGGATCTTCCGAAGATCAAGGAATGACTCGTGAACCTCTTCCACAAAATGGGGCTCTGGATATCCCTTGTCAGCTCCCCAAGAGAATCTTAGGGGCAGAACGTATGGACAAAGGCCGAAACAACTTGAGAAGGAGTGTGATCCTATTCCAATGTCGTACGCGCAATTGCTTCCTCATTTTCTCAAACTCAAACTGGTTGAACTTGTTACTTTGGGACCTCTTCCCACAAAGCTTCCTCTGGGATATAATGCTAATGCTAGATGTGAGTTTCACTCTGGGGCACGTGGTCACAGTGTTGAAAATTGTAAGGCATTCAGGTGCAAAGTCCAAGAGCTCATTGACTCAGAGGCAATCGAGTTCACACCAGTCAGTGCGAACGTACAGGGTAATCCTACTCCAGTTGCTGTGAAAGAAGTGGGTACTCCTCTCCACTCTACAGGATTCATTTCGGGTTATGTCTATGCTCCGTAATCTTGGGTTCCAGAGCCTCCATGCCAGTAACTAATTCCTGTTCCTCAACCAAGTCTGAAGAGAAAAGCGCCTGGAAAGATTGTGCGCTCGAATCAGTGTCAACAAGAGAACTGCTCTAGAAAGGGACAACAAAGGCAGAAGAAGCCTGAAAGATATTTTGATGTTTTTCCCATGCTATACGCTCAGTTATTGCCTGATCTACTCAAGTATCAGTTAGTTCAATTAAGGACTCTTACACCATGTCCAACAAAGATACCACTAGGTTGGGACGCAAGTGAAAGATGCGAGTTCCATTCAGGGGCACTTGGCTATTTGATTGAAAATTGCAAAGCTCTGCAACACAAGGTGCATGACTTAATCGATTCAAAAGACATCACGATCACGCCTGGCGGTATGCACTTGAATTGAAGACTCCTTTCTGGAATGAGCATCCAAATTATAAGAGCATCGTCAGAAACAATAAGTTCAGACGGAGTCAAGTCTCCTCAACAATGGCAATCATCAGTTTCTTTACTGCATTTTCATATGTAGCTTTCATTTGTTTATTTAAACACTGTTTGCGTGTAAGAACTTGTTTGTTTTTTAATGACCATCATAATACAATGAGCATATTTTTCTTGAAGTATTCCAATCGTTTTCACTCATTTAAATGTTTATATGCATTGCACTGCCAACTTCTTGCTTATTCTCTCTGAGGGAAAATGATGATTTGAAAACGCAAAAATCTCTAGCTGTATGTTTTTGGATAGAACCTTGTTGAGGATGTACAAGCATTGTTTCAAATCCCTAAACACTGGAGATATAAGGGAGATAGACCCTCGTTAACCCCTTTGAGCCTTAAAGTAGGAGTTTCTTTCGTACGAAAAACCCTCACATTTAACCTAGGGGCAGGGTAGGCGTCAGTTAATTTGATCGAGCGTTCAAATTTTGAAAGAAGTGTGCATCTGAGAATCCATTACCTTCCATTCCACACCATCAAGAGGTCAAAAGATGTGAAACCACAATGGTTATCCATCAAAGATCAAGGAGTGGTGCAGTCACAATCCTTTCAAAGAAGTCAGACAAACCAGTGTCACACGATTTGTTCAAAAAACAAAAAAAAAAGAAAAGAAAGAAAGCCGCTAAGTTGAAACTTGAAAACAAGCGACTTAGGCAAAAGTTAAGGCATCCCGCTGGACTTCAAAATTGAAAAATCAAAAGAGTTAGTCCAGGCAACAATTAGGGAACAAAAAGCAAAAGAATGAGAAAGCGAAAAGCTAAAAGGATTACAAAGAGAAATCCTCGATAAGAACAAAGTTGTGTGGCTACAGACACAAAAGACAAAATGGGTGACTGTTGCTCCAAAACCTCATCGGGTCTCAAACCATCAATTGCATGGGTTCCTTAAAGATCAAAAAACCTTTTGAGAGATGAGCGCTTGTGTCAGATTAGCTGAACGTAGGACTGGAGAACATCATGAAGAGTGGGTGGGCACCGATAAACTTTGAGCCTTAAATCCTTTTTTCTCAAAACCATGAACCAGGCCACGTTACAACCCTTAAAAGTCCTAATTGAAATAGGGTTTATTCCGAAGGCGTTCTTCAACGAGATAGCATTCCAGACTCCTATGAGTTATGCTAATAAGATTTTTATTAGTATTGCATGTACGTATTGTTTTCCATTCAAAAATCAATGTTGCATCCCAGCTAGTGATTCGTTCACGGGACTTGGCGACGTATTTTCAATAAAAAACTTCAAGGTTAATATATGTGTTGCATTAGAATTACCATTCTCATAATGAACATTTTCTGCTCGCATACATGTGCTTAAAGCATCAAGGAAGTTTACACAATGAACGTCAATTGAGAAGCTCGATCCTGCCAAGTTCAGATACTTGAAAATTCTGAAGGACAATCATGTCAAGGGGCATGTGGCCAAGAGACTGTGCGCAACCTGGGCGTTCCTGGTGAGTGGTGATAAGATGTAGCCAATCTGGAGCAGTTACATTGAAAACTCTCCCTAAACCAGCAAAATGGGGGCAATCATGTCAAGATTAGGCAAATCTCTCAAGGACCAGTCAGTCAGAGGCAAATTCACTTCAAGGCTCGTATTGGGGCAGGCCACCTCTAGAACATGAGAAGTTGCCCACTCCTGAAGACGGTTAATTGAAAGCACCTCTTCAAGGTTCAAAATACCGGGACATAACATTTCAAGTCATTACAAATCCTTTCGAGACAAAATACTTCATGCAGTCTGGGGCAGTTATGTCGAGATCTGATAAATCTCTAAGAGTTTGAAGACCCGGGGCACGTTGAAGGCCAGGTCTTCTATAAAATCCTCTTGAGACGATTACTTCCGTTAGACCCTGTAGTATGGGGCAAGTGGAGATCAAAGGGCCGTTGGTCACGTGTGAGAATCAGCACGCAGTCGATCAACAGAAGCATGAATCGCCAAAGTGGCTCCTGGTATGGAATTTCTCTTCCTCAACAAGGCTCCAAAAGGTATCTTTTCCCAGTGTGGGAGGTGTTTGGATCGTCATTCGTCCTTAGCAAAGACAGTTGAAGTTCTATCATCCATGGCAGAGCATTATGAAAAATCTGACTATCCTCCCCAACAAGAGTTCAGAAGTTTGTTCTTTCCTTGCTAGGTTGGTGAAGTTTATTGCTTGTTAGCACGAATTCGTATTCCCCGTACAAGTCAAGTGTATTGGGATTGGTGTTTCTCAAGCCTGCAGTGAAGTGGTTTCTGTCTCCCCAATGGAGTAAGGGTAGATTGTTGTCCCCTAGCCGAGCAGATATTGTCAATTGTCGTTCCCTAAGCAGATTTGTGGGTGGTGGTTAGCTTTCCTCAACAGGTCAGAAGCCAATTGCCATTAGCACTTCTCTTCAGCAGATCCCTGGGGCATTTTCAGCAAATGTTTATTACAGAATGGAGGTTTGGTTGGATTCTCGAGCAGAGTCTATGAACATAGAAACATGTCAGTTTAACGTATGTTTGCAGGGTAACAAGTTTGTCTTTCCCCAGTAGAGTTACTCTCCCCACCACTGAAAGGTCATCATCCTCAGCAGAGCTTACTCTCCCCAGCAAGAGTGCAGAGGACTGTGTCCCCAGCCGAAGTCATGGTTGGTTTATTATTCCCCAGCAAGCAGTCAGAAGTAGATTGCTCCAAGGTGGATGTTGTGGTATCTCCAGCAGGAGACGTGTTGGATGTCTCTGGTAAAGACCTTATCTTCCCCACAGAGTCTGGTATTCACTTTCCACAGCAGGTCAGGAAGTGTAATTCCGTCAGCAATAGTGTGCTCTTATCCCCAGCAGGGTAAGCTCAATGATACCCCTCGGCAGGTTTGGTATTATTGACCGCTCTCCCCAAGCAGAGTTTGGTGTCAATCCTCGCAACGGTTTGTTCAACAGTGGTTGACATCCTCAGCAGGTTCTAAGTTCAATTATTATTGGCACTTTTCAGCATTAGGTTTTGGGTTTTATCTTCAACAAAGATTAAACAAAGATTATTGCAATCCCCAGCAAGGGAAAATTTTCTCTTTGGGTTCCGTTTTCAGTAAAGGATGTGATCGAGAAAGTTGTTCAGTGTGTTTTTCCTCAGCAGGGTTTTTGACTCAGGAGACAATTTAGGTTGTCATTCCCGGTGGAATTTCCTTCGTCTTCAGTATTTATTTTGCTGGAGCGCTTCTTTTGCATTGCATAGGAATTTTTGCATGGAATTCTCCCAAACGCGTAGCATTTCCATTTCGCATGGAGCATTACGCCATAGGAAATTCAAACATATGCATTCGAAGCATAAGTCAGGTTTGATACCCTTTGCCAGACTGTTTTCCCCAGCAGAAAGTGGAATAACTCAGGAAATGTTGTTTAACTTTACACCTCAACCAATGGATTCGTCCTTCTTATTGTTGTTATCCTCCGGTGTTCCCCTGCAGAGTTGTCTGGTTAGATTTCTCTTTCCCCCAGCAGAGTCATCTTTGTAGATCGGTTGATTCTACTAGCTTTAGGATCTGAGACCGCCCTCGTGTCGACTTTTCTTTTTAAAATCCATCTTGTGATGGTGACCTTTGGTTATGAGACCGCCTTCGTGTCGGCCTACCTTAGAGCTTTAGGATCTGAGACCACCCTTGTGTCGACTTTCCTTCTAAAATCCATCTTGTGATGGTAACCTCTGGCTTTGAGACCGCCTTCGTGTCGGCCTACCTTAGAGTTTAGGATCTGAGACCGCCCTCGTGTCAGCTTTCCTTTTAAAATCCATCTTGTGATGGTAACCTCTGGCTATGAGACCGCCTTCGTGTCGGCCTACCTTAGAGTTTAGGTTATGAGATCGCCCTTGTGTCGGCTTTCCTTTTTAAAATCCATCTTGTGATGGTAACCTCTGGTTATGAGACCGCCTTCGTGTCGGCCTACCTTAGAGTTTAGGATCTGAGACCGCCCTCGTGTCGGCTTTCCTTTTAAAATCCATCTTGTGATGGTGACCTCTGGTTATGAGACCGCCTTCGTGTCGGCCTACCTTAGAGTTTTGGATCTGAGACCGGCCTTGTGTCGGCTTTCCTTTTGTAAACCCACCTTCGGCTGGTAAACCTTTGTTTGAAATCTGAGTACGCCTTCGTGTCGGCATTCCTTTTGTAAACCCACATTCGGCTTGTAAACCTTTGTTTGTTTATGAGACCATCTCCGGCCGACATTCCCTCTTTCATTCCTTAATACTGAGTCCACCTTCGGTTGACAAATACTTTATATATCCCCGCAAGTTGTAAATTTTTTGGGTTCTTTTGGTATTCAATCTCCGTGCATCCTTGAGTGTCTGAAAGCCGTTGCTATCATACCTTCAGGACCAGGTCGATTGAATAGGATCAGCTGTAGGACCCCAAAATTTGCCCTCTTATTTTTTACCTTACCCAACTGGCTAATGCTTCATTTGCATTTTAGCTAGGTCATCATGCGCATACATGCATATCATTTGGTTCTATGTTTATGGGATCAAGGTTCTCTGTTCAAACATCATCAGGTTGCGACAGACGTTTATTTCGTCATTTGGCACGCGTACAAAGTACTTCTCCAAGCTACATGGTCACTGAGCCGTCAAGCTCCCATCAAGCCTAATTTCTTGTGTTCCGACATGTCAAGAATCTCAGAAGAAGTCGAAGTTTTCATTTGATTCGGAATAGATTGAACAGAATACCAATTTTACGGTGCAATTTGCAAAATTCATAACTTTCACCCGGAAACTCGTTCCGGCTTGATATTCAATGGATAGAACCATCTCGGTATTTTCTATAATTTTTATGTTTGGCTCGGAAGCCAATTCATCACGGAAGGTGGCGGGAATTAATTGTTTCTGGAATTTCGGTTTCGCTGGTTAACTGTGCTGGTGGTGTTCAAAATCCACAACTTCTGATTGAATCAACATCTCTGAGTGGTTCTTGTGCCAAAGGTTCTGTCTTGATATCTTCTCCAACTTTCGTGTTTTGGCCGAAGGCTAATTCTTTGAAGAAGATCTCCGAATACGCGAATTCTCAGAGTCGATGCAGTGGAAAAACAGTGAAAATCAGTGCTGAACCGGTGCATTTCAGACCTTAAAAAATTCATAACTTTCATCTTGTTTATCGGTTTTGACCCACTCTTTCGGTATTATTTCTGTCTTGATGTTATCTTCAGGCCGTATGTTTTCAACGAGAGCCGATTCTGAGCAGAAGGACATCAAAAGTGCGAATTACCCGAGGAATTCTTTGATGCAGTCCACTGTCTGTCTGATTTTGCAAAAATCATAACTCGGTTGATTTTTATCGTATCATATCCGTTCTTGAAGCGCAAGATCAAAAATTTTATTATCTTCAAGTTCAAAGACAAGCTCGAGTTCGAAAGGTGCTCCGAAGATTTTCGTTTTGGTTTATTTCGCAAAACGGAAATGCTGAACCGAAGGAAAAGGCTGGACATCGCTCCACCGTAAAATTCATATTTCACACGTTTTTTATCAGATCTCGCTCATCTTTTGACACGACATCACTGACTCATAGATCTACAACTTTGTTGACAAAGACGAGTCGAGATTCTGCTCTGAAAGGCATGAGCTTGTGTCACGGTGAAAATTGGATACCATAGTTATTTGTTAACCAGGATCGCATTTTTAATGTCACCACCGGTCTTTGATTTTATCCAAGGGAAGGGAGAAAAACCGAATTCCCACAATGCAATGCAAATGCACTAAGATTCTAAGTTCGGGGGTTGGTTATACCTAGGGAAGGTGTTAGCATCCTAGATATCTGTAGTACTCTACAAGAACCTCTTGATTTTATTTTATGTTATTTGTTATCTGTTTTGCTAAGGGTTTAAGGGTAGGTGATTTATTATTTTTATTCCTAAGTGTGCTCGACAAAATATCGCATCTTGTGCCTACATATCCTGTCAGGAGGGAATCAGAGCACTTGTAGTTCCTTATTAAGGATACTAAAGTGTTTTAAAGGTTTAGGAGAGAAGATGAGTCATCATCTTAAGAAGACCACCACAGTTTTTGAAAATGTTTGTATTTTGTGGGGTATGGGATTGTATGTCCCTTCTTTGAGATGATTAACATCTAATTCTCTTGTGTGGAGAATTAGGTGGGCTAAAGTTTGATTTAAAAAATAAAAAATGTGGGGGGACTAATCTAGGAAATCTATCCTAAGTTATCTAATTGACTTATCTTAGGGTGTCGATTATGATGCAAATGATATGCACCATGCACAATAACATAGTTATCATGCATGGGATTTTCCCTTGGATATTAATGCGATTAATTGTTATTATTTTAGGCGAGGGTGCTAGCAAAGTGATGCTAGAATTGTGTCTTGTGATCGGTAGGTCGAATGCGATGCCCGAAGGCGATCGACTTATATAGGTAGAAAAGTTGGTTCGACGTTGGATCGAAATTTTTATTTTTTTGAAAAAGGTTTGAACAGAAACACATAAGCAATATTCAAATGAAACACAACCAAACAAAGCAAGGTATCCAAACGCTCGCAAACCTATGACTAAGCAAAAGCTTTCTAATCGGGGACGATTTGTTAAGAGAAAATGATCTAGACTCAGCTTATTTTATTATTATTCTTACTTGGCTAGGGAAGTCCTTTTTGTTTTTAAAAGGATTTTTAGTTCTTAAAATTAAAAGTGTTTTTGAGATTAGTGTTAGTAAATTCTATGTTATCCTAATTTTAGTTAGGAGTTAAAAGGATCTTAATTTTAATAATTATTATGAAATAAGTTAAAATTGATTATTGAGAGAGAGTTGGACTAATTATTATTAAAAGAAAAAAAGAAGTCTTAATTTTGATTAAAAGATTTTCAGATTAATTACGATGAAAGAAAAAGTTGAAATTTACAAGAATTTTAATTATTGTTATAAGAAGATTTTAATCATCATCAAAGGTTTGAAATTAATTAAGAAAAGGGGTTTAAGTCTTAGTTAAAACAAAAAGTTTACATTAATAATTAGAAATTTTTTTTTAGTTATAAAAGGTTTTAGAATTTAATTAATATTAAAAAGTTAAATTTAATTATTGTGAAAACAGGATTTTAGATTATTATATATAAAAAGAGTTAAATTAAAGGTTTTTTTTTTTTTTCACGTTATAAAAAAAGATAGATTAAAAAAAGATAGGTCAATTATTAAATAAAATGTTCAAATCAACTACTAACAAAATAATTACAAAGTTTAGTTTTATTTTATATATAAAAAAAAGAAAGGTGCAAGAAAAAAGGTTAGTTGTTATTAAAAGGAGTTTTATTAAAAAAGTATATGGCTCATCTCACCCGCCTCTCATCGTTCTCACGCGTACCCTCTCTCCTCTCATTTTGCAATTAGGGTTTTTTAACCCCAATCGCCGCCGCTCAACACTCTCGTTTTCTCCTGCGATCTCTCTCGACCTGCAAAAAAAGAATAATCAAGCAATCAAACAAAACCCCACCCACACAGCCCTAATACCCCGATTTCACTATATTTTTTATTTACAGATTACAATGATGCGAAAAATGAAATAAGAGCAAGAAAAAGGTGGCGAAGGTGGTGACGGCGCGGACGACTCCGTTGAGGGAAGCTTTTTTCTTCTCCTTTACCTGTTTGCGATTTTTGTTTGTGTTTTTGTTGTTGCCTCTTTTCTCTTTCTGGCTGTTGATCGTGAGTTTGCGTGATGATTTCTAATGAGCTCGTTTGGGTTTGATTTGTGATGTTTTTTTTTTTAATTTTTGTGTGAGATCGTGAATGGTTTTCTGGAAGATTTCTCCGTGTGAATCTCTTTACTAGGTTTTTTTCCGTTCGTTTCTTGTGTGTCTTTCTGATGCATAGGAACTATATATTTATAGGGGCCAATGATGAATCCTTGTTTGGGAAATATCTTTATGTTGATTGATTTGTGTTAACTACTGATTTGATTCTGATTGTAATTCGGGAAAGTTTTTTGAATCTGATATATTTTGCAATTGTTTGATACGATTTGGTTTGAAATTGTTTTGAACCGTTGCCCTGTCTATTTTGGGAATGTATTGATGCTGGTGGTATCCCTTTGGGATATTGCTCATCAATACGAGATGATGCAATAAAATCTGAATTGAAAATTAAAGATCTGAGGCCTATGTCTTAATTTGGAATGTCTTGATGATGATGATGACCTTCCTTATGTTTGGAATTGTGTTATTATGTTGGTAACACTTTGTAAATCTTTCACTTCTTGATTGATTTTTAAACACGTTTTCCTTGTGGCATGCATATTAGATTAACGTTGTCGTGTTTAAAATGTAGGGGCGTTGAAATGGATACTTGAGCAAGATTGACTGGAACTGCTAATTTCTCTATTATCAAGGTTAAAATCATGGAATCATGCAAAGACACCACAATATCAGTTTCCATGAAGTTTGCCTCTTCTTAAATAGCTCTCAAGTGAGCCTGATGGGTTCTTTCGGGAAGCTCTCCGTTTTCGGTTCATTTACATCCGTAAGTTATCGACCGTGATCTCGAAAGACCTTTAATTTCAATTGTCAACACCCTGAAATCATTATGTATATGTAAGGAAAACCTGTAGCTCACGAACACATGAATACTGACGCTTGCTCTTCTCATCTCATGTTAACTCATGTCCTTGTAGTTTTGCTCACCGGTGGTGGAAGGCTTTGGAATTTATAATGACGGTGGTGCATTGTTGACGCAGGTTTTAGGATGGAGGGTGAACTTATATGGTGCATACTCAGCATAGCTTCTTCTTTCAATCCCTGTAAGTATTTAATTTTCGAAACCAAAACTATGCATTGATTAGCCCCTTGGTGTGTTTGTGATTTCTGGACTGACATGGCGGGTTGTGTTTTATCTTTATGATTGAGTAGTGTTGATGAGTATTTTCTTTGCAGACAGATTCACAATACTACCGTTTTGTTCCGCTACGAAAGAAATGAAAGTTAGATGCTCCATGGTTGGAAGGTCTCACTGTATTGATTTAATTGGCAGGTTGTTCAGGCACTGAACTCTGGTGATAAGCTGGTTTATGACGAAATTCGTTGGAGTGCTCAAGAAACTCACCGCCTAAGCGACAGTCATGTTTAGGAGCATCCCCAACTGAGTGAGTACGAGGCCCATTTGTAAGCTCCAGTCTTTGGATCCTTAAGGGCCATTTCCTTTTTGATTCGTCAGGTTCATAATGAATTCAGAATGTAACCGACGATTTCGACTGATGTTCGTAAATAATTTTTTTAAGCAGTATCTAAAGGCTTGTCCCACTTCGTATCATTCTCTTGGAATTCAACGTCGTACATGAAGACAGCTTCCTTGCGCTTTGCAACTCTCTTGAGGAGTATTGAAGTGGGCAAACTGTATGTCCAGCATGAGGTAAAACGAATTTTCTTTTTGGTTACATTATGTTTGGAACAACTTCCAAGTCTGAATTGTCAATTCCATATCGATTGTTTCTCTGAACCTGCGTCTTGGAAACTGATGTGGATGTTATGACACAACTGCAGGTGCCATCCATTTTTATCCTGTGTCATCATTGAGTATCCACATACCTAAGTGAAAACATGAAACAAGGTTGAATTGTCCTTGAAGCTTATTGTTGTTAGGAACACTTTTTGAAAGCAAGTCAACAACTTCCTCAGAGCTGTGACAAGCTGAATGAGAGCTGAACACTTTTTCCAAAATGAAACATCACCCGGAGCCAGTATCTTTCCAATAGTAGAAATCTCTTTCTCAAAATGGTTAGGTGTATTTCCCATAGCATGGAGATTCTGCCAGTCCATTCATTGCACTAAGGATGTAATTTGCGAATTCTAACCTTTGTTCTCTTTTTCAAGGCGTTTGTAATTATGATTCTTTGAATTGATTTGGTTTTTTCCTTAGCTTTAGGACTCTAACACTGCAGCAACGTTTTTACGCTTGATAATTGCTCCATGCGACTTGTCATTTCAAACTGTGAAAACTTCCCTGTGACAAACCTTTTTGAATGGCATCAATACAATAATTGTTTGTCAAACAATATGTTGAACATTTTAATGTTTCCTTCCCAATTTTAAGAATAGGTTGAGTATTGAAATTGAGATGAAGGAAGTGAGTTGAATTCTTGAAAAAAAATAAATTTGGGCAATGCTCCAAGTAATTTGTACTTAAATAACCGGCTTATTCTTTGAATCGAATTCTTGACAAATCAAAGGATTGAAAATTCGAACCAAACTTTGATGCCATAATGGAATCCATAAACCAAATCATGCCACTTTGTCATTTTACAAATATTGAATTCGAAACACACTTGAATGAAGATCTTAACCCCGAATCCGGACCACCGTGTACTTTAGAGCAACATGTAATTGAGGAAACAACAAGACCTCAATCGTAATGAACCCACAACTCCATCTCTTGCACCATGACTCGTACCTCCCTAGCATCTTGATCTTGTAAAATTGTGACAACAAAGAACTTGAATTCGCACTTTGAATTCCAGAACTTCTATTTCTTCCCGAATTTAACCTTCGTTACTTAAGAACATAACATCATTGAGCAGACACAATTCTTAAATCTTGGGGAGCTGACCGAGAGGGGGAAGATGCCAACTTGGAGTATAACTACCACGCAACCAGTGACCAGTCTCTAGGGACCATATTTCCATATCAAAGGGTATAAGGACTTAAACTTTGTGGGGGGGAAGTTGAGGAGTCCTGAGGGAGAAAAAGGCTTGGTAGTGGCTTAGGGATCAGAAAAGGTGAGGGCACAATCTAACAGGAGTCCATACACACTTGCAAAGACCAGAGAATCACCACAAACACACACACAACACAACCTTCAAGACCTTGAGCCCTCTGCAGCAGCACCTGTCCTTAAAAAATGAAACAGACAAAACTAGATAAAGCGGTTAGTTATGCACAAATGATTGACCTAATATGTAATGCGAAGAACAAGGCGGGGATCTTAGGGTCAAAAATTAGGGTGCGACAGCTTGTCACTTTTCCGAGTAGCGGACGATAAAAAAAGCTGAAAAAAGACGACTTATTCCATGACGTCTCGCCGTTCAAAAAAATCATAACTCATTCAATTTTTATCGTATGACGTCCATTCTTTTTGCGTTGCGAACGTGACTCAGACGCGGACAATTTCACAAGAGGCTCAGAGTCAAAATTTTGTACCGAGCCAGACGTTATTTTCACTTAAACTGCAGATGAGCCGAGTTTTTACCGCGACACCTCATTTTTCACCACACTATATATTCAAATTGTAGTTTTCCCTCCAAGCAACTACTTCATAACTCACAAACACAAAAAATATTCAAATTTACTCTCTCAAAGATAAAAAACAACAAATATTCTATTCTATCAATTGTTCTTGAATATTCATCAAAACCTTCATCAAGTTCATACCAATCTCAAGAGCAAAAATCTGGAAAATCACGAAATCTCTCTGATCTCTCCCTCTCCACTTGCGATCTCTCTCTCTCTCTCTCCAGCCTCCGTCGACTGCGCCTCCCTCTCCCGGAGCTCTCCCGCCGCCGTGAAGCCGCCGCGCCGCTACCTCATTCGGTCGCGGTTCCGATGCGTGATCCTCCTTCGTTTCCTTTTTCGATCTTCATTCGGTAAATTACTTGATCATTATTCTTGGATTCTTGTAGTTGATTACTCGAATTTAGTATTGATTTGAGTTTAATATTGTGGTTTTATTGAATTGTTCTTGAATAATACTTGTTGTTGTTGTGATTCTTGAATGATTGGTGTGCACTTGAGTCTTGAGAATTGAATTTGATTTGTTGTGATTTAATTAATTCTTGACATAAGTGATTATGGACAATTGTGGAATTGGATGAATTTTGTGCAAATCGTGGTGGATTTTATGTGTCGAAGCTAAATTCTGATTCAATAATTGTTGATAATTAATTTGTGTCATGAACGAATTATCATGTTGATTTGTTTCATGGATGTGTGAAAGTGATTCGCGTGTCGAAGCTTAGTTCCAAGTGCTTAATTGTTGATTTGGCTCACTTTCCGCGTGTCGAGGCTTATTCTTGAGTGCTTAATTGGTGATTTGGCTTGGCATTCTTGTGTTGTTGTGTGAATTGAAATTCATGTCTTATGTCGACACTTGAAGTTTGTTTGATTTGGAGGCTTGCCGGTATGATTTTTATGCAATTTCGAGTGCATTTCTTTCATTGTTTCAGTTATGCCCCGGGTCTGGAAGTCCTACTTCTGCTTTGATTTAATTCGAACTATTTGCATATTTGAAACCGTTGGCACGTTTGCAAGCTATCATGCGATTTTCATTCAATTCCGAGTCGATGATTTTTGACGCCTATTTTCTGATTTGATGCTTTTAAGTGCCATTTTGTGTGAAGTTTGTGTATTGACCTTGATTTGACATGTGCTTATGTTTATTGGTCATTTGCGAACCATTGCGTATGTGTTTGATCGTTTCCGGTTTGGATTTCCGCATGTTTCATGTTATTGCAACCTTGCTGCCCCGTTTTCGAAATGTGTGCTCCGATGCATGTTAAGTACTTGTGTACTCATTATTCTACTTGATTTTGAGTTATAATGCGAAGATGCAACTTCCGGTTGCATTTCCTTGTGGTTTTTAACGTGTTTGTTAAGCTTGTGCAAGGATCTTCAAGGAGCTTTCGACAATGGTTATTCGCTTGGTATTCCACTTTATTTGCGGGATACCGCTTAGCTTCCAATGCGATTTCCCTTGACTCATGTCATGGGATACATATATATGCACTGTTGTGTTTTGTCTGGCTTATGTTTTGGTACAGGTTGATTACGTGGTTGTGCCTGATATACACACCACTTGTGATTTATTTTCACGTTGATGCTTTGAGGCTTATATTGGATACGCCATTTCTGACTTGCTTTATTTGTGGATGCTAGCTCGTTCGAGTACCTCTGGGTTTCTTTGCTGATAGTTTACTATACTGCGGATTTCTATCCGTTCGGTAGCACTCTTTATCCTTTTTATCTCATTTCGCACGTTACCCGCTTTTGATGCCATGAGAAGTAGGAATAGAGATGCATGATTGGGAGTCACTGCCCCTCATGGTCGGCAATTCTGGAAAGTTCTCACTTGGAGGCCATGTTTGTGTTTGTTTATATTTGTGCTAAAGACCTCAAAAGGTGGCGCCCCTTCCCATTCTCCCTGATAAGTCCTCAGCGAAGGCAAGCGAAGAAGGGACTAGCAATCGGTCCCCGCACATTCTGTTGAGTCGTTCTTAGCTCACGTTACACGTTGATGCTTTGAACATGTGCCCCCGCTCTTGTTATCGAGTCGTCAAGTGGAAGAAGGGTCTAGCAATCAGACCCCCACACTTTGTTTAGCTCGCGTCGACCGACCTTGATGCTTTGTGTACGTGCGCACAATTTACTTTTCCCCGCATTTTCTGTCCTACCCGATGACATGATACCGTGGTCAGGCTACCCTCTTTCCTACAGCTTGCAAGTTTCGATGACATGATATCGTCGCTTTGCCTCCTCGTCCTGCCCGATGAATTGATATCGTGGTTAGGTGTCCCTGATGCTTTGTCCTGCTTCGATGATATGATATCGTTGCAAGACATCTCCCTTTGCCACTGTGATGACATGAATCCATAGTCGGATGTATGCTACTCGAGTGATGTGGATACTCCTTGAGCTTGTTTGCTTTTGTTATGGTGTGATCGTTTTTCTCATAGGATTGCTAGACTTAGCATAGGTACCACTCTTGCATGATAACATTAGGATAGGATTCCCTTAGTGTTTTCTTTTCAACTTTGAGTCTTCTTTTCTCATCTCATAACAAATTCAAAATCTTTTTCATCCTTCGGGATTATTGGTTTTCAATTCATTTTCAGAAAAGAGCACGTTACTTCCGTTCAGTCGTAAACAGGCATCGACCCTAACTGCCGGACGCGAACCTAACGTCGCACATAAAAAACACTTAACCATTGTGGTCGTTACCACGAACTACGGATGCTCTGATTTCCTCTCTCTGGTTAGATTGAGGATACGTAGGCACAAGACGTCGATGTCTTGGCGAGCACCCTTTCACCTTTTTTTTCGTAGTCCCATGAACTACGTTGCTCTGATTTCTCATTCCCGTTGAGAATACGTAGGTACAAGACAGCGATGTCTTGGCGAGCACTCTTCCCTATTTTTGACCCGTACGTCGAACTACATTTGCTCTGATTCCTCTTTCCCGTCTGATTGAGGATACGTAGGCATGAGATATGATATCTCGACGAGCAACCTCCCCCCTTTAGTGCATAGTCCGTCGAACTACGTTGACTCTGATTCTTCGTTCATCCACAAAGATATGTAGGCATTGGATTGCGATAATCCTTGCGAGTCCGTCTTTGTTTTCCCCTTTCCCATTTCTGTTTAGCCGTAGAATTTAGGATAACTCACCCTTTGATTAGACAACAAGCGTGGATCCCATCGAGTACGATGGACGCCCGAGGATGCTAATACCTTCCCCTTGTGTAACCGACTCCCGAACCTGGACTATGGTTGCGATGACCATGTCTTCTCCCTTTTGAGGTTTCTTCGATCGTTTCCTTTCCCTTCGTCAGGATAAATAACGTTCGGTGGCGACTCTTCTGTTCTAGTTTCTCGCCGGTTGTTTTTCGCAGATGCGACAATAATGTTTCTCCAATAAAATTTGCGAACCTTCTCGGTAGAGATCTGAGCAACATTCTCGGCTTCCACCCATTTTGTAAAATAATCGACAGTGACAATTAGAAACTTGAGTTGTCCTGAAGCAACTGGAAATGGCCCTAAGATATTTTCTCCTTACTGATAGAACGGTCATAGGGATGTAATCAGATGGAGCGACTCGGCTGGTAAGTGTTTGAATGGAGCAAATACTTGGCACCTTTCACACTTGCTAACGTATTCGATACAGTCTCGCATCATATGTGGCCAGTAGTACTCGACTTTTAGGATCTTTCAAAATAGTTTTCTCCCACCAATGTGGCTACCATAAGCTCCTTCATGGACTTCTTTGATTACCAGTTCCATCTCAGACTCTGACACACATCTGAGCATAGGTGTTGACCTGCCCATCTTATACAGCGTGTTCGATATTATGATATACAAGGAATCTATTCTTTTAATCTTCCGGGCTTTATTGATATCTTCGGGTAATACTTCCTGAGTCAAGTAGCTGATAATGGGTCTCATCCACCCTTGGACATTCTCTATGGTTAACACTTCTTCTGATTGAATGCTGGGTGCTTCGAGAACTTTTTGAATTACGGTCTTATTAATTCCTGAATTTTTTGATCTGGCTAGCCCGGCTAGGAGGCTGGCCCGGGCATTATCTTCTCTTGGGATGTGGACAACTTCGAATTCTGAGAACGCTTTGGATATCCCTGAAGCTTTCTGAAGGCACTTTATCAGGGTGGAATCCTTTGTATGGTACTCGTTCTTCATTTGTCCAACCACCATCTGGGAATCAGTTTTTACCAACAAGTGTGTTACTCCGACTTCTCTTGCCAATTTCATTCCGGCAATCAAGGCTTCGTACTCTGCCTAGTTATTACTAACCTGAAAATTGAAACATAAAGAGTATTCTAATGTTAGATCTCTGGGTCCTTCCAAAATGACCCCGGCTCCGCTTCCCTTGAGATTTGAAGATCCATCTACATAAAGAATCCATCTGCTTGAGATTTCTTCTCCCGCCGGTGCACTTAGTTCAACCACGAAATCGGCCAGTGTCTATGACTTAATACTGGTCCTGGGTACAAAGTTGATGTCGTACACGGAAAGTTCTATTGCCCACTTGACCATCCGTACTACCAAGTCAGGCTTTCTCAGTATTTGTTTGATTGGGTAATTCATCTTTATTGTGATGGGGTGACCTTGAAAATAATGTCTCAACTTCCGGGCTGTGATGACCACTTCCAGCGCTAAACGTTCAATCTTCTGGTACCTTAGCTCTGCTCATTTTAGAACTTTGCTGATAAAGTACACATGTCGCTCTCCGTTTTCTCCATCTTGTACCAAAACTGAGCTCAGGACTTTATCCGTGACCGACAAGTATAGGACTAGAGGTGTAATTTCTTTGGGCCTTACTAGGATAGGAGGCGAGGATAGAAAACGCTTTACTTCTTGGAAAGCTTCTTCACATGCCTCTGTCCACTCAAACTCCTTAGATTTCCTTATGGTCGCAAAGAAATGTATTGACTTGTCTCATGCACATGATAGAAATCGTGACAATGCTGCCAACCTCCCTGTCAGCTGTTGGACCTCCTTTTTCGTGGTTCGACTTCTCATATCTATTATCGCCTGGCATTTGTCCCGGTTGCTAGACGACGACAGTTGATCTAGAAGGAGGGGGGTTGAATAGAACACTAATTATTAATTGTGAGTCGGCGCTTAAATTTGTTTTTAAAAATATTTTGCGGAAGCGGCCGAGGATAATTTGTCTACACGAACCGAGTTACTAGAAGAATCGAATATACGTAAGCCAAATGAAATGAAAGGCTTGATGAGGAAAATTGAATCGCAACTTAACTATTAATTAATTTACCAACAACACTTAATATGGTGCAATCTCCAATGAACAGTAAAAAATTAAACCAAACTTAACAATATATCAAACACCTTGTATGCGTTAAATTTATCGATCACTTGGAGTGCATAAAACTCCAAGCAAAACCTTCTATGTTAGTTAATGCAGAATTTTCACTAAGCACAATCCAAAATGATTGTGCAATGGTTTTCAAATCAAATTTTCTGTACTATACTATACCAAAATTTTTATCGATCAATTAAACAATCACAAGCGTAAACAGTTCGAAAATTAAATGAGATAGGGAAAGAGAAACGACACCAAGTTTGTTTAGGCAGTTCCCTTTCGTCCTCGCTTCGAGTACGTCTGGCCCCAAATCTAAATCTAGAATTGAGATATCTATAATCTTGTTTGCAAATTATTTTTACAAGAGAAAACTTAGCTATCACACACTCAAGAAACTCCGTTGATGCAAATACTATGTCTTCTCTTCCCTTGATTCGAGTCGAATCAAGTGCCTCAAACTTGTTGGATGAACCTCTGTTTACCGTTACTAGATTGAAAGAACACACTGGTCTTCAATCACCTTCACTCGACTGATTCCGACCCACACACAATTCGATCCCCAAACCTTGTTGCACAATCCTCCGGTTAACGCTACTAGATCGACAAAACCCATTGTTCTTTGATCACCTTCGCTCGGCTGAATTCTATGCACATAAGATCTGATCCAAAAACCTCCAAATCCAATTGATCTTGGAGGACAAAACCCTAGAGGTTTTATTCAAGAAAAAACCCACTAAAACACTCACCCCAAACAAGATACACCTCTATGCTTGGACGTTATCACCTCATGATGCAAAGAATCAACAAAAATGATTATGTGTATTTGTTGAGAGAATGCAAGAATGAAGATGAAGGTGATGAGAGAAAAGTTTCAATGTAAATCTTTCACTTTTTCTTGTTGTTTTGTAAAAAATAAGGAACCAAGTATTTATATGATGCTGTCATATCCAAAATTTTGACCACTAAGATTCCCATAATTGTGCAAATCATCATCACAATATGGATGAACCATTAGTCTCCCCAAAGATGGGTGAGCATCCACTACAATAAAAAATTAGGGTTCAAGACCTCTCAGAGCTCTTAGACAAAGGATAAATCAAGGAATGACATGATATTCAACTTGTCCAAACCTCTCCAACATCTACAATGGATTAAGAGGACTCCCACAACAAGAATCAGGCACAGGGTTGCAGGATTCTGAGTGAATCAAGTCTCAAGATCGCCAGTGTCACCAAATTAGGGTTTTAGTCGACCAGGGCCTCTAGATGGAAATTTTACTCTGGGCATGAGCCAATGCTTCAAGGCATAACCTATGATGATCCAAGGGACATCATAAACCCAATCACCAAGTCAATTTAGCCTCAGGGGATGCATACATAAAAAATCAGGAATTAGGGTTTCTTGACCTAATTCACCCCTAAGTTGACTTTTGGGAAAAATCATGAGCCAAGACCTCAAGGGAGGATTTGAGTGTCTCTAACACACTACATTGATCCATTTGCAACAATGGATTAATCTAAGAAGCTTGAGCAACAAGTTTCAATTTCATCTGAACCACAGTTAGGGTTTCGCAAGAAAAGTCAACTATAGCTTTGACTGTTGACCAGGACATGCTCCCAAACCCTAGGACATGAATCAATATACCCTATAACACCCATGGAACATGTCCATCAAGTTTGATTTAGGTCAAGGACATGATTTCCTAAAGGATTGCACAGTTTGGAATTCATCTGATAAAAAGTCAACTGTGCACAAAAGTCAAACTTTGACTTTTTGAGATTTTTCACAAAAATGGTTTTTTAACCCTAAAATGATGTTAAGGTATGATTTGAATCATCATTCATCAAGAAAAATCAAGAAAAGTGGGATAACTTATAAAAGGGGTAACCATAAAAACTTAGAAAATTTTCTAAGTTATGAACAAAGTGGCAAGGGTACCAACTTTGGAGGATCATAACTCCTAAACCACAAGGCCATTCTTCCCCATCCAAAGCTGGATTTATAGCTCTCATTACCCTCTACAAAAGCTCCAACTACACCTCATTCCAATTCATTGTGGATTCTGAGTTATGATTGGGCCAAAATGACTAAAACATGAAAATACATCATTTTCCAACACTTAGAAAAATTCTGGCCAAGGCAGATTTTGTTGGAAACACCAAAACTTGTGAGATCTTTTCACATAGTTGCAAGCTGAATCAAGTCCAAAGGTAAACATCAATGTTGTTGCAAATGTTGCCAAGAATCCAAAGAGCTTATCAGCATGAATTAATTCAACTTGAGCCAAGAGAAATCCATGCCCAAAGTCATGCTGCTACAAGCTGTTTTGGAAAAATCAGTTTGCATGTTTGCTTGCTACACACGATTTTTGAATCAAAACTGAGGATCATCATGCCACATGTACTCAAACCAATCACAATGCATCTGATCCAACCTACAAAGCTGAGTCACAAAGCCAAGGAATCTTCCAACTTGAAGTTCATGCATTTTGGCACATTTTGCCTTGAATTCAAAGGGCATTAATGTGGAATAGTGCATTGTCAAGATTCTCACTCTCCTCAGTCAAGTTATCTGATTAAACAACAATTAAAATTACTGAGGAATGTGATTTCAGTCAAGGCATATCTGATCTATTTGGAGCAGCTGTTACACCTAATGCAAGAGGCATTTATGTCCAACCAATCCCTTTGAAGGTGATCTGATCCAGCAGCCATTCACTATTCCTCCAAGACAAGAGTTGATCAACTATAAATAGAGGTTCCAATGGATCATTCAAGGCACACCAAAGCACCTTATAGCACTGCTTTCTCTCATTCTCTCTTAAGTGCCAAATTTCCTTGTTTTTGAGCAACCATCATCGGGTTTTGAGTTGCAGCCCTAAGCAATCCATTCCAATTGCTCAGACACATCACATATGATGTATTTGAGGTGTCCAAAGACTTAAACACCAACTGTAACACCCCTAGCTCAAAATCACCCTTCAACCAAGCCATTATGCCTCAATTATACAGTTGGAGTTCTCCAACTTGATCCAAAGGTTTTCAGAGTGTTCCAAAGCTTGCAACACACTCCACTACATCCATTGAAGTTGTAGGGATCATCAAATTTCTTCTGGAACACCATCTGTGCAGAGTTCCATTTCAGCTTGCATCAAGGTAAGCCTCAAAACTTCAACTTCATGATCCATGCATATTTCCTTGCATGATATTTTTGCCAATTGATTACCATCATATGCTGAGTATTTCCCCTCAAAAAATTTGATCATAGCACTCATAATCATGTCTGCTCGATTGCTTTTGCAAAATTAGGGTTCATACGACCACAAAGATATAACTTGCTATACACTGAAAATAAATAAAATTGGGTATTGCCATCTTATTCCTTGTGAAAAAACGCATGAGTTTGGTGTTTAAATCATGTCAAATGGTTGAGAAACGAGAGAGATAAAGGGCTTCATGCACGAGCTGGAGGAAGAAGATGGCCATGGCGCCATTCTTCAGGTTTTCCAACCAAGTTCTCTATATATTTATTATTTGCCATACTATATTTGAATTGGCATTGCGCCCCAGTGGTCGATTAGCTGGTTTTGTGTGTATTGGCAAGCGAGAGGTCTGGGGTTCGAATCCCCCTCGCCCCATATCTCTTTTTTTTTACCACTTTTTCTTGATTTTTGTTATTTTTCATATTTATTTTAAATGATTTGAAAAATTAATAACTCACTCAATTTTAATTATTTTTTATTGGTTCTTTTTGCAAAAAATCACAAAAATGTTGAAATATTTTATTCCACAAAAAAATTAGATTTATATTATTTATTTAATATAATTAGTATTTTTGTGAATAAATACCTTTTTATTTATTTTTAAACCCTTTTAAAAATAAATATTCATGTTGGAAAATCAACACCAAATAGGTTTTAATTCATCTTGTGAACCTCATTTTTCAAACCTAAAACCAAAATCACAAGTTGTTTATTCAAACTTATTTGGAATTTGCATCATTTTAATTAATTTTCTTTGAATAATTACTTTAAAAATGGTGAAATTAGGGTTTTTGTTGATTTTCACCCTAACAAACTTTTCAAACATTGGGCGTCTAATAGAGTGTAAGACCCAATCCTTTGTAAGTACAAACCTATTTTGGGCCTCATATATTGTATAAGTCCCACTGTATTTTCAAAAAACCCGGCGCGATCGCCAGTTCAAAAATCAAATCATCTGGGCCTACCCTCGTGTTATAAGCCCCATTCCTCTTCTTGAAACAACTTTGGGTCTCTTGAGAGAGTGTAAGACCCATCACTTTGTACAAAAAACCTTTCTTGGGCCTCAGTCACTTGTATAAGTCTCTGTACAAAACCCTGGGCCCCTCCTTGAGCTGTAAGCCCCAATTTTCCTTTTAAAAGCACTTTCTCCTTTGATTTTGTAATATACTGTTTTCAACTTTTCTTTGTTGAACAACTAACCATACAGCATGGAAGCTCTACAACCGAGTAAGTGTTTACCTGCTTTCATTTACCGCTTTCATATGTATATAACTGTACTGTGGGGCTGTTTCACTGTAAGTCTTCTTTCATAAACTCATATCAACTGTGTAATAATAGTATATATATTTAGAGTTTCCCCGGCAACTACGTCTAGAACTAGACAAAACCTCGTCTCCTTAGAACGATTTTAGATAACTAGATCTAAGATCTTCCCCCCTTTTTGAATAGTTCATATACAGAAGGCCAATGTTCCAAGTGAAACCCCTTCTGGAACTGTTCATCAGCCTTCTCTTGGACTGAGTGCAAGGACCCACAGGCTTCCTAAAAGCATCCTCGCCTCCTCTTGGGCGTTGTACAAGGACCCGTCGGCTTCTTAGAAGTTTTCACAGCCTCCTCTTAGGCTTCGTATAATGATTCTTCCTCCGGGAAGATAGCCTCCTCTTGGGCTTCGTACAAATTGTCCCTCGGCTTCTTAAAAGTTTCCAGCCTCCTCTCGGGCTTCGTACAAATTGTCCCAACGACCTCCTAGAGGTATAGGAACAGAAATTAGTCATCTTAATAGAACAGTCTTTCAAAGAGTCTAGATCTTGCCACCGCAACTGTACTGTCCCTTAATTTCTCTTAAGTATAGTACAAAAGATAAAACTCTAGACTTGGATAGTCTAAAGACCCTTGAGTCTCAAAGACATTCTCAAGCCCCTTTCAAGAATGGGAAGAACACCCACAGACTCGGACAGTCTCAATACCCTTTGGATTTCCTATTTCCTTAAAGAACAGGAAATAACCCTGATCCTCCGATCAGTGCCAAAGCACAACCTTACCCTTAATCTTCATAAGAACTGATTTTCTCTTTTAACCAACATACTGGACCTGTCACTCAACTAAAACAGTTACCATAGCCTCCTCTTGGGCTTTGTACAATGATTCTCCCCAGCGGAGCTAACTTTTAGCCTCCACCTCGGGCTTCGTACGAGATACAAAAACACTCTCTTGTTGAGTATAAAAGACTCTCTTGTTGAGTCACCTCCCTTTTAACCTCTATCTCGGGCTTTGTACGAGATACAAAAACACTCTCTTGTTGAGTATAAAAAGACTCTCTTGTTGAGTCACTACCCTTTTAGCCTCCATCTCGGGCTTCGTACGAGATACAAAATCACTCTCTTGTTGAGTACAAAAGACTCTCTTGTTGAGTCGACCCCTTTAGCCTCCATCTCGGGCCTCGTACAAGACACATATAAAAACACTCTCTTGTTGAGTCAACCCTTTTAGCCTCTATCTCGGGCTTCGTACGAGACACATAAAAACACCCTCTTGTTGGGCCAATAGCCTCCTCTTAGGCTTTGTATAAGAAAACCCCGGTTGAGCCAATCAACATTTTAGCATCAAAAGCTGTGCCTCGTTCGCAGTATACAAACATCAACAACTCCTCTCCCTTCATCTAATTGCTGTAAGCGGCAAGCCTCTGGATTATTTACATCCACGCCACTGTCCCTCTTTTAGCTTGAGGAATTCCTAAGGAAAGATAGCATTGCTCTAAACTGAGTTAAAGTCTTCTCCTTCAGGTTGAAAATCCCCTATAAAGGAAATTATGGCATTGCTGGATTCACATATCCCAGTTAAAGTAATTCTCCTTTATAATCAGTCACCCAAAACTTGTGACAAATAGAACCCCTTTAGAGATGACAAATTCTCTCTAAAGTCAAAACCCTTTAGCTTCACATCTTGGGCTTCAAACAAGATACAAATAGACCCTTCAGCTTCACATCTTGGGCTTTGAACAAGATACAAACCACCTTTAGCTTCACATCTTGGGCTTTGAACAAGACACCAAAACACCATTTCCTCCCATAGAATAGGAGGAACTACGATCGCTCTGATTTCCCTGTTTCGGTAAACAGGAATACGTAGGCATAAGATTGAAAGAGAAATCTTAGCGAGCACACCACATCAAAAACCTCAGGTCACAAACCTTCATATATCAATCAAAACATCCAAGTCCATATTCCCCACGAAAGTCTAAACTCGATCAAAATAACCCAAGAGAGGCCCCTCCACATTGATCGCATCTGTAAACCAACAGTTTTGACTGTTTAACCTCAGTTTGCAAAACAGGGTTACTTAGAGACATCTATTTCCCTTCCTTCATCAGCTTTAATAAGATAAAAAATGAATCTACCTGTAGTACCCTCCCAGAGCGACAGTGCTTAAGAACCACGTCCAAAATCGCTCGCTACAGATGCTAGGACCAACTACAAATCATAACAGCATTTTGAAACTTAGAAAAATTAGAAAAATAATGCACATTAAGTGAACGGTTGACCAAACATTAATGAGGGTCAGCCTGCGCTGACCCGTGGGCAAATCTGCGCATGTTGGAAGACCATGCATCAACCGCTACCGGGGTCATGCGTCGACGCATGGCTGAAGAAAATGTATAATGAGAAATGACAACAGCATGCGTCGACTATAAGGTCAGCGTGCGCTAACTGTTGGTGCGGTAAACCGGCAAGCAACAAAAGTTTTGGAAGTATTTTTCTGGGAATTTATCGTGTCCACAGAGATCGGTGATATTGAACTGCCGTTCGACAATTTAAATGTTAAAGAGTTTGGTTTAAAATGTTTCAAACATAGAAACAGAAAAGTAAATATTAATACAAAAAGAATTCATTCTTCAGAGAGAAGAAACTTATCCGGCATGCATATAATCGACTCGTCACAAACTTAAACTTACCGACCAGCTATACTCAACCTACAATACTCCTCAATATCATCCAGCATCGCTCACAACAGTTTCCATTTCTGACACACTGAGCTGAGATAATAACCGTGTTACCATCGTCGATACTCTCGCACTCGACTCAAGATACGGAGGCATTAAGCTTCGACACCCATAAAGATTGTTAGCTCTAAATATATCTCTAGCATCCAAAAACTAACAGATAATCATCCCTAATCAAAATTTGCGATGTTTATCTCTAAACAACCCAAACCCTGAGCATAAATCAAAAATCAAGGACAATCACCGATAAAGATTTGTAAAGAGGATTTTATACAACGCCATGGGCGACAAATATACATAAGTTCAAAGTAAACACATATACAACAATCCAACAAAGAAGAAATACACAAAGAAGAATAGAAATAAACCAAACATCTCGCGGTTTGTCAATGTCGGTCGATGAGAAATCCACCCCGGATCATCCTTGTGCAAGCTTCAATGTTGTTTTCTAAGCTAATCCTACTGAAAAATGAGTTTGATGGAGTTGGGAGCAAAAATACCCAAAACCATAACCTAAAAAATGAATGAAATGACTTAAATACAATTTCAAAATCTATCACGTTCGCAAAGCGAACTCCAAAAGTTGGCGCTTAAGTGCCTCAGAATAGCTAAATCGCCTCTGCAATTCTGCAAAAGTTCGCAAAGCGAACTTTCTGGAGAACATTCGCTGGAAAGTTTGCAAAGAGAACTTTGGTCCCTTTTTCTACTTCCATAAGTCTGGGAGCATTCGCTGGGAAGTTCGCAAAGCGAACATTCGCTAGAAAGTTCGCAAAGCGAACTTGACAGCAAACCAGCCCTTATTTTGACCATAACTTCTGAACCGTAACTCAGATTGACGCACGGTCGGAAGCGCTGGAAAGCTTATTCAATTCTCTATACAACAATGGCAAAATATCTTTGCTTGAATACCTAAAAAAATGAGATAAACTCAATTAAACTTAATGATATTTATACGATACGCAATATATACACTATAATGTAAAGTAAACGTAATTACAAACAAAGCGGGGTTTATTCGAACGATATTAACAAAAAGTAACAATAAGTGCAACAAAACTTATATACAAAAATAGCTACAATTCGCACTTATCACTAACCTGAGCAAAACTCAACAATTGTCAACATTTCATGAGTCGACCAAAGCTTGGTTTAGGTCGACTCAAGCTTCAAAAACTCCTAAAAATTGATTTTTCCACATGTTTTCATCTACTTAGGCATAGTTTATGCATGCCTAAGACTTATACCATGATTACACACATGTAATAGATATGCAAGACTCTTCCTATATGTTTGGACACATGATTATTGATTATTTTATGCATTGCGAAATAAGAATGCCGACAATGATGAGATAATACCGTCCAAATTACAAACTACAAGCTATTACACGTTTTGACATCATTAAAATAAAGATCAAGTGAAAGACACCTTGCCCTCACACGGGTTTGCTTCTATTCCTCGGTTGGTGAGCATGAATCCGAGAAACTTCCCGGCTTGTACTCTAAAGGTACACTTGTCCGAGTTCAGTCTTATGTTGTAGCTCCTAATGGACGTGAAGGTTTCAGCTAGATCCTTCACATGTGACCGATTTGACTCGTCTCGATCACCATGTCATCTACATGGACCTCTAGATTCCTCCCTATCTGAGCAGCGAATACCTTATCCATTAGCCTCTGGTATGTAGCCCCAACATTTTTTACTCCGAAGGGCATGACCTCATAGTAGTAATTGCTCTGATGAGTCATGAAAGCAGTTTTGGGAGCATCTATTGGAATCTTGCGGATCTGGTTGTACCCGGAGTATGCATCCATGAAACTGAGTACACGGAAACCTGATGTAGCATCTATTAGTCGATCAATATTTGGCAGTGGATACGAGTCTTTAGGACATGCTTTATTGAGGTCCGTAAAGTCCACACACATTCGCCATTTTCCAGATTTCTTTTTTACCATCACAACATTGGATAACCAGGTCAGATACTTGATCTCCTTGATAAACCCGACATGTGTTAACTTCTCGACTTCTTCTGCAATTGCCTTCCTCTTTTCATTGCCACCTTTTATTTTCCTTTTAGAGACCGGCTTGATGTATGGATCAATTGCCAAATGATGGCACATGAAATTATGATCTATCCCTGGCATGTCTGAGGTGCTTGGATGACCTCTTTCTCTTCTTCCAAGGACAAGTTAACTCCGATGTGTGTAACATGGGATGGTAGATGCCCAATCTGAACTTGTTTTATTTCTTTGTTGAGCACTATATTCTCTTCAACTGAATCATCACGTGGGTCTATGTCAACCAGGTTGACTTTGAGGGAATTCTTTGGATCTGCTTCTCCTATGGGCTCATTTATTTTCAACTTCAAGTTGTCCTTATAACACTTTCTCGCCAGCCCTTGGTCGCCTTTGACAATTACAACTCGGCCATCTCCAAGTGGGAATTTTATTGTCAGATATAGAGTTGAAAGCGAAGCTTCCAGGGCGTTGAATGATGGGCGACCTATAATGATGTTATAGGGTGAAGCAGCATTGACTATCAAGTACCTTAATCAGACAGTCTTTGCATTAGCCGTGTTTCCAAAGGTTGTCAGCAATGTTAGATGTCCGAGCACCTGAACCTGTTCTCCCGAGAATCCTAGTAGACTACCTTGGAATAGTAATAACTCGATCACATCAAGCCCCATTTCTCCGAAAGCATCCCAATACAGCACGTCGACTGAACTTCCAGGGTCTACCAGTACCTTTTTCACGCTCCAACCTCGCTCCTGCACTTTGATAAACATATGATCATTTTCGTGAGCTAGGACTCCTATGGCATCCCGCTTGGAGAATGTTACAACATCTAAGTTTCCTTCTGGCGTTTCTGGGGATTTCTGGTCGATATGCATAACTGCTCTAGCATATTTTTTTTGGCTGAACTTGTCTCTCCATTACCAGCAAATCCACCAGAAATGGTGTTTAGGGTGTGTCGGGATGCCTTTGTCTCGTGACCCTCTTCAACGTCTGAACTTTTCTTACGATATGACTTTTCTGGTCCCTGATCATCTCGGCGAGGACTTCTCTTGTTATTTTGTGGTCGAGGATCCTTCACATATGTCAATAGATGTCCCCTCTGGATTAGGGCTTCAATTTCTTTTTTCAGCCGCTGACAATCCTCGGTGTGATGTCCCCATACACTGTGGTAATTACACCAAGCCTCAGGTTGCCTTCCCATGATTGCATTGGCTCTTTTGGGATGATGAGGCTTTGGTAACAAATTTATGTGGCTGTCTTCTTTAAGGATATCTTCCCTGCTTGTATTTAGTGGGGTGAGGTCTCTATCCGGCTCGTACGGATGTTTGTATGGTCTAGGAGCATGTCGCTCGCACGTAGCTCCCTGTTGATGCTCTTTCCTCCTCTTTGAAACCTCTTCTTTGCTCTTTGTCTTTTCATTATTTTCACGGGCTCTTTTTTCTTGGTTACTTTCTTCTCCTTTGATGTAACATTCAGCCCGGGTAGTGATCTTGTCCATGCTGATAGCTGGCTTCTGAGCCAGTGACTCATTGAATTGCCTAGCTCATAATCCATGCTGAAAATCCCCCACAAACAGCTCCTGATTTGGATGAGACACCTTGAGGGTTTCCTCATTGAATCGAGCCAGGTACTCACGTAGTGATTCTGCCTGCTTCTGTCGGACACTGAACAATGCTATCGTGGACACCTTCCGGCATTTGCTTGTCGAGAAATGTTGCACTAACTTCTTAGTTAGGTCCTGGTAGCTTATGATGGATAGACGAGGAAGGCTCATGTACCATCTTAGGGCTACATCCTTCAAGGTTCCGGCCATGAGTTTGCACTTCAGTGAGTCCGAAGGGGCAACTATGGTCATCTGATTATTGATGGCAATGACATACTCCTGAGGGCCTGTCTTCCCATCATAAGAGGTTAATGATGGTGCTTTGAAGTTTTTGGGCACGTGGTCGTCCCAAATCTCTTGAGAGAGAGGTTGAGGTTCGAGAACCTCCTCCTCGCTATTACCGTCAGCTTGACTTTATTGCTGCAACTCTTGTATGTTGTCTTGCAACGTTTCATTCTGTTATCTCATGGTCTCCATCATAGCTAGTAGTTGAGCCATATCTGGAGGGTCTCCTTCAGAAGTCGCGTTGTTAATGAGATGTGTGGCCAGAGAAAGTTTTACCTAGGCCCCACGGTGGGGGCCAAATGTTCTAGCCAAAAATGGTTAGACCACCAAAAGTGATAGTTCTCCTTATTCTGGCCAAGAAGAGCTATGTTGTCTATACTATAGAGTATGTTTGGGGATTTGAGAGCTATACAGGTGCTGTATATTGTCTCAAGAATGAATTTCTTTCTTAACCCTCATGTGGGAGCCCCATTATATAGCCTTATATTAAGACAAGTCATTAAGAGAAGTCTCTTGGCCTTCTGGCGTTATGTGGCCATCATTGCCGTAACTTCCCTCCAAGAATAGAGACTTTGAAGCTCTGGTAACGTCTGCATTGATACGTCGTTGCCGTTACAACTATTGGATCGACATTCGTTGAGCTCATGACCGACATCGGTGCCGGGTTGATGGGGTATAGTACCCGACCTTGTAAGAACTCAGCTGATGGGAGTCGGGCTCCCTGACCGGGCCGGATTGTGTATGATGCTTGTCTAACTCTCTTCATTGTACGATCTTTCCTGCTACTGTAGTTCAGTCCGTGCTTACCCTTATCCGACTACTGTACTCGACATAAAATATATTTGGCATGTACATATAATACAACCATAGATAATTCGTTTTTAAAAGAAGATACAATCCTTAGAGGATCGTCTTTTTTTCAAATTATTTGATCTTTAATGTGAGAGGATCGTCTTTTCTTCAAATTATTTGATCTTTAGTGTAAAAGGATTTTTAATTATATTTATGCATTTAATCATATGATTCTTCATTCCAAACATCAATTGTCTCATCCTAAGCTTCTAGAGTTGTGTCTCCTTCATCACAAATATCTTGATAGAGGATTCAGGATGATGTTTCCATTTAATATGAATATACAAATTCTTACACTAGATTTGACTTGTCATTATAAATATATTTATAATTAAACCTCAAATGTATTAGTTCTTTTACAATCAAGGTTTCTTTGTCATACATTATGTACGCTCTAAAGCATTTAGAGTATTCTAACAAAATACACTTTAATATCTTAGAATCAAATTTGTTAAAATAAAATTTAGTATTTATAATAAAATATGTGTATTTCTATCTTTCCATGACTTATAAGGAGACATATTAAAAAAATATCTTATATAAATTATACTTTGAATGTAACACACAGTGTTTACATCATCTCCCCAAAAATTCCTTACAACATTTTTTATTTTTTATAATGAATCTAGCCATCTCTTTAATAGATTTCTTTTTCCTTTCTATAATCCTATTTGTTTTGGAGTTCTAGGTGATGAAAAATCACGTGAAATACCATTTTCTTAATAAAATTTGCAATACGTTTATTGTCAAATTGTCGACCATTAAAGTCCAAAAGGTGGTCATCCAGTCTGATGCTCTTTTAGCTATAGATTGCGTCAACCGCAGTTTGGAGAGTGCCGTCACTACGCCAAACAAGGGAAAAGATGGCGCTTTTTTTTGGCCTATGACAGCGCTTAAAAGCGCCGTCTAAGCCAGCGCTGTCGTAGGTAAAGACAACGCTTTTTTATTTATGAAAAAACGCTCTCTAAAATGGGCCTTTTGACAGCGCTTTTAAAAGCGCTGTATAAAGTATAAGTTAAAAATTTAATATTTTTTTTTTAAACTTTAGAAAGCGCTTTTTCCTTCAAAAGCGCTCTCTAAAGGTGCTTTTAGACAGCGCTTTTTAAAGCGCTGTCTAATGTATACGTATAATGATTTTTTTTATACCTGTAGAGAGCGCTTTTTTCTTAAAAGCGCTCTCTAAAGGTGGACTTAAGACAGCGCTTTTTAAAGCGCTGTCTAATGTTTAACCTTAGACAGCGGTTTTTTCTCATTTGGTCTACGTATAATTTTGAAGATTTTTTTTTAAAATCCCATTTTAACAATTTTTTTTTTATGCAGAAACCTGTATAATTTACATTTCCATAAACCTGTATAATTCACATTTCAATAAATTTATCAACAAATTCTATTTCAAAACTAGAATTTACACTTAATGCAGAATTCAATAAACTAGAATTTGTACATTTCAATAAACTAGAATTTACATGCAGAATTCACACAAATTCTATTGTATGGTTTCAAACCTGCATAGAATTTACATTTCAATAAACTAGAATTTACATTCACAAAACTATACATTAATTCAAGAAAGAATTCTTCTTGCAATAAAAAATTCGCACAATTCCTCGTGTAATAAGGACACGCCATATCATCGAAATACTACATAACAAAACAAAATACGCATTAGTTAAGAAATAATATATAGATGTCTTGTGTTATCAAGTAGCATCACTAATAAACAATATTGTGAAAATTAATATACCTCCACTTTGACCCATGTAATATTGGTTGCTCTAGCCCGTGCTACTCGTGCGTATCTTCCTGGTTACTAGACACTTGACCTGTAAGAAAGAAAAAAACAGAAATTAAATAACATAAGATATATTGAATGATATAAGCTATATTGAATGATATAAGCTATAATTTTACAACTAGTACCTTTTTCACTAACGTCTCTTTCTTTTCTTGTTTGGAGTATGTTCTACCCGTCTCTTAACAACACGGACGGTTGGATTGATCCAAATACCCTCATTATGATCATTTCTAGTATATGATTCATTCGCTATAATATTTTCATCTTGATCATTTCTAGTAAATGATTCAATATCAACATCAATATCACCTTGATCTCCAACGTTTTCATCAATTACTTTGTTAGATAAAAGCACTATAGACCATTTTGTACTTGTCGGATCAGTGACATAGAACACTTGTTTAGCTTGAGAGGCTAGAATAAAAGGCTCATCTTTGTACCCCACCCTATTAAGATCCACTTGCAAGAATCCTGACTTATCCATTCGTACGCCATTATTATTTTCAACCCACTTGCAACGAAATATAGGAATCTGAAAGTTCTCATAATCAAACACCCAAATGCGCTCGATAACCCCAAAATATGACAGATTTGCAAATTTGGGGTTTAAGTCTTTCACACTTGAAATGTGAATTGCTTCAGCTACCAAGGTGACACCACTATTTTGCATAGTACTTTTATCATCTTGTTCTTTGGTATAAAATGTGTATCCATTAATTGCGTATGCGCTATAAGAAAACACGACCATACTTGGACCATATGCTAAACATCTCAACCTTTCTGTTATTGAATCGCGGTTTGAATAATACTTTGCATAAATATGATCCTTAAACCAAGGTATGAAACTTCGATTGTGCTCTCGTACTATCCAATTCTCATTTCTATTCGGATTTGAACCTCGGAGAACATCCTTGTGCATTTCAACATATGGCTCAACCTCATTCTCATTGTGCAGAACATACAAATGCACTTGATCCCGTTCCACCCTTGATACTGTCACAACTTCATTTCCAATTAACATTTTTCCTTCTTTTTTTTCGACAATATGAGATTTGGGGAGTCCAATTGATTGTACATTGGACAGATATTCAGTACAAAACTCAACCGCTTCTTCAACAATGTATCGTTCGGCAATACAACCCTCTGGTCGACTTCGGTTTTTCACATACCCTTTTAATATTTTCATATAACGTTCAGCAGGGTACATCCATCTCATATAAGCCGGTCCACACAATTGTGTCTCTTTCACTAGATGAACAACTAGATGAACCATTATGTCAAAAAACGAGGGAGGAAAATACATTTCAAGATCACACAAAGTAATAACTAGTTCTTTTTGCAATGTTGGTAAGATCGCAGGATCGATCACCTTACTGCAAATTGACTTGAAAAAAAAACACAATTTAGTTATTGCGCTTCTTACTTTTTCTGGCAGAATAGAACGTATACCTATTGGTAGAAAATGTTCCATTATAACATGGCAGTCATGCGTCTTTAAACTCTTTAACTTGAGGTCTTTCATAGACACAAGTCTTCTAATATCTGAAGAGTATCCTTCTGGAACTTTAACTTCACTTAGAAACTTACACAATACTTTTTTCTCCTTTCTAGATAGAGTATACGCAGCAGGTGGTAGATATGTTCGTTTTCCTTTCTTCAAGGGTCCTAATTCAATTCTTATCCCCATTTGTACCAAGTCCTTTCTTGCTTTAAGGCCACCCTTAGACTTTCCTGGTATATTGAGTAACGTACTAATAACACTGTCAAATACATTTTTTTCAATATGCATAACATCGAGAAAATGTCTTATATACAACGACTTCCAATATGGCAGTTCAAAAAAAATTGACCTCTTCTTCCACCCACTCTTGACAAGTGTATATGCAAAAGGCTTTCCAAACTGAGTTGTCACATCTTTCACCTTTTCAAAAATTTGATCACCTGCCAATATAGTTGGAGCTCTACCATGTTCTGGCTCTCCATTGAATGCTTTTCTCCACCCACGATAGTGATGATTAGAATTTAAGAATCTACGATGACCGAGAAAGACATTCTTCTGACCAAACTCCAATCGCGTCCAATCTATTTTATCTTCACAAATAGGACACGCATATTGACCTTTTATGCGTACCCTGATAGATTTTCGTATGCTGGAAAATCATTAATTGTGCCAAACAACATCGCCCTCAAGTTGAAACTTTCTTTCCTATACCCATCATAAACCTCCACACCGTTCTCCCACAAAAATTTTAAATCTTCGATTAAGGGTGCCAAGTATACGTCTATGTCATTCCCTGGTTGTCTAGGTCCAGAAATTAACATAGATAACATCATGTACTTACGCTTCATACATAGCCATGGAGGTAGGTTATAAATCATTATGATCACAAGCCAAGTGCTATGTGAGATACTTTGAATACTGTGTGGGTTCATTCCATCAGTAGATAATGCCAAGCGAAGGTTTCTTGCTTCTTTTCCAAATTCAGGATAATCATCATCAATTTTCATCCACTGTGGTGAATCTGCCGGATGTTGAAACTTTCCATCAATAATTCTTTCATCTGCATGCCAAGTCAAGTGTCTTGAATCGGTCTCACTACGAAACATGCGTCTAAGTCTCGGAATTATAGGAAAATACCATAAGACTTTTGCTGGAGACAACTTTTTCTTATTTCGAGAGACACCACATTTAGGACACTCATTTAGCGATTCATACTCATTTCGAAACAATACGCAATCGTTTGGACAGGCATGTATCTTATCATAGCTCATGCCAATAGAGCACAACATCTTTTTGGCCTCATATGTTCGATTGGGAAGAACATTATCCTCTGGAAGCATATCTTTCATAAGGGCCAATAATTCTGTGAAACTTTTATCCGACCATCCATTGCCCGCCTTTAAGTTGTACAACTTTAATACCGCAGACAATCTTGTAAATTTGGTGCAACCATTATACAACGGTTTCTCTGCATCGCTTACCAACCTCTCAAACATTTTGGGATAATCCTTAAGATCTTCTTCAAGTGCTTCTGCAATCTCTTCGACTCGATCAGAATCGTATGTATCTGTGCCATTGTCGTATGAAGCGTAGGTCGTATTATCCCCCGATTCAACATTCCCGTTAATTTTCTCACCATGCAAATTCCAACATGTATAACTTCTATCAATTCCACTCCTCAATAAATGCGATGCCAACTGAACCGCGTCAACCCGACTCCCAAAACAGCAACCCAAGCAAGGACATATCATTCGACTGGGGTCTTTGGCATGCGCAATAGCAAACTTAACGAATTCCGATACCCCATTGTCGTACTCTTTCGACAATCGACTTGAAGACATCCATTTCCTATCCATAGTTATACTAATTAAACTAAACAAAAACAAAAAGAAAAAGAAAAAAAGTTATACCTGTAGGGAAACGATCCGACTTTCACACTTTGAACACAAGTAACCCCTATACACGTATCATAAAATGAAATATCATTAATTGACCAATTATGAGTCATAACTTGATAAGTGGCAACATGTAATCACAAACAAGCAACAATTAGAGGTAAACACCTACATAAGTATATAGTAGACAATAAACTTATAACAAAAAGTCACAAGTTCTAGAAAATAAAAGAAATGAACTTGGAAAAAAAGGATATTTTAGGTTGTTTATACTAATCAACTTTGCCAAATATACAGTAGAAAATATTTAATAGTCATGAAATAACCTTCACAATTTCAATAATAATAGTTGTGAAGATACTTTAATATTAGCTTCCTTATGAAAATACCTTCAACAAAACTAGAAAAAATATACATGAAAAATATACATGAAAAGTATCAAGAATGCTTTTCGTAAAAATATACATGAAAAATAAAAGAAAAAAGATTCTGCAACAATAAAAGAGGAAGCTTTTATCCTCATCGTGAAAACTTTTTCGTTTTCGTTTTCAGAGAAATGAATAGTAAAAGAGAAATGAATAATAAAAGAGAAGTGAATAATAAAAGAGTACCTTATTCATTTTCGTTTTCAGAACGATTTGAGAAATGAATAAGAACAACAACGTTTTCGTTTTCAGAACGATAAGAGAATAAGAACAACAACGTTTTCACGAACGGCAATGGCAATGACAATGGCAAGAACGACGACGAGGGTTTAGAGAAACGATCGAGAGAGAAAATGAATAAAAGTGTCTCTGAAAATGTTTAGAATTGTTTTATATTTTAATTAGTAAAGGACTTTAAAGGGCGCTTTTCCTAAGAAAGCGCTTTCTAAAGTGAAAATAATTAGAGGCCTATAAGAGCGCTTTCTAAAAGCGCTTTCTAAGGTGGCATTTAAACAGCGCTCTCTAAAGTGACACCTATAGCAGCGCTTTTTGGAAAGCGCTTTCTAAGGTGGTCTAACGTGGCAGACTTTTACAGCGCTTTTCAAAAGCGCTTTCTAATGGCTATTTTTAGAAGCAATTTTACCTGAAAATGTCAAAAAATCTAAAAATATATTAAATATAGTTTAAATAAGTTAAAATAAGTTAAAATATATTAAATATATTAAATATATTAAAATATGTTAAAATATATTAAATATATTAAATATGTAAAATATATTAAATATATAAAATATATTAAATATGTTAAAATATATTAAAATATATAAAATATATAAAATATGTTAAAATATATTAAATATATTAAAATATGTTAAATATATTAAAATATGTTAAAATATGTTAAAATATATTAAATATATTAAATATAGTTTAAATATATTAAATATATATTAAATAAGTTAAAATAATTTAATATAATTTAAATATATTAAATATAGTTTGATATATTAATATAATTTAAAGTACATTTTAAATTATATACTAATATAATTTGTATATATTAAATATATTAAATATAATTTGATATATTAATATAATTTAAAGTATATTTTAAATTATATATTAATATAATTTATATATATTAAATATAATTTCAATAAGTCAAAATGTTTGTATTTAAAACATATATATTTAAATATATTATTTGAATAATTTTAAATATAATTTAAAATAAATTAAAATATAATTTAATATACTTTAAATATATTAAATATAATTTGATATATTAATATAATTTAAAGTATATTTTAAATTATATATTAATATAATTTATATGTATTTAAAATAATTTAAATAAGTTAAAATGTTTGTATTTAAAACATATATATTTAAATATTTTATTTGAATAATTTTAAATATAATTTAAAATAATTTAAAATATAATTTAATATAATTTAAATATATTAAATATAATTTGATATATTAATATAATTTAAAGTATATTTTAAATTAATATATTTTAAATTATATATTAATATAATTTATATACATTAAATATAATTTAAATAAGTTAAAATATATAATTTAAATATATTAAATATAATTTGATATGTTAATATAATTTAATATTAATTTCCCTACCTAAAGGGCGTGGGTTCGACCCCCCAGTTTGCCACTTAGAATGGTTTTATATTTTAATTAGTAAATGACTTTAGAGAGCGCTTTTCATTAGAAAGCGCTTTCTAAAGTGAAAAGAAATTGAGCCCTATTAGAGCGCTTTCTAAAAGCGCTGTCTAAGGTGATCCCTATAGCAGCGCTTTTGAAAAGCACTCTCTAAAGGGATACCTATAGCGGCGCTTTTTGGAAAGCGCTGTCTAAAGTGACACTCTTTTACATTCTTTTACAGCGCTTTTGAAAAACGCTTTCTAAAGCCTATCTTTTACTGCGCTTTTTTTAAGCGAAATTTTTTTATTCTTTTTAGCAGCGTTTTTTTATAAAAGCGCTGTCATTTTGGCGCTGTCTATTCCTATTTTTGGCGTAGTGCGTATTGGAGCCTATTGCTGAGGATTGCAAGGTCTGTTTGAAAGATTTTAGTTTTGCTTCTGTTATGCATATAAGTATGGAGAAGAATGTTTATGCTCATAGTCTTGCTAGGTTGGATAAAAGAATTGGTTCAAAAACTTGGTTTGGGGTGTGCCCCTTGATTAATTCTGTACCTGTTCCTCTTTTGTCTGTTGGATTTTAATGAAATTTCTCCCCCATAAAAAAAATTAATACAAATTTTAAATATTTTTTAACTTTTACTTGTTTCCAAAAGTTAGGAAACACAAAGTGTGGCTCATCCTCACGTTTAATGAATTTCACTCATGTCCATTTACTATAGTAATCAATAAGTAGTAGTCCATATTTTTTACTATTGAAAAGAAGTTTTCACTAGTTTCCCATTTTGACATGCTTAACAAAGAGCCTCTGAATGAAATTTCATATTTGATAAGCCTCTAATTCAGTTTAGCTTGTTAAGCTTTATGATGAATATCAAGCATGCATGCCCTAATCGTCTATGTCATACATATTGATCTATGTTCATAACCACGAGTTATTTTAACTATTGTTTATATAAACCAACTAGTTTAATTTTGTAAATAATATTTTTCCTCTAGCTGCTAAATAGAAAAATACATCATTTTTAATAATTAATTTGCATTACTTTTTGTTCTGGACTGGGTCGGCGCCTGCTCATCCGATGGACAGGCCCAACCCAATAATGCGGTGCGAGGCCCAATGTGGTCCAGTTCACTCTCTTGTCCGGCATACTCAATGGCCTTGCCGTCGAGCAGATATCACATAGCCTAGGGAGAGGTCATGCCTCTCCCCCACGTACTCCACGTGCTCCTCCCGCGGGGACACGTCATCAGGTAACTATCCACCTCCAAAAGAGTCGGTCTGCCCATTTTCCAAAGATCGCGGGACAGTTACTCTAGGGCGAAGACCACGTGCTGGTCTTCCCCACGTCACGTAAGCCCTGGCAGTTATCTGCATTGGGCCTAGCAATCCAACCCAGTGCATACGACCGTTGGCCCAGCGCTGGGGGCACAATATAAATACCCTATCTCACAAGAGGGTCAGGTATTTTATTCTCATTCTTACTCTCACTTTCTATACTTGCTTGTTTCATTCCTGACTTTGGCATCGGACTACCTTGCAGATACACCCCCCACTGTCTCATCACCACCGGAGTAGCGGATCTCACGATGTTTGCTGGCCATTAATCTACTTTTTGATCAGGTACGATCAGTGGCGCCGACTTTGGAGACCTTTGCTTCACCATTTTTCTCTTCGTAAAACCAAAGCAACTTCCATTTTCTGACAATCATGGCCATCCCTCGACCTGAGGCCAAGACTCCGGACACCGCCTTCGTACCGTTCAACAATGGAGACGACCACAAGCCCAATGATGTCGTCAACATCGAAGAAGGTGACGAGAGGGATGTGCATACTGCCTCCCCCTTCTTTGACGATGCGGCATACAACACCGCCCAACATGACAGCGGCCCAGCTGTCTACCAGCCTATCCCTGCGCCACCAAATGTTGACCCAAACACAGTGGCCCTGTTTGCACTGGTCAATCAGACCAACCTGTTGATCTCCCAGCAGAACGTGCGGATAGAAGCGCTCGAAAGGGGGCGACAACGCTGCTCTCCCCCGCGGAGACATCGTCGTCCCACATCACACAGCCCTTCTCCTCCCCCGCGGAGGACACCGTAAGTCAACTCCCGGACTCATTCCCCCCAACCTGCGGGATGCCGCCCGCGCCTGGAACGCCCCTAGCCTGTGGTCGCCCAGAAGCGCAACCGCTCCCCTGCTCGGAAAGAACAACGATGCTCCCCTGTCCAAAAGAAGAGCAGATCTGATGGAGAAAATCCGAAGAGCCGACCAAAGAGTCCCTCCTAATGAGACAGGCGCGGTCGTGGCGATCAGTCCCCTTCGCAGTCACCAGTTAGGAGTTACGAAGACGACCAGTGTACCCCCTGTCCAAGGAGATTATGGATACGCCTATACCCCTCGGGATAGAGAAGCCCCACCTTTGGCGACGTACGACGGCACTACCAACCTGGACGACCACGTCGAGAGCTTCGAGGCTATGCTCGACTACAGGAATGTCCGGGGAGCTATCAAGTGCAGGCTCTTCCCAACCACCCTTCGAAAAGGTGCCATGGCATGGTACAAAAGCCTCGCTCCGGAGTCCATCACTGCTTGGAAGGAACTAAAGAGACAATTCTCCAGGCATTTCACTGCATCCCGACGCCACCCGAAGACGGTGGCCTCGTTGGAAGCCATCCTTCAAGGGAGGGACAAATCTCTCAGAGATTACATCAAAAGATTTAACCGGGAAGCTGTCGAGGTAGCCACTACCGACGACATGAAGAAGTTCCTGATCGAGCGAGGATTACGATCTCGCACTGAGTTTGCCAAGGTTGTGGGCATCCAGAAGCCCCGCAACTTGGAAGAGCTCCTCTACAAGGCCCAATTGTACATTCAGTACAAGGAGACTGAGGCTTCCCACTGTGCCCGCGACTCGCGGCACCAAGAGGGCCCCCGAAACTCCAGGCAAGAAGACTCTACCGTTCCCCGACGAGGGGGTGATAGAAGAAGAGAAGACTGTCCCAAGGACTCTCGTGAATCGAGAGGTCCAGCTGGCCGGTTCACGGAGTACACACCACTCACTGCTCCTCGCGAGCGAATCCTGGCCGAGTGTGCCAACTCGGAATTCCATAAAGGAGGTGTCCGCTTTCCGAAGCCGGCACCCCCCAAAGCTAATGTTGACAAGTCCAAGTATTGCAGGTTCCATAGGAGCCATGGGCATGTCACCGAAGACTGCATCCACCTCAAGGATGCGATAGAAATTCTAATCAAGGAGGGGTACCTCAAGCAGTATACGAGGAGAAATGACCCCCTAGACAGGATGCCCGGGAAACATAAAGGGTCGAGGAGACGGCCTCTTCCACCGGAGAGGGCGGACTGCAAGTCGCTCTGAGCATCACCAGACCAGAGGACTTCTGCGTCCCCGACGAGAACGAGATCCCCGCGATCACCCCTAGTCCGTGGGAGAGTCTTCCCCCTGAGGACCCTGTGACCTCTCGCAGCACGTGGGAAAGTTTTCCCACGGCAATGGTTATATCTGGCGGAGGATTCAACAAGGTCTCCGTAGGATCGATCAAGCGAAAGTTCGACGAGCTAGAATCTGCGAGCTCGGCACAGACTGCCACCTTTGAGAAGGTGCATGAGAAGTCAAACCCCATCACCTTCTACCTCGAGGAAACTGCTAGGTGGCGCGCCCAACTCCACCATCCCTCTCCTGATCCGGGCACAGATGGCAAACTTTAACGTCCGCAGAATCCTGGTCGACCAAGGGAGTTCGGTGGACATCATGTACGCCCACCTCTTCGAGACCCTCTAGCTCGATGAAAGGTATCTGACCCCCTACGTGGGCTCAGATCTCCAGGGTTTCAACGGCATGACCACCAGGCCATGGGGTTATGTCGAGCTGATGGTTACTTTCGGGAGTGATGACACTGCCCGACAAGTCACGACCCGCTTCTTGGTAGTGGATTGGCCTTCCCTGTACCAGTGCATCCTGGGGAGGACAACTCTGGCCGAGCTCACGACAGTACCATCTACAATGCATCTGAAGATGAAGTACTACACCACCCGAGGTCGGGTCGTCACCATCCACGGGGATATCGAAGCTGCAAAGAGGTGCTTCGAAGCTGCAACCAAGGGTCTGAGCTCGATCTGCGCCAAGCCCAAGATCGGAGAGAAGTCAACCCCGGACGCAGTGCAGAAGCCACTCCCGCGTGTCAACACGGTGGACCTCGACAGTTGTTTCCCCGGCGAGTAGGATGAAGAGGGAGCAGCGGACAATGACCTCTCAACTGAAGGCAACGGGAAGCCTCTCCACCCAACGCGCCCCATCCCATACGGAGACTTCGAGCTAGTCGCCCTCGGAGATAATCCAGATAGGAACGTGAAGATTGGTACCAGACTCCCCGACCTGGCGAAGAAGCAGTTGAAGGCGTGCCTTTGGGAGAACGTTGATTTGTTTGTGTGGAGCGCTTCGGAGATGCCCGGCCTCGACCCAGAGGTGGCCTGTCACCAGCTCACTGTAGATCCAGCCGCTAGGGCTATAGTACAACGTAGGTGTAGGCAGTCTCCCGAGAAAGCGGAGGCTGCTGAAAAAGCTGTAAAAGACCTCTTAGAGGCAAATTTCATTTCGGAGGCCAGATACACAACCTAGTTGTCCAACGTTGTACTTGTCAAGAAAAATAATGGAAAATGGAGGATGTGCGTTGACTATACTGATCTTAACCGGGCGTGCCCGAAAGATTCTTATCCATTTCCTAACAACGACCAGCTGGTCGACAATTCTGCAGGTTTCAAACTATTATCCTTCATGAACGCTTACTCGGGGTACAATCAAATCCCCATGGCCAAGGCCGACAAGCAGCACACCTCTTTCATGACCGAATCAGGCAACTATACTACAACGTGATGCCCTTTGGCCTGAAGAACGCCGGCGCGACCTACCAGCGGATGATGAACAAAGTCTTCCGGGGAGAGATCAACGACATGCTCGAGGTCTACATGGACGACATGATCGTCAAATCTGCGAAAGAAGTCGACCACACTGCCCATCTCAAAAAGGTCTTTGACACGGAGAGGAAATGCAGGATGAGGTTCAGCCCCGAGAAATGCACCTTCGGCGTCCGGGCGGGCAAGTTCCTCGATTTCTACCTCACAGAGCGAGAAATCAAGGTGAACCACGACAATTCCAGGGCATTCTCCGAGATCCCGACACCAAACTCAAAGAAGTTGATACAATCGCTGAACAGGATGCTGACCTCGCATTCCTGTTTCGTGGCCAAGTCGGCGCAATACGCACTCCCATTTTTCAAGCTTCTCCGCCAAAAAGCCACGTTCGAATGGACTGAGAAATGCGAGCAAGCACTCCTCCACCTCAAACAAGTCCTTTCGCAACCCCCGGTTCTCTCGTGACCAGAGGGTGGGGAGACGTTATTCCTATACCTCGCCATCACGAGCGAAGCAGTCAGCGCGGTCCTAATCTGGGAAAGCCCCGACGGGTAGAAGCCGATTTACTTCACCAGCAAAGCCCTCCAAGGTCCGGAACTTATGTACCAATAGATCGAAAAGGTCGCTCTAGCTCTCGTCACCGCGGCCAGGAGACTGCAACATTACTTCTTGGCCCACACGATCGTGGTGAGGACCGAGCAACCCGTGAGACAACTCCTCGGCCGACCAGACATGGCAGGGAGGATGCTCAGATGGTCGTTCGAACTCGCCGAGTTTGACATCCAATATGAGGGAAGAAAGGCCCTGAAAGCTCAGGTACTGGCCGACTTCGTGGTAGAAATGACCCTCCTAGAGCCTTTGACCAACGGATCCCAAAAGTGGACGATCTACGTTGACGGGGCATCCAGCTCGACAGGTAGCGGAGCGGACATCATCCTTGAAAATAGGGAAGGTGTCTTGATCGAAGTCTCCCTCACGTTGTCTTTCCCGACATCGAACAATCAGACTGAGTGTAGCGGCAAAATCGTGAGTGTAAGTTATTGATTAACTTTACTCGAAAAGCAAGAGTCGCCACCGCACTTTTATTTTATCCAAAAAGGAAAGAAAAAAGAGCGAACAAAACCTACACAAGCTCTACAACAAGAACAAGTGAAGAGAGACCGGGTAAAGGGGTTGGTAACGCAATGGGAAGGTGTTATCACCCAAAATGTCTATAGTACTCTATAGGAGCCCTTTGAAATATCTACCGCTTTTGGTCTGAAAAGGTTTGCTTGGAAAGAGATTGAGGAGATGAGAAGAGAAATTGTTTCTATGATTTTTGTGTTTGGAGAGACTTGTCGCCTCATGCCTACGTACCCACGATGTGCAATGTAGGATCAAAACCTCGTAGTACGTGGTACAAAGAATGAAATTTGTTTGTTTAGGTTGTTTTTAAATGTAAAGACAAGTCGTTATTTCCAAGCGAATAATTCCTCTTAAAGAAATGAATCATGTCTAAACTTATGAAAAAGTTTTGAAAGAGAAATGTGCACGAGGGCACAAAAAAAGTTTGATGAGTTTGATTTTTTTTAAAGTCTTTTGAAAAAGGTGTCAACATGCTTATGTAGTTTAGCATTTGTTAAGAAATGAAAAGAAAAAAGTAAAATCACTTGACAAAGTCAAGGTTTGATTATGAAAGAGATGATAGTTTGAAATCAAGAGAGTTTTGAAAAAGAGAGAGAGTTTTGAAAATTGAAGAATGGGGAGGAGAAGAAGTGACTATCCTAAAGCATAAAGTAAAAGCTAAGGATGAGAATAGCCAAACCACACAAGAAAGCTTCAAAGTCCTCGAACCATAATTCCAAAGCAAAGGGAAAAGGTCCTAGTTCTAAGTCCAAGGTTCCAAGAATTGCATTGGATGTCCAAGGTCTAAGTTCAAGTATTCAAGAATAGCATTGAAGTCCAAGGTCTAGGTACAAAACTCCATGTCCATTGCATAGGATAGTAACCATAGTCCAAGATTAGAAGCACATGTTTTTTTAGAGGTTTTAGCCTTTATTAATGTTTTTGGTCCAAGTGGACAAAGAGAAAAAGGCATAAGCATAAACATGTGTCCAACGGACAAAGGAAAAATTACGGAAGCATAAACATATGTCCAACGGACAAAGGAAAAATTGCGGAAGCATAAACATATGTCCAAGGGACAAAGGAAAAATTGTGGAAGCATAAACATGATATGAAATGATAATAATGGAGCATAAAAGTAAAAGAGAGATAGGGTGCGAGAAGGAATTGTAAATGATTAGTACAATAGTAATATTAGTAAGTTAGTGATTAGTTGTTAGAGTTAGTGATCAATAATAATTGAATAATTGCACTTAGGTCAAGGTTAATGAAAACTCATTAGAGGATTGATAAGACCAAAGCCTCCTAACAACAAGTTTCATAAGTTTTGAACCAAAAGACAAATAATCAACAATTTTTTATAGTTTTCCGATACGGGACAAATATTGCGCTATGTTAAGCAATCACCGAGTAATTTACGGAGTAATTACCCTACAAATGAGGCCGGTCAATAGATCTATGTGCTAATGCATGCTAGATGAACGATATGTAAATCGTCATCCGAAAGCAATACCACACGAAAAGAAAAAATGGTAATAATCTAGTCTTGATCAAAATTCAACAAAGGAATTCCAAGATCCAAGACTTTCATCGATCAAAAAGAAAAGAGATGAAGAAAAGTGGATCTAACATTTTATGATCCAACAACAAATCAAAAATCAAAAAGCCAAAAGGAGAAATTTCATGAAAGTAAAAATCAAGAACCGTAATATTTTTTTATGATTTTTTTCAAGAAATGCTTAGAAAAACAAAATTCAAGTAGTAAATCAAAATATAGTTAAAAAAAGAAACTAAAGAAATATTAAAAAAAGCTAAAAGAAAATAAAATAAAAATAAACAAAAGAGTGGGAAGTTTGAAAAGAAATGTGGTGGTAGTAGTGAGAAATAAGAAGGCCACACGGCCCAAGTCCTAAGATATTTTTTAAAAAATAAAAGAAAAAGAATAAATGATATATTAAAAAAAAGAAAAGAAGAATCATGTTCATCTTCTTCAAATTCAACTCGCCGTCACTATTCACCAAGAGGGAGAGAAAATCGGACTCATCACGGCGGAGCGCGGCGGGATACGATTTTTACGCGGTTGTGATCGAAACTCAACTTAGATTCCGAATATGTGTTTGATTTCATGTGAAAGTGCTTCGGTAGATCAAATCGGAACTGCGGAAGTTCGACGAAAAGCTCCGATTACCTTTGAAAATGGTGAGCAACACTTTGATTCTTCTTCATTTTCTCTGAATGTGTGTTGTTATTGTTGAAGACGTTGATGCGAACGAAATTTGGATCTGGCTTGTGAATACGTTACGGTTTATTGCGGAATTCAATAAATATTGAAGTTTGAACTGTTTTTTTTTTGTGAATTTCTGCAGGTTTTGGTTATATGAAGATGATGGAATGAATTTGGAGAATTAATGGAAGAATTGAGTTTGAAGATTGAAGGTTTAAAATGGAAAAATTGAAGCTCGGTTTCGGGAGAGGTTTTGACAGGGGTTTAATGACTATCCAAGCTTGAATTGAATTGAAGGAGAGAGCTCTGATTTATAGAGAAATTTGAAGGTGAGTTGTGAAATGAGTTTTAAAAGTTTGCATTGCCGTTTGCGTATTTTTTCTGCATTTTGGAACTTGTTACCGTTTGCATTTTGGACTGCGTATTGCATTTCATCATGCTGTCATTTTGCTTTTTCTTGTTGCAGTTTTGTGATTCGCTTTGTGTCATTTGCGCTCATGCTTTTGGACATCACAGTAGCTTTAAGGTTTGTACACACGGCTCGTATTGGGTTTGGATTGAAGCTGGTATGTTTGCACGGCTTGCTGCAGTTTTTTTATTCCCCTGCGTTTTGGTTGAGTTGGTTTTGGAATGAAAAAACAATGTTGCATTTTGTAACTCGTTAGAAGGCTCGTGTATGGCTGTAGTTTGTAGTATTGTAGTTTGGCACGGCTTGGAGTTTGTAGTGTTGTAGCAGCTGTGGCTGGAATCTTATGAGGCAATTGTTGGGATGTGCGTGTGGCTTTGTGTACAACATGAATTCATCTACATTTTTTTTTGGAATTTTTTTAATTGATTGTGTGGGCTGCATTTGTGAAAAAAATAGAAGTGGGCTTGTAGCAATATGATAGTTGGGGAGTGTAGTTCCATGACATGGTATGTGTGGATATTTGGAAATTATTTGGATAATTATTTGGCATAAAAAAATGGATAAACTAAAAAAAGGGTAATTAGAATTTAGAAAAAAAATGGTTTGAGTATTGTTGCGGTGAAAATCGGATAATAAGATATTAATTAACTTGCATCACATTCTTTAAATTCACAACCGACTTTGATTTATCCAAAGGAAATGTTCAAGATCGAAAAAAACCTAAAGGGGGGAGATCTAAGGTTCGGGGGTTGGTTACACCTAGGGAAGGTATTAGCACCCTAAACGTCCGTAGTACTCTACGGAAACCTCTTGTTTAAGTTTGTGTTATATTATGTTTGCTTGCAAAAGATTCTATGCTAAGGGTTGAAACCCTAGGGGTTAGTTTCTAAGTATACTCGACAAGGCATCGCACCTTGCGCCTACGTATCCTCGGGTGTAGAATCAGAGTATGCGTAGTTCTACTAATTAATGAACTTTTGACTATGGTCAAAGTTCAAAGAGGGAAAATGAGTGTGAGCTCATTCTAGAGTTCAAGAACTCTCTAAATCTAAGTTATAATGATCCTAAGTTGAGGTTTATCAAAGGGGAAAGTAAGCATTCATTAGGATGAATATCACATAGAGTTTAGGAACTCTAACTTATTGCTAGTCATGATTTCATGGCTCTCATGAGGCCAAGAAATGAGGGTCAGCTCTTATGAGGCTGCTAAGGTAAGATGGGGGCTATGACTTAGGAGTCCACATAGATCACCTTCCTTTGGAATGGGGGAAAAAGAAAAACAACCGTAAATAGTCAATGCTTAATCGAAAATTAGTAATAAAAAATTAATCAATGCCACACCCAAGTACTGAACAGTCATCAACCCAAATTTCAAGAAAAGGAACAACTAAACAAAAATTTAATCAAAAGGGTTAAGGATTAATCAAATGTAGACAAAACTAAAGTGAATAATTAAACAAAAATTTAGCTAAAGTTCAAATTAATCTAAAACCTAATTAGAATTAAAAATAGTCTAAAATTTGATAACCCCTTATAAAAACTAATTTTAAAGGATAGTATGTAATTCAAAAACTAATTGAACAAATAAATTGATTATGAAAACAAATGAACTAAAACCACAAGATTAGTTGAGGTCATTAAGGGGTGGTCTCAAAAAAATAGTGTGATAAAAATAAGAAAAATATAATGGGTCGGGCCTAATCCCTAGAATCAGAATAAACAATATGAAACAATCAAAAGAAAATTAAAAAACATAAGTCTAGGCATGAGGAACTACCGTCTCCCTTTTTCTCTCTGAAATTTCCTCCACTTCCCTCAATCAATCGTCTCCCTCTCTCGATGGCTTTCTCCTATTTCCGCTCAACTTCATCGCCGGAAAAAAACGAAGGGTCTCGCCGCGGCAGCCACGCTTGTAGGATCTAACTTCTTGATCGTCTCGCTCTCTTCCGCACTCTTCTTCGCGAACTCAGTCTCTCTCGTAACCGGTTTGTTTTTCACCGCAAATGGCTTCGATCCGCTTCGTTTTAGGTTTGTATATGAGTTCGGGTTATCTCAAAACTTTCTCTTCTTCCCAAATCTCTCTATTTTGTGATTTCACCGTGAACCGGGTTATGGTTTAGTTTGAGGCTGTGAAAAATTTTTGAAGGGTTGTTGCGTTGGTTGATTCGCAGGTGAGGGAATGTTAATAAGTTGGAGGTGATTCACGGTTTGGTGATGGTGGTTTATCCGGTTGAGGAGCGGGTGTGTTTTAGAAGATAATTTGAAGAGGTGATTTAGGGATGGCAGCAAGGTTTTCACGGTGGCGAATGGAAATTGAAAGGGATATGGGTGGCGATTTGATAGTGGTGGTTTTACCGATGATGGTGAAGTGGATTGAAGAATCGGGTTTGAGTGTGTCGATTTAAATACGTTTTGGGTTCATGTTCAGGCTCAAAAACTTTTCCATCCTCTTCATCTCTGGTTCTGAGATTTTGTTGTTTGAAGAGGATTTCTAAAGGTTGATGAAAGAGGGAATCATCTCAAGAAGATCGGTTTTTTTTACGAAGGTTGCGTGAATGAAACAGGACGGTGCATTTGATGGAAAATAGATAAAGGTAACATTGATTTTGAAAGTGGTTGTTTTGTAACAGTGGTTGAGGAAAAGGGTCTTTGTGTTAGCGTAAGTGAGGGAGGAGGAAGATTGAGTCGGAGCCTCTCCGCAGTGAGTTTGATCTTTTATGAACAGAGAGTTATGAGGTCTGCACACTTGAGATTTATTGAAGAGGTTTGATTATTGTTTTGCGAGGGAATGAAGAAGTTCATGAAAGGTTGATGGGATTTTTTATTTTGCATACCCCTGTGTTCAGGTTTTTTCTCCCCATCTCTTAATCTCTTTGAATTTTCCTTGCTGTGAATTTCAAAGTTTTTCACTATGTTGTTGTTTTTGTAGATGGAGGAAGGTTTATGTGGAATCAGTTGTTGAAATCCCCGTAAGACTGTGAGGTTCCTCCTTTTTTATGCATAAACCTAAGGTAAGCTTTTTTAAAAAAAAACTACCGTTATGGCTTGTGAGATTTGAAAAATAGAGTTGTTCTGATATTGTTCTTCCAAAACCTCCTCTCCTTTTGAACTTTGTTGAGAGTAACCTGAAGCTTTTCAGTTTCTGTCATGAAGTACATGACAGATTCCCTCGGCGGAAGAATTTCGTAACGAGGATAAGGCATTTTTAGCTTGAGAGCTCTAGTTTGCACCCAATGGAGATAAGGCTCCACCGAGACATATTCTGGTTTTCCCAGAGACTCTCGTCCTTTCTTATGAACATGCTTCCAAGCGTGCACTATTTCCATCTTTAGTGCTCTGTCATTTTCCCCTTCTTTGAAGAAAATACCTTCCAGATGAACACCCAGCGGGATGTGTCTCATCGGGTATCCAAATTGACGGCGAACCAATACCGGGTGGTAGTTGATTCCTCCTTTAGTTCCTATAAGGGGTACGTTGGGGAAGTTTCTGCAACGATCAATGATTATGATTCCCTCATAAATCCTATTACACCAATCTATATCAGAGTTGGTAAGAGACATGATCTTCTGCGACCAACGTAAGGCACTCTTGCAATCCCAAAAAGCAGCAGACTTGGGCAAGTGAGAGATAAACCATTTGTAAAGCAAAGGTACATAGCATGTGATCTCCCCTCCGCTGTACAAATTTCCCAGGTGTACAGAATGATACGCATCTGCGAGCAAAGTCGGCACAGGGTTTCCAATGAGAAAAACCTTAATAGCGTTAATATCAACGAAGTTATTGATGTTGGGAAACAAAAATAACCCGTAGGTAAGCAAGACAAAGATGCTTTCAAAAGCAGTCACGTTTCCATTACTGGCGAAATACAGGGCCTTCTTTGTCAAGAACTGGGCTGGCAAACCTTGGATGCCACCTTTATCGGTTAGGTGAGTCCTAACTTCAGACTCGTCCAAATGAATTGCTCTTGCAATAGTCTGATTCTTTGGAATTTCTTCCAGTCCAGAAAATGGAGCTCGATCTGTGATGTGTAGATCGATCAGGTGAGAATACTCCTCCAGCGTTGGTGCAAGCTGGTAATCCGGGAATGTGAAACAGTGATAAACCGGATCATAAAACTGAATGAGCGCATCCATGATTCCCTCAATCACATGGACTCTTAATAGTGGTAGCAAACCTCCGTGCTTGGCTCTAAAAGCCTCTTGGTTAGTGATCATCCTCGCTAACCTTCTCAAATCCTCTAGCTTTGGAACCTTGAAGGTATACTGGTGAGTTCTCCTTCTACCGAAATCCATTAGTGCAATCCTTTTCTCTGATATTTGCAATCACAATCTTAGTTTATTTTGAAAGAACAGAGAGACTAGAAGAGAAGATTTTTTGATAGAAAATGGGTTCCCCGGCGGAAGCCCCAATCTGTGGTATTCTCATAAGAGAAGAAAAGGAAAAGAAAAACAGAGAAAATCCCCACGGTGGGCGCCGTTTTTACTGTAGCGAGCGATTTTGGACGCGGTTCTTAAGCGCTGGTCACTCTCTGCGGTTTGAGCTTAAACTACCGGTCGATTCATTTTTTATCCTATTGAAGTTGATGAAGAAAGGGAAATAGATGTCCCCAATTAACCCTGCTTTGCATACTGAGTTTAAACAGCGGTCTGTTAGGTTACGGATGCTATCAATGTGGGGGGGCCTTTGTACTGGTTATTTGTATTTTTGCCAATACGGTTTTCTTTCTAGACAGAAGGTTTCTGGCGGGGAACAAGGATTAGGATGTTAGGACTGATGCTTTTGAATTACTGCTTTTGATATGGGATTTTGGGTTTTTGTTTAGTGTGCTCGCTAAGATTTTTCTTTCAATCTTATGCCTACGTATTCCCGTTTACCGAAACAGGGAAATCAGAGTGTTCGTAGTTCCTCCTATTCTATGGGAGGAAATGGTTGTTTTGGTGTCTTGTTCAAAGCCCAAGACGTGAAGCGAAAGGTGATTTGTATCTTGTTCGAAGCCCAAGATGTGAAGCTGAAAAGTCTCGACTTTAGAGAGAATTTGTCATCTCTAAAGGGGGGTTTGTTTGTTTGTAAGGGAGAATTACTTTAACCGGGATGTGTGAATCCTAGCAATGCCATAATTTCCTTAGAAGGGGTTTTTTCAACCTGAAGGAGAAGACTTTAACTCAGTGTAGAGCAATGCCATCTTTCCTTAGGAATTTCTCATGCTAAAGGAGGGACAGTGGCATGGATATAGATGATCCAGAGGCTTGCCGCTTACAGCAATTAGATGAAAGAAGTTGTTGATGTTTGTGTACTGTGAACGAGGCACATCTTTGATGCTAAAAGGTTAATTGGATTAACCAGTGGTTTTCTTATACAAAGCCTAAGAGGAGGCTAGTATGTGTCTCGTACAAAACCCGAGAGAGAGGCTAAAAGGTTATGACTCAACGATGGAATCTTTTGGTATCTCGTATGAAGCCCGAGATGGAGTCTATTGTTTGTTTGGCTCAATAAGAACCTTTTTGTATCTCGTATAAAGCCTGAGATGGAGGCGAAAGAGTGATCGACTCGACGAGGGAGTCTCTTATGTGTCTCGTACAAAGCCCGAGAAAGAGGCTAAACGTTGATTGACTCCGCTGGGGAGAATCATTGTATAAAGCCCAAGAGGAGGCTATGGTTACTGTTTCAGTTGAGTGACAGGTCCAGTATACTGATTTTAAAAGAGAAAATCAGTTCTTATATGAGCAATACTGTACTCGTGGATTTGATTCGAGGGTCAGGGATATTTCCTGTTCTTTAAGGAAGCGGGAAATCCGAAAGGGTATTGAGACTATCCGAGTCTACGGGTTTCCTTCCTATTTAACGAAAGGGTCACTTGAGAATGTCTTTGAGACTCAAGGAGATTAGACTGTCCAAGTCTAGAGTTTCATCTTTTGTACTATGTTTTGAGAAACAGTAGAAGACTCTATGAAAGGACTGTTCTATGAGGATGACTAAGTTCTGTTCCTATACCTCTAGGAGGTCGTCGGGACAATTTGTACGAAACCCAAGAGGAGGCTGAAAACTTTTAAGAAGCCGATGGGTCCTTGTACGAAGCCCAAGAGAAGGTTATCATTCCCGGAGGAAGAGATCATTATACGAAGCCTAAGAGGAGGCTGTGGATACTTCTAAGAAGCCGTAGGGTCCTTGTACTAAGCCCAAGAGGAGGCGGGGTTGCTTTTAGGAAGCCTTTGGGTCCTTGTACGATGCCCAAGAGGAGGCCGATGCTTTTAAGAAGCCCGTGGGTCCCCAAACCCCGAGAAATTCAAGGCAATGCTATTCACCGAGAATAGATCAAAGTCAGGAAAGTTCGAGAATTTGGAAGAAACTCAAAGATGCCATTCACGGAGAAGACATTCATCTCTGGGAGTAGAGTTTCTTGATAATTCCTAATGAGGACAGCCGAAGAGAAGACTGTATCTGGTGATCCTATTGGGGATCTAGTTCAGTCTATTTCTAAGAGTGAACGAAACGGCGTCACCTAGTTCTAGACGTAGTTGCCGGGGAAACTCGAAATATCTATACTATTATTACACAGTTGATATGAGTTTATGAAAGAAGACTTACAGTGAAACAGCCCTACAATACAGTTTATATGTATATGAAAGCGGTAAATGAAAGCAATAACCACTTACTCGGTTGTAGAGCTTCCATGCTGTTTGGTTAGTTGTTCAACAAAGAAAGATTGAAAACAATAGTATATTCAAAATCAAAGGAGAAAGTGCTTTGAAAAAGAAAGTTTTAGGGCTTACAGCTCAAGGAGAGGCCCAGGGTTTTATCAGTGAGCGCACTGTTGAATTTGTACAGATGGACTTATACAAGTGATTGTGGCCCAAAATGTTTTCTGTACAAAGGGATGTGTCTTACACTCTCTCAAGAGGCCCAAAATGTTTAAAGAAAAAGAGTGGGGCTTATAACACGAGGGTAGGCCAAGTTGACTTTTCCGTTTGAAATGGCGATCGCGCCGAGGTTTTCTTTTAACGCAGAGGGACTTATACAATAAGTGAGGCCCAAATGATTTTGGTTAAAAGGGGGTTGGGTCTTACGCTCTATTAGAGGCCCAAAAGGTTTTGAATGGGTCTTATAGCTCGAGGAGAGGCCCAGAAGGTTATTTTTCAAAAGGCGACGATCGCGCCGTTTGTTTTTGACGGTATCGGGACTTATACAATACACTGAGGCCCAAAATGTTTTGGTCAAGAAAGGATTGGGTCTTACACTCTATTAGAGGCCCAAAGTGTTTTGAAAATGATTTATGAGGGTTGAATTAATCCAAAAACCCTAATTTGTTTTCAAAAATGTATTTAATTGAATAAAAATTCAATTAAAATGATCAAAATTGTTTGACATGTGAAAAACAAATTGTGATCTTGGATTAATGCTTCAAAAATTAAGTATTGACCTACAAAATAATTAGAAAGCATTAAAAGTTGCAAAATCAATGTAGAAAAAAATATTTAATATGTCAAAAACAATTAAAATATTAATTCTTTGCAAAAATATCAATTATATGAAATAAATAATGTTTTTGGGATTTTTTGATAAAATAAAATATTTTAACATTTTTGTGAATTATTAAAAATGGAATCAACTCAAAATCATTAAAACTCAGAGAGAAATTAATTTTTGAATCAATTAAACAAAATCACAAAATTCAAATATTTGAATTTGTGAAAAAGGCGCCAAGAACACAAGCAAGAACACGCGCGTTTTTCTGGGTTTGGCTGATTTGCGTTTTCCATCCAATCTCACTGAATACGTAATCATATCATGCAATCCACATATCATCATGCTCGTCTCAACCTCACGATGATGTTTATAACACTTAATTTCATTTAAATTAAACATAAAACATGAAATCACGAAGAAACCTCAAGAACCCTAATTTCTGCATGAAGGCTAGGATTTTTGATACACGATTCAAACAATGCAATTAATTGAGGGAAAACATTCCATGCATGATTATGAACATATGGCCAAATTATTGTGCGAGGAAATATGCATAGATTGAGAGATGACCAAGTATATGCTTACCTCCAAGCCGTGACAGCAAGTGCAATGTGATTTTTGATTTGGAGGTGTTACAGATGAGTGGTGATGATCTGAACAGCTTCCCTACACCCTATGGAGTGTGTTTTAATGGTTGGAGTTGATTGAAATTGGCTGGATCAATTTGTGGTACCTCAACTGCAACTTGATTGAAAATTTGAGCAACCAGCTGGTGATTTTGTGAAATTGGTGTTTCAGAAGTGATCTAAGTGTTTGATCAGCTCATATGTGATGTATATGAGGTGTGTGAGTGATTGGTTTGATTGGAATTGCTCTCAAACTCAAAACCCGATAGCTACCTTGCTAAGAAAGGCATTTTTGCCAAGAGAAAGAGATTTTGAGAAAAGCATCTGTTAGATGGCTTTGGTGTACTCAAACTGATCACAATTGAGCTCTATTTATAGTAGAGCAAGTTTGTTTTGCAAGGAATAGTGAATGGCAGCTGGTAAGTAGGTTTGGCCAATGTTGGCAAATGAAAATCCAAGTCTCCTCTAGCCATTGATTAGAGGTTAGGGCACAGAGCTTTGGTTACCTTGGTCTTGGATAAGTCTTGACTGATTTCAGATGAGAATGGCTCAGTCCATGCCACCTTGATGCTTCCATTGAATGCTTCAATCCAAATTTGGAGTCTTGTCCCTATTTTGGCCATTCTAGGTTCAACATGCTATTTCTTGTTCCATGGACTTTGGAGGCTTGGCTCAGTGATTGTCCCCTTTAGATTCAATCCTCTGATGTGTCCAAGTGGATAGGAGTATTTGAATTTGGCTGATTTTGGCAAATCGAGCCAAAATGCAAAATCTGCCTTGCCTTTGACAGATTTCAGCAAGGCAACTTGACAATGTCATATCTCATGGGGTAAGTTGAATTTGGCAATGTTCTTGGCCACTTTGGAAAGCCCTTACATGATATAACAACTGTTTAAACAAGTTTGGTTTTGATCTCTTTTGATTCCAAGTGAAAAATCCTTCTACATTTGGCAAAAAGTGAAGCAAAATCTGACTTAGTGAAATTTTCACTAAGTGTTGGAACAAAGTGTGATTTCTTGATTTTGATCACTCCATAACTCAAAATCCTTAATGAATTGGACTTAGGTCTAGTTGAAGTTTTTGTAGAGGGTAATGAGGGCTACAAATCCATCTTTGGATGAGAAAAAATGGCCATGTGGTTTAGGAGTTATGACCCTCCAAAGTTAGTGTATTAGTGGTACTTTTTCCATAACTTAGAAAAATTTCTAAGTTTTATGGTTACCCCTTTTACAAGTTATCCCACTTTCTTTGGTTTTTCTTGATGAATGATGACTCAAATCATACATTAACATCATTTTAGGGTTAAAAATCCATTTTGGTGAAAAATATCAAAAAGTCAAAGTTGACTTTTGTGCATAGTTGACTTTTTATCAGATGAATTCCAAACTGTGCAATTCTTCAGGAAATCATGTCCTTGACCTAAATCAAACTTGATGAACATGTTCCATGGGTGTCATAGGGTATATTGAGGCATGTCCTAGGGTTTGGGAGCATGTCCTGGTCAAAAGTCAAAGTTACAGTTGACTTTCCTCGCGAAACCCTAATTGTGGTGCAGATGAAAATGAGACTTGTTGCTCAAGCTTCTTGGATTAATCCATTGATCCAAATAGATCAACATAGTATATTAAAGACCCTCAAATCATGTCTTGAGGTCTTGGCTCTTGATTTGTCCCAAAAGTCAACTTAGGGGTGAATTAGGTCAAGAAACCCTAATTCCTGATTTTTGATGTATGCATCCCCTGAGGTCAAATTGACTTGATGCTTGGGTCCATGAGGTTCCATGGAGTATATTAGGTTATGTTTTGGATCATTGGCTTGTTCCCAGATGAAAAATTTCCATCTGGAGGCCCTGGTCGACCAAAACCCTAATTTGGTGACACTGTCAATCTTGAGACTAAATCCACCTAGAAGGGAGCAACCTTGTGCTTAATCCTTGAAGTGGGAGTCCTTTTGATCCTTTGTGGATGTTTGAGAGGCTAGACAAGTTAAAGATCATGTCATTCCTTGATTGATCCTTTGTCTAAGGCTCTGAGAGGCCTTAAAACCCTAATTTTAATTGTAGTGAATGCTCAACAACCCTTGAGGCATTTGGTGAGGCATGATGGTTCATCCATATTGTGATGATGATTTGCACAATGATGGGAAATCTTAGTGGTCAAAATTTGGGGTATGACAAATGCCCCTATTTAATCTTCTTGGACCCGAAGGTGTGAATGACGAAGGTATTCGGGCATTCGGGGTACAAGAGGATTAAATATCGGAATACCCGAAATTTTGATGGTGGTTATGAATGGTAGCTTACGCATTCATCTTCTTTAGCTAAGCGATGTTGCTTAGAAGAGGTAAACTTCCCCTCGATCCTGGTTGTCTACCACGGAACTGGTCTAAGTTGCTGAAATGAACTTCGCCTCGATCCTGGTTTCCTACCAAGGAACTGGTCTTAGTTTCTGATTTAAACTTCCCCTCGATCCTGGTTTCCTACCAAGGAACTGGTCTTAGTTTCTGATTTAAACTTCCCCTCGGTCCTGGTTTCCTACCAAGGAACTGGTCTTAGTTTCTTTTTTCAATAAATTTTTCTGACAAGGGACACTATTCGTAGCGGCTTCCCTTCAAACTTCTCGCCGAATTTTCCTGGGGAGATGCCATTTGAGTGGAAAAAGTTTTGATGTCAGACTTGCTGGGGAACCCAGTCGTCTGAGTTGTAGAGGTGCACAAACTTCTCTGTTGGAGACGTCATTTATCGATTCTACTGGGGAAAGCGAGTATCTTGAGAGACTGTTTCCACTTGGGGATATTATATCATACTTTTCTCGGGATCTTCCCGAAGAAATGCCATATGATGCGACTCAATTTTGAGGTGCCGATGACCTTTTCATCAGCAGTTTTTCAGAGAAACACTGCTGTACTGCCGAATCTTTGCTTAAGAGGCTTTCTCTGGGGATTTTCTTTAATCTGGGAAAGCAAGGATATCATCTTCAATGGCGAAGAGTGACATCTGTTGAAGGTTCTTTGGCCTTTCAGAGGTTCAAGTTATCAAAGTGGTCTAGTGCCGACTCTGATCTAGAGAGATTGCTTAGATGATTCTCTTCCCAATGAGGAAAGGTCTGACAACTCGATTGAGAGGATTTTTATCACTAGGGGATAAGACCGACTAGAGTGATAGCGATGCAATATGAAATGTAAATGCAAATCAATAATGCATGATGTATGTATGTATATGCTGACAAAACTGACGCAACACACAAACTAAAAGATGAACATGACTGGATACTCGGCCATCGCGGGGCATATAGAGATATCACTGGTTCAAGATAGCAATTCCACCTTGCTTAGGAGAGATAATCCCTGCGGGGAATACCGTTGATCGGGCTTAAGAGATGAGAACTCGGCTGAGGCGTGTCAGACGAAACAAGGTCTCTGACACAGTTGATCCCTTCATTCAGGCGAACTGGTTTAGAAGGAGCACTTTGATTCTGCACTTTGAAGTTTGCTTACTTCTGGAGAAGCGGTTGATGTTCTTTCAATGTTCAACAGTCAAAAGAAATTGCCATCTTTATTTTAAAGCAGAAGAAGTTTTAACAAGTAAATACATTTTTGTTTTATTTCAAGAATCGTTAATCATGTTAAAAAACGTCATTCTGTAAAGCTAAAACAAATAAGAAATACAAACAAAAGCACAAGGGCTCAAATTTTATTGATAGGATAGAGATCAGCCAAACGCGTGATTCCACAGAGTATATACAAAGTTAGAAAATGGTAATTTACAGGGAAAATGGCTACGTTGAAACATAACGACCACTATCCTTCCACCAACTTTGAATTCGGGGCATCCTGAGCTTCTGTCGAAGATGACCTTGACTGGAGTTTTCTTCCGATGATGTAACTGCTGCTGTTGAGGGACTTGCCTCTGTTGAACATAGTTACTTGCCATTATCCCTAATTTTTGCCTGGATTGTACTATGAGATTCCCAATCCACCAGGATGATTTTTTATATGTCTCTAACTTTTTCCTGGACCGCCCTTTCGGGTTTTCAATCCACCGAGGCATTTTTTTTTTACTGTAGGCGAAGTATTTCTTGAATACATCAACATTCGTGGGATAGGTAAATTCCTCTCCGTCCATGGTTGCAAGTCTCAAGGCGCCGCCTGAGAAAGCTTTCGTGACCACATAAGGGCCATCATAATTCGGAGTCCACTTGCCCCGGGAATCAGTGAGAAATGATTGTATCTTCTTGAGCACGAGGTCTCCTTTTCTGAAGACACGAGGTCGGACCTTTTTGTCAAACGCCCTCTTCATTCTCTGTTGATACAACTGACCGTGGCATAGTGCCGTTATTCTCTTTTCTTTGATTAGATTCAGTTCGTCATGTCGGCTTTGACACCATTCAGCTTCGGTGAGCTTAGCTTCCATCAATACCCTGATTGACGGGATCTCTACTTCTATGGGGAGAACTTCCTCCATGCCATACACTAGAGAGAAAGGGGTTGCCCCTGTTGAAGTACGGACAGATGTGCGATAACCATGAAGAGCAAAGGGTAGCATCTCGTGCCAGTCTTTGTAGGTTACAACCATCTTTTGAACAATCTTCTTGATGTTCTTGTTAGCCGCTTCTACCGCCCCGTTCATCTTGGGTCGGTAGGGAGATGAGTTATGATGTTCGATCTTGAACTCTGCGCACAACTCTTTCGTCATCCTATTGTTCAAGTTAGATCCATTGTCAGTAATGATCTCGCTTGGAACACCATAACGGCAGATGATATTGTTTTTGATAAATCGGACCACCACTTATCGGGTTACATTGGCGAATGACGCTGCTTCGACCCACTTGGTGAAGTAATCAATGGCTACCAGGATGAACCGATGTCCGTTTAAAGCCTTAGGTTCAATCAAACCAATCATGTCGATTCCCCATATGGAAAAAGGCCACGGGGAAGAAAGAACTTTGAGATGTGATGGCGGTACATGAATTTTGTCGGAGTATATCTGACACTTGTGACACCTCCTCATGCACTTGTAGCAGTCGGATTCCATGGTCAACCAGTAGTACCCTGCTCTTAGAATTTTCCTCGCCATTGTGTGTCCGTTGGCATGAGTGCCAAAGGATCCTTCATGAATTTCTTTCATCAGCATTTCTGCTTCTGGTCTGTCTACGCATCGGAGCAAGACCATGTCAAAATTTCTCTCATAGAGAGTGTCACCGCTCAGGAAGAAGTTTCTAGCCAATCTTCTGAGGGTCTTTCTGTCCTTTCTGAGTGCCCCAGATGGGTACTCTTGTTTCTGAAGGAAGCATTTGATATCGTGATACCAAGGTTTGTCGTCTATGATTGCTTCAATCGTGAAGACGTAAGCGGGCCGTTCAAGGCGCATTATGTCGATCTTAGGTATGTCATTCCATTGACCTACACTAATCATGGAAGAGATAGTGGCTAAAGCATCAGCCATGTGGTTCTCATCATGAGGGATATGATGAAACTCAACTCTGTCGAAGAAAGGTAGCAACCTTCTTGCGTAGTCTTTGTAAGGAATCAATCCTGATTGGTATGTGTTCCAATCTCCTTTTATCTGATTGATAACCAGGGCTGAGTCGCCGTATACGTCCAAGTTTTTGATCCTTAAATCAATCGCTTCCTCGAGACCCATGATACATGCTTCGTATTCGGCCTCGTTGTTCGTACATTTGAACGTAAGTCGAGCGGTGAAAGGAATGTGGGTACCCTGAGGGGTAACAATGATTGGCCCAATTCCGTTTCCATAATGATTAACTGCTCCGTCAAAGATAAGTCCCCATTGGGAACCTGGTTCTGGCCCTTCACTGGGTAGCGGTTCATCGCAATCTTTCATCTTTAGATACATGACATCTTCGTCTGGGAAGTCAAACCCGATTGATTCTTGAGCGTCAATCGGTTGATAAGCCAAATGATCGGCTAAAATACTTCCCTTAACGGCTTTCTGAGCGTGATACTCTTTGTCATATTCTGATAATAACATCTGCCAACGGGTAATCCTTCCCGTGAGAGCAGGTTTTTCAAATACATACTTGATTGGATCCATTTCTGAGACCAACCAAGTAGTGTGGCGAATCATGTACTGGCGAAGACGTTTGGCTGCCCAAGCCAAAGCACAGCAAGTTTTCTCGAGCATCGTGTACCGAGTCTCGCAGTCGGTGAACTTCTTGCTCAAATAGTATATGGCAGACTCTTTTCTTTTGGTTTCGTCTTGTTGGCCAAGTACACATCCCATTGAGTCCTCTAGGACTGTGAGGTAAATGATCAGTGGACTTCCTTCCACTGGAGGTGATAGAATCGGAGGATTCAACAGGTATTCCTTAATACTGTCGAAGGCGGTTTGGCAATCTTCTGACCAAATGCAATCCTGGTTCTTTTTTAGTAATTTGAAGATCGTCGCGTATGTCGCGGTCATAAGGAATATGAATCTGGAGATGTAGTTCAAACGTCCCAGGAATCCTCTGACTTGTTTTTCAGTTTTCGGAGAAGGCATTTCTTGAATGGCCTTGACCTTGTTAGGATCAACCTCAATTCCTTTCTGGCTGACGATGAACCCTAGTAGTTTCCCTGAACGGACACCGAAGGTGCACTTGTTGGGATTCAAGCGGAGCTTGAATTTTCTCAAACGTTCGAACAATTTTGACAGATGTTCAACGTGCTCACTCTCTGTTTTTGATTTTGCAATCATATCATCGACATATACCTCGATTTCTTTGTGTATCATGTCATGAAATAGAGTAGTTATGGCCCTTTGATAGGTTGCCCCGGCGTTCTTCAAACCGAACGGCATTACCTTGTAACAAAAAGTACCCCATGGGGTAATGAACGAAGTTTTCTCCATGTCTTTCGGCGCCATTTTGATCTGGTTATAGCCCAAAAATCCATCCATGAAGGAGAATACTTTAAACTTTGTTGTGCTGCCAACCAACATGTCAATGTGTGGTAAAGGAAAGTCGTCCTTCGGACTAGCCTTATTCAGATCTCGGTAATCAACACACATTTTGACCTTTCTGTCCTTTTTGGGAATGGGTACGATGTTGGCTAACCATTGAGGATATTCAGCTGTGGCGAGGAAACCCGCGTCAATCTGTTTCTGTACCTCCTCTTTTTGATGGCCATGTCCGGGTGAGTCCGTCTCAACCTTTGCTTTACTGGCGAACATTCCGATCTCAACGGTAAATGATGTTCCACGATGTTGGTATCCAACCCTGGCATATCCTGATAGGACCAAGCGAATACATCGGGGAATTCTTTGAGAAGCTTTATCAAACTCTTTCTGGCAGTTGGGCTGAGCAGTGCCCCAATCCTGATTTCTTTTCTCTCTTGCTCTGAACCCAAGTTTACCGTTTCCAACGGTTCTTTGTGAGGTTCAAGGGACCTTTCCTCTCGTCTGAGTAGTCAAGAGATCTCTTTTGGAATTTCGTTGTCATTTTCTTCTTCAGCCCCAAATACCGGGAACTCAAAGTCGGGAGAAGGCATCGGATCGTATGTTTCAACGGGGTGTAAAACAAGCAATCTGCATAACGTGATGATTCGTGTTTAGAAGAGATAGAGAAAATGCAAGTGTGTGAAGTGTATTTATTTTACTGCTTGTTTTTATTTTTGAATTGTTTTTTAGGATTACCATTTTCTGAAAAAGCAAAAAGAGAAAACAGCAATTAATGCAGAAATTACAGAACGACGTTATTTTATTAATGAACAAGTCGAATCTTGAAACTACAACCCTATAAAACAAAACTCTGTCACTTTGGGCAAAGCGAAGAGGGAAAATTTACAGAAAGCGAGCCCTATCAAAACATCTATTTCACCTGGGCAGGATGAAAGGTTAAAGATGGCAATTACTTTGACTGGTGAACGACCTTCGGAACATTGACAGCAACCCATTGGCGGCGAACTCCTCGGTGAATCACAAAGTCTGGCACCTTCCTTGATTTGTCTTCAGAAATGACGCTGATTTCTGGTGGAGCGGGATCATTGGAATCTGTCTCCCAGGCAGAATTGTCATAGGAGAATTCCTCTGTCGCATTTTGCATAGTATTTGGGCTCTCAGCTGTATCTCTCCATCCAGTTGGCTGGATATCTTCGAGCCTGATACGAGAGCATTCGGGAGAGGTGTACTTGACCATATAGTCGTATTTTCCACTTGGTTCTCCCAGAGTGTCCCATACTTCTTTGGAACTGGAGGAGTCATCTCTCTCGATGATGTTGACCTCAGGAAAAGCATAGTTGATGAATTCAAGTCCTGCAAACGTTGCGAATTCATCTTCATGTTGAGTAGTTTCTGACTGACCTGAGTGTTGATCCCATGACATGGTGGGGACACAGGTATTTTGTTCAATGATGCTCAGCTGAGTTTCATTACTCGACTGACTTTCTTGGCCCAAGTTTCCTGGGTAAGGTTGCCACATTGGTAGACCATCCATTGGGCCATAGTAGGCGTAGTCAAAATTGTCTATCATCGGAGTGTCTTCCTCTAATGAATTTGGCGGAGCACGACATCCTTCTGGATCACAATCTCCATAGATCATTTCGACATCTGATCTTGGTATAAATCTCGGACTTTCTGTAGGAAAGCAAAAAGGCATAGGCACCTCTTCCTGAGACATATAACCGTCCTTGTTAAGGTAGGACTTCCATTCTTCATCTGTGTCAGAGGGATCTTCCTCATTGATAGCATGCATTGCTTGAGACACTGGGTGAAGGAACCCTCCACTGTGGAATAAGTTTTGAAGGGGATGAAGACTTTCATCGCTGGCAGCTGTCCGGGTACAGGTTGCAGAAAAACCAAGACCCTTCTTTGTTTTATTGTCAGTGGGAATGACAAGTTGTCCCCATCCTGTCGTATCGGTACTCTCGACCGTTTTAATAGCATCTTTGTATGAGGAAATCGAGGTTCCTCCTCTGAATTGATTGTTCTCGCTTACCGACAGTGCTTAGAACTGCATTCCAATAACCTCCCCGGGTTCTATACCAGTAGATGATGACAAGTTGCTTACAAGCAAGGCTTGTTCCCCACAAACCGTGACAAGTTGATCATTCTTGACAAACTTTAGCTTTTGGTGGAGGGTCGAGGTGACCGCTCCAGCCTGGTGTATCCAAGGTCTTCCTAATAAACAACTATATATTGCTCGGATTTCCATGACTTGGAAAGTGACTTGGAAAGTATGAGGACCGATAGTTATGGGAAGATCAACTTCGCCGATAACTGTTTTTCTGGATCCGTCGAACGCTTTGACGACGACCTCGCTGATTCTCATCGGGGGTCCTTTGAATGATAATTGCATCAAAGTGGACTTCGGCATAACATTCAGGGCTGACCCTGTGTCTACCAGTACGCTGGCTAAAGCATCGTCCTGGCAGTTAACTGTAATGTTGAGCACCATGTTATGACGGCGACCCTCCTCAGGTAATTCTTCATCACTAAATCCCAAATTGTTGCAGGAAGTGATGTTAGAGACAATGCTATCAAACTGTCTGATTGTTACATCCTGTTCCACAAAGGCTTGCTCCAAGACTTTCTGTAGAGTCTCCATGTGGGCTTCTGAACTGAGTAACAGTGATAATACCGAGATCTTTGAAGGAGTTTGTAACAGCTGATCAATAATGTTATATTCGCTCCTTTGGATGAGCTTCAGCATCTCATCATCGTTTTTCGATAGGTCGGGATTATTGGATTGACCGACTGGTGGATCGGGAGCTTGCCTGAAGTTCCTTTTCCTTGTTAAGTTCTCTAACTCCTCGGTTGAAGATTCGACCGCTCTGTGTTACTCGACTGACGTCTGCAATATTCACGACGGAGGGTAATGGAATTTCCTTTCCATTCTCAATTGTTGTTGCACCATATTTGTAAGGGATTGCCTTAGCTGATTCATACGGTAGCAGTCCTGGTAGATAGATGACTACAGGAGCCTTCTAATTTTTCTGACCATCATAAGTGATCTCAATTCGTTCCCGGTTGGGAACCTCAGATTCGTCAAGCAGAGGAATAATGGCAAAAACATCCCTGGTCCTGTGATGACCAGAGATCGTGACAACATCCTCAACTTGCCCGACAAGGTAGTTCGGCGTCCAGTTGATGGGTCCAGAACCCGAGTAGGGACGAATTTCTTCACAATCGACCTGACCCTGAAGAGTTGCTCTCCCAAGGTAACACCCTTGGTTACTTTCCGAACAGACGCTACAACTGTCATAGTTGTGTGGTGGTACCTGGCCACGCCCACTTTGAATACAATGTATCCTCACTAGGTTAGCTTCCACTGATCGGACATCCTGACTCTGACGCCGAGTGGGGTTTCTATTACTGATACTAATCTGCTGAGTATCTTCATCCGTGTATATTGGCATCCACCAATGATTTAACAAGTGCTGAAGTGCTTCCTGGACAAGGGTACAACCTCGATCATTTTCGCAACCCGCTTTACAGCTTTGATAGTCATGTGATATTAAGAATCCGAGTCGGACCTGCTCAGCATGTAACTCTACCAGGTTGGTATTCATTACCCGAATATCGAAGATCTAAACCATATTGATTTGATAGGGATTCCTATCATGGTAGTCTTGGATCCATCCAAGATCCATCTGACGCTGGAGGGCCTCTTGTACAAAAGAGCATCCCTGTTTATTTACCGAGCAAATCAGACAAGAACCGTAATCATGCCGCGGCAGATCATGATACTGGCTTTGCCTTGAGTGCATTGCCACCAAGTTGACATTCATTGTACGGATGTCGTGGTTCTGAATGACGTTAGAATTCGTGTAAACCATATTAACTCCACGAACTTAGTGCTCTTGGATCCATCCGAGATCCATTTGTTCCTGTAGAGCTGCTTGCACTACAGAATATCCCTGGTTGTCTTTAGAGCAGATATCACACTGATGATAGTTATGAGGTGGTACATGGCCATATCCACTCTGTCTACAATGCATCTTGACCAGATTGGCCCTCAATAAGAGTACATCGTGAATTTGATAGACATTGTTAGACTCTTTCTCGATCAGGTTGACTGCAGCTTTCTCGTGTTGAGGCAATGGGTTCGTAAGAACATTGGGATTCGTATCTTTGAAAGATAAGAGCCCGCTCCTAACAAGTTTTTGCACGTCGGATTTGAAATTGAGACAATTCTCAATGTTATGCCCTAATCCTCCTTGGTGGTAAGGGCATGTCTGATCCACCTTAAACCAAAAAGGCAGATTTTCCGGTACTGTAAAAGGGGACTTAGTCTGGATGTGCCCCTTAGACAGTAGTAACAGAAATAATTCTGTGTACAACATGGGTATAAGATCAAATCCTGGTGTCCGTGTTGTACGGTTGCTGTTATATGGAGGACGAGCCTGCTGAAGAGGCTGTTGTGTCCTTTGCTGATCAGGTTGGCTCTGTGCAACCTGAGGTTGATATGTAGGAATAGGCGCAGGGCTGATAGCAGGAGTTACAGCTGCTACTGGTTGATACCGACGCCTTTGCTTTCTGAGAGAGATGTTCCCAATATCTTGCTCTTTTTTCTTAGGGAGAGTACTACCGTATTTTTTAGTACCGCTCGTCGATCCAGCGTCTTTTACCAAACGTCCTTCTCGGACGGCTTCCTCAAGACGTACACCCATGCCGACCATTTCGGTGAAATCACTGGGCACACTGGCAACCATTCAGTCATAGTAAAATGAGCTTAAGGTCTTTAAGAAGATCTTTGTCATCTCTTTTTCCTCAAGAGGTGGACAAATTTGAGCGGTAATTTCACGCCACCTTTAAGCATACTCCTTAAAGGTTTCCTTGTCCTTTTGCGACATTTATCTGAGTTGATCTCTGTCGGGTGCCATGTCCAAATTGTATTTGTATTGCTGGACGAAGGCAGTACCAAGATCTCTGAATGTGCTAATCGCAGCACGGTTTAAACCCATGTACCATTTGAGTGCGGCACCGATTAAACTCTCCTGGAAGTAGTGAATCAGTAGGTCCTGATTCTCCGTCTGGGCTGACATCCACCGAGCGTACATCACCAGATGGCTTTGAGGGCAAGAGTTACCCTTATATTTTTCAAAGTCGGGCACTTGAAATTTGTGCGGAACTTTCACATTTGGGACCAAGCAGAGGTCTGCGGCGTCCTTTCCAAATAAATCATGACCGCGAATGGCCTGCAGTTCCCTCTGCATTTCCAAGAACTGTTCCTGGAATTCATCCATTCGGTCAAACATAGTTTCCTTCTTACCAGAAGGTGTCTGTGGAATCTGTCCTTCCGGGACAGTGTGCACCATAGGGGGTGGTACCGTGACTACGGCAGTGAGTCTTGGCGTTTCCCGAAGTTTGTAACCTTCAAGAGTTTTCAACATGCCCCTGGCATCTTCGCTTTCCCGAAGTTTGTAACCTTCAGGCCCAGCGACTTCTGTTGTGATTCCCTGATCCTCAGTGATCGGCGGAACATATCCTCCCGGGATATAGTTAACAGGCATGCCCCAAGAACGATCTTTCGGTATCTGATACCTAGAATCATACCTCTCCACTATGGGCGTTGAGGTGATCTCTGAGATCACAGTTCGTTGTAGCTGAGCTTCTGCCATGGCTTGCATGTCGTTACGAAGCTTTCTCATATCCTCTCTCAGAGCGTCGATCTCTTCTTTCAACTCTCTGTTTTCTTCCTCAAGATCATCCATTCTTTTCTGACGATTGGCCCGAGTATTATACGAATGAGACAGTTTGACTCTAGAATCGAGACACAAACGTGAGATTCGTAGGAAAGAAGAATACGCGATGTGAGAATGACGAATGCAATGATTATATTAATTGTTTAATGGTTTAACCAAAATAAACTTCGACAATTAGATTGCAAATATCAAACGGTGGGGAAACCCCTTTTTATTGAAATTCAATGGATTACAGAAATGGAAATACAATAGATTACAAAGTGCAGAAACAGGAAACCTAAACTAATGGGTCCTGAGTCCTCTCTGAATAGAAATTAGGTGTTGATTCCGGTATCTTCCTTTTCTTTGACCGGGGCTCTTGGGCCGTCGTCGGGTTGTCACTCCTTTGCCAGGTGAAAGGAGCGAGCAGATTCCTTTGGTCATCTTGATTATCTACAACATGTTGCTCCAAAATTTCAATCAGAGCATCTTTTTCTTTCAGTAATTGTTGTATTTTGATGCACTCTACGTCGAGGGTGCGGTACTTGTTCTTCCAAGACCTCCTATCCTTTTGAACTTTCTTGAGAGTAACCTGAAGCTTTTCAGTTTCCGTCATGAAGTACATGACAGATTCCCTCGGCGGAAGAATTCCGTAACGAGGATAAGGCATTTTTAGCTTGAGAGCTCTAGTTTGCACCCAATGGAGATAAGGCTCCACCGAGACACATTCTGGTTTTCCCAGAGACTCTCATCCTTTCTTATAAACATGCTTCCAAGCGTGCACTATTTCCATCTTTAGTGCTCTGTCATTTTCCCCTTCTTTGAAGAAAAGACCTTCCAGATGAACACCCAGCGGGATGTGTCTCATCGGGTATCCAAATTGACGGCGAACCAATACCGGGTGGTAGTTGATTCCTCCTTTAGTTCCTATAAGGGGTACGTTGGGGAAGTTTCCGCAACGATCAATTATTCTGATTCCCTCATAAATCCTATTACACCAATCTATATCAGAGTTGGTAAGAGACATGATCTTCTGCGACCAACGTAAGGCACTCTTGCAATCCCAAAAAGCAGCAGACTTGGGCAAGTGAGAGATAAACCATTTGTAAAGCAAAGGTACACAGCATGTGATCTCCCCTCCACTATACAAATTTCCCAGGTGTACAGAATGATACGCATCTGCGAGCAAAGTCGGCACAGGGTTTCCAATGAGAAAAACCTTAATAGCGTTAATATCAACGAAGTTATTGATGTTGGGAAACAAAAATAACCCGTAGGTAAGCAAGACAAAGATGCTTTCAAAAGGAGTCACGTTTCCTATACTGGCGAAATACAGGGCCTTCTTTGTCAAGAACTGGGCTGGCAAACCTTGGATGCCACCCTTATCGGTTAGGTGAGTCCTAACTTCAGACTCGTCCAAATGAATTGCTCTTGCAATAGTTTGATTCTTTGGAATTTCTTCCAGTCCAGAAAATGGAGCTCGATCTGTGATGTGTAGATCGATCAGGTGAGAATACTGCTCCAGCGTTGGTGCAAGCTGGTAATCCGGGAATGTGAAACAGTGATAAACCGGATCATAAAACTGAATGAGCGCATCCATGATTCCCTCAATCACATGGACTCTTAATAGTGGTAGCAAACCTCCGTGCTTGGCTCTAAAAGCCTCTTGGTTAGTGATCATCCTCACTAACCTTCTCAAATCCTCTAGCTTTGGAACCTTGAAGGTATACTGGTGAGTTCTCCTTCTACCGAAATCCATTAGTGCAATCCTTTTCTCTAATATTTGCAATCACAGTCTTAGTTTATTTTGATAGAACAGAGAGACTAGAAGAGAAGATTTTTTGAATGTTTTAATGTTTTATTAAATGAATGCATGAATGCAGCACACAAAAACATAGAAAAAACATGGGGTCAAAGGGTCGTTGTCATGAAGTCAAAGCTCTACCCATCCCCCAAAGGTTTATACTAGGGTGATTTTTGTACCTGTACTCATTATCATCAACTCTTCCCAGGAAAGCAAAACAACAAGCGGATCGCCAGTGAGTTGTAAGGCAATCTTAGAGTAAGTGCCATTCATTGAGAATAGATCACCAGCCTCAAATGAGGGTAGTATCGCGTAACAACTATTTCCGATAGTTTCCGTACTACGAAAGGGTTTGGCTCCTTAGCTTCTCAGACTTAACAACCGGCCCATTGTTTAGGTGAGAAAATGGGTTGCGTTGGTCAGCCTCCACTGAGGTTGATGGTCGACCCCGCCGCCATCACTTATCTTAAGTGTATACTCAATCTTTCCACATACGGCATCACCCGCATTCCCATTAGCAGAAAAATAAACATGTATAGCAATTAGGAAAAGCAGTATATATATTTGTCCTAATCATCCTAGACCTATAAAGCTAAGAATCCTAAGTTCCTGACAGAAAATGGGTTCCCCGGCGGAAGCCCCAATCTGTGGTATTCTCATAAGAGAAGAAAAGGAAAAGAAAAACAGAGAAAAGCCCCACGGTGGGCGCCATTTTTACTGTAGCGAGCGATTTTGGACGCAGTTCTTAAGCGCTGGTCACTCTCTGCGGTTTGAGCTTAAACTACAGGTCGATTCATTTTTTATCCTATTGAAGCTGATGAAGGAAGGGAAATATATGTCTCCAATTAACCCTGCTTTGCATACTGAGTTTAAACAGCGGTCTGTTAGGTTACAGATGCTATCAATATGGGGAGGCCTTTGTACTGGTTATTTGTATTTTCGCCAATACGGTTTTCTTTCTAGACAGAAGGTTTTTGGCGGGGAACAAGGATTAGGATGTTAGGACTGATGCTTTTGAATTACTGCTTTTGATATGGGATTTTGGGTTTTTGTTTAGTGTGCTCGCTAAGATTTTTCTTTCAATCTTATACCTACGTATTCCCGTTTACCGAAACATGGAAATCAGAGTGTTCGTAGTTCCTCCTATTCTATGGGAGGAAATGGTTGTTTTGGTGTCTTGTTCAAAGCCCAAGACGTGAAGCGAAAGGTGATTTGTATCTTGTTCGAAGCCCAAGATGTGAAGCTGAAAAGTCTCGACTTTAGAGAGAATTTGTCATCTCTAAAGGGGGTTTGTCTGTTTGTAAAGGAGAATTACTTTAACCGGGATGTGTGAATCCTAGCAATGCCATAATTTCCTTAGAAGGGGTTTTTTCAACCTGAAGGAGAAGACTTTAACTCAGTGTAGAGCAATGCCATCTTTCCTTAGGAATTTCTCATGCTAAAGGAGGGACAGTGGCATGGATATAGATGATCCAGAGGCTTGCCGCTTACAGCAATTAGATGAAAGAAGTTGTTGATGTTTGTGTACTGTGAACGAGGCACAACTTTGATGCTAAAAGGTTAATTGGATTAACCAGTGGTTTTCTTATACAAAGCCTAAGAGGAGGCTAGTATGGGTCTCGTACAAAGCCCGAGAGAGAGGCTAAAAGGTTGTGACTCAACGATGGAATCTTTTGGTATCTCGTATGAAGCCCGAGATGGAGGCTATTATTTGTTTGGCTCAATAAGAACCTTTTTGTATCTCGTATAAAGCCCGAGATGGAGGCGAAAGAGTGATCGACTCAATGAGGGAGTCTCTTATGTGTCTCGTACAAAGCCCGAGAAAGAGGCTAAACGTTGTTTGACTCCGCTGGGGAGAATCATTGTATAAAGCCCAAGAGGAGGCTATGGTTACTGTTTCAGTTGAGTGACAGGTCCAGTATACTGATTTTAAAAGAGAAAATTAGTTCTTATATGAGCAATACTGTACTCGTGGATTTGATTCTAGGGTCAGGGATATTTCCTGTTCTTTAAGGAAGCGGGAAATCCGAAAGGGTATTGAGACTATCCGGGTCTACGGGTTTCCTTCCTATTTAATGAAATGGTCACTTGAGAATGTCTTTGAGACTCAAGGAGATTAGACTGTCCAAGTCTAGAGTTTCATCTTTTTTACTATGTTTTGAGAAACAGTAGTAGACTCTATGAAAGGACTATTCTATGAGGATGACTAAGTTCTGTTCCTATACCTCTAGGAGGTCGTCGGGACAATTTATACGAAGCCCAAGAGCAGGCTGAAAACTTTTAAGAAGCCGATGGGTCCTTGTACGAAGCCCAAGAGAAGGCTATCATTCCCGGAGGAAGAGATCATTATACGAAGCCTAAGAGGAGGCTGTGGATACTTCTAAGAAGCCGTAGGGTCCTTGTACTAAGCCCAAGAGGAGGCGGGGTTGCTTTTAGGAAGCCTGTGAGTCCTTGTACGATGCCCAAGAGGAGGCCGATGCTTTTAAGAAGCCCGTGGGTCCCCAAACCCTGAAAAATTCAAGGCAATGCTATTCACCGAGAATAGATCAAAGTCAGGAAAGTTCGAGAATTTGGAAGAAACTCAAAGATGCCATTCACGGAGAAGACATTCATCTCTGGGAGTAGAGTTTCTTGACAATTCCTAATGAGGACAGCCGAAGAGAAGACTGTATCTGGTGATCCTATTGGGGATCTAGTTCAGTCTATTTCTAAGAGTGAACGAAACGGCGTCACCTAGTTCTAGACGTAGTTGCCGGGGAAACTCGAAATATCTATACTATTATTACACAATTGATATGAGTTTATGAAAGAAGACTTACAGTGAAATAGCCCCACAATACAGTTTATATGTATATGAAAGCGGTAAATGAAAGCAATAACCACTTACTCGGTTGTAGAGCTTCCATGCTGTTTGGTTAGTTGTTCAACAAAGAAAGATTGAAAACAACAGTATATTCAAAATCAAAGTAGAAAGTGCTTTGAAAATGAAAGTTTTGGGGCTTACAGCTCAAGGAGAGGCCTAGGGTTTTATCAGTGAGCGCACTGTTGAATTTGTACAGATGGACTTATACAAGTGACTGTGGCCCAAAATGTTTTATGTACAAAGGGATGGGTCTTACACTCTCTCAAGAGGCCCAAAATGTTTAAAGAAAAAGAGTGGGGCTTATAACACGAGGGTAGGCCCAGTTGACTTTTTCGTTTGAAATTGCGATCGCGCCGAGGTTTTCTTTTAACGCAAAGGGACTTATACAATAAGTGAGGCCTAAATGATTTTGTTTAAAAGGGGGTTGGGTCTTACACTCTATTAGAGGCCCAAAAGGTTTTTAATGGGTCTTATAGTTCGAGGAGAGGCCCAGAAGGTTATTTTTCAAAAGGCGACGATCGCGCCGTTTGTTTTTTACGGTATCGGGACTTATACAATACACTGAGGCCCAAAATGTTTTGGTCAAGAAAGGATTGGGTCTTACACTCTATTAGAGGCCCAAAGTGTTTTGAAAATGATTTATGAGGGTTGAATTAATCCAAAAACCCTAATTTGTTTTCAAAAATGTATTTATTTGAATAAAAATTCAATTAAAATGATCAAAATTGTTTGACATGTGAAAAACAAATTGTGATCTTGGATTAATGCTTCAAAAATTAAGTATTGACCTACAAAATAATTAGAAAGCATTAAAAGTTGCAAAATCAATGTAGAAAAAAATATTTAATATGTCAAAAACAATTAAAATATTAATTCTTTGCAAAAATATCAATTATATGAAATAAATAATATTTTTGGGATTTTTTGATAAAATAAAATATTTTAACATTTTTGTGAATTATTAAAAAAGGAATCAACTCAAAATCATTAAAACTCATAGAGAAATTAATTTTTGAATCAATTAAACAAAATCACAAAATTCAAATATTTGAATTTATGAAAAAGGCGCCAAGAACACAAGCAAGAACACGCGCGTTTTTTTGGGTTTGGCTGATTTGCGTTTTCCATCCAATCTCACTGAATACGTAATCATATCATGCAATCCACGTATCATCATGCTCGTCTCAACCTCACGATCATGTTTATAACACTTAATTTCATTTAAATTAAACATAAGACATGAAATCACGAAGAAACCTCAAGAACCCTAATTTCTGCATGAAGGCTAGGATTTTTTATACACGATTCAAACAATGCAATTAATTGAGGGAAAACATTCCATGCATGATTATGAACATATGGCCAAATTATTGTGCGAGGAAATATGCATGGATTGAGAGATGACCAAGTATATGCTTACCTCCAAGCCGTGACAGCAAGTGCAATGTAATTTTTGATTTGGAGGTGTTACAGATGAGTGGTGATGATCTGAACAGCTTCCCTACACCCTATGGAGTGTGTTTTAATGGTTGGACTTGATTGAAATTGGCTGGATCAATTTGTGGCACCTCAGCTGCAACTTGATTGAAAATTTGAGCAACCAGCTGGTGATTTTGTGAAATTGGTGTTTCAGAAGTGATCTAAGTGTTTGATCAGCTCATATGTGATGTATATGAGGTGTGTGAGTGATTGGTTTGATTGGAATTGCTCTCAAACTCAAAACCCGATAGCTACCTTGCTAAGAAAGGCATTTTTGCCAAGAGAAAGAGATTTTGAGAAAAGCATCTGTTAGATGGCTTTGGTGTACTCAAACTGATCACAATTGAGCTCTATTTATAGTAGAGCAAGTTTGTTTTGCAAGGAATAGTGAATGGCAGCTAGTAAGTAGGTTTGGCCAATGTTGGCAAATGAAAATCCAAGTCTCCTCTAGCCATTGACTAGAGGTTAGGGCACAGAGCTTTGGTTCCCTTGGTCTTGGATATGTCTTGAATGATTTCAGATGAGAATGGCTCAGTCCATGCCACCTTGATGCTTCCATTGAATGCTTCAATCCAAATTTGGAGTCTTGTCCCTATTTTGGCCATTCTAGGTTCAACATGCTATTTCTTGTTCCATGTACTTTGGAGGCTTGGCTCAGTGATTGTCCCCTTTAGATTCAATCCTATGATGTGTCCAAGTGGATAGGAGTATTTGAATTTGGCTGATTTTGGCAAATCGAGCCAAAATGCAAAATCTGCCTTGCCTTTGACAGATTTCAGCAAGGCAACTTGACAATGTCATATCTCATGGAGTAAGTTGAATTTGGCAATGTTCTTGGCCACTTTGGAAAGCCCTTACATGATGTAACAACTGTTTGAACAAGTTTGGTTTTGATCTCTTTTGATTCCAAGTGAAAAATCCTTCTACATTTGGCAAAAAGTGAAGCAAAATCTGACTTAGTGAAATTTTCACTAAGTGTTGGAACAAAGTGTGATTTCTTGATTTTGATCACTCCATAACTCAAAATCCTTAATGAATTAGACTTAGGTCTAGTTGAAGTTTTTGTAGAGGTTAATGAGGGCTACAAATCCATCTTTGGATGATAAAAAATGGCCATGTGGTTTAGGAGTTATGACCCTCCAAAGTTAGTGTATTAGTGGTACTTTTTCCATAACTTAGAAAAATTTCTAAGTTTTATGGTTACCCCCTTTTACAAGTTATCCCACTTTCTTTGGTTTTTATTGATGAATGATGATTCAAATCATAAATTAACATCATTTTAAGGTTGAAAATCCATTTTGGTGAAAAATCTCAAAAAGTCAAAGTTGACTTTTGTGCACAGTTGACTTTTTATCAGATGAATTCCAAACTGTGCAATTCTTCAGGAAATCATGTCCTTGACCTAAATCAAACTTGATGAACATGTTCCATGGGTATCATAGGGTATATTGAGGCATGTCCTAGGGTTTGGGAGCATGTCCTGGTCAAAAGTCAAAGTTACAGTTGACTTTCCTCACGAAACCCTAATTGTGGTACAGATGAAAATGAGACTTGTTGCTCAAGCTTCTTGGATTAATCCATTGTTCCAAATGGATCAATATAGTATATTAAAGACCCTCAAATCATGTCTTGAGGTCTTGGCTCTTGATTTGTCCCAAAAGTCAACTTAGGGGTGAATTAGGTCAAGAAACCCTAATTCCTGATTTTTGATGTATGCATCCCCTGAGGTCAAATTGACTTGATGCTTGGGTCCATTAGGTTCCATGGAGTATATTAGGTTATGTTTTGGATCATTGGCTTGTTCCCAGATGAAAAATTTCCATCTGGAGGCCCTGGTCGACCAAAACCCTAATTTGGTGACACTGTCAATCTTGAGACTTAATCCACCTAGAAGGGAGCAACCTTGTGCTTAATCCTTGAAGTGGGAGTCCTTTTGATCCATTGTGGATGTTTGAGAGGCTAGACAAGTTGAAGATCATGTCATTCCTTGATTGATCCTTTGTCTAAGGCTCTGAGAGGGCTTAAAACCCTAATTTTGATTGTAGTGAATGCTCAACAACCCTTGAGGCATTTGGTGAGGCATGATGGTTCATCCATATTGTGATGATGATTTGCAAAATGATGGGAAATCTTAGTGGTCAAAATTTGGGGTATGACATCATGCAGCATGCTTGACCTAATATGACATGCAAGAGATCAATGGATCTAAGGGAAAAATTTGGGGTACAACAGTTGCCCCTATTTAAATATCTTCACCGGATGGCACGAGGAACGATGATCCTCGGGACATCAAGGTGAAAGGTATTTAAATATAGCCAACTGAAAAATTTTGTCCTTAGATACAAAGACGTGCAATGCTACTAATATGATGATATGATTCCATGCAAGATGCAAAAATGCAGACAAAACAGGACACCAAAGAAAGAAAAGCTACCAAACACAGAGGAAATCTTCAATGGGGAAGCAAAAAGAAGGTTAGTATCCACGCGGAAAAGACTCCTCGGGGATGCAGGCTAACCAACAAAAGAGACTCACTGGGGAGACTCTGAGGCAACACAGGGGATAGAAAACAAAAGGGATTCTCCACTGGGGACAGATCTAGGGAGATGGACGACAAGTTCAAACATGACCGGACGACACTGGGGAAAAGGCACAATCTTACTGGGCAAGAAACCAGAAATAAGACATGATCTCCACTGGATATCAGTTGAAACAAAAGGATAGACATCCGCAAAAGATTTTCTGGGGATCTCTTATACTGAAGAGTTCAAACGGGATCTTCAAGAAAAACCAGAAAAGATAGGGATGAATTATGCGCGCCAGATGATAAAAGGACAACTGGACTTTGGTTGTGAACAAGGTTAATTATTTAAGAATAAACTCTGGTACTCATAAAAGTTGGTTGAATACTAAATAATTTGCTTTATGAGGAAAACCAGTAATGAGCTGAAAAGTAACCTTATTGGAAGTAGAACCAAAAGATGGGCCCCAATAAAGGTATCTAGAATGATTGACCATCAAGGCTAGACGGCATTCTAGAAAGGATCCGCAATGAAGATTGAATCGGAAAGACGGTCTTCACTGGGAAAGCACATCCAAAGTGATGGAACAACATGTTCAAGTATGACCGGTTGGCACTTTAGAGGGAAAACTAACCTTATTGGAAGTAGAACCAAGAAATTGGTTCCAATAAAGGTATCTAGAATGATTGATCATCAAGGCTAGATGACATTCTAGAAAGGATCCGCAATGAAGGTTGAACCGGAGAGACGGTCTTCACTGGGAAAACACATCCAAAGTGATGGAACAACATGTTCAAGTATGACCGGTTGGCACTTTAGAGGGAAAACTAACCTTATTGGAAGTAGAACCAAGAAATGGGTTCCAATAAAGGTATCTAGAATGATTGATCATCAAGGCTAGATGACATTCTAGAAAGGATCTACAATGAAGATTGAATCGGAAAGACGGTCTTCACTGGGAAAGCACATCCAAAGTGATGGAACAACAGGTTCAAGTATGACCGGTTGGCACTTTAGAGGGAAAACTAACCTTATTGGAAGTAGAACCAAGAAATGGGTTCCAATAAAGGTATCTAGAATGATTGATCATCAAGGCTAGATGACATTCTAGAAAGGATCCGCAATGAAGGTTGAACCGGAAAGACGGTCTTCACTGGGAAAGCACATCCAAAGTGATGGAACAACAGGTTCAAGTATGACCGGTTGGCACTTTAGAGGGAAAACTAACCTTATTGGAAGTAGAACCAAGAAATGGGTTCCAATAAAGGTATCTAGAATGATTGATCATCAAGGCTAGATGACATTCTAGAAAGGATCCGCAATGAAGATTGAATCGGAAAGACGGTCTTCACTGGGAAAGCACATCCAAAGTGATGGAACAACAGGTTCAAGTATGACCGGTTGGTACTTTAGAGGGAAAACTAACCTTATTGGAAGTAGAACCAAGAAATGGGTTCCAATAAAGGTATCTAGAATGATTGATCATCAAGGCTAGATGACATTCTAGAAAGGATCCGCAATGAAGATTGAATCGGAAAGACGGTCTTCACTGGGAAAACACATCCAAAGTGATGGAACAACAGGTTCAAGTATGACCGGTTGGCACTTTAGAGGGAAAACTAACCTTATTGGAAGTAGAACCAAGAAATGGGTTCCAATAAAGGTATCTAGAATGATTGATCATCAAGGCTAGATGACATTCTAGAAAGGATCCGCAATGAAGGTTGAACCGAAAAGACGGTCTTCACTGGGAAAGAACATCCAAAGTGATGGAACAACAGGTTCAAGTATGACCGGTTGGCACTTTAGAGGGAAAACTAACCTTATTGGAAGTAGAACCAAGAAATGGGTTCCAATAAAGGTATCTAGAATGATGGATCATCAAGGCTAGATGACATTCTAGAAAGGATCCGCAATGAAGGTTGAACCAGAGAGACGGTCTTCACTGGGAAAACACATCCAAAGTGATGGAACAACAGGTTCAAGTATGACCGGTTGGCACTTTAGAAGGGGATATAACCTCATTGGAGATAGAACCAAAGATGGGCCCCAATAAAGGTATCTAGAATGATTGATCATCAAGGCTAGATGACATTCTAGAAAGGATCCGCAATGAAGTTTGAACCGGAGAGACGGTCTTCACTGGGAAAACACATCCAAAGTGATGGAACAACAGGTTCAAGTATGACCGGTTGGCACTTTAGAAAAAAAGGAACCTTATTGGAGATAGAACCAAAGATGGGCCCCAATAAAGGTATCTAGAATAATTGATCATCAAGGCTAGACGTGACTAGATGACACTCTAGAAAGGATCCGCAATGAAGATTGAACCGGAGAGACGGTCTTCACTGGGAAAACACATCCAAAGTGATGGAACAACATGTTCAAGTATGACCGGTTGGCACTTTAGAAAAAAAGGAACCTTATTGGAGATAGAACCAAAGATGGGCCCCAATAAAGGTATAGTATCTGATAGGTTAGTACCGGGGTTGCATAACTGAAGATAAGGCTTCCTGGGGAATACTAATCATGGTTGCGAAAAGGTTAAATAGTACCAGAGATAGATAAGTTGCTTATAAGAGACTGCCAAGCTTCTTCTAGAGATTGCTGCTTCAAAGATATGATGATATCACAACACTGTTCGAGAAATAATCTTGTCTTTAATGAGGATCTTGTAAAAGATTCTTCTTGCGAGAAAAGGTGCAAAATAAATGCACGTTCAAAGATAGGTTAAAAACCACACCTGCCAGGGACCAAAGTTCAATCTAGGAACAAGCTAGAAAGAAACGGTCATACAAGACTCCAATTGAGGAAGGAACTCAAATGGGAACTTATCCTATCCAATTACGGAAAAGATAACTGAACCAACCATCATCCACGAGAATCAAACTCGGCGGGGAATTCAGAAAGGATGGGCATTTTATGCCTAGGGCTGACTTTCTATTGGAGTGAATAGACAAAACCCAGTCACTTGGGGAGATAAACGCCAAAGTGAATCAAAACAGGTAAACACCAGAAAAGGAAGCAGAAATGCTAAGATGCTATGCATATGAGTGCTTATGCCATGCTTATGGTTTAGTGAATGGATAGTTGAAAAATGATCGTGATAGCAAAAAGTGGAATATGTTAAAATTGGTTAAAAATGTGGATAATGGTTTATAATGAAAAAATGGTTTATGAAAGGATCATGGATAACTAAACTTTTTTTCACAAGCCTCTGATAAAGTGCACAGAGCTACCACTGAATAAACCACAACTGAACAACAGCCGTCCTCTGAATCTCTGATGATAAATTCTGAATCACTTCAAAATTCGTCTGAATTAATCATCTAGGAAAATAAATTCACAGATGAACCAAATTTGGACTGGTGAACTCAGATGAACTTGATGGACATCACCACGCAACCATTTGACAGTCACTGCTTGAGAAATAGCCCACTGAAACAGATATCTTGCACTTGGAACAAATGCTTGATAGTTTGACCAAGATTAGGTCAAACATCCATCTGAACTGGATCAAAGCTGAACAACCACACTTAATTTGAAATCATGCCTTGCTTGGACAAACCTGCGAAACCTAAACACACAGAGAAAGAAACAAGCAAACTGCAGCATATTTTGGTATTTTAGTTAGAGATTAGTGAACATAATCAAATAATAAAGCAAGTAGGAATACACAGATGCCCCGGGAGAAACAAAGATTGTGATCTTGTTTGTGGTATGAGATGCAAATGAAATGTGCGAAATCTTAGGGGTAAAAATTGGGGTCTTACTGTCGTACCTCGAAAATAATCGCTTGATCGAAGACACGACCCTTACGCGAAAGGCGTGGAACACGGTTCGACAGAGTCGCCACCGAACTTTATTTATCCCAAAAGAGGGAAAGGAAAATATCGAGAAAACCTTTAAAGATAAAGATAATAACATGGTCGTCGCAACCACATTCTGGGTTCGAGAGTCGGTTATGTGAGGGGAAGGTACGCGCACCCCGTCACGTCTGTTGTACTCAACGGGAACCTCTTGATTCGAATCGCGATACTCGTTAGCTAAGCTTGTTTGTTTTCTTCTCTATGATAAATACGGAAAGGTAAAGATAAAAGGAAAAGATATTAAGGGGAAATGAGTGGTTTAAGGATAGGGTGTTCGGCAAGATCATCGCGACCTCGGGCCTACGTATGCTCATTCGGACGAGAATGAGGAATCAGAGCAATCGTAGTTCGACTACGGGGTTAGATGGAAAAAAGATGGTAGTGTGGACGCAAACGGGGAAAAAGAAAAAGGTGTGCTCGCCAAGATCATCGCAATCTTGTGCCTACGTATCTTTATTCGGACGAGAATAAAGAATCAGAGTAGTCGTAGTTTGTGGTACGCCCACGAAACAAGGGAGTTGGTTGATTTTTAAAAGAGGCGTCAATTGCTCACACACGAGTAAGAGAACTCGCACCCAAACAATCGAAGGAAGATCAAAGACTTGAACCCCCATTTTCACCTTGAAAGAGTTTCGATAGTTGTTAATCGTTTTGAGGTTTGATTATGAAAATCCGCTTGACGTGGGATCAAGGGTTTATTGTATGCGCTTGGTTATTTTGAACAGGGATTTGATTTGTTAAAAGAAGAGGCGTCAATTGCTCACACACGAGTAAGAGAACTCGTACCCAAACAATCGAAAAGAGATCAAAGACTTGAACCCCGATTTTTCACCTTAAAAGAGTTGCGATAGTTGTTAGTTGTTTTTGAAGTTTGATTATGAAAATCCGCTTGACGTTGGATCAAGGGTTTATTTGTTATGAAAAGAGTTTGGTTTGGAAAAGATTATTGGTTAGAGGTTGATTTGAAAATGGGCTCGACGACGAATCGAGAGTTTGGTTGAAAATGGGTTTGTTTGAAAATGGCTCGACGACGAATCGAGAATTAGTTTGAAAATGGGTTGCCTATGCTAGTCCCTATGGGTGCTCCTAGTAAACAAACCGCAATCAAAAGAAAACTAAATGCGTACATCGGAATGGGGAGAGGGGTACATGTAAATTACAAGGGATGACATGAAATAAAGGGTCTCATTGTAAGGTAGCCCAAGAGAAAGTCGTGTGTGTGCAAGGTGTCCTAAGCTAAGCCTTGATCGAAAGTCGCCAAGCAACCAACAGTCCATCAAATTATTGTTTTAGGGTTTCAATATTTGTTAATGTTTTTTTTTATTAAAGGTGAACAAAGAAAATGGTTAGATAAACATGGATATGAACAATATGATAAGAATATGAATAATATAATCGAGATAATATGAACAAGGTATAATATTGACATAAAATAAAATTGGTCTCGTCTTAATCGGAATTTAATCGAGAAATCGATAATCAACGATTTTTGACTTTCTTTGACCAAAAGTGAAAATAAAAGAATATAAATCGAAATAGACATAAAAATCGGAAAACTAAGAAAAGTCTCATCTTTACTAAGATTTTAAATCGAAAAATCGATAATCTTTAGTATTTGATTTTCATTGACCCAAAAATGAATGAAAATGAAATAAAAATAATAGAAATGAAATAAAATCAAAAATGATAAGAAAAAGAATAAAGGTCTCACCTTTATCAAGATTTAAAATCGAAAAATCGATAAATCTTAGATATTTGGTTTTCATTGACCCAAAATGAATAAAAAGATAAATAAATGAAAAATAAAATAAATAGGCCTCATATTAATCAAAATTTAATCATTTTAAAAAAAAACCGATTATATCTTGAATAGTGTTATATCATTGGCCCAAAAAAAAAAATCGAATCGAACGTGAAATCGAAATTGAAAGAAATAAATTACTAAACCATAAATCAAGAATAAGTACTACATTTTGAAGAAGTATATTCAAATACATTTGTTTAAAAAAAAAACAAAGAAATAAAAAGAGGAAAACAAGATTTAAAAAAAAAAAAAAAAGTCATAGCAAAAAGAAAATAATGGGGTGCGCTGGGATCTGGAAGGTGGGTGTATATGAGAATTATCATGGACAGAAAATTAACATGGGATCACACGGGCCTAAGCCCATCACCTCCCAAAACGATTTTGTCATCAACATTAGTAAATAAAAACCTAAAAACTAATCAACTTATTAAAAGTCACGCTCCATAAACCATCATCATTCACTCTAAAAAAAAAAGAAGAAGCAGTGTTGTCAGCTTTCACCAATTGCAATAAACCAAAGAAGAAAATTCAACACCATTTTGAAAAGAAAAACTCCACCATCACAAAATATAAAAGAACAGTTTAAGAAACAATTTCTATGTGAACAACAGATTGGAAAAGGATCTCGCGGCGAAATCGTAAAATTCCAACCTTCCGCTCGCAATCTGTCTCGATCTCTCTCTCTAGGTTCGATTTGTATTTTGTTTCGTTTGAGTTTATGAATCTCTCTTCTCTACTCCCTTTCTATTCGGTTCTGACTTCTGGATCTGTTTTGGAAAGGTTTTGTATTTCATTTGGGTTAAAATCTCTCTTCATCTCCTCTGATTTTCTTGTTTGATTTTGAAATCTGGGTTTGGTTTTGTAGATTTGTTTCTGGTTTGTGGGTGATTATGAGGTTGGGTTGACGAGGAGGTTGAAGATGGTTATCTGTGTTAGTGAAGAGGGTCGTTTGTGAAGGTTAGAATGAAAGGACGGTGGCGGATTGTGTGAGGGGTGAAGAAGAGATTTGGATACTGGTCTTTTTTAGAGTGGTTGTTGAAAGAAATATGTAGAAAATAGGGTCTGTTATGGAGGTTTTGTTGTTGAGTGAGTATGGAGGTTTATGGACAGAGATTGGAGAATGGTTGAAACCGAAATTTGGCAGGGTAGATATGGCTTTTGAAAGCTTTTGGAGGAAGGGTGCGGTTTAAGGTGGCGGCTAGGGCACCTCAATGAGCGGATTTGAAGGTGTATTTATAGGCGAGAATGGGGAGTGAATTGGAAAAGGAATATTCGTTTAAGGATGAAGAATATGGTTTGGAAATTGGTTCCCTCGTTGAGGTCGCGTGGTGTACGGTTTGTAACGTGATTTTGTTGTGAAAAAGTTTGGCAAGGTACACTGCGAATTCCGGTTTTGTGTGCGGCTGTGGATGTACGGTTTCTGTGCAAGGTTTTGTGGTCGGCTGGTATGGGTTTAGTATGGCTTCTTTTCAATTTTCTCACTTGGAGTTTTGTTTACAGGTTTTGTTTATTGATTGTGTCAAGTTATGTTGTAATGATATAATTGGTTTTGGTTGTGGTGAGTAGGTCGGTGAGGAACTCCTGGTTTTTGCTATGATATGTGAGTCACGACTGTTACGTATTTTGGCACGGTTGGATGGCACATGGTTTCGTTACCTACAGGTACCGGTAGCTTGGTTTATGCAGGATGAAGAGTTAAACGGACAGTGGCTGGTGCGTGACGGTTTTGTGGGACCAATGATGGCAGGTTGTGGGAGAATCATGGTTTGGTATATCAAGTGGATGGTTTTAAATATGATGCTGCATTCTCATGTTTTGTGTTGTTTTTTTCTATGCAGGTACAATTGGTTTTATGTATTAAAAGCTGATGATAGTATAGGGTGGCATAGTGTGTACGTAGGTACGGTTTTGGCTTTATTTGTGTGGGATGGCAAGTTGTGGCACAGTTATGTTGCTGTCTGTGTTTGATTGTAGTGTGGGAGCAATAAATGTAGCTGCTAATGGTATTTGAAAAACACTGGTGCGTTGAATTTGTGAAGGTGTGTATTGGAGGGATTTTTGTGGTAAAATCATGAGTTACTTTGTAGAATAATGATGTAAATGATTTTTTTTAATAATGTGATTGGGCCTTTATTTGTATAATGGTATGGGCTTTTGGTGAGATGAAGTGTAATGGTTATTGGAGAATGGTTTTTTTTAGACAATGGATATTAAAATGGACATTTGGATAATGAATGGATCACTTTGGTTTAAAATGGATATATGAAGTGGATAACTAAAAAAACGGTTTTTTTTTAAATGGATATTAAAAGTGGATATGGTTTAATTGATAGAAAATAAATGGAAATTATAAGAAATAGAAAGTGGAAATGGATATGGACATTGGATATTAAATGGATATAAAAATGGTTTAAATGGATATTTAATTGGATGAAGGATAAAAATGGTTAAAAGATAGATATGACTTAAAATGAAAATGGATAAAAAATAAAAGAGAGATGAAGTTGAAGACAACATATTTTTTTTGGATTTTTTCTGAATATGGTTAGTGGATGGATATACATATGAAGATTATATACATGTAGGACAAATTTGGGGTATATGACAGATGCCCCTATCTAATTGGCTTAAACCGAGTAAAATGAACTGCTGCGGTGTTCGTTCTATCGAGGTATAAGTCAATTAGATATAAAGAAGACCACAAATTTGTCTGAAAGAAAGAAAATGGATTGGGCAGTTGAAATACAGGAAATCTGACGCCAAAAGGACGACATACCTATCACCAAAAGGATGATAGTAAACACACACACACAGACCCTTCCACCAAAAGGATGAAAACGAGTCAAAGCCTGCTATTACCAAAAGGTTAATAGGGCACTCACACATAGAGACCCATTCACCAAAAGGATGAAAATGAGGTCAAAGCCTGCTATTACCAAAAGGATAATAGGGCACACACACACACACAGAACCTTCCACCAAAAGGATGAAAATGAGGTCAAAGTCTGCTATTACCAAAAGGATAATAGGGCACACACGCACACAGACCCTTCCACCAAAAGGATGGAAATGAGGTCAAAGCCTGCTATTACCAAAAGGATAATAGGGCACACACACACACAAACCCTTCCACCAAAAGAATGAAAATGAGGTCAAAGCCTGCTATTACCAAAAGGATAATATGACACACACGCACACAGACCCTTTCATCAAAAGGATGAAAATGAGGTCAAAACCTGCTATTACCAAAAGAACAATAGGGCAAACACACAACGACCCTTCCACCAAAAGGATGAAAATGAGGTCAAAGCCTACTATTACCAAAAGGATAATAGGGCAATTACACACACAGACCCTTCCATCAAAAGGATGAAGACGAGGTCACAGTCTGCTATTACCAAAAGGATAATAGGGCACACACGCACACAGACCCTTTCACCAAAAGGATGAAAACGAGGTCAAAGCCTGCTATTACCAAAAGGATAATAGGGCACACACACATAGACCCTTCCACCAAAAGGATGAAAATGAGGTCAAAGCCAGCTATTACCAAAAGGATAATAGGGCACGCACAGAGACCCTTCCACCAAAAGGATGAAAATGAGGTCAAAGTCTGCTATTACCAAAAGGATAATAGGGCACATACACACACAGACCCTTCCACCAAAAGGATGGAAATGAGGTCAAAGCCTGCTATTACCAAAAGGATAATAGGGCACACACACAGAACCTTCCACCAAAAGGATGAAACTGAGGTCAAAGCCTGCTATTACCAAAAGGATAATAGGGAAAACACACGCACACAGACCCTTCCACCAAAAGGATGAAAATAATAGGGCACACACCCACAGACCCTTCCACCAAAAGGATGAAAATGAGGTCACAGCCTGCTATTACCAAAAGGATAATAGGGCACACACACACACAGACCCTTCCACCAAAAGGATGAAAATAAGGTCAAAGCCTGCTATTACCAAAAGGATAATAGGGCACACACACACATACCCTTCCACCAAAAGGATGAAAATGAGGTCACAGCCTACTATTACCAAAAGGATAATAGGGCACACACACACAGACCCTTCCACCAGAAGGACGAAAATGAGGGCAAAGCCTGCTATTACCAAAAGGATAATAGGGCACACACACATACCCTTCCACCAAAAGGATGAAAATGAGGTCAAAGCCTGCTATTACCAAAAGGATAATAGGGCACACACACACACACACAGAGACCTTTCCACCAAAAGGATGAAAATGAGGTCAAAGCCTGTTATCACCAAAAGGATAATAGGGCACACACACACACACAGAGACCCTTCCACCAAAAGGATGAAAATGAGGTCAAAACCTGCTATTACCAAAAGGATAATAGGGCACACACATACATACCCTTCCACCAAAAGGATGAAAATAAGGTCAAAGCCTGCTATTACCAAAAGGATAATAGGGCGCACACACACACACATAGACTTTTCCACCAAAAGGATGAAAATGAGGTCAATGCCTGCTATCACCAAAAGGATAATAGGGCACACACACACTCAGACCCTTCCACCAAAAGGATGAAAATGAGGTCAAAACCTGCTATTACCAAAAGGATAATAGGGCACACACACACATACTCTTCCACCAAAAGGATGAAAATGAGGTCAAAGCCTGCTATTACCAAAAGGATAATAGGGCACACACATACACAGAGACCTTTCCACCAAAAGGATGAAAATGAGGTCAAAGCCTGCTATCACCAAAAGGATAATAGGGCACACACACTCACAGACCCTTCCACCAAAAGGATGAAAATGAGGTTAAAACCTGCTATTACCAAAAGGATAATAGGGCACACACGCACACACAAACCTTTCCACCAAAAGGATGAAAATGAGGCCAAAGCCTGCTATCACCAAAAGGATAATAGGGCGCACACACACACAGATCCTTCCACCAAAAGGATGAAAATGAGGTCAACGTCTGCTATCACCAAAAGGATAATAGGGCACACATACACACAGACCCTTCCACCAAAAGGATGAAAATGAGGTCAAAGCCTGCTATTACCTAAAGGATAATAGGGCACACACACACAGACCCTTCCACCAAAAGGATGAAAATGAGGTCACAACTTTATTAACAAAAGGTTGAAGAACTTCATGAGGAACACCCATGAACTGAAGGAGATGCCCTTGCCTGGGCCGAAGATTGCTTGAGCTTGTTTTGAGATTGATCCTGGATCTTACGCATGTATGAATGCTTGATTTTCTAATGATGTGCAATGCAAATGCTGACGCGCGAAGATGCAAGTACTGGGTAAGTATGATTTGGTTTTTTGGGATGCACATGATGCATATGATGTCTATGATGTCGAATGTGATGTATATGATTGCAGACGGGTGATTGGATATGTTTGGAGAGGGTGCCAGCATGGTGGACTTTTGGTAGTTGACAATGTGGATTGGACTTTTGGGCGGTGGGAGGGATTTGATTTCCTCGACACTCAGTTCGTCATGATTAAAGCAGACGAAGATGCTCTCGAGCTCTGAGTTTGACTGCTTGTTGATTTGTTGGTGAGTTCGTTCCTGAGAAGACCATGACTCTGTGCTTGAGGGTCAGGAAAGCCTGAAACTGAGCGTAGCGTCATGATCAACTCATGAAGACTGTGCCTTTGCTCTGAACTTGATGATTGCTAGTGTTTGGAAGGATCTGCTTATTCAACTTGAAAGGATACAGAGAGGATATGCTATTTACAATTGGTCTTGCCCCAGTCTGATCATGGTAATGGCCTGCCCCTGATTACCCTAGTTCTGAAGTGTTTTGATCTTTGGATGTTGAGCTTTGATGTGCTCTGAGATGATTTGAAATGACTTGCCCCTGATTGAGTTGTTGAGAGATTTGCCCCTGATTGAGCTGCTGAATGATTTGCCCCAGCCTGAGGGCTTTGAGGGAGTCTTGCTCCAGATCGGCACCACTGAAAGTTCAAGTTCCTCTTTGATTGCCCCTTGTTGGAATCGTCTTAAATATCTAGCATTGATTTGCAGTTAGAATTGCACATTCACAAATGGTAATCTTAATGCAATGCTCATACAAGTTTTGAAAAAGAGTCGTTTATTCGAGTGTCGTGATAGTGTGAGACGAATGGACCATTAGCCTAAACGTGTGCTGATTTTGATGGTATGAAAGATATAGCAAGGAGAATGACACCAATGCTGAAGATTAGCAAATATGGGGAGTCAGTTTACGCAACCTTGCGATAGTATGCTTTCAGAATAAACCTCGCCTCAATTAGGTCTTTCGAGGGTTGTAACGTGGTCTGGTTTACGGTTTATGAAACAAAGGATATTAGGCTCAAAGTATGATTTATACCCACCCCTTCTTCATGATGATCTCCAGTCCTGTGTCCAATTAAATCTGCACATGTTTGTATTCCAAAAGGGTTGATGGTTCAAGGTATGCTTGAAATGACAGTCACCTTTGTTTTGTTTTTGATGGGTGTCAGTGCCCCTTTGATTTTGGCATGGTGGTCACTGGACTTTATTTTGTTTTTGTTGAGGATTCGAGGGCCTCTTTTGATTTTTTTGATCCCTATCTCTTGCATGGACTGATTTCGCTTGTCGAGTCCATCAGGGTAGCCTTGATTTTTGCCTAAGTCTTCTTTGAGGTGCTCGACTTAGCAGCTTTTGATTTTTTTTGTTTTTGATTTTGTTGGATGATTGTGACTGCCAAGTCATGGGTCTTTGATGAACAACTGTCATGTCTTTTGGATTTTGCTTTGTGATTTGAATGTGTAATTGGATTAGCTGAACACTACCCCGCCCCAGGTTGAGTGTAAGGGTTTGTAGATCCGAAGGAAACTGCTACTTCTTGGCTCAAAGTAGTTTACTAGGGATTAACTCCTTGTCTCTCCAGTGTTTGGGGGTTAAAACAATGCCTGTACATCATCAGCGGGATTCTATCCGAAAGCATACATTTTGCAATTATGGGTATTTCGTTTTCATCATCCTCCCTCCAATCATTACTAAGCAACAATTGATAAAGAGAGTGAAGTGGAAATAAATGTGTCTGTGATTTGCAGCAAAAGAAAAAAATGAGTGAATACAACATAACTGATTCAAATCATGCATTGTCAATACATTAAGAAAACCAAATACAAACGGCAATGTTCAAAGCATACAATACTTAAACAAATAAAGATGAAAATACAAGAATGTAAATGATGGGATGGCAACATGACTGCCTTCTTCAGGCAATAAACTTGACTTGACTTGACTTGACTTGATACTGGCACTAGTTTGGCGGCGGCAGAGGGTTTTTGATGACGTTTGGAGCCCTCCCATTGAATGTGAGAAACTTTGAGTCAATCATGTCCTGAACCTTGTGTTTGAAAGCTCTGCAGTCCTCAATCGTATGCCCTGGAGTACCCTTATGAAACTCGCAATGAGAATTAGCATCATAATCTGAGGGAATGACAGTTGGAGGAGCTAGGTCCCTCAGAGCGATTGCCTTCTTCTCCATCAATTGAGCAAAGATCTGAGCATATGATGTTGGCAGACGATCAAAGTCTCTATCAGACCTCCTTGTCCTCTGTTGATTAGGCTGACGTTGTTGAGCAGCTCTCTGTTGTTGATATTGAGGAGGATACTGATACCCTTGTTGATTATAGGATTGTTGCTGAGGAGCCTGTTGCTGAGGTATTGGAGCTTGAACATCTTGAACAGTCGGCTGATAAGGCATTGGTGCATATTGCGCAACAGCAACATACGGATACTGGAAGTAAGGGATTTGAAAAGGCATTGGAGGGGGAGCTTGTTGAGCTTGCCCTTTCTGAGCAGAGACAGCATTTGTTTCACCCTCTTTCTTTTTGTATCCATTGAAGGGCTTCTTGGCTTGAGACTGACTGCTAGATCCTCCTTGGATCTTTCCGCTCTTTAGACCTTCTTCGATTCTCTCACCGATGATTACCAAATCAGAGAATCCAGCAGAAACACTACCAATCAACTTCTCATAGTATTAGCCTTGCAAAGTACCCATAAAGATGTCAATCAGTTCACGATCAACAAGAGGTGGATGCACCCTTGCAGCTAGCTCTCTCCAGTGTTGCACGTACTCCTTAAAGGATTCGTTGTCCTTTTGAGCCATACTCTAAAGTTGAGTACGGTTTGGAGCAAGGTCAGTGTTGTACTTGTATTGCTTGACAAATGCATCAGCTAGATCATCCAAAGTGCGCACATTGCTACGCTCCAGCTGCATATACCATTCGAGTGATGCCCCAGACAAGCTGTCTTGGAAGCAATGGATCATCAGCTTTTCGTCTTTGGCATAGGCAGCCATCTTGCGGCAGTACGTCTTCAGATGAATGTGAGGACAGCTGAGACCTTTGTACTTTGGGAATTCCTGTACTTTGAACTTGGGAGGAATGACAACATCTGGCACCAAACACATTTCCAGAGCATTCAGAGATTTTGAGTTGCGCCCCTCCATGATTCGGAGTTTCTCAGCTAGATCACGGTACATCTTGATGGCTTCAGAATCCTGAGCAGCAGTAGGATTGACAATCGGGATAGCATCATGATAGTTTTGGACCTCATCATACTGATCTATCTGATTCTCTTCAGCATGAGGAACAGGAATCTGAGCGATAATAGGTTGGGCTTGCGGAATGGCACTAACAGTAACTCCAGATGTTGGAAGTGGTTGAGATGTGGCAGGAGCGAAGTCCATTGGTATCCCATAAGTGATGGGGTTGGGAACAGGAATAGAGAGCCTTGAGGTAGATGCTTGAACAGGAACAGTGTTGTTGGCAGCGGCAGCTTCACGTAGTTCTTCTTCTTTTATGGCCATCATGATGGCTTCGAGAATCTGATCAATCTTTCCTTTGATAGAGTCCAACTCTTCTCTAAAGGCAGCTTGCTCTTGTTGAATCTGCTCCATCATGCGTCTGGTATTAGCTCGAGTTGCGTACTGGTGTCGAGGAATCAGCTTGATTTACTGGAGAAGAAAGAAAGTTGAAGTGAGATTCTGAGGTTGAAAATGGAATGCAAGATGTACAACAAATGCAATGCAATACAATGACATGAGATGCAAGATGCAAGATCCAGGATCGCAGAATCAAACAGCTTCAAACAGTTCTGAGGTTGACCGGAGGAACGGGTCAAGAACCACAACTAGGATCAAGAAAGCCCACAGGTAGGTTTCTAAGACGGGTAGGTGCCTAGAGTTATGGATATATTTCGACACATTATAACCAAGACGAAGAGACATCTGATTATAATATCCTCGAAATAATCTCGTCTAGGTGAGGTCTTCGTTTCTTCCCCACGAGAAAGATTCCTCTGAGGCGCCCACTACACAACCATCGACACACGGGTTCTAAGTAGGGTTCTCAGAATCCTAGATCGAGGTCGAAAATATTACTGTCAGGAAGTAATACGTTCGAGGGATCTCATCTGATTGGGGCGTTCGCATTAACTCACAAAGAATTAACACTACCAACCACCATGGTTAAATGGGTTAATGGTCCTTGGGATCAACGACCCACCTCAAAAGTATTACCACCATGGCAAAGATTCACCACAATAATAATATCTCCAAGGGAATCTACTCCAAGCGGTGGTTTTCGCTTCAACTCACGCGGAAGAGACCACGCAAGCCTACACTACACAACCACCATCCTAATCCTAGGGTTTTTCTCGACTCGGGTGTAGAGCCATCTCACAAAGTTCCCAATATCAGAACAACCCAACAATGTCACAAAAGGTGACACAGATAAGGAAATAGGAAAACAAGTACATAAGCGAATGAGAAAAAAAAGATAAACAAAGCTAAAGAGCTAGCGATTCGAATCAAGATAGGCTCGACTCTCTCTTGCATGGAGCAAAAATCCCCAGCAGAGTCGCCATCTGTCGTACCTCAAAAATAATCGCTTCATCGAAGACACGACCCTCGCGCGAAAGGCGTGGAACACGGTTCGACAGAGTCGCCACCGAACTTTATTTATACCAAAAGAGGGAAAGGAAAATATCGAGAAAACCTTTAAAGATAAAGATAAGAACATGGTCGTCGCAACCACATTCTGGATTCAGGAGTCGGTTACGTGAGGGGAAGGTACAAGCACCCCCTCACGTCCGTTGTACTCAATGGGAACCTCTTGATTCGAATCACGATACTCGTTAGCTACGCTTGTTTGTTTTCTTCTCTATGATAAATGCGGAAAGGTAAAGATAAAAGGAAAAGATATTAAGGGGAAATGGGTGGTTTAAGGATAGGGTGCTTGGCAAGATCATCGCGACCTCGGGCCTACGTATGCTCATTCGGACGAGAATGAGGAATCAGAGCAATCATAGTTCGACTACGGGGTTAGACGGAAAAAAGATGGTAGTGTGGGCGCAAACGGGGAAAAAGAAAAAGGTGTGCTCGCCAAGATCATCGCAATCTTGTGCCTATGTATCTTTATTCAGACGAGAATAAAGAATCAGAGCAGTCGTAGTTTGTGGTACGCCCACGAAACAAGGGAGTTGGTTGATTTTTAAAAGAGGCGTCAATTGCTCACACATGAGTAAGAGAACTCGCACCCAAACAATCGAAGGAAGATCAAAGACTTGAACCCCCATTTTTCACCTTGAAAGAGTTTCGATAGTTGTTAATCGTTTTGAGGTTTGATTATGAAAATCTGCTTGACGTGGGATCAAGGGTTTATTGTATGCGCTTGGTTATTTTGAACAGGGATTTGATTTGTTAAAAGAAGAGGCGTCAATTGCTCACACACGAGTAAGAGAACTCGCACCCAAACAATCGAAGAGAGATCAAAGACTTGAACCCCCATTTTTCACCTTAAAAGAGTTGCGATAGTTGTTAGTTATTTTTGAAGTTTGATTATGAAAATCCGCTTGACGTTGGATCAAGGGTTTATTTGTTATGAAAAGAGTTTGGTTTGGAAAAGAGTATTGGTTAGAGGTTGATTTGAAAATGGGCTCGACGACGAATCGAGAGTTTGGTTGAAAATGGGTTTGTTTGAAAATGGCTCGACGACGAATCGAGAATTAGTTTGAAAATGGGTTGCCTATGCTAGTCCCTAGAGGTGCTCCTAGTAAACAAACCACAATCAAAAGAAAACTAAATGCGTACATCGGAATGGGGAGAGGGGTACATGTAAATTACAAGGGATGACATGAAATAAAGGGTCTCATTATAAGATAGCCCAAGAAAAAGCCGTGTGTGTGCAAGGTGTCCTAAGCTAAGCCTTGATCGAAAGTCGCCAAGCAACCAACAGTCCATCAAATTATTGTTTTAGGGTTTCGAAATTTGTTAATGTTTTTTTTTATTAAAGGTGAACAAAGAAAATGGTTAGATAAACATGGATATGAACAATATGATAAGAATATGAATAATATAATCGAGATAATATGAACAAGGTATAATATTGACATAAAATAAAATTGGTCTCGTTTTAATCGGAATTTAATCGAGAAATCGATAATCAACGATTTTTGACTTTCATTGACCAAAAGTGAAAATAAAAGAATATAAATCGAAATAGACATAAAAATCGGAAAACTAAGAAAGGTCTCATCTTTACGAAGATTTTAAATCAAAAAATCGATAATCTTTAGTATTTGATTTTCATTGGCCCAAAAATGAATGAAAATGAAATAAAAATAATATAAATGAAATAAAATCGAAAATGATAAGAAAAAGAATAAAGGTCTCACCTTTATCAAGATTTAAAATCGAAAAATCGAAAAATCTTAGATATTTGGTTTTCATTGACCCAAAATGAATAAAAAGATAAATAAATGAAAAATAAAATAAATAGGCCTCATATTAATCAAAATTTAATCGGTTTAAAAAAACCGATTATATCATGAATAGTGTTATATCATTGGCCCAAAAAAAAAATCGAATCGAAAATGAAATTGAAATTGAAAGAAATAAATTACTAAACCATAAATCAAGAATAAGTACTACATTTTGAAGAAGTATATTCAAATACTTTTTTTTTTTAAAAACAAAGAAATAAAAAGAGGAAAACAAGATTTAAAAAAAAAAAGAAAAGTCATAGCAAAAAGAAAATAATGGGGTGCGCTGGGATCTGGAAGGTGGGTGTATATGAGAATCATCATGGACAGAAAATTAACATGGGATCACACAGGCCTAAGCCCATCACCCCCCAAAACGATTTTGTCATCAGCATTAGTAAATAAAAACCTAAAAACTAATCAACTTATTAAAAGTCACGCTCCATAAACCATCATCATTCACTCTAAAAAAAAAAAAGAAGAAGCAGTGTTGTCAACTTTCACCAATTGCAATAAACCAAAGAAGAAAATTCAACAACATTTTGAAAAGAAAAACTCCACCATCACAAAATATAAAAGAACGGTTTAAGAAACAATTTCTATGTGAACAACAGATTGGAAAAGGATCTCGCAGCGAAATTGTAAAATTCCAACCTTCCGTTCGCAATCTGTCTCGATCTCTCTCTCCAGGTTCGATTTGTACTTTGTTTCGTTTGAGTTTATGAATCTCTCTTCTCTACTCCCTTTCTATTCGGTTCTGACTTCTAGATCTGTTTTGGAAAGGTTTTGTATTTCGTTTGGGTTAAAATCTCTCTTCATCTCCTCTGATTTTCTTGTTTGATTTTGAAATCTGGGTTTGGTTTTGTAGATTTGTTTCTGGTTTGTGGGTGATTATGAGGTTGGGTTGAAGAGGAGGTTGAAGATGGTTATCTGTGTTAGTGAAGAGGGTCGTTTGTGAAGGTTAGAATGAAAGGACGGTGGCGGATTGTGTGAGGGGTGAAGAAGAGATTTGGATACTGGTCTTTTTTTAGAGTGGTTGTTGAAAGAAATATGTAGGAAATAGGGTCTGTTATGGAGGTTTTGTTGTTGAGTGAGTATGGAGGTTTATGGACAGAGATTGGAGAATGGTTGAAACCGAAATTTGGCAGGGTAGATATGGCTTTTGAAAGCTTTTGGAGGAAGGATGCGGTTTAAGGTGGCGGCTAGGGCTCCTCAATGAGCGGATTTGAAGGTGTATTTATAGGCGAGAATGAGGAGTGAATTGGAAAAGGAATATCCGTTTAAGGATGAAGAATACGGTTTGGAAATTAGTTCTCTTGTTGAGGTCGCGTGGTGTACGATTTGTAACGTGATTTTGTTGTGAAAAAGTTTGGCAAGGTACACTGCGAATTAGGGTTTTGTGTGCGGCTGTGGATGTACGGTTTCTGTGCAAGGTTTTGTGGTCGGCTGGTATGGGTTTAGTATGGCTTCTTTTCAATTTTCTCACTTGGAGTTTTGTTTACAGGTTTTGTTTATTGATTGTGTCAAGTTATGTTGTAATGATATAATTGGTTTTGGTTGTGGTGAGCAGGTCGGTGAGGAACTCCTGGTTTTTGCTATGATATGTGAGTCACGGTTGTTACGTATTTTGGCACGGTTGGATGGCACATGGTTTCGTTACCTGCAGGTACCGGTAGCTTGGTTTATGCAGGATGAAGAGTTAAACGGACAGTGGCTGGTGCGTGACGGTTTTGTGGGACCAATGATGGCAGGTTGTGGGAGAATCATGGTTTGGTATATCAAGTGGATGGTTTTACATATGATGCTGCATTCTCATGTTGTGTGTTGTTTTTTTCTATGCAGGTACAATTGGTTTTATGTATTAAAAGCTGATGATAGTATAGGGTGGCATAGTGTGTACGTAGGTACGGTTTTGGCTTGATTTGTGTGGGATGGCAAGTTGTGGCACAGTTTTGTTGCTGTCTGCGTTTGATTGTAGTGTGGGAACAATAAATGTAGCTGCTATTGGTATTTGAAAAACACTGGTGCATTGAATTTGTGAAGGTGTGTATTGGAGGGATTTTTGTGGTAAAATCATGAGTTACTTTGTAGAATAATGATGTAAATGATTTTTTTTAATAATGTGATTGGGCCTTTATTTGTATAACGGTATGGGCTTTTGGTGAGATGAAGTGTAATGATTATTGGAGAATGGTTTTTTTTAGACAATGGATATTAAAATGGACATTTGGATAATGAATGGATCACTTTGGTTTAAAATGGATATATGAAGTGGATAACTAAAAAAAACGGTTTTTTTTAAATGGATATTAAAAGTGGATATGGTTTAATTGATAGAAAATAAATGGAAATTGATAAGAAATAGAAAGTGGAAATGGATATGGACATTGGATATTAAATGGATATAGAAATGGTTTAAATGGATATTTAATTGGATGAAGGATAAAAATGGTTAAAAGATAGATATGACTTAAAATGAAAATGGATAAAAAATAAAAGAGAGATGAAGTTGAAGACAACATTTTTTTTTTGGATTTTTTCTGAATATGGTTAGTGGATGGATATACATATGAAGATTATATACAGGTAGGACAAATTTGGGGTACGACACTTACACCGAGTACGAGGCTTTCCTCGCTGGGTTACGCTTAGCTAAAGACCTCGGCACCAAAGAGGGCAAAATATTCACCGACTCCCAGCTCGTGGCCTCCCAGGTACAGGGAGAATACCAAACCAAGAACGACAACCTCGTTGAATACTTGGCTCTGGTGAAGGAAACGATGAAAAAGTTCTCCTCGGCAGAAGTGAATCAAGTCCCGCGCGAACACAATACTCGAGCGAACGTTCTATCGAAGCTCGCAAGCACAAAGAAGAAAGGCGGGATTTTATAAAGTGTCAATGTGCTTCAATATTCTTTTCTGAAGTGTCAATGTGCTTTAATGAATTCCCATGAACCTGAGAATGTGAAAATACCTCATTATCATTATCACTGTCATTGTTTATAGTGTCATCCAAACCCATACCATAGGATATGCATGGTGGACAAGAAAGATATGTTAGCATTCTATTCATATTATTCATCATGGGATTGGTACAAATCATTCCAATTTTTCACGAGACCTTTATTTTTTATCTTTAAGACTACCCTCTTGAGCTTCTTTGTCTCTATATTTGAACATTCACTTTTGAAGTTCCCCAATTCTTTCCACTCGTAAAAGATGTCCTTCTTGTATGTTCCAACTTTCTTGCCTTTTGAATCTATTGCTCTAGAGTGCTTGAATTATTTGTAAATAATTTATCTTTCCTTCTCTTCCATAAACACATAACCTTTCTAAAATTGAGATAGATCTCGTCATTGTCTAAGCTTCACTCTCATATTTAGGTTCTTCAAATTCTAACTCCTCATCTTAGAAAGCCTATGTACTTTATTTCTGGCTTAATTCCTCTGTGATTTCAAGCTTATTGAGGTCATTTGCCTCATATATGGTAGTGACCTTGGGTCTTCATCGTTTGGGGAGACTTATATGAATATTCTTTATGTGGTTGGTAGTAGTGTAAATTTTTTCAAGGACTTTAAATATAGATAACAAAGTTTTGAATTTTGAAAATATTATTTACACATCTTCATCATCTTCTGTTTGAAATAGCTCATACTTTTGCATTAGAATATTGACTTTAAATTACTTCAATTTTTTTTATTACCTTTATGTGTTACCTATAAGAGTATGTTTGGATGAAACATTTTAATAAGAAAAAGTAATTTTTTTAGAGAATTTAAAATGACTTGATCAAAATTTATTGTTTGATAAAAAAATATAAAGAATTGTTAAAATAATGTAAATTTGTGGAATATTTTATTCAAGTTAAATTTAAAGAATTTCAAATGACACCAAAAAATAAGGAATTTGAAATTACTCCTTCACTCTATATCATGCAATTGTTAAATTGTTTATTATCAATTTTTCAAGTTTTGCAAGAATTTTTTTTCTTTCTAAAAGCAATTCATTTAAAGAAGAATACAAAAAGTAATCTAAATATTAATACAACAAACCAAAATAAATTCTTCCTTTAATTTTCTCTAGCCTAAACTGCACAGCAGAATTTGTGACTGTAGTTCAACAACTCTTTCACTATACTACCCTTCTTTTCTTATGTGGAAGATCAGACAAAACTGCAACCACAGAGCATACTAAAAACACTTATCCCCAGATCGAACCAAAAGCTCTGATACCAATTGTTGGGAAAAAAACAAACAAAACAAAGAGAAAAAAGAGAAACACAATCACAACACAAGAACATAACGTGGAAACTCCAAAATCAGAGAAAAATCACGGTCGTTGCCAATAGACAACCAGAGAATAACACTATGTGAAAATTGTTATAATACATAATATACCCTCAACTAACTCAGGCCTCCAGTATACTCACACCTTCCAAAACTAATATTTAACTACATCTCAGAACACTCTAAAACAAGAGTATAAGAGAACAAAGAATGTCAAATACAAGCTTAAAGTAATTTTGACTGGTGCATCTTAGAATGAAGAACTTGAATCTTATATATAGTTTTGAACTCCCTCTTCCTTCACAAAATTAAACGATGTGCGACTTCAAAAAATGTATATCCTATATATAATCTTGTACTTTTTATGTTACAAAAAAAATCTTGTAGTTTATTCGAGTGAAATAGCACCCCGTTTGACTGTATGAAGCGGAAGTACCATTCCCGCCTTTTGTTTCCGCTTTTTTGCACATCTTGTGCTTTTAATATAATCTTCTTGCCTATTAAAAAAAAATAAAAAAAATAAAAAATGTTACAACTTTCACGCCTCTCGAATCCCTAAAACCTTTTAACGAGATTCTCGATGCTTAAAATAGATGTAGAGATGATTAATCAAAAGGGTTGAATCATAATCATATTTGTAATTAAAAATAATCAATATTACCAAAAATAAACTCGTAAGGGTAAAATGATGACAAACACAATTTTATATTGGTTCAGTTGATTCACCCTTTTTATCAAATTATCTAGACCCAATACCAAAAGCGTCAAAGTTTCTAACATATATATATCTGCACATCAATTATTTATTATAATATTTATGAGATTAATCAAATTACTAAGTCCAAACATCTAGTAACCCAATAGCCTTTTACTTGATTCGAATAAGCTTGAAAGTATATAAGCCAAAATAAACATGACTTTAAAGGTAATTTGAAACAAATATTTTCTTGACTCAAATCATTGTTATTTGAGGCTAAAAAGGAACTTCGAATGAAAATATAATGACTTGAATCAAGTTGATTAGAGGCTAAAAACATGTAAAAGAATCACTTGGCGATTTGAATCAACTAAAAGAGTGATTCGAATAACCAAGGCTAAATGAATGAAAAAATTGTTTTTAATGTTAAGAAAAGTTTAAAAATATTTTGTAAAAACCTTTTCAAAGACTAGATAATAAGAGATTATCGATACACATAATTTAAACTAAAGGCTATGCATATATGTACTTGTTAAAAAAGTACATATGTAGCAACCCTTGACTGGTAAGGATTGCCAAAGGGTTTATTTTTTGTGTGGGGTTAAAGCAATCTCACGAGGGTGAGAAACATTGTTTTAGAGGTGTTTTATGTGAATATGGGATTGACTCTCCTAAACCCTAAGGTTGAAATATTTATATAGTCCCATGAACCTGGATTTGGGGCTCCTAAGAAGCAATAATTGTCCCACCTTGACCATGGAACTTGATGACTACTTACTTCTTAGGGAATCGTGGCCATGACTTCTTCCACACCTGGTTATGGACTGCATACACATCACCATCCATGCTTTTCTACCAGGGCGAGCCATTTAGTGAACATGAATCATGTCTATGTGACATACCCTTAAGCAGGCACCTAATAAGGGTTAGTCCCTGTGTCGCCCCATGTCGATCTTTTAGAAATATATCACTACAATAGATAATTGACATCTATCAATACAATAAAACACCTAAATTAGATAAAAGAAAAACATAATACCTCAGTATGTATTCATAATGCCATTCCCAAAAAAACCATTACACCAACAACATTTTATGGACAAACCTGATCCTCTAAAAGGACAACCTTCTAGTACCTAACACCAACAAGCACCAACCACAATAACAATTTTCACAAATATGAGTGGAAACCACCAATAATGGTAAGGTAAAACTACCATTAAAGACCAAAGATATAAAAAGCCAAAAATTATAAAAACTGGAAGTTTAAAAATTACCTATTTAGTTAAAAACTAAAAATGAAAAACGAGGTAGTGAAATTGTGTCTTGTGATGACTGTCCGTCATTGCATGAATTTAGTCGAAGAATCAGATCAAAATAAGTTAAAGAGAAGCTAAAATGAAGAAGAAAGACTAAAGAATGAGGAAAAAATAGCTAAGTGTGAAGAAATTGGACTTAGTGAAAAATCAGGTGAAAAGGGAGAAAAAGCATGTAGCTACTGGAATAACCATGCGCAGCATCGCGCGCGCGATAGGACTGTATAACCTACATCGCGCGCGATGCATGTCATCACGCGCGCGATGACCCCCCTTTTTTTGGGCTTTTTCTGACATGTTCTGATCATATTTTAGCTATTTTAAAGGGATTTTATGCACTTTTGCAAGGGTTACGAAAATTGGCACAAGAAGCACGATTTTTACAGCACCAGAAGGGATTTAGAGAACATTTGGAGCCATTGGAGGTCATTCCTTCAAGGGAATCATATGTTATTATTCTTTATTAATATTGGTATTGTAATCTAAATTGTGAGTAGGTAAACTCCTCAAGGTTAGATTGTGTTTGATGAACCTGTTTCTACGTTATTAGGACATATGTTGATTTGACTTTCTTTGATCTATAATTCTATTCAATGGCTAATTGTTCGTAATACTTTTTATGTGAGATACTCGTTTAATCTGATTTTGGGCACATAGGGAATACTGATCATTAGTATATGTGTTGTACCTAGGGCAATTGTTGTACTTACGTTGGTTGAATAGGAATAGGAGACCTCGAGTAGTGGCATAGTAAATTAACGCTTTATACATCACCTAATCATGTTTACGCTGGTGGACTAGGGATAGGAATCTCTGAGTAGTGATTAGTGAGCTATTTCGCAAGGTATTGGTTATATAGGTTTTGTTAATTCGTCTGGGATTATAGTGATAATATTATTCATGTAAGGCATCAAGCATCAACAATAGAGTAACAGAGGATTTTATACATAACCTAGCCACTTTTGTATCCTTGTTTGAACACTTTCTTTTATTTTCGCATTGCAAACTCGAACCCCCCCCCCCCCCCCCCAATTTATTATTTTATACACATTTCACGATTTTTGTTTTGTTAAAAAGCAGTCTCTGTGGATTCAATCGCTTTTTATTACTGCGATATTATCGATACACTTGTCGAGAAATCATTAAGTTTTTGGCGCCGTTGTCGGGGACTATTGATTTTTCAGCAAGTCAACGCTTGTGCAACATTTTATTTTTAGTTTTTATTGCTTTATATTTTATTTTCTATTTATCATAGTGCTACTAAGGCATTTCCTGTTTTTGTATGCGCATCTCAGGTGTAGAAAAACTTACCATGGCAAAACCAACAACACAAACTATAATGGATTACTATAAAAGAATCGACGATGGACAGGTTTCTAAAGGGTTTGTATCGGTAGACCCATATAACTTTGATATTAATAATTCTATACTTTTACGTTTAAAAGACAATCCGTTCGACGAGAATGCTATCAGAGTCCCGTGGACTCATCTTGCATGCTTCTACAAAACCGATTCGATGTACAAATCAGATGATGCCACTAAGGACCAAGTCAAGCTACGGTTGTTTGGTTTCTCACTCATTGGTAGGGTGAAAGACTGGTTACTATGCCTTCCAAATGGAACCTTTCAAACATGGAAGGAGCTGGAGGATAAGTTCTTAGAAATATTCTTCACCACCACTCAGTTTATTGAGCGAAGAGCAGAAATTGTGAATTTCGAGCAATAACACACTGAATCACTCTATGAATAATATGGAGCAAATGTAAAATTTCATAAAAGGTATCAAGAGCCAAACACGCATGTTGTTAAATGCTTCTGCGGGAGACACGATAAGATCAATGACTGAACAACAAGTCAAATACCTAATTGAGAAGATGTGCTTGAATGAATATCATTCAAAAAGTGAAAGGTCAGTAAAAATTGAAATTGTAGGCATGCCTAAAGGTATGTTAGACTTTGATACTCAAACAACACTTTTAGCTCAAATTGAATTATTGAATAACCAGTTAGCTAAAAGCAACTTAAATAAAGCTAAAGTGAGCCAGGTACAAGCACTTAGGTGTTATTTTTGTGGATGAGGACATGCCAACGGAAGATGTTCTTTGGAAGAGTCGTGTAAAGAAGCTAAAGTTGCCAATTTTCAGAAGAAAAAACCTTACTCAAACACCTACAATCCGGGATGGAAGGATCACACGAATTTTCGATGGAGCAATAACCAAAATTCAAGTGGTAACCAAGGTATGCAACAAAACCAACAAGCCCCCATCCAAATAAAACCTTCACAGCTAGAAGAGACCTTCCATAACTTCATCAAGGTCACTCAGAGTAGCTTTGCTCAGGTAAACAAAAATCATGAGACTAAGAGTAGAAACCATGATGCGTCCATCAAAATTTTTGAGATGCAGATTAGTCAGTTATCTAGACAACTAACTTCTTTATCGAGCTCGAGTGGAGGATTCACGTGTAATACGATATATAATCCTAAGAATGAGTCTTGCAAGGCTGTGGAAACAGGTTTTGAGGTGAACGCCAACAAGGGTAAAGATGAAATCACTACTACAAAATACGCAAATAACAACGCCCAAGTCACCACGATTCTTCTAAACACCGTGGTGACATCTCTAAACTCAGGCGCTAACTTTTTATTATATTTTTTAATTATAAATTTTTATGGTATAATAACGGTTGACGTTATAACCGATATGATACAATCTATCTTTCATGGGTTCGAACCTCAGCGCTCTCAAAAATTTTATTCATTTAACGTTAAAGCGCTCCTTTCTGTTTTATTTATTTTTAAATAAATAATAAAAATGGATATCACTACGGTTATTATGAGTAATCGTTGTGATATAAAATTTTATTTATTTAACGTTAAGACACTCCTTTCTTTTTTATTAATTTGTAAATAAATAATAAAAGGGATATCACTACGGATATTATGAGTAACCGTTGTGATATAATTTGCTATTATTTAAAATATAATTAAGATTATTCTTATAAACCGTGACGAAAAGTGATATTTTTTAATATATAAACGAAAGTATTTGTTGCCCAGTTCATAACAGCCATTTCTCTCTAAAGAAAACCCTAACACAACCATATCCTCTCATGAATCTTAACCAATACTGTAACAAGTGAATGACGAAAAGAAGCTTAAAGGATATCTGACGGGAGCAGTGTCCGGCGCAAACTCCTACGGCGGTGAAGATGGTATGTTCTCCCGCTCTCTTCTTTCTACTCTTCTCCTGGATGATGTTGATGTTTAGAATTTAGGATTGTTGTTTTAGGGTTTGGTTTTAGGATGCTGTGGAAAAAATTATGTTGTTGATGTTTTAAGGTTAAGTTTGAAGTTGTTGTGTTTCCTTGTAGATACATGGTTATGATGGTGGTAGCAAGCGTATGGTGGTAGCAAGCGTATAGTATGGTGATGGTACATATGGTTTTTGTTGGCATGGAAAAAATATAAGAAGTATGAAGTTATTGTATAAACTTCATCCACCTTATATTTTTTCTTCATGGCATCACAAACTAGATGAACTTAATATATCTTGATTTGTTACAGTTCCACGATTATTTTCAATAAGAGGTGCGTTATTGACTCAATGTATCTTTATTTGTTACAGTCTCACTTAGGGTTTTGTTTCAACTATAACAGAATTTGTTTTGTATACTAACAATTTTATTTTATTTGAAATAGCTGAAGTTGTATAGTAAAGATGATACATGGTGATGATGATGGTGGTAGCAAGCGTATAGTGTGAGTTGATAAAGTACATATGGTTTGTATAGCAATGGAAAAAAATACAAGAAGTATGAAGTCATTGTGATATTGTATGATGTTAGTATTTTGTTGCTAAAATAATGTATGTTTTTTTAATTGTGTTGCATGACTTTCTTGTGTTGTTGTTGTTGAAAAATGTTCTCAAAACAAGAACAAAACATTGTTAAGTTACAAGAAAAAGGCTTCTTGTGACTTAGCAATGTTTTGTTCTTTATATTCTTATACAGGTTGACAGGAGATGAAGTTTAGTTTATTATATACTATGTATATTGTTTGTTTCACTAACCTTTTAATGAAAATGCAATCATTTAAATTGACATAGAAACTTATAATCTGAAAATTAAGATGTATTTGAAAACCAAACTATATTTATCAATGTTTTCCGAATTGCATGCATCTCATTCTGCACATTTTATGTTCCTTAACACATAATATATCGTTCAATGGTCTGATTGCTTCAATACATCGATATTTACAATTATACTTTACCTTGTCGTCGTCGCTTATCACCGTGATTATTAAGATCATGCTTGTTATGATGATAACTCATCATAACAATCGCGATGATAAGCGACGCTGATGAGGTAAACTATAATAAAAGATATCGATGCATTGAAGGAATCAAACCATTGAACCATAAATGTGTTAAAGAACATAAAATATGCATGATGAGACACATGCAATTCGGAATACAGTGGTGTGTTTAAGTTGGTTTTCAAGAATAGTTTAATTTTCAGATTATATAGTTCTTTACCAATTTTAATGGTTGTATTTCTTTAATGAGGTGTATGGCAAAACTAGCAATATACGTTGGTATATAATAAACTATGGGTACGTTTCACAACAGTTTTCTATATTAACCGTGATCTAATGTAATTTATTTGTTGTTGCTGGGTTTCGAACCTAGTACCGTATATATCACAACGTACGGTTGTTAAGCATAGCTGTTGTGATATATCACACGCTTTCCGGAATACAACAACGGTCCCAGGACCGTGATTATAAGTAGCACATTTACGACAACACTCTACATAGCAATGCCTTGATTTGCTTGATTATATATATTTTCCAACCATTGTTAAATGGGTTTTCCGTAGTAGTGAATAGTTGAAGTGGTGTTGATTAAAAAAAGAGAATTAAGGACTGAAAAGGAGGAGAGAGAAATTCTGGGTGACCAAGAAGAGAGGGGAGTCACCATTAAACAATCAATAGATAAAAACTCCCCTTGGAGAATAACTAAGAAACAGCTCTTTAATGATCCCAATCCAGAACTACCTGATTACATCAAGCCACCGTATCCAATATTAAAGAAGAAACCAATTCATGAAGATGAGGCATGAATGTTTGCAAAGTTTAAGGAGATGCTGAATACACTTCAGGAAAGTATTTCGTTCCATGAGGTTTTAGAACTATTGCCTAAGTTTACTAAATTTATGAAGGTGTTACTAAAGGGTACGAAGCAGAAAGTGATCAAGGATGAGACGGCAGTGCCTAAAACAATGCCACCGAAGATAAAGGATATAGGTAAGTTGTTTATCTCTTGTACTATTGGTGGAGTAGAGATACCACGTGCTTTATGTGATTTAGGGTCTAGTCTAAATGGTATGCCACTGGATAAGGTTAAAGAGTTTAACTTGGGAGAGATCATACCAAGTAATATGACTCTTACTTTAGTTGATTCATCTGCTACTCATCTGTTTGGTGTCTTTCAAGACGTGATAGTGCATGTCGATCGTTTAGTGTTTCCTGCAGATTTTGTGGTACTTGATATGAAAGGATATTCTGGAGGGCCAGTTTATCTCGGACACTCATTCTTGGAAATCGGGAAATAAAAAATAGATGTGGAAACAGGTGAACTTATCTTGAAGTTCAACAAAGAAAAAGTCATTTTCAAGGTGTATGACTGGACACCGTATGTGGAGGAATTGAATACATGCTACCATCTGGAAGAAAAAAGTAGCAAGGGGTTGACAAAAGAATGAGAGCAAGTGAATTGATCGCCATGAGGGTATCTCTTGCGCTTGATGTGCCTTAGGCATGGACCGTCAAACAAATGACATAAAAAGAGCGCAACCCATGAGTTATAACCAATTATTAGTTTTTTAGGAATTATTTTATGTTGATAGCAAGATTCAACCGGAGGAATTAGCCCCTCGTACATGCCTTTTAAGTCACTATTTATATTGCCTTTAATAAACAAGTTTGTAGTTGTGTTTTGTTTTTCTTTCAGATTTACAATTTTATCATTTTAGCATTGAACTAATGATCCAAAAAAGAACTTGATCATCAGGAAAGCAACTTACAACTTGAAGGAAAAGGATGAGAAAAGAATCAAAGGACTTTTACTCAACCTTCATATACCTCAACTAGTAAGGTTTGAGCCAAATAAATTCCAGTGTTCACTTTTCTTTCTTTTTTAGTGTATCCATGCATTATTATTTTATCTGGTTTGATCTATTTCTGATTAAGTTTATCTGGTTTGATTGACACACACTGAGGCAGTTGTTTGTTTATAACTTTGAGCCTTTGTAATCACCATGTAGTAATAGGTATATCCATTTGCTAACTACTTTAAGCTAAGCCTTTATTTCAGTGACGTGGCCTAAAATTCTTAGCAAATGACTTGAAAGATATTTTCTTTCCACCCTCTCTTTGAAGTTAGGTAGAAGTATAGTTCTTAAGTTATATGAAAAAGATTAAGTTTGGGGTTGCTCTTGGAAGTTTGCAAAGTTCTAAGTTTGGGGTTGGTGTACTAGAGAAAATTGATCAATATTCAAAATTTTGAGAAAATAAGAAGTAGAAAAAGACGCTTCTTCAAAAAAAAAGAGTAAAAGAATATAAAAGTAGAAGGAGAACTAGGTACCTAACTCCAAAGGTTTAAACCCACTTTTCTAAAAATATCTTACCCGAACATAAACCAAGATACAATCTAAAAAGACCTCAAATGTGTGTGTGTTGTGATTTATGTGATGAATTATATTATAACATGATCAAGCTAAGCATAAACTATTTTGCATGTTGATTGAGAGATAACCTTATCCATTGTGTGAGTCAAAGTGAGCTGAGAGACAGGTTGAGTACTCGTCAAGGTTTAAGGATGTTTTCAGAATTTTTCGGATGTAAGTTGGAAGCGAGAACAATGGTCAGGTAAAGAAAAAAAATAGTGACGTTCAATTGTTATTATGCGACTTGTTTTCTGTTGAAATGTGCAGTTGCCGGCGAATTACTTGAGGACAAGCAACGATTCAAGTTTGGGGTTGTAATGACAGTTCGTCATTGCATGATTTTCGTAGAATAATCAGATCAAAACAAGTTAAAGAGGAGCTAAAATGAAGAAGAAATACCAAAGAATGAGGGAAAATAGCTAAGTGTGAAGAAATTAGACTTAGTGAAAAATTAGGTGAAAAAGGGAGCAAAAGCGTGAGACTACAAGGATAATCACACTGAGTATCGCGCGCGCGATATAACTGTATTAGCTACATCGTGCGCATGATAGCACCGTTTTAGTTGCATAGCGTGCATGATGGAGGTCATCACGTGCGCGATGACCCATTTTTCTGGGCTTTTTATGACGCGTTCTGATCCATGCTGAGCTCTTTTTAAGGGGATTTTGTGCACTTTTGCAAGGGTTACGTAAATTGGCACAAGAAGCACGAGTTTTACAGAACCAGAAGGGATTTAGAGAGCATTTGGAGCCATTGAAAGCCAATTCTTCAAGGGAAATCATATGCTATTCTTCTTTATTAATTTTGGTATTGTAATCTAAATTATGAGTAACTAAACTCCTCTAGGTTAGGTTGTGTTTAATGAACCTGTTTCTATGTTGTTGAGACATGTGTTCATTTGAATTTGCATGAATACTTTGATCTATAATTCTATCCAATTTCTTATTGTTCGTAATGATTTTTATGTGAGATACTCTTTTAATATGATTTTGGGCACCTAGGGAATACTGACCATTAGTTTATGTGTTGGAACTAAGGAAATTATTGTACTTACACTGATTGAATAGGAATAAGAGACCCCGAGTAGTGGCATAATTAATTAATACTATGTGCATCGCCTAATCCTTCTTATGGTTATGGACTAGGGATAGGAAACTCCGAGTAGTGATTAGTGAGCTATTTCGCAAGGGATTGGTTATAGAAGATTTGTTAACTCACCGTGGGATTATAGTGATAAGATTGTCCATGTAAAGTTACAAACACATAGATATATTACACACTGTGCATGATATCATATTGAAAATTTGAGTCAGTATTCTTCCAGGGTTAGGAAGAGTCAGTTAAGAAGAATCCTTCTAGTGTGACACTTGTGAATTGTGATTTGGGAAGGTGATGATGGACCTCTTGGAGTCCAATTGTTGAAATCATTGAATTATATGTTTTTTAGTCCATTTTATATATTATGGACAAATTGATGTTGAAAGTTCGAGTCGGTGTTTATCCAGGGTTGGAAAGAGTTAGTTGAGAAGGTCCATTTCTAGCGTGACACTTCTGAATTATGATATGAAAAAGTGATGGTGGACCTCTGGGAGTCCGATTGTTGAAATATTTGAATTTTTATGTTTATTTTTTTTACACGTTGTGGATGGCACGATGTTGAAAATTCGAGTCGATTCGTCTAGGTTCGGAATGAGTCAGTTAAGAAGGAGCCTTTCATACTTGACACTTATGAATTATTATATGGGAAGGAGATGGTGGACCTCTAGGAGTCTGCTTGTTGAAAATTTTGAATTTCTATGTTTGTTTGTCAGTTTTACACATTGTGGACGGTGCAATGTTGAAAATTCGAGTAGGTTCATCCACTGTTATAAGTAATCAGTTGAGAAGGGCCCTTTATAGTGTGACACTTATGAATTGTGATATGAGAAGGTGAAAGTGGACCTCTGGGAGTCCGATTTTTGATTTTTTGAATTTCTATATTTGTTCGTCTGTTTTACACATTATAGAATATGCAATGTTTAAAATTCAAGTAGTGTTTGTCCAAGGTTGGAAATAATCAGTTGAGAAGGACCATTTCTAGTGCAACACATGTAATTTGTGATTTTGGGAAGGTGATTATGGACCTTCGGGAGTCTGATTGTTGAAGTTTTTGAATTTCTATGGTTGTTAGTCCGTTTTACACATTGTGGACAGTCTGATGTTGAAAATTCGAGTTGGTGTTCGTCCATGGTTGGAAAGAGTTAGTTGATAAGGACCATTTCTAGTATAACAGTTGTGAATTATGATCTAGGAAGGTGATGGTGGGCCTCCGGGACTCCGATTGTTGAAAATTTTGAATTTTTATGTTTGTTAGTCCATTTTACACGTTGTGGATGGTGCAATGTTGAAAATTTGAGTCGGTTTGTCTAGGGTTGGAAAAAGTCAGTTGAGAAGTGTAACTCCCTAAACCCCACATACAATTTAATATGGAATTTAATTAAACACAATGCAACCATTTAGGGTGTCACGCACAATTAAACATAGTCTGCTCCGTAACACAGGTTATAACATAACAATTTAAAAGCTGTCATTGCATGATCACCTTCACTTAGGGTATCATCGCAGCGGAATCATTATTAAATCAAATAAACATAATATTGCAACCTATGGCGTTTAGTCTCATAACTTCAAATTTCATAACGCAACAAAAGGAGTTGTATTATTCAACTCACCACAACTTTAAGATCTCAACAAAACATAAATAGTAATTTCAACAAAACAAAACAAGTGAAAAGAAAACGTTCCCAACCCGATGTTACATAATCAAAGCAAGACCCTACTAAAAAACGACAATAATTAACGGTGAAAACAAGCAGGAGTAGATTATCACATAACAACAACATATATGTTACTCAATCAACACCAACATATTAAGTATTCTCATCCAACAACGTAACAATAACAATCAATACAAATGCAACACTAATGCAATGTACTCAACACCGAATCGACATGCATGTGGTACCAAATATGAACACTCATGTTCATTTTGCTCCCCGATCCCCACCATAGGATCATATTCCCTCTTGGAACTGAAGCACACCAAATCGCTACCATCACCATAGGTAACGCTTCACTAATCCCCCAAAATATAAATTAGCTACTCGCACCCGATCCATCTCCATAGGATAGAGGCTCACCAGAAAAGAACCGAAGTTCTGACAACATGAATGCATGGACTCTCATCATGCAACAATAACACTTACACATTGGCCCCTCTCTGACCATGTATGCCACCAACAACATGATCAACATAAACATATCATATGTATAATTAAATATGCAACATCTTTAACAATCACCACCATTATTTATGATCAACAATTCATTATCGACACATATAAGAATCTTCCACACGACATTATTATAACCACACCATTATAGCAACATCATCAATATTCAACTTTTACAATTATCATTAACTATTCATGTTATTATGACATAATTATCTCCTAAATTAATTCCATTTAATGGTAAATTGCGTTAGATTTCCAATGCTTCAAACAACAATTCATTTGGACTTACGGATCAAAAGTTACGGCAATAATCGTCGGGGGACAAAACAAGTTTCAAGTTCATAATTTCTTTCAAATATTCAAAGCGTTAAATATTTAACATAATTATCCTTTGAAACTATTACCAATTGATAGTAATTTGCATTAGCTTTCTAACACTTCGAACCGGGTCTCGTTCCGAGTTATGGAACTCAAGTTACGCTCGAAAATGTCTCACTAGGTAAAACATCCAGGGAGCTTCTACGACTGCCCGTAGCACGGGCAACGGCGTGTAGCACTCCCCAAGCAAAAAACTCTCTTTTTGGGTGTGGCACAAGTACTAGATGAGATAGCCTATGTCCCATTAGTGAAATTCTAATAAAGCTTTTAATAAAAACACAGAAAATTTTAAACTTTTAAATTACAAAACTAAATTAATTAAAAACATACTGCTTCACATACATATGCTTCCAATATATTTTACATAGAGCTTGACACCGTTAAGACTAGTGTCCTTGCCACATAGAAAAAACATAAAATAAAAGTACAGAAAGGAAACCAAAAGAAAGCATAATAAAAAGGACCTTCTAAGTCCAACGGGACTGGCACTTATACTGACTGTAGTAGTAGGGATATGATCAGTGTTTGACAAAACGCTAACAACCTCCAATCTAGATGTTATAGTAACCCATCTCCACGTCACTTCATATCCTTTCCTTCTGAAATATCAAGAAGTAAGCAAGATTCGAGCTCGTCGTCAGATCGTCATAGATTAACCAAAAATGCAAGATAAAAAGGACACATGACTAAGATTTACGTACAAGTTTAAAAGTGGGAATGAGAGTGTAAAATAATAATATATATAACACCCATAATCATCCAAACAAACTTATATTTAACCCATAATTACATATACTTTATCTCTATTTATTATAATGCATCCATGAACTATATGCTGACTCAGGCCACTAAACACTATTAAGAATATCTATCCCATTCACCAATATCATATATCACAAGACCACATGCCACCAATGTACTCCCAATTACCAAGAGCTACGCCACCTAACTTCACATGGAGTTTAGGTGTTATAAGTCGATCGTCCCCGAGAATTCAGGCCAAGAACCTTGCCTTGCCTAGCATGCATAGATAATAATCCCCGTCGGTATTGTAAGCAACCGATCAACCTTGTACATCCCATACCGCACGACAATGGACTTACACATTCTTCAATGCAACTCTATATGATCACTTAATCATCTTGTGGCAACTTTCAACAATAAGTATTAAGTTAATACTTGGGAAATATCGTATCAACCTTTCAGGTTATACTTATTATCTAGATACTTAGGTTGAGTGTCAAATCCATCAAATGTCTTGTCATATTTCTTCTTGGCATTATCCTTATCTCTACATAATCAGTTCAGTTTGTACAATGAATAATTGTATGGTTTACTTCCCAAGTAAGAGAGATGGACCGTAAAGGACATAGTCGACTAAGTCTTTCTTTAGCCAGAACCCAACCAAATACAACTACTCAATGTATCCAACTTCCCTTCTGTTATTAGGGATCTAACACTTAATATCTAGCAATGTTGTTCTCTCCTTAATAGATCATTTTCTTAGTCTAACAATCACAATCATTCAAGTATAAATAAAATAAACAATTAGACAATTAATCAAACAATGCAAGCACAATACAACCTTAAATTATCATAGATTATTCCTATGATAAATAATTAAGGCCGACGTAACCTCGCTCAGTGATTCGTGAGAATCATTATTCGAGAATAGGCTATACTTACTTATTTATTGTTAAACTACTCTGAAAAACCTTTTTAACAACGGTTGAAAAATACATATAATAACGCAAATCAAGGCATTGTTATGTAGAGTGTTGTGGTAAATGCGCTACTTATAATCACGACCCTGGGACCGTTGTTGTATTCTGGAAAACGCGCGGAATATCACAACGATTATGCTTAACAACCGTTGTGATACATAAGGTACTGGGTTCGAAACCTAGCAACAGCAAATAAATTACGTTACATCACGGTTAATGTAGACAACCGTCGTGGAAAGTACCCATAGTTTATTATATACCAATATATATTGCTTGGTTTACCATACACCTATTTAAAGAAATACAACCATTCAAATTGGTAAAGAAATATATAATCTGAAAATTAAACTATTCTTGAAAACCTACTTAAACACACCAATTTTTTTCGAATTGAATTCGTCTCATTCTGCACATTTTATGTTCTTTAACACATATACGGTTCAATGGTCTGATTCCTTCAATACATCGATATCTTTTATTATAGTTTACCTCATCATCGTCGTTTATCAACGCGATTGTAAATTATATCGATGAATTGAAGCAAACAGGCCATTGAACGATACATTATGTGTTAAGAAACATAAAATGTGCTGAATGAGACGGATACGATTTGAAAAACATTGATTGATATAGGTTGGTTTTCAAATACATCTTAATTTTCAGAATATGAGTTTCTATGTCAATATAAATGATTTCATTTTCATTAAAAGGTAAGTGAAACAAACAATATACATAGTATATAATAAACTAAACTTGTCAACCTGTATAAGAATTTAAAAAACAAAACATTGCTAAGTCACAAGAAGCCTCTATCTTGTGACTTAGCAATGTTTTGTTCTTGTTTTGAGAACATTTGTCAACAACAACAACAACATACAACAAATCCATGCAACACAATAAAAAAACATACATTATTTAAGCAACAAAACCCCAAGTGGGACTGTAACAAATCAAGATACATTGAGTCAATAACACTCCTCTTATTGAAAATAATCGTGGAACTGTAATAAATCAAGATATATCAAGTTCATCTAGTTTGTAAAGCCATGAAGAAGAAATATAAGGTGGATGAAGTTTATACAATAACTTCATACTTCTTATATTTTTCTTCATGGCAACAAAAACCATATGAAACTTCACCATAGTATACGCTTACTACCACCATACGCTTGCTACCACCATCATCACCATGTATCTACAAGGAAACACAACAAAAATCAAACTTAACCCTAAAACATCAATAACATAATGTTTTCCACAGCATCCTAAAACCAAACCCTAAACCAATAATCTTAAATTCTAAACATCAACAGAATCCAAAAGAAGAGTAGAAAGAAGAGAGCATGAGAACAAACCATCTTCGCTGCCGTAGGAGTTTGCGCCGGACGTTGCTCCCGTCAGATATCCTTTAAGCTTCTTTTCTCCATTCACTTGTAACAGTATTGGTTAAGATTCATGAGAGGAGAGGGTTGTGTTAGGGTTTTTTTAGAGAGAAACGGTTGTTATGAACTGGGCAACAGATAGTTTCGTTATATATTAAAAAATATTACTTTTCGTTACAGTTTAAAACTATAACCGTAATTATATTTTATATTTTAAAATAATAAAAAACTATATCACGATGGTTACCCATAATAACTGTAGTGATATCCCTTATTTAAAAATAAATAAAAAAGAAATAAGCGCCTTAACCTTAAAAGAAATTTTTTTTTTCACATCTGAGGTTCGAACCCATGAAAGATTTATTCTATCATATCAGTTATACTTTCAACCATTATTATACCCTATAAATTTTTAATTTAAAAATATGATATAAAGTTAGCGTATGAGTTTCGAGATATCACCACAGTTTTTGGAAGAATCGTGGTGACTTGGGCGTTATTGTTTGCACGTTTTGTAGTAGTGTTAGTAGGGCTAGGGTCACCACTACCCACACACACACACGCGTACACAAGTACACACCCACACACGCACCCCCCTCCCCCCCCCCCCCCACACACACACACACACACATATATATATATATATATATATATATATATAAAGCTATTTTATGCTAACCGTCCCAATGTATATGAAATCGTGCCCCCGCCTTTTGTTGTTGAGCGTCGTTGAAAGCCCAGGAGCGTTGTCTCCAATCTTTGCCAAGAACCTAATTTACGATAACCGTTGAATTGTACGAAATTTACAAAATAATTAGAATATGATTTATGGTTAATTAAACATAATTGTGTTTCAACTTGAAATATTTATTTATTAAAATATTTAATAATAACCTTCATTATTTTTAAATAATTATTAAATTCAAATATAAATTAGACTATACCCCCGTTTGGATTTGTTCGTTTTAGAAAATTATCATGAGTATATTTCTAATAACTTTTAAAGTTTATAATAATACTTGGGCATTATAACGACTTAAAATGGTAAAATGTATCTTGGACTTTATAAGTTCAATATCTCGACGTCTGAACGGAAATTTACATAGAAATTTTAAAATAACCTTTATAAAATAATTAAAATAATATACTTAAAATAAAATGGACATTATAACGGCTTACCGGTTACTTATGAAAATGATTTAGGAAGAACTTTGAAATATAAAACTCCTTTGAAACTTTAGAAGAACTTTTACCACAAAATAACTCTAAAAGTTACGAAGCGACACAGTGAGAACCTCGATAACTAAAACTAATATTGTTATATGAAGAAACTAGAGAAGAAAATAAATAGAGAGGTAAGAAAAATGATTTGTGAATGAATGAATGAAAATGGGGTGGGAAAGACCCCTATTTATACTAGTTGTAAAATATAAAAATAACACAAGTGTATCTTCTTTTGCCCTTACCTTCTAACTTTTTAACTTTTGCTAGTAAATACGTCTTTATCAAATATTTACTAATCTTACATCAATAGTTCTATAAATATTGTAGTATGACTTTGTGAAAATAATTTATGAGAAAAATATGAGAGCTTGATATCTTAATGTTTCATGACATAAGATCATGTAGGATATTAATAGAAAAATGAGAAATATATTTCTTTTATAAAATAATAACAATAATAATAATAATAATAATAATAATAATAATAATAGTAATAATAATAATTATTTGATATATATTTATTAACTTAAGATTATTTTATTTACTAATTAGTTTGTAGAGTAAAATGGTGATATTCAAATAAAATAAAATCAAATAATAATAATAATAACAAAAACAATAATAAAATTAATATGAATAATTAATTAACTTAAAGTTAAGTATTTTAAGTACTAGCTAATTTCAAAGTTTAATTTTTAAAATAAAAAAATGATATTCAAATCGAATAATAATATTAATAATAAAAATAAAGGGTAATTAATTGATAAATTAATTATTATTATAGGTGCTAGTTTTAATATTTAGTTTTTAATAATTAGGGATGTTAAAATCTCAAATATAATCGGATAAATTATTTAAGGTATGGAAAATTAGGATGTTACATTACCCCCTCCCCTTAAAAGAAATTTCACCCTCAAATTTAGCGTACCTAAAACATATGTGGATACTTCCGACGCATGTCTTCTTCTCTTTCCCAAGTAGAATCACCAATTACATCTTCCCACACAACTCTAACCAATGGTATCTATTTTACATGAAGTTCCTTAATTCGATGATCTAAAATCTTGACAGGTAAAACCTCATATTCCAAGTTATCTCTAAGTTCCACAGTTTCAAGCTCAAGGACATGCGAAGGGTCAGGATAATACTTCCTCAGTTGTGATACATGGAGTACATCATAAAGATTAGACAGGTTTGGCGACAAAGCAATGTGATATGCTACAGGTTCAATCTGTCGTAGAATTTGAAAAGGCCTGATAAACCTTGGTGTTAACTTCGTAGTTTTTATTGCTCATGCAATTCCCGCTCTAGGAGTTACCCTAATGAACACGTGATATCCTGCCTCAAATTCCAAAGGTATTCTCCTCTTATCATTATAACTCTTTTGACGATCCTGTGCAGCCTTCATTTTTTCTCTAATAAGTTTAACCTGATATGTCGTTTGTTGCATGAATTATGAACCCAATATTTTGTTTTCTCCAACTTCATACCAACATAAAGGTGTACGACACTTTCGTCCATACAATGCTTCATATGGAGCCATGCTAATACTTGAGTGAAAGATATTGTTGTAAGTAAACTCAATCAATGATAAGAACTCATCCCAACTTCCTTTACGTTCAAGAGCACAAGCTCTCAACAGATCCTCTAACGACTGAATTGCCTTTTTAGACTGGCCGCTTGTTTGGGGACGATAAGCTGAACTTAACCTCAGTTTGGTTTCTAACTCTAAATGCAACTGATGCCAAAAATTTGATGTGAATCTGAGATATCTATCATTGACTATACTTGAAGGTATTCCATGTAATCTAACAATTTCCTTTACATATACTTGAGCTAGTCTCTCCAATTTAAACGTCTGGTTTATGGGAATGAAATGTGAACTCTTTGTCAACTTATCAATGATTACCCAAATTGCATGATGCTGCTTTTGAGTCTTGGGCAAGGCAGTTACAAAATCCATAGTTATTTTGTCCCACTCCCACTCTAGAATATCAAAGGGTTGTAATAATCCGATTGGCTTCTGATGTTCAATCTTTGCCTTCTGACATACCAAACAAATTTGAACATATTGTGCTATATGCTTCTTCATTCCAAACCACCAAAACATTTTCTTCAAGTTTTGATACATCTTTGTGGCTCTTAGGTGAAAACTCATCTTACTTTTGTGGCCCTCTTCCAAAATCAAATTTCGAATATCCTGGTTTTGAGGTACACACAACCTTTCTCTAAACCTTAGGATTCCATCACTCCTTATGTTAAAATCTCCATTTTAACCATCTTTGATAGTTTCCTTTATGTTCATTAGATGGTCATCAAGTTGTTGTTCATCTTTGATCCATTTTAGAAATTCATTAGACAGAACAATAGTGCCTATGAATATACTTCCTTCTTGTGATGTACTCCTAAGTTTAAATCCACAAATTGGTTAATTAACTCTTATTCCTTCAGCATCATTGCAGATGCATGAAGTTTCTTTTGACTCAAAGCATCTGCTACAACATTGGCCTTTCCTGGATGATACTACAACTCAAAATCATAGTCCTTTAAGAATTTCATCCAGCGCCTTTGTCTCATGTTTAGATCTTTCTGATCAAATAAATACTCCATGCTTTTGTGATCACTTAACACGGTGAACTTTGATCCATAAATATAATGCCTCCAAATCTTTAAGGCAAACACAATTGCTGTTAACTCTAATTTGTGAGTCAGGTAGTTCCTCTCATGCACCTTCAACTGTCTTGATGCATAAGCTATCACCTTCCTTTCTTGCATCAACACACAACCAAGACCTTAATATGACGCATCACAATACACATCAAATTGTCCTGATGGGTCTGGTATGATGAGTATTGGTGATGAAGTCAATCTTTCCTTTAACTTTTGAAAACTTTCTTCGCACTCTTTTGTCCATTCAAAGTTTTTACCTTTCCTCGTTAACTGAGTCATAGGCAAAGCGATCTTTGAAAATCCTTCAATGAACCTCCGATAATATCCAGCTAGTCCAAGAAAAATTCGAATCTCACCAACATTCTTTGGACTCTCTCACTTTGTGACTGCTTCTGCTTTACTCAGGTCTACTACAATACCTTCTTTACTAATTACATGACCAAGAAATTGTACCTCCTTCAACCAAAATTCACATTTCGAGAATTTCGCGTACAATTGACAGTCCTTTAATATCTGTAGCACAATTCTCAAATGTTCTTCGTGCTCTACCTCATTCTTAGAATAAATCAAAATGTCATCAATGAAAACTACAACAAATTGATCTAAGTATGACCTAAAGATCCTATTCATGTAATCCATGAAAACTGCTAGAGCATTAGTCAAACCAAATGGCATAACTAAGTACTCATAATGTCCATAACGAGATCTAAAAGAAGTTTTTGGAATATCATCCTCCTTCACCCTGATCGGATGATATCCAGACTTCAAGTCAATCTTCGAGAGTATTGATGCTCCCATTAATTGATCCATAAAATCATCGATTCTAGGCAAAGGATACTTGTTTTTTTATAGTAGCTTTATTAAGTTGTCTGTAATCTACACAAAGTCTAGAAGAACCATCATTCTTCTTCACAAACAAGATTGGAGCTCCCCATGGCGATACACTTGGTCTAATAATTTTTTCTTTAACATCTCGTCTAATTGTTTCTTTAACTCAGCAAGCTCTGAGTGTGACATTCGATAAGAAGATATAGAAATTGGTCTAGTTCCTGGAACCAAGTCTATAGCAAACTCAACTTCCCTAACCGGTGGTAAACTTGGAACATCTTCTGGAAAGATTTTCGGGAATTCATAAACCACTGGAATGTTTTCAACACTAGGGGTTTCTCCTACTGACATGGAGAATAACATCATAAATTTGAGTGAGAGTTTCAACCTTGCTGACTTTTTCACTATCTTCACCAAATGTTAAAATTTTCTTCTTGCATCCCAAGTTTACATCGTTGGATGATAACCAATCCATTCCTAAGATGACATCTAGGTCTTGTAACGGGAGTACCACAAGATCTACTAAGAATCTTCTATTTTCTAAGATTATTGGACAGTCTACACAGACTGAACAATTTACCATTCTTTCTCCGGAGGGAGTTGTAATGGTCAACTTATAGTTGAGATCAACAATTTCAAATACTAAAATTTCAGCACAAGATATAGATATAAAAGAATGTGTAGCTCCTGAATCGAATAATAATGATACCATCTTATCTCCAATTAAACACATACCTTGAATTAACTCAGTTGACTTTGAGATCTCAGCTCCTCTAATTGCAAATACTCTTCCAGTGGTTGGCTTATTGTGATTCTGAGGTCTCTGACTAACATTTAGGCCTTCATTCCTTGCTCTCCCTACATTTTTATTGTTTATTAGACCGCTCTTCTGGCCTGTTGGCTGATTTTATCCTTAGGGGGAAATCTTTGAGAAAATGGCCTTTTTTTACCACAACAAAAACAAGCTCCAATATTTCTATTTGGCAATATTTATTAAGATGTGCCCCTCCACAACTGTAACACTTGAACATTAACCTCCTAGAATCCTGGTTATGATATGGTGTAGGCCTTTGATATGGCCTGCCCCCTTGTTGGGTCCTTCCTCCATGGCCTCGGTTAAAGTGGCCCTTGTGATTGTGGTTTCGGGTTGGTCATCGTGATCCATATTGATTCTTCATATTGTCAATTTCTTCCAACTCCAGACATCTTTCTATCAGCTCACCAAAGTACTTAATATGTAGAGGTAAAACCGCCCTCTGGATATCATATTTCAATCAATCTTGATACTTTTCACACATCCATTCTTTCCTTGGATGCAAGTGGTAAAACTCATAATACTTTAGCAAGGATTCAAACTTCCTAGTGTACTCTCCCATTGGCATCATGTCATACCCCAAATTTTGAACCTAGATTTCATCATCATTCAAGGAGCATCCCACATTGCATTGCTAACCCTAACCTTGTTCAAGTTTGTTTTTGTTTTGTTTCATATAAATTAGGGTTTTGAATCAAGAGAATCAAGAGGGTCTTTATTTGATCAGTCAGTGTCTTGGATTGATCATTAACCTACCAAGTGTGCATACACTCAAGAATCCACTCTTCATCAAGAATCAAGTGCAAGTTGGTCTTATTACAAGTTCATTGAAGCTCAACTTCATCTAGTCGCCAATTAGGGTTTTTTTTTTTAAAAGTCAACTGTGTCTTTGAATTTTGACCAAAGCATGATCCCAAGCCTAGGGACATGATTCAAGACACTCAAATACATACTTGGAGTCCATCCATGATGTTTGAAAGATTCAAGAATGCAAGATCATTGAAGATCACACAGTTGAATTCATCTGATACACAAGCTTCTATTTGCAAAGTCAACTCGTTCACTTTTGGGATTTTTGGTCAAAATGGAAGTCCTCAAGCCAAATTTCATGAAAACATGTTTGATCAATAAGTTTGAGCATGAAAAATCAAGATTTGGAAGGTTTCTTGCAAAAGGGGTAAGTGGAAGGAACTTGAAATTTTTCCAAGTATGGAGGAAAAACCCTAGTTTTGTGCCAACTTTGGAGAGTCATAATTTTCAATCTAGACCACCATTTTTTGTGTTCCAAAGATCAAAATGAAGCCCTCACAACATACTACAACTTTGTCAATTAGGGTTAATCTCCAAAAAATGCATAGATTTTGAGTTATGAGGCCATCAAGTTTGTGATAATCATCCCACACTTAGAAATTTTTTCAAGGCAGTTTTTGTTCATCAAAAGTACCAAACTTTGGAGCCAGTTTTAACTATGATCCATTGAGAATCAAGAAATTCATCAAACATGAAAGTTTTAGAGCATGTTTGGGTCTTTTCAAATAGTACAAGAACTCCTTGTAGCGCACGATTTTTGTCGGTGACACGACCACCTTATCGCGGAAATTGGGTTTTCTCCTCAATGAAGAGAAGGGGGTGCTACTTTCTAATTTCTTATTTATCCCGTGAAGCTGGAAGGGAAAGGGAAGATATCTAAAACTAACCTTGCACGCGAATGTTTAACTGAACAAACGCTTTAAAGAGATTCGGGGAGTTCGGGGTCAGGCTATACAATGGGGAGTTGTCAATTACTCATCCTATATGTGGTTATCCACAGGTTGTTAGCTTTAGGCTTCGCTTTGTACTTGATGGTGTTTATCCATTAAAGGGTTGGGAAAGTTTCTTGGGAAATATGAGAGGGAGAGTGAGTTTTTGTTGATTTTTGGGTTTTTCCGATGTTTTTGGTAAGGTATTGGACCTAAGTTTTGATTGATATGAAGGTACTGGACCTAGAGTTTTTGTTTAGTATGCTCGCTAAGATTTCACAATCTTATGCCTACGTATTCCCGTTTAAACGAAACAGGGAAATCAGAGCAATCGTAGTTCCTCCTATTCTAAGGGAGGAAAAAGATGATTTTGGTGTCTTGTTCAAAGCCCAAGATTGATGCTACAAGGTTGAGTATTTGTGTCTTGTTCAAAGCCCAAGATTGAGGGTAAAAGGGACTGACTCTTTTGGGGATATCATTATACAAAGCCTAAGAGGAGGCTAAAAGTTTGACCTTTCTGGGGAAATACTTTGTCTGACTGGTACGAAGCCCAAGATTGAGACTAAAAGTGGTTTTGACTCCGTTGGGGGAGGATTTGTATGTGTCTTGTACAAAGCCCAAGATTGAGGCTGAAAAGAAACTGACTCTATGGGAAAGAAATCTTTATCTATCTTGCACAAAGCCCAAGATTGAGGCTAAAGTGAGACTTTACTGACTCAGCTGAGGGTATTATAGGTGTCTTGTACAAAGCCCAAGATTGAGGCTAAAATGAGTTTGACTCTGCTGGAGAGTATTATCTGTCTTGTACAAAGCCCAAGATTTGAGGCGGAGATAAGTTTGACTCTGCTTAGGAAATTATTCCTCAAAGCCTACAAGTAGGCTGAGAGGAATTGACTCCGCTGGGGGAGATATTTATCCCAAGCTTAAGATAAGGTTATGAAGATTTATGTCTTGTACAAAGCCCAAGATTGAGGCTGAAAGGGTTTGACTCAACAAGAGAGTGCTTTTATCTGTCCTGTACGAAGCCCAGGATTGTGGCTGAACAAGCTGGAGAAATCATTATACAAAGCCTAAGAGGAGGCTGACTTTTGCTAGGGGAAATCTTTATACCAAGCCTAAGAGGATGCTGGAAAAGATTATCTCAACCAGAGAATGGTTTTATCTGTCTTGTACAAAGCCCAAGATTGAGGCTAAAAGGGTTGACTCAACAAGAGAGTGCTAAAAGGTGATTGACGCAACAAGAGAGTCTAAAAAGGTGATTGACTCAACAAGAGAGTCTGAAAAGTGATTGACTCAACAAGAGAGTCTGAAAAGTTGATTGACTCAACAAGAGAGTCTGAAAAAGTTAGCTCCGCTGGGGAGAATCATTGTACAAAGCCCAAGAGGAGGCTGCCTATGCTGAGGAAACATCATTATACAAAGCCTAAGAGGAGACTATCTTCTGATGGGGATTATTGAGATCCCGAGGCAGGTCCAAATGGGGAATCAACTCTTGCTAAGAGTTACAGAAGAGTTGAGGTATCAGAGACCTTGAGGTTCTGATTTGGGATAGTGTTATACTGATGATAAACTAACCCTGGCTAGGGATTTTTGGGAGAGAGACTGGGTTTTAGAACCCCGCTGGAGATTGATCCAGAATGACCAGGGTTTCTCCTATGTTTGTAGGGAACTTGAGAATGTCTTTGAGACTCGAGAGGAGATTTAGACTGTCCAAGTCTACTGGTATAAAAGAGTTTATCTTTGTACGATGCCCAAGAGGAGACAGGTGTTTTAAGGGATGAGAATCAACCCTCAATTGGTCTGAGATTTGACACTGGAAAGACTTCTCTAGCAAAGGATGACTAGGTTTTGTCTTATACCTTTAAGAGGTCGTCGGGTCCTTGTATTAAGCCCAAGAGAAGACATGAGAACTTCTAAGAAGCCGGAGGGTCCTTGTACAAAGCCCAAGAGGAGGCGGGGATGCTTTTAGGAAGCCTGTGGGTCCCAAACTTAAGAAGAGTTCAAGAAAAGTTTCACCGAGAATAATCTTTTCTTTAGTGAATAGTTCTAGGGTTTGAAGAAATTCAAGAGAAGTTTCATCGAGAATTAATCCTCTCTGGGGAAACTGAATTTCTTTGACAAGTTCTAATAGTGACAGTCTGAGAAAAGGTTCACTGAGAATACTTCCTTTCTCTTTGTTCCATATTGTTTAAGCCCAAGAAAAGGCAAGACTGTATCTGGAAATCCTATGGGGATCTAGTTTTGACTGTATTTAAAGAGTGACCAACTGGTTTGACCTAGTTTTAAACCTAGTTGCCGGGGAAAACTCTAAATAGATACACTAGTATATATACAGTTGATATATGACGAGTATCTAACAGGATATGAAAGAAGGACTTACAGAGGAGCAGCTTCCCACAATACAATTATATATATTAAAGCATGTAAATGAAAGTTGATAAAAACTTACAGGTGAGCAAGCTTCCATGCTGTATTGTTAGTTGTTCAAAGAAATGAAATAAAGTTTTGATAACAACTGTATATTTGAATCTAAATCAAAAGAGAAGTTGTTTTTAAAAAGATTGTTGGGGCTTATACTCAAGGAGAGGCCTAGATGAAAAACAGTAATCTTATTGTTTGTTTGTAAACTGTAATGGGTCTTATGCAATGACTGAGGCCCAAAGAGGTTTTCTATACAAAGGGGTAGGGTCTTACAACTCAAGGAGAGGCCCAAAGATGTTTTGAAAAAGAAAGATGGGACTTACAACACGAGGGTAGGCCCAGATGATTTTATTTTAAAAGGCGACGACCGTGCCGTGATTTTCAAAATACAGTGGGACTTATACAATATATGAGGCCCAAAATGGTTTGTATTTACAAAGGATTGGGTCTTACACTCTATTAGAGGCCCAAATATTTATTTTCGTACAAGCGATGGGGCTTACAACTCAGGGAGAGGCCCAGGTGATTTGGTTTTGAACTGGCGATCGCGCCGAGATTTCTAAAAATACAGTGAGACTTATACAATGTCTGAAGCCCAAAAAGGTTTTGGTTAAGAAAGGGGTTGGGTCTTACACTCTATTAGAGGCCCAAAGATGTTTAAAAATTTAAAATCGAGAGAAAACCCTAATTTTAAATAAAATGTTATTTTTCAAAGGTAATTTATATAATAAATGACAAAATATCAATTATATTTAAAAACAAGTTATACACTTTGGAAAATATCTTGAAAAATCATGTTTAATCATATGAAAGTCTAAAATTCATACCTATATGTTAGATCATTGACTGATACATGTCAGCTCTATGCATCCATTGAATGCCTCAAAACAAAATTGGAGTCTTGAGGCATCTTTAGCTTTTAGGGGTGCCACACCTATATGTAGCTCCAAAGACTTGGGAGGCTTATAGATCAATGCTTGTTCCTCCTTGGTCTCCCCCTGAGGTGTGCAGATGGATAACCATGTTTGTTTTTGCACAATTTGATCAATTTGAGCCCTAATGTACAAATCTGCCTTACAAAACAATTTGCAGCAAGGCATGTTGCAGCTATCATAACCTCTAGCTCAGGTGGAGTTTGATGGAGTTCTTGGACATTTTGGAAAGCTGGCATATCCTATTTCAACATGATGTCCAACTTTGGTTTTGAATCAACTTGAATTACAATGAAAAATGCCTCTGCATTTTGGAAAAAATAAGGCAGATTCTGACTTAGTGAAAATTTCACTAAGTGTTGGAAAAATGTCATTTTCATGCTTTTTGTGATTTTGCTCAAACAATAACTCAAAATCCATGAGGATTTGGAATGAGGTATAGTTGAAATATTTGAAGTATGTAACATGAACTTCAATCTGAGCTTTGAATGGGAGAAAAAGACCTTAAGGTTTGCGAGATATGGCCTTGCAAAGTTGGTACCCTAGCCACTTTGTTCCATAACTTAGAAAAATTCTGTTTTTTATGGTTACCCCTGTCGCTCCCGGGATTTTCATCCAAGTACAAACGCGAAAGTGGCACGAAACAGAGTCGTCAGCAATGTGTATTTATCCCAAGAGAGGGAAAGGAAACACTGCATAAACCTGAGGGGAAGGATAGAGCATGGTCTTGCGACCAAGCGATCTGGGTTCGGGAGTCGGTTACGTGAAAGGAAGGTATTAGCACCCCACTCATCCATCGTACCCTATGGGATCCACGCTTGCTGGTTCGATCAAAGGGTGTCGTCGACTAGAGCTCCGCTGCTACTGGAAAAGAAACGTAGAAAGGAAGGGGGAAAAAAGAAAGGAGAGAGAACAAGAAGCAAATGTAGGGAAAATAAAAGAAGTGCTCGAATGGGCCTTACCCCAATACCTACGTATCTCATCGGGAACATGAGAATCAGAGCGACGTAGTTCCCCTCACCTAGGGAAAACTGTTTGTGCTTTTTAGGAAACGGCTAACATTCTAGGTCAGGTGTTGCAGGCTCGCTAAATCGAGTGCGTTACCGTCTTGCAAGAGAACGAGGAGAAGCACATTCGTACGTCGAAAGTGAGTGAGATGAGAAGAGAATTCCCGAAGGAAAGACGTTATTGTTTGTTTTTGTCTTTTAAGAAGAAGTGTTTTGATTGTTTTTTGTGTTTTGTAACACGTATTGTATTCAAGTCTATGATATAGGATCGAATGCGTCGCATGGTCGTCCTAACAGGACGTACGCTAAACACTCTAGAAAGGTGGAGAGAAACTCCTTTCCTTCTATTTCCCACATACAAGGCTCACATGCAATATGCATTAGTCTATTATTACATGTCTTTTTACTCTTTATTTTGAAGTAAGAAGAAGAGAGACTCAAAAGGGGAAGCAAAAGATGAAATCTAACGAGGGAGACTAAGACTCAAACCCTAAAGTTGTCATACCTGGATGTTCCTATGGTTGATGTGGTTTAAAAAACATAATCCTATGAGAAAGGAGAAGAATAGTGAATTAAACAACTCACTTCTAAAGTAGAAGATGAGTTGTAACTCAAAAGGGGAAGAAAGAAGTTATTCAAGGGAAGCATATAAATGCTTATCATGACCACAAGTTGAATGATTAAAAGAAATAAGAGAAGATGAAAGAAAGAGATGTATATGTGGAAATATATCCACACACTTACTTACCCTTAGCACCTACATGAAAAGGTTAGTTCAAAAACTATTTACAAGAAATCCTAAGTAAAAGAACTTGGTCAAACAAGCAAATGGAAGGAAATAATGAAAACAGCAACTATTACAGCCCACATGCAACAAAACAGCAGTAAATTCAGCTTCATATACCAAACAGCAAACAACAGCTCATGTTCAGCATACAAGATGGGTGTAATAAGCATTTGGCAGCACATACTACAGCATATATGTGTCCAGGCAGCAGTGGAAGATTAGAGACAGCATGCATTAACAAACAATTTCAATCATGAACAACCATTATCATGCATCAAGCCTTGCACATTCATCAAACAAACACGATCACAATCACATTACAAATCATGGTGAACAATCCTTGAAATCAAACATGTTATAATGCACATTACAAAAGAATACACATTGTCAAGAATATGAGCAAGTCAAAAACAAGTATACATCTCCTAAAATGAAAAGCAAATGAACATGCACATAGTAATTCTAGCAACATAACATTAATTAGCAATTAATATGCTCAAAGTGTGTGCATCATGTGTTCATCACATCAATTAATCTACAATGCAAACATTATGTTCAATGATGAAAAACAAAGGCACGCGTGTCGTAAAATCAAGTTCGTACTGTGGTGTGAGTTAAAATAGCTCAAAAATAATCCACCAATCATCAATGCATTGATCCATGAAGTTTAAACATGTTAAGGATGTCAAACAAGCAAGAAAATGCAAGAAAATCACATTCTGCAGCAGTGTTAACCGGTTAACAAACGGTGATTAACCGGTTAACAGTTTAAAATCAGCCAAAATATGCAAAAAATACACATGTTAACCAGTTAACATAATTACACTGTTTTTGTGTTAACCAGTTACTCTGGGACAGTAGCCAAAAAAACCAGTTCCAAAAGCACTTTTCAACAGCAAATCACTTATTCAAACTTCCAAATGAACATGTAATCAATTAGGCACGAAATTACATTGAATTACAGTCAACAAACATCAATTGGATTCAATTAACAACCACATCAAGAATCATATTCAAGCATATGAATCCAAATCGAAAATCCACAAAGATCTACATCGAATAAGTTGCGAATAAGCTAGAACAAGTGGAGACTTAGGGAAAACCAACCTACAAAGCGGAGATTTGCTTTGGTAATTGTTGCAAAGTAATCTTGGTGCAGAAAATGAAAGAAAACCAGAGATTCTTCAATCAATAGCAGAAACGCGTCGAAACCGAGCAAAAATCGCAAAAATCCACCCAAAATCCAACTTGCACCAAAATAAATGGTGAGAGTTCCTTGGATTGAAGAAGAACAAGCTGAAATTCCAGAAAATCCAACCAATGCAAACTGAGAGATGAAGTTTAGCTCAAGAATTAATCACTTTTCAATGTAAAAAGTGATTATTCTTCAAAAAATAAGAGCTTTTATGTGTGGTTTTGGAAGAGAGAAGTAGAAGTTGTAGCAGAGTGAAGAGAGAAATGAGAAATGTGAGAAATTTGAGAAAATGGTTGAAGGTCCTTGAAAATGAGTGAAACATCTCTTAAATAGATTTTAGGTTTGGAGTATGAGAGGTTTGGAATGAGGTTTGGAATAAGGTTTGGGTTTGGAGCTAGGGTCGGAGTTAGTTAGACTCAACTCACCGAGTCAAGTTAGTTAACTCGGTTAGTTAGGATCAACTCGGTTGCTTGGAAAACAAGGAACCACAACTGGTGTATGGGTGTGTGACTTGGGTTGCAAGCAAGGCCTTGTGACTTGTGAACTTTCAGCATGAAACCACCATGTTCGAGCCCTCGTATGACCTTCATAACTTGTTCAAATGAAAAAATGTCCAACATCAAAGTTGAAGAGGGCATGGAGATGAACAACTTTAATGTTCAACAATTTTTCATTTGAAGCCTTCTTGATGGAGAAAATTGACTTGAAATTTGGCACGCCAACTGTTCGATGAAATTATGGCCTTGAGGCCTGAACTTGCCTTTCCATGACTTGAGATATGCCTTGATTTTACCAAACTTTGATTGATCATAACTCCCTCAATTTTGATATGATGGAAGAGTTCTTTATATGGATTTGAAGCTTAGAGTGTGATCTTCAATTAGCTCAACTTGGGCCTGGAGTTTGGAGCTTTCATCATGAAGAAAGGAAGCCTCAAAGTGTAGTGCAAAATGGTCCAAACTTGCCATTTTTGGAAACCCTAAGTTTCTAAAAATGGAAACTTTGTACATTTCTTGATTTTTCATGATTCCTCCATCATCTCTTGATCAAATTTTGTCCAATGAACATATGTAATTTGAATTTCATGAATTTGACCTTGAAAAGTCAGGAGTTGACTTTTTCCTCTGCCCAGTTGATTTTTCCCCAAATTGCCTGATTCTCAATCAATTGACCAATTGAACCTCTTCTGAAATGAATTAATGAGCAATCTTCCATCTCTAGACCCTTGAGGACATGTAGAATACCATGAGATCAATTCTTGCCCAAGAAATCAGAAATAAACTGCTTTCATGGCAAACCCTAGTTTCAAACCCTTAGTCTAGGAGAAAATAGCACATCCTCCAAATCCAAATTCCTCTGAATATGATGTATATCCTGTCTAACAAAGATGAGATATGACATCTGGAGGGGATAAAAGCTCAAAGATCTTGCCCATTAGGGAATTCCACTCAAGAATTCCAAAACTCTAGTTTTGCACTGATTAGGGTGATGTGATTCCCTACATTCTCTTGTCAAGCTTGATCATATGATGAGGTGAGGACCCAATAAGACCTCTTGAGGCTCAAGGCTCCTTGGATTTGACTTAGGCACCCTGATCCCATGCCAAATAACCAATGAAATACAAATGGTGATTATGCCAAAATGCAATGCAGCATAAGCCAGTAAAAGCTAAAAGCAAGAGGGCAAATTTTGAGGTGCTGAAGCTGCCCCTATTCAAACTTCTTGGATCCGAGGGTATGATAGCGACGACTTTCAGACAATCGAGATACATGGAGATTGAATACTAAAATAACCTGAAAATTTACAAACAGTGGGGATAACGAAATAGAGTTGAGAACGAGGACGGCCGCAGACGAACTCGAAAAGGAAGACCAAGCCGAATGTGGACTTCGCTGGGGATAAAGTGAAATAAACTCTTATGAGTTATGCCATCTCTGCTGAGAAAGAGAATTGGGTTTCACGAAATAAGTCAGACGAGAACTGACTACCAGGCGAGAGCTGGATTTCACCAAATAAGTCAGACGAGAACTGACTACCAGACGAGAACTGGATTTCACCAAATAAGTCAGACGAGAACTGACTACCAGACGAGAACTGGCTTTCACAAAATAAGTCAGACGAGAACTGACTACCAGGCGAGAACTGGGTTTCACGAAATAAGTCAGACGAGAACTGACTACCAGGCGAGAACTGGGTTTACCAAATAAGTAAGACGAGAACTGACTACCAGGCGAGAACTGGGTTTACCAAATAAGTCAGACGAGAACTGACTACCAGGCGAGAACTGGGTTTACCAAATAAGTCAGACGAGAACTGACTACCAGACGAGAACTGGCTTTCACGAAATAAGTCAGACTAGAACTGACTACCAGGCGAGAACTGGGTTTACAAATGAGATTGGCCAATCAAAGGCGAACTCCTAGCAAAGATATGGTCGTGAACCGAAAGGGTGAGAGGTAAAATCAACGGACTTACATCCCACAGATAAGATGACTCCGCTGGGGAAAGGAGAAGTCTAAATAAAAGACTCTGCCGGGGAGCACAGGTAGGATGAACACATCCCCCGGCGATCTCACCAAGGATAAACTAAAATCTCCTGAGTTATGCCATCTCTGCTGAGAAAGAGAACTAGAAAAAAAAATCTCCTGAGTTATGCCATCTCTGCTGAGGAAGAGAACTGGCAAACAAAATCTTGAATTATACCATCTCTGCTGAGAAAGAGAACTGGCAAAGAAAATCTTCTGAATTATGCTATCTCTGCTGAGAAAGAGAAATGGAAAACAAAATATCTGGAATTATACCATCTCTGCTGAGAAAGAGAACTGGTTAACAAAATATTCGGAATTATACCATCTCTGCTGAGAAAGAGAACTGGCAAAGAAAGTCTCCTGAATTATGCCATTCTTCCTATCGGGGAAACACCTGGAAAACGAGAACTCAAACTTGGCTTATGCTTCAAATGCATATGTTTGAATTTTTCTATGGCATAATGCTCCATACGAAATGGAAATGCTACGCGTTTGGGAGGATGCCATGCAAGGATGCTTATGCAATGCAAAAGAAATGTCTCAGCAAAATAAATGCTGAAGACAAAGGCAGCTCCACCGGGGATGACAAACTAAATTGTCCTCTGAATTAAAAGATCCTGCTGAGGAAGATTTCACTGAACGACTTCCTGATCACAAACTCTGCTGGAGATGAAATCCCAAAAGAACATCCACCCTACCGGGGATTATACATAACTCTTTGAAAAAGGAAACCAAGACCTGCATCAGAAGAGTGCCAAATATCACTTGGACTTAAAACCTGCTGGGGATATTAACCATCGTTGAACAAACTGCTGCAAGGACTACCACCAAACTCTGCTTGGGGAGACACATCACAAGTACTAGACCTGTTGGGGACACCATTGAACTTAACCCGCCGCTGGGGAAATGACTTCGCCCTTATCCTGCTGTTGCTGGTGAAAACACGTTTCCTGACTGGCCGATGGGAGTAGACACCAATACTCTGCGGGGAAGACAACATCTCTGTCTCGTGAACATGCTCCACAAATCTCCTGTGGTAGCAAAACAACATCCATCCTAAAGCAATCCACTTTAGAAGCTGGATGGGGAACAATCTTCTATACTCTTACCGGGGAGAGTGATAGTCTGATGAGGATGATGAAACCTTAATGCCAGGGAGAATAACCCTGCTGGGGAGAAAAGTCAACGAAACCTGCCGGGGGATATCATTGAGCTTAACCTGCTGTTGGAGGAGAGATTTTACCCTGCTGGAGATCAGAGCGTGCCGTTGCTGACGGAATTACACTTCCTGACCTGCTGAGGAAAGTGAGTACCAGACTTTGTGGGGAAAATAAAGTCTTTTCAAAGACATCCACCACATCTCTTGCCGGAGATACAACCATATTCACCTCGGAGCAATCCACTTTACACTGCTTGCTCTGCTGGGGAAAGTAAACCAACCATAACTTCGGCTGGGGAACACAATCCTCTGTACTCTTGCTAGGGAGTATAAGTTCTGCTGAGGATGATGAACTTTCAATTCTGGGGAGATAAACTCTACTGGGGAAAACAAATTTGTTACCCTGCAGCCATATGGTAAACTGAACCGTCTCTATATTCATAAACGGCCTTTTGAACTCTCCACTTGCCCCAGACCACTAGGTCTAAAGGAAGAAATCATCTCAAGAGGATTTTATAGGAGACCGGGCATTCACACTGCCCCAGGGTCTTCAAACTCTTGGAGAGATTTATCGGATCTCGACGTAACTGCCCCAGACTGTATGATCTTTAAAGTAAATTACTTTGAAAGGATTTGTAATGACTTGAAATATTTTACCCCAGTATTTTGAACCTTGAAAAGGTGCTTTCAATTAACCGTCTTCAGGAGTGGACAACTTCTCACGCTCTAGGGGTGACCTGCCCCGAGTCTTGAAGAAACTTTGCCCCTGACTGATCTTACAGAGATTTGTCAAATCGACCTGATTGCCCCATATTAAATGCTTGTGGAGAGATTTATTGAATCTCGACATAATTGCCCCAGTTTGGCTGAACTTAGGGAGAGTTTTCAATGTGACTGCTCCATATTGGCTGCATCTTACCACCATTTATCGGGAACCCCAGGTTGCGCACAGTCTCTTGGCCACATACCCCTTTACATGACTGTCCTTTGGAGTTTTCACCATCTCAACTTGGCGTGATCGACTTCTCAACTGACGTTCACCGTGTAAACTTCTTTGATGTCAAACGCATGCAAGCAGAAAATGTTTATTGTGAGAATGACAATTCTAATGCAACACTTGTGTTAACCTTGAAGTTTTACTGAAAATGTGTCGCCAAGCCTTGTGAACGAATCACTAGCTGGGATGCGACATTGATTTTTGAATGGAAAACAATACGCACATGCAATACCAACAAAAATATTATTAGCATAACTCATAGGAGTCAGGAACGCTATCTCGCTGAAGTACGCCTTCGGAATAAACCCTGTTTCAATTAGGAATTTTAAGGGTTGTAACGTGGCCTGATTCACGGTTTTGAGAAAAAAGGATTTAAGGCCCAATGTTTATTGGTGCCCACCCACTCTTCGTGATGTTATCCAGTCCTACGTTCAGGTAATTTGGCACAAGCGCTCATCTCTCAAAAAAATGTTATGCTATTTATGGAATCCATACACTGATGGTTTGAGACCTAATGAGGTTTTGGAGCAACAATCCCCCCTTTTATCTTTTGTGTCTGTAGCCACACGACTTTGTTCTTATTTGAGGATTTTTCTTTTGTAATCCTTTTCCGCTCTTTGCTTTTCATTCTTTTGATCCCTGATTTTGCCTGGAATGACTCTTTTGAGTTTTTCGATTTTGAAGTCCAGCGGGATGCCCTAACTTTTGCCTAAGTCGCTTGTTTTCAAGTTTCGACTTAGCGGGCTTTTTTCCTTTTTCTCTCTTTTTTTTTTGAACAACTCGTGTGACACTGTTTTGTCTGACTTGTTTGAAAGGGTTATGACTGCCTCACTCCTTGATTGTTGATGGATAACCATTGTGGTTTCACATCTCTTGGCCTCCTGATATGTGAGGAAGGAAAGGTAATGGATCCTTAGATGTACACCCCTTTTGAAATTTGAACGCTCGGTCAACCTAACTGACGCCTGCCCTGCCCCTGGGTTTAAGTGTGAGGGTTTTTTCATACGAAAGAAACTCCTACTTCAAGGCTCAAAGGGGTTAACGAGGGTCTATCTCCCTTATATCTCCAGTGTTTGGGGATTTGAAACAATGCCTGTATATCCTCAACAGGGTTTTATCCAAAAGCACACAACCAAAGATTTTGCGTTTTTCCCTCATCATCCTCCCTCAAGAGTTTAGGCAAGAAAGTTGGTATTGCAATGCATATAAACATGATATGAGTGCATATAAGTAAAGTACTTCAGGAACAACACATTCATTGCATTAAAATCAACATTCAAAATACAAACAAGTTTTTTTCATGCAGACAATGTTTAAACAAACAAATGAAAGCTACATATGAAACTGCAGTAAAGAAACTGATGACTGCCATTGTTGAGAAGACTTGACTCCGCTTGGACTACTGGATTTAGGAGACGACCCTTGAAGTCTTCAAACAAACGAGAGGTCAACATGCACAACCAAGTCTCCTTCTGGAAATGATATGTACCCTTTGTCAATCAATTGTTGCATTTTGGCTTGGAAGGCTTTGCAATCTTCAGTTGAATGCCCCATAGATCCTCCATGGTATCCACATTGCACATGGGGATTGTACCCTAGAGGGTATGGTTTTGGAACAGGCTTCAAAGTCTTAGGCTCCACTAATGAAGGTGTGGCAAGAGTTGACTGTACGACATGGGAACTGGATGAAGAGGAGCATTCCTTCTTTCCAAGTTGTTGCGAGGCCTATGCTGATTCTGACGCTGATACTTCTGTTGTTGAGGAGCATAAGGTTGTTGGTACTGAACGGCATTAGTCTCTCCTTCTTCCCCCCTGTAACGTTTCTTTGCACTTTTAGAAGAATCGGAGGCACCTTGAATCTTTCCCATTCTGATTCCGCTTTCGACCATTTCTCCCACTAAGATCAAGTCGGCAAACTTTCCGGGCATACAAGGCATCAGCTTTTCATAATAATGACCTTGCAGGGTAGCCATAAACGTACTTATCATCTCCCGCTCTAACATGGGAGGTTGTACCCTTGCTGCCAATTCCCGCCACCTCTGGGCGTACTCCTTAAAGCTTTCATTATTATTCTGCGACAAGTTTTGCAACTGTGTCCTATTTGGAGCCATATCAGTATTGTACTGATAATGCTTAACAAAAGCTTCTACCAACTCCCTCCAGTTTCAAACATGGGACCTCTCCAACTACATGTACCATTCCAAAGATGCCCCAGACAAGCTGTCCTGGAAGAAATGCATCATTAACTTTTCGTCCTTAGAATATGCAGCCATTTTCCTCGCATAGGCCCGGACATGAGCCTTTGGGCAAGTAACACCATTATATTTCTCGAAAGTATGCGCCTGAAACTTGTGCGGAATCTTGACACCAGGGACCAGTCACAAATCGTCCAAATCCATACCCAAGGAATTCTGATTCACAACCCGTTTCAATTTTTATTCAATCATCCTGATTCTTTGACCATTATCAAGTCGAGGGTCAGCATCCCCACCTGGAAGAGAAAACACATCATCCTGTTGATCACCATGGCGACGGCCATGTACTGCGCAAATACTGTTTCCTCCCCCTACTATAGAAGGAATCACGGCATTCTCTTCTCCGCCCGGAGGAATAACAATAGAAGGAACGGGAATACCTCCGCCCGGAGGACCAGTATGGACACCATTACCGTTAACACCTCTCCCCGGAGGAATAGCACCAGTATGAACACCCCCATGCATAACCACATCCTCATCGACTCTAGCAATCAGAGGCTAGACCAGAGTCCTTAACCGCTCTTGACCTTGAGCAACAACTTGCATTAACTCCATGAAGTGAGCCATGCGAGTCTGCATCTCAATCAACTCGGCTTGCATCTGATCCATGACTCTCTTCTGATTTTGCTCAATTAGGACACGACTTAAAAAGATTGAATCTGCAACCACGGAGAAAACCCGATCGAGATCAAAAGTCCAACCTCAAACACTTGCCATGCATATGAGTATGGAAATGCAATGCAGAATTCCATGTTTGAATATTTCCAAGGAATCATTATGCTTTGATTCAAAATTTGTTTCACAGACGAACCACAAGAAATAGATGGAAATGCTCTACAGCGAGTCTCAAAGTTAATATCCCTTGGAAATACAAGAACATGTATGCGAAAATGATGATGCAGATGCAACAGACATGTGATCAAGGCTTCCACAAAGCTCTGTATAAGTGATGTGCTACTGTCTGAATAGGTTCACAGGTCTGCTCTGAAGAGAATACCAGAATACCAGAATATCCGAATAACCAAAATACTAGGCTGATAAGTCCGCACTGATAAGAGAACCAGAATACCAGGTATGATGAAGGTTACGGTTACCTGCAAACCTGTAAACAACCCGCCCCTCTCACATGTGGGTACTAGGATCCTCAGTATCCCGGGCTCTCAGGTCGAGAAATGATGATACGTTCACCATTTCTGGTTGGGCATCATCATCAATCGAGGAGACCTTAACTGATTCACCAAAACGAAAGGTCCTCAGCTTCAGGCACTGAGGTCGAGAAGCAATAGTACATTCATCCCTCGGGGTACAGTACTATCGCCAATCGAGGAGTGCCTCCACTGATTCTCTTTCAAAAAGGATATCCTATAGCGAGTTCCCAACATTGGGTCCTCGGATCAAGAATGTGTAATGGGTTTGCCATTTCTGGTCTGCCGTTATCACATCTCGGGAGGAGTGCCGCAACTGAGTCCTCGGGAATGGTCACCATAGTCGACAGTTCCTTAAGAGAATAACTACTGGCCTGTATAAACATACAGTAGCAGATAGCTTCTGATAGAACCTCGTTTGGTTGTGGGTCTCATGAACAACAATACGTGGTCACCACCACGCAAGCGTCACGACTATCCACTATAATACCTACGTGTATGCTCAAGCCTGGGTAGTGGGCTTATCTCTCAGAACACCCTGCCCACCAAACAGAAAACAACAGCACAGTCCAGCATAATAATGATATGTAATGCAGTGAATGCGATAAATACAGTAAAGTACAGTAAAGCGGTAAACAACAATGCAGTAAAACAGTAAAACAGCAAAACACAGCACCACAGTAAACACCCAATGAAAGAAAACAGGCAAGCGCTAGGATTGACTCGCTTAGGGAACCAGAGACTCTGGGTTCGGTTCCCCAGCAGAGTCGCCAGCTGTCGCTCCCAGGATTTTCATCCAAGTACAAATGCGAAAGTGGCACGAAACAGAGTCGCCAGCAATGTGTATTTATCCCAAGAGAGGGAAAGGAAACACTGCATAAACCTGAGGGGAAGGATAGAGCATGGTCTTACGACCAAGAGATCTGGGTTCGGGAGTCGGTTACGCGAAGGGAAGGTATTAGCACTCCACGCTTGCTGGTTCGATCAAAGGGTGTCGTCGACTGGAGCTCCGCTGCTACTGGAAAAGAAAGGTAGAAAGGAAGGGGAAAAAAGAAAGGAGAGAGAACAAGAAGCAAATGTAGGGAAAATAAAAGAAATGCTCGAATGGGCCCTACCCCACTGCCTACGTATCTCATCGGGAACATGAGAATCAGAGCGACGTAGTTCCCCTCACCTAAGGAAAACTGTTTGTGCTTTTTAGGGAACGACTAACGTTCTAGCTCAGGTGTTGCAGGCTCGCTAAATCGAGTGTGTTACCGTCTTGCAAGAGAATGAGGAGAAGCATGTTCGTACGTCGAGAGTGAGTGAGATGAGAAGAGAATTCCCGAAGAAAAGACGTTATTGTTTGTTTTTGTCTTTTAAGAAGAAGTGTTTTGATTATTTTTTGTGTTTTGTAACACGTATTGCATTCAAGTCTATGATATAGGATCGAATGCGTCGCATGGTCGTCCTAACAGGACGTACGCTAAACACTCTAGAAAGGTGGAGAGAAACTCCCCTCCTTCTATTTCCCACATACAAGGCTCACATGCAATATGCATTAGTCTATTATTACATGTCTTTTTACTCTTTATTTTGAAGTAAGAAGAAGAGAGACTCAAAAGGGGAAGCAAAAGGTGAAATCTAACGAGGGAGACTAAGACTCAAACCCTAAAGTTGTCGTGGTTTAAAAAACATAATCCTAAGAGAAAGGAGAAGAAGAGTGAATTAAACAACTCACTTCTAAAGTAGAAGATGAGTTGTAACTCAAAATGGGAAGAAAGAAGTTATTCAAGGGAAGCATATAAATGCTTATCATGACCACAAGTTGAATGATTAAAAGAAATAAGAGAAGATGAAAGAAAGAGATGTATATGTGGAAACATATTCACACACTTACTTACCCTTAGCACCTACATGAAAAGTTTAGTTCAAAAACTATTTACAAGAAATCCTAAGTAAAAGAACTTGGTCAAACAAGCAAATGGAAGGAAATAATGAAAACATCAGCTATTACAGCCCACATGCAACAAAACAGCAGTAAATTCAGCTTCATATACCAAACAGTAAACAACAGCTCATGTTCAGCATACAAAATGGGTGTAACAAGCATTTGGCAGCACATACTACAACATATATGTGTCCAGGCAGCAGTGGAAGATTAGAGACATCATGCATTAATAAACAATTTCAATCATGAACAACCATTATCATGCATCAAGCCTTGCACATTCATCAAACAAACACGATCACAATCACATTACAAATCATGGTGAACAATCCTTGAAATCAAACATGTTATAATGCACATTACAAAAGAATACACATTGTCAAGAATATGAGCAAGTCAAAAACAAGTATACATCTCTTGAAATGGAAAGCAAATGAACATGCGCATAGTAATTCCAGCAACATAACATCAATTAGCAATTAATAAGCTCAAAGTGTGTGCATCATGTGTTCATCACATCAATTAATCTACAATGCAAACATTATGTTCAATGATGAAAAACAAAGGCACGCGTGTCCTATAATCAAGTTCGTACTGTGGTGTGAGTTAAAATAGCTCAAAAATAATCCACCAATCATCAATGCATTGATCCATGAAGTTTAAACATGTTAAGGATGTCAAACAAGCAAGAAAATGAAAGAATATCACATTCTGCAACAGTGTTAACCGGTTAACAAACGGTGAGTAACCGGTTAACAGTTCAAAATCAGCCAAAATATGCAAAAAAATACACATGTTAACCGGTTAACATAATTACACTGTTTTCGTGTTAACCGGTTACTCTGGGACAGTAGCCAAAAAAACCAGTTCCAAAAGCACTTTTCAACAGCAAATCACTTATTCAAAATTCCAAATGAACATGTAATCAATTAGGCACGAAATTACATTGAATTACAGTCAACAACCATCAATTGGATTCAATTAACAACCAAATCAAGAATCATATTCAAGCATATGAATCCAAATCGAAAATCCACAAAGATCTACATCGAATAAGTTGCGAATATGCTAGAACAAGTGGAGACTTAGGGAAAACCAACCTACAAAGCGGAGACTTGCTTTGGTAATTGTTGCAAAGTAATCTTGGTGCAGAAAATGAAAGAAAACCAGAGATTCTTCAATCAATAGCCGAAACGCGTCGAAACCGAGCAAAAATCGCAAAAATCCGCCCAAAATCCAATTTGCACCAAAATAAATGGTGAGAGACCCTTGGATTGAAGAAGAACAAGCTGAAATTCCAGAAAATCCAACCAATGCAAACTGAGAGATGAAGTTTAGCTAAAGAATTAATCACTTTTCAATGTAAAAAGTGATTATTCTTCAAGAAATGAGAGCTTTTGTGTGTGGTTTTGGAAGAGAGAAGTAGAAGTTGTAGCAAAGTGAAGAGAGAAATGAGAGTGAAATGTGAGAAATTTGAGAAAATGGTTGAAGGTCCTTGAAAATGAGTGAAACATCTCTTAAATAGATTTTAGGTTTGGAGTATGAGAGGTTTGGAATGAGGTTTGGGTTTGGAGTTAGGGTCGGAGTTAGTTAGACTCAACTCACCGAGTCAAGTTAGTTAACTCAGTTAGTTAGGATCAACTCGGTTGCTTGGAAAACAAGGAACCACAACTGGTGTATGGGTGTGTGACTTGGGCTGCAAGCAAGGCCTTGTGACTTGTGAACTTTCAGCATGAAACCACCATGTTCGAGCCCTCGTATGTCCTTCATAACTTGTTCAAATGAAAAAATGTCCAACATCAAAGTTGAAGAGGGCATGGAGATGAACAACTTTGATGTTCAACAATTTTTCATTTGAAGCCTTCTTGATGGAGAAAATTGGCTTGACATTTAGCAAGCCAACTGTTCGATGAAATTATGGCCTGGAGGCCTGAACTTGCCTTGCCATGACTTGAGATTTGTCTTGATTTTACCAAACTTTGATTGATCATAACTCCCTCAATTTTGATCTGATGGAAGAGTTCTTTATATGGATTTGAAGCTTAGAGTGTGATCTTCAATTGGCTCAACTTGGGCCTGAAGTTTGGAGCTTTCATCATGAAGAAAGGAAGCCTCAAAGTGTAGTGCAAAATGGTCAAAACTTGCCATTTTTGGAAACCCTAAGTTTCTAAAAATGGAAACTTTGTACATTTCTTGATTTTTCATGATTCCTCCATCATGTCTTGATCAAATTTTGTCCAATGAACATATGTAATTTGAATTTCATGAATTTGACCTTGAAAAGTCAGGAGTTGACTTTTTCCTCTGCCCAGTTGACTTTTCCCCAAATTGCCTGATTCTCAATCAATTGACCAATTGAACCTCTTCTGAAATGAATTAATGAGCAATCTTCCATCTCTAGACCCTTGAGGATATCTAGAATACCATGAGATCAATTCTTGCCCAAGAAATCAGAAATAAACTGCTTTCATGGCAAACCCTAGTTTCAAACCCTTAGTCTAGGAGAAAATAACACATCCTCCAAATCCAAATTCCTCTGAATATGATGTATATCCTGTCTAAAAAAGATGAGATATGACATCTGGAGGGGATAAAAGCTCAAAGATCTTGCCCATTAGGGAATTCCACTCAAGAATTCCAAAACTCTAGTTTTGCACTGATTAGGGTGATGTGATTCCCTACATTCTCTTGTCAAGCTTGATCATATGATGAGGTGAGGACCCAAGAAGACCTCTTGAGGCTCAAGGCTCCTTGGATTTGACTTAGGCACCCTGATCCCATGCCAAATAACCAATGAAATGCAAATGGTGATTATGCCAAAATGCAATGCAGCATAAACCAGTAAAAGCTAAAAGCAAGAGGGCAAATTTTGAGGTGCTACAACCCCTTTAACAAGTTAACTCATTTTCTTTGATTTTTTTTTATGAATGATGATTCAAATCACATATTAACATTTTTTTAGGGTTAAGGGACCTTGGTTGACCAAAAATCCAAAAAGTCAAACTTGGATTCTTGTATAGTTGACTTTTTAATCAGATGAAATTTTGACTTGGTGATCCCTTTGTGAAATCAATCCTTGGGCTCAATTAAACTTTATGGATGGCCTCCAAGGGTATTTAGGAATGTCTTGGACCTCTCCCCAAGGTTTGAGATCAAGGGTAGGTCAGCAGTCAAGGATAAGGTTGACTTTTTCCATCAGAAACCCTAATTTGTGATCAGATGGTTTTGAGTTCTTGTGGCTTATGATTTGAGCTCTTTGAGTCAATCAAATCCTGTAAACATGTCAATATGATGTATTTGAGGTCTTTGAAGTTCATTTTGAAGCTTCAAGCCATGCCTTACTTCACAAGTTAACTCAAGGGTTGAATTAGGTCAAAAACCTAATTCCTGATTTTTTGATAGATGGACCTTCAATGTGATTTTGCCATTGTGGATGGGCTCTTGAGATCCTTTTGAACTTATAGGACCATACATTGAGGCATTGGCTCATGCCTAGATGGAAATTTTCATCTAGAGGCCTCAGTCGATCAAAACCCTAATTTGGTGACACAGGCAATCCTGAGGCTTGATTCACTTGGAATGCTGCAGCCTTATGCTTGATTCTTGAGGTGGGAGTCCTCTTGATCCTTTGTGGATGTTTGAGAGGTTATACAAGTTGAAGATCATGTCATTTCTTGATTGATCATTTGTCTAAGTGTTCTGGGAGGGCTCAAAACCCTAATTCTTGATTGTAGTGAATGCACAACAATCCTTGAGGAGATTGATGAGGCATGAAGGTTCCTTCATATTGTGATGATGAATTGCACAATGATGGGAAATCTTGGTGGTTAAAATTTGGGGTATGACAGATGCCCCTATTTAATCTTCTTGGACTCGAAGGTGTGAATGGAGAAGGTATTCGGGCATTCGGGGTGCAAGAGGATTAAATATCGGAATACCCAAAATTTGGATGGTGGTTATGAATGGAAGTTTGCTCATCCATCTTCTTTTGCTAAGCAATGATGCTTAGAAAAGGGTAAAAACTTCCCCTCGATCCTGGTCTTCAGCTGAGGAACTGGACTCAGTTTCTTTTGTTAATAAACTTCCCCTCGATCCTGGGCTTCAGCCAAGGAACTGGTCTCAGTTTCTTTTGTCAATAAACTTCCCCTCAATCCTGGTCTTCTACCAAGGAACTGGTCTTAGTTTTTGAAACAAACTTCCCCTCGATCCTGGTTTTCATCCACGGAACTAGTCTTAGTTTTCAAAACAAACTTCCCCTCGATCCTGGTTTTCAGCCACGGAACTGGTCTCAGTTTCTTTTGTCAATAAACTTTCTTGACAAGGGACGCTATTTGTAGCAGTTTTCCTCAAACTTCTCGCCGAATTTTCCTGGGGAGATGCCATTTGATGGGAACAGGTTTTGATGTCAGACTTGCTGGGGAACCCATTCGTTTGAGTTGTAGAGGTGTTCAAATTTCTCTGTTAGAGACGCCATTTGTTGACTCTACTGGGGAAAACGAGTCTCTTGAGAGACTGTTTCCTTCTTGGGGATATTACATCATACTTTTCTTCGAGATCTTCTCGGAGAAATGCCATGTGATGTAATCCAATTTTGAGGTGCTGATGACTTCATTAACATTGACTTTCTTGGGAGAAAAACCAATGTGTTGCTGAGAATCTTCGGTTGAGAGGCTTTCTCTGGGGATTTTCCTTAATCTGGGAAAGCGAAAACATCATCTTAAATAGTAAAGAGTGATGTTTGTCGAATGTCTTCTTGCTTTTCAGAGGTTCAAGTTATCAAAGTGGTCAAGGGACCAACTCCAATCCAGAAATAAACTATAAGAGAGATTATTCAGACGCAACATTTCCTAACGAGGAAAGAACTGACAACTCGATTGATGAAAGGACCTTTATCACTTGGGGGATAAGACTGACTAGAGTGATAGTGATGCAATATGAATATGAATGTAAATCAATAATGCATGATGTATGTATGTTTATGCTGACAAAACTGACACGACATACAGACTAGCGGATGAACACGACTGGATACTCGGCCACTGCGGGGGATAAAAAACATCACTAGTTCAAGATAGCAATTCTGCCTTGCTTAGGAGAGATAGTCCCTGTAGGGGAAAACGTTGGTCGGGCTTAGGAGATAAGAACTCTTCCAGGGATATCAGATGGGGAAAAGCACATCTGATACAGTTGATCCTTTGTTCAGGCGTGCTGGTTTAGAAGGAGTACTTTGATTCTGCACTTTGAAGTTCAACCACCTTTGTAGAAACAATCGATGTTCTTTTGATGTTCAACAGTCAAAAGAATTGCCATCTTTATTATAAAAGCAGAAAAAATTTTGACAAGTAAATTCATTTTTGTTTTATTTCAAGAATCGTTAATCATGTTAAAAACATCATTCTGTAGCTAAAACAAATAAGAATTGTAAACAAAAGCACTAGGGCTCAAATTTTATTGATGGGATGGAAATCAGCCAAGCGCGTGATTCCATAGAGTATTTACAAAGTTAGAAAATGGTAATTTAAGGGAAAAGGGCTACATTGAAACATAACGACCGTTATCCTTCTACCAACTTTGAATTCTGAACATCTTGAGCTTCCGTCGAAGATGACCTTGACTGGAGTTTTCCTGATGGATGGCATTACTACTGAGGAGTTGAACTGATCAGACGTAGTTACTTGCCATTAATCCCTAGTTTTTGCCTGGATTGTACTTAGAAATTTCCAATCGATCGAGATGATTTTTTTTTTGCTTATGTCTCTAATTTTTGCCTGGACCGCCCTTTCAGGTTTTCAATCCACCGAGTTTTTTTCAGGCAAAGTATTTCTTGACTACGTCAACGTTTATGGGGTAGGAAAATTCTTCTCCATCCATGGTTGCGAGTCTCAAGGTACCGCCTGAGAAAGCTTTCTTGACCACATATGGGCCATCGTAATTCGGAGTCCATTTGCCCCGGGAATCAGTGAGGAATAATTGTATCTTCTTGAGCATAAGGTCTCCTTTCCTGAAGACGCGAGGTCGGACCTTTTTGTCGAACGCCTTCTTTATTCTCTGTTGATACAACTGACCGTGGCATAGTGCCGTTATTCGGTTTTCTTCGATTAGGTTCAGTTCATCGTGTCGACTTTGACACCATTCAGCTTCTGTTAGCTTAGCTTCCTTCAACACCCGGATTGATGGGATCTCTACTTCTATGGGAAGCACTGCCTCCATGCCATATACTAGAGAGAAAGGGGTTGCCCCTGTTGAAGAGCGGACAAATGTACGATAACCATGAAGAGTAAAAGGCGGCATTTCATGCCAGTCTTTGTAGGTTACAACCATCTTTTGAACGATTTTCTTGATGTTCTTGTTAGCCACTTCTATCGCTCCGTTCATCTTAGGTCGGTAGGGAGACAAGTTATGGTGTTCGATCTTGAACTCAGTACACAACTCTTTCATTATCTTGTTGTTCAAGTTAGATCCATTATCCATAATGATCTGGCTTGGAACACCATAACAGCAGATGAGATTGTTTTTGATAAAGCGGACCACGACTTGTCAGGTTACATTGGTGTATGATGCTGCTTAGACCTACTTGGTGAAGTAGTCAATGGCTACCAGGATGAACCGATGTCCATTTGAAGCTTTGGGTTCAATCATACCAATCATGTCGAATCCCCATATGGAAAAAGACCATGGGGAAGAAAGAACTTTGAGATGCGTTGGCGGTACATGAATTTTGTATGAGTATATCTGACACTTGTGACACGTCCTCATGTACTTGTAGTAATCGGATTCCATGGTCAACCAATAGTACCCTCTCTTAGAATTTTTCTCGCCATTGTGTGTCCGTTGGCATGAGTGCCAAAGGATCCTTCGTGAATTTCTTTTATAAGCATGTTTGCTTCTGGTCTGTCTACGCATCGGAGCAAGACCATGTCAAAGTTTATTTTATAGAGCATATCATCGCTCAGAAAGAAACTTCCTGCCAATCTTCTGAGGGTCTTTCTGTCCATTCTAGATGCCTCGGGCGGGTACTCTTGTTTCTGAAGGAAGCATTTGATATCGTGATACCAAGGTTTGTCGTCTATGACTACTTCAATCGCGAAGATGTAAGCGGGCCTTTCCAGGCGTATTATGTCAATCTTACGTGTGTCGTTCCATTAACCTACACTAATCTTAGGTGTGATTCTCTTCACGAGGGATGTGATGAAACTCGATTCTGTTGAAGAAGGGTAACAACCTTCTCACATAATCTTTGTAAGGAATGAGTCCTGATTGGTATGTGTTCCAATCTCCTTTGATTTGATTGATAACCAGGGCTGAGTCTCCGTACACATCCAAGTTCTTAATCCTTAAGTCGATCGCTTCTTCGAGACCCATGATGTAAGCTTCGTACTCGGCCTCGCTGTTTGTGCACTTGAATGTCAGTCGGGTGGTGAAAGGAATGTGGGTACGCTGAGGTGTTATGATGATTGCCCCAATTCCGTTTCTATAATGATTGACAGCTCCGTCAAAGATTAGTCCCCATTGGGAACCTGGTTCTGGACCTTCACTGGGTAGCGGTTCATCGCACTCTTTCATTTTCAAATACATGACATCTTCGTCTGGGAAGTCAAAACTGTTAGAACAAGGGTTTGATTATACATCCTTTAATAGTTTTGATGATAACAAATATTAAGAACAAATATGCTCCCTAATTAACTTCTTTGTTGTATAGAGAAGTTCTGACTCCAAAACAATATATCTTGGACAAATCTGCACTAAGAAAATGTTCTAAGAAGATCTGAAAGAAATTCTGAAGCAAATATCGTTGGCGAACGAATATAAGTTTAGAAGATCTGAAGAAGTTCTGAAGCAAAGGACGTTGGCGAACAGAATATCCGCTTGGAAGATCTGATCCAACGTAATATCACGCTCTCAGCACCAAGGTTGCATGTTTAAACTCTGATGATCCAGAACTTCACAACATATTCGGATACGTTACAATTCAAGAATCATGAAGTAACAGCTATTTTCAGATGAGATCTGTATTTTTGGAAAGGACATTAAATGACTTTTATCAACATCCAAAAATAACTCCAACGGATCAAAATTCCTCATCTATATAAAGGGGATCTCAAAAGGATGAAGAAACACTTGCGCGCATACAATTCTTATAATTCATCAAGTTCATCAAACTTTTCATTTTCGATTAAATATTGTGTAAACATCACAGTTGTGATATAGCTTATTAGAAGCACTAGTATACACACTTGTTCCATTACTGTACCTTTGAAATTCCTTGAGATAACCGAGTTGTGGTTAAAACTCAAGAAGACATTGACAGTTGTCTTTGTGATTGTGTAATCCTTTTTGTTTAGTGGATTAAGTCCTCAAGAGAGAGAGGCGAAATCACCTTGGCGGGTGGACTGGAGTAGTTTGAGTTCAAACGAACCAGGATCACCAAACGTGTCTTTTTGCTTTAATTTTTGAAAACCCCAATTCAAACCTCATTTCTTGTGTTTTTCTTTTCTTCAATTGGAATCAGAGGGCCTGGTTCTGGGTGCTAACACTTAACCGTGTCTGGAAAAAAGATCCTTCAAGAAAAACACTATGGCGGAACCAGTTCAGAACAACAATGAAAAAATCAGTGGCAAACCACCAGTGTTCGACGATGAAAATTTTGATTACTGGAAGGACGTAATCGAAAGTTTCTTTCTGGCTCATGACGGCAATCTCTGGGATATGGTAACTGATGGTTACACTCATCCCGTTGGAAAATACGGTCAGAAGATTGAAAGGAAAAATATGAAAGATCAACAAAAGAAAGATTTCAGAAATCATCACAAGGCCAGAACAATTCTCTTAAGCGATATCTCGCACACAGAATATGAGAAGATCACAAACAGAGAATCAGCCAAACACATGTTTGATTCTCTGAGAATGACGCATGAAGGCAACACTCAAGTCAAAGATACTAAAGCTCTGGTACTCATCCAGAAGTATGAAGCCTTCAAAATGGAAGAAGATGAAACAATTGAGAAAATGTTCTCAAGGTTTCAAATTCTGGTTGCTGGATTAAAAGTTCTGAACAAAGGGTACTCAACAGCAGATCATGTTAAGAAGATTATTAGAAGCTTACCAAAGGCGTGGAGACCCATGGTCACAGCATTAAAGCTTTCCAAGAACCTCAACAAAACATCTCTTGAAGAACTGATCAACTCTCTAAGAAGTTACGAGATAGAACTAGAAGAAGATGAACCCCAGAAGAAAGGTAAGTCTGTTGCCCTTAAATATAATAACAAATATGAAACTAAAGTTTTTCAGGCAGAAGAAGAAAGCTCTGGTGGCTCCTCAGAAGAAGATGAACTATCACTCCTCTCCAGAAGAGTCCAACAACTATGGAAGAACAGACAAAAGAAATTCAGAAACTCTAGAAGATCAAGCAGTTATTCTGAACCATCCTCTGGCTACAAAAAGTCAAGAAGCAAAGAGGTGGTCTGTTACGAATGCAAGGAACCTGGACACTACAAAAGTGAATGTCCTAAGCTGCAGAAAGAAAAGCCAAAGAAGAAGTTTAACAAAGAAAGAAAGAAAAGTCTTATGGCTACCTGGGATGACTCAGAATCTTCTGAAGCAGAATCAGAATCAGAAAATGAACACGCCAACATTGCCTTAATGGCTAACATATCAGATGACTCCAACTCATCAAAATCAGAATCTGACTCAGAAACTAAAGAGGTATTCTCTAAATTTTCTAAATCCCAATTAGAAGATAGTTTATCTGAAATCCTTGAAAAATATCAGAAACTTCAACTCAAATACAAGAACCTGAAACATGGTCTGATATCTGAGTCTGAAGAGAACAGAAAACTGAAAGCAAAAAATTATGAGTTAAAAGAAACCATTTCAAAACTCAAGAATTCTTTTGAATCTCAAAAATCTCAGAAAGAATCTGATTCAGGAGTTTCTACTAGTTCTGATAACATTTTAAAAAATTATGACTATGATTTTCAAAAATTTCTAGCTAAAAACATAGACAGAAGCAAAATGGCTTCAATGATCTATGGAGTTAGCAGAAACGGGAGAAAAGGCATAGGATATGTGAATCCTAGAGGAGAAGGACCATATAAACCAAAATAAGTTGATGATATGATCATAAAATACACACCTTTAAACTCTCACTTCACATATGGGCACAAACATGATATAAAATATACAAGTGAATCTTACTCCTCAAATTCTATTGAGAAACCAAAACTCAATCAGAACTCTGTGAACACTAACAAACAAGGACCCAAAAAGATATGAGTACCTAAGGATAAAATCCCATATGTTGCAGATGTCTTTAACAGCAAGATTGAAACACCAATCATGGTACCTGGACTCTGGATGCTCTCGACACATGACGGGAAGAAAGCATATGTTCCAAAGTCTGGAACTTAAAGTTGGAGGTTATGTAGGTTTTGGAGGCAATCAGAAAGGGAAGATCATTGGCTCGGGAACCATAGGTAACGACACTCTACCTTCTATATCTAATGTTTTATTAGTAGATGGATTAATGCATAACTTGTTATCCATAAGTCAATTAAGTGATAACGGTTATGATATAATCTTCAATCAAAAGTCCTGCAAGGCAGTTAGTCAGAAAGATGGAACAATCCTCTTTAATGGGAAGAGAAAGAACAACATTTATAAAATAAAACTTTCTGAACTAAAAAGTCAGAATGTAAAATGCCTTTTGTCTGCTGACGACGAGCAATGGGTCTGGCACAGAAGATTGGGGCATGTTAGTATAAGAAGAATATCTCAAATTAACAAACTCAATCTGGTCAGAGGACTTCCTAACCTAAAGTTCAGCTCAGATGTTATGTGTGAAGCATGTCAAAAAGGCAAGTTTTCTAAACCCTCTTTTAAATCAAAAAATGTTGTTTCTACCTCTAGACCATTAGAACTTCTACATATAGATCTGTTTGGACCAGTGAAAACTGCATCCATCAGTGGTAAGAAGTATGGATTAGTGATCGTAGATGACTATAGCAGATGGACATGGGTAAAGTTCTTAAAACACAAGGACGAGTCACTCTCTGTATTCTCTACTTTCTGTAACCAAGTTCAAAATGAAAAAGAGTTTAGAATTGTAAAAGTCAGAAGTGATCATGGTGGGGAATTTGAAAACAAGAAAATGGAAATATTTTTTAATGAAAATGGCATTTCTCATGATTTCTCTTGTCCTAGAACTCCACAACAAAATGGAGTTGTTGAACGCAAGAATAGAACTCTACAAGAAATGGCCAGAACCATGATCAATGAGACTAACATGGCTAAACACTTTTGGACAGAAGCAGTTAATACAGCGTGTTACATTCAGAATAGAATCTCTATAAGACCTATTCTGGAAAAGACTCCATATGAATTGTGGAAGAACAGAAAGCCCAACATTTCATACTTTCACCCATTTGGATGTACTTGCTTTATTTTAAACAGTAATGATCCTCTGAACAAGTTTGATTCTAAGGCACAAAAATGTTTCATGTTAGGATACTCTGAATGTTCAAAAGGATACAGAGTATATAACACAGAAACACGAAATGTAGTAGAATCCATTTGTGTCAGATTTGATGATAAGTTTGGCCTTCAAAAGCCAAAGCATGATGAATCTCTTGCAGAAATAGAAGTTCAAATTACAGGCAATGAAACAAGATCATCAGAAAAATAGTCAAACACAGAAGAAGGAAATTCAAACGTCACAACAATTTCCGAAGAACCCATCCAGAAAAGACAATCCAGAAGTACACTAACACATCCCGAAGACAAAATTATGGGAAAGAGAGATGATCTAATCAGAACAAGATCCTTATTCAAGAAAACTGAAGAACCTCTCATGGGATTAGTATCTCTGATCGAACCCACTTCTATTGATGAAGCACTCTCAGACAATGATTGGATACTCGCAATGCAGGAAGAATTAAATCAGTTCACCAGAAACGACGTATGGGATCTAGTTCCTAAACCCAAAGGCTTCAACATAATTGGAACCAAATGGGTCTTCAGAAACAAGCTGAATGAACAAGGAGAAGTTGTCAGAAACAAAGCACGACTGGTTGCACAAGGTTATAGTCAGCAAGAAGGGGTAGACTATACATAAACCTTTGCTCCAGTCGCAAGGTTAGAATCTATCAGACTTTTAATTTCATTTGCTGTAAATAATGGCATCACTCTTTATCAGATGGATGTCAAAAGTGCATTTTTAAATGGTTACATTGTTGAAGAAGTTTATGTACATCAACCCCCTGGTTTTGAAAACACAAAACATCCAGAATATGTTTATAAACTTAAGAAATCATTATATGGTCTAAAGCAAGCTCCCAGAGCTTGGTATGAGAGACTAAGTAACTTTCTCTTAGAAAATGATTTTACCAGAGGGAAGGTGGACACAACTCTATTCTGTAAGTCATTTAAAAATCACATTCTGATCTGTCAAATATACGTAGATGATATAATTTTTGGATCTACTAAAAGCTCTATGGGCAAAGAATTTGCTAAGACTATGCAGGCAGAATTTGAAATGAGCCTAATGGGAGAACTCAAGTTATTTCTGGGAATTCAAGTCAATCAAACTCCAGAAGGAACTTACATACATCAAAGCAAGTATGTCAGAGATCTTCTGAAGAAATTCGACATGTCAGAAAGTAAACCTTCCAAAACTCCTATGCATCCCACATGCATTCTGGAAAAGGAAGAGGTAAGTAAGAAAGTAGAACAGAAGCTCTACAGAGGTATGATTGGTTCTCTCCTTTATTTAACTGCTTCAAGACCTGATATTCTCTATAGTGTCTGTCTTTGTGCTAGATTCTAATCAGATCCTAGTGAATCCCACTTAACAGCAGTTAATCAAATTTTCAGATATCTGAAAGGTACTACTAATCTTGGCCTTTGCTATAGAAAGTCCAGAGAATACAAATTGGTAGGATACTGCGACGCTGACTTTGCTGGAGATAGAATAGAAAGAAAAAGTACCTCTGGAAGCTGCCAGTTTCTGGGAGACAATTTAATCTTTTGGTCCAGCAAAAGACAATCCACCATTGCACTATCAACTGCTGAAGCTGAATATATAGCTGCAGCAGGATGCAGTACTCAGATGCTCTGGATGAAGAATCAGCTTGAAGATTTTCACATTTACGAGAGTAACATCCCTATCCTCTGTGACAATACTTCTACTATCTGTCTTTCTAAAAATTCTATTTTGCATTCTAGGGCTAAACATATAGAAATTAAACATCACTTCATTAGGGACTATACTCAGAAGGGAATTCTTTTTTTAAAATTTATAGACACAGACCATCAATGGGCTGATATTTTCACCAAACCCCTTGCTGAAGATAGATTTAATTTTATTCTGAAAAATCTCAGTATGGAATTATGTCCAGAATGAAAATGTAATTTCTGTATATTTAACTCTCAGAATTTTTTTGTGAACATCTGACCAATAATTCTTCAGAAGTGAGAAAGAAGATTGTCTCAAAATCTATCCAGAAGATCTAAAAACCTTTCATTTCAAGGATAGATCATGCAGTTCACTCTAGCAAACATCTGTCAACCTAAGCTCCAGGTTTTCCTCTGAAGTTGAACATGTGTTCAAACTCTGGGAAACTGAAATGGCTGAGTTGACATATCGAGACGCCAGTCACATCGGTAACTGTTCCCAATATTTTCACGCTATCTCCCTTGTTAGAAATAATTATAGCTCTTAATCATTATGTTTATTGTTTTAATTGCTCATTAATTTTTTTTTCCGTTGGTCACTCTTATATATATGTCACTTCTAACACACTCACACTTTCACTTTCACTCACCTTGCTCTCTCGCTTTCTCCTTCTTGTTTGCAATTCTTGTTTTTCTTCATGTTCTCCAAAACCCTAAGTCTGTGAACAATGGCTTTCTGCTCTCAACAAATGCTATCTCAAGAATCTGCTGACCAAATCAATGAAGAAAGGTACGTTGAGCCTACAAGAACTCTTCTCACTCCCATTGCTTCTCTTGAAGTTCTCTGTGAACTCATCGTGGATTTTGAAAGCATGAAAGAAAATGGGTATGACCTTACTCCTGAGGTTAAGTTTCAAGGATGGACCAAGTACTTTGATCGCTTAATGGGTCCAGTTTTTCCTAAACTTGTTAAGAAATTCAGGATTTTTGCATCTGCTTCAAATCATCAAGTAACGTCTTATGTAATGGGAAAGAAGATTGTCATCACTGAAGAACTCATTGGTAAACTGATTGATCATGATGGATCAGGAATCAGATGCAGTGAGGTGGAAAAGAGTTCTGACCTAAGAACTGTATCAAAGGAAATCTTCACTTCCGGACAACACTCCAACAAAATCAAAGATCTAAATGAGCGTCACAGAATTTGGGCTAGAATCATTCTGGGTTGCATCTATCATAGGAAACCTACAAGCTCTTCTGACTACATCAACAACGATCAACAGTACCTGCTGTATTTCATCTCCTCCAATAAAAGAGTAAATCTTCCTCACAGTCTATTCAGCCATCTGAAGAACAGCGTCAAAGAAATAAGAGAAGACGAAAGAACCAAGAGAGATTGGATCCCTTTGGGTAGACTAATCTCAGATATTCTAACAGAGAATAAGCTGATAGAACATCTGACTGAAGCTCGTAAAATTTCTGATCTGGAGACTAGCGTTGGAAAACCTCTCAATGCCAAGAACCTCAAGAAGATGAAGATCATTGAGACCATCAAGAAGGATCCAACTCAACACACAAAGGAAGTCATCACCACCAGGAAAATACCTCTGAAAGATTTTCCTCTCTTCTCAGCAGATACTCATCCAGAAATTATTGTCAGATATCTGGAGGCGTGTAAAAGTGATGGAACCATTCCAGAGGTTTCCTTGCGTGACCTCAGGCAACCACCTCTAGAAGTTTCCACCAGAATACCAAGAAAAAGGAAAGCTTCTGAAGGATCTTCTCAGAAAACTCCCAAAGCTGCTAAAAAGAAAGGTAACTCATCCTTCATGTCTGTTGTCGAGTCCATATTGGTATCCACATCTGAAACCTCATCTTTTCCCAAACCTTCTGAAAATCCACCACCTTCACCTCAAACTCTTGACGATTTTGACATCGATATTGACCCCACTCCTACAGATTTTATTGACACACAACCAGAACTTGCACAAGTTCTGTCTGACATTGATCTTTTTCAACCTCTCTTCCCTGCTCCCCAACCAGAAAATCCAAAACAAAACCTTGAAGCTCCTCAACCAGAAAATCCAAATTAAAACCCTGAACAATTCCCAAACACCTCTATCCCTGGTATCAACTGTCCTCTCAACACCCTTCAACCATCACATATCCTTCCCAGTCCCACACAAGATGTCACCACTCCAGAAAATACATCACCTACCTCTCCCATTCTCATTTCTGACTCTCCTCCTTCAACAATCATCTCAGAAGACCCCCTCAGAACCATAATTGACTTAGAAGCTCTAGACAAACTTGCCTCAACTTCTCGTAAAATAGCCATTCCCAAACCAAAACCAAAAACATCCAAAACAGATGTTGGCAACTCTCATTGGCATTCGAGGCAGAAATGCATGAATGGGTCAAATTTCTGAAGCAGGGTTGTGTGGAGAATCTGAATCCAGCTGCTTTTGACTATCTCTGGACTAAGTTCAGAAAATTGTTTAATACTGAATCTCAGAAGATGAAGGAACTCAACTATGAAATAGCTCAACAGAACTTCTGTGATCATCTGAAGATCTTCAAGGAACAAGTTCTAAAGTTCTGGGAACAGAAACCCATTCATCATTTAGGCTGGAAAGTCCCTATGGATTCAGATATTCAAGAACCAACTTCTGAACATCAAACTTTGGTCATTGCTGAAGACATAGGAAAGTCAGCTGAAGCTTCTCCAGAAAAAGATTCTACAAAAAGCTCTGAGGTTTTGGTATCTTTTGATTCAACTTCATCCTCTCTTCTACTGAAAACTCTGGATGAGTTGAAGAAAGAAAATGAGGCTGTCAAGAAACGTTTGGATATACAAGATGAAACAAATGCAAAAATTAAGGGGATGCTTGGCAAGCAAGAAGAATCAGACAATCAGATCAAAAGTCTTCTGGAAGCATTGTTCACACGACTTCCACCTGCACCTCAACCTTAGTTTTTTTTTTGCTTCTGTTGTTTCTGCTGTTATCTACTTATATTCAATGAATCTATTTTGATCTTTTTATGTGTTTTTGTGTTGCTTTTTTATTAATGACAAAAAGGGGGAGAACGTAAAATATTTTGAAATATAACAGTATACCAGGACTAAGTCTCGAACATTTTCTTTTTTAACCTCATTTTCCATATTGTTAAGCAAACAGGAAAAGTGTCCATCAGAACTTCCATCCAAAGCTCTAAAAAAACATCTTCAGGGAAGTTTTTAACTCAGGGGGAGTTTCTTATACTCTATATTCTCTCTTGAATTATCAAAATATATAAGTTTTTGTCATCATCAAAAAGGGGGAGATTGTTAGAACAAGAGTTTGATTCTACATCCTTTAATAGTTTTGGTGATAACAAATACTAAGAACAAATATGCTCCCTAATTAACTTCTTTGTTGTGTAGAGAAGTTCTGACTCCAAAGCAATATATCTTGGACAAATCTGCACTAAGAAAATGTTCTAAGAAGATTTGAAAGAAATTATGAAGCAAATATCGTTGGCGAACGAATATAAGTTTAGAAGATCTGAAGAAGTTCTGAAGCAAAGGACGTTGGCGAACAGAATATCCGCTTGGAAGATCTGATCCAACGTAATATCACGCTCTCAGCACCAAGGCTGCATGTTTAAACTCTGATGATCCAGAACTTCACAACATATTCTGATACGTTAGAATTCAAGAATCATGAAGTAACAGCTATTTTCAGATGAGATCTGTATTTTTGGAAAGGACATTAAATGACTTTTATCAACATCCAAAAATAACTCCAACGGATCAAAATTCCTCATCTATATAAAGGGGATCTCAAAAGGATGAAGAAACACTTGCGCGCATACAATTCTTACAATTCATCAAGTTCATCAAACTTTTCATTTTCGATTAAATATTGTGTAAACATCACAGTTGTGATATAGCTTATTAGAAGCACTAGTATACACACTTGTTCCATTACTGTACCTTTGAAATTCCTTGAGATAACCGAGTTGTGGTTAAAACTCAAGAAGACATTGACAGTTGTCTTTGTGATTGTGTAATCCTTTTTGTTTAGTGGATTAAGTCCTCAAGAGAGAGAGGCGAAATCACCTTGGCGGGTGGACTGGAGTAGTTTGAGTTCAAACGAACCAGGATAACCAAACGTGTCTTTTTGCTTTAATTTTTTAAAACCCCAATTCAAACCCCCTTTCTTGTGTTTTTCTTTTCTTCAAAATCTGACTGATTCTTGATCGTTAATCGGTTGATGAGCCAAATGATCGGCTAAAATACTTCCTTTGACGGCTTTCTGAGAGTGGTATTCAATGTCGTATTCTGATAACAACATCTGCCAACGGGCAATCCTTCCCGTGAGAGCAGGTTTTTCAAAGACATACTTGATTGGATCCATTTCGGAGATTAACCAACTAGTGTAACGAATCATATATTGGCGAAGACGTTTGTTGTTAGATGTCAAACATGTTATATATTTGTATGGAATATTTGGCATTTTTCATTTCTTTCTAACGGTATAGTGTGAATTTAAGCGGTAAATGGAGTTGTTATGCTTACATCGGAATATATGTGTGGAGCTTGTAATTTGTGTGTTAATGTGCAGGTATAGGCATAAAAGGAGCAAAATGGTAAACACATGGAACCAATGCAAGTTCCACTGAGTTTTTATTGCTGCAATAGGGTGTTCGCAGTGCGAACAATCTGGCAAAGTCCCAGCGAATGTTCGCACTGCGAGGGACCAGCGAGGAGCCAGCGAATGGAGGCAGTGAGTTCAAGGTTTTCAATTACCTTGTGTTCGCACTGCGAACTCCTAGCGAGTGTCCAGCGAATGTTCGCTGGCTGGTTCGCAGTGCGAAGGTGCTGGCGAAGAGAGGCAGTAACTTCCAGTTTTGAGAATTCTGGCTCGCTAGTTTATTCGCAGTGCGAATGAAGCTAGCGAATGATTCGCAGTGCGAATGAATGGTTCGCAGTGCGAACCCACGATTTCTGCTTGGGGCGGTTTAAGTCTCAGAGGCACTTAAAGTGCCATTTTTCCTCATTCGCAGTGCGAATGGATTGCTCGCAGTGCGAATCATGCAGAATTCTGCTATGTATAAATAGAATTTCACTTGTTGTAAAAAGGATCTTTTGTTCATTTTGATCTAAAATCATAGTTTTCAGTCTTTTTACCATTGGAGCTTGTATTTTCACTTGGAGAAGCTGATTTAGCATCCATTCTTGATTATTTGGAGTGGATGTTTACTCATCTCCTCTCTTTACTTGTTCTCCAATCTACCATGAGAAGTGGTAGCTAAACCCTCTATGTTGAGGTTAGAAGTAGTTGATTCTGTTTTTATGTATTGCTTTTGATCTATTGTATATGAACAAAGTCTTTGATCAATATAGATGAAGTAGTTTTCTCTTAATGCTTTAAGTTTGATTTGTTTTACTCTAGATATAGATTCCACAAATCTTGACCTAACAATTTCATCTCTTAAAAACCAAAGTCTAGACATAGATTTGGGATTTTCTATTCGCATTGTATTGATCTTAATGATCGTTGTTTAGATTGTTAGCATGAGACATCATCTAACGGTTTAAACAACGGCACTCACGATTTCGCTTTAGACATAAACGTAGTCGGGAGGATACGCGGTTATATTGGTCGGAAACCGAGTTCATGTGCTTGATTAATCGTTTATACATGGAAAGGATTAGTGAAACCTAACCTTAACATGCCTTTTTATAAAACCTTTTACAAAAATCTTTGTCACAATTTAATCTTTGCTACAAGTGAATGATAACAACAATTGAAACTTTTGAAACCGTTAACTTAGAATATCGCAACTATTGAAAGGCACGCATCAAATATCAAACAGTCCCTGTGGATACGATAAAAATAACCCACACTATTACTCTTCTAACATTTGTCTGCCCAAGCCAGAGCACAGCAAGTTTTTTCAAGCATAGTGTACCGAGTCTCACAGTCGGTGAATTTCTTGCTTAAATAATAGATGGTAGACTCTTTCCTTTTGGTTTCGTCTTATTGGACAAGTACACAACCCATTGAGTCTTCCAAGACTGTTAGGTAGATGATCAGTGGTCTTCCTTCCACTGGAGGTGATAGGATAGGTGGATTCAACAGGTATTCCTTGATACTGTCGAAGGCAGTTTGGCAGTCTTCTGTCCAAACACAGTCCTGATTCTTTTTGAGTAATTTGAAGATTGGTGCGAATATCGCGGTCATGAGGAATATGAATCTGGAAATGTAATTCAAACGTCCCAGGAATCCCGTGACTTTTTTTTCAGTCTTCGGAGAAGGCATTTCTTGAATGGCCTTGACCTTGTCAGGATCAACCTCAATTCCTTTCTGGCTGACGATGAACCCTAGCAGTTTCCTTGAGCGGACACCGAACGTGCATTTGTTAGGATTCAAGCGGAGTTTGTACTTCCTCAAACGCTCGAATAGTTTTGACAGGTGGGTCACATTCTCCTCTTCTATTTTAGATTTGGCAATCATATCATCGACATACACTTCCATTTCTTTGTGTATCATGTCATGAAACAGAGTAGTCATGACCCGTTGATAGGTTGCCCCGGCATTCTTCAAACCAAATGGCATTACCTTGTAACAAAAGGTGCCCCATGGGGTGATGAATGAAGTTTTCTCCATGTCTTCTGGCACCATTTTGATTTTATTATAGCTCGAGAATCCATCCATGAAGGAGAAAACTTTAAACTTTGTTGTACTATCTACCAGCATGTCAAAGTGTGGTAAGGGAAAGTCATCCTTCGGACTGGCTTTGTTCAGATCCCTGTAGTCTACACACATTATGACTTTTCCGTCTTTTTTCAGAACTGGTACTATGTTGGCTAACCATTGAGGATATTCTGATGTGGCGAGGAAACCCACGTCAATCTGTTTCTGTACTTTCTCTTTGATTTTGATGGCCATTGTAGCGGGGAAATTTGTGAGTGTAAGCTATTGATTAACTTAACTCAAAAATAAACAAGAGTCGCCACCGTACTTTTATTTTTATCCAAAAAGGAAAGGAAAAAAGAGCGAACAAAACCTAAAGAGTTCTAAAAAAAACAAAGAGAGAATGGGTAAGGGGGGTTGGTTATGTAAAGGGAAGGTTTTACACACCCAATACATCTATAGTACTCTATAGGAGCCCTTTGATGTATTCATGCTTTTGGTCTGAAACTGGTTTGCTTGAAAGAGATTGGGAGAAATGAGAGGAGAAATATTTTTTAAGATTTTTGTGTTTGGAGAGACTTATCGCCTCATGCCTACGTACCCACAATGTACAATGTAGGATCAAAACCCCGTAGTTCGTGGTACAAAGAACAAAGAATTTGTTTGTTTTGGTTGATTTTAAGTGTAAAGACAAGTCGTCATTTCCAAGCGAATAATTCCGCTTAAAGAAATGAATCATGTCTAAACTTATGAAAAAGTTTAAAATAAAAAGTGCACAAAGCACACAAAAATTTGATGAGTTTTTGTATTTTTTATGTTTTTATGAAATGGTCAAAATATGGTTATTATTGATTTACATTTATTAAAGAAAACAAAGTTTAAAGATCACTTGACCAAAGTCAAGGTTTTATTATGAAATCGGTTTTAGGTTTGAAAACAAGAAAGTTTTGAAAAAGGGAGGAGATTTTGAAAATTGAAGAAGGGGTGGAGAAGAAGTGACTATCCTAAAGCATAAAGTAAAAGCGAGGGTAAGAAAGATCTAACCACGTGGAGACACTCTTCAAAGCATAATAAGAATAGAATTCCATCCTCTTGAGCCTATAAGTAAGCCAAATAAAGGCTAGAATATCAAACTCCATAATTGTCCAAAGCATAAGGGAGAGAATGCTAATTCCTAGTCCAAAGTTCATAATCAAGAGTATAGGTCCTCCAATGCAAAGGATAGTGGCCATAGTCCAACAATTAAAAGCACAAGTCTTTTAGTGGTTTAATCCTTTATTAATGTTTTTGAGTCCAAATGGACAAAAGAAAAATAAAAGCACAAGATAAAATGGTCCAAGTGGAAAAAAGCGAAATAACATAAACATAAACATGATATGATAAAATGACATAAAGCATAAAAAAAATAAAGAGAGATAGGGAGCGAGAAGGAAAAGTAAAGAAGTTAGGAGTTAATGGTTAGTAGCACAAGGCTCTAGTGCCATAAGCCTTCACCGATTATTCCATTTCGTGTCTTGAACTATAGTGATTAAACAATGTACTTAGGTCAAGGTTAACGAAGACTTATTAGAAGATTGATAGAATCAAAGCCTCTACAACAACAAGCTTCAAATATTTTGAACCTAATACAAAAGATCAATCACCATTGGGTTGATGTGGCCAATCAAGGTCCAGACCACGAAAGTTCAAATTCCGAATTGGATAAAGAGGGACAAATGTTGCGCTATGTAAAGCAATCGTCGAGTAATTTACGGAGTAATTGCCCTACAATGAGGTCGGTCAATAGATCTTTGTGCTAATGCATGCTAAATGAACGATATGTAGATCGTCATCCGAAAGCAATACCGTACGAAAAGAAAATAGGTAACGATCTAGTCTTGATCAAGAATTCAACAAAGAAATTCTAAGATCCATAAGACTTTCATCGATCAAAATAAAAAAGGAAATAGATGAAGAGAAAGCCAAATTGAATTACAAAGTCAAGAACCTTTCATCTTCAAGTTCAATCACCTTTAATTGATAGATTTAAGTGTGAAAACATATCACTAATTCAAAGCACCTCAAATGAATTCAACAATTCATTTAAAGATAGATTTGAACTAATGAATGTTTAATTACTCTAACCATATCCAAAGTCCATTAAAATTGAAGAGAAATTAATCTCAACAATGCATTTCAAGGCTAAAACAAGAAGAAATGGGAAGAAGGAAGAAGAAAAACCAAAACAGCCCCAAAAACAAGTGAAAATATGTATTCTGTTTTGAAGTAACCGGTTACAGCATATCTGCTAACTGGTTACTTAGTTCAAAATAGGTGCAATTTTTCAAAATTAACACAGAGTAACCGGTTACAGCATATCTGCTAACCGGTTACTCTGCACCAGAATGCAGAAAATTGTGCAAAATTCAGCATGATCCACTTTCAAAACTTTTTACAAACACTTTGTGATCATGGAACTGAAATTGCATGAAATTTAAAGTAAAATAACAGTGAAAACCAGCAATTAAACACAATTACAAGATCCAAAGGATCAAGTAACAAAGATCTCCAAAGATCTACATTATGGAAGATGAAGATGAAGCTTCAATAATGGTGAAAGATGAATTACCACTTCAAATCTGAAAATTCCTTCAAATTGCTTCAAGATCCAAAATCCAAAGCCTTGATCTACTATAATTGATGAACAAAAACAAGAATGGATGAAGGTTTAGCTCAAAGTTGAACAAGATTCAATGTGAATTCATGTTAACTTTCAAAAGAAGAAAAGTGAGCTTTGGTGAATTTTGTGGTTGGGAAGAGAATTTGCAAGAGGTTTGTTGGCTATCAAAAGCTTGTGAAATGAATGGAATGAAGCCTCTATTTATAGAATTTAGGCTTGGAAAATTTGGTGGTTTGGAATTAGGATTGGATGATCAAAATTAGGATTGGAAATCAAATTTGGAGGGAAAATCATGAAAGAGTGGTGATTAGTGAAGGTGCATGGTGGGGAATGATCAAAGTGATGTAGGGGAATTAAAATGAGGTGGTCTAGAGTATTCCAAATGTGATCAAGGGCTGAGATTGGTGCCAATTGCTGAATTTGAATTTGCCACCATTTTTTCAAAAATTGCACGTGTTAATCGATTAACCACTTCACAGTTCAATTAGGTTAATCGATTAACACAGTGAAAAATGGGAAAAAAATGGCTTTTTGATGTGCTGTCTTGGCTCTGGCTCGATTTTATTGCTTGTCAAAGAAGGCATGGAAATAAACACATAAACCTTGGAGTCCCTTGAATAATAATCAATTAAATCTTGGAAACTCTTGATCAGATAATTTTTGAATTAATCGCAGATTAACTTTGACTTTATTCAGATGAAATCCATTCGAGCTGAGGGACTGATGTTTTGGTATTTTTAACCTGTTCTTCCCCTGAAAAATGTTAGTGAAGGAAAACAAAATATTTTTGGATTTTAATTAATGGTTAGTAAACATAAACAAATTAAGCAATGAAACAACTAACAAACACACACAAACTCAAAGATCCCTGCAAGGCACAATCCTACAAATGAGGGGACGAATGTGTGATCTTGTTTGTGGTATGAGATGCAAGAGGACATGTGGGATCTTAGGGGTAAAAATTAGGGTATTACAGCTGCCCCTATTTAAGTTTCTTCTATCCGGAGATAAGAAGATTGACATCTTTGTGTCGACGAGATAGAAGAGACTTAAATATAAAAATAAACCAAATTTTTGGCCCTAAGAGACCACAAGATGATATGATTATGCAAATGGTATGCAGACACAAGACCTCTGAGGGGAGAAAATACCACAGGAGACAAACAAAACGAAGAACGGGAGAAAGAAACTCCACCGGGGAAACATATCAGAGGAGACCACCAAATAGCTGGGGAACATACCGCACAACTACTGGGACTCATCTGAGGAAAAGATTCAAACTGGGGATAACTATATATGGAAATAAACCACAACACAGTAAGGATATAACTCAACAGGGAAGAGACTTACCATTCATTAGAGTCACAAAATCTCAACAATGAACTGTCCCATCAAACCGAAGAGACTTACCATTCATTGGAGTCACAAAATCTCAACAATGAGCTGTCCCATCAAACTGAAGAAACTTACCATTCATCGGAGTCACAAAATCTCAATAATGAACTGTCTCATCAAACCGAAGAGACTTACCATTCATCGGAGTCACAAAATCTCAACAAAGAACTGTCCCATCAAACCGAAGAGACTTACCATTCATCGGAGTCACAAAATCTTAACAACGAACTGTCCCATCAAATCGAAGAGACTTACCATTCATCGGAGTCACAAAATCTCAAAAATGAACTGTCCCATCAAACCGAAGAGACTTACCATTCATTGGAGTCACAAAATCTCAACAATAAACTGTCCCATCAAACCAAAGAGACTTACCATTCATCGGAGTCACAAAATCTCAACAACGAACTGTCCCATCAAATCGAAGAGACTTACCATTCATTGGAGTAGAGGAATCTCAACAACGAACTGGAGTAACAAAATCTCAACAACGAACTGTCCAATCAAACCGAAGAGACTTACCATTCATTGGAGTCACAAAAGGTATTAACTGTGTCGCCTCAGGCTTCTCAAATAAAGGAAAGCCACGAAACAGTATTGAACCTTCCAAAAGGGGAATCATACGTAGATTTCAGCTGAAGGGTGCAGAATCCTCAAAAGTGCAAAATAAATGCACTCTCAATCTAGGTTTCACAGCCTAGAGATCTAAACAAATGTTGCAGGGGACTAAAGTTCAATCCTGTAGCGAGCGATTTTGGACGCGGTTCTTAAGCGCTGGTCGCTCTCTGCGGTTGAGTTTACTACAGGTCGATTCATTTTTTATCCTATTAAAGCTGATGAAGGAAGGGAAATAGATGTCTCTAATTAACCCTGCTTTGCATATTGAGTTTAAACAGCGGCCTGTTAAGTTACGAATGCTATCAATGTGGGGGGCCTATGTACTGGTTATTTGTATTTTTGCCAATACTGTTTTCTCTCTTTTTGTTAGGATACTGCTTCAGATTAGGATATATGGGATTTTGGGTTTTTGTTTAGTGTGCTCGCTAAGATTTTTCTTTCAATCTTATGCCTACGTATTCCCGTTTACCGAAACAGGGAAATCAGAGCGATCGTAGTTCCTCCTATTCTATGGGAGGAAATGGGTGTTTTGGTGTCTTGTTCAAAGCCCAAGATGTGAAGTGAAAGGTGGTCTGTATCTTGTTCAAAGCCCAAGATGTGAAGCTGAAAGGTCTATTTGTATCTTGTTCAAAGCCCAAGATGTGAAGCTGAAAGGTCCTGATTTTAGAGAGAATTTGTCATCTCTAAAGGGGGTCTGTTTGTCACAACTGTTGGGTGACTGACTGTAAAGGAGGATTACTTTAACCGGAATACGCGGATCTTAGCAATGCCATAATTTCCTTTATAGGGGTTTTTAACCTGAAGGAGAAGACTTCAACTCAGTGTAGAGCAATGCCATCTTTCCTTAGGAATTTCTCATGCTAAAAGAGGGACAGTGGCATGGATGTAGATGATCCAGAGGCTTGCCGCTTACAGCGATTAGATGAAAGGGAATGAGTTGTTGATGTTTGTGTACTGTGAACGAGGCACAGCTTTGATGCTAAAAGGTTGATTGGATCAACCAGTGGTTTTCTTATACAAAGCCTAAAGGAGGCTAATATGTGTCTCGTACAAAGCCCGAGAGAGAGGCTAAAAGGTTTTGACTCAACGAGGGAATCTTTTGGTATCTCGTATAAAGCCCGAGATGAAGGCTAAAGTTTGTTTGGCTCAATAAGAACCTTTTTGCATCTCGTATAAAGCCCGAGATGGAGGCGAAAGGGGTGATTGACTCAACGAGGGAGTCTCTTATGTGTCTCGTACAAAGCCCGAGAGAGAGGCTAAACGTTGTTTAACTCTGCTGGGGAGGATCATTGTATAAAGCCCAAGAGAGAGGCTAACTTCACTGGAGAAGGATCATTATACAAAGCCTAAGAGGAGGCTATGGTTACTATTTCAGTTGAGTGACAGGTCCAGTATACTGATTTTGAAAGAGAAAATCAGTTCTTATATGAGCAACACTGTACTCAAGGATTTGATTTGAGGATCCGGGTTATTCCTGTTCTTTAAGGAAGTGGGAAATCCGAAGGGTATTGAGACTGTCCGAGTCTACGGGTTTCCTTCCTATTCTTGAAGGGTGCTTGAGAATGTCTTTGAGACTCAAGGAAATTAGACTGCCCAAGTCTAGAGTTTCGTCTTTCGTACTATGCTTTGAGAAATAGTAGTAGACTCTTTGAAAGCACTATTCTATGCAGATGACTAAGTTCTGTTCCTATACCTCTAGGAGGTCGTCGGGACGATTTGTATGAAGCCCAAGAGGAGGCTGGAAACTTTTAAGAAGCCGACGGGTCCTTGTATGAAGCCCAAGAGGAGGCTATCATTCCCGGAGGAAGAATCATTATACGAAGCCTAAGAGGAGGTTGTGAATACTTCTAAGAAGCCGAAGGGTCCTTGTACTAAGCCCAAGAGGAGGCGGGGTTGCTTTTAGGAAGCCTGTGGGTCCTTGTACGATGCCCAAGAGGAGGCCGGTGATTTTAAGAAGCTCGTGGGTCCCCAACCCCGAAAAATTCAAGGCAAGCTATTCAAAAGGAATAGATCAAGTCAGGAAAGTTTGAGAATTTGGAAGAAACTCAAAGATGCCATTCACGGAGAATACATTCATCTTTGGGAGTAGAGTTTCTTGACAATTCCTAATGAGGACAGCGGAAGAGAAGACTGTATCTGGTGATCCTATTGGGGATCTAGTTGTCTATTTCTACGAATAAACGAAACGGCGTCACCTAGTTCTAGACGTAGTTGCCGGGGAAACTCGAAATATCTATACTATTATTACACAGTTGATATGAGTTTATGAAAGAAGACTTACAGTGAAACAGCCCCACAATACAGTTATATGTATAGGAAAACGGTAAATGAAAGCGGATAAACACTTACTCGGTTGTAGAGCTTCCATGTTGTTTGGTTATTTGTTCAACAAAGAAAGATTGAAAACAATAGTATATTCAAAATCAAAGGAGAAAGTGCTTTGAAAAAGAAAGATTTGGGGCTTACAGCTCAAGGAGAGGCCCAGGGTTTTATCAGTGAGCGCACTGTTTGATTTTGTACAGAGGGACTTATACAAGTGACTGTGGCCCAAAAGGTTTTCTGTACAAAGGGATGGATCTTAGACTCTCTCAAGAGGCCCAAAAGGTTTTAAAGAAAAGAAATGGGTCTTACTACTCGAGGGTAGGCCCAGTTGATTTTTGTTTTTCAACGGATGATGATCGCGTCGAACTTTTTGAAATACAACAGGACTTATACAATAAGTGAGACCCAAAATGATTTGCATTTACAAAGGGTTGGGTCTTACACTCTATTAGAGGCCCAAAGTGTTTTTAAGAAAAGAAATGGGTCTTACTACTCGAGGGTAGGCCCAAGGTTTTTTTGTTTTGAAAAAGCGACGATCGCGCCGTTTGTTTTTGACGGTATCGGGACTTATACAATATACTGAGGCCCAAAAATGATTTGGTCAAAAAAAGGATTGGGTCTTACACTCTATTAGAGGCCCATGGTGTTTGAAAAAAATTTGATGAGGGTTGAATTGATTCAAAACCCTAATTTATTTTCAAAATGTATTTTTAATTGAATAAAAATTCAATTAAAATGATCAATGTTTGTTAAATATATGAAAACAAATTATGATCTTGGATCAATGTTCCAAAAAAATCAGGTTTCTTCCTACAAAATGAATGAAATCAAATTAGGGTTAGAAAACAAAGGGAGAAAACATATTTTAAATGCTAAAAACACATAAAACATTAATTCTTTGCAAAAATATCAAATATAAGAAATAAATAATATTTTTGGGATTTTTTGGTAAAATCAAATATTTAAACATTTTTGTGAATTATTGCAAAAAGAACCAATCAAAAATGATAAAAATTGAAGGAGTTATTAATTTTTCAAATCATTAAAAATAATAATATGAAAAATAACAAAATAAACAAGTGATAAAAAGAAGTCTGGGGCGAGGGGGATTCGAACCCCGGACCTCTCGCTTGCCAATACACACAAAACCAGCTGATGAACCGCTGGGGCGCAATGCCAATTCAAATATAACATGGCAAGGGAAAAATATATAGAGAACCTGTTGGATTTTCTGAGAATGGCGCCATGGCCATCTTCTTCCTCTAGCTCGTGCATGAAGCCCTCTATCTCACCCATCTCTCAACCATTTGACATGATTCAAACACCAAACTCATGCGTTTTTTCACAAGGAAGAAAATGGCAATACCCAATTTCATTCATTTTCAGTGTATAGCAAATTATATCATTGTGGCCGTATGAACCCTAATTTTGCAAAAGCAATCGAGTAGGCATGATTATGAGTGCTATGATCAAATTTTTTTAGGGAAAACAATCAACATATGATGGCGAGCAATTGGCAAAAATATCATGCGAGGAAATATGCATGGATCATGGAGTTCGAGTTTTGAGGCTTACCTTAATGCAAGCTGAAATGGAACTCTGCACAAACCTTGTTCCAGTTGTGAATTAATGATCCCTACAGCTTTAATGGATGTTATGGAGTGTGTTGCAAGCTTTGGAACACTTTGAAACTCTTTGGATCAAGCTGGGGACCTCCACCTGCATAATTGAGGCATAATGGCTTGGTTGAAGGGTGATTTTGAGCCTGAGGTGTTACAGTCAGTGTTTAAGTGTTTGGACACCTCAAATACATCATATGTGATGTGTTTGAGCAATTGGAATTGATTGCCTAAGGCTGCAACTCAAAACCCGATAGTGGTTACTCAAAAACCAAGAAACTTGAGGTTTAAGGAAGAATGAGAGAAAGCAGTGTTGTAACTGGCTTTGGTGTGAGTTGAATGATCCATTGGAACCTTTATTTATAGGTGATCAACTTTTATCTTGGAGGAATAGTGAATGGCTGCTGGATCAGATCACTTTCAATTGGATTGGCTTGGCATAAATGCCTCTTGAACTAGGCATAACAGCTGCTCCAAATAGATCAGTTATGCCTTGACAGAAATCACATTCTTTAGATGTTTTTATTGTTGTTTAATCAGAGAACTTGACTGAGGAGAGTTAGAATCTTGACAATGCACTATTCCACATTAATGCCCTTTGAATTCAAGGCAAAATGTGCCAAAGTGGATGAATTTCAAGTTGGAAGATTCCTTGGCTTTTTGACTCAATTTTATCAGTTGGATCAGATGCATTGTGATTGTTTTGAGTACATGTGACATGCTGATCCTCAGTTTTTGGTTCAAAATCGTGTGTGGCAAGCAAACATGCAAACTGATTTTTCTAAAACAGCTTGCAGCAGCATGGCTTTGGGCATGGATTTCTCTTGGCTCAAGTTGAATCAATTCATGCTGTTAAGCTCTTTGATTTCTTGGCAACATTTGCAACAACATTGATGTTTATCTTTGGAACTGATTCAGCTTGCAACTATGTGAAAAGATCTCACAAGTTTTGGTGTTTCAACACAAAATCTGCCTTGCCCGGAATTTTTCTAAGTGTTGAAAAAGTTGTACTTTCATGTTTTTAGTGACTTTGATCACTCCATAACTCAAAATCCCCAATGAATTGGAATTAGGTCTAGTTGAAGTTTTTGTAGAGGGCAATGAGATCTACAAATCAAGCCTTGGATGGGAGAAAATGGCTTTGTGGTTTAGGAGTTATGACCCTCCAAAGTTGGTACCCTAGCCACTTTATTTTTAACTTAGAAAATTTTCTAAGTTTTTATGGTTACCCCTTTTACAAGTTATCCAACTTTTCTTGATTTTTCTTGATGAATGATGATTCAAATCATACATTAACATCATTTTAGGGTTAAAAATCCATTTTTGTGAAAAATCTCAAAAAGTCAAAGTTGACTTTTGTGCACGGTTGACTTTTTATCAGATGAATTCCAAACTGTGCAATTCTTCAGGAAATCATGTCCTTGACCTAAATCAAACTTGATGGACATGTTCCATGCGTGTCATAGGGTATATTGATGCATGTCATAGGGCTTGGGAGCATGTCCTGGTCAAAAGTCAAAGTTACAGTTGACTTTTTCCTTAAAACCCTAACTGTGGTGCAGATGAAATTGAAACTTATTGCTCAAGCTTCTTGGATCAATCCATTGTTGTAAATGGATCAATGTAGTGTATTAGAGACCCTCAAATCCTCCTTTGAGGTCTTGGCTCATGATTTGCCCTAAAAGTCAACTTAGGGGTGAATTAGGTCAAGAAACCCTAATTCCTGATTTTTTTATGAATGCATCCCCGAGGCAAAATTGACTGGATGATTGGGTCCATGAGGTTCCATGGAGTATATTAGGTTATGTTTTGGATCATTGGCTTGTGCCCAGAGGAAAATTTCCATCTGGAGGCCCTGGTCGACCAAAACCCTAATTTGGTGACACTGTCGATCTTGAGACTTGATCCACCTAGAAGGGAGCAACCTTGTGCTTAATCCTTGAAGTGGGAGTCCTCTTGATCCATTGTGGATGTTTGAGAGGTTAGAAAAGTTGAAGATCATGTCATTCCTCGATTAACCCTTTGTCTAAGCACTCAGAGAGGGCTTGAAACCCTAATTTTGATTGTAGTGGATGCTCACCCATCTTTGGAGAGACTAATGAGGTATGATGGTTCATCCATATTGTGATGATGATTTCCACAATGATGGGAACCTTAGTGGTCAAAATTTGGGGTATGACAAATCCAAGAACAAGCTGGAGAGAAACGGTCAAACAAGACTCATCCTGAGGAGGAAATATCTCAACTGGGGACTAATTTCCTCCAGATAATGAACTGGAGAGGAAACTGAATCAAAATCTTCCACGAGAAAAAACTCAGTGGGGAATTAACAAAGATAGGAATTTTTCTGCTTACGGGTCGACACACTAAATAGAGAGAGGACACACACGCTCTACGGGGATAACACCACCAGAGAGCAAAGAAGCACCAACACAAATGCAAAAATGCAAAATGCAACAAAAATATGCTATGCACAACAAATGAATGTGCATGCGATGCTTATGAGTATGAATATGCTGACAAAACAGACATAAAGAATAAGCAGAGGGTGGAATAAACATCACAACACCACTGAATACTCGGCTAATCTCAACAATATGGAGATATCATTAGCAACTCTGCTAGGGATTTTGCCGAAGAAATCCTGCAAGAGATAATCAAAAGCCATCAAAGGAAAATAAATCCTATTACAAGGCTCAAATCTTGCCGGAGAAAAGAAGATACTCCTTGGGGAGAAACCCGAATATCAATCTTCTAACATAGATGATCCACAAAGAGGATAACAACATAAACTCTGCTTTGAGGATGGCAGGAAAGCTGCTGGGGATCATAAAAATTCACAGGAACTTCCATTTCAACAAGGATGAAGATATCTGGTGTGGAAAAATAATGAATCCGCTGGGGATTGTAGACATATAAACATCTACGCAAAAATCCACTGGGAAAGCAAGGCAGATCTGCTGGAGATACGAGAACACTCTCAGAGGATTAACCAAATCTGAGCAAAGCATCTTGGACTTGTTGGGAAAACAACAAAAGGTCAAACTGTGGGGGATTTTAGATCAATACTCATCATGAATGAGAGAAAACCCAACAGGTGACTAATATATCAATATCCCTTGAATAGAGATATCCTCAGCGACTTCACTGGGAAATAGCCGCAATAGTGATGCACAATCTTCACTAGGAGGAGCCTCTGAATACATCCTGGACTTGCTGGGGAAAATAAGAAGTTAACATTATTGCTCTATGCTTGGGAAACATTCGAAAGAATAATGCACTGCCTCCGCTGGGAAATCAACAAGGATAAATCTCTGGTAGAACAACCTGGAGATAAAGACATCCACAAGACAAGATAAAAACCGACAAGCAACCACTATGCCGATACTCCTTAGAGGGAAATAACATCGCTCTCCGCTTGGGGATATCCAAAGCAACAACAACACGTCTAGAGGGTAAAACTCTGAGTGAAGATTCCTCATATGATTTCGGCTGGGGACAGCAAAAATGAATCTCTGCGTGGGAACTACCATTAAGGAGATGTGGACCTCAAAACTATTCAACTGCCTGACCATAACATAATCAGCTGGAGAGGATTCAGATCATAACCTAGCTGGGGAAAAACCAAACAGCATTGGACCTTATGAATTCAACACATCATAACAAACCCATCATCTTATCAACAACTGATCACATTCATAGGAACAAGCTCTGTTGAGGAAATATCAACAAACTCTATTGGGGATCTGTCAGTAAATTTTGCCAAAGGAGCGAGAACGAACCCTGCTGAGGAAAACATTGATCCTACCATTCTTGGAATAACCGTTGACATTCTTTTTTTTATATTCATAAATCAAAGAAAAATGTTTTTATAATTTTCAAAAATTTAAATCAATTATTCACATTTTGTTTCAAAAATCATCATAAAAAATAAATGAAATTTTGCAAACAGAAACAAAATAAGAATTGCAAACAAAGGGACAAAGGCCCAAATTTTATTAATAGAATAGAAGTTCGCAAATGGCGTAACTCCATGGATCATTACAAAGTTTGAAAAATGGTAAATACATGGAAAGGGTTACATTGAAATACAATGACCACCATTCTCCCTAACAACTTTGAGTTCCATTGTGCTCAAAACTTAAGATGTGGATGATTGAAGCAGAATCCTCAATAGACAATGTTGCTTTCAAATGATCAAGACTGGCCAGATGCAGTTACTTGCCATAATCCCTAACTTTTGCCTAGATTGCCCTTTCGGGTTTTGAACCTACCAGGATGATTATTTCTGTTTTTGTCTCTAATTTTTGCCTGGACCGCCCTTTCGGGTTTTCAGCCCCCCGAGACGCTCATTTTTGCCTAAGCCGCCCTTTCGAGTTTTCAACTTAGCGAGCTGTTCTTTTTATTTTTTAGGCGAAGTATTTCTTGACTGCATCGGCATTCACAGGACGAGTGAACCCTTCACCATCCATAGTTGCAAGAAGTAATGCACTGCCAGAGAAGGCTCTCTTAACAACATATGGGCCTTCATAATTAGGAGTCCACTTGCCCCTAGAATCATTGGTAGAAGTTGAGATCTTTTTGAGCACGAGGTCGCCTTCTCTGAACACACGAGGTCGAACCTTCTTGTCAAAAGCTTTCTTCATTCTCTGTTGATACAATTGGCCATGACACAAGGCCGTCATTCTTTTCTCTTCAATCAAATTCAACTGGTCATATCTGCTTTGGCACCATTCAGCCTCAGACAATTCAGCTTCCATCAAAACTCTCATAGAAGGGATTTCAACTTCTACTGGGAGCATTGCTTCCATACCGTAAACAAGAGAAAAAGGGGTTGCCCCTGTTGAAGTGCGGACAGATGTACGTTACCCATGCAAAGCAAAAGGGAGCATCTCATGCCAATCCTTGTAAGTAACAACCATCTTCTGAACAATCTTCTGAATATTCTTATTAGCAGGTTCAACAGCCCCATTCATCTTAGGTCTGTAAGGAGAAGAATTATGATGCTCAATCTTAAACTCATCACATAATTCCTTCATCATCTTGTTATTCAAATTTAACCCATTATCAGTGATGATCTTGCTCAGAACACCATACCGACAGATGATTTGGTTCTTGATAAACCGGACCACTACTTGCTTAGTCACCTTGGCATACGATGCCGCTTCAACCCACTTGGTAAAATAGTCAATAGCCACCAATATGAAACGATGTCCGTTCGACGCTTTAGGCTCAATCATTCCAATCATATCAATGCCCCACATGGAGAAAGGCCATGGAGAGAAGATAACATTGAGAGGAGTTGGAGGCACATGAATTTTGTCAGCATAAACCTGGAACTTATGACACTTCTTCACAAATTTATAACAGTCAGATTCCATTGTCAGCCAATAGTAACCTGCCCTTAACATCTTCTTAGCCATTGCATGCCCATTGGCATGGGTACCAAAAGATCCTTCATGAATTTCTTTCATCAACATGTCTGCTTCGTGTCTATCCACGCATCTGAGCAAGACCATGTCATAATTTCTTTTATACAGCACATCATCATTCAAGAAGAAAATACCAGCCAATCTTCTCAAAGTCTTCTTATCTTTCTTGGATGCCCCAAGCGGGTACTCTTGATTTTGAAGAAAGCATTTAATATCATAAAACCACGGTTTATCATCAACAACCTCTTCAACGACAACACATGGGCTGGTCTATCAAGCCGCATAACATCGATTTTGGGCACATCATTCCACCGATTCACAAAATCATGGAGGATATAGTGGCTAAAGCATCTGCCATTCGATTTGCTGCTCTGGGTACATGGTGAAACTCAACCTTATTGAAGAAAGTTAACAACCTTCTTGCATAATCTCGATAAGGAATCAAATCAGGTTGACGCGTCTCCCATTCTCCTTTAATCTGATTAATCACTAGGGCTGAATCTCCGTATACATTAAGAATCTTGATTCTTAAATCAATGGCTTCTTCCAAGCCCATAATACATGCTTCATACTCAGCCGCATTATTTGTGCAAGTGAACATCAACCTTGCAGTGAAAGGAATATGAGAACCATGGGGAGTAACAATTATTGCCCCAATACCATTTCCATACTCATTAACAGCTCCGTCGAAAATCAAACCCCAACAGGATCCAGGCTCAGGCCCTTCATCAGGTAATGGTTCTTCACAATCTTTAACCTTTAGATACATCACATCTTCATCAGGAAAATCAAACTTGATAGGTTGGTAATCATCAATTGGCTAGTGTGCCAAATGGTCAGCCAAAACACTTCCTTTTATCTCTTTTTGAGTTTGGTACTCGATATCATATTCTGACAACAACATTTGCCAACGAGCAAATCTCCCAGTTAAAGCAGGCTTTTCAAAGATATACTTGATCGGATCCATTTTGGATATCAACCAAGTTGTATGATTCAACATATACTGGCGGAGGCGCTTGGCAGCCCAAGCTAAAGCACAACATGTCTTTTCAATCATTTAATACTGAGACTCACAATCGGTGAACTTCTTGCTCAAATAATAAATGGCAAACTCTTTTCGACCAGATTCATCTTGTTGACCCAGAACACAGCCCATAGACTCTTCCAGCACAGTCAAATACATGATCAAAGGTCTTCCTTCCACGGGAGGAGACAAAATTGGAGGTTCAAGCAGATACTCTTTAATTCTTTCAAAAGCTTTCTGACAATCCTCTGTCCATATACAACCCTGATCTTTGCGGAGAAGCTTGAAGATCGGCGCACATGTGGCAGTCACATTGGATATAAATCGGGAGATATAATTCAAACGTCCCAAGAATCCTCTTACTTGTTTTTCTGTTTTGGGCGCAGACATTTCCTGAATAGCTTTAACTTTACCAGGGTCAACTTCAATGCCTTTTTGGCTGACAATAAAGCCCAACAATTTTCCAGAACGGACGCCAAAAGTACATTTATTAGGATTCAAACGGAGCTTAAACTTTCTCAAACGTTGAAACAACTTTAATAAGTACTCAATATGATCTTCTTCAGTCTTCGACTTACAAATCATATCATCCACATAGACCTTAATTTCTTTATGCATCATATCATGGAACAAAGTAGTCATAGCTCTCTGGTACGTTGCACCAGCATTTTTCAAACCAAAGGGCATCACTCTATAACAGAATGTTCCCCAGGGTGTAATGAATGTTGTTTTTTCCATATCCTCGGGTGCCATCTTTATCTGATTATAACCGGAAAAGCCATCCATAAAAGAAAAGATACTGAATTTAGCAGTATTATCTACCAACATATCAATGTGTGGCAATGGAAAATCATCTTTCGGACTTGCTTTATTCAAATCTCTATAGTCAACGTACATTTGGACTTTTCCGTCTTTCTTTGGAACATGCACAATATTGGCCACCCATTGAGGATACTCAGAAGTCACAAGAAAACCAGCATCAATCTGCTTTTGAACCTCCTCTTTGATCTTCACAACCATGTCGGGATGAGTTCTTCTCAATTTCTGCTTCACAGGTGGACGTTCAGGCTTCAATGGCAAATGGTGCTCCACAATATCAGTATCGAGACCAGGCATGTCTTGATAGGACCAAGCAAACACGTCAACATATTCTCTAAGAAGCTCCATAATCCTCTTCTTAACATCTGACTGAAGCAGTGTCTCAATCTTGACTTCTTTTATATCATCATTTGAACCCAAATCAACCAATTCCAACGGGTATTCATGAGGCTGAATGGCCTTTTCCTCGTGCTCAAGCAACCGAGAAATTTCATCTGGAATCTCCTCAATATCCTCTTCTTCAGCTCCAAACACAGGGAACTCAAAGTTGGGAGGGGGCATAGGGTCATTGTTTTCAATGGGTTTAACAATCAATCTGCACAATGATTTATGTTTGATTTTAGAATATGAACGAGAAGCGCAAGTATTATGCAGATAAAAGCGATTAACACATTATTATTATTTTTTTGGTTTTTTATGTTACCATTTTTCAGAAATAAAGCAAAAAGGGAAAAACCTAATATGGATAAACAAAATAACATTTTATTGATGATGATAAAATTTGAAACAAAGCCCTCACAAATTCACTTTCACCTTGGGTAGAGTGAAAGGATTTTTTGAAAGAAACAAAAACAAATTACTTTGAAATATGAACAATAGTAGGAACATCAACAGCTATCCAATTCTGGCAGATATGTCCATGTGTCACGAAGTTGGGAAGCTCTTCTTCTTCATCATCTTCAATGATGGCAGCAGTAGAGTTATCTTTGTGGATGAATCCAGCGTTGTGAAAAGCCTCATTAATACGCTTCAAATCTCTTCTAACTGTACCAGGCGTAAAGCCTAAACCAGTTTTGCCCAGGTTATCAACCACATCAATAACTCGGCCCCAACCGTCAGACCGACCAGTTTCTAACACATGCAGAGCATCTTTCAAAGAAGACATGGGTAAATCATTCTTCTTAACAGCTTTGTCATCAACAGAAAGAGCTTGGAATGGAGTTCCAACAGTTTCATCAGCATCAACATACGAAAAGGATGAAAGGTGGCTCACCAGCATCGCTTGCTCACCTCCAATAATTACCAGCTTATCATTCTTAACAAATTTCAACTTCTGATGGAGAGTCGAAGTCACTGCCCCAGCTTCATGAATCCAGGGTCTGCCAAGCATACAACTATAAGCAGGACGAATATCCATTACTTGAAAAGTAATCTGGAAGAAGCACGGTCATATTTTGATTAGAAGATCAACCTCTCCAATCACAGTCTTTCGAGATCCATCAAAAGCTTTAATAACAACTCCATTATACCTCATGGGAGGACCTTGGTAAGAAAGCCTTGATAAAGTAGATTTTGGCAACACATTCAAAGAAGAGCCAGTATCAACCAACACATTGGAAAGCGCATCTTCTTGATAGTTCATGGAGATATGTAAAGCCAAATTGTGATTTCTCCCCTCCTCGGGTAACTCTTCATCACAGAAATTCAAATTATTACATGTTGTGAGGTTGGCAACAATTCTATCAAACTGATTAACAGTCACATCATGCTCAACATATGCTTGTTCCAATACCTTCTGCAAAGATTGCCTATGAGCTTCAGAATTCATCTGTAAGGATAACTCTGAAATCTTGGACGGGGTATGCAAGAGTTGATCTACAACACTGTACTCACTCTTCTTGATTAATTTCAAAACTTCATCCTCAAAAACCTTCGAACCACTGGACTGACCAGAAGCATCGACATTACTCTTATCTTGAGTTCGTTTGCCAGCAATAACATTCTCTACAATCTTTGGAGGCTCAGGAGCAAAGGCACGACCACTTCGGGTCACTCTACTCACATCAGCGATGCTTACCACAGAAGACAAAGAAGGAATGGGCACTTCCTTACCATCTTCTACCATGGTAGCATTGTACTTATACGGAACAGCTTTGTCAGATTCATAGGATACCGGACTGGGCAACCGAATAACCAAAGGCGTAACAACGGTTTTCCGACTATCATAAGCGATAACAACTCTTTCAGGAATATTAAAGCGTGGTGCAATAACATTCACCTCATTCTGATATTCATCTCTTTTAGCAGTGACTTCAATCAAATTTTCATCCGTCATCCTTTGAATATCCCTCTTCACTATCACACAACCACACGGGTTCACGGGACAGATGCAACAAGCTGCATAGTCATGATCAATATCATGGTATTCACTCAAAAGTGCATGCATTTCCACAAGAGATCTTCAGATCTAATGGATATCAAAAATTTTGAATGTACCAGGACAACCATAAACCATATTGACAGACGGCTTGCCGTGATTAGGCAGCAGATTTGATTGGACATTAGGATTGGAATCCTCGAAAGACAAAATACCACTTCTAGCCAACCTTTGCACTTCCATCTTCAATGGATAACAGTTCTCAGTGTCATACCCAGCTCCTCCCTGATGGAAAGCACAATGAGCTTCAGGCTTATACCACCATGGTGAATCTTTTGGAACAGCAGGTGGTGGACGGGTCTGAACAAAATTCTTCTTTATCAAACAAGGAAGTAATTCTGTGTAGGTCATCGGAATCAGATCAAAATCTTTCCGAAAATGGTCCTGTTGATTGTTCTGTTGATTAGAACGTTGTTGAGCAGGAACTGACTGAACAACGGGAGTTGAATTGATAACAGGAGTAACAGATGCAACATGTTGCTAACACTGATTGTTTCTATTGTGAGGTCTTCTATACCTTTCTCGAGAAACGGCATTGGTCTCTCCTTCTTTCTTTTTGGCAAATCCTCCACTATATTTTTTGGAACTTCCAGTAGAATTGCCATCTTTCGACAAACGTCCCTCACAAACACCTTCTTCTAATCTCATCCCCATATTAACCATCTCAGTGAAATCCTCGGGGAACTAGCAATCATACGCTCATAATAAAAAAGATTCAGAGTTTTCAGAAAAATCTCGGTCATCTCCTTTTCTTCCAAAGAAGGGTTGATCTGAGCAGTAATCTCGCGCCACCTTTGCGCGTATTCTTTGAATGTCTCCTTATCTTTCTGAGCCATTGCCCAAAGCTGGTCACGATCAGGAGCCATATCCACATTATACTTATACTGTTTCACAAACGCCTCACCCAAATCTTCAAAAGTGCGAACTCGAGTATTGTTGAGTCCCATATACCATTTCAAAGTTGCACCAGACAAACTATCCTGAAAGTAGTGAATGAGAAGCTGATCATTATCCTTCTGAGCCGACATCTTACGAGCATACATAGTCAAATGACTCATCGGACAAGAGTTACCCTTATACTTTTCAAAGTCAGGGACTTTGAACTTATGCGGGATCTTCACATTAGGAACCAAGCATAACTCATGAGCATTCTTTCCAAACAGCTCTTTACCTCTCAGAGCTTTGATCTCTTTCTGCATTTCAGCAAACTGGTCTTGAATCTCTTCCATTCTATCATAAGCACTGGCATTTTCACTTGGAGTAGTGTGGAAAATCTGCTCTTCACCAAAAGGAACGGCATGAACCACAGACGGTGGTACAGTCATCACAGGTTGAACGGTAGGATCAACTGGAATTTCAGGAGGCGGTGGTGGTGGTTGATAACCTTCAGGAACAAAGTTATGAGGCATGCCCCAGGGGAAACCAGGAGGCATGGAGTATTGAGGAACACTAGCAGGCGCCACAGATATAGGCGTAGAGACAATCTCAGAAATGATTGTCCTTTGCACAGGAGTTGAAAGCGGAGGAGGAGGAGGAGGTTGATTCTAAGCAGCAACCATTGCTTCCATTATAGCAGTGAGTCTCTCCAAGCTATCCTTCAAATTTTTCACTTCCTCACGAAGTTCACGGTTCTCTTGTTGCAGCTGATCCATATTCTTCTTCAATTTAGCCTGGGTATTATACTGGTGTGACAGCTTGGCTGAATGAAGACCAAAAGAAACATAAGACACCTGGAAAAGGCAAGAAACAATGCAAGAGATGATGCTTGATGTGCAAGATGAAAATGCAAAGTTTCAAGGAATTATAAGGCATATTGCAAACATTGTTATTTGAAATACCAAAATCTCATTCATTAATGATGGAAAAGATTACATCTTGGAAGTACAGATTCAAGAATCCTAAAACAATAGAGAATAAAGAAAAATAGATCCCTAGAGAATCCTATGAGAAGAAGTCCCAGCTCTATCTTCTAGCTTCTTGATGTGGGCCTGCATCTGAGTCTTCTCAATCAGCAACTGATCAACGATCAACTTCCAAGTAGATTCTGAACTCTTCGGAATATCAGAAACTGGCTGAATGCGAGAGGAAAATAAATCCTCTTACGCCTTTCTCTTCTGGTTTGCAACTTCATCTTCATTCTTCTTCTTGAAGTGCTCTTGAAGTCTTGCATTCTCTAACTCAACAATCTGATACTTGTTCTTCCAAGCATCTCTCTCTTGTTGCATCTCGGCCAAAGCGATCTGAAACTTCTCTGTGTCTTCCATAAAGTAGAGAATAGGCTTCTTATCAGTTAGAGATAAAATTTCCTGACGCGCATAAGGCATCTTCAAAGTAATAGCTCTATTTTTAACCCACTGGAGGTAAGGTTCCGAAGAGACACAATTCGGATTTCCCAAACTTTCCTTTCCTTTTCTTCAAATGTTGCACCAAGCTTCCACAATTTCTCTCTTGAGAGCAACCTGAGATTCTTTTTCCTTGAAAAAGAGACCAGCCAAATAAATGTTCTTCGGTACCTCTCGCAAAGGATATCCCAACTGACGAAGAGCCAACACCGGATTGTAGCTGATTCCTCCCTTTGTACCAAGAAGTGGCACATTGGGTAAATCACCACAACTATCAATAATCATCGCTCCAGAAGGAACACGGCTACACCAATCAATATCAGAATGAGTGAGAGACATAATCTTCCGCGACCAATATAAACCATCCTTGAGATTCCAGAAAGCTGCAGACTTCGGCAAGTGAGAAATAAACCACTTGTAAAGCAAAGGTGCACAACAGATAATTATCCCTTCACCATGGAAGTTCCTTAGGTGAATAGAATGGTAAGCATCGGCAAGAAAAGTGGGAACTGGATTCCCAATCAAGAAGATCTAAATAAAGTTCTCAACATTCGGGAAGAGGAACAGTCCATAAATAAGCAAGGCAATAATCGCCTCAAAAGCGACTGTGTTCTTTACACTAGCAAAGTGATGAGCTCTATCCATCAAGAACTTAGCGGGTAACCCAAGAATCTTTCCTTTGGTATCCATACGAGCCTTAATCTCAGAAATCTTCAAGTGAGTAGCCTTCGCAATAACATCATGCTCGGGAGCGAGATCCAAACCGGTGAAAATCTGACCATGAACATGCAAACCAATCAGGAGAGAATACTCCTCTAGCGTAGGTACCAACTGATAATCAAAAAAAGTGAAACAATGCAACAAAGGGTCATAGAACTGAACCAAAGTAGCAAGAAATCCTTCAGCCATATCAACCTTCAAGAGAGATAAAATCCTTCCATATCTGGACTCGAACTTCTTGGTATCAGCAACCAAAGATCCTAGCTCTCTCAAACCCTCTAACTTAGGACTCTTGAAAGTATACTTCCTTGTACTTCTCCTTCCAAAATCCATAACAAAAAGTACCTGCAATGTTTGCAATAACACCTTTAAGTTCCTTGAAATCTTCCTAGAAGAATGCTCATGAATGCATGAGTACATGAATGCAACAAACACAAACAAGATCACACAAAGCACACGGGTCAAGGTTCAAGTCACGAGCATGAAGCCAAGGGTAAGAACCAATCCCACAAAGGTATGTACTAAGGTTTTGTCTTCATTGTACCTACAGAAAACAACGGTTCTAACAGAGTGCCCAGGGTCCACAATCCACTATCAGACACACCAGCACACCGATTTGCTCGGAGGTTGGTAGTTATCCTCAAGAGAATCTAACTTGAGTGTAGCATCGCGTGACAGCTAAGTTAGATTTGCATCTTCATAGCTTCCGCGCTATGATCCTAAAAAGGCTAGGATGGGTTAAGGGTTACTACGGTCCTCAGTGTTATAGGATTCTATGGAAAAATTAATGCCTTCACGATCGCTCGATCGGCATCAGTAATTCCAAAGAGGCAACCACCGAGTGGATAGATTTTCAAGTTCTTCTTTTTCAGGATTCGACTCCTTCAAAGTTCCCTTGACTATACTATCCTCCTATCTCAAAGTGCAATCTGGTCCGGGTATAGGACCTATCTCACACACAGAGGAACTCCCATACAGAACAAACATGTAACAAGCAAATCAGACAAAAAGCAGTAAATAAATCAAAGTAGGCTAAACCCCTCAAGGGCGATAATATCCCCAGCAGAGTCGCCACTTTTCTGTAGCGAGGAAATTTGTGAGTGTAAGCTATTGATTAACTTAACTAAAAAATAAACAAGAGTCGCCACCGCACTTTTATTTTTATCCAAAAAAGAAAGGAAAAAAGAGCGAACAAAACCTAAAGAGTTCTAAAAGAACAAAGAGAGAATGGGTAAGGGGTTGGTTATGTAAAAGGAAGGTTGTACGCACACAATACATCTATAGTACTCTATAGGAGCCCTTTGATGTATTCATGCTTTTGGTCTGAAAATGGTTTGCTTGAAAGAGATTGGGAGAGATGAGAGGAGAAATATTTTTTAAGATTTTTGTGTTTGAAGAGACTTATCGCCTCATGCCTACGTACCCACGATGTGCAATGTAGGATCAAAACCTCGTAGTTCGTGGTACAAAGAATAAAGAATTGGTTTGTTTTGGTTGATTTTAAGTGTAAAGGCAAGTCGTCATTTCCAAGCGAATAATTCTGCTTAAAGAAATGAATCATGTATAAACTCTTAAAAAAATTTAAAAGAAAAAGTGCACAAAGCACACAAAAAATTTGATGAGTTTTTGTATTTTTTATGTTTTTATGAAATGGTCAAAATATGGTTAATATTGATTGACATTTATTAAAGAAAACAAAGTTTAAATATCACTTGACCAAATTCAAAGTTTTATTATGAAAGCGGTTTTAGGTTTGAAAACAAGAAAGTTTTGAAAAAGGGAGGAGATTTTGAAAATTGAAGAAGGGGTGGAGAAGAAGTGACTATCCTAAAGCATAAAGTAAAAGAGAGAGTAAGAAAGATCTAACCATATGGAGACACTCTTCAAAGCATAAAAAGAATAGAATTACATCCTCTTGAGCCAATAAGCAAGCAAAATAAAGGCTAGAATATCAAACTCCATAATTGTCCAAAGCATAAGGGAGAGAATCCTAATTCTAAGTCAAAAGTCCGTAATCAAGAGTATAGGTCCTCCAATGCAAAGGATAGTGGCCATAGTCCAACAATTAAGAGCACAAGTCTTTTAGTGGTTTAATCCTTTATTAATGATTTTGAGTCCAAATGGACAAAAGAAAAATAAAAGCACAAGATAAAATGGTCCAAGTGGACGAAAGCGAAATAACATAAACATAAACATGATATGATAAAATGACATAAAGCATAAAAAATATAAAGAGAGATAGGGAGTGAGAAGGAAAAGTAAAGAAGTTAGGAGTTAGTGGTTAGTAGCACAAGGCTCTAGTGCGATAAGCCTTCACCGATTATTCCATTCCGCGTCTTGAACTATAGTGATTAAATAATGTACTTAGGTCAAGGTTAATGAAGACTTATTAGAAGATTGATAGAATCAAAGTCTCTACAGCAACAAGCTTCAAAGATTTTGAACCTAATACAAAAGATCAATCACCATTGGGTTGACGCGACCAATCAAGGTCCGGACCACGAAAGTTCAAATTCCGAATTGGATAAAGAGGGACAAATGTTGCACTATGTTAAGAAATCGCCGAGTAATTTACGGAGTAATTACCCTACAATGAGGCCGGTCAATAGATCTTTGTGTTAATGCATGCTAGATGAATGATATGTAGATCGTCATCCAAAAGCAATACCGCACGAAAAGAAAATAGGTAACGATCTAGTCTTGATCAAGAATTCAACAAAGAAATTCTAAGATCCATAAGACTTTCATCGATCAAAATAAAAAAGGAAATCGATGAAGAGAAAGCCAAATTGAATTACAAAGTCAAGAACCTTTCATCTTCAAGTTCAATCACCTTTAATTGACATATTTAAGTGTGAAAACATATCACTAATTCAAAGCACCTCAAATGAATTCAACAATTCATTTAAAGATTGATTTGAACTAATGAAATTCTGGTATCAGACGTGTGATGTTAAGTGCGATGTCACAATAACACACTCTGCACAATGGACAAATAAAACAGCAGAATAACACACCAAATTGTTCACCCAGTTCGGTCTAACTACCTACATCTGGGGGCTACCAAGCCAGGGATGAAATTCACTACTTGTAGAATTAAATTACAGACTCAACAATCCAGTTGACAATCTCCTAATCTTAATTCCTACTAGTGACTTTCTACCTAAGAAACCACTTAGATATGAGAACACTACTCAATCCCTAAAACCTCTCAAAGAACAACCTCTTTGAGAAACCTTGATCCTGCTTCACAGCTTTGATCAAGTTACACAACTCTCTTTGCTTCACAGCTTTAGAGAGGACAGAAAACAACTCACCAATTCAACCTAGAATGGTGTATACAAAACTCGTACAAAATACTTAAGACACTCAGCCTATGATCTTGATCTTCTCTTTGTATTTCTGTCACCTTTTCCTTTGGTCTTGTGCGCTTTATATAGCTCCTTGAATTAGTCTTGGACTTGCTACAATATCTGACCAGATTTGTTATTTAAAACTGAATATTTAAAACAGATTTTCTCCTAAAATCTTTTTAAATCTTCAACCTTTTAAATCTCCTACAAATCTGCACCAGATCTCCTATGCAGCAGAAAATATCTATCCCAAGATATTCGCATCTAATGAGACAGCTTGCTCTCCATAATTCCAGCTAACACGCAACCCTAACAACATCACATCCTGCTGTTGTTAATTCTGTAGATCTGATGTTACAACATCGCTATGTGACATCAGACATCCAGCTTCAGCAAATACATACTTAACACAGCCCAGTGTTAAGACCTCAATGTTGCAACATCAGTACCTTGACATCAACATTGAATATACTTTGTTTTACCAAAATTCCAGCCAATCCAAGAACTAACAATCTCCCCCTTTGGCTAATTTTGGCTAAAACAATATCTGCACAATGCAACTTTAGAGACTTTAGCAGCGGAAAAACTTCAATCAATAATCTTGAAACTTGAGACTCCATGCAGCAGCATCAGGCAGTGACATCTTTTCTTCAAAACTCTGCTGCTCACATAACCACTTCAAACAGCTGCACATATTATCTTCAATTACAGCTGCAACTTAAATTCATAAAGACTTCACTTCACACAAAACTCTGTTGTAGCACCATCTTCAACAGCTACAATTTTCAACAATCAACAATGGTGCTCCCCCTCAAAACAAGAACCAGCATAACAGCTGTTCAGCAGATCAGCAATTACTCCCCCTGAATTTTTGCACTTCTGCATCACATCACTTTAGCAGCATTTGACATTCGTACTCTTTGATACTCTTGGCTCACTTGGCTATTTCTCCCCCTTTTTAGCCACAATTGGACAAACCTCAACAAGTTAAATCTCCTATGACACCCTGTACAAAACCATACTTCTTCTGTCAGCAATATCCACATTTTGAATATCCAGACATATTCTTCATCCATCCAGTTATGAAGCCTTCACACAATCATCCACAAGATCTGAAACACACACACAATGCCTTCCACTGAACTCTAAGTCAACTCCTCACACTTAGAATAACACACACCAAGACAAGTGTACAATCTATTCAAGGCCATGATTCAATCTTGTCTTCAGACATCTCCTCAGAAACATGTGCGCACAAGATTCAAACAATTTGCTTCATATGACTAGAACCATTCAAGGCCACACCAAAACATCAATCAACAGCCTAATGTCATAACATGCTATCTGACATTATATCCTCATAAGAGGCAACCAATCTTCACAAGCTTGATCAGCATGCAATCTTCACAATAAATGCACCTTTGCTGCAAAATCCATAGACAAGTACTCCCCCTGTCATGATTAACAACTGCTCTAGATGGAGATGAACATTTGAGCATATTTTCTGAGTACATGCATTTTGGTACCACTGTCCATTTCTCCAGAGGCTATCATACAATTCATCTTCACCATCCAAGGCAAACCTTCTACTTCATCATTCTCCCGTATGACTATGTAGATGCTCCTTAGATATAATGTAAGCACTAAGCTTCAGATCCAGAACAAAGACATCCTTCACCAAGGATAGTCTTGACACTCTTGACACCAGGGTATTACATATGCTCCACTACTGGATTTACTATCAGCAAAATAATCCAAACTCAACACTGTGTCATAAACTCCACAAATTCTCAGTTTACTTATAAGCTTTACTGAGATCCAGTCTCTTCAAGAAATCACAATTCCTCCATCCTTACATCCACCAGTAGTTGTTGAAACTGGTGAAGTCTTCAAAGATAGTAGTCATGCTTTTCCAGAACAAGCTACTAAACACATGACCATAACCTCCACCTCTTCTGACCAAAAATGCTAGAGCATCCAACTCCACATGTCCAGTCTTAATCATCTTCCAGATATAACCACCAGCAAACATGACGTTATAACATCTTTTGGGACATCAGCTTCTCATCACCATTCAAAGGACTCATTGCACAAAGAAGTCCTTCAAGAAGCTCCTAATAAAACACAGTCAGAGCAACTTATTCATACACACCTAAATACCATAAGTTCCCACACCCTCTCTGAACCATATCCTAGCAAACTCAACCATATCCAGAGTATCTCTACCAAATTCTTTTTCCAGAACATATTTCCACCATTTTATGAAAAGCACAGGAATGTTATCTAGTATGGCCTTTTCAATTTTCTCAGAAGTTCTAACAACAACGACTTTCTTCATTTGAGAGATATCCTGGACATTATCATCAGACTTATCTCTGATCTTCCTATTTCTGGAAGAGATGAACACTTTACTCCTGGATTTTGTAGTATCATCCACATAGATCTTCTGCTTATCAGTTCTCATATTTGGAGGTGACTCAATAGCTTTCCTCTTCCTTGATTTCAGTCGTTTAGCAACCCCAGGAACCACTTTTGCAATTAGTTCATCATCACTCTTCTTTATTTTAAGGCTTGAAGTACCTTTCTTGACTTGAGATGCTCTAACATCTGCATCTTCCAACCTAAGGATTGTCAACCTGTGAAATTTTTCTTCTGAACTATAGGAGTCATTAGTCAGGTTGTCATCTTTCTTGGCCTTACAAGTATTCAGCTCCCAACATTTCTTAAGGTCACAGCTTTTGATCCTTCCATCGGCATTATTGACTCCTTCATCTTGCTCACATAACTGACTGCTCAAGTTGGCTTTTAACACATCATCCAACTTAGGAGTAACAGCACCATAAGTCATTAACCCAGATTGACTTTTCACCATACTTTCACACTTGATGTCACCATCTGATGTTACAGCATCAACCTTAACATCACTAGATAAGCTGTCCACTTGAGGTATCCACTGATAGCAATTATCTTTGGATCTAACACCCTTCATAACAACCTGATTATGCTCATCAGATTCCACACACTCATCTTTGGTGTAGTTAACTTTGTAACCTTCATCACATAGCTGACTTATGCTAATCAGATTAGCATTCAAACCTTGGACAAGGATCACACTATCAAGAGTAAGACCATCATGATTCTTCACTCTTCCAACTCCTTCTACTACTCCTTTTTCTCCATTGCCAAACACAACCTTATTTGCATGGCAAGAATTGAACTCCACCAGCTGCTCCTTGGATCCAGTCATGTGCTTTGAACATCCACTGTCAAAGTACCATGCATCCATGGCAAAATGTCCATCTGAGGTATGAGCCAATAGACATGTGTCCTGAGCTTTAGGAACCCATTGTTTTACTACTTTAGGCCTGACCTCCTTCTGTCTGGGTTGAGGTGCATAATTTGGATAACCATGAAGCTTGAAGCAAGAGAACTGCATATGTCCAAATCTGCCATAGTAGAAGCATCTAACTCTGTCATCTCTAAGGTGGTTAAACCTTCTGCCACCATGATGATGTTGCTGGTGCTGCCATCCATAGTGTTGATTTCTTCTTCTACGATAAGGTTGTTGTCTTCTACTACCATAGTTTGACTGTCTTCTATGGTAAGGATACTGTCTTTTGAACTGTCTCCTATGGTGATGAGGCTTCCTTCTTCCATAGTAATGAGGCACATCATTGTTGTATCCATATTCATACATGTTCCCCTGATGTTAATGAACCATGTTCTGATTGAACCTAGCAGCCTTCATGCTCTTGTGATATTGAGGTGGCATATACTGACTAGCTCCCTGAGACTGCACCTTCTTCTGATGATGAGCATTCTTCTTCTCAACATTCTGAGGCTGTGGATGAGTAACCTTCTTAGGTGTAGAATCATGTCTCTTTGTTTGATGCTGAGCTTCTGTAGAACTCTTTTCCTCAACCACATATCCTATACCTGATTTATCTCTAGCAACTTTCTCTGACTGAAGAATCTTATCAAGAGTAGATGTACCACTGTTCATCATCCTAACAGATTTTATCATCTGATCAAGTTGAGATTTAACTAGTACAACTTCATTTTCCAGATCAGCTTTTACATTCTCAAGCTGAGCAATCTGTTGTTTGTGACACTTGTTTTCTTGACAAATCTCAGCACTTTTTAACCACAGCTCTTGATAAGTAGATGCTAACTCCTCATAAGTTATTTCTCCATCACTATCATCATCAGAAATAATAGTTCCTGTTAAGGCTCTAACATGCTTTGCTGACTCACCTTCACTTTCACTATCAGATTCAGACCAGGAAACTGTCATGCCCTTCTTCTGCTTCTTCAAGAATGTGGGACATTCTTTCTTGACATGTCCATAACCTTCACATTCAAAGCACTGAACTCCTTTATCTTGGGCAGTCTTCTCTTCATCCTTCTCTTTTGACTTGCTGATGTCAAAAGAGATGTTCTTGACATTTGGCCTGGAGTTATTGTTCATCCTCCTGAACACTTTGTTGAACTGCCTTCCCAACATAGCTATGGCCTGAGATAAGTCCTCCTGGGATTCAGTACTCTTCCCTTCCTCTTCTTGAGCATTTGAAGCCAAGGCTATACTCTTTGGCTTCTTTTCTGGTTCTTCCTCATTCAACCCAAGCTCAAAATTTTGAAGAGATCCAATGAGCTCATCAACCCTCATCTTGTTAATGTCTTGAGCTTCTTCAATGGCAGTCACCTTCATCTTGTACCTCTTAGGAAGTGACCTAAGAATCTTCCTTACAAGCTTTTCTTCTGACATTTTCTCTCCAAGAGCACTAGATGCATTGGCCAGCTCAAGAACACTCATGTGGAAGTCATGAATAGTCTCATCTTCCTTCATCTTCAGGATTTCAAACTTAGATGTTAGAAGCTGAAGTCTTGACATCTTAACTCTAGATGTACCTTCATGAGTAGCCTTCAAAATATCCCATGCAACCTTAGCAGCTTCACATGAGTTGATCAACCTGAATATATTCTTGTCAACTCCATTGAAGATAGCATTTAGGGCTTTTGAATTTCCAAGGGCAAGCTCATCTTCTTCCTTGGTCCATTCTTCTTCAGGTTTCAGCTTTGAGGTGCCCTCTTTATCTTTCCCAGCATCATCTTTTTCAAACACAACAGGTGCTTTCCATTCTTTAATGATAGCCTTCCAAGCCCTGCTGTCCAAGGACTTCAAAAAGGTGATCATCCTTAGCTTCCAATAATCATAATTCAAGCCGTCCAAGACAGGGGGTCTGTTGACAAATCCTCCAACTTCTTTGTCCATCTTTACACCAGAAAGTAACTTCCCTAGATCTCACCCAGAGACAGACAGGATGCCTGCTCTGATACCAATTGAAATTCTGGTATCAGACGTGTGATGTTAAGTGTGATGTCACAACAACACACTTTGCACAATGGACAAATAAAATAGCAGAATAACATACCAAATTGTTCACCCAGTTCGGTCTAACTACCTACATCTGGGGGCTACCAAGCCAGGAATGAAATTCACTACTTGTAGAATTAAATTACAGACTCAACAACCCAGTTGACAATCTCCTAATCTTAATTCCTACTAGTGACTTTCTACCTAAGAAACCACTTAGATATGAGAACACTACTCAATCCCTAAAACCTCTCAAAGAACAACCTCTTTGAGAAACCTTGATCCTGCTTCACAGCTTTGATCAAGTTACACAACTCTCTTTGCTTCACAGCTTTAGAGAGGACAGAAAACAACTCACCAATTCAACCTAGAATGGTGTATACAAAACTCGTACAAAATACTTAAGACACTCAGCCTATGATCTTGATCTTCTCTCTGTATTTCTGTCACCTTTTCCTTTGGTCTTGTGCGCTTTATATAGCTCCTTGAATTGGTCTTGGACTTGCTACAATATCTGACCAAATTTGTTATTTAAAACTGAATATTTAAAACAGATTTTCTCCTAAAATCTTTTTAAATCTTCAACCTTTTAAATCTCCTACAAATCTGCACCAGATCTCCTATGCAGCAGAAAATATCTATCCCAAGATATTCGCATCCAATGAGACAGCTTGCTCTCCACAATTCCAGCTAACACGCAACCCTAACAACATCACATCCTGCTGTTGTTAATTCTGCAGATCTGATGTTACAACATCGCTATGTGACATCAGACATCCAGCTTCAGCAAATACATACTTAACACAGCCCAGTGTTAAAACCTCAATGTTGCAACATCAGTACCTTGACATCAACATTGAATATACTTTGATTTACCAAAATTCCAGCCAATCCAAGAACTAACAACTAATGAATCTTTAATTACTCTAACCATATCCAAAGCCCATTGAAATTGAAGAGAAATTAATCTCAACAATGCATTTCAAGGCTAAAACAAGAAGAAAGGGGAAGAAGGAAGAAGAAAAACCAAAACAACCCAAAAAACAAGTGAAAATATGCATTCTGTTTTGAAGTAACCGGTTACAGCATATATGCTAACCGGTTACTTAGTTCAAAATAGGCGCAATTTTTCAAAATTAACACAAAGTAACCGGTTACAGCATATCTGCTAACCGGTTACTCTGCACCAGAATGCAGAAAATTGTGCAAAATTCAGCATGATCCACTTTCAAAACTTTTTACAAACACTTTGTGATCATGGAACTGAAATTGCACGAAATTTAAAGTAAAATAACAGTGAAAACCAGCAATTAAACACAATTACAAGATCCAAAGGATCAAGTAACAAAGATCTCCAAAGATCTACATTATGGAAGATGAAGATGAAGCTTCAATAATGGTGAAAGATGAATTACCACTTCAAATCTGAAAATTCCTTCAAATTGCTTCAAGATCCAAATTCCAAAGCCTTGATCTACTATAATTGATGAACAAAAACAAGAATGGATGAAGGTTTAGCTCACAGTTGAACAAGATTCAATGTGAATTCTTGTTAACTTTCAAAAGAAGAAAAGTGAGCTTTGGTGAATTTTGTGGTTGGGAAGAGAATTTGCAAGAGGTTTGTTGGCTATCAAAAGCTTGTGAAATGAATGGAATGAAGCCTCTATTTATAGAATTTAGGCTTGGAAAATTTGGTGGTTTGGAATTAGGATTGGATGATCAAAATTAGGATTGGAATTCAAATTTGGAGGGAAATTCATGAAAGAGTGGTGTTTAGTGAAGGTGCATGGTGGGGAATGATCAAAGTGATGTAGGGGAATTGAAATGAGGTGGTCTAGAATATTCCAAATGTGATCAAGGGCTGAGATTGGTGCCAATTGCTGAATTTGAATTTGCCACCATTTTTTCAAAAATTGCACGTGTTAATCGATTAACCACTTCACAATTCAATTAGGTTAATCGATTAACACAGTGAAAAATGGGGGAAAATGGCTTTTTGATGTGCTGTCTTAGCTCTGGCTCGATTTTCTTGCTTGTCAAAGAAGGCATGGAAATAAACACATAAACCTTGGAGTCCCTTGAATAATAATCAATTAAATCTTGGAAACTCTTGATCAGATAATTTTTGAATTAATCGCAGATCAACTTTGACTTTATTCAGATGAAATCTATTCGAGCTGAGGGACTGATGTTTTGGTATTTTTAACCTGTTCTTCCCCTGAAAAATGTTAGTGAAAGAAAACAAAATATTTTTGGATTTTAATTAATGGTTAGTAAACGTAAACAAATTAAGCAATGAAACAACTAACAAACACACATAAACTCAAAGATTCCTGCAAGGCACAATCCTACAAAAGAGGGGACGAATATGTGATCTTGTTTGTGGTATGAGATGCAAGAGGACATGTGGGATCTTAGGGGTAAAAATTAGGGTATTACAGCCATGTCCGGGTGAGTCCGTCTCAATCTTTGTTTTACTAGCGGACATTCTGATCTTAACGGTAGATGATGTTCCATGATGCTGGTATCCAACCCTGGCATATCCTGATAAGACTAAGCGAATACATCGGGAAATTCTTTGAGAAGCTTTATCAAACTTTCTTTGATAGTTAGACTGAGCAGTGCCCCAATCTTGACTTCTTTTCTCTCTTCTTCTGAACCCAAGTTGACCGTTTCCAACGACTCTTTGTGAGGTTCAATGGACCTTTCCTCTTGTCTGAGTAATCAGGAGATCTCTTCTGGAATTTCTTTGTCATTTTCTTCTTCAGCCTCAAATACCGGGAATTCAAAGTTGGGAGAAGGCATCGGATCGTATGTTTCAATGGGGTTTAAAATAAGAAATCTGCATGACGTGATGATTGTTTTTAGAAGAGATAGAGAGAATGCAAGAGTGTGTGCAGTGTATTTTCTGAAAAATGCTTGTTTTTATTATTTGAGTTATTTTTAGGATTACCATTTTCTAAAAAAACGAAAAGAGAAAATAGCAATAAAATGCGGAAATTACAGAACAGCGTTATTTTATTTATGATTTTGTTGATTCTTGAAACTACAGCCCAATAAAACAAAACTCTATCGCTTTGGGCGAAGCGAAGAGAGACATTTATAGAAAATAAGCCCTATCAAAACATTCGTTTCACCTGGGCAGGGTGAAAGGTTAAAACAAAGACGGCAATTACTTAGACTTATGGACGACTTTCGGGACATCGACAGCAACCCATTGGCGACGAACTCCTCGGTGAATCACAAAGTCTGGTACTTTCCTTCTTGGTTTGTCTTCAGAAATAACGCTGATTTCTGGTGGAGCAGGATCATTGGAGTCTGTCTCCCAGGAAGAGTTGTCGTAGACGAACTCTTCTGTTGTATCTTGCACAGTGTTTGTACTCTCAGGTGGATCTCCCCATCCAGTGGGCTGGATGTCTTCGAGCCTGATACGAGAGCTTTCAGGAGCGGTGTACTTGACCAAGAAGTCATATTTACCACTCGGTTGTCCTAAGGTGTCCTATACTTCGGTGGAACTTGAGGAGTCATCCCTCTCGATGACATTGACCTCGGGAAAAGTATAGTTGATGAAATATTGTCTTGCAATCTTTGCAGATTCATCGTTGTGTTGGATATCTTCTGAATGCCCTGAGTAATAATCCCATGATTTGGTGGGGACGCATGTATTCTTTTCAATGATGTTTAGTTGATATGTATCGTTTGGCTGACTCTTTGGCCCCAAGTCTTCTGGGTACGGCTGCCAGATAGGCAAGTCATCCATTGGGCCATAATAGTCATAGTCAAAGTTGTCTTTTATCAGAGTATCCTCCTCTAATGAGTTTGGTGGAGCACGACATCCTTCCGGATCACAATCTCCGTATATCATTTTGACGTCTGATCTTGGTATATATCTCGGACTCTGTGCGGGATAGCAAAATGGCGTAGGCACCTCTCCCTGAGACATGTAATCGTCCTCGTTCTGAAAGGACTTCCATTCTTCATCTGTATCGGAGGAATCACCCTCATTGATGGTATGTACTTCTTGAGATACTGGGTGGAGGAAACCTCCACAGTGGAAGAAGTTCTGAATGGGATGAAGACTTTCATCTTTAGTAGCAGTCTGGGTACAGGTTGAGGAACAGCAAGACCTTTCTTCGTCTTGTTATCCGTAGGAATGATAAGCTATCCCCATCCTTTTGCATTGTTACTTTTGATCACTTCGAGAGCATCTTTGTACGAGGAAATCGATGTTCCTTTTTATGATTGGTTGTCATTGCTCACCGAAAGTGCTTGGAACTGGGTTCCAACAACCTCCTCTGGTTCTACACAAGTGGACGACGATAAGTTACTCACGATCAAGGCTTGCTCTCCAAAGACTGTGACTAGTTAGTCATTCTTGACGAACTTCAGCTTCTGGTGAAGTGTCGAAGTGACTGTCCCAGCCTCGTGTATCCAAGGTCTTCCTAACAAACAGCTGTATGCTGCTCGGATGTCCATGACCTGGAAAGTGACTTGGAAAGTGTGAGGACCGATAGTTATGGGAAGATCGACTTCGCCGATAACTATTTTTTGGGATCCGTCAAATGCTTTAACAATGACCTCACTGCCTCTCATCGGAGATCCTTGAAATGATAGTTGCATCAGCGTAGATTTTGGCATAACATTCAGAGCTGATCCGGTATCTACCAGTACGCTGGCTAAAGCATCGTCCTGGCAGTTGACTGTAATATTTAGTGCCATGTTATGATGTTTTCCTTCTTCCGGCAGTTCTTCATCACTAAACCCCAAGTTGTTGCAGGAAGTGATGTTGGAGATGATGTTATCAAATTATCTTATTGTCACATCTTGTTCCACAAAGGCTTGCTCTAAGACTTTCTGTAGAGCTTCCCTATGAGCTTCGGAACTGAGTAAAAGAGAAAGCAAAGAAATTCTTGAAGGAGTTTGCAACAGTTGATCAACGATGTTGTACTCACTCTTCTGGAGAAGCTTCAGCATCTCATCATTGTTCTTTGAAAGGTCGGGATTACTAGATTGACCGACTGGTTGATTAGGAACTTCTGTCTGAGGTTTCTTTTCTCTGGTGGGTTCTCCAACTCCTCGGTTGAAGATCCGACTGCTCCGTGTTACTCGACTGATGTTTGCAATATTCACGACGGAGGGTAATGGAGTTTCCTTTCCATTCTCAATTGTTGTTGCACCGTACTTGTAAGGGATATCTTTATCGAATTTGTACGGTACTGGTCCCGGCAAATAGATAACTACATGAGCCTTTTGATTTTTCTGACCATCATAGCCGACCTCGATTGGTTTGAGGTTGAGAATCTTTCCACTAACAATGGGAATTCTTGATTCATAGAGTAAAGGGATTATCGCGCATACGTCTTTGGCCACTTCTCGTTTAGGGATTAAGACAACATCCTTGCCTTGATCGAGAAGATAGTCTGACATTATGTTGATCGAACCAGAGCTTGAACATGGTTGAACCTCTTTGTGTTCCAATTGACTCTGAAGGGCTGCTCGCACGAGGTAGCATCCTTGATTATCCTCTGAGCAAATTCTACAGCGCTCATAGTTGTGTGGTGGCACCCGGCCACGTCCACTTTGTATGCAGTGTAACCTCATTAGATTTGTTTCCATTGATCGAACATCCTGACTTTGATGCCTAATAGGGTTCCCGTTAGTTATACTGACTTGTTATGTGTCTTCATCTAGATAGATCGGAAGCCACCAGTGGTTCAACAAGTGTTGCAGTGTTCTTTGAATAAGTGCATATCCTTGGTCATTCTCATGACATACCTTACAGTTTTGATAATCGTGCGAAGTCAGAAAACCGAGCTGGACTTGCTTAGCGTGTAATTTCACCAAGCTGGTATTCATCAAGCGAATATCAAAGATTTGAATCATATTAACTTGATAATGACTTCTATCACGGTAGTCCTAAATCCATCCAAGATCCATCTGAAGTTGGAGGGCCTCCTATACAAAAGAGCATCCCTGATAGTTTACCGAGCAGACTAGATAGGAATTGTAATCGTGTTGTGGCAGATCATGATGGTGGCTTTTCCTTGAGTGCATTGCCACTAAGTTGACATTCATTGCACGGATGTCGTGGTTTTGAATGATGTTGGAATTTGCATAAGTCATGTTGACCTCACGGATTCGGTGATCTTGGATCCATCCGAGATCCATCTGTTCTTGTAGAGCTGATTGCACCACAGAACATCCCTAATTGTCTTTAGAGCATATATCACACTGGTGATAGTTATGAGATGGTACATGACCGTATCCGCTCTGTCTGTAATGCATCTTGACCAGGTTGGTTCCCAATAAGAGTACATCGTGAATTTGATAACTGTGGTTAGATCCTTCCTTTATCAAATTGACTGCAGCTTTCTCATGTTGAGGCAACTGGTTAGTCTGAACATTTGGATTTGTATCCTTGAAAGATAAGACCCCGCTCCTAACAAGCTTCTGCACATCGGATTTGAAGCTGAGACAATTTTCTATGTTATGCCCCGGTCCTCCTTGATGGTAAGGGAAAGTCTGATCTGCTTTGAACCAAAAAGGCAAATTTTTCGGTACAGTGAGAGGAGGCCTGGTTTGGATGTCCCCCTTGACCAGTAGTAGCGGAAACAGTTCTGCGTACAACATTGGTATTGGGTCAAACCCTGGTGGACACGTTGTATGGTTGTTGTTGTACTGAGGATGAGCCTGTTAAAGAGGTAGTTGTGTCCTTTGCTGATATTGTTGTTGATTCGATTAGCTCTGTTGATACGTCGGAACAGGCACAGGGTTGATAGAAGGAGTTACAGCTGCTACTGGTTGGTACCGTCGCCTTTGCTTTCTGAGAGAGATATTACCAATATCTTGCTCTTTTTTCTTAGGGAAAGCATTACCATATCTTTTGGTACTACTTGATGGTCCAGTATCTTTGACCAAACGTCCTTCTCGGACTGCTTCTTCAAGACGAACTCCCATGCTCACCATTTTAGTAAAGTCGTTGGGCGCACTGGTGACCATTCGGTCGTAATAAAATGAGCTCAAAGTTTTCAAGAAGATCTTTGTTATCTCTTTCTCCTCAAGAGGTGGACAAATCTGGGCGGCAATCTCACGCCATCTCTGAGCATATTCCTTAAAGGTTTCCTTGTCCTTCTGCGTCATGGCTCTGAGTTGATCTCTGCCCGGTGCCATGTCCAGGTTATACTTATATTGCTGAACGAAGGCAGCGCCAAGATCTCTGAAAGTGACAATCTTAGTGCGATTTAAACCCATGTACCATTTGAGTGCGGCACCGGTTAAACTATCTTGGAAGTAGTGGATCAGTAGCTATTGGTTCTCTGTCTAAGTTGACATCTTTCGAGCGTACATCACCAAATGACTTTGAGGGCAAGAGTTGCCCTTGTATTTCTCAAATTCGGGCACCTTGAATTTGTGCGGAATTTTCACATTGGGGACCAAACAAAGGTCTGCGGCGTCCTTTCTGAATAGATCCTGACAGCGAATGGCATGCAGTTCCTTCTGCATCTCCAGGAATTGTTCCTAGAACTCATTCAATCTGTCGTACATACTTTCATTTCCACCAGAAGGTATTTGTGGAATCTATCCTTCCGGGACAGTGTGTACCACGGGTGGTGGTATAGTCATTACGGCAGTGACTCTAGGTGCTTCCTTATCCCGAAGTTTGTAACCTTCAGGAGTTGTTGTCGTGCCCCTTGCGTCTTCGCTTTCCCGAAGTTTGTAACCTTTAGGCCCAGTGGTTCTTGCTGCAGTTTCCAGATCTTCCATGATCGACGGAATATATCCTTCCGGGATATAGTTGAGTGTCATGCCCCAGGGACGATCTTTAGGCATGTTGTAATGAGGATCAAACTATTCCACTATGGGCATAGATGTGATCTCTGAGATCACAATCCTTTGTTGTTGTATCTGAGCTGCTTCCAGAAATTGCATGTCATTGTGGAGTTTCCTCAGATCTTCTTTCAGAGTGTCTATTTCTTCTCTCAACTCTCTGTTCTCTTCCTCGAGATCATCCATTTTCTTTTGTCGATTGGTCCGAGTATTGTATGAATGAGACAATTTAACTCTAGAATCGAGACACAAACGTGAGATTCGTAGGTAAGAAGAATGCGTTATGTGAGAATGATGAATGATATGCAATGATTATATATTAAATTTTCTAGTTTAATCAAAAGAAACTTCAACAATTGGATTGCAAATATCATACAGTGGGGAGACCCCGTTTTATTGAATTCAAAGATTGCAGAAATGGAAATACAGTAATTTACAAAGTGCTGAAAAAGGAAATGTCTAGACTTATAGATCCTGAGTCCTCTCTGAAGAGAGCTCATGTGCTGGTTCTGGTATTTTCCTTTTCTTTGATCGGGGCTCTTGAGCCGTTGTCAGGTTGTCAGTCCTTTGCCAAGTGAAAGGATCAAGCAAATTCCTTCGGTCTTCTTGACTTTCTACAGCATGTTGCTCTAAAATCTCGATCAAAGTATCTTTTTCTTTTAACAGTTGTTGTATTTTGGTACACTCCACATTGAGAATGCAGTACTTGTTCTTCCAAGATTTCTTTTCCCGTTGAACTTTGTTGAGAGAAACTTGGAGTTTTTCCGTATCAGAAATAAAATAAAGGACAGATTCCTTTAACGGAAGAACTTCTTCACAAGGGTATGGCATCCTCAGCTTGAGAGCTCTAGCTTGTACCCAGTGGAGATAAGGTTCCACAGAGACACAGTCTGGTTTTCCTAGAGACTTTCTTCCTTTCCTATGAACATGTTTCCAGTCATGCACTATTTCTGTCTTTAGTGCCCTGTCACTTTCTCCTTCATTGAAGAAAAGACTTCTAAATGGGCATTACGCGGGATATGTCTCATTGGGTATCCAAATTGACGACGGACTAAAACTGGATGATAGTTGATTCCTCATTTGGTTTCTATGAGGGGTACATTAGGGAAGTTTCCACAACGTTTGGTGATTCTTATCCTGTCATAGATCCGATTGTACCAATCGATGTCAGAGTTGGTAAGAGACATGATTCTCCATGACCAACACAGAGTACTCTTATAATCCCAGAAATCTGCAGACTTTGGTAAATGGGAAGTGAACCATTTGTATAGCAGGGGTACACAGCATGTGATCATTCCTCTAATGTACAAATTCTTTAAGTGTACAGAATGATAGGCATCTGCAAGCAAGGTCGGTACAGGGTTTCCAATCAGAAATATCTTAATGGCATTGATATCAATGAAGTTATCGATGTTGGGAAAAAGGAACAACCCGTAGGTGAGTAGAACAAAGATATCTTTGAAAGTAGTAACGTTTCCTATACTGGCAAAGTACAAGGCTTTCTCTATCAAAAACTTGGCCGGTAAACCTGGGATTCCATCCTTAACGGTCATGTGAGTCCTGACTTCTGACTCGTCCAAATGGATTGCTCTTGCAATGGTTTGATCCTTTGGAATTTCTTCCAGTCCAGAAAACGGAGCTTGGTCAGTAATGGGTAAACCAGTCAGGTGAGAGTACTCCTCCAGTGTTGGTGCTAGCTGATAATCCGGGAATGTGAAACAGTGATATACCGGATCATAAAACTGAATCAGAGTAGACAGTATTCCTTCAATTACATGGACCCTTAACAGAGACAACAGTCAGTCATACTTAGCTCTGAAAGCATCAGGGTTGGTGATCATCCTTGCCAACCTTCTCAAATCCTCTAGTTTTGGAACTTTGAAGGTGTACTTGTGAGTCTTCCTTCTACCGAAATCCATAACGAGGTATTTCTCTTTGATATTTGCAATCATTGTCTTAGTTTAATTTGAAAAAGAGAGACTAGAAGAGAAAATTTTTCTTTGTTTAAAGTTTTTTAATGAAATAAATGCATGAATGCAGCACACAAAAACATAGAAAAAACATGGGTCAAAGGTTCAGCGTCACGAGCATGGAGTCATGGCTCTACCCATTCCCAAAGGTTGTACTATGGTGAATTTTGTACCTGTCCTCAAAATCATTGACCCCCATTGGGATAACAACAGCAGGCTAGTTCACCCGAGCGAGCTGTAGTATCTTAGGGTAATCTCAAATGAGGGTAGTATCGTGTGACAACTATTTCCGATAGCTTCCGCACTACAAAATAGTCACATGGTCTCAGTCTACTAAATCCTCAGTTTCATGGATACCACAATCGAACAAACTGCTTTCAACAACCAAAGTCGTTTAGACATTGAATCCGCAAAGGGTATCTCCACTGATTCGATGGTCTACCAGGATCGCTTATTCGGGAATCACTCCCTGTAAGACCACCCGTCTATGCCATCACTTATCTTAGGTATCACTCAAACTTTCCACATGCGGCATCACCCGCAGTCCCATTAACAGAAAAATAAACACGGATATCAAGTAGGAAAAGTGATATATATATTTATTCCTAAAACTAACATCCTAGACCTCTTAAGAATTCTAGTCTATAATCCTAACATACAAAAATAACGTCCCCAGCAGAGTCGCCATTTTACTGTAGCGCACGATTTTTGTCGGTGACGCGACCACCTTATCGCGGAAATTGGCTTTTCTCATCAACGAAGAGAAGGGGGTGCTACTTTTTTATTTCTTATTTATCCCGTGAAGCTGGAAGGGAAAGGGAAGCTATCTAAAACTAACCTTGCACGCGAATGTTTAACTGAACAAACGCTTTAAAGAGATTCGGGGAGTTCGGGGTCAGGTTATACAATGGGGAGTTGTCAATTACCCACCCTATATGTGGTTATCCACAGGTTGTTAGCTTTAGGCTTCGCTTTGTACTAGATGGTGTTTATCCGTTAATGGGTTGGGAAAGTTACTTGGGAAATATGAGAGGGAGAGTGAGTTTTTGTTGATTTTCGGGTCTTTCCGATGTTTTTGGTAAGGTACCAGACCTAAGTTTTGATTGATATGAAGGTACTGGACCTAGAGTTTTTGTTTAGTATGCTCACTAAGATTTCGCAATCTTATGCCTACGTATTCCCGTTTAAACGAAACAGGGAAATCAGAGCAATCGTAGTTCCTCCTATTCTAAGGGAGGAAAAAGATGATTTTGGTGTCTTGTTCAAAGCCCAAGATTGAAGCTACAAGGTTGAGTATTTGTGTCTTGTTCAAAGCCCAAGATTGAGGCTAAAAGGGACTGACTCTTTTGGAGATATCAGTATACAAAGACTAAGAGGAGGCTGAAAGTTTGACTTTTCCGGGGAAATACTTTGTCTCTCTGGTACGTGTAGCACCCCAAAATTTGCTCTCCTTACTTTAGTACTAACTGGCTTATGTTTTATCTCATTTTGCATTATCATGTGTGCATATCATTTGGCTATGTGGTTATGGGATCAAGGTTCTCTGTTCAAGCATCGTCAGGTTGCAACAGACGTTTATTTCGTTATGCGACATATGTGCAAAGTATTTCTCCGGGTTACGTAATCAACGGGTCAGCAAAGCTCTTATCAAACATAATTTTGCATGTCAAGAATCTCAGAGGAAGTTGAAGTTTTCAGCCGATTCAGAACAGTTTGAGCAGAAAATCAGTTTGCTGTGCAAATTTGCAGAATTCATAACTCTTGCTCTGGAACTCGTTTTGGCTGGATATTCAATAGTTAGAATCGTCTTGGTATTCTCTACAACTTTTATGTTCGGCTCGGAAATTAATTCATCAAGGAAAGTGGTGGGAAATATTTGTTTCTGGAATTTCGGTTTCGCTGGATAATTGCGTTAGTGGTATTCAAAAGGGCTTAACTTCTGATTGGATCATCAATTCTGAGCAATTCCTATGCCAAAAAGTTTCATATTGAAATTATCTGCAACTTTCGTGTTCGGACCGAGGGCTGATTCTTTGAGGAAGATCTCCGAATACGCGAATTCTCTGAGTCGATACAGCAGAAGAACAACGAAAAATAGTGTTGAACCGGTGTATTTCGGACACTAAAATATTCATAACTCTCAGCTCGTTCGTCGGATTGATGCTGTTCTGGTGCCTAAAGTTCCGTTTAGATGTTATCTTCGTGCCATAAATTCAGTTTGGGTCAGGTCCGAGCGGAAGGACCCCGAAAATGTGAATTACCAGTGGGGTTCTTTGATGCAGTGCACTGTCTGTCAGATTTTGTAAAATTCATAACTCGGTCAATTTTTATCGGATTGTGTCCGTTCTCGAAGCTACGGTTCACAAATTTTGTGCTATTTAAGATTGAAGACAAGCTCGAGTTCGAACGATGCTTCGAAGATCATCGTTTTGGTTTATTTCGCAAAACGGAAGTGCTGAACCGAAGAAAAAGGCTGAAAGTTGTTTCACAGGAAAATTCATATCTCACTCGTTTTTTGTCCGATCGCGCTCATCTTTTGACACGAGGTCACTGACTCATAGACCTACAACTTTACTGACAAAGTCGAGTCGAGATTATGCTCCAAAGAGGTTGACCTCATCACGTTTTCGAGTAGCGGACACCAAATAAGCTGAAAAAACAACTTTTTCAGTGACGTCTTGCAGCTTAAACATATCGATTGCACTCGATTTTGATCGTATGACGTCCGTTCTTTTTGCGTTGCAACCGTGATTCAGAGGCGGACGATGTTGTGGAAGGCTCAGAGTCAAAATTTCTTGCCGAAGACGGTGTTATTTTCACTTAAGCCAAAATTCTACCTTTTGCCCTTCATTTTAGACTCCACTATATATTCAAAACTCTCTCTCATTTCCCATAACTTCACTCATTCTCAAAAACACCAAAAACTCTCTCAAATTTTTCTCTCAACTCTCACAAGATCAAAAAACCAAAAAACTCATACACTCATTGGAGAGGACACGTGATTTGGAGGAGAACCAAAGCTTGAACCCTAAAACTTTTATTCATCGAATCTCTCAATCCACAAGGGCTTTTCACAAGATTTTTTCACAACTTGCATCCTTGGCATCTGCAGAGTACAAATCGTTCATCACATGAAGCTAATAGCAAGGGGTACAGGTGGCGTGATCTCAGGTTGGTGGTATTTTTCATGATTTTAAAACTCAGATTTTTGACATGCATAATGTTGTGTGACATTCATTGATCATTCTGGTATATTTTGTTTTGAATTTGGACGTGTAATTTGGTTGCTGCGTGAGTTTTAAAATTTTGAACCCTAACTTGTTTCGTGTGAATCTCTTAGTGTGTTGATTGTTTGCAAATTTTAATGTGATATTTGAGATCCTGGTGAAATTCTGGTCAGGAAGGTATGTTCTTTTGCACGTTCTGGGTTTTTTTTGGTTGCAGGTGGCCGGAACCCTAGCTCCGGCGACTGGTAAGGGTTCCGGCGGAATTATGGTTCCAAGGTAAAAGACATAATCTCCACCGTCCATTGCCTTAATCGTGTGGCCCTCACGTTGCCATGTGTTTTAATTTTTTGTTTTATTTAATTGGTTTGTGTGTGCGTCCGTCCATGATAATTACCATGCTCCATATATCTGAGCCTTTCATTTCCTTTGACTTTTGACTTGATGATGTGATCTGAGGCGTTGCCTTAATCTGTTGGCCTATGTAGTGACAACGCATTAATGATTTCACGTGTCCCTCACGTGTGATCTTTTTTATTTTTGGGCAATTGTGTATGCGCGTGCATATGTTAGTTATGGTGTGTCTGGTAATCATGGCCATTGATTTCTCTTACTTTGTTTTGGGTTGACTTAATGAAAAGCGCAGGATTAATCTGATGGTGAGTAGTGAGTCAACTAGGTTGACTGAGTCCATGTGTTCTCTTTTTTGTTTTATTTTATTTTTTCTGATGGGTTTAAATGTTTAGGCTTGCTATTCACACACCCTCCTTTAGGCCTGTTTCCGATTCCAACGTGAATAAATTGTTGTTCACACCCCCTTGCATATTTCTTCATTTTTATTTTATTTAATTATTGCATTTCATTTTTATTTTTTTAAAAAATAGTTAATTGCATTAAAAAAATTCCCAGAAAATTCATGAATCACATTTGGCATTTTATAAAATTTTACCAAATTTTATTTTATTATTTTATTTTATTTTTAGCACCTGAAATAATTATTTGTTTATTTTCTTTTTGAATTCATTTCATATATGCATACCTAATCTTGTAGAATTTTGTTCTCATAGCATACAAAATATTTTGAACTCATTCCTTTTGCATTATTTCATCAACCCATTGAATTGCATTAAAATATTTTTCTCTCATTTTTAAAACTTTTTCATATTGCATTTCAGTCCTTTTCTTTTGCATATTGAGTCATATTTCTCATCTGAGTTTGCATAATTGTTTGAGTGACTTATATCTTGAATTTTTGCATGAGTTTTGGACATGTTGTTTGCTTCTGGTTGAGCTACTTTGATAATTAATTTGGTGATTTTAGAAGGTGTGTTGCTAATTGTCTAATTGCTCTTTGTGTGAGATCTTCTTGTATACACATCCTTAATCATGTCTGATTATTTGTTTGAAATGGCACTTGTGCCATTGTTTAGGATTGATTCCTTGAATTCATGCTTGGATTGTTATAGCTCACTTGGTTATCAGTATATGTCATTGCTTGGGTTCCATTTGTCTCATTTCTTTTACTTATGTCTGTTTTGTGCTAACCTTTTATGCAGAGGCTGAGGTAAGTTATTCAAGGGTGTGGATAGTTATCCATGTCCACTCTCACTCTTTCTGTCTCTCATCTTTTCTTTTCTTTAGGCTTAGGTTGTCGTCAAACCTCACTAACCGTAGGTCACCCATGCATGATAACATTAGGACTCTTATTTTCCCTTTAGAGTTTCCTTTGTGTCTTCTCTCTTCTCATCTCAAAACTTCTTGAAAACACTTAATAAGGATAAAGTGTGTTGCGCACGAGCCTTAAGCGTGGGGAATGAGAAATGAGGGGCTTCCTCTCATCTTTCTAGAGTGCTTAGCGAGCGTCCTGTCTTGGGACGATTCGTTAAGTATTCGTCCCTGTGCCCTAGACTTTGGTGCAATGCAAGTTACGAACTAACTCAAGTCACTTCTGTTTTAAAAAATACAAACAAACTTCAAACCTTTTTATCCTGCGGGATTGTCAAACTAAAGGCTATTTTCAAAAAGGGCACGTTACCTTCCATCTGAGTCGCAAACAGGCATCGACCCTAACTGCCGGACGCGAACTTAACGTCACTCATAAAAAACACAAAAGGAACTTGGTCCGAACTACGTTGACTCTGAATTCCCCATTGCACAAAGGGGGTACGTAGGCCTAGAACGTCGACGTCCTACCGAGTCTGTCTTTGTCTTCCCCTTCCCTATTTTAGTGCAGCCCTAGATGTTAGGATAACTCACCCTTAGAATAGACAACAAGCGTGGATCCCATCGAGTACGATGGACGCGTGGGGTGCTAGTACCTTCCCCTCGCGTAACCGACTCCCGAACCCAGGCTATGGCTGCGATGACCATTCCTTTCCCTCTTCCTCAGGTTTATGCGGTGTTCCCTTTCCCTCTCTTGGGATAAATTTACACGGCTGGCGACTCTGTTTTTCTGCGCCACTCTCGCATTTGTACCTGGATGAAAATCCTGGGAGCGACAGCTGACGACTCAGCTGGGGACTCTGGTTGACCTATGCTGGTCCATCCCTAAGCGAGTCAATCCTAGTGCTTGCTTGTCTTTGTTCTCTTTGGGTGTTTTTGTTTTTGTTTTGCTGTGTTTGTTGTATTTTATTTTTACCGCATTTTCTGCATTGCATTTCATTTTTATTACTGTCATACTGGATATTGCTGTGTTGTGCTGGTTGTTGCTGTTTTGCAGGTTGGGTTGTTCTGAGAGATAAGCCCAATACCCAGGCTTGAGTACACCCTAGGACTAGAGTGGAGAGTAGTGGGACCTACGTGCCCGCTTGGTACGTTTGTGTGTTCACGAAATTCACAACCAGACGAGGCTATCTTGGGACGCATTCTAACATGTGTGTCTTGCGCATGTTAGGATGTCGATCTAGAGAGCTGTCGACTCTGGTGACCGATCATCAAGGACCTTAGTGGAAACATCCCTCTTTAGTGGTGACAGTGGCAGACCACACCCTGTGGCAAATCCATTCGCACCCGAGGGCCCACTTTGGAACTCGCATAGGATGTCCCCTATCTTTTGAAGAGAATCAGTGGAGGCATTCCTCGATTGACGATAATACTGTACCCCGAGGGATGAATGTACTATTGTTTCTCGACCTCAATGCCAGAAGCTGAGGACATTCCGTTTTGGAGAATCAGTTGAGGCCTCCTCGATTGATGATGATGCCAAACCAGAAATGGTGAACGTATCATCATTTCTCGACCTGAGAGCCCGGGATACTGAACATCCTAGTACCCACACGTGAGAGGGGATGGGTGTTTGCAGGTTTGCAGGTAACCGAAACCTCCAACCTACCCGGTTTTTCTGGATTTCTCATCAATATTTGATTATCTGGGTTCCTGGTTATCTCAGTTGTTCGGTATTTTGGAATTCTGGTTTTCTGGGTTGTGGTTCTCGTTCAGTTAACAGCACAGCACATCCAGCAGTGTTGCCTTGATCCCATTTTTGCATGAGCATATCATTTTTTTGCATCCCAACATGTTTATTCATTTGTAGGGTTGCATCCTAACTTTGATTATGGTTTTTGAAATTAAACTGGAATCAAGGGGTGGATTGCCCTGCGAATTTTTAAACATGTTCATTTGCATTCGCATATCCATAATCATTTTGCATAACAGGTGTTTATCTCTGGCGTTCTTACTTGGTTCTCCTCCACAGTACAGGATTGTAGATCAACACATTCACCGATATTCTACTAGACAAAATTGGAAAAGACTCATGGATCAACTACAAGCTGAGATGACTGAGATGCGAACTCGCATGAACCAATTCATGGATTTAATGCAAGGGGTTGCTCAGGGCCAAGAGCAGTTAAGAACTGTTGTCCAACCACTAATTGCAAGGATTGATGACGAAGTTGTTCTTCATGGAGGAGTCCATACAGGTGTTACTAGTACTAATGTTCAGAATGGCCATCCGGGCGGAGGTATTCCTGTTTCTGGTGTTGTGATCCCTCCGGGCGGGGCTGAAAATGTCGGGGGAGGTGGTATTGGTGTCTGTGTTATTCATGGCCGTCAGTTTGATGATATTCAAGATGATGCATTCTCTGTGTCAGGTGGGGATGCTGGTTCCCAGATTGACACTAATCAGAGATTCAGGTTGATTGAGGAACAACTGAGGGGTATTGCCAATCAAGATTTTGTGGGTATAGATTTAGAGGATTTGGGGTTGGTTCCAGGCGTTGTTATCCCGCACAAGTTTCAGACTCCTACCTTCGAAAAGTACAATGGTATGACTTGCCCAAGGACTCACGTCAAGGCATACACGAGTAAAATGGCTGCTCACGCAAAGAACGAAAAATTGATGATGCATTGCTTTCAAGATAGCCTATCTGGGGCATCCCTGGAATGGTATATGCAGCTAGAGAGGAAAGACGTTCGTAGTTGGAGAGAGCTGGCAGGGGCATTCATTAGACACTATCAATATAACACTGATATGGCTCCCAATCTTACACAACTGCAGAATATGTCTCAAAAGAGCAATGAAAGCTTTAGAGAGTACGCCCAGAGGTGGCGTGAATTGGCTTCCTGAGTTCAACCTCCGATGTTGGAAAGAGAGCTCGTTGATATGTTCATGGATACGCTTCAGGGGCATTATTATGAGAAATTGGTTGGATGTTTGTCAGCTGGATTTTCAGGTCTTGTATTGGCAGGAGAAAGAGTTGAAAACGGCATCAAAACGGGAAAGATTCAAGTTGCTCCCGGTTATTCTGAAAATGCGAAGAAACGTTCCAGGGGAGAAGAATGAGAGACTAATGTCGTTCAGTACCAACAACCTTATGCTCCTCAACAACAGAAGTATCAGCGTCAGAATCAGCATAGGTCGCGCAATAACTTGGAAAGAAGGAATACTCCTCTTCATCCAGTTCCCATGTAGTACAGTCAACTCTTTCCACCCCTGGTTCGAAACTCATTGGTGGAGCCTAAGACTTTGAAGCCTGTTCCAGAACCATACCCTCCGGGGTACAATCCCCATGTGCAATGTGGATATCATGGAGGATCTATGGGGCACTCAACCGAAGATTGCAAAGCCTTCCAAGACAAAGTACAACAATTGATTGACAAAGGGTACATATCATTTCCAGAAGGAGACTTGGTTGTGCATGTCGACCTCTCATCTGTTTGAAGACTTCAAGGGTCGTCTCCTAAAGCCAGTAGTCCAAACGGAGTCAAGTCTTCTCGACAACGGCAGTCATCAGTTTCTTTACTGCATTTTCATTTGTAGTTTTTCATTTCTCGTTAAAGCATTGTATGCATGTAGAAACTTGTTTGTTTTAATGACGATCATAATACAATGAGCATGTTTTCCTTGAAGTAATTCATTTGTGTTCACTCTTAAATGTTTATATGCACTGCAATACCAATTTTCTTATTTAGAGCTCTTGAGGGAGGATGATGAAGTAAAAACGCAAAATCTTCGGTTGTATGCTTCCAGATAAAACCCTGTTGAGGATGTACAGGCATTGTTTCAAATCCCTAAACACTGGAGATATAAGGGAGATAGACCCTCGTTAACCCCTTTGAGCCTTGAAGTAGGAATTTCTTTCATACGGAAAAACCCTCATACTGAACCCAGGGGCAGGGTAGGCGTCAGTTAGTTTGACCGAGCGTTCAAATTCCAAGGAGAGTGTGCATCCGAGGAACCATTACCTTCTATCCCACCGTCAAGAGGGCGAGAGATGTGAAACCACAATGGTTATCCATCAACAATCAAGGAGTGAGGCAGTCACAACCCTGTCAAGCAAGTAAGACAACCAGTGTCACACGCTTTGTTCAAAAAGGGGAATAAAAAAAAAAAAAGAGAAAGCCCGCTAAGTCGAAACTTGAAAACAAGTGACTTAGCCAAAAGTTAGGGCATCCCGCTGGACTTCAAAATCGAAAAGCTCAAAAGAGTCAGTCCAGGCAAAAATTAGGGATAAAAAAGGGGTAAAAGAAAGAAAAAGCGAAAAGGATTACAAAAAAAAAAAGGCCTCGATAAGAAAAAATTCGTGTGATTACAGACACGAGATAAAAGGGGTGATTGTCATTCCGAAACTCCCTTAGGTGCCAAACTATTAGTGGCATAGGTTCCTTAAAGGTCATAAACCTTTTGAGAGATGAGCGTTTGGATCAGATTAACTGAACATAGGACTGGAGAACATCACGAAGAGTGGGTGGGCGCCGATAAATTTTGAGCCATAAATCCTTTTTCTGAAACCGTGAACCAGACCACGTTACAACCCTTAAAAGTCCTAATTGAAACAGGGTTTATTCCAAAAGCGTACTTCAACAGGATAGCGTTCCTGACTCCTACGAGTTGCGCTAACAAGATTTGTTGGTATTGCATGTGCGCATTATTTTGCCACTAAAAAATCAAGGTCGCATCCCAGCCAGTGATTCGTTCACAAGGCTTGGCGACACAATTTCAATAAAGCTTCAAGGTTAACGTGAGTGTTGCATTAGAATTGTCATTCTCATAATAAACATTTTCTGCTTGCATACACGATGAACGACAATCGAGAAGCTCGATTACGCCAAGTTGAGATGGTGAAAACTCCGAAGGACAATCATGTCAAGGGGTATGTGGCCAAGAGACTGTGCGCAGCCTGGAGGTTTCCGATAAATGGTGATAAAGATGCAGCTAATCTAGAGCAGTCACGTTGAAAACTCTCCCTAAAGCAGCCGAACAGGGGCAATCAGGTCGATTTGACAAATCTCTGCAAGATCAGTCAAGGGTAAAAGGTCCTTCAAGAATTGGGGCAGGCCACCTCTAGAGCGTGAGAGGTTGTCCACTCCTGAAAATGGTTAATTGAAAACACCTCCTCAAAGTTCAGAATACTGGGACAGAGTATTTTCAAGTCATTACAAATCCTTTTGAGGCAAGTTACTTCATGGGTTATGAAGTTTGGGGCAGTTATGTCGAGATCTGATAAATCTCTCCAAGAGTTTGAAGACCCTGGGGCAGTGCGAACGCCTGGTCTTCTATAAAATCCTCTTGAGATAATTTCTTCCGTTAGACCTGGTGGTCTGGGGCAAGTGGAAAGTTCAAAGGGCCGTTTATGACCGTAGGGCAGGTCAGGTTGGAGGGCAACAAGATTGTATTTCCCCAGCAGTTTGCTCTCCCCAGCATTGAGATTGCACTTTCCTCAGCGGAGCAGACCTTCGCCAGCAGGAGACCTGGGAGGTATTTTCTCTGGATCAAGACGTTACTTCCCCACAGAATCAGGGTGTTCACTTCCCCCATCCAATCAGAAAATGTACTTTCGCCGACAATGTCATATTCTAGTCCCCAGCAAGGTAGGAGTAAAGTCGTTCTCCCCATCGGCAGGCTAAGTTCAGCAGTATCCCCAAGCAGGATGGTATTATGGACTGTTTTCCCCAAGCATGATGGTATTATGGGTTGACATCCCCCAGCAGGTCCTAAGTCCATCTGTTATTGGCAATCCTCAGTAACAGACTTCCGGTTCTGTTATTGGCATTCATTCTCAACTACCCCAGCAGAGGAGAGATCTCAGGTTTCGGATGTTACCTTCAGTAGAGGACAGGTGTAATCCCCGGTAGTGTGGATGTTCTTTCGAGATTTCATCCCCAGCAGAAGTTATTGATCCAAAGGGTCGGTCAGCGTGATCCTTCTCAGCAGAGTTCTCGGATTCAGAGGACAATTTATTTTTGTCATTCCCGGCTGAATTGACCTTTTCTCTCCAGCATTTATTTTGCTGGAGGGACTCTTTTTGCATATCATAAGCATTTGCATTGCATCCTCAAACATGTAGCATTTCCACTTCGTGTGGAGCATTACGACAAGATTCAAACATTCGCATTCGAAGCATAAGCCAGGATTGATACTTTCCTTGCCAGTTCTCTTTCTCAGCAGAGATGGCATAACTCAGGAGATTTTGGAGGAATACGTTCCTCATACTTGTGCTCCCCGGCAGAGTCTTTTATTTAGACTTCTCCTTTCCCCAGCTGAGTCATCTTATCTGTGGGTTGTAAGTCCGTTGATTTCACCTCTCACCCTTTCGGTTCACGACCGTATCTTTATTAGGAGTTTTCCTTGGATTGGCCAATCTCCTTTCTAAATCCAGTTCTCGTCTGGTAGTCAGTTCTCGTCTGACTTACTTGGTGAAAACCAATTCTCGTCTGGTAGTCAGTTCTCGTCTGACTTATTCTGTAAATCCAGTTCTCGTCTAGTAGTCAGTTCTCGACTGACTTATTTGGTGTAAACCCAGTTCTCGCCTGGTAGTCAGTTATCGTCTGACATCTCTTTGGTAAATCCAGTTCTCGCCTGGTAGTCAGTTATCGTCTGACCTATTGTTGTGGTAAATCCAGTTCTCCTCTGGTAGTCAGTTCTCGTCTGACTTACTTGGTGAAACCTAGTTCTCGTCTGGTAGTCAGTTCTCGTCTGACTTATTTTGTAAATCCAGTTCTCGTCTGGTAGTCAGTTATCGACTGACTTATTTGGTGTAAACCCAGTTCTCGCCTGGTAGTTAGTTATCGTCTGACATCTCTTTGGTAAATCCAGTTCTCGCCTGGTAGTCATTTATCGTCTGACCTATTATTGTGGTAAATCCAGTTCTCGCCTGGTAGTCAGTTCTAGCTTGACATATTTTGTTTGCCAGTTTCCCTTTCTCAGTATGGATGGTTTAAACCAGATGTTTTGTTTCACGTTATCCCCGGCGAAGTCCACTTTAGGTCAGTCTTTCTTTGCGGGTATAATTGAGGTTGTATTCGTTTTGTGGGTGCGATTGAGGTCGTGTTCCTTTTTTCCTTGTGGGAGTGATTGAGGTCAGTCTTCCTCTGCGGGTACGATTGAGGTCGTATTTGTCTTATTTTTGTGGGTATGGTTGAGGTCATACTCCTTATTTTTTAGCACGCTCCATTTCGTTATTCTCACCATAAGCAAATTTCCGGGGCTCTTTCGGTATTCAATCCCCGTGTATCCTGGAATGTCTGAGAGTCGTCGCTATCATACCTTCAGGACCAAGTTGATTGAATAGGGGCAGCTGTAGCACCCCAAAATTTACTCTCCTTACTTTAGTACTAACTGGCTTATGTTTCATCTCATTTTGCATTATCATGTGTGCATATCATTTGGCTCTGAGGTTATGGGATCAAGGTTCTCTGTTCAAGCATCGTCAGATTGCAACAGACGTTTATTTCGTCACGCGACATATGCGCAAAGTATTTCTCCGGGTTACGTAATCAACGGGTCAGCAAAGCTCTTAATAAACATAATTTTGCGTGTCAAGAATCTCAGAGAAAGTTGAAGTTTTCAGCCGATTCAGAACAGTTTGAGCAAAAAATCAGTTTGCTGTGCAAATTTGCAGAATTCATAACTCTTGCTCTGGAACTCATTTTGGTTGGATATTCAACAGTTAGAACCATCTTGGTATTCTCTACAACTTTTATGTTCGGCTCGGAAGTCAATTCATCAAGGAAAGTGGTGGGAATTATTTGTTTCTAGAATTTCGGTTTCGTTGGATAATTGCGTCAGTGGTATTCAAAAGGGCTTAACTTCTGATTGGATCATCAATTCTGAGCAATTCCTATGCCAAAAAGTTCCATATTGAAATTATCTGCAACTTTCGTGTTCGGACCGAGGGCTGATTCTTTGAGGAAGATCTCCGAATACGCGAATTCTCTGAGTCGATACAGCAGAAGAACAACGAAAAATAGTGCTGAACCGGTGTATTTCGGACACTAAAAAATTCATAACTCTCAGCTCGTTCGTCGGATTGATGCCGTTCCAGTGCCTAAAGTTCCGTTTAGATGTTATCTTCGTGCCGTGAATTCAGTTTGGGTCAGGTCCGAGCGGAAGGACCCCGAAAATGTGAATTACCAGTGGGGTTCTTTGATGCAGTGTACTGTCTGTCAGATTTTGTAAAATTCATAACTCGGTCAATTTTTATCGGATTGTGTCCATTCTCGAAGCTACGGTTCATAAATTTTGTGCTCTTTAAGATTGAAGACAAGCTCGAGTTCGAACGATGCTCCGAAGATCATCGTTTTGGTTTATTTCGTAAAACGGAAGTGCTGAACCGAAGAAAAAGGCTGAAAGTTGTTTCACGGGAAAATTCATATCTCACTCGTTTTTTGTCCAATCGCGCTCATCTTTTGACACGAGGTCACTGACTCATAGACCTACAACTTTTCTAACAAAGTCGAGTCAAGATTATGCTCCGAAGAGGTTGACCTCGTCACTTTTTCGAGTAGCAGACACCAAATAAGCTGAAAAAACAACTTATTCAGTGACGTCTTGCAGCTTAAACATATCGATCGCACTCGATTTTGATCGTATGATGTCCGTTCTTTTTGCGTTGCAACCGTGATTCAGAGGCGGACGATGTTGTGGAAGGCTCAGAGTCGAAATTTCTTGCTGAAGACGGTGTTATTTTCACTTAAGCCAAAATTCTACCTTTTGCCCTTCATTTTAGACTCCACTATATATTCAAAACTCTCTCTCATTTCCCATAACTTCACTCATTCTCAAAAACACCAAAAACTCTCTCAAATTTTTCTCTCAACTCTCACAAGATCAAAAAACCAAAAAACTCATACACTCATTGGAGAGGACACGTGATTTGGAGGAGAACCAAAGCTTGAACCCTAAAACTTTTCTTCATCGAATTACTCAATCCACAAGGGCTTTTCACAAGATTTTTTCACAACTTGCATCCTTGGCATCTGCAGAGTACAAATCGTTCATCACTTGAAGCTAATAGCAAGGGGTACAGGTGGCGTGATCTCAGGTTGGTGGTATTTTTCATGATCTTAAAACTCAGATTTTTGACATGCATAATGTTATGTGACATTCATTGATCATTCTGGTATATTTTGTTTTGAATTTGGACATGTAATTTGGTTGCTGCGTGAGTTTTAAAATTTTGAACCCTAACTTATTTCGTGCGAATCTCTTAGTGTGTTGATTGTTTGCAAATTTTAATGTGATATTTGAGATCCTGGTGAAATTCTGGTCAGGAAGGTATGTTCTTTTGCACGTTCTGGGTTTTTTTTTGTTGCAGGTGGCCGGAACCCTAACTCCAGCGACTGGTAAGGGTTCCGGCGGAATTAGGGTTCCAAGGTAAAAGACATAATCTCCACCGTCCATTGCCTTAATTGTGTGGCCCTCACGCTGCCATGTGTTTTAATTTTTTGTTTTATTTAATTGGTTTGTGTGTGCGTCCGTCCATGATAATTACCATGCTCCATAGATCTGAGCCTTTCATTTCCTTTGACTTTTGACTTGATGATGTGATCTGAGGCGTTGCCTTAATCTGTTGGCCTATGTAGTGACAACGCATTAATGATTTCACGTGTCCCTCACGTGTGATCTTTTTTATTTTTGGGCAATTGTGTATGCGCGTGCGTATGTTAGTTATGGTGTGTCTGGTAATCATGGTCATTGATTTCTCTTACTTTGTTTTGGGTTGACTTAATGAAAAGCGCAGGATTAATCTGATGGTGAGTAGTGAGTCAACTAGGTTGACTGAGTCCATGTGTTCTCTTTTTTGTTTTATTTTATTTTTTCTGATGGGTTTAAATGTTTGGGCTTGCTATTCACACACCCTCCTTTAGGCCTGTTTCCGATTCCAACGTGAATAAATTGTTGTTCACACCCCCTTGCATATTTCTTCATTTTTATTTTATTTAATTATTGCATTTCATTTTTATTTTTTTAAAAAATAGTTAATTGCATTAAAAAATTCCCAGAAAATTCTTGAATCACATTTGGCATTTTATAAAATTTTACCAAATTTTATTTTATTATTTTATTTTATTTTTAGCACCTGAAATAATTATTTGTTTATTTTCTTTTTGAATTCATTTCATATATGCATACCTAATCTTGTAGAATTTTGTTCTCATAGCATACAAAATATTTTGAACTCATTCCTTTTGCATTATTTCGTCAACCCATTGAATTGTATTAAAATATTTTTCTCTCATTTTTAAAACTTTTTCATATTGCATTTCAGTGCTTTTCTTTTGCATATTGAGTCATATTTCTCATCTGAGTTTGCATAATTGTTTGAGTGACTTATATCTTGAATTTTTGTATGAGTTTTGGACATGTTGTTTGCTTCTGGTTGAGCTACTTTGATAATTAATTTGGTGATTTTAGAAGGTGTGTTGCTAATTGTCTAATTTCTCTTTGTGTGAGATCTTCTTGTATACACATCCTTAATCATGTCTGATTATTTGTTTGAAAAGGCACTTGTGCCATTGTTTGGGATTGCTTCCTTGAATTCATGCTTAGATTGTTATAGCTCACTTGGTTATCAGTATATGTCATTGCTTGGGTTCCATTTGTCTCATTTCTTTTACTTATGTCTGTTTTGTGCTAACCTTTTATGCAGAGGCTGAGGTAAGTTATTCAAGGGTGTGGATAGTTATCCATGTCCACTCTCACTCTTTCTGTCTCTTATCTTTTCTTTTCTTTAGGCTTAGGTTGTCGTCAAACCTCACTAACCGTAGGTCACCCATGCATGATAACATTAGGACTCTTAGTTTCCCTTTAGAGTTTCCTTTGTGTCTTCTCTCTTCTCATCTCAAAACTTCTTGAAAACACTTAATAAGGATAAAGTGTATTGCGTACGAGCCTTAAGCGTGGGGAATGAGAAATGAGGGGCTTCCTCTCATCTTTCTAGAGTGCTTAGCGAGCGTCCTGTCTTGGGACAATTCGTTAAGTATTCGTCCCTGTGCCCTAGACTTTGGTGCAATGCAAGTTACGAACTAACTCAAGTCACTTCTGTTTTAAAAAATACAAACAAACTTCAAACCTTTTTATCCTGCGGGATTGTCAAACTAAAGGCTATTTTCAAAAAGGGCACGTTACCTTCCGTATGAGTCGCAAACAGGCATCGACCCTAACTGCCGGACGCGAACTTAACGTCGCTCATAAAAAACACAAAAGGAACTTAGTCCGAACTACGTTGACTCTGAATTCCCTATTGCACAAAGGCGGTACGTAGGCCTAGGACGTCGACGTCCTACCGAGTCTGTCTTTGTCTTCCCCTTCCCCATTTTAGTGCAGCCCTAGATGTTAGGATAACTCACCCTTAGAATAGACAACAAGCGTGGATCCCATCGAGTACGATGGACGCGTGGGGTGCTAGTACCTTCCCCTCAGTCGATCAAAACTCTAATTTGGTGACACAGGCGATCCTGAGGCTTGATTCACTTGGAATGCTGCAACCTTATGCTTGATTCTTGAGGTGGGAGTCCTCTTGATCCTTTGTGGATGTTTGAGAGGTTAGACAAGTTGAAGATCATGTCATTTCTTGATTGATCCTTTGTCTATGTGTTCTGGGAGGGCTCAAAACCCTAATTCTTGATTGTAGTGAATGCTCAACAATCCTTGAGGAGATTGATGAGGCATGAAGGTTCCTTCATATTGTGATGATGACTTGCACAATGATGGGAAATCTTGGTGGTCAAAATTTGGGGTATGACACTCCTCCATATCATTTTTGAGCTAGGAGTTTTAAAGAAGGGAAGTTGGCCCTCCATACTTGAAGTTTAGTCATTTTCATGTCAAGTGCAAGTTGCAAAACTAAATAAATTTTACAAAATCCTTAATTACAGGTCTCTTAACTTGCAAATATCACTTAAATCAGACAACTACACTTGTTTTTGGTGTATTATCCAAGTGATTATAACTTTATTCAATGTTTCATTCCATTTTTGGCACAAAGTTAACACTTCCATTTCCATAAAGTGCCTTTAATCAAGAAGTCAACTTGTCTTGAGCTTCTAAATTATTTTCTCTACACCAAACCTTTTCTTTGCACATAAGAAAGTGTCTGAACCTTCCAACAACTTTAGGAAAGCTTATTATGCTTTGGAACTTCCAAACTCCATGAAACTACACATTACATTTCAACCAAACCATGAAACATACCATTTGCAATTCTGCAGAACCATGAAGCTCAATCTTTACCTATAAATAGAGGCTCATTCCAAGCCTCTAACACAACAAAAACCTCAGCAATCCTCCCTCAAAACCTCCCAAACCAGCATCTTGTCCATTTTTTTCCTTTTGTGCCAAGAAACTCAAACTTGCATAAACTTCCCATCTTCCTTCTTTAAATCTCAAACCACTCAAACACTTGTTCAAACACATCACAAATTACCCCTTGAAAGTTTCCAAACCTTCATCTTCACCCCAAACCTGCTAATTCAGAAAGTCAACCTACAAAACCTTATTTTGTTAACTTTTTTCATTTTTCAAGCCAAAACTTGATCCAACCCATTTCCAAGCAATCCAACACTTCTAACACACTCCATAAATCATCCTTAAACTGTTCCAAACTTGGTTTGGCAACTGTAACTTCATTTGCTTGAAGTTCCCTTTTTGCCACTTTTGACATTTTGCAAGAAGGTAGCTCTATTATGTTCCAGCTGGTTTCTCTTGGTTCTAAGCATCTTAAAGCTTCATTAGAGGTATATTAGAGTTGTTCAAATCAACAAGACACTTTTGTATCAACTCTTTTGAAAGTTCCAAGTTTGCTTCAAGAGGTAAGTTTCCTCAAAACTTGAATTCTTTGAAATATGCCATGTTTTGATGTACATTGATTAGGAACATGTTTGTTATGTTATATGTGATTATTTTGAACCATTAATTGATGTTATTCATGATTGTGTGAGACTGTGCTATAGAAGTTGCAAACATGTGCCATTTTGATGTCCCTATCATGTTTTAAAATAGAAGCACTTTTAGGAAAAACCAATTGCACCAGTGAAATCCTTGTGTGAAAAATTAGACAAGTTAGGTTTTTACACTTTTGAATTTCATCAAGTATTGACAAAGTTATGGTGGTTTTTGCAAAGTGTTGAAAACGATGAAGATGACCAAGGCCAGCCATGGCGCCTTAGGTAAGATTTCTGGTAATTGTTAGGTATTTCTTTTAATTTGGGGAGGTGATACAATGGATGTATCACCATCCCAATGGTTGTAACCTGCGCGTGTATGTACCTATGACTAGAAGAACCAGGGTTCGAATCCCCCTCGCCCCAGTTCCTTTTATTATTTCCAGTTTTCAAGTGAACTTCATATATTATTATGTGCTTCCACATTGTTATCAACCTGCGCTCGTAGTTGAGCTGATTATTGTTTTAGGTTGCAAGCAAACTGGCCTGGGTTCAACACTCATGGGGGCCATTTCCCTTTTTTAGCACCTTACTTTCTTCAATTTCTTTACAATTTCAAAACCTCATAACTTTTTCATCTTAAGTCATTTTTGACCCATTCCTTTTGCTAAATTCTCATGATGTTGTCTATTTTCTATTTGTGAAAAGAAAATTCCAAAAATAATTATTTTTATTACACTTATGTTTGCTTAAAGTGTGAGACTTTTTAGGGTTTTCTTAAGGTTCATCTTTCTTCTTTTGAATGATCCCTTGTTTTTCCTTGTGCATTTTGACTTGTATGAACCTCCTACATCTTGTGTGAACCTTGTATAATGTTGTGGATTTATTCATCCTTGTTTGAGTTTGACTTTGATGCATTTTTAAGGTTATGTTTACATGTTGATGTATGTTTAAACTTAGTTCATACCATGAGACTTTTTGCTTGATCTTTTGTCTTAACATGTGACTTTCTTTCATGTTTACATGACCTTGATGTGTACATATGCCTTGTGTTGATCATACCATGTTTATGTGTTCTTAAACAATTGAATTTTTTTCTTAAACATGCCTTTGAATACATGTTTGTATGCTTAAACCTTTGTAATGTTTCCACCTTGTTCAAGACCATGTTTAAACCCTAACATGTATGTTTGGTGGTTACGTACTTGTCTTAACATGTTCAATTTGTATCCATGCTTAAATATTCAAGTAATGTCTTAACTTGTTCACATGATGTTTGAATTTTAACTTGTCATCTCTAAACTTGCTCATGTAACACCCAAAATTTATTAGAATATTTATTTAATTTATTTAAATATAATATTTGTGATTTTTCGGTGAATTTTAGGGTTTTGTGTCAATGTCAGTATTTTGGTGGAGTTTTTGGTTATTTTAATTAAATAATAGTATATAATATGAATATATTAGTATTATTATTAATTTAAAATAATATTAGAGGAATTAAGGGCAAGATGGACTTATGAGGAGGATTAGTGAGGGTATTATGGAGAAAGCCCATTCTAGAAGCCCAAGGGTTTGACAAAAAGGAATTGGAAAGGAATAGGATTCATTTGGTTAGATCGTGAAAATAAGGAGAAAGTGCAGAGCTCTGAGGAAAAAGGAAAAGGCGAGGATTCATGAAGGTTTCCAAAGGCTCAATAGAGAAAAGCTCCGGATCGACAATCTAAGCTATGAGGAGTATTGTCTTTCATTGTTTTCAATATATGAGTGATGTGTTAAACGTGGATTTTGAGGTTTTTGGGGTTTTTGAAGGGTTTATGAGTTATTGATGATTTAGGGGTATTTCTGAGGATCGATCATGGATTATTGAGGGTTGAATTGATTTGGGTAAAAATAAGCCTTCGAGGCTAAACCTTTTGACGATATGTGGGATCTTGTATGAGAAAGGGATTTATGGGGTTTATGGGAATCTTGAGAATTTGTGAAGGTTTAGGTATTTCGAGTTAGAATAATGAAATTAACCAACCTATTAGTCGTAGGTTTTATGTCTTTGATTGCCTTGATGTTTTAGGACTGTTTTGGGAGTGTTTTTGGGTGATTTGAGGTTAGAATCGTAAAGGTTTTTGGGGCTGGAATGCTACTGGTGCGTAGCAGCGATTGCAAGAATCGCTAGTTCTCAAAGCGAACAAATCATTCGCAAGGCGAATGTTCGCCCAGGCTCGCAAAGCGAGCAACGCAGCGAATGCGCGATAAATTGTGTGATGATACTGGGATGAATTCTGAGATTGATTTTGTGGGCTTGCACAGCGAATGTCCCAGCGAAGGGCTTCGCACAGCGAATAAAGGAGCGAGGAGATGCAGGCTGGGGAACTCTCTGGTTTTTGTATGGGATTGGGTCTTCGCTGCCAGCTTTGCAAAGCGAAGGTCCCAGCGAGCAGGTTCGCACGGCGAACTCCTACTGTTCGCGAAATTTTGTTTATGATTTCTGTGATGTTCTGATGTTTGACGTTGTGATCTTTCTGATGGTTTACTGTGATGTTACTGATAATTATGAGATGATGATTTGTGATGTTTTGATGAATATATGATGACATGATTAACATGATGTTTTGGTGAATGATGATGCGCATAATGACATTTTTGATGATGATGATTATTGACGTTGTGTATCATGCATTCATAGCATATTCTGGTGATGATGTCAGGACTTCGGTCCAGTGATGATGATGTTAGACTTCGGCCTATTTGTGGCTTCCATCCCATTGTGTGGATGTGAAGTGGTTTATGACGTGCTTCGGTTCTTGTGTGGAACCGATCCTATTTGACGGGGATCTTTGGAGGGTGATGGCCTAAGTGTCCATCGATTGTGACGATTGGTACCACATGCATGAGTCCTATTGTGCATTGCATTTAGGTGGCATTTGTTGTGATTTATGATGACGTGTTTTGATGTTTGCCTTGTGATGACTCTGATGATGTTGTATATGATGATGACGCCATTTTTATGCATATCTTATTTTATATTAATTATAATGAATTGTATTACTCACCCTGCCTGTTTGAATGTTACCTCCACGTGTGTAACGTGCAGGTGATCAGGATTAGTTGTGGATGCTTTTGAGGACTTTTGAAGTTATTTGCATTTTGGTCGATGTAGAGGGTCTTGCTCTGATAGTGTAACATCGGGTTGGGTCGTTGAGTCGAACCATGTTGAGTTTTATTTGCCTGTTATTTTATTGATTATTTAATTACTATGGTTTATGTTAATAAACCCTTTTGTGGGATTTTTATGGTTATGGTGGTTATGCTGCCCTTTGAGGCATTTTTGAGTTATTTTGCGGAAAACCCGTTGTTTACGGAGCAATTTTTGTTGATTTGAATTTATTGAGAAATGTGCACCCTTTGAGGTGATTCTGATTTTACTATGATTTTATGTTTATTCTGCTGCAATATTTGTGGGGTAGAAAAGGGTGTTACATTAGTGGTATCAGAGCAGGTCGGTCCGTCCGGCCAGGTTTTTACGTGATGTCAGTCCCCTGTCGGTCGACAAGTGTATGTACATTGTCGATGTTTTAGTTCTTCTAACCTTGTTGGTGGTGTGCATGATGGCTGAAAGAAATGATTATGCTATTGCTGATGCTTTGGAATCAGTTACTAATGTGGTGGCGTAACTCAATCCGAATGGTGGAGTCCTAGATGAGTTTCGTGCTTTGGGGGAGTTCAAGAGGAATAATCCGCCAGAGTTTGAGGGTAGTCACGATCCAGCAAGTGCACACAAGTGGTTGAAGACAATCGAGAAGATCTTCTGAGGGATGGGATGTACTGACGCGCAGCAAGTTCGGTTTGGAACTCATATGCTGTCAGAGGAGGCTGAGGATTGGTGGGATAACACCCGTCAGAGATTGGAAGATGTTGGCACTGTGATAACTGGGTTGTGTTTAAGCAGGAATTTCTGCGAAATTATTATCCAGAGGATGCTCGTGGTAAGAGAGAGGTGGAGTTCCTAGAGTTAAAGCAAGGAGATATGACTATTGTAGAGTATGCTGTGAAGTTTGAGAAGCTGGTGAAGTTCTGTCCTCACTACAACCGTGCTGATGCTGAGATGTCCAAGTGCCTCAAGTTTGAGAATGGGCTTAGACCAGAGATTAAGCAAGGTATTGGGTATCAACAGATCCGCAGGTATGCTGAGTTGGTGGACAAGAGCAGAATGTACGATGAGGATAGCCGAGCTCGATCTGCTCACTACAAGCAGTTGAGTGAGAAGAAAGGGCAGTATAGGGGGAAACCTAATACGACTTCAGCTGACAAAGGGAATCAGAAAGCTTCAGATGGGAAAAAGATAAGTGGGGGAGTAGCTCCCGCTTCTGGGAAGTGTTATAGGTGTGGCGAGCAAGGTCACCGTGCTGATGTTTGTACTAATAGTGTGTTGAGATGCTACATGTGTGGTAAGAAGGGTCATAGAGCTAATGATTGCAAGGACGATGGTCTAACTTGTTTCAATTGTGGTGAGAAGGGTCACATAAGTACCAAGTGTCAGAAATCGAAGAAGACAGCTACTGCTGCTCAGACCAGTGGCAGAGTGTTTGCTTTGAGTGGTGCAGAAGTGTCAGAGAAGGACAGCCTGATTCGAGGTACTTGTTTTATTAATGATGTTGAGTTGGTTGCTATGATTGATACCGGTGCTACTCATTATTTTATCTCGCTTGAAGGTGCTAATAGATTGTGTTTGAAGTTGTCTGATATGAATGGTAGTATGCTAATAGAGACTCCTGCTAATGGTTATGTTACTACTACTTTTGTGTGTTTGAGATGTCCTTTAACGATTTTTGGGAAGAGTTTTGTAATGGATTTGGTGTGCTTACCCTTGCACCAAATCGATGTAATCCTTGGAATGATCTGGTTGGAGTTCAACCATGTTCATATCAATTGTTATACTAAGACTGTGGAGTTTCCTGAGTTTGGTGATAGTGGAGAGTTGATGTTCCTGTCTGCTAGGCAAGTAGACGAGCTTATGAAAGATGAAGCCCTGGTGTTTGCAATGTTTGCATCATTGCAAATTGATCATGAAGCTGCAAGTGTCGACTTACCTGTTGTATGTGAATTTCCAGAGGTGTTTCCAGATGACATCAGTGATTTGCCTCCAGAACGTGAAGTAGAGTTTGTAGTGGACTTAGTACCAGGTACGAATCCAGTGTCGATGACTCCTTATCGGATGTCAGCTTTTGAGTTAAGTGAATTGAAGAAACAGCTAGAAGAATTTCTTGAGAAGAGGTTTGTTAGACCAAGTGTTTCTCCGTGGGGTGCTTCTGTGCTGTTAGTGAAGAAGAAAGACGAAAGTATGAGGTTGTGTGTTGATTATCGGCAGTTGAATAAAGTGACTATCAAGAATAAGTATCCACTTCCGAGAATCGAAGACTTGATGGATCAGTTAGTAGGTGCCTGTGTGTTTAGTAAGATTGATTTAAGGTCTGGTTATCATCAGATTCGTGTTAAGCCTGATAACATTCCGAAGACAGCTTTCAGAACGAGGTATGGTCACTATGAATACACTGTGATGTCGTTTCATGTGTCCAATGCACCTGGTGTGTTCATGGAGTATATGAATCGGATCTTTCATGAGTATTTGGATCAGTTTGTCATGGTTTTCATTGATGATATTATGATATATTCTAAGTCTGAAGAAGAGCATGCTGATCATTTGAGAACTGTGTTGCAAGTATTGAAGGAAAAGAAGTTGTATGCAAAGTTGTCAAAGTGTGAGTTCTGGTTGAAGGAAGTGAGTTTTCTTGGCCATGTGATTTCAAGTGGTGGAATTGCTGTAGATCCTTCCAAGATTGATGTTGTGTTACAGTGGGAGACTCCGAAGTCTGTTACTGAGATACGAAGTTTTCTGGGATTGGCGGGTTATTACCACAAGTTTATCGAGGGCTTTTCTAAGTTGGCATTACCTTTGACTCAGTTGACTCGAAAGGGCCAAGCTTTTGTGTGGGATGTGGCTTGCGAAGAGACTTTTGTGGAATTGAAGAAGAGGTTGACGACCGCTCCAGTGCTGATTTTGCCTAATCCGAGTGAATCTTTTGTAGTGTATTGTGATGCGTCGAAGATGGGTCTTGGTGGAGTGCTGATGCAGAATAGTCAAGTTGTTGCCTATGCTTCGAGATAATTGTGAGTTCATGAGAGGAATTATCCTACGCATGACTTGGAATTGACCGCCGTGGTGTTTGTGCTGAAGATTTGAAGACATTATCTGTTTGGCTCTAAGTTTGAAGTGTTCAGCGATCACAAAAGTCTGAAGTGCTTGTTTGATCAAAAAGAACTGAATATGAGGCAGAGAAGGTGGTTAGAGTTGTTGAAGGATTTCTATTTTGATTTCAGTTATCATCCGGGCAAAGAAAATGTAGTGGCTGATGCATTGAGCAGGAAGTCATTGCATATGTCAATGCTTATGGTGAAAGAGTTGGAATTAATTGAGCAATTATGAGACTTGTGTTTAGTGTGTAAAGAGACTCCTGACAGTGTGAAGTTGTGAGTGTTGAAGTTAACTAGTGGCATTCTGGAAGAGATCATAGTGGGACAACAATCTGACTTGAAGTTAGTTGACCAGTTGACTTTGATCAACCAAGGTAATAGAGGAGAATTCCGAATTGACGAGAATGGTGTGGTGATGTTCAGAGATAGGGTGTGTGTTCCAGATGTTCCAGATATTAAGTAGAGTATTCTTGAAGAAGGACACCAAAGTAGGTTAAGTATTCATCCCAGGGCTACGAAAATGTACCAGGATTTGAAGAAGCTGTTTTGGTGGCCGGGTATGAAGAAGGATGTTGCGGAGTTTGTTTATGCATGTTTGACTTGTTAGAAGTCAAAGATTGAGCATCAGAAGCCTTTAGGTATGATGCAGCCGTTAAGAATTCCAGAATGGAAATGGGATAGTATTTTCATGGATTTTGTGGTGGGATAGCCGAAGACTTCTAAGGGAAATGATTCCATTTGGGTGATCGTGGATAGATTAACTAAATCGGCCCATTTCTTGCCGATGAAGATTAATCATTCTATGCAGAAGTTGGCCGAGATGTATATTGAAGAGATTATGAAGTTACATGGGATACCTTCGAGTATTGTGTCGGATAGAGATCCGAGATTTACATCGAGGTTCTGGAAGAGCTTGCAAGAGGCTTTGGGTACTAAGTTGAGGATGAGTTCTACCTATCATCCGCAGACGGACGGTCAGACAGAAAGGACTATCCAATCTTTAGAGGATTTGCTGAGGACTTGTGTGTTGGATCATGGAGGATCTTGGGATAGCCATTTACCGTTGATTGAGTTCACGTACAATAATAGTTTTCATGCTAGTATTGGGATGGCACCCTATGAAGCTTTGTATGGGAGAAGATGTAGGACTCCATTGTGTTGGTATGAATCGGGCGAGAGTGTTGTACTCGGACCTGAAATCGTACAAGAGACGACCGAGAAGATTAAGATGATCCAAGCAAGGATGAGAGCATCGCAGAGTCTCCAGAAGAGCTACCATGATAAGAGAAGGAAGACACTTAAATTCCAAGAGGGAGATCACGTGTTTTTGAGGGTGACGCCAGTGACTGGTGTGGGTCGAGCTTTGAAGTCTTGGAAGCTCACTCCACGTTTTGTTGGTCCATATCAAATCTCGCAGAGGATAGGAGAGGTAGCATATCAAATTGCTTTACCGCCGTCACTTACGAATTTGCATGACGTGTTCCATGTGTCTCAGTTGAGGAAGTACATTCCAAATCCGTCGCATGTGATTCAGATGGATGATGTACAAGTGAGGGATAACCTGACAGTGGAAGCTTTACCTGTGCGGATTGACGGTCGAGAAATGAAGCAACTGTGGGGTAAAGGCATAACTTTGGTGAAGGTGTTGTGGGGCAGACCAGCTAGCGAAAGTTGGACTTAGGAACGCGAAGATCAGATGAGGGAGTCATATCCGACTCAATTTCTTTGAGGTAATTTTCGAGGGCGAAAATTCTGTAAGTGGGGGAGAGTTGTAACACCCCAAATTTATTAGAATATTTATTTAATTTATTTAAATATAATATTTGTGAATTTTCGGTGAATTTTAGGGGTTTGTGTCGATGTCAGTATTTTGGTGGAGTTTTTGGTTATTTTAATTAAATAATAGTATATAATATGAATATATTAGTATTATTATTAATTTAAAATAATATTAGAGGAATTAAAGGCAAGATGGACTTTTGAGGAGGATTAGTGAGGGTATTGTGGGGAAAGCCCATTTTGGAAGCCCAAGGGTTTAACAAAAAGGAATTGGAAAGGAATAGGATTTATTTCGTTAGATCGTGAAAATAAGGAGAAAGTGCAGAGCTTTGAGGAAAAAGGAAAAGGTGAGGATTCGTGAAGGTTTCCAAAGGCTCAATAGAGAAAAGCTCTGGATCGACAATCTAAGGTATGAGGAGTATTTCCTTTCATTGTTTTCAATATAGGAGTGATGTGTTAAAAGTGGATTTTGAGGTTTTTGGGGTTTTCGGAGGGTTTATGAGTTATTGATGATTTAAGGGTATTTCTCAGGATCGATGATGGATTATTGAGGGTTGAATTCATTTGGGTAAAAATAAGTCTTCGAGGCTAAACCTTTTGACGATATGTGGGATCTTGTATGAGAAAAGGATTTATGGGGTTTATGGGAATCTTGAGAATTTGTGAAGGTTTAGGTATTTCGAGTTAGAATAATGAAATTAACTGACCTAATAGTCATAGGTTTTATGCCTTTGATTACCTTGATGTTTCTGGACTATTTTGGGAGTGTTTTGGGGTGATTTGAGGTTAGAATCATAAAGGTTTTTGGGGCTGGAATGCTACTGGTGCGTAGCAACGATTGTAGGAATCGCTAGTTCGCAAAGCGAATAAATCATTCGCAAGGCGAATGTTCGCCCAGGCTCGCAAAGCGAGCAGCACAGCGAATGCGCGATAAATTGTATGATGATACTGGATGAATTCTGAGATTGATTTTGTGGGCTCGCACAGCGAATGTCCCAGCGAATAGAGAAGCGAGGACAGGCAGGTTGGGGAACTCTCTGGTTTTTGTATGGGATTGGGGCTTCGCTGCCAGCTTTGCAGAGCGAAGGTCCCAGCGAGCAGGTTCGCACAGCGAACTCCTGTTGTTCGCGAAATTATGGTTATGATTTCTGTGATGTTCTGATGTTTGACGCTGTGATCTTTCTGATGGTTTACTGTGATGTTACTGATGATTATGAGATGATGATTTGTGATGTTTTGATGAATATATGATGACATGATTAACATGATGTTTTGGTGAATGATGATGCACATAATGATATTTTTGATGATGATGATTATTGACGTTGTGTATCATGCATTCATAGCATATTCTGGTGATGATGTCAGGACTTCGGTCCAGTGATGATGATGTTAGACTTCGGTCTATTTGTGGCTTCCATCCCATTGTGTGGATGTGAAGTGGTTTATGATGTGCTCCGATTCTTGTGTGGAACCGATCCTATTTGACGGGGATCTTTGGAGGGTGATGGCCTAAGTGTCCATCGATTGTTACGATTGGTACCACATGCATGAGTCCTATTGTGCGTTGCATTTAGGTGGCATTTGTTGTGATTTATGATGACGTGTTTTGATGTTTGACTTGTGATGACTCTGATGATGTTGTATATAATGATAACGGCATTTTTATGCATATCTTATTTTATATTGATTATAATGAATTTTATTACTCACCCTGCCTGTTTGAATGTTTCCTCCACGTGTGTAACGTGCAGGTGATCAGGATCAGCTGTGGATGCTTTTGAGGACTTTTGGAGTTATTTGCATTTTGGTGATGTAGAGGGTCTTGCTCTGATAGTGTAACATCGGGTTGGGTCGTTGAGTCGAACCATGTTGAGTTTTATTTGGCTGTTATTTTATTGATTATTTGATGACTATGGTTTATGTTAATAAACCCTTTATGGGATTTTTGTGGTTATGGTGGTTTTGCTGCCCTTTTAGGCATTTTTGAGTTATTTTGCGGAAAACCCGTTGTTTACGGAGCAATTTTTGTTGATTTGAATTTATTGAGAAATGTGCACCCTTTGAGGTGATTCTGGTTTTACTATGATTTTATGTTTATTCCGCTGCAATATTTGTGGGGTAGAAAATGGTGTTACAGCTCACATGCCATCCATTGTATGTTTGCATCTTTCATCCACATGTTATTATCATAAACATGTATCTTTGTTCAAGTATGTTTGGTTGTTACCTTTACTTGCCTTAAATGTCTTAAATTCTATTCATGATTCAACGATGTTTTAACTTATACATGTTTACCTTAAATCTTGAATGATACCATGTTAGGTAATTCTTTAACTTATACATGCCTTACTTCATCTTTGAACTTTGTCTTCATCCATGTTTAAGTGTTGTTATAACTTTTACATGTTGACTTGAACTTTGATTTCATCCATGTTTAAAGTATTGTTATAACTTTTACATGTCATACTTGAAACTTGAATCATACCATGTTTAAAGTGTTGTTACAACTTATCATTACTTGTTTTGTATTCATGATTAAGTGGTGTTAGTTAACCCTAATGCATGCTTTCCTTCATTATGCACTTAAACTTGTCATCTATGATACTTTAGTCTTGTTAGAACTATACCTCATATGTGTTTAGATGTTGTAACATCTTTGCTTGTATTTTCTTACCTTGGTTGTCACCATGTTGATTTGAAACTTATTTAAACCTTGAATGTGCTTGGTTGTTACCTTGTTTATTTTATGACTTTGTTAAGTCTTTGTTAGATATTGTCACATATATTCTTATGCTTTGGTTGTAACCATTTTCTTTATCTTTTTCAATTAGCATCATGTTTGAATGTTACCTTGAATGCTTGCAATTGATATCATGTCTAAATATCATACTTGTTTATCTCATCCATTTTTGTTCATACTCCTTTTAACTTTTCCAAGTTATTCCCCTCAAGTGATATTAGCTTGTTAGCTTCCATCCTTAGTTGCCTTTTGTTTCCTAAATTCAAAGGAAAGAACACATCATTGACTCAATTTCATAGGTAGTCTAGCAATACCCAATTCCCCTTGACCTTGTTCGAGTCATTAAGTTTTCAACTTAGAGCTAGTGTAGAATTTACAACTCTTTTGACTTTGTTAAGTCATGTAAGTGTTATAGCCTTAACACTTACCTCCCCTCTTTGAACCTTGATCATATACAAGTGTTCACTCATCCCTAGTGAGTTGAACTAAAAATGCTCTGATTTCATCCTTGTAAGGATATGTAGGCACAAGACCGCGAAGTATTGGCGAACATACTTAGAAATAAACCCTTAGGTTCCTATCTTCACCATAAAACCCAAACACAAGACATAAAACAATAGCAAACGATAACACAAATACTAGCAAGAGGTTCCTATTGAGTACTATAGATAATTGGGATGCTAACACCTTCCCTGGGTATAACCAACCCCCGAACCCCACAATCACTTAGCATTGTTGTTACGTTGCAACTTAGGGTTTTATACGATCTTTACCCTTTCCCTTGGATAAATCAAAGGTCAGTGGTGAATATTTAAAGATTTTTTATTCAAGTTAATCAATAGCTTGATATCCGATTCTCACCGCAACAGAAATGGCGACTTCACTGGGGAAACCCAAGAGGGTTACGCCTAACTTGCTTATATTTGATATTATTTGTTTGCTTGTTTTGTTATCTTATGGGTTGTTACCTTGTGTGGTGAGATAAGTCCCAACCTTGGACTTGAGCATAAAAATAAGATAGGAAGGTGGTATATTCAATGAGGCTTATAGGGAGTTGATTCCTGACCAAGCTAACTTGAGAAATCACTACTCAGTGGGGGCACTTTTAAGAATAAGTATTGTTGATCAAGAGATTGTGAAAACAATATTATTTCTTGATTGAGCCTACGAAGCTGAGAACCTTTAGTCACCTTTAACCCCACTTGGCCTTGTTAGGAACATAGTGCGATGACTATGAGGGTGTAGACCCAAAATAGTTGATACGTGATACTACACTCAAAAGAGGTTCTCTTGAGAATATTATTAACTACCGAGTAATTGGGAAATTGATAATATCTGAAAGATGGACTAATGACTTTGGGAACTTATTAGAATCCGTTGTACATGTACACAATAAACCCTAGTACATACCTAATGGGAGGGGTAAACCTTTGACTTAATGCAAGCCTTACACCATGTTTGAGTGTGATTCTTGTTATGTTTGTGCATACATGCATTCATAAGCATCATTTTCATCAGTTTCTTGGAACTTAGAGCTTTTTGTTGTCAAACATCATAGGATTATCATGGATTGTGAAAGGAAAAAGACTTTGAAGTACACTTTCAAGAGTCCTAAGCTAGATGACCTAAGGAGATTAGGAGCTTTGGTTGTAGACCAAGAAGATTTCAAGAATAAGTATGGAAGTCTGTTATCACTTTTGAAGACTAAGATGGAAGATGGACTTCTCTATACATTACTTCAGTTCTATGATCCATTCTATCACTGTTTCACCTTCCCCGACTACCAACTTGTGCCTACATTGGAAGAGTACTCTTATCTATTGGGGTTGCCTATCCTTGATGAGTCTCCTTTTCCTATCTTGGAGAAAGATCCTAAGGAGCAAGACATTGCCAAAGCTACACATTTGGGACTGTCCGAGATTCAAGCCAACATCACCACCAAAGGAGGAGTCTTTGGGTTGACCACAGAGTTTTTGATAGGCAAAGCTCAATACTATGCTGATCACATGAGCATGGATGCATTTGAGGCTATTCTTGCCTTACTCGTCTATGGTGTATTTCTCTTCCCTAGCTTTGAGGACTTTGAGGACTTTGAGGACTTTGCTGACATCAACGCTATCAAGATCTTCCTAAAGAAGAATCCACTGCCTACATTGTTAACAGATGCTTATTACTCCGTTCACCTAAGGAACTTCCATGGAGGAGGGATGATCACATGTTGTGTGCCATTACTGTGCAAGTGGTTTATTTCTCACTTGCCCAAGTCTAGCTCTTTTTGGGATCTCAAGAATGGTTTGTGGTGGTCACAAAAGATTATGTCTCTTACTCACTCTGATATTGATTGGTTCAAACATGTCTATGATGAGGTAATGATTATTGATAGTTGTGGAGACTTTCCTAATGTACCTTTTCTTGGTACCAAAGGAGGGATCAGTTACAATCCAGTTTTGGCTCGCCGTCAGCTAGGGTATCCTTTGAAAGACAAACCCAATGGTGTTCATGTGGAGAGTATCTTCTTCAAAGATGGTGAAGTTAACAAGGAGCTCAAAGAGAAGATTGTGGTTACTTGGCGCCATTTTCATAGGAAAGGGAAGAAAGACTTAGGTAAACCTAACTGTGTTTCTTTGGAACCCTATCTCCAATGGGTACGAGATAAGGCCATATAGTTGAAGATGCCTTATCCTCGTCAAGAGCCCATGACTCTAAAGAAAGAGCCCACTCTAATTTTCATGTCTGAAGTAGAGAAGTTGAAGATCTCTTTGAGCAAAGCTCAACGAGAAGGAGATGCTTGGAAGAAAAAGTATCAAGTGGTCGTCGAAGAGAACGCAGAACTCCAAAGGCAACTACAGATGAAGACTGAAGGAGTACTCTCTAGTAAGAAGAGGAAGGCGCAAGAGGATTTTTTCCTCTAGCCCTCAGTCAAATCCTTGGAAGCTGGTCATGGATAAGCTCATTCTTGAGAAGACTCAGATGGAGGAGCAGATCAAGAAGCTCAACATGAGGCTGCTAGGAGAATCTCCTTAGGACTTTTGTTAGCTTTTATTTAGATTTTTGTTTATGACTCTTATAAGAAGTACTAAATTTGTAATCCTCTCTTTTGATTAATGAAAATGAGTTTCTTTTGGTATCTCCTTGATGTTTGAAAACATTTAAGTTCCAAGAAACTTGTTTGCATTGCATCTTGCATTTTGCATCTGTTGTCACATTTGCATTGCATTTCTTCAACATAAACTCATTTCATCTTATCATCTCTAGTTTTCACGCTGAATCCTCCACATCAGTACAATACCCGCGCTCATGCCAAAAGAAGAATGGCAGAACGCGAGCATGAGATTGATCGTGTCAACGATGAGTTGTAAGACCTCCGTGGTAATGTAGGACAAATCATAGAAATGCTACAAGTAATATGTGCCAAGATGGACACCCAGCTGACTGTTGTTTATGAGATTACAAATCTTGTGATAGACTCTCTGCCTGTTACTACTCCTGTTACTTTGCCTTCATTTGGGCTTCCGCCAGGCTTTGTACCTTAACCACAAGTGCATGTTACTACTCAACAAACTGTTCCGTTGGTCGCTGATGTTCCTAACATAGTTCCAACCTTTGCACCCGGTGCAGTGCACACTCGTGTGAATCAACCTTACTTTGATGACCATCATCAAGTATATGACATACCCGATGGATCTAAATACGAAGATGAGAAGCGTGATAAGTTGAGAGAGAATGTGGAAATAATTGAGAAAAGGATTAGGGACATGGAAGGGGATCAGATATTTGGAGCTGCTGCTCGAGAGATGTGTTTGGTGTCTGGATTGGTGATTCCAGCCAAGTTCAAAACTCCCAACTTTGACCAATATGAAGGGGCTTCCTGTCCTAAAAATCATTTGATCATGTACTATCACAAAATGGTTGCCCATGTGGATAACGACAAGTTGATGATCCACTACTTTCAAGATAGTTTGAAGGGAGCGTCTTCCAAGTGGTATCTGAGTTTAGACCAATCACGCATTCGTTGCTTCCAAGATCTCTCTGATTCTTTCATTAAGCATTATAAATACAACATAGATTTAGCACCAGATAGAAGATAGTTGTTGAGTATGTCACAGAAAAGTTCTGAACCCTTCAAGGAATATGCACAAAGATGGAGGGAGGCTGCCTCTCAGGTAGAGCCTCCTTTGTAAAAAAAAAGAGCTAGCAGACTGGTTCGTCGATACTGTGCGGCCAAAGTTTTATGAGAGAATGGTGGGTAGTGTCACTTCCAGTCGTTCTGATTTGGTAGCTTTGTGGGAATCAAGGTAGAATTAGGTCTGAAAAATGGGAAGATTAGTAGTTCAGTTGGAAGTTCCAATGGTGCAACTAATCATGCCAAAAAGCCTTCTAGCAGTTTTCAAAAGAAGAAAGAAGGAGAAACTAATATTTTAATGTCCTCCCGTAGAAGAAACCCTTCTTGGAAGCATCAACAATAATGTCAGTAACAACAACAATTTATTCAATAGCTAGCGTATCAGTATGCCCCTCAACCATATGTGGCAGCTGTTACCCTTACTTTTAATCAACAAGTGCCTGTGTTTCAACAAGCTCTGCCAGTTCCTCAGTATCAACAAGCCTCCAACGCACCTCAAAATAATCCTATTCAACGCCAGAATAATCAAGGTCAGAATAGAAGACAGGGAGGGAGGCCACATATACCCCCTATCTCTATGACTTACACCAAATTGTATTCGTTCCTCATTGAGCAAGGCTTGGCAACTCCAATGCCTTTGGGTCCTCCTCCAGAGAAACTTCTGCCTTATTACAATCTTAACGCCCACTGTCCTTTCCATGAGGGGGCTGCTTGTCATGATATTGAAGGTTGTTATTCCTTAAAACATATTGTAAGGGAGTTGGCCGAGAAGAAGATTCTCTCTTTCAATGATACAAATCCGAATGTGAAGAGTAATCCTCTGCCCGTCCATGGGGCATCTGTTAATGCTATAGAAGATGAAGTTGATGAGGTCTTGATCTGTGATGTGAAAGATATCAAAACTCCGTTACCAAATTTTCATGCTATAATGGTTAAACTCGGTTTTTCCAAGGTGTGTCACAAGAATTGTTTCGAATGTGCTGTTTAGCAGAAGGGGTGTGAAGGAGTCCAAAGGGACGTCCAGATTTTAATTGACCAAGGTATTCTTTAGATTAGCAAATGTGTGAAGAATAATGAGGTACCTGTGATTGAGCCAGTATTTAATTTACCAACTCCTGTGTTCAATTTAGCTGAGTCTACTCACAATAAGGTTGAACATGTCTTCAATCTGCCTAAACCAGTATCTAAACTCCCAGATCCAGTCGTGACTCCTGTTCAAGGTAAGAAGATGGTTTATGTTCCGAAGTCGTTTGTTGAGCGAAGACCCACTCCTTTTACTTTAAAGAGTACAAAAGTTGTGCCTTGGAACTATGAAGTAGCTGGTGGTAATCAGAAATCTGTGAATTCAGAAAAAGGGTCGAAGGTTGTTAGTGATGAGGTGACAAATATAGCAGGGCCGAGCAGAATGACCCGTAGTGGTCGAATTTATAACCCTCATGTCTGTGTGGTACCTCAGATGCCAAAAGAGACTACTACCGCTGTTGTTCCTTCTAAGGACAAAGATGCTGTCTCTTTTGATGAAGATGAAGAATTCCTCAAGATCATCAAGAGAAGTGATTACAAGATTATTGACCAGTTACATCAGACACCATCAAAAATCTCAATAGTGTCTCTCCTTATGTGCTCTCACGCACAATGCAGTGCTCTGCAAAAGCTTCTTGCTCAAGTTCATGTGACACGGGATATTACTGTTGAACAATTTAATAATGTGATAGCTAACATCACCGCCTGTAACACTTTGAGTTTTGATGGAGGAGAATTGCCCAAAGAAGGTAACAATCACAATCACACCTTGCACATTTCTGTTAAATGTTAAAAGGACACTTTGGCTAGGGTGTTGGTAGATATTGGATCATCCATCAATATGTTGCCAAGCTTATTGTGAAATCTTGCATGTGCACCATATTGGATCATCCATCAATGTGTTGCCAAGCTTATTGTGAAAGCTCTTGCAAAGCTTGCATGTGAAGGAGCAGAGATCAAACCTAGTTCTCTTATTGTGAAAGCATTTGATGGTTCGAGAAGGTCCGTTATTGGTGAAGTGGAGTTGCCTATTCTTATTGATCCCCATGTCTTTGACATAGCTTTTCAGGTTATGGATATCAACCCCAATTATAGTTATCTATTGGGAAGGCTATGGATCCATGTCGCTGGGGCAGTAACGCCAACCCTACATCAAAAAATGAAATTTACTGTGGATAACAAGCTGGTGACCATATTTGGAGAGGAATATCTCATGGTGAGCAATCTTTCTTCGTTCAAATACATTGAGGTAGATGAGGACGCGTTGGAAACTTATTTCCAAGCGCTTAAAATCACAAATGCAGTCTTGTTGAAGGTAGAGGAGCTTGTGCAGAGGGTCTATCCATCTTTTGCATCTCTGAAAAGCACCATTTCCACCATTGAAGAGGGTAAACTAGAAGATTGGGGTAAAGTGATCAACATCAAAGTCAAGATGAACTGCTTTGGGTTGGGTTACAAACCAACTGCCAACAAAGCGTCAACTCCAATCAAGGGTCGTCCAAAAGAAATTCAAGAAGCGTTCGTCAGCGCTGGCTTCTAAGTGAATGCAATTAACGAAGATTCTGAAGATGAGGGCCTAAGCAATTTGGTGTACCGTTATGATGTGGCTTTGAAAAATTGGGACTCCGTGGAGATTCCCAAAATCCTCCCTTTTATCAAAGTAATCTTGTTGTTTTGTCATTTTAATGTTTTCAAAAATCCATAGTCGTGCCCAAGGCTATATGATTATTTTGTAGGGCCCCCTTCTGATTTTCAAATCTTAATGAATGAAGGAATTTTGTAAAATTCCTGTTTTGTTCATTTACCGTTTTTCTCTTTTCGCTTTTAAAAGAAAATGACAATATTTCATAACCACTAAAAAGAAAAAAAAATTCTCTCATTACATTACCCTTTGTTTTCATTTTAATAAAAGAAATCATCTAAAACATGCAGAATCATTGATACCCACATTGAATCTGATGACTCTTCAATCTCTCATAACTTTGATGCACCAATCAATCAAGCCAAAGAAGAGAGTGAGGAAGATTGTGACATTGTAGATAAATTGGCTAAGATGCTTGAATACGAGTACACAAATCTCCAACCTCACCAAGAGCAGGTCGAAACCATCAACTTAGGCAGTGAAGAGAAGAGAAAGGAAATCAAAATTGGCACCACACTTGTGGCAGATGTTAGGGCAAGATTGGTCAAGCTTTTCCAAGAATATGTGGATGTGTTTGCACGTTCGTATCAAGATATGTCTAGTTTGGACACAGACATCGTCGTTCATAAGCTACCACTCTGACCCGATTGTCCTCCTGGGAAGCAGAAACTCCGAAGGACAAGACCAGACATAGCCTTGAAGATCAGAGAAGAGGTAAAAAGATAAATTGATGCCGGATTTCTTGCTGTTGTAAAGTATCCTCAGTGGGTGGCCAATATTGTTCCCATACCGAAGAAGGATGGAAAGGTTCGAATGTGTGTCGACTATATGGACTTAAACAAAGCCAGCCTAAAAGACGACTTCCTTCTTTCGCACATTGATAGCTTGGTGGATAATATTGCTAGATTCGTTGTCTTTTCTTTCATGGACGGCTTCTCAGGATACAACCAGATCAAAATGGATCCTGATGACATGGATAAAACTACATTCATCACACCTTGGGGGACCTATTGTTATAAGGTCATGCCATTTGGACTTAAAAATGCAGGTGCTACTTACCAAAGGGCGATGGTTACAATTTTCCATGATATGATGCATAAGGAGTAGAGGTCTGTGTCGATAACATGATCACTAAATCCCAAAGCAAAGAGGACCATGTGGATCATTTGTTTAAACTGTTCGAACGTCTCAGAAAGTTCAGATTGCGACTAAATCCATCTAAGTGTACTTTTGGAGTTCGGTCTGGAAAACTGCTTGGATTCATTGTTAGCCAGCGAGGAATTGAAGTTGGCCCAGATAAAGTTAGGGCCATTCAAGAAATGCCCACTCCGTAAACCGAGAAGTAAGTCAAAGGCTTTCTTGGAAGACTGAACTACATCTCTAGATTCATCTTCAATATGACTGCTACTTGTGAGCCCATCTTCAAGCTACTCCGAAAGGATCAAGCAGTTGAATGGAATTCTGATTGTTGGCTAGCTTTTGAAAAGATCCAGGGTTATCTGTAAGAACCTCCAATCTTGATTTCGCTTGTGCCAGGAAAACCACTTTTCATGTATCTGACTGTGCTAGAAGGGTCTATGGGTTGCGAAAAGCACGCCATCTATTTTTTAAGGAAGAAGTTTACCGACTGTGAAATAAGATATTCACTCTTAGAGAAAACTTGTTGTGCTTTAGCTTGGGCTGCTAAACGTCTCAGGCAATACATGATTTGTCTTACTACTTTATTGATCTCCAAGATGGATCCAATAAAGTATATCTTTGAAAAGCATGCTAAGACTGGAAGACTTGCCCGTTGATATATGCCCCTGTCCGAATATGACATCTAGTACGTAACTCAAAAGTCCATTAAAGGGAGTATCTTGTCAAATTACCTTGCAGAGCAACTAGTTGAAGAGTATGAGCCTCTCAAGCTAGACTTCCCTGAAGAATACATTATGTTGATAAAAAGAGATTGTGAAGAACTTGGTCCAGATGAGGGTCCCGAACCTGGCTCCCATTGGAAGATGATGTTCGATGGTTCCTCTAATTATACTGGGCATGACGTAGGTGCTATTTTGATGAATCCAGATGGTGGTTACACCCCATTCACAACAAGATTAGATTTTAAGTGCAGAAATAACATAGCCGAGTATGAAGCATGCATTATAGGCCTTGAAGCAGCCATTAACCTTAGAATCAAAACTCTTGAAGTAAACGGAGATTCAACTTTGGTGATATATCAAGTTAAGGGTGAATGAGAGACCCGAGATGAAAAGCTAATTCCATACCGTACTTATATTGTGGAGATGATCAAATACTTTGATGATATCACTTTCCGACATGTTCCGAGGTCTGAAAACCATATTGCTGATGCTTTTGCTATGCCAGCCTCCATATGGAAGGTCCGATACCTTAATGAATCACCACTCGTCTGGATTTTCTGAAAGATCGAGCCTGCCTACTGCCAATTAGTGGAAGAGGAAACTGATGGAAAACCTTGGTTCCACGACATCAAGATGTATCTGCAAAACCAAGAATATTCATTTGATGCAATCGCTCTTTACAAAAATACTATGAGAAGACTGTCGTCCAAATTTTTCCTCAGCAATGATGTGTTGTATAAAAGAAATCATGACATGGTTCTGCTAAGATGTGTTGACAGACGTGAAGCAGACCAGTTAATGTAAGAAGTTCATGAGGGATCATTTGGAACTCACGCCAATGGTCATGCTATGTCCAAGAAGATTTTGAGAGCTGGGTATTACTGGTTAACCATGAAATCCAGCTGCATCCAATATGCAAAAAAGATGCCATAAGTGCCGAATTTATGCGAATAAGGTGCACGTGCCTCCAACACTGTTGAATGTTTTATCATCGCCATGGCCTTTCTCTATGTGGGGGCATAGACATGATTGGAGCAATCGAGCGTAAAGCTTCAAACATCCATCGTTTTATCTTGGTTTCCATCGACTACTTTACAAAATGGGTAGAAGATGTTTCCTATGCCAATGTGATTAACAAAGTGGTTGCCCGTTTCATCAAGAAGGAAATTATCCGTCGTTATAGAATTCCAAGTAGAATTATCACAGATAATGAAACTAATTTGAACAACAAGACAATGAAGGAATTGTGTGAATCCTTCAAGATCGAGCACCATAATTCTTTGCCTTGTCGTCTGAAGATGAATGGAGTTGTTGAAGCTGCCAACAAGAACACAAGAAAATCTTGCAAAAAGATGGTCAAGACTTACAAGGATTGACATGAAATGATACCCTTCGCGTTGCATGGATATCGGACCTCAGTCCGCACTTCAACAGGGGCAACCCCGTTCTCCTTAGTTTATGGCAAAGAAGCAGATCTCCCATTGGAAGTGGAGATACCATCCTTGAGAATTATGATGGAAACTAAGTCGGAAGAAGCCGAATGGATCCAAAGCAGATACGACGAGTTGAACCTCATTGACGAAAAGCGGATGACAACCATGTGCCATGGACATTTATACCAAATGAGGCTTAAGAGAGCATTCGACAAGAAGGTTCGCCTGCGTGAATTCAAAGAGGGAGATCTGGTACTCAAGAAAATCTTACCATCACAGAAAGATGCCTGAGGGAAGTGGGCTCCCAACTACGAAGCCCCATTTGTTGTGAATATAGTCTTCTCAGAAGGATCCCTAATTCTCACAACAATGGATGATAAACAGCTTGCACATCTCGTAAACACTGATGCAGTCAAAAAATATTATGCCTAAATAAAACCTGCTAGGTCGAAAACCAGAAATGGAGACTTAGACAATAATGGGTATCCCGGTGGATCTAAACCTATGAAGGAGATCCAGGAAAAAGTTAGGGATGTGAAAATAAAAAATAAAGAGCTCGCTAAGTTGAAAACCCGAAAGGGAAAATTAGGCAAAAATGAGCATCCCAGTGGATTGAAAACCCGAAAGGGCAGTCCAGGCAAAAGTTAGGGACAAAAGGCATTTGATTGTATCAGACGGTGTTTACCAATACTGAAGAATTAGCATAAGGTCAATCCGACCGCTCTTGTCAGAAGCAAGAATCTGGGGCATATTAGTTATTAGGGATTATAGTATTTGTTGGATTAAATGTAAACCTTTCCCTATTGCCATTTTCACAATTGTAATACTCCATGGAGCTTTTGCCATTTGCAAGCTACCATTCTTTAATGAAATACAAACTTTGTCAATCAGTTGTTGTCATTTTTATTTCTTCTACCTTTTTCTTGTTATGCAAAATGCCTTTTATTTGTTAATAAAGAATTTTGAAAATGGAAAGGTTTTTGAAAAGAAAATGTTTTGAAAACATCTTGATAAAACATAAAATCTCTTTGACATATGGGAGGATAAAAAGGAAATCCTAAGTATCCCTAATAAGCTTCAATGTTGCAAAGGAATTGTTATACCATTTGCAAATCCCCACTGGAAGTCTAAACTGATAGCACTCTTTGGATTGATCCGTCGATCAAATGTAATCATCAAGTTTGAGGATGCTTTCCCAGTGTCCATCCTATGGAATTTTGTTGAAGTTACCGATGTTGAGGATTCAGTTCCCCTGTGAAAGTTTCCCCACCAAATCTTTGTCTCTCCAAGAGTCAACATTTGCATGCCATGATCACTCGCATCATGTTCAACATATGCATTTAACATTAGCTTCTTATTTTGAGTCTGGTTATCACCAGTTTGCTCTCCCCATGAAGTCCAGTCTTTGCTATGCTTCGCGTCTATTAAAACTATTCCCTTTGGTAGTCACCATATATTATCTTATTCCCCAATTGTCGCTGGCATTCACCAGTCCGTTTATTCTTGGTGTCTTGAAGTATTGTTTGTTACCAATATTTCCTTCCCCAGTACAGTCTGCTTGAGATCCAATTGTCATTGGTAAGCTGCTTTGGTTGTCACCAATATCCTCTTGAAGTCTAGTTGTTACTAGCACTAATCCGTCGAAAGTCGGTCTTGATTCCTTTGCTCGCAGTCTAAGTCCAATTGATTTGGCACGTACAGAAGAGTTGTTACCCTGTCCCTTTCCTGATAGTTCCTGAAGATCCCATTTAATCTCTTCGTTTTAAGGAATTTCCAGAAGATTAAATGTTTGAAAACTCCAATAATGTGTGTTGTTGGTCCTATTGTTATAAGGATCCTTTTTGGCTCTATAATCCTATGGTTATGAGGATTCCCTATTTTTCTGCCATCCCTATTATTTTGAGGATATTATCAACACATTTCTATTGTTATGATGATTTTATCTCATTGTAATGAGGAACTTTGCTTTATCTCCTATAGTTATGAGGAATTTCGGGCCAATCCTATTGTTATGAGGATCCTGTTTCACTAATTCTATTGTTATAATAACCTATGCCATTCCTATTGTCATGAGGAACCTATTTTGCTAATTCTATTGTTATAAATCTGTTTAGCCACTCCTATTGTTATGAGGATTTTACCCTGTTTTGTATCCTGTTTTTATGAGGATTTTTTCTCCTTTAATCCTATTGTTATGAGGATCTTGCTGTTTATCCTATTGTTATTAGTACCTTGTCCTGCTTTGCCTAATCCTGTTGTTATGAGGATCTGATTCTGTATCCTATTGTTATGAGGATTACTTTTGTCGTTGATCTCTTGTGAGAAGTTCTTGTTCATGTTAGATGTCATCAGTGATTCCCGGTCATGTCTGAACCTGTTGATCAGTCACTTTGGATATCCCAAGTGTTGTCTTTCTTTTTATCCCCAACGAGTCTTTACTCTTCGTCATCTTTGTCTGCATTTTGCATTTATCATTCCATTATAGATCATCATACTAGAGTTCATTGCATGTCTGCATTGTTCCTAGCATTGTCTGAGAGAGTCAGTTTTGTCTGTAGCATAGCGTGCCATTGCATCTAGGGGAAAAATTTATGGTTATTTTTGTATTTAAATACCTTTCACTTTGATCCCATAAGGGTTGTCACCACTCATGCCATCCAGTAAAGTTATTTAAATAGGGGCAACTGTCGTACCCAGAATTTTGACCCTAGATTTCATCATCATTCTAAGAGCATCTCACATTACATTGCTAACCCTAACCTTGTTTAAGTTTGTTTTTGTTTTGTTTCATTTGAATTAGGGTTTTGAATCAAGAGAATCAGGAGAATCTTTATTTGATCAGTCAATGTCTTAGATTGATCATCAACCTACCAAGTGTGCATACACTCAAGAAGCCTTTCTTCATCAAGAATCAAGTGCAAGTTGGTCTTATTACAAGTTCATTGAAGCTCAACTTCATCTGGTCACCAATTAGGGTTTTGTTTGGAAAAGTCAATTGTGCCTTTGAATTTTGACCAAAGCATGATCCTAAGCCTAGGGGCATGATTCAAGACACTCAAATATATCCTTGGAGTCCATCCATCATGTTTGAAGGATTTAAGAATGCAAGATCATTGAAGATCACACAGTTGAATTCATCTGATACACAAGCTTCTATCTGCAAAGTCAACTCTTTGACTTTTGGGATTTTTGGTCAAAATGGAAGTCCTCAAGCCAAATTTCATGAAAACATGTTTGATCAATGAGTTTGAGCATGAAAAATCAAGAATTGGAAGGCTTCTTGCAAAAGGGGTAAGTGGAAGGAACTTGAAAATTTTCTAAGTATGGAGGAAAAACCCTAGTTTTGTGCCAACTTTGGAGAGTCATAACTTTCAATCTAGACCACCATTTTTTTGTGTTCCAAAGATCAAAATGAAGCCCTCATAACATACTACAACTTTTTCAACTAGGGTTAATATCCAAAAAATTCATAGATTTTGAGTTATGAGGCCATCAAGTTTGTGAAAATCTTCCCACACTTAGAAATTTTTTCAAGGCAGTTTTTGTTCATCAACAGTACCAAACTTTGGAGACAGTTTTAACTATGATCAATTGAGAACCAATAAATTCATCAAACATGAAAGTTGCAGAGCATGTTTGGGGCTTTTCAAAAAGTACAAGAACTTCTCCATAGCATTTTTGAGCTAGGAGTTTCGAAGAAGGGAAGTTGGCCCTCCATACTTGAAGTTTTGGTCATTTTCATGTCAAGTGCAAGTTGCAAAAACAAATCAATTATGCAAAATCCTTGATTACAGGTCTCTTAACTTGCAAATCTCACTTAAATCAGACAAGTACACTTGCTTTTGGTGTATTATCCAAGTGATTATGACTTTGTTCAATGTTTCATTCCATTTTTGGCACAAAGTTAACACTTCCACTTCCATAAAGTGCCTTTAATCAAGAAGTCAACTTGTCTTGAGCTTTTAAATTGTTTTCTCTGCACCAAAAATTTTCTCTGCATAAAAGCAAAGTGTCTGATCTTTCCAACAACTTTAGGAAAGTTTGTACTATGCTTTGGAACTTCCAAACTCCATGAAACTACACATTACATTTCAACCAAACCATGAACCATACCATTAGAAATTATGCAGAGCCATGAACCTCAATCTTTCCCTATAAATAGAGGCTCATTCCAAGCCTCTAACACAACAAAAACCTCAGCAATCCTCCCTCAAAACCTCCCAAACCAGCATCTTGTCCATTTCTTCCTTAAGTGCCAAGAAACTCAAACTTGCACAAACTTCCCATCTGCCTTCTCCAAACCTCAAACCACTCAAACACTTGTTCAAAAACATCACAAATCACTCCTTGAAGGTGTCAAAACCTTCATCTTCACCCCAAACCTGCTAAATCAGAAAGTCAACTTCCAAAACTTCATTTTGATGACTTTTTGCATTTTTCAAGCCAAAACTCTATCTAAACCATTTCCAAGCCATCCAACACTTCTAACACACTCCATAAATCATCCTTAAATTGTTCTAAACTTGGTTTGGCAACTGTAACTTCATTTGCTTGAAGTTCCCTTTTGACCACTTTTGACATTTTGCAAGAAGGGAGCTCTATTCCGTTCCAGCTGGTTTCTCTTGGTTCTAAGCATCTTAAAGCTTCATTAGAGGTATATTGGAGTTGTTCAAATTAACAAGACACTTATGTATCAACTCTTTTGAAAGTTCAAAGTTTGCTTCAAGAGGTAAGTTTCCTCAAAACTTGAACTCTTTGAAATATGACATGTTTTGATGTACATTGATTAGGAACATGTTTGTTATGCTATGTGTAATGATTTTGAACCATTAATTGATGTTATTCATGACTGTGTGAGACTATGCGATAGAAGTTGTAAATATGAGCCATTTTAATGTCCCTATCCTGTTTTAAAATATAAGCACTTTTAGGAAAAACCAATGGTACCACTGAAATCCTTGTGAAAAATTAGACAAGTTAGGTTTTTACAGTTTTGAATTTCATCAAGTATTGACAAAGTTATGGTGGTTTTTGCAAAGTGTTGAAAATGATGAAGATGACCAAGGCCAGCCATGGCGCCTTAGGTCAAATTTCTGGTCATTGTTAGCTATTTCTTTTAATTTGGGGAGGTGATAGAATGGATGTATCACCACCCCAGTGGTTGTAACCTGCGCGCGTATATACCTATGACTAGAAGAACTGGGGTTCGAATCCCCCTCGCCCCAGCTTTTTTTCCCAGTTTTCAAGTGAACTTCATATATTATTATGTGCTTCCACATTGTTATCAACCTGCACGCGTAGTTAAGCTGATTAGTGTTTTAGGTTGCAAGCAAATTGGCCTGGGTTCAACACCCATGGGGGCCATTTCCCTTTTTTAGCACCTTATTTTCTTCAATTTCTTTACAATTTCAAAACCTCATAACTTTTTCATCTTAAGTCATTTTTGACCCATTCCTTTTGCTAAATTCTCATGATGTTGTTTATTTTCTGTTTGTGAAAAGAAAATTCCAAAAATAATTATTTTTATTGCACTTATGTTTGCTTAAAGTGTGTGACTTTTTAGGTTTTTCTTAAGGTTCATCTTGATTCTTTTGAATGATCCCTTGTTTTTCCTTGTGCATTTTGACTTGTATGAACCTCCTACATCTTGTGTGAACCTTGTATAATATTGTGGACTTATGCATCCTTGTTTGAGTTTGACTTTGATGCATTTTTAAGGTTATGTTTACATGTTGATGTATGTTTAAACTTTGTTCATACCATGAGACTTTTTGCTTGATCTTTTGTCTTAACATGTGATTTTCTTTCATGTTTACACGACCTTGATGTGTACATATGCCTTGTGTTGATCATACCATGTTTATATGTTCTTAAACACTTGAATTTTGTCTTAAACATGCCTTTGAATACATGCTTGTATGCTTAAACTTTGTAATGTTTCCACCTTGTTAAAGACCATGTTTGAACCCTAACATGTATGTTTGGTTGTTACCTACTTGTCTTAACATGTTCAATTTGTATCCATGCTTAAATGTTCAAGTAATGTCTTAACTTGTTCACATGATGTTTGAATTTTAACTTGTCATCTCTAAACTTGCTCACATGCCATTCGTTGTATCTTTCATCCACATGTTATTGTCATAAACATGTATCTTTGTTCAAGTATGTTTGGTTGTTACCTTTACTTGCCTAAATTGTCTTAAATTGTATTCATGATAATGTGATGTTTTAACTTATACATGTTTACCTTAAATTTTTAATGATACCATGTTAGGTAATGCTTTAGCTTATACATGCCTTACTTCATCTTTGAACTTTGTCTTCATCCATGTTTAAGTGTTGTTATAACTTTTACATGTTGACCTGAACTTTGATTTAATCCATGTTTAAAGTATTATTATAACTTTTACATGTCATACTTGAAACTTGAATCATACCATGTTTAAAGTGTTGTTACAACTTATCATTACTTGTCTTGTATTCATGATTAAGTAGTGTTAGTTAACCCTAATGCATGCTTGCCTTCATTATGCACTTAAACTTGTCATCCATGATACTTTAGTCTTGTTATAACTATACTTCATGTGTGATTAGATGTTGTAACATATTTGCTTGTATGTTCTTACCTTGGTTGTCACCATGTTGATTTGAAACTTCTTTAAACTTTGAATGTGCTTGGTTGTTACCTTGTTTCTTTTATGACTTTGTCAAGTCTTTGTTAGATATTGTCACATCTATTCTTATGCTTTGGTTGTAACCATTTGCTTTATCTTTGTCAATTAGCATCATGTTTGAATGTTACCTTGAATGCTTGCAATTGATATCATGTCTGAATATCATACTTGTTCATCTCATCCATTTTTCTTCATACTCCTTTTAACTTTGCCAAGTTATTCCCCTCAAGTGATGTTAGCTTATTAGCTCCCATCCTTAGTTGCCTTTTGTTTCCTAAATCCAAGGGAAAGAACACATCATTGACTCAATGTCATAGGTAGTGTAGCAATTCCCAATTCCCATTGACCTTGTTAGAGTCATTAAGTTATCAACTTAGACCTAGGGTAGAATTTACAACTCTTTTGACTTTGTTAAGTCATGTAAGTGTTATAGCCTTAACACTTACCCCCCCCCCCCCCCCCTTTGAACCTTGATCATAATCAAGTGTTCACTCATCCCTAGTGAAGTGAACTATAAATGCTCTGATTCCATTCTTGTAAGGATATGTAGGCACAAGACCGCGAAGTTTTGGCAAGCATACATAGAAATAAACCCTTAGGTTCCTATCTTCACCATAAAACCCAAACACAAGACACAAAACAATAGCAAACGATAATACAAATACTAGCAAGAGGTTCATATAGAGTACTATAGATGCTTAGGATGCTAACACATTCCCTAGATATAACCAACCCCCGAACCCCACAATCTCTTAGCATTGTTGTTACATTGCACCTTAGGGTTTTATATGATCTTTACCCTTTCTCTTGGATAAATCGAAGCTCGGTGGTGAATATTTAAAGATTTGTGATTCAAGTTAATCAATAGCTTGATATCCGATCCGCACCGCAACACATCACACCATGACGCAGGTTCTGGAATTCTCTCTACTTCAATTTTCTACATAACTTTGGAAAATACTTCCCCAAAAATTCTTCTTTGAACAAGATCCAGTTGATCTCTCTTCCTTCCTCTTCCAACAATCTATGTTTTCCTCTCCACCAAGCTTCAGCATCGCCTGTCAGCATGAATATTGCATAACCGACCCTTCTATTATCTCTACAGTGAGTGAAAGAAAATATCTTCTCCATCTCCTGCAACCATTTCTCAGAACCCTCCAGATTAAAGTCACCACCAAATTGTGGTGGTTTACCTTTCACAAACGAGTTCAATCCCGCATCTTTATGCATAATTTCTCTTTGTTGTTGCTGAAAAAGTTTGCAGGATTTGAGCATTTTGTTGTGTTTGAACTAACACAGCGACATCAAGTTCACGAACATCTCGAGTGTCAGCTTGAGAGTTCGTTCCAGTTTTGGAATGATCTTCTCGTCCCATGGGAATGGTAGGAGCCCCTTCGGGAGTAGCTTCATCACTCACATTCCTACCCACACCTCCTCTACCATCACTCCTACCACGCGTCACGTTCCTGACGTTCTGAACCATAACTTCCTAAAAAGGATAAGTTATTAGGTCCAATCATTCATAAGATATAAAGAACATAAAAAATATGTATATTTATATCCCAATGAATGATTCATCGATAAGGATTTTGTCAAGTCACTCACATGCAAGGGATAATTATGTCCAAAATGTTGAATTAATGCTTTAGACATGATTATATCTAAAATTCGGGCAAACATAATAAACATTAAATGTATAAACAAAAATATATCAATTTATTCAATAACAATGATTACAAAAACCATGACCATGTCTCATTCAAAAACCTCTGTTAATAAACCAAGCTAAGATTAATAATGGTAAAACTATAATTATCATTATTGCTACGAAATCTTTAGCTAATTCTTCATGCTTGATAATACCAATAAGAAACAAGATAATGACAAGAAGAGTGATGAATAAAAGAAAACATTTAGCCATTTGAAAGGTATAGATAAATACTCTGAAATTGATATGAAAATAATGAATGGGGGTGAAGTATTTATAGAGTGGATTTTGTGAAGTGTCAGATACGTTACAGTTGGGTTTGTGACCCTTGGGAGAGGGAAAAATAGGATAAGTGTGTTAAAGACGCTTCCTAGATCAGTCTACTAAAAGGCTCTCAAGATGAAGACTCAACACACAGAACATAAGTTATTATCTAGTTTGGAGTCCAACTTGATACAGTCAGTATAATTCTAGACACTTACGGTTCGAGCTGAATCGACCAACTCTGATACCATTAAATGAGACAGCCTATGTCCCATTAGTAAAATTCTAATGAAACTTTTAATAAAAATACAGAAAATTTGAAACTTTTAAATAACAAGACTGAATTAATTAAAAACATATTGCTTCACATACATATGCTTTTAATATATTTTACATAGAGCTTGACACCATTAAGACTAGTGGCCATGCCACACAGATAAAACATAAAATAAAAGTACATAAAGGAAACCAAAAGAAAGCATAACAAAATGGACCTCCTAAGTCCAACGGGACTGACACTTATACTGAATGTAGTAGTAGAGGTATGACCAGCGTTTGACAAAACGCTAACAACCTCTAATCTAGATGTTATAGTAACCCATCTCCACGTCACTTCATATCCTTTCCTTCTGAACTGTCGGGAAGTATGCGAGATTCAAGCTCGTCGTCTGATCGTCATAGATTAACCTAAAAATGCAAGACAAAAAGGACATAAGGCTAAGATTTACGTACAAGTTTAAAAGTGGGAATGAGCATGTATAATAATAATATATACGAAACCATAATTATCCAAACAAACGTATATTTAACCCATAATTACATATAATTTATCTCTAAACCCTATCAAGGATATTTATCCCATTTACCAAGATCAGATATCACAAGACCACATGCCACCAACGTACTCCCAATTTCTAAGAGTTACGCCACCTAACTTCACAAGGAGTCTAGGTGTTATAAGTCTATCGTCCCCGAGAATTCAGGCCAAGAACCTTGCCTTGCCTAGCATGCATAGATAATAATCCCCGTCGAGAATGTAGGCAACCGATCAACCTCATACGTCCCATACTGCACGGCAGTGGACTCACGCATTCGTCAATGCAACTCTATATGATCACTCAAACATCTTGTGTCAACTCTCAACCTTAAGTATTAAGTTAATACTTGGGAAATATTGTATCAACCTTTCAGGTTATACTTATTATCTAGATACTTAGGTTGAGTGCCAAATCCATCAAATGTCTTGTCATATTTCTTCTTGGCATGATCCTTATCTCTACATAATGAGTTCGGTTTGTACAATGAATAATTGTATGGTTGACTTTCCAAGTAAGAGAGGTGGACCGTAAAGGACATAGTCGACCAAGTCTTTCCTTAGTCAGAACCCAACCAAATACAACTACTCAATGTATCCAACTCCCCTTATGTTATTAGGGATCTAACACTTAATATCTAGCTATGTTGTTCTCTCCTTAATAGATCATTTTCTTAGTCTAACAATCACAATCATTCAAGTATAAATAAAATAAACAATTAGACAATTAATCAAACAATGCAAGCACAATACAACCTCAAATTGACATATATTATTCCTATGATAAATAATTAAGGCGGGCGTAACCTCGCTCAGTGATTCGTGAGAATCATTATTCGAGAATAGACTCTTCTTACTTATTTATCATTACTAGGGCTATATATATATATAGCTATTTTACACTAACCGTTCCAACGTATACGAAATCTTGCCCCCACCTTTTGGTGTTGAGCGTCGTTGAAAGTCCACGAGCGTTTTCTCTGTTCTTTGTCAAGAACCTAATTTACGATAATCGTTGAATTGTACGAAATTTATAAAATAATTAGAATATAATTTATGGTTAATTAAACATAATCCCGTTATAACTTGAAATATTTATTTATTAAAATATTTAATAATAACCTCCATTATTTTTAAATAATTATTAAATTTAAATATAAATTAGACTATACCCCCGTTTGGATTTGTTTGTTTTAGAAAATTATAAAGAGTATATTCCTAATAACATTTAAATTTTATAATAATACTTGGACATTATAACGACTTAAAATGATAAAATTTATCTTGGACTTTATAAGTTCAATATCTCAACGTCTGAACGGAAATTTACATAGAAAATTTAAAATAACCTTTATTACATAGTTAAAATAATATAATTAAAATAAAATGGATATTATAACAGCTTACCGTTCACTTATGAAAATAATTTGGGCAGAACTTTGACGTATAAAACTCCTTTGAAACTTTAGAAGAACTTTTACCACAAAATAACTCTAAAAGTTACGAACCGACACTGTGAGAACCTCGATAACTAAAACTAATATTGCTATACGAAGAAATTAGAGAATAGAGAGGTAAGAAAGATGATTTGTGAATGAATGAATGAAAATGGGGTGGAAAAGACCCCTATTTATACTAGTTGCAAAATATTAAAATAACATAAATGTATCTCCTTTTGCCCATATCTTCTAACTTTCCAACTCTTGCTAGTAAATATGTCTTTATCAAATATTTACTAGTCTTATATCAACAGTTCTATGAATATTCTAGTATGACTTTGTGAAAATAATTTATGAGAAAGGTATGAGAACTTGATATTTTAATGTTTCATGACATAAGATCATGTCGCATATTAATAGAAAAATGAGATATATATTTCTTTTATAAAATAATAATAATAATAATAATAAGGATAATTATTTGATATATTTATTAACTTAAGATTATTTTATTTACTAATTAGTTTGTAGAGTAAAATGATGATATTCAAATAAAATAAAATAAATTAATAATAATAACAAAAACAACAATAATAATAATAATAAAAATAATATGAATAATTAATTAACTTAAAGTTAAGTATTTTAAGTACTAGCTAATTTCAAAGTTTAGTTTGTAAAATGAAACGATGATATTCAAATCGAATAATAATATTAATAATAAAAATAAAGGATAATTAATTGATAAATTAATTATTATAGGTGCTAGTTTCAATGTTTAGTTTTTAATAATTAACTGATATTAATAATAAATTAATTATTAATAATATTAATAATAAAAATAAAGGACAATTAATTGATAAATTGATGTTAAAATATCAAATTTAATCAGATATATTATTTAAGGTATGAAAAATTAGGATGTTATACTATACCAGAGGTAGCACGTGCTACAGCCCGTATCAGAGCCCAGAAAATCCCATTTTCTCGCGATTTTGTGCGATCGCTCTTGTTTTTCAGTCCCAAATCGTACCCTACATCATTTTACATGAAAACATATGGAATTTTATGATCTCTAACATCTAACTCAACAATACATCATGTTTATCATCTCTAAATTACCATTTAACACACTTAAGGTCACAACCTTCAAACATCCATCAATGACAGATTTTCATACATATAAAATCAAGGTAAATCTAATATAATTCCATTCACACAACCATACATATAAACACTACAAATCATTATTCAAAAATTGATTCGTAAGAAAAATCGACAATCATCATATAACAACTATCATATCATCACAATTCAAAATTATGAATCAAAACACCAACCCTAAGGATCTTTCTTACGACTAATTACATAACTATATCCAAGACTCTTGATATTTGTAGAGACTAAAAGCATATACAAACCTTCATTTTATATAGTAAGAGAAGTATTGCCCCCATGAAGCTTGTTGATATTTGTAAATATATATAGTGTTAAGAATATTTGTATATAGAATAGTCCCACATCGACTATATCATGTAAGAATTTTTTTTTAATATACATAAATATAATTTAATATACTTTATAATTTTAATATTTAAATTAAATAAGAGTAGTGGTAATTAGTTAGCCATTAATATGGTTAACCAGGAGGAAGACTACGGGTCTTTCTTTGGAAAACGGGATTCTTTCAAATTTATTATAATAAAAAATTATTACTTTTTAAATTTAATTTAATAATATGGATCTTTTTATAGTCTCTTAAAAGACCATTATACTTTTTTTTTAAATTAGGAAATTTTATATTCGTTCTGTAGAACTTTTTTTAAAAATTATTTTGCATAATAAATAGTTGTGTTGATTTTTAATAACAAAATAAAAATTATTCAATAAATTAAAATATAAAATATACATGACTAATTTATTATAGTATAATATGTTATATAAGCACATAAATAAATAAATGACTCACGTCTAATTGATTTATAATTTTAAAGGATTAGTATGTTAAGTAAAGAAATAAATGCATGACTAGTTTATTATAATATAATAAGATAATTGGTTAATTTATTATAAAATAAATAAATAAAGACTAATATATTCTAATAAAATAAAAAAGTTGTTATCATTTATATTTAAATTTAATGCCAAAAAAAAACATTTGATTATATATATATATATATATATATATTTCTTGTTATACGTTAAAGAATTTCTTTAAAATAAAAAAAAGCATGCGTTAAGGATGACACATGCTCGAATTGAATTCTTAACATATTCAACTGTTATTTTATATTGAATTTTATTGATATGTATTGATAGTGGAAATTTTTTTTATATTGTCAGTAATTATAACCGTTGATTTATTTAAAAGTTTTGATTTTTATTTTAATTACTTGAAAAGTAAAATCTATTTAAAAGCTTTGATTTTTATTTTAATTACATGAAAAGTAAGATTTATTTAAAAGCTTTAATTTTTATTTTAATTATTTGAAAGTAAAATTTATTTAAAAGCTTTGATTTTTATTTTAATTACTTGAAAAATAATACTACCTTCGGTCCTTTTTATAAAAAACATTTCACTTTTTTATATTTATTAAATAATTAATTTATCTGGATTATAATGCATACCAGATACATTAATTATTTAATGAATCTAAAAAAGTGAAATATTTCTTATAAAAATGATCAGAGAAAATATCAAGTAATGATTATGCTATATTGATAGTGTACAATTTTTTACACTAACCGTATATAACAATAAATCTCTTTTTTATTTATTTACAACAACAGAAGTATTTGTAGAATCGTCATCTTCCTTATGATGTTAATGTAATATGGGTAAAGGTGACAATTGAATCCATTAAAGCAAAATCCATCCAATCCATCCACCAAAAAATCCATCAAATTCATCCACCACATAAAAAGTAAGTTAAATGATTGGATTAATTCTATCCATTTATATGCATGGATTGGTTTAATCCATCCAACATATTTTAAAGATCCAATGGATTATTTTTATCTCTGTTAGATTTATTTTTTAAAAAATAATAAAAAATGGATTAAAAAAAAAAAGAATTAATTTAAAAAAAAAAAACCAAATTTTTTTCTAAAAAAAACTGACTTTTTTTCCGAAAAAAAATCGATTTTTTTTTTCTGAAAAAAAAAACCGACTTTTTTTCCGAAATAAAAACCGATTTTTTTTCCAAAAAAAAAATTGACTTTTTTTCCGAAAAAAACCAACTTTTTTTTTTGAAAAAAAAAACGAATTTTTTGCCCAAAAAAAACTGATATTTTTTTCGAAAGAAAAATCGACGTTTTTTCCGAAAAAAAAAGCCGACTTTATTTTATCGAAAAAAAACCGATTTTTTTTTCGAAAGAAAAACCGACGTTTTTTTCCGCAAAAAAAATCAACTTTTTTTCTGAAAAAAAAACCGACTTTTTTTTCCCGAAAACAAAAACCGACTTTTTTTCCCAAAAAAAAAACCGACTTTTTTTTCCGAAAAAAAAAAACCGATTTTTTTTTTCCAAAAAAACCGATTTTTTTTTTTCCAAAAAAACCGATTTTTTTTTTGAAAAAAAACCGACGTTTTCTCCGAAAATAACGACTTTATTTTTTCGGAAAAAAACCGATTTTTTTTCGAAAGAAAAACCGACGTTTTTTTCCCGAAAAAAACAATATTTTTTCCGAAAAAAATCCGACATTTTTTTTTTCAGAATAAAAAAACTGATTTTTTTTCCATAATAAAAAATTGGATGGATGGATATCCATCAATTAAAAATATGTTAATGGATTGAATGAATGGATTTTATTCTTAACGGATGGATCGGATTGGATAATTTTAAGAAAATTTTAGTGGATTGTTAATAGACTAATGAATTATTTTGATCCATCTATTAACCATCCAATCCATATCCACCCAATCCATCCATTTTACCACCCCTAAATATAGGTGGTTATGAGCGAGAACGCGGTAATAAAATCCAGTTGTTTCTACTTTCTAGGCATAAATTATAATGCATAAAACGTCAATAACTATCTCCTATTTATTTTAAAACTATTGAGTACATATTTCTAAAACATAAATACAAATTCTGAAAAATATTAAAACGTAAATCCAACTAAACATTAAACATATGTTTATAAAGCTTTGACTTCAAAAAACCAGACAATATATTTTTTAATGAATTCATGTCTTTTTATCAAATTGGATTTCGTAAAGGAGATGCAATTGTGAAATTTTGAAAAGAGATCTTGTAAGTGCAAAATTCATAGGGGCATATATGTAATCACACAAAATAATGGCATACTCCCTCCGGTCATAATTATAAGCAAAAATCACTATTTTTACGTTAATTAAGAAAATTAATTAAGTATAATAATTTCTTTTGGTTTCATATACAATTAGTAGGGGTGTTCATGGTATAGTTCACTTAGAGAACCAAACTGTACCGAACCGAACCATAACAATTAGTAACATGAACTGAACTGAACCGAACCGTTTTGATTTTCTTTAGATTTAAACAGAACCAAACAATTGGTTTGGTATACCGGTTATTAATTCTGAACCATATCAAACTATCAGCAACCATTTTGCAAAAGAACTATTTGTTACCGTAAACAGAACTGTTATATTTTTTAATAAAAAATAATTTAAGAATTTTTAAAACTATTTTTGTAAGCATTTTTTATCATTAATATGTAATATAAATGTAAATTTTTTTTTTCAAACTCTGTAATAATAGCATTTCATTTTAATGACATTTTTCAAAACCAACCAATAACATTTCATTTATACTGTTACTTATTTTATAGTTAAAATATTCTAAACTCCATTTTTGTTCAAAACAACATTTTTATTCAAAACAATATTATTGGTTATTAGCATTAATTTTATTTTATTATTAACATATATTATCTATATTTTGAATATCTAGATGAAAAATGATTTTTCTTTTACATAATTGATTGAATGTCCGGACAATTTTTTATCACATTTATCGCTCATTGAAAATATTAAATAATATTATCGTTCAAAATATTTTTGATTTAATAAAATAATTAATTTTTAATATTTTAAATAAATTTAACGCTAAAAAATTGATGTAGAGAAAATATGAACCAAGTTCTACAATCAAGTAATACCATACTATAAATATAGTTAGTTAATTGCGGTTCGGTTAACTGCGGTTCAGTTTGGTTAATTGTAGTTCGGTTTAGTTATTGAACTGTTTGATAAATTGTGGTTCGGTTCATGAACCAGAGATAACGGTTTGGTTATTTAATAATAGTTCAGTTCGGTTCTATGGTTCAGTACGGTTCTATGGATTTTTTGAACACCCCTAACAATTAGAGTAAAATTTACTATAATATCCTTAGTTATATTTGATGAATCAACTACCAACATTATTACATTAAATGCTACTCCCTCCGTTCCTTTTTAAGTATAATTTTTAGAATAATTTTTTATTTCATTTTAATTGTCATTTGCAAAGTTCAAAGTAGTATTGATTGCACTTTTGTCAAAACTACCCTTAAGTAATCATTACATAGAGAAGAAAATTAAGACGAATGTAATTATATTGATTAACTTTCTTAGTATGTGTAAAAATCTAAAAATGATACTTAAAAAAGAAACGGAGAGAGTATTGAATTAAATTAGGAATATATTAGTAATATAAGTATTAATTACTTTAAAATTTAATAATTTTTACTTATAATAGTAATCAAAATTTAAAATTATTTTTTTGTTTATAATAGTAATCTGAAGGAGTAATTTGTAAAATATCATATTATAAATGTCAATTAGGTAATGTTAAGCAACTTTTTTAAATGGGTATAAATTTTGTTATTAATAGAATAAGAAGTCGAATTTATAATTTTTGACTTATTGAATTAATCGAGACTTTTTAGGCAGCAAAAAACAAAATATCGTACAAATTTCAGAAGATATTTATGTAAGTAACAAAGAAGCAAAGTAAGATTCTTTATTAGCTATATTTGGGAAGACATCCCTTTCCTTTCTTGCAAATTCAGCCACAACATTCTAATCAGGTTTTCTCTTTCTTTCCATTTCCTTTCCTTTTCTTTCTCTCTTTCTCTATCTTCCTATCAATTCTTTCATCTTTTCTTTCTATTATTAGCAACAACATCTATTTATTTATTCATTCATTTCTCATCAAAATCAAATTCCTATCTGTTTATATTTCCTCTCATATATACAAGATTTCATATACTATTTCCAGATCTGAAACTAGGGTTTTGGTCAAATTTAGGTTGAATATTTTCATCATATATAAATCTCATTTTCTTAATCAATAAATACTACATGATTTATTTATGTGTATTATGAAATAATGGAAAAAGAGTTTGATTATTTTGAATGTAGTAGAGAAAGGTTAATCAATGGCTCGGCAGAAGATAAAGATAAGGAAAATAGACAATGCAACAGCAAGGCAAGTGACATTTTCGAAGAGAAGAAGAGGAATCTTCAAGAAAGCTGCGGAGTTATCAGTGTTGTGTGATGCTGAAGTTGGTCTTATTATTTTCTCAACAACTGGGAAACTCTATGAGTATTGCAGTTCAAGGTACGTCGGTAGTATTAATTACTATTTTGTACCTTTTCTCTTTTAAACATAATAATAATAATAATAATAATAATAATAATAATAATAATATTATACTACACTTGGAATTATAGAAATAGTATAGTTTTTGGAAGTAATGTTGATAGAGATAAGATTGTAAAGGACATTATAGATATTATAGTTTACAAAGGGTGGCAAAATATAAAGATAAGGAAACATTTAGCTCACTATATGATGTAATTAGTTTTTAGGTTGGTTGGATCCTTTGGATCACCTTGTGTATTCTTGTGTTTTTTTGAATTAATATATTTCTATTTGATTAAAAAAAAAAAAAATAATAATAATAGTATATAGTTTATTGAAACGTTTTCATTTATGGTGATGTAAGGGTAGTACTGATATGACTTGCGGAAAATAGGGCTAGCAGTGAAGGTACACAGTTTTTACTATGTGGATGGATTGTCTTTTAAAAAAATAAATGAAAATCAATATATAAAATGGTGAAAAGAAATAGAATTTCAAAGCATTTAGATAGGTATATTTTTTTTAAAAAAATCTAGTTGTTTTATCTTAAAAAATAACTTTTTTTTTATATTAAAAATAGATTTTATAATATTGTTTTTTTTAAATATTATAATTTTTTTATATTCGTTTTTTTAAAATTGAAAGACTAACTTTTACATTGTATAACATAAATATATATTATTAAAGATCAAAATATGATCGATATCGCAATTTTTAAAAAAAAATTGTATTTCAAAATTAAATTTTATAAAATATTAATTGAAAATTTCAAAATTAAGTAATATCAAAAAATTAAATTATTTTATATAAAATTATGTTACATTATAGAAATTATTTTTCAACAAACTGGTTCTATATTGCCATCAAAAATATTATTTTCATCCTTTTTCATTTATCTAAGGCTTCTAAATTCTCGAAATCTAGTTTGCCAAAAAAAAAATCTTGTAATCTATTGAAATTTGTTATTACTTGATATGATTACATTGTCTAAAAAATTATTTTATTTAAACTATTAAAAATGTTAACTTCAATTCGGATTAAAAAATCTCTTTTTTCTTTTCTTTATAAGATACAATATCACATCAACCAAATCTTTCAAACTAAACAATTTAGATCTAACTATGAAAATTATATATTAACAAAACTAATACATTAGTGTTGAGTATTAGTCATATAAGAAGGACGAGAATATACTTATAATCTTGGTTGTAGAATAAAATATATCACTTGTAATATTTAAATTCTAATTCATTCGAATAATAAAAAAAATATTTTTCTAAATTATTAGTTTATAAATATAACAATTTATTTATATTAATATATAAATATAAATAAAAATTATTATCAAAGATTAAACTCTATACCAAAATCAACTGCACATATTTTCTACAATCTGACAATGGAAGAAAAGATGGTTAAGATTCACGTTTTTTTTATCACAAAGACTATATCAAGACACCTTATATGGCCTCTCTTCTACATATTGTCATATCATATGTAGCATCTACATTGTGGAAACACTTTTATATTAGCAAAGATTTCGTAGAAGGAATATAGGGCCAGTTTGTTTTAGCTTTAAAAAAATGGATTTTTATTTTATATTTTTGTAAATGGATTTTACAAAAACTTTTTTTAAAATATTATAAATTTTTTTAAATTTGTTTTTTATAAATTAAAAGACTAATTTTGACATTCTATAACATTAATATACATTATTGAAGATCAAAAGATAGTTAAAATCATAATTTTTTTAAAAAGTTGTATTTCAAAAATGATTTTCATGCAAAACTATTTAAAATAGCTTCAAAATTAAGTGATTTTTTGAAAATTTGATATTCAAAAAATATTTCGATAAAATGATGAAATATTTAAAATAACATTATAAGAATAACTATTCAACCCAAATTTTTATTTGAAGCTTTTATGAAAAGTTTCTTTGTAAAATTTTTTTTCACAAAATTATATTATACTATAAAACTCATTTTTAAAAAAAGCTAAAACAAACGGACCCATAATGATACCAAATAACAGAGATTATATTGAAGACGTCATAGCGGCTACAATAAACCTCTTGAAGTCAATATCTTTGGATTTTGAACTATTAAAAACTCATGTTAGGCAAGACCAAATACTAATACTAATTACAATAAAATCAACAACTTTTGATTAACGTAAGGGGACATTTGCACCTTCATTTTCATATTAGCGAAGATTTCGCAGAAGGAATATAATGAGACCAAATAGCAAAGATCATATTGAAGACGTCATATCAGCTACAATAAACTTGTTGAAGTTTAACACCTCTGGATTTTGAACTATTAAAAACTCATGTCAGGCACGACCAAATACTAATTATAATAAAATCAACAACTTTTGATTAACATAAGGGGGAATTTGTACATACACTTTCATATTAGCGAAGATTTCGCAGAAAGAATATAATGAGACCAAATAACAGAGATCATATTGAAAACGTCATAGCAGCTACAATAAGCCTCTTGAAATCAATACCTCTGGATTTTGAACTATTAAAAACTCATGTCAGGCAAGACCAAATACTAACTATAATAAAATCAACAACTTTTGATTAACGTAAGGGGGCATTTGCACCTTCACTTTCATATTAGCAGAGATTTCGCAGAAGGAATATAATGAGACCAAATAACAAAGATCATATTGAAGACGTCATATCAGTTACAATAAGCTTGTTGAAGTCAATACCTCTAGATTTTGAACTATTAAAAACTCATGTCAGGAAAGACCAAAGATTAATTATGATAAAATCAACAACTTTTGATTAACGTAAGGGGGAATTTGTACCTGCACTTTCATATTAGTGAAGATTTCGCAGAAGGTATATAATGAGACCAAATAATAGAGATCATATTGAAGACGTCATAACAGCTACAATAAGCAAGCCTCTTGAAGTCAATACCTCTGGATTTTGAACTATTAAAAACTCATGTCAGGCAAGACCAAATACTAACTATAATAAAATCAACAACTTTTGATTAACGTAAAGGGGCATTTGCACATTCACTTTCATATTAGTGAAAATTTCGCAGAATGAACATAATGAGACCAAATAACCGAGATCATATTGAAGACGTCATTGGGGCTACTCTGATGAGAAGAAACATTAGAAGGGAAAGGAGAAGTTTGACAAGAAGAAGGTTCAATGCTACCGTTGTAAGAAGTTTGGTCACTTTGCTACTAACTGTTGGTCAAACAATGAAAGAAAATCAGAAGAAGCAAACATAGACAGAGGTGGGTCTGATGATGAACATGTGCTATTGATGGCTTCTGAATCTGATGGCGGATATTTGGTAGAGTGGTGGTATATGGACACTGGCTGCTCAAATCACTTAACTGGAAACAAACAATGGTTGATAGATTTTGACTCTAAAAAGAGGACAAAGATCAGATGAACTAATGATAAGTATCTGAATGGTGAAGGAATGGGAAATGTCAAGGTTGAGAGTGAAGAATGGCAAAACTGTTCTGATCACAAATGTTTGGTATGTTCCTGGCATGAAGAGCAATCTGATGAGTGTAGGTTAGCTGATTGAGAAAGGTTTCTCAGTTATTATGAAGGACAATCTCTTGAAGTTATATGATTCTGATCAGAAGATGATTATGCAGTCTGAATAAGGAAGCAACATAACATTCAAGGTGAGTGTGGTAACTACTGAAACTAAATGCCTCAGTTCAGAAGGTACTGAAGGTGACAGTGAGCTGTGGCACAAGAGATTCGGGCATCTGAACTTCAGAAGCTTAGGGAATCTGAGTTCTAAGAAGTTGGTACATGACATTCCTAAGATTGTGTAGCCTGAGAATTCATGTGAGATATGCATGAAAGGCAAGCAACCAAGATTCCCATTTGCATTAGAAGTAGCCCCAAGAGAAAAACATGCTTTGGGAGTAGTGCATTATGATATAAGTGGACCATTTGAAGTACCTTCACTTGTAGGAAACAAGTACTTTGTGTCTTTTGTGGATGAATTCACAAGAATGACATGGGTAGCACTCATCCAGTTTAAGAATGAGGTGTTTACTGAGTTTCAGAAGTTCAAGGTGAAGGCTGAAAAATAGAGTGGTCGAAAGCTGAACATTCTCATAACTGATGGTGGAGGTGAGTATAACTCTATAGAGTTCAGAAGGTTCTATGAGGAGAATGGAATTGAGCATGAGGTTACTGCTCCATACATTCCTCAACACAATGGCCTTGCTGAAAGAAGAAACAAAACGTTGCTAGATATGACAAGGAACATGTTAAAGGAGAACAAGCTCCCTCACACCTTGTGGGGAGAAGCTATTGCCACTGCAACATATGTGCTCAACATGTGTCTAACCAAGAAGCTGAAGGAAATTGTTCCTTTAGAGGTGTGGACAGGAGATAAGCAAAGTGTGAGTTATCTGAAGGTGTTTGATTCTGTTTGTTACAAACATGTTCCAGATGCTAAAATAAGGAAGTTGGATGACAAAATCAGAGTTATGTTGCTTGTAGGGTACCACAATATATGTGCTTATAAGCTCTACTGTCAGGTCACTAACAAATTTGAATTCAGCAGAGATGTCATTGTGAAAGAATCAGAAGCATGGGATTGGAACAAGTCTCAATCCAACTCTGGTGTAGTGTTAACACCTGAGTTAACTTCTCAAGATATTTTTGATTCTGAAGGAGATTCTACTTCTAAAGATGATTTAGAGGCTGAAGGTGACTTTGATGCTGAAGACGAGTTTAACTCTAAAGGTGAATATGATTTTGATGATGATCAAGATTCTGGTGGTAATCATGTCTTTGAAGGTGGTCATGTCTCTGAAGGTGGACTAGACTCTGAAGGTAGTCTGGGATCTGATATTGCTCCATCATCCGAAGAAGATTCTAAACAAGTTCAGAGATCACAAAGAATCAGACAAATACCAAGAAGATTTGCATAGTTTGACATGTTACGATATACTGAGATAGACTCTGAAGGGGAAGTCATTCAGTGTGCCATGTTGGTAGACTCTGAACCAGTGAGTATTGAAGAAGCTCTCAAGAAGAAAGTGTGGTTGAAGACCATGAAAGAAGAACTTGAGGCTATAGAAAGAAACAAGACTTGACAGTTGGCTGAGCTTCCAAGGAACAAGAAAGCCATCAGCGTGAAATGGGTTTACAAGGTGAAACTAAAGCCAGATGGATCAATTGGAAAACACAAAACAAGGTTAGTAGCTAGAGGATTTCTACAAAATTTTGGTTTAGACTACTGCGAAGTGTTTGCACCTGTAGCTAGACATGAAACAATCATACCGGTGATTGCTATAACTGCTAAAGAGATTGGCCTATGATGCACTTAGATGTAAAATCTGCATTTCTGAATGGTCCTTTACAAGAGAAAGTTTATGTATCACAACCTCCTGGATTTGTGAAAAAGAATCAGGAAGGGATATGTACAAGTTGCATAAAGCCTTGTATGGACTGAAAAAAGCTCCTAGACTCTGGAATCTTAAAATTGATTCATTTTTCAAGCTTCAAGGATTCAAAAAATGTGAGATGGAGTATGGTGTCTATGTTCAGCATACACCTGATAGCAATATGATTCTGGCGTCTCTATGTTGATGACATATTGCTAACATGAAACTGTTCAGAAGAGATAGCTAAGTTCAAGAAGGTGCTGATGAATGAGTTTGAGATGACTGATCTAGGAAATATGACATATTTTCTAGGAGGTCCTATTTCTTGGTGCTCCAAGAAGCAACCAGTTGTTGCATTGTTAACCTATGAAGCTAAGTACATTGCAAGTGCTTTGACAACTTGTTAAGCTGTGTGGATTCTGAACTTTCTGCAGGATCTGAAGATCAAGGTGAACTAGCTTGTGAAGTGAATGATTGACAACAAGTCAGCTATAAGCCTTGCCAAGAATCTAGTGTTGCATGGAAGGAACAAACACATTGATGCGAAGTTCCACTTTCTAAGAAATCAAGTCTAGCACTCAGAAGCAGCTAGCATATGTACTTACTAAGGCTATCAAGATTTAACACTTTATCCATTTGAGGGATGAAATTGATGTTGATTTTGATTAGCTGAATATGAATTAAGGGATGGTGTAAAATTGTAATTCAAATTTATTTTAATTTGCATTTAGAGTTAATTTGAATTTCTTTTAGGCTTAATAGTATATAAGCTTTAATTGTAACAAAATTTTAGTGTGTACATTGTAATCAATTTTTTGTTAAGAGTTTGTTATAGCTTTTCTCTCTTCTATCTCTTCCATCATCATCATCTTCATCTTCTTCCTCTTGTGCACCAATAGGAATTATACATGCCCACGATGTTATAGACCAAATTAATTTAGTACACACTTAGAATTGTTCTACCCTGGTCATTCAAGTGCATTAAAGGGGTACAAATATGGTCAAGAACTTACTAAAAGATATGACATCGTTAAACCAAACCACCATAAAGAAATGAGTATGAAGACTTTGCAGCCTATGCACTTCTTACTAGTTTTAGAGACTCTTCCACCTTTCGAGAGATTATAGCTAGCCAGGAGAAAGATAACTGGATGAGTGCAATGGTGGGGGAGATGGAGTTATTGGAGTAAAAACAGTCATGTGAGCTTGTTTAGCTTCCTAAGGGTAAAAGGGACACCAATATTAAGTGGGTGTTCAAGAGAAAACCAACAATAACAGAAAAAGAAAGGGAAAAGTTCAAGGTTGGTCTTATAGCAAAGGCGTACTCACAATACAATGGGATTGACTATGATAAGGTCTTCTTTGCGAGCATCAAACATACTTCTATCAGGCTAGTGTTAGCCTTGGTATTCAGTTGGGACATGCATTTAGAGCTAATGGATGTGAAGACATTTCTTCACGGCAATCTAGATGAATAATATTTATTTGGAGCAGCTAGTGGGATTTAGTGGCACTAAACATGGTTGACTATTTTATAAATTGAAGAGGTCTTTGTATGGTTTTAATTTATGTCCTAGGAAATGGTACAAGCATTTTAATTCATACATGCTTCAGATTGGCTACTGAAGGTGTGAGTATCATTGTAGTGTTTAGGTTAGGAACCTTCATGATGGTTCTTTTACTTTCTTATCATTGTGTGTTAATGATACGTTAATCATGGATAATCATTTACATGTCGTAAATGAAATGAAAATCATGTTGAGTAAGGAGTTTGACATGAATGACTTAGGTGCTGCTAAGAAGATTCATGATATAAAAGTTCACATGAATAGGAGTGCTAGAAGCCCAGTTCAAGTAAGGGACCAACTCATTGTGTCGAAAGTCTTCTGACATGGTGGTCAGGCGGCGTGTTCCGTCGAAGTGCCCATGACGAGATAAAGGTATCTGTCAACGGCGGTACAAGCATATGGATGAAAGAGCTTCCACTTGAGGGGGAACATAGTAGATGGACTCACACTTGAGAGGGAGATTGTTGGGAAATAAGTGTGAGTTGTGTGGAGAAACAAGTGTGAGTTCTAAGTACCACATTACTTAGAAAAATGGAGATTAAGCACTTTATAAGTAAGAGAACTCATACACCTATGACCTTAAGATTTTGGGTGAATATGTGATGTCTCTCTCACTTGTTTGGGTGAGTCTTTGATCTTTATGTGAGTGATTGACCCAATGTGTATGCTTCTCCCTCATGATGACCCTATCAAATGTTGCTACTTCAGAGAATGCAATTGATATATGTTAGCCTTGGTATTCAGTTAGGACATGCATTTAGAGCTAATGGATGTGAAGACATTTCTTCACGGTAATCTAGATGAATAATATTTACTTGGAGCCGCTAGTGGGATTTAGTGGCATTGGACATGGTTGACTATTTTATAAATTGAAGAGGTCTTTGTGTGGTTTTAATTTGTGTCCAAGAAAATGGTACAAGCATTTTAATTCATACATGCTTCAGATTGGCTTCTGAAGGTGTGAGTATGATTGTGGTGTTTAGGTTAGGAACCTTCATGATGGTTCTTTTACTTTATTATCATTGTGTGTTAATGATACATTAATCATGGATAATCATTTACATGTCGTAAATGAAATGAAAATCATGTTGAGTAAGTGTTGAGACTAGAATAGCAGCAAGCAAAAATATATAAGTAACCCAGTTTTGTCGTTCTCCACAGGGATCAGTGCCAGGGAAAAAATGCCATTCGACAGTTTCTACATTTCTAAGCTTATGGATCAAAAGTTTTGGTTTAAAACGGAACCAAAAGAAAATGCGGAAAATGTAAAGACAGAAAATATAAAATAAAGACTGAATTATAAACGGAGCCTTGTTGGAATTGGATCTCATCAATTGATAACACACGCATTCTTCTAATCATATTATACATAAATCAATCATTCGCCTAATATCCTCACGTATCACCCACGACAGAGGTTATGTCTAACGCAACATCGAGAGATCGACCGTATTGCCTCATTGGTGGTGTCTCACGCAACAAAAACCAACACAGAGCATTAAGAGCTGATACTCACGCAAGTGTTAAGCCTAAATCTATTTCTAGAGTTCAAGACAAAACAGATAATCATCATAGATCCAGATCTGAAGAGTATATGTCTATAGCGGTTCAAATCAAAGATAAACAGGTAAACAAAGATGACACCCAAATCAGATAAATGACTGCTTCATATAAAATGCCAATGATCAGAATACGTACATACGTTTTACCCTTTTTACATGCATTCAACTAATTTGCCAAATGAATGTGAATATCATTCTTCATTACTATTATCACGCATCCTTGCAATACCGTATCGATCCTACTCATGCTAGCCATGCTACTTAATCAACACAATACAACAAAAGATACAATGAATATCAACTTGCAAAACCATGTCAAAAGTTTGTTCATTGATAGATGAAAGTCTAAGATCAAGGATTTGTAAAGGTTTTGTCAAGACCACAAATAATCAACCAAAGACAACAACAATAGAGATTCCAAACTAATTCACAAACATAGATTAGATGAAATACATAAAGTATCAAGAAATTACATCCTTTCCCAACAAGAAATCAAAGATCCTACCTTTTCTCCCTTGGAAATGAAGAGATATAAGCTCTGATCTTCTAATTACAAGTTTCTCTATCTAAAATTCTAAGTTAATAATCTAAAAAGTGTGAAAATCTTATTTATACAAATCAGGAATTTCCATAGTTCGCACACGAACCATTCATTCGCACAACGAATGGTGAAAAATGGTACTTCAGGTGCCTCTGAATAGTTAAACTGCCCCAAGAATTCTTCAAGAGTTCGCAAAGCGAACACTCGCTTTCCCGTTTGCAAAGCGAACTTTACTGCCATTTGCCCCTGTCCAATTCGCTGGGACCTCGCCAGAGTTCGCAAAGCGAACCTTCGCTGGCAGTCGCCTTCATATTCGCAAGGCGAACTAACTGATGTCTTCTTCTTTTCTTTGACAGCTTGCACCACTTTCTTGTATCGTACTAATTTGATTTTTTCATGCCTTATACTGCACAATAACACACACATTACAAACACCAAAGGTATTTTCTTAAGGTTTAGAAGAAGAACAACAATCATGATTAAAAACCAATGAAAACATGAGAAAAGAGTGGAAAAAGTGCAAAGAAAGATATGTCATTTTTAGGTCAAATCTGCACCTAACAGTAAGAAGTTTGAGATGAATGACTTAGGTGCTGCTAAGAAGATTCATGGTATAAAAGTTCACAGGAATAAGAGTGCTAGAAAATTATGAATGTCTAAGAAAACTATGTTGAAATTGTGCTAGACAAGTTTGACATAGTAATTCAACGAATGTGAGTACTCCATTGTCGAATCACTTTAAGCTCTTATTGGATAAGTTTCAAAATACAAATGCAAAAGCTAAGTATATGTGAAATGTTCCTTATGCCAGTGTTGTTGGTTTTTTAATGAATGTTATGTCTACACTATACCATATTTGGCATAAACTGTAAGTCAAGTATGTAAGTTTACGACCAAACTGGCCAAGCGTCATTGACGAACAATAATGTTGATTTTTAAGGTACTTGATTAGTACAATGGGTTATGGTATCGTGTTTATTGGCGAGAGAATTGGGTGTTAAGCAAGGTGGAATTTAGTTGCATTGTGATAATTAAAGTGTCATTTATTTGGCAAGCAATCAAATGTATCAGGCCATACCCAATCATATATCAGAGAGTAACTTGTATTTGGACAAATATTACTTGAAAATATTGGGAAATAAGTGCGAGTTGTGTGGAGAAACAAGTGTGAGTTCTAAGTACCACATTGCTTAGAAAAGTGAAGGTTAAGCACTTTATAAGTAAGAGAATTCATACACCTATCACCTTAAGGTTTTGGGTGAATATGTGGTGTCTCTGTCACTTGTTTTGGGTGAGTCTTTGAACTTTAGGTGAGTGTATGCTTCTCCCTCACGATGACATATCAGTGGTATTAGAGCCCGGTTCGAGTAAGGGACCAGCTCATTGTGTCGAAAGTCTTAGTGAATGGACTCACACTTGAGGGGGAGATTGTTGGGAAATAAGTGTGAGTTGTGTGGAGAAACAAGTGTGAGTTCTAAGTACCACTTTACTTAGAAAAATGGAGGTTAAGCACTTTGTAAGTAAGAGAACTCATACACCTATCACCTTAAGGTTTTTGGTGAATATGTGATGTCTCTCTCACTTGTTTGGATGAGTCTTTGATCTTTATATGAGTGATTGACCTAATGTGCATGCTTCTCCCTCATGATGACCCATCAAATGTTGCTACTTCAGAGAATGCAATTGATATATGTTAACCAATTCAGACATTAATGACAAGTTCAATCCTTGCTTGAACTTGTTACATGTTTATCAGTTTTAAGCAAGAGTTGTACCTTCCGAGTTTCAAAGATGTGATTGTCAGAAAGGGTCTTCATATGAATTTGATATTCTTCAAGGTGAAGATTTTTGATATATATATTCTCTTAAGTTAATCAAAATCCATTACAAAAACAATTTTGAACAATATCAACTCTTTCTTTGTCATTTTTGCTTCATTAATGAATTCATAAGCAATCAAAATTCCATTAAAAATTTACATTTTCTTTGTGAATGATGATAGTTATGGGTGTAAGAGGAAAAAAAAAACTAATTAAACCGACAATCTAAATTAAATCAAATAAAATAAAACCGATTGTTTTTGATTCAGTTCAAAAACCAAACCAAACAAATTAAAACTGAGGTGGTTTGGTTCGGTTCTCGATTTCAGTTTTTAGGAGCCGTCAAACCGATGACTAGAAATACCTACTTAATCTTTTATTTAGTTCATTATTAAGCCCAAATTTTGTATCGGTGTTTACCCTAAAAAATAGTAAATAACCGCTGGTCTTCAAAATATGGATTACTCGCAGGATCAAACCAGTGAATCCTAGGACATTGTGCCTAACAATCTCCCTATTCTTTATTTCTTTATTTTTGAGAGGTAGGAACTTTGACTTAGTCGAAGGAGAGTGTTGGTTTGATGCTAAGTTAACAATGTTGTCTATTGCAAGAAAGTAACAATAAAGCGAAAAGACTGGAAACTTTAAAGAAAAGTTAGGAACTTAAATTGAAATGAAGAAAGGAGAGAAACAGAAATGAAGCATAAGTCAAATAAATTAAGCCAATATCATTGAAAGTAAAAATAGGGTGTTTCACATATTCTTACATCCACTCAGCAATTCACTCGTTTCGCTTAAACGCTAATACTTTGAGTTTGTAGTGAGATTTTTGTAATACAAATTGAACACCCATAATTCAATAAAATGAACTACTATATATACAATTATGAAAATAACTACACCTAACGTTTCTTCCATTCGACCTCGCCACGTGAAACTTTGCATGTAACTTCTCTTTAGGAATCCTTCTACGCGTCCATTCAGGAAAAAACATTAAGGCAGTTATTGATATTTGGACGTGGTATTGCGGCCTAAATAACTGCCTCGTCGACCACTTTGTTGCTGTCGCACATGCTACATGGTCGATGAAACTCCTTAGTCGAATTCTTCTCGCGAAAACAAAAAATCTTCAAAGTCCACATTCTTGATCGACCCAAAGATCCTACATGGCTGCCCTTGTTTGCTGGGTTTGCTTTTACTGGCTAAAAATCCCAACCAACAGTCAGTCCAACACTTCTCCATCTTTTTTTACACTTTCTTTCTTTGAACAAAATATGTAGGCAAAATTAAACTCCAAACATAAAAAATAGAAACCATAAGCCATAAAAACTTGCTCTCACCAAACTGCAACTCTAGTTGTCCCCCACTGCTTATTCTCTCGCCACCATCATTCTTATAGGTTATGGTTGCCTTATCCGAGTTCAAGTTCTCTTCGTTAGTTTTCATGTTTTTTTACCTTTTGCGTTTCTTCTTCAACAAATTTCCTTCTAGTCTTGTTACAAAATAATTTTGATGTGTGTGTTTGAGGTGTGAAACATGTTAATTTATGTATATTGAAACCTTTTGTTTTTATTGTTGTTTTTTATTTGTTAAATTTTCAAATCTCTTCCCAACCTTCTTATTCCATGTGCCAACTTTTGTATTCGATAGTGAACTTATTTCATGACATATGAAAATTATGTCAATGTTTCGTATGGATTAAGAACAACTTGTAAGTTGTTTGAAAAGTATTGCATGAAATATATTATATGAAATGTATTATTTAAAAAATAATAGCATAAAATACACCGAAAAATATGATAGCAAATAATACACAAATGAATTGTTCAGAAGAAAAAAAGTGTTGTAAATCGATCAACCAAACCAAAACAAACCGAAGCAAACCGATTAGTTTGTTTTGGTTCCATTTTTAAAAAATACTAAAAACCGAACCAAACCAAACCGATGGAAATATCATCGATTCAGACAAGTTTTTGATAAAAAAATCAATCTAAATCAAACCGATTACACCTATAATACTAGTGTATCATAGACCACCTTATGAATAACTTCATTTCATCTATCTTCAAAAGCCTTGGTCAACCCCTTGTACATATAACCCATCAAAGAAATGGACCTAAAATTGATCAATTTTTACGGGCTATAAAGTTTTGAGATCAACACAATGCAAGTGAAATTAGAGTCTTTTACTAATCTTTCATTTGTATGAAAAATTCCTCGAAAAATTTCATAAAATGTTGTTGTCACCCAAAATTCTTTCTAAAACCCAACTTTAAGATCATATGATCCTAAGGTTTTATAACTATTACAATCCCACATAGCTTGTCTGACCTTCTCATCAAAAGATCTAGTTAGCGTCAAAGCATCAACTCCATTAATTGTCAAACTAAATATTTTTCAGTCAATCAAACAATTTTCTTGGATTTGAAAAAAACTTGTCATGAAGAAATTGAGGAAAGTAAAAGTGACATTAGAATTGGAGAAACCTAATAGGCTCACTTACAACTTTCATATCTAAATTTTCTTTTAGCTTAACCAAATTGATATTTAAAGAATAGTAAAATGAAGAAATAAATAAAGAATAGCAAGACACGTTCCCATTTGCTTTCAATAGGGCGATATACAATTGCAATTTCTAGTAGATGGCCACATAACGAATACAAACGAAAAAAATTACTGAAACAATACAACAAGAATGCATTGTGTTATGCATGTGTGATGTTGCCTGAAGTTTCATCCTCATGTTACAAACTCGGAAATAAAATCCCAATTTGGGCATCGTAAGCTATTGAAGCCTCAGACCCAATGATCGACAAGTCAATAATGGAAACCACGCTGGTTATCATACCCCAAGGAAAAGTGAAGGTATTATAACTTACTGACTAATGATCGAGGAAGCATCTCCAGAAACCAGTCTGAAGGCAATAACCTACTGCCACCACGAAAACCATCAACTCGCTCGATTTGCAACCTGAGTTGAGAATATCTCACCAAAAGTTCTTACTTCGATTCTGAAGAGAAGCCACCTGCCACACTCACTTAGTGGAACACTGCTAAAACAGAAGAACACCACCTCATAATCAACCAGCAAAATGAAAATAACATCCAGGCCTCCAGCAAGCTTGCTGACACAACCCTACCCAAGGATTATCCTTGGATTCGTATACCATTGGATAATGCAACAGAGTGAGACATCTGTTTACACCTAAAAATAATGGAGTTGTTACTCGAGAACAACAAACATTCAACTTATGGGTCAAATATGTTGCAATAAAGAAATTCGAGCAAAGCATAAACACCAATCTCTTTAATGATGCTCACTCACACATTTATGTTTGTTCAATCTTTTTTCTATTTCTCACACACACATTGCACAATTTATAATGATTACAATATTAGTGTATTTGTACACTGGTTACTTTCACACCAATTAATCTAACTAACTCTAACTAACTTTAGAGTACTAACAACCTCGATCAACTATATTCTAACTGAATTCTCTAGTTGCTTCACTTTTTCTTATTGGTCAAATAACATCAAGTACAATGAATATAATTTAACACACACTTAATTCATTGTACTTAAGCTCTCTACACCCATCATGTTCCTGAGCCTTTTGAACAAATATACCTGAACTGCCTTAGTCATAATGTCAACGGTATGATCTTCTCTGAACTGCCTTAGTCATAATGTCAACTGTATGATCTTCTCTTCTGCAGTGTTATAGACAAAAACTTCTATAGCTTACTTGCTCCCTAAGATAATGGAAACTCATCTCTATGTGTTTATTCTTCCCATGTGTAATTGGGTTCTTAGCCATGTTGATAGCAGACATGTTATCAATCTTCATAATCGTAGCTCCATGATTCTTGCCTTCAATTTCATTAATTATGTTCACCATCCATACAACTTGACATGCCCGAAGTGAAATTGCAATGTACTCTACTTCACATGATGATCATGCTACTACCAATTCCTTTTTTGAGATCCAAGCAACTGGTGAACCACCTAACATGAACACATAACCACCTTTAGAATTTTTATCCTCAGCATCACCACACCAACAAGTTTGAAATCTTCAATATCTTTCTTGCAGCTTCCCGTGATTAACAAATCATCTACATAGAGACAAAGTATTATCAAATCACTTTTGCTCCTACTAACATACACATCATGCTCAGTTGCACATCACAAATTCTACCTTTCTTAAGAAGTTGTCAATCTTCTTATTCCAAGCCCTCGGAGCTTATTTAAGCCCATATATTGACTTATGTAACTTGTATACCTTGCACTTTTGGCCTTTATCAAAACCAACTGGTTGTTACACATATACCTCTTCATCTAAGAGGCCATTTAGGAATGCACATTTCACATCCATATGGCACATGGACCAGTTGTTCATATTGGCTAAGGCAACAACCAATCTAATTGTTTCAATCATGGAAAGTGGTGCAAAAACCTCATCAAAATCAATGCTTTCTTTTTGAAGAAAGCCTTTTTCCACAAGTCTTGCTTTGTGTCTAGTCACTTCACCCTTAAGATTTAACATCACCTTTTATACCCACTTTAAATCAGTTGATTTCTTTCCTTATAGCAAGTCAACTAGTGACAAATTTTTGTTGACCTCTATGGATTTCAGCTCCTCCAACATATCATTAACACACTTAGGATCCTTCAATGCATCAGTCACTTTTACAGGCTCAATATTTGCATAAAAAACATAGTGTACTAGCTCACCTTCATTATTGACCATATCATATGATATGACCACACAATCTTGTAATTTGGCTGGCATGTTTCTAGTTCTTTGAGGTTTATTGGTGTCTACTAGAATCCTGGTGGTATCTACTTGAGTCTCAAGCTCAATTTCACAACTTGGTTCTTCATACATGATTCACACTGAATCCTTCTTAACATTGTTGTTCCAATATCATTCTTTCAATTCATCTATAACCACATCTCAGCTGATCATTATTTTCCTATTCATTTGATCAAACAACTTATAGCCACTAGTTGAATGATAGCAAATCAAGATCATTTGTCTTGATTTATCATCAAGCTTTATGCTCAATTGGTTAGGCACGTGTCTATGTACAATAGACCCAAATACCTTTAAGTTTCTTAAACTTGGGTTGACACCAAATTAACATTTTTCAAGTGTGATCCCTTCTAGCCTATTGTTTGGGCATCTATTCAAGATATATGCTGCAGTAGACATAACCTCACCCATAGCTTATTAGGTACATGCTTGCCCTTCAACATTTTCCTCACCATGTTCATGGTAGTCCTGTTATTTCTCTCTGCAGTTCCATTTTCTTAAGGTGTGTATGGTGGCACCACCTCATGCAGAATCCCTTATTTTTTTTCACATAATGCATCAAAATCACTTGATACATATTCTCCTCCACCATCAGTCCTCAAAGTCTTGATATTGTGACCACTTTGCCTTTCCACCATGGATTTGAATTTAGTGAACACTTCATTCACATCACTTTTCTTCTTAATCAAATATGTCTATAATTTTCTATTGTTGTCATCTATAAATGTAACAATATACTTGTTACCTCCAATTGAATCAACTTGGATAGGGCCACACACATCTCGGTGAATGACTTCACGAGAAGCTCTAGACTTGCTTGTTGCATCCTTGCTGAAGCTATTCTTATGTTGCTTCTCTTGCAGACATTCTTCACACTTCAATAGTAATTTAAATTTCATGCAAGCTTGAAACCATGTTCTTCCTCTTCAGATTGCTGGTATTCCTAAAGTTGAGATGACCAAGCCCATAGGGCCATAGCCATTCATATCTACTAGCTGCAGTTGCTAGGCATTTGTGTTACAATACATCAAGTTCAATCTTGAAGGTCCTATATTGAGATATAAGTGCCTTCAAGATCAATCTACCACTTAAGTCATGCATTCTCATTATTTTGTATTATATCAACACTTTGTAATTCCTTTCAATCAGCTGGCCAATGCTTATCAGGTTGCTCTTCAAGCCTGGAATGTACAACAAATTTAAGATAAGTGATTAATTGTCATCTTTCCACATGATCAAGACATCACGAATGCCTTTAGCTACCACTTTTTTCTTCATGGATTTGCTAATTTTGATAAACCAATATTTTCTACCAGTCATGTGTGATGAGCATCCTGAGTCCAAATACCATTTATCTCTACACTTCTCTTCCTCCTTTGTTGTCACCATGAGAAACACATCTTCATCATCTTGTTTTGAAAGCTTTGCTTCATCTTTTTGATTGTTCTTGTTTGCAAAACATTCATCAGCAAAATGACTAAATTTTTGACAATTGTAACATTGGATGCTACTCTTGTTAAGCCTCTTTCTTCCTCCTTTTCCTCTGCTGACAAAACCACCTCTATTAAGTCCTTGGTTTGCAACTTACTTCTGATTCGATGAGCTTACTTCTTGTTGGTGACTTCTAGCATTTAAATTGTTGTATCCACTTCTACAGCTTCTTTCATTCCACTTTCTTTTACCTTTTCTATCTCTCCCGGATTGTTCTTGCAATGCTACATCAGTTTTTGTCTTGCTTGCAGATCTCTCCACCATTCTTTGCTCATGTGATTCAAGGGTCCCCTGCAGTTCTTCCTTTATCAATATTGACAGGTCCTTGAATTCTTCCATGGTTACCATTATGTGATCAAATTTTGGAAGCAGGGATCTCATAATTTTTGCAACTATCGACTTGGTTGTGATCAATTCACCACATCTTGATCTGATTTATCAACCTAGTCACCCGTGTGAAGAAATCAATTATGCTATCATTTTCTTCCATGATAAGCAATTCATACAATCTTGTGATTTTGTAACCTCACCCCCTTCACTTTCTCATCATTACCAAATGACTTTTCCAAGATATCCAATGCTTCAGTTGATGATTCAACATCTCTAACTTTTTCAAAATTATTCGGATCAACACATTGATGAATTATAAAGAGGATTTTATAATCCTTTTTCTTTAATTTTATTTGAGCATTCTTCTGATCATCAGCGGCATGATGACTGATTGGCGTCGCTCCATTCTTTATAAGATCTCACACATCTTGATAGCAAAAAACCACCTTCATTTGCTTGCACTAATTGTCGTAATTCTTTCCATCCAATATGGGAAGATTAGTATGGAAATGACCATTTGGATGAGAGGCTATTGGAAAGATCCACCAAGAATCAAAACCAGGACTCTAAATACCAGATATCAGGAAAAAAAAAACTCGGACAAAACATAAACACCGATCTCTTTGGTGATGCTCACTCACCCACTCAAATTTGCTCTAGGTTTGTTCTATTTCACACATACACACACTTTGCACAATTTAGAGAGAAATGAAAATTGGAAGAGGAAGTAGAATAATTGCCCTAACTCAAAATAATTACACTGATAGAATATTTGTTCATTAGTTACTTGCACATCAAATAACCTAACTAACTTTATCTAACTTTGAGATTACTGACAACACAATCAATTTTGTTACATCTGAATTCTCTACCTTGCTTCACCCTTTCTAAGATGATGAAATAGTGTAAGGGTTATTAATTAAACATCCTTTGCAACATGTTTATTTATATGGTCTGATATCATGCTTAACCTTTACCTCTTATATTCGTCATGCTTAACTATTATTTTGCTTTGATAAAGCATGAAGGACATAATTACAAGGTATAATCAGCACTCCATACAAAACAACAAATTGGACAAAACTCTACAACTGCAGGTAAAGTACTAAAAACAAGTTCTAATATATATATACTTTTTAAAATATTTATGAATTAGTTAATAATAAACATTGTTGCTTTAATTTATTTTTGTTTGCTAATTTCAGGTAGTGAAAAGCATGTCAGCTGAATTGCAAAAGGAATTTGCTGATAAAACCCAACAACTAAGGTTACACAATTTTCTAATAAAAAAAAAAAAAACAATTAGAAAATAGTTAAGGTTTTTGCATAAAATTCTGTGTTTCTTTGTTTTCACAAGCGGCTTGAAAGGAGAAGATGTTGAAGGGTTAAACTTAGAGGGGTTGCAGCAATTGGAGAGAACACTCGAAACAGGACTCAAGCGTGTGCTTGAGATGAAGGTATCAAATTTTATATCATGTGCGATAGTCTGTCTTACACGTTCTCAATAACGTGCCCTGACTCTGACTCTATATATAATATATGATTCCTTGTGTGCACTATTGCTTTATATTACTAAAGATACTAATGATAAATTATAACCTTTAAATTCAGGAAAAAAGAATTATGAATGAGATTGGTGCACTTCAGATAAAGGTTTGTTTGAAACTGTTGTTCATCTAATAATATTATGAGATATATGTTTGAATGTTTATTTTTATTAACAAGTGTATAAATTTTACTACTATCTTAAATTTCTTTTGCATTTTGTTTTGATCATGTGCCTAAAAGAGTATCAAGTTAGAAGAGGAGAACAATCTTTTAAAGCAAAAGGTATGAGAATTAAAAATTTCATTGTTTCATTTGAATTTTTCATATGATATTTTCTTTGATTTTGATGTTACCAAGGTTTCTCTCAGATGGGTATGCTTTTTAAGGAAAAAAATCCTCTCTTGAGGGACTTGGATGTTACTACCGTGCAGGATATTGTGTCATGTGAGTCCATGAATAATGTGTGCAGCTGCAATAGTGGACCTTCTCTTGAAGATGATTCCTCTGACACATCTCTTAAGTTAGGGTAAGCAACCTATCACATTCACCTTCCTCCTTAGTCGTGTATGGTCGATGTGTGTAGCACTCACACTTTAAATCGACGTGTGTCTGACACTGACACATGAGTCTAGTATCTGTGTCAGGACTTGTGTCAGTGCTTCAGAGAATTCGTTTGATCTTTACAGGTTGCCATTTCCGTGATGATGGAGCAACGAGGGATGGATTCTAACTTCTTGTAAGTGAATCTTTGTTTTGCGTTTTGAAAATCATGATTATGATCTGATTTTGTGATGGTAACTCGGTTGAAATTGTTTTTTGCATCAGGTGGAAGCAATAACTTAAATATGAAACTGAAATAACGTGCTATATAAGTTAAAATCTAATATGTATAACTTATTGTTGTATGTGTAAAATTTAGAACACGTATCTCTAACTTGATACGCGCTCTAAACAATTTGTTTAGGAAGTTGTTTTTCTGATATCTTAGAATAAGATTAAGCCAAACTTTGTTTATCAAAATCGCATAAAGTTGGTAACGTTAAATGTCAACTTCATGAAATTAACAAAATTTAAATTAAAAATTTTAATAAAAAACTATTTGATATCAATCTTTTGCTGGAGTTTTTACTATAATGCCACACTATTGAAAACATATTCCCTAAATGTCATATTTGTTGAAAGTTAGGTTGGTAATTCAAGTGCTGTAATCGGTTGACACGAGGTTGTAACTAATTACAACAAAGCCATAACCACCTCTGAAGTAGGAGAAAAGTGAAGTTTTCGAAGGCGTAACCGGTTGACTTCAAGCGTTAATTGGTTACCACTGAATATGATTTAATTTCATTGTCAACGGTAACCGGTTAATCAAATGGTGTAATCGGTTACGAGACCGAGTTTTGCACTTTTACTGTAATTTATTTGTTTGTTTTGGATACAACACTACTACAAAATACGTCTTCGGTAACACTAATTTTACTATGGTTATGCATTCCACCGTTGTAAAACCGCAAACTGAATGTGTTTGATATATTTTTTATTTTTTGAAAGCTATTTAATCACGGTTGATATAAAAAACCGTGGTGATAAAGTAATAGTTACAAACTTCGAATCCTAACAACTACATTTTTTTTCCTATTACAAAAAGTATGTGTCACTTAAGTTTAGAAATAACAAAAATTAAACATTATTTAACCTTGATTTTAGTATACAATCGTTATAATAATATCTACATTTCACTGCAGTTGAAATATCAACCGTGATTAAAGTTTTTTTTGATAAATTTAAAACAAAGCATATTCATTATTTCCTTCATAACATGCCCTAAGCGAACTAGCGAAGCAGAGACGACAGTGATAACAATAACGAAATTTTCATCTTCACAATCTTCGTTCATTTGAATCTTCATTCTTGATAATCTTCACTATCTTCATTCTTGGTCTCTTCGAAGTTCGGTATGTTTTGTGCAAACTTCACTCTCTTCCTCACCTTCCTAATTCTTGATAATCTTCACCATCTTCACTCTCTTGTCTGATTTCAAAGCTCATATGTTTTTTCCATATGCTTAAAATTTAGAGTTGTATTATTGTACTGAATATGCTTTATGTTTTGTTGTTGGATTTTGTGGTCTGTTTCTTGCAAATTTCATATGCTTTATTCATATGCTTAAGATTTAAAGTTGTATTATTGTACTGAATATGCTTTAGGTTTAGATTTTGTTGTGCCATTCACAATATTGTTTTGATATAAATTTCAGAATTTATTATGGATCGTAGTTAGATGAAAGCTAATAGATAAGTTTCGGTATATGAGAAAGGAGTTCTTGAATTCCTTGAATACGCTGATCAAAATCTTCCCGACAATAATGGTATCTTTTATTGTCCTTGTGTTAATCGCGGGAATATAAATAAAGGTACGAAGGACGAGATATCCCATCACCTATGTTGTGATGGTATATGTCAAAATTATATAATATGAACGTGGCATGGTGAGGTGGAAAAAATTGAAACCCTGCGTCACAAAGTCACGAAGTTGATGAAGATGAATATATGGATGACTGTCTAGAAGATATGTTCCGTGATATTGGAGAATCTTTTTTTAAGAAAGCCCATATTTATGATATTTTATGTAGTGATAAGGACACCCCTTTATATAAGGGGTACACAAGTTTTACACGTTTGTCTATGATTTTAAAATTGTTTAATTTGAAAGCAAAAAATGGGTGGTCGGATAAAAGTTTCGCGGAATTGTTTCGTTTGCTAAAATAAATGCTACCAGAAGATAACAATTTGCCTGATTGTTGTTTTGATGCCAAGAAGATATTGTGTCCATTGAGTTTGGAGTATATCATAATACATGCATGCCCTAATGACTGCATATTATACAGGAAAAAGTATAAAAATTTTGTTCAATGTCCGAAATATGGGATGCCGCGTTACAAGCTGAAGGACAACAATGGTGATGACAATGACAATGACAATGTTAATAGGAAGATGCCTCTCGCAAAAGTGTTATCGTACTTGCCAATAATTTCAAAATTCAAGAGACTTTTTGCTAATGAGGAAGACACAAAGAATATTAGATGGCACACAGATGAAAGAAAATGTGATGGAAACATACGCCATGTAGCTGATTCTTTGCAATGGAAGAAAATTGATTCATTGTTTCCGGATTTTGGCACCGAGCTAAGAAACCTTAGGCTTGGGCTTGCGACCGATGGAATAAATCTCTTTGGTAATATGAGTACTAACCATTCTTCGTGGCCTGTTCTTCTCACGATTTACAACCTATCTCCTTGGTTGTGCATGAAGCGTAAGTATATGTTGTTAAGTATGATGATTTCTGGACCACGATAACCTGGAAACGACATAAATGTTTATCTAAGTCCATTAATTGAAGATCAATGACTTTTGTGGGAGGAAGGCGTTGAAGTTGGTGATACATATTCTGGTAAAAAGTTTAAGATGCGTGCAATGTTATTTTGCACAATCAACGACTTCCCTGCATATGGTAATTTGGCTGGATATAATGTCAAAGGACACAGAGCGTGTCCTATTTGTGAATCTGATACATATTATCACCAACTTGAGTTTGGAAAAAAGACTGTTTACCTTGGGCATCAAAAATTTCTAAAACCTGGTCATTCTTATCGTAGATTGCAGAAGACTTTTAATAGAGAGCAGAAGTTTGATATTGCTCCTAAACCTTTAACCGGGGATGAAGTTTATCAACGACCGAAACACATTAATGTTGTCCTTGGAAAGAGAGAAAAAGAAAAAGGACAAGTTGTTGAGATAAATATATGGAAAAGAGGTCTGTGTTCTTTGATCTTCCATATTGGTCAAGTCTTGATGTAAGACATTGTCTTGATGTGATGTATATGGAGAAAAATGTGTGTGATAGTTTAATTGGAACACTTCTAAACATTCCATGCAAGACTAAAGATAATAAGCAATCTCGTCTCAATATGGAGGCGATGAGTATAAAAAAACAATTTGCTCCAATAGAAAAAGGGAAAAGAACTTATATGCCTCCGACTTGTTACACTCTATGTAAAAAGGAAAAGAAAAGTTTTTGCGAGTGTTTGCATGGTATCAAAGTTTCTCAAGGTTACTCATCAAACATCAAGAAACTTGTATCAATGAAAGATCTCAAGTTAATTAGTTTGAAATCTCATGATTGTCATGTCTTGATGCAACAACTTCTACTAGTGGCTATTTGTGGCATCCTACCAAAAAATGTGAGAGTAACTATCACCAGATTGTGTTTGTTCTTCAATGCAATATGTAATAAAGTTCTTGATTTCAAAAAACTAGATGAATTAGAAGATGAAGCTGCCATAATCTTGTGTCAATTAGAGATGTATTTTCCTCCATCATTTTTTGACATTATGGTTCACTTACTTGTTCATCTAGTTAGAGAAATCAGAATTTGTGGTCCAGTTTATTTAAGGTGGATGTATCCAATAGAGCGATACATGAAGATCTTTAAATGATATACAAATAATCATCACTGACCAGAAGCTTCGATTGTTGAAAGATACATCACAGAAGAAGCTATTGAGTTTTGTACAAACTATTTGTCTGAAGCAGAGTCTATAGTGATAACGAAAAAAAGTACCGTTTATTTCGACTCGATTCACATGAAATTTAGTGTCGTTTTACTTATTTTTCGCAGTATTATGTTGTATTATGTTTGTGTTTCAGGTATTTGTCGAATAAGAGTGTTCGTGTAAGAAAACTGGGAAAAGAGAAAAGAAATAAAGAAAAAGTGCAGAATTTGCCATTTTCTGGTACATGGCGTTCGTCATGGCCCTAATGGTGTTCGCCATGTACCCAATCATCAGCAAATTAAAGCTAATGGCGTTTGCCATTAGCCTAATGACGGTCGCCATGAGCATAATGGCGGTCGCCATTCAGTTCAGAAACGTGAAAGTAACCGCCCACTACAACACTACTTTGGAGGTTTCTCCCACTTTCTCCATGACTCATACTTGATATTTGGAAGTTAGTAAACGAAATTCCTCCTATAAATAGACCTTGGATTCATAATTTCCAGCATCCAAGTTTTGTACGCGGAAGCGTTGTTCGTAGTTTTAGGCAGAAATCACCATTGTAAAAAGGGGTAGTTTTCTCACATCGAGAAACTACTCCACCATTAGTGTTTAGGCCTATAATCTATGTAACTTGCTTGGATCAATAATCTTGCCTTCAATTTACTTTCAGTTTTTATTTCAGGTTTATTTACTTTTACCGCAATTTATTTTCCTGCTTTTATTTTTTGCAATTTACATTTACGCTTTATCTTTCTGCCATTGTTATCATTTCAAGCTTTTACCCTTTTTCTTCAAGCGCCGCTTTAATTTATTTTAAATCACTTATTATGTCTTTAGTTAATTCAAAAACACAAAATTGTTTAGTTATTTCTGCAATCATGTCTGGCTAAATTGTTTTGAGCCCGGTATGTGAGGACCGTCGTTCCGACGGGACTCGGTAGTAAAATTAGGTGTAGAACTTTGTTAAATTTTTTTTTGGCTTTAGTTTCCAATTTTAAGTCCTAATGTTTTGTCACGAGAGTGAAAATCAAATTAAGGTTCGAGCCGATAACGCGAGAGTGTGAGGATTGAACCGGATAGTGGAAACTGGGCATCGATCCTAAATTAGCGAGAATGATTTAGGTATCGATTAGGATTTAATTAGTTTTCAAAATACTCTTCTTAATTAAAATGGGAAAGCGAGAGTAAAATCTCATGGTTAGGGAGTGTGACTTTAGTCAATAGTGCGAGAGTGTATGATAGAGTCTTTAAACTAGTATTTTCTATGGAACATAATTTAACTATAATTTAATGCCAATAATTTACAGAGTCCCCGAGGAACACAGAATCCATATTCCGGCCTCTGTTTCTTGATATACTTCTTAATCCTTAATTTGGTTTTAATTCTTGTTTTAGCTTCCCCAAATCCATATTTCACTAGCCTTAGCTTTACATCGCAGCAATAGATAACGGTAGGTTAACATTGGTCTCTGTGGGTTCAATAATCTTTAATATTACTTCGATATTTCCGTGCACTTGCGGAGGCATCATATAGGAATTCCAAAGTCTCGTCATGCTGATACTGAAGGTAGAGGTATTCAAGGTTTAAGTGTTAATTCAATGGCTTGTGATGTAGTTATTCAGGCACATTTCTATATATTGAATAATCTTGAAGAAGTTCAACCTTACGTGGCTACTCACAAAAGACTTTTGAAGAAAAGATATCCACGAAGGAGTGACAAGTTGTTGTTGATCGAGCATAATAATAAATTCCTAGATTGGTTTAATAAAAGGATACCAAAAGATCATAATGCATCCGAGACAATTAAATGGTTTTCGTTCATGCCAAAATTTAATGTGATGACTTGGACTACATATGGCATTGGTCATTATACCTTTTATACAAAATCAAAAGATGATCTTAGTACAATGCAAAATAGTGAGGTTATGGTTGAGTCAAAATCCATGTATTTCTCTAGTTCGAAAGATAAGAATCCAATATTAGCATCTAGTGCGTTCTATGGTGTCATTGAGGAGATTTGGGAGATTGATTTTGTTAACTTTAGAGTGCCTTTATTTAAATGCAAGTGGATTCCCAATAATATTAATGGTGTACAAACTGATGACTTAAGATTCACTTGGGTTGACCTTGGCAAGGCAAATTATATGACTGGACCATTCATCATGGCTTCACAAGCAAAACAAGTTTTCTATGTGACCGACCCTTTGGACACATTGGGGAAATGGTCAATCGTTCTCTGAGGAAAAGACATTCCTATTAGTGATGAAAGTTTTGACATTCCTTCTATTCCTTCTTACACGACAAAATGCCTACCACTTATGATGAAGTTGATAGAGATGATGTGCATGCTATTCGTATCGATCATAATTAAGGCATATGGGAAAATTAACAAGTAATTAGTATTTTATTCTTTATTCATAATTTAATTAATGTAAGTCATTATTTCTAAGTATATCTACTAACAAGTATGATTATTTGAAATTGTAGGTGTTTAAAGTCAATACACCAAGAGACAAGACACTAAGAGACAAAGAAACAAAACACCATATGATATAATTATGTGGTGTCATATAAATTTTGTAGGATGTTTTGTGTATTTTTTAATTTGATGTAATACATATACAATATTTGATTCTTAATCTAATGTATGGATTTGATGTAATACAATACAATTCTTCCTTATGATACAATTGTTGTTTTCGTTCTGATATGGTTCAAAACAATACAGGTTAAAAAATGGAAAATTTTCAAAATGCAGAAAATTATTTTAAAAAAAGCATATTATTTAACGACTGTTGTAATATATAATCATGGTTGTATAGTGACTATTGTCCAGAATAATATATTACACCAAAAGATGCGCCGGTGAGAATCAAACCTGAGACCTTCATATATTATAACGGTTAGTTATAGCAACCGTGATCATATATATCGCGCTTTTAGATTTTCTACAACGGTCATAAGACTATGATTGTAAGTAGCGCATATACAACCACACCCTACGTAACAATGGCATGTCACGCGTGATGTTATCCCTTTTCCAACCGTTGTTGTATATGTTTTCTGTAGTAGTGCAAATTATATTGTAACCTTCGTATAAATGTATAAGACACATTCTTATTCAAAGGTAATGCAATAATCACTTTTCACCCTCATCTCTCTCTCTCTCCCCCCTCTCCCTCTCTCCATATTTCAATTCTCTCCATCATTGTTCACAAATCTTGTGGTTCAAAGTTCTAACATTTGGCATTGAGAGCTTGGTTTTGATCCATAAACACCTAGTGTGAAACATGAATTCTGTTTCACTGAAAGAATCTCTACAAACATGCCTATCCTTGATGCGAAGAATTTTGACAAATGGTGCAAAAAAATGAAGGTGTTGTTTGGCTACCAAGATGTTATTGAAGTGATCAAGAACAGGGTTACTCCTCTTGTCCAAGGTGAAACATATACACAACAAGCAACGCATAAGGAAGAGAAGAAGAAAGACTTTAAGACACTATTTTTTATCTATTAATGTTCAGATGGTGACAACATTGAGAAAGTTTGTGATTGCGAATCATCAAATTGATAAGGTGAAGGTGGTGAGGTTACAAAAACACAAGCGTCAACTTGAATTGATTTAAATGAAAGAAAAAGAGACAATAAAAATTTTCACAACAAGAATCACTCGGTTGGTGAATTAAGTAAAGGCATGCGGAGAAACTATCACAAAATCTTGCGTTCTTTAACACCAATATTTGACAATGTAATTGTGGCGATTGAGGAATCGAAGGATCTTATGATAAAGAGCAAAGAGGAGCTACAAAGCTCTCTTGAGGCTCATGAGCAAAGGATGGGGGATAAATAATGATAAGGCAAATGAGGAGATCACTTTGCAAGCTCACTTCAACGAGAAGGACAAGATATCGAAAGAAAAATGGCCCGTGAAGAGCAAAGGGAATTTTTTAGAATTTTGGTGGAAGAGAGTCCAAAAATTCCAAGAGTTCAACTTGTAAAAGGGGTGAGAGTAGCTGCAACAAAAATGGTGGCCAGGGAAACTTTAGAGGTGAAAAAAAAGAGGTTTGACAAGAGCAACGAGCAATGCTTTAAGTGTCAAAGATTTGGTCATTTTGCAAGAGAGTGCAATGTGAACAAGAAGGAACTTCAGGCAGATGAAGCCAAGGTTACAAGACAAGAGTTTGATGAAGATGATACAATATTGGTCATGATCACGGAAGGAGAATGCAATAATAACAAGTTGCGGGACAACAACAACAACAACAATTCAAGGAATTCTGTAAAATTGAGCAGTAACCGGTTACATGATACGGTTAATCAGTTACATGCTGAAGAAAACGCCATGATGAATACGAAAGGAGTTTAATGCAACAAGGAACGGTACTTAGACTCGAGTTTTTTTACTCATATAACAGGGAGGAAGGATCAATCGTGCCATGAAGAACAAAGTGAAGTTCGCAGATGACACCACTCTAGTGGACGATGGGATCAGTGATGTTTTGATCATGAGAAGGGATGGTGGAAATTCCTTTATTAAATATGTTTTGTACATTCCCGAAATTAAATGTAAACTTCTAAGTATTGATCCATTACTTGAGAAGGGTTACAAGATTGACATGGAAAACAAGGGATTGCATGTTATGGGTGCAAAGGGAATTTTTGTCCTTAAAATGCCTATGGATGCCAATAGAAAATTCAAGGTTGAGCTGAAGGCTATGGAGTATATATGTCTTTCTACTGCAGCAAGTAATGAATAATGGATGTGGAACTATCTTCTTGGGCATCTCAACTTTAGAGATCTCAAAGACTTGCAAAAGAACGGAATGGTAACCGGGCTGCCATTAATCAACATACCGGCTGAAATTTGTGAAGAATATGTGAAAGGATAGAAACATAAGGGTAAATTCAGCAAGGATGCAGACCGTAGAACCAAGAATCACCTTGAGGTGGTGTATTAGGATGTGTGTGGACCAATGCAAGTGTTTCCATCGGTGGCAATAGGTATTTTGTCATATTTATCGACAATCATAGTAGAAAGCTATGGACATAAATAATTAAGAGAAAGGATGAGGTATTTGAAGTATTCAAGACGTTCAAGTCCATGGTTGAGAGGCAAAACAGTTACAACCTCAAAGTGCTTAAAACGAATGGTGGAGGCGAATATGTCTAAAAAGACTTTGAGAGGTTTTGTGATCAAGAAGGGATTGTATATGAGGTAGTACCACCCTACACACCGTAACAAAATGGTGTTTTTAAAAGAAAGAATTGATCGATCATGAACATGGTGAGAAGCATGTTAAAGGGGAAGAACTTCCCGAAAGAGTTATGGGGAGAAGTGGTATCCACAACTGCCTATTTGTTGAATAGGTGTCCTACAAAGAAGCTTGAGAATGTAACACTGGAGGACGCATGGTTGGGATTCAAACCGAATCTGAACCATTTGAGAGTCTTTGGTTTTGTTGCATACCGACATGTTCCGGGACAACTTAGAAAGAAGTTGCATGATAAGGGAGAAGGGATGATACTTGTAGGGTATCACTCTACCAGTGGTTACAAATTGTTTGATTCTACAAACAGGAGGATCGTGATCAGTCGGGACGTTATGGTCGATGAATTAAAGCAAGTAGAGCAAGGTGTAACTGGTAACCAGGAATCATTAACCGGTTACATGCAGTCGTTAACCATTTACATACAGTCGTTAACCGATTACCAGAAAGCTGTAGCCGATTACAACTTCAAAATTTCAAGTTCTACAAAAATGGGAAAGGCAGAATAGTCCATCGCTGAATCTCCTAGATAAGGAAAATGTTAAAAAATCAACAAGGCAAAAAGGTTTGCCTCAAAGACTCTAAGATTGTGAGCTGTTCCGAGACAATGAAACCAATGATGATGGTGATTTCATCCATTTTTCACTTATAGCCGAATTCGAACTCATTAATATGGAAGAGACTTTAAGTGATCCAAAGTGGATTTATGTTATGAAGGAGGAGCTGGAATCCATTGAGAAGAACATTACTTGGGAGTTTGTTGATCTACCAGATGGAAAAAAACCAATTGGTGTGAAATGAGTGTTCAAAGTGAAGGAAAACCCCAAGGGTTAAATAATCAAGCATAAGGCTCGATTAGTTGTTAAGGTATTTTTGCAAAGAGAAGGCATAAACTTTGAAGAGGTATTTACACTGGTTGCTAGGATTGATACCATTGGGCTTGTTATTAGTATTGCGAATAACCACAATTGTCCCATCTACCAAATAAACGTCAAATATGCATTTTTTTAATAGAACGCTTAAAGATGAGGTATATGTAGGATAACCACCTAGCTTTGTTGTGAGAAACCAAGAGCTGAAGTTCCAACAATACTATGAGATAAAATGCTCAAAATGTTAGTTTGAAATTTTTTAAATCAAATATTAGAAGACACCCACCAAATGGTGGGGTGGTGTAATTACAATATTAATTTTCATTTTTTTAATAAAATTAAATATAAATAATATTATTAAAATTTATATATCAGTTTAATAGTAAATAATAAATAAATAATTTTTTTGAGTTTATTTAAAAATTAAATTAATAAACTATATTTAACAAATAAAAATTAAGATATTTATACGCATTGGAAAAAATTCACTTTATTAATAACATTTAGTATTTACAATGAGTTATTTAAAATACAAAACTGAAGATATAATAGATGTAGGTGATGGTCGGTTCTACTTTGACTTGATATTAGAACACGAAAACCACTACTATATTGTTATACTATAGGAGGCAGAGAAGGAGACGAAGGAAAAGGTGAAGCGAAGGATGTAAGAACCACTAAGATGTGTTGGTATTGTTGGATTGTTTTGGGATATTAATGGCATACGTGAAATTCTTCATGTTTGAAGCAATAAAAAACATCCACGGACACACTAATCCACACTAGCCAAAGACCCAATAACTTGAGGCCCACTTATCCAACCTTCTCTATTAAGCCCAAGGTATACATACCTTCACAAAGGGTTTTCAAGAATACAATCTTTAATATCCACTCTCACTATGATTATCTTGAACCCTAAACTAACTTGGGAATTGGAGTGCTAACCATGCAGGAAGCCCCCCCTCCTGAACTGTTGTATCAAATATTAGCAACATATATTCAATATCGACACCAATTGGCAACGTCAATTCATGATTAATGTCTCTTGTTCAAGAAGCACCATGATTGTAACCTCTTATCCACGACGTCTTTCCATCAGAATCAATGTTCACCGGTGGTTTTGGTAAACAGTCACTTAATTTTAGGTTAATTACTTGAAGGACTAAACTATTGAATATTAGGGAAAGTTTGTGCTAACTTTTTGAGAAGAGAAAATATGCATTGAATATTGTCGGATTGCTTGCAATGAATGTCGGGTACATTCAGTAAAAATAAATATGTTATAAAAGTAAACTGACTAACTGATTTCAACACAGTCGAAATTACTCTTTTGAATGTTAAAGAAAACAATTACAGAAACAACTTTAAATAGAAAAAGGATTTGTTTAAATAAATATAAAAGTGGTAGGCAAGTACATTTTCTTCTAGAAAATTTGTTTCTCTCTTGTGTGCAGGTACTATGAGTGTATATTGAAGTTTACAACGTTTTTTCCACTCCTGATCCTACCACTAGAACCTCTATTTATAATTCTATGAACTAACGATCTTTTAGAATTCAAATGCTTCTACGCCCGACACATCATCTTTGCATGTGTTACTGACACTCGATTGATTTCCACATGTCCCTTACAATTTGGACAAGACCAAAAAGCAGTTAATTCAGTTTGAAATTTGAATCTGCCTCCAGTCGAACCCCTTAGACCTATCAAACTTGACGAATCACTAAAGTTCTTGAAATTTTACCTAGTCCTCAACCAGAATCTTCGACGTCAAATAAAATTGTTCCTTTGGCAAGTCTTTTTGTCGAAAGGCACCATGACCTTACACTATGTTTGGAGAAATTCCAACTGGCTTCTCCGTCGAATTTCCTCTTTTGAAATTTATTGGCTAACAAATTTCCCCTCAAAAACTCCACTTTTTTATTTTATTTTTAAAGAGACAAGTGGTGTTTTTGAAGTTCCAACATTGTTCGAAGTTGTGCGCTAATGTCACCGTCATCATGGTTATTCCTTATAATATCCTTTCAAGACATGTAGGTTCAGACTAGCCATCATGACTCCAGTTCCCAGGAAAACGTGGGTCATGTTGGAGATCCAACTTCACACTTCATCATGTTTTAGTGGTACACTTATCAAAAAGTTCATTTTTGATTTCTTTTTAAAGAAAAAATAAAATTGAATCGTTCCTTTTTTTGAAACTATAAATAGTTTCTTTCCTTTCTTCTGATATTTTCTTCCAACTTTCTTCATTTTTCACTAAGCTTTCAAACTCTTCTTCCTCGGATACTCAATTTCCTCTCACACAAATGGCTCCTAAATCAACTTCTAAACCAAAGATTCATGTGGATGCATCCATCATCATGCCCACTCTCACTGGGAACTAGCTATATGTTCCTGAGCCTCTTCTTCAGGAGGAAAAAGAACTTATTTGGAAATCACGCACCATTGTAGATATTACGCATGCTTTCTCTAGTCTTTTTCCTAATTTAAACAACACCGTGGCTAGAATTAGTGAATTTTTTCCTTTTTATCACCGGAAAACATCTTAGTGGCCATGACAAAAACTCTTAGATTTTACTTATATGGCCACTCAAGTTTTTCGTTCCGCCCCTTATACAAAATAGTTGAATTACCTCAATTGGTTGAATAAGGTAGAGTTCCAAAAAGGGAAACCTTAGAAGGATTAAGGTCTCTTCGACCTGTTTCAATTATCTTGGGTAGGCCCCATGTACAACCAAAACATGTTGTTAGTTGCACTCCACTTTTGGGAGGGTTCAACAAACACCTTCCAACTACGTTATGGTATGCTCATGCCAACAATTTTTGGCGTAGCTACCATCACTGGTCTTTGACCAACGGGTGAAGTGTTTGAGCCTTTTGTCAACATATATAACATTATTGGGTTTAATTCGAAATGGGCCAGCTTTACCAACTTCATTGCTTATCACTTTGATAAAGCCACCGCTGAAGTCTCCGACGAAGAGCATGTTGCCTTCTTGTCTTTATGGCTATCATATTTTTTTTCGAGTTCGCTGTAAGTGGCAGAATTTTTTATCACTCTCACCAATCAAATTCATGTTGGAAGAAATTCCTACTAGCAAGTCCCTTTTGGCTTCTTCAACTTTGGCTTAATGCAACTTTTGAACAATCTTTGACGACTAACAAAACTGATCACCCTGATGGAGAACTTAAGGATCGACATATTGAAGGGAGTCGACTAACCCTATTTACTCCTGCTGATAAAGGACTTTCGACACTAGAATGCTTCACAGAGTACTATATGATGTTTGTAAAATGATACAAATTTACTGCACCTATGGCCCCTTTCGCGGATAGGCTCCATGGACCTGCACGGTTCAAGAGAGAATTTCCTGCACGTGACCCTTCCCATCAAGTTGAATCCATCAAAGTTTGGAAAAACTTTCTCACGCCAAAGCCTCTTTTGACTAGGATTTCCTCCAACTTAATCTTGTGGCTTGACAGTTTGAACATTGCCAATTCAAACCTAACTCTTATTTCCAAACCAAGAAAGATTTAAGCTTGAGCACTGTTGGAATGACCGAGGAGACGTATCTTGAACTCTTAGCGAAGCAAGCTAAAAATATTTGGAGCCTACTCCCTTCAAGTTCTAGAGTTCTTCCCACTGCACCCAGAAATTCGACACCTGGTGGAAAGATTACCAAGCTGGCAAGTTTGTTGACATGATGTCCAATGTGACTCATCTAACTACAAATTTCCTCCTTTGCACACAAAATTAAAAAAAAGGTACGAGCACGCACATTAAAGAAATTTGTGCTTTCTAATGCTAATTTGGGACTGTGTATAATTCTTGCGATCTTCGTCGAACCATCTCTAAAGCAACAACCACTTTAAAAGAAACACTTATTGAAAAACTACCACAACTAGAGATTCCTTTTGTTGCGGTGATAATCGGATAACAAGCTATTAACTAACTTGAATCGCAAAACTTTTAAATTCACCACCGACTTTGATTTATCCAAAGGAAAGGTTCAAGATCGAGAAAACCTAAAGGGGGATCTAAGGTTCGGGGGTTGGTTATACTAAGGGAAGGTGTTAGTACCCTTAATATCTGTAGTACTCTACAGGAACCTCTTGTTAATGTTTGTGTTATGTTATGTTTGCTTGCTAAGTAAATCTGCTGAAGCTAAGGTAAAGGTAAAGACCTAGGGGTATGTACACTAAGTTTGCTCGCCAAGACGTCGCATCTTGTGCCTACGTATCTGACTAAAGAATCAGAACAACCGTAGATCACCTTACTAAGGGTGGATTGAGGAACCATTGACTATGGCCAAAGTTCCAAGGGGAAATGAGTATGAGCTCATTTATAGTTTAAGGAAACTCTCTAAGTCTACGTTATAGGGGAGAAAGTGAGTACTCAACATGGTGAGTACAACATAGAGTCCTAGAACTCAAATTTAATTCTAAGTTGTAAGGTTCAAGGCTCTTAGGAGGCCAAGAAAGGATAAAGGCTCTTAGGAAGCCCAGGGGAAAGATGGCTCTTAGGAGGCCAAGAGGATAAAGGCTCTAAGGAGGCCTAGGGGAAAAAATGGCTCTTAGGAGGCCAAGAGGATAAAGGCTCTTTGGAGGCCTAGGGGAAAAAATGGCTCTTAGGAGGCCAAGAGGGCGATGAGCTTTCTATGACTTAAAAGTCAATAGAGAGTCTTTCCTTTGGAAGGGTATTGAGGAAGTGTCAAATGAAATAGGCAACCACAATCATAACAAAACCGGGAGGGTCTTCCACGAGATTTCGTCAGGAAACATTTACAAGCCTCATCAAGCAAAAAATGAAAAGTTAGTAGCCGAGGAAATTGAAATTGAAATGAAATAGAACTGAAAATAGTCTAGTCTTAATCATAGTTTATCAATAGGATTGACCACCATGATTCTTGACTTTCATCGACTAAAAAGTGAATGAAACTGAAATAAAAGACAGTGGTCTCATATTTATCAAAGTTTTGTCGTTTTAATGAGATCAACCAAACTATGAAGTTCGTTATATCATCGACCAAAATAAAGAAAATGGAATCGAAATGAAAAATAAAGTTGGTCTCGTCTAAATCAAGATTTTAAATTGATAAAACCGATAATCTTTTAATTAGACTTTCATTGACCAATAAAAAAAAAAAATGTGGCCTCATATTTATCAAGAGTTTTATTGATATGGATAAATCAACAAACTATGACTTTTGTGATATCATTGGACCCTTAAGATTAAAAAGAAAATAAAATGGAGTTGATAAAATAGTAACACGTTTTTTTCTTTAGAAAATAACATAAAATTAAAATTGTTAAAACAAAATAAAATAAATTAAGTAACCAAAACAAAGGGGGTTCAGCGCTGGACTTGGTGTATGTGTGAGTATGGTGAAATCAAATTGGGCCGAGCCCAACCTTCTTTCATTAAAAACAAGAAAGGGGTGATATATGAAAGCTGAGGGTGTAGAAATCAACAGAGAATAGAATCATATGGGCTTTGACGGCCCATCATCTCACGAAATTCAGTTAACCTAAAATAAATAAATAAAAAAGAAAACGGTGTGCTCATGAACATCACCGTGGGCCTCCAAGAAACTTCATCAGCCCAGCAAACTATCACTCATAAAAATGACAAAAGGGACACGAAAGCGCCGCCACTGAGAATTACAAATCAACGGATTAGAAACCATGGACGAGAAAAATAAAACGGAGCTGCCTTCGTTTGTGAATCTCTCAGTTCATTTTCCGTTTGATTTCGGGTTTGTGATTCGTTTACGGTTTACTTCATTCTCACTCGTTCGAGCTTTATTTTCTCGATCCAGGTTTGTACCCATCTCATCCTACTCTCCGCGTTTGGATCTCTCTCATTGTTTCCTTCAGTTCTGTTTGATTTTGGTTTTATGAGTTTGAGGGAGTGCTGGGTTTGATTGAAAGTGGTTTAGATTAGGTTTGTTTTGATGATGAAAGATCTATTATTGTGGATAGAGAGGGTTGAAGGTGGAGCGGAGGTGAGTGATTTTGGGGTGTTTCTGGTTTTGTCTCAACATGAAAGTTATAGGTTGTTGTCGTGTTTTGAAGAAGATGATGGACAAGGGAGGTGACGCGAGTTGCTGTGAAGAGTTGTAGTTTGTTGACCGATGAAGATGAAGGTTTGTTGTTGTGAGCTAAGTGTGTTGTTCGATTAAAAATTGGATAGGGCTAATGAAAGAATGTTGAGCTGTTGGGTAACTGGTGTATGGAAAGGATTCAACAAGGTTTATTTGAGATAGGGAGTTTTTATTGGTGTATGAAAGTGGCTGCTCTAGTTTTTTTTTGTTTTCAACAGAGTATTTTCATTTTTCGTCCCTCTCTCTTGCCCCTTTAATGTTGTCCATCCCTTCTGTTTTTAAACACCTAAAACTTCTCCTATACGCATCATAGTACAATAAAATTGTCTTGTTTCTAATGATGTGTAGCTTTCAATTGCAGGTGGTGCGCAAGGGTCTGTGGAGTCTCTTTGGTGCAACCTGCACTTGTACCATCGGTAGCAGTGGCGTTTGTGCATAGGGCTTATGTTGGTAGCAGGGTGCTGGTTGTTGGGCAGAGTGTAGCAATGGTTGCTTTCAAGTGGTGCAGCGTTTGTTTGGCATTTTGTAGAAGCATCAAGTGTGTGTAGTATTTTGGTAATTGTGTGGTCAAAGCTTGTAGCAGGGATATACAGGGGCTGGTATAGATGATGTGGTACGGTTATGTGGGTTTGTTGCTTGGTGTGGTTCGCAAGCTTTTGGCTTTTTGGAGCATTGCCTTTTTCACTTGCAGGTTTTGTTTTTTGTTTAAGCTGTAGGATGTAGCAGGGTATTTGTCTTGTTGCAAAGTGAGGCTTTGATTGGAGCTGGACGTGGTTTTCTTGGAGAAAGAGTTTTTTCTTCCTTCTATTGAAAGGCTAGGTCATGAAGAAGGACGAGAGGGTATTTCAATTATTCTTTCAACTATTCTATGCCAAGCCACATATCGTCCTCTCACGGGCTAGAGGAATTGAGTTGAAAAGTCAAAGATATATTAAATCAGCGCCTCCCCTTTGCCATCAGCATGTGGTTTTCCTCATTTCCATTTTTTTTTGTAATGTTGTAATTATTGTAAAAAAAAGTGGACTTTATATTGTGATGGACTTGTTGTAACTATATGCACCTCCATTTATATTTGGTCTGTGAAATGGTAAATGGGTACTGAAAATGGAAATGGATTAGAAAATTGTTAAATGGATATGGATAAAAAACTGTGGGTAGATTTAATGGTTTAAAGTGAAAAGGACAAAAAATGAATTCGATATTTGTAGGAATGGATAAGGAGAGAAATGGGTAATTGGATAGAAATTGAATGAAAATGGTTAATGAAAACTGGATTGAAAAAATGGATAAATAACAAAGAGGATAAAAGACGGTTACGGGAATGGATTTGCACTTCCACACTTGAACAAGCACCTAAACCTTGACAATTGTACTTGACTGCCACAAACCCTGAACAACATCACAAACTCAAATTCAATCTGAAACGATCTTGATTGAACAACAACCTGACGTATCCTCATACCAAATTTGAAAACCCTAACCAACCAATCGAAACATGCACACACATTGAACCTGCTAGCCTCAAGATACTCAACTGAACGATAGTCGCTGATCATAACACCAAGGGTGAGAAACCCTAATCCTCCAGAATCCTGATTCAGGATCCCTCCAGTCATACAACTGATGAACCTCAACCGAAAACCTCTGATTCCAAAACTTAGGAGCTTAAATGGTGGATGATTTATTCAAACCCTGATTTACAAGTGAAACAAAATACAGCAAAGGCTGATAAGATGGTTAGTTATGCAAATATGATCGACCTATAGTGATATGTAAAAGATCGATGAATCTAAGGGTAAAATTTGGGGTACAACAGTTGCCCCTATTTAAATATCTTCACCGGATGACATGAGAGATGAAAATCCTCATGAAATCATGGTGAAAAATATTTAAATATAGATAACCGAAAATTTTTCCCTTAGATACACTGATATGCAATGCTATAGACAAAACTAATCTATAATGCTGGCATGCCATGAACTTCTATTATGATGATATGATACCATGATAGTGAAAAAATGCAGACAAAAACGAAAGCAAACAGGGTATAGAGCAAAACCATGAGCAAACACTCACTGGGGAAGGATGAAGGTTAGTATCCATGAGGAAAACTCACTGGGGATACAGGCTAACCGACAACAAAGACTCACTAGGGAGACTCTGAGGAAATATTGGGGATATAAAAGTAAAATTGAGGGAGGAAACCCTACAGGTCCTCACTGGAGGTAGGAGCCATATAAGTATTCTCCACTGGGGAAAGATCCAGGGAGATGGACGACAGGTTCAAAGGTGATCGGACGACACTGGGGAAAAATGAAACACATTCTTACTGGGCATAAAACTAGAAAGAAGACATGATCTTCACTGTGGATCAGTTTGAAATAAAAAGGACAGACATTCGCTAAAAGATTTTATGGGGATTTCTCATACTGAAGAGTTCAAACGGGATCTTCAAGAAAATCCAGAAAAGACAGAGATAAACTCTTGCGCGCCAGATGAAAAGATGATTGGACTTTAGCTAGGAATAAAGTTAATGAACCATTGATGATTGGGCTCGGGTACCAATATGAGTTGGATAAGTATCGAGGTTCACAGTTGACCTAATGTTTTGGTTCACACGTGACCAAATGTGTTTAGGTTCATAGTTGACCAAGGTTCATAGTTGACCTAAAATACTCAATGCCAGCAATTACTGGGCTTATGGTTCATAGGTGACCAGAAAAGTTTAGGTTCATAGTTGACCAAGGTTCATAGTTGACCTGAAATAAACAATGCCAGAAATGACTGGACTTTAGGTTCATAAGTGACCTGAGGTTTTGGTTCATATCTGACCAAGATTCATAGTTGACCTAAAATTAACAATGCCAGAAATTACTGGACTTTAGGCTCATAGGTGACCTGAGGTTTTGGTTCATATCTGACCAAGGTTCATAGTTGACCTGAAATTTTGGTTCATAGGTGACCGGGGGTTTTGGTTCATAGGTGACCAAGGTTCATAGTTGACCTGATATTTTGGTTCATAGGTGACTAAGGTTCATAGTTGACATGATGTTTTTGGTTCATAGGTGACCAAGGTTCATAGTTGACCTGATGTTTTTGGTTCATAGGTGATCGAGGATTTTGGTTCATAGGTGACCAAGGTTCATAGTTAACCTGAGATTTTGGTTCATAGGCGACCAAGGTTTATAGTTGACCTGAGTTTTTGGGTCATAGGTGACCAAGGTTCATAGTTGACCTGATGTTTTGGTTCATAGGTGACCAAGGTTCATAGGTGACCAAGGTTCATATCATCAAAAATGGCTGATGGCAAGGAAACCAAAATAGGGATCACATCATCAAGAAGTTTGATGGCAAGGAAACCAAAATAAAGATCACATCATCAAGAAGTTTGATGGCAAGGAAACCAAAATAGGGATCACATCATCAAGAAGTTTGATGGCAAGGAAACCAAGACAGGGATCACATCATCAAGAAGTTTGACGGCAAGGAATAATAGCATATCTGGAGATTCACATCATAAAAAGATTGATGGCAAGGCCTATATGAAGGTTCACATCATCAAAAGGTTTGATGGCAAGGAATAAGAAATATTTGGAGTTCACATCATCAAAAAGGTTTGACGGCAAGGAACAAGGCATATTTGGAGTTCACATCATCAAAAAGGTTTGACGGCAAGGAACAAGGCATATTTGGAGTTCACATCATAAAAAAGGTTTGACGGCAAGGAACAAGGCATATTCGAAGATACGAAACCTGATCTCCGAACACATTGTCAAAAGGTTAACGGGAATAAATAATCTGGATAAGAGAGTTACATCACCAAAGGATTGATGGAAAGAAAACTGACATCGTCAAAGGATTGACGGAGCAAACAATTGATCTGATGTAGGTTCATAGCTGACCAAAATTCACATCGTCAAAAAGGGTTGACGACAAGGAATAATTGGATTACAGAGTTACATCACCAAAGGATTGATGGAAATAAAACTGACATCGTCAAAGGATTGACGGAGCAAACAGTTGGTCCGATGTAGGTTCATAGCTGACCAAAATTCACATCGTTAAAAAGGGTTGACGACAAGGAATAATTGGATTACAGAGTTACATCACCAAAGGATTGATGGAAATAAAACTGACATCGTCAAAGGATTGACGGAGCAAATAGTTGGTCTGATGTAGGTTCATAGCTAACCAAAATTCACATCGTGAAAAAGGGTTGACGACAAGGAATAATTGGATTACAGAGTTACATCACCAAAGGATTGATGGAAATAAAACTGACATCGTCAAAGGATTTACGAAGCAAACAGTTGGTTCAATAAAGTGTGACATCATCAAAGGGTTGATGGAGAGAAAACTGGCATCGTCAAAGGATTGACGGAGCAAACAGTTGGTTCAATAAAGTGTGACATCATCAAAGGGTTGATGGAGAGAAAACTGACATCGTCAAAGGATTGACGGAAATGTCTGATCGAAGGTAACACCATTGGTAACTGTAGAAGTGTGAATAAAACTAAGGACGGATAAGCTTCTCGTGAGATAGATTGCCACTTATCGTTGTAGAAGTAATGATAGTAAAACAAGCTTCTCAGGGAGATTGCCACTTGTTGTTGGGTATAAATTCTAAAGAGATGTTGATATCACAACACTGTTGGAGAAAGGATTTTGTCTTCAAAGAGGATCTGCAAAAGATACTTCCTGCGAGATACGGTGCAAAATAAATGCACGTTCAAATTAGGTTCAGTAACCTAATCTGCTAGGGACCAGAGTTCAATCTAGGAACAAGCTAGAAATAAACAATCAAACAAGACTCCAACCATTGAGGAATAAGCTCAAATTGGGATTTATCTTATCTAAATGTGGAAAAGATAATAGAACCAACCATCATCCACAAGAATTGAACTCTGTGGGAATTCAGAAAGGATGAGCACCTTATGCCTAGGGCTGACAACTCTATTGGAGAGAATAGACAAACCTAGTCACTTGGGCAGATAAATGCCAAAGTGAGCAAAGACAGGTAAATATCAGGAAAGGGTAGCAGAGATGCTAAGATGTTATGCATATGAATGCTTATATTCCATGCTTATGCTTATGCTTATGCTTATGCTTATGCTTATGCTCATACTGACAAAACAGACAAAAGGAAGCGAGACTGGAGATGAAATAAACATCTCAACAAGGATACCCAGCCAACCTCATCAAATTGGACCATCACTGGGGATGAATACGTAGGATCAACAACTTCACTGGGAAAAAGAGTATTCCACCTGAGGTATAGCATCATTACTTCATTAGGATTGCCATCATGAGCTTGATTTCCTTGTTGTAGGTGGAAATTCGTGGAGAATTGCCAAGATTAACTGATGTAACAGCTTACTGGGGAGCTAGCAAAATATATCACAAAATCTGCATAACTCGTCTGCCCCAGAGTACATGGTCTATCAGAAGAAAAATATCAAGAGGATTTTATAGAGGAAATCGGCATACAAGATGCTTCGATATCTTCAAATCTTAGAGAGATTCATGAATTTTGACATAACTGCCCCAGTTTCACTGCATTTGCACCACATAGTCCTTGAACTTGTTATTCAGAACGGTTGATCTGTGAATGAAATGCCCCAGCCTAACTATTTTTTTAGTGATTTACTGAATCTCAACCTGATTGCTTCTGATTAACTGGTATGTGAGGATAAGTCATCAAAAGGATTTTACAAAAGAATTGCCATACCAGATGCTTCAATATCTTCAAACTTTTGAAAAGATTCACGAGTCTTGACATAACTGTACCAGTTCAACTGTATTTGCAATACAAAGTCCTCAGACTGTGGTAGAAATAACTGGGGAACAAACTTGCCCCTGTTGATGGGTCCTTGGAGTCTACGCTTGTCATAAGATGACCTCAAGAAGGCTTGTCCCAATGTTTTGAACTTTGAAAGATTCTTCCCCTGATTCAATAGTTCTTGAAATGGTTGATTGTCAAATCCTCATACTTGGTTGCCCCCGACTGAGCTTCTTTTATCAAGTCAAATTCCCTAGCTGGCTGTATCTGTTAGGATTCTTTGATATTGAAATGTCTTGTAAACAAGTATTGTTCATTTAGAATTGGCAATTTTAATGCAAAATCCATGCAGTCTTTTGAAAACAAAGTTTATTGATGAAACACACACGGTGGAATGATTAAATAAAAAACAAAGTGGATCTAGTCATTTACGGAATGACAGATGAAGTGATCAACACACGTAATTAGCAAAGATCATTAGGAGTCAGGTTAATCAACCTTGTTGTAGTATGCTTTCAAAACAACCTTACCTCAATTAGGTTTTTTAAGGGTTGTAACGTGGTCTGGTTCACGATTTAAGAAACAAAAGATAAAGGCTCAAAGTTTATTTGTCCCTACCCAATCTTCGTGATGAACTCCAATCCTACACTTAGTTAACTCAAGTTATACATTCAAGTTTCCAAAGGTTAGGAAACAAATTGATGATTGTTGATGATGATTCAGGCACCTTGGTAGTCACTACTCCCTTATAACATTTGGTTATCCTTCGTTGCTGAGGTTTTGAGACCTCTTTTTGTCTTTACTGAGGTTATGAGACCTCTTCTTTTTGTTGAGGTTATGAGACCTCTTCTTTTTGGATGTTGTACAAGCCTTCTTGTGTGAGGCGAAGTTTTGGGCTTCCCATCTTTCATGGCTTTTGCCTTGAAATGGACTCGGCTCATTCTTCGGATAAGGATCTCTTGATGGTCCTTCCTTATTTGTTACTTGGAGGAATAACTTGTACAACATTTACTCATTTGATTTGAGAGGGCTGACTGGTGTCTTTCATGAAGCGCTTGCATTTGAATGCATAAACAAGTTAAACTGAGAACTACCCTGCCCCAAGGTTGAGATTTAAGGGTTTTTTGTGTAAGGAAAGAAAACTCCTACTTCTAGGCTCGAAGGGTTAACGAGGGATTATCTTCCTTATTTCTCCAGTGTTTGGGAATTGAAACAATGCCTTACATCCTCGGCAAGGTTTAATCGAAAGCATACCACATCAATTATGGATAATATTTTCATCATCCTCCCCAATCTTTGCTTAAATAACAGCTTGATGGAGATAAGTGGATGGAAAAGAAAATTATTTTTGTTTGTTTTCATAAAAATGAGTGAACACGAATGGATTGACCCAAAAAGATGCATAAATATTTCATCAATCTTGCCAATTTGAAAAACAAAAGGTTATAAGCAAATACAATTCAAACATGCAAAGAAAAATACAACAAAATGCTGAAACAACCAAAAGATTGTCAGCTTTAGAGACTTAGGCTTTCCTTTCTTGATTTTCCAAACCGAGATGATCATTTTCAGAGTTGACTATCGAGATCAGTCTGAGAATCATCTTCACATCCACTCTCAGCAATTTCTTCCACTTCAGAGTCTGATGAGTCCTCTTGATTAGGTGAAGGATTGTTGATTTGAACGCCCTGAGGCGTGAATGAGAACATATTGGAGTCAAGCAGAGTCTGAACCTTGCTTCTGAGCACCTTGCAGTCTTCAGATGAGTGTCCCTGTGCCCCAACATGGTAGTCACAATGGGCGTCGGCGTCGAAGCCTGGTGGGTATGGAGGGATCACTGGATCTATCTCCTTTGGCACTATCAATCCACCTTCAATTAAATTTGGCAAGAACTGACTGTATGACATTGGTAGCTGAGTGAAATGCCTTTCTGGCTTCCTTGGCCTTTGTCGGGCATGCTGACGCGGCTGACGGCGGTAGGACCGTTGATTGGGAGAAGAATATTGCCTCTGAGGAGAGAATGGTGTCTGACACAGAGACCTAAAAGATTGCTGACTCTGAACACTTGAGTTGTATGAGCGTTGAGGCTGAGGTAACGGAGATTCCCAAGTGGAATTACTTTCATTCTCCCATTCTTCTTGTGAACTGACAACTGACTCACTCTCACTAGCTGGGATGTTCGAGGTACCTTGGATTTTTTCACTCTTGAGACCGCTCTCAATGTGCTCTCCAGCTATCACCAAGTCAGAGAAGTTTGATGTCACAATGCTGAATAGCTTTTCTTGGTACGGGCCTTGCAAGGTATTCACGAACCAGTCAACCAATTCTTTATCCAAAAGTGGTGGTTGGACGCGAGCTGCTATTTCTCTCCACCTCTGAGCATACTTCCTGAAGGATCATTGTCTTCTTGAGATAAGTCTAGCAAATGCAAGCGACTGGGAGTCAAGTCAAGATTGTAATTGTATTGCTTTACAAAGGCATTGGCTAGGTCTGACCGTGATTGGATGTGATTGCTTTCTAGCTGCATGTACCAACTTAGTGATGCCCCACTCAGACTGTCTTGGAAACAGTGGATCATGAGCTTGTCGTTATGGACATGTGAAGTCATTTTTCTGAAAAATATCACCAAATGTTGTTTTGGACAGCTATCCCTCTTGTACTTTCCAAATTTTGGTGTCTTGAACTTTGGAGGTGTCATAAGATCGGGTACCAAACACATGTTCAAAGCATTCAGATCAGCAGTGTCATGACCCTTAATGGCATCAAGCTTATTTTCCAAGGCACGACATTTTTCCATAATCTCAATGTCTCGTAGATCCTTGATTTTCATCACAGGGACTATCTCTTGGGAATCTGGCTCAGAGAATGCGAAGCTACGATATTCCACGACATCAACTAAAGAGGAATGTCCATCTTGGACAATGGCACGTTCTTGTATAATCTGGTTCTCAATAGGAATCTGCACAGGTTGAGCTTGAGCAATATTGTTCACAGAAATCCCCTGAATATCATCATCTCTCTTTGCCAAGGCTATTATAATCTGATCCAATTGGTTTCTCAACAAGTCAAAATCCGCTCTGGTCACAAACTGGTTATGCTCTTTTGAGTTCATGATCCTCCAAAATCTACTTCAAGTCCAATGATGTCTTCGGGAAGTCAACTGGGTTACAGACAAAGGACGGATGAGACTCAAGGCTGAGAAATGAAAATGCCATGACATGTGCATGCAATGCTAATGCGAGCCAAATGGTTTCAAGGAGCTCAAAAGCAAGTTGCAATCTTTTTGAAAAAACTGAAAAGTTTTGTTTTGAAATCTATTAATTTTTTTGCAAAGGAGAGAACATCTGAGTTCCTTCAAACAAAATGGCTATTATGAATGGATGTATGCACAAACACACATATACAGGTATTCACAAATATGCACAAGCAAACAAGAGGGGGCTTAGGTTTGAAGATCACTAGCATGGAGCCATGGTCTACCCATCCCAAAAGGTGTGTACTATGGGTTTTCATCTGCAGAACAGGGTTCTAAAAAGTTCCCAGAGTCGACAATCCATCTTTCGGATATTATCGACTTCCCGAATGACTCGGTAATCAATAATATTCTCAAGAGAATCTTGTCTGAGTGTAGTATCGCGTGACAACCTTTCCAGGAATGGACTCTCTCATGGTCACCGTACTACATCCTAAAAGGCCAAGTGGGGTTTGGAGATAACTATGGTTCCCAGTATCGACGACACCTAGGTCGAGAGTAGCACGTTTTCACGAATAGACTCGTTCAACATGACTGGACTCTCAAAAAGGGCCTAAACTGAGTGATGGTGTCTCAAGTCAACTTTTTCAGGAATCGACTCCCTCAAAGCCTCCTTGAATATACCATCATCCTATCATAAGTGCACTCAAGTCCGGGTTAGGACTTATCTCACCACTCAAAAGTAACACCCTGCACACAGAAGAACCTAAGCAAGTATACAAACATATACAGATATATACAAATATACAAGTAAGACATATAACAAAACAAGCATAAATAAGGTCGGCTTAACCCTCGATGATGTCCCCAGTGAAGTCGCCATTTCTGTTGCGGTGATAATCGGATAACAAGCTATTAATTAACTTGAATCGCAAAACTTTTAAATTCACCACCGACTTTGATATATCCAAAGGAAAGGTTCAAGATCGAGAAAACCTAAAGGGGGAGATCTAAGGTTCGGGGGTTGGTTATACTAAGGGAAGGTGTTAGAACCCTTAATATCTGTAGTACTCTATAGGAACCTCTTGTTAATGTTTGTGTTATGTTATTGTTAGTTTCTTGGATTGGCTGGAATTTTGGTAAAACAAAGGTTGTTCAATGTTTGATGTCAAGGTGGTGATGTCACAACATTGAGTCTTAACACTGGGCTGTGTGAAGAGTTAAGTTGGTTGTCTGATGTCACAAGTGATGTTGTGACATTAGATCTGCTGAATTAATAACATCAGGTTTGTGATGTTGTTAGGGCTTACGTTTTAGCTGGAATTGTGGAGAGTTGTTAGTCTCATTGGTTGCGGATATCTTGGGATAGATATTCTCTGTTGCATAGAGATTTGATGCAGATTTGTAGGAGATTTAAAGGCTGAAGATTTAAGAAGATTTTGGAGAGAAAATCTGTTTTAAAAAGATTCAGTTTTAAAATAACAAATCAGGTCAGATATTGTAGCAGGTACAAGTCCAGTTCAGAGAGCTATATAAAGCACAACAATCCCGAAGGAAAAGAAATGAAGAAAGTGAGCTAAAGACTGAGTGTCGTTTGTGTCTTCGTGTATGTTTTGTAAACCATTCGAGTGTGAATTGGTATTGTTGTTTTGAGTTGTTCTTGATCAAAGCTGTGAAGCAGAATCAAGTAGTGTTATTCAAAGTGTGTGATCTTTGAATTATATCACTGAAGTGTTTTTAGGGATTGAGTAGTGTTCTCATATCTAAGTGGTTTCTTAGGTAGAAAGTCACTAGTAGGAATTAAGATTAGGAGATTGTCAACTGGGTTGTTGAGTCTATAATTTAATTCTACAAGTAGTGAATTTCATCCCTGGCTTGGTAGCCCCCAGACGTAGGTAGTTAGACCGAATTGGGTGAACAATTCTGTGTGTGTTTATTGCTGTTATTGCATTGTCCATTTGCAGAGTGTGTTGTTGTGACATCGCACGTAACATCACACATCTGATACCAGAATTTCAATTGGTATCAGAGCAGGCATCCTGTCTGTCTCTGGGTGAGATCTAGGGAAGTTACTTTCTAGTGTAAAGATGGACAAAGAAGTTGGAGAATTTGTCAACAGACCCCCTATTTTGGATGGCTCAAATTATGATTATTGGAAGCCAAGGATGATTACTTTTTTGAAATCCTTGGACAGCAGGGCATGGAAGGCTATAATCAAAGAATGGAAAGCACCTGTTGTGTTTGAAAAAGATGATGCTGGGAAAGATAAAGAAGGCACTTCAAAGCCAAAGCCTGAAGAAGAATGGACCAAGGAAGAAGACGAGCTTGCCCTTGGTAATTCCAAAGCTCTAAATGCAATTTTCAATGGAGTGGATAAGAATATATTCAGGTTGATTAATACCTGTGAAGTTGCTAAGGAAGCTTGGGATATTTTAAAGGCTACACATGAAGGAACATCTAGAGTTAAGATGCCAAGACTTCAGCTTCTAACATCGAAGTTTGAAAGCTTGTAGATGAAGGAAGATGAGACTATTCATGACTTCCACATGAGTGTTCTTGAGCTGGCCAATGCATCCAATGCTCTTGGAGAAAAGATGTCAGAAGAAAATCTTGTAAGGAAAATCCTTAGGTCCTTTCCTAAGAGTTACAAGATGAAGGTGACTGCAATTGAAGAGGCTCAAGACATCAGCAAGATGAGGGTTGATGAGCTTATTGGATCTCTTTAAACTTTTGACCTTGGTTTGAATGAGGAAGAACCAGAAAAGAAGCCCAAGAGTATAGCCTTGGTCTCCACTCCTGCAGAAGCTAAGAAAGTCAAAGATGATGATTCTTAGGAAGATTTGTCTCAAGCCATTGTTATGTTGGGAAGGCATTTCAATAAGGTGGTCAAGAGGATGAACAATAACTACAAGCCTAATGTCATGAACATCTCTTCTGACATCAGCAAGTCAAACGAGAAGGATGAAGAGAAGACTGCCCAAGATAAAGGAGTTCAGTGCTTTGAATATGAAGGGTATGGACATGCCAAGAAAGAGTGTCCCGCATTCTTGAAGAAGCAGAAGAAGGGCATGACAGTTTCCTGGTCTGACTCTGATAGTGAAAGTGAAAGTGAGTCAGCAAAGCATGTCAGAGCTTTGACAGGAACTGTTGTTTCTGATGATGATTCTAGTGATGGGGAAATAACTTTTGAGGAGCTAGCTCCTACTTATCAAGAGCTTTGTCTGAAGAGTGCTGAAATCTGTCAAGAAAACAAGAGTCAAAAGAAATAGATTGCTCAGCTTGAGACTGCTAAAGCTGATTTGGAAAATGAAGTCTCACTGGTCAAAGCTCATCTTGATCATATGACCAAATCTGTTAGGATGCTAAACTGTGGTACAGACACACTTGATAAGATCCTTCAGTCAGAAAAGGTTGCTGGTGATAAGTCAGGCATAGGATTTGTGGCTGAGAAAAAGGTTTCTGCTGAAGCAAACATTTCAGAAACAAAGAAGGAGGTGTCCCAACCATTGTCGCAACATCAAACAAAGAGACAAGATCCTACACCTGAGAAGTGTGCTCATTCACAGCCTCAGAATGTTGAGAAGAAGAATGGTCCTCATCAGAGGAAGATGCAGCCCCAAGGAGCTAGTCAGTATATGCCTCCCCAATATCACAAGAGCATGCAAGCTGCCAGGTTCAAATAGAACATGTCTCATCAGATGTCTCAACATCAGGGAAACTGGTATGGATATGGATACAACAATGCTGTGCCTCATTACTATAGAAGAAGGAAGCCTCATCACCATAGGAGACATCCTAGGAGACAACATCCTCAGTACAGGAGAAGACAACCGCACCATAGAAGATAGGCCAACTATGGTAGAAGGAGACATCATTATGGGTGGCAGCACCAACAGTACCATCATCAAAGTGGCAGAAGGTTTAACCACTTCAGAGATGACAGAGTCAGATGCTTCTATGGTGGCAGGTTTGGACATATGCAGTCCTCGTGCTTCAAGCTTCATGGTTATCCAAATTCTGCTCCTCAACCCAGACAGAAGGAGGTCAGGCCCAAGGTGGTGAAACAATGGGTTCCTAAAGCTCAGGTCACATGTCTATTGGCTCATACCTCAGATGGACATTTTGCCATGGATGCATGGTACCTTGACAGTGGATGTTCAAAGCACATGACTGGATCCAAGGAGCATTTGGTGGAGTTAAATCCTTGCCATGCAAATAAGGTTGTGTTTGGCAATGGAGAAAAAAGAGTAGTAGAAGGAGTTGGAAGAGTGAAGAATCATGATGGTCTTACTCTTGATAGTGTGATCCTTGTCCAAGGTTTGAATGCTAATCTGATTAGCATAAGTCAGCTATGTGATGAAGGTTACAAAGTTAACTACACCAAAGATGAGTGTGTGGCAGCTGATGAGCGAAATCAGGTTGTTATGAAGGGTGCCAGATCCAAAGATAACTGCTATCAGTGGATACCTCTTGAAGTTAATTCAACTGATGATGTTCAAGTTGATGTTATAACATCAAACTATGACATCAGGTGTGAAAGGATGCTGAAAGGTCAATCAGTTTTAATGAGCTCTGATGTGAATCATTTTGAACTTTTAAAAGGTAATTTAATTTGGAGGGAGAAAATCAGTGATTGGTCATTAAGAGGTACTCAAAATCAGGCTCCTTACCATATTGATTCTATATCAAGATTCATCAAAGCCTTCTCTTCTCAACTGTTCATCTCCCTTAATCTCAACAGAATAGAAAAATCCTCTCTAAACCTAGTCTGTTACAAAGGAAGGATGTCTTCTTCATCCAAGAACTCTGATTCTCAAAGACCTGCGCATCAACGAACCAGGGTTTCATCGGAAAAAGAATATGTTGATGAAGAACACATTCCTATGGCACTCCCAGATTCAGATAACTCTAAACCTTCAACCAAGTTGGATAAAACTGAAACTAGGTCATCATCCTCTCAAGCTGTTGAGGAGAAGTATGATGTGGACATGCATTTGGAGCATATTGCCACCAAAATTCTTGAGAAGGGAATACGTGTGAAAGGGATTTCTGTCTGTTTAAGGCAAATGCCTGCTGAACAGGTGGGCTCTCAAAGTGAGGACACAAATCTTCATAGACTGGCCTTGTCTGTGATTCAAGATGCTGAAGTTGGCAGTAAAGAAGAAGATCTTAAAGATACTGATGTCATCCCTGATGTCAGAACATCTTCCCCTAGGGTTGAAAGTCACAGTTATAAAGGGAAGGATCAGGTTGAGGTTATAGATGTTGAGGACTCATCTGATAGTGATATCATTGGTAATACGATAGTAAGAAGGAGAGAGGATAGGAAAGGGAAAGGTGTGGAGTCACTTCCTAATGAAAATATGGTCAAGGATAAGAAAAGGACTTCAGTTGCAGGCTCTCCCAAGTCATGGAGCAAAATTGCAATTTCTGGCAAAAAGAGGAGAGTCAGGGAAGAATCAGATTCAGAGTGTGATGTTCAAGACATCAACCCTGTGAGGAATAGAGCTGCTGATCAAGTTCCTGATGACATCTCATTTCACTGTGCCAGTAGTGCATTCCTGTGGAATTATGTAAGCCAGAGAAGGATAGCTCTGGAAAGAGAGCTGGTTACATATGATTTAAAGTCTACTGAAATTGTAGATCTAATTAAGTTTGCTGGTCTTATGAGGGCTGTCTCTGGATTGTTAAGATGCTATGATGGATTGGTCAGAGAATTCATAGTAAATATACCTGAGTCCATTAATGACTGCAGAAGCCTGAATTTCAGAAGAGTTACTGTTAGGGGTAAGTGTGTCTGGTTCTCTCCTAAGGTGATTAATGCCTACTTAGGAAGAAGTGAGGAAGATTATGGAGAATTAGAAGTTTCTAATAATGTTATCTGCAAAGAAATCACAGTTGGTCAGGTAGAAGTTTGGCCCTCAAATGGAAAGTTGTCAGCAAGTTTATTAAGTGTGAAATATGTTATTCTTCATAGAATAGGTGCTGTTAACTGGGTTCCTACAAACCACAAGACCTCTGTTTCTGCTGGTTTGGGCAAATTAGTTTATGCCATTAGAACAAATAGACTAATTGATTATGGCTCTTACATTTATAGTCAGACTATCAAGCATGCTGCAACAAGAGCTGTGAAATTGCCTATTGCATTTCCATCCCTCAGTTGTGGGATAATTCTGTCTCAGAATCCTGGGATTCTTCACCAGTATGATAATGGTTGCAGAAGGAAGCCTGACTTGTCTTTTCATCAGAAGTTATTTGAAGGAAAACATGTTGCTGATCATGTCAAGACATCTGCCTCAACATCTACTCATCATACTCATGTCAAGACTGATATGATTTCTGAACTATAGGAAGCCTGTAAAGAATTAGATGAAGTCATCAGAGTAAGCACTGAAAGAAAGGAGAAGTTTAAAAGATTACTTTTGACTTTGAAGATGACAGAAAAAGAAAGTGAGAAAGAAGTTGCTGATAAGAAAGATGAGTCTGATAATGATGATCTCAGCTCAGAAGATTAAAGCTTTTATTGTTTTTCCTTGTTAGTAGTTTTAGTTTATTTATGCTGTTTTTGATTCTGCCTGTTGTGCGTGGGTTGTAACATGAATATTATGCTGTATATGCACCCTTTATGTTTTTGTTCTATGATTTGTTATGTCCGGTTGCTAACTGTGAGGCTAACAATGAGAGCTAGGGTAGTACTAACTGTAGTTAGACTTACTTGATGGGGTTTGTCAAATTGTGGCTATGCTGCTAAGGAATAAAGTCAAGGAATATGTTGCTAAGGAATAAAGTCAAGGAATATGTTGCTGATTGTTGAAAATTGAAGTGCAGAAGTGCAGATATTGAGGGGGAGTAAGTGCTGGTCTGCTGAACAGCTGTTATGCTGGTTCATGTTTAAGGGGGAACACCATTGTTGATTGTTGAAAATTGTAGCTGTTGAAGATGGTGTTGCAGCAGAGTTTTGTGTGAAGTGAAGTCTTTATGATGCTGCTGCTTGGAGTTTCAAGTTTCAAAATTATTCAAGTTTATTCCACTGCTGAAGTCTCTGAAGGTGCAGAGATTGTTTTAGCCAAAATTAGCCAAAGGGGGAGATTGTTAGTTTCTTGGATTGGCTGGAATTTTGGTAAAACAAAGGTTGTTCAATGTTTGATGTCAAGGTGGTGATGTCACAACATTGAGTCTTAACACTGGGTTGTGTGAAGAGTTAAGTTGGTTGTCTGATGTCATAAGCGATGTTGTGACATTAGATCTGCTGAATTAATAACATCAGGTTTGTGATGTTGTTAGGGTTTGCGTTTTAGCTGGAATTGTGGAGAGCTGTTAGTCTCATTGGTTGCGGATATCTTGGGATATATATTCTCTGTTGCATAGAGATTTGATGCAGATTTGTAGGAGATTTAAAGGCTGAAGATTTAATAAGATGTTGGAGGGGAAATCTGTTTTAAAAAGATTCAGTTTTAAAATATCAAATCAGGTCAGATATTGTAGCAGGTCCAAGTCCAATTCAGAGAGCTATATAAAGCACAATAATCCTGAAGGAAAAAAAACGAAGAAAGTGAGCTAAAGACTGAGTGTCGTTTGTGTCTTCATGTATGTTTTGTAAACCATTCGAGTGTGAATTGGTATTGTTGTTTTGAGTTGTTCTTGATCAAAGATGTGAAGCAGAATCAAGTAGTGTTATTCAAAGTGTGTGATCTTTGAATTATATCACTGAAGTGTTTTTAGGGATTGAGTAGTGTTCTCATATCTAAGTGGTTTCTTAGGTAGAAAGTCACTAGTAGGAATTAAGATTAGGAGGTTGTCAACTGGGTTGTTGAGTCTGTAATTTAATTCTACAAGTAGTGAATTTCATCCATGGCTTGGTAGCCCCCAGACGTAGGTAGTTAGACCGAACTGGGTGAACAATTCTGTGTGTGTTTATTGCTGTTATTGCATTGTTCATTTGCAGAGTGTGTTGTTGTGACATCTCACGTAACATCACACATCTGATACCAGAATTTCAGTTATGTTTTCTTGCTAAGTAAATCTGCTAAAGCTAAGGTAAAGGTAAAGACCTAGGGGTATGTACACTAAGTTTGCTCGCCAAGACGTCGCATTTTGTGCCTACGTATCTGACTAAAAAATCAGAGCAACCGTAGTTCACCTCACTAAGGGTGGATTGAGGAACCATTGACTATGGCCAAAGTTCCAAGGGGAAATGAGTATGAGCTCATTTAGAGTTTAAGGAAACTCTTTAAGTCTACGTTATACGGGAGAAAGTGAGTACTCAACATGGTGAGTACCACATAGAGTCCTAGGACTCAAACTTAATTCTAAGTTGTAAGGTTCAAGGCTCTTAGGAGGCCAAGAAAGGATAAAGGCTCTTAGGAAGCCTAGGGGAAACATGGCTCATAGGAGGCCAAGAGGATAAAGGCTCTTAGGAGGCCTAGGGGAAAAAATGGCTCTTAGGAGGCCAAGAGGATTAAGGCTCTTAGGAGGCCTAGGGGAAAAAATGGCTCTTAGGAGGCCAAGAGGGTGATGAACTTTCTATGACTTAAAAGTTAATAGAGAGTCTTTCCTTTGGAAGGGTATTGAGGAAGTGTCAAATGAAACAGGAAACCACAAGCATAAAAAAACCGGGAGGGTCATCCACAAGATTTCGTAAGGAAACATTTACAAGCCTCATCAAGCAAAAAATGAAAAGTTAGTAGCCGAGAAAATTGAAATTGAAATGAAATAGAACTGAAAATAGTCTAGTCTTAATCATAGTTTATCAATAGGATTGACAACCATGATTCTTGACTTTCATCGACTAAAAAGTGAATGAAACTGAAATAAAAGACAGTGGTCTCATATTTATTAAAGTTTTGTCATTTTAATGAGATCAACCAAACTATGAAGTTCGTTATATTATCGACCAAAATAAAGAAAATGGAATCGAAATGAAAAATAAAGTTGGTCTCGTTTAAATCAAGATTTTAAATTGATAAAATCGATAATATTTTAATTAGACTTTCATTGACCAATAAAAAAAAATGTGGCCTCATATTTATCAAGAGTTTTATTGATTTGGATAAATCAACAAACTATGACTTTTGTGATATCATTGGCTCCTTAAGATTAAAAAGAAAATAAAATGGAGTTGATAAAATAGTAACAAGTTTTTTTCTTTAGAAAATAACATAAAATTAAAATAGTTAAAACAAAATAAAATAAATTAAGTAGCCAAAACAAAGGGGGTTCAGCGCTGGACTTGGTGTGTGTGTGTGAGTATGGTGAAATCAACTTGGGCCGAGCCCAACCTTCTTTCATTAAAAACAAGAAAAAGGTGATATATGAAAGCTGAGGGTGTAGAAATCAACAGAGAATAGAATCATATGGGCTTTGACGGCCCATCATCTCACGAAATTCAGTTAACCAGAAAATAAATAAATAAAAAAGGAAACGGTGTGCTCATGAACATCACCGTGGGCCTCAAAGAAACTTCATCAGCCCAGCAAACTATCACTCAGAAAAATGACAAAAGGGACACGAAAGCGCCACCACTGAGAATTACAAATCAACAGATTAGAAGCCATGGACGAGCGAAACAAAACGGAGCTACCTTCGTTTGCGAATCTCTCAGTTCATTTTCTGTTTGATTTTGGGTTTGTGATTCGTTTACGGTTTACTTCATTCTCACTCGTTCGAGCTTCGTTTTCTCGATCCAGGTTTGTACCCATCTCATCCTACTCTCCGCGTTTGGATCTCTCTCATTGTCTCCTTCAGTTCTGTTTGATTTCTGGTTTTATGAGTTTGATGGAGTGCTGGGTTTGATTGAAAGTGGTTTGGATTGGGTTTGTTTTGATGGTGAAAGATCTATTGTTGTGGATAGAGAGGGTTGAAGGTGGAGCGGAGGTGAGTGATTTTGGGGTGTTTTTGGTTTTGTCTCAACATGAAAGTTATAGGTTGTTGTCGTGTTTTGAAGAAGATGATGGACAAGGGAGGTGACGCGAGTTGCTGTGAAGAGTTGTAGTTTGTTGAAAGATGAAGATGAAGGTTTGTTGTTGTGAGCTAAGTGTGTTGTTCGATTGAAAATTGGATAGAGCTGATGAAAGGAGGTTGAGCTGTTGGGTAACTGGTGTATGGAAAGGATACAGTGAGGTTTATTTGTGATAGGGAGTTTGTATTGGTGTGTGAAGGTGGCAGCTCTGGTTTTATTTTTGTTTTCAACAGAGTATTTTCATTTTTCGTCCCTCTCTCTTGCCCCTTTAATGTTGTCACTCCCTTATGTTTTTAAACACCCAGAACTTCTCCTATAAGCATCATAGTACAACAAAATTGTCTTGTTGCTAATGATGCGTGGCTTTCAATTGCAGGTGGTGCACAAGGGTCTGTGGAGTCTCTTTGGTGCAACCTGCACTTGTACCATCGATAGCAGTGGCATTTGTGTAGAGGGCTTATGTTAGTAGCAGGGTGCTGGTTGTTGGACAGAGTGTAGCAATGGTTGCTTTTAAGTGGTGCAGCGTTTGTTTGGCATTTTGTAGAAGCATCAAGTGTGTGTAGCATTTTGGTAATTGTGTGGTCAAAGCTTGTAGCAGGGATATACAGGGGCTGGTATAGATGGTGTGGTACGGTTATGTGGGTTTGTTGCTTGGTGTAGTTTGCAAGCTTTTGGATTTTTTGAGCATTGTCTTTTTCACTTGCAGGTTTTTGTTTTTTGTTTGAGCTGTAGGATGTAGCAGGGTATTTGTCTTGTTGCAAAGTGAGGCTTTGATTGGAGCTGAACGTGGTTTTCTTGGAGAAAGAGTTTTTTCTTCCTTCTATTGAAAGGCGAGGTCATGAAGAAGGACGGGAGGGTATTTCAATTATTCTTTCAACTATTCTATGCCAAGCCACATGTCGTCCTCTCACGGGCTAGAGGAATTGAGTTGAAAAGTCAAAGATAGATTAAATCAGCGCCTCCCCTTTACCATCAGCATGTGGTTTTCCTCATTTCCATTTTTTATTTATTTTTTGTAATGTTGTAATTATTGTAAAACAAAAGTGGACTTTATATTGTGATGGACTTGTTGTAACTATATGCACCTCCATGTATATTTGGTCTGTGAAATGGTAAATGGGTACTGAAAATGGAAATGGATTAGAAAATGGTTAAATGGATATGGATAAAAAACTGTGGGTAGATTTAATGGTTTAAAGTGAAAAGGACAAAAAATGAATTCGATATTTGTAGGAATGGATAAGGAGAGAAATGGGTAATTGGATAGAAATTGAATGAAAATGGTTAATGAAAACTGGATTGAAAAAAATGGATAAATAACAAAGAGGATAAAAGACGGTTACGGGAATGGATATGCACTTCCACACTTGAACAAGCACCTAAACCTTAACAATTGTACTTGACAGCCACAAACCCTGAACAACATCACAAACTCAAATTCAACCTGAAATAATCTTGATTGAACAACAACCTGACGTATCCTCATACCAAAGGTGAAAACCCTAACCAACCAGTCGAAACATGCACACACATTGAAACTGCTAGCCTCAAGAGACTCAACTGAACGATGGTCGCTGATCATAAACACCAAGGGTGAGAAACCCTAATCCTCCAGAATCCTGATTCAGGATCCCTCCAGTTATACCACTGATGAACCTCAACTGAAAACCTCTGATTCCACTGCTTAGGAGCTTAAATGGTGGATGATCTATCCAAACCCTGATTTACAAGTGAAACAAAACACAGCAAAGGCTGATAAGATAGCTAGTTATGCAAATATGATCGACCTATAATGATATGTAAAAGATCGATGAATCTAAGGGTAAAATTTGGGGTACAACACCTTCCTATGTGGTGGATATGTATCTTTTTGCTTTGTTTTTCTACAAGCCAAAATTTCCACCTTTACCTTCACGTGAAATGGCCTTGGAATTTTTGCTTCCTTTTCCAAGATGGTTCGTTTGTGGAAATTCTTTGAACGAATTGAAAAAACTCATTCAAAAAACTTGCATAGAGAGTGGTTCTGACCAAGTTTGGTGTACATAGCTATCAAGGGCACCTTCATGTTGACATCAATCATGTTGAAGTCTTATGCGATATTGCTAATGGTGAGGCATCAAGGTTTGTTGGATTATACTCTCCTTCCCTTTATCTTTTTGCTTAACTATATCATTTTTAGTTGCAGCTCTTCCCATAAAGAAAATCACTAAGAATGCCAATGTCATCGGCTAAGCTGGTTCGATGTCACATGTAATATCAACATTCCTCCTTACCTTTTTGCTTAACTATATATATATATATATATATATATATATATATATATATATATATATATATATATTTCTTTTTTTAACATGGTCAAAAGAATGAGACCACTTCGACTACTATTGCCCCCCAAAGGGAAGGCAAAGCAAAAGGCAGACGCCAAGAAGAAATTGAAATAGAGGTAAGCTTAACATTTTCTCCTCTCCATTGTCGAAGCTTATATATGTTCACTTGACTTACACTTTCCTCTCTCAGGGTTAGAAGTGTGAAACCACTGCAGCCGCTCCTTCTCCATCGAAGAAAACCAAGAAGGAAGTGCTTGTCGAAACGCTGAAGAAACCTCAGGTTCGAGACCTCATCTCTATGTTCTTTCTTTAATTATTGCTTATCCAACATGGACTTGAATTATTTATTTCCTTCTTACAGGAAACCCAAATAATGGAGGAAGATGATGACGTAAAGTCATCACTGAAATCTATCCCACAAGAAACTCCTACACCAAAACCTTCTTCTATTGTCGCCTTTGAATCTCGGCCGACTAAAAAGAAGACAAAAAAAACTCAAGAAGACCTTCCTTCAAGTTTTGACACTATCTTTCAACCAAAAGCTTAAGATAAAGGTTTTGTTCCTATTGGAGGAGGGAGCGTCGAAGTTCAACCCAACATTTTTCCTACACCATCAATCATAAACATTTATCAGGGATCCTGGAATTTCATCTGAATATTTGTTTTCACTATATTTATGACTAGAAGTCCAAAAGATTGATCCTTTGCTTTTATTTTTTTGGTCATAGGTAATTTGCATCACTATCATTCACTACTTTTCTTCTTAAGGGTTAAAGTCCCCAGTTTGACTTTGTGGACTTTTGGTCAATGTTTAATTTGCCTCACCCTTCCTTTCTCTTTTCTAATATTTGAGTTTATGTCAAAGATACAAGTTTTGACTTTTGATTTTGACTTATAATTGAGTTGACCATTTTTTCCTCTTTTCAAATACTTGATTCTTAGAGATTTGTTTCCTTTGACATCTTTTGCTTTTGTTTGCATTTTCATCACAAGAATAGTTGAAAAAAATTCATAAAGCTTTAACTTGAAGCAAATTTTTGTTTTTCAGATTAATTTTATATTTTTACAAGATTAAAAAAATAATAGTTAGATTAATTGGAATTTTGATTCTAGTAATGACAAAGCAAAATTACAAAATTAGAGTACATTCTTAATTGTGTTCATTTTTACAAATAAGCAGAAACTTTTACTAAAAATTGAAAAGAAAGTAAAAGGACAACGATGTTTTCGTTTTGCAACAAAGCCTTCTTGCTTCTTCAGATGCATCATCATATGTCCATCATCACCTTCATTATGCATCACATGAGCACCCTCATTCCATCATCCCTGCAAAAGGATACTATCAATCATTAGAAAATAACCACATAACCATACATACAATACCAAATTCAAGCAGAATAATTGAGTCAACAAAACAAAGCATACATATATACATAATGCCACATCCTCCATACATGAAATTGTTGGGACCACGCCATCATTTAAAGTTCGCACGATTTCAGGGATTTGAGTCATTCTTTTCTAACAGAATTTTGACTCATAATCGCACACACACTCTAAAATTAATATGTGCTAAGTACCCTATATAAGCTAAGAAATTGTTTCATTCCTGGACACACACATTCTATTAAAGCTACTCTACATAAAATTTTCCAAATTGATCGGTTGGCTTTATAGGGTAATTCCAAATATATTGAAAGCTTAGAGCTACACGATTTCTGTTGAGTTGCTCCACACTAATTCCAACCATAATAATCACTCATAGCTCAAACACATACTTCTCAGAGCCTCACATTGAAGCTCTAAGCAAGTGGAGCTATACCTCCCTCTGAGCCTCACCGTACTCAAACAACAACACATACAACAACAAACCATCAAAATTCACATGCAATAACATATACAACAGCACACAAGAGTTCAAACATTAAAAGGAATAAGAAGAGGAGAAGTAGACAAGCAAGAGTAACAAAGTCAGAAGTTCCTTGAGGATTTCTTGTCTCTTTGAAAACATTCAAAGTAGGTAAATTTCTTCTTAATTTTTTAATATATCTTTTTTGTTGTCGTTAATTTGATGACATGAATTGAGAATGGTTGTGTTCCTCTGTTGACTTTGAACTCCTTGTGCATTTCTTGTTCTTTTTCCTTTTCATACTTGGATTGATATTTGAACGTGTTTTCAGGTTTGTTTTTGGTCTAGTTTAGGTTCGTTTGTGAGGATATGTGAGATTAGGGTTTGGTTTTTATTTGCTTCGATCCAGGCAATTGAGAGGGATTTAGGGAATTCTGAGTTTAGGGGTGGCCGCCTACCACCTTTTTCTATTGTGAGGTGGGTTGCTGAAATTTCTTTGAGATGTAGAGAGAATAGGAAGGGAAGCTCAGTGAGAGAAACATAAAGAGAGAGTGTGGAAGTTTCAAATGAGGTTTTCTTGTCTTGTTTTACATTTAAGTTGGAGTCTGTTTTCCATTGGCTGTGAGAAATGGCCTTCCCTTGGCCACTTTTCGTTCATGTAGCCTCTCCTTTTTTTTATCCTCTCCTTTTGACTATTATCCCGTGTAAATTTCCTTTAGAGACTATCCTGCACCACCAACGTGTTAGCCTTGTTATTATGGGTGCTTCAATTCGAAGGTTTGGATTGAGTCAACTTACTGACTCTCCTACTGACCGTTGACCCAGATCATGGGCCTTTCACCTCTGGGTCGGCGCCTATACCTTATTCACCCCCTCTTTTACTGCTGCAAGCGCCTAGGTTGGGCTGTCTCTTTGTTTTAAACCCCATTTTGATTTTTTTCTTTGTTTACTTAGTTTTGTTTTCCTTCATATAATTAGCTTCGTTGATCATAATTAATTACTTCAATTAATTAAAGTCACTTAATTAATTTCATTAATTAATTTTTAATTAACCCTACCAATTTTTTCTTTTATTATGATTTTTCTTTTGAGGTTATGTTTTTTTTTGCTCATACTTATATTTTTCTAACTAATTGTTGTGGTTTGCTTTTTCTATTTCTTTGTTTGCATTACCACAATATTCCCTTTTGATAAAAATATACCCCATTCCCATAGTTTGTAATAACTTTTACCGTTCTCTTCTATTTGTCTACTAACTTAAGAATTAATCAAGACACTACTACAAAACGCGTAAACAACAATGCCCAAGTCACCACGGTTCTTCTAAAAACTGTGGTGATATCTCTAAACTCAGGCGCTAACTTTATATTATATTTTTTAATTAAAAATTTATAGGGTATAATAACGGCTGTAAGTATAATCGATATGATAGAATCAATCTTTCATGGGTTCGAACCTCAGCTGTGGCAAAAAAAAATCTCATTTAAGGTTAAGGCGCTCCTTTCTTTTTTATTTATTTTTAAATAACGGATATCACTACGGTTATTATGAGTAACCGTCATGATAGAGTTTGCTATTATTTTAAAATGTAAAATATAATTACGGTTATAGTTTTAAACCGTAACGAAAAGTGATATTTTTTAATATATAAACGAAACTATCTGTTGCCCAGTTCATAACTGCCGTTTCTCTCTAAAGAAAACCTTAACACAACCTTTTCCTCTCATGAATCTTAACCAATACTATTACAAATGAATGGAGAAAAGAAGCTTAAAGGATATCTAATGGGAGCAACGTCTAGTGTAACGCCCCAATTTGTTTAATTGTATTTATTTATTTCATTTATGTGAATTTTGTGAAATGTGTGAATTTATTATATTTTACCTGCTAATTGAGTTAATTGGTTAATTTCTCTGATAGATAAAATAATTGTATTAAATTATAATTTCTTTTCAACTTTTATTTCCCGAAATATATTTCATCGGTATGTTTATGTTTTATCACATTTTGAGAGCGTTTGGGAGATATTTGAGCTGAGGGGTATTTTGGTCATTTGGGTAGTAGATATTTTATAAATAGAAAGTGGAGAGAAAAAGAGAGGAAAGAAAAATAAAAGAAAGAGAAGAGAAGAGAAAGGAGAAGAAAGAAAGGGAGAAGAGGAAAAAAGAAGGAAAATCAGGAATTCATCCGTTTTAAGCGCGAATAATCGGGTAAGGGTGAGAAGTTTCGATTATATCTTGCTTGTATATGTATATGTGTATGTTTTCTTGGATTGTTTTGGTGATTTCCTTCTAGTTTTCATTCTAGGTTGAAATGAGAAAAATGAATAGAAATCGATGTTTTCACGGACGAAAGTCGGAATAAATCGCGTAGTAGAGTCGTGTGATGTTGGGTCTTGATTTAGCGTGATCGTTTGATTGAATCGAGTTGAATTTGTAACTTTTGAGTTTTTGATATATATCGATGTTTTTTGTGCAAATTGGTGTTGTGATCGAGTAAAAGTGTTTGGATATGTCTGGTAATATTGGTATAGGTTGATATTTAATCGGTGAATGGTTGTTTGTGTGTTTTCGAGTGGTTTTGATCGAGTTTGGAATCGGGTTAAATTGATAAAATTATGTTTCAAAATATTTCAAAAATGGAAAATGTGTTGGATGGTCTTTTAATGGTAAGAATATTGTAGTACGTTGAATTTTGAGACCGAGGCTCTTTACGGAATCGAAATCGGAGGTCCGGAAGGCTTCCGACGGTAAAAAAATGCATTTTTCTGGGTTTTGACACGAGCCGTGTCACACAACACGGGCGGCCGTGTCAGACGTGTCAATCTGCGGCCATTTGGAAGTTTTGGGTGACACGGTCGTGTCACACAACACGGGCGGCCGTGTCAGCCCTGCTGTAGGTTTTCTTTCAAAATTGTTTCGATCGTAACTTTTGATCCGTAAGTCCGTTTTGACCCCCGTTCGAAGCGTTGGAAAGCTTATAAAATATTATTTCTATTTAAAATGGTTTAGAGGGTAAAAGATGATTTAATTAATTCGTGTTTTTGAAAAATAGTCGGGTTGTCGGGTTGTTATCGCGGTAAATGCGTGCGGTCAGTGTTTTACTACGTGTTGTGCTATTGTTATGTAATGTTTAGCTTGTGTGCCGCTATATGATGTGAATATACATGATGTAATGTTGTGATGATGGTTTGTGGCTTTATGGCAAATATGTGTATTGTTTTGGATTAGACCTCGATGCGTGATTAATGATGTTGTTGTGTGGTAAAATACATTGTTGACTGAATATCAATGTATGTTGTTATGATGTGCTGGGGGTAACCTTTATGGTGTGAATCCCTTGTGGAAGTAATTGTGATTGTATGATTGTTGTGGTTTGTGGTTTGTGATGAAATGCATTGTTCGTGTGAAATTCAATGTATGTTGTGTGGTGGCCATTATGGTTTAAAATGCATTGTTTGAATTGTTTTCACTGCATGAATATTGATGATGAGATAATTCATATTGTTGAAATGTGAATGTATGTAATTGATGAGTTGAAATATATGCATGATTATGGTTGCATATATGTGTGAAGATGCATTTGATTGTCATGAGTCATTGTATGCCAAGCATCATGATATGCATTCTTGTGACGTCCTGAGTGACGGATTGGTTCCAGATGGAATCTGCTATAACATCGTGAGCCTTAAAAATAAGAGGTATGAATCGCCTTAAAAATAAGAGGACCGAAAGCGATGGTTATAGACGATCGTGTGCCCATGTGGGGTGTGAGCGATCGGATCGTGAGCCTTAAAAATAAGAGGTATGAATTGCCTTAAAAATAAGAGGACCGAAAGCGATCCATAAACGTCGTGATCCTTATACAAAGAGGACCGAAAGCGACGGGGAACATCGTATGCCCGACGGGGAGTTACAGTGATGTAACGAGCGATGGTTCCAGCAGAGTTCCTGAGTGAACTAGTGATGAGAAATATTGGAAGTCGGTATCGCATGGCATTTGCATAGAGTCGTTGTGTCGGTCTCTGTGCATTTGCATAAATCATGGATGCATTATGTGTGGAAAATCATGATTTGATTGATTATGTGTGAGAATTGTGAATGGATGCATTATGTGTGGAAAATCATGATTTGATTGATTATGTGTGAGAATTGTGAATGGATACATTATGTGTGGAAAATCATGATTTGATTGATGATGTGTGGAAATTGTGCATTGATTTGTCATGTGTTGAGATTGTGATAACATTGGTAATTGAGGTGCATATGTGATAAATGCATTGGTTGTGAATAATATGTATTAGGCGTAGACATATGCTATGTGATGTGTGACGTGTTTCTAAATGCTATGACTTGGTATGCCTTATGTGTAAATATGTGAGTATATTGGATACATGATATAGGCTATATTGTTGGAGTAATAGATATATGTTACGTATACGTGGTATGTTATATGTATTAGTATGTGGTGAGAATAGCTATGCGTGTGAATTGTTATGTATTTACATATTATTATGCAATCTTGGTTTAGTTGTTATTTCTCACCCCTCTGCTGTTTTATAATACTCTATGAGGCATTGCAGATTAGAGTTGCTGGAGGTCTTTTTGGTGGACATTAGTCCTTCGTCCTTTGTCGCCTGTCTGCTCTGATACGTAGCACGGGAGTCGGGCAATGATTATGTTATATATGTATATAATTGTTGAATATATTTTGTATCACTTCTGTATTTATATTTTGATGTTATAAAACCATTTATTTGTAAAACAAGTCAGTTATGGATCTTTCCGCTTTATTCCATAATTGAGATTTCCTTTTTATATGGAGAAAGTTTCTCCGTGAGGGTATTCTATTTTGTGCTATGTATCAAAATTTATGAGCAGGGATTGTGTTTTCTTTCTTTAAGTGTGACATCCCTGTTTCCTGTCGGAAAAATAAATTTTTAATTACTCTGATTTATATTTGTATTACTTATTCGCGAAGGGAATGTGGGGTGTTACAAAAGTGGTATCAGAGCAGGTCGGTCGGTCCGACCAAGTTGTTGAGTCAGTTGGTGTGACAGTTGAATACTGTCGTTGTTGTTTGTCCCCTAGTACGTGATATGTGTGTGAAACACTGTCAGTACTTTCTGGTTTTCTAATCTTTTGTCTTCAGGATTTAGAATGAGATAAGTGGGGGAGAAGCTGGTACTTCTCCATGTTGCTTCAGGTGTGGAGCGCTGGCTCAGTGTGTTGAGAATTGCAAGATTGTAAGTGTTGTTTGGACAGTGTTGTTTCCGATTCTAGAGCGAATGCGGAGGTAAGGTTTATGTCAACTAAGGATTTATGCCTTAGGTAGTTTTGTGCACAAGATGCAAGAAATGCTATTATAGTTTGGCAAAGACGGTTTATGCCCCATCATGATTGTCGGCTGTCTATTGATAAATTGAGGAACTGATCACCCTTAATCTCTTGTTGATAGTAGACGGAATTATGTTGGATGGAATAGACGTGTCTTTCCGGCTTTGATAGTATGTGCAATGAATTGTTTGGAATTAAGGAAATGGTTACGAATTATTTTGTTGAGTCGATGAAGATTTTAATATCGGAAGATGAGACGGATTAGAGGTTTTGGTATGTTGGTCCAGTTGGAATGTCTCTGAGGGAGAATGATTGGGTATTATTAAAGGCTGCTTCTCAGAGAGTGGAGAGTGAACTTAAATTGGGCGAAGGCGAATAGTTGAGGTTTGGACCTGCTAAGTAAGTAGAAGAACTTTTAGGAAGTGAAACTAAGATGTTGGTCATGTTTGTGATGATAGTGTCCTGGAAATGGGCAGGAAAGCCACAGGGATGGGCCGTCAGTTGTGCATGGTTTTCAGATGTGTTTTTGGATGGAACTTGCAGTGGTGTTCTGGATAGCTTAAGTTTTGGATTGTGACGAATCGCGAATAATTTGAAGTTCCTTGATGGTATTACTTTTGTTTTGGGTTGAGATCTCGTGTCAACAGAAACCTTGAGTGAGTTGGAACCCCGTAAGAAGAATTGATATGGAATGTGGTAACCATAGATTGTTAAGCTATTTTGGATAAATTGTTTCGAGCTCCGAATGAATTTTGAAGGTTGTGTATGAAATGTTTGTGGAGTAGACGAATCTTATCTTCCATATTTATTTGGATAAGGTCGTAGTGGTTTTAATTGAGAATATTTGGATCTGTTATGGACTCAGAGGGAGAACAAGTGGAGTGCTTGAGAATCGAATTACAAGTGTGGAAAAGAGACAAAGTGGTATGCTAAGTTATTCAAGTGAGAATTTTGGTTGAACAAGGTTAGTTTTCTTGGATATGTTATTTCAGGTAATGGTATTGTTATGGATCCATCAGAAGTAGATCTAGTTCTACAAGGATAGGCTCCGAAGTTGATTACGGAGAATAGAAACTTTTGGACTTTAGTTGGTTATTACCGGAGGTTATGGGAGGTTTTTCCAAGTTAGCATTTTCATTACTTCGGTTGACTTGCAAAGGGTAAGTTGTTTGCCTTGGATGTTCATTGTGGAGGAAGTTGAAAGGGTTAAAGTAGAAATTGTCTACGACTTCAGTTTTGATTCTGTGTGATCCTAATCAACCGTTGATGAGGTATTGTGATGTGTCTTTGATGAGGTTAGTCAGTGTGTTAATGCAAGAGGGTAAATTCATAGCTTATGCTTTACGATAATTGAGGATTCAGAAAAGGATCTATACTATTCAAGATTTGGAATTGGTTGCGGTTGTATTGTGTTGGAAAATTTGGAGGTATTATCTTTATGGTTCTAAGTTCGAAGTGTTTAGTAATCACAAGAATATTGAGTACATGTTTGGTCGAAAGGAATATAGTATGAGACAGTGAGGATGGTTAGAATTCGTGACGAGTTTTGAATTTGGCTTAGATTACCCTTTGGGAAAAGCGGAGGTTGTGCCTGAAGAGTTAAGTCGATAGTCTTCGCATGGTTATTTTGATGGATAGAGAATTAAAATCATTCGAGAAGTTCAGAGACTTGTGTCTGGTGTGTAAGCTAACACAGTAGAGTGCGAGGTTGGGTATATTAAAAGTGAACAGTGAGTTTTGGCGAATATGAGAAAGAGTTAGACTTTGGACGTGGAATTGGTAATTTTGATGGTTATGAGTAATCAGAGTGCGCAGTGGAAGTGTGATGTGGCACATTTTGTATATGCGTGTGTGACTGGTAAGTGTTCTTAGGTTGAACATTGTGAAAATGTAGGAATGATGAGACCATTGGACGTTTCAAAATGGAAGTGTTAGGTGAAAGGTTTAGATATTATCCATGGGCTCATATGTAGATGGATGTTTTGGTTATATGTTCGATTGGTGAATCGTAGCTGTAGCGAGTGATTTTGGACGAGGTTCTTAAGCGCTGGTCGCTCTCTGCGGTTTGAGCTTAAACTACAGGTCGATTCATTTTTTATCCTATTGTGAGTTGAATAAGGAAGGGAAATAGATGTCTCCAATTAACCCTGCTTGCATACTGAGTTTAAACAGCGGTCTGTTAGGTTACGGATGCTATCAATGTGGGGGGGCCTTTGTACTGGTTATTTATATTTTCGCCAGTACGGTTTTCTTTCTTTCTAGGACTTTCTTGCGGGGAACAAGGATTAGGATGTTAGGACTGATGCTTTGGAATTACTGATTTTTGATTGATGGAGATATGGGATTTAGGTTTTTTGTTGATTATGCTCGCTAAGATCTTTTCTTTCGATCTTATGCCTACGTATTCCCGTTTACCGAAACAGGGAAATCAGAGCGTTCGTAGTTCCTCCTATTCTATGGGAGGAAATGGGTGTTTTGGTGTCTTGTTCAAAGCCCAAGACGTGAAGCGAAAGGTGGTTTGTATCTTGTTCAAAGCCCAAGATGTGAAGCTGAAAGGTCTATTTGTGTCTTGTTCAAAGCCCAAGACGTGAAGCTGAAAGACCTCGACTTTAGAGAGAATTTGTCATCTCTAAAGAGGAGGAAGGAGAATTACTTTAACTGGGATACGCGGATCCGAGCAATGCCATAATTTCCGAAGAAAGGGTTTTAACCTGAAGGAGAAGACTTTAACTCAGTGTAGAGCAATGCCATCTTTCCTTAGGAATTTCTCATGCTAAAAGAGGGACAGTGGCATGGATATAGATGATCTAGAGGCTTGCCGCTTACAGCGATTAGATGAAAGGAAAGGACTTGTTGATGTTTGTGTACTGTGAACGAGGCACAGATTTGATGCTAAAAGGTTGATTGGATCAACCAGTGGTTTTCTTATACAAAAGCCTAAGAGAAGGCTAACTTCCGCTAGGAAAATCATTATACAAAGCCTAAGAGGAGGCTATTTTGTGTCTCGTACAAAGCCCGAGAGAGAGGCTAAAAGTTTTTGACCCGACAATAGAGTCTTTGTGTCTCGTACGAAGCCCGAGATAGAGGCTATTGTTTGTTTGACTCTACGAGGGAGTCTTTGATACTCAACAAGAGAGTGTTTTTGTATCTCGTACGAAGCCCGAGATGGAGGCTAAAGGTTTATTTCAGTTGAGTGACAGATCCAATATACTGATTTTAAAAGAGAAAATCAGTTCTTATATGAGCAACACTGTACTTAGGGATTTGATCTGAGGATTAGGGATATTTCCTTCTCTTTGAGGAAACGGGAAATCCAAAGGGTATTGAGACTGTCCGAGTCTGCGGGTTTCCTTCCTATTTAACGAAGGGGTCACTTGAGAATGTCTTTAAGACTCAAGGAAGTTAGACTGTCCAAGTCTAGAGTTTTTTTTCTTTTGTACTATGCTTTGAGAAACGGTAGTAGACTCTATGAAAGGACTGTTCTATGAGGATGACTAGGTTCTGTTCCTATACCTCTAGGAGGTCGTCGGGACAATTTGTACGAAGCCCAAGAGGAGGCCAGAAACTTTTAAGAAGCCTACGGGTCCTTGTACGAAGCCCAAGAGGAGGCTATCATTCCCGAAGGAAGAGATCATTATACGAAGCCTAAGAGGAGGCTGTGAATACTTCTAAGAAGCCGTAGTGTCCTTGAATAATGCCCAAGAGGAGGCCGATGCTTTTAAGAAGCCCGTGGGTCTATCATCTCCTTTCCATTAGGAGAGATAACTCTTTTAAAGATAAAAACCACTGGTAAACGTGCGAGGTTTACTATCCAGCGATTTTTAGCTTTTAAAGAGGGTTCCTTAGTTAAGGTCCAAGATTATGACCGTAGTGGGTACCCAAACCCCGAGACATTCAAGGCAAGCTATCCACAAGGAATAGATCAAGTCAGGAAAGTTCGAGAATTTGGAAGAAACTCAAAGATGCCATTCACGGAGAATACATTCATCTTGGGGAGTAGAGCTTCTTGACGATTCCTAAGGAGGACAGCCGAAGAGAAGACTGTATCTGGTGCTACTATTGGGGATCTAGGCGTCTATTTCTACGAATAAATGAAACGGCGTCACCTAGTTCTAGACGTAGTTGCCGGGGAAACTCGAAATATCTATACTATTATTACACAGTAGATATGAGTTTATGAAAGGAGACTTACAGTGAGCAGCCCCACAATACAGTTTATAATATGAAAGCAGTAAATGAAAGCGATAACCACTTACTCGGTTGTAGTGCTTCCATGCTATTTGGTTAGTTGTTCAACAAAGAAAGATTGAAAACAACAGTATATTCAAAATCAAAGGAGAAAGTGCTTTGAAAAAGAAAGATTTGGGGCTTACAGCTCAAGGAGAGGCCCAGGGTTTTATCAGTGAGCGCACTGTTTGACTTTGTACAGCGGGACTTATATAAGTGACTGGGGCCCAAAAAGGTTTTCTGTACAAAGGGATGGGTCTTACACTCTCTCAAGAGGCCCAAAAAAGGTTTAAAGAAAAGAGAGGGGCTTATAACACGAGGGTATGCCCAAATGATTTTTCGTTTAAAAATGGCGATCGCGCCGAGGTTTTCTTTTAACGCAGAGGGACTTATACAATAAGTGAGGCCCAAAATGTTTTGGTTAAAAGGGGGATTGGGTCTTACACTCTAATAGAGGCCCAAAAGTTTTGAATGTGTCTTATAGCTCAAGGAGAGGCCCAGATGATTTTTATTTTTAAACGGGCGACGATCGCGCTGTTTACTTGTACAGAGGGACTTATACAATGAGTGAGGCCCAAAAAGTTTTTTGTACAAGGGGGGATGGGTCTTACACTCTCTCAATAGGCCCAAAAAAGGTTTAAAAATGATTTATGAGGGTTGAATTAATCCAAAACCCTAATTTGTTTTCAAAATGTATTTAATTGAATAAAAATTCAATTAAAATGATCAAAAATTGTTTAACACATGGAAAACAAAATTGTGATCTTGGATTAATGCTTCAAAAATTAAGTATTGACCTACAAAATAATTAGAAAGCATTAAAAGTTGCAAAATCAATGTAGAAAAAATATTTAAAATGTCAAAAACAATTAAAATATTAATTCTTTGTAAAAATATCAATTATATGAAATAAATAATATTTTTGGGATTTTTTTGTGAAAATAAAATATTTTAACATTTTTGTGAATTATTAAAAAAAGAATCAACTCAAAATCATTAAAACTCAGAGAGAAATTAATTTTTGAATCAATTAAACAAAATCACAAAATTCAAATATTTGAATTTCTAAAAATGGCGCCAAGAGCAAGCTGAAGAACACGCGCGTGTTCTTGGTTTCTCAGATTTGCATTTTCTATCCAATCTCCATGAATACGTAATCATATCATGCAATCCACATATCATTATGCTCGCCTCAACCTCACGATCATGTCTATGTACTTTAATTTCATTTAAATTAAACATACAACAAGAAATCACGAAGAGACCTCAAGAACCCTAATTTCTGCATGAAGGCTAGGATTTTTGATACACGATTCAAACAATGCAATTAATTGAGGGAAAACATTCCATGCATGATTATGAACATATGGCCAAATTATTGTGCGAGGAAATATGCATAGATTGAGAGATGACCAAGTATGTGCTTACCTCCAAGTCGTGACAGCAAGTTCAAAGTGATTTTTGATTTGGAGGTGTTACAGATGAGTGGTGATGATCTGAACAGCTTCCCTACACCCTATGGATTGTGTTTGGATGGTTGGACTTGATTGAAATTGGCTGGATCATTTTGTGGTACCTCAGTTGCACTTTGGTTAAAACCTTGAGCAACCAGCTGGTGATTTTGTGAAGTTGATGTTTCAGAAGTAATCTAAGTGTTTGATCAGCTCATATGTGATGTATGTGAGGTGTGTGAGTGATTGGTTTGATTGGAATTGCTCTCAAACTCAAAACCCGATAGTGACTTGCCTTAGAAGGCAAAATTGGAGTGAAAGAAGAGATTTTGAGGAAAGCATCTGTTAGATGGCTTTGGTGTACTCAAATTGACCATAATTGAGCTATATTTATAGTAGAGCAAGTTTGTTTTGCAAGGAATAGTGCATGGCAGCTGGTAAGTAGGTTTGGCCAATGTTGGCAAATGAAAATCTAAGTCTCCTCTAGCCATTGACTAGAGGTTTGGGCACAGAGCTTTGGTTCCCTTGGTCTTGGATAAGTCTTGACTGATTTCAGATGAGAATGGCTCAGTCCATGCCACCTTGATGGTTTCATTGAATGCCTCATTCCAAATTTGAAGTCTTGTCCCTATTTTGGCCATTCTAGGTTCAACATGCTATTTCTTGTTCCATGGACTTTGGAGGCTTGGCTCAGTGATTGTCCCCTTTAGATTTAATCCTCTGAGGTGTCCAAGTGGATAGGAGCAATTGAATTTGGCTGATTTTGGAAAATCGACCAAAGTTGCAAATTCTGCCTTGCCTTGACAGATTTCAGCAAGGCAACTTGGCAATGTTGTATCTCATGGTGTAGGTTGAATTTGGCAATGTTCTTGGCCATTTTGGAAAGCTCTTACATGATACAACAACTATTTGAACAAGTTTGGTTTTGATCTCTTTTGATTCCAAGTGAAAAATCCCCCTACATTTGGCAAAAAGTGAGGCAGAATCTGACTTAGTGAAAATTTCACTAAGTGTTGGAAAAAGTGACATTTTCACTTTTCAGCCACTTTGATCACTCCATAACTCAAAATCCTTAATGAATTGGAATGACTTGTAGTTGAAGTTTTTGTAGGTGATAATGAGGGCTACAAATCCATCTTTGGATGAGAAAAAATGGCCTTGTGGTTTAGGAGTTATGGTCCTCCAAAGTTGGTACCTTTGCCACTTTATTTTTAACTTAGAAATTTTTTTAAGTTTTATGGTTACCCCTTTTACAAGTTATCTCACTTTTCTTGATTTTTCTTGATGAATGATGATTCAAATCACACATTAACATCATTTTAGGGCTAAAAATCCATTTTGGTGAAAAATCTCAAAAAGTCAAAGTTGACTTTTGTGCACAGTTGACTTTTTATCAGATGAATTCCAAACTGTGCAATTCTTCAGGAAATCATGTCCTTGACCTAAATCAAACTTGATGGACATGTTCCATGGGTGTCAAAGGGTATATTCAATCATGTATTAGGGTTTGGGAGCATGTCCTGGTCAAAAGTCAAAGTTACAGTTGACTTTTCTCTTAAAACCCTAATTGTGGTGCAGATGAAATTGAGACTTGTTGCTCAAACTTCTTGGATCAATCCATTGTTCCAAATGGATCAATATGGTATATTAGAGACCCTCAAATCATGTCTTGAGGTCTTGGCTCATGGTTTGTCCCAAAAGTCAACTTAGGGGTGAATTAGGTCAAGAAACCCTAATTCCTGATTTTTGATGAATGCATCCCCTGAGGCAAAATTGACTTGATGCATGGGTTCATGAGGTTCCATGAAGTATATTAGGTCATGTTTTGGATCATTGCCTTGTGCCTAGATGAAAATTTTCCATCTGGAGGCCCTGGTCGACCAAAACCCTAATTTGGTGACACTGGCGATCTTGAGGCTTGATCCACCTAGAAGGGAGCATCCTTGTGCTTAATCCTTGAAGTAGGAGTCCTTTTGATCCTTTGTAGTTACTTGGGAGGTTAGACAAGTTGAAGATCATGTCATTTCTTGATTGATCCTTTGTCTGAGAACTATGAGAGGGCTTGAAACCCTAATTTTGATTGTATTGGATGCTCACCCATCTTTGGGGAGACTGATGAAGCATGATGGTTCATCCATATTGTGATGATGATTTTCAAAATGATGGGAAATCTAAGTGGTCAAAATTTGGGGTATTACAGATGCCCCTATTTAATCTTCTTGGACCCGAAGGTGTGAATGACGAAGGGATTCGGGCATTCGGGGTGCAAGAGGATTAAATATCGGAATACCCGAAATTTTGATGATGGTTATGAATGGTAGCTTGTGCATTCATCTTCTTTAGCTAAGCAATGATGCTTAGAAAAGGTAAACTTCCCCTCGATCCTGGTCTCCTACCAAGAACTGGTCTCAGTCTCTTTTGAAATAAACTTCCCCTCGATCCTGGTTTCCTACCAAGGAACTGGTCTCAGTTGTGGAAACATACTTCCCCTCGATCCTGGTTTCCTACCAAGGAACTGGTCTTAGTTTCTGATTTAAACTTCCCCTCGATCCTGGTTTCCTACCAAGGAACTGGTCTTAGTTTCTGATTTAAACTTCCCCTCGATCCTGGTTTCCTACTAAGGAACTGGTCTTAGTTTCTTTTGTCAATAAACTTTACTGACAAGGGACGCTATTCGTAGCGACTTTCCTTCAAACTTCTCGCCAAATTTTCCAGGGGAGATGCCATTTGAGTGGAAAAAGTTTTGATGTCAGACTTGCTGGGGAACCCATTCGTCTGAGTTGTAGAGGTACACAAACTTCTCTGTTTTGGAGACGGCATTTGTCGATTCTACTGGGGAAAACGAGTCTCTTGAGAGACTGTTTTTGTTTGGGGTTACATCATACTTTTCTCGGGATCTTCCCGGAGAAATGCCATATGATGGGATCCAATTTTGAGGTGCCGATGACCTTCTCATCAGTGGTTTTTCGGAGCAAAACTGGCGTGCTGCCGAATCTCTGATTACGAGGCTTTCTTTGTGGATTTTCCTTAATCCGGGAAAGCAAGGATATCATCTTCAATGGCGAAGAGTGATGCTTATTGAAAGTTTTCTCTGGCTTTTCAGAGGTTCAAGTTATCAAAGTGGTCAAGGACCAAGTTCTTTCCAGAATTAACTGGAAGCGAGGTTGTTCAGACACAGTATTTCCTGACGAGGCAAGAACTGACAACTCGATTGAGAGGAATTCTACCACTAGGGGACAGGACCGACTAGAGTGATAGTGATGCAATATGAAATGTGAATGCAAATAAAAAATGCATGATGTATGTATGTATGTGCTGACAAAACAGACGCAACATACAGACTAAGAGATGAACACAATTGGATACTCGGCCATCGCGGGGCGAAGAAGTACCGTTGATTCAAAATAGCAATTCCACCTTGCTTAGGAGAGATAGTCTCGTTGGGAGCTATGTTGATCAGGCTTAGGAGATGAGAACTCGGCCGAGGATGTCAAAGGAAACAAGGTCTCTGACACAGTTGATCCCTTCATTCAGGCGAACTGATTTAGAAGGAGTACTTTGATTCTGCACTTTGAAGTCCGCTTACTTCGGGAGAAGCGATCGATGTTCTTCAGATGTTCAACAGTCAAAAGAAATGCCATCTTTAATTTAAAAGCAGAAAAAGTTTTAACAAGTAAATTTGTTTTATTTCAAGAATCGCTGATTAAGTTTAAACAACGTCGTTCTGTAAAGCTAAAACAAGTAAAGAATTACAAACAAAAGCACAAGGGCTCAAATTTTATTGATAAGATGGAGATCAGCCAAACGCGTGATTCCAAAGAGTATATACAAAGTTAGAAAATGGTAATTTACAGGGAAAAGGGCTACGTTGAAACATAACGACCACTATCCTTCTACCAACTTTGAGTTCGGGACATCCTGAGCTTCCGTCGAAGATGACCTTTGACTGGAGATTTCCTCCGATAGATGATGCTATAACTGCTGCTGAGGGACTTGCCTCTGTTGAACATAGTTACTTGCCATTATCCCTAATTTTTGCCTGGATTTCCCTTTCGGGTTTTCAATCCACCAAGACATTTTTTTTAGGCGAAGTATTTCTTGACTACATCAACATTCGTGGGGTAGGAAAATTCCTCTCCGTCCATGGTGGCAAGTCTCAAGGCGCCGCCTGAGAAAGCTTTCGTGACCACATAGGGGCCATCATAATTTGGGGTCCATTTGCCCCGAGAGTCAGTGAGAAATGATTGTATCTTCTTGAGCACGAGGTCTCCTTTTCTGAAAATACGAGGTCGGACCTTTTTGTCGAACGCCCTTTTCATTCTCTGTTGATATAACTGACTGTGGCATAGTGCCGTGATTCTCTTTTCTTCGATCAGGTTTAGTTCGTCGTGTCGACTTTGACACCATTCAGCTTCGGTGAGCTGAGCTTCCATCAATACCCAGATTGATGGGATCTCTACTTCTATGGGGAGCACTGCTTCCATGCCATATACTAGAGAGAAAGGGGTTGCCCCTGTTGAAGTGCGGATAGATGTTCGATAACCGTGAAGAGCAAAGGGTAGCATTTCGTGCCAATCTTTATAGGTTACAACCATCTTTTGAACGATCTTCTTGATGTTCTTGTTAACCGCCTCTACCGCTCCATTCATCTTGGGTCGGTAGGGAGATGAGTTATGGTGTTCGATCTTGAACTCTGCACACAACTCTTTCATCATCTTATTGTTCAAGTTAGATCCATTATCAGTAATGATCTCGCTCGGAACACCATAACGGCAGATGATATTGTTTTTGATAAATCGGACCACCACTTGTCGGGTTACATTGGCGAATGACGCTGCTTCGACCCACTTGGTGAAATAATCAATGGCTACCAGGATGAACCGATGTCCGTTTAAAGCCTTGGGCTCAATCATACCAATCATGTCGATTCCCCATATGGAAAAAGGCCACGGGGAAGAAAGAACTTTGAGATGTGATGGCGGTACATGAATTTTGTCGGAGTATATCTGACACTTGTGACACCTCCTCATGTACTTGTAGCAGTCGGATTCCATGGTCAACCAATAATACCCGGCCCTGAGAATCTTTCTCGCCATTGTGTGTCCGTTGGCATGAGTGCCAAAGGATCCTTCATGAATTTGTTTCATAAGCATGTCTGCTTCTGGTCTGTCGACGCATCGGAGCAAGACCATGTCAAAATTTCTCTTATAAAGAGTGTCACCGCTCAGGAAGAAGTTTCCAGCCAATCTTCTGAGGGTTTTCCTGCCTTTTCTGAGTGCCCCTGATGGGTACTCTTGTTTCTGAAGGAAGCATTTGATATCGTGATACCAAGGTCTGTCGTCTATGACTGCTTCAATCGCGAAGATGTAAGCGGGCCGTTCAAGGCGCATGATGTCGATCTTAGGTATGTCATTCCATCGACCTACACTAATCATGGAAGAGAGAGTGGCTAATGCATCAGCCATGTGATTCTCATCACGAGGGATGTGATGAAAGTCGTCTCTGTTGAAGAAGGGTAACAACCTTCTTGCATAGTCTTTGTAAGGAATCAATCCTGATTGGTATGTGTTCCAATCTCCTTTTATCTGGTTAATAACCAGGGCTGAATCGCCGTATACGTCCAAGTTTTTGATCCTTAAATCAATTGCTTCTTCGAGACCCATAATACAAGCTTCGTATTCGGCCTCGTTGTTCGTACATTTGAACGTAAGTCTGGCAGTGAAAGGAATGTGGGTACCCTGAGGGGTAACTATGATTGCCCCAATTCTGTTTCCATAATGATTGACTGCTCCGTCAAAGATAAGTCCCCACTGGGAACCTGGTTCTGGCCCTTCACTGGGTAGCGGTTCATCGCAATCTTTCATCTTTAGATACATGACATCTTCGTCTGGGAAGTCAAACCCGATTGATTCTTGATCGTCAATCGGTTGATGAGCCAAATGATCGGCTAAAATACTTCCTTTAACGGCTTTCTGAGCATGGTACTCTATGTCATATTCTGATAGTAACATCTGCCAACGGACAATCCTTCCCGTGAGAGCAGGTTTTTCGAAAACGTACTTGATTGGATCCATTTCGGAGACCAACCAAGTAGTATGATGAATCATGTACTGGCGAAGACGTTTGGCTGTCCAAGCCAAAGCGCAACAAGTTTTCTCAAGCATTGCATACCGAGTCTCGCAGTCGGTGAATTTCTTGCTTAGATAGTAAATGGCAGACTCTTTCCGTTTAGTTTCATCTTGTTGGCCAAGTACACATCCCATTGAGTCCTCTAGGACTGTGAGGTAAATGATCAGTGGTCTTCCTTCCACTGGAGGTGATAGAATCGGAGGATTCAACAGATATTCCTTGATACTGTCGAAGGCGGTTTGACAATCTTCTGACCAAATGCAATCCTGGTTCTTTTTGAGTAATTTGAAAATCGGCGCACATGTCGCAGTCATAAGGAATATGAATCTGGAGATGTAGTTCAAACGTCCCAGGAATCCTCTGACTTGTTTTTCAGTTTTCGGAGAAGGCATTTCTTGAATGGCCTTGACCTTGTCAGGATCAACTTCAATTCCTTTCTGGCTGACGATGAACCCTAGTAATTTCCCCGAACGGACACCGAAGGTGCACTTGTTAGGATTCAAGCGGAGCTTGAATTTTCTTAGACGTTCGAACAATTTTGATAGGTGTTCAACGTGCTCATCCTCTGTTCTTGATTTTGCAATCAAATCATCGACATATACCTCGATTTCTTTGTGTATCATGTCATGAAACAGAGTAGTCATGGCCCTTTGATAGGTTGCCCCGACATTCTTCAAACCGAACAACATTACCTTGTAACAAAAGGTACCCCATGGGGTAATGAACGAAGTTTTCTCCATGTCTTTCGGCGCCATTTTGATCTGATTATAGCCCGAGAATCCATCCATGAAGGAGAATACTTTGAACTTTGCTGTGCTGTCAACCAGCATGTCAATGTGTGGTAAAGGAAAGTCGTCCTTTGGACTTGCCTTTTTTAGATCTCTGTAATCAACACACATTCTGACCTTTCCGTCCTTTTTGGGAATGGGTACGATGTTAGCTAACCATTGAGGATATTCATATGTAGTAAGGAAACCCGCGTCGATCTGTTTCTGTACCTCCTCTTTGATCTTGATGGCCATGTTCGGGTGAGTCCGTCTCAACCTTTGCTTTACTGGCGGACATTCCGATCTTAGTGGTAAGTGATATTCCACGATGCTAGTATCCAACCCTGGCATATCCTGATAGGACCAAGCGAATACATCGGGGAATTCTTTGAGAAGCTTTATCAAACTTTCTTTGACAGTTGGACTGAGCAGTGCTCCGATCCTGATTTCTTTTCTCTCTTTTTCTGAACCCAAGTTTACCGTTTCCAACGGCTCTTTGTGAGGTTCAACGGACCTTTCCTCTTGTCTGAGTAGTCGGGAGATCTCTTCTGGAATTTCGTCGTCATTTTCTTCTTCAGCCTCGAATACCGGGAACTCAAAGTTGGGAGAAGGCATCGGATCGTATGTTTCAACGGGGTATAAAACAAGCAATCTGCATGACGTGATGATTCGTGTTTAGAAGAGATAGAGAAAATGTAAGTGTGTGTAGTGTATTTATTTTACTGCTTGTTTTTATTTTTGAATTGTTTTTTTTTTTAGGATTACCATTTTCTGAAAAAGCAAAAAGAGAAAACAGCAATTAATGCGGAAATTACAGAACGACGTTATTTTATTAATGAACAAGTCGAATCTTGAAACTACAGCCCTATAAAACAAAACTCACTCGCTCTGGGCAAAGCGAAGAGGGAAATTTACAAAAAGCGAGCCCTATTAAAACATCCGTTTCACCTGGGCAGGGTGAAAGGTTAAAGATGGCAATTACTTTGACCGGTGAACGACCTTCGGAACCTCGACGGCAACCCATTGGCGGCGAACTCCTCGGTGAATCACAAAGTCTGGCACCTTCCTTGATTTGTCTTCAGAAATGACCCTGATTTCTCGTGGAGCAGGATCATTGGAATCTGTCTCCCAAGCAGAATTGTCGTAGGAGAATTCCTCTGTTGCATTTTGCATAGCATTGGTGCTCTCAGCTGTATCTCCCCATCCAGTTGACTGGATATCTTCGAGCCTGATACGAGAGCTTTCGGGAGCAGTGTACTTGACCATAAAGTCGTATTTTCCACTTGGTTATCCCAAAGTGTCCCAAACTTCTTTGGAACTGGAGAAGTCATCCCTCTCGATGACGTTGACCTCAGGAAAAGCATAGTTGATGAATTCTAGTCCAGCAAACGTTGCGAATTCATCTTCATGTTGAGTAGTTTCCGAATAACCTGAGTGTTGATCCCATGACATGGCGGGGACACAGGTATTCTGTTCAATGACGCTCAGCTGAGTTTCATTACTCGGCTGACTTTCTTGCCCCAAGTTTCCTGGGTAAGGCTGCCACATTGGCAGACCATCCATCGGGCCATAGTAATTGTGATCAAAGTTTTCTTTCATCAGAGTGTCTTCCTCTAATGAATTTGGCGAAGCACGACATCCTTCCAGATCACAATCTCCGTAGATCATTTCGACATCTGATCTTGGTATAAATCTCGGACTTTCTGTAGGAAAGCAAAAAGGCATAAGCACCTCTTCCTGAGACATATAGCCGTCCTTGTTAAGGCAGGACTTCCATTCTTCATCTGTGTCAGAGGGATCTTCCTCATTGATAGCATGAACTGTCTGAGACACTGGGTGAAGAAAACCTCCACTGTGGAAGAAGTTTTGAAGGGGATGAAGACTTTCATCGTTGGCGGCTGTCTGGGTACAGGTCGCAGAAAAACCAAGACCCTTCTTTGTTTTATTGTCAATAGAAATGACAAGCCATCCCCATCCTTTTGTATCGGTAGTCTCTACCGCTTTGATAGCATCTTTGTATGAAGAAATTGAAGTTCCTTCTTCGGATTGATCATTCTTGCTCACCGATAGTGCTTGGAACTGAGTTCCAATAACCTCCTCGGGTTCCACACAAGTAGATGATGATAGGTTACTCACAAGCAAGGCTTGTTCCCCACAAACCGTGACAAGTTGATCGTTCTTGGGGAACTTTAGCTTTTGGTGGAGGGTTGAAGTAACCGCTCCAGCCTGATGTATCCAAGTTCTTCCTAATAAATAACTGTATGTTGCCCGGATGTCCATGACCTGGAAAGTGATTTGGAAAGTGTGAGGACCAATAGTTATGGGAAGATCAACTTCGCCGATAACTGTTTTTCTGGATCCGTCGAATGCTTTGACGACGACCTCGCTGACTCTCATCGGAGGGCCCTTAAATGATAATTGCGTCAAAGTGGACTTCGGCATAACATTCAGGGCTGACCCTGTGTCTACCAGTACATTGGCTAAAGCATCGCCCTGGCAGTTAACTGTAATGTTGAGCGCCATGTTATGACGACGACCCTCTTCAGGTAATTACTCATCACTAAATCCCAAATTATTGCAGGAAGTGATGTTAGAGACAATGCTATCGAATTGTCTGATTGTTACATCCCGTTCCACAAAGGCTTGCTCCAAGACTTTCTGTAGAGCCTCCCTGTGGGCTTCTGAACTGAGTAACAACGATAATACCGAGATCTTTGAAGGAGTCTATAACAGTTGATCCACAATGTTATATTCACTCCTTTGGATGAGCTTTAGCATCTCATCTTTGTCTTTTGAAAAGTCGGGATTACCAGATTGACTGACTGGTGGATCAGGAATTTCTGCCGGAAGTTCCTTTTCTTTGTTGGATTCTCAAACCCCTCGGTTGAAGATTCGACCGCTCCGTGTTACATGACTGATGTCTGCAATATTCACGACGGAGGGTAATGGAATTTCTTTTCCATTCTCGATTGTTGTTGCACCGTATTTGTAAGGGATTGCCTTAGCTGATTCATACGGTAGTGGCCCCGGTAGATAGATGACTATGGGAACCTTCTGATTTTTCTGACCATCATAAGTAACCTTGATCCGTTCCCAGTTGGGAACTCTAGATTTGTCAAGTAGAGGGATGATGGCAAAAACATCCCTGGTCCTGTGATGACCAGAGATCGTGACAACATCCTCAACTTGCTCGACAAGGTAGTTCGGCGACCAAATGATGGGTCCTGAACCGGGATATGGACGAATTTCTCCATGATCAACCTGACCCTGAAGAGCTTCTCTCACAAGGTAACACCCTTGGTTACTTTCTGCACAGACGCTACAACTGTCATAGTTGTGTGGTGGCACCTGGCCACGCCCACTTTGAATACAATGTAACCTCACTAGGTTACCTTCCATTGATCGGACATCCTGACTTTGACGACGAGTAAGATTCCTGTTATTGATACTAATCTGCTAAGTATCTTCGTCCATATAGATTGGCATCCACCAGTGATTTAACAAGTGCTGAAGTGCCTCCTGGACAAGGGTACAACCTCGATCGTTTTTGCAACCCGCTTTACAATTTTGATAGTCATGTGATATTAAGAATCCAAGTCGGACCTGCTCAGCATGTAACTCTACCAGGTTGGTATCCATTACGCGGATGTCGAAGATCTGAACCATGTTGATTTGATAGGAGTTCCTATCATGGTAGTCTTGGATCCATCCAAGATCCATCTGACGCTGGAGGGCCTCTTGTATGAAAGAGCATCCCTGTTTGTTTACCGAGCAAATCAGACAGGAACTGTAATCGTGCCGCGGTAAATTATGATACTGGCTTTGCCTTGAGTGCATCGCCACCAAGTTGACATTCATCGCACGGATGTCGTGGTTTTAAATGACGTTGGAATTCGTGTAAACCATGTTAACTCCACGAACTCGGTGCTCTTGGATCCATCCAAGATCCATTTGTTCCTGTAGAGCTGCTTGCACTACAGAACACCCCTGGTTGTCTTTAGAGCAGATATCACACTGGTGATAATTATGAGGTGGCACATGGCCATATCCACTCTGTCTATAATGCATCTTGACCAGATTGGTCCCCAATAAGAGTACATCGTGAATTTGATAGACATTGTTAGTCTCTTTCTCAATCAGATTGACTGCAGCTTTCTCATGTTGAGGCAGCGGGTTCGTAAGAACATTAGGATTCATATCTTTGAAAGATAAGAGCCCGCTCCTAACAAGCTTTGGCACGTCGGATTTGAAATTGAGACAAGTCTCACTGTTATGCCCTGAACCTCCTTGATGATAAGGGCATGTTTGATCCGCTTTAAACCAAAAAGGCGGATTTTCCGGTACTGTAAGAGGAGACTTAGTCTGGATGTGCCCCTTAGCCAGTAGTAACGGAAGCAGCTCTGCGTACGTTACGGGTATAGGATCAAATCCTGGTGGCCGTATTGTACGGTTATTGTTATATGGAGGACGAGCCTGCTGAAGAGGCTGTTGTGTCCTTTGTTGGTCAGGTTGGCTCTGCGCAACCTGAGGTTGATACATAGGAACAGGCGTGGGGCCGATAGCAGGAGTAACAGCTGCTACTGGCTGATAACGTCGCCTTTGCTTTCCGAGAGAGATATTCCCAATATCTTGCTCTTTTTTCTTAGGGAGAGCACTACCATATTTTTTAGTACCGCTCGTTGATCCAGTGTCTTTTACCAAACGTCCTTCTCGGATGGCTTCCTCAAGACGTACACCCATGCCGACCATTTCGGTGAAATCACTGGGTGCACTGGCAATCATTCGGTCATAGTAAAATGAGCTTAAGGTCTTTAAGAAGATTTTTGTCATCTCTTTTTCCTCAAGAGGTGGACAAATTTGAGCGGCAATTTCACGCCACCTTTGAGCATACTCCTTAAAGGTTTCCTTTTCCTTTTGCGACATTGATCTGAGTTGATCTCTGTCGGGTGCCATGTCTAAATTGTACTTGTATTGTTGGACGAAGGCAGTACCAAGATCTCTGAATGTACTGATCGTAGTACGATTTAAACTCATGTACCATTTGAGTGCGGCACCGGTTAAACTATCCTGGAAGTAGTGAATCAGCAGGTCCTGATTCTCCGTCTGAGCTGACATCCGCCGAGCATACATCACCAGATGGCTCTGAGGGAAAGAGTTACCCTTGTATTTTTCAAAGTCGGGCACTTGGAACTTGTGCGGGACTTTCACATTTGGGACCAAGCAGAGGTCTGCGGCGTCCTTTCCAAATAGATCCTGACCGCGAATGGCTTGCAGCTCTTTCTGCATTTCCAAGAACTGCTCCTGGAATTCATCCATTCTATCGAACATAGTTTCCTTCTTACCAGAAGGTGTTGGCGGAATCTGTCCTTCCGGGACAGTGTGCACCACAGGGGGTGGTACCGTGACTACGGCAGTAAGTCTTGACGTTTCCCGAAGTTTGTAACCTTCAGGAGTCTTCAGTATGCCCCTGGCATCTTCGCTTTCCCGAAGTTTGTAACCTTCAGGCCCAGCGGCTTCTGTTGCGATTCCCTGATCTTCAGTGATCGGCGGAACATATCCTTCCGGGATATAGTTAACAGGCATGCCCCAAGGATGATCTTTCGGCATCTGATACCTAGGAATATACTTTTCTATGATGGGCGTTGAGGTGATCTCTGAGATCACAGTTCTTTGTAGCTGAGCTTCTGCCATGGCTTGCATGTCGTTACGAAGCTTTCTCATATCCTCTCTCAGAGCGTCGATCTCTTCTTTAAACTCTCTGTTTTCTTCCTCAAGATCATCCATCTTTTTCTGACGATTGGCCCGAGTATTATACGAATGAGACAGTTTGACTCTAGAATCGAGACACAAACGTGAGATTCGTAGGGAAGAAGAATACGCGATGTGAGAATGATGAATGCAATGATTATATTAATTGTTGTTTTTTTGGTTTAATCAAAATAAACTTCGACAATTAGATTGCAAATATCAAACAGTGGGGAAACCCCTTTTTATTGAAATTCAAAGGATTGCAGAAATGGAAATACAGTAGATTACAAAGTGCAGAAACAGAAACCTAAACTAATGGGTCCCAAGTCCTCTCTAAGGAGAAACCAGGTGCTGATTCTGGTATCTTCCTTTTCTTTGACCGGGGCGCTTAGGCCGTTGTCGGGTTGTCATTCCTTTGCCAAGTGAAAGGAGTGAGCAAATTCCTTTGGTCATCTTGATTCTCTACAGCATGCTGCTCCAAAATTTCAATCAGAGCATCTTTCTCTTTTAGTAGTTGCTGTATTTGGATACACTCTACGTCGAGGGTGCGATACTTGTTCTTCCAAGATCTTCTTTCCTTTTGAACTTTGTTGAGAGTAACCTGAAGCTTTTCAGTTTCCGTCATGAAGTACATGACAGATTCTCTCGGTGGAAGAATTCCGTAACGAGGATAAGGCATTTTTAGCTTGAGAGCTCTGGTTTGTACCCAATGGAGATAAGGCTCCACCGAGACACAGTCCGGTTTTCCCAGAGACTCTCGTCCTTTCTTATGAACCCGTTTCCAAGCTTGCACTATTTCCATCTTTAGTGCTCTGTCATTTTCTCCTTCTTTGAAGAAAAGACCTTCCAGATGAACACCCAGTGGGATGTGTCTCATCGGGTATCCAAATTGACGAAGAACCAATATCGGATGATAGTTGATTCCTCCTTTAGTTCCTATGAGGGGTACGCTGGGGAAGTTTCCACAACGGTTAATGATTCTGATTCCCTCATAAATCCTATTACACCAATCTATATCAGAATTAGTGAGAGACATGATCTTCTGCGACCAACGTAAGACACTCTTGCAATCCCAAAAAGCAGCAGACTTGGGCAAGTGAGAGATAAACCATTTGTAGAGCAAAGGTACACAGCATGTGATCTCCCCTCCGCTGTACAAATTTCCCAAGTGTACAGAATGATACGCATCTGCGAGCAAAGTCGGCACAGGGTTTCCAATGAGAAAAACCTTAATAGCGTTGATATCGACGAAGTTATTGATGCTGGGAAACAAAAATAATCCGTAGGTGAGCAAGACAAAGATGCTTTCAAAAGCAGTCCCGTTCCCTATACTAGCGAAGTATAGAGCCTTTTTTGTCAAGAACTGGGCTGGCAAACCTTGGATGCCACCCTTAGTAATCATGTGAGTCTTGACCTCAGACTCGTCCAAATGAATTGCTCTTGCAATAGTCTGATTCTTTGGAATTTCTTCCAGTCCAGAAAATGGAGCTCGATCAGTGATATGTAAATCAGCCAGATGAGAATACTCCTCCAGCGTTGGTGATAGCTGGTAATCCGGGAATGTGAAATAGTGATAAACCGGATCGTAGAACTGAATGAGCGCGTCCATGATCCCCTCAATCACATGGACTCTTAACAGTGGTAGCAAACCACCGTGCTTGGCTCTGAAAGCCTCTGGGTTAACGATCATCCTTGCTAACCTTCTCAAATCCCCTAGTTTTGGAACCTTGAAGGTATACTGGCGAGTTCTCCTTCTACCGAAATCCATTAGCGTAATCTTTTTCTCTGATATTTGCAATCACAGTCTTAGTTTAATTTGAAAAATAGAGAGACTAGAAGAGAAAGTTTTTTGAATGTTTTAATGTTTTATTAAATGGATGCATGAATGCAGCACACAAAAACATAGAAAAAACATGGGGTCAGAGGGTCGTTGTCATGAAGTCAAGGCTCTACCCATCCCCAAAGGTTTATACTAGGGTGATTTTTGTACCTGTATTCATTATCATCAGCTCCTCCCAGGAAGGCAGACAACAAGCGGATCGCCAGCGAGTTGTGTGCAATCTTAGAGTAAGTGCCATTCATCGAGAATAGATCACCAGCCTCAAATGAGGGTAGTATCGCGTAACAACTATTTCCGATAGTTTCCACACTACGAAAGGGTTGGCTTTTCTAGGTGTATACTCAATCTTTCCACATACGGCATCACCCGCATTCCCATTAGCAGAAAAATAAACACGTATAGCAATTAGGAAAAGCAGTATATATATTTGTCCTAATCATCCTAGACTTATAAAGCTATGATTCCTAAGTTCCTGACAGAAATGGGTTCCCCGGTGGAAGCCCCAATCTATGGTTCTCAGCCTAAGAGATGGACCAGCATAGGTCAATCTTTCTCCTCAGCAGAGTTCCCATTTTCCGAGGAAAACGGGGATGATGCCCTAAGGCAGAAAATGACTCTAGCAAGGAATCCCCAGCAGAGTCGCCATTTTACAAGGAAAACAGAAAGAAAGAAAGGTAGGCCCCACGGTGGGCGCTATTTTTCTGTAGCGAGCTATTTTGGACGCGGTTCTTAAGCGTTGGTCGCTCTCTGCGGTTTGAGCTTAAACTACAGGTCGATTCATTTTTTATCCTATTGTGAGCTGAATAAGGAAGGGAAATAGTTGTCTCCAATTAACCCTGCTTGCATACTGAGTTTAAACAGCGGTCTGTTAGGTTACAGATGCTATCAATGTGGGGGGGGGGGGCCTTTGTACTGGTTATTTGTATTTTCGCCAGTACGGTTTTCTTTCTTTCTAGGACTTTCTAGCGGGGAACAAGGATTAGGATGTTAGGACTGATGCTTTGGAATTACTGATTTTTTATTGATGGAGATATGGGATTTAGGTTTTTTGTTGATTGTGCTCGCTAAGATCTTTTCTTTCGATCTTATGCCTACGTATTCCCGTTTACCGAAACAGGGAAATCAGAGCGTTCGTAGTTCCTCCTATTCTATGGGAGGAAATGGGTGTTTTGGTGTCTTGTTCAAAGCCCAAGACGTAAACGTGAAGCGAAAGGTGGTTTGTATCTTGTTCAAAGCCCAAGATGTGAAGCTGAAAGGTCGATTTGTGTCTTGTTCAAAGCCCAAGACGTGAAGCTAAAAGACCTCGACTTTAGAGAGAATTTGTCATCTCTAAAGAGGGGGAAGGAGAATTACTTTAACTGGGATACGCGGATCCGAGCAATGCCATAATTTCCGAAGAAAGGGTTTTAACCTGAAGGAGAAGACTTTAACTCAGTGTAGAGCAATGCCATCTTTCCTTAGAAATTTCTCATGCTAAAAGAGGGACAGTGGCATGGATATAGATGATCCAAAGGCTTGCCGTTTACAGCGATTAGATGAAAGGAAAGGAGTTGTTGATGTTTGTGTACTGTGAACGAGGCACAACTTTGATGCTAAAAGGTTGATTGGATCAACTAGTGGTTTTCTTATACAAAAGCCTAAGAGGAGGCTAATTTCCGCTAGGAAAATCATTATACAAAGCCTAAGAGGAGGCTATTTTGTGTCTCGTACAAAGCCCAAGAGAGAGGCTAAAAGTTTTTGACCCGACAATAGAGTCTTTGTGTCTCGTACGAAGCCTGAGATAGAGGCTATTGTTTGTTTGACTCTACGAGGGAGTCTTTGATACTCAACAAGAGAGTGTTTTTGTATCTCGTACAAAGCCCGAGATGGAGGCTAAAGGTTTGTTTCAGTTGAGTGACAGATCCAATATACTGATTTTAAAAGAGAAAATCAGTTCTTATATGAGCAACACTGTACTCAGGGATTTGATCTGAGGATCAGGGATATTTCCTTCTCTTTGAGGAAACGGGAAATCCAAAGGGTATTGAGATTGTCCGAGTCTGCGGGTTTCCTTCCTATTTAACGAAGGGGTCACTTGAGAATGTCTTTAAGACTCAAGGAAGTTAGACTGTCCAAGTCTAGAGTTTTTTTTTCTTTTGTACTATGCTTTGAGAAACAGTAGTAGACTCTATGAAAGGACTGTTCTATGAGGATGACTAGGTTCTGTTCCTATACCTCTAGGAGGTCGTCGGGACAATTTGTACGAAGCCCAAGAGGAGGCTGGAAACTTTTAAGAAGCCTACGGGTCCTTGTACGAAGCCCAAGAGGAGGCTATCATTCCCGAAGGAAGAGATCATTATACGAAGCCTAAGAGGAGGCTGTGAATACTTCTAAGAAGCCGTAGTGTCCTTGAATAATGCCCAAGAGGAGGCCGATGCTTTTAAGAAGCCCGTGGGTCTATCATCTCCTTTCCATTAGGAGAGATAACTCTTTTAAAGATAAAAACCACTGGTAAACGTGCGAGGTTTACTATCCAGCGATTTTTAGCTTTTAAAGAGGGTTCCTTAGTTAAGGTCCAAGATTATAACCGTAGTGGGTACCCAAACCCCGAGACATTCAAGGCAAGCTATCCACAAGGAATAGATCAAGTCAGGAAAGTTCGAGAATTTGGAAGAAACTCAAAGATGCCATTCACGGAGAATACATTCATCTTGGGGAGTAGAGCTTCTTGACGATTCCTAAGGAGGACAGCCGAAGAGAAGACTGTATCTGGTGCTACTATTGGGGATCTAGGCGTCTATTTCTACGAATAAATGAAACGGCGTCACCTAGTTCTAGACGTAGTTGCCGGGGAAACTCGAAATATCTATACTATTATTACACAGTAGATATGAGTTTATGAAAGGAGACTTACAGTGAGCAGCCCCACAATACAGTTTATAATATGAAAGCAGTAAATGAAAGCGATAACCACTTACTCGGTTGGAGTGCTTCCATGCTGTTTGGTTAGTTGTTCAACAAAGAAAGATTGAAAACAATAGTATATTCAAAATCAAAGGAGAAAGTGCTTTGAAAAAGAAAGATTTGGGGCTTACAGCTCAAGGAGAGGCCCAGGGTTTTATCAGTGAGCGCACTGTTTGACTTTGTACAGCGGGACTTATACAAGTGACTGGGGCCCAAAAAGGTTTTCTGTACAAAGGGATGGGTCTTACACTCTCTCAAGAGGCCCAAAAAAGGTTTAAAGAAAAGAGAGGGGCTTATAACACGAGGGTAGGCCCAAATGATTTTTCTTTTAAAAATGGCGATCGCGCCGAGGTTTTCTTTTAACGCAGAGGGACTTATACAATAAGTGAGGCCCAAAATGTTTTGGTTAAAAGGGGGATTGGGTCTTACACTCTAATAGAGGCCCAAAAGTTTTGAATGTGTCTTATAGCTCAAGGAGAGGCCCATAAGATTTTTATTTTTAAACGGGCGACGATCGCGCTGTTTACTTGTACAGAGGGACTTATACAATGAGTGAGGCCCAAAAAGTTTTTTGTACAAGGGCGGATGGGTCTTACACTCTCTCAAGAGGCCCAAAAAAGGTTTAAAAATGATTTATGAGGGTTGAATTAATCCAAAACCCTAATTTGTTTTCAAAATGTATTTAATTGAATAAAAATTCAATTAAAATGATCAAAAATTGTTTAACACATGGAAAACAAATTGTGATCTTGGATTAATGCTTCAAAAATTAAGTATTGACCTACAAAATAATTAGAAAGCATTAAAACTTGCAAAATCAATGTAGAAAAAATATTTAAAATGTCAAAAACAATTAAAATATTAATTCTTTGCAAAAATATCAATAATATGAAATAAATAATATTTTTGGGATTTTTTGTGAAAATAAAATATTTTAACATTTTTGTGAATTATTAAAAAAAGAATCAACTCAAAATCATTAAAACTCAGAGAGAAATTAATTTTTGAATCAATTAAACAAAATCACAAAATTCAAATATTTGAATTTCTAAAAATGGCGCCAAGAACAAGCTGAAGAACACGCGCGTGTTCTTGGTTTCTCAGATTTGCATTTTCTATCCAATCTCTATGAATACGTAATCATATCATGCAATCCATATATCATTATGCTCGCCTCAACCTCACGATCATGTCTATGTACTTTAATTTCATTTAAATTAAACATACAACAAGAAATCACGAAGAGACCTCAAGAACCCTAATTTCTGCATGAAGGCTAGGATTTTTGATACACGATTCAAACAATGCAATTAATTGAGGGAAAACATTCCATGCATGATTATGAACATATGGCCAAATTATTGTGCGAGGAAATATGCATAGATTGAGAGATGACCAAGTATGTGCTTACCTCCAAGTCGTGACAGCAAGTTCAAAGTGATTTTTGATTTGGAGGTGTTACAGATGAGTGATGATGATCTGAACAGCTTCCCTACACCCTATGGATTGTGTTTGGATGGTTGGACTTGATTGAAATTGGCTGGATCATTTTGTGGTACCTCAGCTGCACTTTGGTTAAAACCTTGAGCAACCAGCTGGTGATTTTGTAAAATTGATGTTTCAGAAGTAATCTAAGTGTTTGATCAGCTCATATGTGATGTATGTGAGGTGTGTGAGTGATTGGTTTGATTGGAATTGCTCTCAAACTCAAAACCCGATAGTGACTTGCCTTAGAAGGCAAAATTGGAGTGAAAGAAGAGATTTTGAGGAAAGCATCTGTTAGATGGCTTTGGTGTACTCAAACTGACCACAATTGAGCTCTATTTATAGTAGAGCAAGTTTGTTTTGCAAGGAATAGTGCATGGCAGCTGGTAAGTAGGTTTGACCAATGTTGGCAAATGAAAATCCAAGTCTCCTCTAGCCATTGACTAGAGGTTAGGGCACAGAGCTTTGGTTCCCTTGGTCTTGGATAAGTCTTGACTGATTTCAGATGAGAATGGCTCAGTCCATGCCACCTTGATGGTTTCATTGAATGCCTCATTCCAAATTTGAAGTCTTGTCCCTATTTTGGCCATTCTAGGTTCAACATGCTATTTCTTGTTCCATGGACTTTGGAGGCTTGGCTCAGTGATTGTCCCCTTTAGATTCAATCCTCTGAGGTGTCTAAGTGGATAGGAGCAATTGAATTTGGCTGATTTTGGTAAATCGACCAAAGTTGCAAATTCTGCCTTGCCTTGACAGATTTCAGCAAGGCAACTTGGCAATGTTGTATCTCATGGTGTAGGTTGAATTTGGCAATGTTCTTGGCCATTTTGGAAAGCTCTTACATGATACAACAACTGTTTGAACAAGTTTGGTTTTGATCTCTTTTGATTCCAAGTGAAAAATCCCCCTACATTTGGCAAAAAGTGAGGCAGAATCTGACTTAGTGAAAATTTCACTAAGTGTTGGAAAAAGTGACATTTTCAATTTTCAGCCACTTTGATCACTCTATAACTCAAAATCCTTAATGAATTGGAATGACTTGTAGTTGAAGTTTTTGTAGGTGATAATGAGGGCTACAAATCCATCTTTGGATGAGAAAAAATGGCCTTGTGGTTTAGGAGTTATGGTCCTCCAAAGTTGGTACCTTTGCCACTTTATTTTTAACTTAGAAAATTTTTTAAGTTTTATGGTTACCCCTTTTACAAGTTATCTCACTTTTCTTGATTTTTCTTGATGAATGATGATTCAAATCATACATTAACATCATTTTAGGGCTAAAAATCCATTTTGGTGAAAAATCTCAAAAAGTCAAAGTTGACTTTTGTGCACAGTTGACTTTTTATCAGATGAATTCCAAACTGTGCAATTCTTCAGGAAATCATGTCCTTGACCTAAATCAAACTTGATGGACATGTTCCATGGGTGTCATAGGGTATATTCAATCATGTATTAGGGTTTGGGAGCATGTCCTGGTCAAAAGTCAAAGTTACAGTTGACTTTTCTCTTAAAACCCTAATTGTGGTGCAGATGAAATTGAGACTTGTTGCTCAAACTTCTTGGATCAATCCATTGTTCCAAATGGATCAATATGGTATATTAGAGACCCTCAAATCATGTCTTGAGGTCTTGGCTCATGGTTTGTCCCAAAAGTCAACTTAGGGGTGAATTAGGTCAAGAAACCCTAATTCCTGATTTTTGATGAATGCATCCCCTGAGGCAAAATTGACTTGATGCATGGGTTCATGAGGTTCCATGAAGTATATTAGGTCATGTTTTGGATCATTTCCTTGTGCCTAGATGAAAATTTTCCATCTGGAGGCCCTGGTCGACCAAAACCCTAATTTGGTGACACTGGCGATCTTGAGGCTTGATCCACCTAGAAGGGAGCATCCTTGTGCTTAATCCTTGAAGTGGGAGTCCTTTTGATCCTTTGTAGTTACTTGGGAGGTTAGACAAGTTGAAGATCATGTCATTTCTTGATTGATCCTTTGTCTGAGAACTATGAGAGGGCTTGAAACCCTAATTTTGATTGTATTGGATGCTCACCCATCTTTGGGGAGACTGATGAAGCATGATGGTTCATCCATATTGTGATGATGATTTTCACAATGATGGGAAATCTAAGTGGTCAAAATTTGGGGTATTACAGTAGCATTGTTGTAATAAGGTTGTGTGACAAGGATGTTGGTATTCTGGTTTTGTTGATGTCGTTGAGACGATGTGGTGTCGTGGAACTTGTGTTCTTGTTGTGTTTCGGTTCAAGAGTGAACCTGTGTGTTGGTATCGTGGTTTTCCTTGAGTTGTGAGTTGGTCGTCAAGTGCATTGTATGGGCTTTGCATCTTGTCGTTGTAGTTGTCGTCGTTGTCGTGTCGTTGTTGTAGTCGCTGTTAGCAAGGTGGGTTGTCAGTTGTGTTATTCGTAGTGTGCTTTTTTTTAGGCCTGTTGGTTTGTTGGTCGGATGCGAGAGTCGTATCCGTTGTTGTGAGTATCGGTTATATTTTCGAGGACGAAAATGTCTAAGTGGGGAAGAGTTGTAACGCCCCAATTTGTTTAATTGTATTTATTTATTTCATTTATGTGAATTTTGTGAAATGTGTGAATTTATTATATTTTACCTGCTAATTGAGTTAATTGGTTAATTTCTCTGATAGATAAAATAATTGTATTAAATTATAATTTCTTTTCAACTTTTATTTCCCGAAATATATTTCATCGGTATGTTTATGTTTTATCGCATTTTGAGAGCGTTTGGGAGATATTTGAGCTGAGGGGTATTTTGGTCATTTGGGTAGTAGATATTTTATAAATAGAAAGTGGAGAGAAAAAGAGAGGAAAGAAAAAGAAAAGAAAGAGAATAGAAGAGAAAGGAGAAGAAAGAAAGGGAGAAGAGGAAAAAAGAAGGAAAATCAGGAATTCATCCGTTTTAAGCGCGAATAATCGGGTAAGGGTGAGAAGTTTCGATTATATCTTGCTTGTATATGTATATGTGTATGTTTTCTTGGATTGTTTTGGTGATTTCCTTCTAGTTTTCATTCTAGGTTGAAATGAGAAAAATGAATAGAAATCGATGTTTTCACGGACGAAAGTCGGAATAAATCGCGTAGTAGAGTTGTGTGATGTTGGGTCTTGATTTAGCGTGATCGTTTGATTGAATCGAGTTGAATTTGTAACTTTTGAGTTTTTGATATATATCGATGTTTTTGTGCAAATTGATGTTGTGATCGAGTAAAAGTGTTTGGATATGTCTGGTAATATTGGTATAGGTTGATATTTAATCGGTGAATGGTTGTTGGTGTGTTTTCGAGTGGTTTTGATCGAGTTTGGAATCGGGTTAAATTGATAAAATTATGTTTCAAAATATTTCAAAAATGGAAAATGTGTTGGATGGTCTTTTAATGGTAAGAATATTGTAGTACGTTGAATTCTGAGACCGGGGCTCTTTACGGAATCGAAATCGGAGGTCCGGAAGGCTTCCGACGGTAAAAAAATGCATTTTTCTGGGTTCTGACACGGGCCGTGTCACACAACACGGGCGGCCGTGCCAGACGTGTCAATCTGCGGCCATTTGGAAGTTTTGGGTGACACGGCCGTGTCACACAACACGGGCGGCCGTGTCAGCCCTGCTGTAGGTTTTCTCTCAAAATTGTTTCGATCGTAACTTTTGATCCGTAAGTCCGTTTTGACCCCCGTTCGAAGCGTTGGAAAGCTTATAAAATATTCTTTCTATTAAAAATGGTTTAGAGGGTAAAAGATGATTTAATTAATTCGTGTTTTTGAAAAATAGTCGGGTTGTGGGGTTGTTATCACGGTAAATGCGTGCGGTTGGTGTTTTACTATGTGTTGTGCTATTGTTATGTAACGTGCAGCTTGTGTGCCGCTATATGATGTGAATATACATGATGTAATGTTGTGATGATGGTTTGTGGCTTTATGGCAAATATGTGTATTGTTTTGGATTAGACCTCGATGCGTGATTAATGATGTTGTTGTGTGGTAAAATACATTGTTGACTGAATATCAATGTATGTTGTTATGATGTGCTGGGGGTAACCTTTATGGTGTGAATCCCTTGTGGAAGTAATTGTGATTGTATGATTGTTGTGGTTTGTGGTTTGTGGTTTGTGGTTTGTGGTTTGTGATGAAATGCATTGTTCATGTGAAATTCAATGTATGTTGTGTGGTGGCCATTATGGTTTGAAATGCATTGTTTGAATTGTTTTCACTGCATGAATATTGATGATGAGATAATTCATATTATTGAACTGTGAATGTATGTAATTGATGAGTTGAAATATATGCATGATTATGGTTGCATATATGTGTGAAGATGCATTTGATTGTCATGAGTCATTGTATGCCAAGCATCATGATATGCATTCTTGTGACGTCCTGAGTGACGGATTGGTTCCAGAGGGAATCTGCTATAACATCGTGAGCCTTAAAAATAAGAGGTATGAATCGCCTTAAAAATAAGAGGACCGAAAGCGATGGTTATAGACGATCGTGTGCCCATGTGGGGTGTGAGCGATCGGATCGTGAGCCTTAAAAATAAGAGGTATGAATTGCCTTAAAAATAAGAGGACCGAAAGCGATTCATAAACTTCGTGAGCCTTATACAAAGAGGACCGAAAGCGACGGGGAACATCGTATGCCCGACGGGGAGTTACAGTGATGTAACAAGCGATGGTTCCAGCAGAGTTCCTGAGTGAACTAGTGATGAGAAATATTGGAAGTCGGTACCGCATGGCATTTGCATAGAGTCGTTGTGTCGGTCTCTGTGCATTTGCATAAATCATGGATGCATTATGTGTGGAAAATCATGATTTGATTGATTATGTGTGAGAATTGTGAATGGATGCATTATGTGTGGAAAATCATGATTTGATTGATTATGTGTGAGAATTGTGAATGGATACATTATGTGTGGAAAATCATGATTTGATTGATGATGTGTGGAAATTGTGCATTGATTTGTCATGTGTTGAGATTGTGATAGCATTGGTAATTGAGGTGCATATGTGATAAATGCATTGGTTGTGGATAATATGTATTAGGCGTAGACATATGCTATGTGATGTGTGACGTGTTTCTAAATGCTATGACTTGGTATGCCTTATGTGTAAATATGTGAGTATATTGGATACTTGATATAGGCTATATTGTTGGAGTAATAGATATATGTTACGTATACGTGGTATGTTATATGTATTAGTATGTGGTGTTTGTGGTGAGAATAGCTATGCGTGTGAATTGTTATGTATTTACATATTATTATGCAATCTTGGTTTAGTTGCTATTTCTCACCCCTCTGCTGTTTTATAATACTCTATGAGGCATTGCAGATTAGAGTTGCTGGAGGTCTTTTTGGTGGACATTAGTCCTTCGTCCTTTGTCGTCTGTCTGCTCTGATACGTAGCACGGGAGTCGGGGAACGATTATGTTATATATGTATATAATTGTTGAATATATTTTGTATCACTTCTGTATTTATATTTTGATGTTATAAAACCATTTATTTGTAAAACAAGTCAGTTATGGATCTTTCCGCTTTATTCCATAATTGAGATTTCCTTTTTATATGGAGAAAGTTTCCCCGTGAGGGTATTCTATTTTGTGCTATGTATCAAAATTTATAAGCAGGGATTGTGTTTTCTTTCTTTAAGTGTGACATCCCTGTTTCCTGTCGGAATTTTTTTTTTAATTACTCTGTTTTATATTTGTATTACTTATTCGCGAAGGGAATGTGGGGTGTTACATCTAGCGCAAACTCCTACGGCGGCGAAGATGGTATGTTCTTTTGCTCTCTTTTTTCTACTCTTCTTCTGGATGTTGTTGATGTTTAGAATTTAGGATTATTGTTTTAGGGTTTGGTTTTAGGATACTGTGGAAAACATTATGTTATTGATGTTTTAGGGTTGAGTTTGATTTTTGTTGTGTTTCCTTGTAGATACATGGTGATGATGGTGGTAGCAAGCGTATACTATGGTGAAGTTTCATATGGTTTTTGTAGCCATGAAGAAAAATATAAGAAGTTATTGTATAAACTTCATCCACCTTATATTTCTTCTCCATGGCTTCACAAACTAGATGAACATGATATATCTTGATTTGTTACAGTTCCACAATTATTTTCAATAAGAGGCGCGTTACTGACTCAATGTATCTTGATTTGTTACAGTCCCACTCGGCGTTTTGTTGCTTAAATAATGAATGTTTTTTTATTGTGTTGCATGGATTTGTTGTATGTTGTTGTTGTTGACAAATTTTCTCAAAACAAGAACAAAACATTGTTAAGTCAAAAGATAGAGGCTTCTTGTGCTTAGCAATGTTTTGTTCTTTAAATTCTTATACAGGTTGACAAGTTTAGTTTATTATATACTATGTATATTGTTTCTTTCACTTACATTTTAATGAAAATGCAATCATTTATATTGACATAGAAACTTATATTCTGAAAATTAAGATGCATTTGAAAACCAACCTATATCAATCAATGTTTTTCGAATCACATCCGTCTCATTCAGCACATTTTATGTTCCTTAACACATAATATATTGTTCAATAGTTTGTTTGCTTTAATTCATTGATATAATTTACAATTGCGTTGATAAGCGACGATGATGAGGTAAACTATAATAAAAGATATCGATGCATTAAAGGAATCAGATCATTAAATCATATATTATATGTTAGAGAACATAAAACGTGCCTAATGAGATGGATTCAATTCGAAAAAAATTGGTATGTTTAAGTTGGTTTTCAATAATTGTTTAATTTTCAGGTTATATATTTCTTTGCCAAATTGAATGGTTTTATTTCTTTAAATAGGTGTATGGTAAACCAAGCAATATACATTTGTATATAATAAACTATGGGTGCTTTCCATGACGGTTGTCAACATTAACCGTCATCTAATGTAATTAATTTGTTGTTATCGGGTTTCGAACCCAGTACCTTATGTATCACAACGGTTGTTAAGCATAACCGTTGTGATATACCGCACGCTTTGCAGAATACAACAACGATTCCAGGGACGTGATTATAAGTAGCACATTTACCACAACACTATACATAACATCACCTTGATATGCGTTATTATATGTATTTTCAACCGTTGTTAAAGGGGTTTTCCGTAGTAGTGAAACCCTAAAACAATAATCCTAAGTTCTAAACATCAACAGCATCCAGAAGAAGAGTAGAAAGAAGAGAGCAGGAGAACATACCATATTCCCCGCCGTAGGAGTTTGCGCCAGACATTTCTCCCGTTAAATATCCTTTAAGCTTCTTTTCTCCATTCACTTGTAACAATATTGGTTAAGATTCATGAGAGGAGAGAGTTGTGTTAAGGTTTTCTTTAGAGAGAAACGGCAGTTATGAACTGGGCAACAGATAGTTTTGTTTATATATTAAAACATATCACTTTTCGTTATAGTTTAAAACTATAACCGTAATTATATTTTATATTTTAAAATAATAGAAAACTATATCACGACGGTTACTCATAATAGCCGTAGCGATATCCCTTATTTAAAAATAAATAAAAAAGAAAGGAGTGCCTTAACCTTAAATGAAATTTGTTTTGCCACAACTGAGGTTCGAACCCATGAAAGATTGATTCTATCATATCGGTTATACTTACAACCGTTATTATACCCTATAAAATTTTAATTCAAAAAATTAATATAAAGTTAGCGCCTGAGTTTAGAGATATCACCACGGTTTTTGGAAGAACCTTGGTGACTTGGGCGCTGTTGTTTACGCGTTTTGTAGTAGTGACCTTGAAAATCCATCTGACGCTGATGGTTTTCTCTTTCTTTAGAAGCTTCGTCAACTTCATCTTGCCATCGAACACTGGAAGCTTAGTACTCAGATTACCGTTTCCGTTCATCTTCAACTTTGTATAGTTCACTCGGATCTCACCAAACACTGGTGTTTCCCAATCCCACAGATTCAAGTAATGAGATTCTGTTACGATTCCGATCAAAAAATTCAACATGAGTTCAAGAAACGAAATCAATCCCACAACGCCTCACCGTTCACTCCTGTTTCCATGTGGATCTGAACCAAAGCTCTAGATACCAATTATTGGTGTACAAGATAAAGAAGATGAAGATGGAGGAAGAGAGAGAATTAAAATAACAAACTTTCACCACTCTTCCAAAACCGTTACATGATGGTTATGCCACAACTTTCTCTCACAGCGCATTACTTGTTATACAACTATTGACTGCTACACTTGTATATTTACACAAATAATAATGCCACGTAGACAAAATGCTAACTAACACTATTTAGGTTAAACTTAACTAAACTAGTACTACTACTGAATATAAATTATGTCTAATAATCGTCAAATAAAAAATAATAAAAAATAACTTAGATTTAGTTAATGCAAATGTGGCTATCACATGTCATCAAGTAAGTTGTCAAATTATTAAAATTTGACCTCAAATTAAAGGGGATTAAAAAATGGTCTATAATTATTTGAATTAGCACAATATAAAAAATATTATTATATTTAAAGAATGTGTTTGGTTAAAAATTAAGGCATGATTTAAGTAAGATATAATTGTTTTAGTGCTTATTTTTCTATGAGTTATTTTTTTATTTTCCATCAAATTTAGGTATAAGGGTTTACATAAAATGATTGTTATGGTACATAGTAAAATGTAACGAGATTACGTGGCCTATGGTTGGACCTAAAAAGTGAACAGACATACTTTAGCCTTTATCATAAACTACAAGGATAAATTACACATATGAAAGATTAATCTTGTGAGAGGTAAAAAGAATTATCCTGCTTGAATTGCTTGTGCAATAACTCTGTTCACAACCATTTAATGAACCTGGAATTTATGAAAATAAAATAAAATTTCAGTTTTTATGATGATGCATAGTAATTTGAAGAAAAAAAACAAGTTGATAACGAAGCTACACCATCATTGAAATTTGATAGTTTCACATCTTCCAATTCATGATTCTTTTTTTTATCCACGTTTTCCAATGTGTTCAAATCCATCTCAAAATTAAATTTACCTTCAACTCCATCAACGTCTTGGGAAAGGGTCCTAGCAAAATCATTTATCTTGTTTGCATAAAAGTACTAAGTTAGATAAATTAAAAATAAAGGCTTAATATCCTTTTTGATCGTCTACCTATGACTCGGGGTCCATTTTGGTTCCATTCCTTTTAAAAATTTCGAGTTGGTCCCTTACATTATTAAAATGGTATCACCTTAGTCCTGTCTATTAGAAACGTTAGTTTTTCATTAAAACTCTTGCTGACGTGGTATGTTTTAGCTTATGTGTAAAATTAGGAATGGTAACGTGGCACGCTGACTAAACTCAGTGCTGATGTGTTAAAAGCTTTACAACATGTGGCATGATGACTAAGTTATTTTTTATTTAACTTGTCATTACAACATTTTTTACTAAGTTATTTGTCTAAGTTTCTGAAATAGCAAGAACCCTAGCAGAGAACTCAGAATTGGGAACGAAGAGAAGTGGGAACGAAGAGAAGTGGAAGATGAAGACGAATACGAAGGTTAGTTTCCAATTTCTTACTGTTATAATTGTGTGTAAATGTTTAGTTGTCTAGGGAATTTTGAAATCTTGGGGTTTTTCCCCCTTTTGAAATCTAGGGTTTTTCCCCCTTTTGAAATCTGCAATGTTGTTGCATTTTTTGTTAGGTATGATTTTTTTGGCGTTATCTTGTTCTGATTAGGTAGCTAGGGTTTTTTTTCCTTTTGGAATCTGCAATGTTGTTGCATTTTTGGTATGTATGGCTTCTTTACGTTTAATGTTGTTCTGTACTGATTTGGTATGTATGGTTTCTTTGCGTTTAATGTTGTTCTGTTGTATATTATGTACTAATTAAGAGCACAAAATGGAATGCAACTAAATACATGATTAAGAACACAAATTACTTGTATATGTTAGGAACGAAAATTACCTTAAAATGTTGACAACCCCAAAAAAATTTTCCATAATTGTTGGCGATTCTTGCCTTACGAAGTATAGCAAGGTCTCCACACCCACATAAAAGTTTTCCAAAGCTGGTATAAACTTACGAATCACTTCGTCTGCTTAGAGAAGATGAAGAACCGCGCCCAGAATTCATGTTTAGATGGTGATTTAGGTTTCAATTTGGTGCTTTTTTGGGAATGATACACTTAGGTCATAAATTGGGGGTGAACTTATAAGCCTCATAGTAAGAAGAAAGAATAAGATGCTGATTAGGCAATTCATCCTTCCAACTCAGCTTACATGTCAGCAAAACTAACACCGTTTGCCTTTATTTGACGGAAAGGACCATTTTGCTTCTGTTAGACAACGTAAGGGACCAACTTGAAACTTAAAAAAAAAAAGGGGACCAAAATGGACCCCGAGTCATAAGTAGAGGACCAAAAAGGGTATTAAACCAAAAATAAACTATTATGATTAGGAACTATTAAAAAACCGAAACATTAGGAACTATTGCAAAATAAGTTGGAAGTACTAAACAATATTTATTTTGGGATTGACATATGATTTGACATAATTTGGTCCGATTGTTGGAGGAGTTTATCACTAGGGAGCATTGAATATTGGGTCAAGAGCAACACAAGTGAGAGAGACACCACATATTCACCCAAAACATTAAAGTGATAGGTGTGTTGGTTCTTTCACTTATAAATTCTTAACTCTCCACATTTATAACCAATGTGGGACTCTAACTCACACATGACATATTATTCTCAACACTCCCCCTCAAGTGTGACTCCACAATGCTCCCCCTCAAGTGGAAACTCTTTTGTCCACATATATTTGTATCGCCGTTGACACCACTTTCCTGGGCATTTCGATACACCTCTTCTCGGGCATTTCGATTTCAACAGGAAACCACTTCTTGGGTATTTCGATGCATGTAAGCTGGTCCATTTTCTCGAACCAGGCTCTGATATCAATTATTGGAGGAGTTTATCACTAGGGAGCATTGAACATTGGGTGAAGAGAAACACATGTGAGAGAGACATCACATATTCACCCAAAACTTTACGGTGATAGATGTGTGGTTCTCCCACTTATAATTACTCAACTCTTCGCATTTATAACCAATATTGGACTCCAACTCACACTAGACATATTATTCTCAACACCGATTAGGTCGCAAAATTTAAAAACAAATATATATATATATATTATTCAATAAAAAATTAGTTATAAATTTAATTAAATTAAGACGAATTCATATTTACCCGTCATAAAAAAAATTAAATAGCTATGGTCATTGTAAAATACTTTAAAAACAATCCAAAATTATATTATTTAATTAATAATAAATATATTAAAATAAAATGCTTTTATCTGATCAAAATACAATGTTCAACCTTTTATCAATTCAATTTATACAATAAATAGAATTTTCTTAAAATATTAAATTTAAATTTCATGGAAATCATAATACATCCCAAAAGATAACATACAGTCCTTTCTTGTTATATGTTTTTGATTGTACCTGATCAGAAAGTAGATTAGTGGCCAACAAACGCTGTGAGCTCTACTACTTCGGTGGTGATGAGACGCCGGGGGGGTGTACCTGCAAGGTACTCCGATGCCAAAGTCAAGAAGGGAGTAAGAAAGTATAGAAAGTGAGAGTGAGAGAATAGGATAAAATAATCTAACCTGACCCTCTTTCGAGAGAGGGTATTTATATTGTGCCCCCAGCGCTGGGCCTACGGTCGTCTGCACTGGGTTGGATTGCTAGGCTCAATGCAGATAACTGCCAGGGCTTACGTGGCGTAGGGAAGACCAGCACGTGGTCTTCACCCTGGAGTAATTGTCCCGAGATCTCCGGAAAGTGGGCAGACCGACTCTTTCGGAAGCGGGTAGTTACCTCATAATGTGTCCCCGCGGGAGGAGCACGTGGAGAACGTTGGGGGGGGGGGGGGGGGAGAGGCGCGAACTCTCCCCGGGACGTGTAGCGTCTGCTCGACGGTAATGTCACGGGATGTGCCCGACGAGGAGATGAATTGGGCCTTAATGGGCCGCATAGCATGATGTTGGGTTGGGTCTGTCCGGCTGATGGAGAGGCGCTGACCCAGTCCAAAACAGGAGCCCTCCACGTCATTGCTCTGAAGTGTCGGAGTAATGACTTAAGAGGCATCCCATTCGTCGGGGATGGCTTAGTGGAGCAGTATGCCCGAAGCGACAAGTTGATGGGAAAGGTAGACGGCCAGGCGCAGGGATATTCGTCGGGCACGAGTCTCAGGGACTGATGGTCTTCTGCCATTTGAAAGGTTATTTGTGGTTGACTCTGCAGGGAGATGAAAGGAAAATGGACACGCTTATCCCACGGGCACACAGGGAAGCAAAACGGCACACGCAGGCCTTGAGTGCCACGTGTCACTCGCCATCAATGCCTAGGGCGGCTAGGATCCTAGGCACTTGCCTAGGGACGCCTCGAGCTCTGTGAAGGCTCTATAAATAGAGTTGTGTCTGTGCCATTTGCACGTTTCTACTCTCTCCGCTCGCCACTCTCTCTCTTCGTCTTCAGCTTCTGTCGCCATCCTTCCACTATACGCCACCGCACCAGAGATTCCCAACCGCTGCTTCAAGTAAGTTTCTGGTTCATTCTTCTTGTTTTATGTTCTCTACGGTGGTTTCTCCGGCGGACTGATGAAGTTCCCGGGGAGGCCACAGAGTTTCCGACGAAAACGGCGGGGCTTCTTTAGTTTTCTGATGAATGCCTCGGGGAACTAGATGAATCTCCCAAGGACCTGATAAAGGTCCCGAGGACACAGGATGAATTCCCCGAGGACGTGGGATGAAGACGCCGTGGACCTAATAAAGGTCCCGAGGACGTTCGATGGACCCCCCGAGGATACCTGCTCGGGTCCTCGAATTTCGTGTCTCCCCCGCGCGGGGAGGTCTAAGGCGTGATTCCCTCGGTAATCATGGTCGGGGGAGATGCTTCCCAGTGCGGGACGCCCCCGAGGAAGGCTCTGGTCTGCTGAGTTTTGTGAGCATGTTCCCCGACCCTTTCTTCGCCCTTTCACTTGACTTCTGATGGAAGGGTGAATTTGATCGGGACTATCGAATTCACCAATTCCTTCTGCTTTTCAGGTAAAATGGAGACCATGGCCGCGGGATTCATAGAGGATGACGATGAACCTGACTCCCCATTAGCGCCGATCATTGGTGATGAGGAATGGCCACCAGAAGATTAGGCTAGCGAGGAGCCTCTGGGCGTCGCGTCTCAGTTCGCTACAGATTCTAATGATGCCTTTGCCACTATCGAGGATCGCTTCGAGGGCTCCTCGAAGAACTGGCTGGTGTACAATCCTCTAGCACACTACCGCATCTGCTCGACGTTCAAAGCGATGAGATTCCCTCTGTATGAATTTACTTTTGACTAGGCGGGCTGACGCCTGCCCTTCAGTGATTTCCAGCGAGAGGTGTTCACTTGGCTGCGCCTGGAACCTTCGTTGCTTCACCACAACACCCTTGCCTTCATTCGCGCGTTCGAGCTCGTCTGCCGGCACCTCGGCATCGGGGCGACCATACCTCTGTTCTTCCGTATATTCCACCTACAGAGGCAGACGATCGATGGAAGGCACAGGTGGGTATCCTTCAAACAAGTGAGCCGATTATTTCAGACTTATATGGACTCTGTCCGCCACTTCAAGTCTCGGTATTACTTCGTAAAGCCTATCTCATTCAAGCCCGCGGAGACAGTGTATAACCGGGTGCTCAAAGAAATAGACGGGTAGCAGGTGGAAGTCCTTGAGGCGAAGTTCCCCCTGCATTGGACGGATGCACACTTCAAGAAAGGCACGGACAACTACATATTTAGCCCGGGCGCGCTGGGCGAAGATGACTGTCTGGCCCACGAGGAGATAGTTAAGTTCATCTCTGGTTTTAAACCCGCGCAGCTCATGACTCCGGATGGAAAGTTTATCTACGACGAGAACGGGGAGATCTTAGAGGAGCCTCGGTTGATTAATACGAGGGCCCTCCTCAAGACATTTTCCGACGAAGATGCCCTCGAGCTATTAGGTGGCGAGCAACACCTTGGTCGGGTTATTCCATATATTTTTGTATTCGGTTTACTGACGTACTTTTATTTTCCCTTTGCAGGTAAAATGTCGAGCATGGAGGAGCGTGTTAAGAAGTTGGCAGCTGCTCGAGGTTCGAAGAGGGGCAGGAAAGGACAAGTCGAACAAATACAACAGTAGCGCCTAGGTCCTTTCCCGGCATCCGGGGATTCCTCTGGCTCCCCTCAGTGTAGCCAATCTCCTAACTCGCAAGGTCCCCGAAAAGGCAGCGAACCACCGGGCAGGTGCAGGTCGACCTTACTGAGAGCCCCCCAACGAGAAGTTCGTGCTCCCGCCTTGTCACCTGAGGCTGAATCTCTTCTCAGGGGTCAACTCACCGGTTGTTAGCGCATCTGAAGCCCAGGCCATCCTAGGTGCTGCCCGGGTTTCGAGGAGAAAATCCTTGGTGGAGGACATGGTCGCGATGATGTGGGTTTGTGCTATAGCCTTGGTCCTGAACAATGAAACCTGTCCATCAGCAAAGCTGACCAAACTGTAAGATAGCTTCAAGTCAGTTGAGGTCGATATGAAGAAACTGAGCACGGACCTCGCGAAGTGTAAAAAGCAGAATGAAGCCCAGGTCGAGCTTCAGGGGTAGTTCGAGGGGAAATTGAAGAGCGCCACTAAGAAGAAAAGAAATCTCCTGGCGAGAATCGCTGAGCTGGAGTAGGCTGCCCGACCTGCTGAAGAGGAAACCGAGGACGACAAGCTGCTGACCACTCGGGTTGAATTGATTGCAAAGCTCAGGCAGATCGAGTAGGATGTCTTTAGGGCTGTCGAGGTGGGTTTCGCTAACGCCGTGAAGTAGCTCCGGATTGCGAATCCCAATGTTCAACTCATCACTGAGGGGACTGGCCCCTACCATGAGGTGGTCAAAGGTCAGATTGTCCCCCCGGCGTCCGAGGAGGGTGATAACTACGAGACTATTGAGGATGGGCAGCCTGAGGGGAACACAGATGCTTAGTTTTTTCTTTTGGTTAGTTTGTCTGGTCGGCGTGCTAGTTTCTTTTGTTTAGTCTGGCCTGCGTGCCGTGATTTTGAATCGCTTTCTACCCGGCCTGCGTGCTAGGAGCTCGTGACATTTTTGTATGTACTTTGAACAATGGGCTTCCGCCCGACTTAATGCTTCGTCTTTCATTATCTTGTGTGTGTGTGATGTTTGTATGTTTGATGATATATCTATTTCATTTTTATCTAAGTAGTTGGGGGTTTCGCTCGACTTTGTTGATCCTCGACAGTGCAGGGAACTGGTCGAGTGGTCGAAGCTGTATTCCGACCTTCGACGAGGCTAAGAGCTCGTTCGAGGTCTTGGCTTCGTGGCATGGGCTTCCCATCGCGAGCTGGGTGCCCTGCCAAACTGGTACGGCAACGGTGGAGCTCGGTTGAGGTGTCCCAGTCGGATCAAGGGTCCTCATGCACACACAACGCGGGCCCTTGTCTTCTTGTCTCGAGGGGGTCGCGCTTGTACCTTAGTGCGCCCCTGTAGTCACGACGCGGATGGGTCGCGGGCAGTGTTTAACTGTAATACCGTTTAAGCTTCTCGGAATTCCATGGTCGAGCAAGTTCCTCCTCATGTAGATTTTCGAGGTAGTAGGCTCCTGTCCCCGTTTTCACGCGGACGCGTTAGGGGCCCTCCCAGTTTGCGGCTAGCTTGTCTTCTCGCGAATCTTTCTGGTTCCTTCGTAGGACGAGGGTGCCTACCTGAAAATCACGTTTAATAACTTTGTTGTTATAACATAAAGTTATCTTCTGTTTAAGAGAGGCTTCGTAGAGGGACGCGCCCAACCTTATCTCTTCGACGAAGTCGAGCTCCTCCCGGAGGGCCTCATCGTTCGTCTCCTCGTTGAGGGGAGACTCCGTTCGTCTCGAGGGTTCCCTTATCTTCACAGGGATCACCGCCTCAGTTCTGTAGGTTAATCGGAAGGGGGTCTCCCCAGTAGTGGAGTGCGGGGTTGTTCTGTATTCCCAGAGAATGATGTGTAGTTCCTTGACCCATCTTTTCTTGGCATCACCCAGTCTCCGCTTCAGACCTCGCAGTGTCACCTTATTCGCAGCTTCAGTCTGCCCGTTTATTTGTGGGTGCTCGACCGAGGTGAAGTGTTGCTTCGTCCCCAGCTTCGCGATGAAGTCCTGGAAGTTCTTATCAGTGAATTGTGTTCCGTTGTCGGTGACAATTGTCTGAGGCACGTCGAATCGGGAAACTATGTTCCTCTTGTAGAAACGTAGTATGTTGTGGGCCATGATTTTGGCCAGGGCTTCAGCTTCGATCCACTTCGTGAAGTAACGAAGCCGACGATCAGGTACTTGTTTTGGTATGACCCCACGACGAAGGGCCCGAGGATGTCCATCCCCCACCATGCAAACGACCATGGGGACGAGAGTGTTTTGAGCTCACTGGGCGGGGCCAGGTGCATGTCCCCGTGTTGTTGGCATCTGTCGTACTTTTTGACGTGTTCCTTGGTGTCCTGCTGCATGGTGGGCCAGTAGTACCCTGCTCGTAATGCTTTGCGGGCTAGTGATCGTCCGCCGAGGTGTTACGCATTGATCCCCTCGTGGATCTCCTAGAGTATGTCGGGAACCTTGGATTCCTCGACGCACCAGAGAAGACGGATTGAGAAGTTGCGTCGATATAAATTGTCTTCGATGATCGTATAGGAGTAGGCACGTCGCCTAACTACTCCGGCGTCTTGGGGTCGGCGGGTAGTTTTCCCGTGCTGAGGTACTCGTACATCGGGGTCATACAACTGTGGCCGTCTCCAATGGCATCCACGTCAGCCACGGGGAAGATTTTCTCGATGCTCGGACGAGAGAGCACCTCCTGAATGACGGACTTGTTACCGTCTTTCTTCTTCGTGCTTGCGAGCTTCGATAAAACGTCCGCCCAGGTATTGTGTTCATGCAGGACGTGATTCACTTCTGCCGAGGAGAACTTTTTCATCGTTTCTTTCACCAGAGCCAAGTATTCGATGAGGCTGTCGTTCTTGGCTTGGTACTCTCCCCGTACCTGGGAGGCCATGAGCTAGGAGTCGGTGAATATTTTGACCTCTTTGGCGCCAATGTCCTCAGCCAAGCGTAACCCGGCGAGGAAAGCCTCGTACTCGGCTTGATTATTCGACGTCGAGAAAGACAATGTGAGGAAGACTTCAATCAAGATAACTTCCCCATTTTTAAGGATGATGCTCGCTCCGCTACCTGTCGAGCTGGATGCCCCATCGACGTAGATCATCCACATTTAGGATCCGCTGGTCAAAGGATCTGGGAGGGTCATTTCTGCCACAAAGTCGGCCAGCACCTGAGCTTTCAGGGCATTTCTCCCCTCATACTGGATGCCAAACTCGGAGAGTTCGAGCGACCATCTGAGCATCCTTCCTATCATTTCTGGCCGGCCGAGGAGTTGACTCACAGGTTGCTCGGTCCTCACCACGATTGCGTGGGCCAAGAAGTAGTGTCGCAGTCTCCTGGCCGCAGTGACGAGAGCCAGAGCGACCTTTTTGATCTACTGGTACCTAAGTTCCGGACCTTGGAGGGCTTTGCTGGTGAAGTAAATCGGCGTCTGCCCGTCGGGGGTTTCTCGGATTAGTACTGCACTGACTGCTTCGCTCGTGCTGACGAGGTATAGGAATAATGTCTCCCCGCCCTCTGGTCGCGAGAAAACTGGGGGTTGCGAAAGGACTTGTTTGAGGTGGAGGAGCACCTGCTCGCATTCCTCGGTCCATTCAAACGTGGCTTTCTGTCGTAGAAGCTTGAAAAATGGGAGTGCGTACTGTGGCGACTTGGCCACGAAGCGGGAAAGCGAGGTAAGCATCTCGTTCAGCGATTGTATCGACTTCTTCGAGTTTGGTGTAGGGATCTCAGAGAATTCCCAACACTTGTCAGGGTTTGTCTCGATTCCTCGCTTTGTGAGATAGAAACCAAGGAACTTGCCCGCTCTGACGCCGAAGGTGCATTTGTCGGGGTTGAACCTCATCCTGCATTTCCTTGCCGTGTTGAAGACCTTTCCGAGATGGGCAGCATGGTCGACTTCTTCTGCTGATTTGACGATCATGTCGTCCATGTAGACCTCGAGCATGTCGCCGATATCTCCCCGGAAGACTTTGTTCATCATCCGCTAGTAGGTCGCGCCAGTGTTCTTCGGGCCGAAGGGCATCACGTTGTAGTAGCAATTTCCCGACTCGGTCATGAAGGTGGTATGTTGCTTGTCGGCCTTGGCCATGGGGATTTGATTGTACCCCGAGTAGGCGTCCATGAATGAAAAAAGTTTGAAACCTGCAGAATTATCGACCAGCTGGTCGATGTTAGGCAATGGATAAGAATCTTTCGGGCATTCCCGGTTAAGATCGGTATAGTCAGCGCACATCCTCCATTTTCCATTATTTTTTTTGACAAGTACAACGTTGGACAGCCAGGTTATGTACCTGGCTTCCGAAATAAAATTTGCCTCTAAGAGGTCTTTTACAGCTTTCTCAGTAGCCTTCACTTTCTCGGGAGACTGCCTACGCCTACGTTGCACTATAGCCCTAGCGGCTGGATCTATGGTAAGCTGGTGACAGGACACCTCTGGGTCGAGGTCGGGCAACTCGGACGTGCACCACACGAACAAATCTGCGTTCTCCCGGAGGCATGCCTTCAACTCCTTCTTCTCCAGGTCGGGGAGCCCGATACCAATCTTTACGCTCCTATATGGATCGTCTCCTAGGGCGACGAGCTCAAAGTCTCCGTCTGAGATGGGGCGTGTTGGGTGTAGAGGCTTCCCGTTGGCTTCAGCTAGGAGGTCGTTGTCCGTTGTTCCCTCTTCCTGCTCGCTGGGGAAACGGCTGTCGAGGTCCACCGCATTGACACGCGGGAGTGGCTTCTGCACTGCGTCTGGGGTTGACTTCTCTCCAGTCTTGGGCTTGACGTTGATCGAGCACAGGCCTTCGGTTGCAACTTCGAAGCGCCTTCTTGCGGCTTCGATATCCCCGTGGATGGTGACGACCCGACCTCGGGTGGTGTAGTACTTCATCTTCAGATGTACTATAGATGATACTGCTGTGAGCTCGACCAGAGTTGTCCTCCCCGGGATGCACTGGTACAGGGAAGGACAGTCCACTACCAGGAAGCGGGTCTTGACCTGTCGGACAATGTCCTCACTCCCGAAGGTGACCATCAGCTCGACATAACCCCATGGCCTGGTGGCCGTGCTGTTGAAACCCTAGAGGTCTGAGCCTACGTAGGGGGTCAGATGCCTTTCATCGAGCTGGAGGGTCTCGAAGAGGTGGGCGTACATGATGTCCACCGAACTCCCTTGGTCGACCAGGATTCTGCGAACATCAAAGTTTGTCATCTGCGCCCGAATCAGGAGAGGGATGATGGAGTTAAACGAGCCACCTGGAAGTTCCTCGAGGTAGAAGGTGATTGGGTTCGACTTCCCTTACACCTTCTCAAATGTGGCAGTGTGTGCCGAGCTCGCGGACTCCAGCTCATCGAACTTCCGCTTGATTGACTCGACAGAGACCTTGTTGAAGTCCCCCGCCGAATATAACCATTGCCGTGGGGAAACTTTCCCACGGGCTGCGACCGATCACAGGGTCCTCGGGGGGAAGACTCTCCCACGGGCTAGGGGTGATCGCGGGGATCTAGGTCTCGTCGGGGACGTAGAAATCCTCTGGCCTGGTGATGCTCAAGGCGACCTACAGTCCACACTCTCTGGTGGAAGGGGTTGTCTCCTCGACCCTCTGTGTTTCCCGGGCATCCTGTCTAGGGGGGTCATTCCTCCTCGTATACTGCTTGAGGTGCCCCTCTTTGATCATAATTTCTATCCCATCCTTGAGGTGGATGCAGTCCTCGGTGACATGCCCATGGTTCCTATGGAACCTGCAGTATTTGGACTTGTCAACGTTGCCTTTGAGGGGTGTCGGCTTCGGAAAGCGGACCCCTCCCTTCTGGAATATCGAGTTGGACCACTCGGACAGAATTCGCTCGCGGGGAGCGGTGAGTGGTGTGTACTCCGTGAATCGGCCAGCCGAACCTCTCGATTCGCGAGAGTCCCTGGGACGGTCTTCTCTTCTTCTATCACCCCCTCGTCGGGGAGCAGTAGAGTCTACATGCCTGGAGTTTTGGGGGCCTTCTTGGTGCCGCGAGTCGCGGGCACAGTGCGCAGCCTCGGTCTCCTTGTACTGAATGTATGCTTGGGCCTGGTAGAGGAGCCCGTCTAAGTTGTGGAGTTTCTAGATGGCCACAGTGTTGGAAAACTCAGTGCGAGGTCGTATTCCTCGCTCGATCAGGAACTTCTTCATGTCGTCGGTAGTGACTACCTCGACAGCTTCCCTGTTGAATCTCTCGATGTAATCTCGGAGAGATTCGTCTCTCCCTTGAAGGATGGCTTCTAGGGAGGCCAGCATCTTCGGGTGGCGTCGAGATGCGGTAAAATGCCTGGAGAACTGCCTCTTCAGTTGCTTCCAAGCAGTGATGGACTCTGGTACGAGGCTTTTGTACCACACCATGGCACCTTTTCGGATGGTGGTCGAGAAGAGCCTGTACTTAATAGCTCCCCGGACATTCCTGTAGTCAAGCATGGCCTCGAAGCTCTCGACGTGGTCGTCTGGGTCAACAGTGCCGTCGTACATCCCCAGAGGTGGGGGCTTCTCCATCCCGACGGGTATGGGCGTATCCATAATCTCTTTGGACAGGTTGGTACGTTGGTCGTCTTCGTCACTCCTAACTGGTGACTGTGAAGGGGAGTGAACGCCAGGCCTGTGTCATCGTGAGGGACTCCTTGGACAGCTCTTCAGTTTTTTGCCGTCAGCTTTGCTCTTCTTTTGGACAGGGGAGCGTCGTTGTTCCTTCCGAGGAGGGGAGCGATTGCGCTTCTGGGCGACCACAGGCTGGGGTCGTTCCAGGCGTGGGCGGCGTCCCGCAGGTTGGGGGGAAATGCTTCGAGAGTCGTCTTGTCCCGTCTTCTGCGGGGGAGGAGAAGGACTGTGAGATGTGGGGCGGCGATGTCTCCACGGGGGAGAGTGTCGTTGTCGCCCCCTTTCGAGCGCTTCAATCCGCAAGTTCTATTGGGAGATCAACATGTTGGTTTGGTTGACCAGTGCAAACAGGGCCACCGTGTTCGGGTCAACATTTGGTGGTGCGGGGACAGGCTGGTAGACAGCTGGGGTGCTGTCGTGTTGGGCGGCGTTGTATGTCGCGTCGTCGGAGGAGGGGGAGGCAGTACGGCCGTCCTTCTCGTCGCCTTCTTCAACGTTGATGACCACATTGTCCTTGTGGCCGTCTCTGTTGTTGAACTACGCGAAGGCGGTGTCCGAAGTCTTGGCCTCGGGTAGGGTGCTGGCCATGATTGTCAGAAAAATGGAGGTTGCTTTAGTTTTACGAAGAGAAAAACGGGGAAGCAAAGGTTCCCACAGACGGTGCCACTTATCATACCTGATCAGAAAGTAGATTACTAGCCAACAAACGCCGTGAGCTCCGCTACTCCGGTGGTGATGAGACGGTGGGGGGGGGGGGGTGTACCTGCAAGGTACTCCGATGCCAAAGTCATGAAGGGAGTAAGCAAGTACAGAAAGTGAGAGTGAGAGAATAGGATATAATAATTTAACCTGACCCTCTCACGGGAGAGGGTATTTATATTGTGCCCCCAACGCTGGGTCAACGGTCGTCTGCACTGGGTTGGATTGCTAGGCCCAATGCAGATAACTGTCAGGGCTTACGTGGCGTAGGGAAGACCAGCACGTGGTCTTCGCCCTGGAGTAACTGTCCCGAGATCTCTGGAAAGTGGGTAGACCGACTCTTTCGGAAGCGGGTAGTTACCTGATGGCGTGTCTCCGCGGGAGGAGCACGTGGAGAACGTGGGGGGGGGGGGGGGGAGGGAGGGGGAGAGAGAGGTGCGAACTCTCCCCGGGCCGTGTAGCGTCTGCTCGACGGTAATGTCACGGGATGTGCCCGACGAGAAGTGCCCGACGAGAAGATGAATTGGGCCTTAATGGGCCGCTTAGCATCATGTTGGGTTGAGCCTGCCAGACTGATGGGCAGGCGCTGACTCAGTCTAGAACAGTTTTTTTTTAAATTTCGATCACAAAATTATTTAAAGAGTTTCACTATTCATCACGAACATTCCAATAAAAAAAAAAGACAAAAAAGAAAATTCATATTTTTATCTCAATTTTCAAAAATTGCAATCAGAAATGTTGCGAATGACATACTACTACAACATAAGTACTTTGACCATTACAGAAAAAAGAGAAAAAATATTAGAACATATTCAATTTTGGAAATAGAATATTATGATGGGAAATTTTCTTACCAAAAAGATTAATCTGACTATCCAATACATCATCGTTGGAATCGAGAAATTTTTAAAGCCAAGAAGAAGGAAACCATTTCATATTAGCAATCTAGGATTTGAGAGAGTTGAAGAATAAGCTCGGCGAAATTGAATGAGTGAAAAAAAATAACAATAATATTCTGAAAATTTAAAATAATATATCTAAAAAACCATAATTAATTTATTACTTTGTACTTATCTTATTAATATTATTTTTAATATATTTATTTTTATTAAAACACAATATTAAATTTTGACTTTTAAATTTAGGTAAATATTAATTTTATTCATATAGCGTTTTCTTAAATTATTTTCAAAAATTCAAAAATTCATTTTCAATAATTTCTTTATCAAATGCATTTTAAGTAGTGCAATTATTTTTGTCTAATATACTTTACCAATAATTTTTTAGACATTTTTTTATCTTTCAATTTGTAAAAAAAAGGTAATCAAATTTAAATTTAAATTTAATTAAAACACAATACTAAGTTTGGTCATTTAAATTTACGTAAATATTAATTTTATTTGGATAGTGTTTTCTAAAATAATTTTCAAAATGTCAAAATTTTAATTACAATAATTTCTTTATCTAATGCATTTTAAGTAGTGCAATTATTTTTATCAAATTTACTTTCCCAGTATTTTTTTATATTGTTTTATCTAGCAATTTGTAAAAAAAAAAGGTAGTCAATTTTAATATAATTAAAACACAATAAAATATCTAAAATAGTTTCCCAATTTTTCTAATATAAATTTTCAAACCGTTTCTATTATTTAGGTAACTATTTGTGTGCCATAATTTTATATAAAAAAACCCTATTATGATATATTTTTTAATTTTTTTTAAGACAGTCTTTTTGTTTCTTTATTTTTTAAATTTTTTTCTATAGTCAACAAAAAACATTGAAGCCTAATTTTAAAGGTTAAAAATTGAAACCCTTGCTAGTATGGTGTTTATAAAAAAATCGAAGAATTAGAGTTATCAATTAAGCGTGAAAGTTTTAAAAAAATAGAAGCCTAATTCAAAAGGTTTTTAAAATTTAGAGATCTAAAATTTTAAAAATATTAGTTTTAAAATAATTAAGCCCCTTAATTAAGAAATGCTCTCAAAATTAAAGTTAAGCTTTAATGCTCCAACCTTTTCATTCAAAGTTATTTTATTCTTAAAAAATGTAGGGTTAATAGTGAATTTCACCCCTGTAATGTTAGCGAATTTTGCTTTCCCCCCTCCATGCCTTTAGGCAACGGTTTTTTCCTAAAAAGCGTTGCCTAAACCTGCCTATGGCAACGGTGGGGGGTAAAACGAAACACGCTCATATGACAGGGGGGTTTCATATAAATAACCCAAAAATGTATTATTTTGTAAAAATAATTTAGTTTAAAAAAAAATCATTTTTAAAAAATAAAATAAAAATATTCGTATTCAATAAATTTTTTCCATTATTGAAAAAAAAGTATTTTCAAAAAAATATTATAATCTTAAAATATTTTACTATCAAACAATATTTTCAAATTATGTTTTTATAATTTTTAGATTTTTTTTTCAAAAAAATTAATATGAGGATTTATATGTACCTTAAATCTCCTTATTTAGACCCCATAAAAATAATAATATTATGGAGTCAAAACTAATACTACAACTGAAAATGAATTACTTTTAACATCGTCCCTTAATTCATATTCACCTAATCAAAACTAACAACATCAATCCCTTATGTGGAGAAATTGACCAGTCTTGATCGCCTTCGTCAGAACATCTGCCAGCTGTTTCTAGGTGCTACAGTCCATAACTTCTAGCACACCATTTTGGACTTAACTTCTCAGAAAATGATACTTTGTCTAAATATGCTTGCTTCTCCCATGCAACACTAGGTTATTAGCAAGATTGATTGCATACTTTTATCAATCATCGGCTTCAGAGGCTTGGTTACCTTGATATTCAGATCCTGCAATAAATATAGAAGTCAAACAGCTTGACATTCAGCCACCGCACTTGCAACGTACTCTGCTTCACAGGTTGACAAAGCAATAATTAGTTGCTTATTAGAACACAGAGAAATAGAAGCTCCCAGATACTTAAACAAATATCCAGAAGTACTTTTTCTGTCAACTCTGTCTCCACACCAATCAGAGTCTGAGTAATACATCAGCTCTGAATTAGCCTTTTCACCAGAAGGGAAAAATACTCCATACTTCAGAGTCCCCTCAATATACCTCAGAATCCTGACAGTAGCTTGGTAATGAGACCACTTGTAATACCATGTGTTTTCTTAAATATTCAATTTCATATTAGTTGAGATCAACTGAGTTCCTATTTGCTCTAAAAGTTATCAGTTGGAATAAATAGAGTAACTAGTGAACTCAGATTGACTCAATTAATATTAATTGGAACTGACCTTTTATATTGGGACATTTTGATAACACTAATAATGGGTTAATTACTCTAGTAGAACAAATATTAGGTGTGGTTGTCACTTGGGATATTTGTTACTACTCTTATAACTTTTTATCACACATTTTTCTTTGCCACTTCATGACCACATATTTTCCTACCAACCTTTTTCTCCAAGTCATGCTTGTGTCATACCCAAAATTTTGACCACTAAGATTTCCCATCATGGTGCAAATCATCATCACAATATGGATGGGTCATCATACCTCATCAGTCTCCCCAAAGATGGGTGAGCATCCACTACAACAATAATTAGGGTTTCAAGCCCTCTCAGAGCTTCTAGACAAAAGATCAATCAAGAAATGACATGATCTTCAACTTGTCTAACCTCTCAAACATCCACAAAGGATCAAGAAGACTCCCACTTCAAGGATTAAGCACAAGGCTGCTCCCTTCTGGGTGGATCAAGCCTCAAGATCACCAGTGTCACCAAATTAGGGTTTGGTCGACCAGGGCCTCCAGATGGAAATTTTCCCCTGGGCATGAGCCAATGCTTCAAAGCATAACCTAATATACTCCATGGGACATCATGAACCCCATCATCAAGTCAATTTTGCCTCAGGGGATGCATTCATAAAAAATCAGGAATTAGGGTTTCTTGACCTAATTCACCCCTAAGTTGACTTTTGGGACAAAACACGAGCCAAGACCTCAAGAGAGGATTTGAGGGTCTCAAATACATCACATTGATCCATTTGCAATAATGGATTGATCCAAGAAGCTTGAGCAACAAGTTTCATTTTCATCAGAACCACAACTAGGGTTTCGCGGGAAAAGTCAACTGTAACTTTGACTTTTGACCAGGACACGCTCCCAAACCCTAGGACATGATTCAATACACCCTATAACACCTATGAAATCAATCCATCAAGTTTGATTTAGGTCAAGGACTTGATTTCATAGAGGATCGCACAGTTTGGAATTCATCTGACAAAAAGTCAACTGTGCACAAAAGTCAACTTTGACTTTTTGAGATTTTTCACAATTATGGTTCTTTAACACTAAAATGATGTTAATGTGTGATTTGGATCATCATTCATTAAGAAAAATCAAGAAAAGTGGGATAACTTGTAAAAGGGGTAACCATAAAAACTTAGAAATTTTCTAAGTTATGGAATAAAGTGGCAAGGGTACCAACTTTGGAGGATCATAACTCCTAAACCACAAGGCTATTTTTCCCCATTCAAAGTTGGATTTGTAGCCCTCATGGCCCTCTACAAAAGCTTCAACTACACCTCATTCCAATTCATCATGGATTTTGAGTTATGGAATGATCAAAATCACAAAAAGTGAAAATGTCACTTTTTTCCAACACTTAGTGAAATTTTCACTAAGTCAGAATTTGTCATACTTTTTTCAAAATGTAGGGGCATTTTTCACTTGGATCCAAAAAGTAGCAAAACCAATTATGATCAAACAGTTGTTGTATCATATGAGAGCTTTCCAAAATGGCCAAGAACTCCATCAAATTCCACTTGAGCCATGAGATATGACAATGGCAATATGCCTTGCTGAAAACTGTCAAAGCAAGGCAGATTTGTGCATTTTGCTCGATTTGCCAAATTTGTGCAAATGACAAACACACTTATCCATCTGAACACCTCAAGGGGGGACCAAGGAGGAACCAACTCTGATCCCAAGCTTCCCAAGTCTTTGGAACCAAAAATAGCATGCCAAACCTAGAAATGCCTAAAAGAGGGACAAGACTCCAATTTTGGATTGGAGCATTCAATGCATACACCAAGGTGGCATAGACTGAGCCATTTCCAACTGAATTCAGTCAAGACTTATCCAAGACCAAGGGGACCAGCAACCTGTGCCCTAACCTCTAGTAAATGGCTAGAGGAGACTTGGATTCTCATTGCTCAAAATTGACCAAACCTATGCAGCAGTTGTCATTCACTATTCCTTACAAAACAAACTTGCTCTGCTATAAATAGAGCTCAATTGTGATCAGTTTGAGTACACCAAAGCCATCAAACAGATGCTTTCTTCAAAATCTCCTTCTTCACTCCAAAATTGCCTTCCAAAGTAAGTCACTATCGGGTTTTGAGTTTGAGAGCTATTCCAACCAAACCAATCACACACACCTCATAAACATCATATAGAAGTGATCCAAACACTCACATAACATCTGGAACACCAAAATCACAAAATCACCAGCCAACTGCTCAAGCCTTTGACATATTTGCAGTTAAGGTGCCAAATCAAGTTCCAGCTCAAATCAATCCACTCCAAGCACCCAGACACACTCCATAGCACCTAGGGAAGCTGTCCATATCCTTGGAACCAAGCTGCAACACCTCTAGCACAAAACACGATCACCAGCTGCAAGAGGTAAGCCTGAGCTCTTCTAACTCTATAATCCATGCATTTTTTGCTGCACAATAATTTAGCCACATGTTCATAATCATGCATGGAGTGTTTTCCCTCAATCAATTGCATTGTTTGAATCCTGTATGGAATTTCTGAACCTTCATGCAAATTTTAGGGTTCTTGAGGTTTCTCTTTGATTTCTTATTCCATGTTTAAAATAAATGAAATTAAAGACCATAGACATGATCGTGAGGTGAAAACGAGTAGATTGATATGTAGATTGCATGATATAATCAAGTATTCATTGAGATTGGATAGAAAACGCAAATATGCAGAAACAGAGGAAAAGCGCGTGTTCTTGCCATATTCTTGGCGCCCTTTTTCAAAAATTTGAATATTTGAATTTTGTGATTTTATTTAATTGATTCAAAAATTAATTTCTCTCCGAGTTTTAATGATTTTGAGTTGATTCTTTTTTTAATAATTCACAAAAATGTTAAAATATTTTATTTTCCCAAAAAATCCCAAAAATATTATTTATTTCATATACTTGATATTTTTGTAAAGAATTAATATTTTAATTGTTTTTGACATTTAAAATATTCTCTCTTTCTTGATTTTTCAAATTTTAGTGATTCCCAATCATTTTGTGGATCAAAACCTGATTTTTGAAACATTAATCCAAGATCACAATTTGTTTTCCACATGTTTAACAATTTTGATCATTTTAATTGAATTTTTATTCAATTAAAATACATTTTGAAAACAAATTAGGGTTTTTTATTAATTCAACCCTCATCAAAACTTTTTAAAACTCTTTAGGCCTCTAATAGAGTGTAAGACCCAATCCCCTTTTAACCAAAACAATTTTGGGCCTCAGATATTGTATAAGTCCCTCTACATTAAAATAAAATCTCGGCGCGATCGCCAGTTGAAAAATCAAACCCTTGGGCCTACCCTCGTGTTATAAGCCCCATTATTTAAAAAATCATTGGGCCTCTAGTAGAGTGTAAGACCCAACCCTTTTTGAAAACCAAAATAATTTGGGCCTCACTTATTGTATAAGTCCCGATACCATCAAAAAGTTCGGCACAATCGCCACCTTTTAAAACAAAACACTTTGGCCTCTCCTTGAGCTGTAAGCCCCACCACTTGTACAAAAATAAACCTTTGGGCCTCTTGAGAGAGTGTAAGACCCATCCCCTTGTACAGAAAACCTTTTTGGGCCTCAGTCACTTGTATAAGTCCCACTGTACAAAACAACAGTGCAATCACTGATAAAACCTTGGGCCTCTCCTTGAGATGTAAGCCCCAACAAGCTTTTCAAAGCACTTTCTCCTTTGATTTTGAATATAATATTATTATCAAAGCTTTTTTGTTAAACAAACTAAGCAAACAGCATGGAAGCTCTACAACCGAGTAAGTGTTTACCCGCTTTCATATATATATATATATATATATATATATATATATTGTATTGTGGGGCTGCTCACTGTAAGTCTTCTTTCGCAAACTTTTATATACTTGTCAAATATCCACTGTGTAATACTAGTATAACTATTTAGAGTTTTCCCCGGCAACTACGCCTAGCACTATGTAAAGCCCTGTTGGTCACTCTTAAATAAAAACAAAACTAGATCCCCATAGGATTACTAGACACAGTCTTCCCTCCTCTTGGGGTTAAACAATATGGAGACGTGAAAGGCAGCATTCTCGGTGAACCCTTTCTCAGACTGTCACCCTTAGAAATCGTCAAAGAAACTCTACTCCCCAAAGATGTTCTTTTCTCCGTGAATGGCATCTCTTGAGTTTCTTCCAAATTCTCGGACTTTCCTGGCTTGATCTATTCTCCGTGAATGGCATGCCTTGAACTTCTCGGGGTTTGGGGACCCACAGGCTTCTTAAAAGCATCCCCGCCTCCTCTTGGGCGTTGTACAAGGACCCTTCGGCTTCTTAAAAAGCTCTCATGCATTCTCTTGGGCTTAGTACAAGGACCCAGAGACCTCTACAGGTATAGGAACAGAACCTAGTCATCAATTTGCTAGAGTTGTCTTTCTGAGTCAAGTATCAGACCAGTTAATGGGTTGACCTTCCTCCCTTAACATACCAGCATTCTCTTGGGCATCATACAAAGATCATTCACTACCTGAGAATCGATTTCTCAAAACACTAGTAGACTTGGACAGTCTCAATACCCTTTGGATTTCCCATTTCCTTAAAGAACAGGAAATAACCCTGATCCTCTGATCAATCCCTAAGCACAACATTACCCATATAAGAACTGATTTTATCTTTTATCCAACACATTGGACCTGTCACTAAACTGAAACAGTCACCAGCACAATAGCCTCCTCTTGGGCTTTATACAATGATTCTCCCCAGTGGAGTTAACCTATTCACACTCTCTTGTTGAGTATAAAGGACTCTCTTGTTGAGTCACTTCCCTTTTAGCCTCCATCTCGGGCTTCGTACAAGAAACAAAAACACTCTCTTGTTGAGTATAAAAGACTCTCATGTTGAGTCAAAACCTTTTAGCCTCCATCTCGGGCTTCGTACGAGGTACAAAGACTCTCCTGTTGAGTCAAACACTTTTAGCCTCCGTCTTGGGCTTCGTACAAGACACATACAAAAACACTCTCTTGTTGAGTCAACCCTTTTAGCCTCTCTCTCGGGCTTCGTACGAGACACATAAAAACACCCTCTTGTTGGGTCAATAGCCTCCTCTTAGGCTTTGTATAAGGAAACCCCGGTTGAGTCAATCAACCTTTTAGCATCAAAATCTGTGCCTTGCTCACAGTATACAAACATTAATAACTCCTTTTTCCCCCATCTAATTGCTGTAAGCGGCAAGCCTCTGGATTATTTACATCCACGCCACTGTCCCTCTTTTAGCATGAGAAATTCCTAAGGAAAGATAGCATTGCTCTACATTGAGTTAAAGTCTTCTCCTTCAGGTTAAAAATACCCTATAAAGGAAATTATGGCATTGCTGGATTCACATATCCCAGTTAAAGTAATTCTCCTTTATAATCAGTCACCCAACAGTTGTGACAAACCGACCAAATACCCCTCTTTAGAGATGACAAATTCTCTCTAAAGTCAAAACCCTTTAGCTTCACATCTTGGGCTTCGAACAAGATACAAATAGACCCTTCAGCTTCACATCTTGGGCTTTGAACAAGATACAAACCACCTTTAGCTTCATGTCTTGGGATTTGAACAAGACACCAAAACAACCTTTTTCCTCCCATAGAATAGGAGGAACTACGATCGCTCTGATTTCCCTATTTCGTTAAACGGGAATACGTAGGCATAAGATTGCAAAAGAATCTTAGCGAGCGCACTAATCAAAAACGCAAAATCCTGTACCTTCACACATCAATCGAAAAGCATGAGTCCTAACATCCTACCAATAGCATAGTCCCGACATTTCATTCTTAAAATAAGAAGAGAGAGGCCCACAATCGAAACCGTATCTGTAAACTAACAGTCATCTGTTTAAACTCAGTATGCAAATAGGGTTAGTTGGAGACATCTATTTCCCTTCCTTCATAAGCTTGAATAAGATAAAAAATGAATTGACCTATAGTATCCCAGAGCGACAGTGCTTAAGAACCACGTCCAAAATCGCTCGCTACAGCTTGTATGTACCATAAGGTTAGAGGTCTAGGATGATTAAGACAAATATATATACTGCTTTTCCTAATTGATATCTGTGTTTATTTTTCTGCTAATGGGAATGCGTGTGATTTTGCATGTGGAAAGATTGAGTATACACTTAAGATAGGTGATGGCAATGCGGGTAATCTTACTGGGAGTGAATTCCAGTTAAGAGCCCCCGATCGACCATCAAACTTAGTGGAAACATTCAAAGAAAAATCTTCTCTTATAGTCTCTCTTTTTTAAATTAAACTAAGACAATGATTGTAAATATCAGAGAAAGGAGATTGCGCTAATGGATTTCGGTAGAAGGAAAACTCATAAGTACACCTTCAAGGTTCCAAAACTAGAGGATTTAAGAGGGTTGGCAAGGATGATCACCAACCCTGAGGCTTTCAGAGCCAAGTATGGAGGACTGCTGTCTCTATTAAGGGTCCACGTAGTCGAAGGAATCCTGTCCACGCTAATCCAGTTCTACGATCCGGTTTATCACTGTTTCACATTCCCGGATTATCAACTTGCACCAACGCTGGAGGAGTACTCTCACCTGACTGATTTACATATCACTGATCAAGCTCCATTTTCTGGACTGGAAGAGATTCCAAAGGATAAGACCATTGCAAGAGAAATCTATTTGGACGAGTCAGAAGTCAGGACTCACATGACCACTAAGGGCGGCATCCAGGGTTTGCCAGCCAAGTTCTTGACAAAGAAGGCTCTATACTTTTCTAGTATAGGGAACGTGGCCGCTTTCGAGAGCACCTTTATTTTGCTCACCTACGGGTTATTTTTGTTTCCCAACATCGATAACTTTGTAGATATCAACGCCATTAAGATATTTCTGATTAGAAACCCCGTACCGACCTTACTCACAGATGCGTATCATTCGGTACATTTAAGGAATTTATACAGCGGAGGAATGATCACGTGCTGTGTACCCCTGCTATACAAATGGTTCACTTCCCATTTGCCCAAGTCTGCTGCATTTTGGGATCAAAAGAATACTTTACGTTTGTCGCAAAGAATCATGTCTCTTACCAAATCTGACATCGATTGGTACAATTGAATCTACGACGGGATCAGAATTATTGACCGTTGTGGAAATTTCCCAAATGTACCCCTTATAGGAACTAAGGGGGGAATCAACTATCATCCAATTCTCATTCGTCGTCAATTTGGATACCCGGTGAGGCACATCCCACGGAATTCTCATCTGGAAGGTATTTTCTTCAAGGAAGGAGAAAATGACAGGGCACTAAAGACGGAAATAGTGCACGCTAGGAAACACGTTTATATGAAAGGACGAGAGTCTCTGGGAAAACCAGACTGTGTCTCAGTGGAGCCTTATCTCCACTGGGTACAAACTAGAGCTCTCAAGCTGAGGATGCCTTACCCTCGTCAGGAAGTTCTTCCATTAAGGGACTCTGCCCTTTACTTTATGTCTGAGACGGAAAAACTTCAGGTTACTCTCAGCAAAGTTCAGCAGGAGAAGAGGTCTTGGAGAAACAAGTATCGTATTCTCAATGTGGAGTGTAAGAAAATACAGCAACTATTAAAAGAAAAGGATGCTCTGATTGAGATTCTAGAGCAACATGCTGTAGAGAATCATGATGACCAAAGGAATTTGCTCGCTCCTTTCACTTGGCAGAGAAATGACAACCCGACAACGGCCCAAGAGCCCCGGTCAAAGAAGAGGAAAGTACCAGAACCAGCACTTGAGCTCTCTTCAGAGAGGAATCAGGATCCATTAGTTTAGATTTTCTTTTTCAATCTACTGTATTTCCATTTCCACAATCCTTTGAATTCAATAAAACGGGGTTTCCCCACTGTTTGATATTTGCAATCTAATTGTCGAAGTTTACTTTGAATAAACAAAAATAATTAATAATCATTGTATTCATCATTCTCATAAGCGTATTCTTCTTACCTACGAATCTCACGTTTGCATCTCGATTCTAGAGTCAAACTGTCTCATTTGTACAATACTCGGGTCAATCGTCAGAAAAAGATGGATGATCTTGAGGAAGAGAACAAAGAGTTGAGAGAAGAGATCGACACTCTGAAAGAGGATCTGAGAAAGCTTCATAACGACATGCAAGCTCTAGTAGAAGCTCAGATACATGAACAAAGGGCTGTGATCTCAGAGATCACATCAATGCCCATAGTGGAGAAGTATGATCCTAGGTACAAAATGCCGAAAGATCATCCCCGGGGCATGCCTATTAACTATATCCCAGAAGGATATGTTCCGCCGATCGTTGAGGATCAGGGAACCGCAGCAGGAGCCGCTGGGCTTGAAGGTTACAAACTTCGGGAAAACGAAGATGCCAGGGGCATGGCAGCAACTCTTGAAGGTTAGAAACTTCGGGAGACACCGAGAGTCTCGGCCGTAATGACTATACCACCACCCGTGGTACACACTATCCCGGAAGGACAGATTCCACAGATACCTTCTGGTGGAAATGACAGCATGTTCGACAGAATGAATGAGTTCCATGAACAATTCCTGGAGATGCAGAAAGAACTGCAGGCCCTTCGCGGTCGCAGACCTCTGCTTGGTCCTCAATGTGAAAGTTCCACACAAGTTCCTAGTGCCCGACTTTGAAAAGTACAAGGGTAACTCTTGCCCTAAGAGTCATTTAGTGATGTACGCTCGGCGAATGCCAGCTCAGACAAAGAACCAGGAGCTAATGATTCACTACTTTCAGGATAGTTTAACCGGTGCCGCATTAAAATGTTACATGGGTTTAAACTGCGCTACGATCGGCACATTCAGAGATCTTGGCGCTGCTTTCGTTCAATAATATAAATACAATTTGGACATGGCACCGGACAGAGATCAACTCAGATCGATGTCACAAAAGGACAAGGAAACCTTTAAGGAGTACGCTCAGAGATGGCGTGAAATTGCCGCCCAGATTTGTCCACCTCTTGAGGAAAAAGAGATGACAAAGATCTTCTTAAAGACCTTGAGCTCATTTTACTACGACAGAATGGTCGCCAGTGCGCCCAGTGACTTCACCGAGATGGTGGGCATGGGAGTTCGTCTTGAGGAAGCCGTCCGGGAAGGATGTTTAGTAAAAGACGCTGGATCATCAAGTAGTACAAAACGATACGGTAGTGCTCTCCCTAAGAAAAAAGAGCAGGATATTGGGAATATCTCTCTTGGAAAGCAAAGGCGACGTTATCAACCAGTAGCAGCTGTAACTCCTGCTATCAATCCTGTGCCTGTTCCTATGTATCAACCTCAGGTTGCGCAGAGCCAACCTAATCGACAGTCTCTTCAGCAGACTAGTCCTCCGTACAACAATAACCGTACAACGCGACCACCAGGGTTCGACCCTATACCCATGTTGTACACGGAACTGCTTCCATTATTACTGGTCAAGGGACACGTCCAGACTAAGTCTCCTCTTACAGTACCGGAAAGTCCGCCTTTTTGGTTCAAAACGGATCAGACTTGTCCTTACCATCAAGGAGGACCAGGGCATAATGTAACACCCCCAATCTATACCCCCAATTAAATAAAGCAGTAAAAGAAAATTCAAAATTTCATCAGAGTATATTTAAATTATCATGGCATAGACGAGGGGAATCACATTATAATGAAACAAATCATACAACACCTGCCCATAAAGATATGCAACAGTGAGGTAGCAATCAACAGAGGAACTCAGTTCCTTACACCCACATTTCAGATTTAGAATAAAAGCGGAAAATCTAAAACTGAATATCATACATATATATCACATGAAAAGTTCGTCATACATCAAGTTATACATGCACAAGCCAAAAGATATATATATATACATAATACACAATAATCACAAACGGCCTCCCTAACTACCCGGTGTCACATATCAGAGCCGACCGACAAAAGAATGAAGTCCTAAGCTTCACAAAAAGACCTCCAGCAACTCTAATCTGCAATGCCTCATAGAGCATTATAAAACAGCAGAAGGGTGAGAAAAATAATCATAATATAATTGCATACAAATATATATAACACAAAAATACACACATATACGGTTCTCACCACAAATCATACATCGCCAAGGTATACTAACCACACACAATACAGGTATCACCAACACATATCCATATATCAATTTATCAATTTTAATCCACAATTCCGCACATAAACAGACATTAATGATTTATGCAAATGCAAGAGACCGACACCACGACTCTATGCATATGCACATGCGGTACCGACTTCCAATGTTTCTCATCACTAGTTCACTCAGGAACTCTACTGGAATCATCGCTCGTTACATCACTGTAACTCCCCGTCGGGCATACGATGTCCCCCGTCGCTTACACCCCACACGGGCACATGACGTTTAGGGATCGCTCACACCCCACACGGGCACACGACCCGATCGCTCACACCCCACATGGGCACACGATCGTCTATAACCATCGCTTTCGGTCCTCTTATTTTTAAGGCTATTCATACCTCTTATTTTTAAGGCTCACGATGTTATAGTAGATTCCCTCTGGAATCAAACCGTCACTCAGGACGTCACAACAATGCATATCATGATGCTTGGCATACAAGGACTCATGACATTCAAATACACACATATATACATTCACCTCAATCAACAAAATCACACTTTGCACTTAAGCCCAAAAAAATGCATTTAATTGCCATACGGCCACAAATCATCACTACACCATCTAAACACATGCATTTACATCATACAACAGTACCTTGCATGATACACATCGATTGCTCACGATTACAACGACAAAAGTCGACAAATCGACACTAGTCCAAATTTCCGACATAATTAAATCAGATAACAATTTCCAAATCATCATAATAAGAAAGTACAACTCAATAGCTTTCCAACGATACCAAGAATGTAAAAATCGGATAAACGGACCCCAAGTTACGAAAGAAAAACAAAAACAATATTTTGAAAAGTCCCATGTTACAATTCTCCTGGCCATACGCGTACAGCCCCTTGTCATACGCGTACGACAAAACCTCATACGCGTACCCTACGCATTCCACCAGAAGGCCGGGAAAAGTAACATCTCATACGCGTATTGGCCCCAAAACTCGCCCATGTTACGCGTATCGCCAAGGCCCATACGCGTATGACCTGGAAAAACCAGAAGAAATTCTGCAGAACTTGCTGGTACGAGTTTCAACCCAAAATCCTCCAAATCATCATCCAATACTCAGAAAAACACCAATTTGAGGTATAACCATACATACCCAACAATATAAGTTTAAACACATTTGAAATCAATTCCTACCAATTTCTAAACATTATGATTTTTACTATATTTATCATTTCAATCCAATAACAATCACAAACACACATACATAGTCATACACAAGCATACAATAACTGAGTTTCGCACCCTTACCCGATTAAATCGATTATAGAAGTTGATTTCTTTGATTTTCCAAGTTTTTCTCACTTTTCTTCTCTTCTCCTCTTTTCTTCCCTTTTTCCTTCTTCTCTTTTTCTTTCTCTCTATTTTTCTCTCTTTCTATTTTCTATTCTTTCTAACTTAAGAAAAATATCATGAAATGACCAAAATACCCCCACACTCAAATCTCTGGCAAACGTTCCCAAACCCCGATAAAATATCACAACATTGAAAAATAACATATTTCCAAATAAAAGTTGAAAATAAAATAATATAATATTAAAATAATCAAAACGACTCGATTAAATAAAACGGACAAAACTGGGGCTTTACAACTCTCCCCCACTTAGAAATTTTCGTCCTCGAAAATATACCTGAGACGAACAACTCTGGATACGACTCCCGCATCCGACTCTCTAACTTCCAAGTCAAATTGCACTCAGCAGCGCCTCCCCACGCCACTTTCACAAGTGCAATATCCTTGCCCCTCAATCGCTTCACCTCGCGATCCAAAACCCTAACTGGTAATGCCTCAACCGTAAGGTTCTCCCTTACCTCAACCTCATCCATCGGAATCACATGTGACGGATCCGGAACATACTTCCGAAGCTGTGAAACATGGAACACATCGTGCAAATTCGACAGATTCGGCGGCAACGCCACCCTATAAGCCACAGTACCCACTCTCGCGGATATCTGGTAAGGACCAATAAACCGAGAAGTAAGCTTCTTCGATTTCAATGCACGACCCACACCCGTTACCGGTGTAACTCTCAAAAATACATGATCGCCCTCTTGAAACTCAAGATCCTTCCGTCTCCGATCATGATAACTCTTTTATCTGCTCTGAGAAGCCTTCATTTTCTCACGGATAAGCTTCACCTTATCTGTAGTCTGTTGCACCAACTCCGGCCCAACCACCGAACTCTCACCAGATTCGTGCCAACATAACGGTGTTCGACACCTTCGTCCATATAATGCTTCAAACGGTGCCATTCCCATACTCGAATGGAAACTGTTATTATACGTGAATTCAATCAATGCAAGATAACTATCCCACGCACCACCTTGTTCAAGAACACACGCTCGCAACAAATCTTCCAACGACTGAATCGTCCTCTCTGTCTGACCATCCATCTGCGGATGATAAGCCGAACTCAATCTCAATTTAGAACCCAACTCCTTCTATAAACATTCCCAAAATTTGGAATTAAACCTAGGATCTTGATCATAAATAATACTTAACGAAACTCCATGCAACTTCACAATCACACTGATGTAAATCTCAGCCAACCTCTCCAAAGAAAAACTAATGCCAATCGGAATGAAATGGGCCGATTTAGTCAGCCTATCAACAACCACCCAAATAGAATTATGCCCTCGCTGTGTATTCGGTAACCCTGTTACGAAATCCATGGAAATGTTGTCCCATTTCCACTCAGGAATATCCAATGGTTGCAACAAACCACTAGGCTCTGATGTTCCACCTTCGATTTCTGACAAGTCAAACATGCATAAACAAACTGAGCCACATCTCTCTTCAATCCAGACCACCAGAAAATCTTCTTCAAATCCTGATACATCTTATTCGCTCCCGGATGTATACTCAAGTTACTCCGGTGTCCTTCCTTCAAAATCATATTTTTCAACTCCGCATCATCAGGAATACAAATTCTACCTCGGAACCTCAAAACACCATTAACATCCACTTGAAAATCACTATTTGCATCTTTTTCTCCAACCAACATCAAATCCACAAATTTCACATCCAACTTCTGTTTCTCGCTAACCATCATCAGAAACTCATTAGTAACCTTTAAGATTCCAAGCCTCACACTATCCGACGACACTTCACAAACCAAACTCAAATCTCTAAACGATTCCAAAAGTTCCCACTCCTTAACCATCAAAGCGGACATATGTAACGATTTTCGGCTCAACGCATCGGCTACCACATTAGCTTTACCAGGATGGTAATTCAAGCCAAAGTCGTAGTATTTCAAGAATTCCAACCATCTCCGTTGCCTCATATTTAACTCTTTCTGATCAAATAAATATTTCAAACTTTTATGATCACTAAAGACTTCAAACCTTGCACCGTAGAGATAATGCCTCCAAATCTTCAACACAAAAACCACAGCCGCTAATTCAAGATCATGAGTAGGATAATTCTTCTCATGCACTCTCAACTGTCTCGAAGCATAAGCCACAACCTTACCTTCTTGCATCAGAACACCACCTAGACCAATCAAAGAAGCATCACAATAAACCACAAATGGTTCATTAGGATTCGGTAAAATCAAAATCGGAGCTGTCGTCAATCTTGTCTTCAGCTCATTAAAACTCTCCTCACACCGAATATCCCAAATGAACGCTTGACCTTTGCAAGTCAACTGGGTAAAAGGAAGTGCTAGCTTAGAAAAACCTTCAATGAACCTTCGATAATAACCGGCTAATCCCAAAAATCTTCGAATTTCAGTAACAGATCTCGGAGCCTCCCATTGTAGAACTGCTTCTACTTTAGATGGATCCACAGAAATACCATTACCTAAAATTACGTGCCCAAGAAAACTCACCTCCGACAACCAGAATTCACACTTGGACAATTTGGCAAAAAGCTTTCTTTCTTTCAAAACCTGCAAAACAATACGCAAATGCTCCGCGTGCTCCTCCCGAGACTTAGAATAAATCAAAATGTCATCAATAAACACAACAACAAATCGATCCAAATGCTCGTGAAAAATACGATTCATGTACTCCATAAACACACCTGGCGCATTAGAAACCCCGAACGGCATCACAGAATATTCATAATGACCGTATCGTGTCCTAAAAGCCGTCTTCTGGATATCTTCCTCTTTCACCCTTATCTGATGATACCCTGACCTCAAGTCAATCTTACTGAACACACAAGCACCAACCAACTGATCCATCAGATCATCAATTCTTGGAAGAGGATACTTATTCTTAATCGTCACCTTATTCAACTGGCGATAATCAATACACAACCGCATACTGCCATCTTTCTTTTTCACCAATAAAACTGGAGCACCCCAAGGAGAAACACTAGGTCTTACAAACCTCTTTTCCAACAACTCATTCAACTACTTCTTTAACTCAACCAACTCAGATGCCGACATACGATAAGGTGCCATAGAAACAGGTCTAGTACCAGGAACTAGATCTATAGAAAACTCCACCTCTCTCTCTAGCGGCACATCTGAAATATCCTCAGGAAACACTTCCGGAAATTCACGCACAACAGGAAACACATCAATTGAAACTTGACTATCCACAGTCAAAGATGCAAACAACCCAAACAACTGAGCTTCGTCCGCCAAAAGTCTCTTCAACTCTTTGGTAGATAAGAAACTCGAGTCTTCGTCTTCCTCAAGAGAAGAAAACCTTACCAACTTATGATAACAATCAATATGAACCCGATTGAATTGTAACCAATTCATTCCCAGAACCACGTCTAAACCCTCCAACGGTAAACACACTAAATCCATCTCAAAGTCTTTACCATAAATGGTCAAAGGACAACTTAGACAAACCAAAGAAGTAGTTACTGACCCCATTGCTGGAGTATCAATAACCATCTTACCATCCATCAAAGACAACACAAGATTCAAACGCTTCGCGCACTCAGACGAAATAAACGAATGAGTCGCTCCAGTATCAATAATAGCAACTAAAGGAGTACTATTAATAAAACAAGTACCTCTGATCAGACGATCTGCACTTGAAGTCTGAGTCCCTGCCAAAGAAAATACCTTTCCACTAGCTGGAGCTTGCTTCAATTTCTGACACTTCGTACTAATATGACCAGGTTCACCACAATTGAAACACTTCACCACATTTTTCCTGGCACAATCAGCAGCAACATGTCCTACACCTCCACAATTAGTACACTTCCTCATATCTTTCCTGCACTCAAACTGACGATGCCCCAACTCACCACATTTATAACATCTCAGAGGACCAGACATTCCTCCTCCACTTGACCTTTTCTCAAAATTTCCCCTTTGTTTACCCTTATCAGCTGGTGTTACATAAGGACCACCATGGAACTGTTGCTTCCCTTTCCTCTCGTTCACACTCTTATAGTGAGTAGAACGAGCCTTACTATCCTCTTCATAAATCCTACAACAATCCACCAAATCAGAAAACCTTCGAATCCTTTGATAACCAATTACCCACTTTATCTCAGGACGCAATCCGTTCTCAAACTTTACACACTTAGAGAATTCCGCGGTCGCTTCAGCATAATGAGGATAAAACTGCACAAGTTCCACAAACTTAGCAATATAATCAACAACAGACATATTACCTTGTTTTAGTTCCAAGAACTCGATTTCCTTCTTTCCTCTCACATCTTCAGGAAAATACCTCCTCAAGAACTCTCGGCTAAAAACTTCCCAAGTAATTTCTTCCTCTTCTGCAGCTTCCAACACATGACGTGTACCTACCCACCAATCATCAACTTCTTCTAGTAACATGTGAGTACCCAGTCTCACCTTCTGATCCTCATCACAATCCATCACTCGGAAAATCCTTTCAATCTCTTTCAACCAACTTTTTGCACCATCAGGATCATATCTTCCCTTGAAGACAGGCGGTTTGTTCTTCCTGAACTCATCATTACCTGCAGCATTAGGTGCACCCTGCACAACACGAGCCATAGCTTGCATAGCAGCAGCCAAAGCAGCATCGTTCCTACCAGCCATATTCTATTCATTTCCAATAACAGCACTTATGGTTAAACAAACAGCTCACCCAAACACAACGACCAATAAGGACTGACACAACTGACACGGACTGACACGGACTAGCTCTGATACCACTTAATGTAACACCCCTAATCTATACCCCCAATTAAATAAAGCAGTAAAAGAAAATTCAAAATTTCATCAGAGTATATTTAAATTATCATGGCATAGACGGGGGGGAATCACATTATAATAAAATAAATCATACAACACCTGCCCATAAAGATATGCAACAGTGGGGTAGCAATCAACAGAGGAACTCAGTTCCTTACACCCGCATTTCAGATTTAGAATAAAAGCGAAAAATCTAAAACTGAATATCATACATATATATCACATGAAAAGTTTGTCATACATCAAGTTATACATGCACAAGCCAAAAGATATATATATACATAATACACAATAATCACTAACGGCCTCCCTAACTACCCGGTGTCACATATCAGAGCCGACCGACAAAAGAATGAAGTCCTAAACTTCACAAAAAGACCTCCAACAACTCTAATCTGCAATGCTTCATAGAGCATTATAAAACAGCAGAAGGGTGAGAAAAACAATCATAATATAATTGCATACAATTATATATAACACAAAAATACACACATATACGGTTCTCACCACAAATCATACATCGCCAAGGTATACTAACCACACACAATACAGGTATCACCAACACATATCCATATATCAATTTATCAATTTTAATCCACAATGCCGCACATAAACAGACATTAATGATTTATGCAAATGCAAGAGACCGACACCACGACTCTATGCATATGCACATGGGGTACCGACTTCCAATGTTTCGCATCACTAATTCACTCAGGAACTCTGCTGGAATCATCGCTCGTTACATCACTGTAACTCCCCGTCGGGCATACGATGTCCCCCGTCGCTCACACCCCACACGGGCACACGACGTTTATGGATCGCTCACACCCCACACGGGCACACGACCCGATCGCTCACACCCCACATGGGCACACGATCATATATAACCATCACTTTCGATCCTCTTATTTTTAAGGCTATTCATACCTCTTATTTTTAAGGCTCACGATGTTATAGCAGATTCCCTCTGGAATCAGACCGTCACTCAGGACGTCACAACAATGCATATCATGATGCTTGGCATACAAGGACTCATGACATTCAAATACACACATATATACATTCACCTCAATCAACAAAATTACACTTTGCACTTAAGCCCAAAACAATGCATTTAATTGCCATACGGCCACAAATCATCACTACACCATCTAAACACATGCATTTACATCATACAACAGCACCTTGCATGATACACATCAATTGCTCACGATTACAACGACAAAAGTCGACAAACCGACACTAGTCCAAATTTCCAACATAATTAAATCGGCTAACAATTTCCAAATCATCATAATAAGAAAGTACAGCTCAATAGCTTTCCAACGATACCAAGAATGTAAAAATCGAATAAACGGACCCCAAGTTACGAAAGAAAAACGAAAACGATATTTTGAAAAGTCCCATTTTACAATTCTCCTGGCCATACGCGTACAGCCCCTTGTCATACACGTACGGCAAAACCTCATACGCGTACCCTACGCATTCCACCAGAAGGTCAGGAAAAGTAACATCTCATACGCGTATTGGCCCCAAAACTCGCCCATGTTACGTGTATCGCCAAGGCCCATACGCGTATGAACATGCCCCATACGCGTATGACCTGGAAAAACCAGAAGAAATTTTGCAGAACTTGCTGCTACGGGTTTCAACCCAAAATCCTCCAAATCATCATCCAATACTCAGAAAAACACCAATTTGAGGTATAACCATACATACCCAACAATATAAGTTTAAACACATTTGAAATCAATTCCTACCAATTTCTAAACATTATGATTTTTACTATATTTATCATTTCAATCCAATAACAATCACAAACACACATACATAATCATACACAAGCATACAATAACTGAGTTTCGCACCGTTACCCGATTAAATCGATTCTAGAAGTTGATTTCTTTGATTTTCCAAGTTTTTCTCACTTTTCTTCTCTTCTCCTCTTTTCTTCCCTTTTTCCTTCTTCTCTTTTTCTTTCTCTCTATTTTTCTCTCTTTCTATTTTCTATTCTTTCTAACTTAAGAAAAATATCATGAAATAACCAAAATACCCCCACACTCAAATCTCTCGCAAACGTTCCCAAAACCCGATAAAATATCACAACATTGAAAAATAACATATTTCCAAATAAAATTCGAAAATAAAATAATATAATATTAAAATAATCAAAATGACTCGATTAAATAAAACGGACAAAACTGGGGCGTTACACATAACATAGAAAACTGTTTCAATTTCAAATCCGATGTGCAAAAGCTTGTTAGGAGCGGGCTCTTATCTTTCAAAGATACAGATCTGAATGTTCTCACAAACCCGCTGCCTCAACATGAGAAAGTTGCTGCCAATTTGATAGAGGGAGAGTCTAACAACATCTATCAAATTCACGATGTACTCTTGTTAAGGGCCAACTTGGTCAAGATGCATTGTAGACAGAATGGATATGGCCATGTGCCACCTCATAACTATCACCAGTGTGATATCTGCTCTAAAAACAATCAGGGATGTTCGCTGGTGCAATCAGCTCTACAGGAACAATTAGATCTCGGATGGATCCAAGAACATCGAATTCGGGGAGTCAACATGACCTATACGATTCCAACATCATTCAGATCCACGACATCCGTGCAATGAATGTCAACTTGGTGGCGATACACTCAAGGAAAAGCCAGTATCATAATCTGCCGCGGCACGATTATAATTCCTGTCTGACTTGCTCGGTAAACAAACAGGGATGCTCTTTTGTACAAGAGGCCCTCCAGCGTCAGATGGATCTTGGATGGATCCAAGACTACGAGGATAGGAATTCCTATCAGATCAACATGATTCAAATCTTTGATATTCGTCTGATGAATACCAGCTTGGTGGAGTTACACGCCAGGCCGGTCCAACTTGGTTTTCTCACTTCACACAATTATCAGAACTGTAAAGGATGTTGTGAGAGTAACCAAGGGTGCGCTCTCATTCAGAGAACTTTACAACACTTATTAAACCACTGGTAGCTTCTGATCTATATGGATGAAGACACGCAACAAATCAGTGTGGTTGATGAGAACCCTACTCGGCATCAAAGTCAGGATGTCTGATCTACGAAAACAGATCTAGTGAGGTTACACTGCATTCAAAGCGGGCGTGGCCAGGTGCCACCACACAACTATGAACGCTGTAGAGTCTGTTCGGAAAATAACCAAGGATGTTACCTCGTGCAAGCAGCCCTTTAAGGTCAGTTAGATCGTAGGGAGATTCACCCATACTTAGCATCGGGGTATGTTGACTGGACGCCGGACTACTTCGCAGATCAAATCAGAGACGTGGTTGTAATCTCTGACCCTGAAAGGAACAAGGATGTTTGTACCATCATCCCTCTACTGGAAAAATCAAAGGTTCTTAGCAAGGAACTGATTGAAGTTACTTACGACAGTCAGAAAAATCTGAAGGCTCCTGTAGTTATCTATCTGCCGGGACCATTACCGTATGAACCAGCTAAGGCGATCCCTTACAAATACGGTGCAACGATAATTGAGAATGGAAAGGAAATTCCATTACCCTCCGTCGTGAATATTGCAGACATCAACCGTGTAACACAGAGCGGTCGAATCTTCAACCGAGGAGTTGGAGAACCTAACAAAGAAAAGAAACTTCAAACAGAAGTTCCCAATCCACCAGTCGGTCAATCCAATAATCCTGACCTTTCAAAAAACAATGATGAGATGCTGAAGCTCATCCAAAGAAGTGAATACAACATTGTTGATCAACTGCTACAAACTCCTTCAAAGATCTCAGTGCTATCACTTTTACTCAGTTCCGAAGCCCACAGGGAGGCTCTACAGAAAGTCTTAGAGCAGGCCTTTGTGGAATAGGATGTGTCAATAGGACAGTTTGATAGCATCATCTCTAACATCACTTCCTGCAACAACTTAGGATTTAGTGACGAGGACTTGCCAGAGGGGGGCAGAAGTCACAACATGGCGCTCAATATCACAGTTAACTGCCAGGATGATGCTTTAGCCAGCGTACTGGTAGACACAGGATCGGCCATCAACGTTATGCTGAAGTCCACTTTAATGCGACTATCATTCAAAGGGTCCCCGATGAGGGGCAATGAGGTCATCGTCAAAGCGTTTGACGGATCTCGGAAAGCAGTTATCGTCGAAGTCGACCTTCCCATAACTATCAGTCCTCACACTTTCCTCATTACTTTCTAGGTCATGGACATCCGGGCAATATACAATTGCTTATTAGGAAGACCTTGGATACACCAGGCTGGGGCAGTCACTTTGACGCTTCACCAGAAACTGAAGTTCGTCAAGAACGATCAACTCATCACGGTTTGTGGAGAACAAGCCTTGCTCGTGAGCAACTTGTCATTATCTACTTGTGTAGAACCCGAGGAGGTTGTTGGGACTCAGTTCCAAGCACTTTCGGTGAGCAATAAGAATCAATCAGAGAAAGGAACCTCGATTTCCTCATACAGAGATGCTCTCGAAGTGATCGAGAATAACAATGCAAAAGGATGGGGACAACTTGTCATTCCTACTAATAATAAAACAAAGAAGGGTCTTGGTTTTTCTGCGACCTGCACCCGGACAGCTGATAACAATGAAAATCTTCATCCCATTCAGGACTTCTTCCACAGTGGAGGTTTCCTTCACCCAGTGCCTCAAACAGTCCATACTATCAACGAGGGAGACTCCTCCGATACGGATAAGGAATGGAAGTCCTATCTTAACAAGGACGGTTACAGGTCTTAGGAAAAGGTGCCTACGCCATTTTCCTATCCCGCACAGAGTCCGAGATTTATACCGAGGTCAGACGTCGAAATGATATATGGAGATTGTGATCCGGAAGGATGTCGTGCTCCACCAAACTCATTAGAGGAGGACACTCTGATGAAAGACAACTTTGACCACAACTATTATGGCCCAATGGATGGCCTGCCTATCTGGAAGCTGTATTCAGGAGACTTGGGGCAAGAAAATCAGTCGAACAATGAAAATCAGCTGAGCGTCATTGAACTGAATACCTGTGTCCCCACCATGTCATGGGATCAACACAAAGGTCATTTAGAAAATATCCAGTGCGACGATGAATTGGCAAAGCTTGCCGGACTAGAATTCATCAATTTGCTTTTCCTGAGGTCAACATCATCGAGAGAGATGACCCCTCCAGTTCCAAAGAAGTATGGGACACATTAGGACAACCAAGTGGAAAATACGACTATATGGTCAAGTACACCGCTCCCGAAAGCTCTCGTATCAGGTTTGAAGATATCCAGCCAACTGGATGGGGAGATTTACCTGAGAGCACAAATACTATGCAAAATACAACAGAGGAATCCTCCTACGACAACTCTGCTTGGGAGACAGATTCCAATGATCCTGCTCCGCCAGAAATCAGTGTTATTTCTGAAGACAAATCAAGGAGGGTACCAGACTTTGTGATTCACCGAGGAGTTCGCCGCCAATGGGTTGCTGTCTGTAACACCCCAATTTCCATCGCGGATAAATAATACATAAATAAATCAGAGTAAATAAAAATTTACTCCTAGACAGAAACAAGGATGCCACATTTAAAGAAAAACAACACAATCCCTGCTCATAAATTTGATACATAACACAAAATGGAATAAACCAAAAAGGGAAACTTTTTCCAACAAAGGGAAAGGTCAATTATAGAATAAAGCGGAGAGATCCATAACTGACTTGTTTTACAAAATAAATTATTTTATAACATCAAAATATTCATACAAAGGTAAGACAAAATAGATCCAACAAATGTATACAGATATAACAAAAGCGTTCCCCGACTCCCGTGTTACGTATTAGAGCAGACAGACCGACAAAAGGATGGAGAACTAATCTTCATAAAAGCCTCCAAGATACTAATCTGCAATTGCCTCATAGCGCAACAAACCACAGCAGAAGGGTGAAAAATAACAACTAAATCAAGATGGCATAATAATATGCAACACATATAAATTCACATACATAATTATTCTCACCACAAGCATCACATACTAATACATATAGCATATATTAATTATACCAACATAATAACATATTCACACATGATGTATACCAAAGTTATAACATATGGACACACCACCACATCACATATATTCATACACCGCATACCAATGATAATCCAAACAATCTTTGTAATGTATAACATCTCCACAAAACATAGCATATGTCCATTCATAAAACATATCATCCATAATCCATACATTTATCACAAATGCATGTCAAATCACCAATGCTATCACAAGCTCAACACATAATCAATCAATTCACAATTTCCCACACATAATCAATCCATTCACAATTTCCCACACATAATCAATCAATTCACAATTTCCCAAACATAATCAATCCATTCACAATTTCCCACACATAATCAATTCATTCATGATTTATGCAAATGCACAGAGACCGACACAATGACTCTATGCATGCGGTACCAATCCATCCATCATTCTCATCATCATTAATTCACTCAGGAATTATTAGAATCACCGCTTGTTACTTAGTATAACTCCCCATCAGGCAAACGATGTTCCCCGCTGCTTTAGGTCCTCTTTGTATAAGGCACACTATGTTTATGGATTGCTTTAGGTCCTCTTTGTATAAGGCACACGATCCGATCGCTTTAGGTCCTCTTTGTAAAAGGCACACGATCGTCTATAACGTTGCTTTAGGTCCTTTTTGTATAAGGCACACGACCGTTACAGCAGATTCCCTCTGGAATCGTTTCGTCGCTCATACCCCACAAGGTCACACGACATCACAATATGCATATCATGATGCTTGGCATACAATGACTCATGACAATCAAATGCATACACATATACAACCATGTGAACCATTTCAACATCTATAATCATGCATATACAATCAAACACAACACCATGCATTTACTTGCCCTAAGGCCACAAACCACCATCACAACATTTCATCACATGCATTCACATCATATAACAGCACACAAGCCATACGTTATATATCCAAAAACATATCGCATGATAACACATCAATCGCACACAATTATGACGATAAAAGTCGACAAAACGACACATTTCCAAATTCCCGACACAATTAAATCGGCCACCAATTTAAAAAGCCATTTTATAAGAAAGAACATCTCATTACATTTCAATCGGTACCAAGAACGTCTCGATCCGAGTTACGGATCAAAAGGAACCGCATTGGATGCGAAATCGGGAAAGAAATCGCGAAACAGAAAAATTCTGCACCCTCGCTGGTCATACGCGTATTGCCCAACTCGCTCGCCCAACCATACGCGTATTGCGCAAAGTGCTACACCTATGAGCAGAGACTTATTTCTCTCCAAAAATTCCACTAAAAACCCAGTACGGGTATTACCTCCCTCGTTACGCGTAATGCCTTGCCCCTTACGCGTACCATTACGCATTTCAGCAGAGGGCCGTGTAAAATGGGTTTCCATACGCGTAATGCCCTCATTTCGCCCTTGCCATACGCGTATTGCCCTACCCAATACGCGTATTGCCTTGCCCATTACGCGTATGGGCAGCGAAAACCCAGAATTTTTCCTGCATAATTCCTGCTATGGAAATCACTTAATTTCTCTCCAAATCTCATCTAAACATCAACATACTACCAATTGAATGCACAACAACCTATATCTATCAGGTTTCAACAATTAGGAACCTTAAATCATGATTTCCGACACAAAAGTTGTATCCAACTCTCACAATCTCAACATATTAATTATTGTAGTTCTCTATTCAATTCAACCAAACTTCAAACAAATACATACATATACATATACAAGCAAGATATAATCGAAACTTCTCACCCTTACCCGATTAGTCGTGATTGAAACGGAGTTTTCTTCGATTTTCCTCTTCTCCTCTCTTTTCCTTCCTTTCTCTTTCTCTTCTTTTCTCTCTTTTTCTCTCAATTCTCTATTTATATAAATATCTAACTAACCAAATGACCATTTTACCCTTACGCCCAAATATCTCCCAAACGCTCTCAAAACGCGATTAAACATAAACATACTGATGAAAAAACATATCGTGCAATAAAAGTTAAAAAGAAAAATATAATTTAATGCAAATATTTTACCTAACAGAGAAATTAACCAATTAACTCAATTAGCAGGTAAAATACAATAAATTCACACATTTCACAAAATTCACATCAATGAAATAAATAAATACAATTAAACAAATTAGGGCGTTACAACTCTCCCCTACTTAGACATTTTCGTCCTCGAAAATATAACTGAGACGAACAACTCCGGATACGACTCTCGCATCCGACTAACCAACTAACATGCCAACACTAGGCACACCACGAATAACACAAACTGACAAACCACCTTGCTAACAGCAGCTACAACAACGACACGACAACGACGACAACTACAACGACAAGATGCAAAGCCCATACAATGCATTTGACGACTAACTCACGACTCAAAGAAAACCATGTTACCAACACCCAAGTAACACTCCCCTAATTCCCCACAAGGAATTAGCTACCCGCACTCGAACCATCACCATGGAAACGGGGGCAACAACAAAGACAAGAACCTAAAGTCCCACGACACAACATCGTTTCAACAACCTCTACATAACCACAATACCAACATCCTTGTCACACCACATTATTACAACCATGCTACGATTCACCAATCGAACTTACAACCAAAACATCCATCTACATAGTAGCCCATGAATAATATTTAAACCTTTCACCTAACACTTCTATTCTGAAACGTCCAATGGTCTCATCATTCCTACATGTTACAATGTTCAACCTATGAACTCTTACAAGTCACACATGCATATACGAAATGTGCCACAACACACTTTCGCTGCGCACTCTGATAACTCGTAACCATCAAAACTATCAATCCCACGTCCAAAGTCTAACTCTTTCTCATATTCGCCAAGAATCACTGTTCACTTTTAATATACCCAACCTCACATTATCAAATTTCAATTCACACACCAACTCAAATCTCTAAATTCTTCCAAAAGTTCCCACTCTTTAACCATCAAAGCAGACATATGTAAAACCTTTCGAATTAACTCATCAGGCACGACATTAACTTTACTAATAGGATAATTCGAGCCAAGGTCATAACTAATCAGGAATTCCAACCATCTTCGTTGTCTCATACTTTATTCCTTCTGACCAAACAATTACTCTAAACCCTTGTGATTACCAAACACCTTGAACCTAAAACCCTCGAAATAATACCTCCAGATTCTCAACACGAAAACAACCAACTCCAAAATGAGTAGGATAATCCATTTCATGAATCCTCAATTGTCGTAAAGCATAAGAAATAACTTTACCCTCTCGCATTAACACACTAACTAAACTCATCAAGGAGGCATCCCCATATTCCATAAACAGTTTATTAGGATCAAGCAGAATCAAAATTGGAGCCGTAGTCAATCTTCTCTTCAGCTCACCAAAACTTACTCACAACGAATATCCAAAACAAACGACTCACTCTTTGCAAGTCAACTGAGATAACAGAAGTACTAACTTAGCAAAGTCTTCCATAACCTACAGTAACAACCAACTAAGCCCAAAAGTTTCTAATCTCCTTAACCGACTTCGGAGTCTCTCATTGTAGAACTGCATCTACTCTGGATAGATCCACAACAATACCATCATCGGAAATAACATAACCAAGAAAACTAACCTCTTTCAATCAAAATTCTCACTTCAATAATTTAGCAGAAAGCTCCCTCTCTTTCAACCCTTGTAACTCAATCCTTAAATACTCTACATACTCATCCTTTGATTTAAAATAAATCAGAATATCATCCAATAAACATCACTATGAACTTATCCAAACAAGTATGGAAGGTACGATTCATATACTCCACAACCATAACATATACAACCTTCAAAATTCATTCTGAGCTCGAAAAAATTGATCCAAAATAGCTTAACAATCTCTGGTTACCACATTCCATATCAATTCTTCTTATGGGGTTCCAACTCACTCAAGGTTTCTGTTGACATGAGATCTCAACCCATAAGAAAAGTAATACCATCAAGGAACTTCAAATTGTTCACAATTCGTCACAATTCAAAACTCAACCTATCCCGAACACAACCGCAAGTTTCCATACTACTCACTGATTAACACACAACCTCATGCTATCATCCTTTTCCTTACCAACCATGCTGGACCTCTTCAAGTCGACACACTAATGTTCCATCCAAAAATACATCTGAAAACCATGCACAACTGACGGCCCATCATTGTGGCTTTCCTGCCAATTTCCAAGACACTATCATCACAAATATGACAAACATCTGAGTTTCACTTCCTAAAAGTTCTTCTACTTACTTAGCAGATCCAAACCTCAAATCTTCACCGTCGTCAAATTTAAGTTCACTCTCTACTCTCTGAGAACAACCATTAATAATACCCAATCATTCTCCCTCGGAGACATTCCAACTTGACCAACATACAAAAACCTCTAATCCGCCTCATCTTCCGATATAAGAATCTTTATCGACTCAACAAAACAATCTGTAATCACTTGGCTTAGCTCCAAACGATTCACAAAACATACTATCTAAGCTGGAAAGACACGTCTATTCCATCCAACATAATTTCGTCTACTATCAACAAGAGATTAAGGGTGATCAGTTCCTCAATTTGTCAATAGACAACCGACAATCATGATGGGGCATAAACCGTCTTTACCAAACTATAATAGCATTTCTTGCATCTTGTGCACAAAACTACCTAAGGCACAAATCCTTAGTTGACATAAACCTTACCTCCGCATTCCCTCCGGAACCGGGAACAACACCGTCCAAACAACACTTACAATCTTGCAACCAACGCTCCACAACTGAAGCAACTTGGAGAAGCACCAGCTTCTCCCCCACTTATCTCATTCTCAATCCTGAAGACAGAGGGTTAGGAAGCCAGAAAGCACTGACAGTGTTTCACACACATATCACGTACTATGGAACAAACAACATCGACAGTATTCAACTGTCACACCAACTGACTCAACAACTTGGCCGAACGGACCGACCTGCTCTGATACCACTAATGTAACACCCCAATTCCCATCGCGGATAAATAATACGTAAATAAATCAGAGTAAATAAAAATTTATTCCTAGACAGAAACAAGGATGCCACATTTAAAGAAAAACAACACAATCCCTGCTCATAAATTTGATACATAACACAAAATGGAATAAACCAAAAAGGGAAAGGTCAATTATGGAATAAAGTGGAGAGATCCATAACTGACTTATTTTACAAAATAAATTATTTTATAACATCAAAATATTCATACAAAGGTAAGACAAAATAGATCCAACAAATGTATACATATATAACAAAAGCGTTCCCCGACTCCCGTGCTACGTATCAGAGCAGACAGACCGACAAAAGGATGGAGAACTAATCATAAAAGCCTCCAAGATACTAATCTGCAATTGCCTCATAGAGCAACAAACCACAGCAGAAGGGTGAGAAATAACAACAAAATCAAGATTACATAATAATAAGCAACACATATAAATTCACATGCATAATTATTTTCACCACAAGCATCACATACTAATACATATAGCATATATTAATTATACCAACATAATAACATATTCACACATGATGTATACCAAAGTTATAACATATGGACACACCACCACATCACCTATATTCATACACCGCATACCAACGATAATCCAAACAATCTTTGTAATGTATAACATCTCCACAAAACATAGCATATGTCCATTCATAAAACATATCATCCATAATCCATACATTTATCACAAATGCATATCAAATCACCAATGCTATCACGAGCTCAACACATAATAAATCAATTCACAATTTCCCACACATAATCAATCCATTCACAATTTCCCACACATAATCAATCCATTCATGATTTATACAAATGCACAGAGACCGACACAACGACTCTATGCATGCGGTACCAATCCATCCATCATTCTCATCATCATTAATTCACTCAGGAATTATTGGAATCATCGCTTGTTACTTAGTGTAACTCCCCGTCGGGAAAACGATGTTCCCCGTCGCTTTAGGTCCTCTTTGTATAAGGCACACGACATTTATGGATCGCTTTAGGTCCTCTTTGTATAAGGCACACGATCCGATCGCTTTAGGTCCTCTTTGTATAAGGCACACGATCGTCTATAACGTCGCTTTAGGTCCTCTTTGTATAAGGCACACGACCGTTACAGCAGATTCCCTCTGGAATGGTTTCATCGCTCACACCCCACAAGGGCACACGACATCACAAGATGTATATCATGATGCTTGGCATACAATGACTCATGACAATCAAATGCATACACATATACAACCATGTGAACTATTTCAACATTCTTAATCATGCATATACAATCAAACACAGCACCATGCATTTACTTGCCCTAAGGCCACAAACCATCATCACAACATTTCATCATATGCATTCACATCATATAACAGCACACAAGCCATACGTTATATATCCAAAAACATATCGCATGATAACACATCAATCGCACACAATTACGACGATAAAAGTCGACAAAACGACACATTTCCAAATTCCTGACACAATTAAATCGGCCACCAATTTAAAAAACCATTTTATAAGAAAGAACATCTCATTAGCTTTCCATTGGTACCAAGAACGTCTCGATCCGAGTTACGGATCAAAAGGAACCGCATCGGATGCGAAATTCGGAAAGAAATCGCGAAACGGCAAAATTCTGCACCCTCGCTGGTCATACGCGTATTGCCCTGGGCCATACGCGTATTGCCCAGCTCGCTCGCTCAACCATACGCGTATTGCCCAAAGTGCTACGCGTATGAGCAGAGACTGATTTCTCTCCAAAAATTCCACTAAAAACCCAGTACGCGTATTTCCTCCCTCGTTACGCGTAATGCCTTGCTCCTTACGCGTACCATTACGCATTTCAGCAGAGGGCCGTGTAAAATGGGTTTCCATACGCGTAATGCCCTCATTTCGCCCTTGCCATACGCGCATTGCCCTACCCAATATGCGTATTGCCTTGCCCGTTACGCGTATGGGCAGCGAAAACCCAGAATTTTTCCTGCATAATTCTTGCTACGGAAATCACTCAATTTCTCTCCAAATCTCATCTAAACATCAGCATACTACCAATTGAATGCACAACAACCTATATCTATCAGGTTTCAACAATTTGGAACCTTAAATCATGATTTTCGACATAAAAGTTGTATCCAATTCTCACAATCTCAACATATTAATTTTTGTAGTTCTCTATTCAATTCAACCAAACTTCAAACAAATACATACATATACATATACAAGCAAGATATAATCGAAACTTCTCACCCTTACCCGATTAGTCGTGATTGAAACGGAGTTTCCTTCGATTTTTCTCTTCTCCTCTCTTTTCCTTCCTTTCTCTTTCTCTTATTTTCTCTCTTTTTCTCTCAATTCTCTATTTATATAAATATCTAACTAATCAAATGACCATTTTACCCTTACGCCCAAATATCTCCCAAACGCTCTCAAAATGCGATAAAACATAAACATACCGATGAAAAAACATATCGTGCAATAAAAGTTAAAAATAAAAATATAATTTAATGCAAATATTTTACCTAACAGAGAAATTAACCAATTAACTCAATTAGCAGGTAAAATACAATAAATTCACACATTTCACAAAATTCACATCAATGAAATAAATAAATACAATTAAACAAATCGGGGTGTTACATTGTCGATGTTCAGAAGATTGTTCATAAGTCAAAGTAATTACCGTCTTTAACCTTTCACCCTGCCCAGGTGAAACAGATATTTTGATAGGGCTCGTTTTCTGTAAATTTCCCTCTTCGCTTTGCCCAAAGCGACAGAGTTTTGTTTTTTAGGGTTGTAGTTTCAAGAATCGACTTGTTCATTAATAAAATAACGTCGTTCTGTAATTTCCGCATTAATTGCTGTTTTCTCTTTTCGCTTTTCTCAGAAAATGGTAATCCTAAAAAACAATTCAAAATAAACAAGCAGTTTTTCAAAAAACAATACATTGCACACACTTGCATTTTCCCTATCTCTTCTAAACATAAATCATCACGTCATGCAGATTTCTTGTTTTAAACCCCATTGAAACGTACGATCCAATGCCTTCTCCCAACTTTGAGTTCCCGGTATTTGGGGTTGAAGAAGAAGTTGATGATGAAATTCCAGAAGAGATCTCCCGATTACTCATACTGGAGGAAAGGTCCATTGAACCTCACAAAGAGCCGTTGGAAACGATCAACGTGGGTTCAAAAAAAGAGAGAAAAGAAATCAGGATTGGGGCACTGCTCAGTCCAACTGCCAAAGAGAGTTTGACAAAGCTTCTTAGAGAATTTCCCGATGTATTCGCTTGGTCCTATCAGGACATGCCAGGGTTGGATACCAGCATCGTGGAACATCATTTACCATTGAAATCGGAATGTCCTCCAGTAAAACAGAGGTTGAGATGGACTCGTCCAGACATGGCCATCAAAATCAAAGAGGAGGTACAGAAATAGATTGACGCAGGTTTCCTCGCCACATCAGAATATCCTCAATGGTTAGCCAACATCGTACCAGTTCCAAAAAAGGACGGAAAGGTCAGAATGTGTGTCGATTACAGAGATCTAAACAAGGCTAGTCCAAAGGACGACTTTCCTTTGCCGCACATTGACATGCTGGTAGACAGTACAACAAAGTTAAAATTTTTCTCCTTCATAGATGGATTCTCGAGCTATAATCAAATCAAAATGGCGCCGAAAGACATGGAGAAAACTTCGTTCATTACCCCCATGGGGTACCTTTTGTTACAAGGTAATGTCGTTTGGTTTGAAAAACACCGGGGCAACCTATCAAAGGGCCATGACTACTCTGTTTCATGACATGATACACAAGGAAATCGAGGTATATGTCGATGACATGATTGCCAAATCAAAGACAAAAAAGGAGCATGTGACCCACCTGTCAAAACTATTCGAGCGGTTGAGAAAGTACAAACTCCGCTTGAATCCCAACAAATGCACATTCGGTGTCCGTTCAGGGAAACTCTTAGGGTTCATCGTCATCCAGAAAGGAATTGAGGTTGATCCTGACAAGTTCAAGGCCATTCAAGAAATGCCTTCTCCGAAAACTGAAAAACAAGTCAAAGGATTCCTGGGACGTTTGAACTACATCTTCAGATTCATATTCCTCATGACCGCGACATGTGCGCCGATCTTCAAATTACTCAAAAAGAATCAGAACTGCGTTTGGATAGAAGACTGTCAAACTGCCTTCAACAGTATTAAGGAATACCTGTTGAACCCACCGATTCTATCACCTCCAGTGGAAGGAAGACCACTGATAATCTACTTAACAGTCTTGGAAGACTCCATGGGCTGTGTACTTGGCCAACAAGACGAAACCAAAAGGAAAGAGTCTGCCATTTACAATTTGAGCAAGAAATTCACCGACTGCGAGACTCGGTACACTATGCTTGAGAAAACTTACTGCGATTTGGCTTGGGCAGCCAAACGTCTTTGCCAGTACATGATTCGTCACACTACTTGGTTAATCTCTGAAATGGATCCAATCAAGTATGTATTTGAAAAACCTGCTCTCACGGGAAGGATCGCCCATTGGAAGATGTTGTTATCAGAATACGACATCGAGTACCACACTCAGAAAGTCATTAAAGGGAGTATTTTAGCCAATCATTTGGCTCATCAACCGATTGACGATTAGGAATCAATCGGGGTTGACTTCCCAGACGAAGATGTCATGTATTTGAAAATGAAAGACTGCGATGAACCACTACCCAGTGAAGGGCCAGAACCAGGTTCCCAATGGGGACTAATCTTTGACGGAGCTGTCAATCATTATGGAAACAGAATTGGGGCAATCATCATAACACCTCAGGGTACCAACATTCCTTTCACTGCCAGACTTACATTCAAGTGCACAAACAACGAGGCGAATACGAAGCTTGTATTATGGGTCTCGAAGAAGCGATCGACTTAAGGATCAAGAACTTGGATGTATATGGCGACTCAGCCTTGGTCTTCAATCAGATCAAAGGAGATTAGAACACATACCAATCCAGATTGATTCCTTACAAAGACTATGCGAGAAGGTTGTTACCCTTCTTCAACAGAATCGAGTTTCATCATATCCCTCGTGAAGAGAATCACATGGCTGATGCATTATCCACTCTCTCTTCCATGATTAGTGTAGGTCAATGGACCGACTTACCTAAGATCGACATAATGCGCCTTGAACGGCCCGCTTATATCTTCACGATTGAAGCAGTCCTAGACGACAAACTTGGTATCACGATATCAAATGCTTCCTTCAGAAACAAGAGTACCCATCTAGGGCACTAAGGAAAGACAGGAAAACCCTCAGAAGACTGGCTGGAAACTTCTTTCTGAGCGGTGATACTCTCTATAAGAGAAATTTTGACATGGTTTTGCTCCTATGCGTAGACAGACCAGAAGCAGACATGCTGATGAAAGAAAATCATGAAGGATCCTTTGGCACTCATGCCAATGGACACACAATGGCGCGAAAAATTCTAAGAGCAGGATACTACTGGTTGACCATGGAATCCGACTGCTACAAGTACATGAGGAGGTGTCACAAGTGTCAGATATACTCAGACAAAATCCATGTACCGCCAACGCATCTCAAAGTTCTTTCTTCCCCATGGCCTTTTTCCATATGGGGAATCGACATGATTGGCATGTTTGAGCCCAAGGCTTCAAACGGACATCGGTTCATCCTAGTAGCCATTGATTACTTCACCAAGTGGGTCGAAGCAGCGTCTTACGCCAATGTAACCCGACAAGTGGTGGTCCGATTTATCAAAAACAATATCATCTGTCGTTATGGTGTTCCGAGCCAAATCATTACAGATAATGGATCTAACTTGAACAATAAGATGATGAAGGAGTTGTGCGCAGAGTTCAATATCGAACACCATAACTCATCTCCCTACCGACCCAAGATGAACGCAGCGGTAGAAGCGGCTAACAAGAACATCAAGAAGATTGTTCAGAAGATGGTTGTAACCTACAAAGACTGGCACGAGATGCTACCCTTTGCTCTCCACGGTTATCGCGCATCTGTCCGTACTTCAACAGGGGCAACCCCTTTCTCTCTAGTATATGGCATGAAAGCAGTGCTCCCCATAGAAGTAGAGATCCCATCAATCTGGGTATTGATGGAAGCTAAGCTTACAGAGGCTGAATGATGTCGAAGTCGACACGACAAACTGAATCTGATTGAAGAAAAGCGAATAACGGCTCTATGCCACGGTCAGTTGTATCAACAAATAATGAAGAAAGCGTTCAACAAAAAGGTCCGACCTCGCGTCTTCAGGAAAGGAGACCTTGTGCTCAAGAAGATACAATCATTTCTCACTGATTCTCGGGGCAAATGGACTCCGAATTACGACGGCCCCTATGTGGTCAAGAAAGCTTTCTCAGGCGGTGCCCTGAGACTTGCAACCATGGACGGAGAGGAATTTTCCTACCCCACGAATGTTGATGTAGTCAAGAAATACTTCGCCTAAATAAATAAATAAAAAAACGTCTCGGTGGATTGAAAACCCGAAAGGGCGGTCCAGGCCAAAATTAGAGACATAATCAAAAAATCATCCCGGTGGATTGGAAATCTCAAAGTATAATCCAGGAAAAAAATTAGGGATAATGGCAAGTAACTACGTTCAACAGGGGCAAATCCCCTAGTAGCAGTCCTGCCATCCATCAGAAAACTCCAGTCAAAGTCATCTTCGACAGAAGCTCAGGATGCCCCAAATTCCAAGTTGGTAGATGGATAACGGTCGTTATGTTTCAATGTAGCCCTTTTCCCTTAAATTACCATTTTCAAACTTTGTAAATACTCTATGGAATCACGCGTTTGGCTGATTTCCATCCTCTCAAAAAAATTTGAGCCCTTGTGCTTTTGTTTGCAATTCTTATTTGTTTTAGCTTTACAGAACAACATTTTAACGTGATCAACGATTCTCGAAATAAAACAAAAATGAATTTACTTGTCAAACTTTTCTGTTTTTAAAATAAAGATGGCAATTTCTTTCGACTGTTGAACATCGAAAGAACATCGAACGCTTCTCTAGAAGTAAGCGAACTTCAAAGTGCAGAATCAAAGTACTCCTTCTAAGCCAGTGCGCCTGAACGAAGGATCAGTTATGTCAGATGCGAATACTCCATCTGACATCTTCGGCCGAGTTCTTACCTCCTAAGCCCGATCAACGGTTGTCCCCCACAGGGACTACTCCTCCTAAGCAAGGCAGAATTGCTATCTTGAACCAACGATACTTTTTATCTCCCACTTTGGCCGAGTATCCTGTCGTGTTCATCCGTCAGTCAGTATGTCGTGTCAAGTTTTGTTAGCATATACATACATACATCATGCATTATTGTTTTAAATTCGCATTCATATTGCATCACTATCACTCTAGTAGGTCTTGTCCCCAAGTGATAAAAGTCTTCACAATTGAGTTGTCGGTTCTTTCCTCGTCAGGAAATGTTGCGTCTGAACAATCTCTCTCCTCCAATTTATTTATGGATTAGAGTTGGCCCTTGACCACTTTGATAACTTGAACCTCTGAGAAAACCAGAGAAACTTTCGACAAATGTTACTCTTCGCCATTGAAGATGATATCTTCGCTTTCCCGGATTAAGGAAAATCCCCAGAGAAAGCCTCACAACTAAAGACTTTCAGCAACACATTGATTTTGCTCTCCGGAGAGTCGATGTTAATGAAGTCATCATCACCTCAAAATTGGATCACATCATATGGCATTTCTCCGCGAAGATCTCCGAGAAAAGTATGATGTAATATCTCCAATTGGAAACAGTCTCTCAAGAGACTCGTTTTCCCCGATAGAGTCGACAAATGGCGTCTCCAAACAGAGAAGTTTGTGTACCTCTACAGCTCAGACGGATGGGGTCCCCAGCAAGTCTGACATTGAAACTTTTTCTATCAAATGGCATCTCCCCAGGAAAATTCAGCGAGAAGTTTGAGGAAAACCGCTACGCATAGCGTCCCTTGTCAAGAAAGTTTATTGACAAAAGAAACTAAGACCAGTTCCTTGGTAGGAAACCAGGATCGAGGGGAGGTTTATTTCAGAAACTGAGACCAGTTCCTTGGTAGGAAACCAGGATCTAGGGGAAGTTTGTATCAGAAACTAAGACCAGTTCCTTGGTAGGAAACCAGGATCGAGGGGAAGTTTATTTCAGAAACTAAGACCAGTTCCTTGGCTGAAGACCAGGATCGAGGGGAAGTTTTTACCTTTTCTATGCATCATCGCTTAGCAAAAGAAGATGGATGCGTAGCTACCGTTCATAGTAGACCATCAAAATTTTGGGTATTCTGATATTTAATCCTCTTGCACCCCGAATGCCCGAATACCTTCGCCATTCACACCTTCGGGTCCAAGAAGATTAAATAGGGGCATCTGTCATACCCCAAATTTTGACCACTAAGATTTCCCATCATGGTACAAATCATCATCACAATATGGATGGGCCATCATACCTCATCAATCTCCCCAAAGATGGGTGAGCATCCACTACAACAATAATTAGGGTTTCAAGCCCTCTCAGAGCTTTTAGACAAAAGATCAATCAAGGAATGACATGATCTTCAACTTTTCTAACCTCTCAAACATCCACAAAGGATCAATAGGAATCCCACTTCAAGGATTAAGCACAAGGCTGCTCTCTTCTAGGTGGGTCAAGCCTCAAGATCACCAGTGTCACAAAATTAGGGTTTGGTTGACTAGGGCCTCCAGATGGAAATTTTCCTCTGGGCACGAGCCAATGCTTCAAAGCATAACCTAATATACTCCATGGGACATCATGAACCCCATCATCATGTCAATTTTGCCTCAGGGGATGCATTCATAAAAAATTAGGAATTAGGGTTTCTTGACCTAATTCACCCCTAAGTTGACTTTTGGGACAAAACATGAGCCAAGACCTCAAGAGAGGATTTGAGGGTCTTAAATACATCACATTGATCCATTTGCAGCAATGGATTGATCCAAGAAGCTTGAGCAACAAGTTTCATTTTCATCAGAACCACAATTAGGGTTTCGCGGAAAAAGTCAACTGTAGCTTTGGCTTTTGACCAAGACATGCTCCCAAACCCTAGGACACAATTCAATACACCCTATAACACCTATGAAATCAATCCATCAAGTTTGATTTAGGTCAAAGACTTGATTTCATAGAGGATCGCACAGTTTGAAATTCATCTGACAAAAAGTCAACTGTGCACCAAAGTCAACTTTGACTTTTTGAGATTTTTAACAATTATGGTTCTTTAACCCTAAAATGATGTTAATGTGTGATTTGGATCATCATTCATTAAGAAAAATCAAGAAAAGTGGGATAACTCGTAAAAGGGATAACCATACAAACTTAGAAATTTTCTAAGTTATGGAATAAAGTGGCAAGGGTACCAACTTTGGAGGATCATAACTCCTAAACCACAAGGCTATTTTTCCCCATTCAAAGCTAGATTTGTAGCCCTCATGGCCCTCTACAAAAGGTTCAACTACACCTCATTCCAATTCATCATGGATTTTGAGTTATGGAATGATCAAAATCACAAAAAGTGAAAATGTCACTTTTTTCCAACACTTAGTGAAATTTTCACTAAGTCAGAACCTGTCTTACTTTTTTCAAAATGTAGGGGTATTTTTCACTTGGATCCAAAAAGTACCAAAACCAATTATGATTAAACAGTTGTTGTATCATATGAGAGCTTTCCAAAATGGCCAAGAACTCCGTCGAATTCCACTTGAGCCATGAGATATGACAATGGCAATATGCCTTGCTGAAAACTGTCAAAGCAAGGCAGATTTGTGCATTTTGCTCGATTTGCCAAATTTGTGCAAATGACAAACACACTTATCCATCTGAACACCTCAAGGGGGGACCAAGGAGGAAACAACTCTGATCCCATGCCTCCCAAGTCTTTGGAACCAAAAATAGCATGCCAACCCTAGAAATGCCTAAAAGAGGGACAAGACTCCAATTTTGGATTGGAGCATTCAATGCATACACCAAGGTGGCATGGACTGAGCCATTTCCAACTGAATTCAGTCAAGACTTATCCAAGACCAAGGGGACCAGCAGCCTGTGCCCTAACCTCTAGTCAATGGCTAGAGGAGACTTGGATTCTCATTGCTCAACATTGGCCAAACTTATGCAGCAGTTGCCATTTACTATTCCTTGTAAAACAAACTTTCTCTACTATAAATAGAGCTCAATTGTGATCAGTTCACCAAAGCCATCCAATAGATGCTTTCTTCAAAATCTCCTTCTTCACTCCAAAATTGCCTTCCAAAGCAAGTCACTATCGGGTTTTGAGTTTGAGAGCTATTCCAACCAAACCAATCACACACACACACACCTCATAAACATCATATAGAAGTGATCCAAACACTCACATAACATCTGGAACACCAAAATCACAAAATCACCAGCCAACTGCTCAAGCCTTTGACAGATTTGCAGTTGAGGTGCCAAATCAAGTTCCAGCTCAAATCAATCCACTCCAAGCACCCAGACACACTCCATAGCACCTAGGGAAGCTGTCCATATCCTTGGAACCAAGCTGCAACACCTCTAGCACAAAACACGATCACCAGCTGCAAGAGGTAAGCCTGAGCTCTTCTAAATCTATGATCCATGCATTTTTTGCTGCACAATAATTTGGCCACATGTTCATAATCATGCATGGAGTCTTTTCCCTCAATCAATTGCATTGTTTGAACCGTGTATGGAATTTCTGAACCTTCATGCAAATTTTAGGGTTCTTGAGGTTTCTCTTTGATTTCTTATTCCATGTTTAAAATAAATGAAATTAATAACCATAGACATGATCATGAGGTGAAAACGAGTAGATTGATATGTAGATTGCATGATATAATCAAGTATTCAGTGAGATTGGATAGAAAACGCAAATCTGCAGAAACAGAGGAAGTGCGCGTGTTCCTGCCATGTTCTTGGCGCCCTTTTTAAAAATTTTGAATATTTGAATTTTGTGATTTTATTTAATTGATTCAAAAATTAATTTATCTCTGAGTTTTAATGATTTTGAGTTGATTCTTTTTTTAATAATTCACAAAAATGTTAAAATATTTTATTTTCCCAAAAAATCCCAAAAATATTATTTATTTCATATACTTGATATTTTTGTAAAGAATTAATATTTTAATTGTTTTTGACATTTAAAATATTTTCTCTTTCTTGATTTTTCAAATTTTAGTGATTTCCAATCATTTTGTGGATCAAAACCTGATTTTTGAAACATTAATCCAAGATCACAATTTGTTTTCCACGTGTTTAACAATTTTGATCATTTTAATTGAATTTTTATTCAATTAAAATACATTTTGAAAACAAATTAGGGTTTTTTATTAATTCAACCCTCATCAAAACTTTTTAAAACTCTTTGGGCCTCTAATAGAGTGTAAGACCCAATCCTCTTTTAACCAAAACAATTTTGGGCCTCAGATATTGTATAAGTCCCTTTGCGTTAAAAGAAAATCTCGGCGCGATCGCCAGTTGAAAAATCAAACCCTTGGGCCTACCCTCGTGTTATAAGCCCCATTCTTTAAAAAATCATTGGGCCTCTAGTAGAGTGTAAGACCCAAACATTTTTGAAAACCAAAATAATTTGGGCCTCACTTATTGTATAAGTCCCGATACCATCAAAAAGTTTGGCGCAATCGTCACCTTTTAAAACAAAACACTTGGGTCTCTCCTTGAGCTTTAAGCCCCACCACTTGTACAAAAATAAACCTTTGGGCCTCTTGAGAGAGTGTAAGACCCATCCCCTTGTACAAAAAACCTTTTTGGGCCTCAGTCACTTGTATAAGTTCCATTGTACAAAACAACAGTGCAATCACTAATAAAACCTTGGGCCTTTCCTTGAGCTGTAAGCCCCAATAAGCTTTTCAAAGCACTTTCTCCTTTGATTTTGAATATAATATTGTTATCAAAGCTTTCTTTGTTGAACAAACTAACCAAACCGCATGGAAGCTCTACAACCGAGTAAGTGTTTACCCGTTTTCATATATATATAAACTGTATTGTGGGGATGCTCACTGTAAGTCTTCTTTCGCAAACTTTTATATACTTGTCAAATATCCACTGTGTAATACTAGTATAGCTATTTAGAGTTTTCCCCGACAACTACGTCTAGCACTATGTAAAGCCCTGTTGGTCACTCTTAAATACAAACAAAACTAGATCCCCATAGGATTACCAGACACAGTCTTCCCTCCTCTTGGGGTTAAACAATATGGAGACGTGAAAGGCAGCATTCTCGGTGAACCCTTTCTCAGATTGTCACCCTTAGAAATCGTCAAAGAAACTCTACTCCCCAGAGATGATCTTTTCTCCATGAATGGCATCTCTTGAGTTTCTTCCAAATTCTCGGACTTTCCTGGCTTGATCTATTCTCGGTGAATGGCATGTCTTGAACTTCTCGGGGTTTGGGGACCCACAGGCTTCTTAAAAGTATCCCCGCCTCCTCTTGGGCGTTGTACAAGGACCTTTCGGCTTCTTAAAAAGCTCTTATGCCTTCTCTTGGGCTTAGTACAAGGACCCAGCGACCTCTACAGGTATAGGAACAAAACCTAGTCATCAATTTGCTAGAGCTGTCTTTCTGAGTCAAATGTCAGACCAGTTAATGGGTTGACCTTCATCCCTTAACATACCAGCCTTCTCTTGGGCATCATACAAAGATCATTCACTACCTGAGAATCGATTTCTCAAAACACCAGTAGACTTGGACATGCTCAATACCCTTTGGATTTCCCATTTCCTTAAAGAACAGGAAATAACCCTGATCCTCTGATCAATCCCTAAGCACAACATTACCCATATAAGAACTGATTTTCTCTTTTATCCAACATACTGGACCTGTCACTAAACTGAAACAGTCACCAACACAATAGCCTCCTTTTGGGCTTTGTACAATGATTCTCCCCAGCGGAGCTAACCTATTCACACTCTCTTGTTGAGTATAAAGGACTCTCTTGTTGAGTCACTTCCCTTTTAGCCTCCATCTCGGACTTCGTATGAGATACAAAAACACTTTCTTGTTGAGTATAAAAGACTCTCATGTTGATTCAAAACCTTTTAGCCTCCATCTCGAGCTTCGTACGAGGTATAAAGACTCTCTTGTTGAGTAAAACACTTTTAGCCTCCGTCTTGGGCTTCGTACAAGACACATACAAAAACACTCTCTTGTTGAGTCAACCCTTTTAGCCTCTCTCTCGGGCTTCGTACGAGACACATAAAAACCCTCTTGTTGGGTTAATAGCCTCCTCTTAGGCTTTGTGTAAGGAAACCCCGATTGAGTCAATCAACCTTTTAGCATCAAAATTTATGCCTTGCTCATAGTATACAAACCTCAACAACTCCTTTTTCCCCATCTAATTGCTGTAAGCGGCAAGCCTCTGGATTATTTACATCCACACCACTATTCCTCTTTTAGCATGAGAAATTCCTAAGGAAAGATAGCATTACTCTACATTGAGTTAAAGTCTTCTCCTTCAGGTTAAAAATACCCTATAAAGGAAATTATGGCATTGCTGGATTCACATATCCCAGTTAAAGTAATTCTCCTTTAATCAATCACCCAACAGTTGTGACAAACCGACCAAATACCCCTCTTTAGAGATGACAAATTCTCTCTAAAGTCAAAACCCTTTAGCTTCACATCTTGGGCTTCGAACAAGATACAAACAAACCCTTCAGCTTCACATCTTGGGCTTTGAACAAGATACAAACCACCTTTAGCTTCACGTCTTGGGCTTTGAACAAGACACCAAAACAACCTTTTTCCTCCCATAGAACAGGAGGAACTACGATCGCTCTAATTTCCCTGTTTCGTTAAACGGGAATACGTAGGCATAAGATTGCAAAAGAATCTTAGCGAGCTCACTAATCAAAAACCCAAAATCCCGTACCTTCACACATCAATCGAAAAGCATCAGTCATAACATCCTACCAATAGCATAGTCCCGGAATTTCATTCTTAAAATAAGCAGAGAGAGGCCCACAATCTAAACCGCATCTGTAAACCAATAGTCATCTGTTTAAACTCAGTATGCAAGCAGGGTTAATTGGAGACATCTATTTCCCTTCCTTCATCAGCTTCAATAGGATAAAAAATGAATCGACCTGTAGTACCCCAGAGCGACAGTGCTTAAGAACCATGTCCAAAATCGCTCGCTACAGCTTGTATGTACCACTTCTTTTTCTATGTCTCAGTATGTATCAGAAGAAGTAGAAGCATAGAGGAAAAGAAGAAAAGGAAAAAGCTCGTGGAAGAAGAAAAAGGAGAGGAACTTAGGATTCATTATCACCATTTCACTTCATCATCTTTCAACAACAATCTTCTTCATCTCCTTTGCTAAGGTGGGTTCTAGATAGAAACTCATAATGATTGATGTTAGGGTTTACTAGATTATTAGAATGATTAGGAAAATCATTATAGTTTGAAATGTGTGTTCTTTTAGCCATGAGTTTTCTATGAATTGTGTTTTAATTGTGTTCTTCACGACTTATTGTAGTTCATAGGTTGAATGTTGTGGTTGTTATATTGAATTTGTAATTTTATCTTAAGTGATGAAAGAGTGGATTCATGTGGTTGATGAGTAATAACATGCAGAAATGGTGGTTTGAACTCTATAATTGTTGGTAGAAGAATCCAAACATATGCAGGTGGTAACAAAGGTGTTTTGAAGAGAGATTTCTTGGAAAATGACAGGAACCAATCGATTGGTCCTGGGTGTTTCTCCAGGCCAATCAATTGGATGGACTTTCTGAATTGGAGAGAAGTGAAAATTTTCACAGACCAATCAATTGGCCCTTTCTACGATCAATTGTTCATGGGTTTTCTTTTAAAAATGAGACCTTTGCAAGTGAACCAATCGATTGGACTTTGATGTCAATTGATTGTTCTAAGCTTCTGTTTATGAGTAACGAAATTCTTCAAAAACCAATTAATTAATCCTCCAAAACCAATTGATTAAACTTCCCTCCCCAATTAATTGGCTCTTACTTTCACTTCTTATCTTGATTTCTTTATGCTTCTAAATACATTGCATCATCTACTAATCACTTATCATGTTATATATGCATTGAATCAATGAAAGTTATGAGAAATACCTAATGAATTAAATGAGTTAACCTAGTGATCTATTTAGGTTAAGAAGTTTGGAATATGACTTAGATAACACTAGAAGGTGACATTCATTCAATATGATACACAGGTGAGTGTCATGGATGGGTGGTTGCCATAGTTGAGAGTGAGATGCATTGTATGGAACATGTATTGCTGTTATGTGATGAAGGTGAATGTGATCGCCTTGTTATTGTCGAATACAATTATGTTATGTTGTTGTACCTTGTCATGTAGTCGGAAACAACCCCTTGTTCGTGCCTTCCCAAGTTGTGATGCTTTTATAGAGTAATATTTAGGAAGTATGCACCCATACTTGAATGACCTGGGATGAATCCCAAAGGCGGTGGATACCTAAGTGGGTTAGATTCCCATACGGGTAAAAGGCTTGAAATGGTTTTGGAGCCCCATAGGATGCAACGATTCTTAAGGTTGATGTTATCCCTTAGAATCCAAATTCCATGCGTATGTCAAAGTATGAGGTAAGGATCTATGACCCGAGTGGATAACCCTATAGATGTAGGGCTTTCTGGGGAAAGATACCTTTATATGATTTCCAATTAGTGATTGTTCGAGTTGATGAACTCAAGAGGCATGTTTCCATACAATGTGAGCTTTGTGAACTTAAGTCTTTCTCCCTTATGACTTGAGTTAGGTTTTGATTAGAACCCTGTAGAGCCGAGTTGACCCATAAGATAGGGAACCCACTAGGATTATTATCTCACCCTATGTTGTAGATTATTTTTCAGGTAGTTCACATAAGTCGAAGGTTAAGGACAAGTTGACTTGATTTCCTTATTTGTTTGATATTTTGGATGATTTTCTGCTGTGCAAATGGATATTTTGAGATCATTTTACAATGATCTAGTTCTTAGTTTTTATTTTGGGCATCTTATATATATATTGTGCCACTGTCGTTGTTTCTTTTTTTGGCATGTAATATGTACAATGTTGCCACTAGGCACTTATATATTGCAGTACCAACATTACAACTATGTATAATATGTATTTCTAGACATGTATTATATGTGGGTGTTATACCAATTCAGTTTACTCATGAACCTACTAACCATTCCAACTTCATAGAAAATATTAGGTCTGGTATTAAACAAATACCTCAGAAAGTCAACCAACTATTTGAAAGTTATAGCACTTACATCATCACCCTCAACATCAGAATCTAACTTGTGATTCGTTTCAGCATGTGTGACAACAACCTTACAATTTAGCAGCTCAAATCTCTTTAGAAGCTCAAGTTCATACTTCAGCTGATGCAAAACGATACCCTTGTCAGAGTACATAATCTCCATCCCTAGAAAATATGTCATATTTCCTAGATTAGTCATCTTAAACTCATTCATCAACACCTTCTTGAACTTAGCTATCTCATGTTCACAACTCCATGTTAGCAATATGTCATCAACATATAGATACACCATAATATGCTGAGCATAAACGCCATACTCCATCTCACACTTTCTAAATCCTTGATGCTTGAAAAATGAATCAATGTTCAAATTCCAAGCTCTAGGACCTTGTTTTAGTCCATACAATGCTTTATCTAACCTGTACACCATCCCTTCCTGATTCTTTTTCATAAATCTAGGAGGTTGTGACACGTATAACTCTTATTGCAATGGAAGGTTCAAAAATACAAATTTCACATCTAAATGCATCAGAGGCTAATTCCCGTTAATAGCTATCGCAATCACTAGTCTGATTATCTCATGTCCTCTACAGGAGCAAACATTTCAAAGTAATCTAACCCAGGTTTTTGTAAAAATCCTCTTGCTACTAACCTTGCTTTGTGTTTGCCAATTGATCCATCTGGCTTTAGTTTCACCTTGAAAATGCATCTGACGCTGATGGCTTTCTTATTTTTTGGAAGCTCAGTCAACTCCATCTTGCTATCGAACACTGGAAGCTGAGTACTCAGATTATCATTTCCATTCATTTTTAACCATGTGCAGTTCACTCAAATCTCACCAAACACTAGTGTTTCCCGATCCCTCAGAATGAAGAAATATAATTATGTTACGATTCCGATCAAAAAATTCAACATGAATTCAAGAAATGAAATAACCACAAAACGCCTCACCGTTCACTCGTGTTTCCCTATGTTTCACTGTAGATCTGAAATAAAGCTCTAGATACCAATTGTTGGTGCACAAGATGAAGAAGATGAAGATAGAGGTAGAGGGAGAAGAGAGAGAATTGAAATAAAAAACTTCCACTACTCTTCCAAAATGGTTACACGATGGTTACGCCAAAATTTTCTCTCATTGCGCACTACTTATTATACAACTATTGACAGCTACATTTGTATATTTACACAAATAATAATACCACATATGCAAAATACTAACTGTTCCGGATAGGACTAATGGCTAGGCATGGCCCAATCCACTTCTGCTTTCAGAACGACCCAATTACCTGAGTCCAACTGGTGCAGGGCATCATTTACCTTTCTGCCCCTCTACCAGGAACATATTGACAGATGAACCTCAAGGTCATTTGCTCCTCCCTGGCATTTCTGCCCGTTACGTACGGCTCCATCATCCAAGAATTGTCACGACGCATGTGCCCGAAACTACGCATTTGCCTGTGGCAACAGCTAGTTTTGGACATCTCTACCCGTCATAACGGCTAGTTTTTGGCAATTACCTATTCTTCAGGAAACGGTTATTCCGCCCCAAAAATAGGAACCGTTGGCTACGCGCTGGGGGCATTATAAAATACCTCTCATTTGAGAAGGTCAGGTATTCAAAATCATCCTAAGAAACTCATAATTTTGTACTTGCCTTTTTCCTCTCCCAATTATTACTTTAGCATCGGAGTGCCTTGCAGGTACACCCCCTCCTCATCTCACACACCCAGCATCACGGACATTCCTCTTGGCCCGCTTCAAGTTCTGATCAGCCTTTAAGATCAGTGGCGCTGTCTGCGGGAAACTTGTTATTACCGTCTTAACATCCACCTCATATTTAAGGCCAAAACAAACTCTCTGACCAAGACTACGATCATGGCTTTCCAAGATCACGTCCAAGATGCTTGCAATCTTTTTTTTTCTCCATGTCAACAAGACTATTGCTAACAGACCCACGTCCATCCTCAGAGGAGACACCCGTAGTCTAAGAGACAGAGCTACTGCGTCTCCCTCCCCCACTCTTACTGATCGTGTTGAAGACCGGCCCTCCAGCCCATTCCAGCTTGACCCAACGCCGACCCGGCCGTGGTGGCCCTCCTTAAAGCAATCAACAAGACCAACCTCTTGATCCTCCAACAAAACAAGAGGATTGAGGCGTTGGAAGAGTCTACCCGACCAAGATCCCCTCAGTTGAGGAAAGATCGAAGGCGATCCAAAAGTCCACATCCTCGGCGGGAAGTTGATCGTCGGGTGCGCCAGGAACCAGAGTCCCATGCCGTCCGGAAACGTGACCACGTTTCCCTGGGAAATAAGAGAACCCGAAGAGATCAATGTTCACCCCCAGTTAGATCGAAGGGTCGGGCACGAACACCGTATCCCCATAAAAGTCACCGCCATGTCCCCGAGCGAAGCATCCGCTCCCCTTCCTGGACCAGTTCCAGCAGCGACGATGAGCCTCACGACCCATTATCTTAGGAGATCCTGGCTACGCGCCTCCACAAAGGCTTGGAGAAACGACCACCTTTAGGCACTAACGATGGAACAACAGACCCAGATGAGCACATCGAAAATATCGATGCGCTGCTAGACTATCGTGGCGTCCGGGGCGCCATCAAATGCCGTCTGTTCCCTACCACACTCTGGAAAGGGACAATGACTTGGTACAAACAACTGCCCAAGGAGTCCATCACCTCGTGGAAGTAGATGGGAAGAATGTTTTCCAGACACTTTACGGCATCACGCCGCCATCCAAAGACCGAAGCCTCCCTTTAGGCCATATTTTAAGGGAAGGAAGAGCCTCTCCGGGCATATATTGAGAGGTTTAATAAAGAAGCGGTGTAAGTCCCTACAACCGATGACATGAAGAAGTTTCTGCTCAAAAGAGGACTTCGCCCCCATTCAAAATTTTCTAAAGCTGTTGGCCTTGCACCTCCAAGGAGCCTGGACGTCTTCCTCCTCAAGGCGCAGGCGTATATTTAGTACGAGGAAAAAGAGGCGGCCAGCTCCGCCCGGGCCTCACGCCATCAAGAAAGTGCCCGGGCCTCCAAAACCGATAAGCCCTCGATATCCCGTCGAGGGGAGAGAAGACGCGAAGATCATCCCCGGGAATCCCAAGACAACAAAGGGCCCTCCGGCCGCTTCCATGACTACACTCCCCTGACTGTCTCCAGGCAAAAGATTCTCCCCGAATGTGCTAAATCAGAGTTTAAACAAGCAGGGGGTTCGATTCCCTAAGCAGGTACTGTTGAAGTGGTAAAGCGGCAAGCAAAAATATTTATTTTCGGAAGAATTCCCTCTGGGATTTATGTAGTGTCCACAGAGATCGGTTCAAGGAAAAGAAAGTCGTTCGACAATCTCTCGCGTTTATGAGTTTGGATTAAAATGGGTTTAAAGTAAATAAAAGAAAAGTAAATAAGAACATAAAAAGTATACATTCTTCGGAGAAAAGAAACTTATCAAGCATACATATAATCCACTCGTCACAAACATAAATTTATCGATCATTTTCACTATACTACAATACTCGTCAAAATCATCCAGTATCGCTCACAACATTGTCCATCTCTGGCACACTGAGTTGAGAGAGCAACCATATCACTCTCTTCGTCACTCTCGCGCACGAAGCCTCGAAATACGGTAGGCATTAAGTTCCGACACCATAAAGATTATCATCTAAATCTATCTCTAGCATCTAGACAATAGATATCCATCCCTAATCAAGATTCGTGATGTTTATTTCAAACACAACACAAATCCAAACATGAATGCAAAAAGATCAAGGGAGACATTGATAATGATTTGTAAAGCAGATTTTATACAATATTATGATCAACAAAGATACATATGTTCATAGTAAATATACAAACACCCAACAAGATAGAGTTTACAAAAAGAGAAAAAAGAGATAAACCAACACTTCTCGAGTTGTCAAGACGATTGATGAGAATCCACCTCCGATTCGACAAGATGCAAGCTCCATTTGTTGTTTTCAAGCTCTCCTATGAAGAAATGAAGTTTGATGGAGTGGGTGAAAAAAATACCTAAACCATAACCTAAAAATTGTGTTTTTATGCCTTATATGGTGGTTTTGTCCGTCAAAATTCGCCTGGCGGATCAAAAATAGCTTATTCTGCACTTTTTTCACACTTCTGGACTGTCTGGCTCGCCACAGATTCGCCTGGCGAGCCTGGGCCGAAAGCTGTCATGACAGCAAAAATCCTGCACTGTTCCAGCCATAACTTTCGAACCGTAACTCCGTTTTTTGCCCGGTTTGAAGTGTTGGAAAGCGTATTCAATGCTCTATAGAACAATGGCAAGATATCCTTGATTGAATACTGTTGTACTCCAAAATTTGCACTCCTTACTTTATTACTAACTGGCGTATGTTGCATTGCATTTTGCATTATCATGTGTGCATATCATTGGTTCTTAGCATGGGGTCAAGTTGCCTGAGGCAGTGCTTCAGAGGGTCAAGCAAGAGTCCCGATATTGTCCAAGAGGGCTCAGGTGGATCATCCTCTCCTAACCAGTGCATAGATTAGGGTTTTGAGATTCTTGGGTTTATTGCTTCAATAGGCAAGCTCCTTGGGTTTTTATCATCATCAAATGGCATATCTTATCTTTGTTGGAGAGGATACACATCATATTCAGAGGAATTTGGATTTGGAGACTGTGTTATTTCCTCCTAGACTGAGGGTACCACAACTAGGGTTTGCTATAAAGTCAGTTTATTTCTGATTTTTTGGGCAAGACTTGATTCTATGGTGTTCCTTGGGTCCCTAAGTACCTAGGGATGGGAGGTTGTCCATCAGTTTGTTTCAGGGGAAGTTCAATTGGCCAATGGATTGAAAATCAGTTGAATTGGATAAAAGTCAACAGTGAGAGGAGAAGTCAACTGTGGAATTTTGAGGTTCTCTCCAAGGTTTCAAGGTCTCATATCCTCATATGGTCTTCAAGGGTCAAGCTTCATACATATTTATCAGAAATCAGGAGTTGGTGCAAAGTTTCTAAATTTAGAAAGTGACCTATAATGAAAAGTTTCCATTTTTGGCAAGTTCCCGCACTGCATTCAACCTGACTTTTCATCATCAAGAAGGCTTCAAATGAATTTTTCTCCAACATGAAAGTTGAAGATCTTTTTCTCCTCTTTCCAACAAGTACTAGTGAATCTCCGTATCATTTGTGAAACTCCAGTTATGATCAAAAGAAGGCAAAGTGGTTTTTAGGGTTCTTCATGGTGCCATTTTCACAACTTTGGGCATAGTGACCTATAATCAATTCCATTACTTCATGCCACATTCCAATATTAAAAGACATTCCTTGAGGATTATTTTGGGCCCAAGAATGAAGTAATTCCATGGTTTATTTTTCACCTATTTTTCATTATTCAAATTTCCCAAAATGTCTAAAACTCATGAATCATTTGTTCTCAAGGCCCAAGTTAAATGCGGTGTGATTAGCAATTCAGATGCAAGTGGTCCATTATGAATTTAAGTGCATGGAAGGGGTGTATTTTTCACTTATTCAACATAATTCCAAATTCCAAAATAAGTCAAAAATCATTAAACAATGGATTACCCAAGCCCAATTCCTCATCAGATGAAATAACCCTAAGTATTTAAACATATCCATGCCCTGGTTAGAGAAGGGACACGTGATTTTGGAGAGGAATCCAAGCTTGAACCCTAAAGCTCTTTTTCATCAAAACTCACGATTTACAAGGAGTTCCTCCAGAATTCTTCCACAAAGCTTCTCTTGGTAGTCCATAGAGTGCAAATCAACTACTATTCGCAGCCAAAAGCAAGTGTACAAGGGGAACCGTCTCAGGTTGGTAGGATTTTTGAGGATCCTAAAACTCCAATTTTTTACGTGAATATTGTTGTGTTGTTGTCACTGATCATGCTGGTATGATTGGTTTGGTGATTGGATGCGTATATTGATTGTAATGTTGATTTGAATTTTTTTGCCCTAACACTAATCCCTTCGATTTGTATTATGTGTTAATTATTTGTGATTTTGGGGGAGAGATTTGGAATCCTCGTGGATTCCGGTTCGAAAGGTATAAGGGTCGAGTATTTCTGGGCAGGTTTACGTTTGCAGGTGGTGGTGGGAGGCGGCCGGAGCTAGGGCTCCGGCGATCTGTGAATTTCCGGCCAGTCTAGGGTTCGTGGGAGGAAGACGTAATCCTCACCGTTCATGCCTTTGATCGCACGGTCCAAAGCTGGCCACGTGTGATTTTCTTAATTTTTTTCTGAGTTTTTAATTAGTGTCTGTATGTGTGACGCCCCATGCTAACTCGCGTGTGCCTCAGACCATGTCCTCTTATCTGGTTTACCTTTTATTTCATTGACTAATTATGACGTGTTGGTTTGATCGTGTGGTGGAGGTGGTGACAGCACATTAAAATGTGCATGTGCTTGTCACATGGAGTCGTAGGGTATGCTGGTCGATCTGTCACATGCACGTATATCATTGTTGTGGTGAACTTTTGATCTTGACCATTGGCTTTATTGACTTTGTGATGGCGTTGACTGGTTAAGGAGCGTGAGATGCATCCAATGGCGTGTATTAGGTCAACAAGCTGACTGAACCCATGTGTTCCTTTTTATTTTTCGCTGATTTTTTTTATTGGTTTGGGTTGCTATCTGCACTCTCCCACCTGAGCCCATTAACAATTCCAACTTGTTTCTTTTACTCAACACACCCCCCATGCGCATTCAATTTTTATTTTATTTTATTTAATTATCACATTCCATATTTTAATCATTAAAATTAGTAAATTGCATTTAAAAAATTCCAGAAAATTCATACATCATTTTTATCATCTTATAAAATTTTCACAAATTTTATTTTTATTTTTTATTTTATTTTTTATCATTTAAATTAATTGTTTAATTCAACTTCATTTTGCATTACACATCTCATGCATATATAAATTTCTTCATTTTAATTCTCCTCATCTACAAATTATTTTTGATCCGTTTTTTTGAATTTGTTCACTAACATCCTAAATTGAATAAAGATATTTTTCTTGCATTTTTAAATTTCTTTCCTATTGCATTTTGGTCCTACCCTTTAGCACACTGAACCCTAATTCCCACCTGAGCTCTACCTAATTATTTGAACGACTAATATCTTGATTTTTTGCAGGGACTTTTGAAATGTTGTTTGCCTCTGGTTGAGGAACCTTAATGTTTAATTTAGGGATTTTAGGAGTCATTTTTCTAATTATCTGATTTGTTTTCACTTGAGACTTTCTTGCAGGCACATCCTTGACCTTGTATGGTTATCTGTTTGAAAAGGCACTTGTGCCATTTGTTTTGGGGCTGTTTCTTTGTTTCTTTGATTCATGTTTGGATGATAATCATTGTTGTTTACCATTGTTTGATTTTCATTCACCTCATCTCTCTTACTTATGTCTATTCTGTACTAATCTTTTATGCAGGAACTAAGGTAAGTTCTTTAAGGGTATGGATAAGTATCCATGGTCACCCTTACTTTATCCTTCCCTCATCTTCTTCCTTTAGGATTTAGGTTGTCTTCAAACCTCACTAACTGTAGGTCACCCATGCATGATGACTTTAGGATCTATAGTCCCCCTTTAGAGTTACCCTTGTGTCTTCTCTCTTCTCATCTCAAATTTCTTTAAAACACTTAATAAGAATAAGGTGTATTGCGCACGAGCCTTAAGTATGGGGAATGAGAAATGAGGGGCTTCCTCTCATCTTTCTAGAGTGCTTAGCGAGCATCCTGTCTTGGGACGATGCGTTAAGTATTCGCCCCTGTGCCCTAGACTTTGGTGCAATGCAACTTAGGAACTAACTCAGGCCACTTCTGTCCTATAAAACATAAACCAACTTCAAACCTTTTTGTCCTTCGGGACCTTCAACTTAAAGGCTATTTTCAAAAAGGGCACGTTACCTTCCGTCTGAGTCGCAAACAGGCATCGACCCTAACTGCCGGACGCGAACTTAGCGTTGCTAATAAAAAACACAAAAAGAACTTGGTCCGAACTACATTGACTCTGAATTCCGCATTGCACAAAGGGGGTACGTAGGCCTAGGACGTCGACGTCCTACCGAGTCGGTCTTTGTCTTTCCCTCTCAGTTTTAGTACAGCCTTAGATGATAGTATAACTCACCCTTAGAATAGACAACAAGCGTGGATCCCATCGAGTACGATGGACGCGTGGGGTGTTAGCACCTTCCCCTCGCGTAACCGACTCCCGAACCCAGGTTATGGTTGCGATGACCATTCCTTTCCCTCTTCCTCAGGTTTATGCGGTGTTCCCTTTCCCTTTCTTGGGATAAATTTACACGGCTGGCGACTCTGTTTTTCCGCGCCACTCTTGCGTTTGTACCTGGATGAAAATCCTAGGAGCGACAGCTGGCGACTCTGTTGGGGAATCTGGTTGACCTATGCTGGTCCATCCCTAAGCGAGTCAATCCTAGCGCTTGCTTGTCTTTGTTCTCTTTGGGTGTTTTGTTTTGATTTGCTTTATGTGTTGTATATTATTTTTATTTTTTATTTTTTACCGCATTTTCTGCATTTCATTTTTTATTACTGTCATGCTGCTGTGCTGTGCTGGCTGTCTTTGTTTTGCAGGTTGGGTGGGACCGAGAGCTAAGCCCAATACCAAGGCTTGAGAATACCCTAGGACTAGAGTGGAAAGTAGTGGGACCTACGTGCCCGCTTGGTACGTTTGTGTGTTCACGAAATTCACAACCAGACGAGGCTATCTTGGGACGCATTCTAACGTGTGTGTCTTGCGCATGTTGGGGTGTTGATCTAGAGAGCTGTCAGCTCTGGTGACCGATCATTGAGGACCTTAGTGGAAACATCCCTCTTTAGTGGTGACAGTGGTAGGCCACATCCTGTGGCAAACCCATTCGCACCCGAGGGCCCGCTTTGGAACTCGCATAGGATGGCCCCTACGTTTTGAAGAGAATCAGTGGAGGCACTCCTCGATTGACTTTAGTACTGTACCCCGAGGGATGAATGTACTATTGTTTCTCGACCTCAGTGCCAAAGCTGAGGACCTTCCGCTTTGGAGAATCAGTTGAGGCCTCCTCGATTGATGATGATGCCAAACCAGAAATGGTGAACGTATCATCATTTCTCGACCTGAGAGCCCGGGATACTGAGCATCCTAGTACCCACATGTGAGAGGGGATGGGCGTTTGCAGGTTTGCAGGTAACCTAGACTTTCAACCTACCCGGTTTTCTGGATTTCTCATCAATGTCTGATTATTTGGGTTCCTCAGTGGTTCAGAGTTCTGGTTTTCTCGCTCAGCTAACAGCACAACACATCCAGCAGTGTGCCTTGACCCCATGTTTGCATGAGCATATCATTTTTCTTGCATTCTAACGTGTTTGACATTTTTCAGGGCTTGCATCTTACTCTTGATTCCGGTTTTCGGAGGTCGCTTCAGTATGGATGTTCAAAGAAAGAAGACTGTCGCCTATTCATTCCCCGAGCCGACTTTGACACTGATTCACAAACTGATTAATATGGCCGGTTCCGGAGTTCGTACAGAGTTCAGTGGAAGGTATGGAAGACTTCTGAAATTTGTCTATAATATCTCCCAGTATGAGAAGGATGCCATTCACACACTCCTTCAGTTTTACGATCCGTCTCTGCGTTGCTTCACTTTCCCGGACTACATCTTGGCCCCAACATTGGAGGAGTTCTCATTTATTTTGGGAATTCCTATCAGTCATGATATAGTTTTCTTTTCTGAAGAACACCCCAGGGTGAAAGATATGGCTGTTGCTCTTCATATTGATGAGTCCGTTCTTAACAGTAATATTGCAGAAAAATAAGGAGTTAAGGGTTTCTTGTTGAAGTTCTTGTTTGATCAGGCTTGCATACATGTCAAAGAGAAGAACTGGACTGCTTTCCAAGCTATTCTGGCTATGTGTATCTATGGGATTGTTTTGTTTCCGAATATTCCTGATCTGGTGGATATGCATGCCGTCAGAATCTTTATTTCGAAGAATCCTATACCTACCTTGCTAGGTGATGTGTACCATTCAGTTCACTATAAGAATGAGAATAGGCGTGGGAAAACTGTGAGTTGCTGTGCGCCGCTCTTAGCGACTTGGTTTCTGAGTCGTCTCCCTGAATCTGGCGCTTTCGTTGATACGAAAGATTCTCTGAAGTGGTCTAAGAGGGTTATGGGCTTGACTGCTGATAACATCGTTTGGATTAATCGTGACTTGCTAGGAATGGAGATTATTTGCAAATGCGGAGAATTCCCTAATGTTCCCTTGATAGGGAGGAAAGGTGGAATTAACTATAATCCCTCCCTAGCTATCAGACAGTTTGGCTATCCTTTGAAGAATCCACCCGAAGAGCGAGATGTCCGAGAATCCTTATTCTTCAATGGTATTTAGGATCAAGGGTTGATAAGGAAAGTTGTGAATGCTTGGAAATAGGTAACTAAGAAGGGTAAGATTCCATTCGGGAAAAGTAACAATCGGGCTTTCCCTCCCTATAAAGAGTGGATTAAGAAGAGAGTAGAAGATGAGCTTCTTCCATTCTCGGTGGAGCCACCTTTGTATCCTTTGGTGATCGAGCCTCCTACCACCGTTGAGTTGGAGAAGTATAACAAATTATGGGCTGAAAAGGAAAGGTTGCGGGAAGAAAATAGTGAGCTAAAGAGAGAAATTTATCAGTGGAAGCATGAGCGGGGTGAAGCTGTTCATACCGCCAAGTTGAAGACAGAGCTCCTTGCTAAAGCAGAAAGAGAGCTTGCTGACATGACCGCATCCAGAGAAAGGATGAAACAAGCTCTGGATGGTATCAGTAACGTTCTCAGGTCCAAGGAGGAGGAATTAGGCAAGGCTTTGTTGAAGATTCACAGGTTCAATGATCACCAAGAAACTGCCATGGCTGAGAACAAGAGAAAAGAAGACGACTACATAGCTAAGATTGATCAGTTGAAGTCGACGCTCAAGAAGAAAGACGCCGAGATCTTATCAGGGATATTCAAGAGACAAGTAGTCGAAGGTCGACTCAATGAAGCCATAGCCTCCATGGAAGAACTGAAAGTCCAAGCTGAAGTGAAGAAACTTAGACATGAGGGTCCTAGCGTGGATGGTGTTTCTGGAGAAGACGCTTAGGAGTTACATTGCAGATACTTGGATGGGATCATACACAGGAGAGACCTTCTCATTCAAGGGCTAATTCAGAGGCCGAAGCATCCCGATACCAGAAAGCTGTTCAAGGAGATTCAAGACTGGTGCAGAAAGCATAATGGATGGGGGGATTGTCACTTGTGGACTTTGATGATATGCCTTAGTTTTCTATTTTCTTTCATTGAATGTGGATCACCACCAGGCTTGTTGGTTGGGACCTATGGTTTTATTTCAGACTTGTTATCTTGGATTCGTGATTGTCGACATTTGGTTTTCCTCTGGTTTTCTTAATATATGAGCAGAAGTTCCGTTCTATCTTGTTGTTAAAACGGAATCAAGGGGTGGATCGCCCTGTGAATTTTCAAGCATGTCCATTTACATTTGCATATTCATAATCATTTTGCATAATCATTTTGCATGACAGGTGTTTATCTCCGGTAGTCTTATCTTGTTATAATCTCAGAATTGCAGAGTTGATCATGGAACGAGTTCAAGCTGAGCTGAGTGAACTGAAGGTTCAAATGAGGCAATTTGGGGAAGACATGCTCCAGGAGCAGAGGATGCTGAGGGAGGAGATCAATAAGATGAAAACTCAGATGGGTTTGGTCGTAGAAATTCTGAAAACAGTGTTGAAGAAGGAGGACAGCCCTGTGCCCACTTCCACAACGGAGATCCTTACTCCTCCCATATCTTTGGAATTTGATCATGGATTACCTCGGGAGTCTCTTCCACAGGAGAAAGTTCCAGAACTCTCCCAACAGCAGCTAGGTCTTGGCTCTCAAGAGAAGCCCAAGGGCAAAAGGTATACACAGGGGAAGAAGAAGTCTGAAAGAGTTTTTCATCAGCTCCCTATACCATATTCTCAACTATTGCTGTATCTCCTTCAATTTCAACTGGTACAGAAAAGGACTTTGGCTCCTCCCACCGGCAATCCTCCACCAGGCTATGACGCCAACGCCCACTGTGAATTTCATTCTGGGGCACCCGGACACCATACTGAGAACGGTAAAGCTTTTAAGCATAAGGTTCAAGATTTGGTGGATTCCAAAGCCATCAATTTCTCCAATGACGTTCCAAATGTGAATCATAACCCGATGCCGAATCACGGTGGGCCGAAGGTCAATGCTATTATCAAAGACTGTGAAGGCTTGAATTTGATTTCAGATGTGAATGAAATCCAAACTCCCTTGGGTGTGGTGAAGGAAAGACTGTTGAAGGGAGGGGTATTTCCCGGTTGCGATGAAGGTTTTGTAGGGTGTGTGTCGCATTGAAAGCAGGTATTCAGAGAATGATCAACGAAGGGGTATTACAAATTGACAAAAGGTATATATCATTTCCAGAAGGAGACTTGGTTGTGCGTGTCGACCTCTCATCTGCTTGAAGATTTCAAGGGTCGTCTCAGTCGGCAAGTACATCCTGACAAGAATCAAGCTTCCTCAGCGATGGCAATCTTCATCTTCTTTACTGCATTTTCATTTGTAGTTTCTTTTCCATTTCTTGTTAAAGCATCGTATGTATGCAAGACTTGTTTGTTTTTTTATGATGATATTAATGCAATGAGTATGTTTTCCTTGAAGTAATCCATTCGTGTTCACTCTTAAATGTTAATATGCACTGCAATACCAATTTTCTTGTTTAGAACTCTTGAGGGAGGATGATGAAGTAAAAACGCAAAATCTTTGGTTGTATGCTTTCGGATAAAACCCTGTTGAGGATGTACAGACATTGTTTCAAACCCCTAAACACTGGAGAGATAAGGAGATAGACCTTCGTTAACCCCTTTGAGCCTTGGAGTAGGAGCTTCTTTCATATGGAAAAACCCTCATACTTAACCCAGGGGCAGGGTAGGCGTCAGTTAGTTTGACCGAGCGTTCAAAATCCAAGGAGAGTGTGCATCCGAGGAACCATTACCTTCTATCCCACTGTCAAGAGGGCGAGAGATGTGAAACCACAATGGTTATCCATCAATAATCAAGGAGTGAGGCAGTCACAACCTTTTCAAGCAAGTAAGACAACCAGTGTCACACGCTTTGTTCGAAAAAGAGGAATAAAAAAAGAAAAGCCTGCTAAGTCGAAACTTGAAAACAAGCGACTTAGGCAAAAGTTAGGGCATCCCGCTGGACTTCAAAACGGAAAAAACTCAAAAGAGTCAGTCCAGGCAAAATTAGGGATAAAAAAAAAACAAAAGAAAGAGCGGTAAGCATTACAAAAGAAAATCCTCGATAAGAACAAATTCGTGTAATTACAGACACAAAAGATAAAAAGGGATGACTGTCATTCCAAAAATCCCTTAGGTGCCAAACCATTAGTGGCGTAGGTTCCTTAAAGATCATAAACCTTTTGAGAGATGAGCGTTCGGGTCAGATTAACTGAACATAGGACCGGAGAACAACACGGAGAGTGGGTGGGCACCGATAAATTTTGAGCCATAAATCCTTTTTTCTGAAACCGTGAACCAGCCCACGTTACAACCCTTAAAAGTCCTAATTGAAACAGGGTTTATTCCGAAAATGTACTTCAACAGGACAGCGTTCCTGACTCCTATGAGTTGTGCTAATAAGATTTGTTGGTATTGCATGTGCGCATTGTTTTACCATTCAAAAATCAAGGTCGCATCCCAGCAAGTGATTCGTTCACGAGGCTTGGCAACGCATTTTCAATAAAAACTTCAAGGTTAACATAAGTGTTGTATTAGGATTATCATTCTCATAATAAACTTGTTCTGCTTGCGTACATGTGCCTAAGCATTAATGCAGCTTACACAGTGAAAGTCAGCCAAGAAGCTTGATCCTGCCAAGTTAGGATACTTGAAAATTCTGAGGGACAAATCATATCAAGGGGCATGCTGCCAAAAGACTCAGTGTAGAGTGGGCTCTCCTCAGTAAGTCGTGTTAAGATGTAGCCAATCTGGGGCGGTCACGTCGAGAAATCTCTCCGAAATTCAGTTATTCTGGGGCATTCATTCTAGGATCAGGGGCAAAGTTCCTTCAAGACTTGGGGCAGGCCACCTCTAGGGCGTGAGAAAACGTCTACTCTTGAAAATGGTTAATTGAAAACACCTCCTCAAGGTTCAAGATGCTGAAGCAGAGTATTGTCAAGTCATTACGATTCCCTTCGAGGTAATGTACATCACAGATTATGAATACTGAGGCAGTTATGTTGAGATATGATAAATCTCTCCAAGAGTTTAAAGACCCTGGGGCAGTGCGAACGCCCGATATTCTGTAAAATCCTCTTGAGGTGAAAAGTTCAAAGAGCCGCTTATGACCATAAAAACAAGTCAGGTTGCAGGGCAACAGATTGTATTCTCCCAGCAGTTGGTTTCCCCCAGCATTGAGATTGCTCCTTCCCCAGCAAGTCAAACTTTCCTCAGCAGAGCAGACCTTCCCCAGCAGGAGACTTAGGAAGCATTTTCTCCGGATCAAGACGTTATTTCCCCACAGAATTATGGTGCTCAGGAAGTGTACTTTCACCAACAATGTCATTTCCTAATCCCCAGCAAGGGGGGAGTAAGGGCACCCTCCCCTTCAGCAGGTTAAGTTCAGCAGTACCCCCAAGCAGGATGGTATTATGGGTTGGTGTCCCTCAGCAGGTCCTAAGCCCGTCTGTTATTGGCAATCCTCGGCAACAAACTTCCGGTTCCGTTAATGGCACTCATTCTGAACTCCTCCAGCAGAGGAGAAATCTTTGGTTCTATGTCACTTTCAGTAGAGGACATGTATAATCCCCGGTGGTATGGATGTCTTTTGGGATTTCATCCCCAGTAGAAGTTGTTGATCCGAAGAGTCGATCAATATGATCCTTCTCAGCAGAGTTCCTGGATTCAAAGGACAATTTATTTTTGTTATCCCCAGCTGAATTGGTCTTTTTTCTCTGGCATTTATTTTGCTGGAGGGACCCTTTTTGCATATCATAAGCATTGGCATTGTATCCTCAAAACGCGTAGCATTTCCACTTCGTGTGGAGCATTACGACAAAATTCAAACATTTGCATTCAAAGCATAAGCCAGGTTTGATACTTTCCTTGCCAATTCTCTTTCTCAGCAGAGATGGCATAACCCAGGAGATTTTGGAGGGATGCGTTCCTCATGTTTGTGCTCCTCGGCAGAGTCTTTTATTTAGACTTCACCTTCCCCAACGGAGTCATCTTATCTGTGGATCAGGAGTCCGTTAGAAGTTTGTCTGTGTTTGCCTCATTTTGGCCTTTTTCTTTTGTGAGTCTTGTTTCACGTTATCCCCAGTGAAGTCCACTTTATGTTGGTTATCCTTTGTGGGTACGATTGAGGTCGTATTCGTGTTTTCTTTGTGGGTAGAGTGATTAAGGTCAGTCTTCCTTTGCGGGTATAATTGAGGTTGTATTCGTTTTGTGGGTGCGATTGAGGTCGTATTCGTATTTTCTTTGTGGGTAGAGTGATTGAGGTCAGTCTTCCTTTGCGGGTATAATTGAGGTTGTATTCGTTTTGTGGGTGCGATTGAGGTCGTATTCGTATTTTCTTTGTGGGTAGAGTGATTGAGGTCAGTCTTCCTTTACGGGTATAATTAAGGTTGTATTCGTTTTGTGGGTGCAATTGAGGTCGTATTCGTATTTTCTTTGTGGGTAGAGTGATTGAGGTCAGTCTTCCTTTGCGGGTATAATTGAGGTTGTATTCGTTTTGTGGGTGCGATTGAGGTCGTATTCGTATTTTCTTTGTGGGTAAAGTGATTGAGGTCAGTCTTCTTTTGAGGGTACAATTGAGGTTGTATTCGTTTTCGTATTTTCTTTGTGGGTAGAGTGATTGAGGCCAGTCTTCCTTTGCGGGTATAATTGAGGTTGTATTCGTTTTGTGGGTACGATTGAGGTCGTATTCGTATTTTCTTTGTGGGTAGAGTGATTGAGGTCAGTCTTCCTTTGCGGATGCAATTGAGTTTGTATTCGTTTTATGGCGCGATCGAGGTCGTACTCGTGTTTTCTTTGTGGGTAGAGTGATTGAGGTCAGTCTTCCTTTACGGGTATAATTGAGGTTGTATTCGTTTTGTGGGTGCGATTGAGGTCGTATTCGTATTTTCTTTGTGGGTAGAGTGATTGAGGTCAGTCTTCCTTTGCGGGTATAATTGAGGTTGTATTCGTTTTGTGGGTGCGATTGAGGTCGTATTCGTATTTTCTTTGTGGGTAGAGTGATTGAGGCCAGTCTTCCTTTGAGGGTACAATTGAGGTTGTATTCGTTTTTGTATTTTCTTTGTGGGTAGAGTGATTGAGGTCAGTCTTCCTTTGCGGATGTAATTGAGTTTGTATTCGTTTTGTGGCGCGATCGAGGTCGTACTCGTGTTTTCTTTGTGGGTAGAGTGATTGAGGTCAGTCTTCCTTTGCGGGTATAATTGAGGTTGTATTCGTTTTGTGGGTGCGATTGAGGTCTTATTCGTATTTTCTTTATGGGTAGAGTGATTGAGGTCAGTCTTCCTTTGCGGGTATAATTGAGGTTGTATTCGTTTTGTGGGTGTGATTGAGGTCGTATTCGTATTTTCTTTGTGGGTAGAGTGATTGAGGTCAGTCTTCCTTTGAGGGTACAATTGAGGTTGTATTCATTTTCTTATTTTCTTTGTGGGTAGAATGATCGAGGTCAGTCTTCCTTTGCGGGTATAATTGAGGTTGTATTCGTTTTGTGGGTGCGATTGAGGTCGTATTCGTATTTTCTTTATGGGTAGAGTGATTGATGTCAGTCTTCCTTTGAGGTTGTGTTCATTTTGTGGGTGCGATCGAGGTCGTATTCGTATTTTCTTTGTGGGCAGAGTGATTGAGGTCAGTCTCCCTGTGAGGTTGTATTCGTCTTTTGGGTACGATTGAGGTCGTATTTGTTTTTTCCTTGTGAATATGGTTGAGTTCATATTCCTTATTTTTCAGCACACTCTTTCTCGTTATTCTTACCATAAGCAAATTTTCGGGGCTCTTTCGGTATTCAATCCCCGTGTACCCTGGAATGTCTGAGAGCCGCTGCTATCACACCTTCAGGACCAAGTTGATTGAATAGGGGCAGCTGTTGCACCCCAAAATTTGCTCTCCTTACTTTATTACTAACTGGCGTATGTTGCATTGCATTTTGCATTATCATGTGTGCATATCATTCGTTCTTAGCATGGGATCAAGGTGCCTGAGGCAGTGCTTCAGAGGGTCAAGCAAGAGTCCTGATATTGTCCAAGAGGGCTCAGGTGGATCATCCTCTCCTAACCAGTGTATAGATTAGGGTTTTGAGATTCTTGGGTTTATTGCTTCAATATGCAAGCTCCTTGGGTTTTTATCATCATCAAATGGCATATCTTATCTTTGTTTGAGAGGATACACATCATATTCAGAGGAATTTGGATTTGGAGACTGTGTTATTTCCTCCTAGACTGAGGGTACCACAACTAGGGTTTGCTATAAAGTCAGTTTATTTCTGATTTTTTGGGCAAGACTTGATTCTATGGTGTTCCTTGGGTCCCTAAGTACCTAGGGATGGGAGGTTGTCCATCAGTTTGTTTCAGGGGAAGTTCAATTGGCCAATGGATTGAAAATCAGTTGAATTGGATAAAAGTCAACAGTGAGAGGAGAAGTCAACTGTGGAATTTTGAGGTTCTCTCCAAGGTTTCAAGGTCTCACATCCTCATATGGTCTTCAAGGGTCAAGCTTCATACATATTTATCAGAAATCAGGAGTTGGTGCAAAGTTTCTAAATTTAGAAAGTGACCTATAATGAAAAGTTTCCATTTTTGGCAAGTTCCTGCACTGCATTCAACCTGACTTTTCATCATCAATAAGGCTTCAAATGAATTTTTCTCCAACATAAAAGTTGAATATCTTTTTCTCCTCTTTCCAACAAGTACTAGTCGGTCTCCATATCATTTGTGAAACTCCAGTTATGATCAAAAGAAGGCAAAGTGGTTTTTAGGGTTCTTCATGGTGCCATTTTCACAACTTTGGGCATAGTGACCTATAATCAATTCCATTACTTCATGCCACATTCCAATATTAAAAGACATTCCTTGAGGATTATTTTGGGCCCAAGAATGAAGTAATTCCATGGTTTATTTTTCACCTATTTTTCATTATTCAAATTTCCCAAAATGTCTAAAACTCATGAATCATTTGTTCTCAAGGCCCAAGTTAAATGTGGTGTGATTAGCAATTCAGATGCAAGTGGTCCATTATGAATTTAAGTGCATGGAAGGGGTGTATTTTCACTTATTCAAAATAATGCCAAATTCCAAAATAAGTCAAAAATCATTAAACAATGGATTACCCAAGCCCAATTCCTCATCAGATGAAATAACCCTAAGTATTTAAACATATCCATGCCCTGGTTAGAGAAGGGACACATGATTTTGGAGAGGAATCCAAGCTTGAACCCTAAAGCTCTTTTTCATCAAAACTCACGATTTACAAGGAGTTCCTCCAGAATTCTTCCACAAAGCTTCTCTTGGTAGTCCATAGAGTGCAAATCAACTACTATTCGCAGCCAAAAGCAAGTGTACAAGGGGAACCGTCTCAGGTTGGTAGGATTTTTTAGGATCCTAAAACTCCAATTTTTTACGTGAATATTGTTGTGTTGTTGTCACTGATCATGATGGTATGATTGGTTTGGTGATTGGATGCGTATATTGATTGTAATGTTGATTTGAATTTTTTTGCCCTAACACTAATCCCTTTGATTTGTATTATGTGTTAATTATTTGTGATTTTGGAGGAGAGATTTCGAATCCTCGTGGAATTCCGGTTTGAATGGTATAAGGGTCGAGGATTTCTGGGCAGGTTTACGTTTGCAGGTGGTGGTGGGAGGCGGCCGGAGCTAGGGCTCCGGCGATCTGTGAATTTCTGGCCAGTCTAGGGTTCGTGGGAGGAAGACGTAATCCTCACCGTTCATGCCTTTGATCGCACGGTCCAAAGCTGGCCACGTGTGATTTTCTTATTTTTTTTCTGAGTTTTTAATTAGTGTTTGTATGTGTGACGCCCCATGCTAACTCGCGTGTGCCTCAGACCATGTCCTCTTATCTGGTTTACCTTTTATTTCATTGACTAATTATGACGCGTTGGTTTGATCGTGTGGTGGAGGTGGTGACAGCACATTAAAATGTGCATGTGCTTGTCACATGGAGTCGTAGGGTATGCTGGTCGATCTGTCACATGCGCGTATATCATTGCTGTGGTGGACCTTTGATCTTGACCATTGGCTTTATTGACTTTCTGATGGCGTTGACTGGTTAAGGAGCGTGAGATGCATCCAATGGCGTGTATTGAGTCAACAAGCTGACTGAACCCATGTGTTCCTTTTTATTTTTCGCTGATTTTTTTTATTGGTTTGGGTTGCTATCTGCACTCTCCCACCTGAGCCCATTAACAATTCCAACTTGTTTCTTTTACTCAACACACCCCCCCATGCGCATTCAATTTTTATTTTATTTTATTTAATTATCACATTTCATATTTTAATCATTAAAATTAGTAAATTGCATTTAAAAAATTCCAGAAAATTCATACATCATTTTTATCATCTTATAAAATTTTCACAAATTTTATTTTTATTTTTTATTTTATTTTTTATCATTTAAATTAATTGTTTAATTCAACTTCTTTTTGCATTACACATCTCATGCATATATAAATTTCTTCATTTTAATTCTCCTCATCTACAAATTATTTTTGATCCATTTTTTTGCATTTGTTCACTAACATCCTAAATTGCATAAAGATATTTTTCTTGCATTTTTAAATTTCTTTCCTATTGCATTTTGGTCCTACCCTTTAGCACACTGAACCCTAATTCCCACCTGAGCTCTACCTCATTATTATAACGACTAATATCTTGAGTTTTTGCAGGGACTTTTGAGATGTTGTTTGCCTCTGGTTGAGGAACCTTAATGTTTAATTTGGGGATTTTAGGAGTCATTTTTCTAATTATCTGATTTGTTTTCACTTGAGACTTTCTTGCAGGCACATCCTTGACCTTGTATGGTTATCTGTTTGAAAAGGCACTTGTGCCATTTGTTTTGGGGTTGTTTCTTTGTTTCTTTGATTCATGTTTGGATGATAATCATTGTTGTTTACCATTGTTTGATTTTCATTCACCTCATCTCTCTTACTTATGTCTATTATGTACTAATCTTTTATGCAGGAACTAAGGTAAGTTCTTTAAGGGTATGGATAAGTATCCATGGTCACCCTTACTTTATCCTTCCCTCATCTTCTTCCTTTAGGATTTAGGTTGTCTTCAAACCTCACTAACTGTAGGTCACCCATGCATGATGACTTTAGGATCTATAGTCCCCCTTTAGAGTTACCCTTGTGTCTTCTCTCTTCTCATCTCAAATTTCTTTAAAACACTTAATAAGAATAAGGTGTATTGCGCACGAGCCTTAAGTATGGGGAATGAGAAATGAGGGGCTTCCTCTCATCTTTCTAGAGTGCTTAGCGAGCATCCTGTCTTGGGACGATGCGTTAAGTATTCGCCCCTGTGCCCTAGACTTTGGTGCAATGCAATTTAGGAACTAACTTAAGCCACTTCTGTCCTATAAAACACAAACCAACTTCAAACCTTTTTGTCCTTCGGGACCTTCAACTTAAAGGCTATCTTCAAAAAGGGCACGTTACCTTCCGTCTGAGTCGCAAACAGGCATCGACCCTAACTGCCGGACGCGAACTTAGCGTTGCTCATAAAAAACACAAAAAGAACTTGGTCCGAACTACGTTGACTCTGAATTCCCCATTGCACAAAGGGGGTACGTAGGCCTAGGACGTCGACGTCCTACCGAGTCGGTCTTTGTCTTTCCCTCTCAGTTTTAGTACAGCCCTAGATGATAGTATAACTCACCCTTAGAATAGACAACAAGCGTGGATCCCATCGAGTACGATGGACGCGTAGGGTGCTAGCACCTTCCCCTCGCGTAACCGACTCCCGAACCCAGGTTATGGTTGCGATGACCATTCCTTTCCCTCTTCCTTAGGTTTATGCGGTGTTCCCTTTCCCTCTCTTGGGATAAATTTACACGGCTGGCGACTCTGTTTTTCCGCGCCACTCTCGCGTTTGTACCTGGATGAAAATCCTGGGAGCGACAAATACATGCAAAAATATATGGAAATCAATTAAACTCAGTGATATTTACACGATAACGCGATATATACACTATAACGTAAAGTAAATGTATTTACAAACGAAGTGGGGTTTATTCGAACGATATTAACCAAAAAGTATCGATAAGAGCAACAAAGATTATATACCAAAATAGCTACAATTTTCACTTATCAAACTCTCCCCAACTTACATAATTGTTTGTCCTCAAACAAAGCCAACATCTAAAGGAACAAAAGCGAAATCCAAGAAATCACGCAACAATAAGTTTTGACATACAAAAACAAATGCAATGGTTCAATCGAAAATGGTACATATAAAGTAAATACTTACCACTAAACTACAACGACAACATAGTCACGAAACAAATGCAAAATACAAAAATCATGTCAAACATTCTAAAACAACACAAGTTCAAATGTGAATCACACCTAGCAAAAACAATCATCGGTAGATGAAAAACACAAAATGAGGTACTTTACAGTCACACAACAATCTTGAAAACAAAAGACTAAATAATGCATCCATCCAACAATTCATATTGAACATACAAAAGCAAGAATCACAAGGACTTTCAAGGTTGTAGCGTGGTCGGGTAAACAAACAAGTAGGGCCGGTTATACCCCTGTGCAGTCTGGTCCACTGCACAGGGCCTCCAAAATTACAAGGGCCTCCAAATTTAAAGTTTATGCACATAGAAAATCCAACGAAAATTAATTTTGATTTTCTAAACAACTTATAATTAGATAGAAGTAGTAAAGCTAAGTAACAAATTCAAACAAACCTATCAAACTCAAATAAAAATCTTCACAAAACAACCAATAAGCACAAGCATATAAACGTTCCATTTTCTCCTTTTTCAATCAAATTTTCATTAAAGATTACTAAATAGTGAGGCTGATATAATTAATTATCATTATTAATAATATACATATGTATAGGGGTTTTGAATTGTAATAATTTAAAGATCATTATCTTTTATTTGTTTTTTATGGATCTTAATCATTTATTTTCTCATTAATTAATATATCAAATACCTTATTCAATCATAATTTATTAATATGCTTTAAAATTTGAATATTTAAAATGGATTATACAAATTTGCTACGATATAAAAGTGTTCTTATGAAATACTCCATCCATTTCGAAATGACTGTCGTTTTAGCAAATAAAATTTATATTAAAATGACTGTCGTTCTCACTTTTCAATGTAGTAATGATTACAATTTTTCCAATTTTGTCCTTTAATTTTTACGTTGTACAATTCTTCCAATACTTTAATAGGGTTAATTTAGTAAAAGTTGTATATCTTATGACAACATTATTACATTTCTTAATTATTGTGAAAAACCTTAAACGACATTCATTTTGCAACGGAGGGAGTATTGATCTTTTAAATTTTTTAATATTATATTTTTATTAATTTGCATGGACGTCTTAATTTAAAAATTCAGGTGTATATTATATATTATAATTGAATTTTTCAAGGTTTCTATTTTATAAATTTATTTTTTAATTGTTATTTTCTTCTTTTTTTGTTAAATTTAATTTAATTTATTTACTAATTGTTAATTTTATTTTAAGATTAGAAAATTTAATTCTAAATAAGAGAAAAAAATGATAAATTAACTTAATCTTAAACAAAGATTCTCATAAAATCCACATTTTTTTTAAATTATGAATGATATACTTGTTAATTTAGGAATATTTTAATTTTTTTTATTAGAGATTTTTTTATTATTATAACAGGGCCTCCAAATTACTTGAGACGGCCCTGCAAACAAGGGGAAATTTCTAAAGGTAATTGTTGCGGTGAAAATCGGATAACAAGCTATTAATTAACTTGCATCATTTTCTTTTACAACCGACTTTGATTTATCCAAAGGAAAGGTTCAAGATCGAGAAAAACCTAAAGGGGGGAGATCTAAGGTTCGGGGGTTGGTTACGCCTAGGGAAGGTATTAGCACCCTAAACGTCCGTAGTACTCTACGGGAATCTCTTGTTTTAATTTGCTACATCTTACTCGCTTGCTAGGGGTGCTATACTAAAGGTTGAAACCCTAGGGGTTTATTTCTAAGTATACTCGACAAAGCATCGCACTTTGCGCCTACGTATCCTTACGGGAGTGGAGTCAGAGTATCCGTAGTTCACCGATCTAAGGGTGAGGGAATAGGAACCATTGACTATGGCCAAAGTTCCAAGGAGAAATAAGTATGACTCATTTTAGAGTTCACGATAACTCTCTAAATCTACGTCATAGGGGGAAAGCGAGTTCTCATGATGGCGAGAATCACATAGAGTGTAATAACTCCAACCTACTTCTAAGTTATGATTTCTTTGACTCACGATAGCCAAGAAATAAAGGTGAACCTAGAAGGGTAAGGCAAGATGACTTTGAAAGTCAATTTAAGGTGTTCTCCCTTTGGAATGGGGGAAAGATAACAGTTATAAAGTTTACTCAAAGATAAAGGGTTAATAATGCAAATATGATGATGAAACAATACATGAATAGGATAATGAGATGAGATAAAATCAGGATATCAATGCAAAGTGAGAATTACACATATTAGACAATGATCAAACATGATAGATAGACATAATATGGCATGATGAATAAAAAGGTGCAACAAAAGCTCTAATAAACCGCCATAAACTAATCATGCATAAAGTTCTCAAAAATTAATATTTTTACTAATTTCTTTTTATATTTGAGAAATAGACTCAATAAGGGAAATGTAGCAAAAAGAACGGAAGGAAAAGGATAAAAATCAAATAAGTTATGACATTATGAAAATTGAAGCACCAAACTTGAAAAATGAATAAAACCAACAAGGTATTAAAAAAGAAAGGAGGGGCATTCCTAGGGATTGAACCCAGGACTCCTTGCTTGCTTAAAAATCCAAACCAACAGGCCAATGCGCACATTTGAATAATTCATGAGAACACACACATATATGTAGAGCGAAGCACAATTCAGCAAATAAAATAAAAGGACTGGGGCGAGGGGGATTCGAACCCCAGTCCTATAGGTTCAAGGCGCGGCTCAATTACCACTAGGGTGGCTATACATCAATTGTATATGTCACCCCTAAAACCATTTAAACACCACCAAGCAAAAGAACAAGACGGAGGGAAGGACACCCATCAGACGTACGCACATGCTATCATGATTAATTCAAAAGGTCAAACAAATTAAGTTCACAACCAGACGAAGCTTGCATTGGCCAATCACAACGCCATGCTTCTTCTAACTCATGCAACACACAATTATAAAAAACACTAACACAACGTACACAGAAGAACTACGACATATAGGCTGCAAAATTAACATTGTCAAAAAAGCATAACGCACCAGAAAACAAGTTTATCATTCACATGACATTACTCACACATATAACAACTTAAATGCACTGTACAACAAACACTACAACACAACATCAGACTTAACAACACATACACACAAAAATGAAAATTAATTTATTACGATAGCACACAAGCATAGTTATAATGATACAATCACATATAACATACTATGCCATAATTGTACAAATACAAGCGAAGCTCTTCGGCTATTTCACAACTTGACCAGATACCATGAACCTGAACATCATTTGGTGCTAATCAAGGCAAGGATCAGCGATGAAACTTAAAACACTTTAATATGATAACGTCAATATCCAGAAAATAACACAACACATGATGCGTTCAGAAATGAAAGCAACTTTCCTCATATCCTTATACCCATGCAGATCATGCTACACAGTCTGAATTTAAACACACAAGAAACATCCTGATAGTATCTTAACACGACCAACCCTTAGCATGAAGACGCACAACAACCAAACTACAATGCAAATACGCAAGCACATGTAACAATATATTGATACACACACGATATTATACAACACAGATTAATTAATATACAATTACTTGCGCACTTTGTAGAACAAAAAAGACACTACAACTGACAATAAATCAACAATAATTAGGAACAACATTAACAAAATTAATATCATGCGTACATTCACATTACATTCCCAACGCAAAACCAGGAAGTACAACATCTAACCAACTTTCAATTCATAGACTTACAAAAATGGCTCAAATGAAACTGACACTACCCACTTCACGCTCTAACACGACTATGAGCTTTAATGAAACCAACAGGGCATCTAGGCTAACAAGAGAGAAACTAATGCATGCCTACTCACATCATACTCTAGGATGCATCAAGTAACTTACTACGGGGAACAACGACGAGGCCGTCAATGAAATATGTGTCTAAGCTACGCAACTCATTACACCTTATGATATCGTGTTTCTGCTAACGGTAACGTAAATCACGTTACGAGAGCCCCTTACGCACGGTATAGTTCACATGAACACACTCAAAGCAAAGACAATGATAACAATAGCAAGAATGATATTATACGAACGAAAACTACGAAACCAAAATACACCACAAACACAAGCACAAACGCGATAACCATCATGAATAATAGGTAACTAACAGCTACACCACGCAAAATGCAACAAATATTATGGCAACATACATTTAATGAACCACAACAAGAAGTGAGGAGATTATCGGTTATGCGATTACGCCAACTCTGTCAAAATCGATACTACCGTGTGAATGATATTCTTCTTGAGAAGATGACGATGATGTGGAGTGAGTTTATGTTCTGATGTTTTCTTTGGTTGGTTTTTGGGTTGTTCTGATTGCTGGTGCAAAGAAGGAAAAGAAAAACTCACGAGTTTCTCAAGGTTTTGATATGGTGTCTTGTGTTGTGTCTTGTTTTGTTGGTGACTGTTGGTTGTTTTGATGGTTGGTGGATTGTTGTGGTGGTGTTGATTATTGGTTTGGTTGTATGTTCTTACGGGTTGTTTTATTGAAGCAGTAGTGGTGATGTTTTTTTCAAGAGAGCAAGAATGAGAGAGTGTTGGCTTGTTGGTAAGTTTCTTGAGAGGTTTTTTATCGAATCTTGTTGTTCTTCCATAAGAGAAAGAGTCTCCCTTTTTTATAGCTTCAACCGGCTGATTTTTTGGTCTTGTAAAGTGGTTTTTAGGTTTGAAAAGTGTTGAAAGATAGTGACAAAACTTCAACGGTCTAAAACATATGTTGGGGCGTGTGCCTTGTTGATTTGTGTAAGGTTTACGTTGGTACAGGTAGAGTTGTTCAGCTGTTGTCAAGTAGCAAAGTTTGGCTTAAAATTGGATGTTGCCAAGAAACTTTCACCTATACCAGCAAACTTTTGTACAATTGAGGCAAAACGTGTGCAGGATGTTATTCTTTGGTACTTTGTGTAATGACTTGTAGTAGTAGCATTCATTTGGTTACAACAAGGTTTTTTTAATAAAAAATGATGTAGTCTTTTTTGAATTTCTTTGTTGTAACGTGTGGGCCTATTGGTGAGAAATGGAAATGTTCCTTTTCTTTTAAAATAACATGCTAAATAATAATAATAACTATTAAAATGACAATTAATTCAAAATAATTAAACTAGTGCACAATTAAATTAAATTGAGGTTAATTTAAATTAATAAAAATAGGACAAATAAATAAAATTAAAAATGAGCCATATTGAAATTAAATTAAAATAAAAACAAATAAAAATATTAAAATAAATATTAGATTAAAACAAATAGAGAAAAATAAATAAAAACATCAACTAGTAAAAAAAATGAGGGTAAAATTTGGGGTACAACAGTTGCCCCTATTTAAATATCTTCACCGGATGACATGAGAGATGAAGATCCTCATGGAATCAAGAGTGAAAGATATTTAAATACAGATAACCGGAAATTTTCCCCTCAGATGCGCAGACATGCAATGCAACAAACATGATGCCAAAATGCCAAAGAAGATGCAAAGATGCAGACACAACAAAGCGCCAAAGGACAAACAGGAAGCAAACACAAGATGAGCTTCACTGGGGAAGAAGGAAGGTTAGTATCCATGAGAAACACTCACTGGGGATACAAGCCAACCAACAAAAGAGACTCACTGGGGAGACTCCGAGGAAACACCGGGGATAGAAAACAAAAGGGGATTCTCCACTGGGGAAGGATCCAGGGAGATGGACGACATGTTCAAGCATGACCGGACGACACTGGGGAAAAGCACAAACTTACTGGGCAAGAAACCAGAAAGAAGACATGATCTCCACTGGAGATCAGTTGAAATAAAAGGATAGACACCCGAAGAAAAGATTTTCTGGGAATTTCTTATGCTGAAGAGTTCAAACGGAATCTTCAAGAAAAGCCAGAAAAGACAGAGACGAACTCTGCGCGCCAGATAAAAAACACCTGGAATGAGCAATACAGGTTCAAGATAACCTGATATAAGCAAACGGTTCACGATAACCAAAGATGAACAACTGGAGTTCAAATGGGAACAAGGTTAATGAGCCAAGAATAGACTCTGGTACTCAAATAAGAGTTGGTTGAGATAACACATAATTTGCTTTATGAGGAAAACCAGTATGAGCTGGAAGGTAACCTTATTGGAAATAGAACCAAAATATGGGCTCCAATAAAGGTATCTAGAATGATTGATCATTGTGGCTAGATGACATTCTAGAAAGGATCCGCAATGAAGGTTGAACCGGAGAGACGGTCTTCACTGGGAAAAATACATCCAAAGTGATGGAACCACAGGTTCAAGTATGACCAGTTGGCACTTTAGAAAAAAAAGAACCTTATTGGAGATTGAACCAAGAAATGGGCCCCAATAAAGGTATCTAGAATGATTGATCATCAAGGCTAGATGACATTCTAGAAAGGATCCGCAATGAAGGTTGAACCGGAAAGACGGTCTTCATTGGGAAAAATACATCCAAAGTGATGGAACAACAGGTTCAAGTATGACCGGTTGGCACTTTAGAAAAAAAAGAACCTTATTGGAGATTGAACCAAGAAATGGGCACCAATAAAGGTATCTAGAATGATTGATCATCAAGGCTAGATGACATTCTAGAAAGGATCCGCAATGAAGGTTGAACCAGAAAGACGGTCTTCAATGGGAAAAATACATCCAAAGTGATGGAACAACAGGTTCAAGTATGACCGGTTGACACTTTAGAAAAAAAAGAACCTTATTGGAGATTGAACCAAGAAATGGGCCCCAATAAAGGTATCTAGAATGATTGATCATCAAGGCTAGATGACATTCTAGAAAGGATCCGCAATGAAGGTTGAATCGGAAAGACGGTCTTCATTGGGAAAAATACATCCAAAGTGATGGAACAACAGGTTCAAGTATGACCGGTTGGAACTTTAGAAAAAAAGAACCTTATTGGAGATTGAACCAAGAAATGGGCCCCAATAAAGGTATCTATAATGATTGATCATCAAGGCTAGATGACATTCTAGAAAGGATCTGCAATGAAGGTTGAACCGGAAAGACGGTCTTCATTGGGAAAAATACATCCAAAGTGATGGAACAACAGGTTCAATTATGACCGGTTGGCACTTTAGAAAAAAAAAAGAACCTTATTGGAGATTGAACCAAGAAATGGCCCCCAATAAAGGTATCTAGAATGATTGATCATCAAGGCTAGATGACATTCTAGAAAGGATCCGCAATGAAGGTTGAACCGGAAAGACGGTCTTCATTGGGAAAAATACATCCAAAGTGATGGAACAACAGGTTCAAGTATGACCGGTTGGCACTTTAGAAAAAAAGAACCTTATTGGAGATAGAACCAAAAGATGGGCCCCAATAAAGGTATAGTATCTGATAGGTTAGCACCGGGGTAGCATAACTGAAGATAAGGCTTCCTGGGGAATACCCATTATGGTTGCAAAAAGGCTGAATAGTACCAGAGATAGATAAACTGCTTATAAGAGACTGCCACTTATCGCCAAAAAAAAACAAACATCAAGAGATTGCTGCTTCAAAGATATGTTGATATCACAACACTGTTGGAGAAATAATTATGTCTTCAATGAGGATCGGTAAAAGATTCTTCCTGCGGACACAGTGCAAAATAAATGCACGCTCAAAGATAGGTTTGAAAACCACACCTGCCAGGGACCGGAGTTCAATCTAGGAACAAGCTAGAAAGAAACGGTCAAACAAGACTCCAATTAAGGAAAGAACTCAAATGGGGATTTACCTAATCCAAAATGTGGAAAAGATAACTGAACCAACCATCATCCAAGAGGATTAAACTCTATGGGGAATTCAGAAAAGATGGGCACTTTATGCCTAGGGCTAACTTTCCATTGGAGTGAATAGACAAACCCAGTCACTTGGGGAGATAAACGCCAAAGTGAACCAAAACAGGTAAACACCAGAAAAGGAAGCAGAAATGCTAAGATGCTAAGATGCTAAGATGCTCATGCCATGCTTATACTTATGCTGACAAAACAGACAATAAGCGAAACTGGAGACGAAGAAAACGTCTCGACAAAGAACACCCAGCCGAACTCAACAGGTTAAACCAATACTGGGGATGAAGAAGAAGAGTCAACAACTTCGCTGGTGAAAAGAGTATTCCACTTGAGGTATAACATCATGAGGATCGTCATTATGAGCTTGATTTCTTCGTTGGAGGAGAATCCATGGAGAATTGTCAAGATTAGCTGAAGTAACAGTTTATTGGGGAGCTGGCAAAGGATATCACAAGAACAAAGTAATTCTGCATCCCACTGGCATAGTGATCATCTTCAAATCTTATCTGCCCCAGGCTATATGGTCTGTCAGAAGACGATAACAAGAGGATTTTATATAAGAATTGGCATACAAGGTGCTTCAATATCTTCAAACTCTTGGAGAGATCTCGGCGTAACTGCCCCAGATTAACTGCATTCACACAACAAGGTCCTTGAACTTGCTTCAGACTGGTTTTTTTTGACGATTTGGGGAACAAACTTGCCCCTGTCAACTTGGTTGATCTGTGAAGGAGATGTCCCTGACTAACTGTTTTTAGAGATTTACCGAATCTCGACCTGATTGCCCCTGATTAACTGGTTTGTGGTGGTAAGTCATCAAAAGGATTTCACAGGAGAATTGACGCACCAGATGCTTCAATGTCTTCAAACTTTTGAAAAGGTTCATGACCCTTGACATAACTGCCCCAGTTCAACTGTATTCGCCATACAGAGTCCTTTAGACTGTGGTAGAAACAACTGGGGGAAAAAACTTACCCCTGCGGATAGGTCACTGGAGTCCATACTTGTCATAAGATGACCTGGAGAATACTTGTTTCAGTATTTTGAACTTTGACGAGTTCTGCCCCTGATTCGGTAGATTGGCAAATCCTTCCGCTTGGTTGCCCCTGACTGAGCTACCTTTATCAAGTCGAATCCCCTAGCTGGATGTATTTGTTGAGATTTCTTTGATATTGAATTGTTTTTACAAACAAGTATTGTTTATCAAAAATTGGCAATTTCAATGCGATATTCATGCAAGCTTTTGAAAACAATTTTTATTGATGAAACACACACGGTGGAATGATTAAATAAAAAACAAAGGGGATCTAGTCATTTATGGAATGACAGATGAAGTGATCAACACACGCAAATAACAAAGATTATTAGGAGTCAGGTTAATTAACCTTGCTGTAATATGCTTTCAAAACAACCTTACCTCAATTAGATCTTTTAAGGGTTGTAACGCGGCCTGGTTCACGGTTTATACAACAAAGGATAAAGGCTCAAAGTTTATTTGTCCCACCCAAACTTCGTGATGAACTCCAGTCCTATGCTCACCTAACTTAAGCTATACATTCAGGTTTCCAAAAGCTGGGAAGTTACTTGATTCGAGAGAGCTGACTGGCGCCTTACACGAAGTGCTTGCATTTGATTGCATATCCAAGTTAAACTGAGAACTACCCTGCCCCAAGGTTTGAGATTTAAGGTTTTTTTTATGCAAGAAAAGAAAACTCCTACTTCTAGGCTCGAAGGGTTAACGAGGGATTATCTTCCTTATTTCTCTAGTGTTTGGGAATTGAAACAATGCCTTATATCATCGGCAGGGTTGAATCGGCCGCATACCACAACAATTATGAATATAACGTTTTCATCATCCTCCCCAATCTTTGTTTAAACAAACAGTTGAATAAAATGAGGGAAACAAGGTAAATATTTTTTTGAAAATAACAGTAAATGAGTGAAACGAATGGATTTAATCTAAAAGATGCACAAACATTTCATTAACCTTTCCAATTTGAAAGTACAACAAAGCTTATAAGCAAATACAAATTCAAAGTGCAAAGGAAATACAATGAAATTGCTGAAACAGCCAAAAGATTGCCAGTTTTAGGGAATCAAATACAGAAAATCAAAGAGGAGCTCAATCACAGACCCCTTAATCCATCTTTGTCTTGATACATCCTTTACTTATCTCGTGAGCAGGTAAGGATTGTTCTTGATATTAGGCTGAGAGCCATCGAAAGACAAAATGTTTCTCTCCACTAAGTCCTTCACAATATGCTTCAAAGCAAAACAACCTTCTAAATTATGGCCTGGTGCACCTTCATGGAATGCACAATGAGCATTGGGATTGTAACAAGGTGGAAACGGATCAGGAGGCGGGCCTGATGACCTTGTAGTTATTAATCCTTGTTGTACCAAAGCAGGATACAATGCTGTATACGTCATAGGAATGGGAGGAATCAAAGGCCTTCCACGCTTTCTTTTTCCTGGAATATTCTGAAGAGAAACTTGAGTCCGTTGGCGATAAGCAGGAGCGTTGGGCGCTCGTTGATATACTGGTGGTTGAGGAACCGGCTGATAAACAGAAGCTTGGTGGTTGAATGTTGGCGCGATGGCGGCCACATAAGGTTGCTGGACAGAATAACACTGTTGTCGCTGCTGACGTTTCCAGAACAGATTTTTCTTCTTTTTGTTCGTCATCACCACACTGGTATCTCCTTCCCTTTTAAAGGATATCCTGGCACCGTCGCTCGGACTACCAGCTCTCTTGGTCATTTTTCCACTCTTTAGACCAAGCTCTACTTTGACCCCTACAGCCACAATATCGAAAAAACTAGCAGACACGCTACTGATCATCCTTTCGTAGAATTCCGGTCTCACCGTGTCGACAAACCAATTAGTTAACTCTTTTTCAGATAAAGGTGGCTCTACTTGTGAAGCTAGCTCTCTCCATCTCTGTGCATACTCTTTAAAAGACTCGGTATCGTTCTGAGACATGCTCAATAATTGTCTGCGATCTGGCGCCAGGTCCATGTTATATCTATAATGCTTTACAAATGCATCAGATACGTCTTGAAAGCAACAGATCTTAGATTGGTCCAAAGTCAAATACCACTTTGCAGCAGCTCCTTTCAAACAATCTTGGAAGCAGTGGATCATCAACTTATCATTATCCATAAATGCAGCCATTCGTCGGTAATACATGACCAAATGCGACTTAGGACAAGTCGTTCCTGAGTATAGGTCAAAACTGGGTAGTTTGAACTTGGGTGGGATTACCAAGCCTGAGACTAAGCACATGTCTTTAGCATTAGTATTGAATACATTGCTCTTTTCCATTGCTTCCAATTTCCTCTGCATTGTCTCTACACTTTCCTTCAGCCTTTCATGTCGATTATCTCCTTCTTCAGACATACTGACATAATCATAAACCGATGTGGGTTTTGAAAAACTGGGTGCATCTGAGCTTGCACTACTGCTGGAGTGAAGGTAGGAATAGCGTGAAAAGCCTTATTAACCAAAGGAATAGCTTGTTGAGTAGAAGTGACGGCCGGAGCACGTATAAAGTTAAAAGGCATGCCCAAAGTGGGGTTCACAGTAGTAACGGGAGGTTCTACAGTTGTAGTGATAATCTCGGAGACCACCGTCACTTGTGTACCCATTTTTGCTCTCATAACTTGAATTGCTTCCAGAATTTACCCTATTCCTCCTCGGAGCTCACTCAACTCATTGTTGACTCTGTCCATTTCACAGTACTGTTCAGACATCCTTTGTCGATTTCGGACTTGGGTGACGATGTTGTCTGGAATTCAAAGATGATTCTGAAGGGAAAACGGCGACATGAGACGAAGACAGAGAGAAAATGCACATGCTATGACATGATGCAAATGAGATGCTAATGCAAGCCAAATGGTTTCAAGGAACTCAAAGGCAAGCTGCAAAAAGTTTTTGGAAAAACTGAAAAAGTTTTTGTTTTTAAAAATCCAAGCTCTGTTGATCTTTTGAAAAGGAAATAAACATTTGAGTTCCTCAAAACCAAAAGGCTAGGAATGCTTGAATGTAGAGATGCATAAAGCATAACAGCACAAACATATGTACACACAACAAAACATACAAATCCTAGGTTTTGGGGTCTCATGAATGGAGCCATGGTCTACCCATCCCAAAAGGTGTGTACTATGGGTTTTCATCTGCAGAACAGGGTTCTAAAAAGGTTCCCAGAGTCGACAATCCATCTTTCGGATATTATCGACTTCCTAATTAACTTGGTAATCAATAATATTCTCAAGAGAATCTCGTCTGAGTGTAGTATCGCGTGACAACCAATTCAGAAATAGACTCCATCATGGTCACCGCACTACATCCTAAAAGGCCAAGTGGGGTTTGGTAACTACGGTTCTCAATATCATGGGCTCCTAGGTCGAGAGTAGCACGCTTTCACGAACGGATTCGTTCAACATAACTAGACTCTCAAGAGGGCCTCAACTGAGTGATGGTGTCTCAAGTTAACTTTTTCAGGAATCGACTCCTTCAAAGCCTCCTTGAATATACCATCGTCCTATCATAAGTGCACTCGAAATCCGGGTTAGGATTTATCTCACCACTCAACAATGTCAAACCCAAAGAAAGAACTCAAGCAAATATACAGACATACACAGATATGTACAAGCATAGTAAACAAACATAAATAACATAAGCAAAAGCAAGGTGGGCTTAACCCTAAAAAAGTTTCATTTCCCCAGTGAAGTCACCATTTCTGTTGCGGTGAAAATCGGATAACAAGCTATTAATTAACTTGCATCATTTACTTTTACAACCGACTTTGATTTATCCAAAGGAAAGGTTCAAGATCGAGAAAAACCTAAAGGGGGGAGATCTAAGGTTCGGGGGTTGGTTACGCCTAGGGAAGGTATTAGCACCCTAAACGTCCGTAGTACTCTACGGGAACCTCTTGTTTTAATTTGCTACATCTTACTCGCTTGCTAAGGGTGCTATGCTAAAGGTTGAAACCCTAGGGGTTTATTTCTAAGTATACTCGACAAAGCATCGCACTTTGCGCCTACGTATCCTTACGGGGGTGGAATCAGAGTATCCGTAGTTCACCGATCTAAGGGTTAGGGAATAGGAACCATTGACTATGGCCAAAGTTCCAAGGGGAAATGAGTATGACTCATTTTAGAGTTCACGACAACTTTCTAAATCTACGGCATAGGGGGAAAGTGAGTTCTCATGATGGTGAGAATCACATAGAGTGTAAGAACTCCAACCTACTTCTAAGTTATGATTTCTTTGACTCACGATAGCCAAGAAATAAAGGTGAACCTAGAAGGGTAAGGCAAGATGACTTTGAAAGTCAATTTAAGGTGTTCTCCCTTTGGAATGGGGGAAAGATAACAGTTATAAAGTTTACTAAAAGATAACGGGTTAATAATGCAAATATGATGATGCAACAATACATGAATAGGATAATGAGATGAGATAAAATCATGATATCAATGCAAAGTGAGAATTACACATATTAGACAATGATCAAACATGATAGATAGACATAATATGGCATGATGAATAAAAAGGTGCAACAAAAGCTCTAATAAACCTCCATAAACTAATCATGCATAAAGGTCTCAAAAATTAATATTTTTACTAATTTCTTTTTATATTTGAGAAATAGACTCAATAAGGGAAATGTAGCAAAAAAAACGGAAGGAAAAGGATAAAAATCAAATAAGTTATGACATTATGAAAATTGAAGCACCAAACTTGAAAAATGAATAAAACCAACAAGGTATTAAAAAAGAAAGGAGGGGCATTCCTAGGGATTGAACCCAGGAATCCTTGCTTACAGCTTAAAAATCCAAACCAACAGGCCAATGCGCACATTTGAATAATTCATGAGAACACACACATATATGTAGAGCGAAGCAAAATTCAGCAAATAAAATAAAAGGATTGGGGCGAGGGGGATTCGAACCCCAGTCCTATAGGTTCAAGGCGCGGCTCAATTACCACTGGGGTGGCTATACATCCATTGTATATGCCACACCTAAAACCATTTAAACACCACCAAGCAAAAGAACAAGACGGAGGGAAGGACACCCACCAGACGTACGCACATGCTATCATGATTAATTCAAAAGGTCAAACAAATTAAGTTCACAACCAGACAAAGCTTGCATTGGCCAATCACAACGCCATGCTTCTTCCAACTCATGCAACACATAATTATAAAAAACACTAACACAACATACACAGAAGAACTACGACATACAGGCTGCAAAATTAACATTGTCAAAAAAGCATAACGCACCAGAAAACAAGTATATCATTCACATGACATTACTCACACATATAACAACTTAAATGCACTGTACATCAAACACTACAACACAACAACAGACTTAACAACACATACACACAAAAATGAAAATTAATTTATTACGATAGCACACAAGCATAGTTATAATGATACAATCACATATAACATACTATGCCATAATTGTACAAATACAAGCGAAGCTCTTCAGCTATTTCACAACTTGACCAGATACCATGAACCTGAACATCATTTGGTGCTAATCAAGGCAAGGATCAGCGATGAAACTTAAAAGACTTTAAGATGATAACATCAATATCCAGGAAATAACACAACACATGATGCATTCAGAAATGAAAGCAACTTTCCTCATATCCTTATACCCATGCAGATCATGCTACACAGTCTGAATTTAAACACACAAGAGACATCCTAATAGTATCTTAACACGTCCAACCCTTAGCATGAAGACACACAACAACCAAACTACAATGCAAATACGTAAGCACATGTAACAATATATTGATACACACACACGATATTATACAACACAGATTAATTAATATACAATTGCTTGCGCACTTTGTAGAACAAAAACACACACTACAACTGACAATAAATCAACAATAATTAGCAACAACATTAACAAAATTAATATCATGCGTACATTCACATTACATTCCCAAAGCAAAACCAGGAAGTACAACATCCAACCAACTTTCAATTCATAGACTTACAAAAATGGCTCAAATGAAACTGACACTACCCACTTCACGCTCTAACACGGCCATGAGCTTGAGTGAAACCAACAGGGCATCTAGGCTAACAAGAGAGAAACTAACGCATGCCTACTCGCATCATACTCTAGGATGCATCAAGTAACTTGCTACGGGGAACAACGACGAGGTCGTCAACGAAATATGTGTCTAAGCTACGCAACTCATTACACCTTATGATATCGTGTTTCTGCTAACGGTAACGTAAATCACGTTACGAGAGCCCCTTACGCACGGTATAGTTCACACGAACACACTCAAAGCAAAGACAATGATAACAGTAGCAAGAATGATATTATGCGAACGAAAACTACGAAACCAAAATACACCACAAACACAAGCACAAACGCGATAACCATCATGAATAACAGGTAACTAACAACTACACCACACAAAATGCAGCAAATATTATGGCAACATACATTTAATGAACCACAACAAGAAGTGAGGAGATTACCGGTTATGCGATTACGCCAACTCCGTCAAAATCGATACTACCGTGTGAATGCTATTCTTCTTGAGAAGATGTCGATGATGTGGAGTGAGTTTATGTTCTGATGTTTTCTTTGGTTGGTTTTTGGGTTGTTTTGATTGTTGGTGCAAAGAAGGAAAAGAAAAACTTACGAGTTTCTCAAGGTTTTGATATGGTGTCTTGTGTCGTGTCTTGTTTTGTTGGTGACTGTTGGTTGTTTTGATGGTTGGTGGATTGTTGTGGTGGTGTTGATTATTGGTTTGGTTGTATGTTCTTACGGGTTATTTTATTGAAGCAGTAGTGGTGATGTTTTTTCAAGAGAGCAAGAATGAGAGAGTGTTGGCTTGTTGGTAAGTTTCTTGAGAGGTTTTTGATCGAATCTTGTTGTTCTTCCATAAGAGAAAGAGTCTCCCTTTTTTATAGCTTCAACCGGCTGGTTTTTTGGTCTTGTAAAGTGGTTTTTAGGTTTGAAAAGTGTTGCAAGATAGTGACAAAACTTCAACGGTCTAAAACATATGTTGGGGAGTGTGCCTTGTTGATTTGTGTAAGGTTTACGTTGGTACGGGTAGAGTTGTTTAGCTGTTGTCAAGTAGTAAAGTTTGGCTTAAAATTGGATGTTGCCAAGAAACTTTCACCTATACCAGCAACTTTTTGTACTATTGAGGCAAAACGTGTGCAGGGTGTTATTCTTTGGTACTTTGTGTAATGACTTGTAGTAGTAGCATTCATTTGGTTACAACAAGGTTTTTTTATAAAAAATGATGTAGTCTTTTTTGAATTTCTTTGTTGTAACGTGTGGGCCTATTGGTGAGAAATGGAAATGTTCCTTTTCTTTTAAAATAACATGCTAAATAATAATAATAACTATTAAAATGACAATTAATTCAAAATAATTAAACTAGTGCACAATTAAATTAAATTGAGGTTAATTTAAATTAATAAAAATAGGACAAATAAATAAAATAAAAAATGAGCCATATTGAAATTAAATTAAAATAAAAACAAATAAAAATATTAAAATAAATATTAGATTAAAACAAATAGAGAAAAATAAATAAAAACATCAACTAGTAAAAAAAATGAGGGTAAAATTTGGGGTACAACAGTAATTGAAACAAAAACTTGCTTAAACCTAAGGGAGTGATCAACTCACAAAGCTTCAAACACCAAAATTTCAATCAAACTTATTCTAAAATCCCAAGTGTTACACAACACACAATACTTATTTAGCACAATTATTTGAACTCTTTTTGTTTCCTTTCTCAAGGATTTTCTTTTTTCTTTCTTTTTCACTTTTTTCTTTTCTTTTCTTTGTCATATTTTTCCCTTTTTTCTTTTCTTTTTCAACCTCATAGAAATCAGCCAATAAGTAAACAATCATTCTCTCCCCAACTTGAATTCAACCACATAATCATGTGAATACTCCCTACTTTCTAAGGCAAGGAAAAAATCCATACAACAACACAAAGTTGAGGGTTTAAGAAAAAATAAAATCCATTCAAAAATAAGTGATCTAAATACTCATAGACAAGCATTAAGTTCAAATAAAACATGGATAAAAAATCTCAAAGGGGTTACGAATGATCACACGCTCACAAGGTGAATGACTATATAGTTAAGGTAGTTGTGCTCAAAATGAAACAAAATTGCCTTGATCCTTTTCATGCATTCATATAATCAACACAAACAAAAGATTCAACATAATAAAATCCGGTTAGAACAAGAAAGTTGGTACTCTGCGCATATATGAACAATAGAAAGTCACCTCACAAAAAGGTTGGGAACTAAAGTGATTCACACAAGAACAAGTATACAAAAGAATGAATGACATGGAAGTTTGTAAAAAGCCTAAGTATCATGAATATGCTAAAGTCAAGAAAGCGATAAACACATAACTTGGACGCGTACCAAACTTTAAACACTATCATTACCACGCATTCGCAAGTTGAAACGATAAAAAATGGACAAACACCTTAATCGACTTCAAATAGTTGGACCGAAATTGGAATCCAAACAACAAACAAAAACATTAGAAACTAAAAACAATAAAACATGCTTGTTTTACGTCGTAAGCTCGACACCTATTATTTACAAACCAACACGTTGCTTCGGAAGAGCCAAATGCTTTCACTCCCGCCTTTGCTCTCATCTCTTCGAGCTCTAACCGGAACTACACATCTAACCACACTTTTGAGAAACGTGAAGTGAAACAAATATATACATTATATTCACAAATATGTAAAACATGTAAAATTCACAAATATGGTAAACATATATAAGTATCAATATAAACAAGTGAAAATAGACAATATATACGATATCTACAAAACTCTAAAACAAAGAAACTATCGCAATGCGATTCAATATCAAAACCAATCCCCGGCAACAACACCATTTTGTTGAAGCGGTAAAGCGGCAAGCAAAAATATTTATTTTTAGAAGAATTCCCTCCGGGATTTATGTCGTGTCCACAGAGATCGGTTCGAGGGAAAAAATTCTGTTCGACAATCTCTCACGTTTATGAGTTTGAATTAAAATGGGTTTAAAGTAAATAACAGAAAAGTAAATAAGAACATAAAAAGTATACATTCTTCAGAGAAAAGAAACTTATCAAGCATACATATAATCCAATCTCACAAACATAAATTTATCGATCATTTTCACTATACTACAATACTCATCAAAATCATCCAGTATCGCTCACAACATTGCCCATCTCTGGCACACTGAGTTGAGAGAGCAACCGTATCACTCTCTTCGTCACTCTCGCGCACGATGCCTCGAAATACGGAAGGCATTAAGTTCCGACACCATAAAGATTATCATCTAAATCTATCTCTAGCATCTAGACAATAGATATTCATCCCTAATCAAGATACATGATGTTTATTTCTAACACAACACAAATCCAAACATAAATGCAAAAAGATAAAGGGAGACATTGATAATGATTTGTAAAACAGATTTTATACAATATTATGATCAACAAAGATACATATGTTCATAGTAAGTATACAAACACCCAACAAGATAGAGTTTACAAAAAGAGGAAAAAGAGATAAACCAACACTTCTCGAGTTGTCAAGACGATTGATGAGAATCCACCTCCGATTCGACAAGATGCAAGCTCCATTTGTTGTTTTCAAGCTCTCCTATGAAGAAATAAAGTTTGATGGTGGGAGCAAAAATACCCAAACCATAACCTAAAAATTGTGTTTTTATGCCTTCTATGGTGTTTCTGTCTGTCAAAATTTGCCTGACGGATCAAAAATAGCTTATTCTGCACTTTTTTCACACTTCTGGACTGTCTGGCTCGCTACAGATTCGCCTGGCGAGCCTGGGCCGAAAGCTGTCATGACAGCAAAAATCCTGCACTGTTCCGGCCATAACTTTCGAACCGTAACTCCGTTTTTCGCCCAGTTTGAAGTGTTGGAAAGCTTATTCCATGCTCTATACAACAATGGCAAGATATCCTTGATTGAGTACCTGCAAAAATAAATGTAAATTAATTAAACTCAATGATATTTACACGATAACGTAATATATACACTATAACGTAAAGTAAATGTATTTACAAACGAAGTGGGGTTTATTCTGACGATATTAACCAAAAAGTATCGATAAGTGCAACAAAACTTATATACAAAAACAGCTATAATTTGCACTTATCAAAATCTCCCCAACTTACATAATTGTTTGTCCTCAAACAAAGCCAACATCTAAAGGAACAAAAGCGAAATCCAAGAAATCACGCAACAACAAGTTTTGACATACAAAAACAAATGCAATGGTTCAATCGAAAATGGTACACACAAAGTAAATACTTACCACTAAACTACGACGACAACATAATCATGAAACAAATGCAAAATACAAAAATCATGCCAAACATTCTAAAATAACACAAGTTCAAATGTGAATTACACCTAGCAAAAACAATCATCGGTAGATGAAAAACACAAAATGAGGTACTTTACACTCACACAACAATCTTGAAAACAAAATACTAAATTATGCATTCATCCAACAATTCATATTGAACATACAAAGGCAAGAATCACAAGGACTTTTAAGGTGTAGCGTGGTCGGGTAAACAAACAAGGGGAAATTTCTAAAGGTAATTGAAACAAAAACTTGCTTAAACCTAAGGGAGTGATCAACTCACAAAGCTTCAAACACCAAAATTTCAATCAAACTTATTCCAAAATCCCAAGTGTTACACAACACACAATACTTATTTAGCACAATTATTTGAACTCTTTTTGTTTCCTTTCTCAAGGATTTTCTTTTTTCTTTCTTTTTCACTTTTTTCTTTTCTTTTCTTTGTCATATTTTTCTCTTTTTTCTTTTCTTTTTCAACCTCATAGAAATCAACCAATAAGTAAACAATTATTCTCTCCCCAACTTGAATTCAACCACATCATCATGTGAATACTCCCTACTTTCTAAGGCAAGGAAAGAATCCATACAACAACACAAAGTTGAGGGTTCAAGAAAAAAGAAAATCCATTCAAAAATAAGTGAACTAAATACTCATAGACAAGCATTAAGTTCAAGTAAAACATGGATAAAAAATCTCAAAGGGGTTACGAATGATCACACGCTCACAAGGTGAATGACTATTTGGTTAAGGTAGTTGTGCTCAAAATGAAACAAAATTGCCTTAATCCTTTTCATGCATTCATATAATCAACACAAACAAAAGATTCAACATAATAAAATCCAGTTAGAACAAGAAAGTTGGTACTCCGTGCATATATGAACAATGGAAATCCACCTCACAAAAAGGTTAGGAACTAAAGTTATTCACACAAGAACAAGTATACAAAAGAATGAATGGCATGGAAGTTTGTAAAAAGCCTAAGTATCATGAATATTCTAAAGTCAAGAAAGCGATAAAAACATACCTTGGACGCATACCAAACTTTAAACACTATCATTACCACACATTCGCAAGTTGAAACGATAAAAAATGGACAAACATCTCAAGCAACTTCAAATAGTTGGATCAAAATTCGAATCCAAACAACAAACAAAAACATTAGAAACTAAAAACAATAAAATATGCTTGTTTTACATCGTAAGCTCGACACCTATTATTTACAAACCAACACGTTGCTTCGGAAGAGCCAAATGCTTTCACTCCCGCCTTTGCTCTCATCTCTTCGAGCTTTAACCGGAACTACATATCTAACCACACTTTTGGGAAACGTAAAGAGAAACAAATATATACATTATATTCACAAGTATGTAAAACATGTAAAATTCACAAATATGGTAAACATATATAAGTATCAATATAAACAAGTGAAAATAGACAATATATACGATATCTACAAAACTCAAAAACAAATAAACTATCACAATGCGATTCAATATCAAAACCAATCCTCAGCAACGACACCATTTTGTTGAAGCGGTAAAGCGGCAAGCAAAAATATTTATTTTTGGAAGAATTCCCTCCAGGATTTATGTCGTGTCCACAGAGATCGGTTCGAGGGAAAGAATGTTGTTCAACAATCTCTCGCGTTTATGAGTTTGGATTAAAATGGGTTTAAAGTAAATAACAGAAAAGTAAATAAGAACATAAAAAGTATACATTCTTCAGAGAAAAGAAACTTATCAAGCATACATATAATCCACTCGTCACAAACATAAATTTATCGATCATTTTCACTATACTACAATACTCGTCAAAATCATCCAGTATCGTTCACAACAGTGTCCATCTCTGGCACACTGAGTTGAGAGAGAAACCGTATCACTCTCTTCGTCACTCTCGCGCACGAAGTCTCGAAATACGGAAGGCATTAAATTCTGACACCATAAAGATTATCATCTAAATCTATCTCTAGCATCTAGACAATATATACCCATCCCTAATTAAGATTCGTGATGTTTATCTCTAACACAACACAAATCCAAACATAAATGCAAAAAGATCAAGGGAGACATCGATAATGATTTGTAAAGCAGATTTTATACAATATTATGATCAACAAAGATATATATGTTCATAGTAAATATACAAACACCTAACAAGATAGAGTTTACAAAAAGAGGAAAAAGAGATAAACCAACATTTCTCGAGTTGTCAAGACGATTGATGAGAATCCACCTCCGATTCGACAAGATGCAAGCTTCATTTGTTGTTTTTAAGCTCTCCTATGAAGAAATGAAGTTTGATGGAGTGGGAGCAAAAATGCCCAAACCATAACCTAAAAATTGTGTTTTTATGCCTTATATGGTGTTTTTGTCCGTCAAAATTCGCCTGGCGAAATTCTGGTTTGCCTGGCGGATCAAAAATAGCTTATTCTGAACTTTTTTTCATGCTTCTGGACTGTCTGGCTGGCCACAGATTCGCCTGGCGAGCTTGGGGCTAAATCTGTCATGACAGCAAAAATCCTGCACTGTTCCAACAATAACTTTCGAACCGTAACTCCGTTTTTCTCCGGTTTGAAGTGTTGGAAAGCTTATTCAATGCTCTATACAACAATGGCAATATATCCTTGATTGAATACCTACAAAAATAATTGGAAATCAATTAAACTCAATGATATTTACACGATAACGCAATATATACACTATAACTTAAAGTAAATGTATTTACAAACGAAGCGGGGTTTATTCGAACGATATTAACTAAAAAGTATCGATAAGTGCTACAAAAATTATATACAAAAATAGCTACAATTTGCACTTATCAGGTACCTGCCAAGACGAACACCGATAAGTCAAAATACTGTCGTTTCCTCAAGAGTCGCGGCCACACCACTGAAGGCTGCATCCACCTAAAGGATGCCTTAGAAATACTGATCAGGGACAACCACCTGAAGCAGTTTACAAACAAGAAGGATGCTCCCCGGCAAGATGCCCAAGAGTCAAAGAAAGTCGAGGAAGAGGTGCCTTTCTCAGAAGAGACCAACCTCCAGGTCGCCATTAGTAGATCATGACCGGAGGACTTCTATGTTCTCGAGGAGCTCAGCGCTTCCGCATATTTCGCAATCCATACCGTGGGGTCCGTGAAAAGAAAGTTCGAGCACCTACTAAGAACGAGCTCCAACAAAATTACAACACTCGACAAGGCCCAAAAAGGATCAGTCCCCATCTCTTTCTACCGGGAAGAGCTCCTCGGAGGGGCCCCGAACTCAAGCATTCCACTACTCGTAAGAGCCCAGATGGAAAATTTTGATGTTCGCCGAATCTTAGTCGACCAAGGCAGCTCAGTCGACATCATGTACTCACAGATCTTCTCAACCCTCCTGCTAGACGAATCACACCTCACTCCCTACGTGGGTTATGACCTACAAGGTTTCAATGGGTCGGTCACAAAACACTGGGGGTACGTCGAGTTGATCGTGACCTTCAGATCTGCAGAGACGGCCAGATCTATTAAAGTTCAGTTCTTGGTAATTGACTACCCGTCTCTCTATCAGTGCATATTCTGGCGGCCAACCTTGGCTGAATTGGTGGCCGTGCCATCAAATGTCCATCTCAAAATGAAGTATTACACTTCGAAGGGTATGGTCGCCACCTTACATGGAGACAATTAAGGCTGCACAGAGATGCTTTGAATCGGCCACCAAGGGACTCAACACCATCACTGCCAACCCAAAGACGTCCAGCAAGCCAGCCTTGCCCAGCAGCTCAGAGGAAGCCAAGCCACTGCCACACATCGACTCTATCGACCTCGAAAGCCGCTTCTCCGAAGATGATCAGAAGAAGGACTAGACTTGCCCTAACAACTCATCCGCCTCGACCAGCACCAGCAACGACTCCCATCCGATGCGCCCGATTCCGGATGGCGAGTTCGAACTCACCCTGCTTGGTGATGATCCTCAGCGAGGAGTAAATATAGGGACCAGCTTCCTCAACATAGAGAGGAAACAACTCAAAGCTTGCCTCCGAGAAAATGCATACTTGTTCGCCCGAAGTGTCACAGAAATGCCCGACTTAGATCCTGCTGTCACCTGCCATCAACTCACAATTGACTCCACCGTCAAAGCAGTAGCACAACATAGGAGAAAGCAGTCTCTGGAGAAAACGGAGGCTGTAGATCAAGCTGTAAAAGACCTCCCCGAGGCAAACTTTATTTCGGAAGCCAAGTACACCACTTGGCTGTCCAACGTTGTACTCATCAAAAAATCTAATGGAAAGTGGCGTATGTGTGTTGATTATACTGATCTGAATAAGGCATGCCCAAAAGATGCCTACCCCTCCCCAATATTGATAAACTTGTTGATAACTCTGCCAGTTTTAAACTATTATCATTCACGGATGTCTATTCGGGCTACAATCAAATACCAATGGCGAATAGTGATAAAAAAATACACGGCCTTCATGACCAAATCGGCCAATTATTACTACAACGTAATGCCCTTCGGCTTGAAGAACGCCGGTGCGACCAACCAAAGGATGATGAACAAGGTCTTTCGGGGAGAAATAGGCGACATGCTCAAAGTCTATATGGACGATATGATCGTGAAATCCCACGAGGAAACCGATCACATGGCCCATTTAAGAAAGGTCTTCGAACATGCGAAGAAATATCGGATGCGTTTCAACCCAAAGAAATGCACTTTTGGGGTACGGGCGGGCAAGTTCTTCGGCTTCTATCTGACAGAACGAGGAATCGAGGCCAACCCCGACAAGTGCAGGGCATTCTCCAAATTTCTAATACCTAACTCGAAGAAAGCCATCCAATCCCTCAACGGGATGCTCGCTTCTTTGTCTCGTTTTGTGGCCAAGTCTGCCCAGCATGCTCTGCCCTTCTTCAAACTCCTCCGCAAGGAGGCAACGTTTGAATGGACGGAGAAATGCGACCAGGCTCTCCTCCATCTAAAACGAGCACTGTCAGAACCGCCAGTCCTCTCTCGACCAGATAACGGCAAAACTCTATACCTCTATCTCGTCGTAGCAACCGAGCCCGTTAGCACCGCCCTCAGCCGTGAAATGCCCGATTGGAAAAAGCCTATATACTTCACAAGCAAAGCATTAAAGGGACCAAAGCTGAGATACCAGCAAATAGAGAAGGTATCTCTGGCCCTCATTAATACTGCGCGAAGACTGAGACACTACTTCCTGGCCCACGCGATCGTGGTCTGAACAGATCAACCCATAAAGCAGCTACTAGGATGACCATATATGGTCAGCATAATGCTTAAATGTTCATTAGAGCTATCCGAGTTCGACATTCAGTATGAAAACCGAAAGGCCCTCAAGCCCCAGGCATTAGCCGATTTCGTCACAGAGATGACATTCGCAGATCCCCCCACGTGTGGGGTGCGCAAGTGGACCATCTTCGTTGACGAAGCATCCAGCTCGACAGGAAGCGGGGCAGGTATCATCCTGGAAAACGACGAGGGAATCATCGTCGAGGTATCACTCACTTTATCCTTCCCTACTTTCAATAACCAAGTTGAGTACAAAGCTTTCCTCGTTGGTCTGCGCTTGGCCGAGGACCTGGGAGCAGAAGAAGTCGTCATCTGCACTGATTCGTAACTCATGGCCCTTCAAGTTCGAGGAGAATACTAGGCCAAAAACAACAACCTATCAGAATAATTGTCCCTGGTCAAAGAAAAAATGACGAAGTTCTCTACAGTAGAAGTAAAACGTGTTCCCCGCGAACATAACGTCTGACGTGTTGTCTAAACTGACGAGCACAAAGATAAAGGGCGGAAACAAGTCTGTCATCCAGGAGGTGCTTCCTCGACCGAACATCGAGAAGACCACTACAATCCTTGATGTGAAAGTCATCGGCGACAACAACTGCTGGATGACCTCCATTTATAACTACCTCGCTAGGGACGAACTTCCATCCAACCCCAAAGAGGCCAGCATAGTCAGGCGCAGAGCCTGCTCCTACGTCCTGATCGAAGACAAGCTCTACAGGCGAGGGTTCTCCATCCCTTTACTTAAATGAGTCGAGGAAGAGATGGTCACCCATGTCTTGCGCAAGATCCACGAAGAAATCAACGCCCAATATCTCGGGGGAAGATCCCTCGCCCGGAAAGCCCTTCGAGCAGGGTACTACTGGGTAACCAAGCAGCAGGATGCAAAAAAGCACGTGAATAAATGCGACAAATGCAAACGGCACGGGGACATGCACCTGGCTCTGCCTAACGAACTCAAAGCTATGTCCTCCCCACGGCCATTCGCATGGTGGGGCCTGGACATCCTGGGGCCATTTGTAGTAGGGTCAAACCAGAACAAGTACTTGATAGTAGGCGTTGACTACTTCACAAAGTGGATAGAAGCAGAGGCTCTGGCCAAAATAACGGCCCTCAACATACTTCGTTTCTACAAGCGGAACATCCTTGCACATTTTGGCATTTCCAAGCAATAGTCACCGACAATGGGACGCAGTTCACGGACAGGAAATTCCAGGATTTCGTCGCTCAACTGTGCACAAAACAATACTTCGCATCCGTCGAACACCCCCAGACTAACGGGCAAGCCGAAATAGAAAATCGGGTAATCCTACGAGGCCTCAAATGGAGGCTACACGAAACGAAGAAAGCTTGGGTCGAAGAGCTGCACATCGTCCTATGGGCGTACCGCACAACTCCCCACTTCAACCGAGGAAACTCCCTTTCTCCTGGCCTACGGGACTGAGGCAGTGATCTCCATCGAGATACACACACCATCCAAGCGGACTGAATCACCCTTGGACGAGGAAACAAACGACGAGGCACTGATGGAAGAGCTCGACCTCGTCGAAGAGGTCCGGTCAGGAGCAGCTCTTTGCGAAGCCTCATTAAAGCAGAAAATCGCAATCAGGTACAACGTCAAAGTGATACGGCGAGAATTCCAAGTGGACAGCCTTGCCTTGAGAAGGAACCACAAGGACTCTCGGGAAGGCAAACTCGCCGCTAACTGGGAAGGACCCTATCGCGTCTGAGCAAAGACGGAGAATGGGGCCTACTACCTAGAACACCTAAACGGGGAATAACTTGCTCGACCATGGAACACCGAAAAGCTAAAACATTACAATAGCTAAGGCCCTAATTGTCGGTTTGCTTCATCAAAGCAACGAACATAACATCCCGACTACGATGCGCGCCCAGGTACAAGCGTCGCATACTAGCCAAGGCAGGATCCCGCTCAGGATCGAGCTGGGTCTTTGCCTGACGGCGGTTACTCAACCGAGCCCGCCGTCGTCAAAGTACCATGATAGACAGAACACCCAGCTCGCGATGGGAGGTTCACGCCGCGAATTCATGCCTAAAACGCGACCTGAGCTCCGCTATCATGCCCAGAAATTCCCCAGGCCGTTCGACCAGTCCCCCTCACTACCGAACACATCTAAGTCGAGTAATTCCCTAAAGCAATAATCGAATCAAAGTCATCCCTATTACGGGCACACACGTGTATCGAGCAAAGATATAACACTTAGCAAAAATAAACAGCAAATAAAGCCATGCGCGAATATACAGCATACAAAACTGGCCAGGACGACTAGATACATACATATCAAAATAATTAGTGGCCACAAGGACCACAACTGTGCGTGTTACAAGATAAAGGGGCCATGCCCCGTACTGCATAAAATTACAAAAAATATGGCACGCAGGCCAGAAACATTACAACAACAAAAGAAGACATTATTCCTCCATCAGCTCAGTCTGCTCGGGGGTAGCCTGTGTCAGCTGAGGCTCCTCGTTCAGGAGACGGGCATGCTCATCGCCAATATGAAAGAAGTCTGGATTAACAATTTTGACATCTTCAACGTGGCCCAAAAAGTTGGTCCCCTCCGTGGATAGCTGGATCCTTGGATTCACCACCTTGAGTTGAGCCACAACATTGTTGAACAACTCCTCTCCGATGGCAAGGACATCATCCTCCGCCCGCACAATACGAGCAACCAGCTCGGCCCTAGTCTTCAGCGCCTTCACTTCCTCAGGCTCATCTTCAGTTGGGCCCGCCATAGACCTCATCTGCTTGACCAGGTCTTCAACATCCTTCTTTTCAGCAACCAGAGTCTCATTTTCCCCTTTCAGTTTAGCGGCCTCCTCTGCTGACTTCTTCCTGGCATCGTCAGCTGCCCTGGCCTCCTCTTTGGCCTTCTTCACTTTTTCCTCTAGAGCAGATATCGCCGCCTGGGCCTTCTTTAGCTTGGATTCGGAGGAGGAATCTTCCTCGGTATAGACTGCCGCCATCTCTAGCACCCGAACCAATGCAGAAGCGTTTTGCGCCAGCATTGCCCTCTTGCTCAGTCGGTTCATGCCTTAAAGCTTAAGGGACTCTGCCCTAGGAATCGTCAAGGATGTCCCCTCAAAAAACTTCTTGTCGTGAAGGCAAGGAGGAAGCTCAAACTTGCCCTTCTCCGCTACCCGACTGAGATCCACCAGCTCATTCGGTCTGGTCCGCTTAAACCTTAAAGCCCCGGGCACAGGAGATCCCTGGGTAGGAGAAGGAACAGGCGAGGAGCTCCCCCAGCCAGTTGAGGAGGAGGCACCCGCTGAGTAAACCGAGACTTTGGGTTGGTCGCGCCCGCCTTGCCCTTCGTTAGAGCATTCTTCACCATCCTCTCATGAGCAGAAGGCATTTCACCTGCAAAAGAATGTAACAAGCACGTTAGCAACTAAGGAAATCATAATTCCGGCTAGCTAGAAAAGTAAAAACTACCAAGCAACTTAAGGGCGTCAGCATGGGTCTTGCACTCTAGAAGCGCCTTAGTATTGATATAGCGGTGCTACACTCTTTGCCCACCATCGTCGTCAAAGATCGGGTCCCCCTTTGTCGTGCAGCACTCTGCGAGTTTAAAACTGTTAACATATTTGACCAACGCCTCGTAGCTAGCTCTGTCATCCTCGTTCAGCATCTCCGGTTGAGAGAGATAATGGTCAGTACCTTGGGTAAAATGGTTCCCGCTCCAACAGAAGGGGAACTTAAACACTATTTCCGCCAACAACTTCCCATGCTCGTCGTATATATCGTTGTCGTCCTCGTCCGGTGACACTGCCCACACGTACTGTTGGTTGCAGAATAGGGCAAGCAGCAAAAATATTTATTTTCGGGAAGAATTCCCTCTGGGATTTATGTTCGAGGGAAAGAATGTCGTTCGATAGTCTCTCGCATTAATGAGATTGGGTTTAAATGGTTTTAAACTTAAACACAGAAAAGTAAACATTAAAACATAAAACAAATTCATTTTTCAGCAAGACAAACTTATCCGGCATGCACAAAATCGACTCCTTACAAACTTAAACTTACCGACCAGTTATACTCGACCTACAATACTCCTCAATATCACCCAGCATCGCTCACAACAAAGGTTATGTCTAACACAGAGTTGAGAAAACAACCGCGTTACCATTGTCGATACTTTCGCACGCTAGCTCAAGGCACAAATGCATTAAGCTTCAACACCCATTGAAGATTGTTAGCTCTTAAATCTATCTCTAGAATCCAGAAACTAACAGATAATCATCCCTAATCGAAGTTTGCGAGGGTTATCTCTAACGCAACTCAAACCCCGCGTATAAAGCAAAAATCAGAGACAATCACCAATAAATATTTGTAAAGCAAGTTTTATACAACGCCATGGACGACAAATATACATGAGTTCAGAACAAATACATATACAACAACCCAATATAGAAGAAAAACACAAAGACGAAGAGAAATGAACCAAACATCTCGCAGTTTGTCAGAGCCGGTCGACGATCAATCCACCCCGGTTCATCCGTATGCAAGCTTCCATGTTGTTTTCTAAGCTAATCTACTGGAAAAATGAAGTTTGATGGAGTTGGAGCAAGAATCCCCAAAACCATCCCTAACAAAATGTCTAAAATATCTTAAATACAATTAGAATTTCCGCAGGTTCGCTAGGCGAACCCTTCCATTCGCTAAGTGAATGCACAAAAATGGCACTTAAGTGCCTACAAAAAGTTAAACCGCCTCTTGCTGTCTTCAGAAGTTCACTAAGCGAACGATTGATTCGCCTAGCGAGCATTCGCTAGGAAGTTCGCAAAGTGAACTTTGGTCTCTTTCTCCTCTGTTTCTTTCTGGACTCCTTCACTGGGGACTTCCCTGGCCTTCGCAAAGCGAATGCTCGCTGCCACTCGCTAAGCGAACATGACAGAAAACCAGTCCTTATTTTGACCACAACTTCTGAACCGTAACTCGGATTGACGCACGGTCGGAAGCGCTGGAAAGCTTATTCAATGCTCTTTATGAATATGGAAAAATATATTTACTTGAATACCTACAAAAATGAGATAAAATCAATTAAAATCAATGATATTTACACGATACGCAATATATACACTAAAACGTAAAGTAAACGTAATTATAAACAAATCGGGGTTTATTTGAACGATATTAACCAAAAAGTATCGATAAGTGCAACAAAACTTATATACAAAAATAGATACATTTTGCACTTATCACATACGTGGTGTCTTGGGCCTTCTCCGACACAGGTTCAATAATATAGAACCTCTCCTTAAAGGTCCGGATAGACTCCGAGAAGGGCTTGAAGAGATTTCTCGCTTGCTTCGGCGAAACCCAGCCGTACCTTTTCCCCGAAACCTGCCTTTGGAGGTGGAAGATTGTGAAGAACAAGGGAAAAGTAGCTCATATCTTCAGGAACTCACAGGTCAACGCGAAAACATGAATAAACGCCAACGAATTAGGGTGCAGCTGCGACGGGGCCAAGTCCATATGGACGAAGACTGAACACTGAAATTTGGTGAAGGGCAGCCTCAGCCCTATATCATTGAAAGCATACTCGTACATCGAGAATCTCTCCCCGTAATCCGTACATATGCGGTCGTCTTGACTGGGGAAGTGCACCTTTCACTCCCCTTCTGGACCTACATTCGTGAAAACGTCCCCGGTATAGGAAGCAAAGGTGGATGCATGCTCGGGAGGCTCCGCAACCGTCCATTCCTCTGCAGAAGCATGCTCGAGATTCTCCCCGACCTCGCTGGGGGCGGTTGAAGCCTCAGTGTCACTGCTCTCCGAAGAACTCTCCTCGGACGAGTCTATGAGAATCTTCTTCTCGGGTTCATGTGCCATCTCGTTCACCTGAAAAGCAGAGGACAAAAGTGAATTCGACTTCAAAATCAAATCCACCATTCCACCGCTAGTCAAGTGAAAGGGCGCGCAAAGGGTCAAGGACGACGTCCCCAACCTAAGCCCTAAATCAAACGGCACGAGGGTATTGTGCGAGGAGATGCCCGAAGGAAGCCCCTCCTATTCGCACGGGGAGATTCTCCTTGCAACATTATCCAGTTTTCCGTTTGAAGCTCCACCGGAAAACTCATACATTCATTGGAAAATTCATGAGGGCGCCAGAAAACTCATGAGCTCCGCCAGGTATGCTCACACCCGTCGTCACAACGGAGTTGAAAACAGCCTAAATCTACGGCCCTTTGAAACTCCGATGACCACAGCAGCAGCAGAAAGTGGCCCAGCCACTGTCTACCACCAACAGTTGTCGGGAAACACCACGATTTCTACCTAAAGTCATCATAGCCACATGCATTCTAACAAAACGGAAGCAAAAAAAAAGCTAGAAGCAAAGCTGGGAATGAGTAACTTACGTGGTTGAAGAGGATTTGAAGGGTCGAAGAGCTTGCTCGGAACTTTGTACAGTGGCTGACGACGACGACAGGCTCGGAACTCAGAAAGAAGAACGAGGAAGGAGAGAGAAGCGAAAAACGAAAATGAGCAGCTTCTCCCTCGATTTATAGGCAATCTGAAGGCACGTGTAAGAGCACGCGCAGCTAGGGGCATCATCATGACCCTAACCTAGCCATCATGACGCATTTAATACTGCACAAGGCTCGAGGCACACGTGGCGTCACGTTCCTTCATAATACCTCAACCGTTGGCCTCCCCGCACGCCGGGCAGACCGAACAACGTTACATATCCCGAGGGCACTGGAACCCTCGGGCGTCCAAGGACAACTCCATTTCATCGACAAACGACGATCCCTTCAGAGTTCCACGGGGCTGCGAGCTATCCTTAAGTCATCACTCCCATGGTTGGGACCAATGACTTGTGGGGCTCCTGTTCCGGACTGGACCAATGACTAGGCATGGCCCAATCCACTTCTGTTTCCAGAACGGCCCAATTGCCTGAGTCCAGCTGGTGCGGGGCAACATTTACCTTTTCGCCCCTCTACCGGGCACATATTGACAGATGAACCTCAAGGTCATTTGCTCCTCCCCGACATTTCTGCCCGTTACGCACGGCCCCATCATCCAATAACAGTCATGACACTTGTGCCTGGAACTACGTCTTTGCCCGTGGCAACGGCTAGTTTTGGGCATCTCTGCCCGTCATAATGACTAGTTTTTGGCAGTTACCTATTCTTCAGGAAACGGTTATTCCGCCCTAGAAATAGGGACCGTTGGCCACACGCTGGGGGCATTATAAAACCCCTCTTATTTGAGAGGGTCATATATTCAAAATCATCCTAAAAAACTCATACTTTTGTACTTGCCATTTTCCTTTCCTGATTCTTACTTTAGCATCGGAGTGCCTTGCAGGTACACCCCCCTCCTCATCTCACACACCCAACATCACAAATGTTCCTCTTGGCCCACTTCAGGTTCTGATCAGCCTTCAAGATCACTAACCAACACTAGTTAGGTTAAACTTAACAAAACTAATACTACTACTGAATTACTTCTAACAATCATCAAATAAAAAATAATTAAAAATAACTTAGATTAAATTAATGTAAATGTGGCTATGACATGTCATCATGTAAGTTGCCAAATCATTAAAATTTGACCTCAAATTAATAGGGATTAGAAAATGGTCAATAATTATTTGAAGTAGCACAATATGAAAAAAATTATGATATTTAAAGAATTTGCTTGGTTAAAAATTAAGGCATGTTTTTTGTGAGATATAACTCTTTTAGTGCTTATTTTTCTATGAGTTTTTTTTTTTTAATCTTCCATCAAATTTAAGTATAAAAGAGTCCACATAAAATGATTTGATATGGTACATAATAAAATGTAACAAGATTACGTGTCCTATGGTTGGACCTAAAAAGCGAAGAGACATACTTTAGCCTTTATCTTGTGAGAGGTAAAAAGAATTACCTGAATTGCTTGTGCAATAACTCTGTTCACAACCATTCAATAAAGCTGAAATTTATCAAAGTAAAGGTAGGATCAGATTTTGTGGAGGATGTGAATGGAATCAAATATGCGGTGTGGAATCACTTCTCTAAACAGTTTAAAGACAAAAAAAGGGAGGAGCTTCGGTTCAACTTTGAAGGAATAAGTAGGTTGACAGTAGAAGAAAGAGACCAGTTAGAAACATAATTTGAGGAGGAGGAAGTCAAGGAGGTAATTTTTGGTTGTGAAAGTAACAGAAGTCCTGGACCTGATAGGTTTGGACTAGGTTTCTGTCAGAAAATCTGGGAGGTTATTAGACTAGATTTTGTACTCTGTGTCCAGGAGTTCCATAAGACATGGAGATTGCCTAAAGCTATATCTTCATCTTTTCTTATGATGGTATCCAAAGTTGAAAGCCCACAGAGTCTTAATGAATACCGGCCTATATGCCTAGTTGGATGTGTTTACAAAGTAATATCCAAATTACTGGCAGCTAGGATGAAATGAGTTATGGATAAGTTAATCTCGAAGAATCAAACGACTTTTATCCCTGGGAGACAATTATTGGATGGTGTGGTAGTTTTGAATGAAATTCTAGATTTTGTAAAAAAGAGGAAACAAAGTTGTGTGTTATTAAAGGTAGATTTCTCAAAGGCATATGATTGTGTTTGTTGGTCCTTTCTGAGGCAAATGTTGAGGGCGATGGGGTTTGGCGAAAGGTGGTTAAGATGGATGCAGGATGGAGTATTCACAAGCTTTATGTCAGTATTAGTTAATGGTAGTCCTATAAAAGATTTTAAGGTTGGTCGAGGGTTGAGACAAGGAAATCCCCTATCTCCATTTCTTTTTGCGGTAGTTGCGGAAGGTTTGGCTATAATGGTTAATAGGGCAGTGGAAGCTAGTGTATTTAAAGGTTTCAAGGTCAATAATAATGCAACTTATAACCTATTACAGTATGCGGATGATACGATTTTGTTGAGTGATGGAAGTTGGGAGAATTTGTGGGTTTTTAAGGCCATTTTGAAGGGCTTTGAACTGATATCTAGGTTAAAAGTTAATATTGGCAAGAGTTCTTTATATGGTGTTTGTATAGAAGATTCTTATTTGAAGGCGGCGGAACAATTCCTGGCTTGTCGTATTGGTCGGGTACCATTCACTTTTCTTGGTTTAACAGTGGGGGATAATCATCGAAAGGTGGGGTTTTGGAGGCCGGTGGTTCAAAGATTTAAAGAGAAACTGTCTAGTTGGAAAGGAAAGACACTATCAATTGCAGGGAGGGTTACCTTGGTCAACTCTGTGTTGACAAATCTACCTATTCATTTTCTGTCTTTTTTCAGGGCACCAAAGAAAGTGTTGAATACTCTTATCTCAATCCAAAGAAGATTTGTGTGGCAAGGGACCGGAGAGAAGAACAAGATGGCTTGGGTGTCTTAGGGGACCATATGCAAATCGAAGGAGGATGGAGGCTTAGGCGTGAAAGATTTGAGAATCTTCAATATTGCACTAATGGCTAAATGGTTGTGGAGGTTGCAGAATGAACCAGGTGCAATATGGCAAGAACTGCTTCGTGAGAAGTATGGTGGATTCGCAAAAGCAATTCTGTCAACGGAAATTTATGACTTCAAAGCACATCAGTCCCAATGGTGGAGGGATTTGATGAAAATCAAATTGTTTGGGCAACCAGTTTCGTTTGTAGATCGTATCTCTGTTAGGTTGGGAGCAGGCAAAGTTGTGTCGTTTTGGACGACAAAATGGATAGGAACCGACACTCTTCAAACATTATTCCCAGATTTATATTTGCATACAAAGAATAGTAGGTGTATGGTGGAGGAGATGGGCGATTGGAATGGTGATAGATGGTCATGGGTTTGGGCTGGTAGCTTAAAATTACCATTCCAAGATACTAATCTATATTCTGAATTTTTTATATTACAGGAGATGTTAAATGGTATAAAACCTTTAAGGGAGGTTGAAGATAAACCTATTTGGACTTCTGATGTGAATGGTATGTTTTCGGTAAGGTCTATGTATGTAAACCTCCAGTCTGGTGTTGAAGGAATTGCAGGACAGGATGCTGAATCTTTGAACTTAATGGAAGCTACTTGGAAATCATTTACTCCCTCAAAGGTGAAGTTCTTTGGGTGGCGCTTGATAATGGATAGATTGGCAACGAGAGAAAATTTGAGTAGGCGGGGAATAATTTCAAATGTTCACGATCAGGTTTGTGCCTTCTGTTTTCATCATATTGAGGATAATAACCATTTATTCATCAGCTGTCCAATGATTGTGGTGATATGGGACAAAGTATATCGGTGGTTGGAGATTGAAGGCAACTCCGAAACGGAGGTTAACAAACATCTACTGACTTGGATTAATACTTGTAAAGGGAAGATCTCTAATATGCAGCTTGCAGTTTGTGGTTGGTGGTATGCTGGAATGTATGGTTGGCGAGAAACAACAATTTGTTTAACGACGAAATACCTGATCCGGATTGTATCTTTTTACGTATAAAGTTTTTATCATGGTGGTGGGTTTTAATCCTTTCTAAAGGGCATATGCACTGTAACTTTTATGCGTGGCATTTGCACCCGTTAGATTTTTTGTAACCAAGTAGGTAGACATTGTTATAACAGATGGTCTTGAGTCTGTAAAGTTGGGTTAAGGTACCCCTAGTACCTTATAGTAATATATTTGGTTTATCAAAAAAAAAAAAATAGTTTTAATGTTGATGCGTAGTAATTTGAAAGAAAAAAAATTGATAACGAAGGCTACACCATAACTCAAATTTGATAGTTTCACATCTTCCAATTCAAAATTCTTTTTGTTATCCATGTTTTCCAATGTGTTAAAAATTAAACTTACCACCAACTCCATTAACATCACCGGAAAGAATACTAGCAAAATCATTTATCTTTTCTGCATGAAAGTATACTACGTTAGATAGATTAAAGATAAACTATTATGATTTGAAATTCTTAAATAATCGAAACATTAGAAACTATTACAAAATAAGTTGGAAGTACTAAACAATATTTATTTTGAGACTGACAAATGACTTTGAAACAATTTGGTCCGACTAGGCCGCAAAATTTAATAAAAAATATATATAAATTCATTATTCAATAAAAATATATTTATAAATTTAATTAAAATAATTAAATTAAAATGAATTCTTATTTACCCATCATAAAAAAAAATGATATAGCTATAGTCATTGTAAAATACTTTAAAAACAATTCAAGATTATATTATTTAATAAATAATAAAAATATTAAAATTAAATGCTATTATGCGATCAAAATACAATGTTCAGCCTTTTATCAATTCAATTTATACAATAAATAGAGTTTTCTTAAATTATTAAGTTTAAATTTCATGAAAATCATAATACATCCCAAAAGATATACATACAGTCCTTTCTTGTTATATGTTCTTTTAAAGATTTCAATCACAAAATTATTTAAAGAGTCCCAGTATTCATTTCCTAAAATTCTAATAAAAAAGAAAGAAAGAAAAAGATAATTCATAGTTTTATCTCATTTTTCAAAAATTTTAATCAGAAACGTAGCAAATGACAGACTACTACACCAACTCCTTTGACCATTATCGAAAAAAGAGAAAAAAAATTAGAACATATTCAATTTTAATATTTTAAAAAATAAAATATTATGATCGGAAATTTTCTTTCCGGATGAATTAATCTGACTATCCAATACATCATCATCGGAAACAAGAAATTTTGAAAGCCAAAGAAGGTATTGATTCATATTAGCAATATTGGATTTAAGAGAATTGAAGAATAAGCTCGACAGAATTGAATGAGTGAAAAAAATACAATGTTGTATGAATCACTTCGCGTTCGTGTATATATATATATATATATATATATATATATATATATATATATATATATATTTTTTTTTTTTTTTTTTTTTTTAATAAGCAAGATTAGTGGAATACATTATCGAATTTCAAGGGGAGATCCAACCCCATGTACAAAACAGGCCAAACTTGTAAAATTCAAGACCTACAAAATTCTAAAGGGATATTTACCCAAGAATAATAATTACAGCTTAGTGCTTTCGTATGATTTTTTAGGAAATATTTCATTAGTATTTTAGGAAAATTTAAAATAATACATCTAAAAAACCTTAGTTAATTTATTACTTTTAATTTATCTTGTTAATATTATTTTTAATATGTATATTTTTATTAAAACACAATATTAAGTTTGGTCTTTTAAATTTAGGTAAATATTAGTTTTATTCAGATAGTGTTTTCTAAAATAATATTCAAAAAGCCAAAATTTTAATTTTAATAATTTATTTTTCAAATGCATCTTAAGTATTGGAATTATTTTAATTTAATATATTTTCCCAATATTTTTTTTTATCTTGAAATTTGTGAAGAAGGTAATCTATTTAAATTTAAATTTGAATATAATTAAAACAGAATACTAAGTTTGGTCTTTTAAATTTAGGTAAATATTAATTTTATTCAGATAGTGTTTTCTAAAATAATTTTCAAATAGTCAAAATTTTAAATTGAATAATTTGTTTATCTAATGCATTTTAAGTAGTGCAATTATTTTTATCTAATATACTTTCTTAATATTTTTTTTATATATTTTATCTTGCTTTTGTAAAACAAAAGGTAATAAATTTAAATATAATTAAAACACAATATAAGTTTGGTCTTTTAAATTTAGGTAAATAATAATTTTATTCAAATAGTGTTTTCTAAAATAATTTTCAAAAACTCAAAATAGTTTATCTAAAATACTTTCCCAATGTTTTCTAATATAAGTTTTCAAACCGTTTCTATTATTTAGGTAACTATTTGTGTGTCATTATTAAAAAAATTTAAATATACAACACTCTTATAATATTGGCGAGTTTCGCTTTACATCTATAATTTTTTTTTGGATTCTATCCGATAATATTTTTTTTATCCCCTAAGCGTCTAATTTGAACACTGAATATATATATATATATATATATATATATATATATATATATATATATATATATATTACAGGAGTTAACTTTGATGCTTATGAGGCAAAAGAAACTCGTTTACATAGAAGTTTGATGCTTATGAGAATAGAATTTTAAAATTTTAAGGGAAATTCAAAATTTTCTTTATAGGGGATAAACCGAAATTCGCTTACATTCCATGAGTGTTGTATATTTAACCCAAACAAATACTATAATGATTATTTTTAATTTCTTTTTTTTTATGATAGTCTTTTTTTTTTGGACAATTTTTTTTTATAATCACTACAATAAAAATTGAAGCCTAATTTTAAAGGTTAAAAATTGAAGCCTAAATCAACTACCTACCTATAAATAGAACATGCCCATTAAATCCCTAAACTACCCTTTGACAACTTTTAATTTACACTATCAATTACCCTTAAAGGTAATTTACTAACTCAAAAAATAAGGGACCAATAACATTGTACCATTATGCCAAATGGCTCATCAAATTGAAATTCCACCACGTTTCTAAATGTTATACACAATCCTTCAATCCTTCATTCTCTCTCATCAGTTTTCCCCCTTTCTATTTTCCCTTCAAACCCTACCGGGTTCCTCACTCTCCTCGGTGCCTCATACCGCTGCACGGCCATCTCCACCGCAAATCCATTCAGCATATCAAAAACTTGTTCACTGATAATGGTAAAGTCATCCTTTTTCTCTTTCGAATATGTTTTCATTCGTTTTTTTTACGTTTTCATTATCGTTTTCACTTTTCTGTTTTGACTATAAATCTGTGCTTTTTCTTGCAGCCTTAGGATATCTTAATCCGATTTAAGGTTTGGGAAAATTGTTGATTTTTTAGGAGTTTATAATTTGAAAATAATGAAATCTGCAAAGGCAAAAGTGCCAAACGTCAGAAATTCAAATCTTGATCTTGACGGTGAATGATTTCGTCGATGATTCTCACGGCGGCTGAAACTAAAAGGATCTCTGGTTTAAGGTTTGTACTAAGTATATTTTTATTCATTTCTATGTTTTACTTTCTAATCTTTTTCTCTTCTCCTGAACTAGCCATCACATTAATAGTTTATTATCATTGCAGAAGATGTTTCACTGGCATCAACAGCGGATGGAAGATGTGTATTCCTCTCTTCTGTTAATTTTGTATTTTTTTGTGGGTATGTTCTTTTAACACTATAGTTATCCTCTCATAGTTCAATTGCTGGAACCTTTTATTCTTTCATTTTACGAGTTCTAAGATTTCAATATATGAAAAACGAAATATAAGATTTTTTAAAATTAATCAAAGATTAACAAGAAATGGAAAATTATGAAGTAAAGCTATTGTACATGATTGTTATCAACTGACCTCTATAATAAAGTCTGCAAAGTTACTTTAAATTATGTCGAGTTTTCTCTGTAAAGGAATATTTCTGCTCATATTTATTAATTCGTTAATTTGATTACTGATATACGAATAAATTTTGTGCTTGCAGGATGCCTCAGAAGAATATGTTGCAGAAAGTGTTGGTTATCGTGGTTACGCGGAAATCAATACCACAACAGAAGTAACTTATTTAACAGGATATAACTTAATTGCAATTTTAGTTTTCAGTGTCGTCATGCTTCTTGTATCAGCCCTGTAATTATATATGATAATCATAAACTTGTAGTAACAATACTATTTTGATTTTGCAGATAAGGATTTAAAAGACGCACGAATGCTAACTGATCAGTGATGTCCCTATTCAAGAAATTCGAGATTGTAGCGTAGATGATAAAAGATTGATGAGTATCATTGGTGCATCTGTCAAGTTAGTGATGGAAGAGGTATACTTGCCAAACATTTAGATTTTTCTTTTATCCCCTTAACAGTGTCATAGGTGCTTAATTATTGAAAAATTCTTATGCTATAACTATAAGTGCTTAATTATTGAAAAATTCTTATGCTATAACTATAAGTGCTTAATTAAGTTGTACATTTGCTTTTGTTTTGCGCTTTAACATTACAGTGCTCACTGTATTAGATCTCTTTTCTCACATGTTGTGTTGACATGGTTGATATGCATCAGTTATATCCACCATCACATATATCATTATTTCAAATGTCACTTTAATTATAATGAATTAAGTGGAACTCATTGTTTTAGGGTACAAGATGTATACTTGCAAGATATCATCTTCAACTTCCCCCTACCATTCTAAGTGTTGAAGATGAGAAGAAGGGCTTAGGAAGAACCCTCTTCGGACGACTTACAGAATTGTATGAAGAGGAAGTCACATCTATGCTTATCGTCCACTATTGTATGCATCAACTTATTATGGATTAGACTTCGAAAGAGCTTTACAACAGTAAGGTGATCCTATTTTTCAAAGCACTCGTCTTGATGTTTGCATTGCAAAAAAATACATATTTTGCTCCTGTTAAACTACTAATAAAAAACAGAATTTATCAATTCTGAACTAAATAGTCAGATTATATTGGGCGATAAAATTTTTGTTAGATCTTTATTCATGGGATTATGTGATAACAGGTGAAAGCGTATCCAAGTGTTGCTACACATATGCTATATGATCTTGAGAATGTGATACTATACTACATCTTCAACTAAACCAACCATTCTACTCATAAACAGAATTGAGTATGTTTAAATATCTATAATCTCATAACTGATTTTGATTAGTCTGGACACGTGGAATAAAGACGCGACAATCTTTTTCTATTGAAAATTGTTGAACCATCATTTTGTACACAAGGATTTGGCATTTTGATTCATTGATCTGCAGTGACTGGTATTAGAATTTTAACAAACATTTGAACTGATACGTGGAAGATTGAGAAAATTATTATGTGTGTGACATTCCTTCTTATACCATCTCTTTTATGGTATCTCTTTTTCTCTATGGTAATTATTTCGTTTATGGTCATTAAGAAAATTATTATGTGTGTCAGTCCTTATCATGTGCTTTGTTATGTTGGTTCTCTTGGTCATTAAGGAAATTATTTTGTGATCCGTGGAGATACTTCATATCATATTCTTTATAATATTACTCACCTCTCACTCGTGTGACCTTTTCATTCATATACCATCTCTTTCCTCCTTGGATATAGTACAACAGTAGCCTGTCTAAGAGAATATCATGGAGTTTTGAAGTAACCACAACCACAAGACATGGAGTTACCTGAAGACAGACTTTAACTTCACAGTAAATAAAATGGTTTATGCTAGCTTTGCCATAATATATACAACTAATAAAATAAACAAAGTAAATAAAATTGTCTTTTTAAGAACCTAATGACTTTCCTAATTGCTTAACTTTTTTCTAACGCAAATTGCTATTTTTATTTTGATAATATGTAAATATAAATTTTATTGCACTTGTATCTAAGTTATATCTAATAATGTCTTTATTATTTCAATGTAAGTTTGATCAAAGCTTGTGAGGAGTACCTTCGGCTAGAGAAGAAGAAGCGGGAATTGAAAAGAAGTGGCAAAAATGGATATAGACTATGAGGTTTCTTTTGTGTTTTACAAAATTTGTTTTACTTGTGGTTTTCTATTATTCAATATGTTATAAGTTATAACTATTTTACTACCTTCTAATAGTTATGCCTCTTGGTTTCTAGGTTCATCATAATGCATACTGACATCCCTTGGGGAGTTTTTTTTTATAATCAAGATTCATTAATAAGAGATTAAGTACATCTCGGACCAAAAAACTGAATACAACCCAACAATCGAGCAGCAACAAAAAACACATCTACAACTAATCAAAGGGAAATTTAGACTAATCGTAAAGACTACAATTCCGCCTATTACGACTACCTAAAATCAACCAATTCCATAATGGGGAGTTGTATCACGAAGAAAAAGAATTTGAGGTATACCCATGATAGAAAGTAATGAAAAAGATTCATAGTGTAACTTTTGCTCTGGTTGTGATTATTTCTCTCTTGCTACTTTTTTATTTTGGTTTTGTTGACCATTAGGAATGTCGTCTCCGTCAACTCTGGGTGGCACCACCCACAGCTGCAACACACACTTTTTATTCCCCATTCCGGTAATAGTACTGCATTTATTTTTAGGATATAATCTATCTATGACACATTAATTATCCAAGGGTTGGCCACATATAAATAAGCATAAAATTATCCAGGTTAGGCACTAAAGTTCCATACACAAATTAGGCACTAAAGTTTTGATCTCTATCTTCCCACTCAATATTTAGTAGATGCTCTTCCATTCCACATATATTATCATATTATTTTAAATAGATTTAAGAGAAATCTTATATACTGGCAAAAAAGTTTATACAATTATTCATAGATGTTATTTTAGAAATAATTAAAATAAAAGTTAAATATTTATGAAAAGTTAATGACTATGATTGATTGATTGAAAGTATAAAATTATTAAATCATTAAAAAATATTTATAAACAAATAAAATAGATTTATTAAATTAATTTCATTAATCATTACACATGTTCTTAAATATTTTAAATTTTACTGAGTTTATGTATTTAATTTTTATAAGACTATTTTAAAATTTTTAATTTATTATTTTTTTACTACTAAACCATACACTCATTATAAATTTAAAATTTTCTATGATTTATATTAAATATTACTCTCTTTAGTTTTTTTAATAATTATTTTAATAAAATTAATTAATAATTATTGCATTTGGTTTATATAATATTTTTTAATGAAATATGCAACTGATAACAGGAAGGAAGCAAGGGTCCCTGGCATTCTAAATTTGGTAAGTCATGTTTTAATGCTAATATTAATGTCTCGTAAAAACTATTGTTTGATTTAATATTAATATATAGTGAATGCAGATTTCTAATGCAAAGACAATTCTTATGTTTCGTGAGTATTTCAAATGCTGTTAACTCAGCTAAGAACAAACCTACTGCTGGTTAGTTTGTTTGGCATTATCTTAGATTTATAGTTTCTTTTGTTTTAAAGTTTTAATATGTAATTAAAGAAGAATATATCCCTTTAATGGTAGCTTCTGAGACTGGTAGCTCTTCTGTGCAAGAAAAGGTTCAAGGTAAATCTCCGAGAGTGGCAAAAAGATGACAGCTACTGATAAAGTAGTGATGTCTGCTCATGTGTTGACATCCTTAGATTATGTGGTTGACCCTGTATCATCATTTGTGAAGGAAAACTAGGGGCATTGACACAGTGATTTAGTTGTTTTTAATTAGGTTTAAATATGTTTGATCTTACAAAATGATATTATATTACTGTACGAATCTTTTGTTTTTGCATTTTTTTCTCCAAATATAACCTTTTCAGCTTGAAGAAAAGTCAGAGGTTACAAAATAATTTTAACATGTGCGATTAAAAAAGTTTAACTTTAATTCCATTTTAAATAAATATTCAGAGGGTTAATACTTCGTATTTTAGAGTTCAGTTAATACTTCAAAATGGTTAATACATCAAAATGAAGAGTTCATAAGCTATTCTTACTTAGTCACCACACAAAATATATATCAAATATATATCTTAGGTGCACTCAAAAAACTATTATTTTTACTTTCTATTCTCTTAAGTTTTTTTTTTAAATAATTAAAATATTAATTTGAAATTTTACTTTTTAATAAGTATGCTTAAAACTTATGCTCAAATTCTTGTGAAGTTGCTTAGAGTTCAGTTACATTTTTATCTCAGTCACAATGAGAATCTTTATAAGTCTGATATACATTTCTTTTCAAACTCTATATCAAATCGTTTCAAATATCAAATAAAGTGAGAAAGAATAATATGACCATTTCTATCAAATACAGTTGTTCATGCTTTTAATATACTTTAAATGATTTATTGCATTTTACTCCAAAATATATTGTGTTGAGCTTGAATTTAAACTGACTTTTAAACCTTTTAAATACATGTTAATTAAGTAGCTGACCTCTTTTTTTTTCTGGTTTATCAGTCAGTAAATGTAATATGAAGATACTTATTTTTTAAGTGTTGTTTGATGTTGACAAAATCACTAGATGATGAAACAAAGAGGACAAAATGATACAGAAAGATGTTAGTGATGAAGACCTGGAGAATCTGTTGGATTGCAGTGAAAACACCAAGCTACTAACTCTTGTAACTTTTATCACTGAAATTCATTATTTTCACAGGACACTATCACCACAATACTTTTTTTTTTTAAATTTTAATCAACAAAGTATTTGTAAATATTTATAATTATTAGTGATATTTGTAAATATTTATAGTTATTAAGCATATTGAATTTATTATGTTGGTAATTTGCTACATATTTATTTTAAATATTTGCAGTTATTAATGATTTTATAAAAACAATTATATATCAGCAACGATCAAACCTTATCGAATGATCTAAGATATGAATGAACTTAGCCGTGCGGACGCACAGATCTTCTATTAGTTTAAAGGTTAAAAATTGAAACCATTGCTAGTATGGTGTTTATAAAAAACATCGAAGAATTAGAGTTGTCAATTAAGCGTGAAAGTTTTAAAAAATTGAAGCCTAATTTAATGTTTTTTAAAATTTAGAAATACAAAATTTTAAAAATATTAGTTTTAAAATAATTAGACCCCTTAATTAAGAAAATGCTCTCAAAATTAAAGTTGAACTTTGATGCTCCAACATTTTCATCCAAAGTTACTTTATTCTTAAAAAAAAATGTATTATTTTTTAAAAGTAATTTAGTTTTAAAAAAAAATTGTTTTTAAGAAATAAAATAAAAGAATTTGAATTCAATAAATTTTTTCCATTTTCTAAAAAATATTATTTTCAGAAAAATATTATAATCTAAAAATATTTTTTTATCAAACAATATTTTCAAAGTACGTTTTTAAAATTTTTATATTTTTTTCAAAAAAATTAATATGAGGATTTAATACCTTAAATCTCCTTAACTAGACCCCATAAAAATAATAATATTATGGAGTCAAAGTCCAAAAAAATATGCATAACAAATCTAAAAGTAAAATATCTAATTAATTAAGTTTTATCCTGTAGGCTTTATATATATATATATATATATATATATATATATATATATATATATATATATATATATATATATATATATATATATATATATATATATATATATATATATATATATATATATATATACAGCCATTAATTCAGGGAGTGCGGTGTCTCTGAATTTATATGCTTAATGTGTAATAAATTAAACAGTCCAATTTTCTATTTTATCATTGAAATTTTCTATTGTAAAAAAAATAAAAGAATTCCAAAATTAATTACACGAAAATGCATTCCATTAGAAAATTTTAAAAATAGATCACAAACTATGATTTGATAGCACATTTGATGACATGTCACTGCTATATTTGCATTTACTTAATTTAATTAATTTTTATTATACTTTATTTGATAGTCATAATTAATTTTATTCTAATAATAATATAAATTATTATATTTTAAAAAATTAATAAAAAATTAAAATTACTATACTTTTTCTAATGTTCTTTTTTCAGAATTTTTTTAGTTAATATATTATTTTTTAGTATATTTTACAATCGAATTTACTAAAAAATAATAAAATATTTACTTATGAGTAAATTTGACTGTAATTTTATGAGTAATTTATTCAGCAAATTTACTAAAACGTAATATATTAATTAAAAAATAAATTCTTAAAAAAATCAATAAAAAAGGCATATTACTTTTAATTTATTTATTTTTCTTGGATCATGCAAACGGTCCTTCGTAGTCGAATGCTTCTGCTTGATCTTCTTAATCTTTGGCAGCAGTTGTTATGTAGTGATACGTTTGCTTAAAAAAAAAATGTATCTACAACTAAGGTCCATGGGTGAAGAGATAGTGAGTTGGCATAAATTGATCTACGAGAATGCAACGAGGCCTAGTGCGGTGATAACTCTATGGCAAGCCTGTCATGGTAGACTTCCTACCAAGGCTAGATTGTGTAAAATGGGATTGTTGGATAATGAGAAATGTGCTTTTTGCCCCCAAGCTGAAACTATTGATCATTTCTTATTTAGTTGTGCTGAAACTAAAATCATTTGAAGTAGCATCCTTCAATGGATTAATATGGATCATGTTCCTTTAGATTGGAATGAGGAATTGAAGTTGATTATATCTTGTGGTTCGGATAAAGGGTGGAGAGCTGATATCCTCAAATTGGCAGCAACTAAAACCATCTATGGAGATATAAGAACGATAAATGTTTCGGAAATAATGTAGATAATAATAATATCGTGAAAAACATTATAGATATGATTGTTTATAAAGATTGGTTTTGTGAGAGACTTAGACCTCACATAGCTTTACTGATGATATAGGTTTTTGGTTCCTTGGTTGTTTTGGTTTCTTTTAGAAGGCTGAATCCTTCAGGATCACTTTGTATTGTCTTTGTTTTTTGAATTAATATATAGTTCTTTTTAATTCAAATAAAATTAATTTATTTTTTTATAAATATAATAATTTATATGAATATTAGTATAAAATTAATTATAATCATTAAGTAAAAAAACTTAGATTAAGTTAATGCTTCTGGCAATGATATGTCATTAAGTAAGTTGTAAAATCATTAAAATTTAACCTTAAATTGAAAGGGGGATTAAAATACTGAAAAAATAGTAAAAAGGAGAAACTAAAAAATCCATATTTTCAAATATAGAGACCAAAATTTAAAAATATGAAAATAAAGGTGTCGAAGTTGCAACTAAGTTTTTATTTTTTATTTTTTAATTTTTCACTTTATTGTAATAAAGTATTTATTTTAATTTTTTATTAGAATTAATTTATTTACATGTGATTGTGGTAAGCACAATAGAGGATACTTTGTCTCCAATGAGATATGTAAGAGTTTTAATTTTTTTTTTTGGAAATCTTGGTATCCGGCCTTGCGATCGGCTAATCCAAGAGGGACCAATCCCACCGTCTACTATCGGGGGTCCCGTTTAAAGCCGGAACAAAGCTCCGTATGGACTGACCCACACAAAGGTTGATTGCACCTAGTAGGATTCAAACCTGAGACCTTGAGATGAGCACGCTCTCAAGACCCACGCTCTCAAGTGGTTTCTAAGAGGACTAGTTTATATATATATATATATATATATATATATATATATATATATATATATATATATATATATATATATCACTACAAGAAAAATGGCCTACGGCCACGTTAAATTTTTCCACAACTCAAAAACTGTGGCCACATACATGCTTTGGCCAGGGTTTTCAAATCGTAGACATATGTTTAGAAACATTGAATCCAGAGTGTGAAACTGTGGTCTTTTCTTCAATTACCACGGTTACAAAATCACATTTATATTTAAGCCACGGTCAGAAAACTGTAGATATTTTAAGCCACAAAGAAAAACCGCGGAATTATAATTTTCACTTCAAACTGTGGCCCAAGCCCAAAAAAAATACCCTGCCAGAATTTCCCTCTCGTGTTTTAGTTTCTCTCTCGTTAATTATTTTCTTTTCTAATTTTTTTTAGATTAAAAAAAGAAAAAAAATTATTATCCTGTGTTTATTATTAAAAGGGAAATCAAATTATTATTATCATTTTTTAGTTATGTTTAGAAGAAGAAAATAAAATTCTATATAATTTGAAAGATTTTACTTCTACTAATAAAAAAAAAGTTGATTTTTATTATAAGTTTATTTTTAAATTTAAAGAGAAAGAGCTTTATCTTTTATCATAAAAGAGTTTATTTTTATTATAAAAAATTTTATTATAAAAGTTTATTTTTAATACATAAAAAAAAGGTTATGTTTTAATATAAAAAAGTTAAATTTAATAACAATATTATTTTATAAAAGGTTAAAAAAGACTATTTTAAAAAAAGAATGGGAAGGAAACGCTGCTACTCTCCTCTCTCCCTCAGAATCTCTCGTTGGTCGCACTCTCAAAAAATGGGTTTCAAAACCCTAACAACCACTCGCCGCCGCCTGCCATTACCAACCTCCCCGAATCTGATCGCTCTCCATCTCTCCATCAACTCACGCTCTCGTATCATCTCTCTCTGATCTTCTCTCAATCGCGACGAAGAAAGAACCCTAAGCAAAACCTAAACCCCCAAAAAACCCAACCCCAATTCATTATGATTTTGATGATTACAAATACAGAAAGATTAGAAGTGCAAAGAAAAGTAAAAGAACAAGGTTGTCCACTGTGGAGTTACGCGAATCCTTCCTCTCCGTGTGTAGTTCTTCCAACAAGATCGACGCGGTGGTTCGCAGATAAGTCTCCTTTTCTCTTTTAGATTGCTGCTACTTGTATGTATTGATGCTCTGAATTTTTTGTGTTGTTGATGCCGTTTGTTACTTCTCTTGTGATATGCTCTGGATTTTTGCGTGTTTCCGTGCGTGGCTGTTCTTGACGCGTGCGATTTGATGAGCTTGGTTTTCTGGGCTTATGAGTTAATGAGTGATTCGTGCAATGATCTGATGGTTTCTGATATTGAAATTGGTGTTTTGTTGTTGGACAGTTCGTGAATTGTTTTTGCGTATAACATGAAATTCTTCCTTTCTTTACTGCTGTCCGGGCATTGTTTTGGAAAGATTTAATTGCTGTCTCATCTCTCTCGGTCTTGAAAACTTACCCTTTTTGACTTGATTGTGTTGGAACTGTTTTGGAAAGTTTTGATAATTTGCTCCCTTTTGTGATTTGTGGTTGAATGGCAGATTGTGATTGTGTATTTCCTTTGATTTTAACGGAAATAATCATGGACGAAATATAGAGTATATTGATGACGTTTGATTGGTGTGCCAAAACTTGCCATTGCTATGCGAATCTTGATGACAACAAAAATTCCGAACCAACATCACCTCTAATTTCCAACTTATTTTCAGACCTTGAATGATTTAGTTTGGTCAAATTCTATTTCCAAAACTAGAGTTAATCCTCTTTTCCTCTTTTTTTTTGCATGAACTGGTGAGGACAAACTTAGAAGATGATCATGAAGTGGAGCTGCAAAGATACTTTCAAAGCCAAGACAAAAGCAGCCGGGTGGGAAGATAGCTTACACCCATGGTAAGATCATTCTTACAATGATTTGTTTCTTTTCCAATTGTTCATCACATGGAACTTACTGCTGCAATCTTAAATTCAAGATATTTGGTTCATGATTTCAGCATTTGTGTACTTTAGAATCTTGAAATAAGATGAGAACTTTCCAATCCTCATTGCTGATTCAAGGACAACGACACCAAGAAAAATAGGGGCCGAAGTTGCTGATTCAAGGACCAGGCAGCAAACTTCCAGAAAAATAGGGGCTGAAGTTGCTGATTCAAGGACTAGGCAGCAAGCTTCCAGAAAAACAGGGTATATGATCTCTTTCATAATCTCTTCTATAATGGAAAGTGTGATATGTTTGAATGCATAGAGTGTATCCTAAATGGCTTTGAGTTATTAAACGTGTGTGCAAGTATTTGAATATTTTATCAAATGGATTTGTTTCATATAAGTTATTCTTCTACTGTAGCCTTCATATTCAACCTTGGAAGTATATGATTCAACATTAAAGTTGTTTGTTGAGAATTATATTCTTAGTTCTTAACAACTATACTTGGTTTTTTTCCAGGGTTATGGCTTATCTTTCTGGGGTTTTGGAGTCTGCATTCACAGCTTTAGAAGGTCTTAACAAACAAGCATTTTTGTCTGAACTGGTATGGTATTTTATTTTTGATCATTGACTATATACGACTTAAATTGATGACGATCGTGTTGTTGTTGCTTTTTGTTCTGCTGCCTGTAGTTGCTTTTTGTTCTGCTGCCTGTAGTTTCTTTTTGTGATGTTTAGTTTGTAATTAATAAGATAATAGAATTTGCTTGGCTATAGTTACAAATTAAACTAACATAGAATCAATTAAGTGGTTAAGTTTGTTGAATATTGTGTCAGAAAGGTAATAATCTATAAGTTTTCTGACTATTCTCGGCCAGCATTCCCAAGCCTTGACAAGATTAGGGGAGTAAGTGGAACTAATAATTCCTTTTAATAAGTGTTGATCAAGTGATTCTAAACATAAGAAAAAGAAAATTGTGATATTTGAATTTCTAAAACCTGGTTTATAAAAACGTTTTAATTATGTTTGAAATAAAATAGAGATGAAGCAATAAAATAATTAAAAGAGAAATAAATAGTGAAATAATTAACATAAGATAAAAGACGTAAGGGATAGAAACATCACACCAAAATTTCATCTTAGTCCAGCCTAAATCATTTAGTTTACTCCAGTATTTAAGAATTTTCTATTGAGATTTTCACTAAAATAAACTTTTAGCTCTTGCACAATATCACACCAACAACCTTACAAAAAAAACTTAGAGTGTGAGAGATACCAAAAAGTAGGGCATTCTTGCTCCACTGAGAAGCCTAATCCTGTCAAACAATGGAAGCCTAAAGTTGTTGAAGTGAAGGAAGTAGTTCAAAAAATAGAGGTATCACAGGGTATCAAAGATAAAGAAGCTGAAGGTACATCTAAGGAGAATGAAGGACCAGTCTGTTCATCCTGGACTCAAATTTCAACCAATTGGAGAAACAAAGGTAAATCCACTATTAGTAAATCTGGTAAGGAGATTAACTGCCACAATGATTTTAAAATACTTGGTATTTGGGAAGATCCAAGTGTTCAAGAAGGTATACCATGATAATTTCTTGGAATATTAGAGGAATAAACAATGCAGGAAAAAGTAGGGAAGTCATAGCTAGAATTAATTACCTTAATCCTGCATTAGTTGTTCTTGTGGAAACTAGAGTGAAACAACATAAGGCTCTCACTATTAGAAATAAAATGGGATCTTCTTGGAGTTTTATAGACAATTATGAGTGTCACAATAATGATAGAATTTGGGTTTTGTGGGATGAATCCAAATTGTCTGTGAATAAAAGAAGTAGTTTTGATCAATTTGTTCACTTTGAGATGGTTGATAAGATTCTTAATAAGAAGGTTTGGTGTACAACCATTTATGGCTCAAATAACCTGGATCAAATAAGGAATCTATGGAAGGATATTGAAGGTCTACATGTCAATGAGGAATGGTTCTTGATTGGAGACTTCAACAATGTATGTAGTGCCCTTGACAGAACTGGTGGGAGAGAGGTTGTGGAGAGGGAATTCATAGAACCTAACACTATAAGGGAGAATGTTGAGCTTTATGAAAAAGAAAGTGAAGGAGACCACTTCACCTGGTTTAATAAGCATGAGAAGGGAGATGTTTACTCTAGAATTGTTAGAGTCATTGGTAACATGTTGTGGATTCAAAACAACCTTGATACCACTCTTAAAATCATGGAAGCAGGCGTGTCTGATCATGGGCTTCTCGCTCTTGTGCCTAAAACCATAAGTCAGACAAGGATACCCAGATTTCAATTTCAAAATGTTGTGATCCATCTTGAGGGATTCCAAGAAACAATCAAATCTAATTAGAACTACAATGTGAATGGGAATGCTATGTTGATCATGTGGAAAAAGCTTAATCATCTAAAGGACTCCATAAGGAAGTTGGGTAGATCCTTTAAAGGTATTGAGGATCAGTTAATTGCTGCCAGAAGTGAGTTGAAAATTGCTCAAAACCTTTTGTTAGAAGATAGAATGAACTGCAACTTGATTGAGAAATCCAAGAAGCTGACAGAAGAAGTTATTAGACTGAACAATCTTGAGTCAAAGAGATAAAATTAATTGGATTAGGCTTGGTGATGGAAATAACAGATTCTTTCATGCTACTTTAAAGCAAAAGAATCATAATACTCTGATGAAAGCTATAACTGATAGAGAGGGGATTGTGCATACAGATAAAAAATAAATAGAGATGGAAGTCATGAAATTCTATACTGAGCTGGTAGGAAAATCTGCAACCACATTGAACTGCATTAACCTAGTAGATATGAGAAATGACCCTCAGCTTAGCAATGAGCAAAGGATGCTTCTGGTGGAACCTGTTTCTGAAAAAGAGATTAAGATAACCCTGAAAGGTATCCATGATAACACTGTTCCTGGCATGGATGGTTATGGTGCTAAGTTCTTCAAGGAAACTTGGGAGATTATAAGGGGAGATTTAGTTAATGCCATCAATGAGTTCTTTGAGTCTAGTAGACTTTTAAAGGCAGTCAATTAGATTATCGACCTATACCCTGTTGTACCACTATCTACAAAATTGTTTCTAAGATCATGACTAATAGAATGAGCAAGGTTCTTAAAAGTGTTATTGATGACAATCAAGCTGCCTTTGTTCCAAGTAAGAACATTCAAGACCATATCTTATTAGCCTATGAATTGATCAAAGGGTATAGTGCTAAAGGTAGTCCTCCTAGATGCACGATCCAAATGGATCTTCAGAAAGCCTATAATACTGTGGAATGGTGTGCCCTTGAAGCCATTCTACAGGAAATGAGTTTCCCTTCTAGATTTATCAGTTAGATCATGGAAGCTGTTACTACAGTGTCTTATAGATACAAGGTGAATGGTAAAATAACTGACACGATCAAGGCTAAGAGAGGCATAAGGCAAGGGGATCCTCTCTCCCCCTTGCTTTTTGTAGTCATGATGGAGTATTTTCCTAGAAGGTTGCAGAGGCTTAAGAAAAATCCAAATTTTAATTTTCATGCTAAATGTGAGAAATTGAACATCATCAATGTTGGCTTTGCAGATGACTTCTTGCTCTTTGTTAGAGGTGATATAGTATCAGTTGAGTTGCTTATGGATGCTTTCAAAGACTTCTCAGCTGCAACTAGGCTGGTTGTGAACCCTAACAAGTGTAAAGTTTATTTTGGTAATGTGGATGATTCTACTAAAAGTAACATCATGAGAATTACTGGCTTTTCAGAAGGAAGCCTTCCTTTCAGGTACCTTGGAATCCCTCTATCCAGTAAAAAGTTGTCTGTTGGCCAATGTTTGATCTTGGCAGAAAAAATAACATGTAGAATCAAGCATTGGAGTTCAAATTTGTTAAGCTTTGCTGGGAGATTATAGCTCATTAACAATATCATATTCTCTACTGCTAATTATTGGCTCCAATGCCTTCCTATCCCTAAGTCTGTGGTTAATAGAATTAATGTCATATGTAGATCCTTTTTATGGTCTAATAGTGATAGGATCACCACCAAGAAGGCTCCAATAGCTTGGAGCAAAGTTTGTCAGCCTAGAGCTAAAAGGGTCTCAATATCACTGCTATTAATGCTTGGAATAAAGCTTGCTTGGCCAAGTTGTTGTGGAATCTTTGTAGGAAAAAGGAGAGCCTATGGATCAAATGGATCCATAATTACTACTAAAAAAATCAAGACATTATGCAAGTGCTTATCAAGATGGATTTTGAGAGGTATCTTGAATCAAAGGCACAAACTTGAGTAGATTGTTGACTGGAATGGTTTGATTCAGAAAGATAAATTCTCAACTAGAGATATGTATCTTGTTATGTTGGACCAGTTAGAAAATGTGGATTGGAGGTACTTGGTTTGGAACAACCTCGCCAGGCATATATCAGTTTGTACTTTGTGGTTGGCCTGCCATAAAAGGTTGCCTACAAAAGACATGTTACATAAGTTGGGAATCATTAATGAAGAACATTGTTGTTTCTGTCTTGAAAAAGAATCTATACAACATTTGTTTTTTGACTGCATTGACACTAAGAGTATTTGGAATGAGATTCTTGCTTGGTTACATATTACTCATAAAGCCCAAAATTGGAATGATGAATTGAAGTGGCTCATTGGAAAATGCATAAGTAAAGGTTGGAGAGCAATAATTCTTAAATGTGCTTTGGCTGAAGCTTTGTATGCTATTTGGATTTTTAGAAACAATGTCTGTTTTGGGGTTACTAGTAATAGTTCCAACATTGTCCCTAATATAATCAATTGTATCATTCAAAGGGTTTGGCTGAAACCTCATATTAGGAAACATGTTAGTGCCCTAATGTTGCCTTAATGGGCTTCCTAGGTTTCTTTGTTTTTGGGTTGGCTGGATCGTTTGATCACCTTGCTTTGTATTATTTTTTGGCTGAGTAATATATATTTGCTTTTTCCCAAAAAAAAAAACAACTTAGAATTTTTGCATAGGTTCAACTTAAGAACCTTAAGCAACCAAAGCTTTTATACAAGTTTAGCTCAAGAACCTTAAATAACAAGAGCTTTTACACCAAGTCATCTCAGGAACCTTCACCCAAGCTTTTCACAGGTATAATTTGTAACCTTCAAAACTATTATAAATGGATCACAATAGAACTACGCCTTTGGATAAACAATTTTAGCACAACACCAATTCATGGGAAATTTTATATTTAGAAAACTTTGTATTTTGAAATGAAGAGAATTCTCTTTATATAGGAAAAAACTAGCTAAAAAGGAAACAAACAAATAGGTATTTTCAATGGCTTAATCAATTAAAACTATGTACTAATTGATTACCAAACTAAAATAGGAAAATTTTAATTTCAATGTCGTTTAATCGATTACCCGCGTATTTAATCAAATAAGAAGAATTAAACTGATTAAATAAATTAGAAGGACATTTTAATCGATTAGGCGATGTATTTTACCTTCATAATTGATTAAAAAATCTTCTAATCAATTAAGTATTTTTCTGGATTAGTTTTAAGAAGACTTATCAAAAGAGAACGGGTTTGAAAACACTTTGTATGGCTACGCGCATTGCCTTAGTACCTCAAGGCTTACTCTAGTTCCTTTTATAATAAATTGATGGAATGCAAAGTGTAGCACCAAGAGATCTTTCACACTTTCACATTTTGTGTTCACAACTTCAAGGTCATTTTCTTACACCTTCAAGTTCCTTTAATTGATTCAACATTTTGTAACACTTTCAATTGGAACTTGAAAAACTTGATTGATGAGACTTGAGATATGTATGGTAAAAAAGTACAGGTGTACGCGTTGCCCCTGCGAAGATAATGGACACTCATAGGCCTTAGTAGGTATATTACATGTTATGGTGGTTAGGGTTTTCCCATGGCAGCGAGAATCCATGTATGATGGTATTTGACAATGGTTTATAGGTCCTACTCACATGAGGTGAGAGGTCATATATTGAGTTATGTGCTTAGGTATAAGCGTATGTGAGGTGTGATCTCTATGGCTTAAGAGTTGTCTTTTCTCCCTATGGGGAGAGATATTTATAGAGGATTTTTTGGCCTAGGTTTCTCTTGAAAAGGGTCACCGCCCACTTAGTCAATGTTGGATGGTTGAATCCCTATTTCCAATGGGGATGTGGGTTATAGTTAACCAAAAACTTATTATCTTCCCATGCAACATAATCTTTCTTTTTTTTCCTGAGTTTTTTTGAATTTTTGATTTGCTTTCTTTAACAGAGGGAAATATGGTTTGATATTCCATTTCTCTCCACAGTTGTAGCATGTTGGAAGGAATGGTGTTTTTTCTCCATGTTTTCCTTACTCTTCCTTTTTATTTTTCTCATGCTTCTAAAATCTCTTGAAATTCTTTACTATAAGAGCAATGTCACCATCTGGGTCAGATTCTTCAGCTTTAAGTGCAAGACTCTTGTTCTTCTTTTCTATTTCTTTGTCTCTGGCAAGTCTTTTGGTTTTCATTTCACGTTCTTGCAATTTACTAAAGTGTGTGTGCGTGTCCATATTCGCCAAATCCTTAGATTCACAAATCAAAGTGACTTTGTGTTGCCAAATACGACTTAGGCACCTAAGACTTTTTATGACTAATTCCTCATTTGAGATTGAGAATGTTTTCCCTAAAGTTCTCATTTGACTCAAGATGTGGGTAAATTGTGTTTCCATTTGACTTATATTCTATTATGGTTTCATTCTAAAGAGTTCATACCCATGGATTAATGTGCCCAACCTTTCCTTCTTTACCTCAGTAGTACCTTCATGGGTAATTTGGAGGATTTACCACATTTCTTTAGCAGTTTCGTAGTGACAAATTTAGAAGAATTCATCAAGACTAAGAGCGGTACTGATGATATTATTTTCTTTCAAACAATGTTTCACATTATCTTTATGCTCTTTGGACCAATCCTGTTCAGGGTTGTCTACTACAACACCATTAACTTCGTGTGTAGGGAGAAATGGTCCTTCTTTTACAGCCTTCCAAATACCACGATTCGTCCCTTCTATGAAAAATTTCACTTTCTCTTTCCAAGAACTATACCCTTATCCGTTGAAGGATGGAGGTATTTTTAGTGAATAGCTTAAAGAAATTTTTCCTCTTGAGACGATTAGTCGTTAACAAGAGTTAGACTCTGTTGCCACTTGTTAGATAAGTGACTTCAAGCACAAGAGGGGGGGAGTGAATTATCATATTTAAAATTTGTGATTAACTTTATACTTTTCTTGATTAAGATTGTACTAATAGTTTTGGTTGAGTGAATTGCAGTAGAAATAAAATAAAGAAAGTAAATTCCAGAAATTGAAAGGATAGGGTTGGATAGTTTGCACCAGATATTTATACAAGTTTGGAAGAGCATTGGCCTAGTCATGTCCCTAAGAGGTATTATTGAGATTTTTACTATAAACTTTGAGCTTTTGAAGGTTATGCCCACGAACCTTAATAAAATATGATCTTTGAGATTTTTAGAGGCTTATCCCCAACAAATGATAGCTTTTACCCCAAACTAAGCTAATGAACTGTTTATTGACTTATGGCTTATTTCAATAACCAAAATAAAGCTTTTTCCGACAAAGCTTATGAAACCAACGACAAAGATTTTATGATAGGTTTATCTCACGAACAAAACTCGATCTCTTAAGAGAATTGCACTCTTAATAATTTAAACGACCAACACGAACACTTACAATAATTTCTTCCTCACAAGCAAAACTTCACTTACTAGCACTAAGGCAATATAAAGTGAAAAGAAATATTTTTCTAGAGAGAGAAAGAAATTAGAGAGATAAATTCCAATGCAATGGTAAAATGTTGGAAAGTGGTTTGTGATGAAGAGAAGATGTACCTCCCTTATATAGTAGTTTGAAAACTAGAAAGGAAAATATTCCATAGGCTATATTTTTTAGCCAATATTCGAATAACACGGAGCTCCAATCAATTAGCCAGCTCATTAATAATCGATTAGCAAACCCAAATATGAAAGTTTGGATAAAGATCTGTTGCAAGTCATTAATATGTTGTCTTTATTATTTAGGTAATCAATTAACACCCCCTCAATCAATTGACTTAATGCCCCGCTCGACTGACTTGCTAAGGAAATTCTTGCTAATCGATTATCACATCTTACCAATCGATTGGTAGTTCAAAAATATTTTGGAAAAAGTTTTGGACGAATTTTTAGTCACTTGGCTTTGGTTTATTAAATATTTTTAAGATAAAATAATTTGAAAACATATTTTAGGTGTGTGTGTGTGTGTGTGAGTTGCCTTAGTACTTCTAAGCTACTTCCTTACTTTCACAATACTTGGGTCACTTAGACATACAGATAGACAAATATGACTTGGCAAGCTTTCACATTTTATTTGAGGCTTCAGGATTCTTTGTTGATGCGGCATGAAATTTTTCTTTGGATAGATCACCATCATCAAGGTTGAAAGTTATTGCCACTGACTTTAAACATCGTTGTCATCATTAAAACTTCAGATAGATATCTTCAGTGGTATTTTAAACTTTGTACATGCAAGCACATAGATGCATATTCTCCCCCTTTTAGATGATGATAACTTATCTCTCAGGGAGATAGTAAAATATATAACAATATATGTGTTTGTAGTGATTAACTCCCCCCAATTAAGTAGAGTGTATACTCTACTCCCCCTACGAGTATACTTCTCCCCCTTTGTAGAAATAAAAAAGTTAGATAAATTGTGAAGTTATAGATGTAATAAAAAGCACATACATTCACATATATAACATGTGGGCATTTCAGTCTATGCATGATTGATTTAAAATTCCTAATTCTCTTCTTAAGAAAAATAAATTTTCTTTAGGAAGGGGTTTAGTAAAAATATCTACGAGTTGATTAGACGAGTTTATGAAATCATGTACACATTCCCCTTTTTCAACATGATCTATAATAAAGTGGTTTCTAACGTCAATTTATTTAGCCTGTGTATCGAGTTTTTGTGAGGTTTATGGCGCTAGTGTTGTTGTATCTGATTGGGGGAAGCTCCAAGTTTGACACCCGAGTCATTGAGATGTTGTTTCATACAAATAAGTTGAACACAACAACTTCCCTGTTAGTTTCTTGGATTGGCTGGAATTTTGGTAAAACAAAGTTTGTTCAATGTTTGATGTCATATGGGTGATGTCATAACATTGAGTCTTAGCATTGGGTTATGTTAAGAGTTAAGTTGGATGACTGATGTCACAGGCGATGTTGTGACATTAGATCTGCAGAATTAATAACATCAGGTTTTGTGATGTTGTTAGGGTTTGCGTTTTAGCTGGAATTGTGGAGAGCAGGTTGTCTCATTGGATGAGAATATCTTGGGTTAGATATTCTCTGTTGCATAGAGATTTGATGCAGATTTGTAGGAGGTTTAAAAGCTGAAGATTTAAGAAGATTTTGAGAGAGAAAATCTGTTTTGAAGATTCAGTTTTAAATAACAAATCAGGTCAGATATTGTAGCAGGTCCAAGCCCAATTCAGATAGCTATATAATGCGCATCATTCCTGAAGGAAAAGGGGACGAAGAAAGAGAGCTAAAGACTGAGAGTCGTTATGTGTCTTCGTGTATATTTTGTAAACCATTCGAGTGTGAATTGGTATTGATGTTTTGAGTTGTTCTTGATCAAAGCTGTGAAGCAGAATCAAGTTGAGTTTTTCAAAGTGTGTGATCTTTGAAGTGTTTTAGGGATTGAGTAGTGTTCTCATATCTAAGTGGTTTCTTAGGTAGAAAGTCACTAGTAGGAATTAAGGTTAGGAGATTGTCAACTGGGTTGTTGAGTCTGTAACTTAATTCTACAAGTAGTGAAATTCATCCCTGGCTTGGTAGCCCCCAGACGTAGGTAGTAAGACCGAACTGGGTGAACAATTCATTGTGTTATTACTTGTTATTGCATTGTCCATTGCAGAGTGTGTTGTTGTGACATCGCACTTAACATCACACGTCTGGTACCAAAATTTCAATTGGTATCAGAGCAGGCATCCTGTCTGTCTCTGGGTGAGATCTAGGGAAGTTACTTTCTGGTGTAAAGATGGACAAAGAAGTTGGAGGATTTGTCAACAGACCCCCTATTTTGGATGGCTCGAATTATGACTATTGGAAGCCAAGGATGATCACCTTTTTGAAATCCTTGGACAGCAGGGCTTGGAAGGCTATTGTTAAAGAATGGAAAGCACATGTTGTGTTTGAAAAAGATGATGCTGGGAAAGATAAAGAGGGCACCGCTAAGCGGAAGCCTGAAGAAGAATCGACCAAGGAAGAAGGTGAACTTTCCCTTGGTAACTCTAAAGCCCTAAATGCTATCTTCAATGGAGTTGATAAGAACATCTTCAGATTGATCAACTCATGTGAAGTTGCTAAGGAAGCATGGGATATTTTGAAGGCTACACATGAAGGAACATCTAGAGTTAAGATGTCAAGACTTCAGATTCTAACATCAAAGTTTGAAAGCCTGAAGATGAAGGAAGATGAGACTATCCATGACTTCCACATGAGTATTCTTGAGTTATCCAATGCATCCAGTGCTCTTGGTGAAAAGATGTCAGAAGAAAAGCTTGTAAGGAAGATCCTTAGGTCCCTTCCTAAGAGGTACAAGATGAAGGTGACTGCTATTGAAGAAGCTCAAGACATCAGCAAAATGAGGGTTGATGAGCTTATTGGATCTCTTCAAACATTTGAATTAGGGTTAAGTGAAGAAGAAACTGAGAAGAAGTCCAAGAGTATAGCTTTAGAAGCCAAGAAAGAGAAAGTAGATGACTCTCAGGAGGAGCTGTCTCAGACTATTGCTTTGCTGGGTAAACAGTTCAACAAAGTTATGAAGAGGATAAATAGGAGTTATAATCCCAATGTCAAGAACATTACCTCTGACATCAACAAATCAGGAGAACAAGGGAAAAAGTCTAAAGATGAAGAAAAATTCAGTAATGACAAAGGGGTATAATGCTTTGAGTGTGAAGGGTATGAACATGCCAAGAAGGAATGTCCCACTTTTCTAAAGAAGCAGAAAGGGTTATCAGCTTCTTGTTCTGACAGTGAGAGTGAATTTGAAGAAAATTCAGCTAAACTTGCTAGAGCTATGATTGGGGTTTATGAGTCAGATGATGAGTCTTGTGATGATGAGGTCTCTTACGATGAACTTGCTGTCACATACAAAGATCTTTTCGTGAGAAGTGAGCAAGTGTGTCTTGAAGGAGAAGAGCTGAAGAAAAACATAGTACAGTTGAAAGCAGAAAAGACTGAACTTGAAGCTGAAGTCAGTATGCTCAACTATAAGCTGGACTCTATGACCAAAACTATCAGAATGTTGAACAATGGTACTGATGCGTTAGACAACATTCTTAGTATTGGGAAGATGGCTGGGGACAAATGTGGTTTGGGATTCACCAGTGATGTTAAAACAGATGTTAAAACATCATGACAAAACTCCATCTAAGAAGAAATACAGACGCTGGAGATGTCACCATTGTGGTTGTTTTGGACACATTAAGGCTTATTGTTATAAGCTACATGGGTATCCACAGAAATCTCATCAGGTTGTTCCCAAACAGAACTGTTATAAAGGAAGGCAGGGTTCCAAGCCTAAGAAGCAATGGGTCCCTAAAGTTAAGGTTACCAGCTTGATAGCTCACACTTCTTTAAGGGTTTCTACCAAAGAAGACTGGTACTTTGACAGTGGATGTTCTAGGCACATGACTGGAGTAAAGAATCTGTTGGTAGATGTGAAGCATTAGTCTTCAGGTTATGTTACATTTGGTGATGGGGTCAAAGGAGAGATCAAGGGGATTGGTAAACTAAACTGTACTGGTGCTCCCAAACTGGAGGATGTTCTTCTTGTTAAAGGACTAACTGAAAATTTGATTAGCATTAGTCAACTTTGTGATTAAGGATTCAAAGTAGACTTTACAAAGTCTGAATGTATTATCAAAGATGATAAAGGAGAAGTCATTATAAAGGGAGCCAGGTCTAAGGACAATTGTTATCTTTGGGTGCCTCAAAACTCAAATTCTTCCACGTGTGTGCTTGCTAAAGAAGATGATGTCAAAATCTGGCATCAGAAGTTGGGACATCTTCACCTAAAGGGAATGAAGAGAATCATCTCCTCAGAAGCAGTCAGAGGAATTCTCAAACTTAGTATTGAGGAAGGAAAAGTGTGTGGAGACTGTAAAAAAGGGAAGCAGACAAAGATGTCTCATCCGAAGCTTCAACATGACACCACCTCCAAGGTATTGGAACTACTTCATATGGACTTGATGGGACCTATGCAGGTGGAAAGTCTGGGTGGAAAGAAATATGCATATGTAGTTGTGGATGACTATTCAAGGTACACCTGGGTAAGCTTCATCAAAGACAAATCAGAGGTGTTTGATGTTTTTAAAGATCTTTGTCAAAGACTCTAAAGAGAAAAGGAGAGTAAGGTTATTAGAATAAGAAGTGACCATGGAAGAGAGTTTGAGAATAGCAAGTTTGAAGAATTTTGCTCTGCTGAAGGTATAAGTCATGAGTTTTCATCGCCTATTACTCCTCAGCAAAATGGAGTAGTTGAGAGGAAGAACAGAACTATCCAAGAGTCTGCTAGAGCGATGATCCACGCCAAGAAACTTCCTTATCATTTCTGGGCTGAAGCCATGAATACTGCCTGCTACATTCACAACAGGGTTACCCTGAGAAGAGGCACTTCATCCACTCTGTATAAACTATGGAAGGGAAGAAAACCTAATGTTAAATACTTCCATGTGTTTGGAAGTAGATGTTATATTCTGGCTGATAGAGAACAGAGAAGAAAATTGGATTCCAAAAGTGATGAAGGAATATTTTTGGGATACTCTACTAACAGCAGAGCATATAGGGTGTTCAACTCTAGAACCAAGGTGATGATGAAGTCAATCAATGTTGTGATTGATGACAATGACAAGCAGGAAGATGATGATGTCCTAGATGATGTTGGAATATCAGTTGGTGAAGTTGCACCAGAAGCTGAAGACAGAAGTCCAACTCCTAGTGTTGCTGCTGCTGAGCCTGAAACTAAGCAACCTCATAAGGATCCCTCCATCAGAGTACAGAAGGACCTCCCAAAGGAGCTCATTATAGGTGATCCAAGCTCTGGAGTGAGAACCAGGTCAAGAGATGTTATAGCAAGTTCATGCTTTGTCTCCAAAATTGAGCCAAAGAATGTCAAGGAAGCATTGACTGATGAGTTTTGGATAAATGCAATGCATGAAGAGCTGGAGGAATTCAAGAGGAATGAAGTATGGGAGCTTGTTCCTAGCCAGATGGAGTTAATGTGATTGGCACCAAGTGGATCTACAAGAATAAATCTGATGAACAAGGAGTGGTCACCAGAAACAAGGCCAGATTAGTTGCTCAGGGATACACTCAGGTTGAAGGAATTGATTATGATGAAACCTTTGCTCCTGTGGCAAGACTAGAGTCTATCAGATTGCTCTTAGGCGTGGCGTGTAATTTCAAATTCAAGCTTTTTCAGATGGATGTTAAAAGTGCCTTCTTGAATGGTTACTTAAATGAAGAGGTATATGTTGATCAACCAAAAGGATTTATTGATCCAACATTTCCTGACCATGTGTACAAACTAAGGAAAGCTCTATATGGTTTGAAGCAAGCACCAAGAGCTTGGTATGAAAGACTTACTGAATTCCTGGTTGTGAATGGCTACAGAAAAGGAGGGATTGACAAAACCTTGTTTGTTAAAGAGGAAGGAGGAAAACTGATGGTAGCTTAAATCTATGTTGATGACATAGTATTTGGTGGGATATCGGATGCGATGGTGAAACATTTTGTGGAATAGATGCAGTCTGAATTTGAAATGAGTCTTGTTGGTGAGCTAAACTATTTTCTTGGCCTACAAGTTAGACAAATGGAGGACTCCATATTTATTTCGCAGAGAAAGTATGCAAAGAACATAGTGAAGAAGTTTGGTTTGGAAAATGCTAATCACAAGAGGACTCCTGCTCCTACTCATCTAAAATTATCCAAGGATGAACATGGTGTCAGTGTGGATCAAAGTTTATATAGAAGCATGATTGGGAGTCTATTGTATCTCACAGCTAGCAGACCTGACATTGCTTTTGCTGTTGGGGTTTGTGCCAGATATCAATCCGAACTGAAGGCCAGTCACTTGAATCAAGTGAAAAGGATCTTGAAATATGTTAATGGCACTAGTGACTATGGGATGCTGTATAGTCATGGTTCCGGGACTGAGTTAAGGGGATATTGTGATGCTGACTGGGCTGGGAGTGTTGATGATAGGAAAAGCACTTCAGGAGGCTGTTTCTTCCTAGGGAATAATCCGATTTCATGGTTTAGTAAAAACCAGAACTGTGTGTCACTTTCCACTGCTGAAGCTGAGTATATAGCCGCAGGAAGTAGTTGCTCTCAACTTGTTTGGATGAAGCAGATGTTAACAGAATACAATGTCAAGCAAGATGTCATGACATTGTATTGTGATAATTTGAGTGTTATCAATATCTCTAAGAATCCTATTCAACATAGCAGAACTAAGCATATTGATATAAGGCATCATTTTATAAGAGAATTGGTTGAGGACAAAGTTGTTGCATTGGAGCATGTAGTCACAGAAAAATAGTTAGTTGATATCTTCACTAAAGCATTAGATGCAAACCAATTTGAAAGTTTGAGAAGTAAATTGGGAATTTACATACATGAAGATTAAATGTGCAAGAGAGTGTAGTAAGCAGTTGTAGTATTTATTAGAAATTGATTTTGTTCAACTGCTAATAGCAAACAAGGTTAAAGTACATCATAAGTTACAGATTATCCCAACCCCCTGCATCTAGAAAAGCTTTCCAGTCTTCATCCCATTCATCATCAGCAGCTTGTTGTTGCACAGGAAGCTTTTTGCTTGGTTTCATGGTTGTTTCTGAGGTTCTGCCTATCCTTTTGGCTCCTGAAGTAGTTGCAGCTGCAGTCATTATTTTGTTTCTCTGCTGAGGTGGATCTGAAGTCGTGCTCGTCTGCTTGAAGTTCTTTGCTGCACCTTTGCTGTTTGACTGGCTCATTCTTGGTTGCTGAGTGGTGCTACTAGTAGAAAGGCTTGTGTTTATAATGAAAAACAAGGAGCATCGTTTGTATCGACTGGACAGTCAATGTGTTGGAACTTGTGTTTTTGGGAAGCATGTTGTTTGACTATGTCTTTATGTCAGAACATTGTGTTTGGTGATTGTCAAATTGTGGCCTAGGTGTGTAGAGTGTACCCTATAGTGCAGAAATTAAGAGGGAGCACCATCCATTGTTGATTGTTGAAAAATTGTGCTGTAGCAGAGTTTTGTGTGAAGTGAAGATGCTGCTGCTTGGAGTTTCAAAAATTATTCAAGTTTATTCCACTGCTGAAGTCTCTGATGGTGTAGAGATTGTTTTAGCCAAAATTAGCCAAAGAGGGAGATTGTTAGTTTCTTGGATTGGCTGGAATTTTGGTAAAACAAAGTTTGTTCAATGTTTGATGTCATATGGGTGATGTCATAACATTGAGTCTTAGCATTGGGTTATGTTAAGAGTTAAGTTGGATGACTGATGTCACAGGCGATGTTGTGACATTAGATCTGCAGAATTAATAACATCAGGTTTTGTGATGTTGTTAGGGTTTGCATTTTAGTTGGAATTGTGGAGTGCAGGTTGTCTCATTGGATGCGGATATCTTGGGTTAGATATTCTCTATTGCATAGAGATTTGATACAGATTTGTAGGAGGTTTAAAAGATGAAGATTTAAGAAGATTTTGAGAGAGAAAATCTGTTTTGAAGATTCAGTTTTAAATAACAAATCAGGTCAGATATTGTAGCAGGTCCAAGCCCAATTCAGATAGCTATATAATGCGCATCATTCCTGAAGGAAAAGGGGACGAAGAAAGAGAGCTAAAGAATGAGAGTCGTTTTGTGTCTTCGTGTATATTTTGTAAACTATTCGAGTGTGAATTGGTATTGATGTTTTGAGTTGTTCTTGATCAAAGCTGTGAAGCAGAATCAAGTTGAGTTTTTCAAAGTGTGTGATCTTTGAAGTGTTTTAGGGATTGAGTAGTGTTCTTATATCTAAGTGGTTTCTTAGGTAGAAAGTCACTAGTAGGAATTAAGGTTAGGAGATTGTCAACTGGGTTGTTGAGTCTGTAACTTAATTCTACAAGTAGTGAAATTCATCCCTGGCTTGGTAGCCCCCAGACGTAGGTAGTAAGACCGAACTGGGTGAACAATTCATTGTGTTATTACTTGCTATTACATTGTCCATTGCAGAGTGTGTTGTTGTGACATCGCACTTAACATCACACGTCTGGTACCAGAATTTCATTCCCACATCAACATATTCTGCCTCAGTTATGGATAGTGCGATACTTGCTTGTTTCTTTCTATGCAATGAGACAAGTGAGTTCCCAAGTATGTGACATGTACCACTGGTACTTTTCCTATCCAATTTGCACCAAACAAAATTTGAGTTGGAGTACCTAAATAAGTCACAATCTTATCTCTTGGGGTACCATAAACCCATTTATTATGTGCCAGTGAGGTATCTCATAATACGTTTGACAACACTGAGATGTGATTCTTTTTAGAGTGCTTTAAAGTTTGCATGCATACATACAACAAACATTATGTTAGGACGATATGCAGTAAGATAAAGAAGACAACCTATCATACCTTAATATTTTCTCTCTTCAACTGATTTTCCATGTTTTGTTTGTCTAGGTAGCATGAGGTTAACATTGGGGTTGCTATTACTTTGGACTTCTCCATATCAAATATTTTTAGCAACTCTTTACAATATTCACCTTGATTTATTAATGTTCTCTTTTTAGTTTGATGGATTTGAAGTCCTAGAAAGTATTTTAGTTCTCCCATCATTGACATTTCAAACTCATTCTGCATAATTTTAGAAAATTCCTTGCACAAGGATTCGTTAGTAGCACCAAAGATAATATCATCGACATAGATTTGAACTAATATCATGCTCACTTTGCTTAATGAAAATATTGTTATCAACCTGTCTTTTCTAGAACTTGTTTTCAAGTAAGAATTTACTTAAACGATTGTACCATGTTCTAGAAGCATGCTTTAGACCATATATTTCCTTCGTAAGCTTAAAGGCATGGTCTGGGAAATTTGGGTTGATAAAACCTGGAGGTTTGTCAACGAATACCTCCTTTTGGATGTAACCATTTAGAAATATACTTTTTACATCCATTTGAAATATTTTTAAATTCATGATTTATGAAAGAGCTAATAACATCTTTATGGCTTCTAATCTAGCTATAGGAGCATAGGTTTCATCAAAATCCACTCCATTATATTGATTATATCCTTTCGCAAGGAGTCTAGCTTTATTTCTTAAAACATTGTCATCTTCATCCAGTTTGTTGCAAAAGACCCATCGGGTACCAATCACAGAATGAGTTACTAAACATTATTTCATTAAAATTATTTAACTCTTCTTGCATTGCAATAGACCAATGTTCGTCAACTATAGCTTCTTGAATTCTCGTTGGCCCAGTTTGTGAAATAAAAGCCACGAATTTTCATACATTGTTAAGAGACCTCCTTGTGGTGACTCCTTTGGTTATATCTCCAATAACATTCTAAATCATATGGTCTTTTGTTAGTCTCCATTACTTTAGGAGATCTGGATGTTCTTGTGGAGCGTCTGGAGTTTGATCTTAAGTTGGTTCTTCTATTGTTACTTGATTTTCATTTTCCTCTTGATTTGGCTCTTGATTGTCTTCCAGATTTATCTTTTTTAAGACACCCTTACAATCAATAACATTTATTTCTAAAATATTGGGGTTAGATTCATCAAAGGTAACATGAATTGACTCTTTTCTTGTTCTAGTTTTTTTGTTATAAACTCTAAAATATTTGCTTGAAGTGGAATATCATATGAATATGCCATTATCATCTCTTGCATCGAATTTCACAAGGTTATCTTTCCAATTGTTAAGGATAAAGTATTTGCACCAAAATACGTGTAAGTGAGAGATATTTGGATTTTATCCTTTGTATAGGTCATAAGGAGTCCTCTTTAGAATTGGGTAGGACACGATTCATAACATAGCAAGCGGTATTCACATCACCGACCTAGAGATATTTAGGAAGATTGGTCTCATTGAGCATCGTCCTCGCAAGCTCTACTAGAGACCATTTTTTCCTCTATACTACCGCACTTTGTTGGGGAGTTCATGTAGTAGAAAAGGTGTGCCTAATACCATTCTTGTTGCAAAACATTTCAAATTCCTCATTTTAGAATTCTCCACCATAATCACTCCTTATAAATTTGATGCTTATCCCTTTTTCATTCTAGATAACCTTTGCTAGTTTTCGAAAGGCAGCAAACATGTCTCTTTTTTGAGATAAGAATTTTTTCCAGGTATATCGAGAGTAGTCATCCACAATTACAAGGGCGTAGATGTTTCCACATGGACATATGGTTCTAGATGGGGCAAAGAGGTCCATGTGAAGTAGTTGCAAGGTTCTCTCAATATAAACAATATTTTTAGGTAAAGAGGGTCTTACTTGCTTCCCTTTTTTGGCACACGTCACATAATTTATTCATTTCAAAGTTTAATTTTACCAGACCTTCTATGATATCCTTGCTGACCAACTTGTTCAAGTGAACTATGTGGATGTGAGCTATTATTCTATGTCATAGCCAAGATTCATCCTCGTTACTTAGGAGACATGCATCATTTGAAGGGATTTTATTTAAATTCACTGTGTAGGTATTTCCATTTCTTGAGTTAGTAAATGGAGTTTCATTTGATTTTGATTTTATGACCTTGCAACCAGAAGAATCAAATGTTACATTTTTACCTTTGTCACAAAGTTGATTTATGCTGAGCAAATTATGCTTAAGTCCTTTTACCAATAGGAATTCCCTAATATTTGATTTGGGGACTTAGAGGTTCTCCCAAAACTTAGAATTATTCCCTTGTTATTATCCCCATATGAGATAAATCCTCCTTCTTTGGGAAAGATGGTGGAGAATAAGGTTTTGTCACCTATCATATGTTTTGAACAACTGCTATCAAGATTTTGTTTAGTGTTTGAGACTGTAAAGCATTCTTATAAAGAAAAAGTTAGTTCTTAACTTTAGGTATCCATATCATCTTGGGTCGTTGTTGGTTAGTTTCATAATTAGTTTTCTTCCTTGTCTCAGAAATATAGGCATTTTCAGATTTAGATGATACTTTATCTTTATGTTCGTAGTGTTTCTTATAGAACTATGAAGGGGGTGTCCTTATTTACTTTCATGAATTTTCTTAATAAAACAGAACATAGCAATATGAGTTTCTTTATTGCATTTGTTGCATTTTAGGGTTTCACAAAGAGATGTAGTTTTTTTCTTACATATGTTCTCGAAGTTCTTACTATTGTTCTTGGGCTCATAACCTAATCATGCTTTGTTGTATAAGGATATTTTTTTCCTAACAAGATTTCTAAGTTGTCTCTTTTTTTGATGAACTTAACAAGTGTTTTTTGAAAATCGTTTTTTTTTTTAAATTGTCACAGTTATCGTACATGTCGGGATCAAAGAATTAATGACCTTGTCTATGTTGCTTATAACTTGTGTTTGTAAAATAGGTATTGATTTTCATATCAAGTCACAATATTGTTACTTTTCATTTATTGCATATACTAGTTTCTCAATTTGATATCATATTTTATCGTAGGTTCAAACCTAAGAAGATATGTTATGATCCAGTTGATTATAAATCTATTGATACAATAGATTTTTGGGTGGCTTAAGAAGAAGCACCTCCTGAACATGATATCAATGAAATTGAAAATCTTCTTTATCATTTTTTACAAGTCTAAGAAACAACAAAGGTTAATACTTAGTTATATATTGAATATTGAATTGTATTTACATGATTGAAATATGAAACAAACAAATTCACTTTCCATTTGTTTTCTATTTAATTAAAAGATGAAGAATTTGATACAATAGAGTTTCTAGTTGAAGAAGACTACGATGTTGAAGGAGATAATTGTAACGCCCCAGTTTTGGTTAGTTTTATTTAATTGAGTCGTTTTGATTATTTTATTATTATATTATTTTATTTTTGACTTTTATTTGAAAATATATTAATTTTCATTGTTGTTATGTTTTATCGCGTTTTGGGAGCGTTTGCGAGATATTTGAGTGTAGGGGTATTTTGGTCTTTTGTTTGGGTAGATATTATATTTTTCATATAATAGAAAGAAAAGAGAGAAAAATAGTAAGGAAAGAAAAAGAAGAAAAGAAAAAGAGAAAGAAGGAAAGAGAAGAGAAAGAAGAAAAGAGAGAAAAACTTGTGGATTAAGAAATCGATCAACCGACTTTCAAAAACACGATTAAATCGGGTAAGGGTGCGAAACTCAGTTATAATATGTTTGTTTATGATTATGTATGTGTGTGTGTGTGTGTGAATGTTTGTGGTGTTCTATAGCTTTTCGATTCTAGGTCAGAAGAGAGAAATCGATGTTTTCGCGGTTGGAAATCGGTGTAAATGCTGTTGAATACTTGTTACCATGATTGAGTTATGTTCTGGTTGCTATGTGTTGGTTTGGAAGTGTTTTGGTGGGGAAAATATGGTTTTGGGTTATAACAGCGCTGCTGGGTTTTTCTGAATTCGCAGGTTCGCACTGCGAATCCCCTAGCGAAGGGGAAAGCGAGCATTCGCTGGCTATTCGCACTGCGAAGATGAGGGTGAGCATTCGCCAGAGACTCGTACTGCGAACTTTACCTCATTTCAGTTCTGACTTGGTTCGCCAGACGTTCGCACTGCGAATGGGGCAGCAAACCAGTGTTGGCTAGGCATTTGCCAGAGACTCGCACTGCAAACTGTAGGCTATTTTCCTTTCTGCTATGGTTCGCTGGGGTATTCGCACTGCGAATGAGGGAGCGAAGGACTCGCTAGGAGCTTCGCATTGCGAACATGACAGCTTTTCCCAATTTATTTTCTTTATAACTTTTGATCCGTAAGTCGGTTTGAGGCGCGGTTTGATGCGTTGGAAAGCTTTTGACATGTTCTTTCTTATTAAAATGATTTTGAGATTGTTGGCCGATTCATTTATGTCAGGAATTTGGAAAGGTGTCGTTTTGTCAACTTGTACCATTTTAATTGTGTGTATTTGATGTGTTATCATGCAATATGCCTTTGATAGATATGGTATGACTTGTATGCTGTTATATGATATTAATGCATGTGTTTAGATGGTGTGATGATGGTTTGTGGCCGTATGGCAAATAAATGCATTGTTTTGGGCTTGAATTGCAAAGCATGATGATTGTTGATTGAGATGGTTGCATATATGTGTGCATTTGAATGTCATGAGTCATTGTATGCCAAACATCATGATATGCATTCTTGTGATGTCATGTGCCCTAGTGGGTGTGAGCGACGAAACGATTCCAGAGGGAATCCGCTATAACATCGTGCGCCATATACAAAGAGGACTGAAAGCGATGATTATAGACGATCGTGCGCCATATACAAAGAGGACCAAAAGCGATCGGATCGTACGCCTTATACAAAGAGGACTGAAAGCGATCCATAAACATCGTGCGCCTTATACCAAGAGGACCGAAAGCGACGGGAAACATCGTTTGCCCGACGGGGAGTTACACTAAGTAACAAGCGATGGTTCCAATAGTTCTTGAGTGAACTAGTGTTGAGATGATGGATGGATGGTACCGTATTGCATTGCATAGAGTCGTTGTGTCGGTCTCTGTGCATTTGCATAAATCATGAATGGATTAATTTTGTGTGGAATTGTGATTGGAATTGATGAGTTGAGATACATATATATGTGTTGGTGATAATTGTATTGTGCATGATTGATATGCATTGGTGATGGATATATGAGATATGCATTGTGTTGTTTTGTATTTGAATTTTGGTGGAAGTTGTGGTGAGAATATTTTATATGTGTATGTTGGTGTTATTATATAATTGTATGCAATTATATTATGATTGTGTTTCTCACCCTTCTGCTGTTTTAAATGCTCTATGAGGCATTGCAGATTAGATGCTGGAGGTCTTTTTGTGAAGCTTAGGTCTTCATTCTTTTGTCGGTCGGCTCTGATATGTAGCACCGGGTAGTCGGGGAGATCGTTACGTGATTATTTGTATTATGTATACGCATGTTTTGGATTGTACTTGTGTGACTTTGTATATAGCAGACAAAATTTTTATGATGTATATATACAAGATTCAGTTACAGATTTTTCGCTTTTATTCTGTATCTGAATATGTGGGTGTTAGGAACTCAGTCCCTTTGTTATGTGCTACCTGAATTGTTGCATATCTTTATGAGAAGGTTTATTGTGTATTGAGTTTCAATTGATGTGACGCCTCCGTCTATGCCATGAATTTTTTTCATTATACTCTGATTAATTGTTATCGATTTATTTAATTGGGGGTATAGATTGGGGGTGTTACATTAAGTGGTATCAGAGCCAGTCCGTGTCAGTTTGTGTCAGTCTTTGTCGGTGTTTGTGGTTGGGTGAGCTATTTGTTTAACCATAGTTGTTGTTATTGGAAATGAACAGAATATGGCTGGTAGGAATGATGCTGCTTTGGCTGCTGCTATGCAAGCTATGGCTTGGGCTATGTAGGGTGCACCTAATGCTGCTGGGAATGATGAGTTCAGGAAGAACAAACCGCCTATCTTCAAAGGGAGACATGATCCTGATGGTGCGCAGATTTGGCTTAAAGAGATTGAAAGGATTTTCCGAGTGATGGATTATGCTAAGGATCAGAAGGTGAGACTGGGTACTCACATGTTACAGGAGGAAGCAGATGATTGGTGGGTTAGTACTCGTCATGTGTTGGAAGCTGCAGAGGAGGAAGTCACTTGGGCTTTGTTTAGTGTTAAGTTTCTGAGAAAGTATTTTCCTGAGGACGTAAGGGGAAAGAAGGAGATAGAGTTCTTGGAATTGAAACAAGGTAATATGTCTGCTGTTGATTATACTGCTACGTTTTTGGAGCTTGTGCAGTTTTATCCACATTATACCGAATCGACTGCGGAGTTTTCTAAGTGTGTGAAGTTTGAGAGCGGGTTGTGTCCTGAGTTTAAGCAGGCAATTGGTTATTAGAGAATTCGGAGGTTTTCAGATTTGGTGGACTGTTGTAGGATTTATGAGGAAGATAGCAAAGCTCGTTCTACTCACTATAAGAGTGTGAACGATAGGAAAGGGAAGCAACATTTTCGTAGTGGTCCTTACGTGACACCAGCTGATAAGGGTAAGCAAAGGGGTAATTTTGAGAAAAGGCCAAGTGGAGGAGGTATGTCTAATTCTATGAGATGTTATAGATGTGGTGAATTGAGACATCGTCAGTTCGAATGTAGGAAGAATTTGGGGAAGTGTTCCAATTGTGGAGGTTTAGGACATGTAGCGGCTGAGTGCAAGAGGAAGAATGTGGCGAAGTGTTTCAACTGTGGTGAACCTGGTCATATTAGTATAAAGTGTCCGAAACCGAAGCAAGCTCAGGCTGGAGGGAAGGTACTTACATTGGCGGGAACTCAGACTTCTAGTGCAAATCGTCTGATCAGAGGTACTTGTTATATTAATAGTACGCCTTTAGTTGCTATTATTGATACTGGAGCAACTCATTCGTTTATTTCGTCTGAGTGCGCGAAGCGTTTGAATCTTTTGTTGTCTTCGATGGGTGGTGAGATGGTTATTGATACTCCAACAATGGGATCAGTAACTACTTCTTTGGTTTGTTTAAGTTGTCCTTTGACCATTTATGGTAAAGACTTTGAAATGGATTTGGTGTGTTTGCAATTGGAGGGTTTAGATGTGGTTCTGGGTATGAATTGGTTGCAGTTTAATCGGGTTCATATTGATTGTTATCATAAGATGGTAAGGTTTCCTTCTCTTGAGGAAGACGAGGACTCGAGTTTCTTATCTACCAAAGAGTTGAAAAAACTTTTGGCGGATGAAGCTCAGTTGTTCGGATTGTTTGCATCGTTGACAGTGGATAGTCAAGTTTCACTTGATGTGTTTCCTGTTGTGTGTGATTTTCTGGAAGTGTTTCCTGAGGATATTTCAGATGTGCCGCCAGAGAGAGAGGTGGAGTTTTCTATAGATCTAATTCCTGGTACTAGACCTGTTTCTATGGCACCTTATCGTATGTCGGCATCTGAGTTGGTTGAGTTAAAGAAGCAATTGAACGAATTGTTGGAAAAGAGGTTTGTGAGACCGAGTGTGTCGCCATGAGGTGCTCCAGTTTTATTGGTGAAAAAGAAAGATGGGAGTATGCGATTGTGTATTGATTATCGCCAGTTGAATAAGGTGACAATTAAGAATAAGTATCCTCTTCCGAGAATTGATGATTTGATGGACCAGTTGGTAGGTGCGTGTGTGTTTAGTAAGATTGATTTGAGGTCGGGTTATCATCAGATTAGAGTGAAAGAGGAAGATATTCATAAGACGACTTTTAGGACACGATACGGTCATTACGAATATTCTATGATGCCGTTCAGGGTTTCTAATGCGCCAGGTGTGTTTATGGAGTATATGAATCGTATTTTCCATGAGCATTTGGATCGATTTGTTGTTGTGTTTATTGATGATATCTTGATTTATTCTAAGTCCCGGGAGGAGCACGCGGAGCATTTGCGTGTGGTGTTGCAAATTTTGAAGGAAAAGAGACTTTTTGCTAAGTTGTCCAAGTGTGAGTTCTGGTTGTCGGAAGTGATTTTTCTTGGGCATGTGATTTCAGGTAATGGTATTGCTGTGGATCCATCTAAAGTAGAAGCAGTTCTACAATGGGAGGCTCCTAGATCTGTTACTGAAATTAGAAGCTTTTTGGGTTTAGCTGGTTCCTATTAGAGATTCATTGAAGGTTTTTCTAAGCTAGCACTTCCTTTGACCCAGTTGACTTGTAAAGGGCAAGCGTTCATTTGGGATATTCGGTGTGAGGAAAGTTTTAGTGAGCTGAAAAAAAGATTGACTACAGCTCCGATTTTGATTTTGCCGAATCCTAGTGAACCATTTGTGGTGTATTGTGATGCGTCTTTGATTGGTCTAGGTGGTGTGCTGATGCAAAAAGGTAAGGTCATGGCTTATGCTTCGAGGCAGTTGAGGGTGCATGAGAAAAATTATCCTACTCATGATTTGGAATTAGCGGCTGTGGTTTTTGTGTTGAAAATTGGAGGAATTATCTCTATGGTGCAAGATTCGAAGTCTTTAATGATCATAAAAGTTTGAAATACTTGTTTGATCAGAAAGAGTTGAATATGAGGCAACGGAGATGGTTGGAATTCTTGAAGGACTACGATTTTGGCTTGAATTACCATCCTGGTAAAGCTAATGTGGTAGCTGATGCGTTGAGTCGGAAATCATTGCATATGTTCGCTTTAATGGTTAAAGAGTGGGAACTTTTGGAAGCTTTTAGAGATTTGAGTTTGGTATGTGAATTGACGTCGGATAGCGTGAGGCTTGGAATGTTAAAGGTTACTAATGATTTTCTGTTGACCGTTAGCGAGAAACAGAAGATGGATGTGAAATTTGTGGACTTGATGACGGTTGGAGAGAAAAGTGAAAATGAGGACTTTAAAGTGGACGATAAAGGTGTTTTGAGATTCCGAGGTATAATTTGTATTCCTGATGATGCGGAGTTGAAAAGAGATGTGGCTCAGTTTGTGTATGCGTGTTTGACTTGTCAGAAGTCAAAAGTGGAACATCAAAAGCCTAGTGGTTTTTTGGTACCGTTGGATATTCCTGAGTGGAAATGGGACAGCATTTCTATGGACTTTGTGACAGGGTTGCCGAATACACTGAGGGGACATAATGCTATTTGGGTGGTTGTGGACAGACTGACTAAATCGGCGCATTTCATTCTGATTGACATCAGTTTTTCTTTGGAGAGGCTGTTGAGATTTATATCAGTGTGATTATGAAATTACATGGGGTTTCGTTGAGCATTGTTTCAGATCGAGATCCGAGGTTTACCTCGAGATTTTGGGAAGGTTTACAAAAGGCGTTGGGTTCTAAATTGAGATTGAGTTCAGCTTATCATCCTCAGATGGATGGACAGACGGAGAGAACGATTCAGTCTTTGGAAGATTTGTTGCGGGCTTGTGTTCTAGAACAAGGTGGTGCGTGGGATAGTTATCTTGCGTTGGTGGAATTCACGTATAATAACAGTTTACATTCAAGTATTGGAATGGCACCTTTTGAAGCGTTGTATGGAAGAAGATGTCGAACACCGTTGTGTTGGCACGAGTCTGGTGAGAGTACGATGGTTGGACCCGAATTGATTCAACAGACTACAGACAAGGTGAAATTTATTCGTGAGAAAATGAAGGCTTCTCAGAGTAGGCAGAAGAGTTACCATGATCGAAGGAGGAAAGAGCTTGAGTTTCAAGAAGGCGATCATGTATTTTTGAGAGTTACATCGGTAACGGGTGTTGGTCGTGCATTGAAGTCGAAGAAGCTTACTTCTCGGGTTATTGGTCCTTATCAGATATCCGCGAGAGTGGGTGCTGTGGCTTAATATTTTGAATTTGCATGGTGTGTTCCATGTTTCACAGCTTCGGAAGTATGTTCCGGATCCGTCGCATGTGATTCCGATGGATGAGGTAGAGGTAAGGGAGAACCTTACGGTGGAGGCATTACCAGTGAGAATTTTGGATCGCGAGTTGAAGCGGTTGAGGGGCAAGGATATTGCACTTGTGAAAGTGGCATGGGGAGGCGCTACTGAGGGCAATTTGACTTGGGAGTTAGAGAGTTGGATGCGGGAGTCGTATCCAGAGTTGTTCGTCTCAGGTATTATTTTCTAGGACAAAAATTTCTAAATGGGGGAGAGTTGTAACACCCCAGTTTTGGTTAGTTTTATTTAATTGAGTCGTTTTGATTATTTGATTATTATATTATTTTATTTTTGACTTTTATTTGAAAATATATTATTTTTCATTGTTGTTATGTTTTATCGCGTTTTGGGAGCGTTTGCGAGATATTTGAGTGTATGGGTATTTTGGTCTTTTGTTTGGGTAGATATTATATTTTTCATATAATAGAAAGAAAAGAGAGAAAAAATAGTAAGGAAAGAAAAAGAAGAGAAGAAAAAGAGAAAGAAGGAAAGAGAGGAGAAAGAAGAAAAGAGAGAAAAACTTGTGGATTAAGAAATCGATCAACCGACTTTCAAAAACACGATTAAATCGGGTAAGGGTGCGAAACTCGGTTATAATATGTTTGTGTATGATTATGTATGTGTGTGTGTGAATGTTTGTGGTGTTCTATAGCTTTTCGATTCTAGGTCGGAAGAGAGAAATCGATGTTTTCGCGGTTGGAAATCGGTGTAAATGCTGTAGAATACTTGTTACCATGATTGAGTTATGTTCTGATTGCTATGTGTTGGTTTGGAAGTGTTTTGGTGGGGAAAATATGGTTTTGGGTTGTATAACAGCGCTGCTGGGTTTTTCTGAATTCGCAGGTTCGCACTGCGAATCCCCTAGCGAAGGGTAAAGCGAGCATTCGCTGGCTATTCGCACTGCGAAGATGAGGGCGAGCATTCGCCAGAGACTCGCACTGCGAAATTTCACTCATTTCAGTTCTGACTTGGTTCGCCAGACGTTCGCACTGCGAATAGGGCAGCGAACCAGTGTTGGCTAGGCATTCGCCAGAGACTCGCATTGCGAACTGTAGGCTATTTTCCTTTCTGCCAGGATTCGCTGGGGTATTCGCACTGCGAATGAGGGAGCGAAGGACTCTGTCATACCCCAAATTTTGACCACTAAGATTTCCCATCATTGTGAAAATCATCATCACAATATGGATGGGCCATCATACTTCATCAGTCTCCCCAAAGATGGGTGAGCATCCACTACAATCAAGAATTAGGGTTTCAGGCCTTCTCAGAGTTCTTAGACAAAGGATCAATCAAGGAATGACATGATCTTCAACTTGTCTAACCTCTCAAACACCTACAATGGATCAAAAGGACTCCCACTTCAAGGATCAAGCACAAGGCTGCTCCCTTCTAGGTGGATCAAGTCTCAAGATCGACAGTGTCACCAAATTAGGGTTTTGGTCGACCAGGGCCTCAAGATGAAAATTTTTATCTGGGCACAAGCCAATGATCCAAAATACAAACTAATATACTCCATGGAACTTCATGGACCTAATCATCAAGTCAATTTTGCCTCAGGGGATGCATTCATCAAAAATCAGGAATTAGGGTTTCTTGACCTAATTCACCCCTGAGTTGACTTTTAGGTCAAATCATGAGCCAAGACCTCAAGAGAGGGTTTGAGGGTCTCTAATGAACTATATTGATCCATTTGCAATAATGAATTAATCCAATAGGCTTGAGCAACAAGTTTCAATTTCATCTGCACCACAGTTAGGGTTTTAAGGAAAAAGTCAACTGTAACTTTGACTTTTGACCAGGACATACTCCCAAGCCCTATGACATGCATCAATATACCCTATGACACCCATGGAACATGTACATCAAGTTTGATTTAGGTCAAGGACATGATTTCATGAAGAATTGCACAGTTTGGAATTCATCTGATAAAAAGTCAACTGTGCACAAAAGTCAACTTTGACTTTTTGAGATTTTTCACCAAAATGGATTTTTAACCCTAAAATGATGTTAATGTATGATTTGAATCATCATTCATCAAGAAAAATCAAGAAAAGTTGGATAACTTGTAAAAGGGGTAACCATAAAAAACTTAGAAAATTTTCTAAGTTAAAAATAAAGTGGCTAGGGTACCAACTTTGGAGGACCATAACTCCTAAACCACAAAGCCATTTTCTCCCATCCAGGGCTTGATTTGTAGATCTCATTGCCCTCTACAAAAACTTCAACTAGACCTAATTCCAATTCATTGTGGATTTTGAGTTTTGGAGTGATCAAAATCAAGAAAAGTCACTTTGTTCCAACACTTAGTGAAAATTTCACTAAGTCAGATTTTACCCTACTTTTTGCCAAATGTGGGGGGATTTTTCACTTGGATTCAAAAGAGATCAAAACCAAACATGTTCAAACAGTTGTTATATCATGTAAGGGATTTCCAAAATGGCCAAGAACATTACCAAATTCCATTTGAGTCATGAGATATAACATTGGAAAGTTGCCTTGCTGAAATCTGCCAAGGCAAGGCAGAATTTGCATTTTTGCTCGATTTGCCAAAATCAGCCAAATCCAAATGCTCCTATCCACTTGGACACCTCAGAAGATTGAATCTAAAGGGGACAATCACTGAGCCAAGCCTCCTAAGTCTTTGGAACAAGAAATAGCATGTTGAACCTATAATGGCCAAAATAGGGACAAGACTCCAATTTTGGATTGGAGCATTCAATGGAAGCATCAAGGTGGCATGGACTGAGCCATTCTCAACTGAATTCAGTCAAGACTTATCCAAGACCAAGGGAACCACAGCCCTGTGCCCTAACCTCTAGTCAATGGCTAGAGGAGACTTGGATTTCCATTGGCCAACATTGAACAAACACCTGCTGCAGTTGCCATTCACTGTGGATCCCAAAACAAACTTGCTCTACTATAAATAGAGCTCAATTGTGATCAATTTAAGTACACCAAAGGCCTACAATACTTGCCTTAATCAAAAATCACTTCTCACTCTAAAAAATTCCTTTCTTAGCAAGTCATTATCGGGTTTTTCATTAGAGAACAATTCCACTCAAACCAATCACACACACACACCTCATATACATCATATGTGAGCTGATCAAACACTTAAACAACAACTGGAACACTGATTTCTCAGAATCACCAGTCAATTGCTCAAGGTTTTAACCAAAGTGCAGTTGAGATGCCATGAAGTGATCCAGTCATTCTCAGTCAGGTCCAAGCATTCAAACACACTCCATAGGGTGTAGGGAGGCTGTTCAGATCATCACAATTCATCTGTAACACCTCCTACTCAGAAATCAATTTGCTCTTGTTGTCACGACCTAGAGGTAAGCTTAAACTTGGTCATCTCTCAATCTATGTATATTTCCTCGCACAATACTTTTGCCAAATGTTCATAATCATGCATGGAATGTTTCCCCTCAATTAATTGCATTGTTTGAATCGTGTATCAAAAATCCTAGCCTTCATGCAGAAATTAGGGTTCTTGAGGATTTTTCGTGATTTCTTGTTATATGTTTAATTTAAATGAAATTAAATACCATAGACATGATCGTGAGGTTGAAACGAGTTGATTGGTATGTGGATTGCATGATATAATCAAGTATTCAGTGAGATTGGAGAGAAAATGCAAATCTGGGCAAGCCCAGAACACGCGCGTGTTCTTGGGTGTTCTTGGCGCCATTTTCATAAATTCAAATATTTGAATTTTGTGATTTTATTTAATTGATTCAAAAATTAATTTCTCTCTGAGTTTTAATGATTTTGAGTTGATTCTTTTTTTAATAATTCACAAAAATGTTAAAATATTTTATTTTCCCAAAAAATCTCAAAAATATTATTTATTTCATATAATTGATATTTTTGCAAAGAATTAATGTTTTAATTGTTTTTGACATTTAAAATATTTTTTCCACCTTGAATTTGCAACTTTTAATGCTTTCTAATTATTTTGTAGGTCAATACTTAATTTTTGAAACATTAATCCAAAATCACAATTTGTTTTTCCTATGTTAAACAATTTTGATCATTTTAATTGAATTTTTATTCGATTAAAACACATTTTGAAAACAAATTAGGGTTTTTGGATTAATTCAACCCTCATAAATCATTTTCAAAACACTTTGGGCCTCTAATAGAGTGTAAGACCCAATCCTTTTTTTTGACCAAATCATTTTTTGGGCCTCAGTGCATTGTATAAGTCCCAATACCGTCAAAAACAAACGGCGCGATCGTCGCCTTTTGAAAAATAACCTTTTGGGCCTCTCCTTGAGCTATAAGACCCATTCAAAACTTTTGGGCCTCTAATAGAGTGTAAGACCCAACCCCCTTTTAACCAAAATCATTTGGGCCTCAGATATTGTATAAGCCCCTTCGCGTTAAAAGAAAATCTCGGCGCGATCGCCATTTTTAAACGAAAAGTCAACTGGGCCTACCCTCGTGTTATAAACCCCACTTTTTTTCTTTAAACCTTTTGGGCCTCTTGAGAGAGTGTAAGACCCATCCCTTTGTACAATAAACCTTTTTGGGCCTCAGTCACTTGTATAAGTCCATCTGTACAAAAATAACAGTGCGCTCACTGATAAAACCCTGGGCCTTTCCTTGAGCTGTAAGCCCCAAATATTTCTTTTTCAAAGCACTTTCTCCTTTGATTTTGAATATACTGTTGTTTTCAATCTTTCTTTGTTGAACAACTAACCAAATAGCATGGAAGATCTACAACCGAGTAAGTGTTTATTGCTTTCATTTACCGCTTTCATATACATATAATTGTATTGTGGGGCTGTTTCGCTGTAAGTCTTCTTTCATAAACTCATATCAACTGTGTAATAATAGTATAGATATTTAGAGTTTCCCCGGCAACTACGTCTAGCATTAAGCCCGTTGATCACTCTTAAATAGTCAAAACTAGATCCCCACAGGATTACCAGACACAGTCTTCCCTCCTCTTGGGGTTAAACAATATGGAGACATGAAGGGCAGCATTCTCGGTGAACCCTTTCATAGACTGTCACTTGTAGAAGATGTCAAAGAAACTCTATTCCCCAGAGATGATTTATTCTCCGTGAATGGCATCTCTTGAGTTTCTTCCAAATTCTCTAACTTTCCTGGCTTGATCTATTCTCGGTGAATGGCATGTCTTGAATTTCTCGGGGTTTGGGGACCCATAGGCTTCTTAAAAGCACTTGTCAAGAAACTCTACTCCCCAGAGATGATCTTTTCTCCGTGAATGGCATCTCTTGAGTTTCTTCCAAATTCTCAAACTTTCCTGGCTTGATCTATTCTCGGTGAATGACATGTCTTGAATTTCTCGGGGTTTGGGGACCCACAGGCTTCTTAAAAGCACTTGTCAAGAAACTCTACTCCCTAGAGATGATCTTTTCTCCGTGAATGGCATCTCTTGAGTTTCTTCCAAATTCTCGAACTTTCCTGACTTGATCTATTCCTTGTGAATAGCTTGCCTTGAATTTCTCGGGGTTTGGGGACCCACGGGCTTCTTAAAAGCATCGGCCTCCTCTTAGGCATCGTACAAGGACCCACATGCTCCCTAAAAGTAATCCCGCCTCCTTTTGGGCTTAGTACAAGGACCCTACGGCTTCTTAGAAGTATTCACAGCCTCCTCTTAGGCTTCGTATAATGATCTCTTCCTTCGGGAATGATAGCCTCCTCTTGGGCATCGTACAAGGACCCGTCGGCTTCTTAAAAGTTTCCAGCCTCCTCTTGGGCTTCGTACAAATTGTCCCGACGACCTCCTAAAGGTATAGGAACAGAAATTAGTCAACTGCATAGAACAGTCATTTCACATAGTCTACTACTGTTTCTCAAAGCACAATACAAAAGATGACACTCTAGACTTGGACAGTCCAATCTCCTTGAGTCTCAAAGACATTCTCAAGTGACCCCTTCAAGAATAGGAAGGAACCCGTAGACTCGGACAGTCTCAATACCTTTCGGATTTCCCACTTCCTTAAAGAACAGGAATAACCCGGATCCTCGAATCAAAATCCTTGAGTACAGTGTTGCTCATATAAGAACTGATTTTCTCTTTAACAATCAGTCTACTGGGCCTGTCACTTAACCGAACAGTCGCCACAGCCTCCTCTTAGGCTTTGTATAATGATCCTTCTCCAGTGAAGTTAGCCTCTCTCTTGGGCTTTGTATAATGATTCTCCCCAGCGGAGTCAAACGACGTTTAGCCTCTCTCTCGGGCTTCGTACAAGACACATAAGAGACTCCCTCGTTGAGTCACTCACCCCTTCAGCCTCCATCTCGGGCTTTGTACGAGATACAAAAACTGTCTTGTTGAGTCAAATAGCCTCCATCTCGGGCTTTGTACGAGATACAAAAACTCTCTTGTTGAGTCAGATAGCCTTCATCTCGGGCTTTATACAAGACACCAAAAGACTCCATCGTCGAGTCAAAACCTTTTAGCCTCTCTCTCGGGCTTTGTACGAGACACATAATAGCCTTCTCTTAGGCTTTGTATAAGAAAACCACTGGTTGGTCCAATCAACCTTTTAGCATCAAAGTTGTGCCTCGTTCACAGTACACAAACATCAACAACTCCTTCCCCTCCATCTAATTGCTGTAAGCGGCAAGCCTCTGGATCATCTACATCCATGCCAATGTCCCTCTTTTAGCATGAGAAATTCCTAAGGAAAGATGGCATTACTCTACACTGAGTTAAAGTCTTCTCCTTTAGGTTGAAATCCCCTATAAAGGAAATTATGGCATTGTCGAATTCAAAAATCCCGGTTAAAGTAATCCTCCTTTATAAACAGTCGTAACAGAAAAACCCCTCTTTAGAGATGACAAATTCTCTCTAAAGACAACACCTTTCAGCTTCACATCTTGGGCTTCGAACAAGATACAAATAGACCTTTCAGCTTCACATCTTGGGCTTTGAACAAGATACAAACCACCTTTTGCTTCACGTCTTGGGCTTTGAACAAGACACCAAAACACCATTTCCTCCCATAGAATAGGAGGAACTACGAACGCTCTGATTTCCCTGTTTCGGTAAACGGGAATACGTAGGCATAAGATTGAAAGAAAAAATCTTAGCGAGCATACTAAACAAAAACCCAAAATCCCATACTTTCATATATATCCGTCCTAACATCTCAACCAATAGCCTAAAGCACCCCTCGTCAACAAAATAAACTAGGGAAAACCCCGAATCTTTGTAGCATCTGTAACCTAACAGACCGCTGTTTAATCTCAGTATGCAAGCAGGGTTAATTGGAGACATCTATTTCCCTTCCTTCATCAGCTTTAATAGAATAAAAAATGAATCGAACTGTAGTACTAGAGCGATTGTGCTTCGCAACCACATCCAAAAATCACTCGCTACAGAAAAATGGCGACTCTGCTGGGGACAACAGGTCTCTTTAGGGATCTTGTAGAAACCTGGACGTCACTAGGATCTTAGGTCAAAACGCCGTTAACTTGGAATGAAACCACAGATTGGTGACTCCGCCGGGAAACCATTTTCTGTCAGGAACTTAAGATTCTTAGCTTTTAAAAGTCTAGGATGATTAGGACAAATATATATACTGCTTTTCCTAATTGCTATACGTGTTTATTTTTCTGCTAATGGGAATGCGTGTGATGCCGCATGTGGAAAGATCGAGTATACACTTAAGATAAGTGATGGCGACGAGGTCGACCATCAACCTCAGTGGAGGCTGACCAATGCAACCCATTCTCTCACCTAGACAATGGGCCGATTGTGATGTCTGAGAAGCTGAGGAGCCAAACCCTTTTGTAGTGCGGAAACTATCGGGAATAGTTGTTACGCGATACTACCCTCATTTGAGGCTGGTGATCTATTCTCGGTGAATGACACTTACTCTAAGATCGCTCTACAACTCGCCGGCGATCCGCTTGTTGTTTTGCTTTCCTGGGAGGAGCTGATGATAATGAGTACAGGTACAAAAATCACCCCAGTATAAACCTTTGGGGATGGGTAGAGCCTTGACTTCATGACAACGACCCTTTGACCCCATGTTTTTTCTATGTTTTTGTGTGCTGCATTCATGCATTCATTTAAAAAACATTAAAAACATTCAAAAAATTTCTCTTCTAGTCTCTCTGTTTTTTTAAATTAAACTAAGACTGTGATTGCAAATATCAGAGAAAGGGATTGCACTAATGGATTTCAGTAGAAGGAGAACTCATAGTTATACCTTCAAGGTTCCAAAGCTAGAGGATTTGAGAAGGTTAGCAAGGATGATCACAAACCCAGAGGCTTTCAGAGCCAAGCACAGAGGTTTGCTACCACTATTAAGAGTCCATGTGATTGAGGGAATCATGGATGCGCTCATTCAGTTTTATGATCCGGTTTATCACTGTTTCACATTCCCGGATTACCAACTCGCACCAACGCTTGAGGAGTATTCTCATCTGATTGATCTACACATCACTGATCGAGCTCCATTTTCCGGACTGGAAGAAATTCCAAAGAATCAGACCATTGAAAGAGAAATTCATTTGGACGAGTCTGAGGTTAGGACTCACCTAACTACCAAGGGTGGCATCCAAGGTTTGCCAGCCCAGTTCTTGACAAAGAAAACCCTGTATTTTGCCAGTATAGGAAACGTGACTGCTTTTGAAAGCATCTTTGTCTTGCTCACCTACGGGTTATTTTTGTTTCCCAACATCAATAACTTCGTCGATATTAACTCCATTAAGGTTTTTCTCATTGGAAACCCGGGTGCCGACTTTGCTCGCAGATGCGTATCATTCTGTATACTTGGGGAATTTGTACAGCGGAGGGGAGATCATATGTTGTGTACCTTTGCTTTACAAATGGTTTATCTCTCACTTGCCCAAGTCTGCTGCTGTTTGGGATTGTAAGAGTGCCTTACGTTGGTCGCAGAAGATCATGTCTCTTACCAACTCTGACATAGATTGGTGTAATAGGATCTATGATGGAATCATAATCATTGACCGTTGTGGAAACTTCCCCAACGTACCCCTTATAGGAATTAAAGGAGGAATCAACTACCAACCGGTATTGGTTCTTCGTCAATTTGGATACCCGATGAGACACGTCCCACGGGGTGTTCATCTGGAAGGTCTTTTCTTCAAAGAAGGAGAAAATGACAGAGCACTAAAGATGGAAATAGTGCAGGCCTGGAAGCATGTTCATAAGAAAGGACGGGAGTCTCTAGGAAAACCGGACTGTGTCTCGGTGGAGCCTTATCTCCATTGGGTACAAACTAGAGCTCTCAAGCAAAAGATGCTTTATCCTCGTTACGGAGTTCTTTCGCCAAAGGAATCTGTCATGTACTTCATGACGGAAACTGAAAAGCTTCAGGTTACTCTCAACAAAGTTCAATAGGAGAGGAGGTCTTGGAAGAACAAGTACCGCACCCTCAACGTAGAGTGCATCAAAATACAGCAATTACTGAAAGATAAGGATGCTCTGATTGAAATTTTGGAGCAACATGCTGTGTGAAATTCTGGTACAGATGTGTGATGTCTTTGTGCAATGTCACAACATCGCAATCTGCTGAACAAGGCAATAATAGAAACAGTAAATAACACACTGAATTGTTCACCCAGTTCGGTTCAACAACCTACATCTGGGGGCATACCAAGCCAGGAAGGAAGTTCACTATTAGTAGTATCAAATTACAGACTCAACAGACCAGTTGACAATCTACCTAATTTAATCACTACCCAATGACCCTTCTACCTAAGTCCTCCATAGGTAAGAGACTCCATCTCACTCCCAATCATCGCAATGATGTCTAGCAGTCAACTACACCGTCACTGCATCAACAGCTTGATTACCAACTCTTTTCTATCACACAAACTTAGAAGACACACTTCCATGACACACCTTTGGAGTTGCTTCAAAGCTTCCTCCAAGAACAATACAATACTCATTACCTACAGGTTTCTGAGTAAAAACACAGTGACCATCTCATAACCCGAGTGGTTCACTTAGACAAAGCCCTAATGTTCTACATCTTGGACCCGTACCTATTCTAGGTTACAAACATTCTATTTATAGCTTTTTCCCAACTGGATTTGGGCCTTCAAATCATATCAAATCTTCTGCTACAAATCTGCAAAAGATTCTGCTACTAAATAGATCTTCAATTAAATCTTCATAATTAATTCTAATTATTCTCCATAGCAACAAACTAATCTTCAACACAACTGAAAAGGATTGCTTCAGAATAAATCAACTCCTTGAAAATATCAGATTTGATATGGAATTAAAAACAGAATTTAAAACAGTTTTGATCTTCAAGTCTTTTTAAATCAAACAACCCTTAAACATAGCAATAGGATCTGCTCCAAATCTGATTGCAACTGAAAATATCTTCTCCAAGATATTCGCATCCAATCACTCTAACTGATCTCCTCAAAACTCACACTAACACGTGCAGCCCTAAAAACATCACAACCTGATGTTTTAATGTTCTGGTATAGTGATGTCAAGACATCGCATGTGACATCACTCTTCAGCACTTTCTTCAGCACTTTAACTCTTCTACCCCTTAACATTCTGCAATACAAAAACCACAACAGATGGTTTTCTGATGTTTTGTCAACTGATGTCAAGACATCATGTATACCATCAGACCACAAAACTGCAACCCTGCAACAACTAATGATAAGAACCAATGTTATGACATCAGACATATGACATCAACATTGTTCAGCTTTGTTTTACCAAAATTCCCGCCAATACAAGAACTAACAATCTCCCCCTTTGGCTAATTTTGGCTAAAACAATCTCTGCTAACATCAGAGAACCCAGCAGCAACAAAAACCAACAATGCAGAAATCACCTCAGCAGCATAGGGTAAACTTCCCCTCAAAACAAGAACCAGCTCACAGCTGTTCAAACACTCTCCCCCTCAACTTCTGCAACATATCAGAAAAAAGGTTCACAACCACACCACGCCTTAGCAACTCTTTATCTCCCCCTTTTTAGCCATAATTTGATAAACACTGGGGTAAATGTACACTACTTGACCAATCCCTTGATACACCAGGCCTAAACTGTCATGTCCATCATGCACGACATAACACCTTCACCAGAGCCACACACAATCTAGATAACCATTGCTCCTTTGCAAGAAGAACACCATAAATGAATGGAAAACATAAGACTCATCTTCATGTCTTCAAGAGCGCACCCTCTGTTCAACACACCTGCTGAACGCATTCACTTAATGCTTAATCCTCAAACAATCCAAATACCAAAACTCACATGATTCCCTCTTGGTTTGTTATCTTCTCATGCTCCAAAACTCACAACTTGCCAAGCTGATCAACTTCTCTCTGTAATATCCACAGGAATGATCACAATGAACTCCTTGATCATAACATTTGGAAAATCCAGACACGGTCTTCATCCAGTCAGGAATACTTCACATAAACATCCACAAGTCCTGAGGCGCAAATACACTGCCTTCTACTAACTTTAAGTCAAGTCCTCTTGCTTTGAATTAAGCACATACCAAGACAAGTGAGGCATCTCTTATCAACACAAACTCCTACTGAGTTCTTCCAGAAATTGCATAGACAAGCAAATTCTCCCAGACACAAACAAAGCTGCCCTTCAGACTCTTCCTCAGAAGCATGTGTGCATAAGATTCAAACAATTAGCTTCACATGGCTAGACCCAGTCATGTCCACACCAACATGTCCTCCAACAGCCTTTGCAGCAAAACCCTCAGTCATTTGAGCACACTTGCTGAGCACATGCATATTGGTACCATTGTCCCTTTCTCCAAAGGCAGTCATTCCCTATCATACTCTTCATCAATATCTGATCTACTTCTGTCTTCTCTACATTCTCCATCCAAGGCAGACCTTCTACTTCATCATTCTCCCGTATGACTATGTAGACGCTCCTTAGGCATTATGTATGCACCAAGCTTCAGAACCAGAACAAAATCATCCTTCACCAAGGATAATCAACCAGATAATGTCCCAACACAAGTTAGAACATCTGCCACACACCAAGACATCATCACCATGATTCTTGATATGCTCCACCAACTGGACTTACTATTGCATAGTAATCCAAAGACCTAGAGGATTAAACTCTCATCCACCTTCAAGAAGAATAATCTCCTTGAGTCTTCAACTCATCACCCTTCTGACCAAGAGTAACTTGTTCCAAGACAATCCTCAATAATAACCAGCTGCCACACTCTGATTATCTTGATTCTTCGAATCCACTTCTGAGATCATCCAAATGCCACAGTTTGATCACCTCATTCATGAATCCTCATATGAAAAAGCCAACTGCCACTAATTGTCTTCTTCACGTTTGTCAAAATTCTCACAAAGATATCCTGATCTACCCACTGAAATTGATCTTCAAATCACATGTTCCTCTTGCTTACACTTAGAATCTCTAAGTCATGTAATATCTTCTCAAACCACAGCTCCCGCAAACTGTATGAGATAGACCTTTATGAAGCATCCATAACTTCCATTACTGTAGATCACCTCTATCTTAAGCTGATGTGCCACATCACCAGCTGAGACTTCTGATGTTAAGCTAGATATCAGAACATTATGACATCCAACTGTTGAATTTAGCTCTTCCTTCTGCCACTCAAAAGAACCTCCTCCCTTTGCAGAAACAGATTTCCATGCTCCCATAGACTTGATTCAACAATCAAGTTTGAGTAGACAACCTCCATCCTGCTCAGAAACTCCAAAGACTTAAAACCTACCACATCTGAGTCTTTAGAAAATAAGTAGTCCAAGACTACCCCATAGCAATACTAAAGAAAGTCACTTCCCTTAGTAGAGCCGTCAGTAGAAAGCTAGAGATAACTGCCACTTATCCTCGACCTTCACAACCAGAGCACACACCATGCTCCAAACCACTTAGATCAGAAATAAATTGATCCAAGCTATAACCATCAAGATTATGATGTCTTCATAGTCTTCCATCTTCATCTTCAACAACACCACCATCTGGACAAGTCATTCACAATACTTTCTAGGAACAGATGCTAAGCAATAATCCCAGGTCAACACCTAGGCGACTTGTGAGCGAATGTAGAACCCCTCCCATGATTCTCCAAACCTCTGATGAAAAGATGTTAAAACAATAGACAGAACATCCTTAATCTTGTCTTTCAAGGATAATCAATTAAATACTTGTGAATTTCACAAATAGAAATTGATCTTAAATCCCTGTGGTTTAACCCTTCTTCAGATTCTAGCCTCTTCTGACTCTTCTTCATGACAACCATTAAAACCACAAAGGTCTTCCAGGTTAGGTCAGCGTCTTGATCTTTTACTCCATCCTGAGCAAAGAACATAGTAATCTACACATATCTCTTGCATCAAACACACGAGAACATATCAACATCTGATCAACTTCCAAGACCAACAAAACTGCAGTAACTTGCATAACACACTCTTCCAGAATCTTCTTCTTATAAGCACAAGGTTCAGACCTCTTGTCTAACTTAAGAGTGATAACTGCCATCCTTCTGCATACCATAGACAATCTGCTACTTCCAATCCTTCAAGCCACACAACTGGAAGAGTTCATTCCATACAACTAAGGCTGATTTACACTGCTACTGCACACAGACTCTTGGATGCATTTTCCCTATAATATTGTCCTCAGACAATTTAGCTCAAACAAGGATCATCTCCTTCTCTTCTGCTATCAAGATTACTACCTTTTCTTTAACCAGCTCCAGCTGAAATGCTATGACATTATGAACAACATCTAAAAAATTATTCAACTTCACAGCTTCAGTGATCCTTCAAAACAACTACAATCTAATAGGTCTTTAACTCAGCATTTACCATAAACTGCTGATGTGTAGCGCGATGTCAAGACATTGACATATCAAGCTCAGCTTCTTTCTTGATGAAACTTCCTCCAGTTCATGATTTCAGAAACATGTATCTTCAGATAACCAGGACGATAAGCTTAAGAGATACCTTATCAAGATCTTCACTCCCACATGAAAGATTTGACAGAGATACTCTTTTGCTTTGGCTCCACCCTCTTCTTTCATCATCAAGAAAATTGATAAAGAAGGAATCAATGTTCTGAACACATTGGCCTTCCATGCCTGATTTGAAACTGAACTTTCCAAGTCGTACAGTCTTTAAAAATATCCATTCACTTGTTAATCACTTCTTTCCCCAAGACAAGAATATGAGATGATCCTCAAGTATCTTCTCAAACGGTTGAAGTTGTCTTGCATAAACTACACCATCATAGAAAATCCAGCTGAGGAGACCAACCCCTAATACCTTCCTAGAATCTCACCACCTGAGATATAAGAACTAACCAGGGTTACATCAGATACCATGCAGCGGAACACACAACAGAAAACTCCTCTACAACCTTCAGGCAAAATATTGCACAAAACACCACACTCCAGGTGCAACAGGTCAGCATAACTCACCCTACAAAGCAGCTCACCAACATGCCTGACATGAATAGTCCATCCTCCACTTCAAGGGACCATCATCTAAACTATCTTCCTTGCTCATGAACCAGAAAGTATCTTCCCTAGATCTCATCCAGAAACAGACATGATGCCTGCTCTGATACCAATTGAAATTCTGGTACAGATGTGTGATGTCTTTGTGCAATGTCACAACATTGCAATCTGCTGAACAAGGAAATAATAGAAACAGTAAATAACACACTGAATTGTTCACCCAGTTCGGTTCAACAACCTACATCTGGGGGCATACCAATCCAGGAAGGAAGTTCACTATTAGTAGTATCAAATTACAGACTCAACAGACCAGTTGACAATCTACCTAATTTAATCACTACCCAATGACCCTTCTACCTAAGTCCTCCATAGGTAAGAGACTCCATCTCACTCCCAATCATCGCAATGATGTCTAGTAGTCAACTACACCGTCACTGCATCAACAGCTTGATTACCAACTCTTTTCTATCACACAAACTTAGAAGACACACTTCCATGACACACCTTTGGAGTTGCTTCAAAGCTTCCTCCAAGAATAATACAATATTCATTACCTACAGGTTTCTGAGTAAAAACACAGTGACCATCTCACAACCCGAGTGGTTCACTTAGACAAAACCCTAATGTTCTACATCTTGGACCCGTACCTATTCTAGGTTACAAACATTCTATTTATAGCTTTTTCCCAACTGGATTTGGGCCTTCAAATCATATCAAATCTTCTGCTACAAATCTGCAAAAGATTCTGCTACTAAATAGATCTTCAATTAAATCTTTAATTAAATCTTCAATTAAATCTTCATAATTAATTCTAATTATTCTCCATAGCAACAAACTAATCTTCAACACAACTGAAAAGGATTGCTTCAGAATAAATCAACTCCTTGAAAATATCAGATTTGATATGGAATTAAAAATAGAATTTAAAACAGTTTTGATCTTCAAATCTTTTTAAATCAAATAGCCCTTAAACATAGCAACAGGATCTGCTCCAAATCTGATTGCAACTGAAAATATCTTCTCCAAGATATTCGCATCCAATCACTCTAACTGATCTCCTCAAAACTCACACTAACACGTGCAGCCCTAAAAACATCACAACCTGATGTTTTAATGTTCTGGTATAGTGATGTCAAGACATCGCATGTGACATCACTCTTCAGCACTTTCTTCAGCACTTTAACTCTTCAACCCCTTAACATTCTGCAATACAAAAACCACAACAGATGGTTTTCTGATGTTCTGTCAACTGATGTCAAGACATCATGTATACCATCAGACCACAAAACTGCAACCCTGCAACAGCTAATGATAAGAACAAATGTTATGACATCAGACATATGACATCAACATTGTTCAGCTTTGTTTTACCAAAATTCCAGCCAATACAAGAACTAACATTGTGGATAATCAGGATAACCAAAGGAATTTGCTCACTCCTTTCACTTGGCAAAGGATGACAACCCGACAACGGCCCAAGAGCCCCGGTCAAAGAAAAGGAAGATACCAGAATCAGCACCCGATTTCTCTTCAGAGAGGACTCGGGACCCATTAGTTTAGGTTTCTGTTTCTGCACCTTGTAATCTACTGTATTTCCATTTCTGTAATCCTTTGAATTCAATAAAAAAGGGGTTTCCCCACCGTTTGATATTTGCAATCTAATTGTCGAAGTTTATTTTAATTAAACCTTAAACAATTAATATAATCATTGCATTCATCATTCTCACATCGCGTATTCTTCTTACCTATGAATCTCACATTTGTGTCTCGGTTCTAGAGTCAAACTGTCTCATTCGTATAATACTCGGGCCAATCGTCAGAAAAAGATGGATGATCTTGAGGAAGAAAACAGAGAGTTGAAGGAAGAGATCGACGCTCTAAGAGAGGATATGAGAAAGCTTCGTAACGACATGCAAGCCATGGCAGAAGCTCAGCTACAAAGAACTGTGATCTCAGAGATCACCTCAACGCCCATAGTGGAGAAGTATGATCCTAGGTATCAAATGCCGAAAGTTCGTCCTTGGGGCATGCCTGTTAACTATATCCCAGAAGGATATGTTCCGCCGATCACTGAAGATCAGGGAATCACAACAGAAGCCGCTGGGCCTGAAGGTTACAAACTTCAGGAAAGCGAAGATGCGAGAGGCATACTGAAGACTCCTGAAGGTTACAAACTTCGGGAGACGCCAAGATTCACTGCCGTAGTCACGGTACCACCCCCTGTGGTGCACACTGTCCCGGAAGGACAGATTCCACAGACACCTTCTGGTAAGAAGGAAACTATGTTTGACAGAATGGAGGAATTCCAGGAGCAGTTCTTGGAAATACAGAAGGAACTGCAAGCCATTAGCGGTCAGGATCTATTTGGAAAGGACGCCGCAGATCTCTGCTTGGTCCCAAATGTGAAAGTCCCGCACAAATTTCAAGTGCCCGACTTTGAAAAGTACAAGGGTAACTCTTGCCGTCAAAGCCATCTGGTGATGTACGCTCGGCGGATGTTAGCTCAGACGGAGAATCAGGACCTACTGATTCACTACTTTCAGGATAGTTTAACCGGTGCCGCACTAAAATGGTACATGGGTTTAAACCGTGCCACGATCAGTACATTCAGAGATCTTGGCACTGCCTTCGTCCAACAATACAAATACAATTTGGACATGGCACCCGACAGAGATCAACTCAGATCGATGTCGCAAAAGGACAAGGAAACCATTAAGGAGTACGCTCAAGGGTGGCGTGAGATTGCCGCTCAAATTTGTCCACCTCTGGAGGAAAAAAAGATGACAAAGATCTTCTTAAAGACCTTAAGCTCATTTTACTATGACCGAATGGTTGCCAGTGCACCCAGTGATTTCATTGAGATAGTGGGCATGGGCGTACGTCTTGAGGAAGCCGTCCGAGAAGGATGTTTGGTAAAAGACGCTGGATCAACGAGCTATACTAAAAAATACGGTAGTGCTCTCCCTAAGAAAAAAGAGCAAGATATTGGGAATATCTCTCTCGGAAAGCAAAGGCGACGTTATCAACCAGTAGTAGCTGTAACTCCTGCTATCAAGCCTGCGTCTATTCCTACGTATCAACCTCAGGTTGCACATAGCCAACCTGATCAGCAAAGGACACAACAGCCTCTTCAGCAGGCTCGTCCTCCATATAACAACAATCGTACAACACGGCCACCAGGATTTGATCCTATACCCGTGTCGTACGCTGAACTGTTTCCATTACTACTGGCTAAGGGGCACATTCAGACTAAATCTCCTCTTATAGTATCGGAAAATCCGCCTTTCTGGTTTAAGGTGGACCAGACATGCCCTTATCATCAAGGAGGATCAGGGCATAAAATCGAGATCTGTCTCAATTTCAAGTTCGACGTGCAAAAACTTTTTAGGAGCGAGGTCTTATCCTTCAAGGATACGAATCCTAATGTTCTCACGAATCCGCTGCCTCAACACGAGAAGGCTGCAGTCAATTTAATAGAAGGAGAGACTAACGATGTCTATCAAATTCACGACGTACTCTTGTTGAAAACCAATCTGGTCAAGATGCATTGTAGACAGAGTGGATATGGCCATGTGCCACCTCATAATTATCATCAATGTGATATCTGCTCTAAAGACAATCAGGGATGTTTTGTGGTGCAAGCGGCCCTACAGGAACAGATGGATCTTGGATGGATCCAAGAGCACCGAGTTTGTCGAGTTAACATGGTCTACACGAATTCCAACGTCATTCAAAACCACGACATCCATGCAATGAATGTCAACTTGGTGGCAATGCACTCAAGGCAAAGCCAGTATTCATAATCTGCCGCGGCACGATTACAGTTCCTGTCTGATTTGCTCGGTAAACAAACAGGGATGCTCTTTCATACAAGAGGCCCTCTAGCGTCAGATGGATCTTGGATGGATCCAAGACTACCATGATAGGAACCCTTATCAGATCAACATGGTTCAGATCTTCGCTATTCGTGTGATGAATACCAACCTGGTAGAGTTACATGCTGAACAGGTTCGACTCGGATTCTTAATATCACATGACTATCAAAGCTGTAAAGCGGGTTGCGAAAACGATCAGGGATGTGCCCTTGTCCAAGAAGCACTCCAGCACTTGTTAAATCATTGGTGGATGCCAATTTATATGGATGAAGATACTCAGCAAATTAGTATCAGTAACAGGAATCCTACTCGGCGTCAGAGTCAGGATGTCCGATCTGTGGAAGCTAACCTAGTGAGGTTACATTGTATTCAAAGTGGGCGTGGCCAGGTGCCACCACACAATTATGACCGTTGTAGCGTCTGTTCGGAAAGTAACCAAGGGTGTTACCTTGTGAGAGCAGCTCTTCAAGGTCAGGTAGATCGTGGAGAGATTCGCCCATATCCGGGTTCTGGACCCATCAACTGGACGCCGAACTACCTTGCCGATCAAGTTGAGGATGTTGTCACGATCGCTGGTCATCACAGGACCAGGGATGTTTTTGCCATTATCCCTCTACTTGACAAATCTAAAGTTCCCAACCGGGAACGGATCGAGATTACTTATGATGGTCAGAAAAATCAGAAGGTTCCCATAGTCATCTATCTACCGGGACCACTACCGTTTGAATCAGCTAAGGCAATCCCTTACAATACGGTGCAACGACAATTGAAAATGGAAAGGAAATTCCATTACCCTCCATCGTGAATATTGCAGACATCAGTCGTGTAACACGGAGCGGTCGAATCTTCAACCGATGAGTTGGAGAACCTAACAAGGAAAAGGAACTTCAGACAGAAGCTCCCGATCCATTAGTCGGTCAATCCAGTAATCCCGACCTTTCAAAAAATAATGATGAGATGCTGAAGCTCATCCAAAGGAGTGAATACAACATTGTCGATCAACTGTTACAAACTCCTTTAAAGATCTCGGTATTATCACTGTTACTCAGTTCAGAAGGGCACGGGGAGGCTCTACAGAAAGTCTTGGAGCAAGCCTTTGTGGAACAGGATGTAACGATTAGACAGTTCGATAGTATTGTCTCTAACATCACTTCCTGCAACAATTTGGGATTTAGTGATGAGGAATTACCTGAAGAGGGTCGTCGTCATAACATGGCGCTCAATATCACAGTTAACTGTCAGGACGATGCTTTAGCTAGCGTACTGGTAGACACAGGGTCAGCCATGAATGTTATGCCAAAGTCCACTTTGATGCAATTATCATTCAAAGGCCCTCCGATGAGAACCAGCGAGGTCGTCGTCAAAGCGTTCGACTAATCCAGAAAAATAGTTATCGGCGAAGTTGATCTTCCCATAACTATTGGTCCTCACACTTTCCAAGTCACTTTCCAGGTCATGGACATCCGGGCAATGTACAGTTGTTTATTAGGAAGACCTTGGATACATCAGGCTGGAGCGGTCACTTCGACCCTCCACCAAAAGCTAAAGTTCATCAAGAACAATCAACTTGTCATAGTTTGTGGGGAGCAAGCCTTGCTTGTAAGAAACTTGTCATCATCTACTGGTATAGAACCCGAGGAGGTTATTGGAACTCAGTTCCAAGCACTGTCGGTGAGCAAGAACAATCAGTTCAAAGAAGGAACTTCCAGTTCTTCATACAAAGATACTATCAAAGCGGTCGAGAGTACCGATACAACAGGATGGGGACAGCTTGTCATTCCTATTGACAATAAAACAAAGAAGGGTATTGGTTTTTCTGCAACCTGTACCCAGACAGCTGCCAACGATGAAAGTCTTCATCCCCTTCAAAACTTCTTCCACAGTGGAGGTTTTCTTCACCCGGTGTCTCAAGCAGTACATGGTATCAATATGGAAGATCCCTCCAAAATAGATGAAGAATGGAAGTTCTATCTGAACGAGGACGGTTATATGTCTCAGGAAGAGGTGCCTACGCCATTTTGCTATCCCGCACAGAGTCCGAGATTTATACCAAGGTCAGACGTCGAAATGATCTACGGAGATTGTGATCCAGAAGGATGTCGTGCTCCACCAAATTCATTAGAGGAGGACACTCTGATGAAAGACAACTTTGACCATAATTACTATGGCCCAATGGATGGTCTGCCAATGTGGCAGCCTTACCCAGGAAACTTGGGGCAAGAGAGTCAGTCGAACAATGAAAATCAGCTGACCGTCATTGAACAGAATACCTGTGTCCCCACCATGTCATGGGAGCAACACTCAGGTCATTCAGAAACTACTCAACATGAAGATGAATTTGCAAGGTTTGCAGGACTTGAATTCATCAACTATGCTTTTCCCGAGGTCAACGTCATCGAGAGAGATGACTCCTCCAGTTCCAAAGAAGTTTGGGACACCTTGGGAGAACCGAGTGGAAAATACGACCATATGGTCAAGTACACCGCTCCCGAAAGCTCTCATATCAGGCTCGAAGATATCCGACCTACTGGATGGGGAGATACAGCTGAGAGCACAAATACTATACAAAATGCAACTGAGGAATTCTCCTACAACAACTCTGCCTGGGAGATAGATTCCAATGATCCTGCTCCACCAGAAATCAACGTTATTTCTGAAGACAAATCAAGGAAGGTGCCAGACTTTGTGATTCACCGAGGAGTTCGCCGCCAATGGGTTGCCGTCGAGGTTCCAGAGATCGTTCGTCAGTCAAAGTAATTGCCATCTTTAACTTTTCACCCTGCCCAGGTGAAACGGATGTTTTGATGGGGCTCGCTTTCTGTAAATATCCCTCTGCGCTTAGCCCAAAGCGACAAAGTTTTATTTTATAGGGCTGTAGTTTCAAGAATCGACTTGTTCATTAATAAAATAACTTCGTTCTGTAATTTCTGCATTAATTGTTGTTTTCTCTTTTTGCTTTTTCAGAAAATGGTAATCCTAAAAAACAATTCAATAATAAAAACAAGCAGTAAAATAAAAACACTGCACACACTTGCATTTTCTATATCTCTTCTAAACACGAATCATCACGTCATGCAGCTTGCTTGTTTTAAACCCCGTTGAAACATACGATCCGATGCCTTCTCCCAACTTTGAGTTCCCGGTATTTGAGGCTGAAGAAGAATATGACGACCAAATTCCAGAAGACATCTCCCGATTACTCAGACAAGAGGAAAGGTCCATTGAACCTCACAAAGAGCCATTAGAAACGGTAAACTTGGGTTCATAAAAAGAGAGAAAAGAAATCAGGATTGGGGCGCTGCTCAGTCCAACTACCAAAGAGAGTTTGATAAAGCTTCTCAAAGAATTCCCCGATGTATTCGCTTGGTCCTATCAGGATATGCCAGGGTTGGATACCAGCATCGTGGAACACCACTTACCGTTGAGATCAGAATGTCCGCCTGTAAAGCAAAGGTTGAGACGCACTCACCCGGACATGGCCATCAAAATCAAAGAGGAAGTACAGAAACAGATTGACGCGGGTTTCCTCGCTACGTCTGAATATCCTCAATGGTTAGCCAACATCGTACCCGTTCCTAAAAAGGACGGAAAGGTCAGAAAGTGTGTCGACTACAGGGATCTAAACAAGGCTAGTCCAAAGGACGACTTTCCTTTACCACACATTGACATGCTGGTAGACAGCACAACAAAGTTCAAAATTTTCTCCTTCATGGATGGATTTTCGGGCTATAACCAGATCAAAATGGCGCCGAAAGACATGGAGAAAACTTCGTTCATTACCCCATGGGGCACCTTTTGTTACAAGGTAATGCTGTTCAATTTGAAGAATGTCGGGGCAACCTATCAAAGGGCCATGACTACTCTGTTTCATGACATGATACACAAAGAAATCGAGGTATATGTTGATGATATGATTGCAAAATCAAAAACAGAGAATGAGCACGTTGAACATCTGTCAAAATTGTTCGAACGTCTAAGAAAATTCAAGCTCCGCTTGAATCCCAACAAGTGCACCTTTGGTGTCCGTTCAGGGAAACTACTAGGGTTCATCGTCAGCCAGAAAGGAATTGAGGTTGATCCTGACAAGGTCAAGGCCATTCAAGAAATGCCTTATCTGAAAACTGAAAAACAAGTCAGAGGATTCCTGGGACGTTTGAACTACATCTCCAGATTCATATTCCTCATGACCGCCACATGTGCGCCGATTTTCAAATTACTAAAAAAGAACCAGGATTGCGTTTGGACAGAAGATTGTCAAACCGCCTTCGACAGTATTAAGGAATACCTGTTGAATCCGCCGATTCTATCACCTCAAGTGGAAGGAAGACCACTGATCATTTACCTCACAGTCCTAGAGGACTCAATGGGATGTGTACTTGGCCAACAAGACGAAACCAAAAGGAAAGAGTCTGCCATTTACTATTTGAGCAAGAAATTCACCGACTGCAAAACTCGGTACACGATGCTTAAGAAAACTTGCTGCGCTTTGGCTTGGGCAGCCAAACGTCTTTGCCAATACATGATTTGTCATACTACTTGGTTAATCTCCGAAATGGATCCAATCAAGTACGTCTTCGAAAAGCCTACTCTCACGGGAAGAATTGCCCGTCGGCAGATGTTGTTATCAGAATATGACATAGAGTACCACGCTTAGAAAGCCGTTAAGGGAAGTATTTTAGTCGATTATTTGGCTCATCAACCGATTGACGATCAGGAATCAGTCGGGTTTGACTTCCCAGACGAAGATGTCATGTATCTAAAAATGAAAGACTGCGATGAACCATTACCCAGTGAAGGGCCAGAACCAGGTTCCCAATGGGGACTTATCTTTGATGGAGCAGTTAATCATTATGGAAACGGAATTGGGGCAATCATTGTCACCCCTCAGGGTACCCACATTCCTTTCACCGCTCGACTTACGTTCAAATGTACGAACAACGAGGCCGAATACGAAGCTTGTATTATGGGTCTCGAAGAAGCAATTGATTTAAGGATCAAAAACTTGGACGTATATGGCGACTCAGCTCTGGTTATCAATCAGATAAAAGGAGATTGGAACACATACCAATCAGGATTGATTCCTTACAAAGACTATGCAAGAAGGTTGTTACCCTTCTTTAACAGAGTCGAGTTTCATCATATCCCTCGTGAGGAGAATCACATGGCTGATGCATTAGCCACTCTCTCTTCTATGATTAGTGTAGGTCAATGGAACGACTTACCTAAGATCGACATAATGCGCCTTGAACGGCCCGCTTACATCTTCATGATTGAAGCAGTCATAGACGACAAACCTTGGTATCACGATATCAAATGCTTCCTTCAGAAACAAGAGTACCCACCTGGAGCATCCAGGAAAGATAGAAAAAACCTCAGAAGATTGGCTGGAAACTTCTTCCTGAGCGGTGACACTCTCTATAAGAGAAATTTTGACATGGTCTTGCTCCGATGCGTCGACAGACCAGAAGCAGGCATGCTTATGAAAGAAATTCATGAAGGATCCTTTGGCACTCATGCCAACGGACATACAATGGCGAGAAAAATTCTAAGAGCAGGGTACTATTGGTTGACAATGGAATCCGACTGCTACAAGTACATGAGGAGGTGTCACAAGTGTCAGATATACTCTGACAAAATTCATGTACCGCCATCGCATCTCAAAGTTCTCTCTTCCCCATGGCCATTTTCCATATGGGGAATTGACATGATTGGCATGATTGAACCTAAGGCTTCAAACGGACATCAGTTCATCCTGGTAGCCATTGACTATTTCACCAAGTGGGTCGAAGCAGCGTCATTCACCAATGTAACCCGGCAAGTGGTGGTCCGATTTATCAAAAACAATATCATCTGTCGTTATGGTGTTCCGAGCCAGATCATTACTGATAATGGATCTAACTTGAACAATAAGATGATGAAAGAGTTGTTCGCAGAGTTCAAGATCGTTCAGAAGATGGTTGTAACCTACAAAGATTGGCACGAAATGCTACCCTTTGCTTTTCACGGTTATCGCACATCTGTCCGCACTTCAACAGGGGCAACCCCTTTCTCTCTAGTGTATGGCATGGAAGCAGTGCTCCCCATAGAAGTAGAAATCCCGTCAATCCGAGTATTGATGGAAGCTAAGCTCACCGAAGCTGAATGGTGTCAAAGTCGACACGACGAACTGAACCTGATCGAAGAGAAGCGAATCACGGTACTATGCCACTATGCCATGATCAGTTGTATCAACAGAGAATGAAGAAGGCGTTTGACAAAAAGGTCCGACCTCGCATCTTCAGGAAAGGAGACCTCGTGCTCAAAAAGATACAATCATTTCTCACTGATTCACGAGGTAAATGGACTCCGAATTATGATGGCCCCTATGTGGTCAGGAAAGCTTTCTCAGGCGGCGCCTTGAGACTTGCGACCATGGACGGAGAGGAATTTGCTTACCCCACGAATGTTGATGTAGTCAAGAAATACTTCGCCAAAACTAAAAAAAAAACGTCTCGGTGGATTGAAAACCCGAAAGGGCGGTCCAGGCAAAAGTTAGAGACATGAAAAAAATCATCCCGGTGGATTGGAAACATCATAGTACAATCCAGGAAAAAGGTAGGGATAATGGCAAGTAACTATGTTCAACAGAGGCAAGTCCCTCAGCAGCAGCAGTTACATCATCCGCCAGAAAACTCCAGTCATGGTCATCTTCGACAGAAGCTCAGGATGTCCCGAATTCAAAGTTGGTAGAAGGATAGTGGTCGTTATGTTTCAACGTAGCCCTTTTCCCTGTAAATTACCATTTTCTAACTTTGTAAATACTCTTTGGAATCACGCGTTTGGCTGATCTCCATCTTATCAATAGAATTTGAGCCCTTGTGCTTTTGTTTGTAATTCTTATTTGTTTTAGCTTTACAGAATGGCGCTTTAACATGATTAACGATTCTTGAAATAAAACAAAAATGAATTTACTTGTTAAAACTTTTTCTGCTTTTTAATAAAGACGACAATTTCTTTTGACTGTTGAACATCGGAAGAACATCGGTCGCCTCTCCAGAAGTAAGCAAACTTCAAAGTGCAGAATCAAAGTACTCCTTCTAGGCCAGTACGCCTGAATGAAGGGATCAACTGTGTCAGAGACCTTCTTTCGTCTGACACGCCTCGTCCGAGTTCTTATCTCCTTAGCCCGACCAACGTAGCTCCCAACAGAGACTATCTCTCCTAAGCAAGGTGGAATTGCTATCTTGAACCAGCGGTACTTCTTCGCCCTGCAATGGCCGAGTATCCAGTCGTGTTCACCTGTCAGTTTGTATGTCGCGTCAGTTTTGTCAGCATAAACATACATGCATCATTGCATTATTGATTTGCATTCACATTTCATATTGCATCGCTATCACTCTAGTCGATCTTGTCCCCTAGTGATAAAAGTCCTCTCAATCGAGTTGTCAGCCCTTTCCTCGTCAGGAAGTGTTACGTCTGAACAATCTCTATCCTCCAGTTTTATTTCTGGATTGAAGCTGGGTCCTCGACCACTTTGATAACTTGAACCTCTGAAAGACCAGAGAGCCCTCAGTTAACATCACTCTTCACCATTGAAGATGATATCCTTGTTTTCCCGGATTAAAGAAAATCCAGAGAGAAAGCCTCCTAAATTGGAGATTCGGCAGTACGGCAGTTTTTCTCCGAAAAACCCACCGATGAAAAGGTCATCGGCACCTCAAAATTGGATCACATCATATGGCATTTCTCCGAAAAGATCTCCGAGAAAAGTATGATGTAAAGACCCCAAACGAATATAGTCTCTCAAGGGACTCGCATTCCCCGAGTAGAGTCAACAAATGGCATCTCCAACAGAGAAGTTTGTACACCTCTACAACTCAGACGACTGGGTTCCCCAGCAAGTCTGACATCAAAACTTTTTCCACTCAAATGGCATCTCCCCAGGAAAATTCGGCAAGAAGTTTGAAGGAAAGCCGCTACGAATAACGTCCCTTGTCAGTAAAGTTTATTGACGAAAGAAACTAAGACCAGTTCCTTGGTAGGAAACCAGGATTGAGGGGAAGTTTACATCAGAAACTAAGACCAGTTCCTGGGTAGGAAACCAGGATCGAGGGGAAGTTTATTTTAGAAACTGAGACCAGTTCCTTGGCTGAAGACCAGGATCGAGGGAAGTTTACCTTTTCTAAGCATCATTGCTTAGCTAAAGAAGATGAATGCGTAAGCTACCATTCATAACCACCATCAAAATTTCGGGTATTCTGATATTTAATCCTCTTGCACCCCGAATGCCCGAATACCTTCATCATTCACACCTTCGTGTCCAAGAAGATTAAATAGGGGCATCTGTCATACCCCAAATTTTGACCACTAAGATTTCCCATCATTGTGAAAATCATCATCACAATATGGATGGGCCATCATACTTCATCAGTCTCCCCAAAGATGGGTGAGCATCCACTACAATCAAGAATTAGGGTTTCAAGCCCTCTCAGAGTTCTTAGACAAAGGATAAATCAAGGAATGACATGATCTTTAACTTGTCTAACCTCTCAAACACCTACAATGGATCAAAAGGACTCCCACTTCAAGGATCAAGCACAAGGCTTCTCCCTTCTAGGTGGATCAAGTCTCAAGATCGACAGTGTCACCAAATTAGGGTTTTGGTCGACCAGGGCCTCCAGATGAAAATTTTTATCTGGGCACAAGCCAATGATCCAAAACACAACCTAATATACTCCATGGAACCTCATGGACCCAATCATCAAGTCAATTTTGCCTCAGGGGGTGCATTCATCAAAAATCAGGAATTAGGGTTTCTTGACCTAATTCACCCCTAAGTTGACTTTTAGGGAAAATCATGAGCCAAGACCTCAAGAGAGGGTTTGAGGGTCTCTAATGAACTATATTGATCCATTTGCAACAATGGATTAATCCAAGAGGCTTGAGCAACAAGTTTCAATTTCATCTGCATCACAGTTAGGGTTTTAAGGAAAAAGTCAACTGTAACTTTGACTTTTGACCAGGACATGCTCCCAAGCCCTATTACATGCATCAATATACCCTATGACACCCATGGAACATGTCCATCAAGTTTGATTTAGGTTAAGGACATGATTTCATGAAGAATTGCACAGTTTGGAATTCATCTGATAAAAAGTCAACTGTGCACAAAAGTCAACTTTGACTTTTTGAGATTTTTCACCAAAATGGATTTTTAACCCTAAAATGATGTTAATGTATGATTTGAATCATCATTCATCAAGAAAAATAAAGAAAAGTTGGATAACTTGTAAAAGGGGTAACCATAAAAAACTTAGAAAATTTTCTAAGTTAAAAATAAAGTGGCTAGGGTCCAACTTTGAAGGACCATAACTCCTAAACCACAAAACCATTTTCTCCCATCCAAGGCTTGATTTGTAGATCTCATTGCCCTCTACAAAAACTTCAACTAGACCTAATTCCAATTCATTGTGGATTTTGAGTTATGGAGTGATCAAAATCAAGAAAAGTCACTTTGTTCCAACACTTAGTGAAAATTTCACTAAGTCAGATTTTACCCTAATTTTTGCCAAATGTAGGGGGATTTTTCACTTGGATTCAAAAGAGATCAAAACCAAACATGTTCAAACAGTTTTTGTATCATGTAAGGGCTTTCCAAAATGGCCAAGAACATTACCAAATTCCATTTGAGTCATGAGATATAACATTGGAAAGTTGCCTTGCTGAAATCTGCCAAGGCAAGGCAGAATTTGCATTTTTGCTCGATTTTCCAAAATCAGCCAAATCCAAATGCTCCTATCCACTTGGACACCTTAGAGGATTGAATCTAAAGGGGACAATCACTGAGCCAAGCCTCCAAAGTCTCTGGAACAAGAAATAGCATGTTGAACCTAGAATGGCCAAAATAGGGACAAGACTCCAATTTTGGATTGGAGCATTCAATGGAAGCATCAAGGTGGCATGGACTGAGCCATTCTCAACTGAATTCAGTCAAGACTTATCTAAGACCAAGGGAACCACAACCCTGTGCCCTAACCTCTAGTCAATGGCTAGAGGAGACTTGGATTTCCATTGGCCAACATTGAACAAACACCTGCTGCAGTTGCCATTCACTTTGGATCCCAAAACAAACTTGCTCTACTATAAATAGAGCTCAATTGTGATCAGTTTAAGTACACCAAAGGCCTACAACACTTGCCTTTCTCAAAAACTACTTCTCACTCTCAAAAATGCCTTTCTTAGCAAGTCACTATCGGGTTTTTCATTAGAGAGCAATTCCACTCAAACCAATTACACACACACCTCATATACATCATATGTGAGCTGATCAAACACTTAAACAACAACTGGAACACTGATTTCTTAGAATCACCAGTCAATTGCTCAAGGTTTTAACCAAAGTGCAGTTGAGATGCCATGAAGTGATCCAGCCATTCTCAGTCAAGTCCAAGCATTCAAACACACTCCATAGGGTGTAGGGAGGCTGTTCAGATCATCACAATTCATCTGTAACACCTCCTACTCAGAAATCAATTTGCTCTTGCTGTCACGACCTAGAGGTAAGCTTAAACTTGGTCATTCTCAATCTATGCATATTTCCTCGCACAATACTTTTGCCAAATGTTCATAATCATGCATGGAATGTTTCCCCTCAATTAATTGCATTGTTTGAATCGTGTATAAGAAATACTAGCCTTCATGCAGAAATTAGGGTTCTTGAGGATTTTTCGTGATTTCTTGTTATATGTTTAATTTAAATGAAATTAAATACCATAGACATGATCGTGAGGTTGAAACGAGTTGATTGGTATGTGGATTGCATGATATAATCAAGTATTCAGTGAGATTGGAGAGAAAATACAAATCTGGGCAAGCCCAGAACACGCGCGTGTTCTTGGGTGTTCTTGGCGCCATTTTCATAAATTCAAATATTTGAATTTTGTGATTTTATTTAATTGATTCAAAAATTAATTTCTCTATGAGTTTTAATGATTTTGAGTTGATTCTTTTTTTAATAATCCACAAAAATGTTAAAATTTTTTATTTTCCCAAAAAATCCCAAAAATATTATTTATTTCATATAATTGATATTTTTGCAAAGAATTAATGTTTTAATTGTTTTTGACATTTAAAATATTTTTTCCACCTTGATTTTGCAACTTTTAATGCTTTCTAATTATTTTGTAGGTCAATACTTAATTTTTGAAACATTAATCCAAAATCACAATTTGTTTTTCCTATGTTAAACAATTTTGATCATTTTAATTGAATTTTTATTCGATTAAAACACATTTTGAAAACAAATTAGGGTTTTTGGATTAATTCAACCCTCATAAATCATTTTCAAAACACTTTGGGCCTCTAATAGAGTGTAAGACCCAATCCTTTTTTTGACCAAATCATTTTTTGGGCTTCAGTGCATTGTATAAGTCCCGATACCGTAAAAAACAAACGGCGCGATCGTCGCCTTTTGAAAAATAACCTTTTGGGCCTCTCCTCGAGCTATAAGACCCATTCAAAACTTTTGGGCCTCTAATAGAGTGTAAGACCCAACCCCCTTTTACCAAACACAGTCTTCCCTCCTCTTGGGGTTATACAATGTGGAGACATGAAAGGCAGCATCCTCGGTGAACCCGTAGACTCGGACAGTCTCAATACCTTTCGGATTTCCCACTTCCTTAAAGAACAGGAATAACCCGGACCTCGAATCAAAATCCTTGAGTACAGTGTTGCTCATATAAGAACTGATTTTCTCTTTAACAATTAGTCTACTGGACCTGTCACTCAACCGAACAGTCGCCACAGCCTCCTCTTAGGCTTTGTATAATGATCCTTGTCCAGTGAAGTTAGCCTCTCTCTTGGGCTTTGTACAATGATTCTCCCCAGCGGAGTCAAACGACGTTTAGCCTCTCTCTCGGGCTTCGTACGAGACACATAAGAGACTTCCTCGTTGAGTCACTCACCCCTTCAGCCTCCATCTCGGGCTTTGTACGAGATACAAAAACTCTCTTGTTGAGTCAAATAGCCTTCATCTCGGGCTTTGTACGAGATACAAAAACTCTCTTGTTGAGTCAGATAGCCTTCATCTCGGGCTTTATATGAGACACCAAAAGACTCCATCGCCGAGTCAAAACCTTTTAGCCTCTCTCTCGGGCTTTGTACGAGACACATAATAGCCTTCTATTAGGCTTTGTATAAGAAAACCACTGGTTGGTCCAATCAACCTTTTAGCATCAAAGCTGTGCCTCGTTCATAGTACACAAACATCAACAACTCCTTCCCCTCCATCTAATTGCTGTAAGCGGCAAGCCTCTGGATCATCTACATCCATGCCAATGTCCCTCTTTTAGCATGAGAAATTCCTAAGGAAAGATGGCATTACTCTACACTGAGTTAAAGTCTTCTCCTTCAGGTTGAAATCCCCTATAAAGGAAATTATGGCATTGCCGGATTCACAAATCCCGGTTAAAGTAATCCTCCTTTATAAACAGTCGTAACAGACAAACCCCTCTTTAGAGATGACAAATTCTCTCTAAAGACAACACCTTTCAACTTCACATCTTGGGCTTCGAACAAGATACAAATAGACCTTTCACCTTCACATCTTGGGCTTTGAACAAGATACAAACCACCTTTCGCTTCACGTCTTGGGCTTTGAACAAGACACCAAAACACCATTTCCTCCCATAGAATAGGAGGAACTATGAACGCTCTGATTTCCCTGTTTCGGTAAACGGGAATACGTAGGCATAAGATTGAAAGAAAAAATCTTAGCGAGCACACTAAACAAAAACCCAAAATCCCATACTTTCATATATATCCGTCTTAACATCTCAACCAATAGCCTAAAGCACCCCTCGTCAACAAAATAAACTAGGAAAATCCCCGAATCTTTGTAGCATCTGTAACCTAACAGACCGCTGTTTAATCTCAGTATGCAAGCAGGGTTAATTGGAGACATCTATTTTCCTTCCTTCATCAGCTTTAATAGGATAAAAAATGAATCGAACTGTAGTACTAGAGAGATTGTGCTTCGCAACCACATCCAAAAATCACTCGCTACAGACTCGCTAGGAGCTTCGCATTGCGAACATGACAGCTTTTCCCAATTTGTTTTCTTTATAACTTTTAATCTGTAAGTCGGTTTGAGGCGCGGTTTGATGCGTTGGAAAGCTTTTGACAAGTTCTTTCTTATTAAAATGGTTTTGAGATTGTTGGCCGATTAATTTATGTTGGGAATTCGGAAAGGTGTCATTTTGTCAACTTGTACCATTTTAATTGTGTGTATTTGATGTGTTATCATGCAATATGCCTTTGATAGATATGGTATGACTTGTGTGCAGTTGTATGATGTAAATGCATGTGTTTAGATGGTGTGATGATGGTTTGTGGCCGTATGGCAAATAAATGCATTGTTTTGGGCTTGAATTGCAAAGCATGATTATTGTTGATTGAGATGGTTGCATATATGTGTGCATTTGAATGTCATGAGTCATTGTATGCCAAGCATCATGATATGCATTCTTGTGATGTCGTGTGTCCTAGTGGGTGTGAGCGACGAAACGATTCCAGAGGTAATCCGCTATAACATCGTGCGCCTTATACAAAGAGGACTGAAAGCGATGATTATAGACGATCGTGCGCCTTATACAAAGAGGACCGAAAGCGATCGGATCGTACGCCTTATACAAAGAGGACTGAAAGCGATCCATAAACATCGTGCGCCTTATACCAAGAGGACCGAAAGCGACGGGGAACATCGTTTGCCCGACTGGGAGTTACACTAAGTAACAAGCGATGGTTCCAATAGTTCCTGAGTGAACTAGTGTTGAAATGATGGATGGATGGTACCGTATTGCATTGCATAGAGTCGTTGTGTCGGTCTCTGTGCATTTGCATAAATCATGAATGGATTGATTTTGTGTGGAATTGTGATTAGAATTGATGAGTTGAGATACATATATATGTGTTGGTGATAATTGTATTGTGCATGATTGATATGCATTGGTGATGGATATATGAGATATGCAATTATATTATGATTGTGTTTCTCACCCTTCTGCTGCTTTAAATTCTCTATGAGGCATTACAGATTAGATGCTGGAGGTCTTTTTGTGAAGCTTAGGTCTTCATTCTTTTGTCGGTCGGCTCTGATATGTAGCACCGGGTAGTCGGGAGATCGTTACGTGATTATTTGTATTATGTATACGCATGTTTTGGATTGTACTTGTGTGACTTTGTATATAGCAGACAAACTTTTTATGATGTATATATACGAGATTCAGTTACAGATTTTCCGCTTTTATTCTGTATCTGAATATGTGGGTGTTAGGAATTCAGTTCCTTTGTTATGTGCTACCTGAATTGTTGCATATCTTTATGAGCAGGTTTATTGTGTATTGAGTTTCAATTGATGTGGCGCCTCCGTCTATGCCGTGAATTTTTTTCATTATACTCTGATTAATTGTTATCGCTTTATTTAATTGGGGGTATAGATTGGGGGTGTTACAATAATGATGGTTCAAATGGCGAAAATTTTGTCATTCACAATGTCATATTTAATTATGGAAAAATAAACATTGATAGCTATAATGATTCGTAGTTTGCATCAACTATTTAGTTTCTATCTAGTTAAAAATGGATGTTATGTTTTTTTTTTACAATTTTGAACTTAATTTTCATGTACTTTGATTTGGATTCAATTTTTCAGGTTTTAATTTTATATATTTACTTATGAAGTTATGATATTTATGTTTCCTTTGTATTAAAATACTAATATTGTTTGAAGTAATACCCCATATTATCTAAATGCTCAATTGAGTATCAGTTGAGATCAGATGAGTGTCTTTGTGCTCTATCTTGATTAATTGGAATAATGGAATTCTTTAAGTATGGTCAATTGGGATCAACAGAGCAACCAGTGAACTCTGAAGAGATCAATTATTTATTAAAGGGACATATCAATTTTATTAATTCAAGAAAGGATTTTTAGGTAACTCTAATAATTGATTAATTGGTTTGAGACGACAAAATATCAATTGGAGATATTTTACTCTGTTGTATTATATGGTATAATATTGGTATTATATATATATATATATATATATATATATATATATATATATATATATATATATATATATATATATATATATATATATATATATATATATATTTGTTAGTAAGAGAAAAGAAAAGGAAAGTGGGAAAGAAGAAGAAAAGAGAAAGAAGAGAAAAGGAAGAGAATAGAAGAGGGAAATAAGAAGAAGCTTGGGAAGAAGCATGGATCATCATCATTATTCGTCATCTTCTTCAAACTCCTCTTCGATTATCAGGTGTGTTCTAGATAGACACCTTAATTTCTAGAATTTCATGATTGAACTTAGGTTAGAATGTTGAGAGAAAATGATAAATCAATGTTTCTAACAGCTAAAATGTGGAATAAACTGCGTAGTATAGCCGGGTTATGTGTGGAAACAATCGATTATACTTGTTGTTGTGTTATAACATGTTTTAAATGAGTTTAGATGGATTTGGAATCAAGAAAAATGGTGTTTTTGAGTTTCTGTCCAGTGTTAACCGATTAACCAAAAGTGGTTAATTAACCGGTTAACAAGTGAAAAATTGGCAATCCTGCGTGAAAATAAGGCTGGTTAACCGATTAACTTGATCTGGTTAACCGGTTACCAGTTGTGTCAAAATCTTGTTTTAGCTACTGTAAGTCTTCCGTTAACCGGTTAACCATATCTTGTTAACTGGTTAACACTGTGTTGAATTTTAAAAATCTTTGAAAAACCATAACTTTTGATTCGTGTGTCCAATCGAAGTGTTCTTGGTATCGTTAGAAAGCTATGAAGTGTTCTAGGTATCTTTGAAAATATTGAGTATGATGTGGGATTAATTATTTGGTGGCAATTGAATGAAATAATGTTTTATGTGATATATTGTGATAAGTGTTTACTTATGCAAATTATGTTATGCCATGTTGATCTAATTGTTGTTAAGTATGATTGAGAGAATATGCATGCTTAAAAGAAATTAGGAAGAGTGAGGAAATCTTACCCCAAAACCAAATGGTATAGTTTAAGGTTGTGACCTAGTTGTGACTAGGATTGTGATAGAAAATCTAGATGGCGATGCTCGTGCATTCGATGTATAGATGTGCATCCTTGATGAGTAATGGTCTAGAGGAGAGTGAGACACTAGTATGGAACATGTGTGTAAACCTTTGTGTTTTATGAGGAAAAGGCGAATGTGGCCTTAAGGAGAATGTGGCCTTGTGATTGTCGAATACAATCGCGTTTGTGTGTGTGATCACGTAATCGTAACCGATTCCCTTGAGTTGACGTTTCATGAGCTTAGGGTTCCTCTGAATGTACGCATGATTACTTGGTAGGTTTGATTCCCGCGTGTAGTACGAATGGAGCCTACAGGTAAAGAGACTTGTGATGGTTAACAGGCCATGAGAAGTGATGGTTCACGGTTAACAGGCCGATGAACCCGAATCCATTTCGTATGTCAAGTAAATTACAAGGATCCATGACTCGGGTCGACTTTTAGACGTAGAAGCGGACGGGAAAAGGGGATGCCTTGGTAAGGTTACCGATTAGTGATAATTTTTGAGTTAAGAGACTTATGACATGTTTCCATATAGTATGAGATTGAGAACTCAAGGTCATTTTCCATTCCCCTTGACTTGAGTTAGATTGGCTAGAACCCTGTAAAGCCGAGAGAATCCATAAGATAGGGAACTCACTGAAATTTATATCTCACCCAATTATTGTTGTTATTTTTTCAGGCGTTGTTTGCAGGTTTGATTTACAAGTGGAGTTATGCTTGAATGTTTCAAGAGAAGTTTAATTTTAGTTTTCCGTTGTGTATTTGTTGTATACAATTGAGGATATTGTATATTGATCTAGTTTTTATTGCTTTGGCTAGTTTCCATATCTTATACCATAGATTGTATTATGTTTTAGAATGGTCAAGTATGTGAATTACGCAATTAGGCACTTATGATGGTGTCAGTACCAAATAAAATGCTTGTATAATATTATTCTAAGTATATATTATACATGGCGTTACATTTGATTTTATTTATTTTTATTTTACATATTATTAAAAATAATATATATTATATATAATTAAAAAGCTGTCCGACCTCAGTCAAACCCTGGTCTGACCTTAAAACTTTTTATCCATAGGTACATTGGTTTAACGACTAATACCGTTCTAATTATCTTGGTTTTTTATTAATTGATATTTTTAAATATATTTAGAGTTTAACAATTGTAATTAAACCCTTGAATTTGTTATAAATAACATATTAGATTTCTTAAACTACTTGATCATGCCTCTCAAATTGATTAACTTGCAATTAGAATTTGAAGTTTTTGTCTCAACAGATGATTTTTTATTTAAAATTTATCGTTCACATCACAAGTGTATCTAAATAAAAATTATTTTACATTCAACTCATTTTTAGTAAGAATTAGTTTTACAAAATTTATTTTTATAAAAACATTATAAAAAAATTTTAAAATTTTATTTTAACTACCTAAACAAAAGTTAAAGTCCTACTAAATTTTATGTAAATCAATTTTCAATTATTCAAAAGCATGTAAGTTATAATGTTATACTGCTATCAAAATATAAATTGGATTTATTATTTCTATAATACTTGTACATAAACGTAAAAGATTGAAATAAATAGAGAAGAAATAAAGAATGATAAGAAAATATTTATGATTAATATAATTTAAAATTTGTAAACATTATAACCAAGGCTGCCAAAGAAAAATCTATAAAATTTATTCAAACTCATGTGAAAGTAAAAGAAGTCAGGATTTCATCACTTCCGCTAAGGCAAAGGCATAAGCCGTCTCTTCTTTGCGTGTCGCTCCATCAAAGGATCAACTTTCAAATTGTCAATAATCTGAAAATCATCATCGATGGCCTTGTCATCAACTACATCTGAATCTTGATTAACTTGTAGAGTTGATCTTCCTAGATGAGACAAGTCTTGATACCAATTCTTGTTGTCCAAAAACACGATATTTGATTTCTCTACGTCATTTGAATCTTGCGATGAACAACTTGTTTGTGATGTCTTGCTGATAAGTTGACGCCTCTCGATTGATTAAATGACATTGACCGTCATTTGTATTGTCATTAAATTCTAAGAAGTTGTGATAATCCCCATTGTCAAGGGAAAATGCTTCATGTGAACCATGGTTTTCCATCAGTTCAAAGATCAACTTACGAATAAGCGTTCTCTTGTGATAAGCCTCTTTAGGTGGAAACCAATTCAAAGTGAGCTAAAAAACATTCAAAATATGATAGGTTAAATACATATAAGCAAGTCATTAGGGATTAAAGTAAAATGTTATAAGGTGAAAAATAGATTATATATGTTTTGGAATTATGAAAAATATTTTTATAAAATTTAAATAATTTTATAAAATGTCAACCATTAAAACCACTTACAAAGTTGGAAAACTTGGTTGCTTTCAATAGATTGAAGTTAAATGGAGCTTCTGCCAAGAAGAGCTCTAGATAATGAAGTAGAAAGATACCGCAATCATATGAGTTTTCCTGTTGTGGTACCTATGAAAGACATTCAATCATAAAATATCAGTAAAAAGAATATCAAATGGAAAAAATATAAAAATAGTTGTGAATAACTCAAATAATCATCAACAAGTTACAAGTGAGAAAATATTCAACCAAGACAAAATATGGATAAAATAACGAGGGAAAAAAGTTAAATTTTATATTTAAAATTGGGAAGTTATTAGTAAAATAATTTTAACTCAGGGGGCTAGAGTTTGAAGCTCCAAGTCATAAAAAAAATTAAAATTAAAATCATGTGTGAAATATTGCACTTTCGTTTTACTTAATTCCCAATATATAATACTTATATCTTACATATAAGAAAATCAATGGCTAGCAAAAATACCAATATGCCCCTCTGCTCCCACAAGCCACCACATGGCTGTTTTGGTGTTGCTCCACGTGGATGCCTTTAGTTTCTTCCTTCCCTTTTTTCTTCAGCAACCTATAACTCTCTTTCACTTTCCTAGGTCAGGTTTCTATGTTACACCTCCTCTGCACTCTTTCTCATAATCTCTCTTTTTACCAGTAACATTTTTTTTCAAACGAGGGTTTCACTTCTTCTCCTCTCACATCCATTTCATTTCCTTCTGGTTTGTGTAGGTGAGCATCGTTTTGAAATCCTTACATCCCTCATGTATCTTTACCTCTCTTTTGTTTTTGTTTGGTTATTTAGAAAGTTAGGGTTTTGATTTTGAAGATAGGGTTTATGGGGTTGATTTGATGATTTTGAGGTTAGGGTTACCAGATTTGTTCATCTCTGAAGGAGATCTCCATGTTGATGGTTGTTTTGATCAACTCTAACCATCACTAACGTCGTCTCAGTTTATTTTTTTCAGGTCTGAAAATGAAGAAGAAGAACACGGTTAGAAATCATAATTACTTCATACAATTAGTATTTTATACCTTAACTTTTGATAATAACTTATTATTCTTTTGTAGAAAAAATACAACTTATATAAATATAAATCACCTTTTTTTTTATGAAGGTTGTGTACGAAGATTGAAGGTTTGAAGGTTGTGAAAAAGAAATTGGTTAGATTTTGGAGATGAGTTTTCAAGGTTTTCTTAGATTCTTAATATTGAGATTGAATGAATTCTGAGTTTGTTCCCATCAACAGTTCTTGCGGTTTTCTTAATGATTTCAGCGATTATGTTCCAAGGAATCATTGTGTGTTAATTATATCTCTGCATCAATATATCTCTCATTCACAACCTGCTAAATTTATTAGTTTATTTATATTCAGGTTGGCTATATTGTTGGCCTTGGTGATTGACATTTCATGACTGTTATTGATTTGAATTATTTCTTTTGGCACTAGGTGAGGTTTTAATAAGGGTATTTAAGTTAGTGAAGGTTTGAAAATTTTAATTATGTGTATGAGTTTCACAATAAGAACTATTGACCTTTGTTTTTGAAGGACAATTCTACTGTCTATTAAAATTTTCACAATTTTTTGGTGAAGGTCCTCTTTGTTTCTATATCTCCATGATTCATCCCTCATATTGCCATGTATGGTTTTTAATGAACAACAAGAGTTGTTGTATGCTGCAATCTGAAGACAGGTTATGTTCTCACCTTTTTGTGCAATAATTTTGTAGGTACAAGCAATGAAAGAGCAAGCTCAACTCCGGGAGGAGATGGTTTACCAGTACAAGCTTGGTAACTTTGAGGTAAGAATTACAAATTCAACTCTATTTTGTGACAACTTTTGAGTGTGAACATTTTTTACACTGTTGGGTGAGGTTTATACATAGCTTTATACATAGCTTTATGCATAATTTGGCAATGGTTTATACATTAGCAATTGCAGTAGATGCTGCAACATGTTGAATTCAGGGGCCTTGGTGATTGGCATTTTATAACTGTTATTAATTTGAATTATTTCTTTTGGTATTTGGTGAGGTTTTAATAAGGGTATTTAAGTTAGAGAAGGTTTGAAAATTTTAATTATGTGTATGAGTTTCACTATAATAACTATTGACCTTTGTTTTTGAAGGACAATTCTACTATCGATTAAAATTTTCACAATTTTTTGGTGAAGATCCTCTTTGTTGCTATATCTCCCTGATTCATCTCTCATATTGCCATGTATCGTTTTTAATGAACATTTTAATTCATCTGACTACTTTGTTCAACCTAAAGACAAGAGTTGTTGCAAGCATGTATGGTTTTGAAGCGTGAAACGAAAAGTGGAATGGTTAGTTTATACTAGATAATCCAATCTGAATGCAGGTTCTGTTCTCACCTTTTTGTGTAATAATGCAGGTTTTGTTCTCACCTTTTTGTGCAATAATTTTGCAGGCACAAGCAATGAAAGAGTAAGCTCAACTTCTGGAAGATGGCTTACCAGTACAAAGCTTGGTAACTTTGAGGTAAGAATTACAAATTCAACTCTATTTTGTGACAACTTTTGAGTGCAAACTAATTGGATTTATAAATTATACCATCAGGTGAACATTTTTGACTATGTTGGGTGAGGTTTATACATAATTTGACAATGGTTTATACATTGGCAATTGCAGTAGATGCTGCAACATATTGAATTCAGGGAGGCTTATTAGAAATTTTGAAACTGACCGATCGGTGAAAGGCTTTGTCCTCTTCGAGGTGGAGGAAAGATGAATGTGGATCAAAAAGATGAATGTGAATTCAGGGAAAATGATTTTTTTGACATCATTTTCCCTTATTTTGTTTTGTTTGGTTGTACATAGATCTGGAGATGGAGGTACGAAGAAGAAAAAATCCATATTAAAATAACATCAAGAATGTTAGTGATAACAGTTCCTGGGTTTAAAGCTTTTGCTTTTCTTATGATGTTATTTTTACAGTACAGATGATTGGAAGATTGTTAATCTTGAGCACTTGGTAGCAATGTTAAAAGGAGATTAACATATTAGTGGAGGAAGCTGGGTGATGAACAAGGCTATGTTAATTGGTAAATTTTTTGACATGATATATTTAACTCTTACAGGTTTTGGCTTGGCCTAGTGAGAAACAAATTTTTTAACACGTTATGTTTAACTCTTCCAGATTTTGACTTGGCTGAGTTATGGCCAAAATTCCAACAAGTGGGATTGGAAATTATTAGTATTTATAGTCTCGCTGATTTATTATTATTTTGTGATCTTTATAATCATGTCACTTTTGCTTATCTGTTGTTGAAGATCTATTGTTGAAGAAAGATAGTGTGTAATCACAGATTTTGTCAGAAAAAGAAAAATCTAAGATAAAGATTCAGAGTTGACAGCTGCGGTTTGTGATAGGAAGCGTGACTGACGAAAAAGAATAAGAGAAAAAATTAATTGCATTCTGATATCATATTAAAACTGTCACATTAGTACATTACGCACGGTAAAACTTAGTCTATATGAGTTATAGCTCTAATTGTAACTTGAATTGGTCTATTATGGGTTACAGCTGTAATAGTAACTTGAATTATCCTGTATTTGTGGAATAAAAAATTTGACATTTGAGTTATAAAATTACTTATATGGATTAATTGAAAAATGACTGGTAATTTATTTTGTTATAAAATTACTTATATCGAATAGTTCAAAAATGAAGTTTCTAAAACTTTCCATAAACCATATTATTTTTGTAAATATTTTTTAAATTCAACACAAATTATTTTCTTAAATGTCACTTCTTATATTTTCATTGTTATAAGTTATTCAAAAGAAATATTTTTTCAATGTAACTTGTTATATAGAGATAGTCAATATATTTTCATTATTAAGAGGACAAAGTTATGTGATATGTCAAAAGAAAAAAATGTGTTACTTCAATGAGAAATCTATAAAGGCTAAAATTGATTGAGACATACAATTTGATATATTAATTATGATAGACTTGACTTAAGGATGCAATTAAATTTTTTCTAATATATTCTTAAAATGATTGATGACTTTGTATCAATTTGATATTTTATTTATTACTACTTAAAAGTATAATAAATGCGATTTACTCTTTAATTTAAACTTAAGTTTTCTATCTTATTACAAAATCTTAATAAATATTCATATATATATATATATATATATATATATATATATATATATATATATATATATATATATATATATATATATTTATAATTTAGTATCAATTTAATTGAACACGTAATAAACAAATCATAGGATAATAATTAAAAATATGTCTAACTTAAATTTAATCTTCTATTTCTTTGATATTGTTACATGTAGGAGAGAGGTTTCATCAGCTCAAAAATTAATAGTTTGAGGAAGTGAAAAAAAAAAAGTTAATGACAGAAACATAGTGGAAGAATATAAAAAAGAGAGAGTGAGAACCATTTACTAAAAAATAGCAACATAGCAGTAATAATGACTTCTGAAACGTAGCAACATAGTAGCATAATTATATATATATATATATATATATATATATATATATATATATATATATATATATATATATATATATATTTATATATTTATATATTTATATATATATATGAGAAACTAAATAATATTTATTTATACAATTAAATAATATTTACAAATATTATCTTATTAGTTGATATTTATAAAACTAAATGATTGTATAAATATTTTTATAAATAATGCAAAAATAAAATTAATATTTACATACTGAAAAATATACGGTTGATTCAAATATTTATATATATGAAAAATTTATAATTATGCTCCAAATATAAATAAAAATATACAGTGATTTGATGTATCATCACCAAACCTTCAAATCAAACAATTTTTATCATTAGTAAAAAAAAAAAAGAAAACTCAAATTTTCAAACCATCAAAATATTTTAGTGAAAACTTATATATATATATATATATATATATAAGGGATTTTGGGTTAGTATATTAATTTGTAGCAGATGTATTGCTGCAATTTTTAACCAAATAAAAAATTCTGCAAAAGGTGAAAAAACTTTATGTTCTAAAGTATTAATCTAAATTGTCATGATACATATTTTACCTTATTATTTTTTAATGCCTCTTAAAAAGAGGTTAAGTGTTTGTTTAGTGACAAGTATAAACAAATTTTTCATTAGACTTTATCATTAAATTAATTATATATTTAGTACTTTAATTTTTTTTGTTTATGTCTAAAATTTTATTTATTTAATATTCTTTAATAACCTTTAAATAAGTTTTAAATGATATGGCTTGTAATTTTTTTTATATCAGATTATGAATTGGTTTAAATAAAGAAGAAAAACATGTACACAATTTTACTATTATAATTTTACAATATATAAAAACTTTATAAAAGTTTAGTAATGTATTAAATAAAAGATTATTAAATATTAAATATGAGAACCGCATAAAAAACAATTATATATTTATAAACGTGAACAAGATAGTTTCTTACTATATATATTATAGTGTAGAGTTTTTAATCTAGAGTTGATTGGAGAATCACACATTTTATTGGTGTCAAATTTTTAAAATGTATATAAACAGAAGATAAGCAATTTATATAATTAAATAAATAATCATACGAAAATTTTTTGGTACAAAATAATCATACAATTTAAATGAATTAAATGAACTTCAATATAAATACTAATACAACGAAACATAAATAATATATTAATAAATAGTATCAAAATTGTATGATATTTTTTAGTAATCATACAATTTGTTTGTCATTTATAGAATTTAAAATAGTACTGATCACATATTAATTACTAACGAGAACATTCAAAATATCAATTAATAACGAGAACGATTTTTGTGCTAAGTACATAACACATGCTCTAATCGTGTTTGAGATTATACTTTTATTTAATAAAGACATTGACTTCAAATTTATTTGGTTTTTGTGAACACACGGGTACTAATTTCAGGCCAATTATTTTGTATTGTAAATTGTCAATATTATTAGGTCAATTATTTAATAAAAAAATATTCATTCTAAGAATGATATATGATATTCTTAACATTATTATATATTTAGTCATCATTATCTCTATGTGTCAAATATCGAATTTTTTACCCAAATACCCCTAATTTTGGAAAAAAATTCCAAAATAACCCACGTTTCAAAAAAATTCCCAAACTGCTCCAGTTAGGGTTTGTGTTTGTACAGGGTCGCCATTGGAATTGGCAACATCTCTTAAAGGCTAACAAGCTGTCGCCAATTGAACTGGAGACAGCATACCAAGTCGCCAATGCATTTGGCGACATAGAGTAATGGTAAAAGGGAGTCACCAATTGAAGTGAAGACTCCCTAGAAACTGAATTTTTTTCACTATAAATAGGGGTGTTAAGCTCAGTTTGTTCCACATCTCTTTTCACAACTTTGTTTTACTCAGAAGATGTATCGTCGTCGTTGGGAAAAAGTTATTTTTTTGCGAGACAAGCCACCTATCGACATGATGTTTTGGAACATACAAGGTATCAATCAACTTAAGAGAGAGCTGAATCGGTGGTTGGAGGGAGACATTGGGGAAGGGGAGAAAATCTGAAGTATCGAGAGACATGATCGGCTACATGGATGATTTCATGTGAAGACTGACAAAGATGCGAGGGAAGTCATGTTTGGACCGAATGTAATTAAGTTAATTCTTGTAATCTGTTAGGAATGTGTTAAGTTGTTTGTGTTGTTTGTTATTAACACTGTTGTTTGTTGTTACAATTGTTTGTGTTAGTGTTGTTTGTTGTTAAAATTGTTGTAACAAATAGAAATTCATTAATGAAAATATTTGGTTACAACAAACGAAAAGATAAGCTAAATTATGATGCAGATGTTCCTCCAACATTGGGACAATGTTTTTTGTTGTGGCCGGGCTGACGGCAGATACTGCATAGTCGTATCATTTTATCAGCGATATCCATTTCGATTCTTATACGCTTGCTGTTTGGGCGCCCTTTTTTCTTTCTTCTCATTTCATCGTTGTGCCAAACTATTTCACCTTGGTATAGAGACCAATAACCCTCCATTAGTAGCACTGCGAAGCCTTCGCTGTATACATTCATAAAATTAATCACCTTGTAAACATCAGATAGATAACCATAAGCATCTTGACGAGCATGTGCGCATCCTGCAATGGCATGAGAGCAAGGTACACGGAGGGCCTGGAACCTGCCACAATCACACCAACCTCAGTTTAGCCTGAAAGCATACGATAAATTGGGTCTTCCCTCATTAAAATCCATTATTTCTTGTACACTGAATGATTTCCTATGTCGGTCAAAGATTGTAACTGCATGTGTGCTGGCTTTGATAGCATCATCCTTCATCAATTTCATAACGCTCTCACTGTATACTTGACCAGACGCTAACACTGCACTCCATCTTTCGCCTCTTGTTGCGAAAAGTGATGCCAACCTATAATAGGTTGATCTCACCAAAGCAATGATTGGAAGGTTTCTTATTCCTTTGAATACGCCATTCATGGACTACACAAGGTTTTTTGCCATGTGACCCTATCGACAGCCACCATCAAAAGATCTTGTCCACCTTTCTAGTGGAATGTTATCCAACCAGCTTCCGGCATCTGCATTTGACATCCTTATTTTGTTAAGGTAGTATTGAAATGTTGGTTGAGTTAGCGCATAACCAGTATTCTTAACCTGTTTGCTAAGGTACTTGTCTTTGATTGCACGCATGAAGGTTTGTTGAATATGTCTAATGCAATATACATGAGTAGAAGAAGGATTATGCCACCCGTTATCATGGTTATTGTAAGCACTCTCTATAGCAGCATGTCTTCCTGAAATCAAATAGAGGTTGGATTGTGGAGCGACATGTGTTCTCAGATTCTTAAGGAAGAAACCCCAACCAGAAGCGGTTTCACCCTCAACCAAAGCAAATGCTATAGGAAAGACATTACTGTTGCCGTCTTGTGCAACAACCATAAGCAAGGTACCCTTGTATTTTCCGTATAGCCATGTTCCATCAATTTGAATAATTAGTTTGCAGAATGCAAAACCTCTTATGCATTGATGAAACGACCAAAAGAGACCGTGGAAGATGACATTTCCGTCAACAATGGTACCATCTGGCCTGCATGCCGGCACTGTCTGCATGATTGTAATAGTTCCTGGTGCGTATGTCTTTAGGGCAACCAAAAATTAGGGTAATTCCTTGTATGAATCCTCCCAGTTGCCAAAGACCCTTTCAACAGCCTTTGTCCTTGCAATCCACGCCTTCTTATAAGAGGGGGTATAATTATACCTCGTCACAATGTGAGATATGATTATACTCACTTTGACGGACGGATCCTTACTAACCATGGGCAAAATGTCTTGACATATCAAATCTGCGCTTAACTTTCGGTGATCTTGGACAATATTTGTCACAGTGCAATTATGAAGTGGTTGTATGGAAGTTATCTTCCAACAATCGCTTCTCTTTGTGTAAGTAGCTGAAAGTCGAAACTTGCAAAGAGGATTATGACAAATAATTACATACCTTCTCGAATCCGTTTTATGGACACTATAATCAACAGAGTTATCCATGTGAAATTTTTTTATGGCTCGTACACTATCTTCTTTGGTTCGAAACATGTCTCCTTCTTTTAATTCGTTCCCTGACCGCATATAAGGGTTGTGAAATATATCTGTGGATGTTGCATCATTTTGCAATTCCATGTCTGTCATATGTTGAGGCGGACAATGGACATTTTCTGGATGTACAGACAGTTCTTCGTCACCCTCATCGTTGTCGTTCAATATCTGATTGAGCAGTTCCTTGCTTCTTCTTCTTCGTCAACGATGTCGACCTCTGCTTCAGCTTCGTCTAAGTATTCTGATTCGCTTTCATTTGAGTCTACACATGGTGACTGATTTATTATCTGAGACTGTTGAGATGAAATATTTTTTTGGAGAAATGTATACAACTCAATGTAGTTGAATTCTGAATGTTCGTGACTGACGAACATATTTTCCACATCTTCGTCATCTCGCAATTTTAGTGGATAAAACTTAACTTGGTTGGTTTAAAAAAAACAGGGTTTCTATATATTATTTGTGAGATAGGTCCAAGGCCTAACTCGGAGTCTAAACTTTGGTGAAAATGGAAAACATTTGTGTTTCTGGTGACAACGAATTGGACAAAAGCAGTGTTTTGAAAACTAAAACCAGATACATCGGAGACATATGTTTCTCCGTTGTAATGTGCCTTAACAACGTAACTCATTGCAGATGACATTTTGACTGGAGTTATTTTGGGACAGACTAAGAATTTGCCTTGTTTGATAGAATGCATGCATGCATGCAAAGACATATAAATAATAAAAATAAATTCGTTAAGAATTCACCACCTTGATTGGCGACAGCATGCAAAGCAATTAATGAAGTCGTCGTTGGAATTGGCGACATGTTACAGTCTTTTATGATTGTGTCGCCAGCATGTTGTGCATGCATGAGGCATGCTTCAGTATAGGGCACAGGCTACGCATTAGGGTCAGTCGCCCAAGGGACCGGCGACTTGGTTCAGGCATTATGCATGCTCGTCAATAGGACTGGCGACTTGGTTCAGGCAGAATATTTGCAAAGAATCCATCTGAAGCCTATATATAGGTAGCATAAGGTTTGTAGAGAAAACCATCTGAGAGAAATTTGTAGCACTGATACATAATATCTAAAGTAAATAATCTGTCTCACATTTGATCATTTGAGATGGCTTTGTCGACAATGGGTGAAACACATAGAGGAACTGTCGCAAATATCGCTAATTATGTAAGTGTTACTTTTATGTATCTAATTTTTATTTTGTGTTCTTTGTTATTTTAAATTTATTTTGTTAATTTTTTTGGTCTATTATTTTTTGGTCTGTCTAATTATTTTATTTCTAAATCTATAATTACGCAGGAAGTTTCTAGATTTCGGTCTCGTTCCCATGAATATGTTGCACCCGACGAACTAATACAACCATATATTAATTTCGCCGGTTTCAGACATGTAAGCAAAATCATGTCTTATTCGGTAGATGCAAAGTTTATACTAGCTTTGCAAGAAAGGTGGCGTCCAGAGACACACACCTTCTTTTTTCCAACCGGTGAATATACCGTGGCCCTAGAAGATGTGTACATGTTACTCGGTTTGCGTATCGATGGTAAGGCAGTCAATGGAAGTACAAACCTTGACCCACCAATTTGTGAGGAGCTTTTGGGTGCCGACTTGCTAGATGTTGCATCGAGAGGCCAAAGTCTCTTCCTCTCACAACTAAAAGCTTGGTACGCCGGTTTTACTTTAACTGAAGAGTCTACAGAAGAAAGGAAACTACAGAAGACCAGGTGTTACCTTATGCTTCTTATTGGTTTATTTTTATTTCCCGAGGGTACTGGTTCTTCTATGCACGTTATGTACTTACCTTTATTGAGAGATCTAAATCAAACAAGACAGTATAGTTGGGGTTCCGCTTGTCTGTCTTATTTGTATAGCTCTTTGTGTAAGCGCCAAAAAAGATGCATCTACTTTTTTTGGATGTGCTGTTTTGCTACAAGCTTGGGCCTGGTCTAGATTGCCATCTATAGCGCCTGTCAACGACAACGACTTTTCCTTCCCGTTTGCACAAAAGTAAGTTAATAACTTAATATTTTTTATCCTTAAAAATAATTGTGTCTAACATTCTCAACTAAAAAATTATTTTTTTTAGATGGTCGGCCAAGGGAATGAGTTACAATAGATGGTCGTAAATGGATGAACCGCAGCCACTATGTCTTACGTGAGCCAGTGATGCCAACCCCATCTATACCAACAAATAATTACATGGCTTGGTACAGATCGGTTGCAACTAGGTTTGTCTCCGAAGACAGGTATTTATACGACCCACGCCAGACCACCTGCACACAAGAAGCCTCAACGTCTAACCCACCTCCAAGGCCATGTTACTCACAACCCCCTACCCAGCAAAATTACCAACCCATTATCCATCCAAACATGTCATACACCCAACCATAATGCCAAGAGCATCCCCCATATCATCTTCAACAAAATGATTATTATCAAGAGACTCAATATGGCTATGCCCCCAACATGTCACAAAGATATAGCAAAAACGAGGGTACATCATACACTAGCCAAATTGGACAAACATCTTTTCATAGCCCAAACGCCCAAACATCATATCCTAGCCAACACAATCAACCTTCTCAACATCCTTATGGCTTTCAAACACCATTTCAACCTTTCATCAACGAATCCTTCACACCAATGTCTCACTTTAATCGGCCTGCCGACACACCAATCACCCCCTCAAACTATCCTGGCATAGGTCGCACGCTCAGTTTCAGTCCCCAAGACTTCACGGGAATGCAAGACATCCAAAGGGAACCATCTCGGACTGTTCCTGAGACTTCGACTCTGATTTTATTTATAAGAAAAATAAAACATATTTTTACAAAATATTATTTTGAAAAAATATGCAGTTTTTATTATGTTAAAGTGGTTTATAATAATTATTCATATCACTAAATTTTAATTTTTTTATAAATTTATAACAAGAGAGTTATACATAATTTTTATTTTTTTTAAAGTAATAAATAACTAAAATTAAATTTATTATTTTGTCTTAAACTCTGAGAGAAATTTTTTTTTCTATATAAATTAGGACGATAGTGTTGTAGGTTAATCAGTACCCGGGCGAACACACGGGTAATGATATGAGTATTCCACAAAATAGATATTTGTAATAATATTTACATAAAATGTATTTATTTATGTTGATGATATTTATTTATTAAATGAAAAAAGTATTTACAAACACTATGATATTATTTGATATTTATAAAACTAAATCCTTGCATAAATATTTTAATAAAAAATATCAAACGATGCCTGCATGTATTGATTTTTTTTTAAATATAAATTATACTTTTTGTATTTATTAATTTTGATTAATTCTAATTTAAAAAAATAAAAACAAATCTGCATAACACACCAATACTCAGGGGATCATATGGGTACTGATATGAGTATCACACGAAATAAATATTTGTAATAATACTTACATAAAATATATTTATTTATATTAATAATATTTATTTATAAAATTAAATTAATATTTACAAATACTATATTATTATTTGATATTTATAAAAATAAATCATTGCGTAAATATATTTATAAAATATACCAACCGATGTCTGTGAGTATTGATTCTATTTTTATAAAATATAAATTATATATTTTTTTATATTTACTGATTTTTATTAATTGTATTTTTTTTCAAAATTTTAAATGAAAATAAATGCGCGTCACCGACGGGTACCAGTGTATACGCACGAGTATCATATTAATTTTTAGTAAATAAGAAATTTACTAATTTTTATTATATTATATTTTTTTTTCAAATTTTAAATATAAATTAATACATTCTAAGAACAAATACATTCTAAAAAAAATACATTATAAAAGCAAATACATTCCGAGAACAAATGAACGTCACCGACGTGCACTCGTACGAACGCACGGGTATCATACTCGTTTTATAAAAGATATTAGGTCCAAATCTTACATTGAATGAAAAGACATGCATTTATTAGTAACTATTCAAAACAATTTTGCAATAAAAAAGTCAATTTTTACCGTGGTTTTCAAAATATTGTGTAATCAATTTTTTAGAAGATAAATTGAAAAGAATTTCATTTAAACAATTTTGTTTAAAGAAATTATAATTTTCTTTAATTATAATCTATTATATTGTGAAAAATGCAAGAAAGTAATACCGCAATCTAGAAAAAAGGCATATTCAAAAATCTTGATGAGAGATCTTCTCCACATGTATCCTTCTTCCTCTCTTTCCATTCTTCCCACAAATAACTGTTAATTCCATTAAATAAGGAGTATTTCTTATTACACCACCCTTGTTTCTTAGACACCAACTGAATTTTCGGTTTTGTCCATTTATTCCGGATGTGCACATCCGGACGCACCAATTTTTTTAAAATTTACATTTTTTCCCGGATGTGCACATCCGGTAAAAGATCTTATTTGCAAATCCGGAACAAATGCTGAAGCAGAACACCAAAACCAGAAATGTTTCTCACATTCATAAAATAAAATCGGGATTACATTGAGAAAATCGGCATGGGATCGACAGAAATTTAAATATTACAAGATCAATAGCCCGGTGGGCGCTTGCACATCTCTAAGATGTCACCGACCGTTCTTCGGATTTTGACGGTCGCCTCGAACTCGATCGGGAATTGTTCCTCGTAACCCAAATAAGTTTGCCACATCGCTCTAACATCGTCTTGGTTCTTGAGCTCAACAAGGATGTAAGCGACGTTCCCTTCGTTGTCAACCGAAGGTGAACGATACTGAAGCTTCGCAACCTTCCGTTTGTCTCCGTAAGGTAGGAGATGCTCGATGTCGTCAATGATTTGGTCGAGGGGGATGTCTCTCGTTATCGTAAACTTTTGACCGCGTGTTTTGCCGTCGGTGACGGAGACACTTGCGGCATACCAACGGAATTTGATTTGATACAATTGAGACATTTTGAGGTTTTGTGAAAGATATCAAATGAAACCCCTAATTTATAGAAAAGTTAGGGTAAAGTTATTTCTGCCCAAGTTAGTTCCGGATGTGCAAATCCGGGCAAACCCTACCAATATTACTTCCGGATGTGCACATTCGGAAGTTGTCCGGATCTGCAAATCATAATGTTTTACTGATACAATTTTAAACCAGAATTGAGCAGCTTATGCAGTGCAATAAAATTCGTAAGTGTATTAAAAAGACATATGGATAAAAATACAATATATTTCACTTCAATAATGTACATTGTGTCGTATGCTTATACAAAAGAGTTAAAGCAAAATTCTCCGTCTAAATCTATTGGAGCTAGAACTTTTGATTTTTCCGCATTTGATGCCTTTTCAATTGCGTGCAATCTTTCGAATTCAAGCTGCCTTTCGACAAAATTATCCGGCCAAGACTCGGCAATTGCGGTTGCATGCGTCGCCCATTACGGTGATTTAGGTGGTATCGGGCATCCGGGTTTCAAGATAACTTGTACGAAATGTCTTGATTTCGCAAGCCATCCGATACACATGATACGATCATTTGGATTCGACGGAGGTGCGGTGTGTAGTGGGAAAAAGGTTTCCGAAAATCCGTATCTCGTTAAGTCGATACACACCATATCGTAGGCGCATGCTATAAAATGACCCATCTCGGGGAAGCTCATCCATTTCGATACCGGTGCCGGACCACTCAACCACGGAACAAGTGACTCGTGAACCTTGTTGTAATTTTCTTGATTTCCATAGAGACGCAAGTATGCTTCTTTATGCGTCTCCAACTCTAGGATAAGTTGATGACGTACAAGTGCATGGCCTTCCTCTCCTTTACCGAGTATAGCCGACACGGCTCGGTAACCGCAATTACCATCCCCTACAACATCGATTATACCGTCGATATGCTTGTGCATAAAAACCGGCATCTCGTCAATAAAGGAAATCATACGTGTAGTTGGAGTCGGATTCGCATCTCGTGGAATCGGTGTCGGAGCCGGTTTGGAAATGCGAGCTCCTTTCACGACACTTCGTAGAGATTTAGGAGTCGAAGACTCCGGAAAGATTTGGTCAACGTGCTCATAATACGAAGGATACCAAGTTGTTGAGTTGTCATTTGGTGTAGGCTTCAACTTCTTCGGAGCACCCTTTGTCTTAACCGGTTGAGACGGAGGTATCATTGCGGTTGTTTCGGGGAAGGCAATCTTCCTCAACTCTTCTTTGAGGTGTAGCTTCATATTGTCGTCGGCCTTCGAAAATCTCTTTTGAATCGCTTCCAATTCGGCCAAAATAGAGATATCGGGTTTATCTCCTTCCTTACAAGCATCATCATCAAAACTAAGTCTCATCCAATGAGGGCAAACTTCGTCAATTTGTATTGGGTCACCTAGTTTCAACTTTTTAGCAATGGCACAAGCACAAGGAAGACCGTAGGTTTTCATAATAGTGCAACCACACTTTGCACTATCGGAACCTACCGTTTCGGCTCGGTTAGCCTCGTGAAAAACATAGCCCAAGCCCGCCCGAGACATGTTGCCGATCAATCGAGAGTAGAGAAAGTTACCTTTAAACCGATGTTCCAAAACTGTGATGCTCCGACCGAAAGTGGTTTGTATCTCATTGTGTTGGTTTTTGATCATTAGATGCACGGAGTCCCAATCCCGACATAAATCCCCCTTGCTATTTCCCAACCAATTCTTCAAAGTGGCATGTGCCGACTCAACTCTATTGGTGGTAGTGTTTCCAAGATGTCGTACGTTATCGGTCCACGCACAAATAATCTTTTCTTTCACTTGATCAAGAATGGTGGATTCAACATATTTCAACAAAGCGGGGGTACCGTTCACACACTTTCTGGAATTTAATGACCGAATCGGCATATAATTCCGTTGTGGAAGAATTTAGAATATGAGTCCATGCATCCATAATTTTCTCTATAATGACACCCGACTTGACCACTTTTCCGTCTTCCGACTCCACTTGCTTCGCACCCACTGCGGTCTTAACCCGACTTCGCACATTCTTTGTTATGTGAAATCGACAAAGTAGTGCATTGGAAGAAGGAAAGACCTTTGCAACCGCATTCATCAAGGCATTGTCACGGTCCGTAACAATTGCTTTTGGCATTTGAACATGTTTCTTCAAAAGTGACCGACACGTCTCCAACGCCCACGTGAAATTGTCCTCTTTCTCACACTCCAAAAAGGCAAAGCCGACGGCATATGTCTTATCCGTAGACGTAACGCCAACCATCTCAAACAATGGAAGACGATACTTGTTTGTCTTGTAGGTGCTATCGAGAATGAGCACTGTCGAGAACGTGTTGAACAACTTGATGGAATCCGGATGAGTCCAAAAAATATCTCGGACCGTAATTCCATCATCGCGATATCTGTACCGAGACACGTAAACGTTGTCCTCCAACACTTTCAACAGTTGTTGCATCTCACTCCTATCTCCCCTAATTGCCTTGTTCGTTTGATACCGAATGTTATACACTTGCTTTATGTTTGCAACATTTTCGGGTTCTTTCCGTTTCAACGTCGCAAGTATATTCTTCGGTTGGACAAGGTTCAAGGTCATGTCGGCTATACATGTCTTCTCTTTCGCCTTGAGCCGACATACACTTGGATGACCTTGTAGCTTTTAGCACATTTCGTGGTTATGTATACCACAACGAACGGTAAATCTCCATTTCTTGGAAACTAACATGTAACCACCAATCTTAAAAGGGCACTCACATCTTCTAGTACCGGTCTCGTCTTTCTTTAACTTCCGTAGAGGTGCTTGATTTTTTCCGCTTCTTTCGCACCCTAAAATTACAAAAGCTTTTCTTCTATCCGACCCATTATCCGATCTCCCGATATTTACACCGAAGTCGAGCTCAATAGCCGTCCTACGAATGTATGCGGTCATGCTTTCACGATCATCAAAGTCTTGCTTGTTGTTAAAGTCACCGCCGACATCAACCGACTTTACGAGCATACCTTCATCTTTCGAGGAAATCGGTGCAACTAATTCTTTTGCCATGTCATCGGGATGCACCATCTCTATTTATAAACAAGAATAGAACCATTAATATGTATAAATAAGATTTATTCAAAAATGCTGAAAACTTAAATTAATTGGCTCATGCATGTTTCCGGATCTGCACATCCGAAAATGTTCATGCTCAATTTGTTCCGGATGTGCACATCCGGAAGTAGCGTAACTTATTTTCCCAAAAATGTAGATTGATAATGTGAGCAATGTAGTGGATGAAGTTTAATATTTACCTGAAATTCAGTGTTTCCTTGCTCCTTTTGATTTGTTGCACCAAAAATTTGAACTTTTTGAGTGAGAAATGGGATTGATGAAATAGGTTTTTTTGAGTGAGTGTGGAAGAAGAAGGTTGATTATGGGAAGGGGGAGTGATCATGCAGCTTTAAATATTTCAGAATATTGTCCGGATATACAGACCCGGATATACACCAGATATGTACATCCGGTAAAAGTTCTTAATTTTTAAGGTTCCGGTGCGTCCGGATGTGCACATCCGGAATTAGGGGGCAACAAAATAATTTCACATGGTGCCTAAGAAACTTGGGTGGTGCATTAAGAAACACTCTAAATAAGTTAATATATAAATAATTGAGTTATACTTTTAAAGTGAGAATACAGGAATAAAAAAAATTGACAAGATAAGAAAAAGAGAAATAAGTTCAGACACTTGTAGGCTATAAATAATATTTGGAATGGGAGAACCAACACTTATAAACTTGAAAAATCTAGCAATGTAATGACTTTAAAATAATCCATTTTCTTGTTTGTGCTTCATTTCAAGCTAGAGCACATGCTTAACTCTAAGCCAACTTTTGCACATGTGAGTGCAACACTAGACATTTTAATTGAAAAAAAGTATATACAAACTAATAGAAAATTTGGAGAATAACAAAGGGAAATGGGTAGGAAGTGTATAATTGAGAACTTTAAAATTAAAATACCTTTGTACAATATCTTTCAAATTACTATGATATCTCTTGACGGAATCCAAGTGTAATATATGGTAAAGTTACCCAAATACCTTACATTTTCGAAAAAATTCCCCAAATACCCCACGTTTTAAAAAAAATTCTAAACTGCCCCAGTTATGGCAAGGCTTTGTATATTGTCGCCAAATGAAATGACGACACCCCTTTAAGGCTATAACCCTGTCGCCAATTGTATTGGCGACTCCCTTTTGCCTTTGTACAGGGTCGCCAATTGCACTGACAACTTGATAAGCAAGGGAGTCGCCAATACAATTGGCGACAGGGTTGTAGTCTTAAAGGGATGTCGCCATTTCATTTGGCGACAATGTACAAAGCCTTGCCCTAACTGCGGCAGTTTGGGAAATTTTTTGAAACGTGGGGTATTTAGGGAATTTTTTCAAAAATGTGGGGTATTTGAGTAAAAAATTCGTAATATACAGGACATTTTAAGTGATTTGTTCAACTCTTTATCTGAAATATGAACCATAACATAATCTCTAAGAAAAAAAATATGTTTACAAGAAATTATTTGATTTAAAAAATTCAAAAACTCACCAATAATATTAACGACTTCACCAGGATGACAAATTGCTCCAATAAAGACTGCGGTCATGATCAAAATTGTATTTTAATAAGAAATATCAATACATCTACAGACAACAAAGAGAAGTAAGAGTTTGATAGTTACTTACTTGAAGTTCACTGGTATGAAAATAGAAATTATGGAGCAAAAATATAATCTATTTATAAGCAAAAACTATCATTAAAGGAGCAAAACCACTCCAAGTCAACCATACAAATACATAATTAATACAATCCTTTAGGAAACAGTGGAAAAAAAAAGAAAACTACATGAAATCTAATGGGAATTTAGACCACTCGTATAGACTACAATTCCCACGGTATTTCGAAATGATTGGAATCCATCTCCAGGATAAAACTCTAATATTTTGAAAAATAGAGTCAGCAGTACAAAACGTGTCTTTGAACATGATTTCATTTCTTGCATACCAAATGCACCAACATGTGACAAACCAAAGAGAACTAGCATTTTCTGGTTTACACAATCCATTCATCCTTAAGTACCAAACCATTCCATGATTTCCACAACTATCTTCATTGATCCACTCAATACCAATCCACTTGAACACCTTGGACCACACTATTTGAGAGATATGACATTGAAAAAAAAAAGATGGTTTGCATTCTCAATATCCTGAAAGCACAACCCTCAAACTTCTTCATAACAAGACTTAGTTATTCCTCTATCCACGAGGTACCGTCGCGTTGGAAGTCGATTCAACAATAATCTCCAAGCAAACACTTTAATTCTCATTGGAATGTTGGTTTTCCACATGAATTCCAATACTGTTAAAATAGAATCATCCAACTCAGAATCTTCTGTACCTGCATCAAGATGATCCATCTAAGATTTCAAAGTAACAATTTTAGAACTCTCAAGGAACCATGCCCATCTATCTTCCTCATTTTGCCTCAACTGCGCATCAGTCAACATTATTTCCAGTTGATACAGCTCATCCCTAGCCACACCAACCACGTCCGTGTAAATTTCAACAATCAACCACTTCCACATTCCATCCAACCACACTCCCATGTCTGCTATGAACCACTGCTTAGAACCAGACTCAAGGAACAAGTTTGGAAATAGATTCTTAAGCTCCATATTCCCAATCCATTTATACAGCCAAAACAGAGCCGATCTTCCATTGCCAGGTCCAGATGATATAATATCAAGGAAACTAGGTTCATCTGGTGGTCTGCATAAAGCGCACACATCCCTCATCCATATAGACTCGCCCTTACTAGGTTTGCCACCTTCTTTAGTCCACATCTTTTTAACCAAGCTACCATATCTGACTTGTAAAATATTCCTCCAAATTTCAGTACCACTCTATAGAAATTTCCACAACCATTTGTTTAGGAGAGCCTTATTGAATCTACCTACATGTTTAATTCCCAATCCTCCATCCTTCTTAGATCTGCATATGTTCTTCCAGCTCGCCCAAGAAATGCCCCTCTTAGCTGCAGCTCCTGCCCACAGAAAGTTTCTCCGGATACCAATTAGCTCCTTTATCACCTGTTTTAGGGACTTGAAAAACGACAATTGGTGTAATGGCAAATTAACAAGAACTAAATTTATAAGTGACACTCTACCTCCCGGGCAGATTTCTCCCCTTCCACGCACAGTCTGTCTCTCATACACTTAAAAACATTATTAATGAAGTGATGAACAAAAATCTAAAGAAAAATGTGTGTTAAAATGTAATTTCCAAAAATAAAGCATTCATATAAAAACTTACAGACTGTAAAAATCGATAATCGTGTCATTGATGTATCTTTCTGGTTGTAATAGATCAACATTTTTCTTTCTTATGAAAACAGCATCTGGATCCCCTTTCGGATAGATAAATTCATCAAAAATCTGAACAAAATTAAGTGCCATAATATAAAAAGTCAATAGATATTTGAATTAGCACAAAATGCAACAAAACATATTATGATATATAAAAGACGCACTTGGTCATATATTAAGGCATATTTTATGTAAGATATAACTATTTTAGTGCTTATTTTTTGAATAATTAATTTTTGTCTTAATATTATTTTTGGTCTCATATGTCAATTTAAGTTTATTTTGGCCTATTAACTATTTCACATAATAGTTATTTTTTGTTTAATTAACGACAAATTAAAAAATTGTTCGATAAATTTGTCGCTAATTAGACGAAAAAAATTAATATAATACACTTTAAAAAGTTAAGGAATCAATATGAATTTTTTTTAAATAATTGAACCCCTAAATTTATATATACGAGACAAAAAAAAAATGAACATAAATTAGGCACTAATAAAACCCTAGTTTAGGATGTAAATACACGAATAGAAGTTGGAATACATTGAATTCTACCTGAGTTGACGATATCGAAGCAACACCACCATGTCCATCATAATCTGTATAAGTGGAGCAATTTGATAGTTTCATAGCTTCCAACTCACAATTATTTTTGTTATCCAACATGTTTTGCATTGTGTTCAAATCCATCTCAAAATTAAACATCAACAAAAGGAATACTAACAAAATCATTTATCTTATCTACATGAAAAGTTATAAGTACACTAAGTTAGATAGGTTAAAGATAAACTGTTATCATTAAGAACTATTACACGAAATATTAACTTAGAGGCTAATGGTAATTAAATTTATTATTCAAGAATTTCTATTTGAAAGTTGCAACAAATGATATAATTAAATCAAAATATCAGGTTTGATATTTTTAAATTTAGGTAAAATATTAATTTTTTTAGATATGTTTTCTAAAATAATTTTTAAAAAGGTAAAGATTTTAAATTGAATAATTTATTTAACAAATGCATTTTATGTAATGCAATTAATATTTATCAATTACTTTTACAATGTTTTCTATTATAACTTTTCCAACCGTTGCTATTATTTAGGTAGCTATTTATTTGCCTTAAATTTATTTTTTAGTTTTAAAAAAATTACCTATTACAATAGTTTTTTTTTTGTTTTTTGTTCAGTCAAAATTTTGTATTTCTATAATCACTATAATAAAAAAATCGCATTCATATAAAGAAATAAATGTATAATTACAAAAGATATATTAATTTAAAAGTAAATGAAAATATCAATATACTATCAAACTTAAAATAGAAGTAAATCTTGTTTTTTAGAAGAAGTGAAACTATTACTTAAGCAACATTTTTTTATAAGCAACATTATAATCAGAACGGTATACTATGGCTACACCAATTCATCTACAAGGGTCAATAACCCTTTACACCAACAAAAGTCGATTATCTACATAAACACTCATATTATAAAAAATCAATTGGAGATTTGAACCATTCATAATAACTACATTTTACTTTTTTATGAGGCCAAAACTCTAACCACCACTAAGAAGTATATATCACCCTAAATGCAATATCGCCATGATTTCCAATCAAATAATTAAATATCACCTGATTATGAGTCCACCATATTGTCCAGCAAGTCGTAATCCAAATGATACACGCTGCTGCCTTGGAACTTCTACTCACCAATTTTAGAAACCATTCTAGCAAGTGTTCACATACATTGTCACCTTTGATTTATGTTATCCCCACCCAATCTGATATCTTCCTCCACACAAGACGAATACATGGATACGAACAAAATAGATGATTTTATCCACTACAGTATTGAAACAAAACACACATACAATGTCATGGGGATTAAAGATTATTCTCCTGGCCGTCAGATTCAATCTTGTTGGAATTTTATCCAACATCAATCTCCAACCAAAGATTCTAGCTTTAAAAGGGACCTTGGTCTGCCACAACTCATCCAACGCAATCTTGGGAATAATCTCCAAAGCAGGTAATCCAGCAAGTAACAACATTAACTTGTAACACGACTTGATAATGAAAATTTTTTGAAAACCACCTTTCCAAACAAAATTTGTCCGCCACACCCAAGCAAGGTTTGGCATCGAGAAGCAACTCCATCAAATCCCTAAATTCTACTAGCAGTTCACCTGCAATATCCTGCACACCAATGCCCAGATTCCACACCCACACACCTCCATCTCAATCTCTCATATTCCTTACCGAAGCCTACTTCAAAATTGAACTGTCATAGAGATACTGGAACAAACATCTCAAGGGAACCTCTCCGAGCGTGCAACTATGCCAAAATGAAACAAGATAACCCTCACCTAAGTTGCAAGATAACTGACTAACAAATCCCCCAGCATTCAAAGAATCACCAATTCTCACTATGTCTTTCCACCATTATGAGTCCAACCTCGATACCCTTGATTCCTTTTTAAGCAAGATTTTGGAAACAAAACCCCCACACCTACATTCAAGTATTTCATTCCAAATTGCCATTGGTTCTTTGATAAAGCACCACAACCACTTGGATAATAAGGCATTATTAAAGATAGATAGATCATTAATTCCTAGCCCACCGCAAATCTTAGGCTTGTAAACAGTGTCCCAACTAACCCATGCAATACAAGATTTATAGATGGAACCATACCAAAGGAGTTTTATTTGAATAACAATCAACTCTTTCACAACTTTGGATAGAACTTTGAAAAAAAAGAGGTGATGAACCAAAATATTTGTTAGAACAGAGTTGATAAGGGTTACCCTGCCCCCAATGAAAAGCAACCTCCCCCTCCACAATGCAAGTCTAGATCTTAAACACTCAAAACTGGTTTCCAAAATTCAAATCTTCTATGATTCCCACCCATAACCAACCCCAAAAATCAGAATGGAAGTAAACCAACTTTGCACGTCAAAAATTATGCAGCGACACACATGAAAGAATCCTCTACCCCTATCCTAAATAAACTACTCTTCCAAAAACTGATTCTCAAACAAGATAGCATTTCAAAGCGTCTTAAGATAGATTTAATGCCCCAGAGGTCCCCCCACGAGCCATTTTATACTAGAATTGTATCATCAGCAAACTGAACAACATTAACATACTCCTCTTCATTCAACTTGAAGCCCTTCAGAATACTTTTAGAATTCTCCTTCCTCATCATCAACGCCAGTCCCTCAGCTACCAAAGTAAACAAGAAAGGTGACAAGGGGTCACCTTGCCTAAGACCCCTTGAAGCCTTAAAGTCCTTTGAAGTACCTCCATTAACAATGACAGAAAAATAGCAGTTTAAAGCACCTCCTCTAATACATTGAATCCATTTGGGACAGAATTTCATTCCAATCATCACCTCTTCAAGGAATACCCAATCCACACAATTGTATGCTTGGGCGAAGTCAACTTTGAATACTAGACATCTTCCTTTTCTCCTCTTTGCTAGATCTAAGAGTTCATTAATTAGTAATACACCATCCAACATTTCCCTCCCTAGGATGAAAGCTGTTTGAGTTTTTGAGACCAGCTTTCCGATGACCCTACTTAACCTTGCTGCCATCATCTTAGAAATCACCTTATATACACACCCCACCAAGCCAATTATCCTAAACTCCTCTAGGATCTGAGGATTATCTTTTTTAGGAATTAATGCAATTAAAGAGGAGAGCAATGCTTTAGGTAAATTAGCATATTTATGAAAATGCCTAATTACATTGATCATATCTCCACCATCAGTGCCCCAACATCGCTTCAAGAATTCCAAATTGAAGCCATCTGGACCCAGGCTTTTGTTTCCATCGTCTGCAGAGATAGCCTGCCATATTTCCTCATCCGAAAATGGTTCAACCAACATCTCATTATCCTCTTCATAAAGTTTATGGAGATCAGACATGTTCAAGTGTAAACCAACACCTTCAACTTTCCTAAATTTTTCTTCAAAGAAATCCTTAATGGTGTTCTTAATCAATATAACATCTTCCACAATCACATTGCTAGATTTCACTACAGAAATATTATTTCTCATAGTCCTCATTTTAAGCATGGAGTGAAAATATCTTGAATTTAAGTCACCTTCCCTAATCTATTTAGTCCTAAATTTCTGCTTGATCATACTTTCTTTGAGTTTCAGTTTGCTCCAGATTTCTCTAATCACGGTACTTCTCAACCTGAGTTCCTCATCAATAGTATTTCCACCTGTGAAATTAATCTCAGCCTCAATCCCATTAAGGGCCTTAACCCCTTCCTCAATATTCAAGTCAACCCACCCAAAAACATTCTTGTTCCACCACCTCAATCTCTATCTTAATCTTTTAAATTTCTCCACCAGAATATGACTAGGATTACCCTCAAGTTGTATAGAATTCCAAGTTTCTTTAACAAACTCCAAGAATGTAGGGTTTTCGTACCAACAATTGAAAACCTTAAAAGGTTTAGGACCCCAGTTTGCCTTATTTGATTTCAACCATATAGGCCTATGATTCGAGATATCCATACCCCCCACTAGTTGAGCCACCACCCCCACTTAAATATAAGGCCCTCAGATAACAGAAACCTACCAATTCTACTCTTGCAACTCCTATTATACTTAAACCAAGTAAACTTATTTCCTATGACAGGAACATCAACCAAATCCATTACCTCAATGAATGTCGAGAAGTCTTCCATTTCTAAAGAAATGTTTCTACCCACACCTTTCCTTTTATTATTTGATTTTATAGCATTAAAATCGTCTGCAACTAGCCACTCCCCATGAGGGAATCTACTTCTTACCTCGATTAGTTGTGACCACATCTTCCTCTTATCTGCAATGTTGCACGTAGAGTAAAAGTTGATTAGGTAACACTTCATCCCTTTCCACTGCCCACTAATCCCCATATAACCTATTCCTCTAAAACTAAATTCAGTTGAAAAAGACTATTTCCTCCAAACTGATAATAAACGACCATATTGGCCTACAGATGCTGACGCCGACCATTCTATATCACCATTGCCCTAAATGTTTTTAATGCAAATTTCTCCCATTTCTTGGATCTTCGTTTCGTGAATAAAACATACATCAGTGTTTCCTTCAGATAAAATTTGGTGCACCCCAATTCTCTTTATCGATTCTCTACACTCACGCACGTTGTATGACATACAATTCATGGAACGCTAATTTTTGGCCCTTCTTCTCTTCAAAAATCTTCATGTCCCTACCTTCCAATTATCTTATAATTCTTTCAAACACGTCATCATCTTCTTCACCTTCAACTCCCAATTCTCTAATCGATTGTCGCACTTTTGCAGGAACACCTTCAATTGAATTTTTAATTCTCTTGTTGCCATGATTGAAATCAGAATCACTAATAAAATCGCAGCACAAAATTGACCCACCAAAAGAGCCCGATGATACATCACCTTCCTTCGAAAGAATTTGATTGCTACAACGTTCAGTCTCAATGGATCTCATATATGGTTTCTGTGTAATGGAATGGTGGAACAAGGCAGAGAAATAAGATAGAGAAAACAGAATTTTGATACTTTCGTATATCTTATTAATCAACTTGGTTTTCTTAGGCTTTGGACCTAAATCAGGCCCAACCGTTGTTAATTGAATACGATCAGAAGACTCCACAGTTGGGCCCATTAAAGATGGGTGACACGTCACTTGGCCCTTCCTTGGTTTTAATGACACAATGATCAATGCCTCCTCATGTCTCTTTTCCAATCCTATAACTTCATAGTTGTTAGATTTTGACCCACGTTCCACCATTGTGTGAATGCTTTTGTCAATATCATTGCCTCCAAAAAGTGACTTTTCACCTGCTGCGTCCCCACCTTCTCGATTCTTTAGCTTTTCCCCCTTTCCATCATCCTCATGCTCTGGCACAGGTCTCTACACCACTGAATTTACACTCCTAAAATTTTTGGACTTATCATCTCCATTATTGCTATTACCTCAGTTTTCCTGATCCCTACTCTCCCCTCCATTTGAATCATCTGAATCTTTAGAGGTTTCCCATGCCCTTTTTTCGTACTCCGACTCCAACAACTTCGATTCACTCACCACCTTAACTTTCTTTATCACCACAATTCTTTTAGGGCCATGGAAGTCTTCAACAAGCTTAATTCTATAAATCTTGTTGTTAAAATTAATTGAAAACTTTGTTTTAATCAAGAATCTTGCCACGTCGAAGTTTGTCTGCTTATTTATATCATCATCACAACAAATAAACTCCCCTACACATTCTGAAAGAAACTTGAAGAAACAGTGACTCCAAGTGTGGCAAGGTAAGCCAAAGCACTTAATCCAAGTTAGTCTTTCATTGTCTGTGTCATCTAAAGACCATGGATGAATATTTTCAAACTAGCTACATGCCCAATCGTTATTTTCTTCCACCAACACCTTAATCTCCCCCGGCTCCACTTCTTCAAGAAGGCAAATATTATCCCTTAATGGAGTTATTTTTAAACTAAAGTAACCTCTTATGTTTAAAGCTTCCTGGATTCAATAAGTTTACCCTGATTTTTTTGACAACACCCACGAAAGCTTTAACAAATCTTTCCATCTCTGGTTCACGCGCATTAAATTGAAGGTGGGCAAAACTTGGTTTTTCCATCACCTTGGCTCTCCAATCAACTCCTGGATATTTCCATCCCATTTTCTTAATATTCGATCTTCCCACTACTTGAGCATATGATCTTCAAAGATTACCAATACTCCAATTATTTTTGAATTTTGTTCTACAGAAGGAGGTTCCCTCAACCTTCCTCTTATCGCTATTGATATTACCTACCTCTTTCCTCCTCTGAAATCTAGGGACGTTCGCAAATCTCTTTTTCCTTTCAATTTGGATAATATCGAGATTAGAAGCCATGATCCTTTTGTCCGATACCTTTAGAAATCTAACAAATCCATACCTTCTTCCTCTCTTATCTCTTCTTGCAGGTATGAAGACCTTCGAGATCAAACCGAACTCCTTAAACACATCACCCATTGCCTTAGCATCATAAGATTATAGAAACTCCGTAAAGAAGAAGGATGACAGTTGATCTCCTTCATTCGAACCTTTACCCCATCTAGCAGACCACACATAACTCTTAGTTCTAAAATCTTTTGGTTTCCTTCTTAATTAGCCTTTTAACCAGAATGGAATGACACTCCATACTTCATAGTCCCCTTAATATACCTCAGAATCTTGACAGTAGATTGGTAGTGAGACTACCTCGGTTTACTCATGAACCTACTAACCATTCCAACTCAATAGCAAATATCAAGTCTGGTATTACACAAATACATCAGAGAGCCAACCAACTGCTTGAAAGTTGTAGCATATACATCATTACCCTCAACATCAGAATCCAACTTATGATTCATTTCAGCAGGTGTGGCAACAATGGTGTATTTGTAAAAGGAGTTACAGATGGTGGTGAAGACGACTTCTATGGCTTTTTTAAACATATCTACGAGTTGGTATACAATTACTTGGACTCGTAAAATAAATTTGTCATGTTTTATTGTGACCGGTACGATCCATCTGCTAAAGGTACAAAAATAGGTAAGACATATGGTACTGTTGAGATTTGAATGGACCAAAGATACAAAGAGTATGACCCTTTCATAATGTCACATATTGTTAGGAAAGTTTAGTATGTTCCTTATCCTACAATTGTGCCATGTAAATGAATGTGGTTTGTTGTAATCAAAATAAAACAATGGGTCATATTGAGACTGACGATCTAGTGGAAGATGTTGCTTACCAAGTTGATGAAGTTGAACAAATTATTGATGTGATTGCAGTTGAACAAATTACAAGTTTGTCTAATACAATGGTTGAGGGGCATCAAATTGATGTATCTATATTGTTGGTAGAAAATAATGTGGACAAAGAGCATGAAGAGTTTGGATTCGAGGACAATATCACATCAGATGATGAGAATGATATGGATGAAGAGCATGGAGATTTTGAATATTTTTTTTATAATTTTACTTGATGAAACCGTGTATTGAATTTGTTAATGAATATCTATTGATGAGAATGTGTTTTTTAAATCAATTATTTGTGTTGATGAATATATATTAAATGTGTATTCTCTATGAATAATTCCTTTTGATCTAATCCTTATTTTTTGATCTGATCTTCACGCCACCAATTCCAATCCTTGTATCTTGATTTGATCTTATCCGTTTTCCCTAGATAGAATGGAAGATGGAAGGGGTTTTAGGGTTGTTGTTCTTCAGTGTGAAGAACAACAACTTTAGGATAGATAATTTGTAGATTGTGGATGATCAAAATATGAGAAAAGGAGTCCTATTTATTAAGTAGAATTAGGTCAAGGATTAAATGTCTGATTAAATTACTTGGGAAAATTTGTATTTGGTGAATATTTAATTGATTTTATTTAATCTAATAATGATAATGGGAAAAAAGATTTGATTGATTTTTTTTTTATGATTTTATGACTATTTCATGCATAAAATCAGGTTTTAATGAAAAAATTAATATTTTAAAAAATGAATTAATAAAAAAACGAAAATTAATAATAAAATGATAAAAAAATGCTATTTTTTGTGATTTTTTTATGATTTAAAATTAATGCAAAAATTTAGGAACAAAGAAAAACAAATAAGAGAAAAAATACACTAAAAGTGAGAAAGGTAGGATTGAAACTCATGACCTTCCTCCATTGTAACTCCTTACAACTTATACTCCTCTTGGTACCAATTAGGCCATTCCATTTATTCAAACTAAAAAAGCACTAGCGAGAATACAATAGCATAATAATTATGTCATTCTAAAACGTTCAAAAATAACAACTAAGTTGTATGATAAGATCAAAATTCCTAAAAAGTTAAAAATGGTCCCCCTTTGACCTTTTAGGTCATTGGAATTGACCAAATGACTTGTATGAGATTTTGGATATGTTAATGATCTAAGTTCTAAGTTAGCTAAAAGTAAAAAAGGAGATTGGTCAAAATTGGGGTACGACAACTGACTATGTGTGCATGCATGATGCATGTGTGCGTGCATGATGAATTGTGTGTCGCAACTATATGGAAGCATTGTGTTTGATCAGTTTTGTGTAGTAACCACTTTACTTATGTGTTACTTCTGCTGCTGCTGTTTTTCCTTTGTGTGTCTATTTATGGTATGCTTATGTTGCTTAGTTTGTATTGCTCATCTTGTAAATAGTTGTTTTGTCAAAATTTACTAAAGGGAGAGATTGTTGTTCCTTTTAGATTGGCTGCATTATAAAAAATAACATAGAGTGTACAAGATGTTTTGGTGAAAAAAGAGCACACGTGGGACCAGATGTTCCACCATGGGTGCAACATCTGACCCTTGTCAGCAGGCCAATATTGTAGCTATTCTGAGAGTATTTTCTGATTGGGATTCAATCAGATTTGTTGCTATCTTTTAGCATTTCATTAATTATATTTGTTTAAAAGATTAAAAGGATCAAATCAAATCATCCAGATATTTAAATTTGAATTCAAAAAAATCAAATATTTTGGGAAGTTGTTGAAAAACAAATAAAAAACAGAATCCCCTTCAAATCTAGATGTGATAAAATCTTATGCCCATTGGAGTAAAGTCCAGAGTTTGCATTTCTATTTAAGGAGACTCAAACCTATTGTTTGAAGAGTGCAAGTATTGAAGATTCGTTTGTTAGGATTTATTCTTTGAGTCTTTGTTTTTGTGTTGTTTGTCTCCGCTCTAGCATCTACGTTCATATCTAAAGGCATAAACTTTGGTTTGTTTAGTTGGGTTGTAATTCAATATTCTTAATTCTCATTATTGTAGTGATTACTTGGGATTAGTGACTGAGAGAAAGTGAGAGTGGTTCTTATATTTAGTAGGAGTCCTAAATAAAAAGAGACAAAGGGTAGAATTAATAAGAGGGGCTTTGAACTAGGAGTTGTTCATCTAAGAAAATTTGCACTAATTCTATTGAAGAATGAATTTCCTTTCTTGGGTTGGATGCCCCCAGACGTATGTGTTGTTTACACTGAACTGGATTAACATTTTTGTGTGTTTTTTTATTGCTTTATCATTTATCATCTTGTTTATCAATATTATTTCAATTTTGGTTTAAAATATTGAACATCTTAGATTAGGTATCTAGTCCAACTTATGTCCCCTTAAGAACAAAATATCATTTTCTTTTTTAAAATAAAATTAATTAAAAGATTTTTTAAATTGGTTAATTCTAATGGCCCACGATGGCCTACGAAATTGGAATTATGATGACATTTTGCACGCACGCTCTTAACATGACGGTTTAGTAAAAATGGTCATGATAACGACGACATATGCATGCATCCATGAACAGTGTCGAGAATTACTAAAAACACAAGCTTTCTTCCATATTACAGACATGATTGAAAGTGACATTTTTGGGAGACATCTATTAGCCTGTGATTTTTTACTCAAGTTTCATTCACTACGCCAAAAAATACCTTTAGCAGCGCTTTTTTTGGCCTTTAGCAGTGCTTAAAAGTGCTGCCAAAGGTGGCGCTGCTAAAGGTAAAGACAACGCTTTTGTAAATGCAAAAGCCCTGCCTTAGGTCCCCTTTAGGCAGCGGTTTTCTACTAAAAGCGCTGTCTTTTGTTCCCCTTTAGACAGCGCTTTTTAAAAAGCGCTGCCTAATGTGTATTATTTTCCAACTTTAGGCAGCGTTTTTTTTGGAAAAAGCGCTGGTTTCCCCCCCCCCTAGGCAGCGCTTTTCAAAGCGCTTTCTAATTTGTCTCTGCTTAATACTTTAAGCAACGCTTTTTAGGAAAGCGCTTTCTTTAGTTCCACTTTTTGCAGCGCTTTTGCAGTAAAATCGCTGTCTTTTGTGCACGTAAATTGTTTTAAAATTTATTTGTTTTGGATGCGTTTTTTGTCAAAAGCGCTGCTAAAACTCCTTTTTTTAAGAAAGCTTTTTTTTTAAAAAAAAACCTTTTAATAGACCTATATATTAACAAACCTGTATAACATAATTTTTTATCAAAACTTATCATAATTATATACTTCAATTCACAAGCCTTCATTCAACATATGCCTTATATACTTCAAGTCACAAAACTACATAATTATATACTTCAATCACCATATATAGGCCTTTTATTTCATAATTATACTTCAAACACCATATATAGAACTATTCATAATTATACAACAACTTCCACTTTCAAAACTATATACAACAACTTCCAAAACTATACAAAGTATATACAACAACTTCCAACTTCCATACCTTATATGATTCTTTTCTTAATAAGGTATTGACACAAATCCTCCTTAATTTCTTCCAATTGTACTTTGGAGTAAGCAGCACACTTGAATTCATCAAAATACTACATAATATAACATAATATGCATGATTTAGTTAAAAGTAATTAATTATATCAAATATCCGATAAATATTAAAATAACTCCTAAGTTATAAATCCATACCATGATTGGAATATCCATTTGATCCATATTAATGATTTCTTTCATAAACCTCAAAACGAAATAACCGCAATCTATACCATTTTTTTGACGAGGACACTACTCAGTGAAAAAAAATAAGAATATATATCAGGATATATAGTCTAACTTGTTTTATCAAGTAGCATCACTATTATAAGCAAAATTGTGAAAATATACCTCCACTCTGATCCATGAAATGTTGGTTGACTCACTCTTTGATACTTGGGCTCCTCTTTGTGATCGAAATATTTGTATAGCTCTAACATAATATAAACGAATATTTAGAACAATCTCACTTAAATAAATTAATAAACAAATACACACGAATATTTAGAACAATTTCACTTACGTATCAATCATCGTCTTCATATCCGGGTATTTATCTACATCACCATCTAACGAATCCACATAATACACTATTTTTCTTATCGGATTTATCGTAACCAACAACCAGTGTCCACTGTAAAATAAAACAAAAGTATCGATATAGTAATTTTATACGCAACATCAAAAAACAAAAAATGATAATAAATGAAGTAAGAATGCAAATCTAACCTGTTGCCAGTATTATATGGTAAAAGATACAACTTTTCTGTATCTATGCTTGCCATAAATCTTTCGTCTAAGTGAGATTATATTGAAGTTGGATTCATCGCAATTAACGGTGCATTTATACAGTTGGCAGATAAGAAACCGAATCTTTCTGACAATTGATGTGGGCGCACCAATTTCTCATACAAGAACCTTAAATAAAAAACATAAAAAACATTAGATTATTCATTGAAATGAGTAAATAAATTGTTTAAATAATTAAAGAGAGTTAATCGGAATACCTGATGTATGTATGCATAACACCGATGCCTAATTTAGAATGATTAAAAATTTGATCCAAATCCTCTTTAGAAATTGTTTCTGAATAGGAATAACCGAAAATACATTCCTCCATAGGTACTTCACGAATACCTCCGTCCATCAAATTCGATGTTTCTACAAGTGTTACAAGAGATGACCTAAATCGAGATACAATTGCTTTTTTTTCCCGTCCTTGCAAGAGTCTTTTTTTGGTTGGACGTGTTGCCTAATTCTGGCTGCCTATTCCGACTTTCTATTATTTGCTACTCTTGGGCATGAATCTAAAAATCATATAAGTTAGTAAAACATTTGAATATAGAATTAACACTTTTAATGTGTATATATTGAAAAATTTGTGCTAAATTAATTTCATAATAAGCATATATAATTACCTCGGCAAGTTTCTGTTGACAATTGATACTACCTTTGTCACTAGTATCATTAAACTCTGAACCACGCCTTTCTGACATATATTTTTCCTTGTCCTTTTGTAATTCACGGACTTGAGCTCTTAATTCTTCCATGGCTTCCATCACCTCTCTATTGCTAGGATTTTAGCTCTTTGAACGATTATAAAAGGATGATGAAGTGACTCCAAAACCCTTAACCCTCACACGACCGGAGTACTCAGGAACATTTAACACTCGAGTAAGTATGCTCCTGCAATCCTGGTCTTCAGTTAGAGTTGCGGACTGAGACAGAGTCTCCTGGAATTCATATACATGAATATCAAAAAATATTAGCGGGGATTAAAAAGCATAAATATTATATATATGTCAATAAGTGGGATATAAAACGCATAATGTTATACTTACACATTGCTCAAAAACTTGTTGAACATTTTCCGCAACAACTCCATCCTTGCCCACACGAGCAGCCTTCCACAAAACATGTTCCGGAACACATGTTTCTTCACTTTTCTCTTCTTCTAACTACACATTAAGACAAATAATAAAATCAATTATAACATTTGAGAAAGAAACAAGTAAATCAAAGCATTTATATATACTTACTATTTTTTGCTGTAAGCGTGCATATCCCAAACGCCCATTCCTATATGGATACGCGGGTCTTGATGCTCTTTGGCGATTTACGCCACTCAACTCCTGGAATGCTTCGGTTCTTCTTTTGGCTACAAAAGTTGCCTATTCTTCAGGTGAAATCAAGTCCACATACTATGTAACACCCCCTTTCTTTACCCCCAAATAATCAAATAAATCATTTAGGCACATATTGGAAATTTCATCAGCGTATAATTGTAAACACGGCATAAAAAGGTATGTCACATTATGCTTGAAATTAAAACATACAACACCTGCTCAAATTATTGATATGCAACAGTGGGGTAACTTGCCACAGAGGAACTTTGTCCTTACACCCACATCTCAATATTTAGAATAAAAGCGGAAAATCCAAACATTGAAATACATCCAAGTATATATACGTAGATATATACATCACCAAGTATATCCATCATTATAAGCCATGTTTACATAAACATTCAACAACAAGATACATGTACAAATGTATCACAAAAGAATAATATACATTCTAGCTACCCGGTGCTACATATCAGAGCCAACCGACCAAAAGAATGAAGACACACTTCACAAAAAGACCTCCAGCATACCTACTCTGCAATGCCTCATAGAGCATCATAAAACAGCAGAAGGGTGAGAAATATTATCATAATAACAATGCATATAATTATATATCTCAACATAAAAATACACATATACCACATATTCTCACCATTCCATCATACCACATAAACATACATATTATGTTTACTATGTCACAATCATCACATCTCACTCAATATACATCGCAAGGCATATATATATATATATATAACCAAGCATATTCCTCATAATGCTTATCATTCGACATAAACACACATATTCATGTTTATCCATCCATGCACACCTGCACCATTCTACTCATTCCACATCAACATATACATATATATGTTTATTCACCAATGCACACCTGCACAATTCTACTCATTCCACATCAACATATACATATATATGTTTATTCACCAATGCACACCTGCACAATTCTACTCATTCCACATCAACATATACATATATATGTTTATTCACCAATGCATCATTTAAAGATGAGAAATGCAAATCATAGAGACCGACTCACGACTCTATGCAAATGCAATGCGGTACCGACTCATCATCTCAAGTTCAATTGAAGAACTTATTGGAATAATCTCTCGTTACTTAATGTAACTCCCCATCGGGCATACGATGTTCCCCGTCGCTCACACCCCACACGGGCACACGACATTTATGGATCGCTCACACCCAACATGGGCACACGAACCAATCACTCACACCCCGCATGGGCACGCGATCGTCTATAATCATCGCTCACACCCCACATGGGCACACGACGTTATAGCAGATTCCCTCAGGAACCAATCCGTCGCTCACACCCCACATGGGCACATGACGTTTCTGGATCGCTCACACCCCACACGGGCACACGATTCGATCGCTCACACCCCACATGGGCACACGATCGCTTGTAATCATCGCTCACACCCCATATGGGCACACGACGTTACAACAGATTCTCATTAGAATCACTCAACACAAGAATGTACATCATTATGTTTCACATACAAAATGACTCAAGACATTCTTGAAATGCATACATATTCACAATATATTCATGCATTCATCTCATACAATCACAATTCAACCATATGAATTAATCAACATCATCACACTCATGCATTGCAAACCAATTCAAACAATGCATTTCAAACCATAAAGGCCACCAAATAACACCCATTGAATTTCACATAAACAATGCATATCATCACAAACCACAACAATCATACAACCACAATTACCTCCACAAGGGATTCACACCACAAAGGCTACCCACAACACATCATAACAACATACATTGATATTCAATCAAACAATGTATTTTACTACCCAACAACATCATTAAATTACGCATCGAAGTCTAATCCAAAACAATGCACATATTTTCCATAGGGCCACAACCCATCATCACAACATTTCATCATGTATATTCACATACATTCACATCAATTGTATAACAACATACACAATTATCCAAACAATTCAATTTATAGTTCACCGTAAAAGTCGGTTAAAAGTCGGCTAAAAATAATATTTTTCATCACCATCAAATAGAACATATTTTTAGCTTCAGTTTGATATAAAGAACAGCTCAATCGGATAAACGACGAAAAAGTTACGGACTTTTAAAGGAAACATTTTTCGGAAAACTAGCAGAGTTCAGTCGATTGCACTCCTGATGCAATCGATTGCACAGTCCCAGACTTGCAATTTTTTGCCCTTTTACATATGTGCAATCGATTTGCATCCTGCTGCAATCGATTGCACCTGTTAAAAACCAGAAAAAACAGCTGCTACCTCAACACAAAACCCTCCGGAAACCCGACCGATTCAATTCTATGATACGAAACAAATACACAGTAATCCTTACTAAATGTATATCAACGTTTTAGGACCATAAAACGATAATTCTACGACGTTCGATTTTCACTAAAATCTCACATTCTCAAAACCCAAAAATGTCAAAACTCACAATATCAACCGATTTCAACCAAACAAGTTTCTATAATCTCGGCCTAACCTCATACGACTAATCTACGCAATTTATTTCGAAATTCATCCGTGAAAACATCGATTTCTATCGATTTTCTACAATTCGACCTAAACGGAAAAATATGGAAAACCAACCAAAACATCCACACAAAACACATACATAATCATACACAAAGTTAGGATAACAATATTTCACACCCTTACCCGATTATTTGCGCTTGAAACGGAGATTTCCTCGATTTTCCTCTTTTTCCTCTTCTCTCTTTTTCCTTCTCTTCTCTTTCTCTTCTTCCCATTTTCTTTCTTTTCTTTTCCTTTCTCTTTCTTTTCTCTCTATTTCTCTTTTTATATAAAATATCTAACTTTTCTAAAATATATAACCTCTCAAAATGACCATTTTACCCCTCAGCTCAATTATCTCCCAAGCGCTCTCAAAATGCGATAAAACTTAAACAACGATGAAATATATTTCGGGAAATAAAAGTTGAAAAGAAATTATAATTTATTGCAAATATTTTACCTATCAGAGAAATTAACCAATTAACTCAATTAGCAGGTAAAATACAATAAATTCACACATATCACAAAATTCACATAACTGAAATAAATTAATACAATTAAACAAATCAGGGCGTTACAATTCTCCCCCAGTTAGACATTTTCGTCCTCGAAAATCTAACCGATACGAACAACTCCGGATGCGACTCTCGCATCCGACTAACAAACCAACATGCCAACAAAAGGCACACCACGAATAACACAACTGACAAACCACCTTGCTAACTACAACAACGACACGACGATGACAACAACGACAAGATGCAAAGCCCATACAATGCACTTGACGACCAACTCACAACTCAAGGAAAACCACGATACCAACACACAGGTTCACTCTAGAACCGAAACACAACAAGATCGTTACCATCACCGCAGATAACACTCCCCTAATTCCCCATCATAGGAATTAGCTACACACACTCGAACCATCACCATGGAAACGAGGCAACAACACAAACAAGAACACAAGTTCCACGACACAACATCGATTCCACAACCTCTACAAAACCAGAATACCAACATCCTTGTCACACAACCTTATTACAACAATGCTACGATTCCCAATTGAACATATAACCAAAACATCCATCTACACAGTAGCCCATGAATAATAGTTAAACCTTTCACATATCACTTCCATCCTGAAACGTCTAATGGTCTCAACACTCCTACACGTTTCCAATGTTCAACCTATGAACTCTTACCAGTCCCACACACATATACGAATCATGTCACCTCACGCTTCCGTTGCACACTCTGATTACTCATAACCATCAAAACTACCAATTTCACGTCCAAAGTCTAACTCTTTCTCATATTCGCCAAAAATCACTGGTCACTTTAATATTACCAACCTCACACTCTCCTGTGTTATCTCATACACCATACACAAGTCTCGGAATTGCTCAAATAATTCCAACTCCCTGACCATCAAAACAGACATGCATAGAAACTTCCAACTTAACTTTTCAAGCACAACAACAGCTTTTCCCCGAAGGATAATCCAAGCCAAATCCATAACTCATCACGAACTCTAACCATCCTTGTTGTCTCATACTTTATTCCTTTAGACCAAACAAATACTCAATATCCTTGCGATTACCAAACACTTCGAACCTAGAACCATAAAGATAATACCTCCAACTATTCCAACACAATACCACCGCAACCAATTCCAAATCCATAATAATACAGATCCTTTTATAAATCCTCAATTGTCGTAAAGCATAAGCCACGACTTTACCCTCTTGCATTACCACGTTGACTAAACTCATCAAAGACACATCACAATACCCCACAACCAGTTTATTAGGATCACACAAAATCAAAGCTGAAACCGTAGACAACTTCTACTCCAGCTCACCAAAACTTACTCACAACGAACATCCAAACAAACGACTCACCCTTTGTAAGTCAACTGAGATACCAGAAGTACGAACTTAACAAAGTCATCCATAACCTGTAATAACAACCAACTGAGTCCAAAAGTTTCTAATCTCCTTAACTAACTTCGGAGCCTCTCATGTAGAACTACATCTACTTCTGATGGATCCATTAACCATACTCTCATCTGAAATAACATTTCCAAGAAACTAACCCTTTTCAACCAAAATTCCCACTCGAATAACTTAGCATAGAACTTCGTCTCTTTTCAACACTTGTAATTCAAATCTCAAACACTTTACTCATTCTTCCTCTGAGTTTATAACAAATCCAAATATCCTCAATCGAAACCACTACGAACTTATCCATTTAATTATGGAAGATACAATTCCTCTACTCCATAAACATTAGAGACGCGTTACTAACACCAAATACCATCACTGTACGTTGCAATTCCCAAATAAAATCCAAAAGATATAAATCCTTAAAGCTTTTGCAAAACTTTTCACTGGGTAACTGGTTACTCACATACAAGCTTAACCGAGTAAATAACAACCTATTCCGAGGATAACAAACCTAACCAGTCACATTAAATCGATCAAAGCCTCAACTCACACAATTCACCACTCTTATCCAACATTCCAAACAATTGTAATTCACTCAAACTCAACCAAACCATTCTAGTCATCTGTTCATGAAAGTGGACACTTATTCTCAATCATTACCTTATTCAACTGTTAGTAATCCATACCCAATTTCTTCTCCTGACCGTCCAATTCCGCAATTCCAACATGTATCAACAACCAACCAAAAATAATTCTCAAACACAATGTTACATCCACCCACAAGGGTTTCCTCACAATTTCCATTAATGCCTTAAAACTCCAAAGACTCCAAACCCACCAGAACTCTAAGTTTGCTGTCCATAGTCTCAATACCATTATACTTGTTATTCCATTCCATCATCCTTCCTTTTGTTACCAATAATATTGGAGCTCTCTAAGACAACACCTTAATGTTCCATCCAAAAACACATCTGAAAACTATGCCCAACTGACGGCCCAGCACTGCGACTTCCTGCCAATTCCCAGAACACTACCATCACAGACAAAACAAATTTCTTAGTCTCATCTACTAAGAGTTTCCTACTTACTTAGCAAACATAAACCTCCACTATTCACCTTCGTCCAATTAAGTTCAATCTCCACTCTCTGTGAAGCAGCCCTTAAATAAAACCCAATCATTCTCTCTCAATGACTTCCCAACTGGACTAACATACCAAAACCTCTAATCCATTTCATCTTCCGATATTAGCATCTTCATCGACTCATCAAAACAATCTGTAATCATCTCCTTAAATTCCAAACAACTCATTTCACACACTATTAAAGCCGGAAAGACCCGCCTATTCCATCCAACATAATTTTCCGTCTGCTATCAACAAGAGATTAAGGGTGATAAGTTCCTCAATTTGCCAATAGACAGTCGACAATCATGATGGGGCATAAACCGTCTTTACCAAACTATAATATCCTTTCTTGCATCCCATACACAAAACTACCTAAGGCACAAATCCTTAGTTGACATAAACCTTACCTCCGCATTTCTTACGGGATCGGGAACAACACTGTCTAAACAACACTTACAATCTTGCAATTCACAACACACAGAGCCAACGCTCCAGACCTGAAGCAACAAGGAGAAGTACCAGCTTCTCCCCCACTTATCTCATTCTAACTCCTGAAAACAAAGGATTAGAAACCAGAAAGCACTGACAGTGTTTCACACACATATCACGTAATAAGGGGCAAACAACAACGACAATATTCAACTGTCACACCAACAGACTCAACAACTGACTCAACACTGGCTCTGATACCATTTAATGTAACACCCCCTTTCTATACCCCCAAATAATCAAATAAATCATTTAGGCACGTGTTGGAAATTTCATCAGAGTATAATTGTAAATACGACATAAAAAGGTATGTCACATTATGCTTGAAATTAAAACATACAACACCTGCTCAAATTATTGATATGCAACAGTGGGGTAACTTGCCACAGAGGAACTTTGTCCTTACACCCACATCTCAATATTTAGAATAAAAGCGGAAAATCCAAACATTGAAATACATCTAAGTATATATACGTAGATATATACATCACCAAGTATCATCCATCATTATAAGTCATGTTTACATAAACATTCAACAACAAGATACATGTACAAATGTATCACAAAAGAATAATATACATCCTAGCTACCCGGTGCTACATATCAGAGCCAACCGACCAAAAGAATGAAGACATACTTCACAAAAAGACCTCCAGCATACCTACTCTGCAATGCCTCATAGAGCATCATAAAACAGCAGAAGGGTGAGAAATATTATCATAATAACAATGCATATAATTATATATCTCAACATAAAAATACACATATACCACATATTCTCACCATTTCATCATACCACATAAACATACATATTATGTTTACTATGTCACAATCATCACATCTCACTCAATATACATCGCAAGGCATATATATATAAAACCAAGCATATTCCTCATAATGCTTATCATTCGACATAAACACACATATTCATGTTTATCCATCCATGCACACCTGCACCATTCTACTCATTCCACATCAACATATACATATATATGTTTATTCACCAATGCACACCTGCACAATTCTACTCATTCCACATCAACATATACATATATATGTTTATTCACCAATGCACACCTGCACAATTCTACTCATTCCACATCAACATATACATATATATGTTTATTCACCAATGCATCATTTAAAGATGAGAAATGCAAATCATAGAGACCGACTCACGACTCTATGCAAATGCAATGCGGGTACCGACTCATCATCTCAAGTTCAATTGAAGAACTTATTGGAATCATCGCTCGTTACTTAATGTAACTCCCCGTCGGGCATACGATGTTCCCCGTCGCTCACACCCCACACGGGCACACGACCCGATCGCTCACACCCCACATGGGTACACGATCGTCTATAATCATCGCTCACACCCCACATGGGCACACGACGTTATAGCAGATTCCCTCAGGAACCAATCCGTCGCTCACACCCCACATGGGCACATGACGTTTCTGGATCGCTCACACCCCACACGGGCACACGATTCGATCGCTCACACCCCACATGGGCACACGATCGCTTGTAATCATCGCTCACACCCCACATGGGCACACGACGTTACAACAGATTCTCATTAGAATCACTCAACACAAGAATGTACATCATTATGTTTCACATACAAAATGACTCAAGACATTCTTGAAATGCATACATATTCACAATATATTCATGCATTCATCTCATACAATCACAATTCAACCATATGAATTAATCAACATCATCACACTCATGCATTGCAAACCAATTCAAACAATGCATTTTAAACCATAAAGGCCACCAAATAACACCCATTGAATTTCACATAAACAATGCATATCATCACAAACCACAACAATCATACAACCACAATTACCTCCACAAGGGATTCACACCACAAAGGCTACCCACAACACATCATAACAACATACATTGATATTCAATCAAACAATGTATTTTACTACCCAACAACATCATTAAATTACGCATCGAAGTCTAATCCAAAACAATGCACATATTTGCCATAGGGCCACAACCCATCATCACAACATTTCATCATGTATATTCACATACATTCACATCAATTGTATAACAACATACACAATTATCCAAATAATTCAATTTACGGTTCACCGTAAAAGTCGGTTAAAAGTCGGCTAAAAATAATATTTTTCATCACCATCAAATAGAACATATTTTTAGCTTCAGTTTGATATAAAGAACAGCTCAATCGGATAAACGACGAAAAAGTTACGGACTTTTAAAGGAAACATTTTTCGGAAAACTAGCAGAGTTCAGTCGATTGCACTCCTGATGCAATCGATTGCACAGTCCCAGACTTGCAATTTTTTGCCCTTTTACATATGTGCAATCGATTTGCATCCTGCTGCAATCGATTGCACCTGTTAAAAACCAGAAAAAACAGTTGCTGCCTCAACACAAAACCCTCCGGAAACCCGACCGATTCAATTCTATGATACGAAACAAATACACAGTAATCCTTACCAAATGTATATCAACGTTTTAGGACCATAAAACGATAATTCTACGACGTTCGATTTTCACCAAAATCTCACATTCTCAAAACCCAAAAATGTCAAAACTCACAATATCAACCGATTTCAACCAAACGAGTTTCTATAATCTCGGCCTAACCTCATACGACTAATCTACGCAATTTATTTCGAAATTCATCCGTGAAAACATCGATTTCTATCGATTTTCTACAATTCGACCTAAACGGAAAAATATGGAAAACCAACCAAAACATCCACACAAAACACATACATAATCATACACAAAGTTAGGATAACAATATTTCACACCCTTACCCGATTATTCGCGCTTGAAACGGAGATTTCCTCGATTTTCCTCTTTTTCCTCTTCTCTCTTTTTCCTTCTCTTCTCTTTCTCTTCTTCCCATTTTCTTTCTTTTCTTTTCCTTTCTCTCTCTTTTCTCTCTATTTCTCTTTTTTATATAAAATATCTAACTTTTCTAAAATATCTAACCTCTCAAAATGACCATTTTACCCCTCAGCTCAATTATCTCCCAAGCGCTCTCAAAATGCGATAAAACTTAAACAGCGATGAAATATATTTCGGGAAATAAAAGTTGAAAAGAAATTATAATTTATTGCAAATATTTTACCTATCATAGAAATTAACCAATTAACTCAATTAGCAGGTAAAATACAATAAATTCACACATATCACAAAATTCACATAACTGAAATAAATTAATACAATTAAACAAATCGGGGCGTTACATACTACACTGGACGTTCTGCTTCAATAAAATTTCGTTCGGCATCCCTAAGATACTTGTTTGATAGAAATGCTCGAAACCCTCTGTGTCTTTTTCCAGCTAATTGAATACAATACTTCTTTCGGTCATCACTAATATTAAAAGACCTCTACAAAAACAAATAACATAATTAGTAATTTAAAGACATAATCGACAACAAAAACAAATAACATCAATACGGTACCTGTATCTCACTCCATGTCTTTTCTTTGGCGGGTTTCAACGATGCATTTCTCCAATTATCACAAGTAATTGGAATATACGAACGAACAAGTGTACTAATGTAACTTGTCAGCATTGCTCCGTTAGGTTCAACAAGTTGGTTCATATCATTCCAATAAACGTCATACTTTATTCCTTTATCTCTAGCACGAATGATGTTCTTCATGATAGTTACTCCTCGCGTAATATCTCCTTCCGCTTCTTGAATTGTTTCATGTCCATCATTTTTTGAAGTATCATGTGGATTTTCCTCGTTAGTAGTCATTTCACCTGTAATTAAGAAAAACATCAATATAAAATGACACAATTATATTAAAAAACTTATAAAGCTAAACAAACTTAGAGGGATTAAGTTCAAAGTCATTTTAGACACAATTATAAACAATGAACTTGTGAGTGAAATCAAAAATCAAATTAACTAAATATCAAAAACTAATATCATTTTCAATTAAATCAAAAACTAATATCAAAAATCAACTATTAACCGGAGAAAGACTTACTAAAACAGAACTTAGATACTAAATTTCTTCTTATAGATGAAACAATCCCACAACAATTCTCATATTAACGGCATAAACAGATCCGCAAATTGCAGTAACAAGAACCGTTGAACTTTGAACTCCAACGTGCCTTCATTAGTCACTCATAACAAACAACCATTACCCTTTTTAATATCATTCATTATTCCATGACATACTCCTATATTAGTAATAAACATAACTTTTTAAAAAATATTAAAAAGATAATCAATACCAGTAGTGTTAGGCACATGCACACACTCATAACAAAATAAAAATAATAATAATAATAATTTGAGGAAGAAAAAAATTATATCACAAAAACAACAGAGAAACAATCAACAATGGAGAATATTAGGCATTTCCATTATTGGAGAGAAAACCAAAAAAAAGGAGAGTAAAAACCTCAAACGGCGGACGACGGTAGCTGTGATTGAAGTAACGAACGGCGGACGACGGTAGCTGTGAGGGTAGCCTCGAACGGAATAAAGTCACGAACGGCGGACGACGGAGGACGGAAGGAGTTTCGTTTGCAGAAGAAGAAGACGAAGATACAGTGTCGCGAGAGTTTAGGGCGAAATAGAAACGGTCGTAATGAAAATAGAAGGATATCAGAATCTGTTTTAATTTTAATATTTTAAAAGACCTTTGGCAGCGCTTTTAGAAAGCGCTTTCGTATGTTAATCCTTTAGCAGCGCTTTTGGGGTAAAAGCGCTTTCTTATGTGGGATTAATGAAAGGCCTTTAGCAGCGCTTTCCAAAAGCGCTGCCTAAAGCGTGTTGTACGAAAGCCCTTTAGCAACGCTTTTCAAAAGCGCTGCCTTATGTTACCCCTTTAGCAGCGCTTTTCATAAAACGCTTTCTAAAGTTCACCTACCTTAGGGTTTTAGCAGCGCTTTTCAAAAGCACTGTCTTATGTCCCCCATTTAGTAGCGCTTTTTTCTTTCATTTTTTATTTTTGTGTTTTAGCGAAACATGTAGCAGCGCTTCTGCCAGAAAGCGCTGCCTTTGTTACGCTGCGAAAACTCATTTTTGGCGTAGTGATTGAAACCCAGTAAGACTAGTTTGGAAGAGTCTTAGGAACAGATCCACAAGATTAGGATCACTCTCTCTTCAAAACATGTTTAGAATCTCGAAGAGTTTGTAGTGGTTTAACATTTCGACATGAAAGTGTAGTATGAAGGAGAAGGGTTCGTCTCACCTATTAGGTATTTTGGGACTTAGTGTATTCTTTAGTCCAAAGATTGGGTGACCTAGAGACATTTTGACACCATTTTACAAGATTCGACAGAGAAGTTTCTCGACAGGAGCAGTTTAAAGGCAGTTTTAAGGATCAACACATGGAAGCAAAGTAGAGGACATAAGGCCATGTAATATTGTACGTGTCGAATGTCGTAGAGCAGACTATTATTAACAGTTATAAAATTTTAGTATATAAGAAAATTTTATTCATGTAACAATGGTTCGCACTTTTTATCAGTAATCTCTATAGAACTCGAGAAACTAAGTCACGGAGAGAAAAGAGTTTGTGAGAGAACATGTGTGAATCTACGTCCCTCTTTTAATTATTTAATCAAAGAAATTTATTTAATTGCATTTATTGTTTTTCTTAGATTTGTTTTAGTTCTTAGAACAAGTCTGCATTGTTCTAATTGGATTTTCTAACCAATTTCTTTACATTTAAACATCAAATACCCAAACATAAAGGTATTTTTTCAAATCTTTTACACAAAATGTCTAGAAGATATTTTCAAATTTAATCCCTTAAATGAACAAAAACTTGTAATTTGATTTACTAAAAACAGTGATAAACACCTCAATCTATAACAATATAACTAATGATAAACTAAACTAAAGGACACAATCATAGATTGACGTTACTTCTAGCCAAACTCAAATGCAAATAAAAACGTTAAAATTTAAGAAAAACATTACTACTTTTTAAACTTTTCAATGAAAATGACTTTGAAATCTTGTACCATTAAAATAAAATAATATGTCACAAAAAACTCAAGTAAGAAAAATCTCAAAAAAATATCAAATATGTTAGAAATATAAGAATAATTTATGTAAAAATGATTGGCTATTTTGTATATAACGTGTGATATAAATTACCTTGCTTGAAGAATGATGAGATCTAATAATTCTTCCTTAAATGAGTGTGTTGGAGATTAAAAAAAAAAACATTGTGTCTTTTCTCAATAGATAAATTAAAAGACGTTACATATATAGTCATTATTTATTACTATTTACATGTTTCCGATGAAAATTCTATAAAATTTATTCAACTTCATATGAAATAAAAAGAAGTCAGGTCTCCATCAATTCCACTAAGGGAGAGAGGCATAAGTCGCCTCTTCTTTGCAAGTCGCTCCATCAAAGAATCAACTTTCAAATTGTCAATAATCTGAACATCATCATCAATGGTGTTGTCATCTACTACATCTAAATCTTGATTAAATTGTAGAGTCGATGTCCCTTGATGGGACAAGTCTTGAAACCAATTCTTGTTGTCTAAAAACATAATATTTGATATCTTTACGTCATTTGAATCATGCAATGAACAACTTGTTTGTGGTGAAATGAAACAGTAAAATAGATTGAAAGGGAATGAAGGAATATTTAAGAGAACTCAGCAACTGGTACAGAGTTTTAGAGAGAGAATAGCAGAAATTCACAAATCACACATAACCTACAATATCCCTATTACAATAATTATATATCTCATGCTGCCACGTAGTCCTTTAGTCTAGTATTTTCCTTGCGTGCTCTTCCACTTCTACGTGCTTCCACCTTTTGTGGTTGGTTAGTAACGGAATTATTCCTCCCACTCTTTGCACATGGGTCCTCTTGTGCATTTGGTGACTCATTTCTTTCTAGAAGTTGTGCCTCATTTGTTTTCATTACAATACCCCCCCTTTAAAATCAACCTTGTCCTCAAGGTTGAAAAGAGGAAACTTTTGTTGCAAGCTAGCTATCTCCTCCCACGTAGCTTCAGATCTAGGCTGCTGATCCCATTGGACAAGGACTTGGTGAACTAATTGTGACCCTTTAGTGATTGTTCTGGCTTGCAAAATCTCTATCGGCCAAAAGATTGGGCCTGTATCAGTCATCGTAAGAGGCAGTGGCATGTATTAATCTTGCGGAACACCCTTAAAAGGCTTCAATTGAGATATGTGGAAAACTGGATGAATCTTAGCATGGTCAAGCAACTTCAGCTTATAAACAACTTCTCCTATCTTGGCTAAGATTTCAAAAGGCCCGAAATATCTCATTCCCAGTTTATTATTCTTTCTCAGTGCTACAGATTGCTGTCTGTAAGGCTGCAATTTCACTAAGACCAACTCGCCTATCCGTAACTGAGCATCACTTCGATGTTTGTCTGCCTTCTTTTTCATATACTGCTGAGCTTTCTCTAAGTTACCTTTCAACTGTTGTAGGATTCTATCCCTCTCCATCAGCTTCTCTTGAAGTGATGTAGGGTCAGACGCTTGCGACACGTATCCTGTCAATGTAGGAGGGTCCCTTCCATATAAGGCTTTGAAGGGAGTCATGCCTATACTGGTTTGTAAAGCAGTGTTGTACCAGTACTCTGCCCATGTCAAAGCCTTAAACCACGATTTAGGATTGTTAAATGTGAAGCATCTCAAAAACAATTCTAACCCTTTGTTGAGCACCTCAGTCTGGCCATCTGACTGAGGGTGGTAGGAACTGCTCATGGCTAGTGTTGTGCCTTGTAATTTGAAGAGATGTTGCCAAAAAACACTAGTGAACACCTTGTCTCAATCTGACACAATAGATATAGGCATACCATGTAGTTTGACGATGTTGTTCATGAAGGCTTATGCTACTGATTTACTAGTGTAATCAGACTTTATAGCCATAAGTTAAAGGACTCTATTCATAACTATCTTTCTTAAGCAGTTCCGTTAAAGGACCAGCTAAGTTAGCATAGGACTTGATGAATCTTCGATAGTACCCCGTCAAGCCTAGAAACCCACGCAATTGTTTTATATTATTTGGAGTTGGCCATTCTAAGACAACTTTAACCTTGTCTTTCTCCATGTGCACACCTTCTCCATTCACCACGTGACCCAAGTAATCAATCTCTCTAACTCCAAAAGCACATTTAGACAACTTGACAAATAAGGTATGCACTTGTAATACTTTGAGAACTGCCTCTAGATGCTTTAAGTGTTCCATCCAATTGGTACTATAAACCAATATATCGTCAAAAAACACTAAGACATATTTTCTTAAGGCATGCTGAAAAATATGGTTCATTAAGCTTTGAAATGTTGCAGAAGCGTTTGTGAGGCCAAACGGCATGGCCAACCACTCATAATGGCCATGATGTGTTCCGAAAGCCGTCTTGTATCTATCATCTGGATGTACCAATATCTGATGGTAGCCTGATCTTCAGTCCAACTTAGAAATTTTTTTAGCTCCAAACAGTTCATCTAACAGTTCATCCACTGTTGGAATAAGGAAACTGTCTTTAATGGTTAAAGCATTAAGAGCTCGATAGTCAGTACAGAATCTCCATGTTTCATCCTTCTTTTTCATCAAAATGATTGGTGATGAGAATGGACTAGTGTTGGGTTGAATTATTCCTTGTTGCAACATTTCTTGAACCATGTTCTCAATCTGGGTTTTCTGACTATGAGGATACCTGTAAGGTTTGACCTTAACAGGGTTTGAGCCTTCTAATAATGGTATAGTGTGATTATGTGCTTTGGCAAGAGGCAGAAATGATGGAGCTCGAAAAATATCTCTGTACGTGTGTAACAAGACAGCTATTTCAGGCTCAGTGTCAGTAGGTAACTCATTGAAAATATCTTCCAGCTCATGAGATTTCAGCCATTGAATGGTGAAATATTCTACAATTGCATCCGTAGTTTGCAGTCTCTTGAAGTGATGGAGTTGGGCTGATGCAGGTGCAGTAGTAGTAGTCTCTCCCGTCAAAGTTACAAATTTGCCATTTAGAAAAAATTTGAGGGTCAATGCTGCATAATCAGCAACATGTGGGCCTAATTTTGCCAACCATGATGCTCCCAATATGACATCAGCTCCAGCCACAGGCAGTAAGAACACTGGCACTTCTAGTTTCTGTCACTGTATTACCACTGGTAGTTTTTTTTATCACACCCTCAGCCGTCATGATCTCACCATTACCTACTAACACTTTGAAAACTGGTGCTGGTTCTACTGGTAATTTAAGAAATTTGGCTATTCTTGGTTGGACAAAGTTATCAGAGCTACCCCCATCAATGAGAATGTGCACCTGAATATGTTCAATAAAGCCGGAGAATCTCAACACACCCATGTTACTAGTCCCTTTCATGACATTAAAGGATAGGTGGTGTTTAGTTTGGTTGGTCGCAAAGTTGTTTGAGGTTATATCTGGTGGTTCGGTCATTGTGTCGAGCAATCGGTCTGCATCAGTGTCATCATATTGTAACAACATCAATTGTCGATTAGGACACTTATGGGTGAAGGAAAATTTGTCATCACACAAATAACAAAGTCCTTTGTCTCTTCTCACTTGCATTTCTGCTGGTGACATTCTCTTAATATTAGGATTCTTTTGATATTGGCTCATTGGTCTGGTTGGGGGTGTATTGAGGATGGGGGCCATATTTTTGTGGTTATTTTCTGGTTTGTTGGTGAATGGTTTGCTAGGGGAGTAAGTGGTTGTGTTGGTTTTATGTGGTTTGGAAACGGTGGTATACTTCTCCTCATAAACTTTAGCTAGGGACACTGCCTTAATAATGGAGGTGGGTGTGTGAATCAATACATCACGACGGATATCAACATTCAATCCACTAATGAAACAATCGATTAGAGCATCATTACTAAGGCCATAGACCCTATTAGCTAATGAAGTAAACTGCAGATAGTATTCAACAACAGTACTAGATTGAGTGAGCTTAAACAGGGTAGCACGTGGACATTCATAAATGGATGGACCAAAATCCAACTCCAACGCGCGCGTAAACTCAAGCCATGACTAAAAAGGGTTAGATCGTTGCACCATCTGATACCATGGTACCACATCCTTATCTAGATGTACCGATGAAATGGTTAAACGATCTGGATTCGGAGTGTCGTAGTAATCAAAAACTTGTTCCGCACGGAAGATTCATTCATGCACGTTTGTACCATCAAATCTGGGAAATTCGAGTTTCACATTACGTACCTGAAACGATGCCTTGTTGTTGAGTCCTACACCATGGTTCTGCTTCGATGGGGTTTGCTAGATGAGGATATCAAGCGCAGTATGGATTTGGTCAAACTTCGATGCATTTCCAGCTTCCAACCTTTCCATTTGTTCGAGGATTTCTTCCTGGATCAGCTTCATTTCGTCAGAATTGCGCTTGATTGCAGATTGCATCTCGTTTGTGTTAGCTTGAGCCATGGTGTGATGAAAGCACCAATAAAACTGTAAAATAGATTGAAAGGGAATGAAGGGATATTTAAGAGAACTCAACAACTGGTACAGAGTTTTAGAGATAGAATAGCAGAAATTCACAAATCACACATAACCTACAATATCCCTATTACAATCATTATATATCTCATGCTGCCACGTAGTCCTTTAGTCTAGTATTTTTCTTGCGCGCTCTTCCACGTCTACGTGCTTCCACCTTTTGTGGTTGGTTAGTAACGGGATTATTCCTCTCACTCTTTGCATGTGGGTCCTCTTGTGCATTTGGTGACTCATTTCTCTCTAGAAGCTGTGCCTCATTTGTTTTCATTACATGAAATTTCAATCTCATGGTGAAAATTGGGAGTTGTAGTCATATATACGAGATTATCTTTAAGAGCTACATTTTCCTGTGAAAAAACAAGAAAATTAAATTATGTGTAAAATATTTCACTTTCGTTTTACTTAATTCACAGTACATAATACTTATATTTTATAAAAATTATTAGGTTCAAATCTTAAATTGAATGAAAAGACTTGAATTCATTAGTAAGTATTCATACCAATTTTGCAATAAAAATATCCCACTTTCAATGTGGTTTTCTAAATTACGTGACATCAATTTTTTAGAAAATAAATTGAAAAATATTTCATTTAACAAAAAAAAAGTTTAAAGAAAATATAATTTTTTTAAGATTATAATTTATTATATTGTAAAAATATAAGCAAGTAATACCGCAATAAAAAAAAAAAAACATATTCAAAAATCTTGATGAGAGATCTTCTCCACATGTATCCTTCTTCCTCTCTTTCCATTCTTCTCCCAAATAACTGTCAATTCCATTAAATGAGTCAATATATAAATCATTTAGTTATACTTTTAAAATGAGACTACAAACAAATATAAGGAATGCAACACAAGTTCAGACACTTTAGGCAATAAATAAGATTTGGCATGGGAAAACCAACACTTATAAACATGAAGAACCTAGCAATGTAATGACTTTAAAATAATCCATTTTCTTGTTTGTACTTCATTTCAAGCTAGAGCACATGCTTAACTCCAAGCCAGCTTTTGCACATGTGAGTGCAACACTAAACATTTTAAATGAAAAGAAGTTTATACAAAACCAATAGAAAATTTGGAGAAAAACAAATTATGGAAAATGGGTTGGAAGTCAATAATTGAGAACTTTATAATACCTTTGTATAATGTCTTTCAAATTACACCATCTGATCACTAGATACATTAATAGTCAAATGTATCACAAAAAGGTAAATTTGCTTATAATAGTGACCGGAGAGTGTACTATAATGTCTTTCAAATTACACCCTCTGGACTAGATACATTAATAGTCAAATGTATCACAAAAAGATAAATTTGCTTATAATAGTGACCGGAGAGTGTACTATAATATCCTTTAACAGAATCCATGTGTAATATTCAGGGTATTTTAAGTGACTTGTCCAACTCTTCATCTGAAATATAAACCATAACATAATATCTAGGAAAAAAAATATGTTTACAAGAAATGATTTGTTTTGCAAAATCGAAAAACCCACCAATAATATTAACCACTTCACTAAAATGACAAATTATTATTAAGCTCCAATGAAGATTGCAGTTATGGACAAAATTGTATTTTAATAAGAAATATCAATTCATCTACTGACAACGAAGAGAAATAAGAGTTTGATAGTTATTTACTTGAAATTCACTTATGAAAATATAATCTTTTTCAAATAACTTTACTTTTCTTGTCCATTTACGAACACGTAAAAATACTGATTTTCCATCATAAGTATTAGGTGAAATTTTGTCCATATCAACCAGCTTTCGAAAGAAAAAACTATTAAAAAGTGAAACCTAGTCTTTTCCTTTTGTTGTATCTTATTCTTCAAATATCTATCAAAACTCAATTTTTAAAATAATTAGACCCTTTTTTTTTAATTACAACATATAGAATATAAATTATTTTTTGATTATATTTGTTTCAAGTTTAACACTATCTTAATATTGAGTTTTTTTAAGTAATCGAACTCCAAAATTTACATATACGAATGTCTAAAGTTTGGGAGTTTAGGATGTAAATACACAAATAGAAGTTGGATTACATTGAATTCTACCTGAGTTGACGTTATCGATGCAACACCACCGCCAGTGATATCTTCTATTGCATGTTCATCATAATCTTTATAAATGGAGCAATTTGACATTTTCACAGCTTCAAACTCACAAATATTTTTGTTATCCAACATGTTTTGCATTGTGTTCAAATCCATCTCAAAATTAAACTTAACGCCGACGCAGTCAACATTAACAAAAGGAATACTAGCAAAATCACTTGTGTTGTCTACGTGAAAAATTATAAGTATACTTAGATAGGTTAAAGATAAATTGTTATGATTAAGAACTATTACAAGAAATATTAACTTTTTATTAAAACGAATAACAATGAGTTGGAAGGACTAAACAAAAATTTAGAGGCAAACGGTATATTCAACAAGTATTTTGACTATTACAGGAAAAAGAGAGAAAATGATTAGAGGCTAATGGTATATTAACTAAAGGTTCGTGGCACACAATCTCAATCGTATCTTATTGTGTTTTTTAGTTTGATTAAGAAAAAGCCGCTTAATGTTGGATTAAGGGTTTGTTGATGTTCCGGACTGGACCAATGACTAAGCATGACCCAATCCACTCCTGCTCCCAGAACGGCCCAATTGCCTAAGTCTAGCCAATGGGGGGAGCATTTACCTTTATGTCCCTCTACCGAGCACATATGGTCAGAGTGACCACAAGGTCTCTTGCTCCTCCTCGGCATTCCTGCCCGTCATGCACGGCTCTACCATCCAGAAACAGCCACGACGCCCGTGCCCGGAACTATGCCCTTGCCCGTAGCAACGGCTAGTTTCGGGCACCTCTGTCCGTCATAACGGCTAGTTTTTGGCAGTTACCTATTCTTCGGAAAACCGTTATTTCGCCTTGAAAATAGGGACCGTTGGCCACGCACTGGGGGCATTATAAAAACCCTCTCATTTGAGAGGGTCAGGTATTCTAAATCATCCTACGAAACACATACTTTTGTAATTGCCTTTTTCCTCTCCCGATTATTACTTTAGCATCGGAGTGCCTTGCAGGTACACCCCCTCAACATCTCACACACACCCAGCATCACAGAAGCCTCTCTTGACCCACTTCAGGTTCTGCCCAGCATTCAAGATCAGTGGAGCCGTTTGTTGGAAACTTTTTATCCCCGTCTTAACATCCACCTCAGATTCAAGACCAAAACAGCTCTCTGTCCAAGATTTCGATCATGACTTGCCAAGATCACGTCCAAGATGCTCGCAATCCTGCTTTCCTCCCCGTCAACAAAACTGACGCTGACGGATCTACGTCCTTCCTCGGAGGAGACGCCCGTCATCTGAGAGACGGAGCTACTTCGTCTCCCTCCCACACTCGTACTGATCGTGTTGAAGACTAGCCCTCACTGGCCCTCCAGCCCGTTCTAGCTCCATCCAACGCCGACCTAGCCGTGGTGGTCCTCCTTGAAGCAATCAACAAGACCAGCCTCTTGATCCTCCAATAAAACGAGAGGATTGGGGCGTTGGAAGATTCTGCCCAACCAAGATCCCCTCAGCCGAGGAAATATCGCCGACGATCCAAAAGTCCACATCCCCGACGGGAAGGTGATCGTCGGGTGCGCTAGGAACCAGAGTCCCATGCCGTCCGGAAGCGTGACCACATTTTCCTGCGAAACCAACATTACCCGGGCAACAAGAGAACCCGGAGAGACCAACATTCACCCCTAGTCAGATCGAAGGGCCGGGCACGAACACCGTCTCCCCGCAGAAATCGCCGCCCTATCCCTGAGCGAAGCATCCGCTCCAATTCTTGGACCAGTTCCAGCAGCGACGATGAGCCCCACGGCTCGTTGTCTCAGGAGATCCTGGCTACGCGCCTCCCAAAAGGCTTGGAGAAACCACCGTCTTTGGGCACTTACGACGGAACAACAGACCCAAATGAGCACATCAAAAATTTTGATGTGCTGCTTGACTATCGTGGCATCCGGGGCGCCATCAAATGTCGTCTGTTCTCTACCACGCTCTGGAAAGGGGCAATGACCTGGTACAAACAACTGCCCGAGGAGTCCATCACCTCGTGGAAACAATTGGGTAGAATGTTTCCTGACACTTTACGGCATCACGCCGCCATCCAAAGACCGAAGCCTCCCTTGAGGCCATAATTCAAAGGAAAGATGAGCCTCTCTGAGCATACATTGAGAGGTTTAATAAAAAAGCGGTGCAAGTCCCTACCACCGATGACATGAAGAAGTTCGTACTCGAACGAGGACTTCGCCCCTAGTTAGAATTTTCCAAAGCTGTTGTCCTTGCACCTCAATGGAGCCTGGACGCCTTCCTCTTCAAGGCGCAGTCATATATTCAATACGAGGAGAAAGAAGCGATCATCTCTGCCCGGGCCTCATGCCATCAAGAAAGTGCTCGGGCCTCCAAAAGCGATGACCCATCGACATCCCATCGGGGAGACAAAAGACGTGAAGATAGTCCCCGGGAATCCCGAGACAATAAAGGGCCCTCCGGTCACTTCCATGATTACACTCCCCTGACTATCTCCAGGGAAAAGATTATCTCTGAATGTTCTAACTCAGAGTTTAAACAAGCAGGGGTTCGATTCCCTAAGCAGGTACTGGCCAAGTCGAACGCCGATAAGTCGAAATACTGCCCTTTCCACAAGTCACGACCACACTACTGAAGACTTCATCCACCTGAAGGATGCCATAAAAATACTGATCAGGGACGGCCACCTGAAGCAATTTACGAAGAAGAAGGAAGCTCCCCGGCAAGACGCCCAGGAGTCGAAGAAAATCGAGGAAGAGATGCCTTCCTTAGAAGAGACAAACCTCCAAGTTGCCATGAGTATATAGCGGCCGGAGGACTTCTATGTTTTCGAGGAGCTCAGCGCTCCCGCATATTTCGCCGCCCATAGCCTATGGGAAACTTTCCCCTCCGCCATGGCCATCTCCGGAGAGGGCTTCAACAAAGTCATTGTGGGCTCTAATAAGAGTACAACACTCGACAAGGCCCGGGGAGAATCGGTCCCCATCTCTTTCTGCAGAGAAGAACTCCTTGGAGGTGCCCCAAACTCGAGCATTCTGCTGCTCGTAAGAGTCGAGATGGCAAATTTTGATGTTTGTCGAATCTTAGTCGACCAAGGCAGCTCGGTCGACATTATTTACTCACAGGTGTTCTCAACCCTCCATCTAGATGAATAGCACCTCACTCCCTACGTGGGCTCTGACCTGCTGGGTTTCAACGGGTCGGTCACTATGTCGAGTTGATCGTGACCTTTGGATCTGCAGAGACGGCCAGATCTATTAAGGTTCAATTCCTGGTAATTGACTTCCCGTCTCTCTATCAGTGCATATTCGGGAGGCCAACCTTGGCCGAATTGGTGGACGTTCCATCAACTGTCCATCTCAAAATGAAGTACTACACTTCAAAGGGTATGGTCGCCTCCTTACACGGGGACATTGAGGTTGCATAGAGATGCTTCGAAGTGGACACCAAGGGACTCAACACCATCGCTGCCAAGCCAAAGACGTCCAGCAAGCCAGCCTTGCCCAACAGCTCAGAGGAAGCCAAGCCACTGCCACACGTCGACTCTATCGACCTCGACAGTCGCTTCTTCGAAGATGATCAGAAGGAGGACCAGATTTGCTTGAGCAACTCATCCACTTCGACCAGCACCAGCAACGGCTCCCATCCGATATGCCCGATTTCGGATGGCGAGTTCGAGCTCGTCCTGCTCGGCGATGACCCTCAGCGAGGAGTAAAGATAGGGACCGACCTCCCCGGCATAGCGAGAAAACAACTCAAAGCTTGACTCCGAGAAAACGCCGACTTGTTCGCCCCGAGTGCCCGGAAATGCCCGGCTTAGATCCTACTATTGCCTGCCATCAACTCACAATTGACCCCGCCGTCAAAGCAATAGCACAACGTAGGAGAAAGCAGTCTCCGGAGAAAACGAAGGCAGCAGAATAAGTTGTAAAAGACCTCCTCGAGGCAAACTTTATTTCGGAAGCCAAGTACACCACTTGGTTGTCCAACGTTGTACTCGGTAAAAAATCTAATGGATAAACTTGTTGATAATTCTGCCATTTTTAAACCGTTATCATTCATGGATGCCTATTCGGGCTACAATCAAATACCAATGGCGAAAAGTGATAAAAATACAAGGCCTTCATGACCGAGTCGGGCAATTATTACTACAACGTAATGCCCTTCGGCTTGAAGAACGTCGGTGCGACCTACCAAAGGATGATGAACAAGGTCTTCCGGGGAGAAATCGGCGACATGCTCGAAGTCTATATGGACAATATGATCATGAAATCCCATGAGGAAACCGATCACATGACCCATTTAAGATAGGTCTTCGAACAGGCCAGGAAATTCCGGATGTGTTTCAACCTAGAGAAATGCGCTTTCGGGGTGTGGTCGAGCAAGTTCCTCGGCTTCTATCTCACCGAACGAGGAATAGAAGCCAACCCTAAAAAGTGTAGGGCATTCTCCAAATTTCCAACGCCTAACTCGAAGAAGTCCATCCAATCCCTCAACAGGATGCTCGCTTCTTTATCTGGTTTCGTGGCTAAGTCTGCCCAGTACGTTCTGCCCTTCTTCAAACTCCTCCGCAAGGAGGCCGCATTTGAATGGAAAGAGGAATGAGACCAGGCTCTCCTACATCTAAAATGAGAACTGTCAGAACCTCCAGTTCTCTCTCAGCCAGACAACGGCGAAACTATGTACCTCTATCTTGCAGTAGCAACCGAGGTCATTAGCGCCGTCCTCATCCGTGAAACGCCCGACGGGCAAAAACCTATATACTTTACGAGCAAAGTATTGCAGGGACCAGAGCTCAGATACCAGGAAATAGAAAACTTGGCACTGGCCCTCATCAATGCTACACGAAGGCTAAGACACTATTTTCTGGCCCACACGATCGTGGTTCGAACAGATCAACCCATGAAGCAACTGCTAGGACGACCTGATATGGTCGGCAGGATGCTTAAGTGGTTGTTGGAAGTGTCCAAGTTTGACATTAAATATGAAAGCAAAAAGGCCCTCAAGGCCTGGGTGTTAGCCGATTTCGTCGTAGAAATGACGTTCGCAGATTTCCCCACCTACGGGTCACGCAGGTGGACCATCTTCATTGACGGAGCATCCAACTCGGTAGGAAGCGGGGCAGGTATCATCTTGGAAAACGAAGAAGGAATCATCGTCGAGGTATCACTCACTTTATCTTTCCCTACTTCCAACAACTAGGCTGAGTACGAAGCCTTCCTCGCCGGCCTGCGCCTGGCCGAGGAACTGGGAGCTGAAGAGGTGGTCATCTGCACCAATTCGTAACTCGTTGCCCTTCAAGTTCAAGGAGAATATCAGGCCAAGAATGACAACCTGTCTGAATACTTGTCCCTGGTCAAAGAAAAATGATGAAGTTCGCTACAGTAGAGGTGACGCACGTTCCCCGGGGACATAACGTTCGAGCAGACGTGTTGTCTAAATTGGCGAGCACAAAGAAAAAGTGCGAAAACAAATCCGTCATCCAGGAGGTGCTTCCTCAACCCAGCATCGAGAAAACCTCCACGACCCTCGACGTGAAATTCATCGGTGACAGCAACTGATGGATGACCCCCGTTTATAATTACCTCGCTAAGGATGAACTTTTGTCCGACCCCAAAGAGGCCAGCATAGTCAGGCGCAGAGCCTGCTTCTATGTCCTGGTCGAAGACAAGCTCTACAGGCGAGGGTTCTCCATCCCTTTACTCAGATGCTTTGAGGAAGAGATGGTTGCCCATGTCTTGCATGAGATCCACGAAGGAATCAACGCTCAACACCTCGAGGGAAGATCCCTTGTCAGGAAAGCCCTACGACCAGGGTATTACTGGCCAACAATGCAGCAGGATGCAAAAGAACATGTGAAGAAGTGCGACAAATGCCAATGGCATGGGGACATGCACTTGGCTTCGCCTAACAAGCTCAAAGTTATGTCCTCCACGTGGCCCTTCGCATGGTGGGACCTTGACATCCTGGGACTATTCGTAGTAGGATCAAACCAGAACAAGTACTTCATAGTGGGCGTTGACTACTTCACAAAGTGGATAGAAGCGGAAGCTTTGGCCAATATAACGACCCATAACATACTTCACTTCTACAAGCGAAACATACTTGCCCGCTTCGGCATCCGACAAGCAATAGTCACCAATAACGGGACACAATTTACAGACAGAAAGTTTCAGGACTTCGTCGGCCAACTAGGCACGAAACAACATTTCACGTCCATCGAACATCCCCAAACCAACGGGCAGGCCAAAGCGGCAAACAAAGTAATCCTGTGAGGCCTCAAACAAAGGCTGGACGAAACAAAGAAAGCTTGGGTCGAGGAATTACACAGTGTACTCTGGGCCTACCGCACTACGCCCTACTCCTTGACCGGGGAAACCCTTTTTCGCCTAGCTTACGGGACTGAGGCAGTAATACCCATCGAGATACACGTGCCATCCCGGCGGACTGAATCTCCTCTGGACGAGGAGACAAACGACAAGGCACTAAGAGAAGAGGTCGAACTCGTCGAAGAGGTCCGATCAGGGGCAGCTCTCGGCGAAGCCTCTTTGAAGCAGAAAATTGCAGTCATGCACAATGCCAAGGTAATACGGCGAGAATTCCAAGTGGTCAGCCTTGTCTTAAGAAGGAACCATAAGGATTCTCGAGAAGGCAAACTCGCCGCAAACTGGGACGGACCCTATCCCGTCCAGGCAAAAACGAAGAATGGGGCCTACTACCTAGAATACCTCAACGGGGAGGAACTTGCTCGACCATGGAGCGCCGAAAAGCTAAAGCAATATTATAGCTAAGGCCAGACCATCAGTTTTCTTCATCGAAGCGACGAACATAACATCTCGACTTTGATGCACGCCCAGGTACAAGCGTCACGTACCAACTAAGACAGGATCCCTCTCAAGAGCGAGCGGGATCCCTGCCCGACAGCGGTTCCTCAACCGAGCCCGCCGTCGTCAAAGTACCAGATAGGCAGAACACCCAGCTCGTGATAGGAGGTTCACGCTGCGAGCTCAGGCCTCAAACACGGCCTGAGTTCCACTCTCATGTCCGAAAGCTACCTAGGCCGTTCGACTAGTCCCCCTCATTGTCGATTATATCTACGTCGAGCAAACCTCAGAACTACGAATCACTCAAAATTACCCCTATTACGGGCACTCACACATATCGAGCAAAGTTTCTACATTTAGCGAAAATAAAAACAAACAAAACCATGCACGAGTATCAAACATACAAAACCGACCAGGACGGCCGAATACATACATATTAAAATAATTAGTGACCACAAGGGCCACGATTGTGCTTGTTACATGATAAAGGGGCCACGCCCCATACAAAATAACAATAAAATTACATCAGACATGGCACGCAGGCCAGATACATTACAACAACAAAAATGAGACATCATTCCTCCATCTGCTCGGTCTGCTCGGGGATAGGCTGCGTTGGCTAAGACTCCTCGTTAAGGAGACGGGTATGCTCGTCGCCAATCTGGAGGAAGTCTGGACTCACAATCTTGCCATCCTCAACATGGCTCAAGATTCCGGTCCCCTCCGTAGACAGCTGAACCTCTGGATTCACCAGCTTGAGTTGAGCCACAACATTATTGAAAGACTCCTCCCCGATGGCATAGACATCATCCTCCGCCCGTGCAATACGAGCAACCAGCTCGGCCCTAGTCTTCAGCGTCTTCACCTCCTCAGGCTCATCTTCAACCGGGGTCGCCGCAGACTTCATCTGCTCGACCAAGTCTTTAACAACCTTCTTTTCAAGGACCAGGGTCTCATTCTCCCCTTTCAGTTTAGTAGCCTCCTCTTGGGATTTATTCCTAGCGTCATCAGCAGCTTTGGCCTCCTCCTTGGCCTTCTTCACCTTTTCTTCTAGGGCTAATATCGCCGCATGGGCCTTCTTTAGCTCGGATTCAGAGGAGTCTTCCTCGGCATAGACCGTCGCCATCTCCAATACCTGGACCAACGCAAAAGCATCTTGCTCTAGCATTGCCCTTTTGCTCGGGCAGTCCATACCCTTAAGCTTCAGGGACTCTGCCTGAGGAACCGTCAGGGAGGTGCCCTCGAAGAACTTCCTGTCATGAAGGCAAGGAGGAAGCTCAAACTTGCCCATCTCCGCTGCGCGACTGAGATCTACCAACTCATTCGATCTGGTTCGATTAAACCTTAAAGCCCTGGGCATAGGGGATCACTGGGCAGAAGAAGGGACAGGCGAGGAGCTCCCCGCATCCAGTTGAGGAGGAAGCACCCATTGGGTAAATCGAGATTTTGGGTTGGTCGCGCCCGCCTTGCCCTTCGTTAGAGCATTCTTCACCACCCTCTTATGAGCGGAAGGCATTTCACCTGTAAAAACATAATGACCACATTAGCAACCGAAGAAATTATAATCCGGAAAAGCTAAAAAATAAAGACTAACAAGCAACTTGAGGGCATCAACATGGGTCTTGCGCTCAATAAGTCCTTTCGTATTGATATAATGGTGTTCCATTCTTTGCCTGCCATCTTCGTCAAAGATCGGGTCCCCCTTCTTAATCCATCACTCCGCGAGTTTAAAACTGTTAACGTATTTGACCAGCGCATCATAGCTGGCTTTGTCATCCTCGTTCAGCATCTCTAGTTGGGCAAGATAATGGATGGTGCCCCGGGAAAAATGGTCCCCGCTCCAATAGAAGGGGAACTTAAACACTCTGTCCGCCAATAACTTCCCATGCTCGTTGTACATATCATTGTCGTCCTCGTCCGTTGACACTGCCCAGGCGTACATGGTATCCTGGGCCTTCTCCGACATAGGTTCACTAATATAGAACCTCTCCTTAAAGGTCCGAATAGACTTAGAGAAGGGCTTGAACAATTTCTTCACTTGCTTCACCGAACCCAATTGTACTTTCTCCCCGAGACCTGCCTCTGAAGGTGAAAAATCATGAAGAACAAGGGCAGGGTAGCTCATATCTTCAGGAATTCGCAGGTTAACTCGAAAGCGCAGATGAACGCCAACGAGTTAGGGTGCAGCTGTGACAGGGCCATGTCCAAGTGTACGAAGATGGACCGCTGGAAGTCAGTAAAGGGTAGCCTCAACCCTATGTCCTTAAAAGCATACTTGTACATCGGGAACCTCTCCCCTTAATACGTACATATGCGGTCATCCTGACTTGGGAAGTGCACCTTCCATTCCCCTTATGGACCTACATTCCTGAATACGTCCCCGGTATAGGAAGCAAAGACAGACGCATGCTCGGCGGGCTCCGCGGCCGTCCACTCCTCCGCAGAAGCATGCTCAGGATTCTCCCCGACATCGCTGGGGGCGGTTGAAGCGTCAGTAACACTACTCTCCGAAGAGCTCTTCTCGGACGAGTCTATGAGAATCTCCTTCTTGGGTACGTGTGTCATCTCGTTCACCTGAAAAGCAGAGGACAAAAGTAAATTCGACTGCAAAATCAAATCCACCCTTCCACCGCTAGTCAAGTGAAAGGGCGCGCAAAGGGCCAAGGACGACGTCCCCAAACTAAGCCCTAAATCAAATGGCACGAGGGTATTGTGCGAGGAGACGCCCGGAGGCAACCCCTCCTACACGTACGGGAAGATTCTCCCCGAAACGCTTCCCAGTTTTCCGTTTGAAGCTCCACCGAAAAACTCATACATTCATCGGAAACTCAAGAAAGCGCCGGAAAACTCAGGAACTCCGCCAGTTACGCTCGCGCTTGTCATCGCAACGGTGCCAAAAACAACCTAAATCTATAGTTCCTAAAAGCTCCGACGACCACGGCAGCAGCAGAAAGTGGCCAAACCACCGTCTACCACCAACCGTCGCCGAAAAACGCTGCGGTATCTACCTAAAGTCATCCTAGCCACATGCATTCTAACAAAACAAAAGTAAAAAGCTAAAAACAAAGCTATAAATTGGTAACTTACGTGGTCGAAGAGGATTTGAAGGGCCGAAGAGCTTGCTCGGAGCTTTGTACAGTGGCTGACAGCGGCAAAAGACTGAAGGCTCAAAAACAAGAATGAGGAAGGAGAGAGAAGCGAAAAGCCCAAATGAGCGACTTCTCCCTCTATTTATAAGCACTCTGAAGTCACGTGCACGAGCACGCGCGACTAGGAGCATCATCACGACCCTAGCTTAGTCTTCATGACGCATTAAATATTGCACAAAGCTCGAGGCACATGTTGCGTCATGTCTCTTCAGACTACCTCAACCGTTGGTCTCCCCGCACGTCGGGCATACCAGACAACGCTACATATCCCGCGGGCACTAAAACCCCCGGGCATCACAAGACAATTTCACCTCGTCGACAAGTGACGACCACTTCGGAGTTCCCCGAAACTGCGAGCTATCCTTAAGTCAGCACTCCCGTGCTCGGGAGCAACAACTTAGGGGGCTCTTGTTCCGGACTGGACCAATGGCTAGGCATGGACCAATACATTCCTACTCCCAGAACGCCCCAATTGCCTAAGTCTAGCCAATGGGGGGAAACATTTACCTCTCTGCCCCTCTACCGGACACATATGGTCATAGGGACCACAAAGTCTCTTGCTCCTCCTCGGCATTCCTGCCCGTCATACACGGCTCTACCATCCAGAAACAACCACGACGCTCGTGCCTAGAACTATGTCCTTGCCTGTGGCAATGACTAGTTTCAGGCACTTCTTCCCGTCCTAACGGCTAGTTTTTGGCAGTCACATATTCTTCGGGAAATGGTTATTTCGCCACAAATATAGGGACCGTTGGCCACGCGTTGGGGGAATTATAAAAACCCTCTCATTTGAGAGGGCCGGGTATTCTAAATCATCCTACGAAATGCATACTTTTGTACTTTCCTATTTCCTCTCCCGATTCTTACTTTAGCATCAGAGTGCCTTGTAGGTATACCCCCTCCTCATCTCACACACCCAACATCACAGACGTCTCTCTTGGACCACTTTAGGTTCTAATTAACCTTCAAGATAAGTTAGATTGTTTATGAAAATGTTTTGGTAAACTGGTAGTTTGATGGTGATGCACGAGGCAATCGAGTTATAAAGGGTGAATGCAAACGGAGTGTGGTTGGTTGAGAGGTTGATGGTGATGGAAACCTATCGAATTGATTTATTATGAAAATGCTTGACGTTGGATAGAGCTTATTTGATCTTTTGAAAAAGTGTGGTTGAGTAAAAAGGGAGAGTAAAATGGTGTGTATGTGCTACAAGGTTTAAAATGGTATGTATGTGGTGAAAGGTGTATATGTGCTGCAAGGTTTAAAATGGTGTGTGTGTGGTGCAAGGTGTATATGTGCTAAAATATTGGTGTGTGGTGATGTTGATGTGTGCTCACATGCTGGAGCCTTTGGCCTGACATCTAGAATTTGAGCATGTGTGAGCTGGTCTACTGAGTGTGTATGAACTCTGATGTTTTGATGCTTGATGTGTAGTAGTTATGGTGTGTTCTGACTAACTATCTTGACATGACTGACTACTGACTATGTATGCATACATGATGCACATGTGCATGCATGATGAATTATGTGTTGTAGTTGTATGGGAGCATTGTGTTTGATTTGTTTTGTGTAGCAACCATTTTACTTATGTGTTACTTTTGCTGCTACTAGTGTTTCCTCTATGTGTTTGTTTATAGTATGATTATGTTTCTTAGTTTGTATTGCTCATCTTGTAAATAGTTGTTTTGCCAAAATTTACCAAAGGGGGAGATTGTTGTTCCTTTTGAATTGGATACATTATACAAAACAACATGAAGCGTACAAGATATTTTGGTGAAGAAAGGGCACACGAGGGACCAGATGTTCCAGCATGTGTGCAATATCTAACCCTTGTCAACAAGCCAATGTTGTAGCTATTTTGAGCATATTTTCTGATTGGGATTCAATCATATTTGTTGTTATCTTTTAACTTTGCATTAGTTAGATTTGTTTGGCAGATTAAAATTATCAAATAAAATCAGTTAGATTTTTAAACTTGAATTCAGTGAAATCAAATATTTTTGGAGGTTGTTGAAAAACAAATAAAAAACAGAATTTCCTTCAAATTTGGATGTGATCAAATCTTATGCCCATTGGAAAAAACCCCAAAGTTTGCATTGCTATTTAAGTAGACTCGAACCTAATGTTTGAGGTGTGCAAGTATTGAATATTCGTGTGTTAAGGTTTATTGTTTGAGTCTTTGTTATTGTGTCGTTTGTTTACCACTCTAGCGCTTGCATTCAGATCTAAAGGCATAAAGTTTGGTTTGTTTAGTTGAGTTGTAATTCAACATTCATGATTCTGATTATTGTAGTTATCACTTAAGATTAGTGATTGAGAGAAAGTGAGAGTGGTTCTCATATTTAGGGGGAGTCCTAAATAGAAATAGACTAGGGAAGAATTAAGAAGAGGGGATTTGAACGAGGGGTTGTTCATCTAAGACACTTTGTACTAATTCTATTGATGAGTAGATTTTTTTTTCTTAGGTTGGATGCCCCCAGACGTAGGTGTTGTTTGCACTAAACTGATTTATAAATTCCGTGTGTTCTTTTCTTGCTTTATCATTTATCATCTTGTTTATTAATAGTAAGTTAATTTTGGTTTAAGATGTTGAACACCTTGGCTTAAGTATTTGGTCCAACATCTGTCCCTTTAAGAACAAAATTTCATTTTCTTTTTTTAATTAAAATTAATAAAAATATTTTTAAATGTGGTTAATTCTTGTGGTCCACGATGGCCTAGGAAATTGGAATTATGATGACATTACACACAAAATTTATTGACGTGATGATTAGCTGAAAGTGCTCATGATGACGATGATGTATGCAGACATTCATGATAACTGTCGAAAAACACTAAAAGCGCCAGCTTTCTTCCATATTACTGACATGATTGAAAGCGGCTTTTTTGGGGGGCATTTGTTAGTCTGTGATTTTTGACTTAGTTTTCAATGAAACCCATTAAGACTGGTTTGGAAGTGTCTCAGGAACATATCCACAAGATTAAGATCACTTTCTCTTCAAAACATGTTTAGAATATCTCAAAAAGTTTGCAATGGTTTTACATTTTGACATGAAAGTGTAGCATGAAAGAGGTGAGTTTGTCTCACCTATCAAGTATTTTTGGGACTTAGCATATTGTTTAGTCCAAGGATTGGGTGATATATAAACATTTCGACACCATTCTATAAGAATCGACAGAGAAGTCTCTCGATAAGAGCAGTTTAAAGGAAGTTTCAAGGGCGACCGCGTGAAAGTAAAGTAGAGGACAGAAGACCGTGTAATATAGTATGTGTCGAATGCTGTAGAGTAGATTATTATCGACAGTTATGAAGGTTTAGTATATAAGCAAATTTCATTCATGTAACAATAGTTTGCAACTTTAATCAGTTATCTCTGTTGAAATATTAGATTAGATTTGATTTGATATGATTAGATTTGATTAGATTTAATATTTAGATATAATCCAAGTTTGTTGGCCTAAGCCCAATTAGGGTTGTATATAAATAGACCTAGCTTGTATCATTATTTACACAATTCAATAATACAAATCCTTATTTCCTTATTCTCTCTCTTTCTCTCCTCACTAAAAGTGCCTCACGCACTAACAAATTGGTATACAGAGCTTCCGGTTATTGTTCTTGATCGAGTTTTCAAGAACTTCACGTCAGAGATCGTGTTTCCAGGGCAAGTGAATCAACCGCTGCGAAGATGACTGGTGATAAGAGTATTCCGGATTCCCTTCCAATGCTTGACGGCAAGAATTGGATCCGTTGGAAAAAACAGATGCAATCCTTATTTGGCTTCCATGATACCCTAGAAGTGGTTACTGGCGGTGTTCCTGTGTTGGCTGAAAATGCAACCGAAGAACAAAAAAAAGCCCACAACAAAGTCAAGAAGAAAGGTTGCAAGGCTGCTTATTGCATTCAGACGGCGATCGATGCTGCTAACTTCGATAGAATCTCTCATGTTGAAACGGCGAAGGAGGCATGGGATATTCTGGTGAAGTATTATGAAGGAGGTGAGAAAGCCAAGGTTGTTAAGTTGTAAACCTTGCGTCGACAATATGAGTTATTGTTGATGGGAGAAGACGAAAAAGTTGCAGAATATGTGTAGAAGGTTCAGAAACTCGTCCATCTCATGAAGGGTTATGGTGAAACCATAATTGATAAGATGATAGTTGAGAAGGTAATGAGAATGTTGACCTCTCACTTTGATCACATTATCGTAGCTATTCAAGAATCCAACAATCTTGAAACCCTAAAAGTGGAAGATTTGGTTGGTTCGTTGGAGGCACATGAGATGAGGATTGTCGAAAGAAAGGGAGTTTAGGATTCGATACAAGCACTGCAGGCTCAATCATGGAAAAAGAATGGCGGTTCTAAAAAATTCAAAGGCAAAGTCGACAAGACTCAAGAAAAGAAGTCTTGGTCGAACCCTCACAAGAATCAGGTCGAAGATAGAGCTTCTGAATCCTCGAAAAGAGGAGGAGGAAACTATCAAAAGAACAAAGAAGATAAGAAAGGTATACGGTGTTATAACTGTGAAAAGAGGGGTCATTTGGCCAAACATTGTTGGTACAGGAAATACAATGGATCGGAAAAAAGCAAAGAAGAAGGAGCGAACCTTGCATGCCAAGATTCAGATGATTCTGAAGGTGGTATGGTGGTTATGGCTGCAGTAGCAGATAACCATGTCTAATCCAAGATCTGGTTCCTAGACTCAGGCTGCTCAAATCACATGACTGGTCAAAAGGAGTGGTTGGCAGATTTTGATGAGTCGAAGAAGAGCAAGATAAAACTTGTTGATAACAGTTCATTGCAAGCAGAAGGTACTGGCAACATAGTTTTTCAACTGAGTAATGGAGCGAAAGCTATGATCAAAGATGTGTTCTATGTACCTGGAATGAAGTGCAACCTATTAAGTGTTGGACAACTGGTCGAAAAAGGCTTCTCAGTTGTCATGAAGGATGGAGTTTTGAAATTGTTCGACACCCATAACAATTTGGTCTTGAAATCTCCGTTGTCGAAGAATAGGACGTTTAAGACCATGATCAGTTCGACTAAAGTAAAATGTCTAAAAACTGTTGTCGACCACAAGATAGTTGGTTGTGGCATTTGAGGTTTGGAAATTTGAACTTTCGATCACTCAACCAACTGATTACTCAAGATATGGTATCTGGTATTCCAAGTCTTGAGATGCCTGACAAACTCTGTGAAGGTTGTTTAGTCAGAAAGCAATCCAGAAATTCTTTCGTTTCGACTATGCCAATGAGATCATCCTACATACTCGAAGTTGTACATTTAGATGTATGTGGTCCGTTCGAAGAACATACCATTGATGGAAACAGATTTTTTGTTTCATTTGTCGATGAGTTTAGTTGAAAGCTGTGGATCTATGTGATCAAGAGAAAGGATGAAGTATTTGAAATCTTTAAAAGATTCAAGATGTTTGTCGAAAACCAGAGTGAGAAGAGGATCAAAGTTCTGCGAACAGATGGAGGTGGCGAATACACTTCGAAGATGTTTGAAAAATTTTGTGTAGAACATGGTGTTGATCATGAGGTAACTGCACCTTATACTCCTCAACATGATGGAATTGCTGAAAGAAGAAACAGAACCATAGTGGATATGGCGAGATGTATGCTCAATCAGAAGAATTTGCCAAAATCTTTATGGGGTGAAGCTATTTCGACTGCAGTTTATATCCTGAACAGGTGCCCTACCAAGAAATTAAAGAACAAGGTTCCTAAAGAAGTGTGGAGTGGCAAACGACCATCAGTGAGTCATCTGAAGGTGTTTGGCTCTATGTGTTACAAGCATGTTCCTGATGCAAGGAGAAGGAAGCTTGATGACAAGAGTGAACCTATGATTCTGGTAGGATATCATAAGATTGGTGCATACAGGCTATTTAATCCAATTAATGAGAAAATTGTGTTGAGTCGAGATATTGTGATTGATGAAAATTCTGCCAGGGATTAGAGTTCTGGCAATTCAATTAACAAGCCATTGATGAGCTCTGATTTCGACGAAGAAACAAATGAAGTCGAAATTGAAGAAATTGCTGAGAATCAAGTCGAAGTCGAAGTAGAAGCAGTTGCTGACATTCCCGATACAGAGGTTGTAGCTGAAACAAGCCAAAGACCTCGACGAAATAGAGTTTCCCTTTGGTCTTCATTCAGCCAAGCTGTCGCACCAGTATAACACTCGGGCTAATCAGAGAAAGAAGAGGATTTAGCTGATTTTCTGGCATTCGTACCAAGTTTGAGGTAGTTACTAAAGGAACATGGAGAGAACAAAAGATGATGATCTCATGTCCAGCTTTACAGTGATGACCAATCCGATGTATGATTCTCCTCTGGATGACGATGTTCCATAAATGGATGTTCCACAAATGATGATCTTATATAAATTTTTTTAAACCACAATTTTTACCAGGTTTTTTCAACCAGAATTTGACCTGTTTTTCAACCAGCAATTTTTTTCACCAAAATTATATATTTAAAACAATTGGCAATTCAAACCAATATATATATTTAAAATTACAAACCAAAATTATATATACACCTATTTATAATTACAAATCATTACATTTTTTCTACAAATGCATCCAACCAAAGCATTGCTTCAAATCTACATTATAGGTCCTGAAAACACAAAGATTGTAATTCAATTAAAAGAATACATAAACAAAGTTACACATATTTAAATTCTCATCAATTAAAGTAAGAGTACAATATTATACCTTGTAAAATTCCGAGCTCCATAATGTATTGACACCAATCCTCTTTAATTTCATCCAATTGAGAAATTGAGTAATGAGCACACTTGCATTCTTCAAAGTACTACATAATAATATAACATAGTTTGATTTAGTTTTAACTATTTCATTAGACATGAGAGATATGTGTTAATATTAAAATAACTCATAAGTTAGAAATACATACATCGGATGGAATCTCTATTCGATCCAACAAAAGAGTGTCTCTCATAAACCTCAACATGAAATAGCCGCAATCTATTTGATTGCGTTGCCGAGGACACTACAAATGAAAAGAAAATATGGATAAATCCTAAGTTTTATCAAGTAGCATCACTAATATAATAAAACATGTGATAATTAATATACCTTCACATAATTCCATGTAATAATGGGGTTGACTCTCCGCCGTGGTAGATGGCTATCTTGTAGTGCTAGGAAAGCTTGTATAGCGCTAATAAAATATAAGTGAATATTTAGAACAATTCACATAAATAAATAAACAAACAAATAAATATACACATTCATATTTAGAACAATCTCACTTACGTGTCAATACACTTCTTCAAATCCAGGTATGTTGTCCAATCATTTCCTAACAAATCCAGATAATACACCATTGCTCTGCTAGGATTAATTGCGACCAACAACCAATGTCCACTGTAAGATTAAACAAGTGTTAGATGGAAACTTTCTACACGACGTCAAAATACAAAAAAACTATAATAGATGAATTTAGAATGAAAATCTAACCCAGTATTAAACGGTAAAAAGAACAACTTTTCCGTTTCTTGGTTGTCCATAAAGATGTCGCGTATATACGCCAGGACCTCATCTGGTTTATTGATTATTAAGGTTAAGTTGACAGATGCCGAGCATAGGAATGCAAATCTTTGCTGCAATCCGTGTGGGCGCATAACTCTGTCATACAGAAACCTTAAATAAAAACATCATTAACATTAGACTATTCATTTGAAACATAAAGTAAATAAGTTGTTCAATTAATATACCAAAGTAGATCGGATATATACCTCACGTATGTATTGACAACAGTGCCGCCCAATTCTTCATGATTGAAAACTTACTTGAAGTCTTCATTACTAATAATTTGGTCATGTTCAAAGCCATAGATACCTTTCTCCATATGTATAAGACGAACACCTTCGGTGATAATATCTGCCACTTGTAGATACGTCTGGAGGCACAACCTAAACTTGGAGATAGGTTGGTTTCTACCCCTGCTCTTCTTAGCACCAACATTTTTTTGCGTTGAAATGTTGCTAATCTCTTTAACAGGCAGCTATATATCATATAATTTGTTAGATGAAGTATAAGATATCCAATTTAACATTTTCTATGCATAAATATCATATAATTGTGATGTACCTATTTTTTTGAAACAACGGACTCGGTATGCTCCAGAATCCGCTTATCCTTTGTTTTGGATCTTGTTGGAGTCTAAATAACATTACCATGTAAAAAATGAAAATAAAATGCTCGTAAAATCTTTGAATCTACACATTAAGGTTAACAAAGGTTTATAACGGTTTTAAGCATACCTCATATCCTACGAGTATGAGGTTTGACGGCCATGCAACATACGACCCTATAGCAGCTCGCACCAATGTTACATCCGAATCATCGTCAGGATAGGGTAATGGTGCTTCCTCCTCTATAGCAATATCAACTGATACTTTCAAACTTCCAGTAGGGAGGGATTTATTGTGAAGTAATTGTACCCCATTGTTATACACTTTTCCCTTTGCAACCTTCTGATAAGTTGGTGAAGATAAAAAGAGCTGACATTGGGAAACGCCCTAAAACCAAAAATAAATATGCCATTGTTAATGTGTATATATGTCATTTAAATAATTTAAGCTACTAATTTAATTTCATAAATATATAAATAACTACCTCTGGAATAATCGGATGAAAGCTGCAGTTGATACTATCTTTCTCCGATCCATCTCTAACACCTGAAGCGTTATCCCTTTCTTTTTCCTTTCGTAATTCCCGAACCTCAGCTTCTAGTGCTTCCAATTTAGCTTGCAGTTCTGCATTACTAGCAACCTTTCCCTTTTTAATATTCAAGGAGGTCGGGGTGATCCCAAATGCCTTACCCCTCACCCGACCAGAATACTCAGGGACATCTAATGCCCGACTAAGTATGCTCCTGGTATCATCTGGAGATACAGACTGAGATAACGCCTCCTGAAAATCAGATGAATATCGAATATTTGTCAAATATTTGTTAATAAAGTTTTGATTTAATTAAAGAAATATTGTTATACTTACACATTTCTCAAATACTTGTAGAACCTCTTCTGCAACAACTCCAGACTTGCCCACACGGGCTTCCTTCCACAAGACATGTGCATGAAGAGATGTTTCAGAGCTATTCGCCTTTTGTAACTACATATAAAGCCAAATAATATGATCAAATATAACTCATGATGAACAATTATTATATCATTGCAATATATTGATACTTACCAAAGATTGCTCCAAACGTCCATATCCAACACGTCCTTTCCTGTATTTATACTTTGGAGCTGATGCTCTTTCCCGATTAATTGCACTTAATCGCTTAAATTCTGGGGTTTGTCGTTTGGATTTAAACGTTACCCATTCTTGTGGTGAAATCAAACTTGCATATTTAGATGGATACTCTCCATCAACAAAGTTATCGTCAGCATCCCTAAGATAGGTGCGGTTTAAATATGTCCTAAACCCTCTTAGGAGCTTCCCTGCCAATCTCATCAAAAAAGCTTTTCTTTCTTCCTCGACGTTGAAGCACCTCTAAAAAAGCCATACACATTGGTTAGTATAAATAATTTGAAGGACATAATTAGTTGGCATAATTAAAGACATAATTATGGTACCTTTATCTCATTCCAAATTTTTTCTTTGGTTTCCTTCAACTGTTTGGTTCTCCAATCATCACAAGTAATAGGAACCGCATTCCTTACAAGTGCACCAATGAAACTTGTCAAAGTATGACCGTTAGGCTCAATAAGTGTATTCGAAGCGCTCCAATGCACATTATAAGTGATGCCTTGATCTCTAGCACGGATCACTCTCTTCATAATGGTTATTCCTCTTCTAATCTCTTCTTCCATAGATCTGTTACTTCCAACCTGAATATCGGGATCATCATCATGTGGGTGATCATCATCATGTGGGTGATCATCATCATGTGGGTGATCATTGTTAGTAGCCATCTAACCTGTAATAAATAAATCAAGGATATCAAATATAATATATAACAAATAAAATAAAGAAATCAAGGATATCAAATATAACAAATATGACATAATATTTTACAGTACTAATGTAGATAAGTCAGTAGTTTCATCGATGGCTTGTAATTGAACCTTAATTCAACATTTGAACATGCTGAATTATTTTAATTTAAAATGACTCCTACCCTTAATCTAACAGTTAGTGCAATGGCATATAGTCAATACATTTTCATTTTTGCTCATTTTTTACGTGTATGATCAAAACTAGTGTATGTTGTATGCAGTTCATGACATGCTTTCTTTTCTGTTCATGTTCTTTCTGCATGTATTGAATTACTTTATGCTGTAATAAAGATAAAATATTTTAATTTGATGCCATCACTATGTTTCTTAGCTAATGTAGTATCTAATTGTTACAGCCTCATTCACTGGATAATCAGGCTTTTGTAAGGAAGTGCATCAAACATAATATTATAATAAAACTTCATTAACAAACTCATCAAACATACACATTCACTACAAAACTTCATTAACAAAATTTCATTAACAAAACTCATTAACAAACTCATCAAACATACTCATTCACTACAAAACTTCATTAACAAAACTTCAAACATACTCATTCACTACAAAAATTCATTAATAAAACAGTCCAACATAACTTCTGAGCTCAAAACTCATCAAACATACTTATTCACTACAACATTGTAAAGCAACAAAACCCTACAACAACAATGTAAAGCAACAAAACCCTATTCTTCACAACAACGACGTACCTTTAACGACGGTAACAACGGTAATGCAAGAACGAAATGTATCAGTTACAAAGAGCAGAAACGAACGACGGCAATGAGTTCGCAATGGACGGCAATACAACGACGGCAACGGAAGGACGGCGATGCAATGACGGCAACAACGAACGACGGCACGGTGGAGGACGGTTGACGGTGAAGGTTTGAGTTCGCAAGGGTTTTGAGCTCAGTTCGCATGCAGGGGAGAAGAAAGAGCGGAAATATGAAAATGAATTAATACTGACTATTCATATATTTTAATTTAATTAGACCTTAGACAGTGCTTTCCATAAAAGCGCTTTGAAAGGTGGACCTTAGACAGCGCTTTTAAAAGCGCTTTCTAAGGTTGGCCTTAGACAGCGCTTTTGATTTTATTTTTTTTTTTAATTTTTAAGACCTTAGAAAGCGCTTTTGAGGAAAGCGCTGTCTAATATTTTCCTTTAATTTTTTTTTAAAAATTAATAAAACTTTAGAAAGCGCTTTTTACCTAAGCGCTGTCTAAGGTCTTATATTTTTTTTTTAAATTTATAAGACCTTAGAAAGCGCTTTTAACTAAAGCGCTGTCTAATAGTTTCCATTAATTTTTTTTTTAATTTATAAGACCTTATAAAGCGCTTTTGACCAAAGCGTTGTCTAAGGTCTTATATTTTTTTGCGCTTTTAATTTTTTTAACGATTAGTTTCCTTGTTTTTAACTTATAGCAGCGCTTTGGTATTAAAGCGCTGTCTAAGGTGCGATGTAATAACTTATTTTTGTTGTAGTGCCTATACAAAATGATCAGGTTGGTCAAGTTGTTGAAAAAGATTCCCAATTTTCGAGGTATATACCAAATCCTCAGAATGTCCACCCTGTGACAGAGATGGTTGATCTTAAAGTTGTGGAAATGAAAGAAGAACTTCGTGATCTCAGTGAGGAATTGAAAATGTTGAAAAGACCCAATGAATCTAGTTTTAAGGCTCATGACTTGTGCCTGGTTCCGGATGTGGTTATTCCTCCGAAGTTCAAAATGTCTGTCTTTGAATTATACAAGGGTATTAGTTGTCCAATGCATAATTTGACGATGTTCTGTCGAAAGATGACCGCCCATGTCGACAACGATCTACTGATGATTTACTGCTTCCAAGAAAGTTTATATGGAGGATCTTTGATGTGGTATACGAAACTGAAAAGAAGCCATATTCAATCTTGAGACCTAGCTGACGCTTTTGTGAAACAGTACAATTACAATTTGGACATGGCTCCAGATAGTGATGAATTGATGAGTATGAGTTAGAAGGACAGCGAATCCTTCAGAGAGTATGCACAAAGGTGCAAAAAATTAGCAGCTCAAGTTCATCCACCACTCTTAGAGAAGGAATTGTCCAAAATGTTTCTACGAACGTTGTCAGACTCTTATTATGTCAGAATGGTAGGCGTTGTGCCTCTAGATTTCTCCAAAATTGTGGAAGTCGGAGTAAACATCGAGAACGCATTCAAAAGTGGAAGAATTCAAGATGGTTTGAATGACCAAGCTAGTGAAGAAAATGTTGAAGTTGATGCGATTCAAGATTCTCCTTAGTGCCAAAATCAACATAGACATCTGAATAATCTAGAAAGAGAGACTCGTCAGTTTGATTCAATTCCAATGCCTTACAGTCATTTGTGGTCTTATTTTGCCCAAAACTCAGTGATGACGCTGTCATACCCCAAATTTGTCCTACCTGTAAATTACCTTTCATCTGTACATCCACCCATTGACAATTATTCGGAAAAATCCAAAAAAATATGTTGTCTTCAACTTCATCTCTCTTTTATTTCTTATTCATTTTTATTTTTAAGTCATATCTACCTTTTAACCATTTAGAAATCCATTTGAACCATTTCCATATCCAAATTCAATTCAAGTATCCGTTCATAAAACCAATCTTTTTAGTTAATTACACATTCTCCATTATTATCCATTTCCATTTTTAATTCTGAACCATTTTTCATCCATATTCATTCCCACTTTTCAAATCCATATTTTCCAATAACCATTTCAAAACCCATATCCATTTTTATTTTGTTCAAAAAATCTTTTTTTTTTTAAAATCTTATCCAAATCTATCCATTTGTCCAATTCAAAGATCCAATTCCATTTTTAATCATTTCATTACAATATCCATTTTTATTATCTTTTAGTTTTTCTCATCAAACATTAAAGCCATCATTAACCATTATTATCCTAATTTCCAAACCCAACATTCAAATAACCAAACAAATGGCATTCAAAGCAAAAAAATTCAAGGCTAACAAAAAGGCCCAAGTTAGTAAGAGTTCTCCTCAATCCCATACAATAATTTTCCAAAAGAAAAAAAAAAGAGAATAAAAGTGGCAAGCATGCTATGCCAATCCAAAGGCCATCGTCGCCTTAACTCATAAACCAGCCACAAACTAAATCACTAAAAAGAATCTTCAGAAAACTGTTATTCATTCCAGCTCACAATTCTTGACATCCTCTTCCCATTCTACCCTCAAAATCCTTCTATAAATAAGGACCATTTCACTCTCATTCGGGAGGCTTGATAGCCTAAAGACACTCTGCAGAAATCCTCTCAAAAGCCCTCTCCATCGTCTTCCTCATTCCAAAACACACGAATCACCTTCAAAATTTTCCGATACCCTCACAACCGAACTTCTTAAACCCAGAACAACTTCAAAAACCCAAAAACCCTTCACAACCAACAACAATCGTCTTCAACTCATAAATCACAACCACAATCACAAGACCACTCAAAACACCAAATCAAACCCAAATCGAAAAAATCAGAAAGAGGGAAGAAGTGAAGGCGAATTGAATCAGAGCGAGAGAACGTTTTGAGTGAAGCGAACCACAAAAACCTGAGAGATCAACGCAGAGCCGAATCATTCACGAAGGTTGGGATGAAGCGATTGGGCTTTTGATTTTATTTTTGGAACGAAACATTTTGCTTTGAATTTGTGTGTTATTTTGACGGTTTTTTGAAATTGGAAGCTGAGGATGATATTCCTTAATGATGTTTTCATTACATTTTAACCTGAGATTTGATTTTGGAAAATCTGATTGGGTTTGCTGCAGTTCTTTTATTTTATTTTAAACATATTTTATTTTCATTACAAACCGTGCTTGTTGGTGTTGTTGATGGGCTGATGAAAACTCTTGGAGGCCCATGATTCTTATACACACCCCGTCATTTTAATTTCTTCACCACTCTACCTTGTGTTGTTGATGGGCTTAAGGCTCATGTCTGTTTTTACTCTATATACACCCCCTTCCAAATTCCTGCGCTTCCCCTCTTTCTTTTTATTATTTAATTTCATTTTTCTCAATTTATTTTGGTTTGTTATTCTTCTGTTTTTTTTTTAAATCTTGAATGTTTTAATATAAATTCCTTTGAATTTCACTTGATTTTCTTAATCTATTCCATTTCAACTTTAATTTAATTTTGTTTTTTATTTTGGTCGATGAACATCTAAGAGTTGTGGATTATCGATTTGTCGATGAGAATCCATGACCAAGATTATACCATTTTCTTTTCTATCTCATTTTGATTTTCACTTCTATTTTCATTTTCATTTTTTGTTTTCGATTTCATTTTCGATTTTGGGGCCAATGATACAACAATGTTCATGATTTAGTCAAACCGATTAAATTTTGATTTATTTGAGGCCTACTATTTATTTATTTATTTTTTATTTCGATTTATTTCTCATTATTTTATTTCTATTAATTTTGGGTCAATGAAAACCAAAATATCGAAGATTTATCGATTTTCGATTTAAAATCTTGATAAAGGTGAGACATTTCTTCTTTTTCCCTTTTCGATTTTATTTCATTATTTTTTATTCACTTTGGGTCAATGAAAACCAAAACATCAATGATTTATCGATTATCGATTTAAAATCTTGATAAAGGTGAGACCTTTCTTATTTTTCTTACCTCTTTTCGATTTTATTTCATTTTTATTATCCTTTCATTATCTTTATTCATTTTTGGGTCAATGAAAATCAACTACAAGAGATTATCGATTTTTCGATTTAAAATCTTAGTAAAGATGAGACCTTTCTTAGTTTTCTGATTTTATTTCTATTTCAATTTATTTTTCATTACCTCATATTCTTTTATTTTCACTTTTGGTCAATGAAAGTCAAAAATCGTTGATTATCGATTTCTCGATTAAATCTTGATTAAGACGAGACCAACTTTATTTTTATGTCGATATTATATCTTGTCAACGTTATCTTGATTATTATTGTTCATATTCTTATCATATTGTCCATATCATATTCATATCATGTTTATCTAACCATTTCATTTGTTCATATTTTAATCAAAATACACTAAAACTATCGAAACGCTTAAACATTTAATTTTTGATTAAAATACTTAACACACCTAATCAATAATTTGTCTTAATTAAATTGCGAAAGAATTGAATTCTTGAGGTCTAACACTTCTTGGGTTCTTGAGTGGCCGCTATTGAGGCGCACGCCTTAGGTGGTGATCATTCGACCTTTCGCTCCTAAAACACTCGTCTTAACTATTTGGACAAAAGAATGCCATTGGAGTCTAGCATTCCATATGGTACTTTCATCGTCCAACAAACAATATTTCATAAATCAATCGAATGAAAAAGGTGTCGTTGGGATCTAGCATCCCAATAATGCCCCGCTTAATTGGTTGCGAGGCCGACGTCTCGTTTATCGAATAATCGTCATTCTCCCTAAAACATTTAATAAATCAAACCATTTTCAAACCAATTCTCGACTCATCGTCGAGCCACTCTTCGAAACATTCTCGTAAGTCGAGCGCCTTTTGCCTCGACATCAAACGCACACTTGCACATCTCGTGGTTTCGTTACTAGGAGCACCCCTAGGGACTAGTATCGATCCTCACCTCTTTCCTCAACCAATTCGACTCAATCTTTTTCAAACGCTTTCTTAATCACCTTACGAAAGAAGGAGATTCTTGGGATTAAGCATTCCTTGAATCTTCGAATGAATGGCTCTCGAGGCGCGCCCTTGGGTTGTTGTTCATTCACCCTTTCGTCTTAAAACACTTAATCTTTATCGAACATTTTTGCAATCAATCACGAAAGAACTGAGTTCTTGAAGTCTCGCATTCCTTGGATTCTTGAGTGACTGCTCTCGAGGCATGCCTCTTGGGTTGTTTATCATTCAATCTTTCGTCTCCTAAAAACACTAACCCCATTCTTTTCGTGGGCGTACCACGAACTACGAATGCTCTGATTCTTTACTCTCGTCCGAGTTAAGATACGTAGGCACAAGATTGCAATGATCTTGGCGAGCACACTTTTTCTTTTTCCACCTTTTTCGTCCACACTACCATCTTTTTTCGTCAAATCCCATAGTCGAACTACGACTGCTCTGATTCTTTATTCTCGTCCGAGTAAAGATACGTAGGCACAAGATTGCGACGATCTTGGCGAGCACACTTTTTCTTTTTTCCCTGTTTCCACACTACTACCTTCCCTCCATCTTCCGTCTTCCTTCTATCCCTTCCCGTAGTCGAACTACGATTGCTCTGATTCATCATTCTCGTCCGAATGAGCATACGTAGGCCCGAGGTCGCGATGATCCTGCCGAGCACCCTATCCTAAAAACCACCTCATTCCCTTAGTAATCGAAATCATTTACTTTACCTTTTCGCATATATCTTTGAGAAGAAAACAAACTAGCTTAGATAACGTTCATCACAATTCGAACTAAGAGGTTCCCGTTGAGTACAACGGACGTGAGGGGGTGCGCGTACCTTCCCCTCACGTAACCGACTCCCGAACCCAGAATGTGGTTGCGACAACCATGTTCTTATCCCTCCTTAAAGGTTTTCTCGATATTTTCCTTTCCCTATTTTGGGATAAATAAAGTTTGGTGACAACTCTGTCGAACCATTTTCCACGCCTTTCGCGCGAGGGTCGTGTCTTCGATCAAGCGATTTTTTCGAGGTGCGGCAGACGCTTAGAAAAACCAGAGCCATGAAGTCTCACCCTCCTTGGTACAACCCAAATACCAATTGTGAATTTCATGATGGCGTAATGGGGCATCCAATCGAGGAGTGTAAAGTTTTCCAAGAAAAGGTTCAAGAGTTGATTGACAATGAGGTATTGACCTTGAAGGAAGGAAGCACATTTGTGAATGGAACGCCTTTATGCTGATGTTAGTAGAGTGACCCGCAGTGGTTGTATGTTTGCTTCTGTGTCTCCCAAGAAAGTTGATAATGTTCTTCAAGCTCAAGCTGACACAGTTTTCCTCAGATCTTTAGTTCATTTACTGCATTTTCATTTGTAATCTTTTATGATTGTTATTGCTTTGTTTGCATGTAGAACTTGTTTGTTTTGAATATTAATCTTAATGCAATCAGTATGTTTATCTTGAAGTGATCCATTCGCATTCGCTCGTAATTTGTTTTCTGCATTTGCAATACCAACTTCTTGTTTAAACTCTTGGAGGGAGGATGATGAGGTGAAAACACAAAATTTTTGGTTGTGTGCTTTTGAATAAGACCCTGCTGATGATGCAAGGCATTGTTTCAAATTCCCAAACACCGGAGATATAAGGAAGATAATCCCTTGTTAACCCCTTTGAGTCTTGAAGTATAAGTTTCTTTTCTAAATGAAAAAACCCTCACATTTAACCTTGGGGCAGGGTAGTCTTTAGTTAATTTGACCAAGTGTCCAAATTTCAAAAGGAGTGTGCGTCTAAGGAAACCACAATGGTTATTCCTCATCCATGAAGGAAAGAGGCAGTCATAACCCTTTCAGATAAGCCAGTGTCACATGATTTGTTCTAAAGAAATCAAAAGAAAAATAAAAGCCCGCTAAGTCGAAAAAAATTGAAAACAAGTGACTTAGGCAAAAATTGGGGCATCCCGTTGGACATCAAAAATTCAAAAGAATCAGTCCAGGCAAAAGTTAGGGAAAAATAAAAAGAATGAAAATGTGAAAAGCATTAATAAAAGAAAAATTCTCATCAAAAGAGCAAATCTTTGTGTGACTACCAAGTCGAAGGACAAAAAGGGTGACTGTTATTCCCCGACTAACCTCATTGGTTCTTAAACCACCAATTTCAGTAATTCTTTTTAAAAATGAACATTTGTGTCAAATTAGCTGAATGTAGGACTGAAGAACATCACGGAGATTGGGTTCGTACAAATAAATTTTGAGCCTAAAAATCTTTTTTTTTTTTCTGAAAACCGTGAACCAGGCCGAGTTATAACCCTCAAAAGACCTAATTGAAGCTGGGTTTATTTTGAAAGCGTACTTCAAACGAGATAGCGTTCCTGACTCCCATGAGTTGTGCTAAAAGATCTTTGTTGGTATTGCATATGCATTCAAAAATCAATGTCGTATCTAAACTAGTGATTCATTCACAAGGTTTTGCGACATCTTTTCAGTAAAAACTTCAAGATTAACATGTCTGTTGCATTAGAATTATCATTCTCAGAATTAACATTTTTCTGCTTGCATACATTTGTTTGACATCATGGAAGCTTATATTTGGGCATCAGTGATGAGTCTAATCTTTTGAGGCCTGAAACTCTGATGAATAATTGGTAAATCATTTCAAGAATGATCATATCCAGGAGTATGTTGCCTGAAGGCTTTGTTGAGTATGAGCAAACTTGTTTTCCCAGTTGATGCTTTCACATGGGGCAAAGCTGGAAGACTCTATTGATCAAAGAGCGTGCCAAGTTCAGTAAATCTGGGGCGGTTACGCCGAGATTCGATGAATCTCTCCAAGAGTTTGAAGACACTGGGATAGATTATCTCAAGTCGTTATGGTACAAAGTTTCCTTTTGGTGTAAAATCCTTTGTAGACCATGCAGTCTGGGGCAAAAGCTAAAAGGTGAATTCAACGCACATAAGTAGAATTTGTTCTTGTGAATGTAATCAAGTTGTTAATCAGATGATGGATTCCCTCCAAATTTTTGTGAGGTGTTGGACTCTTGAAATCCATTATTCCACAATTGAGCTCCAGTTTGGGTATTTCCCGTCCAACTTCCATTTTGGGTATCCCTCCGGCTAAGTCTTGATTCAGATTTCCCTAGATGAGTATGATTTTATTCTCCAGCCAGGTTATGATCAAGCATTGGTGAAGCTTTGGGGTGGTGTTTCCCCTTGATGTGGAATCCTCGCAAAGAGTTTTACCTCTCGTTGTGATTGCTTTGATCACTCCCCAAGCAAAGAGTAATGTTGACTTCTTATTCCCCTAATTGGTTAATATCCCCATTAGGGTTGGCTTTGTACTCCTTGACAGGATCTCTTTTGGTATCTCTATCTTGTTGAGATTAGCTTAGTATTCAGCTGAACTGTGGTGTTTATTCATCCTCTGTTCATCCTTATGTCTGTTTTGTCAGCATATTCATACTCATACGCATTGCATACGCATTCTTTTGTTATGCATAGCATTGTTGTGGTTGCATTGTGCATTTTGCATCTGTTTTAGTGCTTCCCGACTCTCTGGTGTTGTTATCCTCTACAGAGTGTGTGTGTCCTCTCTCCAATAGAGCGTCGACCTTAAGCAGAAAGTGTTTATCCTTTCTAATTCCCCACTAAATTTGTTCCTCGTGGAGGATTTTGTTTTAGCTTTCCTTTCCAGCTCATTATATTGATGGAACCAATCCCCAGTTAAGTTATTTCCTCGAGGTGTTTGACCGTTTCTCTCCAGTTTCTTCCTGGATTGAACTTTGGTCTCCGGCGGTGACTATTTTGAAACTCTCTAGGTTGTGCAACCTAGATGATTGGGAGTGCATTTATTTTGCACCTTCAAAGATTTTGTATTACTCAGCAGATGATTTGTTTGTGATTACCATTAGAAGATGAAGATTTTGTTTCCTCCAGCAGGGTTGTGGCAACACTCTTTTGGAATCCATTGCTTGACAATAAGCAGCATCCTCTTTATTTGAGAAACTTGTGTGTCTCTAGTTATCAGAAGTTATCTTTTCCATCAAACGATATCTCTTCAGCCTTCCCGTTAGAGAAGTTTGTTGTGAATTTCCAATAGATGGTTGTCTCTTTATTTGAGAAATCTGTTACGTGATCTAACTTGCCCATATCTCCTATGAACATCCCTAGTAGAGTTATTGATTCCTAGTTCCTAACAAATCTCAGCAGAAGACTTCCAGTTGACCTCGGCAGAAGGTATTTTCTTTCCAGGAATCTCGGCAGTAGATTTCTTGGATATTTTCAAAAGATTTCCAGTAAACCTCGGCAGTGAAGGTGTGAAAAATGCAAGAAAGGGGGGTTTGAATTGGTTTTTCAAAATAAACTTGTTTCTTAAAAATAAATTCTTTTTAGAAACCCTTTCATTTTAATGGTAATGATCTATGTTGAGAATCAAGTGATGAACACATTATGTTTATACTAGTTCACTTGAGAAACCCTCAAGTTAGTCTAGTCCACCCGCCAGGGTGATTTTTCATCTCTCAACGAGGTCTTAATCCACTATTCAGTCAAATCAGTACAATGCACAAGCCAAACCGCTGGTGACTAACACAACCTCTAAAACTCACAAGTTTTAGACTTCTCAATTAAAACAACCTCACAGGTCTTACTCAAGGAACAACCTCTAAGACACACGACTTAGACTTCTCAAGAAATACCACCATAATGTCTTTCTCAAGGAACACAAACCTAAGTTTGAACAAGTTACGTTTACAGAAATGTGCTTCTATACAAGCTGAAAATGTAAACACGTTTTTGACCAGAATGACTTAAGAAAGATTTCAGAAAGAGATAGTATTGTTGTAGCGTTCGTGTGTATCTTTCTTCAAGTCTTTTGCTTCCTTTTATAGCCGTGTGAAAAGAGTCGTTAAAGTGTAATCATTATATCTAAGTAGGCTGGCGGCTAGAAGCGTGAGGACAGATAAAACCTTTTGCGTGCTGCGCTTTCTGTCTTCGATTGTACCGTTGCACTGTTACCAAGATATCTTCGCTAGAATTGCGGTACAGCTGTACTATGTAGCTTTGTCTTCTTGGCTTCTCGACTTCAGAGGCTTTTCATGAGCATGAGTAAGAAGGGAAAACTTAGCTAGGTTCTTGAGTTTCTCAAGTCTTTGGATCTTCGGAGCAGCGTCTTCAGAGTCTTTGGCACTTTGTCTTCAGAACCTTGTTTGCTTGGTGCATTGTCTTCATATCTTCAGAGGCTTCTGATAGCATCTAATTGAAGCATAAGTAGAGACTTTGATTAGGTCTTCAGAACCTTGATCAGAGAGCGCAAGTCTTCAGTATCTGGACTTCGTTCTATCAGAACCTATGTCTTCAGATCTTTAGAACTCGTTCTCCTTTTCTTTTTTATCAGCATATGGACTTTGTATTCTCTCGTATTGAGTTCTGCTTCTTAGGTGAAGTATTTTCCTTTAAGTATTGAGTTTGCGCCGTGTTACGGAAGCATAACCTGTTTGTTAAGTTCTCATAAATAACAATTTGATATAATCAAAACTTAGAGATAAAGTTGCAGAACCAAATCTTGTTCTCACAATCTCCCCCTTTTTGATGATGACAAAACTATGTATTTTGATGACACAATTTTGATATATATAATGCAGGGAAAATAACAGATTCTAAAGATAGCTTATCCTTTGTATGAAGTGCTCCCCCTGAGTTTTAGACTTGATGAATTTCTGAGCTTAGGGCTCCCCCTAATTTTACTAGATCATGAGTTCTCTTTAGTCTTGATTCTCTTTTCAGCAGAGTTCTGATTTTCTTTTTCTTAACAAGGTCAGAATACCTGAAAAGAAAAACACTCTAATAGAAATAACAGTTTTATCTGTTAGCATGTAAACAACATTTTTCAGATATTAACTATGGAATCAAAATATCATATTATATTATTTCTCCCCCTTTTCGTCATTGATAAAAAAGATAAGCGGTGCAGGGTGAAAAACAAGGATCTAAGGACTTAAGGACAACAAAGACAAAAGAATTAGGTGCTTCCAGAGGACATCTTGTCCCACATCTTCTGAAGCATGCCTTTTAGTTCAGCATTGAGAGGCCTTTGTTCCTTAAGACTTTCTCTGAACTTCTGTTGTTCTTCTCTGATTTCTCCAATGGCGTCTTTTAAACGCTTGACAGCAGGATCAGAAGTAGAGACAATTGCAACATTTTGCTTGGCCTTTTTCATGGCTTCAGCTTCTTGTGCTATCCTCGCTTCTTCAGCAGCCTTTCTGCAAGAAGTCTTGCTTCCTCAGCAGCCTTTTCTTCAACTTTTTTCTACTTTGCAGCCAAGAACTAAAGTATCCTGATCCGTTCTTCAGCTTCTGCTCTTTCCTTTACCTGTTGAATTCCATCTTTGATGGTTGCATCTGAGAAGCTTACAATTCTTGTAAGTTCACTGCTCAACCATTTCTGGAAGTTTTGACAAGATTTTTCAAGTTCCATAGGCTTGGTACTTGTGTTAAGTTCTGCTCTTAGGTCCACAAACTTCCTTAATGCATTGTCATAAAATTGACTTGTGCATTCTTCAAAAGATGTTGGAGGAGGTTTAGTATAGATGACTAAAGCAAGGTCAGGCTTGGCAGAATTCAACTCAAGTGTTTTTTTTGAGATGGAACGATCTCAGTAGGAGGATGTTGATTGCTTGGTTGATCAGTAGGAGATGTCACTTCTGGAGTGTCTGAGATTATGAGATATTCAGGGGTGACGATCTCTAGAGATTCAGAGGTTGTCTCCTCAGAGATAGACTCAATATTGAGGACTTGAGAGTCGGAGATTAGGTTGATGGAACTTTGTTCATTTGGCTAAATGATTGACGAGGTTATTAACGAGATGTAGGTAGGAATGACTTCAGTCGAGATAGGGGTGTTGATTGATGCATTGGGTGATGATTGGATAGTGGTAGTTGAAGGAGGAATTGAGAAAGATGGTGGTTTAAACTTCACTTGTGAATTGGAGGTAGGAATAACAGTGGTTTGAGATGATGATGGTGCAGTAACAGTATCAGTGATATTCATTGATCCAGAAGAATTGACAGCTGATTTATTGATTTTCTCAAGAGGAAGAGTTTCCGGTCTAGAGGTTTTGGATGTTTCAGTTTCATCCTTTTTCTTCTTCTTAGGCTAAGTATCCTCTTCAGTTTGCTTCCTCTTACTTCTCGTGATGTATTTAGGCTTGGAAGCAACTTCTTCAACTCTAGATTTTGGCATGTCATGCCCTTCTTCTCTCATTATAGCCACAAACGAAGCAATTGTTGTTGGATTATCTTCTTTGCGATAGCAGCGGTAGTTTGATACTGAACGTTTGATCGTAGTGTCGTGAGGGTTAGGTATGGGTTTCACATCAACATTAGTAATCATTTTCATATGCTTAAGGTTCACAGCATTGAAAGTTTCTCCTACTTTGCTAGTCAGATAGTCTGTGTACTTAGGTTCTTTGACTAGATACTCGACAAGGCCACTTTCAACAAAGATGTCAGAGAGAAGTCTTCTAAACGGAATGTAGTTTACAATCTTCCTATCCAGTGAAGCTGTTGTTCTTGTCTTGTACACCATATCTCTCAGGTAGAGGAAGAGAATGGATGAAAGACACATTTTTTCATTCTTGTGCAAGTAGTACAACATGTTCTTTTGATTTGGTTGAAGAAATGTGCAGCACTCTTTGGACGTCATGGATTGATACATCCAAGAATAATTTCATGCCAGATTCTCAGATTGTCACGCAGATGTTTGCTTTTGTAGTCTGTAAACCCAAGTAGACAATTTTTGAAGATTGCTTTGTTGATGACAGAGTCAGATACTTCAGTTTTTCCATAAACTCTCTTTCCTTTCAAAAATTGCATTCCTAGTAGATCTGAAATAGATTTTTCAGTGATAATGATCTTTTGATCCATAACAAAAGATACAACATGAAGATCGTCTGTATCAGCGTGTCTCCAGAATTCCTTTACTAGGTAATCAAAGGTTGGACCTCTAAGTCTTTTAAAGTAACTTTTCCATCCTTGAGTATTAAGTTGATCAATTAGGTTAAACCCATTATCGCAAAGATTGTCGAAGTCGACAGACAGCTCTTTCAGAACAATTAGTTCATTTGCATGCATAACACAAGCAACAGAGGAATTTCTCTGTGTGACATGGGTTGCATCGATCGTGGGAAGAGATAATAGAGTCGAGGTGATCGTTGTGGTGGTTGTAGAGGTGGCAGATGGTGCAATAGATGAAGACGGCAACGCTTGAGAGACATTCAGTGACGTTTTAACTTCTTTAGAGAGGAGAACAGTTTCTAGTTGATTGATGTTTGTCATGATGTTGGTTAAGAACGGAGAGGATGAGAACATAGATTGAGTTCATTGAGAGAGAGAGAGAGAGAGAGAGAGAGAGAGAGAGAGAGAGAGAGAGAAATTTTGAGTTTTAGGGTTTCCGTTTAAGTGAAAGAGGGAATATGAATGATTTTTAAAAAATAAAGGAGATAGACACCGTACAGGGGATAAGTGTAATTAAGTTTTGAGTCAATCCCGAGAAAATTACTGTACGTTTGATGTTGGATAAATATAGTGATTTAGATATAGTCTAATCACGTGTAAAAAATTATTTTTAAATGACACATCAGAACTTGTCTTGGAAGAGAGGTTTAACAGATCTGAGATACATCTCATGAAAATGGTTCTGATGATTTTAAAAACATTTATTTCCTCTGACTGAACATATTAGTTCTGAAATAATCTCATTCTGAGCAATACACCATTTTCATATGCTTTAAAATAATTTGAAATCTATCTTCAGCTAAGGGTTTTGTAAAGATATCATCCCATTGATGGTCTGTATCAATAAATTTTAAGCATAAGGTTCCCTTATGAACATAGCCTCTGATAAAATGGTGTTTTATTTCAATGTGTTTAGCCCTAGAATGTAAATTTGGATTTTTTACTTAAACAAATAGCAGCTGTATTATCACAGAAGATAGAAATGTTACTCTCATATATCTGATAGTCTTCCAGCTGATTTTTCATCCAGAGCATTTGTGTACTGCATTGAGGCGCGAAGATGTATTCTGCTTCTGCTGTAGAGAGAGCAATTGTAGATTGCCTCTTACTTGACCATGAGATTAGATTGTTTCGTAGGAACTGACAGTTTCCAGATGTGCTCTTTCTTTCCAATCTGTCTCCAGCATAGTCTGCATCGCAGTAACCAGAAAGAGTGTACTCTGATGTTTTCTTATACATCAGGCCAAGGTTAGTTGTCCCTTTCAGATACCTCAGAATTCATTTAACAACAGTTAAATGAGATTATCTTGGATCTCATGGGAATCTGGCACATAAATGTACACTAAATAATATATCAGGTTTGGAAGCAGTTAGATATAAGAGAGAGCCTATCATACCACGATAGAGCTTCTGACAAACCTTAGCTTCTGATTCTTCCTTTCTCATGACACATGTTGGATGCATTGGTGTTTTAGCTATATTGCAATCCATCATGTTGAATTTCTTCAGAAGTTATTTTGTGTACTTACTTTGATGAATGTAAGTTGCCTCTGGTTTTTGATCTATTTGAATTCCCAGAAAGAACTTTAACTCACCCATCAGACTCATTTCGAATTCTGCTTGCATTAACTTTGAAAAAACTTCACAAAGAGAGGGGTTAGCAGAACCAAAGATAATATCATCAACATAGATTTGAACAATAAGAAAATCATTCTTATATGGTTTACAGAAGAGAGTTGTATCAACCTTTCCTTTGGTAAAATTGTTTTCTAAGAGAAATTTGCTCAATCTATCATACCAAGCTCTAGGAGCTTGCTTTAAACCATAGAGTGACTTTTTGAGTTTAAAGACAAAATCTGATTTTTTTGAATTTTCAAAACCAGGAGGTTGCTTAACATAGACCTCTTCTGATATATAACCATTTAAGAATGCACTTTTAACATCCATTTGATATAGGGTGATGTTATGATTTACTGAAAAAGAGATTAATAACCGTATTGCTTCAAGTCTGGCGACTGGAGTAAAAGTTTCATTGTAATCAATTCCCTCTTGTTGGCTGTAACCTTGAGCAATAAGTCGTGCTTTGTTTCTGACAACTTCTCCCTTCTCATTTAGCTTGTTCCTGAATACCCACTTGGTTCCAATAACATGATCATTCTTAGGTCTTGAAACTAGATCCCAAACATCATTCTTTGAGAATTGATTCAGTTCTTCTTCCATAGCCAGAACCCAGTCCTGTCCATAAGCGCTTCTTCAACTGTAGCTGGTTCGATTAACGATACCAGTCCCAAGAGTGTTTCTTCTGATGGTCTGAGACCTGATCTGGTTCTGACTGGAGCGTCCTTGTTACCAAGAATTAGTTCCTCAGGTTGAGGTATGGACATTCTTCTCTTCTTTTGATGTGGAGTATTCGGAGTTACATCAGTGGAGTTCGGTGTAAGATCCTGCTGGTCTTTGACTTCATCTGCCTTTTCTTTAGGTTCTGAGAAGCTAATTTCCAAACCTGCAAGTTTTTCAACTAGCTCTAACTTTTCAAAGTCAGGCTTGTCCGAGATTCTGTGTTATAAACTCTGTAGTCTTTTGAGCGTTCAGAGTATCCTAACAGCAGGCACTTCTGTGCTTTGAAATCAAACTTGCCAAGATTCTCCTTAGTGTTTAACATAAAGCAAGTACATCCAAATGGATGAAAATAGGAGATATTGGGGATTCTATTCTTCCACAATTCATAAGGAGTTTTATTCAAGATAGGTCTAATAGAGATTCTATTTTGAATGTAACATGCTGTGTTGATTGCTTCTGCTAAAAATGTTTAGCCATGTCAGTTTCTTGGATCATGGTGCGAGCCATTTCTTGTAAAGTTCTGTTCTTTCTTTCTACAACTCCATTTTGTTGTGGAGTTCTAGGACAAGAAAACTCATGGGATATCCCGTGTGAATCAAAAAGGTTTTCAAAGTCTTTGTTTTCAAATTCTCCACCATGATCACTTCTGACTTTGATGATTTTGCAATTTTTCTCATTTTGTACTTGAGTGTAGAAGGAAGCAAACACAGAATGTGACTCATCCTTGTGTTTTAAGAATTTCACCCATGTCCAACGACTGTAATCATCAACGATGACTAGTCCGTATTTCTTACCATTGATCGAAGCAGTTTTCACTAGTCCCAAAAGATCAATGTGAAGAAGTTCTAACGGTCTGGAGGTGGAAACAATATTTTTTTGCTTTAAAGGAGGTTTTTGAAAACTTGCCCTTCTGACATGCTTCACAAAGAGTATCTGAAGAGTACTTCAGATTTGGCAAGCCTCTGACAATACCTAGCTTGTTCAGCAAACTAACATGACCAAGGCGTCTATGCCAGAACCATTGCTCTTCATTTACGGAAAGAAGACATTTTACATTTTGATGTTTTAAATCTGATAACTTAATTTTGTAAGTATTGTTCTTCCTCTTTCCGTTAAACAGGACATATCCATCCTTTTGACTTACAATTTTACAGGATGTTTGATTAAAAATGACATCATAACCATTGTCACTAAGTTGACTAATTGACAATAGATTATGCATTAGACCTTCAACTAACAGAACATTTTTAATAGAGGGGAGCTTACCATTTCCAATAGTTCTGGAGCCAATGATTCTTCCTTTCTAATTTTCTCCGAAATCGACGACACCTCCGGGTTTAAGTTTCAGATCTTGGAACATATGCCTTTCTCCTGTCATGTTTCATGAGCATCCACTGTCCAGGTATCATGATTGGTGTTTCAATGGTGCCATTAAGGATGTCTGCAACATAAACTATCTTATTCTTAGGTACCCATTCTGTGGGTCCTTTCTCATTAGTTTTTCCAGAGGTTCTGACACCTTTGTACTTCCTTCTATTAGGATAATAGTGTGGAACTTGTGCATAGTGTTTAAGTTTAGAAGCTTTCTTCAGTGTCTGTGTTTGTGTAGTGATAGATTTTGAACCTTTTTGTTCAAAAATTTTCAAGATAGTGCCGGAGGGCACAAAATGTTTGGACAGAGGTATTATCTTGATACTCTTGGTCTCATCATATGGTTGTGATGGTCCTGAATATCCCAGACCACTATTACCATTCCTGCTGACTCCATAGATCATTGAAGCCATTTGCTTCTGTCAATGCTTTTAGCGAGAAAGCATTGAAAAGCTTTATCATACTTGACTACTTCATTAGTATTGATCTTGTTAGAGGTGATTTCTTCTTCTAACCTAGAGATTTTAGTTTTTAAGGTAGTATTTGAATTTTCAAGAGAAAGTAGTTTTTCATTTAATTCAAGGATGGTCTGTTTGCTTTTAGTAAGATCTTCTGAAGGAACCACAAGAGTCTTTTTCAGAGTTTTGTGTTTTCTTCGAAGAGTTTGATATCTTTCCATAAGTTCATATAATCCTATTTCAAGTTCAGAGCGAGATAGGGAAGAAAGTACCTCTCTTTCGTCGTCGAAATCTGAAGGTTCTCCTTCTGATAGAACGTCATTGGTTTTAGCCATGAATGCTACATTAGCACGTTCTTCATCAGAATCATCTTCGGATTCTGAATCATCCCAAGTTGCCATAAGACCCTTTTTAGCTTTCTTAGGTCTTTCATCTTTCTTAACCTTTGGACAGTCATTTTTTATATGTCCAGGTTCTTTACACTCAAAACACGTGACATCTCTTCCATAGGTTCTCCTTTGACCGTATGTAGGTTCAGATCTTCTTTTTGGTCCTTTGAACTTATTTCTTCTGTACTTCCATAGTTGACAAATTTTTCTTGATATGAGAGATATGTCATCTTCGTCTGATTCTTCTTCAGATTCTTCCATTTCCTCCTCTGCTTGATACGCCTTTTTCTTTTCAGATTTAGCTTTCAGAGCAATGGATTTGTTTTTATTTTGGGGTTCATCTTCTTGGAGCTCTATTTCATGACTTCTTAAAGAACTTATCAGTTCCTCAAGACTTATGCTATTTAGATCCTTTGTTAGTTTCAAGGCAGTTACCATTGGTCTCCATTTGGCAGGTAGACTTCTGATAATTTTCTTGACATGCTCCGAGGTAGAATAGTCTTTGTCCAGAACTCTGAGTCCTACAATGAGCATTTGAAATCTTGAGAACATGGTTTCCACAGATTCGTCATCTTCCATCTTGAAGACCTCATATTTTTGAACTAGTGCAAGAGCCTTCGTCTCCTTGACTTGAGCATTGCCTTCGTGAGTCATACGAAGAGAGTCAAAGATGGACTTTGCAGTTTCTTTGTTGGTAATTTTCTCATATTCTGTGTAGGAAATTGCATTTAACATAATCGTTCTTGCTATGTGATGGTTTTTGTAGGTTTTCTTCTGTGCATCTGTAAATGCACTTCTATCAATCTTTTTACCTGCAGAATCTACAGGGTGACTGTAGCCATCAATTACTAGATCCCATAGATCTAAGTCAAACGACAAAAAGTAACTTTCAATTCTATCTTTCTAATAGTCAAATTTTTCTCCATCAAAGATAGGAGGTTTTGCACTATAAGAATCTCTTTCATTTACAATAACACTTGACTCAGCATTTGGTGTAGACATTATTTTTCACACTTGGATCGGTACTGAACACTGTTAAGTGCTTGATAAAAATTCAATCTTTTTATCACCTCAGAACCGGAGCTCTGATGCCAATTGAAGGTGTGAAAAACGCAAGAAGGGGGGGTTTGAATTGGTTTTTCAAAATAAACTTGTTTCTTAAAAATAAATTCTTTTTAGAAACCCTTTCATTTTAATGGTAGTGACCTATGTTGAGAATCAAGTGATGAACACGTTATGTTTATACTAGTTCACTTGAGAAACCCTCAAGTTAGTCTAGTCCACCCGCCAGGGTGATTTTGCCTCTCTCAACGAGGTCTTAATCCACTATTTAGTCAAATCAGCATAATGCACGAGCCAAACCGTTGGTGACTAACACAACCTCTAAAACTCACAAGTTTTAGACTTCTCAAGTAATACAACCTCACAGGTCTTACTCAAGGAACAACCTCTAAGACACACGACATAGACTTCTCAAGAAATACCACAACAAGGTCTTTCTCAAGGAACACAAACCTAAATTTGAACAAGTTACATTTACAGAAATGTGCTTCTATATAAGCTGAAAATGTAAACACGTTTTTTTACCAGAATTACTTAAGAAAGATTTCAGAAAGAGATAGTATTGCTGTAGCGTTCGTGTGTATCTTTCTTCAAGTCTTTTGCTTCCTTTTATAGCCGTGTGAAAAGAGCCGTTGAAGTGTAATCATTATATCTAAGTAGGTTGGCGGCTAGAAGCGTGAGGACAGATAAAACCTTTTGCATGCTGTGCTTTCTGTTTTCGATTGTACCGTTGCACTGTTACCAAGATATCTTCGCTAGAATTGCGGTACAGCTGTACTATGTAGCTTTGTCTTCTTGGCTTCTTGACTTTAAAGGATTTTCATGAGCATGAGTAAGAAGGGAAAACTTATCTAGGTTTTTGAGTTTCTCAAGTCTTCAGATCTTCAGAGCAGCGTCTTCAGAGTCCTTGGCACTTTGTCTTTAGAACCTTGTTTGCTTGGTGCGTTGTCTTCATATCTTCAGAGGCTTCTGATAGTATCTAATTGAAGCATGAGTAGAGACTTTGATTAGGTCTTCAAAACCTTGATCAGAGAGCGCAAGTCTTCAGTATCTGGACTTCGTTCTATCAGAACCTATGTCTTCAGATCTTCAGAACTCGTTCTCCTTTTCTTTTGTATCAGCATCTGGACTTTGTATTCTCTCATATTGAGTTCTGCCTCTTAGGCAAAGTATTTTCCTTTAAGTATTGAGTTCGCGCCGTGTTACGGAAGCATAACCTATTTGTTAAGTTCTTACAAATAACAACCATTAGCTGTACAAAATTGTTCATACAACAATACAACTTGATATCATCAAAACTTAGAGATAAAGTTGCAGAACCAAATCTTGTTCTCACAGGCAGAAGGTGGCTTTATTTCTGATTTTTTTGGTTGATCTCGGCAGTAAATTCTCCAGTAAGTTTTTAAAAAAGAATTCTCAACAAGCCTCGGCAGAAGGTATTTTCTTTTTAGGATCTCGGCAGTAGAATCCTTAAAAGATTTTTCAGCAGAGCCTCGACAGCAGGCATGTTCTCGATTAATCCTTGGCAGTAGGAATTACATATAAAGTCTCGGCGGAAGGTGTTTCATTTGAAGGTTCTCTGGTTGATCTTGGCAATAGATTCCCCTGTAAATTTTTGATAATTGACGCATTTCTCAACAAAAACTTGGCAAAAGGTATTCATAAAAGAAGTCCTAAGTCTCTTCGGCTAGATGGGACAGTTCGTTGTTGAGATTTTGTTACTCTAATGAATGGTAAGTCTCTTCGGTTAGATGGGATAATTCGTTGTTGAGATTTTGTTACTCCAATGAATGGTAAGTATCTTCGGTTAGATGGGACAATTTGTTGTTGAGATTTTCTACTCCGATGAATGGTAAGTCTCTTCGGCTAGATGAGACAGTTCGTTGTTGATATTTTCTACTCTGATGAATAGTAAGTCTCTTCGGTTAGATGGGACAGTTCGTTATTGAGATTTTCTACTCTGATGAATGGTAAGTCTCTTCGGTTAGATAGGACAGTTCGTTGTTGAGATTTTCTACTCCGATGAATGGTAAGTCTCTTCGGTTAAGATGGGACATTTCGTTGTTGAGATTTTGTCACTCCGATGAATGGTAAGTCTCTTCGGTTAGACGGGACATTTTATTGTTGAGGTTTTCTACTCCGATGGATGGTTAATTCGAAATGCTGGAGATAGTTCATTGTTGAGATATTGATTTTCCCCAGTGGAACCTTGCTGTGCTAAGTCTTCCCTGTTGAGTTATATACTTGTTGTGTTGTGGTTTATTTCCATATACAGTTATCCCCAATTTGAATCTTTTCCTCAGCTGAGTCCCAGTAGTTGTACGGTATGTTCCCCGACTAGTTGGTGATCTCTCCTTTCTTTTCGGGTTTATTACCTTTGTCGTCCTGCCCTTTGTTGGTAGTAGGTAATATTTCTCGTACCCCTTTTTGGTTGATTACCTCGTCGTAACTATCACTTGGTTGATAGTTGGTAGTGCCTATTTTTTGCTTATCACCTTTTTCGTCCTGCCCTTTGTTGGTAGTAGGTGATACTTCTCGTTCCCCTTTGTGAGACCGTTACCTTTGTCGTCCTACCCTTTGTTGGTAGTAGGTAATTCTTCTCATATCCTTTTGATTGACTGTCTTTTTGTAGCTATCACTTGGTTGGTAGTTGGCGATCTTTCCTTTTGATCATGCTATTATCGGATGTCTAGTATTGGACGATCTTTTCCCCAACAGAAATTTTATCTCTCCATGTTAGGACGATGTTATCCCTTTTTCATTTCTGGTGTTGGTAACTTTCCCTCAGTGGGAATCTTACTCTTTATTCTTCCCCAGCGGAGATTGTTTCCTCCCCTGTTGGGATGCGTTTTCTCTCTTTTGTTTTCTCCTGTGGAGCCTTTTCTCTTTGCTCCCCAGTGGTCTTGTGTCTGCATATCATTTGCATAATCATATCATTTTGTGGTCTCTCAGGGCCAAAAATTGGGTTTATTGTTATATTTAAGTCTCTTCTATCTCGTCGAGACAAAGATGTCAATCTTCTTATCTCCGGATAGAAGAAACTTAAATAGGGGCAGCTGTAATACCCTAATTTTTACCCCTAAGATCCCACATATCATTTGCATCTCATACTACAAACAGGATCACACATTGGTTCCCTCTTCTATAGGATTGTGCCTTGCAGGGATCTTTAGGTTTGTGTATGTTTGTTAGTTGTTTTATTGCTTTATTGGTTTATATTTACTAACCATTAATCAAAATCCAAAAATATTTTGTTTTCTTTCACTAACATTTTTAGGGGAAGAACAAGTTAAACATACCAAAAAATTAGTCCCTCAGCTCGAATGAATTTCATTTGAACAAAGTCAAAGTTGATCTGCAAGCAATTAAAAATTCATCTGATCAAGAGTTTCCAAGATTTAATTCAAGAGACTCCAAGGTTCATGTGTTTATTTCCATGCCTTCTTTGACAAGCAAGAAAAATCGAGCCAGAGCCAAGACAGCACATCAAAAAGCCATTTTTTTCTCATTTTTCACTATGTTAATCGATTAACCTAATTGCACTGTGAAATGGTTAATCGATTAACACGTGCAATTTTTGAAAAAAATGTTCCAAATTCAAATTCTGCAGCAATTGGCACCAATTTTCATCATTTGGATCACATGTGGAATATTCTAGACCATCTCATTTTAATTCCCTACATCATCATAATTAATTCCCACCATGAATCTCCACTAATCACCACTCTTTTGATAATTTCCCACCAAAATTTGAATTCCAATCCTAATTTTCATTTCCAAACCACTAAATTTCCAAGCCTAAATTCTATAAATAGAGGCTTAATTTCATTCATTTCACAAGCTTTTGAGAGCCAAATTCACCTTTCTAAAATTTCTCTTGAAGCTTTTGATAGCCAACAAACCTCTTGCAAATTCTCTTCCCAGCCACAAATTTCACTAAAGCTCACTTTTCTTCTTTTGAAAGTTAACAAGAATTCACATTGAATCTTGTTCAACTTTGAGCTAAACCTTCATCCAAACTTGTTTTCTTCATCAATTCTCATAGATCAAGGCTTTGGTGTTTGGATCTTGAAGCAATTTGAAGGAATTTTCAGATTTGAAGTGGTAATTCATCTTTCACCATTGTTGAAGCTTCATCTTCATCTTCCATAATGTAGATCCTTTGTTGATCTTGTTTGCTTGATATTTGGATCTTGCAATTTGTGTTTGATTGCTGGCTTTTGCTGCTATTTTACTCAAAAATTCGTGCACAATTGAATCCTTGATCCTAAGATGTTTGAAGAAATAAGTGATCAAGGGTTTGGCAATTTTCAAACTGATTTTCTGCTGTTTTTACAGTGTTAATAGATTAACCAAAACCAGTACAATTAGGTTAATCGATTAACAACTTGTTTCTATGCAAAAACTGGAAGTTTGCACTGGTTAATCGATTAACATAATTACACTGTGAGTTGGTTAATCGATTAACCAGCATCCAGAATGTGATTTTCACTTGTTTTTGGGGCTGTTTTGGTTTTTCTTCCTCTTTCTTCCCCTTTCTTCTTATTTTAGCCTTGAAGCACATTGTTGAGATTAATTTCTCTTTAATTTCAATGGACTTTGGATATGGTTAGAGTAATTAAACATTCATTAGTTCAAATATATCTTTTAATGAATTGTTGAATTCAATTGAGGTGCTTTGAATTAGTGATATGTTTTCACACTTAAACCTATCAATTAAAAGTGATTGAACTTGAATATGAATAGTTCTTGACTTTGTAATTCAATTTGGCTTTCTCTTCATCTATTTCCTTTTTTATTTTGATCGATGAAAGTCTTGTGGATCTTAGAATTTCTTTGTTGAATTCATGATCAAGACTAGATCGTACCTATTTTCTTTTCGTGCAGTATTGCTTTTGGATGACGATCTACATATTGTTCATCTAGCATGCATTAGCACAAAGATCTATTGACCGGCCTCATTGTAGGGTAATTACTCCGTAAATTACTCGGCAATTGCTTAACATAGCGCAACATTTTTCCCTCTTTATCCAATTCGGAATTTGAACTTTTGTGGTCCGGACCTTGATTGGTCGCGTCAACCCAATGTTAATTAATTTTTTGCATTAGGTACATAATCTTTGAAACTTGGCGTTGTAGAGGCTTTGGTTCTACCAATCTTCTGTCAAGTTCATTAACTTTGGCCTAAGTGCATTTTTTAATCGCTATAGTTCATAACACGAAACGGAATAATCGGTGAAGGCTTATGGCACTAGAGCCTTGTGCTACTAACCACTAACTTCTAAATTCTTTACATTTCCTTCTCGCTCCTTATCTCTATTTATTTTTTATGCTTTATGCCATTTATCATATCATGTTTATGTTTATGTCATTTTTCTTTTGTCCACTTGGACCATATTATCTTGTGCTTTGTTTTTCTTTTGTCCATTTTGGACTCAAAAACATTAATAAAGGATTAAACCACTAAAAGACTTGTGCTCTTAATTATTGGACTATGGCCACTATCCCTTGCTTTGGAGGACCTATACTCTTGATTATGGACTTTTGGACTAAGAATTAGGATCCTAACCTATACTTGGGAGTTTGTGATGGAAAACCTTGGATTTTGGATACTTGGAGTCCTCTTTTGAAGACTTATTTTGAATCAAGACCAAATCAAAAAAGGAAAAATGCTTATGCTATGGAGCTTGTCCATGTGGTTAGATCTTTCTTATCCTTAGCTCTTATTTTTATGCGCTAGGATAGTCACTTCTTCTCCACCCCTTCTTCAATTTTCAAAACATCCTCTCTTTTTCAAAACCTTCTTGTTTTCAAACTTAAAACTGCTTTCATAATAAAACCTTGACTTCAGTCAAGTGATTTTTAATCTTTCTTTTCTTTAATAAATGTCAATCCATGTTAATCATATTTTGACCATTTCATAAAAACATAAAAAAATACAAAACTCATCAAACTCTTTTTGTGCTTTATGCACCTTTTCCTTTTAAAACTTTTTCATAAGTTTAGACATGATTCATTTCTTTAAGCGGAATTATTCGCTTAGAAATGTGGACTTGTATTTACACTTAAAATCAATCATAACAAACAAAATTTTGTTCTTTGTACCACGAACTACGAGGTTTTGATCCTACATTGCACATCGTGGGTACGTAGGCATGAGGCGATAAGTCTCTCCAAACACAAAAATCTTAAAAAATAATTCTCTTCTCATCTCTCCCAATCTCTTTCAAGCAAACCATTTTTAGACCAAAAAGCATAGATATTTCAAAGGGTTCCTATAGGATACTATAGACGTTTTGGGTGCTAACACCTTCCGATTGCGTAACCAACCCCCCTTACCCATTTCTCTTTGTCTTTTTTAGCTTTTGCTTTTTTAGACTTCTTAGGATTATTCGCTATTTTTTCCTTTTCCTTTGTGGAATAAATAAAAGCGCGGTGGCGACTCTGTTTTCCTTGAGTTAAGTTAATCAATAGCTTACACTCACAAATTTTACCGCTACATTAATGAAGATGGTTCCTTATAAAATAAAGGCATTTGGTTGGAGGTGTTTCTTAAATAGGCTTCCCACTAAGGATTCTCTATCTCTTAGAGGATGTTCTTTTCCGGATAGCAATTTGGCGTGCGTTTGTTGCCAAGAGGTGAACGGATCATTGAAGCACATTCTTTTGAATTGTGTGGTTTCTAAATTGGTGTGGAAAGAAGTGGTTGATTGGATTGGTTTTTTGAATTTTGATACAAGAAATATTAAAGATAGTTTCTTAAAGTGGTCAAAGTTTTGCAATCAAAATAGGGTGGTGAAAGGGAAGGAACGAAGTATTTGGTTGGCTACCTCTTGGTGCATTTGGTCTTTTAGGAATGGAATCATCTTTAGGAATGATTGGTGGAATGTTTTGGATTTGGTTTGGAATATCAAAGCGTTGGTTTGGAGGTGGTCTTTTATCGGGAATATTACTCGATCCAATTATAGTTTTTATGAGTTTAGCAAGTTTCCTCTGTTTTATTTATCTTAAAGCTTAATTGGCGAGTAATTTTCTTTGTCAAGACTCGTCTCACTCCTTTTCTGTAAGTGGGTTCGAGAACCCTTTGTTCTCGCTTTTAATGATATCTTGCTTATTGGAAAAAATATATATAATAACATGTAGTACAAATAAACATGAGAACTTAGAGCTTAAATCCAATGAAATAAAAAAGTCAACAACCTAAGTAATACAATGCAAGTTATAAAGAAAATTTTAATTCAGATGCACATCATGAGTACAATCCAGCGAACCTGCATATAAATACGAAATTAAATTACAAAAAATGATTTGTAACACTACTACAAAACGCCCAAACAACAACGGCAGGTTTACAACGACATCCTATACACCGTTTTTATAGTACGTACTGGATGCACGCGCATTATTTTAATTAGAAATCTCAAGGATATAATAAGGGTTGTTATGAAAACCGTGGTGATACAATCTAGATATCATGGGTTCGAACCTCATCGCCCTTAAATAGTTTATCCCTTTGACGTAAATGCTCTCTTTTTAAGTTTTATTAATATTTAACTAAAAAATAATAAGGATATCACGAAGGATTTTTCTTAAAACCGTTGTTACAAACTGAAGCTTCTTTTTATGTATTTTAAACCCCAAGTATATATCAATTTATCCATTGAAAAAGAAACAAGACAAAACAACCCTAACACCAACGCCGTCACCATTGTCTGGAAGAAGACAACAACAACAAGAAAGTGTTATACTTTAAGGTGTTGCAATGTCACATTTGAAGACAAAATCATCCAAAGGTGTTTCTACGTCTTCTTCCAGTGTAAAATCTCGATCTGGAAATTTTTGTGGTTGTGATGGTCGTATGGTTTTGTATCAATGCAAGAAGGGACAAAATAAAGGACGGCTTTTTTGGAGATGTCCATTTTGGAGGAGCGATGAAACAAGTAATTTGTTTATATGGGATGAAGACGTGGGAGAAAGAGATGGAAATGACGATGAGAGCATTATGAAGTCAGAGTTGGAAGTTGTGGGCTATTTGAAGGTTTGTCATACCCCAAATTTTGAACACTAAGATTCCCCATCATTGTACAAATCATCATCATAATATGGATGTACCATCATGCCTCATTAGTCTCCCCAAAGATGGGTGAGCACTCACTACAAACAAAAATTAGGGTTTTAAGCCCTCTTTGAGCCTTAGACAATGGATCAATCCAGAAATGACATGATCTTTAACTTGTCTAACCTCTCAAACCTCTACAATGGATCAAAAGAACTCTCACTTCAAGGATTAAGCACAAGACTGCTCCCTTCTAAGTGGATTAAGCCTCAAGATCGCCAGTGTCACCAAATTAGGGTTTGGTCGACCAGGGCCTCCAGATGGAATTTTTCCTCTGGGCATGAGCCAATGCTTCAAATCATATTCTAATATGCTCCATGGAACCTTATAGACCCAATCATCAAGTCAATTTTGACCTCAGGGGATGCATTCATCAAAAATTAGGAATTAGGGTTTCTTGACCTAATTCACCCCTAAGTTGATTTTTGGGACAAAACATGAGCCAAGACCTCAAGAGAGGATTTGAGGGTCTCTAATACACCACATTGATCCATTTGCAACAATGGATTGATCCAAGAAGCTTGAGCAATAAGTTTCAATTTCATCTGAACCACAGTTAGGGTTTCGCGGGAAAAGTCAACTGTAGCTTTGACTTTTTACCAGGACATGCTCCCAAACCTTAAGACATGATTCAATACACCCTATGACACCTATGAAATCAATCCATCAAGTTTGATTTAGGTCAAGGACTCAGTTTCATAGAGGATCGCACAGTTTGGAATTCATCTGATAAAAAGTCAACTGTGCACAAAAGTCAAACTTTGACTCTTTGAGATTTTTCACAATTATGGTTTTTTAACCCTAAAATGATGTTAATGTGTGATTGGAATCATCATTCATCAAGAAAAATCAAGAAAAGTGGGATAACTTGTAAAAGGGGTAACCATAAAAACTTAGAAATTTTCTAAGTTATGGAATAAAGTGGCTAGGGTACCAACTTTGGAGGATCATAACTCCTAAACCACAAGGCCATTTTTTTCCATCCAAAGCTGGATTTGTAGCCCTCACGGCCCTCTACAAAAGCTACAACTACACCTCATTCCAATTCATCATGGATTTTGAGTTATGGAATGATCAAAATGGCTGAAAACATGAAATGTCACTTTTTCTAACACTTAGTGAAATTTTCACTGAGTCAGAATCTGTCTTACTTTTTTCCAAATGTAGGGGCATTTTTCACTTGGATCCAAAAAGTATCAAAACCAATTATGATCAAACAGTTGTTGTATCATATGAGGGCTTTCCAAAATGGCCAAGAACATCACCAAATTCCACTTGAGTAATGAGATATGACAATGGCAAGATGCCTTGCTGAAAACTGCCAAGGCTAGGCAGAATTTTGTACTTTTACTAGATTTGGAAAAATTAGATAATTCCAAGCCTTGTCATCACTTTGGACACATCTGAGGTTCAAATCTAAAGGAAAAAACACTAATCCAAGCCTCCAAAGTCTTTGGAACAAGAAGTAGCATGACAAACCTAGAAATCCCTAAAAAAAGGACAAGACTCCAATTTTGGATTGGAGCATTTAATGGATGCTTAGAGGTGTCATGGACTGGCACATTTGCAACTGAATTCAGTCAAGAATGATCCAACAACTAGGGAACCAAAGGCCTGTGCTCTAACCTCTAGTCAATGGCTAGAGGAGACTTGGCTTCCCATTGATCAACATTGGCCAAACCTCTGATGTGGTTGCCATTCACTATTGATCCTAAAACAAACTTGCTCTACTATAAATAGAGCTCATTTGTGCTCAATTTGAGTACACCAAAGCCATCAAACAGATGCTTTCCTCAAAATCCCTCTCTTTAGGCCAAAATGCCTTCTTTAGCAAGGTAACTCTGAGTTTTTGAGTTAGAGAGCATTTCCATCACAGCTCATGATCCTAACACCTCCAATATATCATATCTAAGCTATCCAAACTCTCACAAGTGACCTGTAATCCTTAAATCACAAAGTCACATCTCAAAACCTCAAAATAGTACTTTTGTGCATATTTTAAGCCATGCCTTGATTCAGTCACTTTCCAAACCAGATAAAACCTCAAAAACACTCCAAATATCATCCTTGAATTGTCCCAAATGGTTCCCCCTATCTGGAACACCATTTGAGGGAGTTGCTATTTTGGCCATTTTAACCCCTTTTGCAAGAAAGGGCCAGTTTGTGTTTTTGCAGGTTCCAGCTGATTCCATTCATCCTAAAAGCTTCTAAGGGATCATTTGAGAGTGTCCAAAGCATCAAACCATTTCTGGAACAAGAAACTTGGCAGATTGCACAAAAACTCCAAAAGCTCAAAAGAGAGGTAAGCATCATGACTTGAACTTTCCAAAATATACATTGCTTTGAAGTCCACTGATCATGCACATCTCATACATTTTATATATGTTGTAAATGAACCAATTCATCATGTAATTCATGCCTGTACCAAAGTGTAGTATAGAAAATGCAATTATAGGCCTATTTCAAAACCACCATCGGATTTTGAGAAGGGAGCAAGATCTGAAAAAAATACCACCACCATTGGATTCCTTGTGAAATTCTAGGCCAGATGCATATAAATTTTGTCCCCAACCTTGGAGAAATGAGAAAGTTATGGACCTTCCCGTTTCTTGCCAAAACTTGCCTTGCCTTGCCTTGGCCAGACCTAGAAAACAAGGCAAGCCTTGTATATTTGTTGGTTTGTTTTAATCAACGGGTGTATCACCACCCCAGTGGTAAGGCGCACGCCCTATAACCTTGAGGTCGTGGGTTCAAACCCCACCCATGCCATTTTGTGTTTTCTCACATTTTGCTATTTTTTCCAATATTTTCATGTTTTGTTAATTAATTGGAAAATTAATAACTCCCTCAATTTTAATTATTTTTTATTGGTTCTTTTTGTAAAAAATCACAAAAATTTTGAAATATTTTATTCCCCAAAAAAATTAGATTTATATTATTTATTTAATATAATTAGTATTTTTGTGAATAAATGTCTTTTATTTGTTTTTAAACTCTTTTAAAAATAAATATCCATTTTGGAAAATCAAAACCAAGTAGGTTTTAATTCATCTTGTGATGAAAACCTCATTTTTCAAACCTTCAACAAAAATCACAAGTGGTTTATTCAAACTTATTTGGTATTTTTATCATTTTATTTGATTTTCTTTAAATATTTCCTTTTAAAAGAAAACAAATTTAGGGTTTCCTTGATTTTCACTCAAACAAATCATTTTAAAACTATTTGGGCCTCTAATAGAGTGTAAGACCCAATTCATTGTAAATACAAACCTATTTTGGGCCTCACTTATTGTATAAGCCCCGTTGTATTTCATAAGTTCGGCGATCATCGCCCGTTTAAAACAAACCATCTGGGCTCTCCTCGAGCTATAAGACCCATTCAAAACCGTTTTTTGGGCCTCTAATAGAGTGTAAGACCCAATCCCCTTTTGAAACCAAAAAAAAAAATTTGGGCCTCACTCCTTGTATAAGACCCACGGTGTTTTCAAAACCTCGGCGATCGTCGCCTTTTTTCAAAATTAACCACTGGGTTTTCAAAACCCATATTTGCTCACTTTCAACCATCTTTTTTGGGCCTCTTGAGAGAGTGTAAGACCCATCCCCTTGTACAAAAAACCTTTTTGGGCCTCAGTCACTTGTATAAGTCCCTGTACAATTTTAAACAACAGTGCAATCACTGATAAAACCCTGGGCCTCTGCTTGAGCTGTAAGCCCCAATTTTCCTTTCAAAAGCACTTCCTCCTTTGATTTTGAATATAATATTGTTATCAAAGCTTTCTTTGTTGAACAAACTAACCAAACAGCATGGAAGCTCTACAACCGAGTAAGTGTTTACCCGCTTTCATTTACTGCTTTCATATGTATATAACTGTACTGTGGGGCTGTTTCACTCTAAGTCTTCTTTCATAAACTCATGTCGACTGTGTAATAATAGTATAGATATTTAGAGTTTCCCCGGCAACTACGTCTAGAACTAGACAAAACTTCGTCTCCCTACATCCGACGTTTTACCAGATATTTCAACATAACCTAAACCATGAGAATTTTCTTTCACAACAATTTTAGATAACTAGATTTAAGAAATCTCCCCCCCCCCCCCCCTTGAACAATTCATATACAGAAGGCCAATGTTCCAAGTGAAACCCCTTCTGGAATTGTTCATCAGCCTCCTCTTGGGCTTAGTGCAAGGACCCACAGGCTTCCTAAAAGCATCCCCGCCTCCTCTTGGGCGTTGTACAAGGACCTGTCGGCTTCTTAGAAGTTTTCACAGCCTCCTCTTAGGCTTCGTATAATGATTCTTCCTCCGGGAAGATAGCCTCCTCTTGGGCTTCGTACAAATTGTCCCTCGGCTTCTTAAAAGTTTTCTCGCCTCCTCTTGGGCTTCGTACAAATTGTCCCGACGACCTCCTAGAGGTATAGGAACAGAAATTAGTCATCTTAATAGAACAGTCTTTCAAAGAGTCTAGATCTTGCTACTACTATTTCTTAAGCATAGTACAAAAGATAAAACCCGTAGACTCAGACAGTCTAAAGCTCCTTTGGATTCCCCATTTCTTTAGAGAACATAAAATAATCCCGATCCTTAGATAAAATCCATGAGTACAACATTACCCATATAAGAACTGATTTTCTCTTTTAACTAACATGCTGGACCTGTCACTCAACTGAAACAGTTACCATAGCCTTCTCTTGGGCTTTGTACAAATGATTCTCCCCAGCAGAGCAAACCTTTTAGCCTCTATCTCGGTCTTCATACGAGATACAAATCACTCTCTTGTTGAGTATAACAAGACTCTCTTGTTGAGTCGATCACCTTTAGCCTCCATCTCGGGCTTCGTATGAGATACAAATCACTCTCTTGGTGAGAATAAAAGAGTCTCTTGTTGAGTCAAAACCTTTAGCCTCTGTCTTGGGCTTCGTACAAGACACATACAAAAGCACTCTCTTGTTGAGCCAACCCTTTTAGCCTCTCTCTCGGGCTTCGTACGAGACACATAAAAACACCCTCTTGTTGGGCCAATAGCCTACTCTTAGGCTTTGTATAAGAAAACCCCGGTTGAGTCAATCAACCTTTTAGCATCAAAGATATGCCTCGTTCACAGTATACAAACATCAACAACTCCTTTCCCCTTCATCTAATTACTGTAAGCGGCAAGCCTCTGGATTATTTACATCCACGCCACTGTCCCTCTTTTAGCATGAGAAATTCCTAAGGAAAGACGAAATTGCTCTAAACTGAGTTACAGTCTTCTCCTCCAGGTTGAAAATCCCCTATAAAGGAAATTATGGCATTGCTGGATTCACATATCCCAGTTAAAGTAATTCTCCTTTATAATCAATCACCCAACAGTTGTGACAAACAGACCAAATATCCCCCTTTAGAGATGACAATTTCTCTCTAAAGTCAAACCCTTTTAGCTTCATATCTTGGGCTTCGAACAAGATACAAATAGACCTTTCAGCTTCACATCTTGGGCTTTGAATAAGATCTAAACCACCTTTAGCTTCATGTCTTGGGCTTTGAACAAGACACCAAAACACCATTTCCTCCTATAGAATATGAGGAACTACGATCGCTCTGATTTCCCTATCCCGGGAATACGTAGGCATAAGATTGCAAAAGAATCTTAGCGAGCACACTAAAAAAAAACCAAGAGTCCCCAACCTCCAGCCAATCTAGCACAGTATCCCAACAAATTCCCCATGAACAGTCCTGGTAATTCGTTCTGAACAAAATAAGCAGAGAGAGGCCCACGAACTAAAACCGCATCTGTAAACCAATAGTTTTGGCTGTTTAAACTCAGTATGCAAGCAGGGTTAGTTAGAGACATCTATTTCCCTTTCTTCATCAGCTTCAATAGGATAAAAAATGAATCGACTTGTAGTACCCCAGAGCGGTAGTGCTCAAGAATCACGTCCAAAATCGCTCGCTACAAGGTTATGTATGAGGATTTAAAGAAAAAGAACAAGAATTTGAAGAACAAACTGAAATCAGAGATATTTTCTGGAAATATCAAGATGTTATGTTTTCTTGTCTCCTTTATGTTTAATGTTTACTTTGTTATGAAATGTAATAGTTGAATTAGGGTTTGAATTACATTGTCGATGTTTAAACTGCAGATGCATTGTGAATTACATTGTTGATGTTTAAACTGCAGATGCATTGTGAATTACATGGTTGATGTTTAAACTGCAGATGCATTAAGTTAGAAGTTAAGGCGCGCCTTTTCTTTTTTATTTCTTTTAAAATCCACAAATAAAAGGGTTATCACTACGGTTCTTCTGGTTAACCATAGTGATATATTTATAATAAATAAATACCTATCTATACGGTTTTTATTTAATTTAAAATTCACAGATAAAAGGGTTATCATTACGGTTATTCTGGTTAACCGTGGTGATATATTTATAATAAATAAATACCTATCTATACGGTTGTTATTGTTAAGGGTTGTGAAATAGTTTACCCATATATAAGCGAAATAACTTTCACTTAATTGACAGTAACGTTGTTGCCTTCAAAGTTAAACCTAGAACCCATTTTTTCTCTTCGTTTTCACCATTAGCCGTGAATCTTGTGCTTCATACATTAATGTATTCTTCTTCTTCCATCTATTGTTAGATATTTCCCATTATCTTGTTTGTGGATTGTTATTTTTGTTGATTGTTCTCATTTTTCAGATTCGTTTTCACTACCTTAATAAAGACCATGCTTTGGAAACTTCATAATGTTTGCGTAGCTATGGAAAAAAGTACAAGAAGTATGAAGCTATGATAGAAACTTCATCCACCTTGTACTTGTTCTTCATAGCTTCACGAACAAGATGTTAGTAAATGAAGAATCAACACTGTAAGCAAACTTTATCTAGTTTTAGAAACAATGAAAAGAAATATAAGAAGTATGAAGCTTTTATGTAAGCTTCTTCCTCCTTATATTTCTTTTTCATTGCTTCCCAAACTAGTTTAACATCATAATTGATTCCTATTCCGCGATTAGTTTCATTAAAAGGTGCGTTGTTCCTGTTCCTCTTTTTACTCTTCACTGGATTATGGTTTTAGGGTTTGTTTTCAACTGAGGATACTCATTTTTGAAGTTTCCTTTGTTTCCTTTCAGGTTAAGGGGATGATACAGGGTGATGATGCTAGTGGAAACAAGCGTATTATATCAGTTTATAACATTTGGATCTGGTATAGAATGTTGTTTGAGTTTATTATATTCTATGTAGATTGTTTGTTTCACTAACCCTCACTTAAAATACATTCATTTAATTTGACATAGATACTTATAATATGCAAATTAAGTTATATTTGAAAACCAACTTAAACAAACCAATGTTGTTTTCTGATTGCATGTCTCTCGTTATTCATCTCACATTCTTTTATATATAGATTATGGTATAATGATCTGGCTCCTTAGATGCATCGCCATCTTCCATTATAGTTAAATCAAAGATGAGGCAGATTTCCAATGTCTTGTTGATCTTATGGAAATTTAACTATAATCGAAGATAGCGATATATCGAAAGAGTCAGATCAATAAACCACAATATATGTAAAAGAGCGTGAAATGCACGATGAGACAAATGTGTCGCTCCCGGGATTTTCATCCAAGTACAAACGCGAAAGTGGCACCGAAATAGAGTCGCCAGCAATGTGTATTTATCCCAAGAGAGGGAAAGGAAACACCGCGTAAACCTGAGAGAAAGGAAAAGCATGGTCTTACGACCAAGAGAACTGGGTTCGGGAGTCGGTTACGCGCGGGGAAGGTATTAGCACCCCCACGCGTCCATCGTACCCGATGGGATCCACGCTTGCTTGTCTCGATCAAAGGGTGATAGAAAAGATACTGGAAAAAGGAACTGAAAGAAAGAAAGGAGAAAGAATGGAAAGAGAAAGAGAAACAAATGTAGGGAAAATAAAAGAAGTGCTCGAATGGGCCCTACCCCACTGCCTACGTATCTCATCGGGAACATGAGAATCAGAGCGACGTAGTTCCCCTCACCTAAGGGAAAGTTGTTTGTGTTTTTTAGAGAACGGCTTACGTTCTAGCTCAGGTGTTGCAGGCTCGCTGGTCCGAGTGCGTTACCATCTTGCAAGAGAACGAGTAGAAGCACGTTCGTACGTTGAGAGTGAATGAGGTGAGAAAAGAATTCCCGAAGGAAAGACGTTATTGTTTGTTTTTGTCTTTTAGAAAGAAGTGTTTTGTTATTTGTTTGCATATGATAGTGTATCCAAATCTTAGTCCTTGGAATGTGTACCTTCTCACATTCCAAGATGGAATGAGTAAGAAAGTACACTAAATATGAAGAAGACCCCCACACTTAGTTTCAATTGTCAAGGTTCAAACACACTAGCATACTTGTGTTTATTAAGTGTTTTTGTTGATTAAGAAATGAAGAAGTGTTTTATTATTTATGCTTTCAACAAGTATTGCATTTAAGTCCCTCATACAAGATCAAATGTTTAACACATTGACCCAAGATGGGCTATATGCTACACATTCTAAGATTACAAGAGAAGACCCCTTATAATCTTTTCTTTATATGAAAGGCCTAAATGCAATAAGTGCCTACCTTTATTATATGTTTTGAATTTTCTTTGAGATGAGAAGATAGAAGACTCAAGGGAGAGGTAAAGGTGAAAACTAAGGGGAGACTAAGACACACCCTAGTGTTAGCATGCTCGGAGATCCTATGGTCAATGTGGTTTATCAAGCCTACTTCTAAAAGAAAGAAGAAGAAGAGCAAAAGAAGCAACTTACTTCCAAAATAGAAGTTAAGTTGATCTTAAAGAGGGATGGAGAAGAATTATTCAAGGAAAGCATGTAAATGCTTATCAAACACAAATTGAATTATTTAAAAGAGATAAGAAAAGATGAGGGAAAGAAGTGTATGTGGAACTATGTCCCCACACTTACTTACCATGCACCTACATGAAAAATGTTAGTCCACAATATTTACAAGTATGAAATAAAGGAAAAAACAACAAGTGATGATCAAATCAATTAAGAACCAAAGAAATAGGATCCTAAGAGATACAAACTAATCAAAGTCAGAATCTAAACAATAAGAGTACTCTCTAATATTAAGACATCAAACACACATCAACTATGTACAAGTAATGTCCTAACCATTAAAGGAATGAATCATAGAAGAAATAGATGAAGAATAGGATGGAAATGCAAAGTAATCATGCATTTATGCTTCATATAAAGTCAAGGTCAGAATTAAATTCAATTCACAAAGGTCTTACAAAGCATATGAACCATCATGTAATTCAAGAATAGAAGAGTGCAAGTGGAAGAGATAAGATGAAGTAGAAGAAAAGAGAAATGAAACATGTTCAATTAAATGCACAAAATGACATATTATAAATGCATAACATGTGAGATGGTTAATGAATGCACATGGGCAGTAGCATATTATACATGAGATGTAAATGGCATGAAGGAAATGGTACACCAAAATGCAAACATGAATCACATATAGCATAAGAAGAAGTGAGAGATGAAAACAAGTCATAATTCAATTTAGAATGCACAAACTCATGTCAAATGTAAATGCAAACCAAAGTGACTTATAATGCAATCAAAGGTGACCTATAATATCATACAAATGACCTATAACATCACATGAATGGCTCATAAAAAATATGCAAATGCTCATACAAATATGCACAAAAGAAATCATGCAAACATGCACTAAAGTTAGAATGATTATGACATGTTATTATGCTTCAAATGTAAATGCATCAAACAAAAGTTAAATGGGCTTAGGAAAATTATACAAGCATGGTATTAGAATGCCTAAGTCAGAAGTAAATCATACATCAAGATAGCATGTCAAAATTCAAAGAAAAATGACTTCAAACAATGCATTAGGTCAAATTAAAATGTCATGCAAAATGGTGCAAAAACAAGTATCAAAACATGTCATAAAGTGATCTAAAAAATCAAACAAAAATCATATAACACACTTCAATGTATTAGTGAATCAATGAAAAAAGAATCAGGTCAAAACAGTTTGTAATGAGCAAGAACAAAATTCCACAAATTCATGTATCATATTTGGAATGCATACAAATGGAAATTCAAAGAAAATTAAGAAACAGTGGAAAAAATATAATAAAATCACGAAATAAAAACATAAAAAATTTCATAAATGTCTTAATAATGTTCATGAATTTTTCCAGAATTTTCTAATGATTTTTAGTATTTTTAAAAAATAAAATTTAAACGTGTATGAAATGAAAAAAAAAATGTAAGAGAATTGGCAAGGGGGGTGCAACAATAGTAAGCTCTCTAGTTTAAACATGGCTTGGGCTTCACTTGGGGGTGTGAAAAGCAATTTACATTCAGTCCAACTACAGCGCCTGATCATGTGTAGTGGTGGTGTATAACGAATTCCATGGACATTCACTCCAAACCACATGATCACCATGATGATCATCTCAACGGATCACAACTCACACACACACTAGCTAGGACGCACGCACACACATGGGAACGGACTGCAACCACAACATTCAGCACGTGAAGGAAGGACTTTATCATTAATTTGCTGCCATTTTCCTATTGGTTGGTGGAAAAGCAAAATAAACTCACCAATCACAACTTGCCATGCGCTTTCTCTCTCCTCAATCATCATTCCATCATTAACTAATCATTTCTAATCATTATTCTATGATTTTAATCATTATTTAATCATAAAAAAACAAGAACAAACCCAATACCATGCTGCCACGTGGCAGCCTTCATGCAAAAACGAAAATCAACTCCAGCAACATGAGAAAACGCAACATTTTTCTTCAAACTTCTACATCACATAACTTCCTCATTTCTTGATGAAAATTAACAAAGTAAGATACCAAACTGAAGCCCAAACTTCATAGATCATGAATATACCAATTAAATCACCAAAAGATCATTCTAATATCAAGAAAAATGGCACGAAAGTGACACATCCAAGCACCAATTTCACAAAAATCACAAAATCACATAAACTTCAAATTAAACAGCAGTGGTGTGCCATCATTTCAGGACTTCCAGATGCAATGCATGAGTACTAATTTCACATTGTAAATTTCTAAAATTATGATGAACTAAAGAAAAAGTTTCAAGATCTCTAACCTTGTGTGATGCACTTTTTTGTTTTAGAAATCCGAAAACTTCCTGCAAGATCTTCAAATCAACACTTTGTGCCAAATAAAGGCGAAAACCAGATCCAATACTTGCTTGGAGTAGAAATTGGAAGTGATGAGTGAAACTTGAGATTTTTCGATGGTGGATTCAATCGAATCTAATGCATACAGTAGAAAGAGGAGATTATGGAGATGATTCTGCTTCGAAGATCTTCGAAAATGATGAAGAAACGAGAGAGAAATATGAATCTGAATTCTTGAGAGTGAAAGAGAAATTTGAGATTTCTTGAGAAATTGTGATGAAAAGTGTGAGGAATGTGTGAGATTAGAGAGAAAATTGAGAGAATGATTGAGAATGAGTTCTGAGAAATGTGGGAAAATGAGAGAGAGCCTTGAAATTGTGTGTGTATTTGTTTATATAGTTAGGGTTTAGTGTGATTAACCATGGTAAACTGAGTGAGTTAAGTGAGTTAGAGTTGGGTTAACTGAGTGGGTTTTAACTAACTGAGTCGTGACAGTTAGAGGTGAGTTGAAAAAATTTATTATGGTGTGGGTGAGTTTATGAAGTGTATGGTGGGGTTTAAAATGGAGGGTGGTGATGTAAAGGAATTTTTAGTTTAATGAAATGGAATGTGGACTGGTGTGTAGCATGTATGAGTATTTGAATTAACCACACCAACAATGTTATTTTTCTGTTTTTATAGCAGCATAAAATCAATTAAAACAAGCAAGTTTGATGATGAAATTCTCTCACTTTATTGAATGAAAATGTGTAATTTTTGTGGCAAATGAAAGAGTAGATATATGAGAATAATTTTGATGTTGAAATTGAATTGAATAGAGGCTTGTAGGATAGTGTAAAATGACTCCAAACATCATAGTTCAGAACTGGTGCATGGGCGTGGCAAGTTGGTAGGGTGGCATGGCAATCTGACTTGGAAAATTCAGCATGAACAAGTCAACTTGGGACTGTCATAACTCCATCATAACTTGCTCAAATGGAAAAATGTCAAACATCAAAGTTGAAGAGGACATTGAGATGAACAACTTTGATGTTCAACATTTTTTCGTTTGGAGCTTTCATCCATGAGAAATTAAGCTTGACATTTGGCCCACCAAGTGTTTGTAAAAATGATGGCGCATGGGCCTGGCAAGACTTGGTCATGGCCTGATTTTGGACCTACTTTGCTCAAACTTTGATCAATCATATCTCACTCAATTTTTATCCAATGGAGCTGTTATTTATATGGATTTGAAGCTTGAAACAAGATATTTTGTTGTGGCCTGGTGGAATTTTTATTTGATGCCTCAATTTTGAATGGCCCTGGTTCAAAGTTTGGTGCAAAATGGCCAAAATTTACTATTTTTTGGAAACTCCAAAATTTCTATTTTTGGCAGTTTTGCAATTTCTTGATTTTTCGTGATCCCTTTGGAGTTTCTTGATCAAATTTTGTACCTTGGTCACATGTAACATGAATTTCATGAATTTGGCCTCAAAAAGTCAAGAGTTGACTTTTTCCTCTGATTATTTGACTTGGCCCCAATTTCCCTGATTTTTTATCTTTCTTCCAATTTAACCACTTCTAAAACCAATTGAGAGGCAATCTTCCACACACATACACTTAAGGACATGTAGAATACCATGACACCAAGTTTTATCCAAAAAAATCAGAGATAACCTGATTTAATTGGAGACCCTAGTTTTGACCCCCTCTGGTTAGGAGGAAGAAGTGCAGTCTTCAATTTCAAATTCCTCAGGGTATGTTGTGTATCCTCTTAAAAGATGATGAGATATGCCACTTGAGGATGACTTTGAATCAATGAGCTATCTCTTTTGAGGGTTTTCCTTTAGTTTTTTGAACCTCTTGCATGATGAAGTATGCATTGTTTCAATCTCCCATTGAATCTCACTTCCTTGAGATTGTGGATGATCCCTTGAGATAGTATGAGACATGAAAGACCTCTTGGCTTGCCTTAAGGAAACTTGATTGACCTTTTTGTGCTTTGAATGATCCCTTGATCTTCCACCTTCCACCTGGTCACATGCCCTGATGGTAAGAAGGATGCTATGCTTCATTTTTCTATGTTAAATGCAATGTAATGTTAATGAGGTGGATATGATATGATATATGATAATGCTATGCTATGATGACAAAGAGGGAGAGCAAATTTTGGGGTATTACAGCTGCCCCTATTCAAGCGCTGTAGACCTGAATGCCTGAAAGCAATTGCTTTCGGACTTTCAAGGTATATAGTGATTGAATACCAAATATAACCAAAAATTTGCTCTGGATGATGGGGAAGAAACTCCCCGACATTGCTGGATTGAATCTTCAATGAAACATTGTCGGAGAAATCTGTCTTTTGAACGACACCAGACGACTACTGGCTCGCCGCATTACTGGTAAACTTTAACAATGTCTTTTATGCAATTCCAGACGACTACTGGCCTACCACGCTACTGGTGGACTTTGATAACGTCTTTTGAACGACGCCAGACGACTACTGGCTTGCCACGCTACTGGTGGACTTTAATAATGTCTTTTATGCAACTCCAAACGACTACTGGCCTGCCACGCTACTGGTGGACTTTAGAAATGTCTTTTTGAACGACGTCAGACGACTACTGGCTTGCCACACTACTGGTGGACTTTGCAGCTTCGTGCCACCCGAAGACGGACTTTTGCCAATCCACTGTTGGACTTTTAGAATTTTCCACCCTTAGATGGACCTTTCGCCAATCCACTGTTGGACTTTTGCCACCCGAAGACGGACTTTTGCCAATCCACTGTTGGACTTTTGCCACCCGAAGACGGACTTTTGCCAATCCACTGTTGGACTTTTAGCTGCTTTGCCACCCGAAGATGGACTTTCGCCAATCCACTGTTGGACTCTTGCCACCCGAAGACAGACTTTTGCCAATCCACTGTTGGACTTTTGCCACCCGAAGACGGACTTCTGCCAATCCACTGTTGGACTTTTGCCACCCGAAGACGGACTTTTGCCAATCCACTGTTGGACTTTTGCCACCCGAAGACGGACTTTTGCTAATCCACTGTTGGACTTTTAAAATTTGCCGCCCGAAGACGGACTTTTGCCAATCCACTGTTGGACTTTTGCAATATTCCAATACCGGATTGCACTCTGCATCCGTGTCAGACATCTCTGCCGACTTTGCTGAGGAACAATGATCAATGACTTGACTTTAGAGGTTCCTGCGAGGATAGTATCTCTGCTGGAGAATAAATGAACAATCCGTCTGCTTCGAATTGTCAAGTTTGCCAAAAATAAATTGGGCTTGAAGAATAATAAATCTGCCAGTAATCACTTCATCTGCTGGGGGAATGAATTCTGGTCACAACGACTTCGCTGGGGATGAGAATTTCTTTGCATGGCGTCTTGCTAGGGAAGAAAAGTCATAAAAACTCTGCTTGGGGATCTATCCAATCCAAGACCCTTTGTAGGGGTTATCCACCTTCTGACCTGGCTGGGGAAAGGCTGTACCATCCTTGTTGAGGAATAGATTCTGCCGATCTTATAAACCTCTGCGGGGAGAACAACAACTCAGCTGGGGAGTATTGCTGACAAGATTCGATGCTGACCTCTGTGGGGGATCATTACCAAAGACACAATCTTGCTGGGGATCAGGGCTACTCTGCCAGGGATATGCAAATCCTAGTTAGAACATTCCACTGCAACTTGCTAGGAAAGAGTCCTTAGAGATCTGTTGGGGAAACCCAAAGCAAATCCACAGTAGTCTGCTGAAGAATATGACTGTCGAGCTTAGGATAAGTACCACAATGCACCATGTTAGGCGAGCTTCCCTTTAGAAAATTCCGTTAGGGATGACGAGTTTATAACAAACTCTGCTGGCGGAAACTGCTTTAAAGCGTCTCGTGCTGGGGAATGCCTTTTGAGAGGATTTTACAGAAGACCAACTGTCCTCAAACTCTACTGGGGATGATCAACACTTCATGCTGGGGAAACAAACATGCCCCATGCTTGGACAAACCAACAATTCGTCCCCGAAGAAGATGTCATAAGAGGATTTTACAGAAGATTTAGCCTCTTCAAACTCCTGCGACTTCGCTGGGGATAATGACCATCAGTTTCGGTATCGACGAGACCACTCTTTTGGGGAATTTGCGACCGTTATCGACACAGAAAAGCTTGTAGCTGTTGGAAGTACTGTATGAGAGAATCGACTTAATAAGATACAACGGTACCCAGTTGAACTTAATTCACTGATATCGAACCGTTATGAACGACCGTCGACCGAGCGATGAACGCCGACCTCCTTTCCCGTGATTGCCCCAGTCTTTTGCGTGGGGTAAATGATTACTCGCCTTGTGCTTAAAATCATCTGTACCTGCTACCTGCAACAAAAGAATATACACACATGGCCCGAGCTGGATCTAACTTCTGCAATTAAGAAAATCCAACCCTGAACCACCACTTGTTGGGGAGCAAGGTTTGTATGCAATCTCTTGCTGGAGAACATTATTAATGAAGCCTGCTGAAGACGGGGACCACAAATGCCTTTGGTTGGAATGCCCCTTGGTTTCAATCCTTTTGGCTGATTGAATACATATGCGTGACCAACCATTTTTCTTCACTTGCCCCAGACCAACATGATCCACCAGAAGAAATTGTCCCTAGAGGATTTTACAGAAGACTTGACATCCAAAACGCTTCAATGTCCTGAAACTCTTGTAGAGATTCGTCGGATCTCGACGTAACTGCCCCCAACCGCATGGATTACTTAGAAGAAATCACCTCAAGAGGATTTTACAGAAGACTTGGCAAGCTCAATGCTTCAGTGTCTTCAAACTCTTGTAGAGATTCATCGGATCTCGACGTAACTGCCTCAGACTGTATGGTCTATAGAAGAATTCGCCTTGAGAAGATCCATGAAGAATCTCATACCACCGTGGGATATTCTGCCTCGGTATTCTGAAACCTGGATGGGCTGATTAGTTGTCTGGATGGACTAACTTCTCGTGCTTTTGGGATGGCCTGCCTCAGTATGACCCTTGAAGTGGTTTTGCCCCAGTTTGGCTGAACTCTGAAAAGATTTCTCGACGTAATTGGCTCAGACCGGCTACACCTTAAAGAGATGATTCGACGTGACTGCCCCGGATCGACTACGTCTTAACACAACTTGTTGGGAAAGCTCCTGCTCAACAAAGTTTCCTGAGGAGGTACCACTGGACGTGACTGCCCTTCAGGAGTTTCAGGATTCTCAACTCGGAAAGATTAAACTTCTGGACTGGACTGCCATATGTAAACTTCCTTTGATGTCAAACAAATGTATGCAAGCAGAAAATTTTTTATTCTGAGAATGAAAATTCTAATGCAACACACATGTTAATCTCGAAGTTTTACTGAAAAGATGTCGCAAACCCTTTGTGAGCGGATCACGGGTTAGGATACGACATTAATTTTTGAATGAAAGAATGCAATGCACATGCAACACCAACAAAGGTCTTTTAGCATAACTCATGGGAGTCAGGAACACTATCTCTTGGTAGTATGCTTTTGAAATAACCCTGTTTCAATTAGGACTTGTGAGGGTTGTATCGTGGCCTGGTTCACGGTTTTTGAGAAAAATGGTTTTAAGGCTCAAAGTTTATTGGTGCCCACCCACTCTTCGTGATATTCTCCAGTCCTACGTTCAGCTAATTTGCACAAGCGTTCGCCTCTCAAAAAAGAATTTTGTAATCTTCGAGGAATCCATGCATCTGAGGGTTTAACACCTAATGAGGCTTTGGAATAAACAGTCACCCCTTTTTGTCTTTTGTGTCTAATCACACGACTTTGTTCTTTCTTTTGAGGATTTTCTTTTGTAATCCTTTTGTTTTTCCGCTTTCGCATTCTTTTGCTTTTTTTTTTTTTTTTATCCCGAGCTTTTGCCTGGTCTGATTCTTTCGAATCTTTAGATTTTGAAGTCCAGCGGGATGCCCTAACTTTTGCCTAAGTCGCTTGTTTTCAAGTTTCGATTTAGCGGGCTTTTTCTTTTCTTTTGAACAAATCGTGTGACACTGGCTTGTCTTGACTTTGCTGAAAGGGTTGTGACTGCCTTACTCCTTGATTGTTGATGGATAACCATTGTGGTTTCGCATCTCTTGACCTCTTGATGGTGGAATAGAAGGTAATGGATCCTCAGATGCACACTCCTTTTGAGGTTTGAACGTTCGGTCAAATTAACTGGTGCCTACCCTGCCCCTGGGTTAAATGTGAGGGTTTTTTCGTATGAAAGAAACTCCTACTTCGAGGCTCAAAGGGGTTAACAAGGGTCTATCTCCCTTATATCTCCAGTGTTTGAGGAGTTGAAACAATGCCTGTACATCCTTAACAGGGTTCTTATTCCAAAGCACACAGTTAGAGATTTTTGCGTTTTCAGATCATCATTCTCCCTCATAGAGTTTGAGCAAGAAAAATGGTATTGCCGTACACATTAGCATTAAATGAGTAAACACAAATGAAATTCTTCAAGAAAACATATTCATTGCATTAAAATCATCATACCAAATACAACCAAGTTTATCATGCCAACAATGTTTGAACAAACAAATAAAGTCTACATATGAAAATGCAGCAAAGAAAATAAAGATTGTCGTTGTTGAGGAGGCTTGGCTCCGTCTAGACTGACCACTTCTGGTGATGTTCTTGTAACTTTGAGCACTCACCATGGTACAGAAGCTTCACCTTGTGGGGTACCGTCTGGGGTGATAACCTTTGAGTCAATCAAATCCTGCACCTTGTGCTGGAACACATTACAGTTATCAAGTGTGTGCCTAAACGTTCCTGAATGGAACTCACAGCTAACATTCATGTCATAGTCCGGAGGAATGGGGTATGGCACAGGCATGGCCTTTCTCAGCTGGATTTGTGAACTTTTGAGCAAACGAGCCAACAACTGACTGTACGGAATAGGAATAGGATCAAATGTCCTCTTGGGCTTCCTTGGTCTGAGTAGCCTCCGCTGCTGATAATCTTGTTGCTGCTGGTTCGGGCGCCCAGCCTGGTCCTGCACTTTCCTTTCTGCATTCGGCTGAGGCACAAACAAGGGTTGCTGACATAGGTCTTCTGCAACACAGGGTTGTGGAAGAGATCCCTGACGCGAGGTGGACCCTTTGGAAAAGGAGAGAGTCCTCAGTTCCCTTGCAACAATGGGAGTGACATCACTTGGTTTACCAACACCAACTGATGCAAACTTGATTGTCCCTGAATCAATTAGCTCATGGACTTTATGCTTGAACCTGGTATAATTCTTAACATTGTGACCAGGTGCCCCAGAATGGAACTCACATCTAGCCTTAGCATTAGGTCCCAGAGGAATCTTCGTGGGCAACGGTCCCAAACTAACACGCTCAACCAGCTTGAGCTCGAGCAAGTAAGAAATCAATTGCGCGTACGGAATCGGAATGGGATCGAACTTCCTTTTAGGCCCCTCTGACTTAGGATCCTCTTGAAAATCAGGAAGTGACTGCTGATGAGAGAGCTCTGAACCTTTAGCTTTCAGAGGGGATTCACGAAGCAATCCATGATCTAGAGCATATCCCAAAGAGATGGGAGGAGTAGAGACCTCTGTTGTGGAAGCAGGCACATGATCATTTTCCTTTTTCAACACCTTATTCAAGATTTCCATGACCAGGCCCATTTGAATCTTCATCTGGTTGACTTCCTCCCTCAGTAGTTCCTGACCTCGGGACAGTGCCTGAATGTCCCCCATAAAATGCCCCAATTGGGCCCTCACCCCAGCCAAATCCTTCTGCATTTGATCCATAATATGATTCTTACTTGATTTCCTCGCGTTGAATATCGGTGAATATGATTCTCCGCTATAATGCCTGAAGTCAAACAAAGGTTAGAGACCCTGCAACGAATACCTGAAAAGCAAGTAACAGAAATGCAGAATGATATGCAATGCCATGCAATGTTATGTTTATCATTTCCAAGGTGCTTTACACCCTGATTCCAATCCAAACCACAGAAATCTGAAGACCAGAAATCGTGATATAAAGAGACGTATCATGGTCATGTGCTTGTGTGCAGCTATCTGATAAGGAATAATTCTGAATAAAACTTCTCATACTCATTAAACAAAGTATTCAAGTACATTTAAGAAGGGCTCATCCGCAAATGCAATACAAGGAAAAATGGATCCATCAACAAGCCTGATGGTAACCATTAACAACAAAATATAAGGAAAAGAACATCAGTCTGACAATTCCACATCCTTCAGCTTATCACTTGAGTATTTGATCTCCTCAAAAAGTATACGGGTACGATGGTGATTCGGGTTTTCAATCATTTCTTTGATCAAGACATCCCTTTTATCAATAGCTTCAGTTAAAGAACCCATATGCAGCATCAGAGCTTTGTCATCACACACTCCTTTGTGTCTCTTTATGCCAGCTTGCATCTTGAGTATCTCTCTTTCTATCATGACTTCTTCAAGCTCTTTCTTGGTATTCCTCAGCTCACCTCTAGCTTCTTCTAGCTGTTCTTGACTCTTACCGAGGCTTTCCCGATACTTTCTCCTCTGCTCATGCGCCTTTTCAAGCTCTTCGTCCTTAATCTGCAACTGTTCCCGTAACTCATTATTCTCGAGCCTGACCTCATCCCAAGCTTGCTGAAACTTAGATAACTTCTCTTTGTTCTGCGCTAAGGCCTGTTTAGTTTGCTTATGGGCTTGAGTGGCATCATCAGCACCTCTGCTAACTTTCTGAAAATGTTGCGCTCTTTCGGCAAAATCCTTTTCTTTTGCTGCTAGGACTCTTTCAGCATCTTGGGCCTTCCGTTCCAGTTCTTTGTTGGCATGTTGAGCATTCTGAAGACAGCTACTCAACTCGGAATTCTCTCCTTGAAGCTTTTTCACCAAGGCTTGCAACTTGTCAACTTCTTCCACAGTAGCAGTGCTTCTTGCTTTCTCATTCTCCGGATACAAAAGGGGTGCCTTACCAAAAAGCAAGAGAAAATCTTCAACTCTTTTCTTCACCCACTCTTCATATGCTGGATAAACCCGGTTGTTAGGCTTGCTTAGGGTAACTTTCCCCTTTTTCAGTATGCTACCCCAGCTTTCAGAAGCTTTCTGTGCTGCTTCCCAACCATCTGATGTATGAAAATAGAGGGACTCCTCCACATCTCTCTTAATAGGCAGACCTGTCAGGGCATACCCAAATTGTCGAATGGCCAAAGAAGGATTGTAGTTAATCCCACCCATTCTTCCTATCAGTGGAACGTTAGGGAACTTACCACAGCTGTGGATAATATTCTTGCCAATCAGCCCATGATCTACCCATACGATGTCCTTGGCCACCAATCCCATTAAACGCTGTTTCCACTCTAGAGAATCTTTGGAATCCACAAAAGCCCCTGATTGTGGTAAACAGCCTGCAAACCACTTATAGAACAAAGGTGCACAGCAACGAATTATCCCTCCTCTTTTCTTTTCGTTTCGGTTGTACAACGAGTAGTGAAGATCTCCCAGTAGCGTTGGCACCGGGTTCTTCATCATGAATATTCGTATAGCGTTCGTATCAATGAAATTCGGCTCGTTGGGAAACAACACTATGCCATATATACAAAGGGCTAGCAAAGCATTAAAAACAAGCCAATTCTCGCCTTTAGCTGCTTCTTGGGCCTTCTTAATCAGATATTCCAGCTTGTAACCACGAATCTTTCCTTTGTTGGAGACATTGGCGTCTAACTCTGATTTGCTCAAATAAAGAGCACCAGCCACCTTTCCAAAGTCAAGATCCCCCACCGATCCAAAGAAAGGGGGCTCCTCCTTGATAGCAATCCCCAACATGTTGGAATACTCCTCCAGGGTAGGAACCAACACATAGTCTGGAAATACAAAACACCTCAGAGGCGGATCATAGAACTGCATCAACGTATGGAGACCTCTGGCTTCATAATCACTGACATTACGGACCATAGATAAAATCCACCCATATTTCTCTTCAAAAGCTTCTCATACTGCAGGGCTCGCCATTCCCTTCAGCATAACAATAGGGCCTAAAGTAGGCGTAAGGAACTTATAGCTGATGATATTCTTCCTCTCTTTAGTGTTCATCTTTGCAGGGACCTGATGACTGGAATCAAGGGTAATATATGCACCTGGAAATGAATAAACATGTATGTTAGGATATGATAATGCAATGCAAAGGGCAATGTGATCAGGTAATCAGGTGTCTGTGCTGAACTGTGAACGGTGTCAGTGTAGCTCTGAGACTAATATAGAACCATAGATAAGAACCATCTGAATACAATAGGATGAAACTTCCTTTTTGTGCAATGATGATAGAAAACTGGGTATGTAGGAGGTCATGGTTACCTGCAAACCTGTAAATAACCCGCCCTCCTCACATGTGGGTACTAGGATGTTCAGTATCCCGGGCTCTCAGGTCGAGAAATGATGATACGTTCACCATTTCTGGTTTGTCATCATCATCAATCGAGGAGGCCTCAACTGATTCTCCAAAACAAAAAGGTCCTCAGCTTCTGGCACTGAGGTCGAGAAGCAATAGTACATTCATCCCTCAGGGTACAGTACTATCGCCAATCGAGGAGTGCCTCCGCTGATTCTCTTTCAAAAAGGGATGTCCTATAGCAAGTTCCCAGCATTGGGTCCTCGGATCGAGAATGTGCAATGGGTTTGCCACGGAATGTGGTCTGCCACTGTCACATCTCGGGAGGAGTGCCGCAACTGAGTCCTCGGAAATGGTCACCAGAGTCGACAGTTCCTCAAGAGAATAACCACTGGCCTGCATAACATGCAGTAGCAGAAAGCTCCTGATAGAACCTCGTCTGGTTGTGGGTCTCATGAACAACAATACGTGGTCACCACCACGCAAGCGTCATGACTATCCACTCTAATACCTATGTGTGTACTCAAGCTTGTGTAGTGAGCTTATCTCTCAGAACACCCCGCCCGCCAAACAGAAAATAACAGCACAGTCCAGCACAATAATGATATGTAATGCAGTAAATGCGATAAATACAGTAATGTACAGTAAAGCAGTAAGTAACTATACAATAAAACAGTAAATATAGCACAACAGTAAACACCCAATGAAAGAAAAATAGACAAGCGCTAGGATTGACTCGCTAAGGAAACCAGAGATTCTGGGTTCGATCCCCAGCAGAGTCGCCAGCTGTCGCTCCCGGGATTTTCATCCAAGTACAAACGCGAAAGTGGCACCGAAATAGAGTCGCCAGCAATGTGTATTTATCCCAAGAGAGGGAAAGGAAACACCACGTAAACCTGAGAGAAAGGAAAAGCATGGTCTTACGACCAAGAGAACTGGGTTCGGGAGTCGGTTACGCGCGGGGAAGGTATTAGCACCCCCACGCGTCCATCGTACCTGATGGGATCCACGCTTGCTTGTCTCGATCAAAGGGTGATAGAAAAGATACTGGAAAAAGGAACTGAAAGAAAGAAAGGAGAAAGAATGGAAAGAGAAAGAGAAACAAATGTAGAGAAAATAAAAGAAGTGCTCGAATGGGCCCTACCCCACTGCCTACGTATCTCATCGGGAACATGAGAATCAGAGCGACGTAGTTCCCCTCACCTAAGGGAAAGTTGTTTGTGTTTTTTAGAGAACGACTTACGTTCTAGCTCAGGTGTTGCAGGCTCGCTGGTCCAAGTGCGTTACCATCTTGCAAGAGAACGAGTAGAAGCACGTTCGTACGTTGAGAGTGAATGAGGTGAGAAAAGAATTCCCGAAGGAAAGACGTTATTGTTTGTTTTCGTCTTTTAGAAAGAAGTGTTTTGTTATTTGTTTGCATATGATAGTGTATCCAAATCTTAGTCCTTGGAATGTGTACCTTCTCACATTCCAAGATGGAATGAGTAAGAAAGTACACTAAATATGAAGAAGACCCCCACACTTAGTTTCAATTGTCAAGGTTCAAACACACTAGCATACTTGTGTTTATTAAGTGTTTTTGTTGATTAAGAAATGAAGAAGTGTTTTATTATTTATGCTTTCAACAAGTATTGCATTTAAGTCCCTCATACAAGATCAAATGTTTAACACATTGACCCAAGATGGGCTATATGCTACACATTCTAAGATTACAAGAGAAGACCCCTTATAATCTTTTCTTTATATGAAAGGCCTAAATGCAATAAGTGCCTACCTTTATTATATGTTTTGAATTTTCTTTGAGATGAGAAGATAGAAGACTCAAGGGAGAGGTAAAGGTGAAAACTAAGGGGAGACTAAGACACACCCTAGTGTTAGCATGCTCGGAGATCCTATGGTCAATGTGGTTTATCAAGCCTACTTCTAAAAGAAAGAAGAAGAAGAGCAAAAGAAGCAACTTACTTCCAAAATAGAAGTTAAGTTGATCTTAAAGAGGGATGGAGAAGAATTATTCAAGGAAAGCATGTAAATGCTTATCAAACACAAATTGAATTATTTAAAAGAGATAAGAAAAGATGAGGGAAAGAAGTGTATGTGGAACTATGTCCCCACACTTACTTACCATGCACCTACATGAAAAATGTTAGTCCACAATATTTACAAGTATGAAATAAAGGAAAAAACAACAAGTGATGATCAAATCAATTAAGAACCAAAGAAATAGGATCCTAAGAGATACAAACTAATCAAAGTCAGAATCTAAACAATAAGAGTACTCTCTAATATTAAGACATCAAACACACATCAACTATGTACAAGTAATGTCCTAACCATTAAAGGAATGAATCATAGAAGAAATAGATGAAGAATAGGATGGAAATGCAAAGTAATCATGCATTTATGCTTCATATAAAGTCAAGGTCAGAATTAAATTCAATTCACAAAGGTCTTACAAAGCATATGAACCATCATGTAATTCAAGAATAGAAGAGTGCAAGTGGAAGAGATAAGATGAAGTAGAAGAAAAGAGAAATGAAACATGTTCAATTAAATGCACAAAATGACATATTATAAATGCATAACATGTGAGATGGTTAATGAATGCACATGGGCAGTAGCATATTATACATGAGATGTAAATGGCATGAAGGAAATGGTACACCAAAATGCAAACATGAATCACATATAGCATAAGAAGAAGTGAGAGATGAAAACAAGTCATAATTCAATTTAGAATGCACAAACTCATGTCAAATGTAAATGCAAACCAAAGTGACTTATAATGCAATCAAAGGTGGCCTATAATATCATACAAATGACCTATAACATCACATGAATGGCTCATAAAAAATATGCAAATGCTCATACAAATATGCACAAAAGAAATCATGCAAACATGCACTAAAGTTAGAATGATTATGACATGTTATTATGCTTCAAATGTAAATGCATCAAACAAAAGTTAAATGGGCTTATGAAAATTATACAAGCATGGTATTAGAATGCCTAAGTCAGAAGTAAATCATACATCAAGATAGTATGTCAAAATTCAAAGAAAAATGACTTCAAACAATGCATTAGGTCAAATTAAAATGTCATGCAAAATGGTGCAAAAAAAAGTATCAAAACATGTCATAAAGTGATCTAAAAAATCAAACAAAAATCATATAACACACTTCAATGTATTAGTGAATCAATGAAAAAAGAATCAGGTCAAAACAGTTTGTAATGAGCAAGAAAAAAATTCCACAAATTCATGTATCATATTTGGAATGCATACAAATGGAAATTCAAAGAAAATTAAGAAAGAGTGGTAAAAATATAATAAAATCACGAAATAAAAACATCAAAAATTTCATAAATGTCTTAATAATGTTCATGAATTTTTCCAGAATTTTCTAATGATTTTTAGTATTTTTAAAAAATAAAATTGAAACGTGTATGAAATGAAAAAAAAAAATGCAAGAGAATTGGCAAGGGGGGTGCAACAATAGTAAGCTCTCTAGTTTAAACATGGCTTGGGCTTCACTTGGGGGTGTGAAAAGCAATTTACATTCAGTCCAACTACAGCGCCTGATCATGTGTAGTGGTTGTGTATAACGAATTCCATGGACATTCACTCCAAACCACATGATCACCATGATGATCATCTCAACGGATCACAACTCACACACACACTAGCTAGGACGCACGCACACGCATGGGAACGGACTGCAACCACAACATTCAGCACGTGAAGGAAGGACTTTATCATTAATTTGCTGCCATTTTCCTATTGGTTGGTGGAAAATCAAAATAAACTCACCAATCACAACTTGCCATGCGCTTTCTCTCTCCTCAATCATCATTCCATCATTAACTAATCATTTCTAATCATTATTCTATGATTTTAATCATTATTTAATCATAAAAAAACAAGAACAAACCCAATACCATGCTGCCACGTGGCAGCCTTCATGCAAAAACGAAAATCAACTCCAGCAACATGAGAAAACGCAACATTTTTCTTCAAACTTCTACATCACATAACTTCCTCATTTCTTGATGAAAATTAACAAAGTAAGATACCAAACTGAAGCCCAAACTTCATAGATCATGAATATACCAATTAAATCACCAAAAGATCATTCTAATATCAAGAAAAATGGCACGAAAGTGACACATCCAAGCACCAATTTCACAAAAATCACAAAATCACATAAACTTCAAATTAAACAGCAGTGGTGTGCCATCATTTCAGGACTTCCAGATGCAATGCATGAGTACTAATTTCACATTGTAAATTTCTAAAATTATGATGAACTAAAGAAAAAGTTTCAAGATCTCTAACCTTGTGTGATGCACTTTTTTGTTTTAGAAATCCGAAAACTTCCTGCAAGATCTTCAAATCAACACTTTGTGCCAAATAAAGGCGAAAACCAGATCCAATACTTGCTTGGAGTAGAAATTGGAAGTGATGAGTGAAACTTGAGATTTTTCGATGGTGGATTCAATCGAATCTAATGCATACAGTAGAAAGATGAGATTGTGGAGATGATTCTGCTTCGAAGATCTTCGAAAATGATGAAGAAACGAGAGAGAAATATGAATCTGAATTCTTGAGAGTGAAAGAGAAATTTGAGATTTCTTGAGAAATTGTGATGAAAAGTGTGAGGAATGTGTGAGATTAGAGAGAAAATTGAGAGAATGATTGAGAATGAGTTCTGAGAAATGTGGGAAAATGAGAGAGAGCCTTGAAATTGTGTGTGTATTTGTTTATATAGTTAGGGTTTAGTGTGATTAACCATGGTAAACTGAGTGAGTTAAGTGAGTTAGAGTTGGGTTAACTGAGTGGGTTCTAACTAACTGAGTCATGACAGTTAGAGGTGAGTTGAAAAAATTTATTATGGTGTGGGTGAGTTTATGAAGTGTATGGTGGGGTTTAAAATGGAGGGTGGTGATGTAAAGGAATTTTTAGTTTAATGAAATGGAATGTGGACTGGTGTGTAGCATGTATGAGTATTTGAATTAACCACACCAACAATGTTATTTTTCTGTTTTTATAGCAGCATAAAATCAATTAAAACAAGCAAGTTTGATGATGAAATTCTCTCACTTTATTGAATGAAAATGTGTAATTTTTGTGGCAAATGAAAGAGTAGATATATGAGAATAATTTTGATGTTGAAATTGAATTGAATAGAGGCTTGTAGGATAGTGTAAAATGACTCCAAACATCATAGTTCAGAACTGGTGCATGGGCGTGGCAAGTTGCTAGGGTGGCATGGCAATCTGACTTGGAAAATTCAGCATGAACAAGTCAACTTGGGACTGTCATAACTCCATCATAACTTGCTCAAATGGAAAAATGTCAAACATCAAAGTTGAAGAGGACATTGAGATGAACAACTTTGATGTTTAACATTTTTTCGTTTGGAGCTTCCATCCATGAGAAATTAAGCTTGACATTTGGCCCACCAAGTGTTTGTAAAAATGATGGCGCATGGGCCTGGCAAGACTTGGTCATGGCCTGATTTTGGACCTACTTTGCTCAAACTTTGATCAATCATATCTCACTCAATTTTTATCCAATGGAGCTGTTATTTATATGGATTTGAAGCTTGAAACAAGATATTTTGTTGTGGCCTGGTGGAATTTTTATTTGATGCCTCAATTTTGAATGGCCCTGGTTCAAAGTTTGGTGCAAAATGGCCAAAATTTACTATTTTTTGGAAACTCCAAAATTTCTATTTTTGGCAGTTTTGCAATTTCTTGATTTTTCGTGATCCCTTTGGAGTTTCTTGATCAAATTTTGTACCTTGGTCACATGTAACATGAATTTCATGAATTTGGCCTCAAAAAGTCAAGAGTTGACTTTTTCCTCTGATTATTTGACTTGGCCCCAATTTCCCTGATTTTTTATCTTTCTTCCAATTTAACCACTTCTAAAACCAATTGAGAGGCAATCTTCCACACACATACACTTAAGGACATGTAGAATACCATGACACCAAGTTTTATCCAAAAAAATCAGAGATAACCTGATTTAATTGGAGACCCTAGTTTTGACCCCCTCTGGTTAGGAGGAAAAAGTGCAGTCTTCAATTTCAAATTCCTCAGGGTATGTTGTGTATCCTCTTAAAAGATGATGAGATATGCCACTTGAGGATGACTTTGAATCAATGAGCTATCTCTTTTGAGGGTTTTCCTTTAGTTTTTTGAACCTCTTGCATGATGAAGTATGCATTGTTTCAATCTCCCATTGAATCTCACTTCCTTGAGATTGTGGATGATCCCTTGAGATAGTATGAGACATGAAAGACCTCTTGGCTTGCCTTAAGGAAACTTGATTGACCTTTTTGTGCTTTGAATGATCCCTTGATTGTCCACCTTCCCACCTGGTCACATGCCCTGATGGTAAGAAGGATGTTATGCTTCATTTTTCTATGTTAAATGCAATGTAATGTTAATGAGGTGGATATGATATGATATATGATAATGCTATGCTATGATGACAAAGAGGGAGAGCAAATTTTGGGGTATTACAAAATGCAATCAGAAAACAACATTGGTTTGTTTAAGTTGGTTTCCAAGAACAGTTTAATTTGTAGATTATAGACATCTTCATCAATTTGAATCCATGTATATTTATTTAGTGAGGTGTTTGGAAAACAAACAATCTAAATTTAATATAATAAACTTAGGGTACTTACAACAACGATTATCTATTGTAACTAATATCATAAGTAATTTATGTTTTATATAATTTCGCTGCTGATGGGTTTCGAACCCAGTACCGAAGTGTATATTTCACAACGGTTAATTATCATAACCGTTATGATATATGGCTCACGCCCTGCCTTTCAATAACGGTTTCCCGCCCGTTGTAGAAACAGCTAACATACAACGACAATCTACATAACAACGCCTTCGTCCGCGTCATTATATGTCATTCCCAACCGTTGTTAAATGGGTTTTTCGTAGTAGTGTAAATTGAACACAGATTTAATGAATGGTAAATGAATTCGAATGCCGACACATTTTTTTTGATAAACAAATTCATTATTAAGATATTAAGAAAAAGTCAAACCAAGGATGAGAACTACAACCGACAAATCGGACAGAAAACCCAACACCAAAAAACAACACAACTTTAAAAAATCAAAAGGGAATTTGGTCCAATCGTAAAGACCACACTTCCGCCTAGTATGATTACCTAGGGCCAACCAATTCCAAGAAGAACCAACTATAGCGTTAAAGATGGATTCGACATTACAAACCTCGTCGTTAAAGAGGATATTATTCCTAAACCGCCAAATATTCCAGTACAAAATGAACCAGATGAAATTGATCATTCCGGAATTGCCTCTACCTTTCAATCTCAAGAACCATGCCAAAGCATGATTCTAACATTCCGATTCCGAAACCCAATCGATGTCCACCTAATCACACACCTTTTTCCAAACCTTAACCGATTTAGGACAGATAAAAAAAAAAAGATGAGAAGAATCCTCAATGGCCCTAAAAAAACATACAAGCCTTTTCATGCGGATTGACAATAATACCTCTCGCAACAAGATTCGATCGGGTTGGCGACCTATCAATAACCAATCTCCAAGCAAACACTTTAATTTTCAGCAGAATTTTTGTCTTCTAAATTAAATCCAAAACCTGTAATCTAACATCATCAACCGAAACCACAACCCCACTAGAACATATGCAATCGTAGAACGAACTAACAGAAAAACCGTTGACAGTATCCAAGTTCCACAATCAATTATCTGCAACATTTTGTTGAAGCTGGACACCATCCAGCATCGCTGCTAGCACCCGAACTTCGGCCTCCATAATATCAACCCCGTCTGCCATAGACTCCATGAACTTGCAGGTCCACCTCCCATCTTCCCATCGCCCCATATTGAAGAGAAAACAAAGTTTATTATTGCAGGCCTCAAATAGATAAGGAAACAGGTCCTTAAAAGGACTATCACCAAGCCAAACTGAGTGCCAAAAGAGAGTACCTAAGCCAGAACCAACAACAACAGTAATAAGGCTAAAGAAGTTCATCTGCGGGACCGAAGTTGACACTACCATAACATCCTTCATTCAGTTCAAATCCCCATGATAATTCCCCACAGTGTTAAACAACTGGGCCTTCAAACTCAGATTGTCGTGCCTACAAGCCAGCAATGGGCGCCATATCTCATTACTATCTTGGATGAATTTCCATAACCACTTAGAAATAAGCACTTTGTTGAAGAGACCCACATGTTTAATACCAAGCCCACCACAATGTTTCGGTTTACAGACCGACTTTCAACTGACCCACGAAATAAACCACTACTCGAAGAGCCAGCCCAGAGAAACCACCTTTGAATGGCGATAATATCCTTCACAACCTGCTTAGGAACCTTAAAGAAGGAAAGGTGATGAATCGGGAGATTCGCAAGCACATAATTTATAATGGTAACCTTCCCTCCAATCAACAGATTCTGACCAATCCAACTAGACAACCTAGCTCTCATACAATCCACAACCGGCCACCAGAACGGAATCCTTTGGTGATTACCTCCAAAGACAAGCCCGAGAAACTTAAAGGGAAGAAATCTCGATTTACAATGAAGAAAATGTTCCGCAGCCACCATGAAATCCGGCTCTAAACCAACCCCATAGAGACAGCTTTTAGAAAACTTTATCTTAAGTCCAGAAATTAGCACAAAGCCCCTCAAAATTGCCTTGAAAGCCCAAAGATTCAAAACTGAACCATCTCCAAAAAGAAGGGTGTCGTCCGCAAACTGGAGAATACTCACAGCCAAAGAATAATTGAATTTAAAATTTGAAAGGATGTTTAAAGTCGTAGCTTTTCTCAACAAACAGGCCAAACCTTCAGACACAATAGAGAACAAGAATGGCGAAAGAGGGTCACATTGCATAAGACCTCTCGTCGCCTTGAAGTCCATAGAAGGGCTATCGTTAATCAGAACCGGTAAAAAACTATTGTAAACAGAGCCACACACCCATTTCAACCACTTATTCCCGAAACTCATATTGATCAGCATAGAGTCTAGAAACGACCATTCAACGCAATCATAAGCCTGCGCGAAATCCACTTTGATAGGAGACACTTTTTCTTTTTTCTTCTAGCAAAATCGATAGTTTCATTAGCGACCAAAACACCATCCAGAAGCTGCCGCCCGGTAATAAAAGCCATTTGAGCGGGCGAAATCAGCTTATCAATTACTGAACCCAACCTCTTCGCAAGCATTTTAGAAATTATTTTGTTAACACACCCAATAAGACTGATAGGTCTAAAATCATCAAACGGTTGAGGACTATCCACCTTAGGCACAAGCTACAAGAAAGACAAAACAAAAGCTTTGGCTAGCTTACCAGACGAGAAAAACTCGAGGACGCAATTGACAACATTAGGGCCAACGATCTCCCAACAGTACTTGAGGAATTTGAAATTAAAACCATTAGCTCTGGGACATTTATTCCGTCACAATCGAAAACAGCACCACGCACCTCTTTAGGAGTAAAGTTAGACTCCAGAAACAAAGAATTTTTCGAGCTAAGAACTGCCACATTATCCATGACACAAATCGGCCTATTTCTGCCAAGGGTTTGAAATTTCTTCTTAAAATACAACTTAGCTTCAAGTTTGATAGCAGTAGGATCTTCTTTCACTATACCATCCACCTTAATCACTGAAACAGTGTTGGAACGGTACCTAGATTTGAGGGAGTTGTGGAAGAAACACGTGTTAGCATCACCATCACCTAACCATTTAAGTCTGGACTTATGCTTAATCATATTCTCTTTCAATATGAGATTTTTCCAAAATTCTTCTTACATGCCCAATTTGTCTTGAAATGTTGCAGCATGTTGAGAGTACTCAATATCACCTGAATTCAGCTTAAGCTCATTAATTTGATGGACGCATTCCTCAATCTTAAGATTAAGCCAGCCAAAGATGTTAACATTCCACCATCTTAAATCGTTTTGAGGACTTTGAACTTATTCAACAAAGTGCTACCGTACGAGCCAGAAGCCGGAACAGACTTCCAAGATTTATCAACAAAAGCTAAAAAATCTTTATGCTTTATCCAATAATTGAAGAAACGAAAGGGTTTTGGCCTCCAATTCATGAAGTTCGACTTCAACCACAAAGGGTGGTGATCAGATACATCTCTATCACCCACACATTGGTTCTTCAGACCCATCTTATCAATAACCACCTCGTTCACCAAGAATCTATCCAGCCTGCTACGACTTAGGCCATTCGAGTTAAACCACGTATACTTATTCCCAACCACAGGAAGATCAATGAGATTTAGGTCTTCAATAAAAGAACCAAACACTGTCATTTCACAAAGACTAGAACTGCTCCTACCCTTTCTTTCCTCCCTAGATTTTATTGCGTTAAAATCTCCACCAATAATCTAACCCCCTAAAGGAAAACGATTCTTAATAGCTATCAAATCAGACCACAAACTTCTTTTATCAACAATCTCGCATGAAGAATACACATTCAAAACATAAAGATTCATACTCTTCCAAATAAAATGAATACCCAGAAAACCTTTACCACCAAAGCTAGAACAGGATGAGAGAGAACCCTTTTTGCGCATCATAACCAAACCTCCAGATTGGCCTTCTGAGTTTGTCGCCGACCAATCGACCTCAATAGAACTCCATAAGCTTTTCACAACCCAATCATCCATGGAACGCACCTTGGTCTCTTGTAACAAACAAAAATCCGTCTGGCCCTTAGCAAGAATTTGAGAAACTCTCCTTCTTTTAATAGAACTGCAACACCCTCGAACATTGAACGACAATATATTCATGGACCACTCCTTTCCACACCCTTCTTACCAATCCTTGCTAACTTATCATCCATTTCCAATTTCTTAAGCATGCTTTCGAATACTTCATCATCCTCTAGGCCTACAATCCCTAATTGTTTCATGGAATACCACACTTTGGCAGGAACATCATCTAATACCTTCTTACACTTAGAATTTCCCCTAATCACATCAGTATCAGTTTTGGATTCTCCACATAACAGAGAACCATTCAAAACTCCAGAAATAATAGCCCCCTGATGAGAGGGAACATCCTTGCCTTTAGAGAGAAGACGCGAAGTGGCACCTGGGACATCAACGGCAGCATGAAGCAAAGAGGAAAAATACGACGGTGAATAAGGTATTTTTACGCAATCATACACATCATGTAAAAGCTTCTTTTTTCTGACTTAAGCCCAACGAGACGACCCTGGAGGCCCAGAAATAGGGCCAGAACAGTTCAAGTCCACCACTATCCCACCTTTAAAATAATCTCCATTTTCATAATTTAATGCTTTAGGCACGACAATAGGCACCACAGTTTCCAACGCAAAGGGAAAAAAAGACTTATCTCCATCATGCTGATCCACTTTATCCACCAAATCTTCCTTCAATGCTTGTACATTGACAGCTGTCAAAATATGGTTAGAATTGAGACTATCAAGTTCCAAACCAACGACTGGTTGGGCAACCTCGTTACCTTCCACACCTACCACACCCATTATCCCAAAACTATCACCAACAAGTGAGAAGTCATCTGTATCACCTTCCCCAAAATCTGACACATTCTTAAATTGCGACACTTCACTATCACCAGCTACGCCTTTAGGAATACTAGAACCAACCACTTCCACGTCATTGAAGTTCTCCCACCCACACTCTTCCTCTTTAGAGGACTCAACATACTCAGACGATGAATACACCCCATCCGCTGGATGATTAATCTCTCCATGATGGACACAGAAATCTTCCACCAAAGACAGATTGAAAGAGAACCCTTTGAACTCAACAGCTACGACCTCATTCAGGATGACAGACAACTTAGTTTTGACCCAAAACCGAGCCACATCGGTCTTTTCCTTCCCAAGAGTAACGTCATCAATCTGAATAAGTGTTCCTACTTTGTTTTCTATACGTTCAAAAGTTGTAGGATTCCAAGCCACACATATGAGCCCATAGCAATTGATCCAAGCCAGTCTTTCCAAATCTGTCTCAACCGGGGACCAAGGTCGAATACTGCTAAACCGAGTATCGAACCACTCTCTAGCTTCTACAATATTCTCTTCAATATCACCTTTATTAATTTCTTCAAGTAAGCACAATATAGCTCCCAAAGGTGACACCCTAATATTAAAAAACCCCTCTTTATTCAAACACCTTTGAACATCGTATGCACTGCTTCCTTCAGTCACCACCCCTATCTTAGCCTTCTCAAAGCTGATCATATCCACTCTATCCACATCAATCTGAATGGGTTTATCACTGACATTCGCATAGGGGATTCCCTCAGAAGTAGCTCCTCCAACAGCTTGGGCAAAGGATCTACCCTTAGTAATCTTACTCCTAATACCCCCAACCTTGATCAGAATCACTCTTGAGACCAAAGGATCTACCTTCCCTAGGACCTAAGGTTTAGCTTCCACTTGGAACGATGGGACATTAGCGAATAATTTCTTACCCTGTAAAATGATGTTATCGAGTTTCACCACCATAATACGAGGGCTGTGAACCTTCCTGAACTTTGCGAATCCAAACCTCTTACCACGTTTATCCCTTTTCGCCGGAATGTAAACTTCGGAGATCACCCCATAGACAAAAAAGACCTCAAACAAATCTTTCGCATTCATAGATTCAGGAAACTCAGTAACAAAGAAAGACGTCGTCACTTCACCATCCATTGCTCCCTTTCCTTTATTCTCCTTCCACACAGAGAACCTATCTGACTTCACCATCCTTTTCTTTCTTCCATCCACTTTCCAGACCATTTTGACAAGGAAATGGTAAACGCCCACCACCACTCAATCTCAGCAACCAACCCCAATTACGCGGTAGAGAAAGGGTTCAGGCCACACGCAACAACCAAAAGGAACTATAACGAAACCAAGGCCCCTAACCTTAAGGTTAGGAATTTAAGCCAAAAAATTCACTATACTTCCCTAGATCGTTACCTGCTTGAGAAGATCACCTTAAATAGTGAACCTGATACATAGTTAACCCAATGAGATGAAACGCGAAGAAAAATAGTAGGGGAGTAGATTAAAATAAGCTTAGAGAGAAGTAGGAGTTCTCTCTCTAAAAATACCTTCCACACTCTTAACTCCGACCGCCAACACATTAACGAGTTCCTTAATTAACAACTTACTGATGAATTCAAACCGAAGAATTGAATTAGAGGATGTAGAAGAAAATTCATTGCAAAAACAACACTAAACCAACAACCAATTTATAGAGTTGTTAGGTGCAAATTTAACCTAAAAATGACATATCTTTCTTTGCACTTTTTCCACTCTTTTCTCATGTTTTCATTAGTTTTTATCCATGATTGTTGTTGTTCTTCTAACCTTAAGAAAATACCTTTGGTTCTTGTAATGTGTGTGTTATTGTGCAGTAAAAGGCATAATTGATCAAAAGAGTAAGACACAAGAAATGGATACAAGATGCTAAAGAACAGAGGATGATATCAGTTAGTTCACTTTGCAAACATGAAAGTGAGTGCCAGCGAAGGTTCGCTTTGCGAACTCTGGCGAGGTTTCCAGCGAATGGTCCCAGAATTAAACAGAGGAAAAATGAGCTAAAATTCACTTTGCGAGCTTGAAAGCGAGTGTTCGCTTTACGAACATTCCTTCGCATTGCGAACTCACGTGAATTTCTGGGGCGGTTTAACTATTCAGAGGCACCTGAAGTGCCTATTTTTACCATTCGCTGCCTGTAGTGATTGCGTCTGCTGGCCCAATCGATCTTGAGCTTATTTTGTATTGGGTTTTTATCCGCAAGGGTTTCTCGCTGTATGTGTTGGGTTTGTTATTGGTTCAGTGTGTTAGGGGTTTGGCAAGCCATTTTCATCAGGTGTATGTATTTGCTTCAGGCTTAGAGGGATATTCTGGTGCGGTCTGGTCTATCTTGTATGAAGCCTATCTGTTTTGGTTTTTTGTGGCTGGAGTTATGTCCTTCGGATAGCAAATATATGCCAAAAACTCCTTGAATACCCAAACTTGAAAGACAAGCAAACCACCCTAAAAGCAGATCACAACTGCTAAATGGAAAACAAAAACCACAACAGTTCTGATAAACCACGCCAACTCATAGCTAAAAAACGTCCCGTCATTAAGATATCCTTTCCTGCAAAGGACCTGCAGTTCCAAAACTGGACCATACTTAACCACCAAAAACTGAACAGCCAACCACAGATTCCTAGACCAATGCAGCAGAGCCTCAACTACCAAATACATCGCAAAACTGAAATAGTCACTGAGAAGGTCCTGCTTTGGGCATGCTGCGACAGAATCACTAAACAGAAAGACCGCATTCCAAGTAGCTCAGACAGATGAGACTACTGTCAGTAACCAAACCTACCACCTCTCTAATGATAACCCGACAAACACTGTCTCATGTTAATCAAGTTAACATACATACATCATTGATGATCCCCTCTTACCATTGGCATTTGAGACAGCACTGCTTCCCTAATACTTGATTAGAATGCATCGTATTGGTGATCCCTCAGCACCAGCCAACCTAAGAGGTAAGCAATGGACTGAGTATAATCCTGCTGGGACATCATCAAGCTTCATACTTTCAACAAGAATGATTTCCCTATCTTTTAAAAACACAAGGTGAGATGGAATCAAGTAATCATAAGAAGCAACAGATAGGTAGTCAGTACCAACAAGTTTGATATCGGTGTTTTCCACTAGCCATTTTGCTCCATCTACAGTGAACCCCACATAGTTTGAGTCAAATTCCTTTTGAAACATAAGCTGCCTATCGGTATTTAATGTTCAGAAGAGTACACGCTTTACTAATTAGTCTATAAAATTGTTTTTATAAACTTGTGTAAATCTTAGGAAAAAATGGTCTTTATTATCAAATGAAGTTGTTATACAAAACTCGTATACATAACTATGGAATTTTAGATTTGAATTTGAACGATATGTCCTATTAAATTAGCCGTATTTGGATAAGTATTAAACATTAAAAGTGTAACAAAATCACAATAATAATTTAATTTGGTCAAATTCAACTATGCTATGTTAATAGGTGGTTGGTGGTAGGGGGAAACCGTATCCTATGTTGCTGAATTTTGTGCCTGAGAAGCAGACTAGTATACATCTTGAATATGTCTCATGTTTTGGTTATGGTAATAAGCTATCTGAATCTTCTGCTACCAAATCCTAGGAATTTACAAGATAGGAAACAATGAATTCAGGCTATATGACAAAATAATCTCACAATAAACTCTTAAAATAGTGTGTAGAATTTGCATGCTTAAGAAGTTAATGTGACAATCACATGCAGGGCTTGCATGTTCTTAACTAATCTGACATGATTGTAGTTATCTAAGAAGTTGTTACATTAATGAGTCAAAAAAGAAGAAGTTACAGGACATAGTATTACTAATACACAGCAGTATTTTTTGTAAAATTGTAAAAAAGAAGTTGTTACATATAAAATTGTCAAATTTTATTGTAAATAAATGTTTATGTGCCAAAAGTTTGAAATGTTTGAAGTATATGACTCTATGTTTCTAGATTTTATGCATGAGAGCAGACTAGTATACATCATAAATCATGTCTCATGTTTTGGTTTTTGTACATCAACGGTCACCAACGCATTGAACAAAAAATTCATTAAAAAATCAATGCCTGAATTCAAGCTAACACATGGAGTATCTCTACTGTATTCATTAACAAATTATACTCTCATTTTTTATGTGACAACAGATGGAGTATCTCTACTGTTTTTTTTATACTCAAATTCCAATTGAATTATGATCTGCTGTGAAAATTTAAATTGTCTCAGTTCAGCTGTTTCTGTTGCAGCATGCTGTTTCTGTCAATTCATATGCTGTGAAAATTTAAATTTGCAGGTCCTTTTGTTTCTGGTAGTATTAGGGGAATCTGGATCTGAACTTGGTTGTATTGTTTTGGATAGGCATATCTTATGCCTTAATCTTTAGTATACTTCTTTTGCTTTAAAAAAAACATCAAATCTAAAATGAACTACCAAGCGGTGGCGCTAGCCTTAGTGGCGGCAATTTGGACATCAACGGTCGCCAACGCATTGAATATTCATTATATCATTGTTAACCAGGACTTTAATGCTCGCATTGTTTGCACTATAAACGTTGACTTACAACTTTTATTCGAGATAAAATTTGAACTTTGTTTCCACTATATTCTATCATATAGTATCATATGAAAGAGAGTATCTTAGTCGATACAAATATAATTATATATAAGAATATATTTAATGTGTACATGCTATATATGTTAAAAATGTTATTGTATAATTCATGTTATTCGTTTGTGCTTATTTTTTTTTTCATAACATGCTTGGTCCTGTTACTGCTGTTGCGATTTACCGATTAGGATGTGTGAGTTTTAATGCAGTTCGAATGCGGTTTGTTGCTGTTATTTTGTTGTCGTGACTTAATGCTCATAATGTTTTCACAAGCTGTGAATTTCGTTGCAAGAAATATGTAATTTCAATTGTTGTTGTTGCTGTCTTGTTGATTCTAGAGTATAGAATGACAGGGTTGTGGCAAATCTTTGTCATTTCTATTAAGGCTGGTTTGTGTTGTGATTCGACTTCAAGTGATGTGTCCTATCGATTATCATTTTGTTATGCGAGGTTGGTTTTGATTTGTTACACTTGAATTGATCTGTGATTTAATTTTATTCTGCTATTTGGATTTTCCAAAATTCAATGATTCCATGATTTTATTATGCTGATTCCATGATTATCAATGGCTAGTATTTCATTGCTATCAAATTGATATATTACAGGAACGTGACAGAGAATATAGAATTGATTAGTGGTTATGGCAGAGAAATATCATTTTGGTTTTTTCATTGCTGTGAAGGATTAATGGTTTGAGATAATGTTATTAAAGATCCTGTAATATAGAATGTCATGATATATTACAGGAACCATAACCATAACCATATAGAATTGTATTTAGATTTTGTACCGACATTATATTTGTATATAGAATCAATTTGAAGTCCAATATAATATTTTCTATTAACTTATATTGTCTATATTGTAGAGAAAGTACAAGTGGCTACCTGAACATGAAAAAGAAATTAAGAAGATATTTGATCATAAAGTCTTTGATGCATACTCAAACACAATGTATAGGGTGAGAAAGAAGATTGATCCAGGTGATTGGATTCCTATTGAAATGTGCAAGATATTAGAAGAAAAATGGAATAATGATAAGTGGAAAAGAAAGTCACAAATTAACACTCACAATAGAAGATCTTCGGATGGTCCATTGCACACCGGAGGATCAATTCCATCAATCTGATAACATTATCTTCTTAGATGTTGTTGGAGGAGTGGACAAGAAGGGTCGTATATATGGTTTGGGACCAGAAGAAACAAAGTACAAGTCGTGTAGATCTTTCACATCTGACGGTATCTCACCATCTGAATATGAACAAATGAAGACTGTTATTTCTGATTTGTCTGTTGAAAACAAGACCCTTAAAGAGAAACTTAAGACTCATGAAGATTTGATTCGTGCATCGCAAGAAGACTCACGTTTGCTTAGAGAACAATTATTCCAATTTATGGAAAGATTTTCTGTGGGTCATCAACCTGCACGTTCGGATCAAAATCCGTGTTCACCCTCTTCTTGAAAAACAGTACTAAATTGTGGTGAACACACTTTTTTGTCATCTACTAGTCTCAAGAACAATTATAGTATTATTTTTGTTGTAATATCTTAATTTTAAGAGCTTTGTTTGAACTATTTTAGTTGTAGTATCTAGTTTCAACAAAAAATACTATGTTTTTAATATTTAGTTTTAAGAACATATTTTTAGTACTATTAGTTTTGATTTGGGGAATATTTATGATATTCACAAAAACAATTTAGTGTTTCATATTCTTATTGATACATTTTAATTATGATGATATAGTAAATTCAGTTGTAGTATTAATTAAATTTGACAGGAAATTTACAATTTCAATAGTTTCATGCAGGTTCTGATTGTTTAGTGACGGAAAAAAAATGTCACTAAATCATGATCATTTAATTTAGTGACGGAAAATATCCCTCATAAATAATTATTCATACATTAATTTTCAATAATTAGTGACGGAAAATATACGTCACTAAAGTAAAATTACAGAGGTATTTAGAAATCCCTCACAAATTGCTGGCGGATTTCTTTTCACTTTTTAGTGACGGAATTGTTAATTTAGTGACGGATTGGTTCCGTAACTATTTATGACGGAATTCAAAATCCCTCACGAATTTTTTGCGACATTGAAATTCGGTAGGAATTTTGGCACGTCGCTAAATCCGTCACTAAATGTTTTTGTGACGAATTTTAGTGAATTAGTGACGGAATAATTCCCTCTCTAAATTCAATTTTTTTAGTAGTGTTTTGACATGGTTTTGTGAGTTGATATTCATTGTATCTTTTGTTGTATTGTGTTGATTAAGTAGCATGGCTAGCATGAGTAGGATCAAGATGGTATTGCGAGGTTGCATGATAATAGTGATGAAGAACAGTATTCACATTCATTTGGCAAATTAGTTGAATACATGTAAAAAAGGGTTAAACGTATGTACGTATTCCGATCATTGGCATTTTATATGAAGCAGTCATTTATCTGATGTGGGTGTCATCTTTGTTTACCTGTTTATCTTTGATTTGAACTGCTATAGACATATACTCTTCAAATCTGGATCTAAGATGATTATCTGTTTTGTTCTGAACTCTAGAAATAGATTTAGGCTTAACACTTGTGTGAGTATCAGCTCTTAATGCTCTGTGTTGGTTTTTGTTGTGTGAGACATCACCAATGAGGCAATACAGTCGATCTCTCGATGTTGCGTTAGACATAACCTCTATCGTGGGTGATGTCATACCCTAATTTTTTACCCTAAGATTCTGTTTTTCGTTTCGCATCATTTTGCATAACATCTTCAAGTCATCAGTCTTTGTACGTTTTTATTGCGACTAACTAGATTGTGCAGGTACAATGATCTAAAGTGTGGATGGTATTTGTTCTCACAGTCAAGCATTTCAAGATGTGACCAATGGATTCTGATCAAAAGTGGTCCCAAGGTTTTCTACAGGTCGTGTGCCTCATGATTTCTCAAAAAAAGGGATATCTCAAGATCAGGGTTTTGTGGTGAGTTGCATTCCAAGTGGTCTCCTCTTTCTCAACAGATTTCACGGGGAGTGGTTCATGAAAGGCTTTGTTCTTGTCCATAACGTTGAATCATTTTTGTTTCCTCCGTGGTTGTAAATAAAAGAATTTGGATTCTATTGTTGGTAATGAGCCGCGTGCTTTATGGTGAATTTTGGATAAGATTTTGACAAGAAATTCAAGAGACAAATTCCATGATTATTTTCACAATCCAAGATACGAGATTAAAATTAAAATCAAAGGCTCAAATTGTGAAGGAACTACAAGTTTAATTCCAAAATACAAAACTCAAATCCAAGAGGATCCATAAGCCTATCAATTCATAGAAGGTCCATTTGTTCTTTACAAAAATCTCCATATGAATTCCATGAACAAGGATGAAAGTTCATACATTTTTCAAAAACTTCAAAAGGATTCATGAGTGTTCACTACAAGATTCCATAAGATGCAAGTACAATTTCAAACTACTGGCCAACAGGTTCTTTAGGAAGCACTTAAGACTAGTGTGGAAGTTACATTAATTTCGGTTTGTGAGAAGTCTTGCAGAGCAATGATGGCACATTTCAGAATGGACTTTTTGACCCACACCACTGCTATTCAACAGCAGTACGACTCTACTCACTCTTCGCCAGCCATCACTTTGAGAGAAGCAATTAATTCATCATCATGGCCAGCGTAAACTGTTGGAAATGGCAGCTAACTCCAAAGTGGATGTTGATCCTTTTGTAACATAAGTCAACGACGGCTTGCATGAGATGACCGAAGATCCTACCAAAGAATTATCAAGGTTAATAAATAAGCTATAGAAAAAAAGAAAAAAAAGAGAGAAACTAAATCGTGTGACGCAAAAGCAAGGACTCAGCCAATGGAAACATAAAGGGAAGCCAAAAATTCACATTTACACCATCATCAACATGTTCAAATCATAAAGACAGGGAATCAAACATGTTATTATGGCCTTCATTTTCTTGCCAAAGCAATTCACAGACACAAAATACAGACATCATTTGCGATTAAATGGCATCAAGGGAATCACAATCAAATCACTCAAGGATATTCCCTTTCCTAAACCAAAACCTGAGCATTCATCACAGATCACAAATCACAAATCACAAATAAAAACTTATTGCAGACATTTCTTTCCAAAATTGAAATCGACAGCATCGTGTACAATTAATCAGGAATTCATTTTCTTATGCCTATAAAAAGAGACACGGTTTGGAGAGAAGTTCAGAGAAAAAAATCATCCCAAATCCACAACCATCCATCACATACTCACAAACTTACAACAAAACACACGTATCAGTAGAGAGGCATACAAAACACCAGGGCAGAATATCACACAAAAAAAACTCAGAGTAGACACACGGTTTGAATCAGAAAACCAGCTCCACAATACACCAGAAATTCACCGGGAGAAACAAAAAAATTCACCTTACAAAGTTCCAAGATTCACTCACGTATACACACATCCAGAAACAGGGGGATTCACAGAAAATAGACAGAAAACATCATACACAAAATCCTCAAGAAAAAGTTCACAACAGCAGCAGTTCTCACGAATCACAAACGATCTCTCCACACACATCATAGAGAACATACAGTATAAAAAAAAATTCATTGCAGCAAATAACACTTACATACACACAAAGAACAACAGACAACTACACTCGAAGCACAGTGACGGCAAGCCAAACCATTCTCAGAGCTCCTTCATCGCAACCACGTCCGCCACTCTATAACCGCCGACGAAACACCAATCAAATCCTGAAACCACTTTCAGCTCACGCCGCTTGCCTCTGTGGGCCACCAGTCGCGACCGATACCCCTCCAACTGCGTCGCCCTTCTCAAACGACAACAATTCGCCGCGCCATCATTTATTAGTTGTTGTGTTCGTCTCCAATCCCGTCGCGTTCATCTCCGACTACATTGTCGTTGTCACGATTCGGGTTAGCTTTGCTTCCATGAAAATGTTGACTCTTTTATTGTTTGTGATTTGATTTACATGTTGGGAGAGAGAGAGAGTGAGAGTTTGCTGATTCACTGTTGCGAGAGAGAAAGAGCAATGTGTGAGGCTTGAGGAAATGAAGATAAGAGCTTGAGTTTTCTTTCCCTGATGACAAACCCACATAACTTTGTGAATTGGGCTTATTGCCATTAACCCGAGAAAGTAATCTGGTGCACCATAGTTTTTACTAACGCACCTATTTGTGTTTTTTTAGTTTTCAGAATTTAATTCAATTATTATTAATTAGGATTTAGTTGATTTTAGTTATTTAGTTGTAATTAGGGAAATAGGTTATTTAATTTTATTTAGAATTTAGGTTTTGATTTTGGTTTAATTAGTTTTTAAATTATAATTTTAGTTTGTCTAATTAATTATTAACTAGATTTAGCTAATTTACGTCTTTCGTAGAATTTATTTTTAATTAGTTTTATAGTTTTTAATTTAATCACGACTGTTTTCGTTTCGCCTCAGTTAATTTTTTATGTTCAATTTTAATTTGATTCTTGATGTATTCTCTGTATATATTCCTGTTCTTCTTACACCTGATACTTGAGGTTTCTACCTTGTTCCTCTGTTTATTCCCCTTTCCCTAAATTCCAAAGGAAGGAATTTCCCCGTTGACTACCATGTCACAACTTATCCTAAACTTTAGGTCATTCCCATTTATCCTAACCTTATGATCGGAGTCACCGCACTCCATGTAGGTTCCTACCACGGACATTTAATCTATCCTCCATTTCAACTTAACTTTAACTTTGGAGTCACTGCACTCTATGTAACGTCTTGCCATAGACGCTACCTCCCCCTGGAACCTTGACCACCGTCAAGAGTTCCTCACCCTCTTTGAGGGGAACTACGGATACTCTGATTCCACTCCCGTCATGATACGTAGGCACAAGATGCGATATCTTGGCGAGTATACTTAGATACTAACCCCTAGGTCTTTCCCTTAACACATAACCCTTAGCAAGCAAACAAGTAACATAACACAAATAAAACAAGAGGTTCCTGTAGAGTACTACAGACGTTTAGGATGCTAATACCTTCCCTAGGCGTAACCAACTCCCGAACCTAATTTCTCTTAACTTAGGTTTTCTGATCTTTAACCTTTCCTTCGGATAAATCAAAGTTCGGTGGTGAATTATGAATTATGATTCAAGTTAATCCAATGGCTTGATATCCGATTCTCACCGCAACATGGACAGGGAGGCAACCTTGCACCATGTTGATTGATTGAGAATTCAAGAATGGTTGAGTTTCCTTTCGTTCTAACCGATGCTGGAGAGCTGCTCGCACGAGGTAGCATCCTTGGTTATTTTCTGAACATATTCCACAATGTTCATGATTATGAGGTGGTACCCGACCGTACCCACTTTGTATGAAGTGCATCCTAACCAGATCTATTTCTAGTAAGCGGATATCATAGCTTTGGTGTCTATCAGGATTTCCATTAGTTATGCTAACTTGTTATGTGTCTTCATCCTGGTAGATTGGGAGACACCAGTGGTCCAACAGATGGCGACTTCACTGGGGATTTTTCGAGGGTTTCCCCTAACTTGTTTATATCTATGTTATTTATTTGCTTGTTTGCCTGTATATCTTTATATCTGTATATATACCTGTTCTGCTTGGGTTTTTTGTGTGCAGGGTTGCTACTTTGTGTGGTGAGATAAGTCCTAACCCGGACTTGAGAGCACATATAAGATAGGATCGTAGATATACTCGAGGAGATTTTGAGGAAGTAATTCAAAAGAATTCGATTTGATTCCACACTCAGTTGAGGCCCTCTCGAAGGTGGTATTTGTTGAACGAGCTATCGTGAATACATTACTACTTTCGACCTAGGAGCCCGGGATATTGAAAACCGTAGTTACCTTTAACCCAACTTGGCCTTTTAGAATGTAGTGCGAGGACTATGAGGGAGTAATTCCGAAATGGTTGATACGCGATAATACACTCAGACGAGATTCTCTTGAGAATATTGTTGACTACCAAGTAATTGGGAAATCGATAATATCCGAAAGATGGGTTGTAGACTCTGGGAACTTTGTAAAACCCGTTCGGCAGGTCCAAATAAACCTCTAGTACATACCTTGGGAAGGGTAGACCATGGCTCCATGCTCGTGATCTTCAAACCTAAGCCTTGGCTTGTTTTCCTGTATATGTGTACATGTGTATACCTGTGTTTATGCATCCATTCATGCATTCATGAATACCCCTTTGGTTTCGAGGAACTCAATTGTTCTTTCATTTGCAAAATCGATAAAAATCCTGGATTATAAAATGAAACTTTTTTCAGCCTTTCCGAAATGTTTGCAACCCGCTTTTGAGTTCCTTGAAACCATTGCATTGTATTGCATATCATTTGCATGCATCCGTTGTCCAACAACTCACTTCCAGTTGTCTCTATCTTCCAGTGTCACCTGTGAGTCGTCAAGCTGATTCCTCGACACAGATATTGGACTAGAGCTAACTACAGACGCATAATGTTAGAGCAAGAAGCACACAATTCTAAGATCCGAATGAAGATCGACGACCTTAAGTCAAGCATGGCCAAGCTCACTGAAATGCTCCAAGTATTGATTGCTAGAGGAGAGCAACCCCAAAGGACTGTCATTCAGGAAGTTTCAAATGCGGATCCTTAGCCTGTTCAGGTGCCACCTTCAACTTGGCCAGAGTTTGGTTTACCACGCAACTACTCACCACCTCTTGCATCTACTGGTATGATTGGTCAGACTGTTGGACCAGTTTTTCAAGCTCCTGTTTTTGGCGAGCCTCAACCTATAGTTCAGACTACTCGGGCTCCTTTTACGAACCCTCTCTATGAGTACAATGCTGCCAGTGCTCAGGGTGAAGACCGTGAAGACTTTGTTGAACCTGAGGTTGTCCGTGAACAGTTTCAGACCATAGACAAGAGACTCCAAGCCGTTGAGGGTACTGATTTATTTAATGTGGACGCAGACAACATGTGCCTAGTTTCTGAATTTGTTATGCCTGCTAAATTCAAGACTCCCGATTTTGTGAAGTACAAAGGTGATTCTTGTCCAAGAGCTCATTTGGTCATGTATACCTGAAAGATGGCTGCTCATGCCAAGAATCAGAAGTTGCTTATCCATTGTTTTCAAGATAGTCTGAGTGGAGCTTCTCTCAAATGGTATATGAATCTTGAATAAAACAACATTCACTGTTTCCAGGATCTTATTAATGCCTTCATGAAGCAATATAAGTATAACCTTGACATGGCTCCTGACTGCCGTCAGGTGCAAAACATGTCTCAGAAGGATAAAGAGTCTTTCAAGGAATATGCTCAGCGTTGGAGAGAATTGGCTTCTCAAGTTGAACCTCCTTTGGCAGAGAAGGAATTGACTGGAATGTTTATGGACACTTTATCTCCATTCTACTGGGAGAAGATGATTGGTAGTGTTTCCTCCAATTTCACGGATTTGGTTACTATTGGTCAGAGACTCGAGGAAGGACTTAAGAATGGTAAAGTATCCAAGGCTGCTGAATCTTCTAATAGTGCTAAGAAATCCTATGGGAATTTCCAGAAGAAGAGAGAAGACCATACCAATGTTGTTATGTTTGAAACCAGAAGGCCTCGTGCTCGACCCCAGTATGTTGATCACTCTGCTGTTGCTACTGTTCCTCCTGTGGTTACTGCTCCATAACAAGTTCAAGCTCCTCAACGTCCAGCTGTTGGACAGACTCAGTACCGTAATAGGAATAATTTTGATCCTATTCCAATGACGTACACCGAATTATATCATAGTCTGGTTCAGAAAGGGTTGATTACCACAAGGCCTCTGCCTCCTCCTCCAAATCCTCTTCCAGCCGGCTATAGGGCTGATCTTCATTGTGAATACCATCAAGGTGGTGCAGATCATAATTTAGAAGGATGCTTTGCATTGAAGGCTAGAATACAAGAGCTGATCAGAATTGGTATTCTTTCCTTTCGTGACACCAATCCGAATGTCAAGAACAATCCTTTGCCAGAGCACGCTAAGTGAAGCTTCATCTGACTTCAGCAGACTTCAGTGTTTCAGACATGACAGCTCACTCTTGCTTCTGATTAGTCATTAGGATTTTGTTTCTTATTGTTTACATTTTCCTTATCTTGTATTAGTTGTTTGCTTTCAAATTATGTTTGTACTTTCATAATTAATAAAATGAGCATTGCAACTTTTGGATTCAATTCATTTGTGTTTGCTATTTACATCTTTATGATTTCCTTTTAAAAAAAACAAAACAAAAGAAAAACAAAAACAAAAACAAAAAAAATATTTTATTTCTTTTCCGCTTTCTTTCCGATTATGCAAAGATTGGAGGGAGGATGATGAAAAGGTAAATACTCATAACTGCTGTTTGTATGATTTCAAATCAAAACTTTGCTGACGATGTAAGGCATTGTTTCAATCCCCCAAACACTGGAGAAATAAGGAAGATGACCCCTCGTCAACCCCTTTGAGCCTTGAAGTAGGAGTTTCTTTTCTTTACAAATAAAAACCCGCAATCTTAACCTGGGGCAGGGTAGTTCTCAGTTAACATGATTGTGCATTCAAATACAAGATTTTTATGCAAGACACCTTTCACATAAAGGTTGCATTCTCAAACAACAAGTAGGTGTCGAAGATGTCTTTCAAATTAAACGCCAATGATGGTTCACTGTAATCATTAAGCCAGGAAGTCATAAACTTTCAACTGTCCCAAATTAAATGAATAAATGTTGTACAAGTTGTTCCCAAAGTGATAAATAAAGAAGGATCTTCAAGAAATCTTTATTCAAAAAATGAGCCGAGTCCCTTTCAAGGCAAAAGCTAAGAAAGATGGGAAGCTCATGACCTTATACAAAGAGAAATAAGAACAAGCTTGTATGACAACCAAAAGTTGTAAGGAAGCAGTGATTGTCATTTCAAGTCTCTTGACTTCTGAACCATCATCATCACCACTATCATCAGTGCAATCCCTAACCTATGGGAACTTGAGTGCATAGTCTGAGTTAACTGAGTGTAGGACTGGAGATCATCACGAAGATTGGGTGGGTACAAATAAACTTTGAGCCTTTATCCTTTGTTTCTTAAACCGTGAACCAGGCCACATTATAACCCTCAAAAGACCTAATTGAAGCAAGGTTATTTTGAAAGCATACTACAGTAAGGTTGCGTAAACTGACTCCTAAAAATCTTTTCAGATCATCTGTTTTGGCATCACGCCTTTTGCTTTACCTCTCACTTTAATGTCTTGAACCGCCATGTTCAGACCAATGGCTCTTATACTTTGCATCTCTCCAAAAATAATTTTGATTTCAAAAGTTGCATGAACTTTGCATTTACTATGTTTGTATGAACACTTTTGTTTGCAAACTGGCTTTCTTCTCAAGGAATTTTCAAACAGTTGAGAAACTTGGTCGATGATCCAATCAGGGGCAAGTTCCTTCCATATTCTGTTGAAGAATTAGTTCAAGATTTGTTACAGTGCATGTCCTTATCAGAATTGGTTTATTTAGAAAAATTTTCAAGACTCATATTGGGGCAAGCTTTCCAAGAGCGCAGTTAAGCAGTCATTTACATAATCAATCCAGCTGAAACAATTATCAGTTCATCTATAACAGTAAGCTAATCTGGGGGCAGTTTACTTGAAGATTCCGCATGCAGCTTTCCATCCTTCCTACAAGGATCAGCAAATTGATACAATTTACCCGTGTGGCGGAGATTGTGTTTAGTAGCATCTCTAATCCCCAAGCAGAATGGCAGTGATCTCCCTGTTGAGGAATCAGTCTTCCAGTCTTGTCTTCTCCATAAAAGAGTCGATTCGTATCGTCGACGTATGCATTACATTTACATTTGCATTTGATCATATATCATGGCATAATTCATATGCATAGCATGAGTGTGTCATCCTCATTTGCACTCATTTGCATTCTCCACAGGTCGTGTTGTTATCCACATCTTACCTTGTCGTCTAAGTCCAACTCACTTGGCACCTACCAAACAGATATTGTCACTTTTATCCAATGCTTTCTTGGGTATCTCCTTGTTCATATTCGTTCAATGCTTTCTTGGACGTTGTGGTTTCTTTGTATCCAATGCTTTCTTTGATCTCTATTTTGTTCACATTCATCTAAACCCATTATTAGATATTGTGATTATATCTTTCATTCAAAGCTATTATTGGATGATTGGTTTCTTTGCATTCAATGCCATTCTTGAATGTAGTCTTTTGTTCACTGTCATCTAAAGCCATTATTAGATATTGTGATTATACCTTTCATTCAAAGCCATTATTGGATGTCTGGTCTCTTTATCATCTGATGCTTTTCTGGATAGGTCCCTATTTCTAATGTTCTTCCAGATCGAGTCTTTGTTCACATTCATCTAAAGCCATTATTAGATATTGTGATTATACCGTTCATTCAAAGCCATTATTGGATGACTAGTTACTTTATCTCACATTCATCTAAAGCCATTATTAGATATTGTGATTGTACTTTTCATTCAAAAGCATTATTGGATGTCTGTTTTTTTTTACCTTGTCCACTTTCATCTGAAGCCATTATTAGATATTATGATTATACCTTTCATTCAAAGCCATTATTGGATGATAGGTTTCTTTACCTTGTTCACTTTGTCTAAAGCCATTATTAGATATTATGATTATGCCTTTCATTCAAAGCCATTATTGGATGAATGGTTTCTTAGTTCACAGTCATCTAAAGCCATTATTAGATATTGTGATGTTGCCTTTCATTCAAAGCCATTATTGGATGACTGGTTTCTTTGTCCATTTCTCTCTTGGATCCTTACTTTGTTCACAGTCATCTAAGGCCATTATTAGATACTGTGATTATACCTTTCATTCAAAGCCATTATTGGATGATCGGTGTCTTTTTCATCCAATGCCATTTATGGATGATGTTTTTCCAGATATTGCACTTTGTTTATTCTGATGCTTTTCCGGAATGATGTTGCCTTTTTACCATCTAATGCTTTTGTAACTGTTTCGGGTGTGTCTTCAGGATCTCTGTCTTGCATTCATCTCATCTCATTTGATATCATAGCTTTTCATTTCATATCATAGGCATCCGTGGCATCTTAAAACAAAAAATTATGCATGTTTGTATTTAAGTCTCTCCTATCTCATCGAGACGAAGATTTCAATCTCCATATCTCCGGATAGAAGAAACTTAAATAGGGGCCTCTGTCATACCCTAATTTTTTACCCTAAGATTCTGTTTTTTGTTTCGCATCATTTTGCATAACATCTTCAAGTCATCAGTCTTTGTACGTGTTTATTGCGACTAACCAGATTGTGCAGGTACAATGATCTAAAGTATGGATGGTATTTGTTTTCACAGTCAAGCGTTTCAAGATGTGACCAATGGATTCTGATCCAAAGTGGTCCCAAGGTTTTCTACTGGTCGTGTGCCTCATGATTTCTCAAAAAAAGGGATATCTCAAGATCAGGGTTTTGTGGTGAGTTGCATTCCAAGTGGTCTCCTCTTTCTCAACAGATTTCACGGGGAGTGGTTCATGAAAGGCTTTGTTCTTGTCCATAAGGTTGAATCATTTTTGTTTCCTCCGTGGTTGTAAATAAAAGAATTTGGATTCTCTTGTTGGTAATGAGCCGCGTGCTTTAAAGTGATGAATTTTGGATAAGATTTTGACAAGAAATTCAAGAGACAAATTCCATGATTATTTTCACAATCCAAGATACGAGATTAAAATTAAAATCAAAGGCTCAAATTGTGGAGGAACTACAAGTTTAATTCCAAAATACAAAACTCAAATCCAAGAGGATCCATAAGCCTATCAATTCATAGAAGGTCCATTTGTTCTTTACAAAAATCTTCATCTGACTTCAGCAGACTTCAGTGTTTCAGACATGACAGCTCACTCTTGCTTCTGATTAGTCATTAGGATTTTGTTTCTTATTGTTTACATTTTCCTTATCTTGTATTAGTTGTTCGCTTTCAAATTATGTTTGTACTTTCATAATTAATAAAATGAGCATTGCAACTTTTGGATTCAATTCATTTGTGTTTGCTATTTACATCTTTATGATTTCCTTTTAAAAAAAACAAAACAAAAGAAAAACAAAAACAAAAACAAAAAAAATATTTTATTTCTTTTCCGCTTTCTTTCCGATTATGCAAAGATTGGAGGGAGGATGATGAAAAGGTAAATACTCATAACTGCTGTTTGTATGATTTCAAATCAAAACTTTGCTGACGATGTAAGGCATTGTTTCAATCCCCCAAACACTGGAGAAATAAGGAAGATGACCCCTCGTCAACCCCTTTGAGCCTTGAAGTAGGAGTTTCTTTTCTTTACAAATAAAAACCCGCAATCTTAACCTGGGGCAGGGTAGTTCTCAGTTAACATGATTGTGCATTCAAATACAAGATTTTTATGCAAGACACCTTTCACATAAAGGTTGCATTCTCAAACAACAAGTAGGTGTCGAAGATGTCTTTCAAATTAAACGCCAATGATGGTTCACCGTAATCATTAAGCCAGGAAGTCATAAACTTTCAACTGTCCCAAATTAAATGAATAAATGTTGTACAAGTTGTTCCCAAAGTGATAAATAAAGAAGGATCTTCAAGAAATCTTTACTCAAAAAATGAGCCGAGTCCCTTTCAAGGCAAAAGCTAAGAAAGATGGGAAGCTCATGACCTTATACAAAGAGAAATAAGAACAAGCTTGTATGACAACCAAAAGTTGTAAGGAAGCAGTGATTGTCATTTCAAGTCTCTTGACTTCTGAACCATCATCATCACCACTATCATCAGTGCAATCCCTAACCTATGGGAACTTGAGTGCATAGTCTGAGTTAACTGAGTGTAGGACTGGAGATCATCACGAAGATTGGGTGGGTACAAATAAACTTTGAGCCTTTATCCTTTGTTTCTTAAACCGTGAACCAGGCCACATTATAACCCTCAAAAGACCTAATTGAAGCAAGGTTATTTTGAAAGCATACTACAGTAAGGTTGCGTAAACTGACTCCTAAAAATCTTTTCAGATCATCTGTTTTGGCATCACGCCTTTTGCTTTACCTCTCACTTTAATGTCTTGAACCGCCATGTTCAGACCAATGGCTCTTATACTTTGCATCTCTCCAAAAATAATTTTGATTTCAAAAGTTGCATGAACTTTGCATTTACTATGTTTGTATGAACACTTTTGTTTGCAAACTGGCTTTCTTCTCAAGGAATTTTCAAACAGTTGAGAAACTTGGTCGATGATCCAATCAGGGGCAAGTTCCTTCCATATTCTGTTGAAGAATTAGTTCAAGATTTGTTACAGTGCATGTCCTTATCAGAATTGGTTTATTTAGAAAAATTTTCAAGACTCATACTGGGGCAAGCTTTCCAAGAGCGCAGTTAAGCAGTCATTTACATAATCAATCCAGCTGAAACAATTATCAGTTCATCTATAACAGTAAGCTAATCTGGGGGCAGTTTACTTGAAGATTCCGCATGCAGCTTTCCATCCTTCCTACAAGGATCAGCAAATTGATACAATTTACCCGTGTGGCGGAGATTGTGTTTAGTAGCATCTCTAATCCCCAAGCAGAATGGCAGTGATCTCCCTGTTGAGGAATCAGTCTTCCAGTCTTGTCTTCTCCATAAAAGAGTCGATTCGTATCGTCGACGTATGCATTACATTTACATTTGCATTTGATCATATATCATGGCATAATTCATATGCATAGCATGAGTGTGTCATCCTCATTTGCACTCATTTGCATTCTCCACAGGTCGTGTTGTTATCCACATCTTACCTTGTCGTCTAAGTCCAACTCACTTGGCACCTACCAAACAGATATTGTCACTTTTATCCAATGCTTTCTTGGGTATCTCCTTGTTCATATTCGTTCAATGCTTTCTTGGACGTTGTGGTTTCTTTGTATCCAATGCTTTCTTTGATCTCTATTTTGTTCACATTCATCTAAACCCATTATTAGATATTGTGATTATATCTTTCATTCAAAGCTATTATTGGATGATTGGTTTCTTTGCATTCAATGCCATTCTTGAATGTAGTCTTTTGTTCACTGTCATCTAAAGCCATTATTAGATATTGTGATTATACCTTTCATTCAAAGCCATTATTGGATGTCTGGTCTCTTTATCATCTGATGCTTTTCTGGATAGGTCCCTATTTCTAATGTTCTTCCAGATCGAGTCTTTGTTCACATTCATCTAAAGCCATTATTAGATATTGTGATTATACCGTTCATTCAAAGCCATTATTGGATGACTAGTTACTTTATCTCACATTCATCTAAAGCCATTATTAGATATTGTGATTGTACTTTTCATTCAAAAGCATTATTGGATGTCTGTTTTTTTTTACCTTGTCCACTTTCATCTGAAGCCATTATTAGATATTATGATTATACCTTTCATTCAAAGCCATTATTGGATGATAGGTTTCTTTACCTTGTTCACTTTGTCTAAAGCCATTATTAGATATTATGATTATGCCTTTCATTCAAAGCCATTATTGGATGAATGGTTTCTTAGTTCACAGTCATCTAAAGCCATTATTAGATATTGTGATGTTGCCTTTCATTCAAAGCCATTATTGGATGACTGGTTTCTTTGTCCATTTCTCTCTTGGATCCTTACTTTGTTCACAGTCATCTAAGGCCATTATTAGATACTGTGATTATACCTTTCATTCAAAGCCATTATTGGATGATCGGTGTCTTTTTCATCCAATGCCATTTATGGATGATGTTTTTCCAAATATTGCACTTTGTTTATTCTGATGCTTTTCCGGAATGATGTTGCCTTTTTACCATCTAATGCTTTTGTAACTGTTTCGGGTGTGTCTTCAGGATCTCTGTCTTGCATTCATCTCATCTCATTTGATATCATAGCTTTTCATTTCATATCATAGGCATCCGTGGCATCTTAAAACAAAAAATTATGCATGTTTGTATTTAAGTCTCTCCTATCTCATCGAGACGAAGATTTCAATCTCCATATCTCCGGATAGAAGAAACTTAAATAGGGGCCTCTGTCATACCCTAATTTTTTACCCTAAGATTCTGTTTTTTGTTTCGCATCATTTTGCATAACATCTTCAAGTCATCAGTCTTTGTACGTGTTTATTGCGACTAACCAGATTGTGCAGGTACAATGATCTAAAGTATGGATGGTATTTGTTTTCACAGTCAAGCGTTTCAAGATGTGACCAATGGATTCTGATCCAAAGTGGTCCCAAGGTTTTCTACTGGTCGTGTGCCTCATGATTTCTCAAAAAAAGGGATATCTCAAGATCAGGGTTTTGTGGTGAGTTGCATTCCAAGTGGTCTCCTCTTTCTCAACAGATTTCTCGGGGAGTGGTTCATGAAAGGCTTTGTTCTTGTCCATAAGGTTGAATCATTTTTGTTTCCTCCGTGGTTGTAAATAAAAGAATTTGGATTCTCTTGTTGGTAATGAGCCGCGTGCTTTAAAGTGATGAATTTTGGATAAGATTTTGACAAGAAATTCAAGAGACAAATTCCATGATTATTTTCACAATCCAAGATACGAGATTAAAATTAAAATCAAAGGCTCAAATTGTGGAGGAACTACAAGTTTAATTCCAAAATACAAAACTCAAATCCAAGAGGATCCATAAGCCTATCAATTCATAGAAGGTCCATTTGTTCTTTACAAAAATCTTCATCTGACTTCAGCAGACTTCAGTGTTTCAGACATGACAGCTCACTCTTGCTTCTGATTAGTCATTAGGATTTTGTTTCTTATTATTTACATTTTCCTTATCTTGTATTAGTTGTTCGCTTTCAAATTATGTTTGTACTTTCATAATTAATAAAATGAGCATTGCAACTTTTGGATTCAATTCATTTGTGTTTGCTATTTACATCTTTATGATTTCCTTTTAAAAAAAAACAAAACAAAAGAAAAACAAAAACAAAAACAAAAAAAATATTTTATTTCTTTTCCGCTTTCTTTCCGATTATGCAAAGATTGGAGGGAGGATGATGAAAAGGTAAATACTCATAACTGCTGTTTGTATGATTTCAAATCAAAACTTTGCTGACGATGTAAGGCATTGTTTCAATCCCCCAAACACTGGAGAAATAAGGAAGATGACCCCTCGTCAACCCCTTTGAGCCTTGAAGTAGGAGTTTCTTTTCTTTACAAATAAAAACCCGCAATCTTAACCTGGGGCAGGGTAGTTCTCAGTTAACATGATTGTGCATTCAAATACAAGATTTTTATGCAAGACACCTTTCACATAAAGGTTGCATTCTCAAACAACAAGTAGGTGTCGAAGATGTCTTTCAAATTAAACGCCAATGATGGTTCACCGTAATCATTAAGCCAGGAAGTCATAAACTTTCAACTGTCCCAAATTAAATGAATAAATGTTGTACAAGTTGTTCCCAAAGTGATAAATAAAGAAGGATCTTCAAGAAATCTTTACTCAAAAAATGAGCCGAGTCCCTTTCAAGGCAAAAGCTAAGAAAGATGGGAAGCTCATGACCTTATACAAAGAGAAATAAGAACAAGCTTGTATGACAACCAAAAGTTGTAAGGAAGCAGTGATTGTCATTTCAAGTCTCTTGACTTCTGAACCATCATCATCACCACTATCATCAGTGCAATCCCTAACCTATGGGAACTTGAGTGCATAGTCTGAGTTAACTGAGTGTAGGACTGGAGATCATCACGAAGATTGGGTGGGTACAAATAAACTTTGAGCCTTTATCCTTTGTTTCTTAAACCGTGAACCAGGCCACATTATAACCCTCAAAAGACCTAATTGAAGCAAGGTTATTTTGAAAGCATACTACAGTAAGGTTGCGTAAACTGACTCCTAAAAATCTTTTCAGATCATCTGTTTTGGCATCACGCCTTTTGCTTTACCTCTCACTTTAATGTCTTGAACCGCCATGTTCAGACCAATGGCTCTTATACTTTGCATCTCTCCAAAAATAATTTTGATTTCAAAAGTTGCATGAACTTTGCATTTACTATGTTTGTATGAACACTTTTGTTTGCAAACTGGCTTTCTTCTCAAGGAATTTTCAAACAGTTGAGAAACTTGGTCGATGATCCAATCAGGGGCAAGTTCCTTCCATATTCTGTTGAAGAATTAGTTCAAGATTTGTTACAGTGCATGTCCTTATCAGAATTGGTTTATTTAGAAAAATTTTCAAGACTCATACTGGGGCAAGCTTTCCAAGAGCGCAGTTAAGCAGTCATTTACATAATCAATCCAGCTGAAACAATTATCAGTTCATCTATAACAGTAAGCTAATCTGGGGGCAGTTTACTTGAAGATTCCGCATGCAGCTTTCCATCCTTCCTACAAGGATCAGCAAATTGATACAATTTACCCGTGTGGCGGAGATTGTGTTTAGTAGCATCTCTAATCCCCAAGCAGAATGGCAGTGATCTCCCTGTTGAGGAATCAGTCTTCCAGTCTTGTCTTCTCCATAAAAGAGTCGATTCGTATCGTCGACGTATGCATTACATTTACATTTGCATTTGATCATATATCATGGCATAATTCATATGCATAGCATGAGTGTGTCATCCTCATTTGCACTCATTTGCATTCTCCACAGGTCGTGTTGTTATCCACATCTTACCTTGTCGTCTAAGTCCAACTCACTTGGCACCTACCAAACAGATATTGTCACTTTTATCCAATGCTTTCTTGGGTATCTCCTTGTTCATATTCGTTCAATGCTTTCTTGGACGTTGTGGTTTCTTTGTATCCAATGCTTTCTTTGATCTCTATTTTGTTCACATTCATCTAAACCCATTATTAGATATTGTGATTATATCTTTCATTCAAAGCTATTATTGGATGATTGGTTTCTTTGCATTCAATGCCATTCTTGAATGTAGTCTTTTGTTCACTGTCATCTAAAGCCATTATTAGATATTGTGATTATACCTTTCATTCAAAGCCATTATTGGATGTCTGGTCTCTTTATCATCTGATGCTTTTCTGGATAGGTCCCTATTTCTAATGTTCTTCCAGATCGAGTCTTTGTTCACATTCATCTAAAGCCATTATTAGATATTGTGATTATACCGTTCATTCAAAGCCATTATTGGATGACTAGTTACTTTATCTCACATTCATCTAAAGCCATTATTAGATATTGTGATTGTACTTTTCATTCAAAACCATTATTGGATGTCTGTTTTTTTTACCTTGTCCACTTTCATCTGAAGCCATTATTAGATATTATGATTATACCTTTCATTCAAAGCCATTATTGGATGATAGGTTTCTTTACCTTGTTCACTTTATCTAAAGCCATTATTAGATATTATGATTATGCCTTTCATTCAAAGCCATTATTGGATGAATGGTTTCTTAGTTCACAGTCATCTAAAGCCATTATTAGATATTGTGATGTTGCCTTTCATTCAAAGCCATTATTGGATGACTGGTTTCTTTGTCCATTTCTCTCTTGGATCCTTACTTTGTTCACAGTCATCTAAGGCCATTATTAGATACTGTGATTATACCTTTCATTCAAAGCCATTATTGGATGATCGGCGTCTTTTTCATCCAATGCCATTTATGGATGATGTTTTTCCAGATATTGCACTTTGTTTATTCTGATGCTTTTCCGGAATGATATTGCCTTTTTACCATCTAATGCTTTTGTAAATGTTTCGGGTGTGTCTTCAGGATCTCTGTCTTGTATTCATCTCATCTCATTTGATATCATAGCTTTTCATTTCATATCATAGGCATCAGTGGCATCTTAAAGCCAAAAATTATGCATGTTTGTATTTAAGTCTCTCCTATCTCATCGAGACGAAGATTTCAATCTCCATATCTCCGGATAGAAGAAACTTAAATAGGGGCCTCTGTCATACCCTAATTTTTTACCCTAAGATTCTGTTTTTTGTTTCGCATCATTTTGCATAACATCTTCAAGTCATCAGTCTTTGTACGTGTTTATTGCGACTAACCAGATTGTGCAGGTACAATGATCTAAAGTATGGATGGTATTTGTTTTCACAGTCAAGCGTTTCAAGATGTGACCAATGGATTCTGATCCAAAGTGGTCCCAAGGTTTTCTACTGGTCGTGTGCCTCATGATTTCTCAAAAAAAGGGATATCTCAAGATCAGGGTTTTGTGGTGAGTTGCATTCCAAGTGGTCTCCTCTTTCTCAACAGATTTCTCGGGGAGTGGTTCATGAAAGGCTTTGTTCTTGTCCATAAGGTTGAATCATTTTTGTTTCCTCCGTGGTTGTAAATAAAAGAATTTGGATTCTCTTGTTGGTAATGAGCCGCGTGCTTTAAAGTGATGAATTTTGGATAAGATTTTGACAAGAAATTCAAGAGACAAATTCCATGATTATTTTCACAATCCAAGATACGAGATTAAAATTAAAATCAAAGGCTCAAATTGTGGAGGAACTACAAGTTTAATTCCAAAATACAAAACTCAAATCCAAGAGGATCCATAAGCCTATCAATTCATAGAAGGTCCATTTGTTCTTTACAAAAATCTTCATCTGACTTCAGCAGACTTCAGTGTTTCAGACATGACAGCTCACTCTTGCTTCTGATTAGTCATTAGGATTTTGTTTCTTATTGTTTACATTTTCCTTATCTTGTATTAGTTGTTTGCTTTCAAGTTATGTTTGTACTTTCATAATTAATAAAATGAGCATTGCAACTTTTGGATTCAATTCATTTGTGTTTGCTATTTACATCTTTATGATTTCCTTTTAAAAAAAACAAAACAAAAGAAAAACAAAAACAAAAACAAAAAAAATATTTTATTTCTTTTCCGCTTTCTTTCCGATTATGCAAAGATTGGAGGGAGGATGATGAAAAGGTAAATACTCATAACTGCTGTTTGTATGATTTCAAATCAAAACTTTGCTGACGATGTAAGGCATTGTTTCAATCCCCCAAACACTGGAGAAATAAGGAAGATGACCCCTCGTCAACCCCTTTGAGCCTTGAAGTAGGAGTTTCTTTTCTTTACAAATAAAAACCCGCAATCTTAACCTGGGGCAGGGTAGTTCTCAGTTAACATGATTGTGCATTCAAATACAAGATTTTTATGCAAGACACCTTTCACATAAAGGTTGCATTCTCAAACAACAAGTAGGTGTCGAAGATGTCTTTCAAATTAAACGCCAATGATGGTTCACCGTAATCATTAAGCCAGGAAGTCATAAACTTTCAACTGTCCCAAATTAAATGAATAAATGTTGTACAAGTTGTTCCCAAAGTGATAAATAAAGAAGGATCTTCAAGAAATCTTTACTCAAAAAATGAGCCGAGTCCCTTTCAAGGCAAAAGCTAAGAAAGATGGGAAGCTCATGACCTTATACAAAGAGAAATAAGAACAAGCTTGTATGACAACCAAAAGTTGTAAGGAAGCAGTGATTGTCATTTCAAGTCTCTTGACTTCTGAACCATCATCATCACCACTATCATCAGTGCAATCCCTAACCTATGGGAACTTGAGTGCATAGTCTGAGTTAACTGAGTGTAGGACTGGAGATCATCACGAAGATTGGGTGGGTACAAATAAACTTTGAGCCTTTATCCTTTGTTTCTTAAACCGTGAACCAGGCCACATTATAACCCTCAAAAGACCTAATTGAAGCAAGGTTATTTTGAAAGCATACTACAGTAAGGTTGCGTAAACTGACTCCTAAAAATCTTTTCAGATCATCTGTTTTGGCATCACGCCTTTTCCTTTACCTCTCACTTTAATGTCTTGAACCGCCATGTTCAGACCAATGGCTCTTATACTTTGCATCTCTCCAAAAATAATTTTGATTTCAAAAGTTGCATGAACTTTGCATTTACTATGTTTGTATGAACACTTTTGTTTGCAAACTGGCTTTCTTCTCAAGGAATTTTCAAACAGTTGAGAAACTTGGTCGATGATCCAATCAGGGGCAAGTTCCTTCCATATTCTGTTGAAGAATTAGTTCAAGATTTGTTACAGTGCATGTCCTTATCAGAATTGGTTTATTTAGAAAAATTTTCAAGACTCATACTGGGGCAAGCTTTCCAAGAGCGCAGTTAAGCAGTCATTTACATAATCAATCCAGCTAAAACAATTATCAGTTCATCTATAACAATAAGCTAATCTGGGGGCAGTTTACTTGAAGATTCCGCATGCAGCTTTCCATCCTTCCTACAAGGATCAGCAAATTGATACAATTTACCCGTGTGGCGGAGATTGTGTTTAGTAGCATCTCTAATCCCCAAGCAGAATGGCAGTGATCTCCCTGTTGAGGAATCAGTCTTCCAGTCTTGTCTTCTCCATAAAAGAGTCGATTCGTATCGTCGACGTATGCATTACATTTACATTTGCATTTGATCATATATCATGGCATAATTCATATGCATAGCATGAGTGTGTCATCCTCATTTGCACTCATTTGCATTCTCCACAGGTCGTGTTGTTATCCACATCTTACCTTGTCGTCTAAGTCCAACTCACTTGGCACCTACCAAACAGATATTGTCACTTTTATCCAATGCTTTCTTGGGTATCTCCTTGTTCATATTCGTTCAATGCTTTCTTGGACGTTGTGGTTTCTTTGTATCCAATGCTTTCTTTGATCTCTATTTTGTTCACATTCATCTAAACCCATTATTAGATATTGTGATTATATCTTTCATTCAAAGCTATTATTGGATGATTGGTTTCTTTGCATTCAATGCCATTCTTGAATGTAGTCTTTTGTTCACTGTCATCTAAAGCCATTATTAGATATTGTGATTATACCTTTCATTCAAAGCCATTATTGGATGTCTGGTCTCTTTATCATCTGATGCTTTTCTGGATAGGTCCCTATTTCTAATGTTCTTCCAGATCGAGTCTTTGTTCACATTCATCTAAAGCCATTATTAGATATTGTGATTATACCGTTCATTCAAAGCCATTATTGGATGACTAGTTACTTTATCTCACATTCATCTAAAGCCATTATTAGATATTGTGATTGTACTTTTCATTCAAAACCATTATTGGATGTCTGTTTTTTTTACCTTGTCCACTTTCATCTGAAGCCATTATTAGATATTATGATTATACCTTTCATTCAAAGCCATTATTGGATGATAGGTTTCTTTACCTTGTTCACTTTATCTAAAGCCATTATTAGATATTATGATTATGCCTTTCATTCAAAGCCATTATTGGATGAATGGTTTCTTAGTTCACAGTCATCTAAAGCCATTATTAGATATTGTGATGTTGCCTTTCATTCAAAGCCATTATTGGATGACTGGTTTCTTTGTCCATTTCTCTCTTGGATCCTTACTTTGTTCACAGTCATCTAAGGCCATTATTAGATACTGTGATTATACCTTTCATTCAAAGCCATTATTGGATGATCGGTGTCTTTTTCATCCAATGCCATTTATGGATGATGTTTTTCCAGATATTGCACTTTGTTTATTCTGATGCTTTTCCGGAATGATATTGCCTTTTTACCATCTAATGCTTTTGTAAATGTTTCGGGTGTGTCTTCAGGATCTCTGTCTTGTATTCATCTCATCTCATTTGATATCATAGCTTTTCATTTCATATCATAGGCATCAGTGGCATCTTAAAGCCAAAAATTATGCATGTTTGTATTTAAGTCTCTCCTATCTCATCGAGACGAAGATTTCAATCTCCATATCTCCGGATAGAAGAAACTTAAATAGGGGCCTCTGTCATACCCTAATTTTTTACCCTAAGATTATGTTTTTTGTTTCGCATCATTTTGCATAACATCTTCAAGTCATCAGTCTTTGTACGTGTTTATTGCGACTAACCAGATTGTGCAGGTACAATGATCTAAAGTATGGATGGTATTTGTTTTCACAGTCAAGCGTTTCAAGATGTGACCAATGGATTCTGATCCAAAGTGGTCCCAAGGTTTTCTACTGGTCGTGTGCCTCATGATTTCTCAAAAAAAGGGATATCTCAAGATCAGGGTTTTGTGGTGAGTTGCATTCCAAGTGGTCTCCTCTTTCTCAACAGATTTCTCGGGGAGTGGTTCATGAAAGGCTTTGTTCTTGTCCATAAGGTTGAATCATTTTTGTTTCCTCCGTGGTTGTAAATAAAAGAATTTGGATTCTCTTGTTGGTAATGAGCCGCGTGCTTTAAAGTGATGAATTTTGGATAAGATTTTGACAAGAAATTCAAGAGACAAATTCCATGATTATTTTCACAATCCAAGATACGAGATTAAAATTAAAATCAAAGGCTCAAATTGTGAAGGAACTACAAGTTTAATTCCAAAATACAAAACTCAAATCCAAGAGGATCCATAAGCCTATCAATTCATAGAAGGTCCATTTGTTCTTTACAAAAATCTGCATATGAATTCCATGAACAAGGATGAAAGTTCATACATTTTTCAAAAATTTCAAAAGGATTCATGAGTGTTCACTACAAGATTCCATAAGATGCAAGTACAATTTCAAACTACTGGCCAACAGGTTCTTTAGGAAGCACTTAAGACTAGTGTGGAAGTTACATTAATTTCGGTTTGCGAGAAGTCTTGCAGAGCAATGATGGCACATTTCAGAATGGACTTTTTGACCCACATCACTGCTATTCAACAGCAGTACGACTCTACTCACTCTCCGCCAGCCATCACTTTGAGAGAAGCAATTAATTCATCATCATGGCCAGCGTAAACTGTTGGAAATGGAAGCTAACTCCAAAGTAGTTGTTGATCCTTTTGTAACATAAGTCAACGACGACTTGCATGAGATGACCGAAGATCCTACCAAAGAATTATCAAGGTTAATAAATGAGCTAAAGAAAAAAAAAGGGAAACTAAATCGTGTGACGCAAAAGCAAGGACTCAGCCAATGGAAGCATAAAGGGAAGGCAAAGATTCACATTTACACCATCATCAACATGTTCAAATCATAAAGACAGGGAATCAAACATGTTATCATGGCCTTCATTTTCTTGCCAAAGCAATTCACAGACACAAAATACAGACATCATTTGCGATTAAATGGCATCAAGGGAATCACAATCAAAATCACTCAAGGATATTCCCTTTCCTAAACCAAAAGCTGAGCATTCATCATAGATCACAAATCACAAATAAAACCTTATTGCAGACATTTCTTTCCAAAATTGAAATCGACAGCATCGTGTACAATTAATCAGGAATTTATTTTCTTATGCCTATAAAAAGAGACACGGTTTGGAGAGAAGTTCAGAGAAAAAAATCATCCCAAATCCACAACCATCCATCACATACTCGCAAACAGTACAACCACACACACGTATCAGTAGAGAGACATACAAAACACCAGGGCAGAATATCACACAAAAAAAACTCAGAGCAGACATCCTGTTTGAATTAGTAAACCAGCTCCACAATACACCAGAAATTCACAGGGAGACACACAAAAATTCACCTCACAAAGTTCCAAGATTCACTCACGTATACACACATCCAGAAACAGGGGGATTCACAGAAAATAGACGGAAAACATCATACACAAAATCCTCAAGAAAAAGTTCACAACAGCAGCAGTTCTCACGAATCACAAAAGATCTCTCTACACACATCATAGAAAACATACAGTATCAAAAAAATTCATTACAGCAAAGAACACTTACATACACACAAAGAACAACAGACAATAACACTCGAAGCGCAGTGACAGCAAGCCGAACCATTCTTAGAGCTCCTTCATCGCAACCGCGTCCGCCACTCCATAACCGCCGACGAAACACCCATCAAATCCGGAGACCACTTTCAGCTCAGGCCGCTTGCCTCTGTGCGCCACCAGTCGCGACCGATACCCCTCCAACTGCGTCGCCCTTCTCAGATGACAACAATTCGCCGCGCCATCATTTATTAGTTGTCGTGTTCGTCTTCGATCCCGTCGCGTTCATCTCCGAATACGTTGCCATTGTCACGATTCGGGTTAGCTTTGCTTCCATGAAAATGTTGACTCTTTTATTGTTTGTCATTTGATTTACATGTTGGGAGAGAGAGAGTGAGAGTTTGATGATTCACTGTTGCGAGAGAGAAAGAGCAATGTGTGAGGCGTGAGGAAATGAAGATAAGAGCTTGAGTTTTCTTTCCCTGATGACAAACCCACATAACTTTGTGAATTGGGCTTATTGCCATTAACCCGAGAAAGTAGTCTGTTGCACCATAGTTTTTACTAACGCACCTATTTGTGTTTTTTTAGTTTTCAGAATTTAATTTAATTATTATTAATTAAGATTTAGTTGATTTTAGTTATTTAGTTGTAATTAGGGAAATAGGTTATTTAATTTTATTTAGAATTTAGGTTTTGATTTTGGTTTAATTAGTTTTAAAATTATAATTTTAGTTTGTCTAATTAATTATTAACTAGATTTAGCTAATTTATGTTTTCTTAGAATTTATTTTTAATTAGTTTTTTAGTTTTTAATTTAATCACGACTGTTTTCGGTACGCCTCAGTTAATTTTTTATGTTCAATTTTAATTTGATTCTTGATGTATTCGTTGTATATATTCCTGTTCTTCTTACACCTGATACTTGAGGTTTCTACCTTGTTCCTCTGTTTATTCCCCTTTCCCTAAATTCCAAAGGAAAGAATTTCCCCGTTGACTACTATGTCACAACTTAGCCTAAACTTTAGGTCCTTCCCATATATCCTAACCTTATGATCGGAGTCACCAAACTCCATGTAGGTTCCTACCACGGACATTTAATCTATCCTCCATTTCAACTTAACTTTAACTTTGGAGTCACCGTACTCTATGTAGCGTCTTGCCATAGACGCTACCTCCCCCTGGAACCTTGACCACCGTCAAGAGTTCCTCACCCTCTTTGAGGGGAACTACGGATACTCTGATTCAACTCCCGTCAGGATACGTAGGCACAAGATGCGGTATCTTGGCGAGTATACTTAGATACTAACCCCTAGGTATTTCCCTTAGCACATAACCCTTAGCAAGCAAACAAGTAACATAACACAAATAAAATAAGAGGTTCCTGTAGAGTACTACAGACGTTTAGGATGCTAATACCTTCCCTAGGTGTAACCAACCCCCGAACCTAAATTCTCTTAACTTAGGTTTTTTTATCTTTAACCTTTCCTTCGGATAAATCAAAGTTCGGTGGTGAATTATGAATTATGATTCAAGTTAATCCAATGGCTTGATATCCGATTCTCACCGCAACATGGACAGGGAGGCAACCTTGCACCATGTTGATTGATTGAGAATTCAATAATGGTTGAGTTTCCTTTCGTTCTAACCGATGCTGGAGAGCTGCTCACACGAGGTAGCATCCTTGGTTATTTTTTGAACATATTCCACAATGTTCATGATTATGAGGTGGTACCCGACCGTACCCACTTTGTATGCAGTGCATCCTAACCAGATCTATTTCTAGTAAGCGGATATCACAGCTTTAGTGTCTATCAGGATTTCCATTAGTTATGCTAACTTGTTGTGTGTCTTCATCCTGGTAGATTTGGAGACACCAGTAGTCCAACAGGTGATACGTGAGGATATTAGGTGAATTATTGATTTATGTATAATATGATTAGAAGAATGCATGTGTTATCAATTGATGAGATCTAATTCCAACAAGGCTCCATTTATAATTCAGTCTTTATTTTATATGTTCAGTCTTTACATTTTCCGCATTTGCTTTTGGTTCCGCTTTAAACCAAAACTTTGGATCCATACACTTAGAAATGTTGATACTGTCGAATGGCATTCTTTCCCTCGCACTGATCCCTGTGGAGAATGACAAAACTGGGTTACTTATATATTTTTTCTTGCTGCTATTATAGCTTCAACAAAATGGCGTCGTTGTCGGGGATCGGTGTTCAGATATTGAGTTGCATTGCGATAGTTTCTATATTTTTTAGCTTTGTACATTTGTTTATATTGTATATCTTTGTTTTCTTTTATATTTTCTCTAGTGTGATCAGGAATGATGAGAACTTCTAGATTGGTTACTATTTGTATAAAAGTATTCAATGAAGCTTCGACCGAGTCTGGATGGTGAGATTTGAATGTACACGAGGTAAATTGTGCTGCTTTAAAGAATGTTAGAATGATTTAAGACTTTTGTTCTTTGTGCAAATGTGTATTCTTGTTTCATTTTGCAACTTGTTTGAATGCGTGTTTCACTTAGGTCAAAAAGCCACAAATTGTGAGAAATCTCCATTGTTTACTATATGCTAGGATGACTGATAACTTTGTTTAGTTCATTTGATTCATGCTCGATCTTGTGATTATTGTGATTTTGTGGAAGCATTAGAAATGATCAAGGCATTTGTTTATATTGAGCACAACCGTATCCAAAAGTACCTTACCCGTGAGTAGTGAGTATTTGTTAGCCACTTTGAGCCTAAATAGTTTAGATCTCATTTTAGTGATGAATTTTGTGTTGTACATAATGTGAAAGTGTAGTTCATCATTGAATTTTGTGAGTTTCTAAAAATTTCTTCTTGAACCTTTGAACATTGTTTTAATTTGATTTCCTTGCCTAACATTCACTTGAGGTTTGGTTGAATTCAAGTTGGGGAGAATGAAAAGGAAGATTGGTAAGTTGCTTAAACGTTTGAAAAAAGTTAAAACAAGCATGAAAAGAAAAAGTGTGAATATGAAAGTGAAAAACAAAAGAAAAAGAATGCTTGTTTGAATGAGAAAAATAGAGAATAAAATAATTGTGCATAAGGAAGTTTGAGATGGTTTGAAGTAAAGGAATGAGAATGGTGAATGAAGTTGTGATGTGTAAATACCATGTATAGTGAATGTTTCTTTTTGCATTGGCAATTTCGATTCAATGGCCTTTAGAAATGTCCCTTTGTTGTGAACCCAACCAAGCTACAACCTTTAAAGACCTTAGTGATCTTTTTGCTTCCATGTTTTCATTTTTGATTGTTAGATGTTGTATGAATTGGATTGTTATTAGCATTGTTTGTCAGGTGAGTGAAATTTCCCCACGGTTGCAAACGCGTCAATTTCTTCATTCTTATTCTGAAGAGGAGTGTTAGAGTGATTCAAGTATGAAAACATAGTTGTTCTTTGAACCATTATGATATTTGTTTAAGAACTTAATTATTTGTCATTGTTTGATTCTATTGAGTGGTGAACGTTGCTTGTGCGCATTTTCGTGCTTGTCTGCATTTATCTTGTTTTGGTTGAATCTTATGCTTGAGCAAATCCTCTTGTTTTAATGAGGGGCATAATTTTCTTGAGGACAAGCAAAAATCTAGTTGGGGAGAGTTGTTAGGTGCATATTTGACCTAAAAATGACATATCTTTCTTTGCACTTTTTCCACTCTTTCCTCATGTTTTCATTGGTTTTTATCCATGATTGTTGTTGTTCTTCTAACCTTAAGAAAATACCTTTGGTGCTTGTAATGTGTGTGTTTTTGTGCAGTAAAAGGAATAACTGATCAAAAGAGTAAGACACAAGAAATGGATACAAGCTGCTAAAGAACATAGGATGATATCAGTTAGTTCGCTTTACGAACATGAAAGCGAGTGCCAGCGAAGGTTTGCTTTGCGAACTCTGGCAAGATTTCCAGTGAATGGTCCCAGATTTGGACAGAGGAAAAAGGATCTAAAATTCGCTTTGCGAGCTTGAAAGCGAGTGTTCGCTTTGCGAACATTCCTTCGCATTGCGAACTCACGAGAAATTCTGGGGCGGTTTAACTATTCAGAGGCACCTGAAGTGCCTATTTTTACCATTCGCTTGGCGAATGAAGGGTTCGCTTTGCGAAATGTGAAATTCCTGAATGTGTATAAATAAAATTTTCACACTTTTTGAGATTATGTTTTAATTTTGGAGATAGAGAAACTTGTAATTAAAAGATTAAAACTTTGCATCTTTTCATTTCAAGGGAGAAAAGGTAGGATCTTTGATTTCTTTTTGGGAAAAGATGTAATCTTTTAATACCTTATGTATTTCATCTAATGTATGTTTGTGAATATGTTTTGATTCTCTATTGTTTTTTGTATTTGATTGATTATTTGTGGTCTTGAGAAAACCTTTACAAATCCTTGATCTTAGATTTTCATCTATCAATGAGTAAAACTTTTGACATGGTTTTGTGAGTTGATATTCATTATATCTTTTGTTGTATTGTGTTGATTAAGTAGCATGGCTAGCATGAGTAGGATCGAGATGGTATTCCGAAGATGCGTGATAATAGTGATGAAGAACGGTATTCACATTCATTTGGCAAATTAGTTAAATACATGTAAAAAGGGTTAAACGTATGTACGCATTCTGATCGTTGGCATTTTATATGAAGCAGTCATTTATCTGATGTGGGTGTCATCTTTGTTTACCTGTTTATCTTTGATTTGAACCGCTATAGACATATACTGTTAGTTCTATAGCTATGCAGTATTTGTGTTGGCTAAATTTTGTTAAAACCTATTTGATATCTTTATGTCACTTAAGTTGTTTTAACATGCTGTTTTGTGTATCTGCCATAATAGATTAGTTGCAGGTTGTGAAATGTCAAGAAGGATGTCTTGACATGCTATTCTGCACTAACTAGTTATGTTTAGTATCTGTCATATTAGATTAGTTGCAGGTTGTGGAGATGTCAAGTGTGATGTCTTGATATGTTGTGCTGCACTAAGCTGATATGAGTGCATGGTTGTTTTAAGGTGTTGCTGTTTTGCTATCATGTGATGGTTAATCAAGATATCAAAGGAGATGTCATAACATCATTGTCTGATACAGCAGTTGCTGCTATTGTATATGTCTTGACGGATTTGATTTGATTTGATGAGATCTTTTTGGATATACCTTATCATTATACGCAGGTCAAGGATATTTATTAGGAACAAAGTGCAGAGTTAATTGGATTTCATAAAAAGGATCTTGGAGACTTTTTAGGAAACTACTTGGAGATTTGTTCCTATTTATGTGGAGAAAATTCTGCAGCTGATTTAAAGCATGAAGATTTGATTGAAGACCTAATTTGTAGGAGAATCTTTTGTAGATTTGTAGCAGCTGATATGTTGTGATTTGAAGCTCAAATACAGTTGGGTTTAGGTTATAAATAGAAGCATTGTAACATAGAAAAAGAGGCCAGCCATCATGTAAATTATAAGGGCTGTGTTGGTTGATGAACCACCCGGTATGTGCGTTGGTCATCGTGTGTATCTCGAAGCCTATAGGTAAGAGATGTATTGTTCTTGGAGGAAGCTGTTAAGCAACTCTAAGTATTGTTCTTAGTCATGTGTGGCATGTCTAGGTATTGTCATTGAAGTGTGTCTTCTACTTTTCTGTGATTGAAGAGTTGTTGGAAATCAAGCTATTGATGCAGTGGCTGAGGTATTGACTGCTAGACATCATTGCGATGATTGGAAGTGAGATGAAGTCTCTTACCTAGGGAGGACTTAGGTAGAAGGGTCATTGGGTAGTGATTAAGTGAGTAGATCATCAACGGGTGTGTTGATTGTAGGGTCTATGAATTAATACTTCTGATAGTGAACTTCCTTCCCGACTTGGTATGCCCCCAGATGTAGGTTGTTAGACCGAACTGGGTGAACAATCCTTGTGTGTTTTTTATGCTTTTTAGTACTGTTATTGTTTATACCTTGCCATGCTATCTGTAACAAACCAGATGTCTCGACATCCTTTAGGACATCTGGGATCTGTCATACCAAAATTTCAATTGGTATCAGAGTAGGCATCCTGTCTGTTTTTGGATGAGATCTAGGGAAGATACTTTCTGGTTCATGTGCAAGGAAGATAGTTTTGCTGAGTTATGGATTTGGTCAGTTCATATAGTTGTTTGTATGATCCCTTGAAGTGGAGGATGGACTATTTATGACAGGGTATGTATTGCCTCTGTTTGAAGTTGTCAGGCATGTGGTGAGCTGCTTTGTAGGGTGATTTATTTTCAACCTATGATTGACCCATTGCACATGGAGTGTCGTGTTTGTGCAAGGGTTATTTTGTTTTACCTGAAGGTTGTAGAGGATTTTTCTGGTGTGTGTTCTGCTGCATATATATATCTGATGGAAAATTCATGGTGGTTTTGTGTGTTGAGGCTGCAACACTCTGTTCTCCTTTGAAGGTGTATCACATGGTGTGGTGATACTTGAGGATATCTTCAACTAGCTTGTTAGATTTGCCAAAGATACTTGAGGTTCATCCCAAGTCCACTCATAAAGGAACTTTTATATGAGTTTGTTGAAAAGAGATCTGAAAGTTAGAAGCAATTTATTCTTGCTTCCAACCCTAAAAGGCCAATCTTCGGGCTTTGATAAAGGATCTCTTGGTGTGTTTCTTGAGAAGGGAACTAATGTCCTACCAGATGCTGGAACATCAAACCAGTAGATTGTGCAGAATCTTGTTGGATAAAGGTATGTCATAGCAGATGCTTGGGGGCTAAACAAATGTGTATTGATCACATCTGTTTGGAACCTACTCTTGGCTTGGAAGAGGAGGCATCTGGGTTGTGTGTCTAAGAAGTTTCTATCAAGAAACATGTCTTAGATAAGTGTGTTGGTCAAGAGATGATCAACATATTGTCACTCATTGGATTAGTGTATTTCTGATCCAAGTGAGTAGGAGTATAAAGGCTATTTTTTTGTGTGGAGGTCAAGCTCAAATGTCAAGGACATTCTCTCTGAAATCTGGAAGTTCCTTCTGTTCAAAGGAGCCAGATGTATAGAATCTTATTTATGGCCATGGACCAGATTCTGTTTGAAAGGAGTTATATGTGTGTACCAACCGCAGGATATTGGATGAGAGAATGAGTAATTCCCTTAGGAGCTCTTAGCAGTTAATAAGGGGGAGTCCTTAATCTGAAGCTAGAAGAACTTGAAGAAATGTCAGACATAATATCTTAACATCTTTGTATTGAGAATTTATTTTTCTCAATATGTCTGGTGGTGCTTCTCAAAAATAGGATGGAGGTTGTTTACTCAAACTTGATATCACTATCAAGTCTATGAGAGCATGGAACTCTTGTTCTAGTGGAAGAGAAACTCAAAGGGTTGTGCGCAGAGGAGATGTATTAACTTAACTGGTTGACTGGTGTCTTCATTGTTGGAATGTCATCCAAACCATCTAGGATGAGCATTTCAGATTTGTGTTTGGAACAAGGAGGAGTTGATGTTTTTTTGGGACCAAAGGATTATGGTTCCCTGGTATCTGCATGAGAAGTTTCCTCTTAAGCTGGAGTTCAGTTATGTGGTGTCCTCACATAATGGAACATGTTTTTTTTTGCAAGGATTGAAGGGCATCCTTGTAGGTTGAAGTGTTGGGAGAAGCATATTTTTTTAACAATCTGTTTGTGATGACCAGTCAATGTTTTTTTGTATGCTCCAGAAACCTGTTAGAGGGAATCTCCTCTTTAGGTGCAGAAGGATGGCATCCAACATCTCAAAGTCAGACAAGAGGTCTGAACATTAGAAGTGTGAGAAGAAGAATCTTGGGATGTAGAGTTTGCAGGTTCCTGCATGTGTGTATGATCTGGTTTTGAAGGTTGATCAGCTACTGATGGTTGATCCTCTTGTGTCCCTTGCAAGAGATGTATGTGGATTACTATGGTTGCTGTCTTCAAAGCCATAGTAAAATCCATGTGATTTAGATTGATGTCGAAACTAATGTTGAAAAATCATTTCAGTTCATTGCATCCTCAGCCATGGAAGTTTGTTTAGCTCAGGATGGAGTGAAAGGTCAGGACACTGATCTAATCTGGAATGCTATTGTGGTGTGAATGTTTTTGTGTGAATGCTTTTGTGGTATAAATGGTTGTCATGATGGTTTGTCATGAAGAAGAATCAGCAGATGCCTGATGTGTGCGAAAGAAGAATGTCAGACCAATTGTCCTACCTTGTGTGAGAAGGTAGTCTTATCTGAATAATTATAAATACTTTGACGGGAGCTGAGTATTTGTCTGTCCTCTAATAAGGGTGTGCATCTTAGTAATGATAAATACTTTGACGGGAGCTAAGTGTTTGTCGGATGTGAGTATGCAAGTCTGCAGTCTGAATTCTTTGCTTCAGAGAGGGTGTGCAAGCTTATTTCTCTCTATGGTGTTTAGGTGTTTATGTTAACTAGAATAAGCTGATGTGGAAGTGTTTTATTGGGAGCTTCTTGAAGGACTTCTATGCACAATGAGTCCTTTGAATGGTGATGGGAAGCTGATGTCCCAAATGATGTTGTAACATCATGTTTGTTGGTGGTTATATTTGGTAGATGATTGAGATTGTGCATGTCGAGTTTGATGCTCAAGCATTTTTGTCAAAAGAGGTGTTTCTGACTATGTGGATTAGAATGTGGAGATTCTGATCCTGGTTTTATTAGTTTGTTCTGGCAAAGCATGACTACTAATTTTGAAGACTTCACTAGTATCAACAACTACTGGTGGATGTAATGGTAGAGGAATTGTGTTAGATGATGTGATCTGATCAGAACATTTTTGAAGAGCTGTTATTTCTTCTGCTGCAAGTATCTCTTGAAGAGATTGGATCTTAGTAAAGCTTTTAAGTAAGCTGAGAATTCGTGGAGTTTGTGAGCAGTGTCAAACCAGTCAGGGTACTTGCATGTGTTCTCCAGGAGTGAAAGTACAGTATGTGAATGTGCTCAGCAAGTGTGTGAATATTTGGTTCTCAAATGTTCATCTCCATCAAGAGCATTGGTTATCCATGACAGGGGGAGTACTTGTCTATGGATTTTGCTGCAAAGGTGCATATATTGTGAAGCTTGCATGTTGATCAAGCTTGTGGAGATTGGTTGCCTCTTATGAGGATATAATGTCAGATAACATGCTATGACATTAGGCTGTTGGATGGCATATGGTTCTAGCCATATGAAGCTAATTGTTTGAATCATGTGCGCACATGCTTCTGAGGAGGAGTCTGAAGGACAGTTTTGTTTGTATCTGGGAGAATTTATTTTTCTCTGCAATTTTTGGAAGAACTCGGTAGGGGTCTTTGTTGATGGGAGATGTCACATTTGTCTTGGAAGAATTCTGCAGTTGATGGAAGAACTCTAAGTAAGAGGACTTTACTTAGAGTGTAGTGGAAGGCAGTGTGTTTGTGCTTCAGATCTTGTGGATGATTGTGTGAAGCATTCCTGATTCTATTGGATTGTTTCTCAAGGAACAAGAACGTCTATGGCTGTAAAATTCAAGGTAGATTTGTACAGGGTATGGATGGTTTCTGGATGAGAGGGATCAATGGTGATGTGAGCCTGGTACTTTCTTAATATATGTCATGGGATATCATTGGTGATCTTGTGGTGTTTCTTGTTGAAGGAGCAACTTCTGTCAGTTAAATGTACTAGTGTTGTTTGAGGATCAAACATTAAGTGAATGCATTCAGCAGGTGTGTTGAATAGAGGGTGCGCTCTTGAAGACATGAAGATGGGTCTTATGTTTTCCATTCATTTAAGGTGTTCATCTTGCAAAAGAGCACTGGTTATATTAGATAAGGGGAGTTGAACTTTTGTTTATCAAGATTGTTTGTGGTTCTGGTGAAGGTGTTATGTCAGACAAGATGTCGTGACATTGTGAAGTTCATGGTGGACATGACAGTTTAGACCTGGTGAGTAAATAGATTGAACCAGAAGTGTACTTTTACCCCAATGTTAGTCAATTTTTTACCAAAGGGGGAGAGTAGTGTAGTAGTTGGTTTGCTAGTTTTGCTGGTTTTGCAGATGGTTTTGGAGATGGTTGTAAGTAGTAGTAGAGTTCCTTGGTTGTTTCCTTGAGGGGGAGCTGGTAGTGTTATCCAAAGGTTGTATGGATATTGCTCTGGTGTGCTATTGCTTTGTCAAATATGGCTAAAAAGGGGGAGAGTGTGTGATTGCATGCCACGAACTGTGTGAGGTTGGTATGTGCGTAGATGAAGATTGAGTGCTGATCTGCTTGTGTAGGTGTTGCAGTGCTGAGAATTGTTTTATCTGCTACTGATGTGTGTGACTATCTTCTACTGCTGATATATTTGATATGATATGATGGTTTTAGCCAAAATTTGCCAAAGGGGGAGTTTGTTAGTTCTGCAGCTATGCAGTATTTGTGTTGGCTAAATTTTGTTAAAACCTATTTGATAGCTTTATGTCACTTAAGTTATTTTAACATGCTGTTTTGTGTATCTGCCATAATAGTTTAGTTGCAGGTTGTAAAATGTCAAGGAGGATGTCTTGACATGCTGTTCTGCACTAACTAGTTATGTTCAGTATCTGTCATATTAGATTAGTTGCAGGTTGTGGAGATGTCAAGTGTGATGTCTTGACATGTTGTGCCGCACTAAGCTGATATGAGTACATGGTTGTTTTAAGGTGTTGCTGTTTTGCTGTCATGTGATGGTTAATCAAGATGTCAAAGGAGATGTCATAACATCATTGTCTAATACAGCAGTTGCTGCTATTGTATATCTCTTGACGAATTTGATTTGATTTGATGAGATCTTTTTGGATATACCTCATCATTATACGCAGGTCAAGGAGATTTATTAGGAACAAAGTGCAGAGTTAATTGGATTTCATAAAAAGGATCTTGGAGACTTTTTAGGAAACTACTTGGAGATTTGTTCCTATTTACGTGGAGAAAATTCTGCAGCTGATTTAAAGCATGAAGATTTGATTGAATACCTAATTTGTAGGAGAATCTTTTGTAGATTTGTAGCAGCTGATATGTTGTGATTTGAAGCCCAAATCCAGTTGGGTTTAGGTTATAAATAGAAGCATTGTAACCAAGAAAAAGAGGCCAGCCATCATGTAAATTATAAGGGCTGTGTTGGTTGATGAACCACCCGGTTTGTGGGATGGTCATCGTATGTATCTCGAAGCCTGTAGGTAAAAGATGTATTGTTCTTGGAGGAAGCTGTTAAGCAACTCTAAGTATTGTTCTTAGTCATGTGTGTCATGTCTAGGTATTGTCATTGAAGTGTGTCTTCTACTTTTCTGTGATTGAAGAGTTGTTGGAAATCAATCTGTTGATGCAGTGGCTGAGGTGTTGACTGCTAGACATCATTGCGATGATTGGAAGTGAGATGGAGTCTCTTACCTAGGGAGGACTTAGGTAGAAGGGTCATTGGGTAGTGATTAAGTGAGTAGTTCATCAACGGGTGTGTTGATTGTAGGGTCTATGAATTGATACTGCTGATAGTGAACTTCCTTCCTAGCTTGGTATGCCCCCAAATGTAGGTTGTTAGACCGAACTGGGTGAACAGTCCTTGTGTGTTGTTTATGCTTTTTGGTACTGTTATTGTTTATACCTTACCATGCTATCTGTAACAGACCAGATGTCTCGACATCCTTTAGGACATCTGGGATCTGTCATATACCAGAATTTCATATACTCTTCAGATCTGGATCTAAGATGATTATCTGTTTTGTTCTGAACTCTAGAAATATATTTAGGCTTAACACTTGTGTGAGTATCAGCTCTTAATGCTTTGTGTTGGTTTTTGTTGCGTGAGACATCTCCAATGAGGTAAAACGGTTGATCTCTCGATGTTGCGTTAGACATAACCTCTGTCGTGGGTGATACGTGAGGATATTAGGCGAATGATTGATTTATGTATAATATGATTAGAAGAATGCATGTGTTATCAATTGATGAGATCCAATTCCAACAAGGCTCCGTTTATAATTCAGTCTTTATTTTATATTTTCAGTTTTTACATTTTCCGCATTTGCTTTTGGTTCCGCTTTAAACCAAAACCTTTGATCCATAAGCATAAAAATGTAGATACCGTCGAATGGCATTCTTTCCCTCGCACTGATCCCTGTGGAGAACGACAAAACTAGGTTACTTATATATTTTTGCTTGCTGCTATTCTAGCTTCAACAAAATGGCGCCGTTGCCGGGGATCGGTGTTCAGATATTGAGTTGCGTTGCGATAGTTTCGATATTTTTGAGCTTTGTATATTTGTTTATATTGTATATCTTTGTTTTCTTTTATGTTTTCTCAAGTGTGATCAGGAATGATGAGAACTTCTAGATTGGTTACTATTTGTATAAAAGTATTCAATGAAGCCTCGACCGAGTCTGGATGGTGAGATTTGAATTTATACGAGGTAAATTGTACCGCTTTATAGAATGTTAGAATGATTTAAGACTTTTGTTATTTGTGCAAATGTGTATTCTTGTTTCATTTTGCAACTTGTTTGAATGCTTGTTTCACTTAGGTCAAAAAGCCACAAATTGTGAGAAACCTCCATTGTTAATTATATGCTAGGATAACTAATAACTTTGTTTAATTCATTTGATTCACGCTCTATCTTGTGATTATTGTGATTTTGTGGAAGCATTAGAAATGATCAAGGCATTTGTTTATATTGAGCACAACCGTATCCAAAAGTACCTTACCCGTGAGTAGTGAGTATTTGTTAGCCCCTTTGAGCCTAAATAGTTTAGATCTCATTTTAGTGATGAGCTTTGTGTTGTACATAATGTGAAAGTGTAGTTCATCATTGAATTTTGTGAGTTTCGAAAAATTTCTTCTTGAACCTTTGAAAATTGTTTTAATTTGATTTCCTTGCTTTAAAAAAGAAAGGAACATTCACTTGAGGTTTGGTTGAATTCAAGTTGTGGAGAATGAAAAAGAAGATTGGTAAGTTGCTTAAACATTTGAAAAAAAGTTCAAACAAGCATGAAAAGAAAAAGTGTGAATATGAAAGTGAAAAACAAAAGAAAAACAGTGCTTGTTTGAATGAGAAAAATAGAGAATGAAATAATTGTGCATAAGGAAGTTTGAGAAGGTTTAAACTAAAGGAATGAGAATGGTGAATGAAGTTGTGATGTGTAAATACCATGTATAGTGAATGTTTCTTTTAGCATCGGCAATTTCGATTCAATGGCCTTTAGAAATGTCCCCTTGTTGTGAACCCGGCCAAGCTACAACCTTTAAAGCCCTTAGTGATCTTTTTGCTTCCATATTTTCATTTTTGATTGTTAGATGTTGTATGAATTGGATTGTTATTAGCATTGTTCGTCAGGTGAGTGAAATTTCCCCGCGGTTGCAAACACGTCAATTTCTTCATTCTTATTCTGAAGAGGAGTGTTAGAGTGATTAAAGTATGAAAACTTAGTTTTTCTTTGAACCATTATGATATTTGTTTAAGAACTTAATTCTTTGTCATTGTTCAATTCTATTGAGTGGTGAACGTTGCTTGTGCGCATTTTCGTGCTTGTCTGCATTTATCTTATTTTGGTTGAATCTTATGCTTGAGCAAATCCTGTTGTTTTAATGAGGGGCATACTTTTCTTGAGGACAAGAAAAAATCTAGTTGGGGAGAGTTATTAGGTGCAGATTTGACCTAAAAATGACATATCTTTCTTTGCACTTTCCACTCTTTCCTCATGTTTTCATTGGTTTTTATCCATGATTATTGTTGTTCTTCTAACCTTAAGAAAATACCTTTGGTGCTTGTAATGTGTGTGTTATTGTGTAGTAAAAGGCATAATTGATCAAAAGAGTAAGACATAAGAAATGGATACAAGCTGCTAAAGAACAGAGCATGATATCAGTTAGTTCGCTTTGCGAACATGAAAGCGAGTGCCAGCGAAGGTTCGCTTTGCGAACTCTGGAGAGATTTCCAGCGAATGGTCCTAGAATTGGACAGAGGAAAAAAGAGCTAAAATTCTCTCTGCGAGCTTGAAAGTGAGTGTTCGCTTTACGAACATTCCTTCGTATTGCGAACACACGGGAATTTCTGGGGCGGTTTAACTATTCAGAGGCACCTGAAGTGCCTATTTTTACCATTCGCTTTGCGAATGAAGGGTTCGCTTTGCGAAATGTGAAATTCCTGAATGTGTATAAATAGAATTTTCACAATTTTTGAGATTATGTTTTAATTTTGGAGATTGAGAAACTTGTAATTAAAAGATCAAAACTTTGCATCTCTTCATTTCAAGGGAGAAAAGGTAGGATCTTTAATTTCTTGTTGGGAAAGGATGTAATCTTTTGACACCTTATGTATTTCATCTAATGTATGTTTGTGAATATGTTTTGATTCTCTATTATTTGTTGTCTTTGATTGATTATTTGTGGTCTTGACAAAACCTTTACAAATCCTTGATCTTAAATTTTCATCTATCAATGAGTAAAACTTTTGACATGGTTTTGTGATGTGATATTCATTATATCTTTTGTTGTATTGTGTTGATTAAGTAGCATGGCTAGCATGAGTAGGATCGAGATGGTATTGCGATGATGCGTGATAATAGTGATGAAGAACGATATTCACATTCATTTGGAAAATTAGTTGAATACATGTAAAAAAAGGGTTAAACGTATGTACGTATTCTGATTGTTGGCATTTTATATGAAGCAGTCATTTATCTGATGTGGGTGTCATCTTTGTTTACCTGTTTATCTTTGATTTGAACCGCAATAGACATATACTCTTCAGATCTGGATCCAAGATTATTATCTATTTTGTTCAGAACTCTAGAAATAGATTTAGGATTAACACTTGCATGAGTATCAGCTCTTAATGCCCTGTGTTGGTTTTTGTTGCGTGAGACATCATCAATGAGGCAATACGGTTGACCTCTCGACGTTGCGTTAGACATAACCTCTGTCGTGGGTGATACGTGATGATATTAGGTGAATGATTGATTTATGTATAATATGATTAGAAGAATGCATGTGTTATCAATTGATGAGACCAATTCCAACAAGGCTCCGTTTATAATTCAGTCTTTATTTTATATTTTCAGTCTTTACATTTACCAAATTTGCTTTTGGTTCCGCTTTAAACCAAAACTTTTGATCCATAAGCTTAGAAATGTAGCTTTAAAAAGTTAGGAACATTCACTTGAGGTTTGGTTGAATTCAAGTTTGGGAGAATGAAAAAGAAGATTGGTAAGTTGCTTAAACGTTTGAAAAAAGTTCAGACAAGCATGAAAAGAAAAAGTGTGAATATGAAAGTGAAAAACAAAAGAAAAAGAATGCTTGTTTGAATGAGAAAAATAGAGAATGAAATAATTGTGCATAAGGAAGTTTGAGAAGGTTTGAAGTAAAGGAATGAGAATGGTGAATGAAGTTGTGATGTGTAAATACCATGTGTCATACCCCAAATTTTGACCACTAAGATTCCCATCATTGTGCAAATCATCATCACAATATGGATGAACCATTAGTCTCCCCAAAGATGGGTGAGCATCCACTACAATAAAAAATTAGGGTTCAAGCCCTCTCAGAGCTCTTAGACAAAGGATCAATCAAGGAATGACATGATCTTCAACTTGTCTAAACCTCTACAACATCTACAATGGATCAAGAGAACTCCCACTTCAAGGATTAAGCACAAGGCTGCTCCCTTCTAAGTGGATCAAGCCCCAAGATCGCCAGTGTCACCAAATTAGGGTTTTGGTCGACCACGGCCTCCAGATGGAAATTCTCCTCTGGGCATGAGCCAATGCTTCAAGGCATAACCTATGATGCTCCAAGGGACATCATAAACCCAATCACCAAGTCAATTTAGCCTCAGGGGATGCATACATAAAAAATTAGGAATTAAGGTTTCTTGACCTAATTCACCCCTAAGTTGACTTTTGGGACAAATCATGAGGCAAGACCTCAAGGGAGGATTTGAGGGTCTCTAACACACTACATTGATCCATTTGCAACAATGGATTAATCCAAGAAGCTTGAGCAACAAGTTTCAATTTCATCTGAACCACAGTTAGGGTTTCGCGAGAAAAGTCAACTGTAGCTTTGACTTTTGACCAGGACATGCTCCCAAACCCTAGGACATGAATCAATACACCCTATAACACCTATGGAATCAATCCATCAAGTTTGATTTAGGTTAAGGACTTGATTTCATAGAGGATCTCTCAGTTTGGAATTCATCTGATAAAAAGTCAACTGTGCACAAAAGTCAAACTTTGACTTTTTGAGATTTTTCACAAAAATGGTTTTTTTAACCCTAAAATGATGTTAAGGTATGATTTGAATCATTATTCATAAGAAAAATCAAGAAAAGTGGGATAACTTATAAGAGGGGTAACCATAAAAACTTAGAAAATTTTCTAAGTTATGAACAAAGTGGCAAGGGTACCAACTTTGGAGGATCATAACTCCTAAACCACAAGGCCATTTTTTCCCATCCAAAGCTGGATTTGTAGCTCTCACTACCCTCTACAAAAGCTTCAACTACCACTCATTCCAATTCCCCATGGATTTCAAGTTATGGAATGATCAAAATCAAGAAAAGTGAAAATGTCACTTTTTTCCAACACTTAGTGAAATTTTCACTAAGTCAGAATCAACCTTCACTTTTTTCCAAATGTAGGGGCATTTTTCACTTGGATCCAAAAATTATCAAAACCAACTATGATCAAACAGTTGTTGTATCATATAAGGGCTTTCCAAAATGTCCAAGAACTCCATCAAATTCCACTTGAGCCATGAGATATGACAATGGCAAAATGCCTTGCTGAAAACTGTCAAGGCAAGGCAGATTTTGGAGTTTTGCTCGATTTACCAAATTTGTGTAATTCCAAGCAACTCTATCCATCTGAACACCTCAAGGGGGGACCAAGGAGGAATCAACTCTGATCCCAAGCCTCCAAAGTCTTTGGAACAAGAAGTGGCATGTCAAACCTTGAAATCCCTAAAAGAGGGACAAGACTCCAATTTTGGATTGGAGCATTTAATGGATGCACCAAGGTGGCATGGACTGACACATTTGCAACTGAATTCAGTCAAGAATGATCCAACAACTAGGGAACCAAGCTATGTGCTCTAACCTCTAGTCAATGGCTAGAGGAGACTTGGATTCCTATTCATCAACATTGGCCAAACCTCTGCTGCAGTTGCCATTCACTATTGATCCCAAAAAAAAACTTGCTCTACTATAAATAGAGCTCATTTGTGCTCAGTTTGTGTACACCAAAGCCATCAAACAAATGCTTTCCTCAAAATCACCTTCTCACTTCCAAATTTGTCTTCCAAAGCAAGTCACTATCGGGTTTTGAGTTTGAGAGCAATTCCAACCAAACCAATCGCACACACACACCTCATAAACATCATATAGAAGTGATCCAAACACTCACATAACATCTGGAACACCAAAATCACAAAATCACTAGCCAATTGCTCAAGCCTTTAACATATTTGCAGTTGGGATGCCATCTCATATTCCAGATCATTTCAATCCATTCCAAGCATCCAGACACACTCCATGGCACCTAGGGAAGCTATCCACATCCTTAGAACCTAGATGTAACACCTCTAACCCAAAACACGATCACCAGCTGCAAGAGGTGAGCATGAGCTCTTCTAACTCTATGATACATGCATTTTTTGCTGCACAATAATTTGGCCATATGTTCATAATCATGCATAGAGTGTTTACCCTCAATCAATTGCTTTGTATGAATTGTGTATGGAATTTCTGAACCTTCATGCTGAATTTAGGGTTCTTGAGGTTTCTCTTTGATTTCTTATTCCATGCTTAAAATAAATGAAATTAAAGACCATAGACATGATCGTGAGGTTGACACGAGTATATTGATATGTATATTGCATGATATAATCAAGTATTTAGTGAGATTGGATAGAAAACGCAAATATGCAGAAATAGAGGAAGGGCGCGTGTTCTTGCCATGTTCTTGGCGCCCTTTTTCAAATATTTGAATATTTGAATTTTGTGATTTTATTTAATTGATTCAAAAATTAATTTCTCTCTAAATTTTAATATTTTGAGTTGATTCTTTTTTTAATAATTCACAAAAACGTTAAAATATTTTATTTTACCAAAAAACCCCAAAAATATTATTTATTTTATATAATTGATATTTTTTCCAAGAATTAATATTTTAATTATTTTTGACATTTAAAATATTTTTTCCTTCTTGATTTTGCAAATTTTATTGATTTCTAATCATTTTGTAGGTCAAAACATGATTTTTGAAACATTAATCCAAGATCACAATTTGTTTTCCACATGTTAAACAATTTTGATCATTTTAATTGAATTTTTTATTCAATTAAAATACATTTTGGAAACAAATTAGGGTTTTGATTAATTCAACCCTCATCAAACCTTTTAAAAACACTTTGGGCCTCTAATAGAGTGTAAGACTCAATCCTTTGTAAGTACAAACCTATTTTGGGCCTTAGATATTGTATAAGTCCCACTGTATTTTCAAAAAATCCCGGCGCGATCGCCGTTTTCAAAACAAAAAAATATATGGGCCTCTCCTTGAGCTGTAAGCCCCATCACCTATACAAAAATAAATTATTGGGCCTCTAATAGAGTGTAAGACCCAATCCATTGTAAATACAAACAATTTTTGGGCCTCAGATATTGTACAAGTCCCACTGTATTTAAAAAAAAAATGGCGCGATCGCCAGTTCAAAAATCATATCATCTGGGCCTACCCTCGTGTTATAAGCGTTATTCCTCTTCTTGAAACAACTTTGGGCCTCTTGATAGAGTGTAAGACCCATCCCTTTGTACAAAAAAACCTTTCTTGGGCCTCAGTCACTTGTATAAGTCCCTGTACAAAACCCTGGGCCTCTCCTTGAGCTGTAAGGCCCAATTTTCCTTTTAAAAGCACTTTCTCCTTTGATTTTGTAATATACTGTTTTCAACTTTTCTTTTTTGAACAACTAACCATACAGCATGGAAGCTCTACAACCGAGTAAGTGTTTACCTGCTTTCATTTACCGCTTTCATATGTATATAACTGTACTGTGGGGTTGTTTCACTATAAGTTTTCTTTCATAAACTCATATCAACTGTGTAATAATAGTATAGATATTTAGAGTTTCCCTGACAACTAAGTCTAGCACTAGGAAAAGCCCCGTTGATCGCTCTTAAATACAGTCAAAACTAGATCCCCATAGGATCACCAGATACAGTCTTCCCTCCTCTTGGAGTTAAACAATATGGAGATGTGAAAGGCAAATTGTAACACCCCAATTCCCATTGCGAATAAATAATACATAAATAAATCAGAGTAAATAAAAATTTATTTTTCTGACAGAAACAAGGATGCCACATTTAAAGAAATAAAACACAATCCCTGCTCATAAATTTTTGATACATAACACAAAATGGAATAACCTCAAAGGGAACTTTTTCCATATAAAAGGAAAGGTCGATTATGGAATAAAGCGGAAAGATCCATAACTACCTTATTTTACAAAATAAATCGTTTTATAACGTCAAAATATACATACAAAAGTAATACAAAATATATTCAACAAATGTATACATATATAACAAAAGCGTTCACTGACTCCCGTGTTACGTATCAGAGCAGACAGACCAACAAACAATGGAGAACTAATCTTCACAAAAGCCTCCAAGACTACTAATCTGTAATTGCCTCATAGAGCAACAAACCACAACATAAGGGTGAGAAATAACAACTAAATCAAGATTGCATAATAATATGCAAACACATATAATTCTCATGCATAAGTATTCTCACCACAAGCATCACATACTAATACACATAGCATATATCAATTGCACCAATATAATCACTTATTCACACATAAGGCACACCAAAGTCATAACATATGGAAACACCCCACCACATCACATAGCATATGTCTATGCATAAAACATATTATCCACAACCAATGCATTTATCACATATGCACATCAATTCACCAATTCAAGCATAAATCTCAACACATACTCAATCAATTCATGGTTTTCCACACATAATCAATCCATTCATGATTTTCCACATATAATCAATCCATTCATGATTTATGCAAATGCAAAGAGACCGACACAACGACTCTATGCAAATGCGGTACTATCCATCCATCAATCTCATAATTAGTTCACTCAGGAACTATTGGAACCATCGCTTGTTACTTAGTGTAACTCCCCGTCGGGCAAACGATGTTCCCCGTCGCTTTAGGTCCTTTTTGTATAAGGCACACGACATTTATAGATCGCTTTAGGACCTCTTTGTATAAGGCACGTGATCCGATCGCTTTAGGTCCTCTTTGTATAAGGCACACGATCATCTATAATCATCGCTTTAGGTCCTCTTTGTATAAGGCAAACGATGTTATAGCGGATTCCCTCTGGAATCATTTCGTCGCTCACACCCCACAAGGGAAAACGATATCAAAAGATGCATATCATGATGCTTGGCATACAAGGACTCATGACAATCAAATGCATCTTCACAAATCAACAATATGGATTATCTCATCATTATTCATGCATTGGAAATCAATTCAAACAATGCATTTACTTGCCATAAGACCACCAAATAACACACATTGAATTTCACATAAACAGTGCATTTCACCATAATCCACAAACCATAACAATCCCACAAAACATCATAACAACATACATTGATATTCAATTAAACAATGTATTTTACCACACAACAACATCATTAATCATGCATTGCAATTACACCCAAAATAATGCACTTATTTCTCCACAAGACCACAAACCCTCATCACAGCATTTCATCACATATATTCACCTCATATAACAACACACAAGCTATACGTTATATATCAAGAGCATGTTGCATGATAACACATCAATTACTCACAATTATAACAGTAAAAGTCGACAAAACAACACAATTCCAAATTACCAACATAATTAAATCGGCCACAAATCTCGAAACCATTTTAATAAGAAAGAACATTTCATTAGCTTTCCAACGATACCAAGAATGTCTCAATCCGAGTTACGGATCAAAAGTTACGGCATCGGACGCGAAATCGTGAAAGAAATCGCGAAATGACAAAATTCTGCAATCGTGCTGGCCATACGCGTAATGCCCTGAGCCATATGCGTATTGCCTTGCTCACTCGTCCATCCATACGTGTATTGCCCAAAGTGATACGCGTATGGGCAGAGACTGATTCTCCTAAAGAAATTCCACTAAACACCTAATACGCGTATTGCCTCACTCTATACGCGTAATGCCTACTCCCATACGCGTAATGCCCACATTCCTTCCTTGCCATACGCGTATTGCCTAACCCAATACGCGTATTGCCTTGCCCTGTACGCGTATGGGCAGCGAAAACCCAGAATTTTCCTGCATAATTTCTGTTACGAATTCTACCCCAAATCCTCTCCAAATCTCATCTAAACACTTCCAATTCACAATATATCGACCCAAACATGTTCCAACATAATCAACAAGTATTCTACGCAGTTTATATCGAGTTTCAGCCGTGAAAATATCGATTTCTATCAATTATTCATCAATTTATCAATTAGAGAAAAAGTCGCGAAACAACCAAAACGATTACAACAAACAACAGATATACATACACAAGCAAGATATAATTGAAACTTCTCACCCTTACCCGATTAATCGCGCTTGAAACGGAGCTCTCTTCGATTTTCCTCTTTCTCCTCTTCTCTCTTTCTTTCTTCTCCTTTTCTTTATTTTTCTTTTCCCTTCTCTCTATTTTCTCTTTATTTCTATTTTATGAAAAACAACCAAGTAAAAAGACCAAAATTCCCCTACCCTCAAATATCTCTTAAACGCTCTCAAAATGCGATAAAACATAACAACAATGAAAAATAATATATTGTCAAATAAAATTCAAGAATAAAATAATATAAAACCAAATAATTAAATCAACTCGATTAAATAAATAAGACAAAATGGGGCGTTATAACTCTCCCCACTTATAAATTTTCGTCCTCGAAAATATAACCAATACGAACAACTCCGGATACGACTCTCACATCCGACTAACAAACTATTATGCCAACAAAAGGCACACCACGAATAACACAACCTGACAAACCACCTAGCTAACAGCAACTACAACAACGACACGACCACGACGACCACTACAACGACAAGATGCAAAGCCCATACAATGCACTTGATGACCAACTCACAACTCAAAGAATACCCAAGCTACGAACACACACAGGAACATAAAGCTCCACGACCCAACATCGTCTCAACAACCTCGACCAAACCAGGATACCAAACATCCTTGTCACACAACAATATTACAACAATGCTACGCTCCACCAATCGAACATACAACCAAAACATCCATCTACATAGTAGCCCATGAATAACATTTAAACCTTTCACCTAACACTTCCATTCTGAAACGTCCAATGGTCTCATCATTCCAACATGTTTCCAATGTTCAACCTATGAACTCTTACAAGTCCCACACGTAATTACAAAATGTGCCACATCACGCTTCCGCTGCGGACTCTGATTACTCGTAACCATCAAACTACCAATCTCCCGTCCAAAGTCTAACTCTTCCTCATATTCACCAAAAATCACTGTTCACTTTAATATTCCCAACCTCACACTCTCCTATGTTATCTCACCTACCAGACACAAGTCTCTGAACTGCTCAAATAATTTTAATTCTCTAACCATCAAAACAGACATGCATAAAAACTTTCGACTTAACTTTTCAGACACAACTTAGCTTTTCCCGAAGAATAATCCAAGCCAAATTCATAACTCGTCACGAATTCCAACCCTCCTCGTTGTCTCATACTCTATTCCTTCAGACCAAACAAGTATTCAATATTCTTGTGATTACTAAACACTTCGAATCTAGAACCATAAAGATAATACCTCCAAATATTCCAACACAATCCAACCGCAACCAATTCCAAATCCAAAATAGTACAGGCCCTTTTATGAATCTTCAATCGTCGTAAAGCATAAGCCACGACTTTACCCTCTTGCATTAACACACTGACTAAACTCAACAAAGACACATCCCAATCCCTCATAAATGATTTATCATGATCACGCATTATCAAAACTAGAGCCGTAGACAACTTCTACATCAGTTCTCTGAAACTTTCCTCACAATGAACATCCAAAGCAATTGACTTACCTTTTGCAAGTCAGCTGAAGTAACAAAAGTACGAACTTAGCAAAGTCTTCCATAGCCTGCAGTAACAACCAACTGAGCCCAAAAGTTTCTAATCACCTTAACTGACTTCGGAGCCTCTCATTGTCGAACTGCATCTAATGCCGATGGATCCATAACAATACCATCATCAGAAATCACATATCCAAGAAAACTAACCTTTTTCAACCAAAATTCTCACTCGAATAACTTAGCATAAAACTTCATCTCTTTTCAACACTTGTAATTCGAATCTCAACCATTCTACCTGTTATTCCTCTGAGTTTATAATAGACCTAAATATCCTCAATCAAACCACTATGAACTTATCCAAATAAATATGGAAGATACTATTCCTCTACTCCACAAACATTACAGACGCATTACTAACACCAAATAACATCACTGTACGTTGTAATGCCCAACCAAATTCCAAAAGATATAAATTCTTAAAGCTTTTGCAAAAATTTTCACTGGATAACTGGTTACTCACATGCAAGCTTAACCGAGTAAATAACAACATATCCCGATGATAACAAACATAACCAGTCACATGAAAACGATCAAAGCCTCAACTCACACAATTCACCACTCTTATCAAACATTCCAAACAATTGTAATTTCACTCAAACTCAACCAAATCATTCCAGTCATCTGTTCATGAAAGTGAATGCTTGTTCTCAATCGTTACCTTATTCAACTGTTAGTAATCCATACACAATTTCTTCGCTTAACAGTCCAAATTCCATAAATCCCAACATGTAGCAACCACCAACCAAAAAGAACTCTCAAATATTACATCCACACCTAAGGGTTTTCTCAAGATTTCCATTAATGCCCTAAAACTTTAAAAACTCCAAAACTCGCCAAAACTCTAAGTTTGGCTTCCTGTAGTCTCAATACCATGATACACATCATGCTTGTTACTCCGTTCAATCATCCTTCCTTTTTGTTACTAACAATACTGGAGCTCTCTAAGACAACACCCTAATGTTCCATCCAAAACACATCTGCAAACCAGCACAACTGACGGCCCATCACTGTGACTTCCTGCAAATTTCCAGAACACTATCATCACAGACCAAACAAACATCTTAGTCCCATCTACTAAGAGTTTTCTACTTATGTAGCAGATATAAACCTCAACTATTCACCTTCGTCCAATTAAGTTCAATCTCTACTCTCTGAGAAGCAGCCCTTAATAATACCCAATCATTCTCTCTCAATGACTTCCCAACTTGACAAACATACAAAAACCTCTAATCCCTCTCATCTTCCGATATTAGAATCTTCATCGACTCAACAAACAATCAGTAATCATTTCCTTAATTCCAAACAATTCATTTCACACACTATCAAAGCCTGAAAGACACATCTATCCCATCCAACATAATTCCATCTACTATCAACAAGAGATTAAGGGTGATCAGTTCCTCAATTTGTCAATAAACAGCCGATAATCATGATGGGGCATAAACCGTCTTTACCAAACTATAATAGCATTCCTTACATCCTGTGCACAAAACTACCTAAGGCACAAATCCTTAGTTGACATAAGCCTTACCTCCGCATCACTTCTGGAACTGGGAACCACATTGTCCAAACAACACTTACAATCTTGCAATTCACAACACACTGAGCCAGCGCTCCACACCTGAAACAACGTGGAGAAGTACCAGCTTCTCCCCCACTTATCTCATTCTAACTCCTGCAGACAATGGAATAGAAAAACCAGAAAGTACTGACAGTGTCTCACACACATATCACGTACTAAGGGAAAAACAACATCGACAGCTGTAATACCTCAAAATTTACCTTCATGTTTTCTCAATAAATTGGTCTATGCTTTACTCTTTTTGCATTCCATAGTAGGTCATAGATTGCATAGCATGGCATTCAGCATAAGGCATAGGATCAAGGCACTTGGTCCATATTCTCAAGTCTCAAGCTTCAAGGTGGCTCATGGGGTTCATCATATCTTCGTAAGGTCAAGCATGGCAAAGGATTTCAAGTGGATCTTTTCCTCCTGATCAGAGGGACCAATTAGGGTTTGTGAATCAAAAGGACTTCTTATTGAACTTTGGGGATTCAAGCATGTTTTTATGGTTCCATATGCTCACAATTGTTCATGGGTGGAGATTTGGTTGATGTTTCATGGTGAAGAATGTTCAGTGGATCAGTTGCTGGTGAAATAAGGAAAAGTCAACTGTAAAGGAGAAAGTCAGTTGTGGAATTTTGAGGTTCTTTTCATGGTTTTCAAGGTCTCACATCCTCATATGGTCTTCAATTGTCAAGATTCATGCCATTCTTCAGGAATCAAGGGTTTGTGCAAAAGTTACTAAATTTGGAAAATGACCTATAATGAAAACTTTCCATTTTTGGGCAATTTTTCCACCACATTCAACTTGACTTTTCATCATCAAGAAAGCTCCAAATGAATTTTCCTCCAACATGAAAGTTGAATATCTTTCTCTCCCATTTCCAAAAAGTACTAGATGGTTTCCATACAATTTGTAGAACTCAAGTTATGGTCAAAAGATGGCAAGGTGTTTTAAGGGTTCTCACATGTATCATTTTTTCCACCTTTGGCATTTTGGTACAAAATGAGTTGTAAGGGCTTCTAATGACTCAAGTCAGATTATCACACTCAAGAACATTTCATTTGGCACAAGTTTGGCTTTGGAATCAAGTTATTTCATGCCATATTTCTCATTATTTTCACATTGTGCAAAATTGCAAATTGATTCAAAACTCACAAACCAAACAAGTACAAGGCCCAATTTGAATTCAGAAGTGATCAGTAAGTAAATTAGAGGTGAATCATGCTTGTGACAAGGACTTATCACGTGTGAATTAGTGGTGGTGGTACAAAATGCAAATTTGCAATTTCATCCAAATCTCATTAGCCAAGGTTCTAATCACTTCTTAATCCTAATCAGTGAACTAATAGAGAGTATATAAGCTTACTCATACCCTCACAGCTAGGTCAGAGACTCTCATTTGCACAGTTTTGGTTTTTTGCTCTCACACTTTCTCTCTTCGAATCTCACTTTCCTTGGAGTTTCTTGGAGATTTCTGTTCACATTCTAGATCAGTGAAGAGAATAGAGCAAGAATCAACTGCTATTTTGAGCTCATACTGAGGATTTCACCAAGTTCCATTCAAGAGGATTCAAACTTAAATCTCAAGATCTAGCACGATTTCAAGCTCTAGTTGCATTTATTTTGCATCTAGAGGTTCCAAGGAGTAGATCTGCAGTTTTTGGAGGGATTTCTTGGAGGATTTCAAGTTCTACAAGGTTCAGGTTGGTGAATTTTTCATACTCATAGAACTCAATTTTATTGTGTGCATTATGATCTGTGAACTTCACTGAGCATGTTGATCTATTTTATTTGAAGTTTGGACGTGTATTATGGATGAATTTTGAGTTTAAAATTTTGGATCTATTTTTTCTTTCCTTCGATTTGCACTATTTATTGGTTGTTTGATAAAATGGACTGGATATTCTTGATCCTCGTGTTTTTCTGGTCAAAATGATGTACCTATGAGCAATTTCTGGAGAGGTTTTGGTTGCAGCTCACCGGAGAGGGTGACCGGAGCCCTAGCTCCGGCGACTGGTTATGGTGTCCGACCGGCGGAAGGTTTGAATGGAGAAGATGCACTCCAGCCGTTGATTGGCTTGATCTAATGTCCCTTATTGTGCCACGTTTTCTGTTTTTATGTTTTTATTTTAATGTTTGTGTGCTTGCTCACCCACACGTGTTATCATGTGCTTAGATCTCAGCCTTTGATTGTGTTTAATATTTGATTGTGTGATTTAATCTGGTGCGTGGGATGAATCTTGTGGTCCTTGTTATGCCTGCGAATTAAAAAAGCATGTGCAGCTCACGTGGGATTATATTGTGTGCTATGTAATGTGGTGTGCGCGTGTTTATGATAATGGTGTGTGCATTTGAATCTGAACCATTGATCCTTATTACCTTGAGATATGTTTGACTAAGTGGTGAACGTGAGATTGATCTTGTGGCTAGTGTTAAACCTGATCGTTGACTGAATTCCATAGCTCCCCTTTGACTGCACCTTTGGACCATTAGCTATGGGCCTTGCTATTTGCACCCTTCTTTTCAGCCCATCTTCCATTTCCAACGTATTTTTGTTGTTGTTTGCACCCCATGCTTCTTTTCTTTCATTTTATTTTTATTAATTGTTTCATTTTGCATTTTTATTTTTAAAATCATTTTAATGCATCCAAAAATCACAAAAAAAATCATGAAGCTTCTTTTTAGTTTTATAAATTTTTTCCATATTTTATTTTCTCATTTTATTTTATTTTTGGCATTTGAATTAATTAATTGCTTAATTTTCTTTTTAAATTGTTTCACTTGCACACTTCTACTTGTAGAATTTATTTCTCATCATCTATAAAACATTTTCAATTCATTATTTTTGCATTTGTTAGATAACATTCTGAATTGCATAAAAACATTTTTGTATTGCATTTTGGTTCCCCTCTTTTGCATATTGATACATGTTTCTCACTTGATCCTTGCTTATTTGTTTGAATGGTTTAACTTGTGAATTTTTGGGAGATCTTTTAACATGTGATTGTCTTCTGATCTATATCATTTGAGTTTAAATTTCACAATTGTTGAATGTCATTTGATGCATGTTTGATTTTTTGTGCTTAAGTGAATTATGCATGACCATATCTTGACACTTCTTTGCACAAGTTGATTTACCATGTCCATTTGCTTGAGTTTCTTGCTGGATCTTTGTATGATATTTTGACATGATGTTTACCCCTGGTTGAGGTCCTTTGAGACTAAATTTTACAATTGGTGGATCATGTTTGAATCATGTTTGAATATGCCTAAGTGTTGGAACTTTGTCCTCTTTTTGTAGTTTGTTTTGGTGCATGTTTTGAAGTTGTTGATTGATGTTTGAACTTGTATGACTTGAGTTTGGTTTTGATATGACATTGATATATATGCTACTGCCTCTTGACTTCTATACTTGGTTTTCATGTTGCTTGAGCATAGTTGAATGCATTTGGTTTGAATTGTATGATGAATATCATTACCTTTCCTTTTGTGAACTTCTTTAGACCTTAATGCTTCATGTTTTGAATCATTTTTGCACACATGATTTGTTGATGATAATATGATATTGGTTCTGACTTGTCTTCATTTTCATCTTGCCTTTCTCATTTCATTTTGATATGAAGTCCATGTATGCTTAATTGTGCATTTCATACAAGTATGCTTGTATTCTTTCATGTTTATCTTTGCATGCTTACTTGAATTGTTTTGCATTGATCCTTGAAACATGTTTGATGATTTGAGTTGGACATTTATGATATGATGTACTTGCTGCCATTCATTGTATCTCATCTCTCTTCTTCTTCTTCTCCTTTCTTCTCTTCCACTCTTTCTCATCCCATGAGTCTCAAGACTTGTTCAAGTCTTGGATTCTTTCCCTTTAGAGCTACCTAGTCCAAATTAATTTTTGATTAAGCTTGGAGTAGGATTAGCATTAGGTTTTAGGTAGTCTTTTCTCCTAAACCTCACTAACCATAGGACATCCATGCATGATAACGTTAGGACCCTTAGTCTCCCCTTAGAGTTTCCTTTGCGTTTTCTCTCTTCTCATCTTCAAACAAAAGTAAAAAATACTTAATAAAGGCAAAACAAACATTGTATTTAGGCCTTTCATGTAAGAATAAGATAGTGAGGGATCTTCTCTCATTTTCTTGGAATGTTTAGCGTGCGTCCCATCTCGGGTCGTTATGCGAGGCATTCGATCTTACATGAGGGACTTAAATACAATGTGCGTTACAAAACACAAAACAATCAAAACACTTCTTGCTTAAAAACTTCAAACAAACAGTAATGTCTTTCCTTCAGGAATTCTCTTCTCATCTCACTCACTCTCGACGTACGAACGCGCTCCTACTCGTTCTATTGCAAGACGGTAACGCCTAAATCTCCATACAGCGAGCTGCAACACCTGAGCTAGAACGTAATCCATTCCCTAAAAAACATAATCCACCCCTAGTGAAGGGAACTACGTCGCTCTGATTCTCATGCTCCCGATGAGATACGTAGGCAGTGGGGTAGGGCCTATGCGAGCACTTCTTTTATTTTCCCTACATTTGTTTCTTGTTTTCTCTTTTTCTTTTTCCGTTCCGGTTCCTTTCCCTTTCCAGCAGCAGTGGAGCTCCAGGCGACGACACCCTTTGATCGAGACAAGCAAGCGTGGATCCCATCGGGTACGATGGACGCGTGGGGGTGCTAATACTTTCCTCGCTCGTAACCGACTCCCGAACCCAGTTCTCTTGGTCGCAAGACCATGCTCTTTCCTTTCCCTCAGGTTTATGCACTGTTTCCTTTCCCTCTCTTGGGATAAATACACAGTGCTGGTGACTCTATTTTCCATGCCACTTTCGCATTTGTACTTGGATGAAAATCCTGGGAGCGACAGCTGGCGACTCTGCTGGGGACTCTGGTTGACCTCTTGCTGGTCCATCCCCTTTAGCGAGTCAATCCTAGCGCTTGTTTGTTTCTTTTCATTGGGTGTTTTTGTGGTGCTTTGTTTGGTTATATATTACTGTATTGCAGTTTTATTTGTTTTACTGTATTTACAGCTTTTTATTGCATTGCATTCCATTTTATTACTGTCATACTGGATATTACTGTGCTGTGCTGGCTGTTTTTCTGTTTGGCGGGACGAGGTATTCTGAGAGATAGGCCCAATACCCAGGCCTGAGTGCACTTATGATTAGCGTGTTTCATATACTCTCGCATTCCATCTCGGTTCGAGGAGGGAATATGAAACACAATCTGGATGTGGTTCTCTCTAGAGAATTATGCGTTGTGGATTTCCCACGATGGTAGAGCTACTGGAAGAGCTGTTAAGTCTGGATGACCTGTTAGGATGACCCCTCTTTATTTTGAAGTGAATCAGCGGACGACCTCTTTGATTGGCGATAGCATTGTATCCTTCGGGCTGAATGTGCTATTGCTTCTCAAACCTCCGAAGCTGAGGATCTTTCGTTTCTGTGAATCAATCGAGGCCTCCTCGATTGATGATGATGCCAAACCAGAAGTGGTGAACGTATCATCATTTCTCGACCTGAGAGCCCGGGATACTGAGGATCTTAGTGCCCACATGTGAGAGGGGCGGGTTGTTTACAGGTTTGCCGGTAACTGTAACCTTCTACATACTCGGTATTCTGGATTTTCTATCAGTGTGGACTTATCAGCCTGGTATTCTGGTATTTTGATCATCCGGTATTCTGGTATTCCGGTATTTTCTTCAGAGTAGACCTTTGAACTTATCCATTCAGCTGTACAACAATATTGGGCCTTATGGAAGCCTTGATCCCATGCCTGTTGCATCTGCATCGACATTTTCGCATACATGTTCTTCTATTCCCAAGGGATATTGACTTTAAGACCTGCTACTGAGCATTTCCATTTACTCCTTGTGGTTCTTCTGAAAATTTTTGGATCAAAGCATAAGGATTCCTTGGAGATATTCGAACATGGCATTCTGCATTGCATTCTCATACTCATTTGCATAACAGGTGTTTGAAGCTGGTTGTTATCATCCTGATCTAGTTCTCTTCAGAGGTTCAGTCTTAACTTTTCAAGGAAGCTGGAAGTTGACCATGGATCAAATTCAAGCTGAATTGAGGGAAATGCGAGGCCAGATGGGGCAGTTTATGGGCGACACGCAAGCCTTTATTCAAGACCAGAAAATGTTGAAGGAGGAGGTCAACCAAATGAAGATTCAGATGAGTCTGGTTATGGAAGTTGTGAGAGGTGTGTTAAGCAAAGATAATACTCTCAGGCCTGAGGCCGTGGCTGGAATTGTCTCTCCTCCATTGTTTGAGGGATCCCTCCCAAAGGATGATGTGCCTCGCATGTTTTCTGCACAACCTGGGTTTCCGGAATTTCCTCGTCAGCAGCTACCTCTCGTTTGCCAAGACAACCCCCAGGCTAATAGGTACCCACCAAAGTCGAAGAAAGCTGACAGAATCTTTGATCTAATTCCTATGTCTTCTGCTCAGTTGTTGAGGTATTTACCTCAGCTCCAATTGGTTGAACTTCAGACGGTAAATCCTCCTCGTGGAAAGCTCTCAGTCGATTACGATGCAAATGCCCCATTGTGACTTTCACTCTGGCGCACCGGGGCATGATGTGGAAAAATGTAAAGCCTTTCATCATGTGGTTCAGGATCTGATTGACTTGAAAACAATTGAATTCATGACGGGTGGCGTAAGCGTACAAGGTGGTCTTACTCCTGTTGCTGCGAAAGAAGTGAATATCCCGATTTGCCCTCATGAAGTTGCACCAAGTCAGGGGCATTTCTCGCAACCGGTGGTCTTGGAATCCTCTCGTCCTCAACTGTTGCCTATTTCCAAGCCAAGTTTAAGGAGGAAAGAGCCCGAACGAGAGGAAGGCACAAGTAGGTATCGGCAACAGAACTGTCATATGAAGAGTCAACAAAAGCCCAGAAGGCAGGAGAGGAAGTTTGATCCCATTACTGTTCCTTACAGTTATCTACTTGCCCGTTTACTTCAAGACTCTTTGATCGAATTAAAGGAAGCTTCTCCTGTTCCGTATCCTATTCCTCCAAATTATGACAAGAGTGCTAGATGTGAGTATCACTCGGGGACATAGGGGCATGCCATTGAAGATTGCAAGGTGTTTAGACACAAGGTGCAAGATCTCATTGACGTAGGGTTTATCATTTTCACTGAAGAGGGTCTGTACATTAACTGAAGTTCCCCAAGTGAGCACTTGAGACCACAAAGACATCCCCTGAAGCAATCAGTCCAGTCGGAGCCAAGCCTCCTCAACAATGGCAATCATTAGTTTCTTTATTGCATTTTCATACGTAGCTTTCCTTTGTTTGTTTAAACATTTGTCTACATTTAAAAAACTTGTTTGTGTTTGAATGTTGATTTTAATGCAACGATGTGTTGTTCCTGAAGTATCTTACTTTTATGCACTCATGTCATGTTTATGTGCACTGCAATACCAACCTTTCTTGTCTAGACTCTTAGAGGGAGGATGACGAAATAAGAACGCAGACTTCTAATGGTACGCCTTCGGATAAAACCCTGTTAAGGATGTACAGGTATTGTTTCCAATTCACAAACACTGGAGAGATAAGGAGATAAACCTTTGTCAACCCCTTTGATCCTAGTAGTAGGAGTTCTTTCTGAAAACGAAAAACCCTCAGTTTTAACCCAGGGGCAGGGTAGGAGTCAGTTAGTTTGACCAAGTGTTCAACTTTCAGAAGAAGTGTACATCTGAGGATCCATTACCTTCCATTCCACCGTCAAGAGGTCAAGAGGTGTAGAACCGCAATGGTTACTCCTCACCAACCGAAGAGTGAAACAGTCACAGCCCTTTCAAACAAGTCAGGGAAAACGGCGTCACACGACTTGTTCAAAAAAAAAAGAAGAAAAAAAGCCTACTAAGTCGGAACTTGGAAGCAAGTGACTTATGCAAAAGTTAAGGCATCCCGCTGGACTTCAAAATTGAAAACTCAAAAGAGTCAGTCCAGGCAAAAATTAGGGAACAAAAAACAAAAGAATGAGAAAGCAAAAAGCCAAAAGGATTACAAAGAAAATCCTCGTTAAGAACAAAGTCGTGTGACTATAGGCACAAAGGACAAAAGGGGCGACTATTGCTCCAAAACCTCGTCAGGTCTCGAATCACCAGTTGCATAGAAATCGGGAAACCTTTTGAGAGACGAGTGCTTGTGTCAAATTAGCTGAACATAGGACTGAAGAACATCACGAAGAGTGGGTGGGTACCAATAAACTTTGAGCCATAAATCCTTTTTTCTCAAAACCGTGAACCGGGCCACGCTACAACCCTTAAAAGTCCTTATTGAAACAGGGTTTAGTCTGAAGGCGTACTTCAACGAGACAGCGTTCCTGACTCCCATGAGTTGTGCTAATAAGATTTTTGTTGGTGTTTGTCATACCCCAAATTTTGACCACTTAGATTTCCCATCATTGTACAAATCATCATCACAATATGTATGAACCATCATGCCTCATCAAATGCCTCAAGGAGTGTTGAGCATTCACTACAATCAAAATTAGGGTTTTAAGCCCTCTCAGAGCCTTAGACAAAGGATCAATCAAGGAATGACATGATCTTTAACTTGTCTAACCTCTCAAACATCCACAATGGATCAAGAGGACTCCCACTTTAAGGATTAAGCACAAGGTTGCTCCCTTCTAGGTGGATCAAGCTTCAAGATCGTCGGTATCACCAAATTAGGGTTTTGGTCGACCAGGGCCTCCAGATGGAAAAATTTCATCTGGACATAATCCAAAGATCCAAAACCTAACCTAATATACTCCATGGAACCTCATGGACCCATCCACCCAGTCAATTTTGCCTCAGGGGATGCATACATCAAAAATCAGGAATTAGGGTTTCTTGACCTAATTCACCCCTAAGTTGACTTTTAGGGAAAATCAAGAGCCAAGACCTCAAGAGAGGATTTGAGGGTCTCCAATATGCCATATTGATCCATTTGGAACAATGGATTAATCCAAGAAGCTTGAGCAACAAGTCTCAATTTCATCTGCACCACAATTAGGGTTTCGCGAGGAAAGTCAACTGTAACTTTGACTTTTGACCAGGACATGCTCCCAAACCCTAGGACATGCCCCAATATACCCTATGACACCCATGGAACATGTCCATCAAGTTTGATTTAGGTCAAGGACATGGTTTCCTGAAGAATTGTACAGTTTGGAATTCATCTGATAAAAAGTCAACTGTGCACAAAAGTCAACTTTGACTTTTTGAGATTTTTCACCAAAATGGATTTTTAACCCTAAAATGATGTTAATGTATGATTTGAATCATCATTCATCAAGAAAAATCAAGAAAAGTGGGATAACTTGTAAAAGGGGTAACCATAAAAACTTAGAAAATTTTCTAAGTTAAAAATAAAGTGACAAGGGTACCAACTTTGGAGGATCATAACTCCTAAACCACAAGGTCATTTTTTCTCATCCAAAGATGGATTTGTAGCCCTCATTACCCTCTACAAAAGCTTCAACTAGACCTAAGTCCAATTCGTTAAGGGTTTTGAGTTATGGAGTCATCAAAATGGCTGAAAAGTGAAAATGTCACTTTTTCCAACACTTAGTGAAATTTTCACTAAGTCAGAACCTGCCTTCACTTTTTGCCAAATGTAGAGGGATTTTTCACTTGGATTCAAAAGAGGTCAAAACCAAATATGTTCAAACAGTTGTTATATCATGTAAGGGCTTTCCAAAATGGCCAAGAACATTGCCAAATTCAATTTGAGTCATGAGATATGACATTGGAAAGTTGCCTTGCTGAAATCTGTCAAAGGCAAGGCAGAATTTGCAACTTTGCTCGATTTGCCAAAATCATCCAAATTCAAATGCTCCTATCCACTTGGACACATCTGAGGATTTAATCTAAAGGGGACAATCACTGAGCCAAGCCTCCAAAGTCCATGGAACAAGAAATAGCATGTTGAACCTAGAATGGCCAAAATAGGGACAAGACTCCAAATTTGGATTGGAGCATTCAATGGAAGCATCAAGGTGGCATGGACTGAGCCATTCTCATCTGAAATCAGTCAAGACTTATCCAAGACCAAGGGAACCAAAGCTCTGTGCCCTAACCTCTAGTCAATGGCTAGAGGAGACTTGCATTTCCATTGGCCAACATTGGTCAAACCTACTTACCAGCTGCCATTCACTATTCCTTGGAAAACAAACTTGCTCTACTATAAATAGAGCTCAATTGTGATCAGTTTGAGTACACCAAAGCCATCTAACAGATGCTTTCCTCAAAATCTCTTTCTCTTGGCAAAAATGCCTTTCTTAGCAAGGTAGCTATCAGGTTTTGAGTTTGAGAGCTTTTCCAATCAAACCAATCACTCACACACCTCACATACATCATATAGAAGTGATCCAAACACTCACATAACATCTGGAACACTGATTTCACAAAATCACCAGCTGGTTTCTCAAACTTTCAATCAAGTTGCAGCTGAGGTACCACAAATCGTTCCAGCCAATTTCAATCAAGTCCAAGCATTCAAACACACTCCATAGGGTGTAGGGAAGCTGTTCAGATCATCACCATTCATCTGTAACACCTCCAAATCAAAAATCACATTGCACTTGCTGTCACGGCTTAGAGGTAAGCATATACTTGGTCATCTTTCATTCTATGCATATTTCCTCGCACAATAATTTGGCCATATGTTCATAATCATGCATGGAACGTTTTCCCTCAATTAATTGCATTGTTTGAATCGTGTATCAAAAATCCTAGCCTTCATGCAGAAATTAGGGTTCTTGAGGTCTCTTCGTGATTTCATGTTTTATGTTTAATTTAAATGAAATTAAGTGTTATAGACATGATCGTGAGGTTGAGACGAGCATAATGATATGTGGATTGCATGATATGATTACGTATTCAGTGAGATTGGATGGAAAACGCAAATCAGCCAAACCCAGAAAAACGCGCGTGTTCTTGCTTGTGTTCTTGGCGCCTTTTTCACAAATTCAAATATTTGAATTTTGTGATTTTGTTTAATTGATTCAAAAATTAATTTCTCTCTGAGTTTTAATGATTTTGAGTTGATTCTTTTTTTAATAATTCACAAAAATGTTAAAATATTTTATTTTATCAAAAAATCCCAAAAATATTATTTATTTCATATAATTGATATTTTTGCAAAGAATTAATATTTTAATTGTTCTTGACATTCTAAATATTTTTTCTACATTGATTTTGCAACTTTTAATGCCTTCTAATTATTTTGTAGGTCAATACTTAATTTTTGAAGCATTAATCCAAAATCACAATTTTTTTTTCATATGTTAAACAATTTTGATCATTTTAATTGAATTTTTATTCAATTAAATACATTTTTGAAAACAAATTAGGGTTGTTGGATTAATTCAACCCTCATAAATCATTTTCAAAACACTTTGGGCCTCTTATTAGAGTGTAAGACCCAACCCACTTGTACAGAAATATTTTGGGCCTCATTCGTTGTATAAGTCCCTCTGTACATTTTCAAATAAACGGCACGATCATCGCCTTTTGAAAAAAATCAATTGGGCCTCTCCTTGAGCTATAAGACCCATTCAAAAACACTTTGGGCCTCTAATAGAGTGTAAGACCCAATCCCCTTTTAACCAAAACATTTTGGGCCTCACTTATTGTATAAGTCCCTCCGCGTTAAAAGAAAACCTCGGCGCGATCGCCATTTCAAGACGGAAAAATCATCTGGGCCTACCCTCGTGTTATAAGCCCCACTCTTTTTCTTTAAACCTTTTGGGCCTCTTGAGAGAGTGTAAGACCCATCCCTCTGTACAAAAAACCTTTTTGGGCCTCAGTCACTTGTATAAGTCCCTCTGTACAAATTCAAACAGTGCGCTCATTGATAAAACCCTGGGCCTCTCCTTGAGCTGTAAGCCCCAATTATTTCTTTTTCAAAGCACTTTCTCCTTTGATTTTGAATATACTGTTGTTTTCAATCTTTCTTTGTTGAACAACTAACCAAACAGCATGGAAGCTCTACAACCGAGTAAGTGGTTATTGCTTTCATTTACCGCTTTCATATATATATAACTGTATTGTGGGGCTGTTTCACTGTAAGTCTTCTTTCATAAACTCATATCAACTGTGTAATAATAGTATAGATATTTAGAGTTTTCCCGGCCACTACGTCTAGAACTAGGTGACGCTGTTTCGTTTATTCGTAGAAATAGACAACTAGATCCCCAATAGGATCACCAGATACAGTCTTCTCTTCGACTGTCCTCATTAGGAATTGTCAAGAAACTCTACTCCCAGAGATGAATGTATTCTCCGTGAATGGCATCTTGTAGTTTCTTCCAAATTCTCGAACTTTCCTGACTTTCATTTATTCTCGGTGAATAGCATTGCCTTGAATTTCTCGGGGTTTGGGGACCCATCGGCTTCTTAAAAGCAATCGGCCTCCTCTTGGGCATCGTACAAGGACCCACAGGCTTCCTAAAAGCAACCCGCCTCCTCTTGGGCTTTGTACAAGGACCCTACAGCTTCTTAGAAGTATTCATAGCTTCCTTTTAGGCTTCGTATAATGATCTATTACTCCGGGAATGATAGCCTTCTCTTGGGCTTAGTACAAGGACCGGTCGGCTTCTTAAAAGTTTCCAGCCTCCTCTTGGGCTTCGTACAAATTGTCCCGACGACCTCCTAGAGGTATAGGAACAGAACTTAGTCATTTGCATAGAACAATCCTTTCATGGAGTCTACTACTGTTTCTCAAAACATAGTACAAGAGATGACACTCTAGACTTGGACAGTCTAATATCCTTGAGTCTCAAAGACATTCTCAAGTGACCCTTTCGTTAATTAGGAAGGAAACCCGCAAACTCTGACAGTCCCAATACCCTTCGAATTTCCCGCTTCCCTAAAGAAAAGGAAATAACCCGGATCCTCGAATCAAATCCTTGAGTACAGTGTTGCTCGTATAAGAACTGATTTTCTCTTTAACAATCAGTCTACTGGACCTGTCACTTAACTGAAACAACATTTAGCCTCTCTCTCGGGCTTTGTACGAGACACATAAGAGACTCCCTCGTTGAGTCAATCACCCTTTCGCCTCTCTCTCGGGCTTTATACGAGATACAAAAAGGTTCTTATTGATCCAAACAAACTTTAGCCTCCATCTCGGGCTTTATACGAGATACCAAAAGATTTCATCGTTGAGTCAAAACCTTTTAGCCTCTCTCTCAGGCTTTGTATGAGATACATATTAGCCTCCTCTTAGGCTTTGTATAAGAAAACCACTGGTTAATCCAATTAACCTTTTAGCATCAAAGTTGTGCCTCGTTCACAGTACACAAACATCAACAACTCCTTCCTCTTCATCTAACTGCTGTAAGCGGCAAGCCTCTGGATCATCTACATCCATGCCACTGTCCCTCTTTTAGCATGAGAAATTCCTAAGGAAAGATGGCATTACTCTACACTGAGTTAAAGTCTTCTCCTTCAGGTTGAAATCCCCTATAAAGGAAATTATGGCATTGCCGGATTCACATATCCCGGTTAAAGTAATTCTCCTTTATAAGCAGTTGTGACATACAACCCCCTCTTTAGAGATGACAAATTCTCTCTAAAGTTAGGACCTTCAGCTTCATATCTTGGGCTTTGAACAAGATACAAATAGACTCTTCAGCTTCACATCTTGGGCTTTGAATAAGATACAAATCACCTTTCGCTTCACGTCTTGGGCTTTGAACAAGACACCAAAACAACCATTTCCTCCCATAGAATAGGAGGAACTACAAATGCTCTGATTTCCCTATTTCGGTAAACGGGAATACGTAGGCATAAGATTGAAAGAAAAGATCTTAGCGAGCACAATCAACAAAAACCCAAATCCCATATCTCCATCAATCAAAAGCAGTAATGCAAAAACATTAGTCCTAACATCCTAATCCTTGTTCCCCGCCAGAAACCTTTTGTCTAGAAAGAAAACAGTATTGGCGAAAATACAAATAACCAGTACAAAGGCCCCCCCACATTCGTAGCATTCGTAACCTAACAGACCACTGTTTAATCTTAGTATACAAAGCAGGGTTAATTGGAGACATCTATTTCCCTTCCTTCATCAGCTCACAACAGGATAAAAAATGAATCGACCTGTAGTTTAAGCTCAACCGCAGAGACCGACCAGCGCTTAAGAACCGCGTCCAAAATCGCTCGCTACAGAAAAAATGGCACCCACCGTGGGGCAGATCATTTCAAAGTTAGATCTAGGCACGGTTTCCCTTTTCACCTCTTGTGTGAATACCACAGATTGGGGCTTCCGCCGGGGAACCCATTTTCTGTCAGGAACATATGATTCATAGCTTTAAAGGTCTAGGATGTTTAGGACAAATATATATACTGCTTTTCCTAATTGCTATACATGTTTATTTTTTTGCTAATGGGAATGCGGGTGATGTCGTATGTGGAAAGATTGAGTATACACTTAAGATAAGTGATGGCGACGGGGTCGACCATCAACCTCAGTGGAGGCTGACCAACGCAACCCATTCTCTCACCTAGACAATGGGCCGGTTGTTAAGTCTGAGAAGATGAGGAGCCAAACCCTTTCGTAGAGCGGAAACTATCGAAAATAGTTGTTACGCGATACTACCCTCATTTGAGGCTGGTGAACTATTCTCGGTGAATGGCACTTACTCTAAGATTGCTCTACAACTCGCTGGCGATCCGCTTGTTGTTTTGCTTTCCTGGGAGGAGCTGATGATAATGAGTACAGGTACAAAAATCACCTTAGTATAAACCTTTGGGGATGGGTAGAGCCTTGACTTCATGACAACGACCCTTTGACCCCATGTTTTTTCTATGTTTTTGTGTGCTGCATTCATGCATTCATCTAAAAAACATTAAAACATTCAAAAAATTTCTCTTCTAGTCTCTCTGTTTTTTCAAAATAAATTAAGACTGTGATTGCAAATATCAGAGAAAAGGATTGCACTAATGGATTTTGGTAGAAGGAGAACTCACCAGTATACCTTCAAGGTTCTAAAGCTAGAGGATTTGAGAAGGTTAGCGAGGATGATCACTAAACCAGAGGCTTTTAGAGCCAAGCATGGAGGTTTACTACCACTGTTAAGAGTCCATGTGATTGAGGGAATCATGGGTGCGCTCATTCAGTTTTACGATCCGGTTTATCACTGTTTCACATTCCCGGATTACCAGTTAGCACCAACGCTGGAGGAGTATTCTCACCTGATTGATCTACACATTACAGATCGAGCTCCATTTTCTGGACTGGAAGAAATTCCAAAGAATCAGACCATTGCAAGAGCAATTCATTTGGACGAGTCTGAAGTTAGGACTCACTTAACCACTAAGGGTGGCATCCAAGGTTTGCCAGCCCAGTTCTTGACAAAGAAGGCCCTGTATTTTGCCAATATAGGAAACGTGACTGCTTTTGAAAGCATCTTTGTCTTGCTCACCTACGGGTTATTTTTGTTTCCCAACATTAATAACTTCGTCGATATTAACTCTATTAAGGTTTTTCTCATTGGAAATCCTGTGCCGACTTTGCTCACAGATGCATATCATTCTGTACACTTGGGAAATTTGTACAGCAGAGGGGAGATCACATGCTGTGTACCTCTGCTTTACAAATGGTTTATCTCTCACTTGCCCAAGTCTGCTGCTTTTTGGGATTGTAAGAGTGCCTTACGTTGGTTGCAGAAGATCATGTCTCTTACTAACTCTGATATAGATTGGTGTAATAGGATTTATGATGGAATCAGGATCATTGATCATTGTGGAAACTTCCCCAACGTACCCCTCATAGGAACTAAAGGAGGAATCAACTACCATCCGGTATTGGTTCGCCGTCAATTTGGATACCCGATGAGACACATCCCACTGGGTGTTCATCTGGAAGGTCTTTTCTTCAAGGAAGTAGAAAATGACAGAGCACTAAAGACGGAAATAGTGCAGGCTTGGAAGCATGTTCATAAGAAAGGACGAGAGTCTCTGGGAAAACCAGACTGTGTCTCGGTGGAGCCTTATCTCCATTGGGTATAAACTAGAGCTCTCAAGGTAAAAATGCCTTATCCTCGTTACGGAATTCTTCCGCCAAAGGAATATGTTATGTACTTCATGACGGAAACGGAAAAGCTTCAGGTTACTCTCAACAAAGTTCAACGGGAGAGGAGGTCTTGGAAGAATAAGTACCACACCCTCTACGTAGAGTGCATCAAAATACAGCAATTAGTGAAAGAGAAAGATGCTCTGATTGAAATTTTGGAGCAACATGCTGTAGATAATCAGGATGACCAAAGGAATTTGCTCGCTCCTTTCACCTGGCAAAGGAATGACAACCCGACAACGGCCCAAGAGCCCCGGTCAAAGAAAAGGAAGATACCAGAATCAGCACCCGATTTCTCTTCAGAGAGGACTCGGGACCCATTAGTTTAGGTTTCTGTTTCTGCACCTTGTAATCTACTGTATTTCCATTTCTGTAATCCTTTGAAATTCAATAAAAAGGGGTTTCCTCACTGTTTGATATTTGCAATCTAATTGTCGAAGTTTATTTTGATTAAACCTTAAACAATTAATATAATCATTGCATTCATCATTCTCACATCGCGTATTCTTCTTACCTACGAATCTCACATTTGTGTCTCGGTTCTAGAGTCAAACTGTCTCATTCGTATAATACTCGGGCCAATCGTCAGAAAAAGATGGATGATCTTGAGGAAGAAAACAGAGAGTTGAAAGAAGAGATCAACGCTCTAAGAGAAGATATGAGAAAGCTTCGTAACGACATGCAAGCCATGGCAGAAGCTCAGCTACAATGAACTGTGATCTCGGAGATCACCTCAATGCCCATAGTGGAGAAGAATGATCCTAGGTATCAGATGCCGAAAGATCGTCCTTGGGGCATGCCTGTTAACTATATCCCGGAAGGATATGTTCCACCGATCACTGAGGATCAGGGAATCACAACAGAAGCCGCTGGGCCTGAAGGTTACAAACTTTGGGAAAGAGAATATGCCAGGGGCATACTGAAGACTCCTGAAGCTTACAAACTTCGGGAAAGCGAAGATGCCAGGGGCATACTGAATACTCCTAAAGGTTACAAACTTCGGGAGACGCCAAGACTCACTGCCGTAGTCACGGTACCACCCCCTGTGGTGCACACTGTCCCGGAAGGACAGATTCCACAGACACCTTCTGGTAAGAAGGAAACTATGTTTGACAGAATGGAGGAATTCCAGGAACAGTTCTTGGAAATGCAGAAGGAACTGCAAGCCATTCGCGGTCAGGATCTATTTGGAAAGGACGCCGCAGATCTCTGCTTGGTCCCAAATGTGAAAGTCCCGCACAAATTTCAAGTGCCCGACTTTGAAAATTACAAGGGTAACTCTTGCCCTCAGAGTCACTTGGTGATGTACGCTCGGCGCATGTCAGCTCAGACGGAAAATCAGGACCTGCTGATTCACTACTTCCAGGATAGTTTAACCAGTGTCGCACTTAAATGGTACATGGGTTTAAACCGTACTACGATCAGTACATTCAGAGATCTTGGTACTGCCTTCGTCCAACAATACAAATACAATTTGGACATGGCACCCGACAGAGGTCAACTCAGATCAATGTCGCAAAAGGACAAGGAAACCTTTAAGGAGTATGCTCAAAGGTGGCGTGAAATTGCCGCTCAAATTTGTCCGCCTCTTGAGGAAAAAGAGATGACAAAGATCTTCTTAAAAACCTGAAGCTCATTTTACTATGACCGAATGGTTGCCAGTGCACCCAGTGATTTCACCGAAATGGTCGGCATGGGTGTACGTCTTGAGGAAGCCGTCCGAGAAGGACGTTTGGTAAAAGACACTGGATCGACGAGCGATACTAAAAAATACGGTAGTGCTCTCCCTAAGAAAAAAGAGCAAGATATTGGGAATATCTCTCTCGGAAAGAAAAAGCGACGTTATCAACCGATAGCAGCTGTAACTCCTGCTATCAGCCCTGCGTCTATTCCTACGTATCAACCTCAGGTTGCCCAGAGCCAACCTGATCAGCAAAGGACACAACAGCCTCTTCAGCAGGCTCGTCCTCCATATAACAACAACTGTACAACACGGCCACCAGGATTTGATCCTATACCTGTATCGTACGCAGAGTTGTTTCCATTACTACTGGCTAAGGGGCACATTCAGACTAAATCTCCTCTTACAGTACCGGAAAATCCGCCTTTTTGGTTTAAGGTGGATCAAACATGCCCTTATCATCAAGGAGGTTCAGGGTATAACATAGATACTTGTCTCAATTTCAAGTCCGACGTACAAAAGCTTGTTAGGAGCAGGGTCTTATCCTTCAAGGATACAAATCCTAATGTTCTCACGAACCCGCTGCCTCAACACGAGAAGACTTCCGTCAATTTGATAGAAGAAGAGACTAACGATGTCTATCAAATTCACGATGTACTCTTGTTAAATACCAATCTGGTTAAGATGCATTGTAGACAGAGTGGGTATGGCCATGTGCCACCTCATAATTATCACCAGTGTGATATCTGCTCTAAAAACAATCAAGGATGTTCTGTAGTGCAAGCAGCTCTACAGGAACAGATGGATCTCGGATGGATCCAGGAGCACCGAGTTCGTGGAGTTAACATGGTTTACACGAATTCTAACGTCATTCAAAACCACGACATCCGTGCGATGAATGCCAACTTGGCGGCGATGCACTCAAGGCAAAGCCAGTATCATAATCTGCCGCGACACGATTATAGTTCTTGTCTGACTTGCTCGATAAACAAACATGGATGCTCTTTCATACAGGAGGCCCTCCAGCGTCAGATGGATCTTGGATGGGTCCAAGACTACCATGATAGGAACCCTTATCAGATCAACATGGTTCAGATCTTCGATATTCGCGTGATGAATACCAACCTGGTAGAGTTACATGCTGAGCAGGCCTGACTCGGATTCTTAATATCACATGACTATCAAAGCTGTAAAGCGAGTTGCGAAAACGATTGAGGTTGTACCCTTGTCCAGGAGGCACTTCAGCACTTGTTAAATCACTGGTGGATGCCAATCTATATGGATGAAGACACTCAGCCGATTAGTATCAGTAATAGAAACCCCACTCGGCGTCAAAGTCAGGATGTCCGATCAGTGGAAGCTAACCTAGTAAGGTTACATTGTATTCAAAGTGGGCGTGGTCAGGTGCCACCACATAACTATGACAGTTGTAGCGTCTGTTCGGAAAGTAACCAAGGGTGTTACCTTGTGAGAGCAGCTCTTCAGGGTCAGGTCGATCGTGGAGAAATTCGTCCATATCCGGGTTCTGGACCCATCGACTGGGCGCCAAACTACCTTGTCGAGCAAGTTGAGGATGTTGTCACGATCTTTGGTCATTACAGGACCAGGGATGTTTTTGCCATTATTCCTCTACTTGACGAATCTAAAGTTCCCAACCGGGAATGGATCAAGATTACTTTTGATGGTCAGAAAAATCAGAGGGCTCCTGTAGTCATCTATTTACCAAGACCACTACCGTATGAATCAGCTAAGGCGATCCCTTATAAATACGGTGCAACGACAGTTGAAAATGGAAAGGAAATTCCATTACCCTCCGTCGTGAATATTGCAGACATCAGTCGTGTAACACGGAGTGGTAGAATCTTCAACCGAGAAGTTGGAGAATTTAACAAGGAAAAGGAACTTCAGACAGAAGCTCCCGATCCACCAGTCGGTCAATCCAGTAATCCCGACCTTTCGAAAAACAATAATGAGATGCTGAAACACATCCAAAGGAGTGAATATAACATTGTCGATCAACTGTTACAGACTCCTTCAAAGATCTCAGTGTTATCACTGTTACTCAGTTCAGAAGCGCATAGGGAGGCTCTACAGAAAGTCTTGGAGCAAGCCTTTATGGAACAAGATGTAACAATCAGGAAGTTCGATAGCATTGTCTCTAACATCACTTCCTGCAACAATTTGGGATTTAGTGATGAGGAATTACCCGAAGGGGGTCGCTGTCATAACATGGCGCTCAACATTACAGTTAACTGCCAGGACGATGCTTTATCCAGCGTACTGGTAGACACAGGATCAGCCCTGAATGTTATGCCGAAGTCCACTTTGATGCAATTATCATTCAAAGGACCTCCGATGAGAGTTAGCGAGGTTGTCGTCAAAGCATTCGACGGATCCAGAAAAACAGTTATCGGCTAAGTTGATCTTCCCATAACTATCGGTCCTCACACTTTCGAAGTTACTTTCCAGGTTATGGACATTCGGGCAACATACAGTTGTTTATTAGGAAGACCTTGGATACATCAGGCTAGAGCGGTCACTTCAACCCTCCACCAAAAGCTAAAGTTCGTCAAGAACGATCAACTTGTCACGGTTTGTGGGGAACAAGCCTTGCTTGTAAGCAACTTGTCATCATCTACTGGAATTAAACCCGAGGAGGTTATTGGGACTCAGTTCCAAGCATTGTCGGTGAGCAAGGACAATCATTTCAAAGAAGGAACCTCAATTTCCTCATACAAAGATGCTATTAAAGCAGTCGAGAGTACCGATACAACCGGATGGGGACAGCTTGTCATTCCTATTGACAATAAAACAAAGAAGGGTCTTGGTTTTTCCTCAACCTGTACACAGGCTGCTAGCGATGAAAGTCTTCATCCCCTTCAAAATTTCTTCCACAGTGGAGGTTTCCTTCACCCAGTGTCTCAAGCAGTACATGTTATCAATGAGGAAGATCCCTCTGACCCAGATGAAAAGTGGAAATCCCATCTGAATGAGGATGGTTATATGTCTCAGGAAGAGGTGCCTATGCCATTTTGCTATCCTGCACAGAGTCCGAGATTTATACCAAGATCAGATGTCGAAATGATCTACGGGGATTGTGATCCGAAAGGATACCGCGTTCCTCCAAATTCATTAGAGGAAGACACTCTAATGAAGGGCAACTTTGACCATAACTATTATGGCCCGATGGATGGCCTGCCAATGTGGCAGCCTTACCCAGGAGACTTGGATCAAGAGAGTCAGCCGAACAATGAGACTCAGCTGACCGTCGTTGAACAGAATACCTGTGTCCCCACCATGTCATGGGATCAACACTCAGGTCATTCTGAAACTACTCAACATGAAGATGAATTTGCAACATTTGTCGGACTGGAATTCATCAACTATGCTTTTCCCGAGGTCAACGTCATCGAGAGAGATGACTCCTCTAGTTCCAAAGAAGTTTGGGACACCTTGGGACAACCGAGTGGAAAATACGACTATATGGTCAAGTACACCGTTCTCGAAAGCTCTCGTATCAGGCTCGAAGACATCCAGCCAACTGGATGGGGAGGTACACCTGAGAGCACAAATGCTATGCAAAATGCAACAGAGGAATTCTCCTGCGACAATACTGCCTGGGAAACAGATTCTAATGATCCTGCTCCACCAGAAATCAGCGTCATTTATGAAGACAAATCAAGGAAGGTGCCAGACTTTGTGATTCACCGAGGAGTTCGCCGCCAATAGGTTGCCGTCGAGGTTCCAAAGATCGTTCATCAGTCAAAGTAATTGCCATCTTTAACCTTTCACCCTGCCCAGGTGAAACGGATGTTTTGATAGGGCTCGCTTTCTGTAAATTTCCCTCTTCGCTTTGCCCGAAGCGACAGAGTTTTGTTTTATAGGGCTGTAGTTTCAAGATTCGACTTGTTCATTAATAAAATAACGTCGTTCTGTAATTTCCGCATTAATTGCTATTTTCTCTTTTTGCTTTTTTCAGAAAATGGTAATCCTAAAAAACATGTAAAAATAAAAACAAGCAGTAAAATAAATACACTGCACACACTTGCATTCTTCTTTATCTCTTCTAAACACGAATCATCACGTCATGCAGATTGCTTATTTTAAACCCAGTTGAAACATACGATCCGATGCCTTCTCCCAACTTTGAGTTCCCGGTATTCGAAGCTGAAGAAGAAAATGACGACAAAATTCCAGAAGAGATCTCCCGGCTACTCAGACAAGAGGAAAGGTCCATCGAACGTCACAAAGAGCCATTGGAAACGGTAAACTTGGGTTCAGAACAAGAGAGAAAAGAAATCAGGATTGGGGCACTGCTCAGTCCAACTGCCAAAGAGAGCTTGATAAAGCTTCTCAAAGAATTGCCCGATGTATTCGCTTGGTCCTATCAGGATATGCCAGGGTTGGATACCAGCATCGTGGAACATCACTTACCGTTAAGATCGGAATGTCCGCCAGTAAAGCAAAGGTTAAGACGGACTCACCCGGACATGGCCATCAAAATCAAAGAGGAGGAACAGAAACAGATTGACGCGGGTTTCCTCGCTACATCTGAATATCCTCAATGGTTAGCCAACATCGTACCCGTTCCCAAAAAGGACGGAAAGGTTAGAATGTGTGTCGATTACCGAGATCTGAACAAGGCAAGTCCAAAGGATGACTTTCCTTTACCACACATTGACATGCTGGTAGACAGCACAGCAAAGTTCAAAGTCTTCTCCTTCATGGATGGATTCTCGGGCTATAAACAGATCAAAATGGCGCCGAAAGACATGGAGAAAACTTCGTTCATTACCCCATGGGGCACCTTTTGTTACAAGGTAATGCCGTTCGGTTTGAAGAACGCTGGGGAAACCTATCAAAGGGTCATGACTACTCTGTTTCATGACATGATACACAAAGAAATCGAAGTGTATGTCAATGATATGATTGCAAAATCAAAAACAGAGAGTGAGCACGTTGAACATTTGTCGAAATTGTTCGAACGTTTAAGAAAATTCAAGCTTCGCTTGAATCCCAACAAGTGCACCTTCGGTGTCCGTTCAGGGAAACTACTAGGGTTCATCGTCAGCCAGAAAGGGATTGAGGTTGATCCTGACAAGGTCAATGCCATTCAAGAAATGCCTTCGCCAAAAACTGAAAAACAAGTCAGAGGATTCCTGGGACGTTTGAACTAAATCTCCAGATTCATATTCCTTATGACCGCCACATGTGCGCCGATTTTCAAGTTACTCAAAAAAAACCAGGATTGCATTTGGACAGAAGATTGTCAAACTGCCTTCGACAGTATTAAGGAATATCTGTTGAATCCTCCGATTCTATCACCTCCAGTGGAAGGAAGACCACTGATCATTTACCTCACAGTCCTAGAGGACTCAATGGGGTGTGTACTTGGCCAACAAGACGAAACCAAAAGGAAAGAGTCTGCCATCTACTATCTAAGCAAGAAATTCACTGACTGTGAAACTTGGTACACAATGCTTGAGAAAACTTGATGTGCTTTGGCTTGGGCAGCCAAACGTCTTCGCTAATACATGATTTGTCATACTACTTGGTTAATCTCCGAAATGGATCCAATCAAGTACATCTTCGAAAAGCCTGCTCTCACGGGAAGAATTGCCCGTTGGCAGATGTTGTTATTAGAATATGACATAGAGTACCACGCTCAGAAAGCCGTTAAAGGAAGTATTTTAGCAGATCATTTGGCTCATCAACCGATTGACGATCAAGAATCAATCAGGTTTGACTTCACAGACGAAGATGTCATGTATCTAAAAATGAAAGATTGCGATGAACCGTTACCCAATGAAGGGCCAGAACCGGGTTCCCAATGGGGACTTATCTTTGACGGAGCAGTTAATCATTATGGAAACGGAATTGGGGTAATCATTGTTACCCCTCAGGGTACCCACATTCCTTTCACTGCCAGACTTACGTTCAAATGTACGAACAACGAGGCCGAATACGAAGCTTGTATTATGGGTCTCGAGGAAGCGATTGATTTAAGGATCAAAAACTTGGACGTATACGGCGACTTAGCCCTGGTTATCAATCAGATAAAAGGATATTGGAACACATACCAATCAGGATTGATTCCTTACAAAGACTATGCAAGAAGGTTGCTACCCTTCTTCAACAGAGTTGAGTTTCATCACATCCCTCGTGATGAGAATCACATGGCTGACGCTTTAGCCACTATCTCTTCCATGATTAGTGTAGGTCAATGGTATGACATACCTAAGATCGACATAATGCGCCTTGAACGGCCCGCCTACGTCTTAACGATTGAAGCAGTCATAGACGACAAACCTTGGTATCACGATATCAAATGTTTCCTTCAGAAACAAGAGTACCCATCTGGGGCACTCAGAAAAGACATGAAAACCCTCAGAAGATTGGCTGGAAACTTCTTCCTGAGCGGTGATACACTCTATAAGCGGAACTTCGACATGGTTTTGGTTCGATGCGTCGACAGACCAAAAACAGACATGCTTATGAAAGAAATTCATGAAGGATCCTTTGGCACTCATGCCAACGGACACACAATGGCGAGAAAAATTCTGAGAGCAGGGTACTATTGGTTGACAATGGAATCCGACTGCTACAAGTACATGAGGAGGTGTCACAAGTGTCAGATATACTCCGACAAAATTCATGTACCGCCATCACATCTCAAAGTTCTTTCTTCCCCGTGGCCTTTTTCCATATGGGGAATCGACATGATTGGCTTGATTGAACCCAAGGCCTCAAACGGACACCGGTTCATCCTGGTAGCCATTGACTACTTCACCAAATGGGTCGAAGCAGCATCATACGCTAATGTATCCCGACAAGTGGTGGTCCGATTTATCAAAAACAATATCATCTGCCGTTATGGTGTTCCAAGCGAGATCATTACTGATAATGGATCTAACTTGAACAACAAAATGATGAAGGAGTTGTGTGCAGAGTTCAAAATCGAACATCATAATTCATCTCCCTACCGACCCAAGATGAACGGGGCGGTAGAAGCGGCTAACAAGAACATCAAGAAGATCGTTCAAAAGATGGTTGTAACCTACAGAGACTGGCACGAGATGCTACCCTTTGCTCTTCACGGTTATCGCACATCTGTTCGCACTTCAACAGGGGCTACCCCTTTCTCTCTAGTGTATGGCATGAAGGCAGTGCTCCCCATAGAAGTAGAGATCCCGTCAATCCGAGTATTGATGGAAGCTAAGCCCACCGAAGCTAAATGGTGTCAAAACCGACACGATGAACTGAATCTGATCGAAGAAAAGAGAATAACGGCACTATGCCACGGTCAATTGTATCAACAGAGAATGAAAAGGGCGTTTGACAAAAAGGTCCGACCTCGTGTCTTCAGAAAAGGAGACCTCGTGCTCAAGAAGATACAGTCATTTCTCACATATTCGCGAGGTAAATGGACTTCGAATTATGATGGCCCTTATGTGGTCATGAAAGCTTTCTCAGGCGGCGCCTTGAGACTTGCAACCATGGACCGAGAGGAATTTGCCTACCCCACAAACATTGATGTAGTCAAGAAATACTTCGCCTAAAAAAAAATGTCTCGGTGGATTGAAAACCCGAAAGGGCGGTCCAGGCAAAAGTTAGAGACATGAAAAAAAATCATCCCGATGGATTGGAAACATCAAAGTACAATCCAGGCAAAAATTAGGGATAATGGCAAGTAACTATGTTCAACAGAGGCAAGTATCTCAGCAGCAGCAGTTACATCATCTGTCAGAAAACTCCAGTCAAGGTCATCTTTGACAGAAGCTCAGGATGCCCCGAATTCAAAGTTAGTAGAAGGATAGAGGCGTTATGTTTCAACATGGCCCTTTTCCCTGTAAATTACCATTTCAAACTTTGTATATACTCTTTGGAATCATGTGTTTGGCTGATCTCCATCTCATCAATAAAATTTGAGCCCTTGTGCTTTTGTTTGTAATTCTTATTTGTTTTAGCTTTACAGAACGACGTTGTTAACATGATTAACGATTCTTGAAATAAAACAAAAATGAATTTACTTGTTAAAATTTTTTTCTGCTTTTAAAATAAAGATGGCAATTTCTTTTGACTGTTAAACCTCAAAAGAACATCAATTGCTTCTCCAGAGGTAAGCGAACTTCAAAGTGCAGAATCAAAGCACTCCTTCTACGCCAGTACGCCTGAATGAAGGGATCAATTGTGTCAGAGACCTTGTTTCGTCTGACACCCCTCGGCCGAGTTCTTATCTCCTAAGCCCGATCAACAGTATTCCCCGCAGGGACTATCTCTCCTAAGCAAGGTGGAATTGCTATTCTGAACCAGCGATACTTCTTCGCCCCGCGATGGACGAGTATCCAGTCGTGTTCATCCGTCAAGTTGTATGTCATGTCAATTTTGTCAGCATAAACATACATACATCATGCATTATTGATTTACATTTGCATTCATATTGCATCATTATCACTCTAGTCGGTCTTATCCCCTAGTGATAACAGTCCTCTCAATCGAGTTGTCAGTTCTTGCCTCGTCAAGAAACGCTGTGTTTGAATAATCTCCCTCCAGTTTATTTCTGGAAGAAAGTTGGCCCTCGACCACTTTGATAACTTGAACCTCTGAAAAGCTAGAGAAAACGTTCAACCAACATCACTCTTCGCCATTGAAGATGATATCCTTGCTTTCCCGAATTAAGGAAAATCCACAGAGAAAGCCTCGTAATCAGAGATTCGGCAGCACGCCAGTTTCGCTCCGAAAAGATCACTGATGAAAAGGTCATCGGCACCTCAAAATTGGACCCCATCATATGGCATTTCTCTCGGAAGATCCCGAGAAAAGTATGATGCAAGATCCCAAGTGACAACACTCTCTCAAGAGACCTGCTTTCCCCCAGTAGAAACAAATGGCGTCTCCAACAGAGAAGTTTGTACACCTCTACAACTCAGACGATTGGGTTCCCCAGCAGGTTTGACCTCAAAGTTTTTCTATCAAATGGCATCTCCCCAGGAAAATTCGGCGAGAAGTTTGAAGGAAATCCGCTACAAATAGCGTCCCTTGTCAATAAAGTTTATTGACAAAAGAAACTAAGACCAGTTCCTTGGTAGGAAGCCAGGATCGAGGGGAAGTTTAAATCAGAAACTAAGACCAGTTCCTTGGTAGAAAACCAGGATCGAGGGGAAGTTGACAAAAGAAAACTGAGACCAGTTCCTTGGTAGGAAACCAGGATCGAGGGGAAGTTTATTTCAAAAGAAACTGAGACCAGTTCCTTGGCTGAAGACCAGGATCGAGGGGAAGTTTACCTTTTCTAAGCATCATTGCTTAGCAAAAGAAGATGAATGCGATCTGCCATTCATAACCGCCATCAAAATTTCGGGTATTCCGATATTTAATCCTCTTGCACCCCGAATGCCCGAATACCTTCGTCATTCGCACCTTCGGGTCCAAGAAGATTAAATAGGGGCATCTGTCATACCCCAAATTTTGACCACTTAGATTTCCCATCATTGTACAAATCATCATCACAATATGGATGAACCATCATGCCTCATCAAATGCCTCAAGGAGTGTTGAGCATTCACTACAATCAAAATTAGGGTTTTAAGCCCTCTCAGAGCCTTAGACAAAGGATCAATCAAGGAATGACATGATCTTCAACTTTTCTAACCTCTCAAACATCCACAATGGATCAAGAGGACTCCCACTTCAAGGATTAAGCAAAGGTTGCTCCCTTCTAGGTGGATCAAGCTTCAAGATCGCCGGTATCACCAAATTAGGGTTTTGGTCGACCAGGGCCTCCAGATGGAAAAATTTCATCTGGAAACAATCCAAAGATCTAAAACATAACCTAATATACTCCATGGAACCTCATGGACCCGTCCATCCAGTCAATTTTGCCTCAGGGGATGCATACATCAAAAATCAGGAATTAGGGTTTCTTGACCTAATTCACCCCTAAGTTGACTTTTAGGGCAAATCAAGAGCCAAGACCTCAAGAGAGGATTTGAGGGTCTCCAATATGCCATATTGATCCATTTGGAACAATGGATTAATCCAAGAAGCTTGAGTAACAAGTCTCAATTTCATCTGCACCACAATTAGGGTTTTGCGAGGAAAGTCAACTATAACTTTGACTTTTGACCAGGACATGCTCCCAAACCCTAGGACATGCCCCAATATACCCTATGACACCCATGGAACATGTCCATCAAGTTTGATTTAGGTCAAGGACATGGTTTCCTGAAGAATTGCACAGTTTAGAATTCATCTGATAAAAAGTCAACTGTGCACAAAAGTCAACTTTGACTTTTTGAGATTTTTCACCAAAATGGATTTTTAACCCTAAAATGATGTTAATGTATGATTTGAATCATCATTCATCAAGAAAAATCAAGAAAAGTGGGATAACTTGTAAAAGGGGTAACCATAAAAACTTAGAAAATTTTCTAAGTTAAAAATAAAGTGACAAGGGTACCAACTTTGGAGGATCATAACTCCTAAACCACAAGGCCATTTTTTCTCATCCAAAGATGGATTTATAGCCCTCATTACCCTCTACAAAAGCTTCAACTAGACCTAAGTCCAATTCATTAAGGATTTTGAGTTACGGAGTCATCAAAATGGCTGAAAAGTGAAAATGTCACTTTTTCCAACACTTAGTGAAATTTTCACTAAGTCAGAATCTGCCTTCACTTTTTGCCAAATGTAGAGGGATTTTTCACTTGGATTCAAAAGAGATCAAAACCAAATATGTTCAAGCAGTTGTTATATCATGTAAGGGCTTTCCAAAAATGGCCAAGAACATTGCCAAATTCCATTTGAGTCATGAGATATGACATTGGAAAGTTGCCTTGCTGAAATCTGTCAAAGGCAAGGCAAAATTTGCAACTTTGCTCAATTTGCCAAAATCAGCCAAATTCAAATGCTCCTATCCACTTGGACACATATGAGGATTTAATCTAAAGGGGACAATCACTGAGCCAAGGCTCCAAAGTCCATGGAACAAGAAATAGCATGTTGAACCTAGAATGGCCAAAATAGGGACAAGACTCCAAATTTGGATTGGAGCATTCAATGGAAGCATCAAGGTGGCATGGACTGAGCCATTCTCATCTGAAATCAGTCAAGACTTATCCAAGACCAAGGGAACCAAAGCTCTGTGCCCTAACCTCTAGTCAATGGCTAGAGGAGACTTGCATTTCCATTGGCCAACATTGGCCAAACCTACTTACCAGCTGCCATTCACTATTCCTTGCAAAACAAACTTGCTCTACTATAAATAGAGCTCAATTGTCATCAGTTTGAGTACACCAAAGCCATCTAACAGATGCTTTCCTCAAAATCTCTTTCTCTTGGCAAAAATGCCTTTCTTAGCAAGGTAGCTATCGGGTTTTGAGTTTGAGTGCTTTTCCAATCAAACCAATCACTCACACACCTCACATACATCATATAGAAGTGATCCAAACACTCACATAACATCTGGAACACTGATTTCACAAAATCACCAGTTGGTTGCTCAAACTTTCAATCAAGTTGCAGCTGAGGTACCACAAATCGTTCCAGCCAATTTCAATCAAGTCCAAGCATTCAAACACACTCCATAGGGTGTAGGGAAGCTGTTCAAATCATCACCACTCATCTGTAACACCTCCAAATCAAAAATCACATTGCACTTGCTGTCACGGCTTAGAGGTAAGCATATACTTGGTCATCTCTCAATCTATGCATATTTCCTTGCACAATAATTTGGCCATATGTTCATAATCATGCATGGAATGTTTTCCCTCAATTAATTGCATTGTTTGAATCGTGTATCAAAAATCCTAGCCTTCATGCAGAAATTAGGGTTCTTGAGGTTTCTTTGTGATTTCATGTTTTATGTTTAATTTAAATGAAATTAAGTGTTATAGACATGACCGTGAGGTTGCGACGAGCATAATGATATGTGGATTGCATGATATGATTACATATTCAGTGAGATTGGATGGAAAACGCAAATCAGCCAAACCCAGAAAAACGCGCGTGTTCTTGCTTGTGTTCTTGGCGCCTTTTTCACAAATTCAAATATTTGAATTTTGTGATTTTGTTTAATTGATTCAAAAATTAATTTCTCTCTGAGTTTTAATGATTTTGAGTTGATTCTTTTTTTAATAATTCACAAAAATGTTAAAATATTTTATTTTATCAAAAAATCCCAAAAATATTATTTATTTCATATAATTGATATTTTTGCAAAGAATTAATATTTTAATTGTTCTTGACATTCTAAATATTTTTTCTACATTGATTTTGCAACTTTTAATGCCTTCTAATTATTTTGTAGGTCAATACTTAATTTTTGAAGCATTAATCCAAAATCACACTTTGTTTTTCATATGTTAAACAATTTTGATCATTTTAATTGAATTTTTATTCAATTAAATACATTTTTGAAAACAAATTAGGGTTGTAGGATTAATTCAACCCTCATAAATCATTTTCAAAACACTTTGGGCCTCTTATTAGAGTGTAAGACCCAAGCCACTTGTACATAAATATTTTGGGCCTCATTCGTTGTATAAGTCCCTCTGTACATTTTCAAATAAATGGCACGATCATCGCCTTTTGAAAAAAATCAATTGGGCCTCTCCTTGAGCTATAAGACCCATTCAAAAACACTTTGGGCCTCTAATAGAGTGTAAGACCCAATCCCCTTTTAACCAAAACATTTTGGGCCTCACTTATTGTATAAGTCCCTCCGCATTAAAAGAAAACCTCGGCGCGATCGCCATTTCAAAACGGAAAAATCATCTGGGCCTACTGTAGACATATATTTTCGACACCATGTCTTGGAAGAAAAAATGATGTTCCTTGACTAGAGATGATAACTACAGGAAAAGGAGGAAGAAAATGAAGGTATCCAGAAGACACTTCGACAAGATAAGAATTTCGACACTTCGACAGAAATATGAGGAAGTCTTCGTCAGACAGGTTTAAGGGACATTTATCATTTTTTGACAATTCGACAAGTCTGAAAGGACGCGTTTGTTCAACATAACTTGAAGATTCAAATTCAAGAGAATTATAACGTTTGGCAGAAGACGCGTGGAAGTATCTGGCGAAAGGAAGACATGCAGAAGGCCAGATGTCGAAATTTTAGGATTTAGTCGTTAATAGCAGTTATTTTGTTTATCTATAAATAGGATAGTTGTTATTAGAATTCAGTGTGAAAAAACTTGTACAAAACTTCCTGCAATTACTCAAAGTACCCGTGTGAGAGAAAAGAGTTATTTGGAAAAATGTACGTGTAAACACCATCTTTTAATTTCTTTATCAATCAAAGTCTTTTTACCAATTCCTTTACATTTACCAGCATTTTTATGTTTTCTTCGTCATTTTATTTTAAAGTTCTTTCTTCGCCATTTTACTTTAAAAGTTCTTTTCAAAGTCATTTTCTTTTATCTCAGACTTTCATCTAGAGTTAGTTGAAATCCTTTATTCCAAAAGACTTAAACACATAAAACCAAGAACCAAGATATCACCCTTAATTTAAAATTATCACGTTGATCTAAGTTTTCGCCCGACGTCCTAGGATTTGTTTGGTTAATCCTGCAAGTAACCCAGATTTCACCATTCTGGTAAACCAGAGGTTGTTCGCCAAGATCAACAGCGAACAAATTGGCACGCCCAGTGGGACCAGTGCAATATAAAACTTAAATAAATTTTAAAAATTAAGGCTTTTTCTTCGTTGTATGATACTAAGAAGCGGTAAATTAGCCGTATCTGACGTAGAGAAACCCAAAAGAACTAGAGTAAGGAAAATGGCGAATCAGTCAAATAATCCTAACCCCAATTCAAATTCAAATGAAAATATTCCAGTTTCCAACCCTATACCTTCGGCAGGGGGAAATGTGGATTCAAACCCTGTTCTGGAGGAGATTATGCCTTCGTCAACAGGATTTACACCAGCGGTTTCGCTCTCCCAAAGTATGCCTAGTTCCTCCACAATGGGACATTCAAGGCCTTTGGGGACGCCTCCTCCGGGAGGACAAAATTTTAGGCCATTCAAGACAAATTTTTCCATACCTATGTTCGGAAGAGAACAACCATATGGAATGCCAACGTCAGTGATGGCAAATTTGCAAAGTGCACCACCCTTGTATTCTGACGCCATGGTCCACATGTCTTCGCCATTGCAAGGATCAGGATACGGTGGAAATATGAGTAGATTGAACCAATCCCTACCAAATTTCCAAATGCCAGCAATTACCAATAATTCTGCGCAAGTAATTCGACAACAAATGGACGAAAGTAATCATGATATGGTCCAAATGTTGACTCAACAAATGGGGGCAGTGTTTAACCCTTTAATACAAAACACTACCCAAACCAACCAATTGTTGGCTGCGCAAATGACGCGCATTGCTGACTTTTTTGGTGTTCCTCAAACACGACAAAGAGAACAAGTGATTCAAAACCAAGTAGTAAATGTCGAAGAGGAACCCACGATAAATCAAAGGCCTTTAGAGAATCCTCAGGCAAACCCTAGAAACCAAGAGGCAGTGGTCGAGCAGCCTCGTGTCGAAATCCCCGTTCAACAAGAACCTAGGAGGGTAATAGTCCAGAGAGGCCAAGATGCTGATGATGTGTTGCAACAGCGAATACGATATAATAACTTTCCTGTCGAAAATAACATAACAGCCATGGTCGAAAGGATAATGGCCCAAAACGGTGTAAATATAGGTTTGCAAAGGCCTACTTATACTTCCCCATTGTCAGAACACATTCTGCAAGAGGAACTACCCCCAAGATGGAAAGTTCCTAAGTTTACTAAGTTTTCAGGAGATACTAGTGAATCTACTATAGAGCACGTAGCGCGTTATCTAATAGAAGCGGGAGAAATAGTCAATAACGAAAATTTGAAAATGAAGTACTTTCCAAGTTCCTTGACAAAAAATGCATTCACCTGGTTTACATCCTTGCCCGCGAACTCTATATTCACATGGACCCAATTAGAAAGATTGTTCCATGAACAATTCTATATGGGTCAGACTAAGATAAGTTTGAAGGAATTAGCCAGTGTTAAGAGGAAATTTTCAGAACCTATAGATGATTACCTAAACAGGTTCAGGTTGCTTAAGGCAAGATGTTTCACACAAGTGCCAGAACGGGAGTTAGTCGAAATGGCTGCAGGGGGTCTAGATTATTCTATAAGGAAAAAATTAGACACTCAATATTTAAGAGATATGGCACAATTAGCAGATAGGGTAAGACAGATTGAGAGGCTAAAAGCTGAGAAATTCAGATCAAATAAAAATAAAAAGGAAAGAGTGGCCTATGTAGGAGTATGCCAGGATGATGATGGTGACGAAAATGAACTAATTTTGTTCGACGAGCAAGAAATTGATCTGGCAGAACTAAAGTCAGGCCCTCCATACGCCTGTAAAGTACTAGCTCCGTCGAATGGAAAAAATCCAGTCGAACCTGAAAAGAATGATAAGTTTCCCAAACGAACTTATACGTTCGACGTCACCAAGTGTGACGAAATTTTTGATTTATTAGTCAAAGATGGTCAGTTAATAAAGCCGCCAGGCGCCAAAGAACCGCCTGTCGAACAGCAGAAAAAGAGGGGTTTTTGTAAGTACCATAACTTTTTGGGTCATAAAACATCTCAATGTTTTCTTTTCAGGGATCTAGTTCAAAATGCTATCCGTGATGGAAGGCTGAAGTTCGGCGAGAAGCCAAAACAACAAATGGGGATTGATTCGAATCCCATGCAGGTTGTCGAAGCACACTATGCTGAACCATCCACTGTGAATATGGTGGAGATTGAAGTTGCTTCTGATGGCAGTTTCGAGATGGTGGAGGCTATGGAAGGTTTCGACACCAGTATCAACATGGTCGAGATCACTGAAGATCTTGCAGGCCAGAACGAAGTCGAGGGTACTGAAGCGTTCGACAACGATAATGAAGTCAAAGTCACTGAAGATCTTGACAACAAAAACACAGTTGAAGTCACTGGGGACTTCGACGATGAAGGTAAGGTCGAAGCTACTGAAAGCTTTGAAAATCAGAAAACTACAGAGGGGTCCAACGAGAAGAACGATGATAGTGTTGCTGAAGACGTGGTGGTTCGACCGGGAGAAATCTGGGATTGCTTGGGACAGCCAAGTGGAAAATTCGACTACCTGGTGAAGTACACTATTCCTGCAACTTATCGCACCGACATCAGTGAAATCCGACCAACTGGTTGGGGAAGCGATTTTGATGACGATGGTGATTCCCCTATCGCCAAGGAAGAAGTTACTGAGGACTTCGTTGCTGAAAACAAGGCTACTGAAGGCCTTGATCTTGACAACATGAAGGAGGCCGATGTTGCAAATTACTGCATCAACATCATGGGACCTTTCGACAAGGAAGTCACAGAAATGAAAGAAAAAGCTGTACATGGCCGTGGGAAATCTGGGACTTATGGGATCCTACGAAGAATAAAAGAGGATCCTAAAGAAAAGTCAAACAAGTATTGCTGCAAGCATGCTCCTAGGAACACATCCTGGTGTTGCTGCCCAGAAGGGAAGTTCGACTTGACGAAAAAGAAGGACAGAGTCGAAGAGGAAAAGCTCATTGAAAAGATGAACAGACTAACCATTGCTGACAAGCAAAACGTGGGAATCAATATGGTAGAAGTTTCGCAGAAAACTCAGGCAGCAGTAGATGAAGATCAACGTCGAGAGGAGTACCAAAAGCTGGCGTACCCCAAAGAAGATGAGAGTTTGGTCGAATTCATCAAAAGGTGCCAGAGAAGGAAGAGTGACGTGATGCTATGCCCTCGTTGCAGTTCCATTTTCGACAGAAAGGCTGCCACCCACCTGGAGGCAATAGATCAAGCAAGAAGGAAGGCGAATGAGGGAGCGACAAGATACGATCCAAGAAGGAGTGAGCACCACCAATGGAGGCGCGGAGACAGACACTATGGCACTTACAAGCCATCAAACAAAGTGATAGATGACAAATGGGTTCAACCCATCAGAGATGCCCAAGGCCAGAAGAAGTGGAAGAATTTCGATGTGCAGAGAGGCACTTCAATGGAAAACAAGAAGGAGTTGGAGAAATATAAACCTAGGCCATATCCTTCGGAGAATTATAAAGGGAAGAACCCCATGTCGAGATCCCAGTGGAGGAGGTTCCAAAGGCAAAAGAGGTTTGAGAAGGAAGCTGCTGAAAAAGGTATGATGAGAAAAGTGGCTGGAAACAAGGATGAAGCAGAATGTAGCAACAACGCTCAAATGGCGAACAAGAAGAAGCCTCTCCAGCAAATCAAACCAAACAGCGTGGCAGCGCAAAGTGTGCCCAAAGAGAAGAAGATGGAGGATGACGAGATGACAGATGATTTCAAGTCAGATTCGGAGGCATCCTTCGACGTTGGCTGTAATGTGGTCTCGGTCCTTCCCAGAGACTATGATAGGATCATGGAAGTCGAAGACGAAGAGGATGGGATGGAAGAGGAAACGATGGTGCACAAGCCCGTGTGTTACTACGTAATGAATAATGGTTGTGTCGAAGAGCAAAATGCTTTCTTCGAAAGACCAGACGATTCCATGAAGGCGCACTTGAAGCCTTTGTTTATCAAAGGAAAGATTGAGAGTGTCGGTGTGAACAAGATCCTAGTGGATGGGGGTGCCGCTGTGAATTTAATGCCCCATTTCATGCTGAAAAAGATTGGCAAAGATGACTCGGATGCAAAGCCCCATAACATGGTTCTGTCAAATTACGAAGGAAAGGTAGGAACAACCATGGGAGTTATTCAAGTGGATCTGACAGTTGGTACTATAACAAGGCCAACAATGTTTATAGTTATTGTTTCTAGGGCAAACTACAACTTGCTGTTGGGAAGAGAATGGATCCATGGTATAGGTGTTGTTCCCTCGTCGATGCACCAGAGAATAGTTATTTGGAGGCCAGATGGAATCGTCGAGAACATAGAAGCAGACCAAAGTTACTTCATGTCCGAAGTTAACAATATAAGCGATCGAAGTTTCGACAAAAACTTAGCCCACATACCCCCTTGCAGTCCGGCGAAATTCGACTTGAAGGCAACGGACAACGCGTACTGTTCCATGTATCTCCATCCTACACATGGTTTTCAGTGGGATAAGGAAGTCATTGGTGACTCCAACTACATGTGGGGGACTACCAACGTAGCACCGACAGGATGGGGGGATGAGTTCGACAATGATGATGAGTGAACAAGCAGTGCTCGACAAAATTACGGCTTACATAGCCGAAAACAAATTCAAAGCGGCTCTGGAGGCCGAAGTAAAATACATGGCTGTCGAAGCCAATCATGAAGATTCAAATGAACAGTGTCTCCAAAAAGACGTTGAGGAAAATAATAACAACAACCAAATAGACGAATGGCAAAACCAAAAACTTGACGCCATTTATGACGATGAACCTTTGGGGTTCGAAAAAGATCCAGTGTCGAACAACTTGAAGATGGTGGCGCAGGATCCTTTAGAAGAAATCAACTTGGGGCTGGGGGCAGAAAAAAGACCAACCTACATAAGTGCAAGGATGGATCCTCAGTTCAGAGTTGAAATAATCCAGTTGTTGAAGGAGTTCAAAGATTGCTTTGCATGGGATTATGACGAAATGCCGGGTTTGGACAGAAGTTTGGTCGAATTGAAGCTGCCAATCATAGAAGGGAAGAAGCCAGTCAAGCAAACTCCAAGGCGCTTTGCACCAGAAGTTCTGTCGAAAATAAAAGAAGAGGTCGAAAGACTTCTAAAATGCAACTTCATCCGCACTACCAGGTATGTTGATTGGATTGCAAATATAGTTCCGGTTATTAAGAAAAATGGCAAACTTAGGGTATGCATTGATTTTAGAGATTTAAATTCTGCTACCCCAAAGGACGAATATCCTATGCCAGTCGCAGAAATGCTTATAGATTCTGCAGTAGGTCACGAGTATCTAAGCATGTTGGATGGATACTCTGGCTATAACCAAATTTTTATTGCTGAAGAAGATGTTTCTAAGACAGCTTTTCGTTGTCCTGGAGCAATTGGAACTTATGAATGGGTAGTGATGCCTTTTGGGTTAAAGAATGCTGGGGCCACTTACCAAAGGGCTATGAATTCAATTTTCCATGATTTTATTGAGACGTTTATGCAGATTTACATTGATGATATTGTAATCAAGTCTGTTTCAGGAAAAGATCATATAGACCATCTTCGACAATCCTTTGAGAGGATGAGAAAGTTTGGTCTAAAGATGAATCCCCTTAAATGTGCTTTTGGTGTGCAGGCGGGTGATTTTTTAGGTTTTGTGGTCCACAAGAAAGGGATCGAAATAAATGAAAACAAAGCCAAAGCTATAATGGAAGCAAAAGCGCCATCAACGAAAAAGGGATTGCAATCTCTACTAGGGAAGATCAATTTTCTAAGAAGATTCATCTCCAACCTCAGTGGAAAAACACAACCCTTTTCTCCTCTACTTCGACTAAAGAAAGAAGAATTCACCTGGGGGCAAGAGCAACAAGTGGCTTTCGACAAAATCAAAGAGTACTTGGCTAGTCCTCCAATCTTGATGTCCCCTTGTAGGAAAAGAAGCATGAGACTGTATATCTCTGCATCAGACAAGACATTAGGAAGTATGTTGTGTCAAGAGGATGAGAATGGCGTCGAAAGGGCCATCTATTATCTCAGCAGAGTCTTAAATGATGCTGAAACTAGATATAGTGCTATAGAAAAACTATGTTTATGTGTATATTTCTCTTGTATGAAATTGAAGCATTATATAAAGCCTGTTGATGTATATGTATCTTCTCATTTCGACGTAATAAAACATATGTTGTCTAAGTCTATTTTACATAGTCGAATTGGAAAGTGGGCTTTGGCTCTAACAAAATACTCCTTAAAATATTTGCCTTTAAAGGCTATGAAAGGACAGGTGGTGGCTGATTTTATAGCTGACCACTCTATAGTCGAAACTATAGAATACGTCGAACAAGCACCTTGGAAACTGTATTTCGACGGTTCCAGGCATAAGAATGGACTTGGTATTGGGATGGTGATTATTTCTCCTGACAAAATTCCAACAAAGTTCAAGTACAAAGTCGAAGGGCTGTGTTCGAACAATGAAGTCGAATATGAAGCTTTGATTGCTGGACTTGAAATCTTGTTGGAATTGGGGGCAACAAGAGTCGAAATAATGGGTGACTCTGAGTTGGTAATAAAGCAGTTGACTAAGGAGTACAAATGTGTGAAAGAGAATCTAATAATGTACTTCGTGTTAGCAAGTAGACTTCTCAAGAAGTTCGACAATGTGGTTTTTAGGCACATTCCCAGGATGGAGAATCAAGAGGCGAATGATCTGGCTCAACTGGCATCAGGATACAAAGTGTCGGAGGAGAAGTTAGAAAAAGCCATTGAAGTCAGAGGAAGAGTCATATCTGTAGGTTTGTCCCCATCAGATTTAGAGACAATAAAATTGGGATATGGTGACGAAGAGAATTATGAGATTTGCAACGTAGATGATGCAGGAGTCGAAGACTGGAGAAAACCCATCAAAGAATATTTGCAAGATCCAAGTCAAAAAGTCGAACGAAAGGTAAAATATAGAGCTTTGAGTTATGTACTTTTTGGCAATGAATTGTTCAAGAAGACTGCGGAAGGAGTCTTGTTGAAATGCTTATGCGAAAATGAAGCATACATAGCATTGTCAAATGTGCATAGTGGAGCGTGTGGCGCACACCAAGCAGGCCACAAAATGAAGTGGTTATTGTTTCGACAAGGAATGTATTGGCCAGCAATGCTAAAGGATTGTGTCGAATTTGCAAAAGGATGTCAAGAGTGCCAAGTACATGCAGGCATACCACATGTTCCTGCAAGTGAGTTACATTCGATTGTAAAGCCTTGGCCGTTCAGAGGTTAGGCGTTAGATTTAATCGGTGAAATTTGACCAGCTTCTTCAAAAGGGCAAAGGTACATTTTAGTTGGAGTAGATTATTTTACTAAGTGGATTGAAGCCATACCATTGGTGAATGTAGACCAAGAAGCGGTTATGGATTTTATCCAAAAGCATATAATCTACAGATTTGGGATACCGGAAACAATAACAACAGATCAAGGATCTGTGTTTACCGGTCGAAAAATGCAGAAGTTTGCACAAGATACAGGTTTTAAGCTCCTTACTTCGACACCTTATTATGCTCAGGCTAATGGACAAGTCGAAGCAGCTAACAAGGTAGGGATAAATTTGATCAAAAAACATGTAGGTGGAAAGCCAAAAAATTGGCACAATACCTTAGATCAAATTTTATGGGCTTGTCGAACATCTCCTAAAGAAGCAACCAATTCGACTCCATTTAAATTAACTTATGGGCATGATGCAGTTTTGCCAGCCGAGTTGTATTTGCAATCAGTTAGGGTTCAAAGGCATCATCAGATCCCATCAGAGACATACTGGAGTATGATGATGGATGAATTGGTTGATTTAGACGAAGAAAGGCTACGTGCCTTAGATCTCATAAAGAGACAAAAAGAGAGAGTCGAAAAGTTCTACAATAGAAAAGTAAAATTTAAGACTTTTTCAATTGGTGATTATGTGTGGAAGGTAATTCTTCCTATGGATCGAAAAGACAGAGTTATGGGAAAATGGTCTCCCAAATGGGAAGGACCTTTCAAAGTTTTGAAAATATTTTCTAATGGCGCATACGAGGTCGAAGAAATAGGGAAAGACGAAAGGATATTAAAAATAAATGGCAAATATTTGAAAAAGTATAAACCAATATTGCAGGAAGTAAAGATAGCAGTCGAATAAAATTGAAATTGAAAGTAAATAGTGTGCTGCCAAACAGATGGCGTTAAATCATTACAAATAAAGCCTCAAAGGGCTAGAAATTGACAGGAAAATTTGACTAAAGCTGAAGGTTTGCAAACTGTGCCTTCAAAGCGGTAAATTTGTCTTTCTGAAATTGAAGTCGACGATCACAGAGGTTCCTGTGAATATGAGCAACTTCAATCTCTTGGTTGATCTTTTGAGCGGTCTCTGCGTGTTGAATGCCAACCTTCAACTCTTCATCAATCTCGCTTTGCCTAGGCTGCTGAATAGAAGCTATGAGTTCCTCCTCTTTGGAAATTTTCTCTTGGAGAACTGTTATTTGTTTCTTCCATGTTTGAATGTGGTTATGGCAAGTAGCAATCTTCTTGACAGAGGCTTCAGAAAGCTCTTGTAGTTTCGAAACCTTATTTGTCGAAACAGAAACAGAGTTCCATTCAGCAGCTTGTTGGTCCATTTTTTTCTTGATTTGTTGACATAAGTCCCTTCGACGGTGAAGATCTGCGCTGGATAAGTCAATCACAGTTGTCAGCTCTATCACAAAATTGCAGACTTCGACAGAAGCATCCAAGACGTTAACTTGCTTCAACAGTTTCTTCAACTCCATTGGAGCAATGGCATTTTCCTCTAGAACTTGGAACAAGTCAACATCAAGGATCTTTGCCTTGATCTGAGTCATGATATTGGGTAGAGACTGCACTTCAGAAGTGGCTCCAGAAGTAGTCGAACTGCTGTAGGAAGAGTCTTTAAAATTGAATCTGGTGCTAAGTATGGCTTTCAGGTAGTCCAGGGGTTTCTGCACTTTGAGACTTTCAAGCTCTTCATGAGAAAGACTAGTCGAACCAGTTGTTTGGGAACTCCTTTGAGTTTGGTCAGGAGTAGGCTGGTTGCTATGCTCTGAAGTTCGCCTAGCTTCCTGTTGCTTCGACAGATCTTCTTCGTCAGCAGTCTTCTCTTCAGGATCTCCTTTGACAGCAGTGTCTGCTTCAGCATCATCATCTTTTTGTTGCTCAGCGTGTAATCCAGGATGAGAAGGAGAGGTGTTATCAGAATCAGCTCCCACAGTAGTGTTGAATGCTTCGACCGTTTGTCTCTCAAGTTCTTTGATGGGAGTGTCCTCCTCTCGAACAACCTCCTCCTGGATTGTCTCAGGCTGTTTGTCGACGACCTTTGGCTTCTATCAAAAGAAAAAAAAATTTCTAAGTTAGAAATGAAATAAAATAAATGAGAAGGGTCGAGATTGAAATTTACCTTAGAAGTCTCAGTTTTGGAGCTAGACTTTCCACTCCCCGTATCCTTCGGCTGATGTTTTGTAGCAGGACTGCTAGACGATTCCCTTTTAGAAGATTTGACAATGGATTTTTGTGAGGCGATTTTTAGCAGTCGTTTCTTCTTTGGAGGAGGGGGATTTGGAGATGGAGACTCATCACTGGACTCTTCGACAGGGATTATCTCTGGTATTTTCTTTCTTTTTTGGAATGTAGAGGTTTTTTGACTTACCTGATCATATAAATCAAAATAGTGAGTGTCTTAAAGAGATAAAAGAATAGATCAAAAGAGGAAGAGATTTATACCTTAGTCGAAGGTGTCTGGGCGGCACTTTGTGGAGTTTCGACGGAAGCTTTTTTGGCAGGCACTTTCACAGCTAAAAAAAAAAAAGATAGAAAAAGGGGAAAGTTAGGCAGTGAGAAATACGTGATGATAAAATGATAAAATTCGTGTTGTTGTTAACACCTTCAAGAATGGGATCTTCCACACGAACGTGTTCTATTCCAATATGAAGGTGCCCTGGGTAGTTATCCAGATGATACTTAGTCGCAACCACGCGTTTAGCAGGTTTTTTATAACTTTCACGAAGAATTTTCATATGATTCCCACATGTGAACCAATCTGGGAATGGAGGACTTAAAGCCACACCAAATTCAGCAGATGGTAAAGGTGGAAATTTAGGAGGGTAATAGCTGAAAGCCAAGTTGTAACGCACTTCTGGTCGAATGTTTGGAGGCAGTGTCAACTTCTCCAACTTCTCCGTGAATTTTTCTTTTAAAGTAACCGCTGCTTCGCGTATGGTTCGACTAAGATCATCAGGTCTGTAAACGGTTTCAAAGTATTTTTGAAATTTTTGTATTTCTCGGATATGTCTTTGTGTACCTTTTTTAGTCCGTTCCTGCACAAGAGCAAAAGCATTCGTCAGATGGGTGGTGAAAGCTTTTACGTCGAAAAATTTGGTAGCATAGTATTCCCTCCACCATGCGTCGAACTCAGGAGTGCAAAGGAATGATGGTTGAAAAACCACCGGTCGAATATCCAAAGATTCGTCAGTCAGCTTTTTCAACAATTCCCTGCTGGTGGCTTCGTCGTGGAAGGAGTTGTAGAAAATGATGGCCCCTTTTTTAGGGAAAAGAGGTCGAGGCATGATTTGAATTAGGCCAAATTGCCTGGCGACCAAGTTAGGTTGATAAACTATTAAGGCAATCTGGGGTTTCGTAGTACTGCGGTGGGAGAACAGGAGCCTAGGGGTCAAAAAGGATTCCCAGACATTTAGGAAGATATTTTCATCTTTTTTGGTTTGCAAGGGGAATTGTCGTGAAAACCATTCAGGTCCAATTGTTCTGTCAGCAAATGGAGCCATAGTCGAAGTAAAATGATGTCTCTCAGCAAACATCATTACGTAGCTAGTAAAGGCCCGCCGAAGGCTAATTGCTTCATCAGTTGGTGTCAATTGCACCAATCTAGGCCATTCGACACTCCTGTTTTTGAATTCCCCTTCATTTATGTCATGCTTCACAGGAATAAAGGCTTCGAAAGTGGCATTCAGCCATAGTTGCAAGAGCCAAAAGGGGCCTGCCAAATTAAGCTTCCCTTTGTCCTTCAATGTCTTCAAAGAACGCACACTTTCACTCAAGGACTCATACAGGTTCGCCAAGATTACCTCACTCAAGCATAATTTGATCCCAGTGTGGAGTTGGTTCGCCATAGTGATGAACCTCTTAGCCACTTGAAGTGAGCGGGAGCAAAAGACGAATTTGGTCAGCCACAAGGTTAGAAAAGCTATGTGCTCTTTGTCAGAAACTTCTTGGTCATTTTCGCCATGGTAGTGAGACATAAAAAGGGAGTATGGGGCGAAACTAGTGTCGAAATCTATGGAGTCCTCGTTCAGGTGAGTGGGGTCGAAGTCAATGCCAACTGGACTAAGGCCAACTATGGCGGCTATGTCGAACAGCGTAGGGGTAACCATCCCGCAGGGGAGGTGGAAGGTGTTATACGTACTATCCCAAAAGTAAAGGGAGGCTAGCAGCATGTTAGGGCAAACATTGGGTCCTGCTCTTGATAATTGTATCAAGTCAAAAATTCCTATTTCTTTCCAAAATTTTTCTTTAACGTTTTCAACTCTGTTCAACCAAGACAAGTAGTCTGAAAGGTCTTTCGACCAAGGGCAAGTTCTAAAAATCCTAGTATAATTCAGATAAGTTAAATTTATTGCTTCCTCATCTTTTTCGCTTGAACCTTGAGGTTCAGTTTGTTCTACTGGTTTCTCTAGAGTGGGGGGTTTCGCCCCAGCACCTATGGGTTTTGTGTGAGAATAAGTAGGAAAGAACTCTTGTAAACGCTCAGGTTTAATGTCTGGGTTAGGGAGTGGTCCTAACATAGCATAGTGATTACCAGAAATAATAACAGGGATGAGTACCTGGGATTTAAAAATGCAGTCTTTTTCCCTCGCATTTGGAGGCTCAGGAATGTATTGTTGATCCCCAATCAGTGTTGGTTCATCCAACCTATGCGCAGGAGGGATGATGGAAGGTTGCTCACTTTTGGAAGGTTTGCTGCTTAATAATTTTTGAAAAGCCATTGTTGAATCAGAAAGTTTTAGAAAGAAGATGAAGATTTGAAGCAGTTGTGAAGAAGAAGAGTTCAAACGCGTAAAAAAGAAAGAAAAATAATGGTTCAAGTATTTATAAGAGATTATCAAAAGCCCTTTAGGTTTAGTGGTGATCATGGAGGGCACGTGGCATCATCTTAACGGTGCTGATAAAAAGTGGAAGTTGAAAAAAGCATGGCTAGCTAGGTTTTAGGGGTATGGACATCATGTCTGAACGTGGGATTTGATGGAACGTTTTCAGAGAAATGCAATGATGAATTTTCTTGGGACTGAACAAAGGTCACGTCTTGAAAACCAGCATCATTAATGCAGGTAACATGGCGTCGAAATATCTTCGACAGCAAATGATGGTTTCTCCAGAAATAAGTCGAAACATCTTTGCTGGGGGGCAATTTGTAGACATATATTTTCGACACCATGTCTTGGAAGAAAAAATGATGTTCCTTGACTAGAGATGATAACTACAGGAAAAGGAGGAAGAAAATGAAGGTATCCAGAAGACACTTCGACAAGATAAGAATTTCGACACTTCGACAGAAATATGAGGAAGTCTTCGTCAGACAGGTTTAAGGGACATTTATCATTTTTTGACAATTCGACAAGTCTGAAAGGACGCGTTTGTTCGACATAACTTGAAGATTCAAATTCAAGAGAATTATAACGTTTGGCAGAAGACGCGTGGAAGTATCTGGCGAAAGGAAGACATGCAGAAGGCCAGATGTCGAAATTTTAGGATTTAGTCGTTAATAGCAGTTATTTTGTTTATCTATAAATAGGATAGTTGTTATTAGAATTCAGTGTGAAAAAACTTGTACAAAACTTCCTGCAATTACTCAAAGTACCCGTGTGAGAGAAAAGAGTTATTTGGAAAAATGTACGTGTAAACACCATCTTTTAATTTCTTTATCAATCAAAGTCTTTTTACCAATTCCTTTACATTTACCAGCATTTTTATGTTTTCTTCGTCATTTTATTTTAAAGTTCTTTCTTCGCCATTTTACTTTAAAAGTTCTTTTCAAAGTCATTTTCTTTTATCTCAGACTTTCATCTAGAGTTAGTTGAAATCCTTTATTCCAAAAGACTTAAACACATAAAACCAAGAACCAAGATATCACCCTTAATTTAAAATTATCACGTTGATCTAAGTTTTCGCCCGACGTCCTAGGATTTGTTTGGTTAATCCTGCAAGTAACCCAGATTTCACCATTCTGGTAAACCAGAGGTTGTTCGTCAAGATCAACAGCGAACACCTACCCTCGTGTTATAAGCCCCACTCTTTTTCTTTAAACCTTTTGGGCCTCTTGAGAGAGTGTAAGACCCATCCCTCTGTACAAAAAACCTTTTTGGGCCTCAGTCACTTGTATAAGTCCCTCTGTACAAATTCAAACAGTGCGCTCAATGATAAAACCTTGGGCCTCTCCTTGAGCTGTAAGCCCCAATTCTTTCTTTTTCAAAGCACTTTCTCCGTTGATTTTGAATATACTGTTGTTTTCAATCTTTCTTTGTTGAACAACTAACCAAACAGCATGGAAGCTCTACAACCGAGTAAGTGGTTATTGCTTTCATTTACCGCTTTCATATATATATATAACTGTATTGTGGGGCTGTTTCACTGTAAGTCTTCTTTCATAAACTCATATCAACTGTGTAATAATAGTATAGATATTTAGAGTTTTCCCGGCCACTACGTCTAGAACTAGGTGACGCCGTTTCGTTTATTCGTAGAAATAGACAACTAGATTCCCAATAGGATCACCAGATACATTCTTCACTTCGACTGTCCTCATTAGGAATTGTCAAGAAACTCTACTCCCAGAGATGAATGTATTCTCCGTGAATGGCATCTTGTAGTTTCTTCCAAATTCTCGAACTTTCCTGAATTTCATCTATTCTCGGTAAATAGCATTGCCTTGAATTTCTCGGGGTTTGGGGACCCATCGGCTTCTTAAAAGCAATCGGCCTCCTCTTTGGCATCGTACAAGGACCCACAGCCTTCCTAAAAGCAACCCCGCCTCCTCTTGGGCTTAGTACAAGGACCATACGGCTTCTTAGAAGTATTCACAACCTCCTCTTAGGCTTCGTATAATGATCTCTTCCTCCGGGAATGATAGCCTTCTCTTGGGCTTAGTACAAGGACCGGTCGGCTTCTTAAAAGTTTCCAGCCTCCTCTTAGGCTTCGTACAAATTGTCCCAACGACCTCCTAGAGGTATAGGAACAGAACTTAGTCATTTACATAGAACAGTCCTTTCATAGAGTCTACTACCGTTTCTCAAAACATAGTACAAGAGTTGACACTCTAGACTTGAACAGTCTAATATCCTTGAGTCTCAAAGACATTCTCAAGTGACCCCTTCGTTAAATAGGAAGGAAACCCGCAGACCCGGACAGTCTCAATACCCTTCGGATTTCCCGCTTCCCAAAACAAAAGGAAATAACCCGGATCCTGGAATCAAATCCTTGAGTACAGTGTTGCTCATATAAGAACTGATTTTCTCTTTAAGAATCAGTCTACTGGACCTATCACTTAACTGAAACAACGTTTAGCCTCTCTCTCGGGCTTTGTACGAGACGCATAAGAGACTCCCTCGTTGAGTCAATCACCCTTTCGCCTCTCTCTCGGGCTTTATACGAGATACAAAAAGGTTCTTATTGAGCCAAACAAACTTTAGCCTCCATCTCGGGCTTTATACGAGATACCAAAAGATTCCATCGTTGAGTCAAAACCTTTTAGCCTCTCTCTCGGGCTTTGTACGAGACACATATTAGCCTTCTCTTAGGCTTTGTATAAGAAAACCACTGGTTAATCCAATTAACCTTTTAGCATCAAAGCTGTGCCTCGTTCACAGTACACAAACATCAACAACTCCTTCCTCTTCATCTAACTGCTGTAAGCGGCAAGCCTCTGGATCATCTACATCCATGCCACTGTCCCTCTTTTAGCATGAGAAATTCCTAAGGAAAGATGGCATTACTCTACACTGAGTTAAAGTCTTCTCCTTCAGGTTGAAATCCCCTATAAAGGAAATTATAGCATTGTCGGATTCACATATCCCGGTTAAAGTAATTATCCTTTATAAGCAGTTGTGACGTACAACCCTCTCTTTAGAGATGACAAATTCTCTCTAAAGTTAGGACCTTCAGCTTCATATCTTGGGCTTTGAACAAGATACAAATAGACTCTTCAGCTTCACATCTTGGGCTTTGAACAAGATACAAATCACGTTTCGCTTCACGTATTGGGCTTTGAACAAGACACCAAAACAACCATTTCCTCCCATAGAATAGGAGGAACTACGAACGCTCTGATTTCCCTGTTTCGGTAAACGGGAATACGTAGGCATAAGATTGAAAGAAAAGATCTTAGCGAGCACAATCAACAAAAAACCCAAATCCCATATCTCCATCAATCAAAAGCAGTAATTCAAAAACATCAGTCCTAACATCCTAATCCTTGTTCCCCGCCAGAAACCTTCTATCTAGAAAGAAAACAGTATTGGCGAAAATACAAATAACCAGTACAAAGGCCCCCCACATTGATAGCATTCGTAACTTAACAGACCGCTGTTTAAACTCAGTATGCAAAGCAGGGTTAATTGGAGACATCTATTTCCCTTCCTTCATCAGCTCACAATAGGATAAAAAATGAATCGACCTGTAGTTTAAGCTCAACCGCAGAGAGCGACCAGCGGTTAAGATCCGCGTCCAAAATCGTTCGCTACAGTGTTGCATGTGCGTATTGCTTTCCTTTCAAAAATAAGTGTCGTAACTCGGTTGTGCGACATATGTTCAATAAGGACTTCAAGGATAACATGAGTGTTGCATTAGATTTGTCATTCTCATAATAAACATTCTCTGCTTGCATGTGTTTGACATCAAAGAAGCTTACACGATGAACATCAGTCGAGAAGCTTAAACTGGCCAAGTTGAGGTGCATGAGATTCCAGAGGACATGTTGCTGAAAGATTATGTGGGAAAGAGGCATTCCCAGCCATTTGTGTTGAGATGTAACCAATCTAGGACAATCATACCGGGAAATCTCTTCATAATGTAGCCAAGCTGGGGCATTCAAGTTGAGAAGGTCTTTTCAGCGTACAATCAACTGGGGCATTCATGTTGAGAAATTTACTTCGAACTGGGGCAATTATGTAGAGATCCGATAAATCTCTACACAAGCGTGTAAACTGGGGCAATCATGTCGAGATTCGGTAAATCTCTCAAAGACTAGTCGGTCAGAGACAAATGTACTGCAAGGCTTGTACTGGGGCAGGTCACTTCAAGGGCGCAAGAAGTTTTTCCCTTCAAAACACGGTCAATCAATAGCACCTCTGCAAGGTTCAGAATACTGTGGCAGAACATTTCAGGTCATTACGAACCCTCTCGAGGTGGTTTACTTCACAAATCATGAAGTATGGGACAGTTATGTCCAGACCAGACACATCTCTGAGAGTTTGAAAACCCTAGGGCATTGTTGAACTCCAGGTTTTCTGTAAAATCCTCTTAAGATGATTGCTTCAAGTAGACCATGTGGTCTGGGGCAAGGTGAGTGTGGGACTTTTGGAGTCTTTTCCCTCAGCAAAGAGCCAGAGGGTATCTTTTTCCAGCAAGGTGTGGGAATTCTTCCCCAAGCAAAGATGGTTCCTCAGCAGGAAAGTTATTCTGGAGAAGGTCATCCCAAGCATATTTACAGAGCTTCATGATCCCCGGCAACGTTGTCAAATAGGTAGTATTGTATTTGGTTAAATCGATTCTCTCATTCAATACTTCCAATAGCTACAAGCTTTTCTGTGTCGATAACGGTTGTAAACTCCCCAGTTGAGTGCTTCACACACCTTACAGTTAATGTTCAAGACTCAGTAAATGTCCAGGAGTTTGGAGATGTCGAATCTTCTGTAAAATCCTCTTGGGACGTTTTCTCCAGATCAGACTTGTATCTTGGGGCAAAATCAAATGGTTGACCATCTCAAGCATGGAGCATCATGAAATTCCCCGGCAGGAGTATTCCAGATCTATTATCCTCAACAGAGTGGCCTCCCAACTACTGCATCCTAGCTCAAGTCTCGGTATTAGTTTAAGAGTTGGAAGATGTCGGATCTTCCGTAAAATTCTCTTAGGAAACATTCCCTGGCATGAGACACTTTGAAATGATTTTCACCAGCAGAGTTTGTCGTAAGCTCATTGATCTCTAGCGGAGTTCTATGGTTATAGTTATTCCCCAAGTGGACTGGTTCAGATGATGCCTCCCCAACAAAGTTATCTTTTCCTACAATAGCCTTAACAGGTTTGTCAGGTCAGTGCCCAGATCAGGAGGTCAGGTCAATTTGTTTTCCCCAGTACGGTTTGCGACCGCGAATTTAGTCCAGCTTGTTATCCCCAGCTGGGTTGCTTTCCTTTCCTCAGCATTTATTTTGCTGAGGACCTCTTTGTATTTTGCATATAGTACGCATATCATCCTTAAAACGCGTAGCATTTCCATTTGAGATGGAGCATTACGCCATGGAAAAATTCAAACATAGGCATGTGAAGCATAGGCCAGTTTTGATAACTCGTGCGAGAGCCCAAAACTTTGCTCCTTATATCATTGACAAAGCCAGAAAGAATGCCTAGTGCATTTCTCCACAGATATTTCAAAGCAGTACAAGGGTTTCATCATCTTTCTCCCCACAGAGTCATATCTCTCAACTCACAAGTTTCTTGGAACTATTCCCGATAGGATTCCTGCAGCCGTTCCCGACCGCTCCTTTGAGTTTTAACCATCCCAGTTCCCGACAGGCCCCGTTACCCATTCCCGATAGGTAAGCCTTGGTTATAAACTGCAACCGTTCCCGACCGCCCCTTTGAGTTTTAACCATGCCAGTTCTCGACAGGCCCCGTTACCCATTCCTGATAGGTAAGCCTTGGTTATAAACTGTAGCCATCCCCGACCGCTCCTTTGAGTTTTAACCATGCCAGTTCCCGACAGGCCCCGTTACCCATTCCCGATAGGTAAGCCTTGGTTATAACTATAGCCGTCCCCGACCGCTCCTTTGAGTTTTAACCATGCCAGTTCCCGACAGGCCCCGTTACCCATTCCCGATAGGTAAGCCTTGGTTATAAACTACAGCCGTTCCCGACCGATCCTTTGAGTTTTAACCATGCTAGTTCCCGACAAGCCCCATTACCCATTCCCGATAGGTAAGCCTTGGTTATAAACTGTAGCCGTCCCCGACCGCTCCCTTTGGTTTGAACCTTGCCAGTTCCCGACAGGTACACTTGCCTATTCCCGATAGGCAAAATAGGTCCAAGCTCACCAGTTCCCGACAGGTATTTCACCAGTTCCCGAGAGGTATTTCACCAGTCCCCAATAGGTATTTCACCAGTTCCTGACAGGTTTCCTATGGGGTCCAATGGTTCCAAGGTCTTCTTCACCAACTTTTCTTCCATACCTTTACAGCATTTTCTCCACACAGTGCAAATTTTCTCAGTTATTTTTGTATTCAATCCCTTTGTATCTTGAATTTCTGATAGCCGTTGCTTTCATCCATTCAGATTCACAGTTGATTGAATAGGGGCAGCTGTAATACCTCAAAATTTACCTTCATGTTTTCTCAATAAATTGGTCTATGCTTTACTCTTTTTGCATTCCATAGTAGGTCATAGATTGCATAGCATGGCATTCAGCATAAGGCATGGGATCAAGGCACTTGTTCCATATTCTCAAGTCTCAAGCTTCAAGGTGGCTCATGGGGTTTATCATATCTTCTTAAGGTCAAGCATGGCAAAGGATTTCAAGTGGATCTTTTCCTCCTGATCAGAGGGACCAATTAGGGTTTGTGAATCAAAAGGACTTCTTGTTGAACTTTGGGGATTCAAGCATGTTTTTATGGTTTCCATATGCTCACAAGTGTTCATGGGTGGAGATTTGGTTGATGGTTCATGGTGAAGAATGTTCACTAGATCAGTTGCTGGTGAAATAAGGAAAAGTCAACTGTAAAGGAGAAAGTCAACTGTGGAATTTTGTGGTTCTTTTCATGGTTTTCAAGGTCTCACATCCTCATATGGTCTTCAATTGTCAAGATTTATGCCATTCTTCAGGAATCAAGGGTTTGTGCAAAAGTTACTAAATTTGGAAAATGACCTATAATGAAAACTTTCCATTTTTGGGCAATTTTTCCACCACATTCAACTTGACTTTTCATCATCAAGAAAGCTCCAAATGAATTTTCCTCCAACATGAAAGTTGATGATCTTTCTCTCCCATTTCCAAAAAGTACTAGATGGTTTCCATACCATTTGTAGAACTCAAGTTATGGTCAAAAGATGGCAAGGTGTTTTAAGGGTTCTCACATTTATCATTTTTTCCACCTTTGGCATTTTGGTACAAAATGAGTTGTAAGGACTTCTAATGACTCAAGTTAGATTATCACACTCAAAAACATTTCATTTGGCACAAGTTTGGCTTTGGAATCAAGTTATTTCATGCCATATTTCTCATTATTTTCACATTGTGCAAAATTGCAAATTGATTCAAAACTCACAAACCAAACAAGTACAAGGCCCAATTTGAATTCAGAAGTGATCAGTAAGTAAATTGGAGGTGAATCATGCTTGTGGCAAGGACTTATCACGTGTGAATTAGTGGTGGTGGTACAAAATGCAAATTTGCAATTTCATCCAAATCTCATTAGCCTAGGTTCTAATCACTTCTTAATCCTAATCAGTGAACTAATGGAGGGTATATAAGCTTACTCATACCCTCACAGCTAGGTCAGAGATTCTCATTTGCACAGTTTTGGTTTTTTGCTCTCACACTTTCTCTCTTCGAATCTCACTTTCCTTGGAGTTTCTTGGAGATTTCTCTTCACATTCTTGATCAGTGAAGAGAATAGAGCAAGAATCAACTGCTATTTTGAGCTCATACTGAGGATTTCACCAAGTTCCATTCAAGAGGATTCAAACTTAAATCTCAAGATCTAGCACGATTTCAAGCTCTAGTTGCATTTATTTTGCATCTAGAGGTTCCAAGAGTAGATCTGCAGTTTTTGGAGGGATTTCTTGGAGGATTTCAAGTTCTACAAGGTTCAGGTTGGTGAATTTTTCATACTCATAGAACTCAGTTTTATTGTGAGCATTATGATCTGTGAACTTCACTGAGCATGTTGATCTATTTTATTTGAAGTTTGGACGTGTATTATGGATGAATTTTGAGTTTAAAGTTTTGGATCTATTTTTTCTTTCCTTCGATTTGCACTATTTGTTGGTTGTTTGATAAAATGGACTGGATATTCTTGATCCTCGTGTTTTTCTGGTCAAAATGATGTACCTATGAGAAATTTATGGAGAGGTTTTGTTGCAGCTCACCGGAGAGGGTGACCGGATCCCTAGCTCCGGCGACTGGTTATGGTGTCCGGCCGGTGGAAGGTTTGAATGGAGAAGATGCACTCCAGCCGTTGATTGGCTTAATCTAACGTCCCTTATTGTGCCACATTTTCTGGGTTTATGTTTTTATTTTAATGTTTGTGTGCTTGCTCACCCACGCGTGTTATCATGTGCTTAGATCTCAGCGTTTGATTATGTTTAATATTTGATTGTGTGATTTAATCTGGTGCGTGGGATGAATCTTGTGGTCCTTGTTATGCCAGCGAATTAAAAAAGCATGTGCAGCTCACGTGGGATTATATTGTGTGCTATGTAATTTGGTGTGCGCGTGTTTATGATAATGGTGTGTGCATTTGAATATGAACCATTGATCCTTATTACCTTGAGATATGTTTGACTAAGTGGTGAACGTGAGATTGATCTTGTGGCTAGTGTTAAACCTGATCGTTGACTGAATTCCATAGCTCCCCTTTGACTACGCCTTTGAACCATTAGCTCTGGTCCTTGCTATTTGCACCCTTCTTTTCAGCCCATCTTCCATTTCCAACGTATTTTTGTTGCTGTTTGCACCCCATGCTTCTTTTCTTTCATTTTATTTTTATTATTTGTTTCATTTTGCATTTTTATTTTTAAAATCATTTTAATGCATCCAAAAATCACAAAAAAATTCATGAAGCTAGTTTTATAAAATTTTTCCATATTTTATTTTCTCATTTTAATTTATTTTTGGCATTTGAATTAATTAATTGCTTAATTTTCTTTTTGAATTGTTTCACTTGCACACTTCTACTTGTAGAATTTATTTCTCATCATCTATAAAACATTTTCAATCCATTCTTTTTGCATTTGTTAGATAACATTCTGAATTACATAAAAACATTTTTGTATTGCATTTTGGTTCCCCTCTTTTGCATATTGATACATGTTTCTCACTTGATCCTTGCTTATTTGTTTGAATGGTTTAACTTGTGAATTTTTGGGAGATCTTTTAACATGTGATTGTCTTCTGATCTATATCATTTGAGTTTAAATTTCACAATTGTTGAATGTCATTTGATGCATGTTTGATTTTTTGTGCTTAAGTGAATTATGCATGACCATATCTTGACACTTCTTTGCACAAGTTGATTTACCATGTCCATTTGCTTGAGTTTCTTGCTGGCTCTTTGTATGATCTTTTGACATGATGTTTACCCCTGGTTGAGGTCCTTTGAGACTAAATTTTGCAATTGGTGGATCATGTTTGAATCATGTTTGAATATGCCTAAGTGTTGGAACTTTGTCCTCTTTTTGTAGTTTGTTTTGGTGCATGTTTTGAAGTTATTGATTGATGTTTGAACTTGTATGACTTAAGTTTGGTTTTGATATGACATTGATATATATGCTACTGCCTCTTGAGTTCTATACTTGGTTTTCATGTTGCTTGAGCATAGTTGAATGCATTTGGTTTGAATTGTATGATGAATATCGTTACCTTTCCTTTTGTGAACTTCTTTAGACCTTAAGGCTTCATGTTTTGAATCATTTTTGCACACATGATTTGTTGATGATAATATGACATTGGTTCTGACTTGTCTTCATTTTCATCTTGCCTTTCTCATTTCATTTTGATATGAAGTCCACGTATGCTTAATTGTGCATTTCATACAAGTATGCTTGTATTATTTCATGTTTATCTTTGCATGCTTACTTGAATTGTTTTACATTGATCCTTGAAACATGTTTGATGATTTGAGTTGGACATTTATGATATGATGTACTTGTTGCCATTCATTGTATCTCATCTCTCTTCTTCTTCTTCTCCTTTCTTCTCTTTCATTCTTTCTCATCCCATGAGTCTCAAGACTTGTTCAAGTCTTGGATTCTTTCCCTTTAGAGCTACCTAGTCCAACTTAATTTTTGATTAAGCTTGGAGTAGGATTAGCATTAGGTTTTAGGTAGTCTTTTCTCCTAAACCTCACTAACCATAGGACATCCATGCATGATAACGTTAGGACCCTTAGTCTCCCCTTAGAGTTTCCTTTGCGTTTTCTCTCTTCTCATCTTCAAACAAAAGTAAAAAATACTTAATAAGGCAAAACAAACATTGTATTTAGGCCTTTCATGTATGAATAAGATAGTGAGGGATCTTCTCTCATTTTCTTGGAATGTTTAGCGTGCGTCCCATCTCGGGTCGTTATGCGAGGCATTCGATCTTACATGAGGGACTTAAATACAATGTGCGTTACAAAACACAAAACAGTCAAAACACTTCTTGCTTAAAAACTTCAAACAAACATTAACGTCTTTCCTTCGGGAATTCTCTTCTCATCTCACTCACTCTCGACGTACGAACGCGCTCCTACTCATTCTATTGCAAGACGGTAACGCCTAAGTCTCCATACAGCGAGCTGCAACACCTGAGCTAGAACGTAAGTCGTTCCCTAAAAAACGCAATCCACCCCTAGTGAGGGGAACTACGTCGCTCTGATTCTCATGCTCCCGATGAGATACGTAGGCAGTGGGGTAGGGCCCATGCGAGCACTTCTTTTATTTTCCCAACATTTGTTTCTTGTTTTCTCTTTTTCTTTTTTCGTTCCGGTTCCTTTCCCTTTCCAGTAGCAGTGGAGCTCTAGACGACGACACCCTTTGATCGAAACAAGCAAGTGTGGATCCCATCGGGTACGATGGACGCGTGGGGGTGCTAATACCTTCCTCGCGCGTAACCGACTCCCGAACCCAGTTCTCTTGGTTTATACAGTGTTTCTTTTCCCTCTCTTGGGATAAATACACATTGCTGGCGACTCTGTCTTCCGCGCCACTTTCGCATTTGTACTTGGATGAAAATCCCGGGAGCGACAACAACATTCAACTGTCACACCAACTGACTCAACAACTTGGCCGGACGGACCGACCTGCTCTGATACCACTATTGTAACACCCTAATTCCCATCGCGAATAAATAATACATAAATAAATCAGAGTAAATAAAAATTTATTTTTCCGATAGAAACAAGGATGCCACATTTAAAGAAAGAAAACACAATCCCTGCTCATAAATTTTTTATACATAACACAAAATGGAATAACCTCAAAGGGAACTTTTTCCATATAAAAGGAAAGGTCAATTATGGAATAAAGCAGAAAGATCCATAACTGTCTTGTTTTACAAAATAAATCATTTTATAACGTCAAAATATAAATACAAAAGTAATACAAAATATATTCAACAAATGTATACATATATAACAAAAGCGTTCCCCGACTCCCGTGTTACGTATCAGAGCAGACAAACCGACAAACGGATGGAGAACTAATCTTCACAAAAGCCTCCAAGACTACTAATCTGCAATTGCCTCATAGAGCAACAAACCACAGCAGAAGGGTGAGAAATAATAACTAAATCAAGATTGCATAATAATATACAAACACATATAATTCTCATGCATAAGTATTCTCACCACAAGCATCACATACTAATACACATAACATATATCAATTGCACCAATATAATCACTTATTCACACATAAGGCACGCCAAAGTCATATATGGAAACACCCCACCACATCACATAGCATATGTCTATGCATAAAACATATTATCCACAACCAATGCATTTATCACATATGCACATCAATTCACCAATTCAAACATAAATCTTAACACATACTCAATCAATTCATGGTTTTCCACACATAATCAATCCATTCATGATTTTCCACACATAATCAATCCATTCATGATTTATGTAAATGCAAAGAGACCGACCCAATGACTCTATGCAAATGCAGTACCATCCATCCATCAATCTCATCATTAGTTCACTCAGGAACTATTGAAACCATCGCTTGTTACTTAGTGTAACTCCCCGTCGGGTGATAAGTGCAAAATGTACCTATTTTTGTATATAAGTTTTGTTGCACTTATTATTATTTTGTGTTAAAATTGGTTGAATAAACCCCGCTTTGTTCGTAATTACGTTTACTTTACGTTTTAGTGTATATATTGCGTATCGTGTAAATATCATTGAGTTTAATTGATTTTCATTTATTTTTCCAGGTAATCTGGAAATGGGATTTTGCCATTGTTGTATAGAGAATTGAATAAGCTTTCCAACACTTCAAACCGTGCGTCAATCGGAGTTACGGTTCAAGAGTTATGGTCAAAACAAATTCTGGTTTGCTGTCATGTTCGCTAGGCGAACCAGGAGGCTAGCACTCGCTAGCGAGTTTGCACTGCAAACTCGGGGTGAATAAAAAGTGCCTGGAAGCATGAAAAACACAATTCTGGCAGTAGCTAAGGCGGTGTATGTTCGCAGTGCGAACGGGGGTTCGCAGTGCGAACCTACGCAGCAAATTTTGCCTATAAACTTCATTTTTCAGCATTTTTTAGAGTATGGTTTTGGGTATTGTTTGCTCCCAACTCCATCAAACTTCATTTTTCTTGTAGATTAGCTTTGAAAACATCATTGGAGCTTGAATTTGGATGATCCGGAGTCGAATCTCTCGTCGATTGGTGTTGACAAACCAAGAAATGTTTGGTTCCTCTTCTCTCTTCTCTTTGTAATTTCTTTTTGTTGGGTATTGTATAGTTACTATGAACATATGTATCTTTGTTGATCTTAATATTATATGAAATTTGCTTTACAAATCATTATCGATGTCTTCCTTGATCTTTTTTCATTTATGTTTGGATTTGTGTTGTGTTAGAGATAAACATCACAAATCTTGATTAGGGATGAATATCTATTGTCTAGATGCTAGAGATAGATTTAGATGATAATCTTTTTGGTGTCAGAACTTAATGTCTTCCGTGTTTCGAGGCTTCGTGCGCGAGAGTGACGAAGAGAGTAATATGGTTGTCTCTCAGCTTAGTGTGCCAGAGATGGACACTATTGTGAGTGATGCTGGATGATTTTGACAAGTATAGTAGGTGGAGTATAATTGGTCGGTAAATTTATGTTTGTGACGAGTGGATTATATGTATGCTTGATAAGTTCGTCTTGTTGAAGAATGAATTGTTTTTATGTTCTTATTTACTTTTCCGCATTTACGCTTTAAACCATTTAAAACCCAAACTCATTAACAATTAAATTGTCGAACGACAATTCAGTAGCACCGATCTCTGTGGACATGATAATTCCCGGAAAAATACTTCGAAATCTTTTTGTTTGCTTGCCCTATTCTGCATTCAACAAAATGGCGTTGTTGCCGGGGATTGGTTTTGATATTGAATCGCATTGCGATAGTTACTTTGTTTTTGAGTTTTGTATATATCGTATATATTGTCTATTTCCATTATGTTTGTTCAAGTGTTGTGTACATTTTGTTCCCGTAACATTTGTTTAAGTGTTTGGTTAGGGCACTTGCTTTTGGTTTGCACGGTGAGGCATCACTATGGCATGAAGGAAGGAAGTTGCTAGCTAAGCATTGTAAAGGCGTCGAGCTTACGACATAAAACAAGCATGGTGTATTCTTCTCTTTGTTGTTGTTTAGTTTAGGTAGTGTGGTGAGTATTCATTAAACAAGTTGTACTCAGATTTTTCGTAAAATTCTCAAATCTTCACTTTACAACTTGTTTAATGAATTTTGGCCAATTTTTTAGTTTGTTTATATTAATGGTCTTTGTGTTTGTCAATGATTGTTTTGAGTTACTTGAGGAACTTTTGGTGATGTTCCATTTTTTATCGTTTCAACTTGCGAATGCGTGGTAATGATCTTGTTAAGTTTTGTACACGTCCGAGGTATGTATTTATCGCTTTCTATACTTTAGTATATTCATGATACTTAGGCTTTTTACAAACTTCCATGCCATTCATTCTTTTGTATACTTGTTCTTATTGTGAATCACTTTAGTTCCCAACCTTTTTGTGAGGAAGCCTTCTATTGTTCATATATGCACGGAGTACCAACATTCTTGTTCTAACTGGATTTTATTATGCTTAATCTTTTGTTTGTGTTGATTATGTGAAAGCATGAAAAGGATCAAGGCATTTTGTTTCATTTTGAGCACAACTACCTTAGCCAAATAGTCATTCACCTTGTGAGCGTGTGATCATTCGTAACCCCTTTGAGCCTTTGGTCATTATCCATGTTGTTTGAGTTTGATGCTTGTCTATGAGTGTTAAATTTACTTTTTGTATGGATTTTGATTGATTATTTTTTCTTGAACCCTCAATTTTGTGTTGTTGTATGAATTTTTACCTTGCCTTAGAAAGTAGGGAGTATTCACATGATGGTGTGGTTGAATTCAAGTTGGGGAGAGGATGATTGTATACTCATTGGTTGGATTCTATGCGGATTAAAAAAGAAAAGAAAAAAGAGAAAAATTTGTGAAAGAGAAAAGAAAGAAAAAAAGAAGAAAAAGAAAATCCTTGAAAAAGGAAACAAAAAGAGTTTCAATAATTGTGCTAAATAAGTATTGTGTGTTGTGTAGCACTTGGGATTTTGGAAGAAGTTGGTTGAAATTTTGTGTGTGAATCTTTGTGAGTTTTCACTCCCTTAGGTTTAGGCAAGTTTTTGTTTCAATTACCTTTAGAAATTGCCCCTTGTTTGTTTACCCGACCACGCTACAACCTTGAAAGTCCTTGTGATTCTTGCCTTTGTATGTTCAATGTGAATTTTTGGATGGTTGCATAATTTAGTCTATTGTTTGCATGATTGTTGTGTGAGTGAAAAGAACCTCATTTTGTTTTTTTCATCTACCGATGATTGTTTTTGCTAGGTGTGATTCACATTTGAACTTGTGTTGTTTTAGAATGTTCGGCATGAATTTTTGTATTTTGCATTTGTTTCGTGACTTGTTGTCGTTGTAGTTTAGTGGTAAGTATTTACTTTGGGTGTACCATTTTTCATTTGAACCGTACATTTGTCTTCCGTTTTTCAAAACTTGTTGATTCGTGATTCTTTGGTTATCACTCGGTTTCGTTGAGTTGTTTGATTCTTGTTTGAGGACAAACAATTAAATAAGTTGGGGATAGTTTGATAAGTGCAAAATGTACCTATTTTTGTATATAAGTTTTGTTGCACTTATCATTACTTTGTGTTAAAATTGGTTGAATAAACCCCGCTTTGTTCGTAATTACGTTTACTTTACGTTTTAGTGTATATATTGCGTATCGTGTAAATATCATTGAGTTTAATTGATTTTCATTTATTTTTGCAGGTATTCCAGCAATGGGATTTTGCCATTGTTGTATAGAGAATTGAATAAGCTTTCCAACGCTTCAAACCGTGCGTCAATCGGAGTACGGTTCAAGAGTTATGGTCAAAACAAATTCTGGTTTGCTGTCATGTTCGCTAGGCGAACCAGGAGGCGAGCACTCGCTAGCGAGTTCGCACTGCGAACTCGGGGCGAATAAAAAGTGCCTGGAAGCATGAAAAACACAATTCTGGCAGTAGCTAAGGCGGTGTATATTCGCAGTGCAAACGGGGGTTCGCAGTGCGAACCTAGGCAGCAAATTTTGCCTATAAACTTCATTTTTCAGCATTTTTTAGAGGATGGTTTTGGGGATTCTTGCTCCAATTCCATCAAACTTCATTTTTTTAGTAGATTCGCTTAGAAAACATCATGGAAGCTTGCATGCGGATGATCCGAGGTGGATTTCTCATCGATCGGCTCCGATAATCCGTGAAGTGTTTGGTTCATTTTTTATTTTCTTCATGTCTTTCTTCTTTGTTGGGTTGTGTATATGTATTTGCTATGAACTCATGTATATTTTTCGCCCATGGCGTTGTATAAAACTTGCTTTACAAATCTCTATTGGCGATTGTCTCTGATTTTTGCTTTATGCGTGGGGTTTGGGTTGCGTTAGAGATAACCGTCGCAAACTTCGATTAGGGATGATTGTCTGTTAGTTTCTAGATTCTAGAGATAGATTTAGGGCTAGCAATCTTCAATAGGCGTCGAAACTTAATGCCTCCGTGCCTTGAGCTAGCGTATGAAAGTATCGGCAATGGTAACACGGCTGTTCTCTCAACTTTGCGTTAGACATAACCTGTGTTGTGAGCGATGTTGGGTGATATTGAGGAGTATTGTAGGTTGAGTATAATTGGTTAGTAAGTTTAAGTTTGTGAGGAGTCGATTATGTGCACGCCGGATAAGTTTGTCTTGCTGAAAAGTGAATTTTTTTTTATGTTTTAATGTTTACTTTTCTGTTTTCATGTTTTAAACCATTTTAATCCAAACTCATTAACGCGAGAGACTGTCGAACATCATTCTTTCCCTCGAACCGATCTCTGTGGACACGACATAAATCCCAGAGGGAATTCTTCTGAAAATAAATATTTTTGCTTGCTTGCCCTATTCTGCATTCAACATCGGGCAAACGATGTTCCCCGTAGCTTTAGGTCCTCTTTGTATAAGGTACACGACGTTTATGGATCGCTTTAGGTTCTCTTTGTATAAGGCACACGATCCGATCGCTTTAGGTCCTCTTTGTATAAGGCACATGATCATCTATAATCATCGCTTTAGGTCCTCTTTGTATAAGGCACACGATGTCATAGCGGATTCCCTCTGGAATCGTTTCATCGCTCACACCCCACAAGGGCACACGACATCACAAGATGCATATCATGATGCTTGGCATACAAGGACTCATGACAATCAAATGCATCTTCACAAATCAACAATATGTATTATCTCATCATTATTCATGCATTGGAAATCAATTCAAACAATGCATTTACTTGCCATAAGGCCACCATATAACACACATTGAATTTCACATAAACAATGCATTTCACCATAATCCACAAACCATAACAATCCCACAAAACATCATAACAACATACATTGATATTCAATTAAAGAATCTATTTTACCACACAACAACATCATTAATCATGCATTGCAATTACACCCAAAACAATGCACTTATTTCTCCACAAGACCATAAACCCTCATCACAGCATTTCATCACATATATTCACCTCATATACCAGCACACAAGCTATACGTTATATATCAAGAGCATGTTGCATGATAACACATCAATTACACATAATTATAACTGTAAAAGTCGACAAAACGACACAATTCCAAATTCCCAACATAATTAAATCGGCCACAAATCTCGAAACCATTTTAATAAGAAAGAACATTTCATTAGCTTTCCAACGATACCAAGAATGTCTCAATCGAGTTACCGATCAAAAGTTAAGGCATCGGACGCGAAATCGGGAAAGAAATCGCGAAATGACAAAATTCTGCAATCGTGCTGGCCATACGCGTAATGCCCTGAGCCATACGCGTATTGCCTTGCTCACTCGCCCATCCATACGCGTATTGCCCAAAGTGATACGCGTATGGGCAGAGACTGAGTCTCCCCAAAAATTCCACTAAACACCTAATACGCGTATTGCCTCACTCCATACGCGTAATGCCTACTCCCATATGCGTAATGCCCACATTCCTTCCTTGCCATACGCGTATTGCCTTGCCCTGTACGCGTATAGGTAGCGAAACCCCAGAATTTTCCTGCATAATTTCTGTTACGAATTCTTCCCCAAATCCTCTCCAAATCTAATCTCAACACTTCCAATTCACAATATATCGACCCAAACATGTTCCAACATAATCAACAAGTATTCTACGCAGTTTATATCGAGTTTAGGCCGTGAAAATATCGATTTCTATTAATTATTCATCAATTTATCAATTAGAGAAAAAGTCGCGAAACAACCAAAACGATTACAACAAACAACACATATACATACACAGCAAGATATAATTGAAACTTCTCACCCTTACCCGATTAATCGCGCTTGAAACGGAGTTCTCTTCGATTTTCCTCTTTCTCCTCTTCTCTCTTTCTTTCTTCTCCTTTTCTTTCTTTTTCTTTTCCCTTCTCTCTATTTCTATTTTATGAAAAACAACCAAGCAAAAAGACCAAAATACCCCTACCCTCAAATATCTCGCAAACGCTCTCAAAATGCGATAAAACATAACAACAATGAAAAATAATATATTGTCAAATAAAAGTCAAGAATAAAATAATATAAAAACAAAAATAATTAAATCAACTTGATTAAATAAATAAGACAAAATAGGGCGTTACACAGATTCTTTTTGAACCCTTTCTCAGACTGTCACCTTTAGAAGTTGTCAAAGAGACTCTACTCCCCAGAGATGATCTTTTCTCCGTGAATGGCATCTCTTGAGTTTCTTCCAAATTCTCGGACTTTCCTGGCTTGATCCATTCTCGGAGAATGGCATGTCTTGAACTTCTCGGGGATTGGGGACTCACAGGCTTCCTAAAAGCATCCCCGCCTCCTCTTGGGCGTTGTACAAGGACCCTACGGCTTCTTAGAAGTTTTCGCAACCTCCTCTTAGGCTTCGTATAATGATTCTTCCTACGCGAAGATATCCCCCTCTTGGGCTTCGTACAAATTGTCCCTCGGCTTCTTAAAAGTTTCTAGCCTCCTCTTGGGCTTCGTACAAATTGTTCCGACGACCTCCTAGAGGTATAAGAATAGAAATTAGTCATCTTAATAGAACAGTCTTTCAAAGAGTCTAGATCTTGCCACCGCAAATGTACTGTCCCTTAATTTCTCTTAAGTATAGTACAAAAGATAGAACTCTAGACTTGGATAGTCTAAGAACCTTGAGTCTCAAAGACATTCTCAAGCCCCTTTCAAGAATGAGAAGAACACCCGCAGACTCGGACAGTCTCAATCCCTTTGGATTTCCTATTTCCTTAAAGAACAGGAAATAACCTTGATCCTCCGATCAGTGCCAAAGCACAACCTTACCTTTAATCTTCATAAGAACTGATTTTCTCTTTTAACCAACATATTGGACCTGTCACTTAACTGAAACAGTTACCATAGCCTCCTCTTGGGCTTTGTACAATGATTCTCCCCAGCGGAGCTAACTTTTAGCCTCCATCTCGGGCTTCGTACGAGATACAAAATCACTCTCTTGTTGAGTATAAAAGACTCTCTTGTTGAGTTACTACCCTTTTAGCCTCCATCTCGGGCTTCGTACGAGATAAAAAAGCACTCTCTTGTTGAGTATAAAAAGACTCTCTTGTTGAGTCGATCACCTTTAGCCTCCATCTCAGGCTTCGTACGAGATACAAAATCACTCTCTTGTTGAGTACAAAAGACTCTCTTGTTGAGTCAATCCCTTTAGCCTCTGTCTTGGGCCTCGTACAAGACACATATAAAAACACTCTCTTGTTGAGTCAACCCTTTTAGCCTCTACCTCGGGCTTCGTACGAGACACATAAAAATATCCTCACCCGAGTCAGTTAAATTTCCCATCTCAGCCTCAATCTTGGGCTTTGTACAAGACACATACGAACCTCCCCGGCGGAGTCAAAAATCCCTTTTTTAGCCTCAATCTTGGGCGTTGTACAACACAGACAGAACATCTTCTCTGGAAAAGTCAAACATTTTAGCCTCCTCTTAGGCTTTGTATAGTGATATCCCCAAAAGAGTCTGTCTCTTTTTAGCCTCAATCTTGGACTTTGAACAAGACATATATAAACACTCTCTTGTTGAGTCTGCCTTTTCCAGCCTCCACTTGGGCGTTGTACAAGGACTCGTCGCCTTCTTAGAAGTTTTCGTAGCCTCCTCTTAGGCTTTGTATAAGAAAACCCCAGTTGAGCCAATCAACCTTTTAGCATCAAAAGTTGTGCCTCGTTCACAGTATACAAACATCAACAACTCCTCTCCCTTCATCTAATTGCTGTAAGCGGCAAGCCTCTGGATTATTCACATCCACGCCACTGTCCCTCTTTTAGCATGAGGAATTCCAAAGGAAAGATAGCATTGCTCTAAACTGAGCTAAAGTCTTCTCCTTCAGGTTGAAAATCCCCTATAAAGGAAATTATGGCATTGCTTGATTTACATATCCCAGTTAAAGTAATTCTCCTTTATAATCAGTCACCCAACAGTTTTGACAAACAGAACCCCTTTAGAGATGACAAATTCTCTCTAAAGTCAAAACCCTTTAGCTTCACATCTTGGGCTTCAAACAAGATACAAATAGACCATTCAGCTTCACATCTTGGGCTTTGAACAAGATACAAACTACTTTTAGCTTCACGTCTTGGGCTTTGAACAAGACACCAAAACACCATTTCCTCCCATAGAATAGGAGGAACTACGATCGCTCTGATTTCCCTGTTTTGGTAAACGGGAATACGTAGGCATAAGATTGAAAGAGAAATCTTAGCGAGCACACCACATCGAAAACCTCAGGTCACAAACCCTCATATATCAATCAAAAAGTCTGTATTCCCCACCAAAAGTCTAAACTCGATCAAAATAACCCAAGAGAGGCCCCTCCACATTGATCGCATCTGTAAACCAACAGTTTTGACTGTTTAACCTCAGTTTGTAAAGCATGGTTAGTTACAGACACCTATTTCCCTTCCTTCATTAGCTTCAATAGGATAAAAAATGAATCGACCTATAGTACCCTCCCAGAGCGACAGTGCTTAAGAACCACGTCCAAAATCGCTCGCTACACCATGTATAGTAAATGTTTCTTTTTGCATTGGCAATTTTGATTCAATGGCCTTTAGAAATGTCCATTTGTTGTGAACCCGACCAAGCTACAACCTTTAAAGCCCTTAGTGATCTTTTTGCTTCCATGTTTTCATTTTTTATTGTTAGATGTTGTATGAATTGGATTGTTATTAGCATTGTTTGTCAGGTGAGTGAAATTTCCCCGCGGTTGCAAACGCGTCAATTTCTTTATTCTTATTCTGAAGAGGAGTGTTAGAGTGATTCAAGTATGAAAACTTAGTTGTTCTTTGAACCATTATGATATTTGTTTAAGAACTTAACTCTTTGTCATTGTTCGATTCTATTGAGTGGTGAACGTTGCTTGTGCGCATTTTCGTGCTTGTCTGCATTTATCTTGTTTTGGTTGAATCTTATGCTTGAGCAAATCCTCCTGTTTTAATGAGGGGCATACTTTTCTTGAGGACAAGCAAAAATCTAGTTAGGGAGAGTTGTTAGGTTCAGATTTGACCTAAAAATGACATATCTTTCTTAGCATTTTTTCCACTATTTCCTCATGTTTTAATTGGTTTTTATCCATGATTGTTGTTCTTCTTCTAACCTTAAGAAAATACCTTTGGTGCTTGTAATGTGTGTGTTATTGTGCAGTAAAAGGCATAATTGATCAAAAGAGTAAGACACAAGAAATGGATACAAGCTGCTAAAGAATAGAGGATGATATCAGTTAGTTCGCTTTACAAACATGAAAGCGAGTGCCAGCGAAGGTTCGCTTTGCGAACTCTGGCCAGATTTCCAGCGAATGGTCCCAGAATTGGATAGAGGAAAAAGGAGCTAAAATTTGCTTTGCGAGCTTGAAAGTGAGTGTTCGCTTTGTGAAAATTCCTTCTCATTGCGAACATTCCTTCACATTACGAACTCACGAGAATTCCTGGGGCGGTTTAACTATTCAGAGGCACCTTAAGTGCCCATTTTTACCATTCGCTTTGCGAATGAAGGGTTCGCTTTGCGAAATGTGAAATTCCTGAATGTGTATAAATAGAATTTTCACACTTTTTGAGATTATGTTTTAATTTTGGAGATAGAGAAACTTGTAATTAAAATATCAGAACTTTGCATCTCTTCATTTTAAGGGAGAAAAGGTAGGATCTTTGATTTCTTGTTGGGAAAGGATGTAATCTTTTGATACCTTATGTATTTCATCTAATGTATGTTTGTGAATATGTTTTGATTCTCTATTGTTTGTTTTCTTGTTGACCTCACTAGGATCTTAGGTCAAAACCTTTAAATTGGGAAGGTGCCACAGATAGGTGACTCCGACGGGGAGCCATTTTCTGTCAGGAACATAGGATTCATAGCTCTTAAAAGTCTAGGACATTAGGAAAAATATATATACTGCTTTTCCTAATTGATATCTGTGTTTATTTTTCTGCTAATGGGAATGCGTGTGATGCCGCATGTGGAAAGATTGAGTATACACCTAGGAAAAACCTCTTTCAGTAGCATGGAAGCTATCGGAAATAACTGTTACGCGATACTACCCTCTTCTGAGGTTCTTCGAAATAACATCACCTAGCACGGTTCCCGGCCCGCTGGTGTTATCTCGACAAGAACTAATGATTTTGAGAGACAGGTACAAAAATCACTAGTATAAACCTTTGGGATGGGTAGAGCCTTGACTTCATGACACCGACCCTTTGACCCCATGTTTTTTCTATGTTTTTGTGTGCTGCATTCATGCATTCATTTAAAAAACTTTAATCAAAGAAAATTTTCTCTTCTAGTCTCTCTTTTTCAAATTAAACTAGAATAATGATTGCAAATGTCAGATAAAGGAGATTGCGCTAATGGATTTCGGTAGAAGGAAAACTCACAAGTATACCTTCAAGGTTCCAAAACTAGAGGATTTGAGAGGATTAGCAAGGATGATCACTAACCCTGATGCTTTCAGAGCCAAGTAAGGAGGTCTGCTACCTCTGTTAAGGATCCATGTGATTGAAAGAATCATGGAGGCGCTCATTCAATTTTACGATCCAGTTTATCACTGTTTCACATTCCCAGATTATCAGCTTGCACCAACACTAGAGGAGTACTCTCACCTGACTGATTTACATATCAATGATCAAGCTCCATTTTCTGGACTGGAAGAAATTCCAAAGGATCAAATCATTGCAAGAGAAATTTATTTGGATGAGCCAGAAGTCAAGACTCACATGACCACCAAGGGAGGAATCCCAGGTTTACTAGCCAAGTTTCTGGTAAAGAAAGCCCTGTACTTTGCCAGTATAGGGAACGTGGCCGCTTTCGAGAGCATCTTTGTTTTGCTCACCTACGGGTTATTTTTGTTTCCCAACATCAATAACTTTGTAGATATCAACGCCATTTAGGTTTGTCTCATTGGAAACCCTGTACCAACCTTGCTCGCAGATGCGTATCATTCTGTACACTTAGGGAATTTGTGTAGCGGAGGAAGGATCACGTGCTGTATACCCCTGCTATGTAAATGGTTTATCTCCTATTTACCTAAGTCTGCTGCTTTTTAGGATCATAAGAGTGCCTTAAGTTGGTCGCAGAAAATCATGCCTCTCATCAACTCTGACATAGATTGGTGCAATAGGATTTATGACGGGATCAGGATCATTGACCGTTGTGGAAACTTCCCCAACGTACCCCTCATAGGAACTAAATGAGGAATCAATTACCATCCAGTTCTTGTTCGTCGTCAATTTGGGTACCCGATGAGGCATGTCCCGCGTAATGCTCATCTGGAAGGTCTTTTCTTCAAGGAAGGAGAAAATGACAGGGCACTAAAGATGGAAATAGTGCATGCTTGGAAACATGTTCATAAGAAAGGACGGGAGTCTCTAGGAAAACCGGACTGTGTCTCGGTGGAGCGTTATCTCCACTGGGTACAAACTAGAGCTCTCAAGCTAAAGATGCCTTATCCTCGTCACGGAGTTCTTCCACCAAGGGAATTTGTCATGTACTTCATGACTGAAACGGAAAACTTCAGGTTACTCTCAACAAAGTTCAACAGGAGAGGAGGTCTTGGAAGAACAAGTGCCGCATTCTCAATGTGGAGTGTACCAAAATACAGTAACTGTTAAAAGATAAGAATGCTCTGATTGAGATTTTAGAGCAACATGCTGTGGAAAATCAGGATGACCAAAGGAATTTGCTCGCTCCTTTCACGTGGCAAAGGAATGACAACCCGACAACGACCCAAGAGCCCCGGTCCAAGAAAAGGAAAGCACCAGAATCAGCACCCGAGCTCTCCTCAGAAAGGACTCGGGACCCATTAGCTTAGGTTTCTATTTCTGCACCTTGTAATTTTCTGTATTTCCATTTCCGCAATCCTTTGAATTCAATAAAACGGGGGTTTCCCCACTGTTTGATATTTGCAATCTAATTGTCAAAGTTTATTTTGATTAAACAAAAAAAAACAATTAATATAATCATTGCATTCATCATTCTCGCGTCACGTATTATTCTTACCTACGAATCTCACGTTTGTGTCTCTGTTCTAGAGTCAAACTGTCTCATTCGTACAATACTCGGCCCAATCGTCAGAAAAAGATGGATGATCTCGAGGAAGAAAACAGAGAGTTGAAAAAAGAGATCGACACTCTAAGAGAGGATATGAGAAAGCTTCGTAATGACATAAAAGCCATGGCAGAAGCTCAGCTACAAAGAACTGTGATCTCGGAGATCACCTCGATGCCCATAGTGGAGAAGTATGATCCTAGGTATCAGATGCCAAAAGATCGTCCCTGGGGCATGCCTGTTAGCTATATCCCAGAAGGATATGTTCCGCCGATCACTAAAGATAAGGGAACTTCAGCAGGAGCCACTGGGCCTGAAGGTTACAAACTTCGGGAAAGCGAAGATGCCAGAGGCATACCAACAACTCCTGGAGGTTACAAACTTCGGGAAACGCCAAGATTCACTGCCATAGTAGCGGTGCCACCCCTTGTGGTGCACACTGTCCCGGAAGGACATATTCCACAGAAACCTTCTGGTAGAAAGGAAACTATGTTTGACATAATGGATGAATTCCAGGAGCAGTTCCTGGAAATTCAGAAAGAACTGCAAGCTATTCGCGGCCAGGATTTATTTGGAAAGGACACCGCAGACCTCTGCTTGGTCCCCAATGTGAAAGTTCTGCACAAATTCTAGGTGCCCGACTTTGAAAAGTACAAGGGTAACTCTTGCCCTCAGAGCCACTTGGTGATGTACGCTCGGCGAATGTCAGCTCAGACGGAGAATCAGGATCTACTGATTCACTACTTTCAGGATAGTTTAACCGGTGTCGTATTAAAATGGTACATAGGTTTAAACCACGCTGAGATTAGCACTTTCAGATATCTTGACACTGCCTTCGTCCAACAATATAAATACAATTTGGACATGGCACCAGACAGAGATCAACTCAGATCAATGTCGCAAAAAGACAAGGAAACCTTTAAGGAATACGCTCAGAGATGGCGTGAAATTGCCGCTCAAATTTGTCCACCTCTTACGGAAAAAGAGATGACAAAGATCTTCTTAAAGACCTTAAGCTCATTTTACTACAACAGAATGATTGCCAGTGCGCCCAGTGACTTCACCGAAATGGTCGGTATGGGAGTGCGTCTCGAGGAAGCCGTCCAAGAAGGACGTTTAGTTAAAGACGCTGGATCATCGAGTAGTAAAAAACGAAATGGAAGTGCTCTCCCTAAGAAAAAAGAGCAGGATATTGGGAATATCTCTCTCGGAAAGCAAAGGTGACGGTACCAACCGGTAGCAGCTGTAACTCCTGCTATCAACCCCGCGCCTACGTATCAACCTCAGGTTGCGCAGAGCCAACCTAATCAACAGGAACTTCAGCAAAGGACACAACAGTCTCTTCAGCAGGCTCGTCCTCAATACAACAACAACCGTACAACGCGGCCACCAGGATTTGATCCTATACCCGTATCGTACGCAGAACTATTTCCGTTACTACTGGCTAAGGGGCATGTCCAGACTAAGTCTCCTCTTACAGTACCGAAAAATCTGCCTTTTTGGTTTAAGGTGGATTAGACTTGCCCTTACCATCAAGGAGGACCAGGGCATAACAAAGAGAACTGTCTCAGTTTCAAATCCGACGTGCAAAAGCTTGTTATGAGCGGAGTTTTATCTTTCATAGATACAAATTCGAATGTTCTCACGAACCCGCTGCCTCAACATGAGAAAGCTGCAGTCAATCTGATAGAGGGAGAGTCTAACAACGTCTATCAAATTCATGATGTACTCTTATTAAGGGCCAACTTGGTCAAGATGCATTGTAGACAGAGTGGATATGGCCATGTGCCACCTCATAATTATCACCAGTGTGATATCTGCTCTAAAAATAATCAGGGATGTTCTGTGGTGCAAGCAGCTCTACAGGAACAGATGGATCTCGGATGGATCCAAGAGCACCGAGTTCGTGGAGTTAACATGGTTTATGCGAATTCCAACATCATACAAAACCACGATATTCGGGCGATGAATGTCAACCTGGTGGCAATGGACTCAAGCCAAAGCCAGTATCATAATCTGCCGTGGCACGATTATAATTCCTGCCTGACTTGCTCGGTAAACAAGCAGGGATGCTCTTTTGTACCAGAGGCCCTCCAGCGTCAGATGGATCTTGGATGGATTTAATACTACCATGATAGGAATCATTATCAAATCAACATGGTTCAAATCTTCGATATTCGCTTGATGAATACCAGCCTGGTGGAGTTACATGCTAAATAGGTCCGGCTCGGGTTCCTGGTACAACATGATTATCAGAACTGTAAAGCGGGTTGCAAAAACGATTAAGGCTGTGCCCTTGTCCAGGAAACACTTCAGCACTTGTTGAACCACTGGTGGCTTCCAATCTATATGGATGAAGACACCCAGCAAATTAGTATCACTAACGGGAATCCTACTAGATATCAAAGTCAGGATGTTCGGTCGATGGAAACAGACCTAGTAAGGATACACTGTATTCAGAGCGGACGTGGCCAGGTGCCACTACACAACTATGAGCGGTGGGGAGTTTGCTCAGTGGATAATCAAGGATGCTACTTCGTGCGAGCAGCCCTTCAAAGTCAGTTGGACCGCAAAGAGATTCAACCATGGTCAAGTTCTGGAGCAGTCAACTACCTCGCGGATCAAATTGAGGACATTGTCGTAATCTCTGATCATCGGAGGACTAAGGATGTTTGTACTATAATCCCTTTACTTGACGAATCGAGAGTTCCCAATCGGGAACGGATCGAAATTACTTACGATGGTCAGAAAAATCAGAAGGCTCCCATAGTCATCTATCTACCGAGACCACTACCGTATGAATCAACTAAGGTTATCCCTTACAAATACGGTGCAACAATAGTTGAGAATGGAAAGGAAATTCCGTTACCCTCCGTCGTGAATAATGCAGACATCAGTCGAGTAACTCGGAGCGGTAGAATCTTCAACAGAGGAGTTGGTGAACCCAGCAAAGAAAAGGAACCTCAGACAGAAGTTCCTAATCCACCAGTCGGTCAGTCCAGTAATCCCGGCCTTTCGAAAAACAATGATGAGATGCTGAAGCTCATCCAAAGGAGTGAATACAACATTATTGATTAGCTGTTACAAACTCCTTCAAAGATCTCGGTATTATCACTGTTACTTAGTTCAGAAGCGCATAGGGAGGCTCTACAGAAACTCTTAGAGCAGGCCTTTGTGGAACAGGATGTGTCAATACGAAAATTTGATAACATTGTCTCTAACATCACTTCCTGTAATAAATTAGGATTCAGTGGTGAGGATTTGCCAGAGGGGGGCAAAAGTCACAACACGGTGCTCAATATCACAGTTAACTGCCAGGACGATGCTTTAGCCAGCGTACTGGTAGACACAGGGTCAGCCCTAAATGTTATGCCGAAATCCACTTTGATACAATTATCATTCAAAGGACCTCCGATGAGAACCAGCGAGGTCGTCGTCAAAGCATTTGACGGATCCAGAAAAACGGTTATCGGCGAAGTTGACCTTCGCATAACTATCGGTTCTCACACTTTCCAAGTCACTTTCCAGGTCATGGACATCTGGGCAACATACAGTTGTTATTAGGAAGACCTTGGATACACTAGGTTGGGGCAGTCACTTCGACACTACACCAAAAGCTAAAGTTCGTCAAGAACGATCAACTCGTCACAGTCTGTGGAGAACAGGCCTTGCTCGCAAGCAACTTGTCATTATCTACTTGTGTAAAACCCGAGGAGGTTTTTGGAACTTAGTTCCAAGCACTTACGGTGAGCAATGAGAATCAATCAGAGAGAGGAACCTCGATTTTCTCATACAAAGATACTCTCAAAGCAATCGAGGGTAACAATGCAAAAGGATGGGGACAACTTTTCATTCCTAATGACAATAAAACAAAGAAGGGTCTTGGTTTTTCTGCAACCTGTACTCAGACATCTGCTACCAATGAAAGTCTTCATCCCATTCAGGACTTCTTCTACAGTGGAGGTTTCCTTCACCCAGTGTCTCAAGAAGTATATACCATCAATGAGGGAGACTCCTCCGACATGGATGAAGAATGGGAGTACTATCTTAATAAGGACGGTTATATGTCTCAGGAGGAGGTGCCTACGCCATTTTTCTATCCAACACAGAGTCCGAGATTTATACCCCGGTCAGATGTCGAAGTGATATATGGAGATTGTGATCCGGAAGGATGCCAAGCTCCACCAAACTCATTAGAGGAGGACACTCTGATGAAAGACAACTTTGACCACGACTACTACGGCCCGATGGATGGCCTGCCTATCTGGCAGCCGTACCCAGGAAACTTGGGGCAAGAAAATCAGTCAAACATTGAAAATCAGCTGAGCATCATTAACCAGAATACATGTGTCCCCACCATGTCATGGGACCAACACCCAGGTTATCCTGAAAATACCCAGCCCGATGATGAATTTGCAATGTTTACAAGACTAGAATTCATTAACTATGCTTTTCCCGAGGTCAACGTCATCGAGAGGGATGACTCCTCTAGTTCCAAAGAAGTGAGGGACACCTTGGGACAACCGAGTGGAAAATACGACTATTTGGTCAAGTACACCGCTCCCAAAAGCTTTCATATCAGGCTCGAAGATATTCAGCCAACTAGATGGGGAGATATACCTGAGAGCACAAATATTATGCAAAATACAACAGAGGAATCCTCCTACGACAACTCTTCCTGGGAGACAGATTCCAATGATCCTACTCCACCAGAAATCACCGTTATTTCTGAAGGCAAATAAAGGAAGGTACCAGACTTTGTGATTCACAGAGGAGTTCACCGCCAATGGGTTGTTGTCGATGTTCCAAAGATTGTTCATAAGTCTAAGTAATTACCGTCTTTACTTTAACCTTTCACCCTGCCCAGGTGAAATGGATGTTTTGATAGGGCTCACTTTCTGTAAATTTCCCTCTTCGCTTCGCCCAAAGCGACAAAGTTTTGTTTTATAGGGCTGTAGTTTCAAGAATCGACTTGTTCATTAATAAAATAACATTGTTCTGTAATTTCCGCATTAATTGTTGTTTTCTCTTTTTTATTTTCTCAGAAAATGGTAATCCTAAAAAACAACTCAATAATAAAAACAAGCAGTAATAGAAATACACTGCACACACTTGCATTTCTCTCTATCTCTTCTAAACACAAATCATCACGTCATCCAGATTGCTTATTTTAAACCTCGTCGAAACGTACGATCCACTGCCTTCTCCCAACTTTGAATTCCTGGTATTTGGGGCTGAAGAAGAAGTGGACGACGAAATTCCAGAAGAGATCTCCCGATTACTCAGACAAGAGGAAAGGTCCATCGAACCTCACAAAGAGCCATTGGAAACGGTCAACTTGGGTTCAGAGGAAGAGAGAAAAGAAGTCAGGATTGGGGCACTGCTCAGTCCAATTGCCAAAGAGAGCTTGACAAAGCTTCTCAGAGAGTCCAAAGCCTATCAGGATATGCCAGGGTTGGATACCAGCATCGTGGAACATCATCTACCATTAAGGTCAGAATGTCCGCCAGTAAAACAGAGGTTGAGACGGACTCACCCGGACATGGCCATCAAAATCAAAGAGGAGGTCCAGAAACAGATTGACGCGGGTTTCCTCGCCACGTCAGAATATCCTCAATGGTTAGCCAACATCGTACCCGTTCCGAAAAAGGACAGAAAGTTCAGAATATGTGTCGACTACAGAGATCTAAGCAAGGATAGTCCAAAGGATGACTTTCCTTTACCACACATTGACATGTTGGTAGATAGTACAACAAAATTCAAAGTTTTTTCCTTCATGGATGGATTCTCGGGCTATAATCAGATAAAAATGGCGCCGAAAGACATGGAGAAAACTTCTTTCATCACCCCATGGGGCACCTTTTATTACAAGGTAATGCCGTTCGGTTTGAAGAACGCCAGGGCAACCTATCAAAGAGCCATGACTACTCTGTTTCATGACATGATACACAAGGAAATCGAGGTATATGTCGATGATATGATTGACAAATCTAGAACAGAGGAAGAGCATGTGACCCACCTGCTAAAACTATTCGAGCGGCTGAGGAAGTACAAACTCCACTTGAATCCTAACAAGTGCACCTTCGGTGTCCGTTCAAGGAAACTCTTAGGGTTTATCGTCAGCCAGAAAGGAATTGAGGTTGATCCTGACAAGGTCAAGGCCATTCAAGAAATGCCTTCTCCGAAAACTAAAAAAACAAGTCAGAGGATTCCTGGGACGTTTGAACTATATCTCCAGATTCATATTCCTCATGACCGTGACATGTGCGCCGATTTTCAAATTACTCAAAAAGAATCAGGAATGCGTTTGGACAGAATACTGCCAAACCACCTTCGACGGTTTCAAGGAATATCTGTTGAACCCACCGATTCTATCACCTCCAGTGGAAGGAAGACCGCTGATCATCTACTTAATAGTCCTAGAGGACTCAATGGGATGTGTACTTGGCCAACAAGACGAAACCAAAAGGAAAAAGTCTGCCATCTACTATTTAAGCAAGAAATCCACCAACTGTGAAACTTGGTACACAATGCTTGAGAAAACTTGCTGCGCTCTGGCTTGGGCAGCCAAACGTCTTCGCCAGTACATGATTCGTCACACTACTTGGTTAATCTCTGAAATGGATCCAATCAAGTATGTCTTTGAAAAGCCAGCTCTCACGGGAAGGATTTCCAGTTGGCAGATGTTGTTATCAGAATATGACATAGAGTGCCACGCTCAGAAAGCCGTTAAAGGAAGTGTTTTAGCCGATCATTTGGCTCATCAACCGATTGACGATCAGGAATCAGTCGGATTTGACTTCCCAAATGAAGATGTCATGTACTTGAAAATGAAAGATTGCGATAAACCACTACCCAGTGAAGGGCCAGAACCAGATTCCCAATGGGGACTTATCTTTGAAGGAGCTGTCAATCATTATGGAAACGGAATTGGGGCGATTATCATAACACCTCAGGGTACCCACATTCGTTTCACCGCTAGACTTACGTTCAAGTGCACAAACAATGAGGCCGAATACGAAGCTTGTATCATGGGTCTCGAGGAAGCGATTGATTTGAGGATCAAGAACTTGGATGTATATGGCGACTCAGCTTTGGTCGTCAATCAGATCAAAGGAGATTGGAACACATACCAATCAGGATTGATTTCGTACAAAGATTACGCAAGAAGGTTGTTACCCTTCTTCAACAGAGTCGAGTTTCATCATATCCCTCGTGAGGAGAATCACATGGCTGATGCATTAGCCACTCTCTCTTCCATGATTAGTGTAGGTCAATGGAATGACTTACCTAAGATCGACATAATGCTCCTTGAACGGCCCGCTTACATCTTCACGATTGAAGCAGTCATAGACGACAAACCTTGGTATCACGATATCAAATGCTTCCTTCAAAAACAAGAGTACCCACCTAGGGCACTAAGGAAAAACAGAAAAACCCTCAGAAGGCTGGCAGGCAGTTTCTTCATGAGCGGTGATACACTCTATAAGAGGAACTTTGACATGGTCTTGCTTCGATGTGTCGACAGACCAGAAGCATACATGCTGATAAAAGAAATTCACGAAGGATCCTTTGGAACTCATGCCAACGGACACACAATGGCGAGAAAAATTCTAAGAGCAGGGTACTATTGGTTGACAATGGAATCCGACTGCTACAAGTACATGAGGAAGTGTCACAAGTGTCAGATATACTCCGAAAAAATCCATGTACCATCAACACATCTCAAAGTTCTTTCTTCCCCATGGCCTTTTTCCATATAGGGAATCGACATGATTGGCATGATTGAGCCTAAGGCTTCGAATGGACATCGGTTCATCCTGGTAGCCATTGATTACTTCACCAAGTGGGTCGAATCAGCGTCATACGCCAATGTAACCCGACAAGTGGTGGTTCGATTTATCAAAAACAATCTCATCTGCCGTTATGGTGTTCCAAGCCAGATCATTACTAATAATGGATCTAACTTGAACAATAAGATGATGAAAGAGTTGTGCGCAGAGTTCAAGATCGAACACCATAACTCATCTCCCTACCGACCTAAGATGAACGGAGCGGTAGAAGCAGCTAACAAGAACATCAAAAGGATTGTTCAGAGGATGGTTGTAACCTATAAAGATTGGCACGAAATGCTGCCCTTTGCTCTTCACGGTTATCTTACATATGTCTGCACTTCAACAGGGGCAACCCCTTTCTCTCTAGTATATGGCATGGAAGCAGTGCTCCCCATAGAAGTAGAGATCCCATCAATCTGGGTATTGATGCAAGCTAAGCTTACAGAAGCTGAATGGTGCCAAAGCCGGCATGACGAACTCAATCTGATTGAAGAAAAACGAATAACGGCACTATGCCACGGTCAGTTGTATCAGCAAAGAATAAAGAGGGCGTTCGACAAAAAGGTCCGACCTCGCATCTTCAAAAAAGGAGACCCTGTGCTCAAGAAAATACAATCATTTTCACTAATTCTAGGGGAAAATGGACTCCAAATTATGACGGCCCCTATGTGGTCAAGAAAGCTTTCTCAGGCGGCGCCTTGAGACTCGCAACCATGGATGGAGAAGAGTTTGCCTACCCCACAAATTTTGATGTAGTCAAGAAATACTTCGCCTAAAAAAATGACTCGGTGGATTGAAAACCCAAAAGGGCGGTCTAGGCAAAAATTAGAGACATAATAAAAAATCATCCCGGTGGATTGGAAATCTCATAGTACAATCCAGGCAAAAATTAGGGATTAATGGCAAGTAACTATGTTCAACAGAGGCAAGTCCCTCAGCAGCAGTCATGCCATCCATCAGAAAACTCTAGTCAAGGTCATCTTCGACAGAAGCTTAGGATGCCCAGAATTCAAAGTTAGTAGAAGGATAGTGGTCGTTATGTTTCAACGCATCCCTTTTTCCCTGTAAATTACCATTTTCTAGCTTTGTAAATACTCTATGGAATCATGCGTTTGACTGATTTCCATCTTATCAATACAATTGGAGCCCTTATGCTTTTGTTTGTAATTCTTATTTGTTTTAGCTTTATAGAACGCCGTTTAAACATGATTAACGATTCTTGAAATAAAACAAAAATGAATTTACTTGTTAAAATTTCTCTGCTTTTAAAATAAAGATGGCAATTTCTTTTGATTGTTGAACATCAGAAGAACATCGATCGCTTCTCCAGAAGTAAGCGAACCTCGAAGTGCAGAATTAAAGTACTCCTTCTAAACCAGTGCGCCTGAACGAAGGATCAGTTATGTCAGATACGAATACTCTATCTAACATCTTCGGCCGAGTTCTTACCTCCTAAGCCCGACCAACGGTTGTTCCCCGTAGGGACTACTTCTCCTAAGCAAGGCAGAATTGCTACTTTTGGACCAGCGGTACTTCTTCGCCCCGCGATGACCGAGTATCCAGTCGTGTTCATCCATTAGTCTGTATGTCGCGTCAGTTTTTTCAGCATATACATACATACATCATGCATTATTAATTTACATTCATATTCATATTGCATCACTATCACTCTAGTCGGTCTTGTTCCCTAGTGATAAGAGTCCTCTCAATCGAGTTGTCAGTTCTTTCCTCGTCAGGAAATGAATCATCTAAGCGATCTCTCCTCCAGTTTATTTCTGGATTGAAGGTGGTTCTTTGACCACTTTGATAACATGAACCTCTGAAGAGCCAGAGGGCTTCCGAAAAACATCACTCTTCGCCATTGAAGATGATATATTCGCTTTCCCGGATTAAGGAAAATCCTCTGAGAAAGCCTCACAACTAAAGACTTTCAGCAACACATTGACTTTCCTCTCCAGAGAATCGGTGTTCATAAGTTTATCGGCACCTAAAAATTGGATCACATCATATAGCATTTCTCCGAAAAGATCTTTGAGAAAAGTATGATGCAATATCCCCAAGCGAAAACAGTCTTTCAAGAGACTCGTTCTCCCCCAGTAGAGTCAACGAATGGCATCTCCAATAGAGAAGTTTGTGCCTCTCTACAATCAAAACTTTTTCCATCAAATGGCATCTCCCCGGGAAAATTCGGTGAGTTGTTTGAGGAAAACCGCTACAGTAGCGTCCCTTGTCAATAAAGTTTATTGACAAAAGAAACTAAGACCAGTTCCTTGGTAGGAAACCAGGATCGGGGGGAAGTTTATTTCTGAAACTTATACCAGTTCCTTGGTAGGAAACCAGGATCGAGGGGAAGTTTATATCAGAAACTGAGACCAGTTCCTTGGTAGGAAACCAGGATCGGGGGGAAGTTTATTTTAGAAACTTAGACCAGTTCCTTGGTAGGAAACCATGATCGTGGGGGAAGTTTATATCAGAAACTGAGATCAATTCCTTGGTAGGAAACCAGGATCGAGGGGAAGTTTATATCAGAAACTAAGACCAGTTCCTTGGATGAAGACCAGGATCGAGGGGAAGTTTACCTTTTCTAAGCATCATTGCTTAGCAAAAGAAGAAGGATGCGGGAACTGTCATTCTTAACCACCATCAAAATTTCGGGTATTCTGATATTTAATCCTCTTGCACCTCGAATGCCCGAATACCTTCGCCATTCACACCTTCGGGTCCAAGAAGATTAAATAGGGGCATCTGTCATACCCCAAATTTTGACCACTAAGATTCCCATCATTTTGCAAATCATAATCACAATATGGATGAACCATTAGTCTCCCCAAAGATGGGTGAGCATCCACTACAATAAAAAATTAGGGTTCAAGCCCTCTCAGAGCTCTTAGACAAAGGATCAATCAAGGAATGACATGATCTTCAACTTGTCTAAACCTCTCCAACATCTACAATGGATCAAGAGAACTCTCACTTTAAGGATTAAGCACAAGGCTGCTCCCTTCTAAGTGGATCAAGCCCCAAGATCGCCAGTGTCACCAAATTAGGGTTTTGGTCGATCAGGGCCTCCAGATGGAAATTCTCCTCTGGGCATTAGCCAATGCTTCAAGGCATAACCTATGATGCTCCAAGGGACATCATAAACCCAATCACCAAGTCAATTTAGCCTCAGGGGATGCATACATAAAAAATCAGGAATTAAGGTTTCTTGACCTAATTCACCCCTAATTTGATTTTTGAGACAAATCATGAGCCAATACCTCAAGGGAGGATTTGAGGGTCTCTAAGACACTACATTGATCCATTTTCAACAATGGATTAATCCAAGAAGCTTGAGCAACAAGTTTCAATTTCATCTGAACCACATTTAGGGTTTCGCGAGAAAAGTCAACTGTAGCTTTGACTTTTGACTAGGACATGCTCCCAAACCCTAGGACATGAATCAATACACCCTATAACACCTATGGAATCAATCCATCAAGTTTGATTTAGGTCAAGGACTTGATTTCATAGAGGATCACACAGTTTGGAATTCATCTAATAAAAAGTCAATTGTGCACAAAAGTCAAACTTTGACTTTTTGAGATTTTTCACAAAAATGGTTTTTAACCCTAAAATGATGTTAAGGTATGATTTGAATCATCATTCATGAAGAAAAATCAAGAAAAGTGGGATAGCTTATAAGAGCGGTAACCATAAAAACTTAGAAAATTTTCTAAGTTATGAACAAAGTGGCAAGGGTACCAACTTTGGAGAATCATAACTCCTAATCCACAAGGCCATTTTTTCCCATCCAAATCTAGATTTGTAGCTCTCATTACCCTCTACAAAAGCTTCAACTACCACTCATTCCAATTCCCCATGGATTTCAAGTTATGGAATGATCAAAATCAAGAAAAGTGAAAATGTCACTTTTTTCCAACACTTAGTGAAATTTTCACTAAGTCAGAATCTGCCTTCACTTTTTTCCAAATGTAGGGGAATTTTTCACTTGGATCCAAAAAGTATCTAAACCAACTATGATCAAATATTTGTTGTATCATATAAGGGCTTTCCAAAATGACCAAGAACTCCATCAAATTCCACTTGAGCCATGAGATATGACAATGGCAACATGCCTTGCTGAAAACTGTCAAGGCAAGGCAGATTTTGGAGTTTTGCTCGATTTGCCAAATTTGTGCAATTCCAAGCAACTCTATCCATCTGAACACCTCAAGGGGGGACCAAGGAGGAACCAACTCTGATCCTAAGCCTCCAAAGTTTTTGGAACAAGAAGTAGCATGCCAAACCTAGAAATCCCTATAAGAGGGACAAGACTACAATTTTGGATTTGAGCATTTAATAGATGCACCAAGGTGGCATGGACTGACACATTTGCAACTGAATTCAGTCAAGAATGATCCAACAACTAGGGAACCACAGCTCTGTGCTCTAACCTTTAGTCAATGGCTAGAGGAGACTTGGATTCCTATTGATCAACATTGGCCAAACCTCTGCTGCAGTTGCTATTCACTATTGATCCCAAAAAAAACTTGCTTTACTATAAATATAGCTCATTTGTGCTCAGTTTGAGTACACCAAAGCCATCAAACAGATGCTTTCCTCAAAATCATCTTCTCACTTCCAAATTTGCCTTCCAAAGCAAGTCACTATCGGGTTTTGAGTTTGAGAGCAATTCCACCCAAACCAATCACACACACACCTCATAAACATCATATAGAAGTGATCTAAACACTCACATAACATCTGGAACACCAAATTCACAAAATCACTAGCCAATTGCTCAAGCTTTTGACAGATTTGCAGTTGGGGTGCCATCTCATGTTCCAGATCATTTCAATCCATTCCAAGCATCCAGACACACTCCATGGAACCTAGGGAAGCTATCCAGATCATTGGAACCTAGCTGTAACACCTCTAACCCAAAACACGATCACCAGCTGCAAGAGGTGAGCATGAGCTCTTCTAACTCTATGATCCATGCATTTTTTGCTGCACAATAATTTGGCCATATGTTCATAATCATGCATAGAGTGTTTACCCTCAATCAATTACTTTGTATGAATCGTGTATGGAATTTCTGAACCTTCATGCAGAATTTAGGGTTCTTGAGGTTTCTCTTTGATTTCTTATTCCATGCTTAAAATAAATGAAATTAAAGACGATAGACATGATCGTGAGGTTGAAACGAGTAAATTGATATGTAGATTGCATGATATAATCAAGTATTCAGTGAGATTGGATAGAAAACACAAATCTGCAGAAACAGAGGAAGGGCGCGTGTTCTTGCCATGTTCTTGGCGCCCTTTTTCAAATATTTGAATATTTGAATTTTGTGATTTTATTTAATTGATTCAAAAATTAATTTCTCTCTGAGTTTTAATGATTTTGAGTTGATTCTTTTTTTAATAATTCACAAAAATGTTAAAATATTTTATTTTACCAAAAATATTATTTATTACATATAATTGATATTTTTGCCACGAATTAATATTTTAATTGTTTTTGACATTTAAAATATTTTTTCCTTCTTGATTTTGCAAATTTTAATGATTTCTAATCATTTTGTAGGTCAAAACATGATTTTTGAAACATTAATCCAAGATCACAATTTGTTTTCCACATGTTAAACAATTTTGATCATTTTAATTGAATTTTTTATTCAATTAAAATACATTTTGGAAACAAATTAGGGTTTTGATTAATTCAACCCTCATCAAACCTTTTAAAAACACTTTGGGCCTTTAATAGAGTGTAAGACCCAATCCTTTGTAAGTACAAACCTATTTTGGGCCTCAGATATTGTATAAGTCCCACTATATTTTCAAAAAATCCCGGCGCAATCGCCGTTTTCAAAACAAAAAAACATTTGGGCCTCTCCTTGAGCTGTAAGCCCCATCACCTGTACAAAAATAAATTATTGGGCCTCTAATAGAGTGTAAGACCCAATCCTTTGTAAATACAAACAATTTTTGGGCCTCAGATATTGTATAAGTCCCACTGTATTTTCAAAAAAAACCGGCGCGATCGGCTGTTCAAAAATCAAATCATCTGGGCCTACCCTCGTGTTATAAGCCCCATTCCTCTTCTTGAAACAACTTTGGGCCTCTTGAGAGAATCTAAGACCCATCCCTTTGTACAAAAAAACCTTTCTTGGGCCTCAGTCACTTGTATAAGTCCCTGTACAAAACCCTGGGCCTCTCCTTGAGCTGTAAGCCCCAATTTTCCTTTTAAAAGCATTTTCTCCTTTGATTTTGTAATATACTATTTTCAACTTTTCTTTGTTGAACTACTAACCATACAACATGGAAGCTCTACAACTGAGTAAGTGTTTACCTGCTTTCATTTACCGCTTTCATATGTATATAACTGTACTGTGGGGCTGTTTCAGTGTAAGTCTTCTTTCATAAACTCATATCAACTGTGTAATAATAGTATATATATTTAGAGTTTCCCCGACAACTAAGTCTACCACTAGGAAAAGCCCCGTTGATCGCTCTTAAATACAGTCAAAACTAGATCTCCATAGGATCACCACATACAGTCTTCCCTCCTCTTGGGGTTAAACAATATGGAGATGTTAAAGGAAGATTCTTTTTGAACCCTTTCTCAGACTGTCACCTTTAGAAGTTGTCAAAGAGACTTTACTCCCCAGAGATGATCTTTTCTCCGTGAATGGCATCTCTTGAGTTTCTTCCAAATTCTCGGACTTTCCTGGCTTGATCCATTCTCGATGAATGGCATGTCTTGAACTTCTCTGGGTTTGGGGACCCACAGGCTTCCTAAAAGCATCCCCGCCTTCTCTTGGGCGTTGTACAAGGACCCTACGACTTCTTAGAAGTTTTCACAACCTCCTCTTAGGCTTTGTATAATGATTCTTCCTCCGGGAAGATAGCCTCCTCTCGGGCTTCGTACAAATTGTCCCTCGACTTCTTAAAAGTTTCTAGCCTCCTCTTGGGCTTCGTACAAATTGTCCCGACGACCTCCTAGAGGTATAGGAACAGAAATTAGTCGTCTTAATAGAACAGTCTTTTAAAGAGTCTAGATCTTGCCACCGCAACTATATTGTCCCTTACTTTCTCTTAAGTATAGTACAAAAGATAAAACTCTAGACTTGGATAGTCTAAAGACCTTTGAGTCTCAAAGACATTCTCAAGCCCCTTTCAAGAATGAGAAGAACACCCGCAGACTCGGACAGTCTCAATCCCCTTTGGATTTCCTATTTCTTTAAAGAACAGGAAATAACCTTGATCCTCCGATCAGTGCCAAAGCACAACCTTACCTTTAATCTTCCTAAGAACTGATTTTCTCTTTTAACCAACATACTGGACCTGTCACTCAACTGAAACAGTTACCATAGCCTCCTCTTGGGCTTTGTACAATGATTCTCCCCAGCGGAGCTAACTTTTAGCCTCCATCTCGGGCTTCGTACGAGATACAAAATCACTCTCTTGTTGAGTATAAAAGACTCTCTTGTTGAGTCACTACCCTTTTAGCCTCCATCTCGGGCTTCGTACGAGATACAAAATCACTCTCTAGTTGAGTATAAAATGAGTTTCTTGTTGAGTCGATCAGCTTTAGCCTCCATCTCGGGCTTCGTACGAGATACAAAATCACTCTCTTGTTGAGTACAAAAGACACTCTTGTTGAGTCAATCCCTTTAGCCTCCGTCTTGGGCCTCGTACAAGACACATATAAAAACACTCTCTTGTTGAGTCAACCCTTTTAGCCTCTACCTCGGGCTTCGTACGAGACACATAAAAATATCCTAACCCGAGTCAGTTAAATTTCCCATCTCAGCCTCAATCTTGGGCTTTGTACAAGACATATACGAACCTCCCCGGCAGAGTCAAAAATCCCTTTTTTAGCCTCAATCTTGGGCGTTGTACAAGACAGACAGAACATTTTCCCTGGAAAAGTCAAACTTTTTTAGCCTCCTCTTAGGCTTTGTATAATGATATCCCCAAAAGAGTCAGTCTCTTTTTAGCCTCAATCTTGGGCTTTGTACAAGACATATATAAACACTCTCTTGTTGAGTCTGCCTTTTCAAGCCTCCTCTTGGGCGTTGTACAAGGACCTGTCGGCTTCTTAGAAGTTTTCATAGCCTCCTCTTAGGCTTTGTGTAGCACCCTAAATTTTGACCATTGGTTTTGGATTTTTTTTGGGGAGTGCCACTTTGGGCATTGGGGGTTTGATTAGCAATTTTTTGGCTCATTTTGGGATATGGTTCTATTTGAGGTTTCTAGTGAATTTTTTAATCATAGTGGTTAGTACTAATTTATTTTCGAATTTTTGTTTTATTTATTTGAAAATAGATAATCAGGTTTATTTATTTACTTTTATTAAGAATGTTGTTTTGAAATTAATGTTATTTTATTTTTATAGAAATTAGATTTTATTTTTAATTTAATTAGGAATTGTGGTTTTATCAATAATTAAGGTTATTAGAGTTTTTTTTTAAATTAGATTTTCTAGAATAATTAGGTTATTTTTTGGAATTTTAGATTAATTAGAGATAATTAGGTGTATTTAGATTAATAGTATTAGTGTTTTAGAATTTTGGTTTAATTATAATAAAAAGGATGTTTTGGGTTTGTTATTTCATTTTTTTTATCTCAGATTTTTATTAGTTGGTGAATTAATTAGAAAAGGATTTTTTATTTAGTTTAAGTTTTATTAATATCTTTTTAGTAATTAATTAATTAATTTAGTTTTTTTTGGGCTAAGTGTTTTTTATATATAAGGTTTTATTTATGATTTCGTTTTAAGTTCTATTATAAAAATTAGGTGGGCATTATTTTCAGAATTATTTAGTTTTATTTAATCAGGAAATAATTAGGTTTAATTAGTCCAAGTATTTTATAGTATCTTTTTATTTTATTAAGAATTTCGTTTTTTTATTATTTTAAATATGCACTATTAATTATTAATTAGGGAGTTATCTTTGTTATTAATTAAGGTTTTGGGTTAATTAGTATTAGATTTAATTAACTATTAATTTTGTTTTAAGATTTATTTTGAGTGTATTATTTATTTTTATATTTCAGTTAGTACGATGATGTCCTTCTTTATCTTTATTTTATTTTTGAGTTTTATTTTTTATTTTTTATTTTTTATTATTTTTGTGTGGTCAAAATAGTTGACCATGAGTGGGTCCTCATCTTCCCCAACGTGAAACCCTAATTTCACGCACAGAATCAGGCAATGAATCAAATCAGATTTGGATTTTTGACAAAAAAGAATCAATTAACATTGATTTCATTAATCTACAATCCAATTCGTACAAATAAAAAAAAACCTAAAAAATACAATCAAATCAAAATTACATCAGAGTTTTCCTAAAACGAAACCAAATCTAATTAATTTTGACCTAACTGCTAATGTCTATAAAAACTAAGAAGAACTCAGAATTAAAAAGGGACCCTGGACGAAAACCCTTGCAGCTGCGCAAATCCCACCCTTGCACTAAAACTCCAAAAAAAAATTTCATAGAAAGTTAGGGTTCAACACTTGAACCCTAATTCTTCTGAGCTTAGCCCCATTTATCCTTACCTGTGTACAAAGAAAGGGAGGGAGGATTAGAGGAGGAAAAGAAAAAGAAACAACCAAAATATTACGAAAAGATTCACGGCAGGAGAGGTAACCAAAAATCCACTTAGCTTTGTTTCTGGAAATTTGAATCTGCGTCGTCATTTGTTTGTGTTTGGGTGTTTTAGATTTGGTTTTTCTTGTTGTGTGTTTCTAGTTTTTCTGGGTTTTTTTTAGGGTTAGGTTAGAATTAAGATTCATGTGAAGAACCCTAGGGTTCATCACTTAGGGTTAGGGTTCTTCTTTCTGGGTTAGGGTTCGTGTGGGTTTCTGAGTTTTGGATGAAGATTGGGTTTAGGGTTCATAAGTTAGGTTAGGGTTCTTGGGGGTTTGAGGGAATTCTGGGTTTGGATTGAAGGTAGGGTTAGGGTTCTTCGTAGGGGGTTAGGGTTCATGGGGCGTTGAAGATTCTGGTTGAATCTAACCGGAAATCTGGGATTGGGGGCGTTTGGTGGTGGCCGGAGGCCGGGGTGGTGGTGGTCGGCGAGAGAAAACTAGAGAGAAGTGAGAGAGAACGAGAGAGAACGAGAGAGTAGAGTGAGAGATAGAAAGGATAGAGAGAGAAAGAAATGGTGGAAATGAACTTTTCTGAAGGGTTGGACCTTAAATATTCCCTCGCGTGCAGTCTTGATCTCAGACACGTGGCTCTATATGGGCCATGGGATTGGGTGACCGTTGTGATCCTGTAGAGGCAAGAGCACCATGCTCCCTCGTTGACTGAAGCCTTGGGACCGTTGGATTAAGGTATTCAAAATCAATGGTCTATGAACACGAAACTTTGGAACCATCTGATCTCCATCAGACGTCTCAGGCGGGTCAACCGATTGACTCAACTTAGGATTTTTTTTTTTGTGTTCTTTTGGACTCAGAGCAATTGGGCCTAACGCCCAATTCACTATTGACACCCCTGAGTTGAGCCCATTTGCTAACTCAGAATAACACGCACCCCCCGGGATTTAATTAATTAAATTATTTATATAATTTAATTTACTTTTTTTTTTAATTAGGTTTTATGGGTGATTAGGAGACTTAAAAATAGGATTTTAGGATAAATGTAGTTAAGGGTTTAGGGATTATTTTGGGATTTTGGGTTTTTTTTTTGGATTTTATTTTGTTAGATTTTTTTTTTTTTTAAATCACAATTAATTCTTTGATTTAAGTTGTGAAAATAGTTTTTATTCTTTTTGTTAAATTAGGTTTTCTTAGCCCTTTTTATTATTTAATTTAATTGGTTAATTTTCATTTAAATTTTGTTTTAATATCCACTTGTATAAACAAATTATTTTTTCTTAAGTTTTTAGAGGATTTATGTTTTTTTCTTGGAAAATTATTTTAAAAAGGATAAATATGAGGATGAAAAAAAAATAGTTAACTTTGTTTTGGGATATAAATTTTTTAGGAATTATTTGGAATGTAGACGTTATTTGGATTAATATGGATGAATTTTGTATTTTTGTCATAATGAGTTATTTAACTTTTGATTTGTGTTTTTTCTTTAAAAATTAGAAATTTTTTAAAAGGGGATTTAAGGGTTTTTTTAAGGGATTTACAAAAGGGATAAAGCTCTTGGCCCGAGAGCCTAAATAAAGGATGGGATAAGGGATAAGGGATATGGATTTTTTTTGGGATAAAACTCTTCCTCCGAGAGTATAAACAACGGACAAAGGGATTTAAGGGATAGAACTCCTCATCTAGGAGTATAAACACTAGATTTAAGGGATAAAACTCTTTATCCAAGAGTATAAATAGTGGATTGGGGTTTAGGGATCGAATTTGGGATTTAGGAATAGGATTTGGGGGTAGGAATAGGGGAGGTGAACTACGGTTACTCTGATCTTCATTTTGAGGGTACGTAGGCATAGGGTTGCAAACCAACCCTAGCGAGTATAATTAGGAAAAAAAACTTAGGTTTTCTTTTCATTTAGACAAACAAACATACCCTAAACTCAAAGGTGGATCCCATTGAGTACAATGGAAGTGAAGTGTGCCTAACATCTTCCCTTCACTTAAATGACTCCCGAACCGTAGGAATCTCTACCTTAGGATAGGATATTTAGGTTTATCATTATTTTTCCTTTAAAAAATATGATGGTGACTCGATAATTTTTGCCGGCTGCGACAGCTGGCGACTCTGCTGGGGATTCCTTCCTAGCGAGAGTCAATCCTAGCCTTAGTATTTAGGGTTTTGTTTGTCTTGGATGTTTATTTTTTTATTATTATTATTTTTTTGTTTTTATTTTATTGTTATTTATTTATTTTTATTTCATGTATTTTTTATTTAACATTTTGTTTTATTTTTGTTATCATGCAAGGGATTGGGGCAATAAAAAAAAGGAGTGAAGCTAAAACCCAAAGCTTGGAGGATAAGCCTAGAACCTAAAGTGGAACAGAAATGTTTTTGTGGGGGACGCAATGTCCCCTAAAATGCATTGATGCCACACTCAGAGTAGATCCCTCCAAAGTCGTCCTCACGAAAGGGCTAGCCCCTCTCGTAGTGGAATGATTTGGATGTAGTCCGAGACTCTGAGAACCTTAACCTACCCCACACAAATCATGGACCTTATGTATTCAACCCTCAAGGGTTGTTACTAGGGTCCTATCCCAAATGAGACTTATCTTGAAGGATTACCGTAGGAAGGCTTGCTCCTTCTCATGGTAAAACAAGGGTATAGTCTAAACATTTTGGGGTCGTTATGCTGGCCAAATTTAGGTAACCTACCTGTGAGGGGATTGGGTAGTCTTAACTTAGACCCAGCCTGTTCTAGGGAAGCCCACCTTACTAGGGGCATGTTTACACTTTACCTTTACCCTAATCAAGACATCATGTGCATTCATCATCCTCATAAATTTTTCTTTTTTGCATTCACAGGAATCTTAAAATTTCACAAAAAAGGATTAAATCAAAGGACAATGGAAGTTGGAAAAAGGAGAACTCTCCCCATTAAAGTAAGGATATCAGACATAAAGGGCCTAAAGACTTATGCTGCTGAATTACCCAAGGAAAGAAGGAAACCTATACTTCGTAGGTATGGGGATATATTGGACTTGGTTCTATTTCCTATGCAAGAGGAGGGTCTAACTGTCTTGGCCCAATTTTATGATCCTGAGTTAAGGTGTTTCCAATTCAAGGACTTCCAAATAGCACCTACTTTAGAAGAGGTTCGAAAGATACTGGATTTCCCCAAAAACAATAAAGGTCCATTCAAAGCATTGGGGTATGGACCTTCATTGAAAGAGATGGCAAGTTGTTTGTATATTCGTGAAGAGGACCTACAAGCTCATTGGAAAACTAAAGATGACTTCGAAGGGTTCCCTAAATGGTTCTTAGAGAGTAAAGCTAGTCACTTTGTGGCTTGCAAGAATTGGGTAGCCCTAGACGCCGTCATGGTATTACTTATCTTTGGGTTGGTCCTATTCCCAAGTGTTCCAAACTTCATAGACATCACTGCTGTCAATCTATTTATGGATGTTACCCTTGGAGAAGAAGACTATTCAACAGCTCTCCTTGCAGACATATACTTCACTCTCCATTGTAGGTTTGAGAAGAAGGGAGGGACTATGCTATGTTGTCCTCAGCTATTATACAAGTGGTTGTGTTCCCATCTAGTGAAGGACATAAGAGACATGAGACAAATGAAGGCCTATGAGTGGTCCCAATATCTGGTATCCCGTATTGGTAAGGACGTCCTATGGTTTCCTCAAATAATCCAAAGGGATGACGTGATCTTAAGTTGTGGGAACTTTCCTAATGTACCTTTGATTGGCTCAAGAGGGTGCATAAGCTATAATCTTATTTTGGCGATGAGGCAGCTAGGACACCCTTTGTCCTACAAGCCAGAAGACAAGTTGCTAAAAGGCTTCATCCTACAAGGTGTGAAAGGAGATCATCCTGATGTCCTAAGGATTTCTGAAGCATAGAAGAAAAGTATAAAAGGGAAGAGCAGTCTGAAAAGGCCAAGAGAGGAATCAAGGGTCCCATATTCACAATGGATGGAGGAAAGGATAAGGAAGGTAAAGCTTCCCTTTACTTTAGATGGTCCCGTTGATCCCATGGTTCCTCCACCTACCGTAATCTCCATGGAAGAAAGTGAAAAGCTTAAGGAGACCATTTCCAGATTGACAAAAGAAAAAGATGAATGGGAGGCTAAATTCTACCAAGCTACTGGAGAAAGTAGCCAGCTGAGGTTGAGCCTTAAGAAAGCCATGGAACAATCAAAGGTCAGTGAAGGGTTAGCTCGAATGGAGGAGGAAAAGAAGGAGCGTGCCCATGCTGATCTTCAAGCTTTGAGCTCACGCCTTCAAACTCAACAAGCGGACCTAGATAGGGCTTGGAGGCAAAGGGACGAATGGAGAAACTTATGGATGTCCTCAACACAAAGGGAGGTTAGAGAAGGGTATGATAGGTGAATCTTTGACTTAGAATCTGAGGTTCAAAGCTTGGCAGATGCTCTCCTCAGGAGTAAAAGGCAAGCGTTGGATGCAATCGTGCGGTTGAGAACGGCTAAAGAACTTCTTGCCCAACGACCTGAAGGGTGGTTACAAGCTCAAGAGGAAAACCAGGCACTTAAGAGAGCCTATGAGGAATTGGAAGCATCCTATGAAGAGCTTAGAGAGTGGGGCCACTATGCTGAAGTCCACAATAGCCAATTAGAGCACACCATTGCAGAAGACTTGGAGATCAAGGATAATCTACAAAGGGAAAAGGCATACTTTGAAGACAGATATGATAAGTTGGTCTTTCTGACCAATGACCTTATACATGAGATCCCTCAGAAATTAAGGGAAGCTGAGGAAATAGCCATTATTTTCAAGCCAGCAAAGGAGATTTCTGATTTCCTTACACTTTGTCGTGAGATGGTGGAAGACTTCAGATCCAGAATTAGGAGAAGGATTTAGGCTGTTTATGTTTGGTTTCTTACTTTTTGGGATTTTGTTATGAATATTTTAAGGGTTATCCCTAATTTGGTTTTGCTTATGTAATAAATAGGGCTTCGATCCTAAGTACTCTCTTTCATTAATAAAAATGTTTGAATTTCCATTATCTTTGGTTTGACTCTTAATTGGTTGAAAATTTAAGATTCCTGAAAAAAAAACATTTTGCATACTCATACATTCATTCATGCATAACATATAAAAGAAAGGGCATTAAACGGAAATCATTTTGTTTCTCAGAATTTTCACAACAATCTGACTTCTCGACCCAACACCCGTGTTTACCAGAGGAAAGCTATGGAACAAATGGAACAGAATCACGCTGCTCTAAAGGGAGATGTGGATATTGTCAAGGTAAATGTGGAGGAGATGAAGGACAAAATCGACCAGCTGACTCGAGCTATCCAGAATATGATAGCAAGAGACACCGAGGCTAGTAACCGTAGGAATGCTCCTACCCCTCCTCCCCAATATGAAGATAGCAATCCTTTTTTGGGATTTGTGGCTGACTTGGAACGTGAGGCTTTAGAGGCTAGTAAAGGGAAGGCTAACACTCAACATCCTGTAGGGTCTGTTCCTCCACCCGAGCACAATGGAGAATCACGACCCATACAGATAACTGTCACTCGTGAGGTCTCTAATGACTGGCACCTCCAATATGGAGAAGAAGACTCAAGGCAAATAGTTCGTGAAACCAAACCAGCTGTCGTGGAAGGAATAAAGGAGGATGAAAAGTATAAGATAATTGAGGAACGGTTAAGGGTTGTGGAAGGATCCAAGATCTTTGGGATTGATGCCTTGGAAATGTACTTGGTACCCGACGTGGTCGTGCCTCCTAAGTTTAAGGCACCTACCTTCGAGATGTACAAAGGGGTTAGTTGTCCCAAAAGCCACATTCGGATGTTTTCCCGAAAGATGGGGGCACACGCTAAGGACGAAAAGCTGATGATGCATGTTTTCCAAGACAGCCTTAGTGGGGCATCCTTGGACTGGTACATGCAGCTGGAAAGAACCTACATCAAGAACTGGGATGATTTGGCAAGTGCCTTCATAAGGCAATACCAATACAATGTAGACATGGCCCCTAATCGCATGCAGTTGCAAAACATGTCTCAGAAAGGGAACGGATCTTTTAAGGAGTATGCCCAAAGATGGAGGGAGCTAGCATCTCGTGTGCAACCTCCATTAAGGGAAAGCGAGCAAGTAGACACATTTATGGGAACGCTGCAAGGGATATATTACAAGAAGATGATTGGATCTGTCTCAACTGGATTTGCAGATTTAGTTATCATTGGAGAAAGAATTGAGAATGGTTTGAAAAGTGGGAAGATTGGAAAGTCATCCTCCAGTCAATCAAGCAACCGAAGGTATTCTGGTAATGGTTCAAAGAGGGAGGCCAACGCCATTTCAGCTGCACCTTATGTGGCTGCCATGGCTCCCAATCAAGTAACTCCTATACTACAAGTGCAACAACCAAAGGCCCCACCCCCGCAAAATCAACAACAACAAAGGTATCCCCAAAGGGAACAGAAGAGACCATGGAAGGACTTTGACCCTATACCTTCCACATATACTCAGGTTTTGCCTATGTTAATTCAAAGGGGATTGGTGGAGATCAAACTGTTAGGACCTCCTCCTACGCCTCTCCCTAAAGGATATGATGCTAACGCCCGATGTGAGTATCATGCTGGATCACCAGGACATACAACTGAAAAATGCTTGGCTCTCAAGTTTAGGGTGCAGGATTTGTTGGATCAAAAGTTCATCAGCTTCACTTACGATACTCCAAACGTAGGTGATAATCCTTTCCCCGGACATGCTGGGGCAAATGTCAATTCCATTGAAGGGCTGGAGGAAAATGTTTTGATCAAGAGTGTGGGACAAGTGAAGACCTCTTTGACTAAGGTAAGGGAGATGTTGATTGGGTATGAAGAGTTTGAGGAACTACATGGCAATTGCCAGGTCTGCTCCTCTGATCCTGACAATTGTGAAAAGATGAAGAGGACTCTCCAACAGTTGATGGATCAAGGGATGGTGCAAATTGGGTATTCAAGGGGAGTAAATGAGGTGGATGCCTTAGAATCTCAGGGGCATGTACCTTCTGAGACTCACTACCAAGGAAGGGAGAACATGACTCTTATTCAGATACCAGTTCCAAGGCAGACACCCATTCCAAATTCAATTTTGAGGCAGGCGCCTATTCAGATACCAGTTCCAAGACAGATGACCATTCAAATTCAGGTCCCAAGACCTACACATGCACCTGTCCAGCTACCAGTTCCAGGATCTGCACGAACTCCAATTCAGATACCTGTTCCTGCACCTATCAAGATCCCAGTACCTGCAAGATCTGAAGTCCCAATTGTCTTCCATGTTCCAGCACCATTTCCTTACGAAAGTACTAAGACTGTACCATGGAAATATGATCTCACTGCATCGGTGGGAGGAAAAACTATAGCACCAACGCCAGCCGTTACTAATATAGCTGGTATTGGAGGGATGACCCGTAGTGGAAGAGTATACTCATCTGAACTACCTAAGAAGGATACTCCTGAAAGCTCAAAAAGGAAAAAGACCACCAACACAAAAGAAGGATCTTCCAAAAAGAACATATCTCCAAAAGACGCTGAGGAAATTTTAAGGATTATAAAGAGAAGCGATTATAGGGTGGTAGACCAACTAAATTAAACACCGTCCAAGATCTCTATTCTGTCCTTGTTATTAAGCTCAGAAGCACACAGGGAATCCTTGCTGAGGGTCCTAAATGAAGCCCATGTCACTAAAGACATATCAGTAATTCAATTTGACGAGGTAGTCTCCAATATTGCCGCCAGCACCTGCCTGGGATTCAGTAGTGAGGAACTACCTCCTGAGGGGCAAAAGCATAATAAGGCCTTACACGTATCAATTAAATGCCATGACACTGTCCTTTCAAGAGTGTTGGTGGATACAGGGTCTGCTCTGAATGTCATGCCTAAGGATACCCTAATGAAGTTAACATCGGTGAGAACTTTTATGAAGACTAGTTCTTTGGTTGTCAGGGCTTTCGACGGTTCAAAGAGAATGGTAATTGGAGAGGTGGATATACCTATGGTGATAGGATCTCATACCTTCATGATCACTTTCCAAGTCATGGACATCAATCCTTCTTATACTTGTCTTTTAGGACGACCTTGAATTCATGCTGCGGGCGCAGTTACTTCAACACTTCATCAAAAGTTGAAGTTCATATCAGGAGATAGCTTAATAATTATTGATGGAGAGGAGGACATGTTCCTCAGTCATCTCGCATATTTCAGATACATAGAAGTGGATGGAGAAACATTTGAAATACCGTTTCAAGCTTTGGAGGTTGCGACGGTCAGTTGTAAGCAAGTCGTTAGACAGAAGGAAAGGCCGAAAAGGATCACAGACTTGATTCAGAATGGGGACACTAGGGGCTGAGGCAAGGTGATAGAGATACATGAAAATAGGGATCAATTCGGGCTGGGTTACAAACCGGCTAAAAATGAAGAGCACAAGACTGGTCCAATGATATTTCCTCCACTTGAAGAAACTTTCCATAGTGTTGGGTTCAAAGACAAAGACCAAGTGACTGCAATTGAAGAGGAAGATAAGGGGATACCAGGTTGGATATGCCAGTGCTCTCCCGATATAGTTCTCAACAACTGGAGAGCCGTCGAGATTCCCGAGATGATTCCTGTTTCAAAGTAATTTACTTTTTCTAAAAAAAAAAAATAATAAGTCCTTTGCTATGCCCAAGGCAAATGGACAAGCTTTGTAGGGCCACCTTTTGTTTCTTTGAATTATTTAATAATAAAGTTGCATTTTGTCTTCAATTAAGATCCTTTTTGTTTCTTTCTTAGTTATTCCTTTTTTTTCAAATGGCAATACACTTTTTTTTTTCTTCTTCAGTACTTTCATTTTTCTCAAATTCAAAAAATAATAAGCATAAAAATATTCCTCATGTAGATTTAAAAATGAACCTATTGAAAATGACACAGCTATAATCCCTTACAACTTCGAGTTCCCGATTTACCAAGCGGAAGAGGGTGATGAGAATGATTGTGAACTTCCCGAAGAGCTAGCCAGAATGTTAAAGCAAGAGGATACAGTGATACAACCTCATCAGGAACCAGTGGATGTGATCAATCTGGGGACTAACAAGGATAAAAAGGAAGTCAAAGTGGGAGCTTCTTTGAACGAGGATGTAAAGGAGAGGTTGATCAAGTTGCTACGGGAATATGTGGATGTGTTTGCTTGGTCCTATCAAGATATGCCCGGTTTGGACACAGATATTGCTGAACATAAGCTACCACTTAAACTCGAATGTCCTCCTGTCAAGCAGAAGTTAAGGCGAACTAGACCAGATATGACTCTCAAGATCAAGGAAGAGGTTAAAAAGTAGTTCGACGCAGGGTTCTTAGCCGCAGTAAAGTATCCAGAATGGGTAGCCAATATCGTGCCCGTACCAAAGAAAGATGGGAAGGTCAGGATGTGCGTAGATAACCGAGATCTCAATAGAGCAAGTCCTAAAGACGATTTCCCGTTACCTCACATTGATGTATTGGTGGATAACACGGCTCAATTTTCGGTATTCTCATTTACGGATGGGTTTTCCGGATATAATCAAATCAAGATGGTTCCCTCCGACATGGAAAATACTACCTTTATTACTCCTTGGGGCACCTTCTGTTACAAGGTGATGCCTTTCGGATTAAAGAACGCATGGGCAACTTACCAAAGGGCAATGGTCACCCTCTTTCATGAAATGATGCACAAGGAAATAGAGGTTTATGTGGATGATATGATCGCTAAGTCACAAACTGAGGAAGAGCACGTAGTCAATCTGCAAAAGCTGTTTGAACTGTTGAGAAAGTTTAAGCTACGGTTAAATCCTGCGAAGTGTACCTTCGGAGTCAGATCTGGGAAATTGTTGGGGTTCATCATCAGCCAAAGAGGTATAGAGGTTGATCCTGATAAAGTGAAGGCCATTCAAGAAATGCCAGCGCCGAAGACTAAAAAAGAGGTACGAGGGTTCTTAGGGAGGCTGAATTACATTGCTAGGTTCATCTCACATCTTACTGCTACTTGTGAGCCGATTTTCAAGTTTTTGAGGAAAGGCCAAAGCCTTGAATGGGATGAACATTGTCAAAAGGCCTTCGATCGAATCAAAGGGTATTTACAAGAGCCACCCATATTGGTACCCCCCTGTACCTGGAAGACCGCTCATAATGTATCTGATGATGCTTAATAATTCGATGGGTTGTGTACTCAGACAACAAGACGAAACAGGGAGAAAGGAACATGCAATATATTACTTGAGTAAGAAATTTACAGATTGTGAATCCAGATACTCATTCTTAGAGAAGACCTGTTGTGCTCTTGTATGGGCTGCCCGGCGATTAAGACAATACATGGTGTGCCATACTACTTTACTAATATCAAGGATGGACCCTATCAAGTATATATTTGAGAAGCCTGGAGTGACTGGGAGAGTGGCTCGGTGGCAGATGTTACTCACTGAATATGACATCCAGTATGTCACCCAGAAGGCCATAAAAGGAAGTGTGATAATCAACCGTTGGACGATTATCAGCCTATGCAATTTGACTTTCTAGATGAGGACGTAATGGCTGTAAGAGATGATGATATCCCAAGTTCTTACGAAGGACCTGAACCCGGATCTCGGTGGAAGCTTATATTTGATGGAGCCTCAAATGCAGAAGGACATGGTGTGGGGGTTGTCATAACTTCTCCCACAGGATTTCACATACCTTTTACCGCCAGGATATGCTTTTCATGTACTAACAATATGGCGGAATATGAGGCGTGTATCTTAGGAATTAATGAAGCCATCAAGCTGGGAATCAAGATCTTAGAGGTATATGGAGATTCAGCTCTCGTCATCAATCAAGTCAAAGGGGAATGTAGGACACTTAATACCAAATTAGCTTGGTATCGAGATTGTATCTAGAGAAGGATAGTGTACTTTGATGAGATCACCTTCCATCATATTCCTAGAGATCATAATCAACTGGCAGACGCCTTGACAACTTTGGCGTCCATGTTCAAGGTCAAATGGTATAATGAAGAACCAGCCATCAGAATTGATCGCCTTGATGAACCATCTTATTGTGGGGCAGTGGAGGCAGAAGTGGATGATAAACCATGGTTTATGATAGCAAACGGTTCCTCCAGAAACAAGAATATCTTGTAAATGCTTCCAGTGTGGATAAGAAAACACTCAGAAGACTAGCTGCTCAGTTTTTCCTAGATGGAGAGGTACTTTACAAAAGAAATCATGACATGGTGTTGCTCCGGTGTTTGGATGGACATGAACAGGACATGCTTATCAAGGAAATACATGAAGGATCCTTTGGAACACACGCAAATGGGCATGCAATGGCTAAGAAGATTCTCAAAGCAGGGTATTATTGGTTGACTATGGAATCGAACTATTTCAAATATGTCAAGAAGTGCCATAAATATCAGATCTATGCGGATAAAATTCACGTGCCACTAACTCCTTTGAATGTCTTAACTGATCCTTGGCCTTTCTCTATGTGGGGGATAGACATAATCGGGATGATCGAACCTAAGGCATCAAATGGACACCGGTTCATTCTAGTTGCTATTGATTACTTCACCAAATAGGTCAAAGCTGCTTCCTACACCAATGTGACAAGACAAGTCATTGTACGATTCATCAAGAAAGAGATAATTTGTCGCTATGGGGTTCCTAACAAAATCATCACAGACAACGGGCTCAACCTGAATAATAAAGTGATGGATGAGCTATGTGAAAGTTTTAAAATCGATTACCATAATTCATCACCTTATCGTCCTAAGATGAATGGCGCAGTTGAAGCGGCTAATAAGAACATCAAGAAGATCATCCTGAAAATGGTGAAGACTTACAAAGATTGGCATGAAATGCTCCCTTTCGCACTACATGGCTATAGAACCTCGGTTCAAACTTCGACAGGAGCTACTTCTTTCTCCTTGGTATATGGCACTGAAGCGGTCCTCCCGGTTGAAGTAGAAATTCTTTCACTAAGGGTCATAATGGAGGCTAAGCTGGATGAAGCAGAGTGGGTACAGAATAGACTTGATCAACTGAATCTCATAGAGGAAAAGCGCATGGCTGCTGTATGTCATGGTCAACTATATCAGCGGAGACTCAAGAAAGCATTCGATAAGAAAGTTCGTCCTCGCCTATTCGAAGAAGGAGACTTGGTGTTAAGGAAAGTACTACCTATCCATAAAGATCCTCGTGGCAAATGGACTCCAAATTATGAAGGACCATATGTCGTAAAAAGCGCATTTTCCGGAGGAGCTTTAATATTGACTACTATGGATGGAGTGGATCTACCACGATCGGTAAACTCTGATTCAGTCAAAAAATACTATGCCTAGAAAAAGAGGATAAAAGCCCGCTAAGTCGAAAACCCTAAAGGGCGACTTAGGCAAAAGTTAGGGCGTCCCGGTGAATTGAAAACTCGAAAGAACAATTCAGGCAAAAATTAGGGACTTAGAAAAAATGATACCCAACAAGTCGAAAACCCTAAAGGGCGGCTTAGTTAAAAAAATGGTATAGCATCCTGGTGGACTAAGAACGGTCCAGGCAAAATTAAGGATATCCAAAAGGCATAGGACTGACAGCACTCATGGAATTCAGAAAGGAATGATCAATCCAGTCATCATCTTCAGAAGCGAAGTGTCAAGACCTCGGAGATTTAGGGATATTAGCCAGTGTTAAATTTAATAGGGACATAGATAAATTTGTTTTCGTATTGCCATTTCTTTTCTGTTTTGTAGTACTTCCTCCTTATGAGGATTTGCTTCCTTATGTACTTTTGCCTGTTTGTAGGCCTACTTCTCAATGAATAAAATTTTCTTTGCTTTTCAATTTTTCTGCTTGATTACAAAATGCCAATTTTATTTATAATAATGCATTGAAACATTGGGTATAATCAAAACCTAAAAAAAAAAGGTATTTTACTGCGATTCGGGAACAGCAAAAGGATCATGGTTTCCCTCAAAGATAAAAGTAAAAGATCCATAAATTGACGGTCGGAATTCAATCACTATGGGAGTTTCTATACGCATCTCCATATGTCGAGAGCTTACAACTTGTCCCGTTCATCAAAAGGAGTTAAGGGTTCCAGGGTCGGGAAGTTGGAATGTCATGGAAGGATGTGGTTTCCGTAAACAAAAAAAACAGGCACTTCATATCATAAAAGAGGCGTTAGCCCAAACAGATGCATCATACATTAAAGCATACACACCCTCACACATGCATACATGGCATAGGATCGTTTTCTAGGGTAAAGGGTTTTATTTGTTTATTTCACCACGAGTTTGTTATCGGGGATCTCAAGGATAGTCGGCATGTTGCCTGCCAGGCTTGGCGGTCAAAATTAGGGTCCTTCTTATATTTAATCGTCTCCTCCTCAAAAGAGAAAGACACATCGTCTTCATCTTTCTGATCCGGAGACAATTAAATAGGGGCAGCTGTAGCACCCTAAATTTTGACCATTGGGTTTGGATTTTTTTTAGGGAGTGCCACTTTGGGCATTGGGGGTTTGATTAGCAATTTTTTGGCTCATTTTGGGATATGGTTCTATTTGAGGTTTCTAGTGAATTTTTTAATCATAGTGGTTAGTACTAATTTATTTTCGAATTTTTGTTTTATTTATTTGAAAATAGATAATCAGGTTTATTTATTTACTTTTATTAAGAATGTTGTTTTGAAATTAATGTCATTTTATTTTTATAGAAATTAGATTTTATTTTTAATTTAATTAGGAATTGTGGTTTTATCAATAATTAAGGTTATTAGAGTTTTTTTTTTTAAATTAGATTTTCTAGAATAATTAGGTTATTTTTTGGAATTTTAGATTAATTAGAGATAATTAGGTGTATTTAGATTAATAGTATTAGTTTTTTAGAATTTCGGTTTAATTATAATAAAAAGGATGTTTTGGGTTTGTTATTTCATTTTTTTTATCTCAGATTTTTATTAGTTGGTGAATTAATGAGAAAAGGATTTTTTTTATTTAGTTTAAGTTTTATTAATATCTTTTTATTAATTAATTAATAAATTTAGTTTTTTTTGGGCTAAGTGTTTTTTATATATAAGGTTTTATTTATGATTTCGTTTTAAGTTCTATTATAAAAATTAGGTGGGTATTATTTTCAGAATTATTTAGTTTTATTTAATCAGGAAATAATTAGTTTTAATTAGTCCAAGTATTTTATAGTATCTTTTTATTTTATTAAGAATTTCGTTTTTTTATTATTTTAAATATGCACTATTAATTATTAATTAGGGATTTATTTTTGTTATTAGTTAAGGTTTTGGGTTAATTAGTATTAGATTTAATTAACTATTAATTTTGTTTTAAGATTTATTTTGAGTGTATTATTTATTTTTATATTTCAATTAGTACGATGATGTCCTTCTTTATCTTTATTTTATTTTTGAATTTTATTTTTTATTTTTTATTTTTTATTATTTTTGTGTGGTCAAAATAGTTGACCATGAGTGGATCCTCATCTTCCCCTACGTGAAACCCTAATTTCACGCACAGAATCGGGCAATGAATCAAATCAGATTTGGATTTTTGACAAAAAAGAATCAATTAACATTGATTTCATTAATCTATAATCCAATTCGTACAAATAAAAAAAAACCTAAAAAATACAATCAAATCAAAATTACATCAGAGTTTTCCTAAAAAGAAACCAAATCTAATTAATTTTAACCTAACTGCTAATGTCTATAAAAACTAAGAAGAACTCAGAATTAAAAAGGGACCCTGGACGAAAACCCTTGCAGCTGCGCAAATCCCACCCTTGCACTAAAGCTCCAAAAAAAATTTTCATAAAAAGTTAGGGTTCAACACTTGAACCCTAATTCTTCTGAGCTCAGCCCCATTTATCCTTACCTGCGTACAAAGAAAGGGAGGGAGGATTAGAGGAGGAAAAGAAAAAGAAACAACCAAAATATTACGAAAAGATTCACGGCAGGAGAGGTAACCAAAAATCCACTTAGCTTTGTTTATGGAAATTTGAATCTGCATCGTCATTTGTTTGTGTTTGGATGTTTTAGATTTGGTTTTTCTTGTTGTGTGTTTCTGGTTTTTCTGGGTTTTTTTAGGGTTAGGTTAGGGTTAAGATTCATGTGAAGAACCTTAGGGTTCATCACTTAGGGTTAGGGTTCTTCTTTCTGGGTTAGGGTTCGTGTGGGTTTCTGGGTTTTGGATGAAGATTGGGTTTAGGGTTCATAAGTTAGGTTAGGGTTCTTGGGAGTTTGAGGGAATTCTGGGTTTGGATTGAAGGTAGGGTTAGGGTTCTTCGTGGGGGGGGTTAGGGTTCATGGGGCGTTGAAGATTCCGGTTGAATCCAACCGAAAATTTGGGATTGGGGGCGTTTGGTGGTGGCCGGAGGCCGGGGGGTGGTGGTCGGCGAGAGAAAACTAGAGAGAAGTGAGAGAGAACGAGAGAGTAGAGTGAGAGAAAGAAAGGATAGAGAGAGAAAGAAATGGAGGAAATGAACTTTTCTGAAGGGTTGGACCTTAAATATTCCCTCGCGTGCGGTCTTGGTCTCAGACACGTGGCTCTATACGGGCCATGGGATTGGGTGACCGTTGTAATCCTATAGAGGTAAGAGCACCATGCTCCCTCGTTGACTGAAGCCTTGGGACCGTTGGATTAAGGTATTCAAAATCAATGGTCTATGAACACGAAACTTTGGAACCGTCTGATCTCCATCAGACGTCTCAGGCGGGTCAACCGATTGACTCAACTTAGGATTTTTTTTTTTTTGTGTTCTTTTGGACTCAGAGCAATTGGGCCTAACGCCCAATTCACTATTGACACCCCTGAGTTGAGCCCAATTGCTAACTCAGAATAACACGCACCCCCCGGGATTTAATTAATTAAATTATTTATATAATTTAATTTAGTTTTTTTTAATTAGGTTTTATGGGTGATTAGGAGACTTAAAAATAGGATTTTAGGATAAATGTAATTAAGGGTTTAGGGATTATTTTGGGATTTTGAGGTTTTTTTTTTTGGATTTTATTTTGTTAGATTTATTATTTTTTTTAAATCACAATTAATTCTTTGATTTAAGTTGTGAAAATAGTTTTTATTCTTTTTGTTAAATTAGGTTTTCTTAGTCCTTTTTATTATTTAATTTAATTGGTTAATTTTCATTTAAATTTTGTTTTAATATCCACTTGTATAAACAAATTATTTTTTCTTAAGTTTTTAGAGGATTTATGTTTTTTTCTTGGAAAATTATTTTAAAAAGGATAAATATGAGGATGAAAAAAAAATAGTTAACTTTGTTTTGGGATATAAATTTTTTAGGAATTATTTGGAATGTAGACATTATTTGGATTAATATGGATGAATTTTGTATTTTTGTCATAATGAGTTATTTAACTTTTGATTTGTGTTTTTTCTTTAAAAATTAGAAATTTTTTAAAAGGGGATTTAAGGGATTTTTAAGGGATTTACAAAAGGGATAAAGGTCTTGGTCCGAGAGCCTAAATAAAGGATGGGATAAGGGATAAGGGATATTGATTTTTTTTGGGATAAAACTCTTCCTCCGAGAGCATAAACAATGGACAAAGGGATTTAAGGGATAAAACTCCTCATCTAGGAGTATAAACACTAGATTTAAGGGATAAAACTCTTTATCCAAGAGAATAAATAGTGGATTGGGGTTTAGGGATCGGATTTGGGATTTAGGAATAGGATTAGGGGGTAGGAATAGGGGAGGTGAACTACGGTTACTTTGATCCTTCATTTTGAGGGTACATAGGCATAGGGTTGCAAACCAACCCTAGCGAGTATAATTAGGAAAAAGACTTAGGTTTTCTTTTCATTTAGACAAACAAACATACCCTAAACTCAAAGGTGGATCCCATTGAGTACAATGGAAGTGAAGGGTGCCTAACACCTTCCCTTCACTTAAATGACTCCCGAACCGTAGGAATCTCTACCTTAGGATAAGATATTTAGGTTTATCATTATTTTTCCTTTAAAAAATATGATGGCGACTCGATAATTTTTGCCGGCCGCGACACTTTTTATAAGAAAACTCCGGTTGAGCCAATCAACCTTTTAGCATCAAAAGTTGTGCCTCGTTCACAGTATACAAACATCAACAACTCCTCTCCCTTCATCTAGTTGTTGTAAATGGCAAGCCTCTGGATTATTCATATCCACGCCACTGTCCCTCTTTTAGCATGAGGAGTTCCTAAGGAAAGATAACATTGCTCTAAACTGAGCTAAAGTCTTCTCCTTCAGGTTGAAAATCCCCTATAAAGGAAATTATGGCATTGTTGGATTCACATATCCCAGTTAAAGTAATTCTCCTTTATAATCAGTCACCCAACAGTTTTGACAAATAGAACCCCTTTAGAGATGACAAATTCTCTCTAAAGTCAAAACCCTTTAGCTTCACATCTTGGGCTTCAAACAAGATACAAATAGACCCTTCAGCTTCACATCTTGGGCTTTGAACAAGCTACAAACCACTTTTAGCTTCACGTCTTGGGCTTTTAACAAGATACCAAAACACCATTTCCTCCCATAGAATAGGAGGAACTACGATCGCTCTGATTTCCCTGTTTCGGTAAACGGGAATACGTAGGCATAAGATTGAAAGAGAAATCTTAGCGAGCACACCACATCGAAAACCTTAGGTCACAAACCCTCATATATCAATCAAAAAGTCTGTATTCCCCACCAAAAGTCTAAACTCGATCAAAATAACCCAAGAGAGTCCCCTCCACATTGATTGCATCTGTAAACCAACAGTTTTGACTGTTTAACCTCAGTTTGCAAAGCAGGGTTAGTTGGAGACATCTATTTCCCTTCCTTCATCAGCTTCAATAGGATAAAAAATGAATCTACCTGTAGTACCCTCCCAGAGCGACCGTGCTTAAGAACCACGTCCAAAATCGCTCGCTACACCATGTATAGTGAATGTTTCTTTTTGCATCGACAATTTTGATTCAATGGCCTTTAGAAATGTCCCTTTGTTGTGAACCCGACCAAGCTACAGCCTTTAAAGCCCTTAGTGATCTTTTTGCTTCCATGTTTTCATTTTTTATTGTTAGATGTTGTATGAATTGGATTGTTATTGGCATTGTTTGTCAGGTGAGTGAAATTTCCCCGCGGTTGCAAACACGTCAATTTCTTTATTCTTATTCTGAAGAGGAGTGTTAGAGTGATTCAAGTATGAAAACTTATTTGTTCTTTGAACCATTATGATATTTGTTTAAGAACTTAATTCTTTGTCATTGTTTGATTCTATTGAGTGGTGAACGTTGCTTGTGCGCATTTTCGTGCTTGTCTGCATTTATCTTGTTTTGGTTAAATCTTATGCTTGAGCAAATCCTCTTGTTTTAATGAGGGGCATACTTTTCTTGAGGACAAGCAAAAATCTAGTTGGGGAGAGTTGTTAGGTGCAGATTTGACCTAAAAATGACATCTTTCTTTGCACTTTTTCCACTATTTCCTCATGTTTTCTTTGGTTTTTATCCATGATTGTTGTTGTTCTTCTAACCTTAAGAAAATACCTTTGGTGCTTGTAATGTGTGTGTTATTATGCAGTAAAAGGCATAATTGATCAAAAGAGTAAGACACAAGAAATGGATACAAACTGCTAAAGAACAGTGGATGATATCAGTTAGTTCGCTTTGCGAACATGAAAGCGAGTGCCAGCGAAGGTTCGCTTTGCGAACTCTGGCCAGATTTCCAGCGAATGGTCCGAGAATTGGACAGAGGAAAAAGGAGCTAAAATTCGCTTTGCGAGCTTGAAAGTGAGTGTTCGCTTTGCGAACATTCCTTCGCATTGCGAACTCACGAGAATTTCTGGGGCGGTTTAACTATTCAGAGGCACCTGAAGTGCCTATTTTTACCATTCGCTTTGCGAATGAAGGGTTCGCTTTGCGAAATGTGAAATTCCTGAATGTGTATAAATAGAATTTTCACACTTTTTGAGATTATGTTTTAATTTTGGAGATAGAGAAACTTGTAATTAAAAGATCAGAACTTTGCATCTCTTCATTTCAAGGGAGAAAAGGTAGGATCTTTGATTTCTTGTTGGGAAAGGATGTAATCTTTTGATACCTTATGTATTTCATCTAATGTATGTTTGTGAATATGTTTTGATTCTCTATTGTTTGTTGTCTTTGATTGATTATTTGTGGTCTTGACAAAACCTTTACAAATCCTTGATCTTAGATTTACATCTATCAATGAGTAAAACTTTTGACATGGTTTTGTGAGTTGATATTCATTGTATCTTTTGTTGTATTGTGTTAATTAAGTAGCATGAGTAGGATCGAGATGGTATTGCGAGGATGCGTGATAATAGTGATGAAGAACGGTATTCACTTTCATTTGGCAAATTAGCTGAATACATGTAAAAAATGGTTAAACGTATGTACGTATTCTGATCGTTGGCATTTTATATGAAGCAGTCATTTATCTGATGTGGGTGTCATCTTTGTTTACCTGTTTATATTTGATTTGAACTGCTATAGAGATATACTCTTCAGATCTGGATCTAAGGTGATTATCTGTTTTGTTCTGAACTCTAGAAATAAATTTAGGCTTAACACTTGCGTGAGTATCAGCTCTTAATGCTCTGTGTTGGTTTTTGTTGCGTGAGACATCACCAATGAGGCAATACGGTCGATCTCTCGACGTTGCGTTAGACATAACCTCTGTCTTGGGTGATACGCGAGGATATTAGGCGAATGATTGATTTATGTATAATATGATTAGAAGAATGCATGTGTTATCAATTGATGAGATCCAATTCCAACAAGGCTCCATTTATAATTCAGTCTTTATTTTATATTTTCAGTCTTTACATTTTCCGCATTTGCTTTTAGTTCCACTTTAAACCAAAACTTTGGATCCATAAGCTTAGAAATGTAGATACCGTCGAATGGCATTCTTTCCCTCGCACTGATCCTTGTGGAGAACGACAAAACTGGGTTACTTATATATTTTTGCTTGCTGTTATTCTAACTTCAACAAGAGTCAGTTTTAAACACAAAGAGTTCAATAGCGGCTAACCGAAAACACATGTCAGATCTAGAAATTTTGACAAATGTAAGAGAAAAAAGACAAATCCAACATTGTGAGAGAAGGAACGCCGAAACAGAACATTCAAACAACCGAACCCCGGCAATGCTGGTGACAGAACCACCCAAAAATCACGAAGAATCCGAAGAGGTGAGCAGGTGGTGTGGAGTCTTAGCAATCTCGTTGCACCACCAAACAATCTTGTCGCACCATAAGAACTATAAACTACCAACCAAACTCAGACGACATCGATCTGAAAGAAGAAAAACCACTCAAATGTCAGTGATGAAGGTGAAAAAATGTCCTCAAAAGATTCGATAATCCTGGAAGAGTTAAAAGGTAGTACGGTATAACAACATCGCACCACCATCTCTTCTCTCTACATGATTTCGTTAATATTTGAATTTTGGAAGAGAAAAGGAAAAGGTTGGAATATATCTCAACACAACTTCATATAACTCACGCATAGAAAATAAAATAAAAATCTAAAGAATCCTTGTCACTCACGCATAGAAAATAAAATGAAAATCTAAAGAATCCTTGATGTGACAGTATGGTTTTTATCACAAGAATATCATTAGAATTAGAGTTGTTAACGTGTGGGTGTTTTAAAAATTGAGGCTTACTTTTAAGGGTTTATAAAAAATTTCATACAAAATCATTTTATTCTTAAAATATATGTTATTTTTTAAAAAAAGTGTTTTAATTTTAAAAAATAGGCTTAATGCATCCTTTGGTCTTTTAACTTTAATTTAAGGTTTCACTTTAATCCCTTATTTAATAAATGTTCGTTCTAAGTCCTGTAAATATCATTCTGTTAGTCACATTTGTCCTAACCGTTAAATTGTATCAAATTCTGTTAATTATGTATGCTTGGCAGTCCAACTGGTCCAACTGTTAATTATGTTCTACATTTGACCCCCCCCCCCCCCTTTAAAATAAACCCAGGTTTTGGGTCCCTTCTTTTGATTTTTTTTGGGATTTTTTTGTCCCCCCTCCAAATTAGGGTATGTGGCATATTTATTGCTGATGTGGACCAGGTGACTAGGATGATGTATTATTTTATATTCATTTACATAAATAATATATAACTTTAATAAATAACTAATTAATAATTATATTATTATTATTATTATTATGCTGAATGTTTAATATATGAACCAAATCCATAAATCTCCACCATGACATTGTTGAAGAGGAAAATTCAGTAACCATAAATCCTTTGTTCTTCCCTAATCTTGAAATTTCAGAAACCCTAAATCTATAATCATTTGTAAATTAGTGATTTCGTTTCAATCCTCACCATTCAACCCTCAGCAGGATGTCTGCGTATTCTTCTACCAGCAAGCGCACTGTGTCTCGCTCCATTGACGTTGAATGCAAGTGTGGGATTTTGTCGCCATTGATGACGGCCTGGACGGATCAAAACCCAGGTCGTCGCTTTTTTGGTTGTGGGATGTACAAGGTTTGTCTTGAAATCCGTCATTTCTTCCATTGTTTGTCTTTTAATCAAGTAAATCCCTAATTTCTTCATCTATTTTGCTAGAGTCATGGATACAAGAGATGCTCTCACTTTGTCTGGTTTGATGAAGAAATGTCTCAACGGGCTAAGGAAGTTATATCTTCTCTGCATCAAAAATTGAACCAAGAAAAGGTTAAGCTTATTGAAGCTACTGTTAGAGAAGAAGAGCTCAAGTTAGAGATCAAATATTTGAAGATGTTGAACAAAGTTATTATGGGAATGACAATAGTGGTGTTGATTGGATGGGTTGTATCTAATGTAACAAAGTAGTTTGTAATGGTTAAGTGTTAGGTTTGGTTATAATCTCAAACAAAATCTTTAGTAGTTTGTAATCTGATACCATTAATGTATAATGAAAATGTTAACTTGCAATCAGACCTGTCGTGTAACATATTGTGTTTGATTATTATGTGTGTGCTTGTTATGTATTTGGTGCCTATATCAGTACAGCAATGACCTGTAATGTTTGGTTGAAGTAACAAACATATACCTTTAAAAACATGTTAATATCAGACCTATAATGACATGTAATGTTTGGTAAAATTAATAGAGGTAATGACCTATACAGACCTGCAATATCAGACCTATAATGACATGTAATGTTTGGTTAAATTAACAGAGATAATGACCTGCAATAACAGACCTATAATTTTGGGTTGAATTAACAGACCTATAATTTTTGCATGCATAGTTTTGTAAATATCATTATAGACCTATAATTAAGAGACCTATAAAGCTTTGTAACATTAGTACAACAATAACAGCTTTGTGATTCCAGCTTTGTAAATATTAGTGCAGACCTATAATTAACAGACCTATAAAGCCTTGTAAATATCAATATCAACTTTGTGATTCCAAACATTAATTCAACAACACAAAATGATAGCTTCATAACAAAATACTTAATCAAATTTCAGTACAGCCAGTAATGGCTACATAATTCAACATAACACTTAGGTCATGACAGTTACAAAATACTTAATTCAGCATTACAAAGTACTTAATCCAAAATGACAGCCTATGTCATGACAATTACAAAATGACATCTTAGGTCACGACAGTTACAAAATGACATCTTAGGAAAATACATAATCCTATTCTTGGGTAGGCTGTGGAGCTTGAGAACATGATCCAATCTCTTGAGTTGACTCATTTTGCTTCTTTTGCTTCTTTTGCTTCTTTTGCTTCTTTTGCTTCTTTTCCTTCTTTGCCTTTGCACCCTTTCCATCTTTATGCTTCTTCTGCTTACTGACAGTTTTTTGCTTTTTGTTCCCTCCCTTAGGCATCACTCTATCAGCTGCTCTCTTCCCCTTGCAAGTTCTCATGTTATGGCCAAGGGAACCACACTTGTGGCATGTCACAGTTTGGAATTTCCTTGGTAGCACATGTGGATTTTTGGGTTCATCATTGGTTTTGTTCCTCATTTTCTTGGGGCGTCCAATTGCCCTTCTCATCACAGGGGGGTTGATTACAAGTGCATCATTCACAGGCCAGAGCCGTGGTCCATTAGTTGGGAACATGATAAGTGAGTAGGTCTTTTGAAAAGTAGTTTTCCTGCACATATAAAACACAAAAAAAATCAGAACTATAACACAAGTAGCAACAAAACCAATAATACAAAGTAGCATTCCATACCTATAACAATCAGAAGTGAATTCTTCTGGTTGTGTTTTGTTATACCACATGCACGATATTGCATGACTACAAGGGATACCAGTCAGGTTCCATTTCCTACAAGCACGTGTTCTTTCCCTAAGGTTCACACAATATGTTTCTATACCATTAGTTACACCAAATATTTCCATTTCATCATCACCATGCCTGGTTGGAGTCCATCTTTTAGCTAATCTCTTATTCTTCTCAAGTACTAGTTGAATTCTTGGGCAAAGATCACCAGCATACTTAACCATCATTTCCTTTTGCTGTATGATCCTCTTAGTCAGGTAATGCTTAATCCCTTCTAAGAGGGTGATAATTGGTTTATCCCTATATTCTAGGATAGCCCTATTAAAAGCCTCACACATATTTTTCACCTGGAGGTCACAGTTAGAATAAGTTTTAAAATGTGACCTGCTCCAATATTCAGCTGGCACCTTTTTCATGTCCTCCCAAGCAGCTTCATTCAATCCTTTTATCCTCAACATTGCCCTCTCCCACCCCTAAACAGTGGTTTCCCTTGTAGCACTCCACAATGCTTCCTTCAATTCCATCCCAGGATACTTTTTTTCCAATTCCCATGCAAATGCTTGACACATAGCCTTTGCTCCACATACTCACTCAAACCTTGAACAGTTGGAACAAGACCCTGCAGTTTACAATTAAAGATCATATTAGATTAAGTCAACAGACAATCAAAGATCATATTAGATTAAGTCAACAGACAATCAAAGTATGGAAAGCATATGAAGTATCATTTACCTTTTGTTGATCAGATATGAAAGCATATGCCCTTTGATTTTTTCCTTGTAAGTCATCAAGTAGCAAATTTAGAAACCACTCCCAAGAGTTCTTTGTTTCTGCCTCCACAATAGCATAAGCTATAGGAAATATTTGATTATTTCCATCCCTACCTACAGCTGACATCAACTGCCCACCATACTCCCCTTTTAGAAAACATGCATCAAGACCAATAAGTGGCCTACAATAGCATGCAAACCCAACCTTACATGCCTCTAAACAGATGTAGATTCTCTCAAAAACTGGTCCAGCAGAAGAGTCACAGCATTGCAACTTTATGTTACTATTAGGGTTTGATACAAGGAGCTCATTAGCATAGGTTCTTAGATGACTGAACTGATCCCTACCAGCACCTTGAATGATTTGCATTGCTCTTCTCTTAGCCCTGTAAGCCTGGTCAGTTGAAAGTTTAACACCCCATTTCTCAAAACTCATAGCCACTAAACCAGCTGGTTTCAAATCAGGACTATGCCTTAATATATGGCTAAACTGCTTCCCCAACCATTCAGTCTTAGCCTGTCTATTTTGAGCAGTTCTATGACATGTATGCTCATCATACAAGGACACTACCTGCCAATACTGTTTACCAACCCTCCTTCCTATTCTCATATAGAATTTACAATCAGTGATACACTTAATAACCATTCTCTTTCCATCATTCTTATGAAGGTAGACATTCTTTTTCTCCATCATGGCATACTCCTTTATAGCCTCCTTCACCAACTCCTTAGTGTTAAATCTCATCCCTAGCTCAAACTTTGTTCCCTCACCAACTTTATAAGCAGGGAAACTCTCACATTCCTCATCATCTTCACTTTCATTTGGGGTGTGCAGTTGGTCAGAATCCTCCCCAATGTCAAAGTCCTTAACATTTGAGTTAACATTGTCATTAGGTAAAACACTTGTCCAATCTAACTCATGATCACTAACCACTTCATCCTCCACTTCATCCTCTACTTCATCCTCCACTTCATCATCCATTATAGCATCCATTTCATCATCCACTTGATTGCCAACCCCACCTTCCTCTTCACCATTCACATCAGATACCTTCTCCCCACCCTCTTCAACATTCTCCAACTCCTCACCCTCTTCATCCTTCTCCACACCCTCTTCACCATCAGAAACCTTCTTCCTAGACTCTTCATCAATCCCCTCAGCAGTATTATCCCCACCCTCTTCAAATGTCACCTCAACAACATCATCATCAGAAAATATTTCATGTCCTACTTCTGTCTCTTCTACAATGTCAGGTACACTAACACTATGTTCAACATAGAGATCTACAAGTTCATAGCCCTCAACCTCCTTTATCATTTGCAACACATCCTTGTCACAATTAAGTGGTCTAAGCCCAATACTAAAGCTTTTCCTAGGGTTCAAATACCAGATAAACTTAATGTCCACATATCCCTCTTTCTTAATCAGTGCCAACAATTCCATGTAGGAAAGATAATCAACATCAAACTTCCAGTTCATTTCTGACACAAACCCACCAATATACAGTCTTACAGGAGTATCAACTAAATCACCTCCATGATGAATCCTAAACCTAATTGCGTGACACTTGGTTGGCCTGTTTTATATCAAAGACAACGTGAAAGTCGGAATGAGACCACCAACCACACATTAAAAATGAACAAAGAAGTATTGTGGGTCCCCATTAACATTAAACCCTAAAACAGACCACGCAGAATGCATACCCTAAAACATTGGGGGTCCCCCTTGTACATTACAATACAACAAAAGAAACCCTAAAGCATTAGGGGACCACCATTAACATTAAACTAACCCTAAAACATTGGACGTACATGAGACATAACTTCACTCCTTTTGTCTTCTCGGAACTGGAACCGTGATTGGGATTCTCCATTGCAAGAAAAAGCACGAGTACGCACGAGATTTGGATTTCTGGATTCAACAACACGTTCTGGGGAGAATACAAAATCTAGGGTTAAGAGCGTTCTGAGCAAGAATTTGGGGAAGAACATGTTTTGACATTAAGATTGGTATTTATAAAATTGACTTTTAATATTCTGTTATTAAAAATGTTTTTAAATATTAAACTTTCAATATACCAGTTTTTATTAAAATAAAGATAGAAATATTAATTATGTAAATGAATATAAAATACATCATCCTAGTCACCTGGTCCACATCAGCAATAAATATGCCACATACCCTAATTTGGAGGGGGGACCAAAAAAATCCCAAAAAAAATCAAAAGAAGGGACCCAAAACCTGGGTTTTTTTAAAGCGGGATCAAAAGTTCAGAAAAATGATACTTTGGGGACCAAAAGTGCATTTAAGCCTTTAAAATTTAAAAGTAAAAGAAGCTGAAACGTATAATGTAGGAAATAATTTCTTCTCTCTTCCTCAAACCCTAGCCACTACCTCTTTCACTTATTCCTCTCTATCTTTCTAAAACTTGAATCTAACGTCTTCCTTTTCATATCTCAAAGTTATTTTAGATCTCAGAGTTATGCCTAATTTTGTTTTCGTTTTCAATGCTACCTGGTGATTCAATGGTAGATTTAATTTTTTTGGATTTTAGGGTTTTCTTTGTTAGAAAAAATCAATCTTTAGATTTGGAATCATGGGTTTTTGCTGTTTAATTTGCAGTTAAGGTGTTTGAAGAATTTCCTGAATTGGGTATTTGTTGAAATACTATTTCGTATAACATTGATCTTCATTATCTCTGTCAATTATATGCTCATCAACAACAACAGGTAATTAAGATTTATTTTTTGTTGATGTTTTTTAAAACTTAATTTAGTTGAAAAATAGAGTTAGATAAACTATTTAAATTGAGGTTGCATTATGTTGCGATATTTTTTCTTATCAATTATTATTTTGTTTATTTATTTTGAAACGTCAAAATAGCTGGTAGGAACTCTAGTTGCTGGAGTGGTGAACCTTGCAGTGGCTTGGTGGATGTTGATTAGCTCACTATGAGAGTCCTTGGACTTGCCCAAAATTCAGAGTAACATTTGATGCATCGCGTATATTGGTTTGATCGGACCAGGACGACTATTTGGACCCGGGGGATTGTACGAAAATCTCATATGGTAGAAATACAATTATGTTCTATCGGCGACACTTGATGCATGCACAACTTCTATGGGTGTTTTGACTTTCTTTGCTCTGTAAAATGCAGCCCATAGTCTCAAATGGTGGGGAACTGAATTGAATCATTGCCCATTGGCTACTTATCGCACTGCACTAGGACTTATAATTGAAGATTGTCATGTATTCTATAATAGAGAAACCTCAATTATCTTTTTCTTTTGTATTTATTTTTGTCTTTAAGGGTGGGAATCAAGTTAGGCTTTGAGTATAGGTGATGTGATTATATCAATAACCAACTGCTTAGCAATTATTGTGTACATGCTTTTTGCTTATTACAAGATTTTCCTTTTTGTCTTTTTTACCTGCCTTATTAAATAGATATGTAGTTAATTGGTAATGGAACAAAATTTGAAGTCTGATACATTCATTTTTGGTGAACTTTATAAACTAATGGATATGGAAATATGTATTCATTCATTTTGGTGAAAGACACATGAAATCTAATACCAAAAGGATTATGATTCCTCAATGAAAATTATGAAAAATCAAAAGGATTATTTTTCCTTATTACAATGGGCGTAAGATTTTTGTATTATGTACTCCCTGGATATCTTTTCACAATCTTAACAGCCTTAACATTCTTGTAATAAAATTATGATTTAATGTTATTAAATTCAAAATTATGTTGTTGTGAAATTTTCGTATGGTAAATAACAACTTTTTTTTTTATAAGCAATTGTATTAATAGGAGAAAAAGGGGATCTCCAACCCAATACAAAAGGATCAAGAATAAGGATAAGAAGAAGGAAAAAAAACTGAAACAAAACTACAAAAAGTCGAGGGGATTTTTCGTCCATTCATAGAGGTTGCAATTAGCACTACCTATCTCCAACCATCTCCAGGAAGTCAAAACTACCCGAAAAAAATAGTTTCAATGTCGCAGACTTCGTCTCTAAAAAGGATGTTATTTCTAGAGATCCAAATACACCATAAAGCAACAGCCCAGATAAAACACAACATGCCCTCCTTGCTAAAGTTCTTCAAAGAATTACACCAAGCTTGCAAATGCAAAGAAGGTGAAGTTTCACTAATAGGCTGTATACCAATCCAAGAGTAAATTCTGTCCCAAACCTTAGTAATCTTACAGCAGGTAAAGAAAAGATGATTATCCTCCTCAACCTCCAAAAAGCAGAACACACAAACTTTTTGGTGAGGGGAAGAAATCACGCCTCTTCGAACAAGATTCGCACGCGTAGGCAATTTGTTTAATAAAAGACACAAACCAAAAACACTTACCTTGGACGGCAAAAAGGAATTCCAAAGATAGTTGATAGCAGCCTTTGCATCAGCATTCAATAGCATACCCTCTGTTTTTTCATTCACTACGACATAAATGGATCTAACAGAGGAATCGTTGATGGTATCTGGCAGCCACAACCAAGAGTCCCAGACCTACTGCCTCATCTGCACAGGCTGGACTAAATTCATCAGAACATTAATCGATCGATTTTCATCCGCCAAGGGCAGATCTTCCAACCTCTCGAAATTCCAATGCCAGTTATCTTCCACCCAATGTCCCATTTCGGAAACAGTGCAGTCCTTATAAGGGTCTGCAGAAAACAAATCCGGAAAAACCGATTTAAGAGTGAAATCACCACACTAAGAACTATGCCAAAACAATAGAGAATCTCCACTTCCTACCACAGGCCTGACCAAAGAAGAGAAAGGAGTACCATCCAGCGGATTTATCAATTTTAAAAAATCCTTCATCCACAAAGAAGGCCTAAGCTCGATACCGTCACTACCTCCATCCAACACTCTCTTCTGCAGGCTGCCATATCTCGAGACCAGAACAGTCCTCTATATTTCATTTCCTTTGTTGATGAACTTCCATAACCACTTAACCAATAAAGCCTTATTGAAAATACCAACATGCTTAATCCCAAAACCACCCTCTTCTTTAGGTTTACAAATATGATTCCACTTAACCCAAGCAATACCATTTTTATCTTTGAAACCTCCCCATAGAAATCTTCTTTGAATAGCTATCATTTCCTTCACTATTTTAGACGGAGCTCTATAAAAAGATAAATAGTGAATCGGCAAGTTTATAAGGATAGAGTTTATAAAGGTAACTCTACCTCCTATTGACAAGTTTCTCCCAGCCCACGAATTAAGTCTAGCTTTAAGACAGGATAAAACAGGTTTCCAAAATGAAAGTTTCCTATGATTCCCTCCTACAACCAATACAAGAAACTTAAACGGTAGGCTACCAGATTTACAAAACAGAAAATTTTCTGCCGCTAGAAGAAAGGAAGCATCAAGCCCCACACCATAGAGACAACTCTTCCCAAAATTAATTTTAAGCCCCGAAACCATTTCGAACCCGCAAAGAATAGACTTCAAAGCCCACAAGTTAGAATGTTTACCATCGCAAATGAGGATTGTGTCGTCCGCAAACTAGAGAAGCTCAATAGAATCTTCTTCATTAACTTGAAAACCAGAGAGAATATTACAAGACACAACCCTCTTCACTAAGACTGCCAAGGATTCTACCACAATCGTAAACAAAAACGGGGCTAAGGGATCCCCTTGTTTTAACCCTCTAGTGGCCTCAAAATCCTCTGTAGGGCTCCCATTGATCATAACCGAGATGAAACTAGAACAAACAACCCCCTTAATCCACTTTATCCAATTCGGTCCAAAGTTCATAGCTTCCAGAATTTTGAGCAAGAATTCCCAATCCACACAATCATAAGCCTGCTCGAAATCAACTTTAAATAGCAAACATTTTCTCTTCTCTCTTCTTGCCATATCGATAATTTTGTTAGTTACAAGCACTTCATCGAGAAGGTTCCTACCTGGAACAAAGGTCGTTTGCGACGAAGAAACCAACTGATTAACTACCAAAGAAAGTCTCTTGGACAGAACTTTAGAGATGATTTTGGAGATACAATCGACCAAAGAAATAGGCCTATAGTTCGTCAAATCAACAGGATTGTCGACCTTCGGAACCAGAGCCAGGAAAGAAGACTTAAACACTTTGGGTAAAGCTCCAGTTTTGCAAAAAAATTGAACACGGTTGGTAATATCATAACCCACAATATCCCAGCCATATTTAATGAATTTAAAAGAAATTCCATCCGGACCAGGTGATTTATTACCTTCGCAGTCAAACACGGCAGCCCTTATTTCTTCTTCAGTAAATAACAACTTGTGATCTGATAAAATTTTATAAAATTCTGGTATAGCCACTTTAATCACAGTTTCGTTATCGTCCTAATCCGGTCTCTTAACTAATTATAAGGTTTCAATTTAGTCCTTTAAAAAACTATTGACTCATTATTCTGACTTTTGTCATGCTATCATGCCACATCATCACAAATTAATTTTTTTTTCTCAACATTTAACAGAAAGGATTAAGTTGGCTAACACAACTGTTTTTAAGGGACTAATCTATAGCGTTTATCGACTAAGGAACTATAGTGAAATCTGAAATTAAGTTAAAGGACTTCGTGATTAATTAAGCCTAAAAAATATATGATTTTTTATTTTTAAGAAATAAAATAAAAAATCAAATCCAATATTTTTTTCCATTTTCGAAACAAAGAAATTAGAAAAAAATAATCCAAATTTTTTAATAAAAAAATATTTTCATTTTTTTAGAAGAATACAGGGAATAAGTATTTAGACCCTATAAAAGGTAATAATGTTAGGGAGTTATTGCAAAAAAACTCATTTAAAAGAATTAAAAAAAATCTAATTAATAGAGTTTTTTTATGTATAGTTTTAATTACATCTTTTTAATTATAATTAATTTGGTTGGAAAACTTTTGGGTATCATGTTGCAACATTAAAAAAGAAAATGAAAAAGTTAAGACATTATGCTTCCACATGGGGAAGTTTGAATTTTTCAGAATTTAAGTTGTGGCGTGTAATTCACGTCGTAACCTTAAATTCAAAAATCAAAAACATTAATAGGAAAATTTGTCTGCCTAGTGAATTGATGGGTGCAGAAAGACTGACACCTTTATGTAGTGTCATGATCATCACATCACAAATATTTTACCGTGAGAGCATTGCGACATGAAAATCATTTTGCTAAGTTGCGACGTGATTTTCACGTCGCTAAAGTCCTTATATTAAGCCCAAAAAATTTTCCCGTTCCGAAAGCCCATATTCTTCTTCATTCTTTTTCAGTTCCTCAAACCTACATCTTCACTCCCCAATTCCACCTTCTAGCTTCCATTCCACATCTTCATTTTGTCTCAAAGTTATAACTTTTACTTCTTCCTCTTTATTTTTTGTTCAGTTTTTTTTTTCATTTTAAATTTTATGCTAATATTTTCTGATTTTAATATTATAATCTTAATTTGTTGTTCAATGGTAAATTTTTTCAAAATTCAAGATCTCATAAAGACTCAAGAAAATTGTTCAACCTTTGTTGTTGCTTCATTGAGGTATTATTGCAATTTCATTTATTTATTTTTTCAGATTTTTATATATGAAATTATTTAGTTGTTGGTTGTTGGTTGTTGTTGTGTAATTATTATTTCTGCTAATATTTTTTTTCCAAATTTTATTAGGTTAAAATTTATAATATTATATTTTATATATATTATCAAAATTTGTAGAGAACCCTAATAATTAAACAACCCATTTCCCCTTAGCAAACAAAACCCTTTTCTCATACCATTCACATTATTCACTTAGAATAAAAAAAATAACATTAACTAACATTTAATCACAAATCAAACTAAGAGGTTTCCGTTGAGTACAACGGGTGTGAGGGATGCTAGTACCTTCACTTTGTGTAATCGACTCCCGAACTTAGAATATGGTTGCGATGACCATTTTCCTTTCCTAAAGGTTTTATCGATATTTTCCTATTTCTTCATTGGGATAAATAAAGTTCGATGGCTACTCTGTTTGAATTAAATTTTTTTCCGCGTCCATCACAAAGGATCATATTTTTCGAGGTGCGTCAGATTGGCAACTCTGCTGGGGACTCACATTGCTCCATGCAAGAGAGAGTCAAGCCTAACTTAGTTCGATTTGTGATTAAAATTAGCTTCACTTATTTGTTTTCTTCTTGTTTGTTTTCTCTTTATTGCTTGATTGTTTGATTGCTTATTATCTACTTGCTTGATTATCTTTATTGTTTATCCTATTATTGTTTTTTGTGACAATGTTGGGATTCTCTGATTATTGGGGCTTTGTGAGATAGGTTCCCTACCCGAGTCTGAGAAAAACGTAGGATTATGATGGTGGTTATGTAGTAGAAGCCCTCGAGGAGCCTTCCTCGTTGGAACATCACGAAGACCCTGCTTAGAATAGATTCTCTTGAGGATGTTATTGTTTGACGAGCCTTCGTCAAGGTGATAATGTTTTCAAGTTGTATCAATGACTCTAAGGTCCTTTTAACCCGTTCCATGGTGGTTGTATAGTGTTAACCTACGAGAATTAGGACCTGTGGGTTAATACGAAAGCCTCAATCAGATGAGATCCCTTGAACGTATTACTATCCTGACAATAATATTTTCAACCTTGATCTATGACTCTGAGAAACTATTTTTAGAACCCTTGTGTTAACGGTTGTGTACTAGAAGCCCGCGAGGAGCCGTCCTTGTTGGGATGATACAAAGACCTCACCTAGAAGAGATCATCTTAAGGGTATTGTTATCCGACAAGCCTTCGTCACGGCAGTGACGTCCTTAAGAATGATCCATGACTCTGGAAACCTACCAACTATAGAGCCTACCCATGGGGTTTCCTTTGATTAGAGATACCAGTTATTAACTCTCAGTTCTAGCCGACCTTAAAAAACAACGAACTTGTGTTCCTGAGCATTATATTGCATCTGCATCTCATTTGTATGCATTGCATATCATTCTTCCAATAAAGAAAGCTCATTCCATCTTTTGCCCATTGCCAGCCAGTTGATTTCCTGACACTCATACTGAACTTGTGGTAGTTGTAAAGCATTCAAAGCAGGATGAAACAGAGATAAGAAGAACATAGACAATCTGAAAGGCCGGTCAAACACTCCAAATTGGAAGTTGTGGTAGCTATGTCAGAGAACAATCTTCAGCATGTTAAGGTGGAGAGTGTTGATCCCCCATCAAGTTTCACTGTGACGACCAACCCATTGTACTGTCTTCTACCTGATGATGACCTTCCATGAGCGAACATTCCTACTCAGTCTCAGATGATGCCATTGACTTATCCTATGAAGGAAATGATTTGTGCCCTTGAGAAGAAAGTTTGAGCTATGGAAATGCATGATACGTCTGGGCTCAATGCTGCCGATATGTGCCTAGTGCCAGACTTGGTGATCCCTCTAAAATTCAAAGTACCCATCTTTGATAAGTACAAAGGGGGTAGTTGCCCAAGACGTCATTTGGTGATGCTCCGCCAAAAGGTGACTTCACATTCCCACGACGTTAAGTTGATGATTCACTGTATTTAAGATAATTTGAGTGGGGCATCTTTGAGTTGGTACATTGATTTAGAAAGAAGTTGTATCCAGACATGGAGGGACTTATCCAACGCCTTTTTAAAGCAGTACAAGTTTAACTAGGACTTGGCTCCAGATCGAACGCAGTTGAAAAGCCTATCTCAGAAGAGCAACAAATCCTTCAGAGGATATGCGGAGAGATGAAGAGAGTTATCACTGTTAAATGTGATAGTCAAAGTGCAATACACCTGTCGTAGAATTCAACCTATCATGAGCGAACCAAGAACATCGATGTGAGACTACACTTCATCAGAAAGATAATTGAGCATGGAGAAATCCAAGTGCTGAATGTTTCGACTAATGACAATGCTGCTGATATGATCACAAAGACATTGCCGAGTAGTAAGTTTTTCCACTGTCTGCAGTTGATAAAGCTGCATGATGAAAGCTAGTTCGTTCCCTTATTTTGTGTAGAGTTTGTTTCAAGGTGGAGATTTGTTGTATTTTGGATCGAACTCTAGTGTCGACAAGGGTAGCTTCATGGTTCAACAAAAGTTTTATTAAGAATTCGAAGTTTGTTCACATACTGATCTTGTATGCTATAGTCGAAGAATGCTCAAGCAAGCAGTAGTCGAAATGCTAGGATTGTTAGCATGTTGAATTGAGAATTGCTTGTAAGCCCAATTGTTAAGTTAGTTTGTAATCTAAGTTAGCCTAGTAGTCTATATATAGACTAGTTCTCTCAGGTTGTTGAGAGACCTTAATTGTTGGTATTCACTTGCAATATTAGAACCTTTATTGAGGAATTGCATAGTAAAACAGATTTAACCAATTCTCTATTCTTCTTCTTTATTCTCTTTTCCTTTGTGAAACCTAATAGGGTTTCTTGTGTTTGTTCAAGAAACTCAATCTTTTTCTCATAACTTTGTTTTGTTATTGACAACATCAATTCACAACACTTTCAGTCTTTGTTTTTGTGTTGTTTGTGTACCATTCTAACGCCTGTATTCAGATCTAAAGGCATAAATTTTGGTTTATTTAGTTGAGTTGCAATTCAACATTCATGATTCTGATTATTGTAGTGATCACTTGAGATTAGTGATTGAGGAAAGTGAGAGTAGTTCTCATATTTAGGGGGAGTCTTAAATAGAAAGACATTATGGAAGAATTGAGAACAGGGGGCTTGAACTAGGAGTTGTTCATCTAAGACGCTTTGTACTAATTCTATTGATGAGTGGATTTCCTTTCTTGGGTTGGATGCCCCCGAACGTAGGTGTTGTTTGCACTGAACTGAGTTAAAAAATTTGTGTGTTCTTTTCTTGCTTTATCATTAATTATTTTGCTTATCAATAGTAATTTAATTCTGGTTTCAGATGTTGAACACCTTGGCTTAAGTATTTGGTCCAACATTTGTCCCCTTAAGAACCAAATTTCAATTTCTTTTTTAATTAAAATTAATTAAAATATTTTCAAAAGTGGTTAATTCTTGTGGCCAACGATGGCCTAGGAAATTGGAATTAAGATGACATCACACACAAACTTTATTGACGTGACAATTTGGTGAAACTGCACATGATGACGATGATGTATGCATACATTCATGAACAGTGTCGAAAGTCACTAAAAACACTAGCTTTCTTCCATATTATAGGCATGATTGAAAGTGGTTTTCTTTGTGGGGCATTTGTTAGTCAGTGATTTTTGGCTCAATTTGCATTGAAACCCGTTAAGACTGGTTAGGAAGAGTCTCAGGAACATATCCACAAGATTATGATCACTCTCTCTTCAAAATATGTTTAGAATATCTCAAAAAGTTTGCAATGGTTTTACATATTAACATGAAAGTGTATTATGAAAGTGGCGAGTTCGTCTCACCTATAAAGTAGATTATTGTCGACATTTATGAAAGTTTAGTATATAAGCAAATTTCATTCATGTAATAATGGTTCGCAATTTTTATCAGTAATCTCTATAGAACTCGAGTATCAAAGTCACAGAGAGAAAAGAGTTTGTGAGAGAACATGTGTGAATCTACGCCCGTCTTTTAATTATTTAATCAAAGAATTTTATTTAATTTCTTTTATTGTTTCTCTTTGATTTATTTTAGTTCTTAGAACGAGTCTACATTGTTCGTATTGGGATTTCTACCCAATTTCTTTACATTCAAACAGCAAATACCAAAGCATAAACATATTTTCTCAAATCTTTTACACAAAATATTCAGAGGATATTTTCGAGTTCAATTCCTTAAGTCCAAATCTTTTACACAAAATATTCAGAGGATATTTTCGAGTTCAATTCCTTAAGTGAACGAAAACTTGTGATTTAATTTACTAAAAACAATAGTACATTATTGTTTCTCTTTGATTTATTTTAGTTCTTAGAACGAGTCTGCATTGTTCTTATCGAGATTTCTACCCAATTTATTTACATTCAAACATCAAATGCCAAAGCATAAACATATTTTCTCAAATCTTTTACACAAAATATTCAGAGGATATTTTTTAGTTCAATTCCTTAAGTGAACCAAAACTTGTGATTTAATTTACTAAAAACAATAGTAAACACCTCTATCTATAACAATATAACTAATGATAAATTAAAGTAAAGAATGCAATCATAGGTTGGCGTTACTTCCTGCCAAACTCAAATACAAATAAAAACGTTAAAATTTAAGAAAAACATTACTACTTTTTTTAACTTTTCAATAGAAATGACTTTGAAATCTTATACCATTAAAATAAAATAATATTTTAAAAAAATCAACTAAGCAAAATCTCAAAAGAGTGTGTTGGAGATAAAAAATAAACATTGTATTTTTCTAAAGAGATGAATTAAAAGATGTTACATAGTCATTATTTATCAGCATTTACACGTTTCCAAACAAAATTCTATAGAACTAAGTCAAACTCATGTGAAAGTAAAAGAAATCAAGACTCCATCTATTCCACTAAGGTTGAGGCATAAGTCGCCTCTTCTTTGCAGGTCGCTCTATTAGAGAATCAACTTTTAAATTGTCAATAATCTGAACATCATCATCGATGGCGTTGTCATCTACTACATCTGAATCTTGATTAAATTGTAGAGTTGATGTCTCTTGATGGGACAAGTCTTGATACCAATTCTTGTTGTCTTAAAACATGATATTTGATATCTCTATATCATTTGAATCATGCAATGAACAACTTGTTTGTGGTGAAGTTTCAATCTCTTGGGGACAATTGGGAGTTGTAGTCATATATATGAGATTATCTTTAAGATCTACATTTTCCTTTGAAAAAACAAGAAAAGAAGATAAAATAGTTAAATTTTTATGAGTTTAGACTAATGTTACACTAATAAGTTCATTTGTGCTTTGACTAATCACAAAATATACCTATTAAATTTGGATAAATTGTACAAAAATTTTACACAACCATAATTAATTGCAGAATATGATTTCTATAAGTAGATGTATTGGTATTATCGTGATCTGTTATGTTTTAATGCATAAATTATATATGGATTTAACATCAATGTAGCAACTATTGCTTGGATTTAGTAGAATATACAATATCATCGAACTAACTACTACTACCATAAAAACTGTTAAATTTTAAATAATAAATTCAAAACCATATAACATCTTGGTGAAACATAAATTAAGGAAGAATTACATGACAATGGAACTATCAAAATAAGTTTTGAAATTCTACAAAGCAGACAAAAACATGGTACGTATCTCCATTGTAAATGTTAAACCATTGAAACAATGAACAGATGACTGCGACTCAAAATTATGGCATTGTCCTAATGAAGTTCCCAATATAGCCTTTTGTTCAAAATGCTCATTAAAAACCATAATAGAAGTATCGATAGATGAATTCGATTGATTAAATGACATTGACCATCATTTATATTGTCATTTAATTCTAAGAAATTGGGATAATCCCCATTGTCAAGGGAAAATGCTTCATGTGAACCATGGTTTTCCATCAATTCAAAGATCAACTTACGAATAAGCGTTCTCTTGTGATAAGCCTCTTCAGGTGGAAATCAATCTAAAGTGAGTTAAAAAAATTCAAAATATAATAGGTTAAATACATATAATCAACCATATAACCATATGAGTCATTAGGAATTAAAGTAAAATGTTATAATGTGAAAAATAGATTATATATGTTTTGACATTATAAAAAACATTTTTATGAAATTTAAATAATTTTATAAAATGTCAACCATTAAAATCACTTATAAAGATGGAAAACTTGGTTGCTTTCAATGGATTAAAGTTAAATGAAGCTTCTGCCAAGAAGAGCTCTAAATAATGAAGTAGAAAGATACCGCAATCATATGAGTTTTCCTGTTGGGGTAACTATTTCCTCGTCTCCTTCTTGATTGCATGCAAATCATTCTTCTCTCTTTAACTTAGTTGCTGCTGAATCTCGAGAGCTCTAGTATAGTTTTCGGCTTAAACTCCTTGTCTTAGGGCAAGAGGCCTTGGCTATATTGGGGTTTTTCAGATTCACCGTGATTTCCAAAGATGGTTGATGGATGGAGTAAGGTGAGGTATAAACAGAGGTCATCGAGTAGGTGGGGCGATGCTGGGAGGGGTAGGAGAAAGGCCTTTCAGGAATCGACTTCTTTCTTTATAACAGAGTTCCCAGAGTATAAGAAAGCGAAAGATTTATACGATATATTCATGGAGTATGGAGAAGTCGACGAAGTCTTCATCCCTGCTAAGAGGGATAAGAATGGTAGAAGATATGGCTTCGTCAGATTCTTTGGGGTTAAGGATGCGAGGAGATTGAGTATGAAGCTAGATAACATTTTCATGGAAGGGAAAAAGTTGTTTGCGAACTTACCTAGGTTCGATAAAACTAAGAATCCTTTCAAGGGTCATGTTCCTAAGTATAACGATGTCCATTGCGAAAGAAATGGGGATCCTGGTAAGGATGCTGATCGGAATGGTGTGACAGAAAGGACAGCTGAGTATGAGAAGGGGAATCGATCTTATGTAGAAGTAGTGAGGGAAGAGAAAGGGAGGAATCGTGGTAAGAAGTTGGTGTTCGATGTAGGGGGGACGAGTTGTGCAGGTTCCATAAAGCTTATGTTGGGAGGGTTCTTGTACCAGGTATGTCGTTCAACATTCAATGCTATTTTGACTCTGAAGGGTACTTTGGGGTTAAGGTCACTCCGTTGGGGGTAAATCTTTGTCTATTGGAGGAGAATGATAGCGGTGAGATAGAAAAGCTTCTTAAGAGTGCTAAAGAATGGATGGATCAGTGGTTCGCAGAGGTTAGAAGATGGAGGCCAGACGATATAGATGCAGAAAGAATCACATGGGTGAGGGTTTTTGGTATTCCCGTCCATGCTTGGTCAGTTCCGTTCTTTGAGTTTATAACGTCGAAGGTGGGTGCTTATGTGTGTTGTGATGAGGATTCAATGGGCATCTCTAGGATGGATGTAGCAAGTAGTATGATTAGGACAAGTTTTGGTAAGACTATCAATGAAGTTTTCAATGTTATCATAAATGACTCTTCGTTCACTATCAGAGTAATTGAAGAAACAAAGGGCTCAATATGTAAAACGATAGTGAAGAAGCAGAACAGTGAATCTGATATAAAACGATAGTGAAGAAGAAGAACAGTGAATCTGATATAAATGATATCGAGTCTAGTCTGAAATGTAGTGGCGACTGGTGGAGCTCTGGGGAAGACATCGACGCCGGAGAAGATGATGTAGATGAGGAGCTTAACGTTTGCCACGAGACGCCTTCATGCAGACCTAAGAGCAGTCCTATGGGTGGTGAAACTTACCAAAAAGGATCTAAAGAGCCTATAGATGTGCCTTTCAAGGTGTCAGAAAATACCAATTGTGTGAAAGAGGGTGTAACGAGGAGACAGCTATTGCTAATGTGTCAGTTTGTAGGTACAACGAGGTGTGTCAAAAAGTTGTCTGCCTCTTTGACGAAGTGGGGTCAGAGCAAAGAGAGAGAATTTCCAAGAGGAGGGGGTCGTCTGGCACTAAAGGGGGCCTTAGTTTTGATGGACTGATTAAAGCCCAAGTTATGGATAAGGTCCAACGGATTAGGCCTGTTTTCATTGGGCCTTTGGGAGGTCGTGAGGAGTCTGAGGGGATAAGCTCAGGTTGCCCTAAAAATAAAAGATCAGGAGAGAGAGTAAACGAGAAATTAGAGGGTATGGGAAGGGCGAAGGATTCTCAATCAAACCGTAGAAAACCAAAGAAGAAAAAGAAGGTAGAGGAATCATCAGTGAGCAAGTTTATGGAAGTTTCAGAGGAGATTAGTGAGGATTTCGATGAGGGATTCTCTGATTCGAGGGAGGTGGGTAACATCAAAAAAGTGGAGAAACAAGTTATTAGATGCCATTCCGTCACTGATTCAGAAGTTCTGATAGGAAATAGGAGGTTCTGGGAGGATTTGGAGAGTAAAGTCACTAGCAAAGTGCGTGAGATTGTCGGTTCTCTTGGTGTGAAAGGAGGAGAAAAGAGTATAGATAAGGAGATTAGAAAGATGGAGAAACGAGATGAAGAAGGCAAAAGATCGAGGGAGACTTCCAAAGGGTTACCATGAATATAATGTCTCTCAACTTGAGAGGGTGTGGCAGCACTATCAAAAGGAGGAGAGTTGCCCGTGCGATCCAAACGGGGAAGGTGGATGTGTGTTTTCTTTAGGAAACGAAGAAGTCAACTATAGATTGTAACTTGGTTTATTCCTTGTGGGGTAATCAAGAAGTGGAATGGTCCGCTTCTAATGCAATCGGGAGTGCTGGTGGGCTGTTAATCATGTGGAAGAAGGATTCCTTAAATCTAATCTGTAATTTTATGAGGGAGGGGTTTTTGGGAGTCTATGGTGTCTGGAAGTGAGTGGAGGTTTTTCTGGTTAATGTGTATTCTTCATGTTCGCTTGTTAAAAAAAGGGTGATGTGGGGGGAGTTGGTGAATGTTAAAAAAGGTTTTGGTAGTGGTAGTGGGTGGTCGGAGGCGATTTCAATGCCATAGCTTATAAGGAAGAGAGAAAGAGTCTAGTGGGGTCTATCAGACCAAATGAGATGGAGGGGTTTAGAAACTTTATTGGATAGTTAGACTGTATGGATGTTCGTGCGAGGGAGGGGTGTTTACTTGGTTCAATAGGGTTGGGAACTCAATGAGTAGACTCGACGGGTTCTTGTTATCTAAAGGTCTCATTGAGAAATGGAACATTAAAGGTCAACATATAGGTAGGAGGGAGATCTCAGATCACTATGCTATATGGTTGAAATGTAACCTGGTTAATTGGGGTCCTAAACCCTTCAGATTTAACAATGCCTGGTTGAAGCACCCGAACTTCTTGAGGTTTGTTAAAGTTTGTTGGGAATCATCGGATGTCCAAGGTAGGGGGATTTCGTTCTCAAGGAGAAGCTGTGCAATCTCAAAGCGAGGTTGAGGGTTTGGAGCAGGGAGGTCTATGGTTGGGTGGATGGAAAGATTGAAGGTGCTATTCAAGACCTCAACTTGTTGGATCAGGCTGTGAGCGAGTTTGGCTTCATTGATTTTGGTGTTATGGCTAAAACCAGAATCAAGGCAACTGAAGCGGTCTGGAGTTATCTCAACACGAAAGAAGAAATGTTAAGAGCCAAATCTAAGGAGAAGTGGTTGAGAGACGGAGATAGTAACACTAAATTTTTCCATAACGCGGTTAAAAGAAGAAGAAGGAGAAACAGTATCTGGTTTGTAGAAACTGAGAATGGTGTTATTGAAGATGCTGAAGGTGTCAAGGGTGAGGTCTGTAGGTTCTTTGAAGAGAACTTTAAGGAAGGCAACTCTAATCGCCCTAATTTGAATGGTCTTGTTATGAAATGTTTATCTGAAGAGGATAGAGATTGGCTTCAATGATATTTTTTGGACGAGGAGATAAAGGAAACAATTTGGAACTGCGGGGGAGATAAAAGTCCTAGTCCTGATGGATTCACATTCGCGTTTTTTCAGGTGTGTTGGAACATTATGAAGAATGACGTGCTTCGTTTTGCGAAGGAATTCCATGGCAAGCCAACTCTGGTTAAAGCAGCAAAGGCGTCGTTTTTTACTCTGGTGGCGAAGAATAGGAACCCTCAATCTCTCCTCAATTACAGGCATATTTTCCTCGTGTCCTGTTATCAAAAAATTTTGTCCAAAATTTTAGCTAGTAGATTGAGAAAAGTGGTTGGCACTATGGTGTCTGCAGATCAGTCTGCATTTCTTTCTGGCAGGAGTATTTTCGATGGTGTCCTGTTGGCCAACGAGATTCTCGACCTTGCTAAGAGAAGAAGGATGAGTTATTTACTGCTGAAAATTGATTTTGCTTGTGCTTACGATTGTGTTTCATGGGCGTTTCTAAAGGAGCTTCTTCTGAAACTCAACTTTGGGGATAAGTGGACAGGTTGGATTAACTCTCTGGTCTGTGACAGCACAATGTCTGTTCTGGTTAATGGTAGTGCTTCATCAGAATTCAAGGTTCAAAAGGGGCTTAGGCAAGGGGACCCCCTCCCCCCTTCCTCTTTTTGCTAGTGATGGAAGTCTTGAACTGTCTTGTGAACAAAGCAGAGGATCTTGGTTTGTATAAAGGTTTTTCGGCAGGAGATGAAGGGAGTTACAAGGTCACACAATTCACGGATGATACATTATTCTTTGGTGAGGCGGATTGGAAGAATTTGTGGAGCTTAAAGGCAATTCTCAGAGGATTTGAACTGGTAACAGGGCTTCAAGTGAATTTTTGCAAAAGTAAGATAGGGGGCATAAACGTGGGTAACGATTTTCTATCTGCTGCTGCTGCGTTTCTCAACTGTGACTCAATGCAGCTTCCTTTCTCATTTCTTGGTGTTTCAATTGGATATAGCCCGAGAAAAATCTATATGTGGAAGGACCTTGTGAATAAAGTTAAATCGAGGCTTGCTGATTGGAAGGGAAGATTTCTCTCAATTGGTGGTAGACTTGTTCTTATTAAGTCTGTCATTAGTGCTTTGCCCTTATATGCATTCTCTTTCTATATAGTTCCGACAGGTGTTCTTAAGGCCCTTCAACGAATCCAGAGTAGGTTCTTATGGGGAGGGAACGAAGATAAGAAGAAAGTTCACTGGGTAGATTAGTAAACGGTGTGTCGTCCTATATCGAAAGGAGGTCTTAGGATACGAGACTTGGGTTGTTTTAACAAAGCTCTGCTTACAAAATGGAAGCGGAGGATGGTTAATGGTGAGGACTGTGTTTGGAAGAGTTTGTTGAAGTTTAAGTATGGTAATCTAGCTCTGAAAACTAGCTTTCATGTGGGAGAGACTGTTAGTAGATATGAATCGATATGGTGGCGTGATTTACGCAGCATAAGCTTCAACAAAGATTCGGATATTGACGCCTTTACATCTTCTGTCTCTATTTCTGTGGGCAATGGTGCTATTTCATCATTTTGGCATTCGATATGGGCGTTTGATTCTTCTCTGAAATTGATTTTTCCTAACTTTTTTCTTTATGTAGTTGATCAAAACTGTTCTGTTGATAGTTTAGGTACGTGGCAAGGTGATGTTTGGTCCTGGTACATACCTTTTAAGGTGTATCCTGCAGGTTCTGTTATGGCAAGAGAGGATGAAGACTTAGTGGACTTCTTAGAGACCATCGTTCTCAAGAAAGAATAAGACGTTTTCAGGTGGGAACCTTCCGTCTTAGGTGGTTCTGAGCTGAATTTTTATGTCAAATCCTGTTACGAACTGCTGTGGGATTCTAGAGAAGCAACAACAGAGGAAAATGAAGTTCCGGACGTCATGAGTAAGGTATGGAGTTCGAAGCTTCCTTTGAAGGTTAAAGTTTTTATGTGGCGTGTCGCGAGGAATAGGTTACCAACTAAGGATCAACTGGTGAGGCGTGGTATTCTGCTCGCTAAGAGTGACAGGAAGTGTGTGACTTGTGGTTGTGGCCTTGAAACGTTAAAGCATATCATTTTCGACTGTCCTAAGTCGATTGAAGTTTGGAAAGTTATGGAAACTTGGTTGGGTATAAGTAGCAGTGAGTTTAGTTGTTGGAACGCTTTCGTTTCTTCTTATTACGATACTATCAAGAAAGAGTCTGGTAGCCTTGCTGGTATTCTTTTGTGGAGCACAGTGGTTTGATTCCTTTGGCTTAGCAGGAACGCCCTGTGTTTTGAGTCAAAATCTTTGACTGTTGCCGATATTTTAAATAGCATTAAATTTTTTAGCTGAAAGTGGTGTGTTCAAAGTAGGCCGTCTAAGGTTATTCCTTTTTACGATTGGTACACGGTCCCTATTTTAAGTAGTAAAGGGATTTAGTGTGGTTGTTTCTAGGGTTCTGCACCCCTTATGCAGCTTTGATTTATAAATTGCCTTCAGAAAAAAAAACTATTAAAGATATTCAATCATAAAATATCAGTAAAAAGAATATCAAATAAAAAAAAGTATAAAAATGGATGTGAATAACTCAAATAATCATCAATAACAAGTTATAAGTGAGAAAATATTCAACCAGAAAAAAATATGGATAAAATAATGAAAAAAAGTTAAATTATATATTTATAATTGGGAAGTTTTAGTAAAATAATTTTCAAAACAATTCATCAAAAAAATAAAATTAAAATCATGTGTGAAAGATATTAGGTCCAAATCTTACATTGAATGAAAAGACGTGCATCCATTAGTAACTATTCAAAGCAATTTTGCAATAAAAAAAAAAATCAACTTTTACCGTGGTTTTCAAAATTATGTGTAATCAATGTTTTAGAAAATAAATTGGAAAAATTTTATTTAAACTATTTTTTTTTTTAAAGAAAGTATAATTTTCTGTAATTATAATCTATTATATTGTGAAAATGCAAGAAAGTAATACCACAATATGAAGGAAAAAAAGGCATATTCAAGAATCTTGATGAGATCTTCTCCACATGTATTCTTCTTTCTCTCTTTCCATTCTTCTCACAAATAACTGTCAGTTCCATTAAACAAGTTAATATATAAATCATTGAGTTAAACATTTAAAGTCAGAATACACGAATACAAAAAAAAAAGAAATTGACAAAATGAATCTAGCAATGTAAATAAGATTTGTCATGGGAAAACCAACACTTATAAACATGAAGAATCTAACAATGTAGGGCCAGTTTGTTTCAACTTTAAAAAAATAGATTGTTTTTTGTATTTTTTAAAATGGATTCTACAAAAATGTTTTTTAAAATATGACAAGTTTCTTTTAATTTGTTTTTTATAAATTAAAAGACTAATTTTGACATTCTATAACATTAATATACATTATTGAAGAACAAAACATAGTTAAAATTAGGGGTGGCAAAACGGGCCGAGGCCCGCCGGGTCGGCCCGCCACCCGCCAAAAAAATGGCGGGCTGGGCATGAATTTTGGGTCCGCCAACCCATTTTGCCCGCCCCGCCAAATCAAAAAACCCAACGGGCATAATACATAATGGGGCGGGGTTGGCCCGCCAGCCCGCTAAAAAAAAAAAAACTACATAGATTAGAAAATGTCTATGGTCCATTTGGAAAGAAAAAAAATATATGGTCCAATATTTGTTTTAAACTATTATTATTTATGAAAGTCTTTAGTTTTAGTTTAAATTTTTATATTATATTAGTTTTAGTTTAGCTTGTCATGATATTATTATATTTGTTTTAATTGTTTTAATATAATTTGATAACATGTATGGAGAGTTGGTGTGTTTACCTTTGGAACAAGTCCAATTATTCTACTGCATTTTTGAAAAGGTAGCATGTATACCCATAGCAGGGTAATGAAATTAGTGTTGAATTATGTGGTTAGGGTGAACATTAATGTTAGTTATTGCTATATTTCTAATTTGCTATATTAATCTAATTTGCTATTTTATCATTATTTGCTAATTTGCTATATTAATCTAATTTGGTAATATGTAAGGAGAGTTAGTGTGTTAATCTTTGAAATGTAAAAAAAACAAAGCATTTTAATTTATTTAAAAAAATAAAAAAATTATAAAAAAAAAAAAGGCGAGCCGGCCCGCCGCCGGCCAACCCGCCACCTTGGCGGGGCGGGCATGAATTTCATGCCCATTTCACCTGGTGGGCATGCCCGCCCCGCTCTTTTTTTTGGCGGACTTTTGGCGGGGCGGGGCGGGCGGCCCGTTTTGACACCCCTAGTTAAAATCACTATTTTTTCAAAAAGTTGTATTTCAAAAATGATTTTCACGAAAAACTATTTGAAATAATTTCAAAATTAAGTGATTTTTTGAAATTTTGATATCCAAAAAAAGTTTCGATAAAATGATGAAATACCTAAAATATCATTTTAAAAATAACTATTCAAACCAAATTTTCATTTGAAACTTTTATGAAAAATTTCTTTATAAAAAAATTTTCTACACAATTATGTTATACTATAAAATTCAATTTTAAAAAAGACAAAACAAACAGGTCTGTAATGACTTTAAAATAATCCATTTTCTTGCTTGTGCTTCATTTCAAGGTAGAGCACATGCTTAACTCTAAACCAACTTTTGCACATGTGAGTGCAACACTAAACATTTTAATTGAAAAAAACTATATACAAACCTATAGAAAATTTGGAGAAAAACAAAGTAAGGGAAATGGGTTGGAAGTGTACAATTGAGAACTTTAAAATACCTTTGCACAATATCTTTCAAATTACTATGATATTCTTTGACGGAATCCAAGTGTAATATACAGGGCATTTTAAGTGATTTGTCCAACTCTTTATTTGAAATATGTTTACAAGAAATGATTTGATTTAAAAAATCCAAAAACTCACCAATAATATTAACCACTTCACCAGGATGACAAAGTACTGTTAAGTTTCCATGAAGATTGTAGTTATGGCCAAAATTGTATTTCCTAAAAAGCACGTGAACTAAACAAACAAACACCAAACTTAAAATTTCTTTCTTCACACACTGAAAATAATAATTCTGACTCTCCTGTTTTAGCTTTATGGGAGAGTGGACCAAGGTGCAAGATAGACGGAGTGATGGAAGAAAGTGGGACGACGCAGGGAGGGGCAAAGGTAGATTTAACATTGATTCTACTTCTTTTTTCATTCACTACGCCAAAACTGGACAAAGACAGCGCAACAAAGACAGCGCTTTTTGGACAAAGCGCTGCTATAGGTCTTTAAAAAATTTCGCTAAAAAAAAGCGCTGTAATAGACAGCCTTTAGAAAGCGCTGTTAAATGCCCTAAATGGAAGCCACCTTAGAAAGCACTTTCTAGGAAGCGCTGCTATAGGTATTACTTTAGAAAAGCGCTGTCTAAAGGTTAACCTTAGAAAGCGCTTACAGAAAGCGCTCCTGTAGGTCTTAAATTCTCCCCACTTTAGAAAGCGCTTTATAAGGAAAGCGCCCTCTAAGGTCATTTATGAATTAAAATATAAAACACATTTCATTTCATTTTCTGAAACTTCTATTCATTTTCTTCTCTCGACCCTTGCTATCTTTCTTCTCTGCTGAAACCCTTGCTATCTTTCTTCTCTACTGAAACCCATTGCCATTGTTGTCGTTCATTCGCCATTGTCGTCGTTCATTCGTCATTGTCGTCGTTCACTGCCATTGCTTTCGTGAAGAAGAAGACGAAACGAAGAAGAGGTACGTTGTTCTTGCTTCATTAAGATTCATTGTTGTTGTTGTTCTAATAAATATGCATTGTTCTTGTTGTTGATGTTATACAATATAATGGTACAGTTCTTGCCGTCGTGTACATTGTTCTTGCCGTCGTTGTTGTTGTTGCCGTTCATTCTTGCCGGCACCATTGTCGTCGTTCTGTTTTTGTTGCCGTCGTTGTGTTGTTATTGTTGTTGTCGTTCTGTGTTGTTGCTTCTGCCAATTTTTGTATCAGAATGAATGTTCTAGATTAACATGAAGATTAACATGACAGAATGAATGTTACATGAACCGATACATTGCATAAAACAATTAGATTGTTAATGATGCAATGTGAATTTGTTAACTATTAGTATGAATGTTGAGCTGGAATTGTGAATAGCTCTGTTATGAATTAGAAACTCATTCTGTTAGTTGCTAGCATGAATTACAATTAGTGTTAATTTTTGTTAATTCAATTAGTTTATGACTGTTAGTTATGTAATCTGAATGTGCTTAATCTTGTTTCGACTCAACAACTTTTGGCACTTTTATTCCGGTTGGTTTTCGAATTGGATTTTGGTGTTAATTTGTTGCTTTTGATCTGCTGGGTGTAATTTTGTTGGATCTGTTGTCCTGTTATGATGAATATGGTTTGTTTCTATTTGATTGCCGCTGCTATGGATTGATTTGTGTCAATTACACGATTTCAGTATCGATTCGGTTTGAATTTATGTTGGTGTATCCTTTCTACTGCATCTATTATTTTCGAGAATTGATGTGCTGCTCTACTGTTTGTTCTATGAATATTTTGTGCTTTGTAGTGTAAGTTTATAATTCTCTAGAATTAGAATTACATTTTATCCTGTTTTGGTATGATTAATTTGGTTTGGAAACTTCTTGCATGTATTCCAATTTTTGATTTCACTATGTGTTATACGGAGGTGTTATGTATAATAATTGTTTTGGCTTAGTAAAAGAAAGATAAACGGTTATGAGTATATGGATGGAATTGTTTGAAACTAGGTTCCTAAATGTATTCAAGTTGTTTTAAGGCCTTTAATTATTTAGTTCATGTTATAATATATTTTTTTTTCTTTTTTCAATTTGGTTGCCTGGACTTGCTGTTCCGCTTTGTATTTCGTAATGCCTATATAATATTGTTTAATTACATTGTAATCTTATTTGATATATTTATATATAGGATTGAATTATTCATAAAGCACGTTTGATAGGTGCATGTTTACTTGTTTGTGATTACATGTTGCCACTTATCAATTAATAATATTTCACTTTATGATACGTGTACAAGGGGATCTTGGTAATTCTAACCTATCTGGACACTGTGTGGGTCTAGAAGTTGTTTACATCTCTACAGGTAATTAGTTGTTCTCTCTCGCCACTGTAATTAGTAGTGCTTTGAATGAACTGATATGATGGGGTTACTAACTTATTGAATTTGCTATATATAGGGGTTACTTGTGATCAAAGTGTGAAAGTCTGATCGTTTCCCTACAGGTAAATATTTTTTATTTTTGTTTTAGTTTAGTTTAATTAGTATAACTATGGATAAGAAATGGATGTATTCAAGTCGATTGTCGAAAGAGTACGAGAATGGGGTATCGGAATTCGTTAAGTTTGTTGTTGCGCACGCCAAAGACCCCAGTCGAATGAGATGTCCTTGCTTGGGTTGTTGTTTTGGGAGTCGGGTTGACGCGGTTCAGTTGGCATCGCATTTAATGAGGAGTGAAATTGATCGAAGTTATACATGTTGGAATTTGCATGGTGAGAAAATTAACGGGAATGTTGAACCAGGGGATAATACGACCTATGCTTCAAACGACAATGGCACAGATACATACGATTATGATCGAGTCGAAGAGATTGCACAAGCACTTGAAGAAGATCTTAAGGATTGTCCCAAAATGTTTGATAGGTTGGTAAGCGATGCAGAGAAACCGTTATATAATGGTTGCACCAAATTCACAAGATTGACTGCGGTGTTAAAGTTGTACAACTTAAAGGCGGGAAATGCATGGTCGGATAAAAGTTTCACAGAGTTATTGGCCCTTATGAAAGATATGCTTCCAGAGGATAATGTTCTTCCCAATCGAACATATGAGGCCAAAAAGATGTTGTGCTCTATTGGCATGAGCTATGATAAGATACATGCCTGTCCAAATGATTGCGTTTTGTTTCGAAATGAGTATGCATCGTTAAATGAGTATCCTAAATGCGGTGTCTCTCGATATAAGAAAAAGTTGTCTCCAGCAAAAGTCTTATGGTATTTTCCTATAATTCCGAGATTTAGACGCATGTTTCGTAGTGAGACCGATTCAAGACATTTGACTTGGCATGCAGATGAAAGAATTATTGATGGAAAGTTTTGACATCCGGCAGATTCACCACAGTGGATGAAAATTGATGATGGTTATCCTGAATTTGGAAAAGAAGCAAGAAACCTTCGCTTGGCATTATCTACTGAGGGAATGAACCCACACGGTCTTCAAAGTATCTCACATAGCACTTGGCCTGTGATCATAATGATTTATAACCTACCTCTATGGCTATGTATGAAGCGTAAGTACATGATGTTATCTATGTTAATTTCTGGGCCTAGACAACCAGGGAATGACATAGACGTATACTTGGCACCCTTAATCGAAGATTTAAAGTTTTTGTGGGAGAACGGTGTGGAGGTTTATGATGGGTATAGGAAAGAAAGTTTCAACTTGAGGGCGATGTTGTTTGGCACAATTAATGATTTTCCAGCATACGGAAATCTATCAGGGTACAGCATAAAAGGTCAATATGCGTGTCCTATTTGTGAAGATAAAACAGATTGGATGCGATTGGAGTTTGGTCAGAAGAATGTCTTTCTCGGTCATCGTAGATTCTTAAATTCTAATCATCACTATCGTGGGTGGATAAAAGCATTCAATGGAGAGCCAGAACAAGTTAAATCTCCAACTATATTGACAGGTGATCAAATTTTTGAAAAGGTGAAAGATGTGAGTACTCAGTTTGGAAAGCCTTTTGCACATACACTTGTCAAGAGTGGGTGGAAGAAGAGGTCAATTTTTTTTAACTGCCATATTAGAAGTCGTTGTATGTAAGACATTTTCTCGATGTTATGCATATTGAAAAAAATGTATTTGATAGTGTTATTGGTACGTTACTCAATATACAAGGAAAGTCTAAGGATGGCCTTAAAGCAAGAAAGGACTTGATAACGATGGGGATAAGAACTGAATTAGGACCATTAAAGAAAGGAAAACGAACATATCTACCACCTGCTGCATATACTCTTTCTAGAAAGGAGAAAAAAGTATTGTGTAAATTTCTAAGTGAAGTTAAAGTTCCAGAAGGATACTCTTCAGATATTAGAAGACTTGTGTCTATGAAAGACCTCAAGTTAAAGAGTTTAAAGACGCATGACTGCCATGTTATAATGGAACATTTTCTACCAATAGGTATACGTTCTATTCTGCCAGAAAAAGTAAGAAGTGCAATAACTAAATTGTGTTTTTTCTTCAAGTCAATTTGCAGTAAGGTGATCGATCTTGCGATCTTACCAACATTGCAAAGAGAAATAGTTATTACTTTGTGTGATCTTGAAATGATTTTTCCTCCCTCGTTTTTGACATAATGGTTCATCTAGTTGTTCATCTGGTGAAAGAGACACAATTGTGTGGACCGGCTTATATGAGATGGATGTACCCTGCTGAACGTTATATGAAAATATTAAAAGGGTATGTGAAAAATCGAAGTCGACCAGAGGGTTGTATTGCCGAACGATACATTGTTGAAGAAGCGATTGAGTTTTGTACTAAATATCTGTCCAATGTACAATCAATTGGACTCCCCAAATCTCATATTGTCGGAAAAAAAGAAGGAAAAAAGTTAATTGGAAATAAAGTTGTGACAGTATCAAGGGTAGAACGGGATCAAGTGCATTTGTATGTTCTGCACAATGAGAATGAGGTTGAGCCGTATGTTGAAATGCACAAGGATGTTCTCCGAGGTTTAAATCTGAATAGAAATGAGAATTGGATAGTACGAGAGCACAATCGATGTTTCATACCTTGGTTTAAGGATCATATTTATTCAAAGTATTATTCAGATCTCGCTTCAATAACAGAAAGGTTGAGATGTTTAGCATATGGTCCAAGCTTGGTTATGTTTTCTTATAGCGCATACGCAATTAATGGATACACATTTTATACCAAAGAACAAGATGATAAAAGTACTATGCAAAATAGTGGTGTCACCATGGTAGCTGAAGCAATGCACATTTCAAGTGTGAAAGATTTAAACCCCAAATTTGCAAATCTGTCATATTTTGGGGTTATCGAGCGCATTTGGGTGTTTAATTATGAGAAGTTTCAGATTCCTATATTTCGTTGCAAGTGGGTTGAAAATAATAATGGCGTACGAATGGATAAGTCAAGATTTTTGCAAGTGGATCTTAATAGGGTGGGGTACAAAGATGAGCCTTTTATTCTAGCCTCTCAAGCTAAACAAGTGTTCTATGTCACTGATCCGACAAGTACAAAATGGTCTATAGTGCTTTTATCTAACAAAGTAATTGATGAAAACATTGGAGATCAAGGTGATATTGATGTTGATATTGAATCATTTACTAGAAATGATCAAGATGAAAAAGCGCTTTTCCTACAAAGCGCCCTCTAAAGGGGGTCTTTAGACATCACTTTTTCTTGAAAAAGCGCCCTCTATAGATATAGAAAAATTGATAACTAAAATTATAGGCATACATTAGACAGCGTTTTTTCTTGAAAAAGCGCCCTCTAATGTATACTTTAGAGAGCGCTTTTTCATAAATAAAAAACGTTGTCTTTACCTACGACAGCGCTACCTTAGGCAGCGCTTTTAAGCGCTGTCTAAGGCCTAAAAAAGTGCTGTCTAATGTCTTGTTTGGCATAGTGATTACAGAGTTCCCAGATCATATAAGAGCAAAGGATCTATACAAAATGTTCTCGGACTACGGAGAGGTAGACGAAGTTTTCATCCCTTTGAAACGAGATAAAAGGGGAAGGAAGTATGGTTTCGTAAGGTTTTTTGGAGTGCGTGACAAGTATGAGTATGAAGCTTGACAATATCTTCATAGAAGGGAGAAAATTGTTCGCAAATGTACCAAGATTCGACAAGTATCAGAATGAGTATGCCCAACAGTGTAAGTTCAAGAGTCCTAAGAAGGATGAGGAAGCCACCCAGAGAGAAGACAGAGATAGGTCGTCCTTTCGTCAAGGCCAAACTGGTTTGAATCACTCTGGAGTAAACCCTTCAAAATAATCTTTTGTTGAGGCGGTTAAAGGTGGAAGAAAGGAGAAGAGCTGGGATTTGATTTTCGATGTTGATAGTGAAGAAATCAATAGGTTCAGCAAAGCTTATGTTGGTAGGGTCCATTCTCTAGGGATGAATTTTAATATCCAACGGTGCTTCCACTCAGAAGTCTACTTTGATGTTAAGGTAACCCCAGTGGGGGCGAACCTTTGTTTGCATGAGGAGAATGAGTTAGGGGAGATAGAGGATCTCATCAAGAGTGCAAAGAGTTGGTTAGATCAATGGTTTGTGGAAGTTAGGAGATGGGATCCAGGTGATATTGACCTAGAATGAGTAACATGGGTGAGAATTTAAGGTATCCCTTGTCACGCTTGGTCAGTACCCTTTTTTTTAGTATCTGGTTTCGAAAATGGGTAAATATGTGAGCTGTGAAGAGGTTTATTCAAGTTTTACCAAGATGGATGTTGCTAACGTCATGATAAAATCTTCTTGTGGGATGACAATCAATGAGGTGTTAGAGTGTCAATAAATGGAATTGTTTACAGAATTAGAATGGTTAAAGAAACACTTGGTTCGGTGTGTAAAACGGTAGCGAAGAGTTTATCAGACGAAGAGGTATCAGATTCTGAGGAATCCTTTTCGAAAGTAAGTTCTCGGTGGTGGAGCTCCGGGGACGAGAAGGATGGGGATGGAGATGATGTTAACAGTACCTATGGAGGCTCTCAGAGGAGCAGGCCTAGTCAAGAAGTAGGTTACCCAAAAGGTTATTTTTTTTCTTCTGCGTTGAAAAACGGGGGTGACAGATAATGTAGGTTGTGGGTCAGGCGAGGGGCTCGGTGTAGCAGGTACTAGGTCTCAGATTTTTATAACAGAGGAGACCTTGGGGAGGGATGTGTCAGAGAGGGAAGTAGAATTTAATGAAGGCAAGGCAGGAGGGTCCTTTGAGTGCTGCAATCAGACTGTCTCTTTTCAGCCTAAGAGTAACGAAGGGTGTTTTGATGATTTAGTTTTGGCCCAATCGGGTGTTATGGCCCAAGGTTTGAAGTTGGGCCCAGGTGGGGTGGACTTGGGTACAGTGGATAAGGCCTGTCAGGTTGTAAACAAAGCTTCATTTTCTGAGCCATCCTTTAGAGAGAAAGGATTGGGTTTAGCTTGCGGATTAGAAGATCTATTAATCACGGCTAAATGAATTAAAAGGAAGAAAAAGAAATCCTCAGTTCTCTGCTCTGGGGATATTTCAGAAGACCCTATTGAAGTTTCAGGGGATTCAATTCTTAATTGTACCCCCAAGCAGGATAAGAGTGAAGGAGGTTGGAGAGAGAAAGAAGACATCGACCACCGTTGCCATTCTGTCACGGATTCAGAAGTTATGATTGGTAACAAGAGATTTTGGGATATTCTGGAAAGCAAGGTCTCTCAGAGAGTTAGAGAGATTGTGGTTTCTTTGGGTGTTGGAGGAGGAGAAGATGTTCGGGGTATGGAGAAGGAGATTTCAGTATTGGAGAAAAGAGATTAAGAGAGTAAGAGATTGAGGGAGGCTAAAATTAAAGGGTTCTTATGAATATTGTTTCTCTAAATATGAGAGGGTGTGGAAGTCTGGTTAAGAGTAAAAGAGTTGCTAAGATGATACAGGCTGAAGGTGTAGATGTTTGTTTCCTTCAAGAAACTAAAAAGTCAAGTTTAGATAGTAATCTGGTGTTTTCTCTTTGGGGAAGTTCTGATGCGGAATGGACAGCTTCAGATGCCATTGGTAGTCCTGGTGGAATGGTAATCATGTGGAAGAAAGAGCTCTTGGACCTTGTCTGCAACTTTAGGGGGGATGGCTTTGTTGGGATAAATGTGGTGTGGAAAGGATGGGAGTTATTTTTTGTAAATGTGTACTCATCGTGTAGCTTGGGTATTAAGAGGAGATTTTGGGCTGAGCTTGTGAGTATGAAGAGGAGATTTGGAAGGGGAGAATGGATTATGGGTTTCAATGTTGTTGCTTACAAAGAATAAAGAAAGGGAATGGTGGAGAGTTATAGGAGTAAGGAGATAGAGGAATTTAGGAGCTTCATTTCTGATCTTGATTGTGTTGATATCCCTTGCAAGGGTGGTAGATTAACATGGTACAACAGGAATGGAAATTCTTTGAGTATAATTGACAGGTTTCTAGTTTCTGAGAAGCTGATAGAGGAGTGGAAGATTACTGGGAAACACATTGGTAAGAGGGAGCTGTCTGATCACTGCCCTATTTGGTTGAGGTCAAGCTGTGTCAACTGGGGGCCTAAACCTTTTAGGTTTGTGAATAGTTGGTTAAAACATCCTGGGTTCAAAGAGTTTGTTATGTCAGTTTGGAATTCTGTGGATATTAAGGGGAGAGGGGACTATATTCTCAAGATGAAACTTAGGAGACTTAAAGAGAGATTGTGAAATTGGAGTTTAGAGGTTTTTGGTTGGATAGATGTGAAGATTGAGGAAGCTATTAAGGACCTTAATTATCTGGATGAGGAAGTGAGTAGATTAGGTTTCTCTAACTTTGAGGAAATGGTGAAGAAGAGAACAAAGGCAGGTGAAGAGGTGTGGAAGAATGTTAACTCGAAGGAGGAACTTCTTAGATTAAAAGCTAGGGAATTGTGGCTAAAGGAAGGAGATAGTAACTCAAGGTACTTTCTTAATGCTGTTAGGAGAAGGAGAAGAAGGAATGACATTTGGTTCGTTCAGACTGAAAATGGATTAGTCGAAGATGTGGAAGGTGTAAAGCATGAGGTTAGAAACTACTTTGCTGATAATTTTAAAGAGGCTTGCAACACAAGACCGTTCATAGAAGATTTGCACTTGAGGAGTCTTTCTGAGGAGGATAAGAGATGGTTGTATTCAGAATTCAATGAAGAAGAAATCAAGGAAGCTATATGGAGTTGCAATGGAGGTAAGAGCCCTGGGCCAGACGGATTTACTTTCTCCTTCTTCCAAGAGTGTTGGGACATTGTTAAAAAAGATGTCCTCAGGTTTGTTTTTGACTTCTATAATAATCCTGTTATGACTAAGGCTGGAACAACATATTTCTTAACCTTAGTTGCTAAGGTTAAGAATCCTCAGTTTTTTGTGAATTATAGGCCCATCTGTTTAGTGAACTGTATGTAGAAGATTTTGTCAAAATTACTTTCTTTAAGGTTGAAGAAAGTGGTTGGCACGTTGGTGTCTCCTGAACAGACTGCTTTTGTCCATGATAAATGCATTTTTGATGGTGTTCTGGTTGCCAACGAGGTGCTAGATTATGCTAAGCGTAATAGAAAGAGTTGTATGGTATTGAAATTAGACTTTGAAAGAGCCTATGATTGTGTATCCTGGAACTTCCTTAAATCTCTTCTTGCAAAGTTAATTTTTGGGGAGAAGTGGCTTGCTTGGATTGGTTCTTTGGTTTGTAATGGCACGATGTCGGTTATGGTGAATGGAAGTGTTACAAGGGACTTCAAGGTTGGTAAAGGTTTGAGGCAGGGGGGCCCTTTATCCATTTTCCTATTCATTCTTGTTATGGAAGTTTTAACTAAATTGGTGAAGAAAGTTGAGAGTTCAGGTTTCTACAAAGGTTTTAGTGTAGGGTCTTCTGAGCAGTATAGTATAACGCAGTTTGCTAATGACACTCTTCTGTTAGGAGAGGCTAACTGGACTAACTTATGGAGCATTAAGGCTGTTTTGAGAGGTTTTAAGATGGTGACAGGTTTGAGAGTAAATTTCTTTAAGAGTAGCATAGGAGGGGTCAATGTGAGTGCTTAGTTCCTAACTGCTGCCTCTTCCTTTCTTCACTGTGGGATTCTGAAACTACCTTGTGTCTTCCTAGGGGTGTTTATAGGAGATAGCCCTAGGAAGTGTTACTTGTGGAGAAGCATTATAGATAAAGTCAGAAACAGGTTGGCTGATTGGAAGGGGAAGCAACTTTCAGTTGGTGGTTGATTGGTCCTGATAAAAACTGTAATAAATGCCCTTCCTCTGTATGCTTTCTCTTTCTATAAATTCTATTCTAGAGTTTTGAAGGTTCTTCAGGGTATTCAAAGCAGGTTTTTTTGGGGTGGAAGTGAGAGTAAGAAGAAGATTCATTGGGTGGATTGGAAAGCAATGTGTTTGCCTTTGGATAAAGGTGGGCTAGGCATAAAGGATCTGGATTGCATCAACAAAGCTTTGCTTATGAAGTGGAAATGGAGATTGCTGAAATCTGATGATAGTGTGTAGAAGGGCCTTATGGAGAGTAAATATAGTGAGAGGCTAGCTCTGTCTGTTAGCAATTATGGAGGAGAAGTTGCTAAAAAGTCCTCTGATTCTATTTGGTGGAGAGATTTGAGAGTCATTAGTTTTGACAGTGTTTATAATAAAGATTTTTTTGTTGAGAACATTAAGTGTTTTTTGGGTTGTGGTTTGGACATTTCCTTTTGGCATAATAGATGGGCTTCTGATGTTCCCTTGAAGGATTGTTCCCTAATCTTTTTCTTGTTGCTGCTAACCATAAAGCATCAGTAGCAGGGTCTGGGTTTTGGGATGGGGAAGTCTGGTATTGGAATGCGGTGTTTGTTGATATTCCTAATGGGTCTGTGATGGAAATGGAGAAGGAAGACTTGATGGTTTTGCTGCAGACCCAGTGAGAGATAAGGATGAAGCCTTTAACTGAGATCCGGTTAAACTTAGTGGTGCCTCCTCTTATGAAGTGTTCTCAGTAGCTTCATGTTATGAGAATTTAAGCTTGGATAAGGAGGATTCTAGATGTGGGGAGAAAGCTCTATTAGCTCTGAGGAAGTTGTGGATGGTCACCATGTCGTCTAAAGTCAAAATCTTCTTGTGGCGTCTGGTTAGGGAGAGGGTAGCCACCTAGTCTTAATTAGCTAGGAGAAGGATTGCAGTTGGAGATGGTGATTTAAAGTGTGCTCAGTGTAGTTTGGAGGAAGAAGACATCAATCATGTTTTCTTAAAGTGTGGTGTAGCTGATGAGGTGTGGAGAGGAATTGAACGTTGGCTGAGAGTTGCTTGTTTGAGGAGTAATAATTGTGTTGATTCCTTACTAGAATTCGAAGCAGATGTATCTGTTGTGTCTTGCAGACAGGTTGGTTTTGTCATTTGGTGTGCTGTGGTGTGGTACTTATGGTACAATAGGAACCATTGTGCCTTTGAATCCAAAAGATTGTCAGTGTTAGATATGTTGAATGCTATCAAGTATTTCAGTTGGAAGTGAATTATTGAAGTTAGCTCTTTTAGAAAAGTCCCTTTTATGACTGGTATACTGCTCCTCTTGTTTGTGTAAAGGGGTAGTTGTTTGTTTTGCTGTATTTTGTTGCTTTTGTTGTATGGGTTCATGCACCCCTTGTGCATTTTGGTAATATATTACATTGCTTTTAGAAGAAAAAAAAAAAAAATATATATATATATATATATATATATATATATATATATATATATATATATATATATATAGACATCAAAGAGAAGTAAGAGTTTGATAATTACTTACTTTAAGTTCACTGGAATGCAAATATAATATTTTTCAAATAATTTCACTTTTCTTGTCCATTTACGAACACGTAGAAATGCTGATTTTCCGTCATAAGCATCAGGTGAAATTTTGTCCATATCAACCAATTTTCGAAAGAAAAAACTATTGAAAAAGTGAAACCTAGTATTTTCCTTTTCTTGTATCTTATTCTTCAAATATCTGACAAAATTGAATTTTTGAAATAATTAGATCCATTTTTTTTTTGAATTACAACGAATAGAATTCAAATTATTTTTTTGTTTATATTTGTTACATGTTTAACACTATCGTAATATTGATTTTATTAGTATTTTTGTATTAGTGAACCACACACATGGTTATAAATTTTTATCTCTAAATTCAATTATGAAAATTATGTGAATAAATCTAACGTTAATAAATTAAAGAATAACAATTGAAAAACAAAAGAAAAAAAATGAATGGTCCATGATTCAACATAACAATATAAGAACTAAATGCAACCAAAGAAGAGAAAAAAATATGAAAAATCATTTTAAAAAACATTATTAATGAAGTGAGTAACAAAAACCTAAGCAAAAATATGTGTTAAAATGTAATTTCTAAAAAGAAAGCATGCATATAAAAACTTACAGAATGTAAAAATCGATATATCTTTCTGGTTGTAATAGATCAACATATTTCTTACTTATGAAAATAACATCTGGATCCCCTTTCGGATAGATAAATTCGTCAAAAAACTGAATAAAATTAAGTGCCATAATATAAAAAAGTCAATAGATATTTGAAATATCACAAAACGCAACAAAACATATTATGATATATAAAATATGCACTTGGTCAAATATTAAGGCATATTTTATGAAAGGAATAACTATTTTAGTGCTTATTTTTAGAGTAATTAATTTTTGTCTTAATATCATTTTTGGTCTCGTTAAGAGTTTATTTTGACTCATTAATTTCAAAAAGTTTTATATTGGTCCTTTAACTATTTTAAATGTACTATAATAGTTTTTTTTTTGTCTAATTAGCGACGAAAAATTAAAAAATTGGTTGATAAATTTGTAACTAATTCGACGAAAAGAATTAATATGATACACTTTGAAAAGTTAAGGGATAAATATGATTTTTCTTTAAATAATTGAATCCCAAAATTTACATATACGCGACAAAAAAAGAACATAAATTAGTCACTAATAAAACCCTAGTTTAGGATGTAAATACACAAATAGAAGTTAGAATTCATTGAATTCTACCTAGTTGACGATATCAAAGCAACACCACCACCAGTGATCTCTTCTATTGCATGATCATCATAATCTGTATAAATGGATCAATTTGATAGTTTCAACAGCTTCCAATTATTTTTGTTATCCAACATGTTTTGCATTGTGTTCAATATTGACAAAAAGGAATACTAACAAAATCATTTATCTTATCTACATGAAAAGTTATAAGTACACTAAGTTAGATAGGTTAAAGATAAACTGTTATCATTAAGAACTATTACATGACATATTAACTTTTTATTGAAATGAATAACAGTGAGATGGATGGATTAAACAATATTTTAGAGGCTAATGGTACTTAAATTTATTATTCAACAATTTCGATATATACAACAAGTATTTTGGTCAAAGAGACTGCAATGAATGGTGAAGACCTTCAAGTTCTTTATATATAATTAAAACAAAATATCGGGTTTGGTATTTTAAAATTTTGGTCAATATTAATTTTATTCAGATATGTTTTCTAAAATAAATTTTAAAGAAAAGATTTTAATTTCAATAATTTATTTATCAAATGCATTTTAAGTAGTGCAATTAATATTTATCAAATACTTTACATTGTTTTCTAAGAAAACTTTTCAAAACGTTGCTATTATTTAGGTAACTAAGATAATTTTGTTTTTAAAAAGTACCTATTACGATAGATTTTTTTAGACAAATTTTTGTGTTTCTATAATCACTACAATAAAAAAAATCACATACATATAAAGAAATAAATTTATAATTATAAAAGACATATTAATTTAAAAAGAAATGACAATATCAATATGGCAAATTCTTAGTTGCACATGATAAGTAGTTGGATACCAGTACATTTAATAGAAATTGAATTAAAAAATTGAATTATTTTTAAATAAAATATATATAAGAAATGACATGACATTGAATGTGATTCTTTCATTAGATAAGGTATCCGTACCCAACTAAATTTCAAGGTACCGGAGTGTTTACCTATCAATATATCCTAGAAGTAAATCTTGTTTTTCAAGAAGTAAATCTAACTTTATCCATTAACCATTTCTAATTATTTAAACCGAAGCACTGACTTGAAGGATGTAGAGGAAACTTCATCGCCAAAATAACACCAAGTCAACAACAAATTTGTAGAAACGGTTTCAAACACAGAAAGTTCAATATCAACTAATTGGAAAACATATATCAGTAAATTTCGACAACTGAAAGAGCAAAAACACCAATTCAAACATTGTGAGAAAAGGAACGTCGAAACAAAACAATTAAACAACTAAATGTCGACGGCCTCGGTAACCGAACCACTTGAAAATCACAAAGAACCCGACGAGGTGAGCATGTGGTGTGGAGTCTTAACGATCTCGTTGTAAGTAGAGATTGCACCTATGAGAGGGGGGGGGGGGGGGGGGAGGGGAGTTGAATTAGGTACTTTAAAATTTTAACGGTTTTAGACTTATATGTTATCATTTTTCCGGTTGGTTGCTAAGTGTTGAAAGCGGTAAAGTGCGGAAAGATAAAAGACACAGCGATATATCCTAGTTCCCCTCACAATTCGAGAGTACTCCAGTCCCATTACGCAGTAAGAGATTTCGGTTGACTTTGCATATTTGGAACATGAAAGGGAGGAGAACTTCAAATGGGCAATGTAGAATCTTAAAGAGTTGTTCTCCTTCGAGAAATTGCTACCGAATATTGCGGTGACGGACTGAGAACTTGCGTTGATGAATCCAATTGAAGTTATATTTCCATATTCAACTCATCTATTATATTCATTCCATATTTCAAAAAAACTTAGCATGACATGTAAAGAGTGTGTTAAATCAGAAAGACATAAACATGTCATGGATCTATGGAACAACATCATGTGTGCTAATAGAGAAACTGAGTTAGTCGCACACTTGAAGCACTTTGAGACTGTTTGTGCTGGTATTCCTTTATTTGTTAAGTATGTGAGTGACATGGTGACATATTATAAAGAAAGGTTTGTTGTTGCTTGGACTAACATAATCGCTCATTTAGGAAACACAACAACGAACAGGTACACAAACTTCTTTTTGATGTTATTACATTACTAAGCATAATTTATTATGTTGACTCGTTATGGTTTAATTATGGTTTTTAGGGTGGAGTCTACTCATTGTAGACTAAAAATCATTTTATTCTTAAAATGTATATTAATTTTTAACAAAATTATATTAATTTAAAAATATATATGATTTTTAATTTTTAAGAAATCAAATAAAAAAATCAAATTCAAACTGTTTTCCATTTTCTAAATAATTTTTTTAGAAAAATCACAATCCAAACTATTCATTTTTTTAAAAGAATACAAGAGATTAAGTATTTATAACACATGAAAAGTAATAATGTTAGTGAGTTATGGCAAAAAAAAAAAAATATTTTCAAAGAATCTAAAAATAAAAAATCAAATAAGATATCTAATTATTGGCGTTTTTCATGTATAGTTTTTGTTGTGAATTAGGATACCTAAAAACAAAGTATAATATGTTTTTTTATGATCAAGAAACACATAAGGGTTAGGGTAAATGGAAAAACAACAAGGATTGGTTATAACTGCTATTCTTTACTTTCTCTATCAATCATATTACAAGTATTCAAGAATAATAAATAACCCCCTCACCCTAATTAGGATTTTCCACTTAAGATGAGAGACTAGTATGTCATTTATAATAAACCTAACATACTAAACTATTGGGTTTTTTAAGAATTACCCATTACAAGCTAACTTAAACAATTGAATCCTTAACACAAGGCCCAATTCGACAACTACATACTAGAACAAAATTCAACTACAACATATAGATCTTCGACAACAGCATGTGAGCAGACTTCGACGACATGCTAAACTAGAGTTCGATCAAATATCTCACAAATATCCACTGCATACAGTGGAAGAACTTACAATTGGGCAACTATATCAACTGCATACAGTGGAGGAACTTACAACTGCATACAGTGGAGGAACTTACAATTGGGCAACTTCTTGGTGATCATATCAACAACATTATGATCTGTCGAAACCTTCAGTACTTGGACTTCCCCACGCTCGATTACCCCTCTGACGAAATGCAGCCTCACATTAATGTGTTTGGTTCTCTCATGATAGGCCGAATTCTTTGACTGTATTGCACTTTGACTATCACATTTAACAGTGACAACTCGACCTTGAAGTTTCATCTCCTTTGCAAAACCGTCAAGCCACAATGCTTCCTTCACAGCTTCAGTTAGGGCGATATATTCCGCTTCAGTGGTTGATAAGGCAACAACCTTCTGAAGAGTTGCTTTCCAACTGATTGTTGTGGCAAACATAGTGAACACATATCCAGAAATATATTTTCTAGAATCCATACAACCTGCATAATCAGAGTCAACATATCCTTCGATTGTTGTTTTACTATCTTCACCCAAGGCTCCACCATAAATTAGGACTTTGTTCAGAGACCCATTTATGTACCTTAGAATCCACTTAAATGATTGCCAGTGAGCCTTTCCAAGATTTTCCATGTAACTGCTTACAAGACTTACTGCATATGATATGTCGAGTCTAGTACAGACCATAACATACATCAAAGAACCCATTATATTAGCATATGGGATGTTATTCATATAAGCTCTTTCGACATCAGTACTGGGACACTAATCAATACTCAGTTTGAATTCAGGGTTTGTCGGAGTCACAACAGGCTTTGAATTCGACATACCATACTTTTCGAGAATCTTCCGTAGGTATGCCTCTTGAGATAATCATATATTCGACAACTTTCTATCTCTTCGGATGTCAATCCTAAGATTCCTGGACGCAACTCCCAGATCCTTCATGTCGAACTCCTTATTGATTTCACCCTTTACCCTCATTACATCTTCGACATTGTTGCTTTCTATTAGAATATCATCCACATAAAGCAACAAAATAACAAATGAATTACCAGTTTAAAATCTGAAGTAAACACAGTGGTCGAACTGACTTCTAATGAAACTTATGTGCGCCATGAACTTGTTGAATCTTCTATTCCACTGTCGAGGAGATTGTTTCAGTCCATATAAATATCTCTTCAGTTTGCACACATAATCTTCCTTCCCCTTATCGACATACCCTTCAGGTTACCTCATCATGATTGTTTCATCTAGATCACCATACAAGAACGCAACCTTCACATCCATCTGTTCCAGTTCAAGGTCGAATTGTGCCACTGTGACAAGCAGCATTCGATTGGATATGTGCGTCACAACAGGAGAGAACACATCGTTGAACTAGACACCATCTTTCTGAGTGAAACCCCTAGCGACCAATCTTGCCTTGTATCTCTTCGACGCCACTCCTTTGATTCCTTCCTTAACTTTGAAAATCCATTTACAGCTGACTAACTTGGCTTTAGCAGGTTTCTTGATTAGTTCCCAGGTGTTGTTATCATGAATAGATTTTATCTCATCATCCATAGCCTTCAGTTATCCAGTCTTCTTTCGACTCCTCATAACTTCCTTATAGTCTCTAGGTTCTTTGTCGAGAACCTCACTTGTAGAGATTAAGGCATAAGCTATAAGATCTGCATACCCAAATCTTTGAGGTGGCTTAATGACTCTCCTCGACCCGTCTCTTGCTAGCAGGTAATTATTATCAATCTCCTCATCTTCGACAGTAGCTTCTGCTTCATCTTCGACTTCATCTAGGATACACAATTCAGCATCAACATACTCCACCTCAACAGGAATCTCTCCCTGTTCCAGCTCTTCGTCAGCATCATCAGTTTTCTTGAAGGTCATCTCAGATTCATTGAAAACTACATCTCGACTGGTGATACAAGTCCTGTGACCTGGCTCTAGGCACCATAGCCTATAAGCTTTGACTCTCTCAGGGTATCCCATGAACATGCATTTCAGATCTCTAGGTAACTAAGATAATTTGGTTTTAAAAAAGTACCTATTACGATAGTTTTTTTTAGACAAATTTTTGTGTTTCTATAAACACTACAATAAAAAAAATTACATACATATAAAGAAATAAATTTATAATTACAAAAGACATATTAATTTAAAAAGAATGACAATATCAATATATCATCGAACTTAAAATAGAAGTAAATCTTGTTTTTCTAGAAGAAGTAAATCTAACATTATCCATTAACTATTTTTAATTATTCAAACCGAAGCACTGAATTGAAGGATGCAGAGGAAACTTCATCACCAAAATAACACCAAATCAACAACAAATTTATAAAAACGGTTTCAAACACAGAAAGTTCAATATCAACTAACTGAAAAACATATGTCAGTAAATTTTGACAACTAAAAGAGCAAAAAAAAAACAAATCCAACACTGTGAGAAAAGGAACATCGAAACAAAACAATTAAACAACTAAACGTCGATGGCCTCGGTAACCGAACCACTTGAAAATCACGAAGAACCCGACGAGGTGAGCATGTGGTGTGGAGTCTTAACGAACTTGTTGTAAGTATAGATTGCACCTAAGAGGGGGGAGGGGGTTGAATTTGGTACTTTAAAATTTTTACGATTTTAGACTTATATGTTATAATTTTTCCGGTTGGTTGCTAAGTGTTGAAAGTTCTAACGTGCGGAAAGATAAAAGACATGGCGATATATCCTAGTTCCCCTCACAATCCGAGAATACTCTAGTCCCAATACGCAGTAAGAGCTTTCGGTAGGCTTTGCTTATTTGGAACATGAAAGAGAGGAGACCTTCAAATGGGCAATGGAGAATCTCAAATAGTTATTCTCCTTCGAGAAATTGCTATCGAATATTGTGGTTGACGGACTGAGAACTTGTGTTGATGAATGCAATTGAAGTTATGTTTCCATATTCAACTCATCTATTATATTTGTTCTATATTTCAAAAAACGTTAGCCTGAAATGTAAAGAGTATGTTAAATCAAAAAGACATAAACATGTCATGGATCTATGGAACAACATCATTTATGCTAGAGAAACTGAGTTAGTCGCACACTTGAAGCACTTTGAGACTGTTTGTGCTGGTATTCCTTTATTTGTTTTGTATGTGAGTGACATGGTGACATATTATAAAGAAAGGTTTATTACTGCTTGGACTAACAGAACGCTCATTTAGGAAACACAACAACGAACAGGTACACAAACTTCTTTTAGATGTTATTACATTACTAAGCATAATTTATCATGTTGAATCATTATGGTTTAATTTTGGTTTTTAGGATGAAGTCTGCTCATTGGAGACTAAATATCATTTTATTCTTAAAATGTATATTAATTTTTAACAAAAGTATTTTAATTTGAAAATATATATGATTTTTTATTTTTAAGAAATCAAATAAAAATAATCAAATTCAAACTGTTTTCCATTTTCTAAATAATTGTTTTAGAAAAAAAATAATCCAATTTTTTTTTAAAGAATACAAGAGATTAAGTATTTAGACCACCTGAAAAGTAATAATGTTAGTGAGTTATGGCAAAAAAAACATTTTTAAAGAAACTAAAAATAAATAATAAAATAAGATATCTAATTATTGGAGTTTTTCATGTATAGTTTTTGTTGTGAATTAGGATGCCTAAAAACAAAGTATAATAGGTTTTTTTATGATCAAGAAACACACAAGGGTTATGGTTAATGGAAAAACAAGAAGGAAAAACAACAAGGATTAGTTATAACTGTTATTCTTTACTTTCTCTATCAATCAGATTACAAGTATTCAAGAATAACAAATAACCCCCTCACCCTAATTAGGATTTTCCACTTAAGATGAGAGACTAGTATGCTATTTATAATAAACCTAACATACTAAACTATTGGGTTTTTTTTAACCATTACCCATTACAAGCTAACTTAAACAATTGGATCCTTAACACAAGGCCCAATTCGACAACTACATACTAGAGCACAATTAGACTACAGCATGTAGGTCTTCGACAACAACATGTGAGCAGACTTCGACGACATGCTAAACTAGAGTTTGATCCAATATCTTACAAATCTCCACCTTTAATCTAACTCTATAACCTCAAGAAACAATCTAGTTTTCTTCAGGCAGCTTTATCAACTGCATACAGTTAAAGAACTTGCAATTGGGCAACGTCTTGGTGATCATATCAACAACATTATGATCTGTCGAAACCTGCAGCACTTGGACTTCCCCACGCTCGATTACCCCTCTGACGAAATGCATCCTCACATCAATGTGCTTGGTTCTCTCATGATAGGTTGAATTCTTCGAAATGTGTATTGCACTTTGACTATCACATTTAACAGTGATACCTCGACCTTGAAGTTTCAGCTTCTTTGTAAAACCTTTAAGCCACAATGATTCCTTCACAACTTCAGTTAGGGCAATATATTCTGCTTCAGTGGTTGATAAGGCAACAACCTTCTGAAGAGTTGCTTTCTAACTGATTGTTGTGCCAAACATAGTGAACACATATCCAGAAATATATTTTCTAGAATCCGTACAACCTGCATAATCAGAGTCGACATATCCTTCGATTGTTGTTTTACTATCTTCACCCAAGGCTCCACCATAAATTAGGACTTTGTTCAGATACCTATTTCTGTACCTTAGAATCCACTTCAATGCTTGCCAGTCAGCCTTTCCAGGATTTTCCATGTACCTGCTTACAAGACTTACTGCATATGATATGTCGAGTCTAGTGCAGATCATAGCATACATAAAATAACCCACTATATTAGCATATGGGATGCTATTCATATAAGCTCTTTCGAAATCAGTATTAAGACACTGATCTATACTCAGCTTGAATTGAGGGTTTGTCGGAGTCACAACAGGCTTTGAATTCGACATACCATACTTTTCGAGAGTCTTCCATAGGTATGCCTTTTAAGATAATCATAATTTCGAATGCTTTCTATCTCTTCGGATGTCAATCCCAAGAATCTTGGACGCAGTTCCCAGATCCTTCATGTCGAACTCCTTATTGATTTCACCCTTCAACCTCATTACATCTTCGACGTTGTTGCTTGCTATTAGAATATCATCCACATAAAGCAACAAAATAAAAAATGAATTACCAGGTCAAAATCTGAAGTAAACACAGTAGTCGAACTGACTTCTAATGAAACTTATGCGTGCCATGAACTTGTCAAATCTCCTATTCCACTATCGAGGAGATTGTTTCAGTCCATATAAAGATCTCTTCAGTTTGCACACATAATCTTCCTTCCCCTTTTCGACATACCCTTCAGGTTGCCTCATCAGGATTGTTTCATCTAGATCACCATACAAGAACGCAGTCTTCACATCAATCTGTTCCAGTTCAAGGTCGAATAGTGCCACCGTGGCAAGTAACATTCGATTGGATCTATGCTTCACAATAGGAGAGAACACATCATTGAAGTAGACACCATCTTTCTGAGTGAAATCCCTAGCGACCAATCTTGCCTTGTATCTCTTCGACGCCACTCCTTCGATTCCTTCCTTAATTTTGAAAATCCATTTACAGGACTAACCTGGCTCCATCAGGTTTCTTGATCAGTTCCCAGGTGTTGTTATCATGAATAGATTTCATCTCATCATCCATAGCCTTCTGTCATTCAGTCTTCTTTCGACTCCTCATAACTTCCTTATAGTCTCTAGGTTCTTTGTCGAGAACCTCACTTGTAGAGATTAAGGCATAAGCTATAAGATCTGCATACCCAAGTCTTTGAGGTGGCTTAATGACTCTCCTCGACCCGTCTCTTACTAGCAGGTAATTATTATCAGCCTCCTCATCTTCGACTTCATCTAGGATACGCAATTCAGCATCAATATACCTCACCTCAACAGGAATCTCTCCCTGTTCCAGCTCTCCGTCAGCATCATCATTTTTCTTGAAGGTCATCTCAGATTCATTGAAAACTACATCTCGACTGGTGATACAAGTCCTGTGACCTGGCTCTAGGCACCATAGCCTATAAGCTTTGACTCCCTCAGGGTATCCCATGAACATGCATTTCAGATCTCTAGGTTTGACCTTGTCTTTCCTAATGTGAGCATAGGCCATGCATCCAAATACTCTCAGTCTGTCGAGACTAGGTGGATGTCCCAACCAAACTTCTTCAGGTGTCTTCATATCTAACACAGTCGACGGACATCTGGTTATCAGATATGTTACTGTTGAAAAAGCCTCAGCCCAAAACACCTTCTTTAACCCAGCATTAGTCAACATGCATCTAACTCTTTCCAAAATAGTTCTATTAAACCTCTCTGCCAAACCATTTTGTTGTGGAGTACCTACAGTAGTTTTGTACCTTGCAATCCCTGAGGCAGCACAAAAGCTGTCGAACGCCTCATTGCAAAATTCAAGGTCATTGTAGGTTCTCAATCTCTTGACCTTTCTGCCAGTTTGATTTTTGACCAGAGTCTTCCAACCTTTGAAATTCTCAAAAGTTTCATCGTTAGTCTTCTGGATGAATACCCATAACTTTCTGGAATAATCATCGACTATGGGTAGAAAATACCTTGCTCCTGAATGTGATGGACACCTTGTAGGCCTCCAAAGATCAGCATGGATGTAATCATGGGATCCATGAGTTCTTTGTTTGCCTTTGTTGAACTTCACTCTGCAAGACTTTCCAAGTACACAGGGTTCACAAAATTTCAGCTTTTCGACTTTGTCTCCTCCAAATAGATTTTGTTTCCCCAATTCGATCAGACCCCTTTCACTGATATGGCCCAATCTCATGTGCCAAATTTCTGTCTTCGACAAAGGTTTTATGGATGCAACATTTATCGAACCACTTACAACTTTAACCTCAAGGGTATACAAGCCTTGTTTCTTCACGCCTCTTAAGACTTCCTTCGACCCCTTCATGACTCTTAGGATACTTGTCTCTCCTTGAAAAACATATCCTTTCTTGTCGAATTCACCAAAAGAAATCAAATTTCTCTTCAAATCTGGTACATACCTGACTTCAGTCAATAACCTTATTGACTTATCATGGTGCTTGAATCTCACAGATCCAATACTTGCAATTTTGCAAGCTTTGTTATTTCCCAGCAGCACTGATCCACCATCTTGATCATATAGCTCCTCGAACAATTCTATGTTTGGAGTCATGTGCCAAGTGCAACTTGAATCCATAATCCACTCCTTTCTTGAGTCACCGCTTGAAACTACAAGAACATCAGATGATTCAAAGTCATCTTGAACAATGGTTGTGTTGACCCTCCTTCTTACAGTGATAGCATCGAATACCATATGCCTCGTCACTATAAGACTTCTGCTGACTTTTACCTTTCTTCTTGTCGAACTTACCATCCTTTCGTAAGAATTTTCCCTTAACGACCAAACCTTCACCAACCCTCGAAGGTTCCTGCTCCTTTTGTTCGTTCAAGTCCTTAGAATACAAGGATGATTAAACTTCTTCAAAGCTCAGGGACTCCCTTTCATACAGGATAGTTTCTTTGAAGTGAGCATGTGTTTCGGGCAAAGCGCACAACAACAATAATGCTTGATCTTTATCATCAATCTTTACATCAATATTTTCAAGATCAAGGATCAGTTTGTTGAACATATCCAACTGCTCAGACAACACTTTGTCTTCACTCATCTTGAATGAATACAAAGCTTGCTTCAGGTAGAGTCGATTCACTAGAGATTTGGTCATGTACAAGCTTTCAAGTTTCAACTATAACCCCGATTACGTCGTCTCCTTTGACACCCGTCGGAGAACCTTATCACCAAGGCTCAACAATATTGTGCTGTGGGCTTTCTCTATCATGGTCGTCTTTTCTTTTTCCGTTAATGCATCGTCCATGGCTGCCTCTCCCTTCATCACTTCCAAACAACCCTGCTGAACCAATAGGGGTTTCATCTTCAAGCGCCACAGACCGAAGTCGTTTACTCCGGTGAACTTTTCAATCTCATACTTTGTTAAAGGCATCTTCTCCACGCTCACCGCACCAATTTGTTGTGAATTAGGATGCTAAAAAACAAAGTACAATAAGTTTCTTTATGATCAAGAAACACACAAGGGTTAGGGTTAACGAAAAAACAAGCAAGAAAAACAACAAGGATTGGTTACAACTGTTATTCTTTACTTTCTCTATCAATCAGATTACAAGTACTCAAGAATAACAAACAACCATCTCACTCTAATTAGGATTTTCCACTTAAGATGAGAGACTAGTATGCTGTTTATAATAAACCTAACATACTAAACTAATGGACTTTTTAACAATTACCCATTACAAGCTAACTTAGGGTACAAGCTAACTTAAACAATTAGATCCTTAACACAAGGCCCAATTGGACAACTGCATACTAGAACACAATTCGACTACAACATGTAGGTCTTCGACAACAGCATGTGAGCAGACTTCGACGTCATGCTAAACTAGAGTTCGATCCAATATCTCATAGTTTTAATGACATCTCTATAATTATAATCAGTTTGGTTGGGAAAAAATTGGGTATTACTTTATCCATTCTATGGGGTGAGAGTGAACAAACTGGAAACTCGAATTCGCCCCTCCATATTTTAGAGATGCATCTTCGGACGTACCCAAAATATTCTAGAGATACATCTTCAAAATCTTCATTGAATGGTGATTTTAACGCATAAATAAAGGGTGTGGCAAGTGAACCACCAATAGTCAAATCATTGACAATTTTAGAGATGTATTTCCAAAAATGTCAAGTGGAAATATGAATAAAACAACACCCTTTCATATTCTCCTTCTTCATGATCAAAGACAAGTATTCTATCTAAACCCTATAAAACCTCCATCCATTTTCAATCAACTTTTGCACTCCAAAACAATATTTTTGTGTTTTATAACATCAAAAGGAGCAAAAGAAGCTACAATTTTAGGTAAAGATCATGTTTTTATTTAATATCTCATATTTCTCTTAAATGCTCATTGGGTGTTATGTACTCTAAATGTATCAATTGGGACCAATAGAGTAATTAGTGGACTTTGAAGAGATAAATTAATATGAAAGAGATAGACTGATATTAATAAGTATAAGAGAGGATATTTTGGTAACGTTAATAATTGGTCAATTGGTGTCAGATGACAAAATATTAGATGGAGATATTTTTATACCATTATATAATATTATATTATATATATGTGTTATTATATATTTATGAAAAAGTAAAGAAGAAAGATAGTAAGAAAACGGAGAAAGAGAGAAAAGGAAGAGAAAGAAGAAGACTGAGAAAACTCATGGAAAAAGAGGAAGAGATTCTTGGACTCATCATCAATTCATCAATTCATCCCATTTTATCCATTGCAATGTGAGTTCCATTAGATAGCATAGCATTGGGAAAAAATATGAGAAATGGGCGGGTTAGATTTTGTGTGAAAAACATGTTTAAATGTGAGATTGGATGTTGATGCATGATATTTTGATGAATTGCATGCTTAATGATGTTATACCATGTTTTTGGGAGTGTTTCGATATGTTTTGGTGGTGTGGGTTGAGGTTTTGAGTATGGGTACCTTCATTTTTCACACTACTGGAAATCTGGAAATCGCTTGTGTTGTTGTGCGAGCTCTAGTGAGCCCAAGGCGACCTGCTTTCTGCTACGGTCACAGTGCGAGCTTACGCGAACGGAAAGCGAGCACCTCCCTTTGAGCTCGCTAAGCGACCATGACCCAATTTTGATTCTGCCATCACCTCGCCTTGAGTTTGCTGTACGAAGCAAAAGCGAACCAGCCTCGCTTTGCGGTCGCTGTGCGACCATGACAGGGTGCAATTTTCCCGTTTCTTATTTTCTTCATATTTTGTGAACCGTAACTCGGATTGAGGCGTGGTCGAAAGCGTTGGAAAGCTATTCCAATGCTCTACATGATAAAAAGTATTGGATTAATTGAATAGCATTGGATTGAATGAATGTGGAATAATATGTGTCACACCCTAATTTTTAACACTAAGATTCCACCTCATTTGCATCATCTTGGCTTGACATCAATCATCCCATGTGTGTGTTCTTATGCATTTCTAACCCATTGAGATTACAAGAGTTTGTGCTTTGGTTTACTTTGACTGCAAGCTAGGTTTTGGCACCAAAAAGTTCAAGAAGTTGACTAATCAAGGACTTGTGTGATCCTCAACCCTCCAACATGATCAAAAGTCTTCTTACATTCATAATCAAGGTCAAGATTCCATCAATACCATTTCATCAAGCCCCAAGTCACCAGATGCACCAAATTAGGGTTTTGACATAATTCAATCCTGGGTTGACTTTTTGATAAAGGAATGATCCTACACCTCAATACATGTTTCAAGGACCTAAAGTACATCATCTTAGCCCATTCACATGGTTGGATTGGTTCAAGGAGTTTGATCCATTTACAATTGAAGAAAATCAAGTTCATCTAGAAAAAATCAATTGTTCATCAAAGTCAAAGTTTGACTTTTGAAATTTTTGGTCAAACATGGACTCCACAAGTCAAGGATCATGAAAACATGAAGGATGATTGAGTTTGATCATGATTAATCAAGAAAATCAAGAAGAGATTCAAAGTTGGTAAAATTAGGGTTTTGAAATATTTCTAAGTTACAAAATTTTGTGATTAAATGCCCTACTTTCCAAGACCATAACTTTTTCCTCAAGCATCCGATGGAAACACTTGAGGACTCATTTTAAAGATGGTATTACATACTTCAATTTTGTGAAAGAATGGACTCAAAAGCATTTACTAAGGGGAAGTTATGGTTATTCAAAGTTGAGGTCTCAAAGTTGTGAAAATGTCCAACACTTAGAAATTTTTCTAAGTATAAATCAGTTGAAAGCTTCCCAAGGATATCAAATTCAACAGAAATTGATCTTGTTACACCATGGAAAAGCATCATCCAACATGCTGACTTGGTTTACTTTGGACATTGGACAAAAATCTAATTTTTGCTTCCAACCACTTTCCATGATTCAAGGAAAGTTGATTTGAACCAAAACCAAGTAGTACAAACTATATAGCTCGTGAAATCTTGTGAGAGGAAGTCAACTTGGAAGCTAGAAAGAAAAATCACTTTTTTGTACTTTATATCCAACTTTATGGATTTCATCTTTTGTTCATCAAATAAAGCCATAGTCCACTAATCCTTGGCTGAATCTTTTCCCTATAAAAAGCACTCCATATCAGATTCTAATGACACCAAGCATCGAGCAAGAAATCCCTCAAATCTCAACAACACAACACATTGAAGCATTGTTTTTCACTTTTGCTCTAAAACCACAAAACCTTCCAAAACTCACCACATTCACAAAACAACCAAACCAATCACTCCAACACATCATAAATCCTCCATAGAAGTTGTCTAAACTCATCACAACACCAAAAAACACTCCAATGAAAAAGTAAACCCTCCATTGGTCACTTTGTTGACCAAGGATCCAAAACTCCATAACTCTCTATTCTGACCATCTCCATTCAATCTAAACACCTCACATAAGCTTCATAGAAACTATCCAAATCATCACACTCCATCTATAACATCTCTAGCACAGAAATCAAATTCTCACTTTTGTCATTTACAAGAGGATTCAAGCAAGAGAATTGGAGAAGTTTCAAAGCAAACTAAGCATTGTAATAGCTTCCTAGAGGTTCAGTGGAGCTAAATGCATCATCATTCATCATCTGGAAGTTCATTTGAAGGGGAATTGGACTTACTCCAATAGGTAAGCTTTTAACTTCTGAAACTCCATGATTGGTGCATCATTTTCATTTATTTAAGTTACCAAATTTATTGCCATAATGTAGTGATCAATACCCCTATGCCAATTGATCTTGATCAGTGGTGTTTAGAATTTCATATTGATTTTTAGTTTTAAGGTTCTTACTGTTATTTGAATCATTACGTGCAATAGATTTAAAATAAATGAAATTAATTGGTATCATTGGATTCGTTGTTCAATTCTGAGTAAGTTTAATGTTTGCTTTTTTTAATTTGGTTGAGAAATGAGAGAGTTAGAGATTTGAAAGGAATCAATAATGGTGATGATGCTCGTGAGGAAGAAGAAGAAGGGTGGCACTAAATTATTTTTTTAATATTAATTTTAATATATTATTATTTGTTTTCAATATTATTATTGAATTGGTATTGTGCCATAGCGGTCATGAGCTGGTTTTGAGTGTGTTGGTGTGAAGCGAATGGTCTGGCGTTCGAATCCCTCTCGCCCAAAGACCTTTTTCTATTTTATTTTTTCTACATTTTTATTTTTAAGCATTATATATTATTCACTATGCGCGCCTTTTAATCACAATGCATTGCATGCCCTGGTGGTTAAGGTTTTAGGCTGTAAGCTTTAGGGCGTGGGTTCAAGACCCCTTTGCAGCATTCCCCTTCTTTTTTACCACTAATTCCATTTCTTTTTAATTTTTCCTTTTAATTAAGTTTAATCATTTTGATTTAATTTTAAACCTTTCCATTTTTATTTTAATACATCAAAAATACCAAAAACGTTTTATTATTTTTATCCACTCATTTATTTTATGTTTTTCACTAATATTAAATGTTGATTATATTTTATTATTTATGTTGTTTATTTTAAAATAAATTTTAATAATCACTAAAAATATTTTATTTTCTTTCTCTCATTATAAAATACCTAAAAATACTGTCTTCCATTTTTATTTGTTAAATCCCATGTTCATATGCTTTTTTCTTTCATTTTATTAATTGTTAAAAACATTTTCAAGTTGTTAAATGTGAATGTTCATACTTTTGTTTAGGAATTGGTTTAGTCACTCCTTGGTGATTCTTGATTGTTAATCCTTGTTCAAAGTTGATGTTGATCATGATAACATGCTTGTCTTAGATGTCATCTTTATTTGGTTTTGAATACTTTGAATGATTGATGACTGTTCATGTTTTGTCTCAAAGATATCCATGTTGTTTAACTTACTTCTTGGTCTAAAGATGTGATGAAACCATGCCCTAATCTTGATCCTTGTGTTGATGCTTTTTTTAGTGTATGCATATTGTGAATTATTGTACCATGTTTGTCTTAGATGGTTCACAATGATCTTGCTTTGATTTAAGTCATGACTTGGTCCTTAACTTGTCTTTTTGAAGCATGCCTTGTTAATAATGTGCCCATGTTTCTTATTCACATGAATGTTGTATAGCATGATCAAATGTGTTGTTTATAAACCTTGTCCATGTTTATTGATCTATGTTAGTCCTACTTGTACCATATTCCTTATGTTTACCTTCTTTGTTGAATGTTTGTTTACACTTTTATATTCATGTTTCCTATTCCAAGGAGGGGACTTATTGTTGACACCATTGTCATTTTTCATGTGCATCGATACATCTCCTTGTACATTTTTTGCTTGACTTGTAACCCTTGAACTTGTTATCCCTTAGGAAGTTTTCCTTTAGGATGAATCAACTTAGATAACTCAATTAGGGTTTCCCCCCTCTCTCAAACTCAAAATCCCTATCAATAAAAACATTGACTTTAGGTCTTTGACTTTTCAAATTCATTTTTCTTAACAAATGCTTTAAGACATCTTAAGCATATTCAAACTTTTTTCACAAGACTAAAAGACACAAACCTTATTCAAAACTTTGCCACCTTAGCTTTTTCAATTTAAAACTTTTTCAAATAGATTAGACATTAGTCATCCCTAGTTGAGATATAATTCTCCTACCCCATGGCATTGTAAGAAAGATGATTGATTCTTTTCCACTTGAGAGAGGTATGTGGCATACTTGTTGATTATATATCAAAGTTGGAGCCCTTCTCTCAATGTGAAGAAAATATCCCTCTTCCACATGTTTGTGGTGGTAAAGTTGAGTATTCTCCTTAAGATGAGAACTTGCCTCTTCAATAAAATCCACCATAACAAACCCTTTTCAATTTGTACCCTAAATTACGAGGTTTTGATCCTTTATTTGTACGTAGGCACAAGACTTTGTGTCTTGTCAAACACAAAAACAATAAAAAAAAACATTTCTCTTCTCATCTCCCCAATCAATCCCAAATAGAAAACAATTTAAATATAACAAGAGGTTCCTATAGGATACTATAGATACTTAGGGTGCTGATACCTTCCTTTAGTATAACCAACCCCCAAACCTTAGATCTCTTCATTGCATTGTTTTGCATTGCATATTTATGGGTTATTCTTTCTTTACCCCTTCCCTTGGATAAATTAAAGATCGGTGGTGATGTCTTATTATTTGTGAAGCCTAGATAACTCAATAGCTATGGTGTCGGATTCTCACTGCGACAATATGTGAACGGGTGAAGATGAACACCTAGGATTGTGATGAGTACCATGTGAAATGGTTTGATAATTGGTGAAGGACCTTTGTCCTAAAAGTCCTATTTTGGTGAGAGTGTTGGCTCCGAAAGTCCTATTTATTATGATGATCATATGCCTTGTGTGCATTATTTATACTTGACTTATTATGTCACTTTACGTATTTTATGTATGGTATATGTATATGTTCATATGTTTGATTATGTGATAACATGCTAAAAATAATATGAAGATAAGTGAGGAAACCTAGGCCTAAAACTAAGAAATGGATTAAAAAGAGAAATAGGTTGCAAGTATGATTTAGATAACACTATAGGGTGACATTCATGCTATGATACCTAGGTGTGTGTCATGGATGAATGGTTGCCATAGTGGTGAGTGAGAGGCATTGTATGGAACATGTGTTATTGTTGTGTGATTAAGGTGAATATGGTCACCTTGTGATTGTCGGATACGATAATGTTATATTGTATTTCATCACGTAGTCGGAAACAAACCCTTGAGATGTGTCGTCCTGAGAGTTGATGCTTATGTAGAGCTCCTTTGGGATGTATGCACTAATACTTTGGCAGGGTTCACTTAAGAGAATGAAGCCTACGAGTAAAAGGCTTAAGATCGGAAGGGTCCCATGGGAAGCGACAATTCATAAGTTTGATTATATGTCCCTTAGAATCTGAATCCATTTGTTTGAGTCCCGCATGTACGAGTGGAGCCTACAAGTGAAAGGCTTGAGATGGTAGGGTCCAATGGGAAGCAAAGATTCATGTGGAAAACACCTTGAATCTGAATCCATTCATATGTCAAAGTATGATACAAGGATCCGTGACCCATGCTAAAAGTCCTAGACGTAGGTGAGGTGGCGGGGAAGTTAACCTTGGTATGGTTTCCGATTAGTGATAGTTTGAGTTTATGAACTCAAGAGATACGTTTCCATACATTGCGAGTTTGTGAGCTAAAGTCTTATATCCCTATTCCCTTGACTTGAGTTGGGATTGGATTATAACCTCACTGAGATTATTATCTCACCCTATTATTCTTGTTGTTTTTCAGGTATCTTTTGCAGGTTTAGTTTGCTATTGGAGCTATGCAAGGATGTTTCAAAAGATGCTTAGATCATGATTATTTCCACTATGTTCTGTGTATAGTGTACAATGATTAATATTGTACTTAGATCATAGATTTTATTGTTTTTGCACATTCCGTATTTTGTACCATAGTGTGGCGGGGAAATTTGTGAGTGTAAGCTATTGATTAACTTGACTAAAAAATGCAAGAGTCGCCACCACACTTTTATTTTATCCAAAAGGAAAGGAAAAAGAGCGAACAAAACCTAAACAAGTTCTAAACAAGAACAAACAGAGAATGGGTAAGGGGGTTAGTTACGCTAAGGGAAGGTGTTAGCACCCAAAACGTCTATAGACTCTATAGGAACCCTTTGAAATATCTACGCTTTTTGGTTTGAAAAGGTTTGTTTGAAATGAGATTGGGGAGGTGAGAAGAGAAGTATTTTTAAAGATTTTTGCGTTTGGAGAGACTTATCGCCTCATGCCTACGTACCCACAAATTGCAATATAGGATCAAAACCTCATAGTTCGTGGTACAAATAACAAATTTTGTTTCTTATGGTTGATTTTAAATGTAAAGACGAGTCGTCATTTTAAGGAGAAAACTACGAATAGTCACCCACAAGTATAAGAAAATAACATTTGCATCACCTTAAGATGTAGGATTTTTGCTTGGATTAAAATCAACAAGTCTATCACTCAGCATCTAAGTGGAACAAGTTTGAGAGAACAAGTTTACCATCACAAACTTCCAAGCATAGGTTAAGATCCTAGTTCTAACTTCAAAGTTCCATGTCCAATGCAAAGGATAGTAACCATAGTCCACAATTAAGAGAATAAGTTTTTTTAGGGGTTTAATCCTTTATTAATATTTTTGGTCCAAATGGACAAAAGAAAAAGAGCATAAACATAAACAAATGGTCCAAGTGGACAAAGGAAAAATGGAGGAAACATAAACAAATTATATGATATGATATGATAACATAAAGCATAAAAAAAATAAAGAGAGATAAGGAGCAAGAAGGAAACATAAACATAGTATAATGAATATATAATATAGAGTAAAAGTGATCCAAAATGAGAGAACAAGTTTCGTTGTTTTTTCGGAAATGCTCAACTAGTCATCCATGAGAATGAAAACATGGTCTCATACATTACCACGGGGAGGGATCCAACTCGGATAAAATCAACGAGTATGCCAACTAACCCCCACGGGTAACAAGAGAAATCCAATATATTTCAAACTACGCCATGGAAGAGTAGGAGACTGCTAATTCACTTACAAAACACAACGATTTTCTGATTTCCGGACAATTTAGTGCTATGTTAAGCAATCATAATCGGGCTTATGTATAAGCCACGTCTATCTGAGGCCAGGCCAGTCAATAACAATGTTAGTGCTAATGCATGCTAGAGAAGTGATATGTAGATCACTTTCCGAAAGCAATATCGCACGAAAAGAAAAGAGGTAACCATCTCATCTTCATCAAGAACTTAAAATAAGTTCCAATGATATCGAAGATTTTCATTTATCAAAAGAAGAATAAGAAGAAGAGGGGAAGGGAAGCCAAATTGAATCACAATTCTAAAATCATTCCATCTTTATGTTCAACCACTCATCTTGGTGGATTAAAGCGCTAAACATATCATTAACTCAAACATTACTATGGAAAACCCATTTAACAACGATTAGGAAAGATAAATTATCACGTGGGAACATGCGTTATTATGTAGAGTGTCGTTGTATATATGATACTTACTATGACGGCCCAGAAACCGTTGTAATAAAATGGAAAGTGCGCGTCCTATCACAAAGGGTTTTCCAAAGGACCGTTGTGATAAAATTAATGGTCCTAGGTTCGATTCCCAGCTGCGACGTTTTGATATTTTATTGGACACCGCGCGAGATATTATAACGGTTATGATGTATAACCGTTGTTATATTTTCTCCAGGATTAACAAATATCATCCTGCTTTTATATATAATCCCATTTTTTAACATGTATTAATGTTCACCATATCACAACAGAAAATACAACTCACATTTGTGATAAAGTTATCACAATAATATTAATTGTATCATATTCATAATATCACATAATTGTATCATAATCAATTGCATCAGAACAAACTTCTTACAATTTATCAAAACAAACAACCTACAGTTTACACATTACATAGCATCACAATATTGTAACTTGGTGTTTTGGTTTCTTGTCTCTTGGTGTCTTGACTCTAAAGACCTATGATTTCAAATAATTATACTTGTTAGTAAAAATACTTAGAAACCATAACATACAATTAACATATTATAAATAAAGAATAAATTACGTACTTGTTAATTTTCCCATATGCCTTCTTCATGATCGATTCGAATAGCATGCACGACATCTCTATCAACTTCATCATATGAGGTAGGAACTTGTGTTGTGTAAGATGGTGTGGACGGAATATCAAGATTTTCATCACTAAGAGGAATGTGTTTTCCTTGGAGAACGATTGACCATTTCCCCGATATGTCCAATGGGTAGGTAACATAGAAAAATATTTTTCTTGAGAAGCCACGATGAATGGTTCGGTCATAAAAGATGCCTTGCCAAGGTCGACCTGGGTGAATCCTAAGTCATCAATGTGTACACCATTACTAGTATTGGGAACCCACTTTCATTTAAATAAAGCCACTTTGAAAATAACATAATCAATCTCCCAAATCTCATCAATGACACCATAAAACGCGTTAGTTTCCAATACAGGATTCTTATCTTTCGCACTAGAGAAATACACCGATTCAGCTTCAACCATAACCCCACTATTTTGCATTATACTACGATCATCTTTTGATTTTGTATAAAAGGTATAATGATCAATGCCGTATGCAGTCCAAGTAATGACACAAAATTTTGGCTCGTATGACAACCATTTAAGTATCTCGGATGCACTGTGATCATTAGATACACTTTTATTAAACCAAACTATGAATCTCTTGTTATGCTCTATTAACAACAACTTGTCACTCATTCGGGGATATTTTTTCCTCAAAAGTCTTTTGTGAGTATCTATGAAAGGTTGAAATCCATCTATATTATTCAATATATAGAAATGTGCTTGAATAACTACACCCTGAGCCATTGACTTAACATTTAGACCTTGATTACCTCTTCCATCTGTGATAGCATGACGAGACTTTGGAATTCCTATAGAATTTGCGTCCGACAAATAGTTTGTGCAAAACTCAACAGCTTCTTCTGTGATGTACCTTTTAACAATCAAAGCTTCGAGCTGGTGATGATTCTTCGTATATCCTTTAAAGATCTTCATATATCGCTCTATTGGATACATCCACCTTAAATAAACTGGACCACAAATTCTGATTTCTGTGACTAGATGAACAAGTAAGTGAACTATAATGTCAAAAAATGATGGAGGAAAATACATCTCCAATTGACATAAGATTATGGCAGCCTCATCTTCTAATTCATCTAATTTTTTGAAATCAAGAACTTTATTACATATGGCATTGAAGAATAAGCACAATCTCGTTATAGTTACTCTCACATTTTTTAGTAGGATCCCACGAATAGCCACTAGTAGAAGTTGTTGCATCAATACATGACAATCACGAGATTTTAAACCAATTAACTTGAGATCTTTCATTGATACAAGTTTCTTGATGTTCAATAAGTAACCTTGCAGAACTTTAATACCTTGCAAACACTCGCAGAAATTTTTATTTTCCTTTTTAGATAGAGTGTGACATGCTGGAGGCAGATAAGTTCTTTTTCCTTTCTCTATTGGAACTAACTGTTTTCGTATACCCATCTTCTCCATATCAAGATGGGAAGTCTTACTATCTTTAGCCTTACCTGGAATGTTTAGAAGTGTGCCAATAAAACTATCACACACATTTTTCTCCACGTGCATCACATCAAGACAATGTCTAACATCAAGACTTGACTAATATGGAAGATCAAAGAAGATGGACCTCATTTTCCATATATTTTTCGTAACCGCCCCTTTTTATTTTTCTCTCTTCCCAAAGACAACATTAATGTGTTCCTGCCATTGATAAACTTCATCCCCGGTTAAAGGTTTAGGAGCCTCATCAAACTCTTGCTCTCCATTAAAAGCCTTCCGCAATCTACGACAAGGATGTCCGGGTTTTAGAAACTTTCGATGCCCAAGGTAAACGGTCTTTTTTTCCAAACTCAAGTTGGTGATAACAAGTATCATCTTCACATATAGGACACATTCTATGTCGTTTGACACTTATATCCAGCCAAGTTACCGTAAGCAGGAAAGTCGTTGATTGTGCAAAATAACATTTCATGCATCTTAAAATTTTCCCCAGAATATGAATCATCAACTTCAACGTCTTCATCCTACAAGAGTCGTAAATCATCAATTAATGGACTTAGATAAACATCTATGTCGTTACCAGGTTGTCGTGGTCCAGAAATCATCATACTTAATAGTATATACTTTCGCTTCATGCACAACCAAGGAGATAGGTTATAAATAGTGAGAAGAACAGGCCACGAAGTATGATTAATGCTCAGATTACCAAAGGGGTTCATTCCATCGGTGACAAGCCCAAGCCTATGGTTTCTTGGCTCAACTCCAAAATTTGAAAACAATGAATCAATTTTCTTCCATTGCAACGAATCAGCTACATGGTGAATATTTCCATCACGAGTCTTTTCATCTGCATGCCATCTAAGATTCTTTGCGTCATTCGAATTAGCAAAAAGTCTCTTAAATCGTGAAATTATTGGCAAGTACCATAACACTTTAGGAGGAGGATGCTTCCTACAAACTTTGTCATAGTCATTGTCATCACCATTGTTGGCCTTCAGCTTGTAACGCAACACGCCATATTTTAGACATTGATACAAGTCTTCATACTCTTTCTGATATAATATGCAATCATTAGGACAAACATGTATTTTGATATACTCCAGACCCATTGGACACAATATCTTCTTGGCCTCATAGCAATGATCCGACAATTTGTTATCTTCTGGTAACATTTGCTTTAGCAATTCAAGTAATTTCGTGAAACTTTTATCCGATCATCCATTTTTTGCCTTCAGGTTAAACAACTTTAACACCACCGAAAATTATGTAAAATCCGTGCATCACTTATATAAAGGGGTGTCTTTATCACTACATAAAGTATCATAAATCTGAGCAATCTTAAAAGATGATTCCCCAATATCACGGAACATATCCTCTAGTTAATCTTCCATGTATTCATCTTCATCCACTCTTTGACTTTGTGACGCCTGACTTTCCTCTTTATCCACCTCACCATGCCACGTCCATATTATATAATTTTGACATATACCATCACAACATAGGTGATGGAATATTTCTTTCTTTGTACCCTTTTTGATATTCGCGCAAACAACACAAGGACAATAAAAGATACCATTATTGTTGGGAAGATGTTTATCAGCGTATTCAAGGAATTCAAGAAATTTGTTCTCATAAACCGGACCTAATTTATCGGCTTTCATCCAACTACGGTCCATAAAAACTTCTGAAATTTATACACGTATAATAATGTGAATGACACAACAAAATCTAATCCAAAAACTTAAGCATATTCATATGTAAATCTAAACCTAAGGCATATGAAACATGTACTCTCATACTGACTTGAGCATATACAACATAATCAAAGAAAAAAAAGAATGAAGACATTGAAGAATACCGTACTTCAAAGCTAAGATTCTAATGCACGTAAGGAATGAAGATGTTGAAGAGTACCTTATTTCGAAGCTGAGGAATCAAATGAAGGAAGAGGATGAATATTTGAGCATATACAACATAAACCAAGAAAAAAGGAATGAAGATGTTGAAGAGTACCGTACTTCGAAGGTGAAGATTTGAGTTCCAAATGAATGGATACGAAGAGGGTAAAGATTACGCCACCGTTGCCGTCTCTGGCTCGCTTGTTCGCCTAGGGCGTCTTATGAAAGAAATACAGAATAAGTTTTGTTTAAATTTATCAGTAAACCCTTCAATCTCGGTTGAGTAACGCAACTGTAGTGGAATTGTAAGTCCTCTAGCAACGGTTGATTTCCTTCACCGTTGTAAAATCATTTACAATTTATTTTTTAAATAATGGACTTAAGTGACACAAGCTTATAACAACGGTTGTTTTAATTCACCATTGTAAAATCATTTACATTTTATTTTTTAAATAAAGGACTTAAGTGACACACGCTTAATGTACTCTAAAAAATGGAAAAATTGTAGTTGCTGAGAATCGAAGCTTGCTACACATCATTTATTACTAAGGTTTTTAAAGACAACCATCATTAAATTCTGTTTATAAATCCAACTACTCGCCGGGCGCAAAATTTTTAATATATTACAACAGTGTATATGAATCCGTTGTAAACCTGGCGTTGTTGTTGGTGCGTTTTGTAGTAGTGAAAGCACCTAAAATGAATTAAACAATTCACTTTAAAGATAGATTTAAATTAGTGAATGTTTATCCAACTTCATCGACACACTAAGTCCATTGAATTTAAAGAGAAATGGGACCTTTAAAATTGAAAACCAAGGCAAAGATCAAAAGGAATGGAAAGAAAGAAGAAAAGAACTCAAAACAGTCCCAAAACAAGCCAAAAAACACATTCTGGAATGTGTTAATCAATTAACCTCCTGGTGTTAATTGATTAACACAGTGAAAACAACAATTCCAGAACGCGGAAGAAGGTGTTAATCGATTAACACCAGGAGTTTAATCGATTACACCTGCTAAAACAACCAAAAATCAGTTTGAAAAATGCAAAATCCTTGATCAATCATTTCTTCAAACACCTCATGATCAAGGATGCAATTGTGCACGAAAATTCAAGTAAAACAACAGAAAATAACACCAATGAAACAGAATTTGCAATATCCAAAGATCAAGCAACAAGAATCAACAAGAGATCACATTGTGGAAGATGAATCAAGCACAATAATGGTGGAACAAGAGTTTACCACTTCTAAATCTGAAAATGCTTCAAATTAACTTCAAGAACCATACTCCAAAGCCTTAATCTACAGAAATTGATGATGAAAAAGTGTTTTGATGGAGGTTTAGCTCAAAGATTAGTAAGTTTCAATGAAAAGCTTACTAACTTTTAATGGAAGAAAGAGCTTTGGTGAATTTGGGTAGATAAAGAAAAATGGGAATGAGGAAGAATTTTGACAAGGCAAATTTGGCTATCAAAGCTTATAGAATGTATGAAATGAGGCCTCTATTTATAGAATTTAGGCTTGGAAATTTTGGTGGCTTGGTGTTTGGTTTGGAGCCAAAATTAGGCTTGGAATTTGAATTTGGAGGCAAAATCAAGATCAAGTGGTGATTAATGAGGGTGTATGGTGGGAATTAATTTTGATTATGTAGGGGAATTAAAATTAGGTGATCTAGAATATTCTCATGATGAAACAAGTAAATTTTGGTGCCAAATGCTGTAGAATTTGAATTTGGCTCATTTTCACAATTCTGTGTGTGGTTAGTCGATTAACCATATAGTGTTAATCGATTAACACAACAAAAAATGTGAAAATTTGCCTTTTTATTGCACTGCTGTGGCTCTGGCTCGATTCTTTTTGCCCGTCAAAGAAGGCATGGAAATAAACACGTGAACCTTAGAATCTCTTGAATAATAGTCAATTAAATCTTGGGAAACTCTTGATCAAATGATTTTGAATTGTTTACAGATCAACTTTGACTTTGTTCAGATGAATTTCATTTTAGCAGAGGAACTGGAATTTGATATTCTTGATCCCAACCTCTTCCTGAAAAAGTTAGTAAAGGGAAAACAACCATATATTTTTTGGATATTAATTAAGGGTTAGTAAACATAAACATAAACAAATATCAAGCAAACAAGAAAGTTGGGGTGCTTGGTGATCTCCCTCAAGAGCAAACCTACAGAGGAGGGCAAAAGAACCAAAACTTGTGATCTTATTTGTGGTATGAGATGTAAATAATATATGGGATCTTAGGGGTGAAAATTAGGGTATTACAACTGCCCCTATTTAAGTTTCTTCTATCCGGAGATACGAAGATGGACATCTTTGTCTCGACGAGATAGAAGAGACTTAAATATAACAATAAACCTAATTTTTGGCCCTAAGAGACCATAAAAGGATATGATTATGCATATGGTATGCAAACACAAGACCCTTGTGGGGAGAAAACGCCACAGGAGACAAACAAATGTTGGGGAGCAAAAGAAAAGAGAACAGGCTCCGTAGGGGAAAAATAAAGAGTAAGATTCCACTGAGGGAAAATTACCAACACCAGAAATAAAAGAGGGATAACTCGTTCCAATGGGGGAAGTAGAAATCTCCGCTGGGGAAAATATCATCTACTACCAGACATCCGGTAATAACATGATCAAATGGAATGATTACCAACTACCAACAAAGTGGTAGCTACGATAAGGCAATCAACCAAAAGGATACGAGAATATTACCTACTACCAACAAACGGACAGTACGACAAAGGTAATAAACTAAAAAAGGAGATATTACCAACTATCAATGAAGTGATACCTACGACAAGGTAACCAACTCGAATGGAAAGATTACCAACTATCAACCAAGTGATAGCTATGTCAAGGTAACCAACCAAGAGGTACGAGAAATATTACCTACTACCAACTAAGGACAGTACGACAAAGGTAATATACTCAAAAAGGGGGATTACTAACTATCAACCAAGTGATAGCTACGACAAGGTAATCAACCAAAAGGATACGAGAAATATTACCCACTACAAACTAAGGGCAGTACGACAAAGGTAATAAACTCAAAAGGGAGAGATTACCAACTATCAATGAAGTGATAGCTACGACAAGGTAACCAATTCGAATGGAAAGATTACCAACTATCAACCAAGTGATAGCTACGACAAGGTAACCAACCAAGAGGTACGAGAAATATTACCTAGTACCAACTAAGGGCGGTGCGACAAAAGGTAATAAACTCAAAAAGAGGGATTACCAACTATCAACCAAGTGATAGCTACGACAAGGTAATCAACCAAAAGGATACCAGAAATATTACCTACTACCAACTAAGGGCAGTACGACAAAGGTAATAAACTCAAAAGGGAGAAATTACCAACTATCAACAAAGTGATAGCTACGACAAGGTAACCAACTCGAATAGTAAGATTAGCAACTATCAACCAAGTGATAGCTACGACAAGGTAATCAAACCAAGCTATATTACCTACTACCAACTAACGGGCAGTATGACAAAGGTAATAAGCTCAAAAGGGAAGTGAAATATTACCTACTACCAACTAAGGGCAGTAAGACAAAGGTAATAAACTCAAAAAGGGGAGATTACCAACTATCAATGAAATGATAGCTACGACAAGGTAACTAAACCAATCTATATTACCTACTACCAACTATGGGCAGTACAACAAAGGTAATAAGGTCAAAAGGGAAGAGAATATTACCTACTACCAACTAAGGGCAGTACGACAAAGGTAATATACTCAAAATGAGAGATTACCAAGTATCAACGAAGTGATAGCTAAGACAAGGTAACCAACTCGAATGGAAGATTACCAACTATCAACTGTAGTATTGGTTTTTTTATGACGCGACACAACCGCTTTTGGTGCTACTTTCAGATTTCTGTATTTATCCTATGAAGTTTAAAAGGAAGGGGAAGATATCTTAAACTAACCCTGCTATGCAATTGTTTTCTTTAACAAATGCGAAGAGATCGGGGATCGGGGTTTGGTTATACAAAGGGAAGTTATTAACACCCTGAGTATCTATAATAATCTATAGGAACCTTCGTTTGCATATATTTTCTACTGCTTGAAGTGCTTTCTTAAGTCTATTTGCTGTTGATTGGGGAAAGTTTCTCCTTTGGGAGGACTGAGGAAATGTTTTGGTTGTTTTTGGGTTTTTCTATTGTTTTTGGGAAGGTGCTTGACCTAATATTTTTTATTTTGTGTGCTCGCTAAGATTTCGCAATCTTATGCCTACGTATTCCCGTAAAGAGCTTTGGGAAACCAGAGCAATCGTCGTTCCTCCTATTCTATGGGAGGAAAATTTGTTTGGTGTCTTGTTCAAAGCCCAAGATTGAAGCTAGCAGAGTATTTATGTCTTGTTCGAAGCCCAAGATTAAAGCTAAAAGTTGACTGAGAGTGAATGTGTCATCTCTAAAGGGAGATATCTCACATATTCATCACAAATGTCAGGTAATTGGTTATAAGGGAAATTACTTTAATTGGGATGTGTGGAATCCAGCAATGCCATATTTTCCTTTATAAGAGTGATGTCATGAAGGAAGAAGCTTTAACTCAGTGTAGAGCAATGCCACTTTATCCTTTATGAATATTTCATGCTAATTGAGGGACATTGGCTTGGATGTGTAGAATCCAGAGGCTTGCTACTTACATCAGTTAGATGAAAGAGAAATTTTAGCCATGATAAAGGAGGGACTCCAGCTTGGATTTTGAAATAAGTGTGCCACTTACATCAATTATCTGGAAAAAGTTTTGATTGTTTGTTTTGATATGTGATAGATAGAGGGGATATCCTCCTACAGAGAGGACTCATGGTCTCATCTGTGGGGATGATGGATTTTGTACCTTGATCAAAGCCCAAGGTTGAAGCTAAAAAAAGTTGAAAACTGACTCCACTGGAGATGTTTTATTTGAGTATCTTGTTTGAAGCCCAAGATGATGAAGCTGAAGAGTTTGAGTATATCTTTAAAGAAAACTGGCTCAACTAGGGAGTATGATGTTTGTCTTGTACAAAGCCCAAGATTGAGGTTGACTGAGAAAATCATTATATGAAGCCTAAGAGGAGGCTGACTCTTGCTGAGGATTTTTTAAATCCAGGAGAAGGTTTAAACTGTGTTGGGGAATCCAAAAGGAACCTAACTCTTGCTGGTGATTGGAGAAGAGTTGAATTATCAGATGCCATGAGGCTCTGATTCTTTTGAGGATTTGTTGATGGTAACTTGACCCTGGCTGGGGATTTTAAGGTGAAATTCAAGCCTTTTTGGGGGTCAGAATGGATTTAAAGATGAGTTTGAATACCTTATAGGTTTTAACTCTTCTGGGAATTGATGTATTAGTAAAGATGATTAGGATCTATCATAGGCTTTTAGGAAGCCTGAGGGTCTTTGTATTAAGCCCAAGAGGAGGCTATGTGGGTGAGACTTTCCAAGTCTACTTGTATGAAGCCCAAGAGGAGGCTGAGACTACCCAGGTCTCTTAAGAAGAGGTAGACTCTGGTTGGAGAGAGATCTTTGTATGATGCCCAAGATGAGGCTTAGGGTATTAGAGATGAAGATCAATTCTTGACTGATTGGATGTTCTAAAGTTTTGACTTTCCTGAGGATTGAACTAGTAGAGATGACTGAATTTTATCCTATACTTTTAGAAAGCCTTTGGGTCCTTGTACTAAGCCCAAGAGGAGGTTGTGATGCTTCTAGGAATCCTGGGGTCCTTGTACTAAGCCCAGAGGAGGTTGCGGGGAACTTTTAAGAAGCCTGTGGGTCCAAGCCCAAAAAAAGTTCAAGAAAGGTTTCACTGGGAAATGATTATTTCTTTGTTGAACAGTTCTAAGGTTTGAAGAAATTCAAAAGAGGTTTCACCGAGAATTAATCCTCTCTGGGGAAATGAATTTCTTTGTATAAGTATAAACTAGTTGATTGATCTAAGTTATAAGTATCCTACTGTTTAACCTAAGTGTAAACTGAGGATGACCTAACTGCTGAGGGAACCCTAAACAGATATGCATAAGTATATATACAGATATATGAACAAGCATATAAACAATTATGAATGGAATTTAAAAGGTGGTGGGTCTTATTCTTTGGATAGAGGCCCAAGTGTATTGAGATTGATTATCACTATATGATTAGGGTTTGAGAAATTGAAGAAAGTTTTGAGAAAAGTTTGAATTTGAATTTGAATTAAAAGAAATGTTATTGTTATTTGCATGAATTGAAAAGAAAGTTTGGGGATTATAACTCAAAGAGAGGCCCAAGTGGTCTAAGAGTAGTTTCACCGAGAATAATGCTCCTCTTAGTACCAGTGTGATTTGAATCTTCTTTTTATTGCAAAAAAAGGGAAAAGGATGGGACTTACACTCCATTAAGAGGCCCAAGTTAATGCATTTTGAATGGAAGAAAAGTATTGGGTCTTATACTCGGGGAGAGGCCCAGGTATTTTCCAACAGTTTTAAAACAGACAGATGATTTTGAAAACAGAGGTATGGGACTTACAACTCAAGGAGAGGACCATGGAGGTTGTTTATTGTTAAAAACAAAGTTTATGTACAAAAGATTGGGGCTTATACTAAAGGAGAGGCCCAGATGATTTATTTTGAAAACAATGATCGCACTACGATATCGAAAGACGTTGTGGGACTTATACTATAGCAGAGGCCCAAAATTTATTTATGTACATAAGGGGTTGGGTCTTACACTCTAATAAAGGCCCATGAGTGTTGAAATGAAGTTTTGAAATATCAAATCAAAGGAAACCCTAATTCCTATTTTTTTTATTTTAAAAAGGGAAAATCAATTAAAAATGATAAAAAAAATTATCAAATAAATCCAATAAACATGTTACGCTTTATGTTTAAGGTTTGAAAAATAAGGTTTTATTCACATGATGATTTAAAATCAAATTGGTTTTGAAAAATCAAGAAAAAGAAATTATTTAAAATGTTTAAAAACAAATTAAAATAAAATTTTTTAAAATATTCAAAAAGTTATCAAATAAAATTAATTTTTTGATTTTTTTGTGGAATAAAGTATTTAAACATGTAAATGATTTATGTTTAAAAATCATTTGAAAAAGACTAAAAATGAGAGAGAAATTAATTTTTGAAAATAACTAAGAAAATAATTCAAAATTAAAAAATTTGAATTATGGCGCCTGTAGCGTGCGATTTTTTCGGTGACGCGACCACCTTATCGCAGAATTGTGGGTTTCTCCTCACAATGAGGAGGAGGGGGTGCTACTTTCTGATTTCTTATTTATCCCGTGAAGCTGAAAGGGAAAGGGAAGCTATCTAAAACTAGCCTTGCACACGAATGTTTAACTGAACAAATGCTTAAAGAGATCCGGAGGTCCGGGGTCAGGTTATACAATGGGGAGTTGTCAATTACCCATCCTATATGTGGTTATCCACGGGTTGTTAGTTTTAGGTTATGCTTTGTACTTGATGGTGTTTATCTGGAAATGGGTTGGGAAAGTTTCTTGGGAAATATGAGAGAGACAGAGTGTGAGTTGATGTTGATGTTCGGGTTTTCCAATGTTTTTGGTAAGGTACTGGACCTAAGTTTTGATTGGTATGAAGGTACTGGACCTAAAGTTTTTGATTGGTATGCTCGCTAAGATTTTGCCATCTTATGCCTACGTATTCCCGTTTAAAGAAACAGGGAAATCAGAGCAATCGTAGTTCCTCCTATTCTAAGGGAGGAAAAGATGTTATGTTTTGGTGTCTTGTTCAAAGCCCAAGATTGAAGATAAAAGGTTATTTGTGTCTTGTTCAAAGCCCAAGATTGAAGCTAAAAGGTTATTTATGTCTTGTTCAAAGCCCTAGATTGAAGCTAAAGGTTTGACTGAGAGAGAATTTGCAGTCTCTAAAGGGAGACTTCTCGTCTGTTTATCACAATTATTGGGTGACTGTTTATAAAGGAGGATTACTTTAACTGGGATATGTGAATCTAGCAAAGCGATAATTTTCTTTATAGGGGATTTGTCCTGAAGGGGAAAAATTTAACTCAGTGTTGAGCAATGCCATTTTTCCTTAGGAATTTCTCATGCTAAGAGAGGGACTGTGGCGTGGATGTAAACAATCCAGAGGCTTGCCGCTTACAGCAATTAGATGAAAGAGAGGATTTACCAGGATAAAAGATGGACAACAGCTTGGATATTTGAATCAACAAGTGTGCAACTTACAACAATTATCTGGGATTCAGGTTTCTTTTGAACATCTGTTTTGATAAGTGATATACAGAGAAATGACTTCCTACAGAGAGATTTTGATTTCCTCTTAAGGGAATGTTGATTTTTGTGTGCCTTGATCAAAGCCCAAGGTTGAAGCTAAGAGATTGATTGACTCCACTGGGGAAGTCCTTGTTCAAAGCCTAAGAGGAGGCTAGAAAAGTCTGACTCAACAAGAGAGTGTTTATCTGTCTTGTACAAAGCCCAAGATTGAGGCTAAAAAGAGACTGACTCTTTGGGGATATCATTATACAAAGCCTAATAGGAGGCTAAAAGTTTGACTTTTTCGGGGAAAATATTCGGTCAGTCTTGTACAAAGCCCAAGATTGACTCTAAAAGGAGAAACTGACTCTACGGGTGAGAGGTTTTATCTGTCTTGTACAAAGCCGAAGATTGAGGCTAAAAAGAAGACTGACTCTATGGGAAAGAAATCTTTATCTGTCTTGTACAAAGCCTAAGATTAAGGCTAAAGGAAGATTGACTTTGTTGGAGAGTATGATTTGTCTTGTACAAAGCCCAAGATTGAGGCTGAAAAGAGGATTGACTCAATAAGAGAGTGCTTTTATATGTCTTGTACAAAGCCCAAGATTGTGGCTGAACAAACTGGAGAAATCATTATGCCAAACCTAAGAGGAGGCTGACTTCTACTATGGGAAATCATTATACCAAGCCTAAGAGGAGGCTGAAAAAGATCGACTCAACAAGAGAGTGTTTTTATCTGTCTTTTACAAAGCCCAAGATTGAGGCAGAAAAGGGTTGACTTAACAAGAGAGTATTGAAAGGTGATTGACTCAACAAGAGAGTCTGAAAAGGCGATTGACTCAACAAGAGAGTCTAAAAAGGTTAGCTCCGCTGGGGAGAATCATTGTACAAAGTCCTAGAGGAGGTTGACTGAGCTTTAGAAACCATGGGTTCTAACTCTGCTGGAGATTTATTTAAAATGACCAGGGTTTCTCTAGGGAACTTAAGAATGACTTTGAGACTCAAGAGGAGATTAGACTGTCCAAGTCTACTGGTGTGGAAGAGTTTATCTTTGTATGATGCCCAAAAGGAGGCAGGTGCTTTAAGGGATGAGAATCAACCCTAAAATGGTTTGAGATTTTGACACTGGAAAGACTACTCTAGCAAAGGATGACTAAGTTCTATCCTATACCTTTAAGAGGTCTTTAGGGTCCTTGTATTAAGCCCAAGAAAAGGCATGAGAACTTCTAAGAAGCCGGAGGGTCCTTGTACAAAGCCCAAGAGGAGGCGGGGATGCTTTTAGGAAGCTTGTGGGTCCAAACTTAAGAAGAGTTCAAGAAAAGTTTCATCGAGAATAATCTTTTCTTTAGTGAACACTTCTAGGGTTTGAAGAAATTCAAGAGAGGTTTCGCCGAGAATTAATCCTCTCCGGGGAAATGAATTTCTTTGACAATTTCTAATAGTGACAGTCTGAGAAAAGTTTCACTGGGAATAATGCCTTTCTCTTTGTTCCATATTGTTTAAGCCCAAGAGAAGGCAAGACTGTATCTGGAAATCCTATGGGGATCTAGCTTTGACTGTATTTAAGAGTGGGATGATTAAAAAATCATTTGAATTTTGCAATACCAAGAGAAAGAAATATTTTTAATGTTTAAAAACAAATAAAAATATAATTCTTTACAAAAATATCAAATATATGGAATAAATAATATTTTTGTGAAATTTTCATGGAATAAAATATTTTATCATTTTTGGGAATTTTCAAAAAAAGAACCAATAAAAAATTATTAAAATTGAGATAGAAATTAATTTTTCAATTAATTAACAAAAACATGGAAATATGAAAAAAATAGCAAAAATAGGGGAAATGGCAAAATGGTCTGGGTGGGGTTTGAACCCACGACCATCAAGCCAAACACACATGCGCGCTACCACTGGGGTGGTGATACATCCGTGTATCAAAAGCACCCCATTAAATCACAAGTCATGCCTTGTTTCTAGGCCTGGGCAAGGCAAGGCAAGGCCAGCTTTTGGGCAATTTACGTGAAGCCTCTAACTTTCTCATTTCTCCATGGATTGGGACAAAATTTAGGTGCATCTGACCTAGAATTTCACAAAGAATCCAATGGTGGTTGTTGCGGTGAGAATCGGATAACAAGCTAATAATTAACTTGCATCACATTTCTTTGAATTCACCACCGACTTTGATTTACCCAAAGGAAAGGTTCAAGATCGAGAAAACCTAAAGCAGGGAGATCTAAGGTTCGGGGGTTGGTTATACTAAGGGAAGGTATTAGCACCCTTAATAGCTGTAGTACTCTACAGGAACCTCTTGTTTAGTTTGTGTTATGTTATGTTTGCTTGCTAAGGAAATCTGCTAAGGCTAAAGGTAAAGGACCTAAGGGTATATACACTAAGTTTGCTCGCCAAGACGTCGCATCTTGTGCCTACGTATCTAACTAAAGAATCAGAGCAATCGTAGTTCACCTAACTAAGGGTGAATTCGAGGAACCATTGACTATGGTCAAAGTTCCAAGGGGAAATGAGTATGAGCTCATTTAGAGTTTAAGGAAACTCTCTAAGTCTAAGTTATGGCAGGGAAAAAGTGGATACTCAATGTGATGAGTCTCACATAGAGTTTAACAACTCTAACTTGTTGTAAGTTAAGATTGATTGGCTATGAGGCAAAGGAGGAGTGGCTATGACTATGAGGTCAAAGCCTACCTATGACTATGAGGTCAAAGGTTTAAGAGATGGCTCTATGACTATGAGGTCAAGAGGGGATCCTATGACTATGAGGTCAAGGGTTAATTATGAGATATCTATAACTTTGAGGTCAATAGAAAGGCTTTCTTTTGGAATGAGGGGAAGATAACACCTTCTTATGAGCAAGAATTTTATAAGAGAAATGAGATTCACATGAATGATGCAAGTTCAAAAACTCAAAGAAAATGCGCAATCATTGATAAGGTAAAGACCTAAATAGAACATATCACAATTTTAGGACATTAATCAAATGGCTAGCAACCTACCATGGACATATATTAATCATGCTTTCTCATGTCAAAAGGATACAACCATACACAAACACCAAGCATAAGCAATGTTTAAGCATCTTGGAACAGGCTCAAAAATGATTCAAAAATGTCAAGAGACACGAGTATTATCACCAAAGGAAAACAATAATCCTAGAACATTCTACATAGTGCACTTAGACAAAAGCCTTTAAAAATAAATATTTTTATTTATTTTTTAATATCATGTGAAAATGGATAAAAAATGGTGAAGGATGCAAAAATAATGGCTTTAAAATCATGAATCATGACAGAGTTATGGCCATTTAAAAATGAAGAGGCCAAGTGGAAATTTTAAAGAAAATATGTATTTAAAAAAATAGAGGAAGGTCTCAAAGGGTGTTGAACCCATGACCTTATGAGTACAGTCCAAAACAGGCACCATTCCAACCATTGCATGCGTATTAACAAAAGATAACCCAAGTAAAATATATGTAAAAAAGGCAGTGCATTGCAAAAAAAAAAAACACAAGACTGGGGCGAGGGGGATTCGAACCCTAGTCCTTCTGTTCATACGTGTGCGTCCTTACCACTGGGGTGGCTATACATCTAGTGTATATGCCCACCCACTTTTTATTTAAACCTCAAAATGTTTCCTATTTCTACTAAAAAGAACACATGCGAAGAATGTACATAACGTGCTAACAAAACAATATCAACTGGCCATTAAAACTTTAAGTGACTAATGGACAAAATAGTCCCAACCAACCACACGCTGCCACACTCTCCTTTTTCACATGCACATGAGATAAAGCCCTAAACTAAATCGTGGAAATACCAGAATAAGAACATAGTGTACCTCCACCTTGCTCAATCCTTATCTTCGTCAAATCTCAGCCAAAATTAGTGAAACAAAACCCTAACCTATGCTACTCAAGACAAGGGAGATTAATGGATTTCAAATACCTTAAAAACATGGACATGAACATTATGAAAACGACCTGAAAATGCTACGTTCAGAACTAAGACAAATTTGCAAAATGTTACCATGCTTGAGACCAACTCACCTCATTAGCTGTGTTTTAGTGAAGGTACAATCAACAATAATGAAAAATTACCTACGACTGAGGCATGTGCATGGAATCATGAATTAAAAAAAAAAGGTGTGAGAGAATACTTGTCATATCAGCACACATCCATTTAACTTTCATTTAACTTTGCATTGGTACAACATAGATAACATGATAATAAACTTTAAGTATCCAAACATGACATAGAAACATGAATGTTAGTTTATCAAAAACATGGCAGCACAAAAACTCAACATGATCCCTCGCAACAACATCCAAACTAGTTTAAGTGCAAAACAGTAGATAAAAATGGACAGACATAAAATGGACAAACATAAAACAAAAAAACAGTTCAGTCCAATATGAAATCTCAGTCCAATATGAGGGTTCCTAAAATCTCTCCAAATTGTTATCTCAGTGCAATATGAAAGGGACAAACATAAAATAGTTCAGACATATAAATGGCACTTGAACATTTGAATTGTGACAAAGCATTTTTTAAACTCATCATAATACCAGTCTGATGCACATGGCTCATGGGGTGCAAAAGACATCATATATTCCGCATTTTCAATCACCTCATTAAACCTATACATTCACCCTGCAATTCATGATATCATTTCAAAATGGTAATACAATTTGCTAAACAAAACCGAGTATATGAACACAAAGTTTTGGACTTGAAAGCAATGAAACCAACTCAAATCTCCACATGGTTTAAGCTATTTCTAAGACAAAGTGCATGAAGTAATTTTTACCACTCAACTGAGAATATAAGACAATAGGTTTGGTAATACTGGCAGTGCAAGAAAACAAGAATATTATCGTTACTTATCAAGGTCCATGATGCCAAGCATGACAGCAACAAGACGACAACAATTTTAAAGCATTCTTAAAATATGGAACCATGAGTTAGTAAGGAGAGCAAGACTTGTCATAATAGAAAACTTCAACCAAAGATTTTTCTACAGGGCTATCTAAACTTACAACAAACATCCTGATAAACTTTTAAACTTCACCATGGCTTGTATACCACAGTTCTAAACATGATAATGTCAAGATTTCACATTCATTCCACATTCTTACTTGTGCTTCAATATGTCCATATTAAGTTCATGCTGATGTTTACAATATTACTTCTAATATAACATGGAAATAACAGGTGAGCCTGCTAACAGTAGATAGAACAAAAACTCCTAACTACAATAGTAACCATCATGGACACCAACGGATGATTAGGGTGGGAGATAAAGAATGGAGCTAAGCAGACTCATGTTAATACAAGGAGTGTCAGTGCCAACAAAGGTATCACATGAATTTATCGCATACTATTTCATCTTATATGCAGAACAAAGCAAATGATAGCATGGTCATGATATGGAATGAAAGAAAAAAAGGAAGAGGAATACCTAATGAAGCAGTACACTCTTAAGGTCTCAACAAAACAAGACTCTTCTCTCCTTGCAGCAGACTTGTTCCAACTTTCTCAAAAGCTTCTTCACTCACCAAGCTAGATCTTTAGAGATTATTGTGAGTTCTTGAATGGATTCTTGGTGTCAAATAACTGAGAATTCAGCCCTATTTATAGGAAAAGAAAGAAGGCTCCAAGCATGGCTAGAATTATACAATGTGCCAATTTTGCCCTTTACATCGTGTGAGACATTGCTTTTTGCTGAACCACCACTACTACAAAACGGCCAAACAACAACGCCAGGTTTACAACGGCATCCTATACACCGTTCTTATAGTGCGTACTGGATGCGCGCACATTATTTTAATTAGAAATCTCAAGGGTATAATAACGGTTTTTATGAAAACCGTGGTGATACAATCTAGCTATCATGGGTTCGAACCTCATCGCCCTTAAATAGTTTATCCCTTTGATGTAAATGTTCCCTTTTTAAGTTTTATTAATATTTAACTAAAAAATAATAAGGATATCACGACGGATATTTCTCAAAACCGTTGTTACAGATTGAAGCTTCTTTTTATGTATTTTAAACACCAAGTATATATATCAATTTATCCATTGAAACAACCCTAACACCAACGTCGTCACCATTGTCGGGAAGAAGACAACAACAACAACAACAACAAAGTGTTCTACTTTAAGGTGTTGCAATGTCACATTTGAAGACAAAATCATCCAAAGGTGTTTCTACGTCTTGTTCCAGTGTAAAATCTCGATCTAGAAATTTTTGTGGTTGTGATGGTCGTATGCTAGTACTTGAATAAGCTTGTGTTACCATGCTCTCATTTCATATGTCTGTTTTGCCTAGAATGCTTGTGTTTAGTTTGTATGACCCCTGGTTAAGAGTGTATGCATTGATCAGTTGCTCATTATTTGAAGTATAATATGCATGCCCTTATTTAGACTTGCTTAATCACTGACAATCCATAGTCTATGTCCTGAGAAGGGAAACAATCATGCTTTTGTATATGTTGCATTCCTCTTGCCTCCCATCAATGTTTTGCATTTGTATGTGATTTCAAATTGGTCATACCCCTACCTAGTGTAAGTCAGTTTTGGATAAATAGGAGATATACATGTTGAACTACTTATTATGTCAGTCCAAACCATTTGAGCTATGTGATTATACTACTGGTACCAGTTTTGTTGATGTCATGGTATTATGGTGTTATTTGAGAATAAGGTGTGTTGTAATATTGTTAATAAAACTCATGAGATCCATCCCTATTGACACTATCAGCCCTCAGGCATTTCCCTTCAATCAAGGCCTGTCCTGGCCTGGTAAGGATTCAATTCTTACCCTAATACTAAACTGTTGTTTAAAGCCCTCTAAGTTGCTGAAAACCTGATATGGATATTGGTTCAGGCAAGGAATTAAAGGTTAATGTTGGGAGTATCTACTTGTTTTCAACCTAATCTTGCCAAAGTTACAACAAATGAAGAGGCTCATTACTTAGTTTCTGTTTTCTTCCCATTTTTTATGTTGGTTCATATTGTTTTAGAATTACCTTTGTTCTACTATGTGATTGATTCTTTGGAGGTATTATTTTACTTTTTTTCATTTTCCTTTGCGTGTTTGGTTTACTTGGTGCTAAAGTTTGGATGAGTCAGAATGTTGTAGGTTAGTGAGTGAAAGGCTGACACCATTGGTTTTGCATCAGGTCATCATGCTTCATTATCCCTTGGCATTTTCTCGCATGAAGGGTTAAGTAGTTATGGAGTTGTGTTCATTACCGGATGTAATGTCCACCCCAGTGGCAAAGACACACGCGCATTTCACTACCAGGACTGAGGTTCAAATCCCCCTCGCCCCAGTCCTTTTGTTTTATTTCCTGAAAATCACCCCGATTTCATATATATTGTATTGTTGTTATTACATGTCAAGACGTTTGCTTAGGTTGAGATGGTGAGAGTTTTGGACTGCAAGTGCAATGGCGCGGGTTCAACACCCATGGGAGGCCTTTCTCCAAATTTTTATCACATGTTATCTTGTAGTTTCATGGTTCATGCTTTAATTTCAACAATTCATAACTTGATCATTTTTTTATACTTTTTGCCTATTCTTTTTGCAAATTACTCTTTAATGTGTCTACTTCTTGAATATAAAAAGAAATTGGTAAAAATAAATATTTTTTAGGTATTTATTCGTGTTGGAAGTGGAAGACTTTTTAGGGTTTTTCTTATGAATACTCTTGACTGTTTTGATTCTTTCAATATGTTATTTTGTTCATTTTGTTTAAGTAATGCCTAATGCATGTGGTTCTAACCTTGTATAGCATTGTGAGCTTGGTTCCCTTTGATATCTTGTTGTTTAATGTTTTGTTCTCATATAACTATCTTTACAAACTTCTTGCCCATAAGAATTGTTATTCTCCCCTTTTTCCAAAGGAAAGTCTTTCTATTGACCGCAAGGTCATAGATAGCTCATTCCCTCTTAACATTGCCTTCCCAAGAGATAGCCATTAATCTCTTATAACTCTTAAACATTTCTTTAACCTTCACAAGAGATAGCCATTAATCTCTTCTCCTTCACGACGGTCTAACCCTTCACAAATCCTTTCATAAGAGATAGCCATTAATCTCTTCTCCTAAACAATCAATCTTCACAAGCTTTGCTTTCAAGCTTTTCACCCTACTTCCCCTTGGAACTTTGGCCATAGTCAACTGTTCTCTCTCACCCTTAGTTAGGGGAACTACAGACGCTCTGATTTCTCAAGGTCATCTTGAGAATACGTAGGCATAGGATTGCGAGATCCTAGCGAGCTACCTTTTTCTTTTTCCACCTTTTCTTTTTCTACCTTTTTCCTTTACATCCAATGCCTTCTTGGATTCCACCTTTTTCCTTTACATCCAATGCCTTCTTGGATTCCACTTTTTCTTTTACACCCTTTTACCCTGTAGTGAGGTGAACTACGGTTGCTCTGATTCTTTAGTCAGATATGTAGGCACAAGATGCGACGTCTTGGCGAGCAAACTTAGTGTATATAGCCCTAGGTCTTTCTTTACCTTAGCACATTTCCCTTTAGCAAGAAACTTTAGCATAACACAAATACTAACAAGAGGTTCCTGTAGAGTACTACAGATACTTAGGATGCTAACACCTTCCCTAGGTATAACCAACCCCCGAACCTTAGATCTCTTGCATTGGATTGCATTGCAATTAGGGCTTTCGATCTTTACCCTTTCCTTTGGATAAATCAAAGACCGGTGATGAATTTCATGATATGTGATTCAAGTTAATTAATAGCTTGATATCTGATTCTCACCGCAACAACATGTATGAGATTTTTATGATCAGTGGACTTCAAAGCAATGCATAATTCAAAGAGTTCAAGTTGTCATGCACTTACCTCTTAGAGCTTTTTGTGCTATCTGCCAAGTTCCTTGTGCCAGAAGTAATTTGATGCCTTGGAAACTCTCAATTGATCCCTTAGAAGCTTTTGCAATGGTTAGAATCAGTTGGAATCCTCAGGAACAAGTTGTGGCACTTTCTTGCAAAAGGGGCAAAAGTGACCAATATGACAACTCTCTCAAATGGTGTTCCAGATGAGGGGAACCATTTGGGACAATTTGAGGATGATATTTAGAATCTGTTTGAGGCTTTATTTGGTTTTGAAAGTGACTAAATCAAGGCATGGCTTAAAAAATGCAGAAAAGTCCAATTTTGAGGTTTTGGAAGTGGACTTTGTGATTTTTGATGTTTCAGGTCACAAGTGAGTGTTTGAATAGCTTAGATACAACATATTAGAGGTGTTTGGATCATGAGTTGTGATGGAATTTCTCTCTAACTCAAAAACTCAGAGATACCTTGTGAAAGAAGGCATTTTGGCCTAAAGAAAGGGATTTTGAGGAAAGAAAGTGTTGTAGTGCTTTGGTGTACTCAAACTGAGCACAAATGAGCTCTATTTATAGTAGAGTAAGTTTGTTTTGTAAGCAATAGTGAATGTCAGCTGCAGCAGGCCTTTGGCCAATGTTGAGCAAAAGGAATCTCAAGTCTCCTCTAGCCATTGACTTGAGGTTAGGGCACATGCCTATGGTCCTATGATTCAGTGCTGATCCTTGACTCATTCAGTTAGGAATGTGTCAGTCAATGCAACCTTGGTGTATCCATTAAATGCATTGCAACAAAATTGGAGTCTTGGCACTGTCATACCCCAAATTTGTCCTACCTATTCCATATTTTCTTATACCAAGATTTTGTGTTGACTTCAAGATTCAAGTCACTGAGGATCTTGGATGTGTTTGTGAAGGTTGCTAGCTCTTGTTAGGTTGCTTTGGTTTCAAGAAGAGATAAAAGAGGATTGGGCACTCATTGTGATGATTATTCAGTCAAGAATTGATCAATTGGCTTCAAACTAATTTTAAGCAATGATCAAGAAGATTTTTAACCATATTCCAAGTGCGACACTGAGGCTGTATGGTTAAAACAAGCTAAGAAATGACCATTCATCCTTTAGGTCATGTTTGCTTTTAACTCAAGCTCGAACTGGTTCAAATTATGAGGCAAACTGATTCAAGGTCATAATTAGAGTTTATGCAAGACGCAATTAGTTTATTTACAAGTCATGGATTCTAAGCTTATTTCAAAGGGCACTTGTGTCTAAAAGCAAGTTTGTTGGGCTCATTTGGAAATTCTAGTCATGAATGGATGATTTCCAAGTCGACATCAATCTTTTCAAGCCATAAGGTTCAAAGTAGGGTAAGTTTTGCTTCAAGCTTATCTAAGGCCATGAGACTATGGTTGATCAAATTTTGAGAATCAATTGGTGATTATTTGTGCTGGATTGGTCAAGCCGTGAATAGGAATCATTTGAATTGAAATTTATTTTTCAAGTTGAATCACGACCATGATTAAGAATCAGTTTAGTGGTTTTAAAACAGTCATTCACAAAATGTGAACAATGCCTGTGCACATATCATTTCAAGTGATAGCAAATGTGAGCCATTCTTCAAGATTTAAATTTCAAGACTTAGTCATTCAGCTTTTAAGCCATGTCACAAATCCATTTGCAAGATAGGTTTAGATTTATCTAGGACATTCAAGCCAAGTTTAAGACAAGCTAATAAATTGTGTATGATTCATATGCTAAGACCATGCTATCCACGTCCAATTTTACAACAGCATTAAAATAAAATGGATAATTCCTAAACGATATTATTACAAGCAAAAGTCCATCAAAGTTCCAAAGTACATGAGACCTAAAATACTGAGCTCTTCAATACCTAGACTTAGAGCTAGTAATACAAAAATGCTTCAAGTTCCATACTTCATACAAAGCTGCCATAATTCATGTTTGTACCGCCAAGAGATTTCATGGACCTCCCATTAACATCCTACAAGAAGCATCCAATACATAATAGTCATGCAATGAGCTCATGTATAAATTCATAACATTATGCTGAATGAATAATAATGCTCAGGGAAAAAGTTCCAAGTTGCAAGGTAAGAAAAGCTTCCAAAGTCAAGCTTCAGGACAATATTACCAAGTCGTAGATGCAACAAAAAAAACCATATCCGCGGATATCAAAAGCAAACCTGCACATGACACTCACGTGTAAAATATATCTGCAGCACAACGATACGAACAACAATTCAATGTTCTACTAATTGTCACAGGCAAAACATATACGCAGCAACTTTACTACTAAACAAGTACAAAATCAACACAATTTTGAATCTCATCTTGCAGTAAGCCACAAACATTAAAACTCATACACCCTCCGCAACAGCTATGCATCACACATACCATGTTCTACTACCTCCACGCGCGACCAAGACTGCACACAATGGCAAAAACCTGAGCATGGAAAAGGACATCACACCAGACAAATTCAGAATAGAACAGAGTTCACAGATATGACAGATACACTATTTTGGCAAGAACACCTTCTGAACTTTAGAAAGTAACAATAAACATACCACAATGAAGATTCCTCAGCCTATGTTCAAACCATCAAACCCTAATTTTATGCTATAAAAAGGAGGTTTCAATTCACTGAGGAGGGGAAACCGAGTTCTAACAAAAATTCAGCAAGAGAGAAAATTTGAGTATTCCATCAGTAACAAGAAAAAAGCAAAAAAAGTGGAACCACTGTAAAAAAAAGGAGAGTTTTTGAAAGCAGAAAAAAAACCTAAAAAAAACCTACAAAGTTTCTACACAACAAAAACCCTAAATTACCAAAAGCTCAGTTCAGAATTCAAAATCAAAATTTGGAGAGCTTAGCCACTAGCAACAACAACAGAGAAACGATTCGAGGCAATCAAGAGAGGGAGTAGAGGAAGAACATAAAGAAAAGAGGAAAAGGACACACCTAGAAATCACTTCCAAAGTTTTGTTTGAGAAAGGTCTTTAAGAGGTCCTTTAAATTCCGTTTTGCCTTGATTTAAACTTTTCTTGCTTGTTTTGTTCGTTATTATTTACGTCTGAGTTGTTTTGTCTGTTTGTTTCTGTTGAAGCTTGAGGCCTAGGGTTTAGTTTAGCAACACGACCGATTTGGCTAGTTGAGGAGGAATTAGGGAAAATTAAGGTCAGATTCGAGTTGAGGATTAAAAATAGAAGGGGGTCGGAATCTTGGGTTTTACGCTTGGTGGTGGACTGCCGAAGAAGATGGCGGCACCACCGCCGGCCTTCTCCGACGAAATAGGTTGCAGAGGTATGGAGTGAGAAAGAAAGAAACGAGAGAAGGAGAAGGTTTAGAGTTAAGACTGAGAGAAAGATATGGTAGAGGAGCAGTACATGAACATGATGTGGCTATGTTTATAGTATTATCACTTGTTTATTTATTTTTATTTATTTTTAAAACCATTAACAATTATTGAAATAATTAATAGGCTGTTGAATTTCTTTATGAATACTGTATGCCACGCGTGTCTTGGGAAGGAGTCAAGATGATTCTCCTTTATTCCCGCTTTTCCCAATTTAGCCATTTCTTTTTGCCTCTTCAGTCCCCCATACATGATTAATGAGGGGACAAATATATATGGAGTTGATATTTTGGTCTGTATTAATTTTAGTGGATGGTATCTTTTCCCGTTTTCAAATCGTGCGCAGACCCTAGAGGAGGCAATGTAGTTTGATTTCTTTTGGGGAGTTGTGGGCCTTAGGCCCAATTCGCATAGGAGGTTTATTAGTAAACATGTTACTGTACTAAGTATACCCCCATCAGCTCAACTTTTTTTCTTTATTTATTTTACTTTAACTAATTTTAATTGAACAAGCTTAATTAGGACTATTCAACCAACTGATCATACAAGTCATGCTTAGTTCCCTTAATCATTTTTATTAAAATCCTAATTTTAATAACTTATTATGCCCTTTTGATTATTTGATCTTAGAGGTTAATTGATTTAAGGTAATCCAAATCATTTTCCTAATAGAAACATAATACTAAAATACTAAAATGTTTTAATTAATTAAAGTCATAATTCACTTTGGTTAATACTTAAAACTATTTTCTAATTAAATTATGGAAGTAGTGGACTTTTGGGGTCTAGCACTCCTTGGATCCTTGAATGAATGCTCTTGAGGCGCACGCTTTGAGTTGTGTTCATTCCGCCTTTCGTTTATAAAAAATATGTAAAACAATTAATCTTTAATTAATCAAAATATAATTAACCTTTACAATTACTTAATTAAGTTAAAAATCATAATCTAAAAAAAAACTCCTAATCATTTTAAAACCCTTAAAATATTTAATCTATATCAAAACACTTAATACTTAACACTTAACAATCTTTTCTCATATTAAAAGTCTTAATCTACTTAAATTCCTAATAATTTTCTAAACTCAAATTAAGTCATAAAACATTACTCAATCTTTACAATTATTTTCTTAAATCAAATCATAAAATATTTAGGATAATATTTCTAAACTATTTTCTTAACAAATTATGGAAGTAGTGGGCTTTTGGAGTCTAGCACTCCTTGGGTCCTTGAACGAACGCTCTTGGGGCGCACGCCTTGGGTTGTGTTCGTTTTGATCTTCCATTTCTAAAACACTCATAAAAAACTTTCAATCTTATTAAAACACTTAACCCTCCTAAAAAATCTTAATTCATTCAAAACCTAATTCGATTTAATACGTCTAATTAAGATACTCCATCAAATTCAAATCATTTTCCTAATTAAATTACGAAAGTAGTGGACTCTTGACGTCTAGCACTTCTTGGGCCCTTGAATGAATGCTCTCGAGGCGCACGCTTTGGGTTGTTCTTCATTCAACCTTTCGTCTTAAAACACTTAATCATTATCAAACAATTTCATAATTAATAGAATGAAAAAGGTGTCGTTGAGATCTAGCATCTCAGTAATGCCCCGATTAATTGGTTGCGAGGCCAACGTCTCGTTTATCGAATGGTCATCATTCTTCCCTCCAAAATATTTAACAAACCAAACACTTCCCACGCAACCGAAACCCTAATACACTTAATCCACAACTCAAAGAACATTGTTTAGTCCATTCTTCCGCACATATGAACTCGTGCTTCAGCCTCCCCTAGCGACAGACAAGCCAATGTTTAGCAGTTAGAATGCAACCTAAACTCTCGTTCGCCTAAAACACGTCCAAATCAAACCTTTTTCTCAATCAAATCTCTAATACACTTAATTCATACTCAAACAACTTTTCATAAAAAGAACATTGTTTAGTCCATTCTTCCGCGCATATGAACTAGTGCTTCAGCCTCCCTTGATGAGCAGACAAGCCAACGTTTAGCAGTTAGAATGCGAATTAAACACTCGTTCGCCTAAAAAACACAAACCAACCGTAGTCCCACGAACTACGAATGTTCTGACTTTCCCATTGCACGAGGGAATACGTAGGCACAAGGGTTCTAATCCTTGCCGAGCACACTAATAAAAAACCACCCACTTTCCCTTTAGAAAACAATATCTACCTTAGAAGAAAACAAACAAACCAAGCTAACCTTTCTCATGAATCGAATCAAGAGGTTCCCGTTGAGTACAACAGACGTAGAGGGTACTAATACCTTCCCTTTGCGTAACCGACTCCCGAACCCGAATTTGGTGGCGATGACCATGTTCTTATCTCCCTTTAAAGGTTTTATCGATATTTTCCTTTCCCTCTTTTGGGATAAATAAAGTTCGGTGGCGACTCTGTTTCGAACAGTTTTTTTTGCGTCCATCGCGAGGATCGTATTTTTCGAGGTACGACAGATGGCGACTCTACTGGGGATAAGCATTGCCCTATGCTAGAGAGAGTCAAGCCTAACTTGACTCGATTCGAGAGTGTTAGCTTCACTTGTTTAATTTCTTCTTGTTTGTTTTCTCCTATTACTTCTTTATTTGCTTTGTGTTGATTTCTCTTTATTATGTATTGTTTATCATTCTTGCCTGTTGGATTCGGGGATGATATCACAAGTAAGGCTCTATACCCGAGTCTTGGAAAAATAAGAGAGAACACCTAGCTTAGATTTTGGAAGTAATTAGAGTTAGTCCCCAAGGACTCGCTCCTTGTATGCCTAGCATGAAAGCTTCCCCTAGAGTAGACCTTTTCGTAGATCTTGTTGTAACGCAGCTAGTCTGTCGTACGACTTGATTCATGAAGGGTCCGTGACTCTGGGAACCACTCTTAGCACCAGTTTCCATCTTGGTGATCATTAGTGTTAGTCTCCGAGGACTCGCTCCTCGTGGGCCTAGCATGAAGACTACACTCAGGATAGACCTTTTCGTATCCTCGTCGTAATGCAGCTAACATGTTGCATGATGTTGATGCGATTGGTGTCCGTAATCCTGGGAACCTTATCCAACAACATAAGAGTTATCCTGTGAGTGGGTTTATGGGAAAAGAATCTAGAACTTTCCTTATGAAACCTGCCTATTAGGGTGTTTTGCAAATGCTCGTGTTATCCTGGATCCTGAATCTACACGCATTGCATTCATTGGCATACCATTGCATTTGCATTTGCATTGCATACCCTTCCAACCAAAACTCATCATCCTTTGTCCAAAACCCGCAGTTGATTTCCTAACACTCGTATCGGAATTGAAGCCGCTTTTGGAAGAATCATGGACTCAGAAGAGCAGAATCAGTTCACGTTAAGAGCAGATGTTGACTTGATGAAGAACCAGCTAGACCAACTTGTGGAAGCTATGACAAGGAAAGAAAGGCCTACAATCACTGAGAATGTCATTCTGCCTCAAGTGAATAATCTTGCCCAATTTCAGCCTGTGCGGATTCCTGTTAGGGACTAGGTTATACAAGAATGTCACATCATTCAAGATGAACATGCCTCTTCTCATGATGCAGTTGAATACCATAGCTTTGCATTCACTACACGGAATTCCCGAGGGACAAGCCTGGTGGTGAATACTGAACGACCTCAAGATGTTGAGTTTGCTGAAAGATGTCGTGTGTTGGAAGAGAAGCTTGAAACCATAAAGGGGCGTGATGCTTTTGATCTGAATGCTTTGAACATGTGTTTGGTACCCGGACTTGTAATACCTCCAAAGTTCAAGATGCCAAAATTTGAGAAATACAAAGGAGATAGTTGTCCAAAGCAGCATTTGGTGATGTTTTGTAGAAAGATGACCTCCAATGCTCTCAATGATAAACTTATGATCCACTATTTCCAAGACAGTCTGAGTGGGGCATCGTTGAGTTGGTACATGCAGCTACAGAGTAACCATATCTAGTCGTGGTTGGACTTAGCCAACGCCTTTGTGAAGCAATACCAATACAATCTTGACGTGGCTCCCAACCGCATACAGTTGCAAGGCTTATCTTAAGAGGAGAACGAATCCTTCAGGGGGTATGCTCAGAGATGGAGAGAGGCAGCTGCTTGCGTTCAACCACCACTTTTAGATAGAGAATTGGTTGACCTGTTCATAGATTCTTTGCAAAGCCTATACCTAGAAAAGATGACGGTCAATGGGACATCAAACTTCTCTGACTTGGTCTTAGTAGGAGAACGCATCGAGAGTCATCTCAAGAGTGGAAAGATCCAAGATGCCTCGAGCATCCATGCTAGTGAGAGTGAATCCATTGTCAGTTCTCAAGAGGAAGAGGAGGATGAAATCAATGCAATCTGGGACACTCCACAAGCTCCATACCCAGGCATCTCAAATGTTCAAAGTCAGCAATCCCATGGGTCTCCCTGTGCGATTCCATTCTCTCCACATGGTCAATATACTCCTGTCAATAGAGGTCCCCCTTGTCAACATCAGATTACACAACAACATTCTTCACAACCCCGACGCTACTATAGTCAAAGACCAAAAAGGAATTTTGATCATTTGCCAGTGCCATTCAGTCATATATTGCCATGTTTGATTAGTAGCAGGTTAATAGTGCCAAAGGGCTTGGATCCTGTTATTCCTCCATACCCACCAGGCTTTGACGCCAATGCACGATGTGGCTACCATGCTGGCGCCATGGGGCATTCAACTGAGAATTGCAAATAACTCAAAAACAATATCCAAGACCTGATTGAGTCCAAGCTAATCTCATTTACGCCTCGAGGTCTTCAAATCAACGTCAATCCTCCACTTGATCAGGTGGGTTCATCAGTCCATGTTATGGAAGAAGCTGCTGAGAGTAGATGTGAAGAAGGCTATCATAGCGGTCTCGACGAGCAAGAAAGCTAGCCCAACAGTGGGTCAAGAAAGAAAAGCCCAGTCCCCAATGCAGGCAATTTTTAGATCATGTCATTTCTATGCATTTGTAGTTTCTTTTTGTTATGTGCTATTTGCTTTTAGACATTGTTATTTATTAATGGTAATATTAATGAAGTGGTCATGCATTTTTTGAACTAATCACGTCGCATTCGCTCACATTTTCTTCACTTATATAAAAAACAAAAAATGTTCATATACCTCTCATTCACTTTCTTAACCAAATTTTTGTTTAGCAAAGATTGGAGGGAGGATGACGAAAACGAGATTCCCATAATTGCTAATGGTGTGCTTTCAGATAAAATCCTGCCAAGGATGTACAGGCATTGTTTCAAATCCCCAAACACTGGAGAGATAAGGAGCTAATCCCTAGTTAACCATTTCGAGCCTAAAAGTAGAAGTTTCCTTCGAATTTCTAAACCCTTACGCTTAACCTGGGGCAGGGTAGTGTTCAGTTAATCTGACTCCGTATTCTTTGTACACGTCTTGAGGTGACGAAGAAATCATGCAAAATCCAGAAGTTATGATGGTTGTTCTTCAATGACTACTGACTTGGCAGTCACAAGCCTTACTCTAAAAAAAAAGGAGAGAGCCCGCTAAGTCAAACACCTCAAAATGGAGACTTAGGTAAAAATTAGGGAAATCCCGATGGACTCGTAGAATAAAATCAGTCCATGCAAAATTAGGGATCAAAAGAAAAAAAAACAAAAAAGGTCCTTAAATCCTCAAGCGAAGCAAAATAAGATTCTGTGAACGCCATATCAATCAAAAGGTCACTGACGTCCATCAAAAACAAAATAAGATGACTGCCATTTCAAGCGAATCTTGAACCTTCATCTTCACTCTAACACCGTCCAAATCTAAGTACGCGTGTCTATTTAACTGAACGTAGGACTGGAGATCATCACGAAGAAGAGGTGGGTACAAATATAACTTTGAGCCTTATATTCCTTATTTCTATAACCGTGAACCAGACCACGTTACAACCCTCAAAAGACCTAATTGAGGCAGGGTTTATTCTGAAAGCATACTACAACAAGGTTGCGTAAACTGACTCCTACATATTTGCTAATCTTTTGTATTGGTGTCATATTATTGTTGTATCTTTCACACCAGATAAATTAGCAATGCATTTGGACTAACGGTCCACTCGTCACACACTTTCACACCATTCCAATAAATGATTTTTCAAAAGTTGCATGAACGTCACATTAAAATTACCATTTATGAATGATCAATTTTAGCTGCAAATCAGTACTTGATATTTTATAAATTCCAACAAAGTGCGATCAGAGGGAAACTTGAGTATTCGTTAGCACTGACTCGAATTGAGACCATCTCATAACCTTGTGAATCTGGGGCAAGTCCTTCAAAGCAATACTTAGTCAATCTAAGGCAAGTCTTTCAAAATCCAAGACTGGGGCAGATCACTGCAAAGCCAAGACAGGGGCAGACCACTGCAAAATCCAGACACAGGGGCAGACCACTGCAAAATCCAGACACAGGGGCAGATCACTGCAAAATCCAGACACAGGGGCAGATCATCTCATTACCCTCCAGACAGGGGCAGATTCCCTTCGTACATTCAAGTTGGTCAAGTTGGCCATGTCATGCACTAAGCGACCCTTGAATTCAACAAGTTTTAAAAGCCTTGGGGCAGAGCAAATGCACAATCAGAATTCATTGGATAAGTCGCTACGCTCATACAATCAACATGCATTGGTTATGTCGCTGCGCTCATACAACCATTTATTTGCAAGCCTCAGGGCATATCGGCTAGAAAGGTGAGGTTCTCTCATGAACCAAGCACGCAATTTCTGCAAATGATCAAACTTGGGGCACGAAGAGCATCCACAGCTATCCTCTGATAATGGCACTATGAGATACATAGTGTCAGGAAATCAAATCCTTTCACCTCATAAAGTCCAACCCTGCTTGACACCCACCAAAAGTCCAACCTCGCTTGGCAACCACCAAAAGTCCAACCTTGCTTGGCAACCTCCAAAAGTCCACCCTGCTGGCACCTTCATAAAACCAATAACTTGCTTGCATCCACATATTCATCACATACAACATACATGCATTATATGCATACATAGCATAACCTATTTCCTTCCTTACCCCCGCGTTGATATATATTGATTTGTTCTTGACCCCTAAGTCAATGTTGTCTTTATTTTCTTTGACCCCCGAGTCGATATTTACCTTTCTTTCAACCCCCGAGTTGATGATATTTTGTCTTTATTTTCTCGACCCCCGAGTCGATATCATTATTACATCTTTAACCCCCGAGTTAACATCTTATTGCTTGTACTGACCCCCGAGTCATTGTTATCTTTATCTTCTTTGACCCCCGAGTCGGTATTGCCTTTATCTCTGCCCTCGACCCCCGAGTAGATATTTGCTTTTACCTTCAACCCCCGAGTTGATAGATTACCTTGACTTTATTTTCTCGACCCCCGAGTCGATATTATCTTTATTTCCTCGACCCCCGAGTCGATATTACCTTTATCTTTCTTTCAACCCCCGAGTTGACGACAATCTATCTTAATGTTTCTCGACCCCCGAGTCGATAGTGTATTTCCTTTCTCAACCCCCGAGTTGACGTGCCAGTATTCCCAGTGAGTCTTTTACCTTGCTCATTCTAATCCCCAATAATCCTTCTTTGGAAACCAGAAATAATGCCTTGCCCGGTTGCATTCCCATATATATCTCATAAAAAAACAAGTTCATTTGCATTCCTGTATGCATGGCATATCCATCCCTAGCATAGCATAACAGGATCCAGGATCAGTTCGCAAGCATCTTGGTTGGACCTCCTTCAAAGTCGGCAGTATTCCTCTGAAAAGAGTTGATACCCCGCACGTTCTCATGGAATCCTATTCCCCAGCAAGTCATTCTTCAGCCATGCAACTGATAATGACAATAGCTGTTGCTTTCATTGCTCCCCAAGTAGAGGTTATTCCAGAAAGTTTCTTGTGAGTTTCCCTTGCAGAGCCAGCACATTTCCTCCAACAGGAATCTTGCTCTACTGTTCCCCCAGCAAATTTACCTTCAGAGATACTGCTTTGGTATCATCGAGGAACCTTAACGGATAAGGGACTGCTTCGACGACCCAGAAAATCGTCTGCCTTTGGAGATACTGCTTTGGTATCATCGAGGAACCTTAATGGATAAGGGATTACTTCGACGACCCAGAGAATCTTCTGCCTTCTAAAATACAACTTTGGTATCATCAGAGAACATCATTCTGCCAGCTCTTACTCCATAACTACATGTTCCTTTTGACGGACAAATTTTGGGGTCTTTTTATATCTAATTGACTTCTACCCTAAAACTAAACACCATGCAGCAGTTCATTTTCTTATACCAATTCCATATTTTCTTATACCAAGATTTTGTGTTGACTCCAAGATTCAAGTCACTGAGGATCTTGGATGTGTTTGTGAAGGTTGCTAACTCTTGTTGGGTTGCTTTGGTTTCAAGAAGAGATAAAGGAGGGTTGGGCACTCATTGTTATGATTATTCAGTCAAGAATTGATCAATTGGCTTCAAACTAATTTTAAGCAATGATCAAGAAGATTTTTAACCATATTCCAAGTGCGACACTGAGCCTGTATGGTTAAAACAAGCTAAGAAATGACCATTCATCCTTTAGGTCATGTTTGCTTTTAACTCAAGCTCGAACTGGTTCAAATTATGAGGCAAACTGATTCAAGGTCATAATTAGAGTTTATGCAAGACACAATTAGTTTATTTATAAGTCATGGATTCTAAGCTTATTTCAAAGGGCACTTGTGTCTAAAAGCAAGTTTGTTAGGCTCATTTGGAAATTCTAGTCATGAATGGATGATTTCCAAGTCGACATCAATCTTTTCAAGCCATAAGGTTCAAACTAGGGTAAGTTTTGCTTCAAGCTTATCTAAGGCCATGAGACTATGGTTGATCAAATTTTGAGAATCAATTGGTGATTATTTGTGCTGGATTGGTCAAGCCGTGAATAGGAATCATTTGAATTAGAATTGATTTTTCAAGTTGAATCACGAACATGATTAAGAATCAGTTTAGTGGTATTAAAACAGTCATTCACAAAATGTGAACAATGCCTGTGCAAGTATCATTTCAAGTGATAGCAAATGTGAGCCATTCTTCAAGATTTAAATTTCAAGACTTAGTCATTCAGCTTTTAAGCCATGTCACAAATCCATTTGCAAGATAGGTTTAGATTTATCTAGGACATTCAAGCCAAGTTTAAGACAAGCTAATAAATTGTGTATGATTCATATGCTAAGACCATGCTATCCACGTCCAATTTTACAACAGCATTAAAATACAATGGATAATTCCTAAACGATATTATTACAAGAAAAAGTCCATCAAAGTTCCAAAGTACACGAGACCTAAAATACTGAGCTCTTCAATACCTAGACTTAGAGCTAGTAATACAAAAATGCTTCAAGTTCCATACTTCATACAAAGCTGCCATAATTCATGTTTGTACCGCCAAGATATGTCATGGACCTCCCATTAACATCCTACAAGAAGCATCCAATACATAATAGCCATGCAATGAGCTCATGTATAAATTCATAACTTTATGCTGAATGAATAATAATGCTTAGGGAAAAAGTTCCAAGTTGCAACGTAAGAAAAGCTTCCAAAGTCAAGCTTCAGGACAATATTACCAAGCCGTAGATGCAACAAAAAAAACCATATCAGTGGATATCAAAGCAAACCTGCACATGACACTCACGTGTAAAATATATCTGCAGCACAACGATACGAACAACAATGCAATGTTCTACTAATTGTCATAGACAAAACCTGTACGCAACAGCTTTACTACTAAACAAGTACAAAATCAACACAATTTTGAATCTCAGCTTGCAGTAAGCCAAAAACATTAAAACTCATACACCCTCCGCAACAACTATGCAGCACACATACCATGTTCTACAACCTCCACGCGCGACCAAGACTGCACACAATGGCAAAAACCTGAGCATGGAAAAGGACATCACACCAGACAAATTCAGAACAGAACTGGGTTCACAGATAGGACAGATACACTATTTTGGCAAGAACACCTTCTGAACTTTAGAAAGTAACAATAAACATACCACAATGAAGATTCCTCAGCCTATGTTCAAACCATCAAACCCTAATTTTCTGCTATAAAAAGGAGGGTTCAATTCACTGAGGAAGGGGGAACCGAGTTCTAACAAAAATTCAGCAAGAGAGAAAATTTGATTATTCCATCAGTAACAAGAAAAAAGCAAAAAATGTTGAACCACTGTAAAAAAAAGGAGAGTTTTTGAAAGCAGAAAAAAAAAAACCTAAAAAAACCTACAAAGTTTCTACACAACAAAAACCCTAAATTACCAAAAGTTCAGTTCAGAATTCAAAATCAAAATTTGGAGAGCTTATCCACTAGCAACAACAACATAGAAACGATTCGCGGCAATCAAGAGAGGGAGTAGAGGAAGAACATAAAGAAAAGAGGAAATGGACGCACCTGGAAATCACTTCCAAAGTTTTGTTTGAGAAAGGTCTTTAAGAGGTCCTTTAAATTCCGTTTTGCCTTAATTTAAACTTTTCTTGCTTGTTTTGTTCGTTATTATTTTCGTCTGAGTTGTTTTGTCTGTTTGTTTCTGTTGAAGCTTGAGGCCTAGGGTTTAGTTTAGGAACACGGTCGATTTGGCTAGTTGAGGAGGAATTAGGGAAAAATAAGGTTTGATTTGAGTTGAGGATTAAAAATAGAAGGGGTTCGGAATCTTGGGTTTTACGTTTGGTGGTGGACTGCCGGAGAAGACGGCGGCGCCACCGCCGGCCTTCTCCGGCGAAATAGGTTGCAGAGGTATGGAGTGAGAAAGAAAGAAACGAGAGAAGGAGAAGGTTTAGAGTTAAGACTGAGAGAAAGATATGGTAGAGGAGCGGTACATGAACATGATGTGGCTATGTTTATAGTATTGTCACTTGTTTATTTATTTATTTTTTTTTTTAAAACCATTAACAATTATTGAAATAATTAATAGGCTGTTGAATTTCTTTATGAATAATGTATGCCACGCGTGTCTTGGGAAGGAGTCAGGATGATTCTCCTTTATTCCCGCTTTTCCCAATTTAGCCATTTCTTTTTGCCTCTTCAGTCCCCCATACATGATTAATGAGGGGACAAATATATATGGAGTTGATATTTTGGTCGGTATTAATTTTAGTGGATGGTATCTTTTCCCGTTTTCAAATCTTGCGCAGACCCTAGAGGAGGCAATGTAGTTTGATTTCTTTTGGGGAGTTGTGGGCCTTAGGCCCAATTCGCATAGGAGGTTTATTAGTAAACATGTTACTGTGCTAAGTATACCCCCATCAGCTCAACTTTTTTTCTTTATTTATTTTACTTTAACTAATTTTAATTGAACAAGCTTAATTAGGACTATTCAACCAACTGATCATACAAGTCATGCTTAGTTCCCTTAATCATTTTTATTAAAATCCTAATTTCAATAACTTATTATGCCCTTTTGATTATTTGATCTTAGAGGTTAATTTATTTAAGGTAATCCAAATCATTTTCCTAATAGAAACATAATACTAAAATACTAAAATGTTTTAATTAATTAAATTCATAATTCACTTTCGTTAATACTTAAAACTATTTTCTAATTAAATTATGGAAGTAGTGGACTTTTGGGGTCTAGCACTCCTTGGGTCCTTGAATGAATGCTCTTGAGGCGCACGGTTTGAGTTGTGTTCATTCCGCCTTTCGTTTATAAAAAATATGTAAAACAATTAATTTTTAATTAATCAAAATATAATTAACCTTTACAATTACTTAATTAAGTTAAAAATCATAATCTAAAAAAAACTCCTAATCATTTTAAAACCCTTAAAATATTTAATCTATATCAAAACACTTAATACTTAACACTTAACAATCTTTTCTCATATTAAAAGTCTTAATCTACTTAAATTCCTAATAATTTTCTAAACTCAAATTAAGTCATAAAACATTACTCAATCTTTACAATTATTTTCTTAAATCAAATCATAAAATATTTAGGATAATATTTCTAAACTATTTTCTTAACAAATTATGGAAGTAGTGGGCTTTTGGAGTCTAGCACTCCTTGGGTCCTTGAACGACCGCTCTTGGGGCGCACGCCTTGGGTTGTGTTCGTTTTGATCTTCCATTTCTAAAACACTCATAAAAAACTTTCAATCTTATTAAAACACTTAACCCTCATAAAAAATCTTAATTCATTCAAACCCTAATTCGATTTAATACGTCTAATTAAGATACTCCATCAAATTCAAATGATTTTCCTAATTAAATTACGAAAGTAGTGGACTCTTGAGGTCTAGCACTTCTTGGGCCCTTGAATGAATGCTCTCGAGGCGCACGCTTTGGGTTGTTGTTCATTCAACCTTTCGTCTTAAAACACTTAATCATTATCAAACAATTTCATAATCAATAGAAAGAAAAAGGTGTCGTTGAGATCTAGCATCTCAGTAATGCCCCGATTAATTGGTTGCGAGGCCGACGTCTCGTTTATCTAATGGTCATCATTCTTCCCTCCAAAATATTTAACAAACCAAACACTTCCCACGCAACCGAAACCCTAATACACTTAATCCACAAATCAAAGAACATTGTTTAGTCCATTCTTCCGCGCATATGAACTCGTGCTTCAGCCTCCCCTAGCGAGCAGACAAGCCAATGTTTAGCAGTTAGAATGCAACCTAAACTCTCGTTCGCCTAAAACACGTCCAAATCAAACCTTTTTCTCAATCAAATCTCTAATACACTTAATTCATACTCAAACAACTTTTCATAAAAAGAACATTGTTTAGTCCATTCTTCCGCGCATATGAACTAGTGCTTCAACCTCCCTTGACAAGCAGACAAGCCAACGTTTAGCAGTTAGAATGCAAATTAAACACTCGTTCGCCTAAAAAACACAAACCAATCGTAGTCCCACGAACTACGAATGCTCTGACTTTCCCATTGCCCGAGGGAATACGTAGGCACAAGGGTTCTAATCCTTGTCGAGCACACTAATAAAAAACCACCCACTTTCCCTTTAGAAAACAATATCTACCTTAGAAGAAGACAAACAAACCAAGCTAACCTTTCTCATAAATCGAATCAAGAGGTTCCCGTTGAGTACAACGGACGTAGAGGGTGCTAATACCTTCCCTTTGCGTAACCGACTCCCGAACCCGAATTTGGTTGCGATGACCATGTTCTTATCTCCCCTTAAAGGTTTTATCGATATTTTCCTTTCCCTCTTTTGGGATAAATAAAGTTCAGTGGCGACTCTGTTTCGAACAGTTTTTTCCGCTTCCATCGCGAGGATCGTATTTTTCGAGGTACAACAGGCACGTTTTTAGCCTTTTTAGGTTTGTTATGGCTAAGGTAGATTCTTGGACTTTGGAGGCTTGGGGATTAGATCATTCTCCTTCTGTTTTATCCTCAGATGTGTCCAAAATGATGACAAGGCTTGGAGATGTTCAATTTTTCCAAATCAAGCAAAACAACAAAATCTGCCAAAATCTGCCTTGCCTAGGACAGTTGGAAATGGTGATCTTGAGGGATTCATATCTCCCTGCTCAGGTTGAGTTATGGGAGGCTCTTGTGCTTTTTAGAAATCCCTCATATGATACAAAACATGTGTGCTCATAGTTTGTTTTGAAACTATTTGGATCCAACTGAAAAAACCTCATGAACATTGATGTTCAAGGCTGGTAACTTAGGCAGATTTTCACTAAGTGTTGGAAAAAGTGTTATTTTCATGTTTTTGTCATTTTGATCACTTCATAACTTAAAATCCATAAAGAATTGGAGCCTGAGGTAGTTTAAGCTTTTGTAGAGTGTAGCATGACCTACAAATCCAGCTTTGGATCACTCAAAATGGTTGCTTGGATCTCAAGTTATGGTCCTTGGAAGTTGGTACCAAACCACTTTTATTTCATTAACTTAGAAAAATTTTGGTTTCCCAAGGTTGCCCCTTTTGCAAGAAACCTCACTTTTCTTGATTTTCCTTGATGAATGATGATCAATATCATACATTAACATTATTTTTGACTTAGGGGAACCACATTTGTGAAAAATTCCAAAAAGTCAAACTTGATTTTATGCACAATTGACTTTTTATCGGATGAAATCCAAACTGCGTGATCCTTTGTGAAATAAAGTCCTTGACCTAAATCAAACCTAATGGATGGATTCCATATGTGTCATAGGGTGTATTGAATCATGTCCCAAGGTTTAGGAGCATGTCCTGGTCAAAAGTCAAAGATACAATTGACTTTTTCCTCGAAACCCTAATTGTGGTCCGGATGAAATTGAAACTTGTGAATCAAGCTTCTTGGATCAATCCATTGTTGCAAATGGATCAATGTAATGTATTTGAGGGCCTCAAATCATGTCTTGAGGTCTTGGCTCATGTTTTGCCCCAAAAGTCAACTTAGGGGTGAATTAGGTCAAGAAACCCTAATTCCTGATTTTTGGTGAATGCATCCCCTGAGGTTAAATTTCCTTGATGATTGGGTCCATGAGGTCCCTTGGAGTATCTTGGGTTATACTTTGAAGCATTGACTCATGCTTTAGAGGAAAATTTCCATCTGGAGGCCCTGGTCGACCAAAATCCTAATTTGGTGACACTGGCGATCGTGAGGCTTGAACCACTTGAAATGTTGCAACCTTGTGCTTGATTCTTGATGTGGGAGTCTTCTTGATTTTTTATAGGTGTTTGAGAAGTTATACAAGTTGAAGATCATGTTATTCCTTGATTGGTCCTTTGTCTAAGTGCTTTGAGGGGGCTCAAGACCCTAATTCTTGATTGTGGTGAATGCTCGATCATCTTTGAGGAGATTGATGAGGCATGAAAGTACATCCATATTGTGATGATGATTTGCACAATGATGGGAAATCTTGGTGGTTAAAATTTGGGGTATGACAGATGCCCCTATTTAATCTTCTTGGACCCGAAGGTGTGAATGGCGAAGGTATTCGAGCATTCGGGGTGCAAGAGGATTAAATATCGAATACCCGAAATTTTGATGGTGGTTATGAACGGCAGTTTGCTCATTCATCTTCTTTTACTAAGCAATGATACTCAGAAAAGGGTAAAACTTCCCCTCGATCCTGGTCTTCAGCTAACGAACTGGTCTCAGTTTCTGATATAAACTTCCCCTCGATCCTGGTCTTCAGCCACGGAACTGGTCTAAGTTTCTTTTGTCAATAAACTTCCTCTCGATCCTGGTTTTCTACCAAGGAACTGGTCTTAGTTTCTTTAGTCAATAAACTTCCCCTCGATCCTGGTTTTCTACCAAGGAACTTGTCTTAGTTTCTTTTGTCAATAAACTTCCCCTCGATTCTGGTCTTCTACCAAGGAACTGGTCTTAGTTTCTTTTTTTGTAAATAAACTTCCCCTCGATCCTGGTCTTCTACCAAGGAACTGGTCTAAGTTTTTTTTCCATCAAGTTCCTTCCTTGACAAGGGACACTATTTGTAGCGGTTTTCATCAAACTTTTCACCGAGTTTTCCTGGGGAGATGCCATTTGATGGGAAAAGGTTTCGATGTCAGACTTGCTGGGGAACCCATTCGTATGAGTTGTAGAGATGTTAGAACTTCTCTGTTGGAGACGCCATTTGTTAACTCTAATAGGGAAAACGAGTCTCTTGAGAGGCTCTTTCCTGCTTTGGGATATTACATCATACTTTTCTTCGAGATCTTCTCGGAGAAATGCCATGTGATGTAATCCAATTTTGAGGTGCTGATGACTTCATTAACATTGACTTTCTGGAAAGAAAATCCAATGTGTTGCTGAGAGTCTTCGGTTGAGGGGCTTTCTCTGGGGATTTTCCTTAATCCGGGAAAGCAAAATATCATCTTCAATGGTGAAGAGTGATGTTGGTCGAGGACGGTTCCAATCCAGAAATGAACTGGGGAGAGATTGTTCAGACGCGGCATTTCCCAATGAGGAAAAGACTGACAAATCGATTAAGAGGACTTTTACCACTTGGGGATAAGACTGACCAGAGTGATAGTGATGCAATATGAATATGAATGTGAACCAATAATGCATGATGTATGTATGTATATGCTGACAAAACTGATGTGACATACAGACTAGTGGATGAACATGACTAGACACTCGGCCACTGCGGGGATGAAAAGTATTGTCAATCGGTCTTAAGAGGTGAAAACTCTGCCGGGGATATCAGATGAAACATGGTCTCTGACACAGTTGATCCTTCATTCAGGTGTACTGGTTTAGAAGGAGTACTTTGATTCTGTACTTTGAGGTTCAATCACCTTCGGAGAAGCGATCGATGTTCTTTCGATGTTCAATAGTCAAAAGAATTGCCAACTTTATTTTAAAAGCAGAAAAATTTGACAAGTAAATTCATTTTTGTTTTATTTCAAGAATCGTTGATCATGTTAAAAATGTCATTCTGTAAAGCTAAAACAAATGATAATTGCAAACAAAAGCACTAGGCCTCAAATTTTATTGATAGGATGGAAATCAGCCAAGCGCGTGATACCATAGAGTATTTACAAAGTTAGAAAATGGTAATTTACGGGAAAAGGGGCTACATTGAAACATAACGACCGTTATCCTTCTACCAACTTTGAATTATGGACATCCTGAGCTTCTGTCGAAGATGACCTTGACTGGAGTTTTCCTGATGGATGGCATTACTGCTGAGGAGTTGAACTGATCAGACGTAGTTACTTGCCATTAATCCCTAACTTTTGCCTGGATTTTACTTTGAGATTTCCAATCCATCGGGATGATTTTTTTTTGCTTATGTCTCTAACTTTTGCCTGGACCGCCCTTTCGGGTTTTTGATCCATCGAGATGTTTTTTTTTTAATTTAGGCGAAGTATTTCTTGACTACGTCAACATTCATGGGATAGGCAAACTCTTCTCCATCCATGGTCGCGAGTCTTAAGGCATCGCCTGAGAAAGCTTTCTTGACCACATAGGGGCCGTCGTAATTCGAAGTCCATTTGCCCCGGGAATCAGTGAGAAATGATTGTATCTTCTTGAGCACGAGGTTTCCTTTTCTGAAAACACGGGGTCAGAACTTTTTGTCAAACGCCTTCTTCATTCTTTGCTGATACATTTGACCATGGCACAGAGCCATTATTCATTTTTCTTCAATTAGATTCAGTTCATCGTGTCGAATTTGACACCATTCAGCCTCTGTTAGCTTAGCTTCCATTAATACCCGGATTGATGGGATTTCTAACTCTATGGGAAGCACTGCCTCCATGCCATATACTAGAGAGAAAAGGATTGCCCCTGTTGAAGTGCGGACAGACGCGCGATAACCGTGTGAAGAGCAAAGGGTAGCATCTTGTGTCAGTCTTTGTAGGTTACAACCATCTTTTGAATGATCTTTTTGATATTTTTGTTAGCCGCTTCTACCGCTCCGTTCATCTTAGGTCGGTAGGGAGATGAGTTATGGTGTTCGATCTTGAACTCAGCACACAACTCTTTCATCATCTTGTTGTTCAAGTTGGATCCATTATCAGTAATGATCTGGCTTGGAACACCATAACGACAGATGAGATTGTTTTTGATAAAACGGACCACCACTTGTCGGGTTACATTGGCATATGATGCTGCCTTGACCCATTTGGTGAAGTAGTCAATGGCTACCAGGATGAACCGATGTCCGTTTGAAGCTTTGGGTTCGATCATGCCAATCATGTCAATTCCCCATATAGAAAAAGGCCATGGGGAAGAAAGAAGATTGAGATGTGTTGGCGGTACATGCATTCTGTCTGAGTATATCTGACACTTGTGACACTTCCTCATGTACTTGTAGCAATCAGATTCCATTGTCAACCAATAGTACCTTGCTCTCAGAATTTTTCTCGCCGTTGTGTGTCCATTGGCATGAGTGCCAAAGGATCCTTCATGAATTTCTTTTATCAACATGTTTGCTTCTGGTCTGTCTACGCATCGGAGCAAGACCATGTCAAAGTTTCTTTTATAGAGTGTATCACAGCTCAGAAAGAAGCTGCCTGCCAATCTTCTAAGGGTCTTCCTGTCTTTTCAGGATGCCCCAGGTGGGTACTCTTGTTTCTGAAGGAAGCATTTGATATCGTGATACCAAGGTTTGTCGTCTGTGACTGCTTCAATCGCAAAAATGTAAGCGGGCCTTTCAAGGCGCATTATGTCGATCTTAGGTATGTCGTTCCATTGACCTACACTAATCATATAGGAGAGAGTGGCTAATGCATCAGCCATGTGATTCTCTTCACGAGGGATGTGATGAAACTCGATTTGTTGAAGAATGGTAACAACCTTCTCGCATAATCTTTGTAAGGAATCAGTCCTGATTGGTATGTGTTCCAATCTCCTTTGATCTGATTGATAATCAGGGCTGAGTCTCCATACATATGCAAGTTCTTAATTCTCAAGTCAATTGCTTCTTCGAGACCTATGATACAAGCTTCGTATTTGGCCTCATTGTTTATACACTTGAATGTTAGTCTGGCAGTGAAAGGAATGTGGGTACCCTGAGGTGTTACAACAATTGCCCCAATTCCATTTCTATAATATTGGGAACCTGGTTCTGTCCCTTTATTGGGTAGCGGTTCATCGTAATCTTTCATTTTCAAATACATGACATCTTCGTCTGGGAAGTCAAACCCGACTGATTCTTGATTGTCAATCGGTTGATGAGCCAAATGATCGGCTAAAATACTTCCTTTGACGGCTTTCTGAGCATGGTACTCTATGTCGTATTCTGATAACAACATCTGCCAACGGTCAATTCTCCCTGTGAGAGCAAGTTTTTCAAAGACATACTTGATTGGATCCATTTCGGAGATTAACTAAGTAGTGTGACAAATCCTATACTGGCGAAGATGTTTAGCTGCCCAAGCCAGAGCACAACAAGTTTTCTCAAGCATAGTATACTGAGTTTCATAGTTGGTAAATTTCTTGCTCAGATAGTAGATGGCATACTCTTTTCTTTTTATTTCGTCTTGTTGACCAAACACACAACCCATTGAGTCTTCCAAGACTGTTAGGTAGATGATCAGTGGTCTTCCTTCCACTAGAGGTGATAGGATACGTGGATTCAACAGATACTCTTTGATACTATCGAAGGGGGTTTGGCAGTCTTCTGTCCATACACAATCTTGATTCTTTTTGAGTAATTTGAAGATTGTCGCGCATGTCGCGGTCATGAGGAATATGAATCTGGAAATATAATTCAAACGTCCCAGGAACCCTCTGACTTGTTTCTCAGTCTTTGGAGAAGGCATCTCTTGAATGGCCTTGACCTTGTCAGGATCAACCTCAATTCCTTTCTGGCTGACGATAAACCCTAGCAGTTTTCCTGAGCGGACATCGAACGTGCATTTATTAGGATTCAAGCGGAGTTTATACTTCCTTAGACGCTCGAATAACTTTGATAGGTGGGTCACATGCTCCTCTTCTGTTTTAGATTTGGCAATCATATCATCGACTTACACTTCAATCTCTTTGTGTATCATGTCATGAAACAGAGTAGTCATGGCCCTTTGATAGGTTGCCCCGGCGTTCTTTAAACCGAACGACGTTACCTTGTAACAAAAGGTGCCCCATGGGGTGATGAAGGAAGTTTTATCCATGTCTTCCGGTGCCATTTTGATTTGATTATAGCCCGAGAATCCATCCATGAAAGAGAAGACTTTGAACTTTGTTGTACTGTCTACCAGCATGTCAATGTGCGTTAAGGGAAATTCATCTTTCGGACTGACTTTGTTCAGATCCCTGTAGTCTACGCACATTCTAACTTTTCCGTCTTTTTTCGGAACTGGCACTATGTTGGCTAGCCATTGAGGATATTCCGATGTGGCGAGGAAACCCGCGTCAATCTGTTTCTGTACTTCCTCCTTGATTTTGATGGCCATATCCGGGTGAGTTCTTCTCAACCTCTGTTTTACTGGCGGACATTCTGATCTTAACGGTAAATGATGTTCCACGATGCTGGTATCCAACCCTGGCCTGTCCTAATATAACCAAGAGAATACATCGGGAAAATCTTTGAGAAGTTCTATCAAGTCTTCTTTGACAGTCGGAATGAGCAGTGCCCCAATCTTGCCTTCTTTTCTCTCTTCTTCTGAACTCAAATTAACTGTTTCCAACGGCTCTTTGTGAGGTTCAATGGACCTTTCCTCTTGTCTGAGTAATCGGGAGATCTCTTCTGGAATTTCTTTGTCATTTTCTTCTTCAGCCTCAAATACTGGGAATTCAAAGTTGGGAGAAGGCATTGGATCGTATGTTTCAATGGGGTTTAAAACAAGCAATCTGCATGACGTGATGATTCGTTTTTAGAAAAGATAGAGAGGATGCAAGAGTGTGTGTGTGTATTTTCTAAAAAATTCTTGTTTTTATTTTGAGTTATTTTTTAGGATTACCATTTTCTGAAAAAGCGAAAAGTGAAAACAGCAATAAATGTGGAAATTACAGAATGACGTTTATTTATTTATGATTTTGTCGATTCTTGAAACTACAGCCCTATAAAACAAAACTCTGTCGCTTTGGGCGAAGCGAAGAGGGACAATTACAGAAAGTGAGCCTTATAAAGACAGCTGTTTCACCTGGGCAGGGTGAAAGGTTGAACAAAGACGGCAATTACTTAGCCTTATGGACGACTTTCGGGACATCGACAGCAACCCATTGGCGATGAACTCCTCGGTGAATCATAAAGTCTGGTACCTTCTTTCTTGGTTTGTCCTTAGAAATGACGCTGATTTCTGGCGGAGTAGGATCGTTGGAGTCTTCCTCCCATGCAGAGTTGTCGTATACGAACTCTTCTGTTGTATCTTGCACAATGTTTTCACTCTCAGGTGGATCTCCCCATCCAGTTGGCTGGATGTCTTCGAGCTTGATACGAGAGCTTTCAGGAGCGGTGTATTTGACCAAGAAGTCGTACTTGCCACTTGGTTGTCCTAAGGTATCCCATACTTCGGTGGAACTGGAGGAGTCATCCTTCTCGATGACGTTGACCTCAGGAAAAGCATAGTTGTTGAACTCTAATCCTGCAATCTTTGCAGATTCATCGTTGTGCTGGATATCTTCTGAATGCCCTGAGTAATGATCCCATGATTTGGTGGGGATGTGGGTATTCTTTTTAATGATGCGCAGCTGATATGCATCATTTGGCTGACTCTATTTCCTCAAGTCTTCTGGGTACGGCTGCCAGATAGGCAAGTCATCCATTGGGTTAAAATAGTCGTAGTCAAAGTTGTCTTTCATCAGAGTGTCCTCCTCTAATGAGTTGGGTGGAGCACGACATCCTTCCGGATCACAATCTCCGTATATCATCTTGACGTCTGATTTTGGTATATATCTTGGACTCTGGACGGGATAGCAAAATGGCGTAGGCGTTTCTTCCTAAGACATATAACCGTCCTCGTTGAGATAGGACTTCCACTCTTCATCTGTATCGGAGGAGTCTCCCTCATTGATGGTATATACTTCTTGAGACACTGGGTGGAGGAAACCCACTGTGGAAGAAATCCTGAATGGGATGAAAACTTTCATCTTTCTTGACAGTCTGGGTACAGGTTGAAGAAAAACCAAGACCTTTCTTTGTCTTGTTATCAGTAGGAATGACAAGCTGTCCCCATCCTTTTGCATTGTTACTGTTGATCACTTCGAGAGCATCTTTGTATGAGGAAATCGATGTTCCTTTTTCTGATTGATTCTCATTGCTCACCAAAAGTGCTTGGAACTGGGTTTCAACAACCTCCTCTGGTTCTAAATAGGATGATGATGATAAGTTGCTCACGATTAAGGCTTGCTCCCCACAGACTGTGACTAGTTGGTTGTTCTTGACGAACTTCAGCTTCTGGTGAAGTGTCAAAGTGACTGCCCCATCCTCGTGTATCCAAGGTCTTCCTAATAAACAGTTGTATGCTACTCGGATGTCCATGACCTGGAAAGTGACTTGGAAAGTGTGAGGACCGATAGTTATGGGAAGATCGACTTCGCCGATAATTGTTTTTCGGGATCCGTCAAATGCTTTGACGATGACCTCACCGCCTCTCATCGAAGATCCTTGAAATGATAGTCGCATTAAAGTAGATTTTGGCATAACATTCAGAGCTGATCCGGTATCTACCAGTACACTGGCTAAAGCATCGTCCTGACAGTTGACTTTAATGTTAAGTGCCATGTTGTGATTTTTGCCTTCTTCCGACAGTTCTTCATCACTGAATCCTAACTTGTTGCAGGAAGTGATGTTGGAGATGATGCTGTCAAATTGTCTTATTGTCACATCTTGTTCCACAAAGGCTTGCTCTAAGAGTTTCTGTAGAGCTTCTCTGTAAGCTTCGGAACTGAGTAAAAGAGACAACACATAGATTCTTGAAGGAGTTTGCAACAGTTGGTCTACAATGTTGTACTCGTTTTTCTGGATGAGCTTCAGCATCTCATCGTTGTTCTTTGAAAGGTCGGGATTACTGGATTGACCGACTGGTCAATTGGGAACTTCTGTTTGAGGTTCCTTTTCTCTGGTGGGTTCCCCAACTCCTCTGTTGAAGATCCGGCCGCTCCGTGTTACTCGACTGATGTCTGTAATGTTCACGAAGAAGGGTAATGGAGTTTCCTTTATATTCTCGATTGTTGTTGCACCGTATTTGTAAGGGATAGCCTTATCAGATTTGTACGGTATTGGTCCCGGCAGATAGATAACCACAAGAGCCTTCTGATTTTTCTGACCATCGTAGCTGGCCTCAATTGGTTCGAGGTTTAGAATCTTTCTACTATCAAGAGGAACTCTTGATTCATGGAATAGAGGGATTATGGCACATACGTCTTTGGTTACTTCTCGTTTAGGGATTAAGACAACATCTTTGCTTTGATCAGGAAGATAGTCTTGTATTACGTTGATCGACCCAGAGCTTGAACATGGTCGAATCTCTTTGCGGTCCAACTGGTTTTGAAGGGCTGCTCGCACGAGGTAGCATCCTTGGTTGTTCTCTGAGCAAACTCTACAGCGCTCATAGTTGTGTGGTGGCACTCGGCCACGTCCACTTTGTATGCAGTGCAACTTCACTAGGTTTGTTTCCATTGATCGAACATCCTGACTTTGATGCCTAGTAGGGTTCCTGTCAGTCATACTGACCTATTGTGTGTCTTCATCTAGATAGATCGGAAGCCACCAGTGGTTCAACAAGTGTTGAAGTGTTCTTTGGATAAGTGCACATCCTTGGTCGTCTTCACGACATACTTTACAGTTCTGATAATCATGTGAAGCCAGAAAACCAAGCCTGACTTGCTTAGCGTGTAATTCTACCAGACTGGTATTCATCAAGCGAATATCAAAGATTTGAATCATATTAACTTAATGATGACCTCTATCGTGGTAGTCCTGAATCCATCCGAGATCCATCTAACGCTGGAGGGCCTCTTGTACAAAAGAGCATCCCTGATTATTTATTGAGCAGATCAGACAGGAATTGTAATTGTGTAGTGGTAGATCGTGATGTTGGCTTTGCCTTGAGTGTATTGTCACCAAGTTGATATTCATCGCCAGAATGTTGTGGTTCTGGATGATGTTGGAATTTGTATAAGTCATGTTGACCTCACGGATTCGGTGATCTTGGATCCATCCGAGTTTCATCTGTTCTTGTAGAGTTGATTACACCACAGAACATCCTTGATTATTCTTGGAGCTGATATCACACTGGTGATAATTATGAGATGGTACATGACTGTATCCGCTCTGTCTGCAATGCATCCTAACTAGATTGGTTCCCAATAGGAGTACATCGTGAATTTGATAGCTTTGGTTAGACTCTTCCTCTATCAAATTTACTGCAGCTTTCTCGTGTTGAGGCAATGGGTTCGTCTGAAAATTTGGATTTGTATCCTTGAGAGATAGGACCCCGTTCCTGACAAGCTTTTGCACATCAAATTTGAAGCTGAGACAGTTTTCTATGTTGTGCCCTGGTCCTCCTTGATGGTAAGGGCAAGTTTGATCCGCTTTGAACCAAAAAGGCTAATTTTTTGGTACTGTAAGAGGAGACCTGGTTTGGACATGCCCCTTGACCAGTAGTAGTGGAAATAGTTCTGCGTACAACATCGGTATAGGGTCAAACCCTGGTGGTCGCGTTGTACGGTTGTTATTGTTGTACTGAGGACGAGCCTGCTGAAGAGGTTGTTGTGTCCTTTGCTGGTACTGTTGTTGATTTGGTTGGCTCTGAACAACCTGAGGTTGATACGTTGGAATAGGCACAGGGTAGATAGCAGGAGTTACTGCTGCTACTGGTTGATACCATCGCCTTTGCTTTCCGAGAGAGATATTACCAATATCCTGCTCTTTTTTCTTAGGGAAAGCATTACCGTATCTTTTAGTACTGCTTGATGGTCCTGTATCTTTGACCAGACGTCCTTCTCAGACTACCTCTTCGAGGCGTACTCCCATGTTCACCATCTCAGTAAAGTCACTGGGCACACTTGCGACCATTTTGTCGTAATAGAATGAGCTCAACGTTTTCAAAAAGATCTTTGTCATATCTTTTTCCTCAAGAGGGGGACAAATCTGGGCGGCAATTTCACGCCATCTCTGAGCATATTCCTTAAAGGTTTCCTTGTCCTTCTGCGACATTGCTCTAAGTTGATCTCTGTCTGGTGCCATGTCCAGGTTATATTTATACTGCTGAACGAAGGCAGTGCCAAGATCTCTAAAAGTGACGATCTTAGTGTGGTTTAAACCCATGTACCATTTGAGTGCGGCACCAGTTAAACTGTCTTGAAAGTAGTGGATCAGTAGCTGTTGATTCTCTGTCTGAGTTAACATCTTTCGAGCATACATCACCAAATGACTTTGGGGGCAAGAGTTGCCCCTCTATTTTTCAAAGTCGGGCACCTTGAATTTGTGTGGGATTTTCACATTGGGGACCAGACAAAGGTCTGCGGCGTCCTTTCCGAAAAATCCTAGCTGCGAATGGCATGCAGTTCCTTCTGCATTTCCAGAAATTGTTCCTGGAACTCATTCATTCTGTCGTACATACTTTCATTTCCACCAGAAGGTATCTGTGGAATTTGTCCTTTCGGGATAGTGTGTACCACGGGTTATGGTATAATTATTACTGCGGTGACTCTTGGTGCTTCCCTATCTCAAAGTTTGTAACCTTCAGGAGTTGTTGTCATGCCCCTTACGTCTTCGCTTTCCCGAAGTTTGTAACCTTCAGGCGTAGCGGTTCCTGGTATAGTTTCCAGGTCTTCCGTGACCGGCAGAATATATCCTTCAGGGATAAAGTTGAGAGGCATGCCCTAGAGACGATCTTTAGGCATGTTGTACCGAGGATCATACTTCTCCACTATTGGCGTAGATGTGATCTCCGAGATCACAATCCTTTTTTGTTGTTTCTGAGCTGCTGCCAGAGATTGCCTATCACTGTGAAGTTTCCTTAGATCTTCTTTCAGAGAGTCAATTTCTTCTCTCAGTTCTCTGTTCTCTTCCTCGAGATCATCAATTTTCTTTTGTCGATTGGCCCGAGTATTGTACGAATAAGACAGCTTGACTCTAGAATCGAGACACATACGTGAGATTCGTAGGTAAGGAGAATGCGTTATGATGAATGCAATGATATATTATATATTTTTGTTATTTTAATAAAAAAGAAACTTCAACAATTGGAATGCAAATATCATACAGTGGGGAGACCCCGTTTTATTGAATTTGAAAGATTGCAGAAATGGAAATACAGTATTTTACAAAGTGCTGTAAAAGGAAAAGTCTAAGCTTATGGATCCTGAGTCTTCTCTGAGGAGAGCTCAGGTGTTGGTTTAGGTATTTTCCTTTTCTTTGACCGGGGCTCTTGAGCCGTTGTCTGGTTGTCATTCCTTTTCCAAGTGAAAGGAGCGAGCAAGTTCCTTTGATCTTCTATAGCATGCTGTTCTATAATCTCGATCAGAGCATCTTTTTCTTTTAACAGTTGCTGAATTTTGGTACATTCCACATTGAGAATACGGTACTTGTTATTCCAAGATTTCTTTTCCCGTTGAACTTTGTTGAGAGTGACCTGGAGTTTCTATGCATCAGACATAAAATAAAGGACATATTCCCTCAACGGAAGAACTTCTTGACGAGGGTAAGGCATCCTCAGCTTGAGGGCTCTAGTTTGTACCCAGTGGAGATAAGGTTCCACAGAGACACAATCTGGTTTTCCTAGAGACTCTCTTCCTTTCCTGGAACATGTTTCTAGGCATGCACTATTTCCATCTTTAATGCCCTGTCATTTTCTCCTTCCTTGAAGAAAAGACCTTCCAGATGAACATTAAGCGGGATATGTCTCATCGGGTATCCGAGTTGACGACGAACTAAAACTGGATGATAGTTGATTCCTCCTTTAGTTCCTATGAGGGGTACATTAGGGAAGTTTCCACACTTGTCAATGATCTTTATCCCGTCATAAATCCGATTGTACCAATCTATGTTAGAGTTGGTAAAAGACATGATTCTCTGTGACCAACGTAGAGTACTCTTATGATCCCAAAAAGCAGCAGACTTAGGTCAATGAGAAGTGAACCATTTGTATAGCAAGGGTACACAGCATGTGATCATTCCTCTGCTGTACAAATTCCTTAAGTGTACAGAATGATAAGCATCTGCGAGCAAAGTCAGTACGGGGTTTCCAATCAGAAATATCTTAATGGCATTGATATCAATGAAGTTATCGATGTTTGGAAAAAGGAACAACCCGTATGTGAGTAGTACAAAGATATCTTCGAAAGCAGTAACGTTTCCTATACTGGCAAAGTACATGGCTTTCTCTATCAAAAACTTGGTCGGTAAACCTTGGATTCCATCCTTAAAGGTCATGTGAGTCCTGACTTCTGACTCGTCCAAATAGATTGCTCTTGCAATGGTTTGATCCTTTGGAATTTCTTCCAGACCAGAAAAGGGAGCTTGGTCAGTGATGGGTAAATCAGTCAGGTGAGAGTACTCCTACAGTGTTGGTGCCAGTTGATAATCCGGGAATGTGAAACAGTGATAAATCGGATCGTAGAACTAAATTAGCGTAGACAGAATTCCTTCAACTACATGGACCCTTAACAGAGACAGCAGTCCTCCGTACTTAGCTCTGAAAGCATCAGGGTTAGTGATCATCCTTGCCAGCCCTCTTAACTCCTCTAGTTTTGGAACCTTGAAGGTGTACTTGTGCGTCTTCCTTCTACCAAAATCCATAACGCAATCTTTTTCTATGATATTTGCAATCATTGTCTTAGTTTAATTTGAAAAAGAGAGACTAGAAAAGAAGATTTTTCTTTGTTTAAAAGGTTTTTTAAATGAATACATGAATGCAGCACACAAAAACATAGAAAAAACATGGGTTCAAAGGTTCAGCGTCACGAGCATGGAGTCATGGCTCTACCCATCCCAAAGGTTGTACTATGGTGAATTTTTGCACCTGTATTCAAAATCATTGACCCCCCATAGGATAACAACAGCATGCTGGTTCACCCGAGCAAGCTGTAGTATCTTAGGGTAATCTCAATTAAGTGTAGTATCGCGTGACAACTATTTCCGATAGCTACCGCACTACTAAATAGCCACATGGTTACTGTCTACTAAATCCTCAGTTTCATGGATACCACAATCGAACAATCTGCTTTCACAACCGAAATCCTTAGACATTGAATATGCAAAGGGTATCTCCACTGATTTGATGGTCTACCGGGACAGCTTATTTGGGATTCACTCCCTGTAAGACCGCCCGTCTTTTCCATCACCTATCTTAGGTATCACTCAAACTTTCCGCATGCGCCATCACTCGTATTCCCATTAGCAAAAAAATAAACACGGATATCAAGTAGGAAAGCGATATCAATGTGTGGTAGGGGAAAATCATCCTTTCAACTTGCTTTGTCTAAATCCCTATAGTCTACACACATCCTGACTTTTCCGTCTTTCTTGGGAACGAGCATTATGTTGGCCAGCCATTGAGGATATTCTGAGGTGGCAAGGAAACCTGCATTGATCTATTTCTGCACTTCCTCCTTAATTTTGATGGCCATATCTGGATGAGTCCTTCTCAACTTTTTTTTAACTGACAGACATTCTGGTTTCAGCAGTAATTGATGTTCCACGATGTTGGTATCCAACCCTGACATGTCTTGGTAGGACCAAGCAAACACATCTGGAAATTCTTTGAGAAGTTTTATCATACTTTCTATGACAGTTGCACTAAGCAGTGCTCCAATCTTAACTTCTTTCTTTTCTTCTTCTGAACCAAAATTAACCGTTTCCAACTACTCTTTGTGGGTCTTAATGGACTTTTCCTCATGTATGAGTAGTCGGGAGATCTCTTCTGGAATTTCTTCGTCTTCTTCTTCGGCTTCAAATATCGGGAACTTAAAGTTGGGAGAAGGCATTGAATCGTATGTTTCAATGGGGTTTAAAATAAGTAATTTTTATTTATGAATGACATTTGGGACATCGACCGCGGCCCAATGGCGACAAATTCCTCTGTGGATCACAAAGTCCGGTATTTTTCTTCTAGGATTGTCTTCAGTAATGACAATGATTTATGGCGGAGTTGGATCACTAGAGTCTTCTTCCCATGCAGCGTTATCATAAGAGGGCTGCTCTATTGTACCTTTAATAGTGTTTTTATTTTCAAGAGGATATCCCCATCTAATTGGCTGGATGTCCTCATATCTGATGCGAGAGCTTTCGGGAGCAGTGTACTTCACTAGAAAGTCGTACTTGCCGCTTGGCTGCCCCAAAGTATCCCAAGTTTCTGAGGGGATAGATGAGTCATCCTCTTCAATGACGTTGACCTCAAGAAATGTAAAGTTGGTAAATTCTTGTCATGTGATCTTTACAAATTCATCAACGTGGCGTTTGACATTCTCGGAATGTTATGGGTAAGGATTCCATGACTCTTGGAGAACAATTGTATTTTTCTCAAAGTCATTTAGCAGATATGCATTATCTGGCTGACTCTTTTGGAACGAGTCTTCCATGCAAGGTTTCCAAATAGGTAAATCATCCATGGGATCACATGAGTTGTAATCAAAGTTGTCTTTCATTAGAGTATCTTCTTCCAATGAGTTAGGTGGAGCACGGCATCCTTCGGGATCACAATCTCTGTAGATCATTCTGACATCTGATCTTGGTATATATCTGGGACTTTTCTTCGGAGAGCAAAATGGCATGTATGTTTCTTCCTGAGATATGTAACCTTCATCATTGAAATAGGATTTCCACACTTCATCTGTATCGGAAGAGTTATTTTCCTCGATGGTATGGACTTCCTGAGAAACCGGGTGAAGGAAGCCTCCACTGTGGAAGAAATCTTGAATGGGACGAAAGCTTTCATCCCTTTTTGTAGTCTTGGTAAGCGCTGAAGAAAAATCGAGACCTTTTCTTGTCTTGTTATCAACAGGAATCACAACTTGCCCCCATCCTTTTATGTCACCGCTTCCCATTATTTGGAGAGCATCGTCGTACGAGGAAATTGACGTTCCTTTTTCTTGGTGATTCTCATTGCTCATCGAGAGTGCTTGAAATTGAGTTCCAACAACCTCCTATGGTTCTAAATAGGAGAATAATGATAGGTTACTCATAATCAAAGCATGTTCTCCGCATACTGTGACCAACTTGTCGTTCTTGATAAACTTCAGCTTCTGGTGAAGTGTCGAAGTGATTTCCCCTGCTTCATGTATCCAAGGTCTTCCCAATAAACAGATGTATGCTGCTCGGATGTCCATGACCTGGAAAGTTTGGGGACCAATGGTTATGGGAAGGTCGACTTCAATGATAACTGTTTTCCTGGATCCGTCAAAGGCTTTGACGATGATCTCACTGCCTCTCATCGGAGTACCTTGAAAAGATAGTCGTACCAAAGTTGATCTTGGCATGACGTTCAAGGATTAACCTGTGTCCACCAGTACGCTGGCTAAAGCATTGTCCTGGCAACTGACTGTGACATTGAGTGCCATGTTATGGTTCTTGTCTTCCTCTAGAAGTCCTTCATCACTGAAACCCAAATTGTTGCAGGAAGTGATGTTGCTAATAATGTTATCAAATTGACCCACTCTTACATCTTGTTCTACAAAGGCCTATTCCAAGACTTTCTATAGAGCTTCTCTATGAGCTTCTGAAATGAGCAAGAGAGATAAGACGGACATCCGAAAACGAGTTTGTAATAATTGATCTACAATGTTGCACTCACTCTTCTGGATGAGTTTGAACATTTCATCGTTATATTTCACAGGCTCCATGCTGCTGGATTGACCAATTTATTGATTAGGAACTTCAACTTGAGGTTCCTTTTCTTTTGCAGGTTCTCCAACTCCTCTGCTGAATATTCGACCTCTTCGGGTGACCCGACTGATATCAACAATGTTGACAATGGATGGTAGTGGAATTTATTTTCCATCTTCTATTGTAGTTGCACCGTACTTGTACGAAATAGCCTTCTCAGACGTGTATGGTATTGGTCCCGACAAGTAGATGACCACATGGGTTATTTGGGTCTTTCGACCATCATAAGTAACCTCAATCGGTTCCAAGTTGGGAACTTGTCTACTGTCCAGAGGGATTTCCACGTGCTTTGGTTCCTTGAGCAAAGGAATTATGGTGAAAACATCCTTGTTAATTCCATAATTAACAGGTTCTTTTTTGTCGAAGACTGTGATAGTCCTTTTATCCAGTAATCTTTGGACCTTGTTTTGGCCAAGGAGGTAACCTTGCACCATGTTGATTGATTGATAATTCAGGCATAATTGGGTTTCCCCTTAGTCTACCTGATGCCGGAGAGCTGCCCGTACGAGGTAGCATCCTTGGTTATTTTCTGAACATACTTGAAAACGTTCATAATTGTGAGGTGGAACCCTTCCGTACCCACCTGTATGCAGTGCATCTTTACCAAATCCGTTTCCAGCAAGCGGATGTCACAGCTTTGGTCTCTGTCCAAATTCCCGTATGTTATACTAACTTGTTGTGTGTCCTCGTCCTGGTAGACTTGGAGCCACCAATGGTCCAACAGATTTTGAAGAGTTCTTTGTACAAGCACGCAACCTTGATCGTTTTCGAAGCAATCTTTGCAATCTTGATAATTATACGAGGCCAGAAAATCGAGTCTGGCCTGCTTGGCATGCAATTCCACTAGACTGGTATTCATTAAACGAATGTCGAAGATCTGAATCATGTTGACCTGATGATCATTCCTTTCATGGTAGTCTTGGATCCATCCAAGATTCATTTGACGCTGGAGGGCCTCTTGTACAAAAAAGCATCCCTGATTGTCTTTTGAGAAAATCGGACAAGCGTTGTAATCGTGTAGCGGCAAATTGTAGTGTCGACTTTGTTTTGAATGCATTGCCACTAGATTGACATTCATTGCGCGAATGTCATGATTTTGAACAATGTTTGGATGTGCATGGGCCATATTTACTTCACGAATCATGTGATCCTGAATCCAGCCTAGATCCATCTGCTCTTGAAGAGCTGCTTGTACAATGACACATCCTTGATTGTTCTTGGAACAGATATCACATTGATGGTAGTTCTGAGATGGTACATGGTCGTACCCGCTCTGCCTGCAATAAATTTTCACCAAATTTCGTTCCTAGTAGGCGTACATCGTGAATTTGATAATTGTTGTCAGGTTCTCCTTCTATCAAGTTTACTGAAGTTTTTTCATGTTACGGTAACAGATTCGTTTGAACATTTGGTTCGTATCTTTGAAAGATAAAACCTCATTTCTGACGAGCTTTTGTACATCTGATTTAAAGCTGAGGAAATTCTTAATGTTATGTTTCTTCCTTGATGGTAAGGTCAAGATTGATCGGCCCTGAACCAAAAAGGCAGATTGTCCAGCACTGTAAGAGGAGTCCTGGTTTGATTGTGCCCCTTGGCTAGCAGAAGTGGAAATAATTATGCATATAACATTGGTATGGGGTCAAACCCTGGTGATCGTGTGATACGATTATTGTTATTGTATTGCAGGCAAGCCTGTTGAAGAGGTTGTTGCTGCCTTTGCTGATACTGTTATTGATTTAGCTGGCTCTGAGTAATCTGAGGTTGATATGTCAGAGTTGGCGCTGGGTTGATAGTGGGAGCTACTGCTGCTACCTGTTGAGGTTGATACCTTTGCCTCTGCTTACCCTGAGAGATATTACTAATATCTTGCCTTTTCTTCTTTTAGAAAGCACTACTGTATCTTGTAGTACTGCTGGACGGCTCTGCATCTTTGACTAACCGGCCTTCTCGGACTGCTTCCTCAAGGCGTACTCCCATGTTCACCATTTTGGTGAAGTCACTAGGTGCACTTGCAACCATTCGGTCATAATAAAATGAGCCCAATGTTTTTAGGAATATTTTTGTCATTTCCTTTTCCTCGAGAGGAGGACAGATCTGGGCGGAGATTTCACGCCATCTCTGAGCATACTCCTTGAAGGTTTCTTTATCTTTCTGGGACATTGCTCTGAGCTGGTCCCTATCTGGTGCCATGTCCAAATTGTATTTATACTGTTGAACAAAATCAGCCCTAAGATCTATGAAAGTACCTATCTTGGTACGGTTTTGACCCATGTACCATTTGAGTGCGGCACTGGTCAAACTATCTTGGAAGTAGTGGATAAGTAGCTGTTGGTTTTCTGTCTGGGTAAATATTTTGCGGGCGTACATTACCAAATGACTTTGAGGGCAAGAGTTGGCTTTGTATTTTTCAAAGTCAGGCACCTTGAATTTGTGCGGTATCTTTACATTATGGACCAAACAGAGGTCAGCGGCGTCCTTGCCAAACAAGTCATGTCCGCAAATGGCATGCAGTTCTTTCTGCATTTCCAAGAACTGTTCTTGGAATTCATTCATTATTTCATATACTTCTTCGTTTATGCCAGAAGTGGCCTGCAAAATATGTTCCTCTGGGATAGTATGTACCACAGGTTATGGTATAGACATTACTGCGGTAACTCTTGGCGCTTCAGTGACCTGAAGTTTGTAACCTTCAGGTACATGAGTCTCCGTTGTAACCCTTGCGTCTTCATTTACCTGAAGTTTGTAACCTTCACGTCTGGAGGTTCCTGCCATGGCTTCTATGTCTTCAGTGACCAGAGGTATACATCCTTCAGGTACAAAATTGAAAGGCATGCCCCAGGGAAAAACTGTTGGCATGTTGTACTGAGGATGACTGCCAGGTGTCTCAAATGCTGGTGTAGACATAATCTCCGAGATTGCAATTCTTTGAGGTGGTTGATCCTGAGCTGCAGCCAGGGATTCAATCGTGTTGTGGAGTTTATCCAAACTCTCTTTCAAAGCATTTATTTCCTCTCTTAGTTCTATGTTCTCTTTTTAGAGATTGTCCATTTTCTTTGGCCGATTGACCCGAGTATTGTATGAATGAGACAGTTTGACTCTAAAGTGCGACACATGCGTGAGACTCAATGACAAAGACGTGTTATGTAAGAATGATGAATGATATGCAAAGAATGAGAATGATCTTTTTGTTTTTGTTTTTAAAATAACTTTTGACAATTATGTTGCAAATATCATACAGCGGTGGAAACCTTTTTATTGAATTCAAAGGATTGCTTTATCTTACAGGGAAAAGTACATTATTTTACAAAGTGCGAGAAGGAAAACTAGGCCTATGGATCCTAAGGTATTCCTGAAGAAAGTTCAGATGCTGGTTGCTGAATTTTTCTCTTCTTTGACCGGGCCCCTTCAGTCATTGTCGGGTCGATGATCCTTTGCCATGTGAAAGGAGAGAGCAAATTTCTTTGTTCCTCTGGACTTTCTATAGCATACTGCTCCAATATCTCAATCAGAGTATCCTTTTCTTTCAAAATCTCTTGGATCTTTGTGCATTCGAAACTGATAATCTAATACTTGTTCTTCCAAGAGTTCTTCTCGTGTTGGACCTTGTTGAAAGCAATCTGAAGCTTCTCCGTGTCATTCATGAAGTAAAGAATGGACTTTTTCAGGGGAAAAACTTCCTGACAAGGGTACGACATCTTTAATTTGATGGCTCTAGTTTGTACCCATCGGAGGTAAGGCTCTGCAGAGACGCAGTTTGGCATTCCTAAGGACTCTCTTCCCTTCCTATGAACATGTTGCCAGGCATGCCCAATTTCTTTCTTTAGTGCTCTGTCATTTTCTCTTTCCTTGAAGAAAATACCTTCCAGATGAATGTTATGTGGTACATTCTTCATCAGGTATACAAGTTGACGACGGGCTAAAATTGGGTAATAGTTGATCCCTCCTTTAGTACCAATGAGAGGTACATTGGGGAAACTTCCATATTTGTCAATGATTTTTATTCCATCATATATCAGATTGTACCAATCTATGTCAGAATGAGTGAGAGACATAATCTTCTACGAACATCGCATACCACTCTTGAGATCCCAAAAAGCAGCAGACTTGGGTAAGTCGGAAATAAACCATCTATAGAGTAATGGTAAATAGCATGTGATCATCCCTCCACTGTACAAATTCCTTAAATGTACAGAATGATAAGCATCTGCGAGCAATGTTGGGACTGGGTTCCCAATTAAGAATATCTTGAAAGCGTTAATATCGACGAAGTTGTCAATGTTGGGAAAGAGGAATAACCCATTTATGAGAAGAACAAAGACATCCTCGAAAGCAATTATGTTTCCTATGCTGGCAAAGTATATGGCTTTCTCCATCAGGAATTTAGCTGGTAAACCCTGGATTCCTCCCTTGGTGGTCATGTGAGTTTTGATATTTGACTCTTCCAAAGAGGTAGCTCTTGCAATGGCTTGATCTTTTGGAATTTCTTCCAGTCCAGAAAATGGATCTTAATCAATGATAGGTAAATCAATCAGATGAGAGTACTCTTCCAGTGTTAGTGTGAGCTGATAATCTGAAAATGTGAAGCAGTGGAATACTGGATTATAGAACTGGATCAATGTAGACAGGACTCCTTCCACCATGTTGACCTTCAAAAGAGACAACAGTCCTCCGTGCTTAGCTCTGAAAGCTTCGGGATTAGTAATCATCCTTCCCAATTTTCTTAGGTCTTCCAGTTTTGGAATTTTGAAGGTGTACTTGTCCGTTTTTCTTCTACCGAAACCCATAGCACTACCTCTGATATTTGCAACGGTTGTTTTAGTTCTTTTAGAAAAAGATTTTTTGTCTTGTTTAAAATTTTTTTTAATGAATAAAATGCATGGATGCATGAATGCAGCAAACAAAAACATGGGTTCAGGGGCTCATCATCACGAGCATGGAGTCATGGATCTACCCTTCCCAAAGGTGTGTACTAGGGTCCAATTTTTGTACCTGTAGAACGGGTTCTAACAAAGGTTCCCAAAATCATTGACCCCTCTCAAGAATATTAACAGCAAACCGACTGACTCATGAGAGCTGTAATATCCCCAAGATGAATCTCTTTTGAGTGTAGTATCGCGTGTCAACTATTCCCGATAGTCACCGCACTACCTAATGGTCAAGTGGTTAAATGTTTACTAATCCTCAATTTCAAGGGTGCCCAGTGGAAAAAGTAATGTTTTCACGACTTGCTCGTTCAACATCGGTAATTCCAAAAGGGTACCTCCACTGATTTGGTGGACTTTCAAGTTAGCTTGGTACTCACTCCCTATAAGCCTTCCTAAATCTGCCATGACTTATCTTAATGTGCTCTCGGACTCACCACATGTGTATTAATCACATTCAAAGATAACAGTAATTTAAACAAGTATAGCAAATAAATAGATAGTATGATAGCAATTGATATGAGAAAGCAAATAGTAGAGAAATAAATAAATAAATGCAATGCAAAGCCTAAACCTCTTAGGAAATCTAATTCTAAAACTCCCCAGCAGAGTCGCCATTTTTCTGTAGCGTCGGTTTTTTTGTGACGCGGCCACAACCGCTTTTGGTGCTACTTTCTGATTTCTGTATTTATCCTATGAAGCTTAAAAGGAAGGGGAAGATATCTTAAACAAACCCTGTTGTGCACGTGTTTTCTTTAACAAATGCAAAGAGATTGGGGATCGAGGTTTGGTTATAAAAAGGGAAGCTATTAACACCCAGAGTATCTATAGTAATCTATAGGAACCTTTGTTTGCATATATTTTCTAGTGCTTGAAGTGCTTTCTTATGTCTATTTGTTGTTGATTGGGGGAAAGTTTCACCTTCGGGAGGACTGAGGAAATGATTTTGTTGTTTTTGGGTTTTTCTATTGTTTTTGGGAAGGTGCTTGACCTAAGATTTTTTATTTTGTGTGCTCGCTAAGATTTCGCAATCTTATGTCTACGTATTCCCGTAAAGAGATTTGGGAAATCAGAGCAATCGTAGTTCCTCCTATTCTATGGGAGGAAAATTTGTTTGGTGTCTTGTTCAAAGCCCAAGATTAAAGCTAGCAGAGTATTTGTGTCTTGTTCAAAGCCCAAGATTGAAGCTAAAAGTTGACTGAGAGTGAATTTGTCATCTCTATAGGGAGATATCTCACCTATTCATCACAAATGTCAGGTAATTAGTTATAAGGGAAATTACTTTAACTGGGATGTGTGGAATCCAGCAATGCCATAATTTCCTTTATAAGAGAGATGTCATGAAGGAAGAAGCTTTAACTTAGTGTAGAGCAATGCCACTTTTTCCTTTATGAATCTTTCATACTAAGAGAGGGACATTGGGTTGGATGTGTAGAATCCAGAGGCTTGCCACTTACATCAGTTAGATGAAAGAGAAATTTTAGTCATGATAAAGGAGGGACTCCAGCTTTGATTTTGAATCAACAAGTGTGCCACTTACATCAATTATCTGGAAAATTTTTAATTGTTTGTTATGATATGTGATATATAGAGGGGATATCCTCCTACAGAGAGGACTCATGATCTCATCTGTGGGGATAATGGATTTTGTGCCTTGATCAAAGCCCAAGATTGAAGCTTAAAAAAAGTTGAAAGCTGACTCCACTAGAGTTGTTTTATTTGAGTATCTTGTTTGAAGCCCAAGATGAAGAAGTTGAAGAGTTTGAGTATATCTTTATAGAAAACTGGCTAAACTGGGGAGTATGATGTTTGTCTTGTACAAAGCCCAAGATTGAGGCTGACTGGGAAAATCATTATATGAAGCCTAAGAGGAGGCTGACTTTTGCTAAGGATTATTGAAATCCAGGAGAAGGTCTAAACTATTGTTGGGGAATCCAAAAGGAAACTAACTCTTGTTGGTGATTGGAGAAGAGTTGAATTATCAGATGCCATGAGGCTCTGATTCTTTGAGGATTTGTTGATGGTAACTTGACCCTGGATAGGGATTTTAAGGTGAACGTCAAGCCTTGTTGGGGGTCATGAGGGATTTAAAGATGAGTTTGAATACCTTAGAGGTTTTAACTCTTCTGGGAATTAATGTATTGGTAAAGATGATTAAGATATATCCTATGCTTTTAGAAAGCCTGAGGGTCCTTGCATTAAGCCCAAGAGGAGGCTATGGGGGTGAGACTTTCCAAGTCTACTTGTATGAAGCCCAATAGGAGGCTGAGACTACCCAAGTCTCTTAAGAAGAGGTAGACTCTGGTTGCAGAGAGATCTTTGTATGATGCGCAAGAAGAGGCTGAGGGTATTAGAGATGAAGATCAATTCTTGACTGATTGGATGTTCTAAAGTTTTGACCTTCCTGATGTTTGAACTAGTAGAGATGACTGACTTTTTTCCTATGCTTTTAGGAAGCCTTTGGGTCCTTCTACTAAGCCCAAGAGGAGGCTTTGATGCTTCTAGGAAGCCTGGGGGTCCTTGTACTAAGCCCAAGAGGAGGCTGTGGGGAACTTTTAAGAAGTCTGTGGGTCCAAGCCTAAGAAAAGTTCAAGAAAGGTTTCACCGGGAAATAATCATTTCTTTGTTGAACAGTTCTATGGTTTGAAGAAATTCAAAAGAGGTTTCACCGATAATTAATCCTCTCTGGGGAAATGAATTTCTTTGTATAAGTATAAACTAGTTGATTGAACTAAGTTATAAGTATCTGAAATTCTGGTACAGATGTGTGATGTCTCTTGCAATGTCACAACATCGCAATCTGCTGTATGAACAAGGCAATAATAGTAACAGTAACTCAACACAAGGATTGTTCACCTAGTTCAGTTCAACAACCTACATCTGGGGGCATACCAAGCCAGGAAGGAAGTCCACTATTAGTAGTATCAAATTACAGACTCAACAAACCAGTTGACAATCTACCTAATCTAATCACTACCCAATGACCCTTCTATCTAAGTCCTCCCTAGATATGAGACTCTATCTCACTCCCAATCATCGCAATGATGTCTAGCAGTCAACAAATCCGCCACTGCATCGATAGCTTGATTACCAACAACTTTTCGAACACAGAAAAGTAGAAGACACACTTCCAAGACACACCTTGGAGTTGCTTCAAATCTTCCTCCAAGAACAATACAAAGCTCATTACCTACAGGTTTCTGAGTAAGAACACAGTGACCATCTCACAACCCGAGTGGTTCACTTAGACAAAGCCCTAATGATCTACATCTTGGACCCGTACCTATTCTAGATTACAAGCCTTCTATTTATAACTTTTTCCCACTGGATTTGGGCCTTCAAATCACCATAAATCTTCTGCTCCAAATCTCCTAAAGATTTTGCTATAAAATAGATCTTCAATTAAATCTTCAATCAGTTCTTCATAATTAACTCTAATTATTCTTCATATCTTTTTGCATTAAATTAGCAACAAACTAATCTTCTTCAAAACTGATTGTAACAGAATATATCTACCCCATGATATTCGCCTGCAATCTCTGATTCTCTTTAGTAGAATATCTCATTAACACGCGCAACACTAAAAACATCACAACCTGATGTTTTAATGTTCTGGTATAGTGATGTCAAGACATCACATGTGACATCACTCTTCAGCACTTTAACTCTCCAACAATTTTCACAAACCAGAATGTTAACCTAACAAACAAAAATGTTTAGAAGTCATGTTGCAACATCAACCATGACATTAACATTGTTTTACCAAATTTCAGCCAATCACAAGAACTAGCAATCTCCCCCTTTGGCTAATTTTGGCTAAAACAAATATATAAACATTACAGCAGCAATCAGCAATTACAACTCTATACTATTGTTAGAAGTCATCTGATCCTAACAATAATCATCAGTAGCTACTGTGTACAGCATCCATAGAGAATCATCTTCTTGGCTAATTTTGAATGATGTTAGAACATCATGTTGGACATAACATCACCATAGCACAGCAACTCCAGGCAGCACATCAGGACCTAAGATGAAACTTAAGAAGTGCCATTCTGTAGCATAAGATGAAACTTAAGAAGTGCCATTCTGCAGACCCAGGTAACTCAGAACACAAGTCATAATTGTGTTCATAACTCAGGACACAAGTCACAAAGACTCAACACCAACCTAAGGTTAGGACATCCTCTTTGACATCTCTGAACCACATCACCAACTGCAGACTCTGGACAAAACATCTGTGCAAACCATTTAGCAAAACTCTTTCCTTTCTCCCCCTTTTTAGCCACAAATTGGCAAAGAAAACCCTCACAGAACCAGACCCAAGTAGTGCTCACCCAAAAACGAACAAATGCCATAAGACTTATGAAACAAGAACACTCACTGGTTGAAGGAGAACAGAATAACCCCTATAAATAGTTGATAAGTTACTTAGGAATTAACGAGCTTTGAATATGTCTAGGTTCTTGGTCACAGAAACGCTATTTTAGGTACTAAAAACTCCTTCCAAATTCAATGCCTACCGTCCAAAATAGTCTTGACCACTTTTATTGTTTCCTAACTGATCTTTACCATAAATTGTGCCAAAACAGTTCCATGCACAGTCGAAGATACGTGTTTCACCTTATCCTTACACCACCGTCCAGAATAATTCCTTGTTTGGCTCAAGAGAAACATGTCCTATATCATGTTCTGACATTGCATCAGACATTGTCTGCTGGCTCATAATATTATTAACCCAAGATTCCTCAAAAGATTCCTAAACACAGGCATGACTTCTATTGATCAATACAACTCACAATCCCTTCTAGATTCCTTCAGAACAGCAGAGAGGAATAACTTCTTCAACAAAAGATCAACTCCCCCTATCTAAGATAACTGGTGCTCCTTTGTAAGAAGAACACCTTAAATGAATGGAAAACATAAGACTCATCTTCATGTCTTCAAGAGCGCACCCTCTGTTCAACTCACCTGCTGAACGCATTCACTTAATGCTTAATCCTCAAACAATCCAAACTCACATGATTCCAACCTGATCAACTTCTCTTAGGAATGAACTTCTTGATCATAACATTTGGAAAATCCAGACATAGTCTTCATTCATCCAGTCACAAACATCCACAAGTTTTGAGGCACAAATACACTACCTTCCACTACACTTTAGGCCAAGTCCTCTTACTTTGATTTAAAACCACACTCCTAGACAAGTGTGACATCTCCAAAAAAAACTTACTGAGTTCCAGAAACGCACATTCTCCCATATACAGACACAGCTGCCCTTCAGACTCCTCCTCAGAAGCATGTGTGCAGAAGATTCAAACAATTAGCTTCACATGGCTAGAATTATTCATGTTCACACCAACATGTCATCCAACAGCCTTTGCTGCAGAATCCATAGACAAGTACTCCCCCTGTCATGGTTAACCAATGCTCTAGATGAAGATGAATATATGAGTACACTTGCTGAGCACATGCATTTTGGTACCATTGTTCCTTTCTCCAAAGGTAGTCATTCCCTGATCTACTTCAGTCTTCTCTACATTCTCCATCCAAGGCAGACCTTCTACTTCATCATTCTCCCGTAAGACTATGTAGACGCTCCTTAGGCACCGCGCTTCTGAACTAGAGCATAATCATCCATCACCAAGGATATCCAACCCGATAATGTCCCAACACAAGTTAGAACATCTGCCACACACCATGACATCATCACCATGATTCTTGATATGCTCCACCAACTGGACTTACTATAGCCAAGTAATCCAAAGAACTAGAGAATTAAACTCTCATCCACCTTCAAGAAGAATAATCTCCTTGAGTCTTCAACTCATCACCCCTCTTCCCAAGAGTAACTTGTTCCAAGACTATCCTAAAAAATAATCAGCTGCCATACTCTAATTATCTTTATTCTTCGAAACTACTACTGAGATCAACCAAATGCCACAGTTTGATCACCTCATTCATGAATCCAAATGCCACATTTTGACCTTTTTCACGTTTGTCAGAACTCTCACAAAGATATCTTGATCCACCAAGGAAACTTGATCTTCAAGTCACATGTTCCACTTGCTCAAAAGCAAACACACTTAGACTCCCTAAGCCATGGTCATGTAACATCTTCTCCTTCCTGTAGCTCCCGCAAACTGCCATGAGAAAGATCTTTTTGAAGCATCATATTGTTCATTCCTGTAGATCACCCTATCATTAGCTGATGTGCCACATCACCAGCTGAGACTCCTGATGTTAAGCTAGATGTCAGAACATTATGTCATCCAACTGTTGAATTTAGCTCTACCTTCTGCCACTCAGAAGAACCTCCTCCCTTTGCAGAAACAGATTTCCATGCTCTCATAGACAACAATCAAGTTTGAGTAGACAACCTCCATCCTGCTTAGAAACTCAAAGACTTCAAACCTACCACATCTGAATCTTCAGAAAATAAGTAGTCCAAGACTACCCCATAGCAATGCTAAAGAAGGTCACTTCCCTTAGTAGAGCCGTCAGTAGAAATCCAGAGATAACTGCCACTTATCCTCGACCTTCACAACCAGAGCAACCACTATGCTCCTTACCACTTAGGTAAGAAAAGACTGATCCAAGCTGTAACCATCAAGATGGGATGTCTTCATATCTTTCAGCCTTAATACCAGCAACTTGTCTGACTTTGAGATGTTGGATGTCATCAACATTCCACAATCAATCTGCCTCTTATAATCCAAACTCATTCCAGGCAATTTGGATGATACTCCATTGTCACCAATCAACCCCACCGTTGATTTAACTCCCAAGTGCTTAACCCTTGAAAATACTTCCAAAACAGCCACATAATGAAAAGGAAATTCTCAACTCTTCTGCAGTCCTGCACTTTTACCTCAGACATATACATAGTCTCCCGTCAATGTATATTGTCATTAGTTGAATGCACAACATAATCAAAAGCAGACAAATACTCAACTATTGTCAAGCTATTTATCACACGATACAACATTTGATTTGGTCTGACATCCTTTTCCTACAGACTTGAGGCACTAGTTGACCCCTCTTTTGCTAATCCACACCACTGATCACTTCGGATTAGGTAAGTGGCTTGACCTGATACTTCACCATGAGCACAACTAACTTTCTTTGGCTGAGAAAGCAAAGAACTGAAATGATCTTTCAACATCAGTTCCGACATCAGTCTACATCACATTAAACAACTGCAATGGCTTTGGAGACTACACATTTCTCAAATCAAGCTCAGCTTCTTTCTTGATGAAGCTTCCTCCAGTTCATGTGTCTTCAGATATACAAGAACTATATCATAACCAGAAGGATCCTCCTAATTAGGTCACCACTACTAAGCTTAAGAGATAACTTATCAATATTTTCACTCCCGCATGAAAGATTTGACAGTGATACTCTTTTGCTTTGGTTCCACCCTCTTCTTTCATCATAAAGAAGGAATCAATGTTCTGGACATATTGGTCTGAAATATATTCTTCTTCTGAAACTTCCATGTCAAACAGTCTTTAGTAAGATTAATTCACCTTATGATCACTTCTCTCCCAAAACAAAGATATGAGATAATCCTCAAGTATCTTTGGCATCTCTAACCAAACGGTTGAAGCTGTCTTGCACAAACTACAACATCAAAGAATATCCTGCTGAGGAGACCAAACCCTAATGTCTTTCCAAGAGAATATCCTCCTAGAATCTCACCACCAGAGATACAAGAACCAACCAGGGTTACATCAGATACCATGCAGCGAAACATACAATAGCTCCTCCACAACCTTCAGGCACTACTCAATATTCCTTGCACATCATCACCAAACAAACTTAGTGTCAACAACACACTCACAACAGCAGTTCTTATGAATAGTCCAACCTTCACTACAAACTACCACGTCTATAACTATCTTCCTTGCCCATGAACCAGAAAGTATCTTCCCTAGATCTCATCCAGAAACAGACAGGATGCCTGCTCTGATACCAATTGAAATTCTGGTACAGATGTGTGATGTCTCTTGCAATGTCACAACATCACAATCTGCTGTATGAACAAGGCAATAATAGTAACAGTAACTCAACACAAGGATTGTTCACCCAGTTCGGTTCAACAACCTACATCTGGGGGCATACCAAGCCAGGAAGGAAGTCCACTATTAGTAGTATCAAATTACAGACTCAACAAACCAGTTGACAATCTACCTAATCTAATCACTACCCAATGACCCTTCTATCTAAGTCCTCCCTAGATATGAGACTCCATCTCACTCCCAATCATCGCAATGATGTCTAGCAGTCAACAAATCTGCCACTGCATCGACATCTTGATTACCAACAACTTTTCGAACACAGAAAAGTAGAAGACACACTTCCAAGACACACCTTGGAGTTGCTTCAAAGCTTCCTCCAAGAACAATACAAAGCTCATTACCTATAGGTTTCTGAGTAAGAACACAGTGACCATCTCACAACCCGAGTGGTTCACTTAGACAAAGCCCTAATGATCTACATCTTGGACCCGTACCTATTCTAGATTACAAGCCTTCTATTTATAACTTTTCCCACTGGATTTGGGCCTTCAAATCACCGCAAATCTTCTGCTCCAAATCTCCTAAAGATTCTGCTATAAAATAGATCTTCAATTAAATCTTCAACCAGTTCTTCATAATTAACTCTAATTATTCTTCATATCTTTTTGCATTAAATTAGCAACAAACTAATCTTCTTCAAAACTAATTGTAACAGAATATATCTACCCCATGATATTCGCCTGCAATCTCTGATTCTCTTTAGTAGAATATCTCATTAACACGCGCAACCCTAAAAACATCACAATCTGATGTTTTAATGTTCTGTTATAGTGATGTCAAGACATCGCATGTGACATCACTCTTCAGCACTTTAACTCTCTAACAATTTTCACAAACCAGAATGTTAACCTAACAAACCAAAATGTTTAGAAGTCATGTTGCAACATCAACCATGACATTAACATTGTTTTACCAAATTTCAGCCAATCACAAAAACTAACAGTATCCTACTGTTTAACCTAAGTGTGAACTAAGGATGACCTAACAGGTGAGGGAACCCTAAACAGATATGCACAATTATATATACAGATATATGAACAAGCATATAAACAAGTATGAATGGAATTTAAAAGGTGGTGGGTCTTATTCTTTGGATAGAGGCCCAAGTGTATTGTGATTGATTATCACTGTATAATTAGGGTTTGAGAAATTGAAGAAAGTTTTGAAAAAAATTTGAATTTGAATTTGAATTAAAAGAAATGTTATTGTTATTTGAATGAATTGAAAAGAAAGTTTGGGGCTTATAATTCAAAGAGAGACCCAAGTGGTCTAAGAGTAGTTTCACCGGGAATAATGCTCCTCTTAGTGCCAGTGTGATTTGAATCTTCCTTTTATTGCAAAAAAGGGAAAAGGATGGGACTTACACTCTATTAAGAGGCCCAAGTTAATGTATTTTTAATGGAAGAAAAGTATTGGGTCTTATACTCGGGGAGAGGCCCAGGTGTTTTCCAACAGTTTTAAAACAGACAGATGATTTTGAAAATAGAGGTATGGGGCTTACAACTCAAGGGGAGGCCCATGGAGGTTGTTTATTATTTAAAACAAAGTTTATGTATAAAATATTGGGGCTTATACTCAATGAGAGGCTCAGATGATTTATTTTGAAAACAATGATCGCACTGTGATACCGAAAGACGTTGTGAGACTTATACTATGGCAGAGGTCCAAAATTTATTTATGTACATAGGGGGGTTGGGTATTACACTTTAATAGAGGCCCATGAGTGTTGAAATGAAGTTTTGAAAGATTAAATCAAAGGAAACCCTAATTCCTATTTTTTATTTATTTAAAAAAGCGAAAATCAATTAAAAATTATAAAAAATTATCAAATAAATCCAATAAACATGTTATGATTTATGTTTAAGGTTTGAAAAATAAGGTTTTATTCACATGATAATTTAAAATCAAATTGTTTTGAAAAATCAAGAAAAAGAAATTATTTAAAATGTTTAAAAACAAATTAAAATAAAATTCTTTAAACTATTCAAAAATTTATCAAATAAAAATATTTTTTTTAATTTTTTTTTGTGGAATAAAATATTTAAACATGTAAAGGATTTATGTTTAAAAAATCATTTGAAAAAGATTAAAAATGAGAGAGAAGTTAATTTTTGAAAATAATTAAGAAAATATTTAAAAATTCAAAAATTTGAATTATGGCGCCAACGATCATCTTCTTCCTCGCGCGTGTCCTCCATGGCCGTTTTGCAAAACCTCTCATATCTCTATCAATACGTAATGATTTTGCACGAAGTAAACATGAAAGTTGAGTGTTTTTGAACAAGGATTTCAATGATACCAATTAATTGCATTTCTTTTAAGTGTAGAGTGAGAAATCATGTGAAGAACATATGAACCCTAATTTTTGCAAGAACACTATGTAATCCTATACACGATAGATACAAAGAAATTGATTGAGGAAAAACACTCTACATAAGTGCAAAAACATGTTGGTAACTTGAAAACACATTTATGATGCATGGATCATGGAGTTTGAAGGGTTCAGGCTTACCTGTGCAAGTGGAATTCGAATCCTCAATTGTAGGTGTTAATGAAGTGTTCTGATGATCTGGACAGCTTCCTTGGACCTCAAGTAGTGTGTTGAGATGCTTGGAATGGATTGAAAACCTCTGGATTGGTGGCCACGACTCCAACTACAGATGGCTTTGGGGTGAGGTATGAACTTGATGAATCTGGTGTTACACATGTTGTTCAAGTGTTTAGATCATTTATATATGATGTATGTGAGGTGTTAGGACCATTGGTTTGAGCTGAATTGCTCTCTATTTCAAAACACGATTCTCACTTCTTTGAAAAATGGATTTTTGAGGTTTAAGAGGGAAATGGTGGAAAACATGTATTCTGATGTTTTGGTGTGGTTTGATCAACCAGAAATGACCTCTATTTATAGTAGAGGAAGTTTATTTTGCAAGGAATAATGAATGGGGGCTGGATCACCCTATTGTCCAATGGATATGGCTAGGTGTTCAAAGTCTACTCTAGCCATTGACTTGAGCCAAACTTTGCAGGTTTAGGTCTTCTGATTTTTGGCTAAGGCTTGACTCATTTGGACTGATATGTGTATGTTCATGCCACCTCAATGCATCATATTAATGCCACATGACAAAACTTGAATTTGGATTTGCAACATTAACTTCCATGTGCCTAAAGGGTGGGATTTTTTACTTGTTGGTCTTAAGGTTCAGATTCCTCATCATTCATGTTGATATTGGATAGAAATACAATGATGCAAGTGTCAAAATTTGGCTTAAGAAATCGTGGGATACAAGTCATGTGCCAATGCTGTCAATAAAACAGTTTGCATCAAGGCATATTGGGAGGTCCATAACTCCTTGCTCAAGTGGAATCAATGGATGTTCTTGTACTCTTTGGAAAGCTTTTATATCATACTTCAACATTTATGTTTACATTTGGTCTTGATTCCTTTTGGATCATAATAAAAAATCCCTCCAAAGTAGGGCAAAACATGAAACAGATTCCGCCTAAGAATTTTCTAAGTATCAAAGTTCAAATCTTATGAAACCCTAACTTTATGGTCTTATAACTCAAAATCTAGGCATTTTTTGACCATGGATCAGTAGGAAACTTTTGTAGTATGTAATGAGAGCTTTCATTTGAGCTTTGGATGGAAGAAAATGGTTGCTTGGATCACAAGTTATGGCCTTGCAAAGTTGGGTAAAAATCACTTTTTTCCATAACTTAGTGAAATTTCAAGTTTCTCAAGGTTGCCCTTTTTGCAAGTAACCTCACTTTTCTTAATTTTTCTTGATTGATCATGGTCCAAATCATAATTTAACTTTGTTTTTTACTTGAAGAGGCCATGTTTGTCAAAAAATCCCAAAAGTCAAACTTGCTTTTGGTCACAGTTGACGTTTTATATCAGATGAAGTTTGAATTTTGTGATCCCTTATGAAATCAAGTCCTTGGGCTAAATTGAACCTAATGGATGGATTCCATATATGTTTTATAGTGTCTTGAATCATGTCCCAAGGTTTGAGATCATGTCTTGGTCAAAAGTTAAAGGCATGGTTGACTTTTTCTCAAAAACCCTAGTTTGTGGTTCAGATGAATTTGAATCCTTGTATTGCTTGTGAACCAAGTTCTTTGAATCAATTTAGTCTTATGAAGGGATCAACATGATGTATTTAAGGTTCTTAAAGCATCTCTTAAGGTTTTTGCTCATGCCTTCCTTCAAAAGTCAACTTGGGGATTGAATTAGGTCAAAACCCTAATTCCTGATTTTTAATGAATGCATCCCCTGGGGCTATTTTGAACTTATGAATGGACTCATAAGGTTCTTTTGAGCTCCTTGAATCATGTTGAGGTATTGTCTCATGCCCATATGAAAATTTCTCTCTGGAGGCCTTGGTCGATCAAAACCCTAATTTGGTGACACTAATGATCTCGAGGCTTGATCAACTTGAAATGTTGCATTTTTGTGCTAGATTCTTGATGTGGGAGACCTCTTGATCCTTCATGGATGTTTGAGAAGTTTGAAAAGTTGAAGATCATGTTAATTCTTGATTGAGCCTTTGCCTAGATGCTCTGAGAGGGCCAAAAACCGTAATCCTTGGTTGAGGTGAATGCTCAACAATCTTTGAGAGGATTGATGAGTCATGAAGGTACATACATATTGTGGTGATGATTTGCACAATGATGTGAAATCTTGTGGTCAAAATTTAGGGTATGACATCAACCAAGTGATAGCTACGACAAGGTAATCAAACCAAGCTATATTACCTACTACCAGCTAATGGGCAGTACGACATAGGTAATAAGCTTCTGTTGACAGAGCAATGGACCAAAAACCAATCCAGAAACAAACCAGAGAGAAACTGTCAAACAAGACTCTACCCGACGAGGAAATATCTCAAATAGGGGTTAATTCCATCCAGACAAATGAAATGGGGAGGAAGGCTAAAATCAATATCTTCCACGAGGCATAAACCCAGTGGGGAATTAACAAAGATAGGCATTTTCTGCTTACGGGTCGACACTCTAATGGAGAGAGGACACACATGCTCTACGGGGATAATAGCACCAGAGAGCAAAGAAGCACCAACACAAATGCAAGATGCATAATGCAATAATAATATGTTATGCACAACAAATAAATACGCATGCAATGAATATGAGTATGAATATGCTAAAAAACAGACATAAGGATAAATAGGGGGTGAATAAACATCACAAACACCACTGAATACTCGGCTAATCTCAACAAGATGGAGATATCATTAGAAACTCTGCTAGGGATTCAACTAAAGAAATCCTACAAGAGATAAATAAAAGCCATCAAAGGAAAATAAATCCTACTACAAGGCTTGAAAATTGGTGGAGAAAGGAAGATACTCCTTGTGGAGAAACCCAAATATCAATCTTCTAACATCAATGATCCACGAAGAGGATAACAATCGTGAATTCTGCTTCGAGGATGGAAGGAAAGCTGTTGAGGAATCATACAACTCAAATCTTTCTAATTCTTCCTGGCGATTATAAAAATTCCGAGGAACTTCCACTTCAATAAGATGAGGAGATCTGCTGCGGAAAAATAATGAATCCGCTGGGGATTGTAAACAGTTTCATAAACTTCACTAGGAAAGCAAGGCACATCTGCTGGAGACACAAGAAAACTCTAGAGATTAACCAATTCTGAGCAAAGCATCCTGGACTTGTCGAGGAAGATAAGAAGTTAACATCATAGCAGAATGTCAAGTTGTGGGGGATTTTAAATCAACACTTAATATAGATGAGAGAAAACCCAACAGGTGACCATTATACTCCTTGAATAGAAACATCATTAGAGACTTCACTGGGGAACACCCGAAGTGGTGATGCACTACCTTCACTAGGGACCAGCGAGGATCCATCTCTGAATAAGAATAACCTAGAGAGAAATAGATCCCGGACTTACCGAGGAAAGTAAGAAGTCAACATCATGGGAGAAAATCAAGCTGCAGGGAAATTCAAATCAATACCCAACACAAGGCAAGAGAAAACCCGATAGGTGGTTACTATATCAACACTTCTTTTTAGGGAAATAACATTGCTTTCCGCTTGGGGATATCTAAAACAACAACAACACATCTAAAGGGTAGACCTCTGAGTGGGGATTCCTGATATAACTTCTCCTGCGGAATAACAAAAGATGAATCTCTGTGTGGGGACTATTGTCAAGGAGAGGTGGAACTCAAAAAAAATGTTCAACTTCCCGACCATAACACAATCAGCTGGAGAAGATTTGGATCAAGACGTAGCTGAGGAGAACCGAATAGTACTAGATCTATTGAGTCCAACACATCATAACAAATCTTTGAGGGAACCCATTATCTTGTTAACAAAAACGGGAAAACCTGGTTATATCCATAGGAACAATCTCTGCTGAGGAAATATCAACAAAATCTACTGGGGAGTAAGAACGAATTCTGCTGAGAAAAACAATAAGCTTTGTGCTTCATGATCTTACCATTCTTGGAATAACCGTTGACATTCCTTTTTGTATTCATAAATCAAAGGAAAATGTTTTTATAATTTTCAAAAATTTAAATCAATTATCCACATTTTGTTTCAAAAATCATCATCAACAATAAATGAAATTTTCCAAACAGAAACAAAATAGGAATGCAAATAAAGAGACAAAGGCCCAAATTTTATTAATATAATAGTAGTCCGCATATGGCGTAACTCCATGGATCCTTACAAAGTTTGGAAAATGGTAAATACATGGAAAGGGTTACATTGAAATACAATGACCACTATTCTCCCTAACAATTTTGAATTCCACTGTGCTCAAAACTTCCATTGAGAATGATTGAAAAAGAATCATTGACAGGCAATATTGCTTCAAATGATCAAGACTCGCCAGATGCAGTTACTTGCCATAATCCCTAACTTTTTCATAGATTGCCCTTATCGGGTTTTCAATCTACCAGGATGATTATTTCTGTTTTTGTCTCTAATTTTTTCCTGGACCGCCCTTTCGGGTTTTCAGCCCACCGAGACGCTCATTATTGTCTAAGTCGCCCTTTTGGGTTTTCAACTTAGCGAGTTGTTCTTTTTATTTTTTTAGGCCACGTATTTCTTGACTGTATCGGCATTCACAGGACGAGTGAACTCTTTACCATCCATAGTTATAAGAATTAATGCACCGCCAGAGAAGGCTCTCTTAACAACATATGGGCCTTCATAATTAGGAGTCCACTTGCCCCTAGAATCAGTAGTAAAAGTCGAGGTCTTTTTTAGCACGAGGTCGCATTCTCTGAACACACGAGGTCGAACCTTCTTGTCAAAAGATTTCTTCATTCTCTATTGATACAATTGGCCATGACACAAGGCCGTCATTCTTTTCTCTTTAATCAAATTCAACTGGTCATATCTACTTTGACACCATTCAGCCTTAGACAATTCATCTTCCATCAAAAATCAAACCCCATTGGAACCCAGGCTCAGACCCTTCTTCAGGTAATGGTTCTTCACAATCTTTAACCTTTAGATACATCACATCCTCATCAAGGAAATCAAACTTGATAGGTTGATAATCATCAATTGGCTAGTGTGCCAGATGGTCAGCCAAAACACTTCCTTTTATTGATTTTTGAGTTCGGTACTCGATATCATATTCTGACAACAACATTTGCCAACGAGCAACCCTCCTAGTTAAAGCAGGCTTTTCAAAAATATACTTGATTGGATCCATTTTGGATATCAACCAAGTTGTATGATTCAACATATACTGGCAGAGGGGCTTGGCGGCTGAAGCTAAATCACAACATGTCTTTTCAAGCACGGAATACCAAGACTCACAATCAGTAAACTTCTTACTCAAATAATAAATGGCAAATTCTTTTCGACCAGATTCATCTTGTTGACCCAAAACACAGCCCATAGACTCTTCCAACACAGTCAAATACATAATCAATGGTCTTCCTTCCATGGGAGGAGACAAAATCGGAGGTTCGAGCAGATACTCTTTAATTCTTTCAAAAACCTTATGAAAATCCTTTGTCCATACACAACCCTGATAATTGCGGAGAAGCTTGAAGATTGGCACACAAGTGGCAGTCATATTGGATATAAATCAGGAAATATAATTCAAACGTCCCAAGAATCCTCTTGCTTGTTTTTCTGTTTTGGGCGCAGGCATTTCCTGAATAGCTTTAACTTTACCAGGATCAACTTCAATGCCTTTCTGGCTGACAATAAAGCCCAACAACTTTCCAGAACGGACACCAAAAGTGCAATTATTAGGATTCAAATGGAGCTTAAACTTTCTCAAACCTTGAAACAGCTTCAATAAGTGCTCAATATGATCTTCTTCGGTCTTTGACTTACAAATCATATCGTCCACATAGACCTCTATTTCTTTATGCATCATATCATGGAACATATTGGTCATAGCTCTCTGGTACGTTGCACCAACATTCAAACCGAAGGGCGTCACTCTGTAACAAAATGTTCCCTAGGGTGTAATGAATGTTGTCTTTTCCATATCCTCGGTGTCATACCCCAAATTTTGACCACTAAGATTTCCCATCATTGTGAACATCATCATCACAATATGGGGGAACCATCTTGCCTCATTAGTCTCCCCAAAGGTGGGTGAGCATCCACTGCAATCAAAATTAGGGTTTCAAGCCCTTTCAGAGCCTTAGACAAAGGATCAATCAAGGAATGATATGATCTTCAACTTGTCTAAACCTCTCAAACATCCACAATGGATCAAAAGGACTCCCACTTCAAGGATCAATCACAAGGCTGTTCCCTTCTAGGTGGATCAAGTCTCAAGATCGACAGTGTCACCAAATTAGGGTTTGGGTCGACCAGGGCCTCCAGATGGAAATTTTTCATCTGGGAACAAGCCAATGATCCAAAACATAACCTAATATACTTCATGGAACCTCATGGACCCATTCATCAAGTCAATTTTGCCTCAGGGGATGCATTAATCAAAAATCAGGAATTAGGGTTTTCTTGACCTAATTCACCCCTAAATTGACTTTTGGGACAAATCATGAACCAAGACCTCAAAGCATGATTTGAGGGTCTTTAATATACCATATTGATCCATTTGGAACAATGGATTGATCCAAGAAGCTTGAGCAACAAGTCTCAATTTCATCTGCACCACAATTAGGGTTTCGCGAGGAAAGTCAACAAGTCTCAATTTCATCTGCTCCCAAGCCCTAATACATGATTCAATATACCCTATGACACCCATGGAACATGTCCATCAAGTTTGATTTAGGTCAAGGACATGATTTCATGAAGAATTGCACAGTTTGGAATTCATCTGATAAAAAGTTAACTGTGCACAAAAGTCAACTTTGACTTTTTGAGATTTTTCACCAAAATGGATTTTTAACCCTAAAATGATGTTAATGTATGATTTGAATCATCATTCATCAAGAAAAGTCAAAGAAAGTGGGATAACTTGTAAAAGGGGTAACCATAAAAACTTAGAAAATTTTCTAAGTTATGGAAAAAGTGACACTAATGTGCCAACTTTGGAGGACCATAACTCCTAAACCACAAGGCCATTGTTTCCCATTCAAAACTTGATTTGTAGATCTCATTTCCCTCTACAAAAGCTTCATACTGACCTATGTCCAAATTCCTCATGGATTTTGAGTTATGGAGTGATCAAAATCAAGAAAAGTCACTTTGTTCCAACACTTAGTGAAAATTTCACTAAGTCAGATTTTACCTTACTTTTTGCCAAATGTAGGGGGATTTTTCACTTGGATTCAAAAGAGATCAAAACCAAACATGTTCAAACAGTTGTTGTATCATGTAAGGGCTTTCCAAAATGGCCAAGAACATTACCAAATTCAATTTGAGTCATGAGATATGACATTGGCAAGTTGCCTTGCTGAAATCTGCCAAGGCAAGGCAGATTTTTACACTTTTGGTCGATTTACCAAAATCAGCCAAATCCAAATGCTCCTATCCACTTAGACACCTTTGAGGATTGAATCTAAAGGGGACAATCACTGATCCAAGCTTCCAAAGTCTTTGGAACAAGAAATAGCATGTTGAACCAAGAATTGCCAAAATAGGGACAAGACTTCAATTTTGGATTGGAGCATTCAATGGAAGCATCAAGGTGGCATGGACTGAGCCATTCTCAACTGAATTCAGTCAAGACTTATCCAAGACCAAGGGAACCAGCAGCCTGTGCCCTAACCTCTAGTCAATGGCTAGAGGAGACTTGGATTTTCATTTGCCAACATTGGCCAAACCTACTCAGCAGTTGCCATTCACTATTCCTTGCAAAACATACTTGCTCTACTATAAATAGAGCTCAATTGTGACCAGTTTGAGTACACCAAAGCCATCAAACAGATGCTTTCCTCAAAATCTCTTCTTTCACTCCAATTTTGCCTTCTAAGGCAAGTCACTATCGGGTTTTGAGTTTGAGAGCTTTTCCAATCAAACCAATCACACACACACCTCATATACATCATATAGAAGTGATCCAAACACTCACATAACATCTGGAACACAGATTTCACAAAATCACCAGCCAATTGCTCAAGTTCTTGACAGATTTGCAGTTGGGGTACCATCTCAAGTTCCAAATCATTTCAATCCATTCCAAGCATTCATACACACTCCATGGCACCTAGGGAAGCTATCCAGATTATTGGAACCTAGCTGTAACACCTCCAACACAAATCACGATCACCAGCTGCAAGTGGTAAGCATGAGCTCTTCTAACTCTATGATCCATGCAATTTTTGCTGCACAATAATTTGGCCATATGTTCATAATCATGCATGGAATGTTTCCCCTCAATTAATTGCATTGTTTGAATCGTGTATCAAAAATCCTAGCCTTCATGCAGAAATTAGGGTTCTTGAGGATTTTTCGTGATTTCTTGTTTTATGCTTAATTTAAATGAAATTAATTGTCATAAACATGATCGTGAGGTTGAGATGAGTAGATTGATATGTGGATTGCATGGTATAATCAAGTATTCAGTGAGATTGGAATAAAAATGCAAATCTGGGCAAACCCAGAACACGCGCGTGTTCTTGGGTGTTCTTGGCGACATTTTTTGAATATTTGAATATTTGAATTTTGTGATTTTATTTAATTGATTCAAAAATTAATTTCTCTCTGAGTTTTAATGATTTTGAGTTGATTCTTTTTTTAATAATTCACAAAAATGTTAAAATATTTTATTTTCCCAAAAAATCCCAAAAATATTATTTATTTTGTATAATTGATATTTTTGCAAAGAATTAATGTTTTAATTGTTTTTAACATTTAAAATATTTTTTCCACCTTGATTTTTGCAACTATTAATGCCTTCTAATTGTTTTGTAGGTCAATACTTAATTTTTGAAGCATTAATCCAAGATCACAATTTGTTTTCCATATGTTAAACAATTTTGATCATTTTAATTGAATTTTTATTCAATTAAATACATTTTTGAAAACAAATTAGGGTTTTGGATTAATTCAACCCTCATAAATCATTTTCAAAACACTTTTGGGCCTCTATTAGAGTGTAAGACCCAACCCCCTTGTACAGAAAAATTTTTGGGCCTCATTCGTTGTATAAGTCCCTCTGTACATTTTCAAATAAACGACGCGATCGTCGCCAGTTTAAAATTAAACATTTGGGCCTTTCCTTGAGCTATAAGACCCATTCAAAATTTTTGGGCCTCTAATAGAGTGTAAGACCCAATCCCCTTTTAACCAAAACATTTTGGGCCTCAGATATTGTATAAGCCCCTTCGCGTTAAAAGAAAATCTCGGCGCGATCGCCATTTCAAACGGAAAAATAACCTTGGGCCTCTCCTTGAGCTGTAAGCCCCAAATCTTTCTTTTTCAAAGCACTTTCTCCTTTGATTTTGAATATACTGTTGTTTTCAATCTTTCTTTGTTGAACAACTAACCAAACAGCATGGAAGCTCTACAACCGAGTAAGTGTTTACACGCTTTCATTTACCGCTTTCATATACATATAACTGTATTGTGGGGGCTGTTTCACTGTAAGTCTTCTTTCATAAACTCATATCAACTGTGTAATAATAGTATAGATATTTCGAGTTTCCCCGGCAACTACGTCTAGAACTAGGTGACGCCATTTCGTTTATTCGTAGAAATAGACAACTAGATCCCCAATAGGATCACCAGATACAGTCTTCTCTTCGGCTGTCCTCATTAGGAATTGTCAAGAAACTCTACTCCCAAAGATGAATGTATTCTCCGTGAATGGCATCTTTGAGTTTCTTCCAGATTCTCAAACTTTCCTGGCTTGATCTATTCTCTATGAATAACCTGTCTTGAATTTCTCGGGGTTTGGGGACCCATCGGCTTCTTAAAAGCATCGGCCTCCTCTTGAGCATTGTACAAGGACCCACAGGCTTCCTAAAAGCAACCCCGCCTCCTCTTGGGCTTAATACAAGGACCCTCCAGCTTCTTAGAAGTATTCACAGCCTCCTCTTAGGCTTCGTATAATGATCTCTTCCTCCGGGAATGATAGCCTCCTCTTGGGCTTCGTACAAGGACCCGTCGGCTTCTTAAAAGTTTCTAGCCTCCTTTTGGGCTTCGTACAAATTGTCCCGACGGCCTCCTAGAGGTATAGGAATAGAAATTAGTCATCTTAATAGAACAGTTTTTCCAAGAGTCTACTACTATTTCTCAAAGCATAGTACAAAAGATGAAACTCTAGACTTGGATAGCCTAATATCCTTGAGTCTCAAAGACATTCTCAAGTGACCCCTTCGTTAAATAGGAAGGAAACCCGTAGACTCGTACAGTCTCAATACCCTTTGGATTTCCCATTTCCTTAAAGGATAGGAAACAACCTTGATCCTCGAATCAAAAATCCCTGAGTACAGCATTACTCATATAAGAACTTATTTTCTCTTTAAAATCAGCATACTGGACATGTCACTTAACTGAAACAGCACCATAGCCTCCTCTTGGGCTTTGTACAATGATTCTCCCCAGCGGAGTCAAACAATGTTTAGCCTCTCTCTCGGGCTTTGTACGAGACACATAAAGAAACTCCCTCGTTGAGTCAATCACCCCTTTCGCCTCTATCTCGGGCTTTATACGAGATACAAAAAGGTTCTTATTGAGCCAAACAAACAACAGCCTCCATCTCGGGCTTCGTACGAGATACAAAAAACTCTCTTGTTGAGTCAAATAGCCTTCATATCGGGCTTTATACGAGATACCAAAAGACTCCATCGTCGAGTCAAAACCTTTTAGCCTCTCTCTCAGGCTTTGTACGAGACACATATTAGCCTCCTCTTAGGCTTTGTATAAGAAAATCACTGGTTGATCCAATCAACCTTTTAGCATCGAAGCTGTGCCTCGTTCACAGTACACAAACGTCAACAACTCCTTCCCCTTCATCTAATTGCTGTAAGTGGCAAGCCTCTGGATCATCTACATCCATGCCACTGTCCCTCTTTTAGCATGAGAAATTCCTAAGGAAAGATAACATTGCTCTACACTGAGTTAAAGTCTTCTCCTTCAGGTTAAAATCCCCTATAAAGGAAATTATGGCATTTCCGGATTCACAAACCCCGGTTAAAGTAATTCTCCTTTATAAACAGTTGTGACATACATACCCCCCTTTAGAGACGACAAATTCTCTCTCAAGTCAAACCCCTTCAGCTTCACATCTTGGGCTTTGAACAAGATACAAACCACCTTTCGCTTCACGTCTTGGGCTTTGAACAAGACACCAAAACAACCATTTCCTCCCATATGGGAGGAACTACGAACGCTCTGATTTCCCTGTTTCGATAAACGGGAATACGTAGGCATAAGATTGAAAGAAAAATCTTAGCGAGCACACTAAACAAAAACCCAAAATCCCATACTCTCACATATCTATCAAGAAGCATCCGTCCTAACATCTTAACATCCCACCAATCGACTGAACACCACTTTTAAAAAAATACACCTGATAGAGACCCCGAATCTTTGTAGCATCTGTAACCTAACAGACCGCTGTTTAACCTCAGTTTATAAGCAGGGTTAATTTGAGACATCTATTTCCCTTCCTTCATCAGCTTTAATAGGATAAAAAATGAATCGAGCTGTAGACACCAAAGAGCGATAGCACTTCGCAACCTCGTCCAAAATCGCTCGCTACAGAAAAATGGCGACTTCACTGGGGATCTGTCATTAGGATCTATCTCACCTTTGTAGTAAGATCTTGTTCTCTTCCCATCTATTAGGTGGAAACTTTAAAAGCGGCGCCCACCGTAGGGGCTCTTCTAACCTTTTTTCTTTTCTCTTGTATGAAACCACAGATTGGGGCTTCCGCCGGGGAACCCATTTTCTGTCAGGAACTTAGGATTCATAGCTTTAAAGGTCTAGGATGATTAGGACAAATATATATACTGATTTTCCTAATTGCTATACGTGTTTATTTTTCTGCTAATGGGAATGCGTGTGATACCGTAGTGGAAAGATTGAGTATACACTTAAGATAAGTGATGGCGACGAGGTCGACCATCAACCTCAGTGGAGGCTGACCAATGCAACCCATTCCCTCTCATAGGCAATGGGCCGATTGTGATGTCTAAGAAGCTGAGGAGCCAACCCTTTTGTAGTGCGGAAACTATCGGAAATAGTTGTCACGCGATACTACCCTCATTTGAGGCTGATGATCTATTCTCGGTGAATGGCACTTACTCTAAGATTGCTCTACAACTCGTTGGCGATCCGCTTGTTGTTTTACTTTCCTGGGAGGAGCTGGTGATAATGAGTACAGGTACAAAAATCACCCTAGTATAAACCTTTGGGGATGGGTAGAGCCTTGACTTCATGACAACGACCCTTTGACCCCATGTTTTTTCTATGTTTTTGTGTGCTGCATTCATGCATTCATCTAAAAAACATTAAAACAAAAAAAAAATTTCTCTCCTAGTCTCTCTCTTTTTCAAATTAAACTAAGACAATGATTGCAAATGTTAGAGAAAAAGATTGCGCTCATGGATTTCGGTAGAAGGAGAACCCATAAGTACACCTTCAGGATTCCAAAGCTAGAGGATTTGAGAAGGTTAGCAAGGATGATCACTAACCCTGAGGCTTTCAGAGCCAAACACGGAGGTCTGCTACCACTGTTAAGAGTCCATGTGATTGAGGGAATCATGGATGCGCTCGTTCAGTTCTACGATCCGGTTTATCACTGTTTCATATTCCCGGATTACCAGCTCGCACCAACGCTGGAGGAGTATTCTCATCTGATTGATCTACACATTACAGATCAAGCTCCATTTCTGGACTGGAAGAAATTCCAAAGAATCAGACCATTGCAAGAGCAATTCATTTGGACGAGCCTGAGGTCAGGACTCACATAACCACTAAGGGTGGCATCCAAGGTTTGCCAGCCTAGTTCTTGACAAAGAAAGCCCTGTATTTTGCCAGTATAGGAAACATGACTGCTTCTGAAAACATCTTTGTCTTGCTCACCTACGGGTTATTTTTGTTTCCCAACATCAATAACTTCGTCGATATCAACTCCATTAAGGTTTTTCTCATTGGAAACCCTGTGCCGACTTTGCTCGCAGATGCGTATCATTCTGTACACTTGGGAAATTTGTACAGCGGAGGGGAGATCACATGCTGTGTACCTTTGCTTTACAAATGGTTTAATTCCCATTTGCCTAAGTCTGCTACTTTTTGGGATTGTAAGAGTGCCTTACGTTGGTCGCAGAAGATCATGTCCCTCACCAACTCTGATATAGATTGGTGTAATAGGATCTATGACGGGATCAAAATCATTGATCGTTGTGGAAACTTCCCCAACGTACCCCTCATAGGAACTAAAGGAGGAATCAACTACCATCCGGTATTGGTTCGTTGTCAATTTGGATACCCGATGAGGCATATTCTGCTGAATGCTCATCTGGAAGGTCTTTTCTTCAAAGAAGGAGAAAACGACAGAGCACTAAAGATGGAAATAGTGCACACTTGGAAACATGTTCATAAGAAAGGACGGGAGTCTCTAGGAAAACCGGATTGTGTCTTGGTGGAGCCTTATCTCCACTGGGTGCAAATTAGAGCTCTCAAGCTATAGATGCCTTATCCTCGTTACGGAATTCTTCCGCCGAGGGAATCTGTCATGTACTTCATGAAGGAAACTGAAAAGCTTCAGGTTACTCTCAACTTAGTTCAAAAGGAGAGAAGGTCTTGGAAGAACAAGTACCGCACCCTCAACGTAGAGTGCATCAAAATACAGCAACTACTGAAAGAGAAAGATGCTCTGATTGAAATTTTGGAGCAACATGCTGTAGAGAATCAAGATGACCAAAGGAATTTGCTCGCTCCTTTCACTTGGCAAAGGAATGATAACCCGACAACGGCCCAAGAGCCCCGGTCAAAGAAAAGGAAAGTACCAGAGTCAGCACCCGATTTCTCTTCAGAGAGGACTCGGGACTCATTAGCTTAGGTTTCTGTTTCTGCACCTTGTAATCTACTGTATTTCCATTTCTGTAATCCTTTGAATTCAATAAAAAGGGGTTTCCCCACTGTTTGATATTTGCAATCTAATTGTCGAAGTTTATTTTGATTAAACAAAAAAAATAATTAATATAATCATTGCATTCATCATTCTCACATCACGTATTCTTCTTCCCTACGAATCTCACGTTTATGTCTCGATTCTAGAGTCAAACTGTCTCATTCGTACAATACTCGGACAAATCGTCAGAAAAAGATGGATGAGCTTGAGGAAGAAAACAGAGAGTTGAAGGAAGAGATCGACGCTCTGAGAGAGGATATGATAAAGCTTCGTAACGACATGCAAGCCATGGCAGAAGCTCAGCTACAACGGACTGTGATCTCAGAGATCACCTCAACGCCCATTGTGGAGAAGTATGATCCTAGGTATCAAATGCCAAAAGATCGTCCTTGGGGCATGCCTGTTAACTATATCCCGGAAGGATATGTTCCGCAGATCACTGAAGATCAAGGAATCATAACAGAAGCCGCTGGGCCTGAAAGTTACAAACTTCGGGAAAGCGGAGATACCAGGGGCATACTGAAGACTCTTGAAGGTCACAAACTTTGGGAAACGCCAAGATTCGCTACCGTAGTCACGGTACCACCCCCTGTGGTGCACACTGTCCCGGAAGGACAGATTTCGCCAATACCTGCTGGTAAGAAGGAAACTATGTCCGATAGAATGGATAAATTCCAGGAACAGTTCCTGGAAATGCAGAAAGAACTGCAAGCCATCCGCAGTCAGGATCTATTTGGAAAGGACGCCGCAGACCTCTGCTTGGTCCCCAATGTGAAAGTCCCCCACAAGTTCCAAGTGCCCGACTTTGAAAAATACAAGGGTAACTCTTGCCCTCAAATCCATCTGGTGATGTACACTCGGCGGATGTCAGCCCAGACGGAGAATCAGGACCTACTGATTCACTACTTCCAGGATAGTTTAACCGATGCCGCGCTCAAATGGTACATGGGTTTAAAGCGTACTACGATCAGTACATTCAGAGATCTTGGTACTGCCTTCGTCCAATAATACAAATACAATTTGGACATGGCACCCGACAGAGATCAACTCAGATCGATGTCGCAAAAGGACAAGGAAACCTTTAAGGAGTATGCTCAGAGGTGGCGTGAAATTGCCGCTCAAATATGTCCGCCTCTTGAGGAAAAAGAGATGACAAAGATCTTCTTAAAAACCTTAAGCTCATTTTACTATGACAGAATGGTTGCCAGTGCGCCCAGTGATTTCACCGAGATGGTGGGCATGGGAGTTCGTATTGAGGAAGCCGTCCGAGAAGGACGTTTGGCAAAAGACACTGGACCATCAAGCAGTACAAAATGATACAGTAGTGCTCTCCCTAAGAAAAAAGAGCAGGATATTGGGAATATTTCTCTCGGAAAGCAAAGGCGACGTTATCAACCGGTAGCAGCTGTAACTCCTGCTATCAGCCCTGCGCCTATTCCTACGTATCAACCTCAGGTTGCACAGAGCCAACCTAATCAGCAAAGGACACAACAGCCTCTTCAGCAGGCTCGTCCACCATATAACAACAACTGTACAACACGACCATCAGGGTTTGATCCTATACCCATGTTGTACGCAGAACTATTTCCACTACTACTGGCTAAGGGGCACATTCAAACTAAATCTCCTCTTACAGTACCGGAAAATCTGCCTTTTTGGTTTAAGGTGGATCAAACTTGCCCTTACCACCAAGGAGGATCAGGGCATAACATTGAGACTTGTCTCAATTTCAAATCTGACGTGCAAAATCTTGTTAGGAGCGGGGTCTTATCTTTCAAGGATACAAATCTTAATGTTCTTAAGAACCCGCTGTCTCAACATGAGAAGGCTGCAGTCAATTTGATAGAAGGAGAGACTAACAATGTCTATCAAATTCATGATGTACTCTTGTTGAAGACCAATCTGGTCAAGATGCATTGTAGACAGAGTGGATATGGCCATGTGCCACCTCATAACTATCATCAGTGTGGTATCTGCTCTAAAGACGACCAAGGATGTTCTGTGGTGTAAGCATCTCTACAGGAACAAATGGATCTCGGATGGATCCAACAACACCGAGTTCGTGCAGTTAACATGGTCTACACGAATTTCAATGTCATTCAGAACCATGACATCTGTGCAATGAATGTCAACTTGGTGGCGATGCACTCAAGGCAAAGCCAATATCATAATCTTCCGCGGCACGATTACGGTTCTTGTCTGACTTGCTCGGTAAACAAACATGGATGCTCTTTTGTACAAGAGGCCCTCCAGCGTCAGATGGATCTTGGATGGATCCAAGACTACCATGATAGGAACCCTTATCAGATCAACATGGTTCAGATCTTTGATATTCACGTGATGAATACCAACCTGGTAGAGTTACATGCTGAACAGGTCCGACTTGGATTCCCGGTATCACATAATTATCAGAGCTGTAGGGCGGGTTGTGAAAACGATCGAGGTTGTACCCTTGTCCAGGAGGCACTTCAGCACTTGTTAAATCACTGGTGGATGCCAATCTACATGGATGAAGATACTCAGCAAATTAGTATCAGCAACAGGAATCCTACTCGGCGTCAGAGTTAGGATGTCCGATCAATGGAAGCTAACTTAGTGAGGTTACATTGTATTCAAAGTGGGCGTGGCCAGGTGCCACCACACAATTACGACCGTTGTAGTGTCTGTTCGGAAAGTAACCAAGGATGTTACCTTGTGAGAGCATCTCTTCAGGGTCAGGTGGATCGTGGAGAGATTCGTCCATATCCGGGTTCTGGACCCATCAACTGGACGCCGAACTACCTTGCCGATCAAGTCGAGGACGTTGTCACAATCTCTGGTCATCATAGGACCAGGGATGTTTTTTCCATCATCCCTCTACTTGACGAATCTAAAGTTCCCAACCGGGAACAGATCGAGATTACTTACGATGGTCAGAAAAATCAGAAGGCTCCCATAGTCATCTATCTGTCGGGACCATTACCGTATGAATCAACTAAGGCTATCCCTTACAAATACAGTGCAATGACAATTGAAAATGGAAAGGAAATCCCATTACCCTCCGTCGTGAATATTACAGACATCAGTCGTGTAACACGGAGTGGTAGAATCTTCAACCGAGGGGTTGGAGAACCTAACAAGGAAAAGGAACTTCAGATAGAAGCTCCCGATCCACCAGTCGGTCAATCCAGTAATCCCGACCTTTCGAAAAACGATGATGAGATGCTGAAGCTCATCCAGAAGAGTGAATACAGCATTGTTGATTAGCTGTTACAGACTCCTTCAAAGATCTCTGTGTTATCACTTTTACTCAGTTCAGAAGCCCACAGGGAGGCTCTACAGAAAGTCTTGGAGCAAGCCTTTGTGGAACAAGATGTAACAATCAGAAAGTTCGATAGCATTGTCTCTAACATCACTTCCTGCAATAATTTGGGATTTAGTGATGAGGAATTACCCGAAGAGGGTCGCCGTCATAACATGGCGCTCAACATTATAGTTAACTGCCAGGACGATGCTTTAGCCAGCGTACTGGTAGACACAGGGTCAGCCCTGAATGTTATGCCGAAGTCCACTTTGATGCAATTATCATTCAAAGGCCCTCCTATGAGAATCAGTGAGGTCGTCGTCAAAGCGTTCGCCGGATCCAGAAAAACGGTTATCGGCGAAGTTGATCTTCCCATAACTATCGGTCCTCACACTTTCCAGGTCATGGACATCCGGGCAACGTACAGTTGTTTATTAGGAAGACCTTGGATACATCAGGCTGGAGCGGTCACTTCGACCCTCCACCAAAAGCTAAAGTTTGTTCAGAACGATCAACTTGTCACAGCCTGTGGAGAACGGGCCTTGCTCGTGAGTAACTTGTCATCATCTACTGGTATAGAACCTGAGGAGGTTATTAGAACTAAGTTCCAAGCACTCTCGGTAAGCAAGAACAATCAGTTCAAAGAAGAAACGTCCATTTCTTCATACAACGATGCTATTAAAGCAGTCGAGAGTACCGATACGACAGGATGGGGACAGCTTGTCATTCCTACTAGCAATACAACAAAAATGGTCTTGGTTTTTCTGCAACCTGTACCCAGATAGCTGCCAACGATGAAAGTCTTCATCCCCTTCAAAACTTCTTCCACAGTGGAGGTTTCCTTCACCCAGTGTCTCAAGCAGTACATGCTATCAATGAGGAAGATCCCTCTGACACAGATGAAGAATGGAAGTCCTACCTTAACGAGGACGGTTATATGTCTCAGGAAGAGGTGCCTATACCATTTTGCTATCCCGCACAGAGTCCGAGATTTATACCACGGTCATATGTCAAAATGATATACGGAGGTTGTGATCCGGAAGGATGTCGTGCTCCGCCAAATTCATTAGAGGAGGACACTCTGATGAAAGACCAATTTGACTACACATACTATGGCCCAATGGATGGTCTGCCAATGTGGCAACCTTATCCAAGAAACTTGGGGCAAGAGAGTCAGCCGAACAATGAAAATCAGCTGACCGTCATTGCACAGAATACCTGTGTCCCCACCATGTCATGGGATCAACACTCAGGTCATTCAGAAACTACTCAACTTGAAGATGAATTCGCAACGTTTGCGGGACTTGAGTTCATCAACTATGCTTTTCCTGAGGTCAACGTCATCGAGAGAGATGACTTTTCCAGTTCCAAAGAAGTTTGGGACACTCTGGGAGAACCAAGTGGAAAATACGACTTCATGGTCAAGTACACTGCTCCCGAAAGCTCTCGTATCAGGCTCGAAGATATCCAGCCAACTGGATGGGGAGATACAGCTGAGAGCACAAATACTATACAAAATACAACAGAGGAATCCTCCTACGACAACTCTGCCTGGGAGACAGATTCCAATGATCCTACTCCACCAGAAATCAGCGTTATTTCTGAAGACAAATCAAGGAAGGTACCAGACTTTGTGATTCACCGAGGAGTTTGCTGCCAATGGGTTGCCGTCGAGGTTCCGGAGGTCGTTCATCAGTCAAAGTAATTGCCATCTTTTAACCTTTCACCCTGCCCAGGTGAAACTGATGTTTTGATAGGGCTCGCTTTCTGTAAATTTCCCTCTTTGCTTTGCCCAAAGCGACAGAGTTTTGTTTTATAGGGTTGTAGTTTCAAGGATCGACTTGTTCATTAATAAAATAACGTCGTTCTGTAATTTCTGCATTAATTGCTGTTTTCTCTTTTTGCTTTTCTTAGAAAATGGTAATCCTAAAAAACAAATAATAAAAACAAGCAGTAATAACAAAATACACTGCACACACTTGCATTTTCTCTATCTCTTCTAAACACGAATCATCACGTCATGCAGATTGCTTGTTTTAAACCCCGTTGAAACATACGATTCGATGCCTTCTCTTGACTTTGAGTTCCCAGTATTCGAGGCTGAACAAGAAAATGACGACAAAATTCTAGAAGAGATCTCCCGACTACTCAGACAAGAGGAAAGGTCCATTGAACCTCATAAAGAGCCATTGGAAACGGTAAACTTGGGTTCGGAAAAAGTGAAAAAAGAAATCAGGATTGGGGCACTGCTCAGTCCAACTGCCAAAGAGAGTTTGATAAAGCTTCTCAAAGAATTCCCCGATGTATTCGCTTGGTCCTATCAGGATATGCCAGGGTTGGATACCAGCATCGTGGAACATCACTTACCGTTGAGGTCGGAATGTCCGCCGGTAAAACAAAGGTTGAGACGGGCTCATCCGGACATGGCCATCAAAATCAAGGAGGAGGTATAGAAACAGATTGACGTAGGTTTCCTCACCACATCAGAATATCCTCAATGGTTAGCCAATATCGTACCCGTTCCGAAAAAGGACGGAAAGGTCAGAATATGTGTCGATTATAGGGATCTGAACAAGGCAAGTCCAAAGGACGACTTTCCTTTACCACACATTGACATGTTGGTTGACAGTACAGCAAAGTTCAAAGTTTTTTCCTTCATGGATGGATTCTCGGGCTATAACCAGATTAAAATGGCGCCGAAAGGCATGGAGAAAACTTTGTTCATCACCCCATGGGGCACCTTTTGTTACAAGGTAATGTCGTTTGGTTTGAAGAACGTCGGGGCAACCTATCAAAGGGCCATGACTACTCTGTTTCATGACATGATACACAAAGAAATCGAGGTATATGTCGATGATATGATTGCAAAATAAAAAACAGAGAGTGAGCACGTTGAACATCATTTAAAATTGTTCGAACGTTTAAGAAAATTCAAGCTCCGCTTGAATCCTAACAAGTGAACCTTCGGTGTCCGTTCAGGGAAACTACTAGGGTTCATCGTCAGCCAGAAAGGGATTGAGGTTGATCCTGACAAGGTCAAGGCCATTCGAGAAATGCCTTCTCCGAAAACTAAAAAATAAGTCAGAGGATTCCTGGGAAGTTTGAACTACATTTCCAGATTCATATTCCTCATGATCGCGACATGTGTGCCGATTTTCAAATTACTCAAAAAGAACCAGGATTGCGTTTGGTCAGAAGATTGCCAAACCGCCTTCGACAGTATTAAGGAATACTTGTTGAACCCTCCGATTTTATCACCTCCAGTGGAAGGAAGACCACTGATCATTTACCTCATAGTTCTAGAGGACTCAATGGGATGTGTACTTGGCCAACAAGACGAAACTAAACGGAAAGAGTCTGCCATTTACTATTTGAGCAAGAAATTCACCGACTGCGAAACTCGGTACACGATGCTCGAGAAAACTTGCTGTGCTTTGGCTTGGGCATCCAAACGTCTTCGCCAGTACATGATTCGTCATTGGTTGGTCTCCGAAATGGATCCAATCAAGTACGTTTTCGAAAAACCTGCTCTTACGGGAAGGATTGCCCATTGGCAGATGCTGTTATCAGAATATGACATAGAGTACCACGCTCAGAAAACCGTTAAGGGAAGTATTTTAGCCGATCATTTAGCTCATCAACCGATTGACGATCAGGAATCAGTCGGGTTTGACTTCCCAGACGAAGATGTCATGTATTTAAAGATGAAAGATTGCGATGAACCGCTACCCAGTGAAGGGCCAGAACCAGGTTCCCAATGGGGACTTATCTTTGACGGAGCAGTTAATCATTATGGAAACGGAATTGGGGAAGTCATTATTATCCCTCAGGGTACCCACATTCCTTTCACCGCTCGACTTACGTTCAAATGTACGAACAACGAGGCCGAATACGAAGCATGTATCATGGGTCTCGAAGAAGCGATTGATTTAAGGATAAAAAACTTGGACGTATATGGCGACTCAGCCTTGGTTATCAATCAGATAAAAGGAGATTGGAACACATACCAATCAGGATTGATTCCTTACAAAGACTACGCAAGAAGGTTGCTACCTTTCTTCAACAGAGTTGAGTTTCATCATATCCCTCGTGAGGAGAATCACATGGCTGATGCATTAGCCACTATCTCTTCCATGATTAGCGTAGGTCAATGGAGTGACATACCTAAGATCGACATAATGCGCCTTGAACGGCCTGCCTACGTCTTCATGATCGAAGCAGTCATAGACAACAAACCTTGGTATCACGATATCAAATGCTTCCTTTGAAGACAAGAGTACCCATCTGGGGCACTCAGAAAAGACAGAAAAACCCTCAGAAGATTGGCTAGAAACTTCTTCCTGAGCGGTGACACTCTCTATAAGAGAAATTTTGACATGGTCTTGCTCCGATGCATAGATAGACCAGAAGCAGACATGCTTATGAAAGAAATTCACGAAGGGTCCTTTGGCACTCATGCCAACGGACACACAATGGCGAGAAAAATTCTAAGAGCAGGGTACTATTGGTTGACAATGGAATCCGACTGCTACAAGTACATGAGGAGGTGTCACAAGTGTCAGATATACTCCGACAAAATTCATGTACCGCCAATGCATCTCAAAGTTCTCTCTTCCCCATGGCCATTCTCGATATGGGGAATCGACATGATTGGCATGATTGAGCCCAAGGCTTCAAACGGACATTGGTTCATCCTGGTAGCCATTGATTACTTCACCAAGTGGGTCAAAGCAGCGTCATTCGCCAATGTAACCCGACAAGTGGTGGTTCGATTTTATCAAAAACAATATCATCTGCCGTTATGATGTTCCAAGCGAGATCATTACTGATAATGGATCTAAATTGAACAATAAGATGATGAAAGAGTTGTGCATAGAGTTCAAGATTGAACACCATAACTCATCTCCCTACCGACCCAAGATGAACGGAGCGGTAAAAGCGGCCAATAAGAACATCAAGAAGATCGTTCAAAAGATGGTTGTAACCTACAAAGACTGGCATGGGATGTTACTCTTTGCTCTTCACGGTTATCGCACATCTATCCGCACTTCAACAGGGGCAACCCCTTTTTCTCTAGTGTATGGCATGGAGGCAGTGCTCCCCATAGAAGTAGAGATCCCGTCAATCCGAGTATTGATGGAAGCTAAGCTCACCGAAGCCGAATGGTGTCGAAGCCGACACGACGAACTGAATCTGATCGAAGAAAAGAGAAAAACGGCACTATGCCATGCTCAATTGTATCAACAGAGAATGAAGAAGGCGTTCGACAAAAAGGTTTGACCCTGCATCTTCAGGAAAGGAGACCTTGTGCTCAAGAAGATACAATCATTTCTCACTGACTCCCGGGGCAAGTGGACTCCGAATTATGACGGCCCCTATGTGGTCATGAAAGCTTTCTCAGGCGGCGCCTTGAGACTTGCAACCATGGATGGAGAGGAATTTTCCTACCCCACAAATGTTGATGTAGTCAAGAAATACTTTGCCTAAACTAAAAAAAAACGTCTCGGTGGATTGAAAACCCGAAAGGGCGGTCCAGGCAAAAATTAGAGACATGAAAAAAAATCATCCCAGTGGATTGGAAACATCACAGTACAATCCAGGCAAAAATTAGGGATAATGGCAAGTAACTATGTTCAACAGAGGCAAGTCCCTCAGCAGCAGTTACATCATCCGTCAGAAAACTCCAGTCAAGGTCATCTTCGACAGAAGCTCAGGATGCCCCGAATTCAAAGTTGGTAGAAGGATAGCGGTCGTTATGTTTCAACGTAGCCCTTTTCCCTGTAAATTACCATTTTCTAACTTTGTAAATACTCTATGGAATCACGCGTTTGTCTAATCTCCCTCTTATCAATAAAATTTGAGCCCCTGTGCTTTTGTTTGTAATTCTTATTTGTTTTAGCTTTACAGAACGACGTTGTTAACATGATTAACGATTCTTGAAATAAAACAAAAATGAATTTACTTGTTAAAACTTTTTCTGCTTTTTAATAAAGACGACAATTTCTTTTGACTGTTGAACATCAGAAGAACATCGGTCGCTTCTCCAGAAGTAGTCGAACCTCGAAGTGCAGAATCAAAGTACTCCTTCTAAACCAGCCAGTACGCCTAAACAAAGGATCAACTGTATGAGATGTGGCTTTCCCATCTGATACCGTCGGCTGAGTTCTCATCTCCTAAGCCCGACCAACATAGCTCCCAACGGGGACTATCTTTCCTAAGCAAGGTGGAAATGCTATCTTGAACCAGCGATACATTTTCGCCCCGCGATGGCCGAGTATCCAGCCGTGTTCATCTTTTAGTTTGTGTGTCGCGTCAGTTCTGTCAGCATATACATACATACATCATGCATTATTGATTTGCATTCACATTTCATATTGCATCACTATCACTCTAGTCGGTCTTGTCCCCTGGTGATAAAAAGTCCTCTCAATCGAGTTGTCAGTTCTTTCCTCATCAGGAAGGGTTGCGTCTGAACAATATCGCCTCCAGTTTATTTCTGGAATGAAGTTGGCCCTTGACCACTTTGATAACTTAAACCTCTGAAAGACCAGAGAACCTTTACCAAAATCACTCTTCGCCATTGAAGATGATATTTTTGCTTTCCCGGATTAAGGAAAATCCACAGAGAAAGCCTCGTAATCAGAGCTTCGGCAATACAGCAGTTTTTCTCCAAAAGAACCACTGATGAAAAGGTCATCGGCACCTCAAAATTGGATCCCATCATATGGCATTTCTCCAGGAAGATCCCGAGAAAAGTATGATGTAATATCCCCAAGCGTGAAGGCAGTCTCTCAAGGGACTCGCATTCCCCAAATAGAGTCAACAAATGGCATCTCCAACAGAGAAGTTTGTACAACTCTACAACTCAGACAAATGGGTTCCCCAGCAAGTCTGACGTCAAAAGTTTCCGTCAAATGGCATCTCCCCAAGAAAATTCGGCGAGAAGTTTGAGGAAAACCGCTACGAATAGCGTCCCTTGTCAATAAGGTTTATTGACAAAAGAAACTGAGACCAGTTCCTTGGTAGGAAACCAGGATCGAGGGGAAGTTTATTTCAGAAACTAAGACCAGTTCCTTGGTAGGAAACCTGGATCGAGGGGAAGTTTACATCAGAAACTAAGACCAGTTCCTTGGCTAAAGACCAGGATCGAGGGGAAGTTTACCTTTTCTAAGCATCATTGCTTAGCAAAAGAAGATGAATGCGCAAGTTGCCATTCAAAGCCGTCAAATTTTGGATATTTCGATATTTAATCCTCTTGCACCCCGAATGCCCGAATACCTTCGTCATTCGCACCTTCAGGTCCAAGAAGATTAAATAGGGGCATCTGTCATATCCCAAATTTTGACCACTAAGATTTCCCATCATTGTGAACATCATCATCACAATATGGGGGAACCATCTTGCCTCATTAGTCTCCCCAAAGGTGGATGAGCATCCACTGCAATCAAAATTAGGGTTTCAAGCCCTCTCAGAGCCTTAGACAAAGGATCACTCAAGGAATGACATAATCTTCAACTTGTTTAAACCTCTCAAACATCCACAATGGATCAAAAGGACTCCCACTTCAAAGATCAAGCACAAGGCTGCTCCCTTCTAGGTGGATCAAGTCTCAAGATCGACAGTGTCACCTGTAACACCCCATTTTCTACCCGATAATTATATTAAAATCAGAGTTATAAAATTTTCAACTTTAAAACGGGATATCACATTTTCAACTTTATTATCAATCACATAACAGTTAGTCATGAAAGATACATAGCAATTCAAGGGAACATAAACCAACAATAAACTTCAACTTTAGCAAATGCAACGCAGCGGATTCATAAACAAATTAATAGCATCTTTATCCAACCTAAAACAACTTCAATTAAACAACAAAATAATTTTCGGCAATTTTCACTAAAATTCAGCATATAGACAATTAAACAAAAGACACGCGTCATCCCCCCGAGTGCTACGTATCAGAACGACAAACATCGACATCGAACTAAGGTAACCGGTTACTCCTCTCGATTACCTGCACGTTGCCAACATAGGGACAACATTCAAACAGAAGGGGTGAGTTATCGAATATTATAAATGAAGTATGATAAATAATACATAGATGGAAATCATACAAATATCACCACTTCACATCAACAGCCAACAAAATCAACAACAACAAAAAAATGCAACTTTAATGCGACTCGACAATGTTATGCATGTGGTACCATCGGAGTAAAACTCCCAACTTAAAATTGCCAGTTTATCGAGGCATCAAGGCATAAGCCTTCAACTTTCAACTTTCAACTTGTGCCAATCCAGGCCAACGTGGTGTGAGCAACGGCTCCGGCGTAAAATGCAATGTATTTTTTATGACATGCACAACTCAACAACGTAAACAACACAACAACGTCAACAATGTAAGCAACTTATACGACATGAGCAACTTAGTCAACTTTGGCTATTACGCCTTCAACTTAAAATTCGTCCGTATATCGGAACGAAACAACAAAATCAGTTGTACCTGCAAATCAACTTTTCCGACAGAATTTCAACAAAACAATTCAACAAAATTCACCTACTACTTCACCCGACTTACCCCAACAATTTCGTTAAATTCTGGGCAACTAAATTTCCCGCCTAAACCGGCTAAACTGACTAAAACTGTACTATTTTTAACTTTTGTTATTTAATACCAGTTTATTACAAAATTCTACTTTCTGTTACGATTGCCATTAAAATCAATTCCAAGCTTCTGTCATGAATTGTTATTAATCCTATTTCTGTCAAAAATTCTGTTTCTGCTACTTGTTCTATTTTCTGTCAAAATTACTACTGCTACTTATTTTCAAATAATTCTGATTCCAATTGATTTTCTACTATGAAAATCTATTAAGTTTCTGCTACATACTGATACTAATATATTGATTCAGTAACATGTGGTTTCTATTAATCCATTAACCTTAACAATTATGACTTAATAATGTAATTGTATAATAATTATTACTTCATAACTTTCTGTTCCTTTTGCTATGCCTATCACTAAAAACAAAACAAGTTACTAAAAAGGACCTGTGGCTTGCGCCACATTCCTAGGCAGTTCATAAAGAAAACATGATAATTGTTTAGTAATGCTTTCTGTTAAAACAAAAGGAAATGCTGACATTAGTTTGAATTAATTGGAAAAGGAGAAAAATGGAAGTGGGTCCCCCCTCCCTCATGGGTGGCTTACGCCACCCTTTATGAGAAACCCCATGGCTTGCGCCAAATCCCCCTGTGGCTCCCGCCACATGTTATTTCCTTGTTAGCCACCCCTAATGCAGGTTCGTCCCAACCAAGATTTTCCCAGAAAAAAATCAAATCCCCACGGTAACATTTATAAAATCACCAGCAACAAATTCCACAAAAATTGATCAATTAACATTGTTATAGAATCAATCAATTTCACTGCAGTACTTACAAAATCCACCCAACGATACAACTCAACAACTTCAACACAGAACAACATCACAATAGCAGAATCACGATTTCACACAGACAACAACGAAAATCAATGGAAACAATCATATAATCCGCAACCCTTATATCATTCATCATAACCCGGTTATAATAGTCGAACCCACCCTTACCTTGGATTTAAGGCAGCTCGACAATCGATCGGATTCCGGGAATTTGGCACCGGTAGCGGTTTCTCTCTCGTTCTCAACTTCTCACGTTCGGTTCCTCTTCTTCTCTAACTGATACTCCAAAACCTCACCAATCTTTTCTATTTCTTTTCTTTTATTAAAATAATATTATTCTAATATAATATCTAATGGGCCTAAACATACACCCCTTAATTTACTAATTCCGACACGAATCCAAGCCCACTTAATCGAACACACTCCAACCACGATAATATTACTACTAATATTATTCCATGACTATAATATTATTTCTACGACTTACCAACTTAAAAATTCCGACTTAACGACTTAATTCACCGCAACACCAAAATCAACCGAATAATTCACAAACAATTAATTAAATATTCAATTAAATAAATAATTAAATATTTGGGCGTTACAACTCTCCCCCACTTAGAATATTTTCGTCCTCGAAAATTTACCTGATTCAAACAGCTCGGGATAGGAGTCTCGCATCTTGCTCTCCAATTCCCACGTCATGCTTTCTCCAGTAGCTCCCAACCAGACAACTTTCACCAACGTGATCTCTTTCCCTCGCAAAGTCTTCATTTCACGATCCGCGATTCCCACAGGCTTCGTCTCCACCATGAGATTATCCCGTACTTGCACATCATCCATATTAACCACATGAGACGGATCTGAAATGTACTTCCGAAGTTGCGACACATGAAACACATCATGCAGATTCGAAAGATTCGGCGGTAACGCCATTCGGTAAGCAACTTTCCCAACTCTGTCCAAAATCTGATACGGACCAATAAAACGAGGAGTGAGCTTCTTAGACTTCAAAGCTCTCCCAACACCAGTCACAGGCATGACTCTCAAAAACACATGATCATCCGCTTGGAATTCCAAATCCTTCTTCCGCTTGTCATGGTAACTTTTCTGTCTACTTTGAGAAGCTTTCATTTTCTCTCGAATCAACTTTACTTTCTCGGTAGTTTCTCGAACTAATTCCGGTCCAAGTACTACACTTTCACCAGATTCATGCCAACACAACGGAGTTCTACACCTCCGACCATACAGCGCTTCAAAAGGTGCCATTCCGATACTAGAATGGTGACTATTATTATAAGTGAACTCGATCAATGGAAGATAGGTATCCCACGAACCTCCCTGCTTAAGAACACAAGCTCTCAACAGATCCTCCAACGACTGAATAGTTCTCTCAGTTTGACCATCTGTTTAAGGATGATATGCCGAACTCAACCTCAACTTAGAACCCAACGCTTCCTGTAGACTCTTCCAAAACTCTGACGTAAACCTCGGATCTCTATCCGACACGATACACAAAGGAACACCATGCGACTTCACAATCACTTGGATATAAATCTCTGCCAACTTTGCAATTGGATATGTGATGTTAATAGGTATAAAATGAGCCGACTTCGTAAGCCTATCAACAATCACCCAAATTGAATCATGTCCTCTTGAAGTAATAGCCAACCCTGTCACAAAGTCCATAGAAATGCTATCCCATTTCCATTATGGAATCTCTAACGATTGCATCAACCCAGCAGGTTTCTGATGCTCAACTTTCGACTTCTGACAAGTCAAACATGCATACATAAATCGTGCCACATCTTCTTTCATTTCGGACCACCAAAATATCTTCCTCAAGTCTTGATACATTTTAGTAGCTCCCGGATGAGTACTCAGATTACTTCTATGACCCTCTTCAAGAATCTTCTTTTTCATATCTACATCATCTGGTATACAAATTCGATCATGCAGTCTCAACACACCTCGTGCATCAATCTTAAAGTCACTCTCATCCGATTGACCTCAACTATTCATGATGTCCACTAGTTTCACATCCTGCTTTTGAGCCTCTCGAATACTGTCCAGAAAATCATTGTTAATCTTCAACATACCCAGCATAACACTCTGCGGTGTCACTTCGCAAACCAAACTCATATCTCGAAACTGCTCAATTAATTCCAGTTCCTTAATCATCATTGCTGACATATGCAAGGTCTTTCGGCTTAAAGCATCAGCCACAATATTAGCTTTGCCCGGATGATAATTCAAACCGAAATCATAATCTTTCAGCAATTCCAACCACCTTCGCTGTCTCATATTCAACTCCTTCTGATCAAACAAATACTTTAAGATCTTATGATCACTATAAACTTCAAATCTAGAGCCATAGAGATAATGCCTCCAAATCTTCAGCACAAAAACCACTGCAGCAAGTTCCAAATCATGCGTAGGATAATTCCTTTCATGAGTTCTCAACTGTCGAGACGCATAAGCAATTACTTTATTATTCTGCATAAGCACACCTCCTAAACCCATCAACGAAGCATCACAATAAACCGCAAACCGTTCTCCTGGATTCGGTAATGTCAAAACCGGAGCCGACGTCAACCTCTTCTTCAATTCTGTAAAACTCTCTTCGCACTGAACATCCCACACAAAAGCTTTACTTTTACAAGTTAATCTAGTTAACGGAAGTGCCAACTTAGAAAACCCTTCAATAAACCTTCTATAATAACCAGCTAGTGCCAGAAAACTTCTAATCTCAGTAGCCGACCTTGGAGTTTCCCATTGCAACACAGCATCTACTTTAGAAGGATCCACGGCAATACCACTACCTGAAATCACATGACCAAGAAAACTAACTTCTTTCAACCAGAACTCGCACTTGGACAGCTTCGCATACAGCTTCTTGTCTTTCAAAACTTCTAATACTATTCTCAAATGTTCCTTATGCTCTTCTTCTGACTTAGAATAAATCAGAATATCATCAATGAATACAACCACAAAATGATCCAGATAAGTACGAAAAATGCGGTTCATGTATTCCATGAATACTCCCGGCGCATTAGTAACACCGAAAGGCATCACTGAATACTCATAATGTCCATACCGTGTTCTGAACGCCGTCTTCTAAATATCCTCATCCTTCACTTTAATCTGGTGATAACCCGATCTCAAATCAATCTTGCTAAACACATGAGCATCCACCAACTGATCCATCAAATCATCTATTCTCGGAAGTGGATACTTGTTCTTGATTGTTACTTTATTCAGCTGTCTATAATCAACACAAAGTCTCATACTTCCATCTTTCTTCTTTACTAACAACACTGGAGCTCCCCACGGCGATACACTTGGTCTTATAAACTTCTTCTCAAGTAACTCTTTCAACTGCTTCTTTAATTCAGACAACTCGGATGCCGACATTCTGTATGGTGCCATCGAAACAGGTCTAGTACCAGGTACAAGATCAATTGCAAATTCAACCTCTCTCTCTGGCGGTACATCAGGAATTTCATCAGGGAAAACTTCAGGAAATTCATTCACCACTTGTAATTCTTCAATCTTAGCTTTGCTCTCAATAGACAACGTTGCCATCAACGAAAACATCTGAGCTTCTTCTTTCATCAATTGTTGTAACTCCCTGAAAGACAACAACCCAACTCCTTCCTCTTCAGGAGTAGAAAACCTCACCGACTTACAATAACAATTTATATGAACATAGTTATACTCTAACCAGTTCATACCTAGGATTACATCCATTCCGGTCAACGGCAAACAAACCAAGTCAACATAAAAGTCTTTATCGAAGATCGATAAAGGACACCTTAAACACACATGAGAAGTAGTCACCGATCCCTTAGCTGGAATCTCGACGATCAATTCTCCATTCATAGCAGATAACTTAAGACCCAATCTTTGAACACAATCAACAGAAACAAAACAATGAGTGGCACCAGTGTCAATAATAGTAATTAAAGGAGTACTATTAATGAAACATGTACCTCTGATAAGTCTGTCCTCGTTAGCTGTCTGAGTTCCTGCTAACGCGAACACTTTTCCGGTCTGAGCTTTCTTTGGCTTCTGACATTGATTACCAATATGCCCCTCTTCACCACAATTAAAATAGATCATCTCCTTGTGCTTACAATCAGATATTGCATGTCCAATCTTACCACATCGGAAACACCTCTTCGCCTCAGCACTACACACAGTACTCTTATGACCAGATTTTCCACACTTGAAACAAGTTATGCCAGCAGGAGAATCTCCCCTACTAGTCTTCTTGCCCTCCGTCGCTCTCTGTTTACCTTTTCCAGCTAGAGCATCATAAGGCTTGCCACGGTTCTATTGTTGCTTGCCTCTTCTATCACTAACAATTTTGTAGTGAGCATTGTTGTCCTCTTCATAAATTCTGCAACTATCGACCAAATCAGAAAAGACACGAATCTTCTGATACCCAACAGCTTTCTTGATCTCAGAGTGCAAACCGCTCTCAAACTTAATGCATTTAGAGAACTCAGCATCATCCCCGATATAGTACGGATAAAACTTAGCCAACTCAACAAACTTCGCAGCATAATCAGTAACCGACATAGTTCCTTGCTTAAGCTCAAGAAACTCAATCTGCTTCTTACCACGGACATCCTCTGGATAATACTTCCTCAGAAATTCCCTTCAGAACACATCCCAAGTGATAACTTCACCTGTAGTCTCCAACCTCTGACGAGTCTCTAGCCACCAATCATCTGCTTCGACTGCTAGCATATGAGTCCCATAACGAACCTTCTGCGCTGGAGTGCAGTCCATCACACGGAAGATCCTCTCAATCTCTTTCAACCAATCCAACGCTCCATCAGGATCATACTTGCCCTTGAAGGTAGGCAGATTCTCCCTCTGAAAAGTCACCAGACTACGAGATCCATCATTCTCGCCAGCGTTCGGTAAATTCTGCACAGCCTGAGCCATTGCTTACATTGCAGTAGCCATTGCAGCATCGTTTCTTCTAGCCATCTCAACTTATCACTACACCACAAACAAAAGTTAGAACCAAATAACAATACTCGATTGTTAAACAACTACGACTCGACACTTGGCCGGACGGACCGACCTGCTCTGATACCACTAATGTAACACCCCATTTTCTACCTGATAACTATATTAAAATCAGAGTTATAAAATTTTCAACTTTAAAACGGGATATCACATTTTCAACTTTATTATCAATCACATAACAGTTAGTCATGAAAGATACATAGCAATTCAAGGGAACATAAACCAACAATAAACTTCAACTTTATTCATCTTTAGCAAATGCAACGCAATGGATTCATAAACAAATTAGTAGCATCTTTATCCAACCTAAAACAACTTCAATTAAACAACAAAATAATTTTCGGCATTTTTCACTAAAATTCAGCATGTAGACAATTAAACAAAAGACACGCGTCATCCCCCCGAGTGCTACGTATCAGAGCGACAAACACCGACATCGAACTAAGGTAACCGGCTACTCCTCTTGATTACCTGCACGTTGCCAACATAGGGACAACATTCAAACAGAAGGGGTGAGTTATCGAATATTATAAACGAAGTATGATAAATAATACATAGATGGAAATCATACAAATATCACCACTTCACATCAACAGCCAACAAAATCAACAACAACAAAAAAATGCAACTTTAATGCGACTCGACAATGTTATGCATGTGGTACCATCGGAGTAAAACTCCCAACTTAAAATTGCCAGTTTATCGAGGCATCAAGGCATAAGCCTTCAACTTTCAACTTTCAACTTGTGCCAATCCAGGCCAACGTGGTGTGAGCAACGGCTCCGACGTAAAATGCAATGTATGTTTTATGACATGCACAACTCAACAATGTAAACAACACAACAACGTCAACAACGTAAGCAACTTATACGACATGAGCAACTTAGTCAACTTTGGCTATTACGCCTTCAACTTAAAATTCGTCCGTATATCGGAACGAAACAACAAAATCAGTTGTACCTGCAAATCAACTTTTCAGACAGAATTTCAACAAAATAATTCAACAAAATTCACCTACTACTTCACCCGACTTACCTCGACAATATCATTAAATTCCAGGCAACTAAATTTCCCGGCTAAACCGGCTAAAACTGTACTGTTTTTAACTTCTATTATTTAATACCAGTTTATTACAAAATTCTACTTTCTGTTACGATTGCCATTAAAATCAATTCCAAGCTTCTGTCATGAATTGTTATTAATTATGTTTCTGTCAAAAATTCTGTTTCTGCTACTTGTTCTATTTTCTGTCAAAATTACTACTGCTACTTATTTTCAAATAATTCTGATTCCAATTGATTTTCTGCTATGAAAATCTATTAAGTTTCTGCTACATACTGATACTAATATATTGATTCAGTAACATGTGGTTTCTATTAATCCATTAACCTTAACAATTATGACTTAATAATGTAATTGTATAATAATTATTACTTCATAACTTTCTGTTCCTTTTGCTATGCCTATCACTAAAAACAAAACAAGTTACTAAAAAGGACCAGTGGCCTGCGCCACATTCCTAGGCAGTTCATAAAGAAAACATGATAATTGTCTAGTAATGTTTTCTGTTAAAACAAAAGGAAATGGTGACATTAGTTTGAATTAATTGGAAAAGGAGAAAAATGGAAGTGGGTCCCCCCTCCCTCATGGGTGGCTTACGCCACCCTTTATGAGAAACCCCATGGCTTGCGCCATATCCCCCTGTGGCTCCCGCCACATGTTATTTCCTTGTTATTTTGGGTGGGCTGCGCCACCCCTATGCAAGTGATGGGTGGCCTGCGCCACCCCTAATGCAGGTTCGTCCCAACCAAGATTTTCCCAGAAAAAAAATCAAATCCCCACGGTAACATTTATAAAATCACCAGCAACCAATTCCACAAAAATCGATCAATTAACATTGTTATAGAATCAATCAATTTCACTGCAGTACTTACAAAATCCACCCAACGATACAACTCAACAACTTCAACACAGAACAACATTACAATAGCAGAATCACGATTTCACACAGACAACAACGAAAATCAATGGAAACAATCATATAATCCCCAACCCTTATATCATTCATCATAACCCGGTTATAATAGTCGAACCCACCCTTACCTTGGATTTAAGGCAGCTCGACAATCGATCGGATTCCGAGAATTTGGCACCGGTAGCGGTTTCTCTCTCGTTCTCAACTTCTCACGTTCGGTTCCTCTTCTTCTCTAACTGATACTCCAAAACCTCACCAATCTTTTCTATTTCTTTTCTTTTATTAAAATAATATTATTCTAATATAATATCTAATGGGCCTAAACATACACCCCTTAATTTACTAATTCCGACACGAATCCAAGCCCACTTAATCGAACACACTCCAACCACGATAATATTACTACTACTATTATTCCACGACTATAATATTATTTCTAATATTATTTCTACGACTTACCAACTTAAAAATTCCGACTTAACGACTTAATTCACCGCAACACCAAAATCAACCGAATAATTCACAAACAATTAATTAAATATTCAATTAAATAAATAATTAAATATTTGGGCGTTACATCACCAAATTAGGGTTTTGGTCGACCAGGGCCTCCAGATGGAAAATTTTCATCTGGGCACAAGCCAATGATCCAAAACATAACCTAATATACTTCATGGAACCTCATGGACCCAATCATCAAGTCAATTTTGCCTCAGGGGATGCATTCATCAAAAATCAGAAATTAGGGTTTTCTTGACCTAATTCACCCCTAAATTGACTTTTGGGAAAAATCAAGAACCAAGACCTCAAAGCATGAATTGAGGGTCTTTAATATACCATATTGATCCATTTGGAACAATGGATTGATCCGAGAAGCTTGAGCAACAAGTCTCAATTTCATCTGCACCACAATTAGGGTTTTGCGAGGAAAGTCAACTGTAACTTTGACTTTTGACCAGGACATGCTCCCAAGCCCTAAGACATGATTCAATATATCCTATGACACCCATGGAACATGTACATCAAGTTTGATTCAGGTCAAGGACATGATTTCATGAAGAATTGCACAGTTTGGAATTCATCTGATAAAAAGTCAACTGTGCACAAAAGTCAACTTTGACTTTTTGAGATTTTTCACCAAAATGGATTTTTAACCCTAAAATGATGTTAATGTATAATTTGAATCACCATTCATCAAGATAAATCAAAGAAAGTGGGATAACTTGTAAAAGGGGTAACCATAAAAACTTAGAAAATTTTCTAAGTTATGGAAAAAGTGACACTAATGTGCCAACTTTGGAGGACCATAACTCCTAAACCACAAGGCCATTGTTCCCCATTCAAAGCTTGATTTGTATATCTCATTGCCCTCTACAAAAGCTTCATACTGACCTATGTCCAAATTCCTCATAGATTTTGAGTTATCGAGTGATCAAAATCAAGAAAAGTCACTTTGTTCCAACACTTAGTGAAAATTTCACTAAGTCAGATTTTACCTTACTTTTTGCCAAATGTAGGGGGATTTTTCACTTGGATTCAAAAGAGATCAAAACCAAACATGTTCAAACAGTTGTTGTATCATGTAAGGGCTTTCCAAAATGGCCAAGAACATTACCAAATTCAATTTGAGTCATGAGATATGACAATGGCAAGTTGCCTTGCTGAAATCTGCCAAGGCAAGGCAGATTTTTACACTTTTGGTCGATTTGCCAAAATCAGCCAAATCCAAATGCTCCTATCCACTTGGACACCTTTGAGGATTGAATCTAAAGGGGACAATCACTGATCCAAGCTTCCAAAGTCTTTGGAACAAGAAATAGCATGTTGAACCAAGAATTGCCAAAATAGGGACAAGACTTCAATTTTGGATTGGAGCATTCAATGGAAGCATCAAGGTGGCATGGACTGAGCCATTCTCAACTGAATTCAGTCAAGACTTATCCAAGACCAAGGGAACCAGCAGCCTGTGCCCTAACCTCTAGTCAATGGCTAGAGGAGACTTGGATTTTCATTTGCCAACATTGGCCAAACCTACTCAGCAGTTGCCATTCACTATTCCTTGCAAAACAAACTTGCTCTACTATAAATATAGCTCAATTGTGATTAGTTTGAGTACACCAAAGCCATCAAACTGATGCTTTCCTCAAAATCTCTTCTTTCACTCCAATTTTTCCTTCTAAGGCAAGTCACTATCAGGTTTTGAGTTTGAGAGCTTTTCCAATCAAACCAATCACACACACACCTCATATACATCATATAGAAGTGATACAAACACTCACATAACATCTGGAACACAGATTTCACAAAATCACCAGCCAATTACTCAAGTTCTTGACAGATTTGCAGTTGGGGTACCATCTCAAGTTCCAGATCATTTCAATCCATTCCAAGCATTCATACACACTCCATGGCACCTAGGGAAGCTATCCAGATAATTGGAACCTAGCTGTAACACCTCCAACACAAATCACGATCACCAGCTGCAAGTGGTAAGCATGAGCTCTTCTAACTCTATGATCCATGCAATTTTTGCTGCACAATAATTTGGCCATATGTTCATAATCATGCATGGAATGTTTCCCCTCAATTAATTGCATTGTTTGAATCGTGTATCAAAAATCCTAGCCTTCATGCAGAAATTAGGGTTCTTGAGGATTTTTCGTGATTTCTTGTTTTATGCTTAATTTAAATGAAATTAATTATCATAAACATGACCGTGAGGTTGAGATGAGTAGATTGATATGTGGATTGCATGGTATAATCAAGTATTCAGTGAGATTGGATAGAAAATGCAAATCTAGGCAAACCCAGAACGCGCGCGTGTTCTTGGGTGTTCTTGGCGCCATTTTTTGAATATTTGAATATTTGAATTTTGTGATTCTATTTAATTGATTCAAAAATTAATTTCTCTCTGAGTTTTAATGATTTTGAGTTGATTCTTTTTTTAATAATTCACAAAAATGTTAAAATATTTTATTTTCCCAAAAAATCACAAAAATATTATTTATTTTGTATAATTGATATTTTTGCAAAGAATTAATGTTTTAATTATTTTTAACATTTAAAATATTTTTTCCACCTTGATTTTTGAACCTATTAATGCCTTCTAATTGTTTTGTAGGTCAATACTTAATTTTTGAAGCATTAATCCAAGATCACAATTTGTTTTCCATATGTTAAACAATTTTGATCATTTTAATTGAGTTTTTATTTAATTAAATACATTTTTGAAAACAAATTAGGGTTTTGGATTAATTCAACCCTCATAAATCATTTTCAAAACACTTTTGGGCCTCTATTAGAGTGTAAGACCCAACCCCCTTGTACAGAAAACTTTTTGGGCCTCATTCGTTGTATAAGTCCCTCTGTACATTTTCAAATAAACGACGCGATCGTCGCCAGTTTAAAATTAAACATTTGGGCCTCTCCTTGAGCTATAAGACCCATTCAAAATTTTTGGGCCTCTAATAGAGTGTAAGACCCAATCCCCTTTTAACCAAAACATTTTGGGCCTCAGATATTGTATAAGCCCCTTCGCGTTAAAAGAAAATCTCGGCGCGATCGCCATTTCAAACGGAAAAATAACCTTGGGCCTCTCCTTGAGCTGTAAGCCCCAAATCTTTCTTTTTCAAAGCACTTTCTCCTTTGATTTTGAATATACTATTGTTTTCAATCTTTCTTTGTTGAACAACTAACCAAACAGTATGGAAGCTCTACAACCGAGTAAGTGTTTACACGCTTTCATTTACCGCTTTCATATACATATAACTGTATTGTGGGGGCTGTTTCACTGTAAGTCTTCTTTCATAAACTCATATCAACTGTGTAATAATAGTATAGATATTTCGAGTTTCCCCGGCAACTACGTCTAGAACTAGGTGACGCCGTTTCGTTTATTCGTAGAAATAGACAACTAGATCCCCAATAGGATCACCAGATACAGTCTTCTCTTCGGCTGTCCTCATTAGGAATTGTCAAGAAACTCTACTCCCAGAGATGAATGTATTCTCCGTGAATGGCATCTTTGAGTTTCTTCCAGGTTCTCGAACTTTCCTGGCTTGATCTATTCTCTGTGAATAGCCTGTCTTGAATTTCTCAGGGTTTGGGGACCCATCGGCTTCTTAAAAGCATCGGCCTCCTCTTGGGCATTGTACAAGGACCCACAGGCTTCCTAAAAGCAACCCCGCCTCCTCTTGGGCTTAATACAAGGACCCACCAGCTTCTTAGAAGTATTCACAGCCTCCTCTTAGGCTTCGTATAATGATCTCTTCCTCCGGGAATGATAGCCTCCTCTTGGGCTTCGTACAAGGACCCGTCGGCTTCTTAAAAGTTTCTAGCCTCCTTTTGGGCTTCGTACAAATTATCCCGACGACCTCCTAGAGGTATAGGAATAGAAATTAGTCATCTTAATAGAACAGTCTTTCCAAGAGTCTACTACTATTTCTCAAAGCATAGTACAAAAGATGAAACTCTAGACTTGGACAGCCTAATATCCTTGAGTCTCAAAGACATTCTCAAGTGACCCCTTCGTTAAATAGGAAGGAAACCCGTAGACTCGGACAGTCTCAATACCCTTTGGATTTCCCATTTCCTTAAAGGATAGGAAACAACCTTGATCCTCGAATCAAAAATCCCTGAGTACAACATTACTCATATAAGGACTGATTTTCTCTTTAAAATCAGCATACTGGACCTGTCACTTAACTGAAACAGCGCCATAGCCTCCTCTTGGGCTTTGTACAATGATTCTCCCCAGCGGAGTCAAACAACGTTTAGCCTCTCTCTCGGGCTTTGTATGAGACACATAAAGAAACTCCCTCGTTGAGTCAATCACCCCTTTCGCCTCCATCTCGGGCTTTATACGAGATACAAAAAGGTTCTTATTGAGCCAAACAAACAACAGCCTCCATCTCGGGCTTCGTACGAGATACAAAAAACTCTCTTGTTGAGTAAAATAGCCTTCATCTCGGGCTTTATACGAGATACCAAAAGACTCCATCGTCGAGTCAAAACGTTTTAGCCTCTCTCTCGGGCTTTGTACGAGACACATATTAGCCTCCTCTTAGGCTTTGTATAAGAAAATCACTGGTTGATCCAATCAACCTTTTAGCATCGAAGCTGTGCCTCGTTCACAGTACACAAACGTCAACAACTCCTTCCCCTTCATCTAATTGCTGTAAGTGGCAAGCCTCTGGATCATCTACATCCATGCCACTGTCCCTCTTTTAGCATGAGAAATTCCTAAGGAAAGATAACATTGCTCTACACTGAGTTAAAGTCTTCTCCTTCAGGTTAAAATCCCCTATAAAGGAAATTATGGCATTTCCGGATTCACAAACCCCGGTTAAAGTAATTCTCCTTTATAAACAGTTGTGACATACAGACCCCCCTTTAGAGACGACAAATTCTCTCTCAAGTCAAACCCCTTCAGCTTCACATCTTGGGCTTTGAACAAGATACAAACCACCTTTCGCTTCACGTCTTGGGCTTTGAACAAGACACCAAAACAACCATTTCCTCCCATAGAATAGGAGGAACTACGAACGCTCTGATTTCCCTGTTTCGGTAAACGGGAATACGTAGGCATAAGATTGAAAGAAAAATCTTAGCGAGCACACTAAGCAAAAACCCAAAATCCCATACTCTCACATATCTATTAAGAAGCATCCGTCCTAACATCTTAACATCCCACCAATCGACCGAACACCACTTTTAAAAAAATACACCCGATAGAGACCCCGAATCTTTGTAGCATCTGTAACCTAACAGACCGCTGTTTAACCTCAGTTTGCAAGCAGGGTTAATTTGAGACATCTATTTCCCTTCCTTCATCAGCTTTAATAGGATAAAAAATGAATCGAGCTGTAGACACCAAAGAGCGATAGCGCTTCGCAACCGCGTCCAAAATCGCTCGCTACACTCGGGTTCCATCATTATCTGATTATAACCGGAAAATCCATCCATAAAAGAAAATATATTGAACTTAGCAGTATTATCTACCAACATATCAATGTGTGGTATTGGAAAATCATCTTTTGGACATGCTTTATTCAAATCTTTATTGTCAACACACATTCGGACTTTTCCGTCTTTCTTTGGAACAGGCACAATATTAGCCACCCATTAAGGATATTCAACAGTCACAAGAAAACCAGCATCAATCTACTTCTGAACCTCCTTTTTAATCTTCACAACCATGTCAGGATGAGTTCTTCTCAATTTCTGTTTCACAGGTGGACATTCAGGCTTCAACGACAATCTATGCTCCACAATATCAGTATCAAGACCATGCATGTCTTGATAGGACCAAGCAAACACGTCAAAATATTCTCTAAGAAGCTCTACCATCCTCTTCTTAACATCTGACTGAAGCAGTGCCCCAATCTTGACTTCTTTTCTATTTTCCTCTGAACCCAAATTAATCAATTCCACCGGCTCTTCATGAGGCTGAATGGCTTTTTCCTCGTGCTCAAGCAACCGAGAAATTTCATCAGGAATCTCTTCAACATCCTCTTCTTTTTCTCCAAACACAGGGAACTCAAAATTCAGAGAGGGCATAGGGTCATTATTTTCAATGGGTTTAACAATCAATCTGCACAATGATTTTATGTCTGATTTTGGAATATGAACAAGAAGTGCAAGTATTATGCAAATAAAAATGATTATCACATTACTATTTTTTTGGTTTTTTATGTTACCATTTTTCATAAATAAAGAAAAAAGGGAAAATATAATATGGATAAACAAAATAACATTTTATTGATGATGATAATAGTTGAAACAAAGTCCTCACAAATTCACTTTCACCTTGGGCAGAGTGAAAGAATTTTTGAAAGAAAATAAAAACAGATTACTTTGAAACATGAATAATAGTGGGAACATCAACAGCTATCCAATTCTGGAAGATCTTTCTATGCGTCACAAAATTGGGAAATTCTTCCTCTGGATTATCTTCAATGATGACACTAACTTCATATTCAGGTTCTTTAAGCGTTGGTTGAGGGGAATAAAAGGGTACATATTCATCTTCTATCTCGGAAGAGTATCCAGGATCATCAAGGTATGGTTCCCATTCCTGAGGATCAATTTCATATTCTTGATCATCTTCAATAATTGCAACAGTGGAGTGATATTTGTTGATGAATCCGACGTTGTGAAAGGCCTCATTAATACACTTCAAATCTCTTTTAGCTATACCAGGCGCAAATCCTAAACCAGTTCTGTCTTTATTATTAACCACATCAATAACTCGGGCCCAACCATCAGACCGACCTGTCTCTAGTACATGCAAAGCATCTTTCAAAGAAGACATGGGCAGCCCATTCTTCTTAACAGCTTTATCATCAAAGGAAAGACTTGGAAAATAGTTCCATATGTCTCGGTGGCATCAACATAAGAATAGGATGAAAGATGGGTCACCAATAGCCCTTGTTCGCCTCCAACAATTACCAGCTTGTCATTCTTTACAAATTTCAATTTCTGATGAAGAGTTGAGGTCACTGCCCATGCTTCATGAATCCTAGGCCAGCCAAGCAGACAACTATAAGCAGGACGAATATCCATTACATGAAAAGTAATTTGGAAGAAGCATGGTCCTATTTTGATTGGAAGATCAACCTTTCCAATCACAGTTTTTCTAGATCCATCAAAAGCTTTAACCACAACCCCACTATACCTCATGGGAGCACCTCGGTACGAAAGCTTCGACAAATTAGACTTTGGCAACACATTCGGGAAAGATCTTATATCAACCAGCACATTGGAAAGTGCATCTTCTTGACAGTTCATAGAAATATGTAAAGCCAAATTGTGATTTCTCCCCTCCTCGGGTAACTCTTCATCACAGAAACTCAAATTATTGCATGCTGTGAGGTTGGCAACAATGCCATCAAACTGATTAACAGTCACATCATACTCAACATACGCTTATTCCAGCACCTTCTGCAAAGATTCCATATGAGCCTCAGAACTCATCAATAGGGACAAGCTTGAAATCTTAGACGGGGTATGCAAGAGTTGATCTACCACGTTGTACTCAATCTTCTTGATCACTTTCAACACCCCATCCTTATAAGTCTTCTTATTCAAACCACTTGACTGACCAAAAATATCAACAACATTATCACTTTGAATTTGTTTCCCAACATCAACATTCTCTACTCTCTTTGGAGGCTCAGAAGCATAGACACGACCACTCCGGGCTACTCTAGTAACATCAACGATGCTTACCACAGAAGACAAATAAAGAATGGGCACTTCCTTACCATCTTCTACCATGGTAGCATTGTATTAATATGGAATAGCCTTGTCAGATTCATACGGTACAGCATCGGGTAACCGAATAACCAAAGGTGTAACAACGATCTTCCGACTATCATAAGAGATAACAACTCGTTTAGGAATATTAAAGTGTGGCATAATAACATTCACCTCATTCTCATATTCATCTCCCTTTGCAGTGACCTCAATCAAATTCCGATCCATTATCTCTTGAATGCCCCTTTTCACTATCACACAACCACGCGGGTTCACAGAACAGATGCAACAAGCTGCATAATCAGGATCAATATCATGGTATTCACTCAAAAGTGCATGCATTTCCACAAGTGATCTTCGAATCCAACGGATATCATAAATCTTGAATGTACCAGGACAACCTTGAACCATATTGACAGACGCCTTACCATGATTGGGCAACGGGTTCGATTGCACATTAGGATTGGTGTCTTCGAAAGAAAAAATACCACTTATAACCAACCTTTGCACTTCCATATTCAACGGATAACAATTCTCAGTGTCATGCCCAACTCCTCCCTAATGGAAAGCACAATGAGACTCAGGCATATACCACCACGACAAATATTTTGGAGTGGCAGGTGGTGCACGGGTCTGAACAAGATTCTTTTGAATTAAACCAAGAAGCAATTCTGAGTAGGTCATCGGAATGGGATCAAAGTTCTTCTGAAAATGGCCCTGTTGATTGTTCTATTGGTGAGAGAATTGTTGGGTAGGAGTTGCCTAAACAACAGGACTTGAATTGATAACAAGCATAACAGATGCTACATGTTACTGGTGACTGTTTCTATTGCGAGGTCTTCTATATTTCTCTCGAGAAACGACATTGGTCTCTCCTTCTTTCTTTTTGGCAAGTCCTCCACCATATTTCTTGGAACTTCTAGTAGAATTACCATCTTTTGAAAAACGTCCTTCACGGACACCTTCTTCCAATCTCATCCCCATATTCACCATCTCAGTGAAGTCACTCGGGGCACTAACAATCATACGCTCATTAATCCGCTGTCGCGCACGGATCAAAAACGAGTATTTTTGAAAATATAGTTATGGTAACGACAAATCGAGTATCGTTCTCAAAGATTCTTGTATTGTTGTTAACCAACCAATTGGAGAATGGGGGGGGGGGGGGGGGGTTGAATTTCGATTAAAATAAAAATAGTACAAATAAGTGATTATAAAAATAAGCCAATCTACTATTTTGGTTTCCTGCTAATCACTGGTTTTTTTCCTCACCAATTTCCTAAGCGGCTTCGATCTCTATTCGATTTCAATATCAAATGACAAGTGCACTAAGATATCAAACAGATTGACATTCCTATATTCCGAATTAAGCAAACGGATAAAGACAATCGTGAATTAAGCAAACACGATATAGAAACGCGATTTAACGATAAAGCGACGTAAACATGGATTAAAAGTTAGGAATACAATCATATGAATTAAATCAAAACATTCCACAAAACAACAGATTAAGCAAATGCAATTTCATAGAATAGAATTGAAAGAGAAATGAAATTAAATTGATAGAATAAAAACCTCAAAGCGTTGGAAACGCGATTACAGTATATCGACTCTCAGAAGTTAGTTCTCCATAAGATTCGTACAAAAGCCAAAAACTAAAATTGTGAATAGTAAAAAGAACATTACGAATAGTAGTACAGCTGCTACTAGGTATAGGGAAGCATAAAAAAAATTGGTTCTAACCCAACTAGGTCGAAAAACATAAAAAACCCGGTCCAAAACTAAATATTCCTAAAGGCAGGATTCAAGTCCTGAATTCAATGAATTATTCAAGCCTGCTACACTCTGAATCCACTTCTTCGTACATCAATAAAGTTATAGCTCTTTGTCTTAGCTTTCCAACGCCTAGTAGAACGCGTAAATTCGATTCTCGTAGCTCCAGTTATGATCCGAACAGTAGACAAGTATCAAATAACCGCTAAAGCTGAAAATAAGCTGCGAAAATAGATTAACGGCAAACAAAGACTTAATTATAAAAACATGATAAAATAGTAAAATAAACAAAACAAACTAAGGAAATGCCTAAGTACAAACATAAGAGAATGTGAATTAAAATTCACTGATCACTCATAATAAAAAGGACTCAGAGTTTTAAAGAAGATTTTGGTCATCTCTTTTTCTTCAAAATGAGGATTAATCTGAGAAGCAATCTCGCGCCACCTCTGCGTGTATTTTTTGAATGTCTCTTTATCTTTCTGAGTCATTGCTCGAAGCTGATCATGATCAGGAGTCATATCCACATTATACTTATGCTGCTTTACAAAAGCCTCACCTAAATCTTCGAAAGTGTGAATCCGAGTGCTGTCGAGTCCCATGTACCATTTTAAGGCTGCGCCAGACAAACTGTCTTGAAAGTAATGAATGAGAAGCTGATGATTATCGCTCTGAGTTGACATCTTGCAAGCATACATAGTCAAATGGCTCAACAGAAAACATTTACCCTTATACTTTTCAAAGTCAGGGACCTTGAACTTATGTGGGATCTTCAGATTAGGAACTAGGCATAACTCATGGGCATTCTTCCCAAACAATTCTTTACCCCTCAAAGCTTTAATTTATTTCTGCATTTCAACAAATTGATCTTGAATCTCTTCCATTTTCTCATAAGCACTGACATTCTTGCTCGGAGCAGTGTGGAAAATTGGTTCTTCAAAAGGAATGGTATGAACCACAGGCTGCGGTACAGGTGTAACGCCCCGATTTTGATTATTTCTATTATTCTTGAGTCTTTTATTTTAATTGGGTGATAAATTATTTTAATTGTGAAATTGGTGTGGTAAATGTTATTTTACCGTTTTGAGAGTTTCCGGGGGAAATTAGAATGGAGGGTATTTTAGACTTTTCATAATTAATCATAAGTTAGAAATTTTGTGGAATTAGAATTATGTGAGAAAAAAATGAATTAATTGATTATGTGGAAAATGAGAGAAAAGAAATAGAAAAGAAAGAAAATAGATAGAAAAGAGAGATAGAGAGAAATAGAGAAATAGAGAAAGATAGAAAGAAAAAGAGAAAGAAAGAGGAAAAAGAGTGGAAATCATCAAGAACAAGAGCTAGATCATTTGGAATCTGGGTAAGGGTGTGAAATCTTGTTATCTTAGCAATGTGTACGATTATGTATGATTGTATTGTTGTTTTCGTTGATTTTAATGAGTTTTGGTATAAAACCCATTGGTGTAGAAAATGGTAGAAATCGATGTTTTCGCGGATAGAAATCGATATAATTTGTGTTGTATGATCTCCCTATGTTTATGAATCGTTGCTATTAATTGTTTTGCTGATGGAAGTAATTTGGGGAAGAAAATGGAGATTTTGGGGGTTTTGGAACAGTGAAAACGAAGCAGAAATTCTGCTTCTGGTGCAGAGCGCCGGGCGAAAGGACCAGAGTGCCGGGCGGTTCGTGCCTTCGCCGGGCGAAATTGAGAGGCGAGAGGGTGTCAAGCTACTGGTTGGTTCACGTTTGTGGGGATTTTCCTTTGCCCCTCCTTCGCCGGGCGAAGCGAAGGCGAAAATGAAGCGTCGTCGGGCGAAACTTTCCTGTCACCGGGCGCTTTTGTTTTTTTTCATATAATTTTCTTTTCTTTTAAAAATTCATAATTCTCGAACCGTAATTCCGTTTTAGGCGTTCTTTATATCGTTGGAAAGCTATTGAGCTGTACTTTGTGATTATGATGGTGTGGAAACTGTTGGCCAATTTTATTATGTCGGAAAGTCGGGAATAGTGCTATTTAGCGACTTTTACCGTTTTGACTGTGTGTTTGGATGTGAATCATACAATAGTACATTGATGTGAATGTATATAGATTTTATGTGATTGTATGAGATGAATGCATGAATATATTGTGAATATGTATGCATTTCAAGAATGTCTTGTGTCATTTTGCATGTGAAGCATCATGAAATACATTCTTGTGTTGAGCGATTCTAATGAGAATCCGTGGTAACATCGTGTGCCTATGTGAGGTGTGAGCGATGATTACAAATGATTGTGTGCCTAGGTGAGGTGTGAGCAATCGGATTGTGTGCCTAGGTGAGGTGTGAGCAATCGGATCGTGTGCCCGCGTGTGGGGTGTGAGCGATCGGGTCGTGTGCCCGTGTGTGGTGTGAGCGATCTATAAACATTGTGTGCCCATGTGGGGTGTGAGCAATGGGTGAACATCGTAGGCCCGACGGGGAGTTACTTTGGTAATGAGCGATGGTTCCAGCAGAAGTTCCTGAGTGAACTTGAGATGATTGAGTCGGTACCGCATTGCATTTGCATAGAGTCGTGAGTCGGTCTCTATGATTTGCATTTCTCATCTTTAAATGATGTATTGGTGAATAAACATAAATGTGTATGTTTATGTGGAATGATAAGAATTGTGAAAGTAGGCATGATGCATATGCTTGGCTTTATATATTTGGATACATTGTAATGTATATGAGTGAGATGTGATGAATTGTGATAAGAATTGTATCGCTGTAATGATGCATTGTTGAATGAACAAGTATGTGTGTGTTCATGTGGAATGATGATAATGGTGAATGTATGCATAATGAATATGCTTGATGATATATCTATATTGTGATATATGATGAGTTGTGGTGAGAATATGTGTTATATGTTTATGTTGTAGTACATAATTATATGCATTGTTATTATGATAATATTTCTCACCCTTCTGCTGTTTTATGATGCTCTATGAGGCATTGCAGATTAGGTATCTGGCGGTCTTTTTGTGAAGCGTGTCTTCATTTTCCTTGTTGGTCGGTTGGCTCTGATATGTAGCACCGGGTAGCTAGGACGTTTTGATCTTTTTGTGATACATTTGCATATGTATCTTGCTGATGAATTTGTATATATAAACATGATGTTGCTTGTGATTCATACTGGATGATATATATATATATATATATATATATGTGTATGTATATATGTTGGTTGTTATTCAATGTTTAGATTTTCCGCTTTCATTCTAAATATTGAAATGTGGGTGTAAGGACTAAGTTCCTACGTTGAAAGTTACCCCACTGTTCAATATCATTTGTTGAGCAGGTGTTGTATGTTTTAATTTCAAGCATTATGTGACATACCTTTTTATGCCGTGTTTACAATTATACTCTGATGAAATTTCCAATACGTGCCTAAATGATTTATTGTTTATTTTGGGGTATAAAGAGGGGGTGTTACAACAAGCATCACAGGCTGGACAATAGGAATAGCTGGAACTTCAGGAGGCGGTGGTGGTTGATAACCTTCAGGAACAAAGTTAAGAGACATGCCCCAGGGGAAACCAAGAGGCATGGAGTGTTGAGAAACACTAGCAGGCACCACAGAGATGGGCGTTGAGACAATCTCAGAAATGACTGTCCTTTGCACAGGAGTCGAAGACGGAGGAGAAGGGGGTGGCTAATTCTGGGCAGCCACCAATGCTTCCATCATAGTAGTGAGTCTATCCAAACTATCCTTCAGAGTTGTTACTTCCTCACGAAGCTCACGGTTCTCTTGTTGCAATTGATCCATCTTTTTCTTCAGATTAGCTAGAGTATTATATTGGTGTGACAACTTGGCTGAATGAAGACCAAAAGAAACATAAGACACCTGGCAAAGGTAAAAAACACAATGATGTGAATGCAAATTCAAAATGCAAATTTTTCATTAAGCTTTCAAGGATCTTTAAAATACAAAGCAATTGCAAACATCTTAAAGGAACAACACTTTCTGATAAACACCTCATTTTATTGAATATTGGAAAGAGCTACACTTTGAAGTATAAGCCACAAAGGATTAAACTATAATAAGAAAAAGCTAGATCCTAAGGATCCTAAAGAGCATCTGATGACGATCCAAGCTGATACTTCCTTCTGAGTCTCTTAATCTCTCTCTCTCATAGTTGTCCTTCATGGTGGTATTCTCTAACACGAGCTGATCCACAATACCCTTCCAAGCACTGGAAGTAGGAGGATGCAATGATGAAGTAGTAGAGGAAAATAAATCCTCTCCATGTCTCTTCACGACACGTCGCTCAAGCAACTCAATCAAGTCATCTTTCTCCTTCATCTGCTTTTGCAATTCTAACTTTTCAAGGTTTGAAGCGCGAAATTTGGATTCCCAAAGATCTTTTTCTTCCTTCATCTTGGCCAAAGCATCTTGAAGAGTCTTCACATCTTCAGAAGGAAATAGGGAGTGGCGTGGCGACCATTGTAGACATGGGTTTCTCAAAAAGATAAGGCATTTTGAGCTCCTCAGCTCTCTCCTTCACCCAAAGCGTATGAGATTCCAAGGCAATGCAAACTTGATTTCCAAGTTGTCCTCTATCCATCCTGTGAATCTTAGTCTAAGCATGAACCAGTCTTCCTCTTAAACCAAAAGAGTCATCCCCTCCTTGGAAAAACAAACCCTCTAATAGAATATTTTTAGGCCTATCCTTTAACATATAACCCAGCTGATGGCGAGCTAAACTCGGGTTATAATTAATTCCACCTTGTGTGGCAAGAAGAGGCACATTGGAGAATTCCCCACAACTATCAATAATATGGACATTCTCATAAACAGAAGAAGACCAAGCAATGTCAGGATGAGTAAGGGACATGATCCTCTGAGACCACCTTAAACAACTCTTGTTCTCCTTGAAAGTAGATGACTGTGGCAAGTACAAAATAAACCACTTGTACAGCAGAGGTATGCAACAAACGATGGTACCATTCCCCTTAGAAGTCCTATGATGGATGGAGAAGTAAGTATCACCAAGTAAAGTCGGAACATGGTTCCTAATCAAGAAAATCCTAATAGCGTTAACATCCACAAAGTTGTCAACGTTAGGGAATAATACTAGTCTGTAGATAAGCAAAGCAAATATACCCTCAAACGCCAATGTGCTACCAGCATTAGCAAATAAAGTGCCTTTCCCAATCAAGAACTTAGAAGTCAAACCCATGATGCCTCCCTTAACCATAAGGTTAGCATCTATATCAGATTTTGTCAAATGAGTGGCTGCAGCAATATCTTAGGGCTTAAGAACTTCCTCCAAACCAGTATAAGGAACCTTATCAGAAACTGGTATACCCAACAGATAAGCATACTTCTCCAAGGTCGCCATGAGCCGATAATTAGGAAAAGTAAAGCATCGGTAGACAGGATCATAGAATTACATAAGGGTGTTCAGAATTCCATCTTCAATGTTGGTAGAAAGAACATATAGAAGTCTTCCATGACGAGATCTGAAGTCTACACGATCAACTTCCAAGGATGCTAGCTTTTTCAAATTACTAAGATCAAGAGCTCAGAAACTGTACTTCTGAGTGTTTCTCCTTCCAATATCCATGATCACAATATCTGCGATGTTTGCAAAGGAAAATATCTAAGATACTTGAGAACTGATTGAAACAAAATGTCTATGAATGCATGAATGCATGATACAGCACCCACAAACAAGATCACATAAGGCACACGAGTTCAAGGTTCCGAGTTGAAATTCTGGCATGCAGATTACAGATGTCCTAACAACATGTCACGACATTGTTCTCTACATAACTTTAAAACAAGGGCAAAATAATCAAGTTGACACTCTGAATATCAGCAACAGAGTCACGACAGATGTTTCAACATCTGTCACAACATGTTAATCAATAAGCAAATACTGAACTGTAAATTTGCAGAATGATAAATAACATAACATATATTAACCCAGTTCGGTGCAATTCACCTACATTTGGGGGCTACCAAGCCAGGAAGAAGAATCCACTATCAGTTGTATAGTTTTATGTAAACAAACTCTAGTTTACAGTAAACAACTTCTGGTTTACCTATCACTACCCAATGAAAACTTTATCTAAGAACTCCATCCTAGATAAGAGAAACCTATCTCACTCTCTTAATCATCTCCTGTGATATCTAACAGCTACAATCGACAGCAATTGCATCATCCTACTTGAAAGACCCCTCTTTCAATGTAAAGTTCATCCAAGCTACCTTGACTAACAATCATCCTCGGATTCTATTAGATTTGCTTCAAAGCTTCATCCAAGAACAATATACAATTCATTACCTCAAGGCTTCTGAATTTGTATAAACATCTATGTCTACCACAATGTATCCAACTGATACAAAGGGAGACTTACAACACAAGAAAGCCTACGACTCTCAAAACCCTAAACCCTTATTTTCTACTTTACAAGTATTACACAAGGATTCTCTCTACTCAGCCCTAGGTCTAAGTCTTGTTTTATAACCTTCAGCTATCTTGGGCTTCAAAAACACAGCAATTATGTTCCTCAGAATCTGAAAAATATTCTCCTCAAGAATAGTTTCTTCAATCCTAAGTTTCCTAAAATGTTTCCACACTTTAGAAAACGACACGTCTTCAAATTCCAAGAGTATCTCTGATTCCTTAATCTAAACGCCACCTAGGTTACAGAAATGATCTTCTGCAATCTGAATTTAAATTAACAGATTCAAACCAGATTTAAAAACTGTAACAGACAAAGATGTCAAATAACCCTATTAGGACATCTTGTCAAAACATCTTGTTCTTCAAGTTCTGCTACATGTTAGGACATCTTGTCCAACATGTTTCTGGCAGGTTTGTTTTACCAAAATTAATTCCAATCAAAAACTAAGGAGCATTCAATCTCCCCCTTTGGCAGATTTTTGCTAAAATAAACCAAATAACCCTTGCATGCAAACACACAATAGTTAGAGGTAAAAATCAGTCAGCAGCGGAAATAACACAAAGCTAGTAGCCTCCTCCTCTACTTAGAACTTCTTATGCTGCAACAAGAGATTAAAAAAATCTCTCCCCCTCAACAGCAGCCAGTAACCAATGATTACTTAAGTTAGTACTACTCCCCTTTTTTAGCCATAATATGACAAAGGCAGGTTACTAACTAAGCAACCACACAGAAGCAAATATGTAAAGTACAAGCAAGCACAATTCTCTGACCAAGGCCCATAGTATTGCCCCAATAGTCATAGACATACAAGATTTGAAGAATAATCACGACCCTCTGCACTTAACTCTAAACAAACTCCTTTCATTCAGAATTAGTAAACTTGATCATGATATCTTCAATATATCAACAACAAACTTCTGTTGATCTTGACTTCCAATCTGCAGAGAAAAATAATTTCTCCCATATAAAAATCATGATTCTCAAGACACTCCCAAGAAGCTTGTACAAATTTGATTCAATCCATTGACACCCAATGACAGAACCAAAAAAAATACACTGTCAAGTTCACCATGAGCAAGAACAGTAACACAATATCACAACATCTTGTATGACATTACACCCTCACCAGAGGAACATAATCACAAACTGCTTGAAACCACAAACAATCTTGATAAACAACCATATTACTGCAGCAACAGATCCTAGACATAAGTCCAACTCCCCCTATCAAGGATAACTAGTGCTCCTTTGCAAGAAGAACACCTTAAAGTGAATGGAAAACATAAGACTAATCTTCATGTCTTCAAGAGCTCACTCCTTGTTCAACATACCTGCTGAACGCATTCACTCACTGCTTGATCCACAAGCAATCTATGTACCACAATTATACACCCAACAGACAGAAGTTATCTCTGTATCTTTCATAAACGATGCTCCTTCCAACAAGAAACGCCCAAAATCACCACATGATATCACATGACCAACTTCATGCTCATATAGTGAGAAAGTACCAGGATCACATCCTTGTACCATAACTAACGAACTCTTGGATTGAGACCAAAATCACCATTGATCACTTTCATTCTGAACCCATCCATACCCTGTACAAATCCATCTTGAATTTTACAGCCATATATATTTATGTTCCTTGAGAATAAATCCAATTGAACCTGGAATGCTTCACATTCCTTAAAGAGACATACAAAATCTCTTAGTTTGTTAGCTAGCCCAGATGTCATTCACACTTGAAAAACATCAAATAATTGCTCCAGAAATCCTCAGCTTACTTGCTTCGCAAGCACCAAACTGATCCACTTATTTCTATAGATACTTGCAGCAGAAGAAACCACCTCTCCACAAGCATTCTGACCTCAACAAGAGTCAGACTACCAAATATACACCCCATAATCCAAGACAGTCTTCACCTCATCATTCTCCCGTATGATAAGTTAGAACACTTCTGATTCAACTAGTGAATATCAGCTTCCACAATCTGAATTCTAAGTTCATAAAACATGTTGATGTTCTAACATCAGTTAGGACATCCGGATCATATCACAGACACCATACACTATGGTTCTTGATACAATAACAACTGGACTTACTATCTGCATAATAATCCATCTGAAAATCTCCAGAGAACATAGCTCCACCAGCTTGATCAATAAGAATTCCAGACAACTGTAGAGAGAAATAAACTCTCAAACTCCCACCAAGGCACGCTTCTTAAGCGAAGACCCCTTCAAAACTCAGCAAGCCAAGTACAAAACTAGCTCCTCCTTTGGTCTTCAAACAATCTCCCTTCTCCATGAAGGTAATTTATTCCAAGGACAAGATGAAACACACATTTTGGATTCAAGTGACTATGGTTAAACACAACCAATTTTCACAGCTTCCTCCAGATCTCCAAGAGACAAAAAAAAAACTCTTGGTCCAACCAAGAATCTGGGTCTTCAGTAAACATCCTACTTTATCTAAAGAAAGACATCTTAGATACACTAAGACTATGAAATGTAGCCTCTACTAGCTTCTACAATTCCCATACATTGCATAGGCTTTTGGAGCATCCATTCCAATCACATCTGAGAAGATCAGCTTCTCTCAAGATGATATATCTCCATTGTAACTAGATCCCATAGAGGGAACAGTCTGATGATAACCCTGATGTCAAAACATCTGATTTTGACATCAATGTCATGACTTCCAGCTGATGAGCTCAAGTTTGTCTGATATAGTCTTGATCAACTCCCCCTCAGACATACCATCTTGAGGAACTTCTCCACTTCTACAGAACAAGAGTTCCATGCTCTCATAGACTTGATTAACATATCAAGTTTGAGTAGACAACCTCCATCCTGTGTTAATGGTCCACAACCAATCTTAAGACCTGATACCTTGAAGAGCATCAGCTTCAAGAACTCATCCTCAAAAGAACCAAACAAGCCAAAGCCTTATTCTTTAGGAAAGAGTAGTCAACAGCTACAAGAAATCCAGCTTTCTTTAAGAAGAGAAATCTTCAAGATGTCAGAGATACTGTCCTAGACACTTATCCAGAACCTCCATGTTGAAATGGATCACATGCTCTCAACAGCTGCACTCCAATTCACCTAGATCCGAAATAAACTGATATAAGCAATATTCATTAAGATTAAGATGTCTTCATCTTCACTTCCATCAACACCATATTCTAGATAAGTTTCTTTCCACGAAACTTCCTAGTCAGATTATGTACCTCTGCAGATCCAACCAGAAGAAGGTTCCCAACACTTTATGTCAACACACAAAAATTTGGTTCCCAGAGCATAAGCTACTCCCATTCCTTGTCCTAGAGATTCACTCCTTGAATCAACAAGATTCTGCACAAACTTTGTTGATGGGATGTTTCAACATCTGGTTGAACATCAGATCCTTATCTAATGAAATCTTCACTGATGATATTGACTGCATCCAATTTTGAACACCACACACATGGATAATCAATTAAATACTTGTGGATTCCACAAATAGCAATTGATCTTAAATCCTTGTTCAGAAGGCCATACATCCAAGAGATATCAACACTTTATGAATACCAATCAAGTATTCTTTAGTGTAGGTACCTTCCTTGCGAAGAACCACTTCAACTGATCTGAAGAAACACTACCTTGCACGACATGGAAGGTGAAAATAAATCACCCCCAAATTCTTCAGATTCTCATCCTTTATCCAAAAGAGCAACCAGAAGACTCCAGAATCCATCTTTTCCAGAAACACCAGAATAAAAAACAGTCCTCATGACAAGAGTTGCCTTTATGAGTGGACTTGAGAGAATTCTCAAGTGTCTTTGGCAACTTTATCATGACAAGGGTATTTACCAGTTTCCTAAACCAAGAAATTGATAACCTAGACCTCTCCTCTTCTGACTTCAAAATACCTAACCAAACCAACCTTCCAAGTACCAAGACATCAAAGGAAAACAACAACAAACAACTCTCTCCATTCCATTACTCCCTGCTGGAATGGCTGGAACTTCAATAGATGTTGACACCTTCATGAATAGAGTCTTCAATCTAGCTTTACCAAAGTCCTTTCATCAGAAACACATGCAGCAGAACAACAACACATCTTCAATAGGCTCTAGTCAAGATGTCAAGACATCTTAGAGGACACCTTGCAGAAAAGAATCTCAACACCTGCAGTAGCTAGAACATCTTCACAGAAGCAAAAGACAGCCAACTAGTAGTTGTCATCCTTGATCCAATACCAATCATTCCATATATCCAATGAATGGTCTGATCGCACAAACACACACCTTACTTAATGAGCCAAAAAGTAACTCGCAAGATCTCATCCAGAAACAGACAAGATGCCTGCTCTGATACCAATTTAAATTCTGGTATGCAGATTATAGATGTCCTAACAACATGTCACGACATTGATCTCTGCATAACTTTTAAACAAGGGCAAAATAATCAACCTGACACTCTGAATATCAGCAACAGAGTCACGACAAATGTTTCAACATATGCCACAACATGTTAATCAATAAGCAAATACTGAACTGTAAATTTTCAGAACACAAGATATGTTAACCCTTTTCGGTGCAATTCACCTACATCTGGGAGCTACCAAGCCAGGAAGAAAAATCCACTATCAGTAGTATAGTTTTATGTAAACAACCTCTGGTTTACAGTAAACAACCTCTGGTTTACCTATCACTACCCAATGAAAACTTTATCTAAGAACTTCATCCTAGATAAGAGAAACCTATCTCACTACCTTAATCACCTCCTGTGATATCTAACAGTTACAATCAATAGCAACTGCATCATCCTACTTGAAAGACCCCTCTTTTAATGTAAAGTTCAGCCAAGCTATCTTGACTAACAATCCTCCTCGGATTCTATTGGATTTGCTTCAAAGCTTCATCCAAGAATAATATATAATTCATTACCTCAAGGCTTCTAAATCTGTATATACATCTATGTCTACCACAATGTATCCAACCGATACAAAAGGAGACTTACAACACAAGAAAGCCTATGACTCACAAAACCCTAAACCCTTATTTTCTACTTTACAAGTATTACACAAGGACTTTCTCTGCTTAGCCCTAGGTCTAAGTCTTCTTTTATAACCTTCAGCTGTCTTGGGCTTCAAAAACGCATCAATTTTGTTCCTCAGAATCTGCAAAATATTCTCCTCAAGAATAGTTTCTTCAATCTTTAGTTTCCTAAAATGTTTCCGCACTTTAGAAAATGGCACATCTTCAAATTCCAAGAGAATCTTTGATTCCTTAATCTGAACGCCACCTAGGATACATAAACGATCTTCTGCAATCTGAATTTAAATTAACATATTCAAACCAGATTTAAAAACTTTAATAGACAAAGATGTCGAATAACCATGTTAGGACATCTTGTCAAAACATCTTGTTCTTCAAGTTCTGCTACATGTTAGGACATCTTGCCCAACATGTTTCTTTCAGACTTGTTTTACCAAAATTAATGCCAATAAAAAACTAAGGAGCCTTCACGAGTAACGAGCATAGAGCCAAGGGTAAGAACCAACCCACAATGGTATGTACTAAGGTTATATCTGCACCTGTAGAACAAGGTTCTAAAAAGTTCCCAGAGTCATAATTCTATTTTTTAGATATTATCGGCTTAAATGACTACTCATCAGCCAACAATATTCTCAAGAGAAACTCGTCTGAGTGTGGTATCGCGTAACAACTGATTCAAGTCTACACCTGAACAGCCACCGCACCACGTCCTAATAATGCCAAGATGGGATAAAGGGTTCTAAGGTCCTCAGCTTCTCGGGCTCCCAAGTCAGAAAAAGTAATGCCAAATATGACTACTCATATAACATCAGTAATCCCAAAGGGGCCTCCACTGAGCGGGGGATCTTAAGTCAGCTTAGTAAGGACTACTCCACGTAAGCTGAACAAGACTATACCACCCTCCTATCATAAGTTCACTTAAGTCCGGGTATAGAATTTATCTCACCACACAGAGATCACCAATCACCAGAACAGAACAAGCAATAACATACAAATCAAACAAAAAGCGATAAATAAATCAAAGTAGGCTGAACCCACTAAGAACCAAAGTCCCCAGCAGAGTCGTCATTTTCTGTAGCGGGGAAATTTGTGAGTGTAAGCTATTGACTAACTTAACTCAAAAATGCAAGAGTTGCCACCACACTTTTATTTTATCCAAAAGGAAAGGAAAAAGAGCAAGCAAAACCTAAACAAGTTCTAAACAAGAACAAATTAGGAATGGGTAAGGGGGTTGGTTACGCTAAGGGAAGGTGTTAGCACCCAAAACGTCTATAGTACTCTATAGCAACCCTTTGAAATATCTACGCTTTTTGGTTTGAAAAGGTTTGTTTGAAATGAGATTGGGGAGGTGAGAAGAGAAGTATTTTTTAAGATTTTTGCATTTGGAGAGACTTATCGCCTCATGCCTACGTACCCACAAAGTGCAATATAGGATCAAAACCTCATAGTTCGTGGTACAAATACAAAATTTGTTTGTTATGATTGATTTTAAATGTAAAGACAAGTCATCATTTTAAGGAGAAACCTACGACTTGTCACCCACAAGTATAAGAAAATAACATTTGCATCACCTTAAGATGAAGGATTTTTGCTTGGATTAAAATCAACAAGTCTATTACTCAACATCTAAGTGGACACAGGTTTGAGAGAACAAGTTTCGTTGTTTTTCGGAAATGCTCAACTAGTCATCCATGAGAATGAAATCATGGTCTCATACATTACCATGGCGACGGCTCCAACTTGGATAAAATCAACGAGTATGCCAACTAACCCCCACGGGTAACAAGAGAAATCCAATCTATTTCAAACTACACCGTGGAAGAGTAGGAGACTGATAATTCACTTACAAAACACAACGGTTTTCCAATTTTGGGACAATTTAGCGCTATGTTAAGCAATCGTAATCGGGCTTATGTAGAAGCCACGACTATCTGAGGCCACTCAATAAAAATGTTAGTGTTAATGCATGCTAGAGAAGTGATATGTAGATCACTTTCCGAAAGCAATACCGCACGAAAAGAAAAGATGTAACGATCTCATCTTCATCAAGAACTTAAAATAAGTTCCAATGATATCGAAGATTTTCATTGATCAAAATAAAAATAAGAAGAAGAGGGGAAGGGAAGCCAAATTGAATCACAATTCTAAAATCATTCCATCTTTAAGTTCAACCACTCATCTTGGTGGATTAAAGCAGTAAATATATCATTAACTCAAAGCACCTAAAATGAATTAAACAATTCACTTTAAAGATAGATTTGAATTAGTGAATGTTTATCCAACTTCGTCGACATCCTAAGTCCATTGAATTTAAAGAGAAATAGGGCCTTTAAAATTGCAAACCAAGGCAAAGATCAAAAGGAAGGGGAAGAAAGAAGAAAAGAACTCAAAACAGTCCCAAAACAAGCCAAAAAACACATTCTGGACTGTGTTAATCGATTAACCTCCTGGTGTTAATCGATTAACACAGTGAAAACAGAAATTCTAGAATGCAAAAGCAGGTGTTAATCGATTAACACCAAGAGGTTAATCGATTACACCTGCTAAAACAACAGCAAATCAGTTTAAAAAATGTAAAATCCTTGATCAATCATTTCTTCAAACACCACATGATCAAGGATGCAATTGTGCACGAAAATTCAAGTAAAACAACAGCAAATAACACCAATGAAACACAATTTGCAAGATCCAAAGATCAAGCAACAAGAATCAACAAGAGATCACATTGTGAAGATGAATCAAGCACAACAATGGTGGAAAAAGAGTTTACCACTTCCAAATTTGAAAATGCTTCAAATCAACTTCAAGAACCACACTCCAAAGCCTTGATCTACACAAATTAATGATGAAAAAGTGTTTTTATATAGTTTTAGCTCAAAGATTAGTAAGCTTCAATGAAAAGCTTACTAAAAGAAAGAGCTTTGGTGAATTTGGGTAGTTGAAGAAAAATGGGAATGAGGAAGAATTTTGACAAGGTGAATTTCGCTATCAAAAGCTTGTAGAATGAATGAAATGAGGCCTCTATATATAATAGGCTTGGAAATTTTGGTGGCTTGAAGTTTGGTTTGGAGCCAAAATTAGGCTTAGAATTTGAATTTGGAGGCAAAATCAAGATCAAGTGGTGATCAATGAGGGTGTATGGTGGGAATTAATTATGATTATTTAGGGGAATTAAAATGAGGTGATCTAGAATATTCTCATGACAAAACAAGTGAATTTTGGTGTCAAATGCTGCAGAACTTGAATTTGACTCATTTTCACAATTATGTGTGTGGTTAATCGATTAACCATTTAGTGTTTTTTTTGTTTTTTTGGAAATCTTGGTATCCGGCCTTGCGACCGACTAATACAAGAGGGACCAATCCCACCATCCACTAGTGGGGGCCCCGTTTAAAGCCGAAGTAAAGGTCCGTATGGACTGGCCCACACAAGGGTTGATTGCACCTAATAGGATTCGAACCTGAGACCTTGAGAGGAGCACACTCTCAAGATCCAAGCCTCCACCACTAGGCCATCCCTTGGGGGTTATTAACCATATAGTGTTAATCGATTAACAGAACAAAAAATGTGAAAATTTGCCTTTTTGTTACACTGATGTGGCTCTAGCTCAATTCTTTTTGCTCGTCAAAGAAGGCATGGAAATAAACACATGAACCTTAGAATATCTTGAATAATAGTCAATTAAATCTTGGGAAACTCTTGATCAAATGATTTTGAATTATTTGCAGATCAACTTTGACTTTGTTCATATGAATTTCATTCGAGCTGAGGAACTGGTATTTGATATTCTTGATCCCAACCTCTTCCTGAAAAAGTTAGTAAAGGAAAAACAAAAATATATTTTTTGGATTTTCATTAAGGATTAGTAAACCTAAACATAAACAAATAACAAGCAAACAAGAAAACGGGGGTGCTTGGTGATCTCCCTCAAGAGCAAACTTACAGAGGAGGGCAAAAGAACCAAAGCTTGTGATCTTGTTTGTGGTATGAGATGTAAATGATATGTAGGATCTTAGGGGTAAAAATTAGGGTATTACACATAGGTTGTTTCATTGTTTTAGAAATGGTCAAGTATGTAAATGTTGCTAATAGGCACTTATGATGGTGTCACTACTAAAAAACAACACTTCTATGATGTTATTCTAGATATATATTATACACGGTGTTACATTTTCCTTCTACATTGCTTGCATTAATCTGGTTTTTTCTAATTGAAATGAACATTGAGTCCAGAGATGTATCTCCGAAATAGGTTGAACATGATCCATATATGCATTTCCGAAAATAATCAAGGTTGAGATTGAAATATTAATTTATTATTCTATTATGTTTGCCTATAGATATGTTGCACCCTGATACGTTCCTTTAAAACTACTGTGTATGTTAAATCAGATGAAGTAGAGGATGATGTTAAACAGGGTGATTTTGAAGACGATGTTAAATCAGTTAATGTTGAGGTGGATGTTAAATTGGTTGTTGTTGAGGTGCATGTTCATAAATAATTTACAACTAATAAGGAGTTTGTTGAGCGTGAACATATGCTCCAATGGATCCGCTCGAAAATAGTCAAACATGGGTTCAATATTGTAATTCAGAGGACTGGTAATGGGTTTGATACAAGACAAACATTTGTAACAATGAGATATGAAAGAAGTAGAAAGTACCAACAACCTATTCGAAAATTGAAATGGGATGAAACCAGATCAAAAAAGTGTGATTGTCCTTTTAAGGTTTCGTAGATACCGTAAGGCAAATAGTACATGGAAATTTAACATGGTTTCTGGTATAAATAATCATTACTTGTGTCACGAGTTTGTAGCGTCAGTTTTTGTGACGCGACCACAACCGCTTTTGGTGCTACTTTCTGATTTCTGTATTTATCCTATGAAGCTTAAAAGGAAGGGGAAGATATCTCAAACTAACCCTGCATGCAAATGTTTTCCTTAACAAATGCGAAGAGATCGAGGATCGGGGGTTGGTTATACAAAGGGAAGCTATTAACTCCCAGAGTATCTATAGTAATCTATAGGAACCTTTATTTGCATATGTTTCTAATATTATATTGCTTGGTTGCTTAAATCCATTTACTATGGCATAGGGAAAGTTTCTCCTTTGTGAAGGCTGAGGAAATGTTTTTTTGTTGTTTTTGGGATTTCTATTGTTTTTGGAAAGGAACTGGACCGAAGGTTTTCGATTAGTGTGCTCGCTAAGATTTCACAATCTTATGCCTACGTATTCCCGTAAAGAGATCTGGGGAAATCAGAGCGTTCGTAGTTCCTCCTATTCTATGAGAGGAGGAAAATTTGGTGTCTTGTTCAAAGCCCAAGATTGAAGCTAAAAGAGTATTTGTGTCTTGTTCAAAGGCCAAGATTGAAGCTAAAAGAGTGTTTGTGTCTTGTTCAAAGCCCAAGATTGAAGCTAAAAGTTTGTTTGTGTCTTGTTCAAAGCCCTAGATTGAAGCTAAAAGTTTGTTTGTGTCTTGTTCAAAGCCCAAGATTGAAGCTAAAAGTTTGACTGAGAGAGAATTTGTCATCTCTAAAGGGAGATATCTCACCTATTCATCACAAACATTGAGGGATTGATTTATAAGGGAAGTTGCTTTAACTGGGATGTGTGGAATCCAACAATGCCATGTCTTCCTTTACAAGTCTTGCATGCTAAGAGAGGGACATTAACTTGGATGTGTAGAATCCAGAGGTTTGCCACTTACATCTCTTAGATGAAAGAGAAATTTAGCCATGATAAAGGAGGGACTCCAACTTGGATTTTGAATCAACAAGTGTGCCACTTACATCAATTATCTGGAAAAAGGTTTTTGGTTGTTTGTTTTGAAATGTGATGTATAGAGGAAATATCCTCCTACAGAGAGGACTCATGGTCTCATCTATGGGGATGTTGGATTTTGTGCCTTGATCAAAGCCCAAGGTTGAAGCTAAAAAAGGTTGAAAACTGACTCAACTGGGGAGTATTATATCTGTATTGTACAAAGCCCAAGATTGAGCCCAACTGGGAAAATCATTATATTAAGCCTAAGAGGAGGCTGACTCTTGCTGAGGATTAATTTAAATCTAGGAGAGGGTTTAAACTGTTTTGAGGAGTCCAAAGGGAAACTAACTCTTGCTGAGATTAGAGAATAGTTGAATTATCAGATGCCATCAGGTTGTGATACTTTGGGGGGTTTCTTGATGGTAACCTGATCCTGGCTGGGATTTTAAAGATGAAAGCCAAACCTTGTTGAGGATCAGAAGAGCCTTAGAGGATGAGTTTGAATTCCTTAGAGGTTTTGACTCTCCTGGGGACTGGTGTATTGATAAAGATAACTAGGATCTATCCTATGCTTTTAGGAAACCTAAGGGTCCTTGTATGAAGCCCAAAAGGAGGCTAGGGGTGCTTCTAGGAAGCCTGTGGGTCCTTGTATGAAGCCCAAGAGGAGGCTGACTGATTGAGATTTTCCAAGTCTAGGAAGAGTTTAAGAAAGGTTTCACCGGGAAATAATCCTTTCTTTGTTGAATTGTTCTAGGTTTTAAAGGGTTTAAAGAAGAGGTTTCACCGGGAAATAATCCTCTCTTTATTGAACTGTTTCAAGGTTGATCAAATTGAACAATGCCCAAGAGGAGACTATCTTCTGGGGAGATTCATTGTATGATTCCCAAGAGGAAGCAATGTGTCATACCCCAAATTTTGACAACTAATATTTCCCATCATTGTGCAAATCATCATCACAATATGGATGAACCATTAGTCTCCCCAAAGATGGGTGAGCATCCACTACAATCAGACTTAGGGTTTCAAGCCCTCTCAGAGCTCTTAGACAAAGGATCAATCAAGAAATGACATGATCTTCAAATTTTCTAGCCTCTCAAACATCCACAAAGGATCAAGAGGACTCCCACTTCAAGGATTAAGCTCAAGGCTTCTCCCTTCTAGGTGGATCAAGCCCTAAGATCGCCAGTGTCACCAAATTAGGGTTTGGTCGACCAGGGCCTCCAGATGGAAATTTTCCTCTATGCATGAGCCAATGCTTCAAAGCATAACCTATGATGCTCCAAGGGATCTCATGAACCCAATCATCAAGTCAATTTAGCCTCAGGGGATGCATTCATCAAAAAATCAGGAATTAGGGTTTCTTGACGTAATTCACCCCTAAGTTGACTTTTGGGACAAAACATGAGCCAAGACCTCAAGAGATGATTTGAGGGTCCCTAACACACCACATTGATCCATTTACAACAATGTATTGAGCCAAGAAGCTTGAGCAACAAGTTTTAATTTCATCTGAACCACAGTTAGGGTTTCGCGAGAAAAGCCAACTGTATCTTTGACTTTTGACCAGGACATGCTCCCAAACCCTAAGACATGATTCAATACACCCTAAAACACCTATGAAATCAATCCATAAAGTTTTATTTAGGTCAAGGACTTGATTTCATAGAGGATCGCACAGTTTGGAATTCATCTGACAAAAAGTCAATTGTGCATAAAAGTCAAACTTTGACTTTTTGAGATTTTTCACAATTATGGTTCTTTGACCCCAAAATGATGTTAATGTATGATTGGAATCATCATTCATCAAGAAAAATCAAGAAAAGTGGAATAACTTATAAAAGGGGTAACCATAAAAAACTTAGAAATTTTCTAAGTTATGGAACAAAGTGGCTAGGGTACCAATTTGGAGGATCATAACTCCTAACCACAAGGCCATTTTTTCCCATCCAAAACTGGATTTGTAGCTCTCATTACCCTCTACAAAACCTTCAACTACACCTCATTCTAATTCCCCATGGATTTCAAGTTATGGAATGATCAAAATCAAGAAAAGTGAAAATGTCTCTTTTTTCCAACACTTAGTGAAATTTTCACTAAGTCAGAATCTGCCTTCACTTTTTTCCAAATGTAGGGGCATTTTTCACTTGGATCCAAAAAGTATCAAAACCAATTATGATCAAACAGTTATTGTATCATATGAGGGCTTTTCAAAATGGCCAAGAACTCCATCAAATTCCACTTGAGCCATGAGATATGACAATGGAAATATGCCTTGCTGAAAACTACCAAGGCTAGGCAGAATTTTGCACTTTTGCTCGATTTGGCAAAATCAGATAATTCCAAGCCTTGTCATCACTTTTGACACATCTGAGGATCAAATCTAAAGGGAACAAACACTGATCCAAGCCTCCAAAGTCTTTGGAACAAGAAGTAGCATGCCAAACCTAGAAATCCCTAAAAGAGGGACAAGACTCCAATTTTGGATTGGAGCATTTAATGGATGCACCAAGGTGGCATGGACTGACACATTTGCAGCTGAATTCAGTCAAGAATGATCCAACAACTAGGGAACCACGGCTCTGTGCCCTAACTTCTAGTTAATGGCTAGAGGAGACTTGGATTCCCATTGATCAACATTGGCCAAACCTCTGCTGCAGTTGCCATTCACTATTGATCCCAAAACAAACTTGCTCTACTATAAATAGAGCTCATTTGTGCTCAGTTTGAGTACACCAAAGCCATCAAATAGATGCTTTCCTCAAAATCACCTTCTCACTTCCAAATTTTCCTTCCAAAGCAAGTCACTATCGGATTTTGAGTTTGAGAGCTATTCCAATCAAACCAATCAAACACACACCTCATAAACATCATATAGAAGTGATCCAAACACTCACATAACATCTGGAACATCAAAATCACAAAATCACCAGCCAACTGCTCAAGCCTTTGACAGATTTGCAGTTGAGGTGCCAAATCAAGTTCCAGCTCAAATCAATCCACTCCAAGCATCCAGACACACTCCATGGCACCTAGGGAAGCTATCCAGATCATTGGAACCTAGCTGTAACACCTGTAACACAAAACACGATCACTGGCTGCAAGAGGTGAGCATGAGCTCTTCTAACTCTATGATCCATGCATTTTCTGCTGCACAATAATTTGGCCATATGTTCATAATCATGCATAGATTGTTTACCCTCAATCAATTGCTTTGTATGAATCGTGTATGGAATTTCTGAACCTTCATGCAGAATTTAGGGTTCTTGAGGTTTCTCTTTGATTTCTTATTCCATGCTTAAAATAAATGAAATTAAAGACCATAGACATGATCGTGAGGTTGAAACGAGTAGATTGATATGTAGATTGCATGATATAATCAAGTATTCCGTGAGATTGGATAGAAAATGCAAATCTGCATAAATAGAGGAAGGGCGCGTGTTCTTGCCATGTTCTTGGCGCCCTTTTTCAAATATTTGAATATTTTAATTTTGTGATTTTATTTAATTGATTCAAAAATTAATTTCTCTCTGAGTTTTAATGATTTTGAGTTGATTCTTTTTTTTACTAATTCACAAAAATGTTAAAATATTTTATTTAACCAAAAACTCCCAAAAATATTATTTATTTCATATAATTGATATTTTTTCCAAGAATTAATATTTTAATTATTTTTGACATTTAAAATATTTTTTCCTTCTTGATTTTTCAAATTTTAATGATTTCTAATCATTTTGTAGGTCAGAACATGATTTTTGAAACATTAATCCAAGATCACAATTTGTTTTCCACATGTTAAACAATTTTGATCATTTTACTTGAATTTTTTATTCAATTAAAATACATTTTGGAATCAAATTAGGGTTTTGATTAATTCAACCCTCATCAAACCTTTTAAAAAAACTTTTGGGCCTCTAATAGAGTGTAAGACCCAATCCTTTGTAAATACAAACCTATTTTGGGTCTCAAATGTTGTATAAGTCCCGTTGTATTTCAAAAGTTCGACGCGATCATCGCCTGTTTAAAAAAACCATTCGGGCCTCTCCTCGAGCTATAAGACCCATTCAAAACCATTTTGGGCCTCTAATAGAGTGTAAGACCCAATCCCCTTTTGAAACCAAAAACTTTTGGGCCTCAGTCATTGTATAAGACCCACGGTGTTTTCAAAACCTCGGCGCGATCATCGCCCTTTTCAAAATAAACACTGGGCTTCTCCTTGAGCTATAAGACCCATCTTTGTTCACTTTCAATCATTTTGGGCCTCTTGAGAGAGTGTAAGACCCGTCCCCTTGTACAGAAAACATTTCTTGGGCCTCAGTCACTTGTATAAGTCCCTGTACAAAATGACAGTGCAATCACTAATAAAACCCTGGGCCTCTCCTTGAGCTGTAAGCCCCAACAATCTTTTCAAAGCACTTTCTCCTTTGATTTTGAATATAATATTGTTATCAAAGTTTTCTTTGTTGAACAACTAACAAAACAGCATGGAATCTCTACAACCGAGTAAGTGTTTACCCGCTTTCATTTACCGCTTTCATATGTATATAACTGTATTGTGGGGTTGTTTTACTGTAAGTCTTATTTCATAAACTCATATAGACTGTGTAATACTAGTATCGATATTTAGAGTTTCCCCGACAACTACGTCTAGAACTAGACAAAACCTCATCTCCTTACATCCGACGTTCTCCCGGATATTTCAACATAACCTAAACCATGAGAATTTTATTTTACAACAATTTTAGATAACTAGATCTAAGAAATCTCCCCCTTGAACAATTCATATACAGAAGGCCAATGTTCCAAGTGAAACCCCTTCTGGAACTGTTCATCAGCCTCCTCTTGGGCTTAGTGCAAGGACCCACAGGCTTCCTAAAAGCAGCCCCTCCTCCTCTTGGGCTTTGTACAAGGACCCGTCGGCTTCTTAGAAGTTTTCACAGCCTCCTCTTAGGCTTCGTATAATGATTCTTCCTCTGGGAAGATAGCCTCCTCTTGGGCTTCGTACAAATTGTCCCTTCGGCTTCTTAAAAGTTTTTCTCGCCTCCTCTTGGGCTTCGTACAAATTATCCCGACGACATCTTAAAGGTATAGGAACAGAAATTAGTCATCTTAATAGAACAGTCTTTCAAAGAGTCTAGATCTTTCTACGGAGAACGTATTGTCTCTGGATCTCTCTTAAGCATAAGTACAAAAGATAAAACTCTAGACTTGGACAATCTAATCTCCTTGAGTCTCGAAGACATTCTCAAGTTCCTTTCAAAAATAGGAAAAAACACCCGTAGACTTAGGCAGTCTCAATACCCTTCAGATTCCCTGTTTCCTTAAAGAACAGGAAATAATCCCGGTCCTCAGATCAAATCCATGAGTACAACATTGCCCATATAAGAACTGATTTTCTCTTCTAACCAACATACTGGACCTGTCACTCAATTGAAACAGTAACCCTAGCCTCCTCTTGGGCTTTGTACAATGATTATCCCCAACAGAGTCAAAACCTTTGTAGCCTCCATCTCGGGCTACGTACGGGATACAAAATCACTCTCTTGTTGAGTATAAAAGACTCTCTTGTTGAGTCAAACATTTTTAGCCTCCATCTCGGTCACAGCATACAAACATCAACAACTCCTTTTCCCTCGTCTAATTGCTGTAAGCGGCAAGCCTCTGGATTATTTACATCCACGCCACTGTCCCTCTTTTAGCATGAGAAATTCCTAAGAAAAGATGGCATTGCTCTAAACTGAGTTAAAGTCTTCTCCTTCAGGTTTAAAATCCCCTATAAAGGAAATTATGGCATTGCTGGATTCGCATATCCCAGTTAAAGTAATTCTCCTTTATAGTCAGTCACCCAACAGTCGTGCCAAACAGGCCAAATATTCCCCTTTAGATATGACAAATTCTCTCTAAAATCAACACCCTTTTTGCTTCACATCTTGGGCTTCGAACAAGATACAAATAGACCCTCCAGCTTCACATCTTGGGCTTTGAACAAGATATAAACCACCTTTAGCTTCATGTCTTGGGCTTTGAACAAGACACCAAAACACCATTTCCTCCCATAGAATAGGAGGAACTACGATCGCTCTGATTTCCCTATCCCAGGAATACGTAGGCATAAGATTGAAAAAGAATCTTAGCGAGCACACTAATCAAAAAACCCCAAAGTCCCCTACCTCCATCCAATCTGGCGCAGGATCCCAACAAATTCCCCATGAACAATCCCGGTATTTCGTTTTGAACAAAATAAGCAGAGAGAGGCCCAAGAACTAAAGCTGCATCTGTAAACCAACAGTTTTGACTGTTTAACCTCAGTTTGCAAGCAGGGTTAGTTGGAGACATCTATTTCCCTTCCTTTATCAGCTTTAATAGGATAAAAAATGAATCGAACTGTAGTACCAAAGCGATAGTGATTTGAAACCACAAAAACCGCACTACACAATGATGCTTGGATAAAGCCCAAGAGGAGGCTAACTGTATTCCTTTGTACAGGGGGAACTAGTTACTTGAACTAAGTTATAATGATTGAAAGGATCCTATTGTTTGAACTAGTCTAAACTGAGGATGATTTAAATGCTAAGAGAGACATAACAAGATATGTACAAGTATATATACAAACAAATGAACAAGTATATAAACAAGTATTGATTGAATTGAGAAAAGTGGTGGGTCTTATACTCTGGATAGTTACCCAAGTGTATTGTGATTGATCAGATGTTTTCTTCAAGATTGGATTAGTTTTTTGAAGAAATTGAAGAAAGTTTTGAATTTAAAGATAATTTGATCTCAAGTAGAAGGAAAGAAAAGGTGTTGGGTCTTACACTCTAGATAGAGGCCCAAGTGATTATTTATATCCTGTACAAAGCCCAAGATGGATGAGGCTAAAATATTTTCTATTTACAGAAGGGTGTTGGGTCTTACACTCTATCAGAGGCCCAGGTGATTATTGTTTAAAACAAGGTTATGTACAAAGAGATGGGACTTACACTCCTAACAGAGGCCCAAGATTATTGTGAAAACTGTGATCGCACCGTGATTTTGAAAAGCGTTATGGGACTTATACTATAGCAGAGGCCCAAGAGGTGGTTTATTTACAAAGAGGGTTGGGTCTTACACTCTAATAGAGGCCCATGAGTGTTTTGATATGAAGTTTGAAAGATTGAATCCAAACAAAACCCTAATTTCATTTTTTTTTAGATATTTTTCAAAGAAAAATAAAATAAAATATGTCTAATTTATCAAATAAAATCATTAATCATGTTATAAACAATGATTAAGGTTTATGAAAAAGGTATTTTATTGACATAAATATTTAAAATCATTTTGGTTTTAAAATTCAAGAAAAAGAAATCATTTTAAAAACATTGAAAACAATTTAAAACAACATTTTTAAATATATTAAAAATATATCAAATAAAAATATGTTTGTGATTTTTTTTTGGGTGAATAAAGTATTTTAATATATGAGTGATATTTGTGCAAAAAAACATTTTAAAATAATTAAAATAGATTAACAAAAATAAATATTAAAAATAATATCAAAAATATCAAAAAAATAGTGAAATGTGAAAAATGGGAAAAAATGGCATGGGTGGGTGTTGAACCAGCGCCCTCCAACACAAACACACGCTGCAACCACTGGGGTGGTGATACATCTGTGTATCAAGCCACCTCCATAAATTAATATGGTTAAATGTGACCTGAGGCCAGACCAAGGGCGTCATTGCTAGCCTGCCCAACGTTTCAAGTTTGGTCCATTTGCAAGAGGGATCATATCTCCCTCATTTTTCCATGAAATTTAAAAATGTAAAGACCTATCTTGCCTAAAATTTCATGAGGAATCCAATGGTGGTCTTAGATTTTTCTAAAAATGCCTACATTTTAAAACCTGATAGTGGTTTCAAAATATCTCATGTTTTGCAAGTTCTATGCTACAACTCTATACAATCAATAATAGCATGGCAAACAGTTTAAACACAACAAATATGATATGTATGACATGTTCATGATTAATGTACATCAAAACAATACATATTTCACAAATTTCAAGTTCTTATGCGCTTACCTCTTGAAGTTCCACTTGCTAACTTTTAAGATACTTGTGACAGAAGCAAACCAATGCCTTGGACACTCTTAATAGATCCCTTGGAAGCATTTAGGATGATCAAAATCCAAAGAAAACCTCTGGAACAGAATCTACCTCTTTCTTGCAAAATTGGCAAAAGGGACCAAAATGGCAACTCTACCAGATGGTGTTACAGTTGAGAAACTATGCTTGGAACACCTTAAGGATATATATTAGAGTGTGTTTGAGGTGTTGTTTGGTTTTGAGAGGGACTGAATCAAGACATGGCTTGAAAAATGCATAAAAGTCAATATTTGAGGTTTTGATGGTTAACTTTCTGATTTTGGTGATTTGAGATAAAGGTGGGGGTTTGGACACCTCCAATGGATGATTTGTGATGTGTTTGGATGGTTATTTGAGTCGTTTAGGCTCTGGTTTTAAGAATTCCAAATTTGATCCTGGAACTTTGAAATTTGAAGTAAGAGAGGGAAAGTGAGAAAACAAGTCTTTGGTATTGTTTTGGAGTGGTTTGAATGATCAGAAATGACCTCTATTTATAGGGGAGCAAGTTTGTATTTGGAGGAATAGTGAATGGATGAAGGATCACTTTATTACCCAATGGATATGGTTATGTAGCATGACTTGAATGCTAAGGTACCTCAAGTCTCCTCTAGCATAGCTATGCATTGACTCCCATCAATTTTGCAGGTTTGAAGTCTTATAAATTTTGGATATGTCTTGACTGATTTGTGTATGATCCATGCCACCTCAATGCATCATATTAATGCCAAATGACAAAGTTGAAATTCAAGGCTTTTTCAACGATGATTCTTCGCATGCTAGGCTAGAACTCTTGACTTATTGGATTCTATGTAGTGATTCCTCTACAAAGAACAAGTGCATTATATCTGAAATTCTGGTACATGTGCAGAATTCAGATGTCCTAGAACATGTCGTTCGACATCTGGTCTGACATGATCATAAAGGGCAAGGTAAATAGCAATAAACATGGTACTGAAAAGATAAAAGCAAGACACACAGAATTGTTAACCTAATTCGGTTGAACACACCTACTCTGGGGGCTACCAAGCCAGGGATGAAGTCCACTATCAGTAGTATCAATTCAAAGCTAAACTCTCCGTTTACAGCTTATCACTCAATCACTACCCAATGACCCTTCTACCTAGATCCTCTCTAGCTATGAGAAACTCTTCTCACTCCCAATCATCGCAATGATGTCTAGCAGTCGACAATCCGCCTCTGCATCAATGGCTCTTTACCTATACAGCAATTTAACAAGGAAGACACCCTTCCAAGACACAACTTAGAGTTACTTAAAAGCTTCCTCCAAGAACAATACTCCTCTTACTTAACAGCTTTGAGGATCAGACTAACAAACTGTCCAACTCACATGTCGAGTGGTACAGGAACCAACCCTAATCCTAGAACTTTTATATCTTTGGTTTCGTTGCAATTCTAGGTTACAAAGTATCTATATATAACCTATTCCCAACTGGATTTTGGGCCTACAAAAACACAGCAAATGAGCTGCTACAAATCAGCAGAGACTTCTGCTACAAAATAGGACTTCAATCTTTAACTTCCTAAAATATCTCCATAATTAGAAAGTGTATATTTTCCCATATTCTTCTCAATTTCAGACTTGAATCTTCAAAACCTTTTAATTCAGCGCCACATGGAATTTCCATATTATTTCCTGAATCTTCTGCATTTGTTAAGATATATCAGAATTCTAAATTTTCTTCAGTTCTGGCGCGATGTCGAATGAACCTGCATGGGACATCTTGATACGACATGTTGTTCCAGATGTTAAGATCTTTTCAGATCAACATGTTCCATTGCACACTAGGACTTCTTGCTCAACATGTTCTTCTTTAGCAAGATAAAATATCCTATCTAACATATTGCTGCTATTATTTGTTTTACAAAATTAATGCCAACCCTTAAAATTAAAGAACTAACATTCTCCCCCTTTGGCAAATTTTGGCTAAAACAAATACATAAACATTACAACTCAGATTTCAGCAGCAATCACAATTCTATACTACTGTCAGTAGTCATCGGCAACTACTGAACCTAACAGTGGCCATCAGTAGCTACTGATAACAGCAATCATGGAGAATCATCTTCATGGGAATACTTGAATGATGTTAGGACATCATGTTTAACAAATCTTCAAGCATCACCTTCGGACACCACAGCACAACAACTTCAGGCAGCACATTAGGACTTGAGAAGTAGAAAGTCCTGAAGTCATTTGATGCACATGAGGAAGAAGATATCTGGTGTACATGAGGAAGAAGATTTTTAACACTCCCCCTTAATACAACACATTTCTTTTTCCTTTCAACTCAGACCCGGATTCATTGTAGAAGACTCCTCCAGAAAAGAAACGTTTGTCTTAACACAAAGGACCAATGGTGGCATACGAGATTTCTGCACACCTTAATTGATCAGACGCCCCCAGTCGACCTATGGCATAAGATGAAACTTAAGAAGTATTAATCTATTAACCCAGGTAACTCAGAACACAAGTCACAACTGTGTTCACAAGTCACAAAGAACTCAGCACAAACTCACGGAAATGACACCCTCTTCGACATTTCTGCACACAATTCCAGACTCCAAACAAGGCATCTGCACAATCCATCCATTTCACACACCCTTTCTCCCCCTTTTTAGCCAAAAATTGGCAAAGAAGGCCCTCACAGAACCAGACCCAAGTGATGCTTACCCAAATACGAACAAATGCCATAAGACTTGTGAAACAAAACACTCACTTGGCTGAAGGAGAAGAGAACAACCCCTATAAATAGCTGACCAGTAACTTTGGAATTAACGAGCCTTGAATATGTCAAGGTTCTTGGTCAAAGAACCGCTATTTTAGGTATCAAAAACTGCATTCAAATTCAATGCCTACCTTCCAAAACTGCCTTGAGTGCCTTAAATGTTTCTCAACTGAATTTTACCATAAATTAGGCCAATAACGCTCCATGCATAGGCAGAGACACGTGTTTCACCTTATCCTTGCACTACCGACCAGAATAATTCCTTGTTTGGCTCAAGAGAAACATGTCCTGTACCATGTTCTGACATCTTACCAAAACAGTTTGTCTGCTTGCTCATAAAATTATCAGCCCAAGACTCCACAGAACCTTATACAGCCACATCTTCTTATCTAATGGATACTTAGACGACTTCTCACAATCCCTTCTAGATTCCATCAAAACAGTAGAGAAAAATGAACTCTCCCACATACAGCAATTCTGCTTTTTAGACCTCTCCTGCATAACCACTAACTTCACACAGCTATGATATGTCTCATCATGATGTTTGACATCACACTGCACAAACTTGACCAACACACATGCTACACAGAAATCAGCACACTTGCAACAATAGGCTATAGACAACAGCCTTAACATTCAATGCCCTTTATGATATCACACCAATAATGCCACATTCTGGTATATGTTGAGCAAGACCTCACCACGGGGATTTTAGATACAAGGTCTGCCAAGTCCAATAAATAAAGGCCCATTTGATTGGAAATTTCTCACACAAGATAAGGACTGTCACCACCTTTTACTTGTATTAGAAGGAACCTCCTTATCTTCAGCCATTCTGATCACACCACTGACAACACCCTTCTGTCCTTACATTCACAAGCTCCTAATGAAGTCTTCATCATGAAAGTAGCCATGTATTTCCAGAACTACTTACCATCAAGATTAGAATCTGCCCATTCTAATCCACATTATGTCAGAACTGCCACTTCAGACTATAATGCTACTTCTTCCAACTCCATAAGTATGGTACACAACAAACAATAATGTTGTACCAAAATGTAGGACATCAGCACGAGACAAAAGAACACACCTTCTGTATTTCATTCAGGTAGTCACAACCACTTGATCACAATCAGCAGCTATACCGAAGGTAAACTAAAGGGAGTCACAACAGACAACTAGACAAGACAAGACCTAGGCTCATCCTTTTAGGTACACTAGGACAACTTCTACCAAGGCACACCGTTCTGGCATCCAATGTGACAAAAGAACAAGTTCGCAAGAACAAATTCCCACGCCAAAGACTACTTTGACTGGTCAGGCGATACAAACAATGACTCTTTATCCATTATAAAGAACAATCCTCCTTGCTCCTATCAGCACACCAAGGAAATAATCATGAGTCAGTCTAACAAGAATGCAGGAAAGAGACACATGCAGGAAGTCAAGACCCAAGATCCACAGAAGTTGAAGGACACAACACTGTCCACAGCTGGAGCAACTTCAGGAGCAACAAGAACACGCAAGACATCAGAGACAAGGATGAAGACCATCAAGAAAAAACAAGTGCAACTTCAAGCTTCTGATGATGAACGGGATGAAGATTGGAAAACATTTCTTGATTCGGGGGGTTGGGATAACCTTTAGACCCTTTGTTTGGTGTTTTTACTAATCTTGTATGCTTTCAAAGATGCAATAAATTTCAGTTTTAATTCTGTTCCATTTAACTAAACAAATGCAATAAGGATCACAACAGCACATCACAGCACACTTAATCCTCATGTATGCAAAATCCAAAAGCACAAAATTATCAATCTTCCCCTTAACATCACACGTCCAGCTGTATAAAATTGTAACACTCTCCCCCTGTCAAGAATAACATGTACTTCTTCGTACCTTGAAGAATGGAAAACATAAGACGCATCTTTATGTCTTCAAGAGCTCACTCTTTGTTCAACTCACAAGTTAAACACACTCATCACTTGTACCAATATTCACATGATCCCAATATGATCAACTTTTCTCTATCTAAGACCATCAGTACTCCTTTGCAAGAAGAAAACCTTAAATGAATGGAGAACATGAGACTCATCTTCATGTCTTCAAGAGCGCACTCTCTGTTCAACATACCTGCTGAACACATTCACCTACTGCAAGACCCTCACAACAGCACAAAAATCAAGTAGAGACTCAGGAGACAAACACTATAACATTCTGAACAGAATGTTCTGTCAACAGATGTTAAGACATCAGTCTTGACCTCATGAACAGAATCTAGCTGTACTAACAAAAGTACCACATTCCAAAACAGAATCTCCAAACTTTCCAAAAACAACCATCATAACCCATCACATCACAGAAGCATGAGAGTAATATTCTCTCATCCAACTCTTCAATCTGTAATCAATCACCTTTAACAGCAGCACAGGCTATGATTGGATCACACACAGTCAATAATAGCTTCAAAAAAAAATCATGCCTCTTTGATCTTTGACCTTCATGTCCAAGAAGTTTGCTAGCGATAATACTTCTTGAAATCTCAGGTTCTCCACTCCTACAGCAAGGACCAGAAATAAACTGACCTCGGGAGGAAATAACATGTTGATCACACCTTGACTAACTCACACATCTAAGATAAGTTCCAGGGCCAGAACCTTCTTAGACATACCACCCAGATGTCTCCTCTTCCAGATCAGGAGTAGGTTCCAAACTCATGTGATCAAACCACATTAGTTTAGCACCCAGAACATCTGCTATGCCATTCCTTCAGACAACAGAATTCAGCACAATTCTGACTTGATGTTCTAACACAAGATAGGACATCATTCCAAAGAACACATCAATAGATCAAAGACTAGAGATTATCCCTTTTAGGAATAGAGGCAAAAGTAAATTACTTCTCTTCCTTACAACTTCTCTTATCAATGCCTTTATAAGTGGACTTAAACAATAATCTTCAAGTATCGTTGACAAAGTAAGTTGAAGCAGTCTTGCATATATCCCATCGCCATAGTACATACATTTAGAGAAGAACAGCCTTCTCAATTGCAGATAGATAAGCAGCGGATCAAAACACAAACTCCTCAAAACCTTCAGGTGTCACATATCAGCCTTATAATCCAGGTGACACCACAATACCACAGGTTTGAAAATAAATCAAACTTAACATAACCACAACACAACAGCTTTTCAACCAAACCTCCAAGCCTTCATCACATGCCACTTTCTGTCACGAACAGTCCATCCTCCACTTCTAGGGACCATTCTCACTCCTATATGAACTTTTTCAAGTTCAAACAACTTTTCAGTAGAAAGCTTCTACCTTGACCATGAACCAGAAAGTAACTTCCCTCGGATATCATCCAGATACAGAACAGAATGACCTGCTCTGATACCAATTGAAATTCTGGTACATGTGCAGAATTCAGATGTCCTAGAACATGCCGTTCGACATCTGGTCTGACATGATCACAAGGGGCAAGGTAAATAGCAATAAACATGGTACTGAAAAGATAAAAGCAAGACACACAGAATTGTTAACCCAGTTCGGTTGAACACACCTACTCTGGGGGCTACCAAGCCAGGGATGAAGTTCACTATCAGTAGTATCAATTCAAAGCTAAACTCTCCGTTTATAGCTTATCACTCAATCACTACCCAATGACCCTTCTACCTAGATCCTCTCTATCTATGAGAAACTCTTCTCACTCCCAATCATCGCAATGATGTCTAGCAGTCGACAATCCGCCTCTGCATCAACGGCTCTTTACCTATACAGCAATTCAACAAGGAAGACACCCTTCCAAGACATAACTTAGAGTTACTTAAAAGCTTCCTCCAAGAACAATACTCCTCTAACTTAACAGCTTTGAGGATCACACTAACAAACTGTCCAACTCACATGTCAAGTGGTACAGGAACCAACCCTAATCCTAGAACTTTTACATCTTTGGTTTCGTTGCAATTCTAGGTTACAAAGTATCTATATATAACCTATTCCCAACTGGATTTTGGGCCTAAAAAAACACAGCAAATGAGCTGCTACAAATCAGCAGAGACTTCTGCTACAAAATAGGACTTCAATCTTTAACTTCCTAAAATATCTCCATATTTAGAAAGTGTATATTTTCCCATATTCTTCTCAATTTCAGACTTGAATCTTCAAAACCTTTTAATTCAGCGCCACATGGAATTTACATATTGTTTCCTGAATCTTCTGCATTTGTTAAGATATATCAGAATTCTAAATTCTCTTCAGTTCTGGCGCGATATCGAATGAACCTGCATGGGACATCTTGATACGACATGTTATTCCAGATGTTAAGATCTTTTCAGCTCAACATGTTCCATTGCACACTAGGACTTCTTGCTCAACCTGTTCTTCTTTAGCAAGGTAAATTATCCTATCTAACAGATTACTGCTATTATTTGTTTTACAAAATTAATGCCAACCCTTAAAATTAAAGAACTAACAATATCTTTGATGTTGATCTTGTGTGATGACAATGCTTGCAAAGTCATCAAAATGACAAAATTGTGTGGCATGTGCAAAACTGTCTTGGAAAAGTCAGTTGTGTGATGCTAGGTTGTGATATCCATAACTCCTTGCTCAAGTTGAATTAATAGGAGTTGTTGTACTCTTTGGAAAGCTTGTATATCATACTTCAACTTTGATGTTTACATTTGGCCTTGATTCATCTTGGATCATAATGAAAAATACCTCCAAAGTTGGACAAAACATGAGACAAATTCTGCCTAAAAAATTCTAAGTGTCAAAGTTCAAAATCTTATGAAACCCTAGCTTTATGGCCTTATAACTCAAAATTCATGCATTTTTTGGGGATACCTCTGCTTAACAATCTTGTTGTATGTAAGAAGAGCTATCATTTGAGCTTTGGATGGAAGAAAATGGTTGCTTGGATCACAAGTTATGGTCTTGCAAAGTTGGGAAAAAACCATTATTTTTCATAACTTAGTGAAATTTCAAGTTTCTCAAGGTTGCACCCTTTGCAAGTAACCTCCCTTTTCTTGATTTTTGTTGATTGATCATGATCCAAATCACAAGTTAACATTGTTTTTTACTTAAAGAGGCCATGTTTGTCAAAAAATTCTAAAAGTCAAACTTGGTTTTGATCACAGTTGGCTTTTTGTATCAGATGAATCTTAAACTTTGTGATCCTTTATGAAATCAAGTCCTTGGGCCAAATTGAACCTAATGGATGGATTCTAAAGGTGTTTTTGAGTGTCTTGAATCATGTCCCAAGGTTTGAGATCATGCTTTGCTCAAAAGGCAAAGGTATGGTTGACTTTTTACTTAGAAACCCAGGTTTGTGGTCCAGATGAAGTTGAATCCTTATATTGCTTATGAAAAAATTTCTTTGAATCAATTCAATCTTGTAAATGGATCAATATGATGTATTTGAGGTCCTTAAAGCATATCTTGAGGTCTTGGCTCATGCCTTTCTCCAAAAGTCAACTTAGGGACTGAATTAGGTCAAAACCCTAATTCTTGATTTTTGATAGATGCATCCCCTGAGGCTACTTTGAACTTATGAATGGACTCATGAGGTTCTTTTGAGTTTTGAGCTTCTTGAATCATATGTTGAAGTATTGGCTCATGCACAGATGAAAATTTCTCTCTGGAGGCCTTGGTCGACCAAAACCTTAATTTGGTAACACTGATGATCTTGAGGCTTGATCAACTTGAAATGTTGCATTCTTATGTTATATTATTGATGTGGGAGACCTCTTGATCCTTAATAAATGTTTGAGAGGTTTGACAAGTTGAAGATCATGTCAATTCTTGATTGATCATTTGCCTGAATGCTCTGAGAGGGCTCAAAAACCCTAATCCTTGGTTGAGGCAAATACTCAATAATCTTTGAAAGGATTAGTGAAGTATGAAAATACATCCATATTGTGGTGATGATTTGCACAATGATGTAAGGTCTTGTGGTCAAAATTTAGGGTATGACAGAGTTATTCAGTCATCCCATTCTATGTCGCCTTAATTTTGAGAAGAAGGAACTTATTCCTAACATGACATTAAATATGGTGTCGCCCAAATACATACTTGAAACGTTGAAACGGAAAAGACCTGAAAAATGTCCTAAATATCAAAAAAATATACAATGTTCGTGCCATAAACAATAACATTTGTTGAAGTGCAACATCTGTTGAAGCTTTTGTATGATGATCACTATGTTTCTAGGTACAAAACGTGTGAGGATGGAGTCACAGTTCGAGATATATTTTGGACTCATCCTGATTCCATCAAGTTGTTTAACACATTTACCACTCTGCTTATAATTATTTCAATATACAAACCAAACAAGTATAGGCTTGCCTTCTGGAAATTGTTGGTGTAACTTTGACGAATATAAATTTTTCAGTGGGTTTTGCATTTTTGGAAAGCAAAATAGAGGACAAAATTACATGGGCTTTGAATGTGTGCAAGAATACATTGAAAGTAAGAAAATATGCTAAAGGTCATTATAATCAATCGTGGTAATACACTGATGAATTCGACTACAAAGGTGTTTCCTACATCCTATGCATTACTTTGAAGGTATTACATAATTGATTAGTTCCAAATTGTGTTAAATATGTGTGTAGTTTTGTGGCACTTATTGACTTGTTTCAATTGAATTTCTTAGATAAACCTCAACTTTTGTGTACATATTGTGTAGTTTGATCATTTGCAACTTATTTTGTAGGTTTGTATGCATTGGAGGAGCTTTGAGCATCAAAGAACATGCGATTTGCTTCTAAAATCCAATTTTTGAAGTTCATGAGCGGCCTAAGCGCGGTTCTGACGCATATAGAGAAGCCCATACTGTGGGAAAACGCATATTTTTGAATATTTTGATTTGGCTCTTGATTATTGCTTGGTTGATCATGTCTTCAACATTTCAAATCATTGCCTAATGGTCCCTTGGTTGTTTCAAACTTCCCTGGTCCAAACATGCTGATAAATGATCATCTGATCATTTTTTATACTTTGAGTCTTTGGCTTCTTGATGGATGATCCCTACATGATTGCCTCAACTTTCTTCTTCATCTTCATCCCTTTCTCCTTTTGATTTTAACTGTTGTGTTGCATGTTTTAGGAGTCTAACTTTGTGTTAGTTCTCTAACATGTGTATCACATAAATTGTTATTGACCGACCTCAGATAATTATGTCTTCTACATAAGCCTACTTATAATTGCTTAACATAGCGCTAAATTGTCCCAATGCGATAATTGATCATTAATCTTGAACACTAACTACTAACTCACTGACTTTACTTCCCTGTCATTTAATTCCGGAAATTTACTTTATAACACTTTATTTTCTTACAAATTACTTTTATTGCTCATTTATCATTCATTTTACTTCATGAACTTTATCTTTATGTCATTGTTGAACCCTAATTTTTGACCCCTAACATTCCACATCTCATTTGCATCTTATACCACAAACAAGATCACACATTGGTTCCCTTGTCCTTCTGATCTTTGGGTTTATGCCTTGCAGGGATCACCGAGCATCCGTGTATTTCTTTTTTGCCTTTATTTGCTTACATTTACTAATCACTAATCAAAATTCAAAAATATGTTTTGTTTTCCTTTTTTCAGGAAGAATCTGGATCAAGAATATCAAACATCAGTCCCTCAGCACGAATGAAATTCATCTGAACAAAGTCAAAGTTGATCTGCAAACAATTCAAAAATTCATCTGATCAAGAGTTCTCAAGTTTTTGATTGATTATTATTCAAGATACTCCAAGGTTCATGTGTTTATGTCCATGCCTTCTTTGACAAGCAAAAGAATCGAGCCAGAGCCACAACAGTGCACTCAAAAGGGCAATTTTTTCAAAATTTGCACTGAGTAATCAGTTACTCTAATCAGGGTAATCGATTACCCTCGTGAAAATTTGAAAAATGGCAGCAAATTTAAATTCTGCAGCAATTAGCACCAATTTTCATCATTTTGATCACATGTGGAATATTATAGACCACCTCATCTTAATTCCGCTACATAATCACAATTAATTCCTACCATACACCTTCACTAATCACCACTTGATCTTGAATTTCCCTCCAAATTCAAATTCCAAGCCTAATTCTCATTTGCAAACCAAATTCCAAACCACCAAAATTTCCAAGCCTAAACTCTATAAATAGAACCCTCATTTCATTCATTATTCAAGCTTTTGATAGCCAATAAACCTCTTGCAAATTCTCTCCCCAACCATCAAAATTCACTCAAAGCTCACTTTTCTTCTTTTGAAAGTTAACAAGTTTTCACATTGAATCTTGTTCAACTTTGAGCTAAACCTTCATCCATTCACTTTTTCATCATCAATTTCAGTAGATCAAGACATTGGAGTTTGGATCTTGAAGCAATTTGAAGGAATTTTCAAATTTGGAATGGTAATCTCATTTTCCACCATTGTTGTTCTTAATTCATCTTCCACAATTTAGATCTTTGGTGATCCTTGTTACTTGATCCATTAGATCTTGTAATTGTGTTTAATTGATGGTTTTTACTGTTGTTTTACTAAAAATTTCGTGCAATTTCAATTCCATGATCATAAGGTGTTTGAAGAAAGTTTTGAAAGATGGTCAGGCTGAATTTTGCACTTTTTTTGACTCTGCGTGCAGAGTAATCGGTTACTCTGAGACAGAATGCAATTTTTGGCTCTGCGTGCAGAGTAATCAATTACCCTAATAGAGTAACCGGTTACTCTGAGTCAGAATGCAGTTTTTGGTCCATTTTTTGGACTGTTTTGGTTATTTTGCCTTTTTCTTCCCTTTCCCTTTGTTCTTAGCCTTAGATCACATAATTTTGTGGTTTAATTTAGCTTTCTCTTCATCCACTTCTCTTTTATTTGGATCGATGAAAGTCTTATGCATTTTGGAATTTCTTTGTTGAATTCTTGATCACGACGAGATCGTCGCCTATTTTTTCTTTTCGTGCGGTATTGCTTTCGGATGACGATTTATAAGTCACTTGGCAATTGCTTAACATAGCACAACATTTGTCCCTCTCCGAATCAGAACTTGATCTTTCGTAGCCCAAACCTTTTGGTTGTGTAAGCCCAAGAATGGTTAATCTTTTGTATTAGGTTCAAAATCTTTGAAGCTTGTTGCGTAGAGGCTTTGATTCTATCAATCTTCTAACAAGTCTTCATTAACCTTGACCTAAGTACATTGTTTAATCATTATAGTTCAAGACGCGAGACAGAATAATCGGTGTTACTTTTGAAGGCTTATGGCACTATTGCCTTTGTGCTACTACTATGTATATACTATTACATTACTATTACTTTACTTTTATGCTTCCTTCCTGCTCCCTATCTCTCTTTACTTTTTTATGATTCATGTCATTATATCATATCATATCTTGTTTATGCTTCCGCAATTTTTCGTTTGTCCGTTGGACACATGTTTATGCTTATGTCTTTTTCTCTTTGTCCACTTGGACCAAAAACATTAATAAAGGCCAAAACCTCTAAAAAAAACTCGTGCTTCTAATCTTGGACTATGGTTACTATCCTTTGCATTAGACATGGAATTTTGGACCTAGACCTTGGACTTCAATGTTATTCTTGGATCCTTGGACTTAGAACTAGGACCTTTTCCCTTTGCTTTGGAATTATGGTTTGAAGACTTTGGAGCTTTGTGCTTTTGCTTGGTTTATGGTGAAGATAGCTACATTTGCGGTTAGATCATTCTTATTCTTAGCTTTTACTTTATGCTTTAGGATAGTCACTTCTTCTCCACCCATTCTTCAATTTTCAAAACCTTCTCCCTTTTTCAAAACTTTCCTGATTTCAAACTATCACCTCTTTCATAATCAAACCTTTACTTTGTTAAGTGATTTTACTCTTTTCTTTTCATTTCTTAATAAATGCTAAACTACATAAGCATATTGACACCTTTTTCATAAGACTTAAAAAAACACCCAAACTCATTCAAACTCTTTTTGTGCCTTATGCACTTTCTCTTTCAAAACATTTTCTTAAGTTTAGACATGATTCATCTCTTTAAGCGGAATTATTCGCTTGGAAATAACGACTTGTTTTTACATTTAAAATTAACCAAAACAAACAAATTTCATTCTTTGTACCACGAACTACAAGGTTTTGATCCTATATTGCACTTTGTGGGTACGTAGGCATGAGGCGACAAGTCTCTCCAAACACAAAAATCTTAAAAAATACTTCTCTTCTCATCTCCTCAATCTCATTTCAAACAAACCTTTTCAAACCAAAAAGCATAAATATTTCAAAGGGCTCCTATAGAGTACTATAGAAGTTTTGGGTGCTAACACCTTCCCTTAATGTAACCAACCCCCTTACCCAGTCTCTGTTTACTTGTTCTCATTTTAGAACTTGTTTAGGTTTTGTTCTCTCTTTTTCCTTTCCTTTTGGATAAAATAAAAGTGCGGTGGCGACTGTTGCTTTATGAGTTAAGTTAATCAATAGCTTACACTCACGATTTTTGCCGCTACAGAAAAGTGGCGACTCTGCTGGGGACTCTGGTTCTTAGTGGATTTGGCCTACTTTGATTTATTTACGCTTTATCTGTTTGATTTGAGTGTTATTGGTTGTTCTATTTGGGTGATCTTGAGAGGTGAGATAAATCCTATACCTGGATCTGAGAGCTCTTATGATAGGTGGTGGTATAGTCAAGGAATCTTCTAGGGGTAACCCTGAACAAGTGAACTTGAGAACCCACTACTCAGTGGAGGCCCCTTTGAGGATGGTAAGTGTTGATCGAGTAATCGTGAAAACATTGCTATTTTCGACCTGGGAGCCTGAGAAGCTGAGGACCTTAGTTTTCCTTTAACCCATCTTGGCCAATTAGGACGTAGTGCGGTGACTATGAGGCTGTAAATCTAAAATAGTTGATACGCGATACTACACTCAGACGAGGTTCTCTTGAGAATATTACTGATTTTCAAGTAATCGGCGTGCTAGTAATATCAGAAAGAGGATTGAAGACTTTGGGAACTTTTTAGAACCTTGTTCTGCAGGTGCTGATAACCTTAGTACATACCTTTGTGGGTTAGTTCTTAACCTTGACTCCATGCTCGTGACTCGAACCTTTGAACCCGCGTGTTTTGCGTGACCTTGTTTGTGGTTGTTGCATCCATGCATTCTTGCATCCATGAGCATACATATGCATTTATCCAAGTCGTCCAGGAATTCATTTCAATTGTCTCCTTCTTTAATGATCTGTTCACCGTCAAGCTGTTTCCTCGACAAAACTACGAAACTAGAGCTGCTGCCAGATTGAGAATGGAAAACCAAGAACAACACAATGCCGAAGTCAGAATGGAAATTGATGAGTTGAAGGCCAGCATGACCAGGCTCACAGAAATGATGCAAGTTCTGATTGCTAGAGGTGAACCACCTCAGAGGACTGTGATCTCTGAAATCTCAACTACTGCTGTTGACCCTCCACTGATTCAGCAACCAGCTTCCACTTGGCTAGAATTTGGGTTACCTCTAAATTACTCGCCACCCTTTGCAACTACTCCAGTGGTTGTCCCGTCTGTGCTTCCAGTATCTTTAGCTCCATTGTTCACTGAACCTCATCCTGTTGTGCATTCTGTTGCTCAAGCCATTCCTGAGAATCCTCATTTCGTGGTCCATACTGCTAGTCCACAATCTGAAAGTCAGGGAGAACCTGGATACATTGAAGAAGTCAGAGAGAAATGGAAAACTCTGGACAAAATGGTAAGAGTCGTGGAAGGAAGTTATGTTTTTGGTGATGCCGCAATGGACATGTGCTTGGTTTCAGATTTGGTTATGCCTGCAAAATTTAAAACTCCTGATTTTGAGAAATACAAGGGGCACACCTATCCTAGAAGCCACTTGGTGATGTACTACCGCAAGATGGCTTCCTATACCAACAACGACAAACTGCTCATTCACTGTTTCTAAGACAGCCTGAGTGGGGCTTCACTGAAATGGTATATGGGACTTGAGAAGAGACGTATCCAAATCTGGAAGGACTTGGCTGATGCTTTCGTAAAACAGTATAAATACAATCTGGACATGGCACTTGACCACCGTCAACTGCAAAACATGTCTCAGAAAGAAAAAGAATCATTTAAAGAGTACGCTCAGCGCTGGAGAGAGCTAGCTGCTCAGGTGGAGCCACCTTTGGCAGAAAAGGAAATGACTGGATTTTTCATGGACACTCTTCGGCAACTCTTTTGGGAAAAGATGATAGGCAGTGTATCATCTAGTTTTGCTGACCTAGTCACTATTGGAGAAAGACTAGAAGAAGGTATCAAGAAAGGAAAGATTACCAATGTTGAAGCCTTTAATGGTGCTAGAAAGTTCGTTGGGAATTTTCAAAAGAAGAAGGATGGTGATACCCATGTTATTTCAGTTGAAGGGAAACCTCGTCGCAGGCAATAAGAATATGTAGCTGCAGTTGCTCCTGTTGTCAATGCTCAACCAGTTCAAGCTCCTCGTCAGGTTGATAGACAAAAACAGAATCGCAATAGGGTTAACTTTAATCCTATCCCGATGTCCTACACTGAGTTGTATCCAGGTATTATTCAGAAGGGTTTGATTATAACAAGGGCTCTACCTCCTCCTCCAAATCCTCTTCCAACCGGCTATAGGGTTGATCTTCATTGCGAATTCAATCAAGGTGTGGCAGGCCATAACTTGGAAGGTTGTTATGCATTGAAAGCTAGAATACAAGAATTGGTGAAAGCAAAGATTCTGAATTTTCATGATGATAACCCCAATATTGTCAACAATCCTTTGCCAGAGCATGCCAAGTGAAGTTTGAGTCAGTTCAGACAGATCTTCTCCTAAAGCTAGTGTTTCAGACAGGACAACTCATCCTTGTTGCTGATTAGTCACTAGGCCTTGTTTCTTTCTGTTTGCATTTTTCTTTGACTGTATTGAATATTTGTTTTTGAACTTTATTTGTACTTTCATGGTTAATTTCAATGAAATGAGCATTGCAATGTTTGAATCAATTCATTTATATCCACTGTGTGCATCTTTATGCTTTCTTTTTCACAAAAACAAAAATATATCTCCTGTTGACTTTCTTTATCAAGCTTTTGTTTATGCAGAGATTGGAGAGAGGATGATGAAAACGAAATACCTGAAATTGCTGGATTGTATGCTTTTAATTGAAACTTGGCTGATGATGTACAAACATTGTTTCAACTCCCAAACACTGGAGAAATAAGGAAGTTAATCCCTTGTCAACCCCTTTAAGCCTAGAAGGTGGAGTTTCTTTCTGTATAAAAAAACCCGCAATTTTAACATGGGGATAGGTAGTTCTCAGTTAATTTGATTGTGCATTCAAACCATGAGAATCATTCAAGACGCCTTTCAATAAAGGTTACAATCACAAGCTTTCCTTCGCACACATCAAAGAAGTGTCGAAGTTATCTTTCAAATCAAAAGCCAATGATGGTTCACCGTAATCATTAAGCCAGGCAATCACTATCTTTCAAAAAAAATGAAAAAATCAAAAGAAAAGCCTGCTAAGCCAAAACCTATGAAGGAGACTTAGGCAAAAATTAGGGCATACCGCTGACTGTAAGCTCAAAATGATGCAGTTCAGGCAAAGGTTAGGGATAACAAAAGAAAAATCAAGTGGTTACCAAAATCCTCAAAGACAAAACGATTTGATTGAGGCCCTCATCAAAAACAACGAAATGTTGTAAGAAAAAGTGACTGCCATTTCAAAAATCCCTTGGCCCTTGAGCCATCATAATAACAGTATTGCAACTTCAAAATCGCTTGGAACCTGAATGCATAGTTTGAATTAACTGAGCATAGGACTGAAGATCGTCACGAAGAATGGGTTGGGTACAAATAATCTTTGAGCCTGTATCCTTTGTTTCAAAAACCATGAACCAGACCACGTTACAACCCTCAAAAGACCTAATTGAAGCCAGGGTTCTTTTGAAAGCATACTACAACAAGGTTGCGTAAATTGACTCCTAAGATTGTTGCCAATAATTTGCTTTGATGTCATACCTTTGCTTTCTCTTTCATTTTGAATGTTTAAACCACCGTGTTTTGACAAGTGATTCATTTGCTTTACATCAATAATATCATTCCAAAAATGATTTTTGATTTCAAAATTGCATGAGCTTTGCATTAAAATTACCATGAATGAATGATCTTATTTGCAGGCAAACTTTCCTCATCAAGAAATTTCAAACAGTTGAGAAACTTGATCAGCGATCCTATCAGGGGCACATTACTTCCAGATCCTGTTGTGAATTAATTCAATATTTGTTGCTCAATGCAAGTTATTCTCAGAATTGGTTATCCAGAATGTCTCTTTCAAGACCTATACTGAGTATAACCTTCTCAGCAGTCATTTCAAGAACTGAAGCCATGATCAGTACATCCCCAGCAATAGTCAAACTGAAGCCATGATCAATTTATCCTCAACATTCATTTCAAGAATTGAAGCCATGATCAATCCTTTCCCCTGCAACAGTCAAACTGAAGCCATGATCAGTTTATCCTCATCAGTCAATCAATCTGGGGCAGTCTTCTATAAGAATCCTCAAGATGTCTTTCCTCAAAAGACCATCGGCCTGATATAATTCATATAAGTGACAGAGATATGTTCAACATCTTCTCTCCAAGCAGAGTGGGCATTGTTCTCTGTGTTGAGGAATCAGATTTCCATTCTTCCCTCACAAAAGAGTCTATCTCAGTTGTCCCTATCATCTGCATTGCATACATAAATAATTCATTTACCATGCATAAAAAGATTTTCATAGCTCGAAGTGTGCTTCGTGCTCATGTGCATTTCCTGAGGTCCTGTTACTATCAACATCTTACCTTGTGATCGAAGTCTAACTTACTTGGCGCATAGCAAAATAGTTACCTGTCTTTTCATTCAGTGTTATTCCTAAATGTTTTCGTTTCCCTATGCATCTAGTGTTGTGATTAGATGTTTGTCTTCTTTCGTTCCAGTGCTATTCCGGGATTTTTATATTCTTCCATTCTAGTGTTATTCCTTGATCTTTGTTTTTCTTTTTCTCCAGTGCCATTCCTGGATGTCTCTCTCTTTTGATCTTTGGTGCCATTCCTGGATATTTTATTCCTCTTGTTTTTCCCAGTGCTATTCCTGGAAGTTTTGTCTCTTTTCTATAATCCCGAACAGATTTTTGGATATCTTTCAGTGCCATTCTTGAAAATTTTATTTGTTCATTCAGTGCCATTCCTGGATGAGTCATCTCTTTTGCATTCAGTGCCATTCCTGGATGTCTTTCTCACTATCTTTCAGTGTCATTCTTGAATGTAGTGATTTACCTTTACTTTCAGTGACATTCCTGAAAGTCCTTTCTCTTTTTATCCAATGCCATTCTTGAATGTTTCTGATGTATTATCCAGAACTTTTCTCACTACGTTCAATGCCATTCATTGATGTTATGATTTCTTCAATCCAATGCCATTCTTGGACATCTTTTCCTCAACGGAGTCCAATGTTATTCTTGGATACTTTTTTTTTATGCTTACCCCCTTTTATCCAATGCAATTCTTGGACACCTTTTCCCCAGCCGAGTCCAATGTTATTCTTGGATACCTCTCATGTTTACCATTGTCATCCAATGCCATTCTTGGATATCCCCAGTGAAGTTTTTCAAATGGAAATTTGTCTTCGTCCAATGCCATTCTTGGATGTCTCTGATGTTTACTGTTGCCTCATTCAATGTCATTCGTGAATGTTGTGGTTCCTTTATCCAATGCCATTCTTGGATATCTTATCCCCAATAGAGTGTTTTTCACCTCCATCCAATGCTATTCTTGGATGACGCTGTTGTTTTTACCAGAAACTTTCTTGTTGAAGTCCAATGCCATTCTTGTACATCTGTTGGCATACTTCTGTCTCGTTCGTAGTTTTAATCCAAGGCCATTTTTTGATGTCACTACTCATCTTCCAGGGCCTTGTCCCTCTGTTTCCAACTATTGATGGATATTTCTTGTCACCTCGACAGATCTCCAGAAATAGCTTGTGTTCCCCAGCGTGTCTTTTTGCGTCATCTCACCCAATTTACCCTTTTTAGTCCCTTAAGTATACCCTCTGGTTCACTTTGGTCCCTTAATTTTTTTTCGTGCCATTTTGGTCCTTTAATTGTATAAAAGTTGCAAAAGAGCCACTTCCATCCATTGGATGCAGACAGACGTTTGTTTTGTCAAGCTGGCGTCTGAGCTGGCACGTTCATGTTTATATCATCTTCATCGTTCACTGTTTCCAGTAACTCTTCATAACAGTTACAGAGAACTAACAGAAAACACTCCCCAAATCTTCATCCTCCAGTCCCTAATTCATCTTCAACTTTCAATCTTCAGCATCGAAAATACAAAAAAAAAATATTCTTTGATCCCATATGCAACCTCACTGGAAATGTACAACACCAGAAAACAACATTGAATCCTCCCTACCGCTCAAAATCAGAACTTGATCTTCCTCTTCATCGATTAACTTTATGCTGCCATTTCACCAATCTTCATTCATCTCCAAATTCTCCATCTTCAGAAACCATTCAACAACTTCTGTAACCTTCTTTTCTCCTATATTCGTCCATCTGCAACAGAAAATAGGTAGATTTATAAAACTCCTACAGAAAATTTTCAAGAAAAAAACTTGTATCAAGGAGAAGGAAGCTTATCAATAGAAGGACTCGTGAACGATCACTGATAGGAGATTCATAAAAAAACTTCCTTCAGCTTCAAGTCGAAGCTTCCTCATTCTCCTTCCGGCTCCATCTTTGATTTCGATCCGGCTTCTCGCACAAATATATTCAATAACTGCTGCGAATCTTTTGCAACCTCAATCCTCACCAAAGCATCGGACCTGCAAATTAGTGGCGAGGTCCTCTGGTTTCCGATTTACTGGTTCCGTCCATTCTCTTCGTCGTGGGGGGAGATTCACAAGTTGTTCTATTGTTTTGTGCGATTTCCACCTGGAATTAATGGCGAGGTAGAGTCATGGCGACATTTCAGTGGAGAAGGAGAGTGAGACATGAAGAAGAATAGGGTGATGATGGTGAGTTTTGGACGAAGAAGAAGATAGGGAGAATGGAAGAAAGGGCCGCCGCGTTAGGGTTTCCGGCGGTGGATTGTTGAAGAAAGGCTAGGTGCTATTGAATTCCTAGGATCAAATGCCATCTTGGAAGTCACTTATCCACCTCAGCATACAAACTACCAGCTGGAGGCTATTTTTTAAAATTCACTAACGTTCCATTAACGGAAGGACTAACGTGGATACGTTTATACAATTAAAGGACCAAAATGGCACGAAAAAAAATTAAGGGACCAAAGTGAATCAGAGGGTATACTTAAGGGACCTAAAAGGATATTTTGCCTATTTTGTTTCAAGTTTCCCCGCGAAGTGTCTTATCTTTTGCATTCATATCATCTTGTGGCATCTCAGGGCTAAAAAATTGGTTTTCTGTATTTAAGTATCTTCAATCTGGTCGAGCATTCATATCATCTTTTGACCCATAAGATTCCACATATCATTCACATCTCATTTGCATCTTATACCACAAACAAGATCACACATTGGTTCCCTTGTCCCTCTCATCTTTGGGTTTATGCCCTGCAGGGATCACCGAGCATCCGTGTATTTCTTATTTGCCTTTATTTGCTTACGCTTACTGACCACTAATTAAAATCCAAAAATATGTTTTGTTTTCCCTTTTACTAACTTTTTTTAGGAAGAATCTGGATCAAGAATGTCAAACAGCAGTCCCTCAGCTCGAATGAAATTCATCTGAACAAAGTCAAAGTTTATCTGCAAACAATTCAAAAATTCATCTGATCAAGAGTTCTCGAGTTTTTTTATTGGTTATTATTCAAGACACTCCAAGGTTCATGTGTTTATGTCCATGCCTTCTTTGATAAGCAAAAGAATCGACCCAGAGCCACAACAGTGCACTCAAAAGGGCAATTTTTTCAAAATTTGCACTGAGTAATTGGTTACTCTAATCAGGGTAATCGATTACCCTCGTGGAAATTTGAAAAATGGCAGCAAATTTAAATTTTGCAGCAATCAGCACCAATTTTCATCATTTTGATCACATGTGGAATATTCTAGACCACCTCATCTTAATTCCCCTACATAATCACAATTAATTGCTACCATACACCTTCTCTAATCACCACTTGATCTTGAATTTACCTCCAAATTCAAATTCCAAGCCTAATTCTCATTTCCAAACCAAATTCCAAACCACAAAAATTTCCAAGCCTAAACTCTATAAATAGAACCCTCATTTCATTCATTCTTCAAGCTTTTGATAACCAATAAACCTCTTGCAAATTCTCTCCCCAACCATCAAAATTCACTCAAAGCTCACTTTTCTTCCTTTGAAAGTTAACAAGTTTTCACATTGAATCTTGTTCAACTTTGAGCTAAACCTTCATCCATTCACTTTTTCATCATCAATTTCAGTATATCAAGACTTTGGAGTTTGGATCTTGAAGCAATTTGAAGGAATTTTCAAATTTGGAGTGGTAATCTCATTTTCCACCATTGTTGTTCTTGATTCATCTTCCACAATGTAGATCTTTGGTGATCTTTGTTACTTAATCCATTGGATCTTGTAATTGTGTTTAATTGCTGGTTTTTACTGTTGTTTTACTAAAAATTTCGTGCAATTTCAATTCCATGATCATAAGGTGTTTGAAGAAAGTTTTGAAAGATGATCATGCTGAATTTTGCACTTTTTTTTTACTCTGCGTGCAGAGTAATCGGTTACCCTATTAGAGTAATCGGTTACTCTGAGACATAATGTAATTTTTGGCTCTGCGTGCAGAGTAATCGATTACCCTAATAGAGTAACCGGTTACTCTAAGTCATAATGCAGTTTTTAGTCCATTTTTGGGACTGTTTTGGTTGTTTTGCCTTTTTCTTCCCTTTCCCTTTGTTCTTAGCCTTAGATCACATAATTTTGTGGTTTATTTATCTTTCTCTTGATCTATTTATTTTTTATTTGGATCAATGAAAGTCTTATGGATCTTGGAATTTCTTTGTTGAATTCTTGATCAAAACGAGATCGTCGCCTATTTTTTCTTTTCGTGTGATATTGCTTTTGGATGACGATTTACATATCGCTCATCTAGCATGCATTAGCACAAAGATCACTATTGACCGGCCTCGAGTAGGGTGACTTCTTTATAAGTCACTTGGCGATTGCTTAACATAACGCTACATTTGTCCCTCTCCGAATCGGAACTTGATCTTTTGTGGCCCAAACCTTTTGGTTGTGTAAGCCCAAGGATGGTTAATCTTTTGTATTAGGTTTAAAATATTTGAAGCTTGTTGCGTAGAGGCTTTGATTCTATCAATCTTATAACAAGTCTTCATTAACATTGACCTAAGTACATTGTTTAATCATTATAGTTCAAGACGCAAGACGGAATAAACGGTGTTACTTTTGAAGGCTTATGGCACTATGGTCTTTGTGCTACTACTATGTATATACTATTACATTACTATTATTATACTTTTATGCTTCCTTCTTGCTCCCTATCTCTCTTTACTTTTAATGCTTCATGTCATTATATCATATCATATCTTGTTTATGCTTCCGCAATTTTTCCTTTGTCCGTTGGACACATGTTTATGCTTATGCCTTTTTCTCTTTGTCCACTTGGACCAAAAACATTAATAAAGGCCAAAACCTCTAAAAAAACTTGTGCTTCTAATCTTGGACTATGGTTACTATCCTTTGCATTGGACATGGAATTTTGGACCTAGACCTTGGACTTCAATGCTATTCTTGGATCCTTGGACTTAGAACTATGACCTTTTCCCTTTGCTTTGGAATTATGGTTTGAAGACTTTTGAGCTTTGTGCTTTTTCTTGGTTTATGGTGAAGATAGCTACATTTGTGGTTAGATCATTCTTATCCTTAGCTTTTACTTTATGCTCTAGGATAGTCACTTCTTCTCCACCCACTCTTCAATTTTTAAAACCTTCTCCCTTTTTCAAAACTTTCTAGATTTCAAACTATCACCTCTTTCATAATCAAACATTTACTTTGTCAAGTGATTTTACTCTTTTCTTTTCATTTCTTAATTAAATGCTAAACTACATAATCATATTGACACCTTTTTCAAAAGACTTTAAAAAACACTCAAACTCATTCAAACTCTTTTTGTGCCTTATGCACTTTCTCTTTCAAAACTTTTTCATAAGTTTAGACATGATTCATCTCTTTAAGCGGAATTATTCGCTTGGAAATGACGACTTGTCTTTACATTTAAAATCAACCAAAACAAACAAATTTCATTCTTTGTACCACGAACTACGAGGTTTTGATCCTATATTGCACTTTGTGGGTACGTAGGCATGAGGCGACAAGTCTCTCCAAACACAAAAATATTAAAAAATACTTCTCTTCTCATCTCCTCAATCTCATTTCAAACAAACCTTTTCAAACCAAAAAGCGTAAATATTTCAAAGGGCTCCTATAGAGTACTGCCTTCCCTTAATGTAACCAACCCCCTTACCCAGTCTCTGTTTACTTGTTCTCGTTTTAGAACTTGTTTAGGTTTTGTTCGCTCTTTTTCCTTTCCTTTTGGATAAAATAAAAGTGTGGTGGCGACTCTTGCTTTATGAGTTAAGTTAATCAATAGCTTACACTCACGATTTTTGCCGCTACAGTCATTTTATTTTTATTTTTAATCTTTATTTCATTTGTCTTGTTATCATAATATAAAAAGAACAAAAATATGATAAAATGAAAAGACCAAAAGATGTAACTTCTCATTGGTAATCCCAAGCTTGGACTATGGACTATGTAATTGACCTTACCATAACTTAGAGTTTTGGAAAATATTGGACTTTGAATTTTGACCTTAGCTTGACATGGAGCATCCTTAGGTATTTGGGGTCTTAATCTCAAGAGTTTGGTTCATGGCACTACCCTATAGAAGAAGGGAGACATGTAACCTTTGTTTCCTATTTCCATGTTTAGCTTAGGACACTTTGCACACACACGGCTTTCTCTTGGGCTACTTGACAATGAGACCCTTTTATTTCTTATGTAAATCCCTTGTATTTTTTATGTATCTTGTTCGCGTAGTAAAGCGGCAAGCAAAAATTATTGAGTACTTGGTTTTGTTGTTTCCACAGTGATTGGTGCGAGGGAAAGAACGGCGTTCAACGGTTTCTACGTTTCTAAGCTTGTTGTGAAACATTTGGTTGAAAGATTCAAGGTACAATAGATAAGAGCGAAAAATATAAAGACGAAAAGTATAAATTAAAGACTTAAAATAAATAGAGCCTTGTTGGGATTGGAATTTCTTCAATCGATAACACATGCATTCTTCTAACCAGTTAAACACAAATCAATAATTTGTCTAATACCCTTAAATATCACCCACAACAGAGCTTACTTCTAACGTAAAGTCGAGAAAACAGCCGTATTGTCAAATTAGTAATGTCTCAGGCAACTCAATAACACATAACATTAAGAACTGATACTCACGTGAATGTTAAATCTAAGTCTATGTCTAGAGTTTATAATTTAACAGGTATTCATCCTAGATCCTGATCTGAAGAGTATATGTCTATAGCGGTTCAAATCAATGTGTAAACAGGTAAACAAGGATAACATCCATATCGGATAAATGATTGATTCATATAAAACACTGTGATTAGAATACGTACATACGATTAACCCTTTTTACAAGTATTCAACTAATTTATGTATGTGAACATAGTTCTTCATCTTTATTATCACGCATCCTCACAATACCATTTATGTCTAGAGCGTTATCGTGGGTTTTACCGTATTAATCACTAGATGATATCTCATGCTAACAATCAACACAATAAAAGCTTGATACTAGTGAATATCAACTAACAAATCTATGTCTAGAGTTTGCTCATTGATAGATGAATATCTCAAACCCAATAATATGAAATCAAAGACAACATCAATATTGAATCAAAACTAGTTCACAAATTCGTAGATTAGAAGAAATACATAAGCTATCAATATATTACATCCAACCCCAACAAGAGATCAAAGTACTTACTCGAAGATCAAGCTCCAATTTGCTTGTATTTGTACTTCTCCCTCTTAGGGTTTTGTGTTTCTCTCTCTAAAATATATTTGGAATGAAGAGAGATAAAGTTCTATATGTTATCCCTAAGTTATCTTTCTAAAAGTAAGAAAAAGTACATAAATAGTATTACAAAATTTGTCCCACTCGCACTGTGAGCTCTCTGTTCGCACTGCAAACATCACTTATAAGCACTTGAAGTGCCTCTGAACAGTTAAACTGCCTCTGAAGATTCTTTGACTTTGCATTGCGAAGCTCCTATTCGCACTGCGAACATGCTCGCTCAAACCTCGCACTGCCACCAACAAGGGGTTTAACTACTGCCATCCAAATGTTCTGGTTCGCTATTCCTTCGCTTTGACCTCGCACTGCGAGCTCGCTTTGACCTCGCTACTGCTTCGCAGAGCGAACCTGTAGAATTCTTCCTCATTTCTTTAGCTTCCTTGTCCATTCAAATGTGTCTTGTTCATTGATAAGTCAACCTATTTCCTACACAGTAGCACACATATCAAGGCATCCAAAGGTAAAATCAATTATATTGAAGAATCTCATAAGAACATGGAATAAATCAATGAAATAGTTAAGAAAAGAGTTGAAAAATGCCAAGAATGATGGTTCATTTTAAGTCATATTTGGCATTCAACAAACTCTCCCCAACTAGATTTATTTTTTCCTCAAGCAAAGTATGCCCCTCATGAAAACAAGAGGATTTTCTCATGCATAAGATTCAACCAAGAAAGAATTAACGGTTCAAATTCAACATCAGAATGAGCACAAGCAATGTTCACTACTTCCTAGAATTGAACAACGATAAAGAATTTAGTTCTTCCAACAAATATCATGCAATGCTTCAAATAACAACTAAATTCTCATACTTGAATCACTCTAACACTCTTCTTCAATTAATGGATGAAGGAAATTGTGTGTTTGCAACCGCGGGACAATTACACTCAACTGAACAACAATGATAACACAATTTAATTCATATATATTCATCAATAAATCAAATCTGACATTATGGAAGCAAAAGATCACTAAGGGATTTCAAGGTTCTAGCTTGGTCGGGTTCACAACAAAGGGTCATTTCTAAAGGTAATTGAATCGAAATTGCTTATGCAAAAGATACATTAACTATACAAGGTATTTACACATCACAACTTCATTCACTAATCCCTTATCTCTATTTCTCACCCTTTTCAAACTTCTTTTTGCACAATTATTTGCATTCTCTATTTTTCTTTCTTTCAAACAAGCATTCTTTTTTCTTTTTCACATTCATATTCACAATTTTTCTTTGCTTGTTTTAAATTTTTCAAAGTTTTTAGCAACCTACCATTTTTCTTTCATTCTCCCCAACTTGAATACCAACAAACATCAAGTGAATGCTCCTTGCTTTTTATGGCAAGGAAATCAATTTAGAACCAAGTTCAAAGGTTTCAAGAAAAAATTTAGAATCTCACAAAATTCAATGATGAACTTAAACTTTCAAATTATGTACAAACACCAAGTCCATCACTAAAATTAAGATCTAATCTATTAGGCTTAAAGGGGTTAACGAATTCTCACTACTCACGGGTAAGTTACTTTTGGATATGGTTGTGCTCAATATAAACAAATGCCTTGATCCTTTCTAATGCTTCTACAAAATCACAATAATAAAAAAATTAAGCATGAATCAAACTAATTAAACAAAGTTATCAATCATCCAAGCATTTAATAAACAATGGAGGTTTCTCACAATTTGTGGCTTTTGGACCTAAGTGACTCAAGCATTCAAATAAGTTGTAAAATGAAACAAGAATACACATTTGTACAAAGCACAAAATTTTTAATCATTCTAACATTCTATAAAGCGGTAACCATGTACCTTGCATGCATTCGTCACATTCAACATCCTATCATCACCATCCAATCTTGGAAGAATCTTCATTAAATACTTTTTAGCAAAAGAGCAACCAATCTAGAAATTATCATCAACATCTATCCCTAACAAACACTTGAGCAAACGAGAAAGGAAACAAGTATATATACAATATAAACAACTGTATAAAGCTCAAAAATATAGAAACTGTTGCAATATGATTCAATATCAAAAGACCAATCCCCGGCAACGGCGCCATTTTGATCGCGCGGTAAAGCGGCAAGCAAAAATTATTGAGTACCCGGTTTTGTCATCTCCACAGGGTTTGGTGCGAGGGAAAGAACGCCGTTCAATGATCTCTATGTTTCTAAGCTTGTTGTGAAACATTTGGTTGAAAGATTCAAGGTACAATAGATAAAAGCGGAAAATATAAAGACGAAAAGTATAAAGTAAAGACTTAAAATAAACAGATCCTTGTTGGGATTAGAATTTCATCAATCGATAACACATACATTCTTCTAACCTGTTAAACAAAAATCAATTATTCGTCTAATACCCTCACATATCACCCACAACAGAGGTTATGTCTAATGCAAAGTCGAGGGAACAACCGTATTGTCTCATTGGTAATGTCTCACGCAACTCAACAACATAGAGCATTAAGAACTGATACTCATGCGAATGTTAAATCTAAATCTATGTCTAGAGTTTAGAACCTAACAGGTATTCATCCTAGATCCTGATCTGAAGAGTATATGTCTATAGCGGTTCAAATCAATGTGTAAACAAATAAACAAGGATAATATCCATATCTGATAAATGATTGATTTATATAAAACGCCATGATCAGAATACGTACATACGATTAACCCTTTTTTCATGTATTCAACTAATGTATGTATGTGAACATAGTTCTTCATCTCTATTATCACGCATCCTCATAATACCATTTATATCTAAAGCGTTATCTTGGGCTTTGCCGTATTAATCAATAGATGATGTCTCATGCTAACAATTAACACAATAAAATCTTGATACTAGTGAATTTCAACTCACAAATCTATGTCTAGAGTTCGCTCATTGATACATGAATATCTCAAACCCAATAATATGAAATCAAAAACAACATCAATATTGAATCAAAATTAGTTCAAAAATACATAGATTAGAAGAAATACATAAGCTATCAATAGATTACATCCAACCCCAACAAGAGATCAAAGTACTTACTCGAAGATCAAGCTCCAATTTGCTTGTATTTGTACTTCTCCCTCTTAGGGTTTTGTGTTTCTCTCTCTAAAATATATTTGGAATGAAGAGAGATAAAGTTCTATATGTTATCCCTAAGTTATCTTTCTAAAAGTAAGAAAAAGTACATAAATAGTATTACAAAATTTGTCCCACTCGCACTGTGAGCTCTCTGTTCGCACTGCAAACACCACTTATAAGCACTTGAAGTGCCTCTGAGCAGTTAAACTACCTTTGAAGATTCTTTGACTTTGCATTGCGAAGCTCCTATTCGCACTGCGAACATGCTCACTCAAACCTCGCACTGCCACCAACAAGGGGTTTAGCTACTGCCATCCAAATGTTCTGGTTCGCTATTCCTTCGCTTTGACCTCGCACTGCGAGCTCGCTTTGACCTCGCTACTGCTTCGCATAGTGAACCTGTAGAATTCTTCCTCATTTCTTTAGCTTCCTTGTCCATTCAAATGTGTCTTGTTCATTGATAAGTCAACCTATTTCCTACACAGTAGCACACATATCAAGGCATCCAAAGGTAAAATCAATTATATTGAAGAATCTCATAAGAACATGGAATAAATCAATGAAATAGTTAAGAAAAGAGTTGAAAAATGCCAAGAATGATGGTTCATTTTAAGTCATATTTGGCATTCAACAAACTCTCCCCAACTAGATTTTTTTTTTCCTCAAGCAAAGTATGCCCCTCATGAAAACAAGAGGATTTTCTCATGCATAAGATTCAACCAAGAAAGAATTAACGGTTCAAATTCAACATCAGAATGAGCACAAGCAATGTTCACTACTTCCTAGAATTGAACAACGATAAAGAATTTAGTTCTTCCAACAAATATCATGCAATGCTTCAAATAACAACTAAATTCTCATACTTGAATCACTCTAACACTCTTCTTCAATTAATGGATGAAGGAAATTGTGTGTTTGCAACCGCGGGACAATTACACTCAACTGAACAACAATGATAACACAATTTAATTCATATATATTCATCAATAAATCAAATCTGACATTATGGAAGCAAAAGATCAGTAAGGGATTTCAAGGTTCTAGCTTGGTCGGGTTCACAACAAAGGGTCATTTCTAAAGGTAATTGAATCGAAATTGCTTATGCAAAAGATACATTAACTATACAAGGTATTTACACATCACAACTTCATTCACTAATCCCTTATCTCTATTTCTCACCCTTTTCAAACTTCTTTTTGCACAATTATTTGCATTCTCTATTTTTCTTTCTTTCAAACAAGCATTCTTTTTTCTTTTTCACATTCATATTCACAATTTTTCTTTGCTTGTTTTAAATTTTTCAAAGTTTTTAGCAACCTACCATTTTTCTTTCATTCTCCCCAACTTGAATACCAACAAACATCAAGTGAATGCTCCTTGCTTTTTATGGCAAGCAAATCAATTTAGAACCAAGTTCAAAGGTTTCAAGAAAAAATTTAGAATCTCACAAAATTCAATGATGAACTTAAACTTTCAAATTATGTACAAACACCAAGTCCATCACTAAAATTAAGATCTAATCTATTAGGCTTAAAGGGGTTAACGAATTCTCACTACTCACGGGTAAGTTACTTTTGGATATGGTTGTGCTCAATATAAACAAATGCCTTGATCCTTTCTAATGCTTCTACAAAATCACAATAATAAAAAAATTAAGCATGAATCAAACTAATTAAACAAAGTTATCAATCATCCAAGCATTTAATAAACAATGGAGGTTTCTCACAATTTGTGGCTTTTGGACCTAAGTGACTCAAGCATTCAAATAAGTTGTAAAATGAAACAAGAATACACATTTGTACAAAGCACAAAATTTTTAATCATTCTAACATTCTATAAAGCGGTAACCATGTACCTTGCATGCATTCGTCACATTCAACATCCTATCATCACCATCCAATCTTGGAAGAATCTTCATTAAATACTTTTTAGCAAAAGAGCAACCAATCTAGAAATTATCATCAACATCTATCCCTAACAAACACTTGAGCAAACGAGAAAGGAAACAAGTATATATACAATATAAACAACTGTATAAAGCTCAAAAATATAGAAACTGTTGCAATATGATTCAATATCAAAACACCAATCCCCGGCAACGGCGCCATTTTGATCGCGCGGTAAAGCGGCAAGCAAAAATTATTGAGTACCCGGTTTTGTCATCTCCACAGGGTTTGGTGCGAGGGAAAGAACGTCGTTCAATGATCTCTATGTTTCTAAGCTTGTTGTGAAACATTTGGTTGAAAGATTCAAGGTACAATAGATAAAAGCGGAAAATATAAAGACGAAAAGTATAAAGTAAAGACTTAAAATAAACAGATCCTTGTTGGGATTAGAATTTCATCAATCGATAACACATACATTCTTCTAACCTGTTAAACAAAAATCAATTATTCGTCTAATACCCTCACATATCACCCACAACAGAGGTTATGTCTAATGCAAAGTCGAGGGAACAACCGTATTGTCTCATTGGTAATGTCTCACGCAACTCAACAACATAGAGCATTAAGAACTGATACTCATGCGAATGTTAAATCTAAATCTATGTCTAGAGTTTAGAACCTAACAGGTATTCATCCTAGATCCTGATCTGAAGAGTATATGTCTATAGCGGTTCAAATCAATGTGTAAACAAATAAACAAGGATAATATCCATATCTGATAAATGATTGATTTATATAAAACGCCATGATCAGAATACGTACATACGATTAACCCTTTTTTCATGTATTCAACTAATGTATGTATGTGAACATAGTTCTTCATCTCTATTATCACGCATCCTCATAATACCATTTATATCTAAAGCGTTATCTTGGGCTTTGCCGTATTAATCGATAGATGATGTCTCATGCTAACAATTAACACAATAAAATCTTGATACTAGTGAATTTCAACTCACAAATCTATGTCTAGAGTTCGCTCATTGATACATGAATATCTCAAACCCAATAATATGAAATCAAAAACAACATCAATATTGAATCAAAATTAGTTCAAAAATACATAGATTAGAAGAAATACATAAGCTATCAATAGATTACATCCAACCCCAACAAGAGATCAAAGTACTTACTCGAAGATCAAGCTCCAATTTGCTTGTATTTGTACTTCTCCCTCTTAGGGTTTTGTGTTTCTCTCTCTAAAATATATTTGGAATGAAGAGAGATAAAGTTCTATATGTTATCCCTAAGTTATCTTTCTAAAAGTAAGAAAAAGTACATAAATAGTATTACAAAATTTGTCCCACTTGCACTGTGAGCTCTCTGTTCGCACTGCAAACACCACTTATAAGCACTTGAAGTGCCTCTGAGCAGTTAAACTACCTTTGAAGATTCTTTGACTTTGCATTGCGAAGCTCCTATTCGCACTGCGAACATGCTCACTCAAACCTCGCACTGCCACCAACAAGGGGTTTAGCTACTGCCATCCAAATGTTCTGGTTCGCTATTCCTTCGCTTTGACCTCGCACTGCGAGCTCGCTTTGACCTCGCTACTGCTTCGCATAGTGAACCTGTAGAATTCTTCCTCATTTCTTTAGCTTCCTTGTCCATTCAAATGTGTCTTGTTCATTGATAAGTCAACCTATTTCCTACACAGTAGCACACATATCAAGGCATCCAAAGGTAAAATCAATTATATTGAAGAATCTCATAAGAACATGGAATAAATCAATGAAATAGTTAAGAAAAGAGTTGAAAAATGCCAAGAATGATGGTTCATTTTAAGTCATATTTGGCATTCAACAAACTCTCCCCAACTAGATTTTTTTTTTCCTCAAGCAAAGTATGCCCCTCATGAAAACAAGAGGATTTTCTCATGCATAAGATTCAACCAAGAAAGAATTAACGGTTCAAATTCAACATCAGAATGAGCACAAGCAATGTTCACTACTTCCTAGAATTGAACAACGATAAAGAATTTAGTTCTTCCAACAAATATCATGCAATGCTTCAAATAACAACTAAATTCTCATACTTGAATCACTCTAACACTCTTCTTCAATTAATGGATGAAGGAAATTGTGTGTTTGCAACCGCGGGACAATTACACTCAACTGAACAACAATGATAACACAATTTAATTCATATATATTCATCAATAAATCAAATCTGACATTATGGAAGCAAAAGATCAGTAAGGGATTTCAAGGTTCTAGCTTGGTCGGGTTCACAACAAAGGGTCATTTCTAAAGGTAATTGAATCGAAATTGCTTATGCAAAAGATACATTAACTATACAAGGTATTTACACATCACAACTTCATTCACTAATCCCTTATCTCTATTTCTCACCCTTTTCAAACTTCTTTTTGCACAATTATTTGCATTCTCTATTTTTCTTTCTTTCAAACAAGCATTCTTTTTTCTTTTTCACATTCATATTCACAATTTTTCTTTGCTTGTTTTAAATTTTTCAAAGTTTTTAGCAACCTACCATTTTTCTTTCATTCTCCCCAACTTGAATACCAACAAACATCAAGTGAATGCTCCTTGCTTTTTATGGCAAGCAAATCAATTTAGAACCAAGTTCAAAGGTTTCAAGAAAAAATTTAGAATCTCACAAAATTCAATGATGAACTTAAACTTTCAAATTATGTACAAACACCAAGTCCATCACTAAAATTAAGATCTAATCTATTAGGCTTAAAGGGGTTAACGAATTCTCACTACTCACGGGTAAGTTACTTTTGGATATGGTTGTGCTCAATATAAACAAATGCCTTGATCCTTTCTAATGCTTCTACAAAATCACAATAATAAAAAAATTAAGCATGAATCAAACTAATTAAACAAAGTTATCAATCATCCAAGCATTTAATAAACAATGGAGGTTTCTCACAATTTGTGGCTTTTGGACCTAAGTGACTCAAGCATTCAAATAAGTTGTAAAATGAAACAAGAATACACATTTGTACAAAGCACAAAATTTTTAATCATTCTAACATTCTATAAAGCGGTAACCATGTACCTTGCATGCATTCGTCACATTCAACATCCTATCATCACCATCCAATCTTGGAAGAATCTTCATTAAATACTTTTTAGCAAAAGAGCAACCAATCTAGAAATTATCATCAACATCTATCCCTAACAAACACTTGAGCAAACGAGAAAGGAAACAAGTATATATACAATATAAACAACTGTATAAAGCTCAAAAATATAGAAACTGTTGCAATATGATTCAATATCAAAACACCAATCCCCGGCAACGGCGCCATTTTGATCGCGCGGTAAAGCGGCAAGCAAAAATTATTGAGTACCCGGTTTTGTCATCTCCACAGGGTTTGGTGCGAGGGAAAGAACGTCGTTCAATGATCTCTATGTTTCTAAGCTTGTTGTGAAACATTTGGTTGAAAGATTCAAGGTACAATAGATAAAAGCGGAAAATATAAAGACGAAAAGTATAAAGTAAAGACTTAAAATAAACAGATCCTTGTTGGGATTAGAATTTCATCAATCGATAACACATACATTCTTCTAACCTGTTAAACAAAAATCAATTATTCGTCTAATACCCTCACATATCACCCACAACAGAGGTTATGTCTAATGCAAAGTCGAGGGAACAACCGTATTGTCTCATTGGTAATGTCTCACGCAACTCAACAACATAGAGCATTAAGAACTGATACTCATGCGAATGTTAAATCTAAATCTATGTCTAGAGTTTAGAACCTAACAGGTATTCATCCTAGATCCTGATCTGAAGAGTATATGTCTATAGCGGTTCAAATCAATGTGTAAACAAATAAACAAGGATAATATCCATATCTGATAAATGATTGATTTATATAAAACGCCATGATCAGAATACGTACATACGATTAACCCTTTTTTCATGTATTCAACTAATGTATGTATGTGAACATAGTTCTTCATCTCTATTATCACGCATCCTCATAATACCATTTATATCTAAAGCGTTATCTTGGGCTTTGCCGTATTAATCGATAGATGATGTCTCATGCTAACAATTAACACAATAAAATCTTGATACTAGTGAATTTCAACTCACAAATCTATGTCTAGAGTTCGCTCATTGATACATGAATATCTCAAACCCAATAATATGAAATCAAAAACAACATCAATATTGAATCAAAATTAGTTCAAAAATACATAGATTAGAAGAAATACATAAGCTATCAATAGATTACATCCAACCCCAACAAGAGATCAAAGTACTTACTCGAAGATCAAGCTCCAATTTGCTTGTATTTGTACTTCTCCCTCTTAGGGTTTTGTGTTTCTCTCTCTAAAATATATTTGGAATGAAGAGAGATAAAGTTCTATATGTTATCCCTAAGTTATCTTTCTAAAAGTAAGAAAAAGTACATAAATAGTATTACAAAATTTGTCCCACTTGCACTGTGAGCTCTCTGTTCGCACTGCAAACACCACTTATAAGCACTTGAAGTGCCTCTGAGCAGTTAAACTACCTTTGAAGATTCTTTGACTTTGCATTGCGAAGCTCCTATTCGCACTGCGAACATGCTCACTCAAACCTCGCACTGCCACCAACAAGGGGTTTAGCTACTGCCATCCAAATGTTCTGGTTCGCTATTCCTTCGCTTTGACCTCGCACTGCGAGCTCGCTTTGACCTCGCTACTGCTTCGCATAGTGAACCTGTAGAATTCTTCCTCATTTCTTTAGCTTCCTTGTCCATTCAAATGTGTCTTGTTCATTGATAAGTCAACCTATTTCCTACACAGTAGCACACATATCAAGGCATCCAAAGGTAAAATCAATTATATTGAAGAATCTCATAAGAACATGGAATAAATCAATGAAATAGTTAAGAAAAGAGTTGAAAAATGCCAAGAATGATGGTTCATTTTAAGTCATATTTGGCATTCAACAAACTCTCCCCAACTAGATTTTTTTTTGTCCTCAAGCAAAGTATGCCCCTCATGAAAACAAGAGGATTTTCTCATGCATAAGATTCAATCAAGAAAGAATTAACGGTTCAAATTCAACATCAGAATGAGCACAAGCAATGTTCACTACTTCCTAGAATTGAACAACGATAAAGAATTTAGTTCTTCCAACAAATATCATGCAATGCTTCAAATAACAACTAAATTCTCATACTTGAATCACTCTAACACTCTTCTTCAATTAATGGATGAAGGAAATTGTGTGTTTGCAACCGCGGGACAATTACACTCAACTGAACAACAATGATAACACAATTTAATTCATATATATTCATCAATAAATCAAATCTGACATTATGGAAGCAAAAGATCACTAAGGGATTTCAAGGTTCTAGCTTGGTCGGGTTCACAACAAAGGGTCATTTCTAATGGTAATTGAATCGAAATTGCTTATGCAAAAGATACATTAACTATACAAGGTATTTACACATCACAACTTCATTCACTAATCCCTTATCTCTATTTCTCACCCATTTCAAACTTCTTTTTGCACAATTATTTGCATTCTCTATTTTTCTTTCTTTCAAACAAGCATTCTTTTTTCTTTTTCACATTCATATTCACAATTTTTCTTTGCTTGTTTTAAATTTTTCAAAGTTTTTAGCAACCTACCATTTCTCTTTCATTCTCCCCAACTTGAATACCAACAAACATCAAGTGAATGCTCCTTGCTTTTTATGGCAAGGAAATCAATTTAGAACCAAGTTCAAAGGTTTCAAGAAAAAATTTAGAATCTCACAAAATTCAATGATGAACTTAAGCTTTCAAATTATGTACAAACACCAAGTCCATCACTAAAATTGAGATCTAATCTATTAGGCTTAAAGGGGTTAACGAATTCTTACTACTCACGGGTAAGTTACTTTTGGATATGGTTGTGCTCAATATAAACAAATGCCTTGATCCTTTCTAATGCTTCTACAAAATCACAATAATAAAAAAATTAAGCATGAATCAAACTAATTAAACAAAGTTATCAATCATCCAAGCATTTAATAAACAATGGAGGTTTCTCACAATTTGTGGCTTTTGGACCTAAGTGACTCAAGCATTCAAATAAGTTGTAAAATGAAACAAGAATACACATTTGTACAAAGCACAAAATTTTTAATCATTCTAACATTCTATAAAGCGGTAACCATGTACCTTGCATGCATTCGTCACATTCAACATCCTATCATCACCATCCAATCTTGGAAGAATCTTCATTAAATACTTTTTAGCAAAAGAGCAACCAATCTAGAAATTATCATCAACATCTATCCCTAACAAACACTTGAGCAAACGTGAAAGGAAACAAGTATATATACAATATAAACAACTGTATAAAGCTCAAAAATATAGAAACTGTTGCAATATGATTCAATATCAAAACACCAATCCCCGGCAACGGCGCCATTTTGATCGCGCGGTAAAGCGGCAAGCAAAAATTATTGAGTACCCGGTTTTGTCGTCTCCACAGCGTTTGGTGCGAGGGAAAGAACGTTGTTCAACGATCTCTATGTTTCTAAGCTTGTTGTGAAACATTTGGTTGAAAGATTCAAGGTACAATAGATAAAAGCGGAAAATATAAAGACGAAAAGTATAAAGTAAAGACTTACAATAAACAGATCCTTGTTGGGATTAGAATTTCATCAATCGATAACACATACATTCTTCTAACCAGTTAAACAAAAATTAATTATTCGTCTAATACCCTCACATATCACCCATAACAGAGGTTATGTCTAATGCAAAGTCGAGGGAACAACCGTATTGTCTCATTGGTAATGTCTCACGCAACTCAACAACACAGAGCATTAAGAACTGATACTCATGCCAATGTTAAATCTAAATCTATGTCTAAAGTTTAGAACCTAACAGGAATTCATCCTAGATCCTGATCTGAAGAGTATATGTCTATAGCGGTTCAAATCAATGTGTAAACAAATAAACAAGGATAATATCAATATCTGATAAATGATTGATTTATATAAAACACCATGATCAGAATACGTACATACGATTAACCCTTTTTTCATGTATTCAACTAATTTATGTATGTGAACATAGTTCTTCATCTCTATTATCACGCATCCTCACAATACCATTTATATCTTAAGCGTTATCTTGGGCTTTGCCGTATTAATCAATAGATGATGTCTCATGCTAACAATTAACACAATAAAATCTTGATACTAGTGAATATCAACTCACAAATCTATGTCTAGAGTTCGCTCATTGATACATGAATATCTCAAACCCAATAATATGAAATCAAAAACAACATCAATATTGAATCAAAATTAGTTCAAAAATACATAGATTAGAAGAAATACATAAGTTATCAATAGATTACATCCAACCCCAACAAGAGATCAAAGTACTTATCGAAGATCAAGCTCTAATTTGCTTGTATTTGTACTTCTCCCTCTTAGGGTTTTGTGTTTCCCTCTCTAAAATATATTTGGAATGAAGAGAGATAAAGTTCTATATGTTATCCCTAAGTTATCTTTCTAAAAGTAAGAAAAAGTACATAAATAGTATTACAAAATTTGTCCCACTCGCACTGTGAGCTCTCTGTTCGCACTGCAAACACCACTTATAAGCACTTGAAGTGCCTCTGAACAGTTAAACTACCTCTGAAGATTCTTTGACTTTGCATTGCGAAGCTCCTATTCGCACTGCGAACATGCTCACTCAAACCTCTCACTGCCACCAACAAGGGGTTTAGCTACTGCCATCCAAATGTTCTGGTTCGCTATTCCTTCGCTTTGACCTCGCACTGCGAGCTCGCTTTGACCTCGCTACTGCTTCGCATAGCGAACCTGTAGAATTCTTCCTCATTTCTTTAGCCTCCTTGTCCATTCAAATGTGTCTTGTTCATTGATAAGTCAACCTATTTCCTACACAGTAGCACACATATCAAGGCATCCAAAGGTAAAATCAATTATATTGAAGAATCTCATAAGAACATGGAATAAATCAATGAAATAGTTAAGAAAAGAGTTGAAAAATGCCAAGAATGATGGTTCATTTTAAGTCATATTTGGCATTCAACAAACTCTCCCCAACTAGATTTTTTTTTGTCCTCAAGCAAAGTATGCCCCTCATGAAAACAAGAGGATTTTCTCATGCATAAGATTCAACCAAGAAAGAATTAACGGTTCAAATTCAACATCAGAATGAGCACAAGCAATGTTCACTACTTCCTAGAATTGAACAACGATAAAGAATTTAGTTCTTCCAACAAATATCATGCAATGCTTCAAATAACAACTAAATTCTCATACTTGAATCACTCTAACACTCTTCTTCAATTAATGGATGAAGGAAATTATGTGTTTGCAACCGCGGGACAATTACACTCAACTGAACAACAATGATAACACAATTTAATTCATATATATTCATCAATAAATCAAATCTGACATTATGGAAGCAAACGATCACTAAGGGATTTCAAGGTTCTAGCTTGGTCGGGTTCACAACAAAGGGTCATTTCTAAAGGTAATTGAATCGAAATTGCTTATGCAAAAGATACATTAACTATACAAGGTATTTACACATCACAACTTCATTCACTAATCCCTTATCTCTATTTCTCACCCTTTTCAAACTTCTTTTTGCACAATTATTTGCATTCTCTATTTTTCTTTCTTTCAAACAAGCATTCTTTTTTCTTTTTCACATTCATATTCACAATTTTTCTTTGCTTGTTTTAAATTTTTCAAAGTTTTTAGCAACCTACCATTTTTCTTTCATTCTCCCCAACTTGAATACCAACAAACATCAAGTGAATGCTCCTTGCTTTTTATGGCAAGGAAATCAATTGAGAACCAAGTTCAAAGGTTTCAAGAAAAAATTTAGAATCTCACAAAATTCAATGATGAACTTAAACTTTCAAATTATGTACAAACACCAAGTCCATCACTAAAATTGAGATCTAATATATTAGGCTTAAAGGGGTTAACGAATTCTCACTACTCACGGGTAAGTTACTTTTGGATATGGTTGTGCTCAATATAAACAAATGCCTTGATCCTTTCTAATGCTTCTACAAAATCACAATAATAAAAAAATTAAGCATGAATCAAACTAATTAAACAAAGTTATCAATCATCCAAGCATTTAATAAACAATGGAGGTTTCTCACAATTTGTGGCTTTTGGACCTAAGTGACTCAAGCATTCAAATAAGTTGTAAAATGAAACAAGAATACACATTTGTACAAAGCACAAAATTTTTAATCATTCTAACATTCTATAAAGCGGTAACCATGTACCTTGCATGCATTCGTCACATTCAACATCCTATCATCACCATCCAATCTTGGAAGAATCTTCATTAAATACTTTTTAGCAAAAGAGCAACCAATCTAGAAATTATCATCAACATCTATCCCTAACAAACACTTGAGCAAACGTGAAAGGAAACAAGTATATATACAATATAAACAACTGTATAAAGCTCAAAAATATAGAAACTGTTGCAATATGATTCAATATCAAAACACCAATCCCCAGCAACGGCGCCATTTTGATCGCGCGGTAAAGCGGCAAGCAAAAATTATTGAGTACCCGGTTTTGTCGTCTCCACAGGGTTTGGTGCGAGGGAAAGAACGTTGTTCAATGATCTTTATGTTTCTAAGCTTGTTGTGAAACATTTGGTTGAAAGATTCAAGGTACAATAGATAAAAGCGGAAAATATAAAGACGAAAAGTATAAAGTAAAGACTTAAAATAAACAGATCCTTGTTGGGATTAGAATTTCATCAATCGATAACACATACATTCTTCTAACCAGTTAAACAAAAATCAATTATTCGTCTAATACCCTCACATATCACCCACAACAGAGGTTATGTCTAATGCAAAGTCGAGGGAACAACCGTATTGTCTCATTGGTAATGTCTCACGCAACTCAACAACACAGAGCATTAAGAACTGATACTCATGCGAATGTTAAATCTAAATCTATGTCTAGAGTTTAGAACCTAACAGGTATTCATCCTAGATCCTGATCTGAAGAGTATATGTCTATAGCGGTTCAAATCAATGTGTAAACAAATAAACAAGGATAATATCCATATCTGATAAATGATTGATTTATATAAAACGCCATGATCAGAATACGTACATACGATTAACCCTTTTTTCATGTATTCAACTAATTTATGTATGTGAACATAGTTCTTCATCTCTATTATCACGCATCCTCACAATACCATTTATATCTAAAGCGTTATCTTGGGCTTTGCCGTATTAATCAATAGATGATGTCTCATGCTAACAATTAACACAATAAAATCTTGATACTAGTGAATATCAACTCACAAATCTATGTCTAGAGTTCGCTCATTGATACATGAATATCTCAAACCCAATAATATGAAATCAAAAACAACATCAATATTGAATCAAAATTAGTTCAAAAATACATAGATTAGAAGAAATACATAAGATATCAATAGATTACATCCAACCCCAACAAGATATCGAAGTACTTACTCGAAGATCAAGCTCCGATTTGCTTGTTTGGACTTCTCCCTCTTTGGGTTTTGTGTTTCTCTATCTAAAATATATTTGGAATGAAGAGAGATAAAGTTCTATATGTTATCCCTAAGTTATCTTTCTAAAAAGCATGAAAAAGTACATAAATAGTATTACCAAATTTGTCCCGCTAGCACTGCGAGCACCACTTATAGGCACTTGAAGTTCCTTTGAACAGTTAAACCGCCCCTGAAGATTCCTTAACTTCGCGCTGCAAAGCTCATGTTCGCACTGCGAACATGCTCGCTCAGACCTCGCACTGCCACCAACAAGTTGTTTAGCTACTGCCATCCAAATGTTTTGGTTCGATTTTCCTTCGCTTTGAGCTTACTCTGCGAGCTCGCTTTGACCTCGCTACTGCTTCTCACAACGAACCTACAAAATTCTTCCTCATTTCTTTGGCTTCCTTGTTCATTCAAATGTGTCTTGTTCTTTGATAATTCAACCTATTTCCTACACAATAGCACACATATCAAGGCATCCAAAGGTAAATTCATTTATATTGGAGAATCTCATAAGAACATAGAATAAATCAATGAAAGACTTCAGAAAAGAGTTGAAAATGCCAAGAAAGATGGTTCATTTTAAGTCATATTTGGCATTCAACAATGTACCCCTCTCCCATCTTGATATACTTTCTTTACTTTTCCGCTTTTCCTTAGTTTGGTTTTGCTTGCTAGCTATCCTTAGGGACTAGGATCGACCTCACCATTTTTTCAAACCCTTGATCCAACGTCAAGTGATTTTTTCTTAATAAAACCCTTGATACAACGTCAAGCGGTATTTTCTTAATAAACTCAAAAAATGTTAAAATACGATTAGAATTGTGCGTCACGAGCCTTAAGTGGTGGAGAATGAGTGAGAATGAAGTTTTCCTGCCCTCACAATGAGTATTTTGGACACAAGACTCTTGCCTTGGTTGTTTGAAATATTCACATCTACCCATAGTCTTTAGTGCAATTAAAAAAAAAAACAATTTCTTTTCAAAACTCTAAAAACAACATCAACTCGTCAATTTTTTTTTTTTTGCGCCTTAGGGCATCATCCCGAAAACCTATTTTAAAGTTAAAATCAACTAACACACACTTCTATTTTAGCCCCAAACTACAAAGCTCTAATTTCCTTATTACACTATGAGGATATGTAGGCACGAGATTGCGAGATCTTGGCAAGCATCCTAATAAAAAACCAACCATTTTTTTCAATAGCAAGTAACCTTTAGATAAACGACACCCATGCATGCTTAGGCGATCTAGATGGTTTCTGTTGAGTACAACGGATGTGAGGGGTGTTAATACATTCTCTTTGCATAACTGACTTCTGAATTCGAATTTGGTTGCGAGACTATTTTCTTCATCTTTTAGAGGGTTTTATCGATATTTTCCTTTTCTTCGAAATAAATAAAATTTTGTGACAACTCTGTGCATTTTTTGTGTAGCGGAAGCTACCTAAACAAAAGTTAAAGTCCTACTAAATTTTATGTAAAAAAAATTTCAATTATTTAAAAGCATGTCTATTTTAATGTTATACCGCTTTCAAATATAAATTGGATTTTTTGTTTCTACAATACTTATGCAAGAACATAAAAGATTGAAATAAATAGAGAAAAAATAAAGAATGATAAAGAAAATATTTATGTTTAATACAATTTAAAAATTTCAAGCATTAACCAAGATTGCCAAATAAAAATCTATAAAATTTATTCAAGCTCATGCGAAAGTAAAAGAAGTTAGAATTTTGTCACTGTCACTAAGGAAGAGATATAAACCGTCTCTTCTTTGAAGGTCTCTCTCTCAGAGGATCAACTTTCAAATTGTCAATAATCTGAACATCATCATCGATGGCCTTGTCATCTACTACATTTGAATCTTGATTAAATTGTAGAGTTGATATCTCTTGATGGGACAAGTCTTGATACCAATTCTTGTTGTCCAAAAACATGATATTTGATATCTCTACGTCATTTGAATCATGTGACAAACAATTTGTTTGTGGTAAAATTTCAATCTCTTGGTGACAATTGGGAGTTGTAGTCATATACATGAGATTATCTTTAAGATCTACATTTTCCTGTGAAAAAACAAAAAAAAAACAAATAAATTAGTTAAATTTTTATGAGTTTAGACTATATAACTTTGCTCATTTTTGTTATTCATGTTATCACATTCATTCCCCTAGTGGGAAACTCTATTAACAAAAATCTTATATTTATTTAATTCAAATTATAAATTTTCAAATAATATCTATCATTACAAAGTGATTTATTTGGATGAAACTATTCCAACTTGCAAAAAGTTTGCGCAAATAGAATATAATAAATAAAAGTAAATATATGTGAGCGGTGATAAGAACTAGGTAATGTTACATTGATAAGATCATTTGTGCTTTGACTAATCACAGAATTAAAAGAAGAATTACATGATAATGAAACTATCAAAATAAGTTTTAAAATTGTACAAAGCAGACAAAAACATGGTACGTACCTCCATTGTAAATGTTAAGCCATTGAAACAATGATTAGATGACTGCGACTCAAAATTATGCCATTGTCCTAAAGAAGTTTTCAATGTAGCCTCTTGTTCAAAGTGCTCATTAAAAACCATAGTAGAAGTATGGAAAGATGGTTTTGTTTCTATTCTTTGGCCAAAATGATAAGTTGATGCCTCTCGATTGATTAAATGAGATTGACTATCATTTGTATTGTCATTAAATTCTAAGAAATTGTGATAATCCCCATTCTCAAGGCAAAATGCTTCATGTGAACCTTGGTTTTCCATCAGTTCAAAGATTAACTTACGAATAAGCGTTCTCTTGTGATAAGCCTCTTCAGGTGGAAACCAATTCAAAGTGAGCTAAAAAATTCAATATATGATAGGTTAAATACATATAAGCAATCATATGAGTCATTAGGGATTAAAGTAAAATGTTATAAAGTGAAAAATAGATTATTTATGTTTTGGCATTATGAGAAATATTTTTATGCAAATTAAATAATTTTATAAAATTTCAATCATTAAAACCACTTACAAAGTTGGAAAACTTGGTTGCTTTCAATGGATTGAAGTTAAATGGAGCTTCCGCCAAAAAGAGCTCTAGATAATGAAGTAGAAAGATACCGCAATCATATGCATTCTCTTGTTGTGGTACCTATCAAGTACATTCAATCACAAATTATCAATAAAAAGACCATCAAATAGAAAAAATAGAAAGGAGTTTGTGAATAACTCAAATAATCATCAACAAGTTATAAGTTATAAAATATTCAACAAAACAAAATATGGATAAAATAACGAAAAAATAATAATTTAGTTAAATTTTATATTTTTAATTTGGAAGTTTTTAGTAAAATAATTTTAACTGAGGGACTAGAGTTTGAAGCTCCACGAATGAGTATTTCACCAAGTCTCCTTATATAAATAATAAATAGGATAATTTATCAAAAAAGAAAATTAAAATTATGTGTAAAATATTTCACTTTCGTTTTACATAATTCCCGATGCATGATACTTATATTTTATAAAAACTATTAGGTTCAAATCTTAAATTGAATGAAAAGTCTTGCATTCATTACTAACTATTCAAAACAATTTTGCAATAAAAAGATCCCACTTTCAATGAGGTTTTCTAAATTATGTGAAATCAATTTTCCAAAAAATAAATTGGAAAATATTTCAGTTAACAAAAAAAAGATTAAAGAAAGTATAATTTTCTTTAACTATAATCTATTATATTGTAAAAAATTAAGCAAGTAATACCGCAATTGGAAGAAAAGGTATATCCAAGAATCTTGATGAAAGATCTTCTCCACATACATCCTTCTTCCTCTCTTTCCATTCTTCCAACAAATAACTGTCAATTCCACAAGATGAGTCAATATAAAAATCATTGAGTTATACTATTAAAGTGAGAATACAAACAAATATAAAGAATAAAAAAAAGTTGATAAAATGAACAATGATAAGAGAAAGAAGAGAAACAAGTTCAGATTTGAGAGTTTAAAGTTTAACTTTAGTGTGAAAACTAAAGAAACATGCTTTTAAACCCATAAATACAATAATAGATATGTTAACCGACTAAAGCTATGGCATGCAAGTCAAAGGAACTACACAAAAGTCATGAAAACTATAGTTGGAAATAAACATATCTCCAATTAATGACCATTTCCAACAAGAAAACTTAATAGACTAAATCAAATCATTCACATTACAAGCAACACCTTCAAAGATAATAACATTCCTATGAGTCCAAATCCTCCAAAGAACCGCCCACCAAACCAAGCCGACTTTAATCTTTGACGGAATGAATGAATCCCACAATATGCCAAAATATCGAGACTCCTTCTCAGAGCAGACTGGACCATCAATCGTATGAGCATCTCCTATCGCCTTGGAACAGGCCCCGATCAAGAATTTCTACACATTATGAAACGACCAAAGAACCATATCAGGTTTGTCCAGGTACAACACCTGTGCGGACAACAACAATTACAAGGCACAAAAACTTTCAGCATACACCCCCATGTTACTAGCAGAAATGCCCAAGTTTCCGCATGCCCAAGAACCATCCAGCCACAATCCCATGTCGCAAATCCCGACAGACTTCAAACTACCAGCTTTATAGAGACAGGGGAACGACTCAAATAAGGGAATTCCACACCAATTAGCACTCTAGAAAGGGAATGAAGAACCACCTACAACCTCGAACTTCGTATAATTACCGAAGTAGAAATGAGTTTTGCCCCCACTTCTTTTAAACGATATATTATCACGCCACCAAGTCGAAATCGGACCCCTTTTTCCTTACAACTTATTTGTCAGAACAGGATGTTCGAAATTCCCATAGCATTCCCTTAAAATTTCCAACTAAATAGCCTCTCTCTCATTCAGCAATCTCCATTTTCATTTGTTAAGAAGTGCCAAGTTAAAGTCTTTGATGTTCCTAACTCCTAGCCCTCCGACGCTCTTATCCTTACAAACAAGGTTCCAACTAAGCCACGGAATTTTCCTCTTATCAAGCAGCCCACCCCAAACGAAATTTCTTTGAATGCGAACGATCTCTTGCCAAACAAAAAAAGGGGCTTTGTAAAAGGAGAGGAGAAAAATCAGCAAAGACGTCAAGGCCGACTTTATCAAGGTAAGTCTCCCTCCTTGAGTCAGAAAGTTCGCTTTCCAATTTGATAGTCTTCTTTTAATCTTCTCTATCAAATGCTTCCAAGTGCTGATTCTTCTCGGGTTAGAACCAATCGAAATATCTAAGAAAATGACACGGGTACCATATGTTTTGCAAGCCAAGAAATTAGCAGTCGCTGAAACAAAATGGGAATTTTCAGCCCATGAATTTTGCTTTTATGAAAGTTGATCCCATGCCCGGACACCAATTCGAATCCTCTGAGAATAACTTTAAGACTCCAAATGTTCTTCCACACACCATCACAGAAAAGAAGCGTGTCATCAGCAAATTGAAGAACTTCAATGAAACACCGCTCCGAAATCTGAAAACCACAAAAAACACCAATCGAAACAGCCTTACTAATTAAACCGGCTAGGCCCTCAGTAGCAAGAACAAATAAAAAAGGGGAAAGAGGATCCCCTTGCCATAATTCTCTCTCAACTGCGAAATCCGCCGTTGGGCAACCATTAATCAAAATAGACAAGAAGCTTGAGAAGATGCAGGCTTCCATCCAAAGCATCCAACGATCACCAAATCCCATCTTCTTCATGATCAGTCTCAGAAAGTTCTAACAAAAGCTATCTTTAACTTTTTCAAAATCGAATTTGAAAAGCAAACAACTCTTCTTACATTATGCGTAACAAAGAAACATTTATATCCTAATTACTAAGTTTTAAAGGGTGTCGTGTGATTAGAAGGCAACAATGCCAATACTTTATCAAACTATAAGCATTATAAAATTAATTATTCTTTTGTTTAGTGCAAAGAAATTGGAGCATAAAAAGCATAAGCTTAAAATGTATGTCAACAAACTTTGAATAGACACTTGTAGCCTATAACTAAGATTTGACATGGGAAAACCAACACTTATAAAAGAACCTAACAATGTAATGACTTTAAAATAATCAATTTTCTTGATTGTGCTTCCTTTCAAGCTTAGAGCACATGATTAACTCCAAGCCAACTTTTGCACATGTGAGTGCAACACTAAATATTTAAAATGAAAAAGGTATATACAAACTAAAAGAAAATTTGGAGAAAAATAAAGTATGGGAAATGGGTTGGAGTGTATAATTGAGAACCTTAAAATACCTTTGTATAATGTCTTTCAAATCACTATGATATCCCTTGACAGAATCCAAATGTAATATACAGGGTATTCTAAGTGATTTGTCCAACTCTTTATCTGAAATATGAACCATAACATAATCTCTAAGAAAATAAAATATGTTTACAAAAAATCATTTGATTTGAAAATTCTAAAAACTCACCAATAATATTAACCACTTCACCAGGATGACAAATTACTATTAAGCTCCAATGAAGACTGCAATCATGACCAAAAGTGTCTCATAATAAAAAACATAAATCTATCTACAAACAACGAAGAGAGGTAAGAGTTTGATAGTTACTTATTTGAAGTTCACTGGTATGAAAATATAATCTTTTTCAAATAATTTCACTTTTCTTGTCCATTTATGAACACGTAGAAATGTTGATTTCCAGTCACAAACTTTGGGTGAAATTTTGTCCATATCAACCAACTTTCGAAAGAAAAAACTATTGAAAAAGTGAAACCTAGACTTTTCCTTCTCTTGTATCCTATTCTTCAGATAACTGCCAAAATTGAGATTTTTAAAATAATTACACCCGTTTTTTTGAATTACAACGTATATTAGAATCCAAATTTTTTTAATGTTTTTTACATGCTTAACACTATCCTAATATTTTTTTTTTAATTTTCTTTCTTATTTCACCACATATGATTAAATATTTTTATCACTAAAATTCATTAAATTAAAGGATAATAATTGAACAACAAAAGAGAAAAAAAATGAAAGATTCATGATTCAACATAACAATATAAGAACTAAATTCAATCAAAGAAGAGAAAAAAATGAAAATTTATTTTAAAAGACATTATTAGTGAAGTGAGGAACAAAACTCGAGCAAAAATACAAGTTAAATAATGTAATTTCCAAAAAGGAAAGCATATATATACAAACTTACAGGATGTAAAAATCGATAATTGTATCATTGATGTATCTTTCTGATTGTAATAGATCAACATCTTTCTTACTTATAAAAACAGCATCTGGATCTCCTTTTGGATAAATAAATTCATCAAAAATCTGAGCAACATCTTTCTTACTTATGGAAATAGTATCTGAATCCTGTTTTGAATAGATAAATTTATTCTAAACAAAATTAGACGTCACATCATAAAAAAAGAGTGTTTCTTAATGCACCACCCAAGTTTCTTAAGCACCATGTGAAATTATTTTTTTGCCCCCTAATTCCGGATGTGCACATCCGGACGCACCGGAACCTTAAAAATTAAGAACTTTTACCGGATGTACATATCCGGTGTATATCCGGGTCTGTATATCCGGACAATATTCTGAAATATTTAAAGCTGCATGATCACTCCCCCCTTCTCATAATCAACCTTCTTCTTCCACACTCACTCAAAAAACCCTATTTCATCAATCTCATTTCTCACTCAAAAAGTTCAAATTTTTGGTGCAACAAATCAAAGGGAGCAAGGAAACACTGAATTTCAGGTAAACATTAAACTTCATCCACTACATTGCTCGCATTATCAATCTACATTTTTTGGAAAATAAGTTACGCTACTTCCGGATGTGCACATCCGGAACAAATTGAGCATGAACATTTCCGGATGTGCAGATCCGGAAACATGGCTGGAGCCAATTAATTTAAGTTTTCAGCATTTTTGAATAAATCTTATTTATACATATTAATGGTTCTATTGCTTGTTTATAAATAGAGATGGTGCATCCCGATAACATGGCAAAAGAATTAGTTGCGCCGATTTCCTCGAAAGATGAAGGTATGCTCGTAAAGTCGGTTGATGTCGGCGGTGACTTTAACAACAAGCAAGACTTTGATGATCGTGAAAGCATGATCGCATACATTCGTAGGACGGCTATTGAGCTCGGCTTCGGTGTAAATATCGGGAGATCGGATAATGGGTCGGATAGAAGAAAAGCTTTTGTAATTTTAGGGTGCGAAAGAAGCGGAAAATATCAAGCACCTCTACGGAAGTTAAAGAAAGACGAGACCGGTACTAGAAGATGTGAGTGCCCTTTTAAGATTGGTGGTTACATGTTAGTTTCCAAGAAATGGAGATTTACCGTTCGTTGTGGTATACATAACCACGAAATGTGCTCAAAGCTACAAGGTCATCCAAGTGTATGCCGGCTCAAGGCGAAAGAGAAGACATGTATAGCCGACATGACCTTGAACCTTGTCCAACCGAAGAATATACTTGCGACGTTGAAACGGAAAGAACCTGAAAATGTTGCAAACATAAAGCAAGTGTATAACATTCGGTATCAAACGAACAAGGCAATTAGGGGAGATAGGAGTGAGATGCAACAACTGTTGAAAGTGTTGGAGGACAACGTTTACGTGTCTCGGTACAGATATCGCGATGATGGAATTACGGTCCGAGATATTTTTTGGACTCATCCGGATTCCATCAAGTTGTTCAACACGTTCTCGATAGTGCTCATTCTCGATAGCACCTACAAGACAAACAAGTATCGTCTTCCATTGTTTGAGATGGTTGGCGTTACGTCTACGGATAAGACATATGCCGTCGGCTTTGCCTTTTTGGAGTGTGAGAAAGAGGACAATTTCACGTGGGCGTTGGAGACGTGTCGGTCACTTTTGAAGAAATATGTTCAAATGCCAAAAGCAATTGTTACGGACCGCGACAACGCCTTGATGAATGCGGTTGCAAAGTTCTTTCCTTCTTCCAATGCACTACTTTGTCGATTTCACATAACAAAGAATGTGCGAAGTCGGGTTAAGACCGCGGTGGGTGCGAAGCAAGTGGAGTCGGAAGACGGAAAAGTGGTCAAGTCGGGTGTCATTATAGAGAAAATTATGGATGCATGGACTCATATTCTAAATTCTTCCACAACGGAATTATATGCCGATTCGGTCATTAAATTCCAGAAAGTGTGTGAACGGTACCCCGCTTTGTTGAAATATGTTGAATCCACCATTCTTGATCAAGTGAAAGAAAAGATTGTTTGTGCGTGGACCGATAACGTACGACATCTTGGAAACACTACCACCAATAGAGTTGAGTCGGCACATGCCACTTTGAAGAATTGGTTGGGAAATAGCAAGGGGGATTTATGTCGGGATTGGGACTCCGTGCATCTAATGATCAAAAACCAACACAATGAGATACAAACCACTTTCGGTCGGAGCATCACAGTTTTGGAACATCGGTTTAAAGGTAACTTCCTCTACTCTCGATTGATCGGCAACATGTCTCGGGCGGGCTTGGGCTATGTTTTTCACGAGGCCAACCGAGCCGAAACGGTAGGTTCCGATAGTGCAAAGTGTGGTTGCACTATTGTGAAAACCTACGGTCTTCCTTGTGCTTGTGCCATTGCTAAAAAGTTGAAACTAGGTGACCCAATACAAATTGACGAAGTTTGCCCTCATTGGATGAGACTTAGTTTTGATGATGATGCTTGTAAGGAAGGAGATAAACCCGTTATCTCTATTTTGGCCGAATTTGAAGCGATTCAAAAGAGATTTTCGAAGGCCGACGACAATATGAAGCTACACCTCAAAGAAGAGTTGAGGAAGATTGCCTTCCCCGAAACAACCGCAATGATACCTCCATCTCAACCGGTTAAGACAAAGGGTGCTCCGAAGAAGTTGAAGCCTACACCAAATGACAACTCAACAACTCGGTATCCTTCGTATTATGAGCACGTTGACCAAATCTTTCCGGAGTCTCCGACTCCTAAATCTCTACGAAGTGTCGTGAAAGGAGCTCGCATTTCCAAACCGGCTCCGACACCGATTCCACGAGATGCGACTCCGACTCCAACTACACGTATGATTTCCTTTATTGACGAGATGCCGGTTTTTATGCACAAGCATATCGACGGTATAATCGATGTTGTAGGGGATGGTAATTGCGGTTACCGAGCCGTGTCGGCTATACTCGGTAAAAGAGAGGAAGGCCATGCACTTGTACGTCATCAACTTATCCTAGAGTTGGAGACGCATAAAGAAGCATACTTGCGTCTCTATGGAAATCAAGAAAATTACAACAAGGTTCACGAGTCACTTGTTCCGTGGTTGAGTGGTCCGGCACCGGTATCGAAATGGATGAGCTTCCCGGAGATGGGTCATCTTATAGCATGCGCCTACGATATGGTGTGTATCGACTTGACGAGATACGGATTTTCGGAAACCTTTTTCCCACTACACACCGCACCTCCGTCGAATCCAAATGATCGTATCATGTGTATCGGATGGCTTGCGAAATCAAGACATTTCGTACAAGTTATCTTGAAACTCGGATGCTCGATACCACCTAAATCACCGCAATGGGCGACGCATGCAACCGCAATTGCCGAGTCTTGGCCGGATAATTTTGTCGAAAGGCAGCTTGAATTCGAAAGATTGCACGCAATTGAAAAGGCATCAAATGCGGAAAAATCGAAAGTTCTAGCTCCAATAGATTTAGACGGAGAATTTTGCTTTAACTCTTTTGTATAAGCATACGACACAATGTACATTATTGAAGTGAAATATATTGTATTTTTATCCATATGTCTTTTTAATACACTTACGAATTTTATTGCACTGCATAAGCTGCTCAATTCTGGTTTAAAATTGTATCAGTAAAACATTCTGATTTGCAGATCCGGCCAACTTCCGGATGTGCACATCCGGAAGTAATATTGGTAGGGTTTGCCCGGATTTGCACATCCGGAACTAACTTGGGCAGAAATAACTTTACCCTAACTTTTCTATAAATTAGGGGTTTCATTTGATATCTTTCACAAAACCTCAAAATGTCTCAATTGTATCAAATCAAATTCCGTTGGTATGCTGCAAGTGTCTCCTTCACCGACGGCAAAACACGCGGTCAAAAGTTTACGATAACGAGAGACATCCCCCTCGACCAAATCATTGACGACATCGAACATCTCCTACCTTACGGAGACAAACAGAAGGTTGCGAAGCTTCAGTATCGTTCACCTTCGGTTGACAACGAAGGGAACGTCGCTTACATACTTGTTGAGCTCAAGAACCAAGGCGATGTTAGAGCGATGTGGCAAACTTATTTGGGTTACGAGGAACAATTCCCGATCGAGTTCGAGGCGACCGTCAAAATCCGAAGAACGGTCGGTGACATCTTAGAGATGTGCAAGCGTCCACCGGGCTATTGATCTTGTAATATTTAAATTTATGTCGATCCCATGCCGATTTTCTCAATGTAATCCCGATTTTATTTTATGAATGTGAGAAACATTTCTGGTTTTGGTGTTCTGCTTCAGCATTTGTTCCGGATTTGCAAATAAGATCTTTTACCGGATGTGCACATCCGGTAAAAAATATAAATTTTAAAAAATTGGTGCGTCCGGATGTGCACATCCGGAATAAAGGGGCAAAACCGAAAATTCAGTTGGTGTCTAAGAAACAAGGGTGATGTACTAAGAAATACTCTAAAAAAAAAGGTCAATAATTATTTTAAGTAGCACAATATGAAAAAAACAAACTATATACATATATGTTATGATATTTAAGGAACGTGTTTGGTTAAAAATTAGGCATACTTTAACCTTCCATCAAATTGAGAAATAAAAGAGTCAACATAAAAATGATTTGATATAATACATAATAAAATTTAACGAGATTACGTGGTCTAAAATTGAACCAAATGATCTTGCTGTTTCAAAAATAAAGTTAAACTACAAGGATAAATTACATAATTACAGATAGAATAAGAAAGATTAATCATGTAAGTCTTACTAAAAATCTACGAGAAAGAGATAGGGGTAAAAAGAATTACCCAGCTGGAATTGCTTGTGCAATAATTATGTTCACAACCATTCAATGGAGCTGGAATTTATCAAAATAAAATAAAAATTTTAGTTTTAATTGTGATGCATAGTCCTTTGAAAAAAAAATAAGTTGATAAGAACCGGGAGTATATATTTACCATAAAATGAATCATTTGTTGCAATATTAGACACACAACTCGATGGAGTACTCTTGTTCATGTATTCATTTGTAACTTCTGAATTAATGTCAACAAATTCAATCTGAAAAAAGTTGATCATAGATTAACCACTAATTAAACCCTTTATTTAGAATATAAACTCACAAATAGAAGTTAAAATTCATTAAATTCTACCTCAGTTGAGGGTAACGAAGCTACACCATCACTGAAATTTGATAGTTTCACAGCTGTCGATTCACAATTCTTTTTGTTATCCATGTTTTCTAATGTGTTCAAATCCATCTCAAAATTAATGTTACCACCAACTCCATCAACATCACAGGAAAGAATACTGGCAAAATCGTTTATCTTGTCTGCATAAAAGTATAGATTAAAAATAAACTATTATGATTAAAAACTATTAAATAACCGAAACATTAGGAACTATTGCAAACTAAGATGGAAGTACTAAACAATATTTATTTTGGGATTGACATGTGACTCTGAAATAATTTTGGTCCGACTAGGTCGTAAAATTTAATAACAAATATGTATAAATCTATTATTCAATAAATAAAGTTTTATTTATAAATTTAATTCAAATAATTAAATTAAGATGAATTTTTATTTACTTATCATAAAATAATTGATATGGCTATGGTCAGTGTAAAATACTTTAAAAACAATCCAAAATTATATTATTTAATAAATAATAAATATATTAAAATTAAATGCTATTATGTGATCAAAATACAATGTTCAACCTTCTATCAATTCAATTTATACAATAAATAGAGTTTTCTTAAATTATTAAGTTTAAATTTCGTAGAAATCATAATACATGCCAAAAGATAACATAGAGTCCTTTCTTGTTATATGTTTTTTTAAACATTTCAATCACAAAATTATTTAAAGAGTCCCGGTGTTCATATTGTAAAATTCTAATAAAAAATAAAGAGAGAAAAAAATAATTCATAGTTTTATCTCATTTTTCAAGAATTTCAATCAAAAAGGTAGTAAATGACATACTACTACAACAAGTGCTTTGACCATTACACAGGAAAAGAGAGAGAAAAAAATTAGAACATATTCAATTTTGGAAATAGAATATTATGATCGGAAATTTTCTTACCGGAAGAATTAATCTGGCTATCCAATACATCATCGTCGGATTCGAGAAATTTTGATAGCCAAGAAAGAGGAAACTGATTCATATTTGCAATCTAGGATTTGAGAGAGGTGAAGAATAAGCTCGATAGAATTAAATGAGTGAAAAAAAAAATAACAATAATGAATGAATCAGTTCATCTCAAGGTATATATATATATATATATATATATATATATATATATATTGAAAAAAACAATATTAAGTTTGGTCTTTTAAATTTAGGTAAATATTAATTTTATTCTTTTAGTGTTTTATAAAATAATTTTTAAAAAGTCAAAATTTTAGTTTCAATAACTTCTTTATCAAATGTATTTTAAATAGTGCAATTATTTTGATCTAATATACTTTCCCAATAATTTTTTGTAATATTTTTTTATCTTGCAATTTGTAAAAAATGTAATCAATTTAAATTTAAAATTAAATATATTTAAAATACAATACTAAGTTTGGCCTTTTAAATTTAGGTAAATAATAATTTTATTCGGATAGTGTTTTTTAAAATAATTTTCAAAAAGTCAAAATTTTAATTACAATAATTTCTTTATCTAATGCATTTTAAGTATGAAATTATTTTTATCTAATAAACTTTCCCAATACTTTTTATATTGTTTTATCTTGCAATTTGTAAAAAAAAAAAAGTAATCAATTTTAATATAATTAAAACACAATATCAATTTGGTCTTTTAAATATAGGTAAATATTAATTTTATTCAGATTGTCTTTTATAAAATAATTTTTAAAAAGTCAAAATATTTTTATTTAAAATGCTTTCCCAATGTTTTCTATAATCACTACAAAACAAAATTGAAGCCTAATTTTAAAGGTTAAAAATTGAAACCGTTGCTAGTATGGTGTTTATAAAAAAAGTCGAAGAATTAGAGTTGTCAATTAAGAGTGAGAATTTTAAAAATTTAAGCCAAATTTAAAAAGTTTTTAAAATTTTGAAAATATTAGTTTTAAAGTAATTAGACTCCCTTAATTAAGAAAATGCTCTCAAAATTAAAATTGAGCTTTAATGCTCCAACCTTTTCATTCACTGTTATTTTATTCTTAAAAAAATGTATCTTTTTTAAAAGTAATCTAGTTTTCAAAAAAAATCATTTTTAAAGAAATAAAATAAAAATATTCGTATTCAATATATTTTTTTCATTTTCTAAAAAAAAATATTTATTTTCAGAAAAATATTATAATCTAAAAATATTTTATTATCAAACAATATTTTCAAATTATGTTTTTTTAATTTTTAGATTATTTTCCAAAAAAATTAATATGAGGATTTATATGTACCTTAAATCACTTTATCTAGACCCCATTTATGATAGGCTTAAATGCATTTTTTGTCTCCCCCGACCCCCATCACTAGTTTGAGCGTTTTAAACAATTGGTCTTCCTATTACAAAACTGACGAATTTGATCCCTTAATTATGATGGACTATGGATTTGTATGATTCCCTATCCTTTTTTGGTTATGTGGCTGTTTCATTAATGAGGTGGCATGTTCTATTGGGCTTCATGTTAACAATTCCTAATATTTTAATTCCCAATTAGATATTTTAAATTAGAAAATATTAAAAAAATAACATTTTGTAAATTAAAGAAACAATTTATAAGTTGTTGAATATAGGAAAGGGGAGGAAAACCCTAAAAAAAATCCTAAACCACACGGTCGTTTTCACTCCCTCATCTCTTTCTCTGTCAAACATGATTCCCTTATTTTCTCTGTGGAAACAAGAGCTCCAATGGCCATGAATCAAAACAAAAACCAACCTTCCTCATCTATCTACTTCACTCTCCTCTAATATGTTTTTCAAATTGAAAGACAAATATCCATGGCCATAAAAATCGTTTTCCACAAAACAACCCAAGGAACTCTCATGGACAAACTCAATTGACACAGAACAAACCTCGCATCACAACACGCAATTGAATCAACACAACCATCATGAAATCAAAACAGAAATCGAACCACAAGTTATCAGCAGTTGCGGTTGTTTTCGATGGCTAAGGTTGTTGCATTTTTCAATTGCTTTAGTTTTTACATATTTTTTTCGTTTTTTATTTAATTAGTATTTCAGTTGCTAAGTTTTTCTTTGATATGTGTTTGAATGTTATGTGTTCTACTTTTTATTGCTAGGTTGTTTTGTGACTGATTTTCAAATCATGGTTGTTGAAGTATCTTGAGGATTTTGATTATGGTTGCTAAATTTTCCTCTCAATTTTCAATGATTTTTGTTTTAGATATGGAATGAAAAAACGATGAAGAAACACGTTTTTGCATAAGAGGTTGAAGAAAAACAATGGAGGAGAAGAACAAGATAAAACACGATGAAACGTTTTATACTTTAAGCAATTTATAAATCATTCTTTTAATTTACAAAATGTTGTTAATGTTTTATAAATTAAAATATCCAGTTTGGAATTAAAATATTAGGAATTGCTGACATGGATCCCATAGTGTGTGCCACCTCATTAATGAAACTGCCACATAAGAAAAAATTGATAAGGGACCATACAAATCCAAATTCCATCATAATTAACGGACCAAATTAGTTGGTTTTGTAATAGGGGAACCAATAGTTTTAAAACACCCAAACTAGGGGGACAAAAGTACATTTAAGCCAAAATAATAGTATTATGGAAGTAAAACTAATACTACGGCTTAATATGAATTACTTTTAACATCATCCCTTAATTCATATTCAGCTAATCAAAACTAACACACCAGTTTCATCCCTCATGTGGAGAAATTGATCAGTCTTGATCGCCTTCGTCAGAACATCTGCCAGCTGTTTCTGGGTGCTACAGCAAATAACTTCTAGCACTTTATTATGGACTTAACTTCTCAGAAAATGATACTTTGTCTAAACATGCTTGCTTCCCCCCCCCCCCATGCAGCAATAGGTTCTTGGCAAGATTGATTGCAGAATTTTATCAATCATCAGCTTCGGAGGCTTGTTTACCTTGATCTTTAGATCCTGCAATAAATTTAGAAGTTAAACAACTTAACATGCAGCCACTGCACCTGCAATGTACTTCGCTTGACAGGTTGACAAAGCAACAACTGGTTACTTCTTGGAACACCAAGAAATAGGAGCTCCCACATACTTAAACAAATATCCAAAAATACTTCTTCTATCAACTCTATCTCCACACCAATTAGAGTCTAAGTAACACATCATGTCTGAATTTACCTTTTCACCAGAAGGGAACAAAACTCCACACTTCAGAGTCCCCTTTCTATGACTCAAAATCCTGATAGTAGCTTGGTAATGAGACCACTTCGGTTTACTCATGAACCTACTAAACATTCCAACTGCATAGCAAATATCAGGTTTGGTATTACACAAATACCTGAGAAAGTCAACCAACTACTTGAAATTTGTAGAATCTACATCATCACCCTCAACATCAGAATCCAACTTGTGATTCGTTTCAGCAGGTGTGACAGCAGCCTTATAATTCAGCAGCTCAAATCTTTTCAGAAGCTCAAGTTCATACTTCAACTGATGCAAAATGATACCATTCTCATAGTACATAATCTTCATCCCTAGAAAATATGTTATATTTCCTATATTATTCATCTCAAACTCATTCATCAGCATCTTCTTGAACTTAGTTATCTCATGTTCACAACTCCCTGTTAACGGTATGTCATCAATATATAGACACACCAGAATCATATTGCCTTCAGAAGTATACTGAACATAAATGTCATACTCCATCTCACACTTTCTAAATCCTTGATGCCTGAAAAATGAATCAATTTTCAGATTCCAAGCTCTGGAAGCTTGTTTCAACCCATACAACGCTTTATGTAACCTGTACAATATCCCTTCCTGATTCTTTTTCACAAATCCAGGAGGTTGTAACAAGTATACCTCTTCTTGCAATGAACCGTTCAAAAATTCATATTTCACATCTAAATGTACTAGAGGCCAATTCCAGTTAGCAGTAATCGGAATCACCAGTTTGAATATCTTATGTCTTGCTACAGGACCAAACGCTTCAAAGTAATCTAACCTTGCTTTATGTTTGCCATTTGATCCGTTTGACTCTTGTTTCACCTTGAAAACACATCTAACGCTGATGTCTTTCTTGTTCTTTGGAAGCTTAGTCAACTCCCAAGTCTTGTTTCTTTCTATTTCCTTAAGTTCTTCTTTCATGGACTTTAGCCAGACTTTCTTCTTGAGAGCTTCTTCAATACTCACTAGTTTATAGTCTACTAATATGGCACACCTAATGACTTCCCCTTCATAGTCTATTTAAGTATCTTGCAGCATGTCAAACTCTACAAATCTTTTTGGAATGTTTCTGATTCTTTGTGGCCTCTGAACATGTTCAAAATCTTCTTCGGACGCTAGAATAGTATCAGATGCTGGAACCCCAGAAGTACTACCTTTAGAGGCATGACCACCTTTAGAGTCTGGAATATTCCCAGAGTTTGGGTTCCACCAGAATTTGAATCACCATCAAAATCTGGACCAAAATCAGATTCACCTCCAGACTCAGACTCGCCTTCTGAGTCAGACTCACCTTTAGAATCACCTTTAGAATCATCTTCTGATTCTGAATCATCTTCAGAACCTTCAGATTCTGAATAATTTTTAGAAGTTAACTCTGGTGTTAACACTGCACCAGAGTTGGATTGAGATTCACTCCAATCCCACACTCTGATTCTTTCACAATGACATATCTGATATATTCAACCTTGTTAGTGATAGGATAATAGAACTTATAAGCACTTGTACTGTGCTACCTTACAAGCAACATAACTTTGCTTCTGTCATCCAACTTCCTTCTCTTAGCATCTGGAATATGTTTGTAGCACACAAAACCAAACACCTTCAGATGGCTCACACTTTTCTTATCTCTAGTCCACTTCTCTAAAGGAACAATTTCCTTCAGCTTCTTGGTTGGACACCGGTTGAGCACATATGCTGCAGTGGCAACACCTTTTCCCCAAAAGGTGTGAGGGAGCTTCTTATCCTTCAGCATACTCCTTGTCATATCAAAAAAAGTTCGGTTTCTTCTTTTACCTAGACCATTGTGTTGAGGAGTGTATGGAGAAGTCACCTCATACTCAATTACATTCTCCTCACAGAACCTTCTGAACTCGGTAGAGTTATACTCACCTCTACCATCAGCTCTGAGAATCTTTAGAGTCTGGCCACTCTGATTCTTAGCCTTAAATATGAATTTCTTAAATTCAGCAATCACCTCGTATTTGAACTTTATAAGGGATACCCACGTCATTCTTGTGAACTAACCCACAAATGACGCAAAGTGTTTATTCCCTCCAAGTGAAGGTATTGGAAATGGTCCACACACATCAGAATGCACCACACCCAAAACATGCTTTGCTCTTGGAGGCTTTTCAGATGGAAATAACAATATTGGCTTCTTAATTGCAGGAATTCCATGTACCAACTTCTTCGAATTCAGAATCCCTAAGCTTCTGAAGTTCAAATGACCAAATCTTTTGTGCCACAACTCACTTTCCTTCACAACACTTGTTGCACTGGGACATTCAGAGTCTGCAGTTTTAACATTCACTTAGAATGTTATATTCCTTCCCTGTTCTGACTTCATAATTAGCTTCTGATTACACTGATACAACTTTAAAAGATTGTCCTTCATGGTATCTGAAAATCCTTTCTCAATTAATTGGCTTGCACTCATCAAATTGCTTTTCATGCCAGGAACATACGACACATTTTGAGTCAATGTTATTTTACCATTATTCAGAACTACTCTGACATTTCTCATACCTTCAACATTAAGGTATTTATCATCAGCACATCTGATCTTTATCCTCTTTCTAGAGTCAAAATCAACTAACCATTTCTTATTTCTAGTAAGGTGATTTGAGCAGTCAGTGTCCATATACCACTAGTCTTCCAAATACGCATCATCAGATTCAGAAGCCATCAATAGCATATATTCATCATCAGAATCTCCTCTGGATACATTTGCTTCTTCTAACTTCCTTTCCTTGCTTCACCAACAATTAGCAGCGAAGTGGCCAAACTTCTTACAACAGTAACACTGAACCTTCCTCTTGTCATACTTCTCCTTTCCCTTTTGAGCACTCTTTTGCCTTTCAGAAGTTGAGGTTTCTGAATTTTGAACACCATCAGATCTCTTCCTGGCTTCTAACCATGACTGCTTATGATATTTCTTACCAGAAGTTACTTTCAGAGCCTGTTGCTCTACCTCTCTTTCAGAGTTTCTCTCAGTCATACATAACTCTTCTGCCTCTAGAAGGCTTTGCAGCTCTTCAATTCTTATGGTGCTAAGATCCTTAGAATGTTCAGTTGCTACCACAATGTAATCAAACTGAGGAGTAAGATATCTAAGTACCTTATCAGTGATCATTTCATCATAGAGAGTTTCTCCACGCAACTTCATCTCATTTGTGATCAGAATCACTCTAGAGATGTAGTCATGTACCTTATCATTGTTCTTCCTTCTAAGATTCTCATACTACTTACGCAGAGACTGAAGCTTCACCTTCTTCACTGACGCATCATTGTCGTAGCACCGTACCAGTGTGTCCCACACGGCCTTCGCCGTCGTCAAATTAGCGATATTCTCAAACATGTTCCCATCGACACACTAATGAATGTAGAACAACGCCTTCTGACCCTTCTTCCTCAAATCACGCTGAGCATTTCTCTATGCGTCTGTTGCTTTCGCCGGAAGTTCAAATGGAACGTAACCGTCGTAGACGAGATCAAGAACATCTTGAGCACCAAACAACACATGCATTTGAATCATCCACCGATTTCAGTTCTTGCCATCGAACACTGGAAGCTTAGTACTAAGATTATCGTTTCTTTTCATCTTCAACCTTGGACATTTCACTCAGATCTCACCAAACACGAGTGCTTTCCAATCTCACATAATCAAGAAATGTGATTCTGTTACGATTCTGATCAAAAAATTCAACACAAAATCAAGAAATGAAATAAACTAAACAACGCCTCACTGCTCACTCGTGTTTCCCTGTGCTTCCCAGTGAATCTAAACTGGAGCTCTAGATATCAATTGTTGGTGCAAAAGATAAAGAAGATGAAGATGGAGAAAGAGAGAGAGGAGAGATAGTTAAAATAAAAAACTTCCACTACTCTTTCAAAATGGTTACACAATGGCTATGCCTCTACTTTCTCTCACAGTGCACTACTTGTTCTACAACTATTGACAGCTACACTTGTGTGTGTGTATATATATATATATATATATATATATATATATATATATATATATAAACAATAATGTCACGTAAGCAAAATGCTAACCTAAACTATCTAAATTAAATTTAACAAAACTAATACTATAATTGAATATGAATTACTTTTAACAATCATTAAATAAAAATAATTAAAAATGACTTAGATTAACTTAGTGTGAATGTGGCAATAACCTGTCATCAAGTAAGTTGCCAAATCATTAAAATTTGACCTCAAATTAAATTGATTAAAAAAGGGTCAATAATTATTTGAAGTAGCACAATATAAAAATAAAATATATTTAAAGAACGTGTTTGGTTATAATTTAAGGCATGCTTTAAGTAAGTTATAACTATTTTAGTGCATATTTTTGTAAGTTAATTTTTCACCTTTCATCAAATTTAGGTATAAAAAAGTCTACATAAAAATATGATTTGATATGGTACTTAATAAAATTTAACAAGATTACGTGACCTATAATTGGACCTAAAAAGTGAGCAAACATACTTTAGCCTTTATCATAAACTACAAGGATAAATTACACATACAAAAGAGAGGGGTAAAAAGAATTACCTTGCTGGAATTGCTTGTGGAATAACTTTGTTCACAACCATTCAATGAAGCTGAAATTTATCAAAATAAAATAAAATTTTGGTTTTAATGATGATGCATAGTAATTTGAAAGAAAAAAAAACAAGTTGATAACAAAGCTACACCATCATTGAAATTTGATAGTTTTACAGCTTCCGATCCACAATTTCTTTTGGTATCCATCTTAAAATTAAAGTTACCACCAACTCGGTCAACATCACCGAAAAGAATACTAGCAAATTCATTTATCTTGTCTGCATGAAAGTACACTAAGTTAGATGGATTAAAGATAAATTATTATGATTAAGAACTACTAAATAATCGAAACATTAGAACCTATTGCAAAATAAGATGGAAGCACTAAACAATATTTATTTTGGGATTAGCATATGACTTTTAAATAATTTGATACGAATAGGTCGCAAAATTTAATAACAAATATAGATAAATCCATTATATCCATTATTCAATAAAAAAATGTATTAATAAACTTAATTAAAATAATTCAATTAAGATGAATTCTTATTTACCCATAATAAAAAAATTGATATAGCTATGGTCAGCGTAAAATACTTTAAAAACAATAAAAAAAATTATATTATTTAATAAACAATAAATATATTAAAATTAAATGCTATTATGTGATCAAATACAATGTTCAACCTTTTATCAATTCAATTTATACAATAAATAGAGTTTTCTTAAATTATTTAGTTTCAATTTCATGGAAATCATAATACATCCCCAAAGATAACATACAGTCCTTTCGTGTCATATGTTTTTTATAAAAGATTTCAATTACAATTTTTTTTAGAGTCCTGATATACATCTCGTAAAATTCCAATAAAAGAAGAAAGAAAGAAAACGATAATCCATAGTTTTATCTCATTTTTCAAGAATTTTAATGAAAATGGTAGCAAATGACATACTAATACAAGTACTTTGACCATTACAGAAAAATAAAATAAAATTAGAACATATTCAATTTTTAATATTTTGGAAATAAATACTATGATCGAAAATTTTCTTACCGGCAAGATTAATCTGGGATTTATATCATCATCGTCGGATTCAAGAAATTTTGAAAGCCAAGACGGAGGAAACTGATTTATATTTGCAATCTGGGATTTAAGAGAGTTGAAGAATAAGCTCGACAGAATTAAATGAGTGAAAAAAAAATAATGATGAATGAATCACTTCACCTTAGGCTATATATATATATATATATATATATATATATATATATATATATATATATATATATATATATATATAGACTTCATTAACATTTTATGAAAATATAAAATAATATATCTTAAAAAGCATAATCAATTTATTACTTTGTACTTATCTTATTAATATTATTTTTAATATATATTTTTATTAAAACACAATATTAAGTTTGGTTTTTTAAATTTAGGTAAATATTAATTTTAGTCATATAGCGTTTTGTAAAATAATTTTTAAAAAGTTAAAATTTATATTTCAATAATTTCTTTATCAAATGCATTTTAAGCAGTGCAATTACTTTTATCTAATATACTTTCCCAATATTGTTTTTAAATATTCTTTTATCTTGCAATTTGAAAAAAGGTGACCAATACCAATTTAAATTTATATATAATTAAAACACAATACTAAGTTTGTTCTTTTAAATTTAGGTAAATATTAATTTTATTCTAAAATAATAAATAATTACTTATTACTTATGAGTAAATTTGATTGTAATTTTATAAATAATTTATTCTTCAAATCTTCTAAAAATAATATATTAATTAAAAAAACAAATTCTAGAAAGAAAAAATCAATAAGAAAGTCATATGAATATTTATTTATTTTTTTTAATTTTAATTTTAATTTTTTTTTTAAATAATAATTTATATTATTATTATTAGAATAAATTTTAATTATAATCATTGTTGGTGCACAAAATGAAGAAGATGAAGATGAAGGAAGAGAGAAGAGAGAGAATTGAAATAGCAAAATTCTACTACTCTTCCAAAACGGTTACACCACTATTTTCTCTCACAAAGCACTACTTGCTCTACAACTATTGACAACTACACTTATATATATATATATATATATATATATATATATATATATATACACACACACACACACACAAACAATAATGTCACGTAGGCAAACTGCTAACCTAAACTAGCTAGGTTAAACTTAACAAAATTAATATTACTACTGAGTATGAATTACTTCTAACACCATTCCTTAATTCATATTCAGCTAATCAAAACTAACAACACAAGTTTCATCCCTCAAGTTGAGAAATTGATCAGTCTTGATCGCCTTCGTCTGAACATCTCCCAGCTGCTTCTGGGTGCTACAGTGCATAACTTCTAGCATCCCATTCTGAACTTTACTTCTCATAAAATGATACTTTGTCTTAATGTGTTTGCTTCTCTCATCCAACATTGAATTCTTGGCAAGATTGATTGCAAACTAGTTATCAATCATCATATTCAGAGGCTTGTTAACTTTAATCTTCAGATACTACAATAAATTTAGAAGTCAAACAGCTTGACATGTAGCCACTGCACCTGCAACGTACATAGCTTCACAAGTTTACAAAGTAACAACTGGTTGCTTCTTGGAACACCAAGAAATAAGACCTCTCAGATACTTAAACAAATATACAGAAGTACTTCTTCTATCAACTTTGTCTACACACTAATCAGAGTCTAAGTAACACATTAGCTCTAAATTAGCCTTTTCACCACAGTGGGAACAACACTCCATACTTCAAAGTCCCTTTAATATACCTCAGAATCCTGACAACAGCTTGAGACCATTTCGGTTTACTTAAGAACCTACTAACCATTCCAATTGCATAGTAAATATGAGGTCTGGTATTACACAAATACCTCAGTGAGCTAACCAACAGCTTGAAAATTATAGCATCTACATTATCACTCTCAAAATCAGAATCCAACTTGTGATTCGTATCAGCTGGTGTGACAACAACCTTACAATTCAATAACTCAAATCTCTTAAAAAGCTCAAGTTAATACTTTAGCTGATGCAAAATGATACCCTTCTCAGAGTACGTAATCTTCATCCCTTGAAAATATATCATATTTCCTATATCAGTCATCTCAAACTCATTGATCAACACCTTTTTGAACCTAGCTATCTCATGTTGACAACTCCCTGTTAGCAGTATGTCATCAACATAAAGACATACCAGAATCATATTGCCTTCAGCAATATGCTGAACATAAACGTCATACTCCATTTCGCACTTTCTAAATCCTTGATGCTTGAAAAATGAATCAATGTTCAAATTCCAAGTTCTTGGACCTTGTTTCAGTCCATACAACATTTTATGTAACCTGTATATCATCCCTTCCTAATTCTTTTTCACAAATCTAGGAGGTTGTGACACGTATACCTCTTCTTGTAATGGATTGTTCAAAAATGCAAATTTCATATCTAAATGCATCAATGGCCAGTTCATGTTAGCAGCTAACGCAATCACTAGTCTGAGTGTCTCATGTTCGCTACAGGAGCGGAAATTTCAAAGTAATCTAACCCAACTTTCTGTAGAAATCTTCTTGCTACTAACCTTGCTTTGTGTTTGTCAATTAATCAATCTAGCTTTAGTTTCACCTTGAAAACCCATCTGACACTGATGGCTTTCTTGTTCTTTGGAAGCTCAGTCAACTCCATCTTGTCATCGAACACTAGAACCATAGTACTCAGATTACCGTTTCCTTTCATCTTCAACCTTGTACAGTTCACTCAGATCTCACCAAACACTAGTGTTGCCCAATCCTACATAATCAAGAAATGTGATTCTATTACGATTCCGATCAAGAAATTCAACACGAAATCAAGAAAAGAAATCAACCACATAACGCCTCACCGTTCACTCGTGTTTCCCTGTGTTTCCTTGTGGATATGAACCAAAGCTCTAGATACCAATTATTGGTGTACAAGATGAAGAAGATGAAGATTTAGGAAGAGAGAGATTTGAAATAACAAACTTCCACTACTCTTCTAAAACGGTTACATAATGCTTATGCCACAACATTCTCTCACAGCACACTACTTGTTATACAATTATTGACAGCTACACTTGTATATTTGCACAAACAATAATACTACGTAGGCAAAATATTAACCAACACTAGTTAAGTTAAGCTTAACAAAACTAATACTACTACTAAATATGAATTACTTCTAACAATCATCAAATAAAAAATAACTTAGATTAAATTAATGCAAATGTAACTATGACTTGTCATCAAGTAAGTTGTCAAATCATTAAAATTTGTCCTCAAATTAATACGGATTAAAAAAGGATCAATAATTATTTGAAGTAGCGCAATATGGAAAAAAAAATTATGATATTTAAAGAATGTGCTTGGCTAAAAATTAAAGCATGTTTTAAGTAACATATAAATATTTTAGTGCTTATTTTTCTATGAGTTATTTTTTATCTTCCATCAAATTTAGGTATAAAAGAGTCTACATAAATGATTTGGTACATAATAAAATGTAACGAGATTATGTGGCCTATGGTTGGACCTAAAAAGTGAACAGACATACTTTAGCCTTTATCATAAACTACAAGGATAAATTATACATATAAAATATTAATCTTGCGAGTCTAACTAAAAATCTACAAGAAAGAGAGAGGGATAAAAAGAATTACCTTGCTGAAATTGCTTGTGCAACAACTCTGTTTACAACCAATCAATGAAGCTGAAATTTATTAAAATAAAATAAAATTTCAGTTTTAATGATGATGTGTAGTAATTTGAAGAAAAAAAACAAGCTGATAACGAAGCAACACTATCATTGAAATTTGATAGTTTCACATCTTCCAATTTACAATTCTTTTTGTTATCCGTGTTTTTCAATGTGTTCAAATCCATCTTAAAATTAAAGTTACCTCCAACTCCATCCACATCATGGAAAAGAATCCTAGCAAAATCATTTATCTTGTCTGCATAAAAGTATATTAAGTTAGATAGATTAAAAATAAATTGTTTTGATTAGGAACTATTAAATAATTGAAACATTAGGAACTATTGCAAAATGAGTTGGAAGTACTAAATAATATTTATTTTGGGATTGACATATGAATTTGACATAATTTGGTATGACTAGGTCGCAAAATTTAAAAACAAATATATATAAAGTCATTATTCAATAAAAAATTATTTATATATTTAATTAAAATAATTAAATTAAAATGAATTATTATTTACGCGTCATAAAAAAATTGATACAGCTATGGTTAGTGTAAAATACTTTAAAAACAATCAAAAATTATATTATTTAATAAATAATAAATATATTAAAATTAAATGCTATTATGTGATCAAAATACAATGTTCAACCTTTTATCTATTCAATTTATACAATAAATAGAGTTTTTTTTTTAATATTAAGTTTAAATTTCATGGAAATCATAATACATTCCAAAATATAATATACACTCCTTTCTTGTTATACGGTTTTTTAAAATTTTCAATCACAATTATTTAAAGCGATCAGGTATTCGTGAAATTCCAATAAAAAAGAAAGAAAGAAAAAAACAATTCATTATTTTATCTCATTTTTTAATATTTTGAAAATAGAATATGATGATCGGAAATTTTCTTACCGGAAGCATTAATATGGCTATCCAATACATCATCATCGGAATCGAGAAATTTTGAAAGCCAAGAAGGAGGAAATTGATTCATGTATGCAATCTGGGATTTGAGAGACTTGAAGAATAAGTTCAACTGAATTGAATGGTTGAAAGAAAAATACAATGTTGAATGATTCACTTCACCTTTATATTATGAAAAATTAAAATAATACATTTAAAAAACCATAATTAATTTATTACTTTGTATTTATCTTATTAATATTGTTTTTAATATATATATATATATATATATATATATATATATATATATATATATATATATATATATATATATATATATATATATATATATATATATATATATATATATATATATATATATATAATTTTATTATAACACAATATTAAATTTGGTCTTTTAAATTTAGATAAATATTAATTTTATTCAAATAGTGTTTTCTAAAATAATTATCAAAAAGTCAAATTTTTTATTTCAATAATTTCTTTATCAAAAGCATTTTAAGTAGTGCTGTTAATTTTATCTAATATACTTTCCCAATAATTTTTTTTATCTTTAAATTTGTAAAAAAGGTAATCTATTATATTTAAATTTAAATTTAAATATAATTAAAACACAATACTTAGTTTGGTCTTTTAAATTTAGGTAAATATTAATTTTATTCCGATAGTGTTTTCTAAAATGATTTTCAAAAAGTTAAAATCTTAATTTTAATATTTTCTTTATCAAATGCATTTTATGTAGTGCAATTATTTTTATCTAATATACTTTCCCAGTATTTTTTTTATTGTTTTATCTTGCAATTTGTAATAAAAAAGGTAATCAATTTAAATATAATTAAAATACAATATAAGTTTGGTCTTTTAAATTTAGGTAAATATTAATTTTATAAAGATAGTCTTATCTAAAATATTTTTCGAAATTTCAAAATATTTTTATCTAAAACACTTTCCCAATGTTTTTAAAATCACTACAATAAAAATTGAAACCTATTTTTAAAGGTTAAAATTTGAAACCGTTCCTAGTATGGTGTTTATAAAAAAAATCGAAGAATTAAAGGTGTCAATTAAGCGTGAAAGTTCTTATAAAAAAAAAAATTAAGCGTGAAAGTTTTAAAAATTGAAGCCCAATTTAAAGGTTTTTAAAATTTAGAGATCTAAAATTTTAAAAATATTAGTTTAAAAATAATTAGACCCCAAAATGCTCTCAAAATTAAAGTTGAGCTTTAATGCTCCAACCTTTTCATTAAAAGTTACTTTATTCTTAAAAAATGTATTATTTTTTAAAAGTAATTTAGTTTTCAAAAAGGTCGTTTTTAAAGAAATAAAATTTAAAAAATATCATATTCAATCATTTTTTTCCATTTTATAAACAAAAACTATTTTCAGCAAAATATTATGATCTAAAAATATTTTTTTATCAAACAATATTTTCAAATTATGTTTTAAAATTTTTTATATTTTTTCCAAAAATATAAATATAGGGATTTAAGTACCTTAAATCTCCTTATCTAAACCCCATAAAAATAATAGTAATAATATGGAGTCAAAGTCCAAAAAAATATGCATCTAATAACAAATCTAAAAATAAAATATCTAATTAATTCTTCGATTTTCCATTTTATCTAAAGGATATGCTTAATGTGTAATAAATTAAACAGTCCAATTTTCCATTTTATCACTGTTGTAAAAATAAATATAAGAATTCCAAAATCAATGACTCGAAAATGCATTCCATTAGAAAATTTAAAAAATAGATCACAAACTATGAAAAACATGATAATAGTTGGCATTTAAAAATACTTAATTAATTATATAATATTTAATAAAAAATTTCATCAATTAAGTTAAATTTTTATAATTATCATTTATAACATGTAGATTTCAAAATTAAATTAAATTTTTTATTTTCTATTAATAAAAGGATATTTAGAAATTGTAAAATTGAAAAACTATTTTGATTATTACAAAACATTTTTTCTTGTTATATGTTAGTTTTTTTTTCGTTGGCTTAATTGCAATTGTGATCCCTCTATTTTAAAATTCGATTTTTAGCATTTTACTAGTACGATACCCGTGCTCCCGCACGGGTAAAATGATTTGATACAGTATAAAATATATTTAAATTTATATGTAAATTTGATATGATATAAAATGTATTTATATACGCATTTAAATTTGAAATTAGCTATTAATTTTAAAATGAATGATGATTATGTAAATTCAATTAAATTAAAATATAAAGAAAAAAAGGGACTCGTGAGATGAAAAAAAGTGAATATTTAATATTTAAAAATAAGGATTTTATCTTTTAAATTAGAATAATTATTGATTAAAATAAAATATGTATTGTGTTTATAGTGATCCGTGAAATAAAAAATTCATTTGATACAATATAAAATGTATTTATATACAGATGTAAAATTGAAATTAGTTATTTAATTATAAAATGAAAAATAATTATACATTTCAATAAATAATGATGCAAAAAGAAAAAAAAGACTCGTGAAATAAAGAAAGACAAAAAAAAATTGATGCGATAATGACCCGTGAGATAAAAAAATTAATTGATGCGATATAAATATATTTAGATAAAAATGTAAAATTCAAAATAATTTACTTAATTGTAAAATAAATAATAATCATACAAATTTAAATGTATTAAATAATTATATAAAAAGGAAAAATAATATTTAAAAATAAAGATTTTGTCTCTTAAATTAAGATAATGGTTGATTAAAATAAAATAGATATTGTGTTAATAGTGACCCGTGAGATAAATATATAGTTTTATTTTATTAAAATTAAAAAATAGATTATTAATATTTTTAGTGATAATAAATAAAGATAGAAAAATTAAAATTAAAGTGAGAAAGTGTGGGAAAAAGAAATATGAGAAAGATTTGAAATTTGAATGAAGAGAGAGAATGAATGGATAAAGAAGATTGACACTTGACATGTTAATAGAGAGATGATTGAAAATTAATTGAGACATTTGTTAATTACCAATTTACCCATAATGTAGTGTAATAATTTTTTTGTGAAAGGGCAAATAAGGCAATGCATGCAATCTACTTTTAATGGATTGATAGTAGATTTTTATTGTTTTTCAAAATTTTAGTCCCCTTTAATGTGAGGGCAAAATTTAATAATTTGACAGCTTATTTGATGACATGTCACTGCCACATGCATTAACTTAATCCAAGTAATTTATTATTAGTTTTTTATTCGATAGTCGTAATTTTATTCTCATAACAATATAAACTATTATATTTAAAAAATTAAATTAAATTAAATTAATATTTAAATTACTATGACTTTTTTAATGTCTTTTTTCTTTAAAGTTTGTTCTTAATTAATATTTTTTTTAGTAAATTTGAAGAATAAATTACTTATAAAATTACAATCAAATTTACTAAAAAATAATAAAAAAATTAGTTATGAGTAAATTTGATTGTAATTTTATGAGTAATTTATTTTTCAAATTTACTAAAAAAAACAAATATATGAATTAAAAAACAAATTATGGAAAAAAAATCAATAAAAAAGTCATATTAATATTTATTTATTTTTTAATTTATTTTAATTTTTTTAAAATATAATAATTTATATTATTATTAGAATTAAATTTAATTATAATCATTAAATAAAAAATAATTAAAAATTACTTAAATTAAATTAATGCAAATATGACAATGACATGTGATGAAATAAGTTGCCAAATCATTAAAATTTGACCTCAGATCAAAAGGAGATTAAAAAGGGTCAATAATTATTTGAAGTAGCAGAATATGAAAAAAATTATGATATTTAAAGAAAGTGCTTGGTTAAAAATTAAGGCATGCTTTAAGTAAGATATAACTATTTTAGTGTTTATTTTTCAATGAGTTATTTTTTTTATATAAAAAAATTTGACAAAGTTTCACCTTCCATCAAATTGAGGTATAAAAGAGTCTACATAAAAATGATTTGATATGGTACATAATAAAATTTAACGAGATTACTTGGCCTATGGTTGGACCTAAAAAGTGAACAAACATACTTTAACCTGTTGAGATATTAGATATAATCCAAGTTGTATTATCTGGCTCAAGCCCAAATCTAATTAGGATGTAGAGTTTGTTATTGTAGTGTATATAAATAGACACTTTGTAATTCAGTTTTATTAATTCAATAATATCAATCATTATTTCTTTATTTTCTCTCTTTCTCTCTTCACTAAAAGTGCCTCACGCACTAACAAATTGGTATCTAGAGTTCCGGTTAGATTCTTGATCGTGTTTTCAAGAATCACACGTCAGAGATCGTGTTTTCGAGATTGTGGGTTGTTGTTGATCAATCGCTGCAAAAATGAATGGTAACGGAAATTTACCAAACTCCTTTCCAACTCTTGACGGCAAGAATTGGCTCCGATGGAGAAAACAGATGCAATCACTATTTGGCTTTCATGAAACCCTAGAAGTGATTACGAATGGTGTTCCTGCGCTTGGTGAAGATGCAACCGACGCACAGAGAAGCGCTCATAAGGAGGCCGAGAAGGAGGATTGCAAGACGGCGTTCTACATCTAGTCAGCAGTTGATACAACTAATTTTGATAGAATCATTCATGCTGAATCAACGAAGGAGCTGTGGGATATTCTTGTCAAGTACTATGAAGGAGGCGAGAAAGTTAAGGTTGTCAAGTTGTAAACTTTGCGACGACAATATGATTTGTTATCAATGGGAGAAGATGAAAAGATTACAGGCTATGTGTCGAAGGTGCAGAAACTCGTCCATCTTATGAAGGGTTGTGGTGAAACCCAAACTGATAAGAAGATTGTTGAGAAGGTAATGTGTTCGTTGACCTCTCACTTTGATCACGTTATCGTAACTGTTCAAGAATCCAACAATCTTGAAACCCTAAAACTGGAAGATTTAGTTGGTTCATTGGAAGCGCATGAGATTAGGATTGTCGAAAGTAAAGGAGTTCAAGACTCAATACAAGCACTACAGGCTCAATCGTGGAAGAAGAATAGTGGTTCCAATAAGTTCAAAGGCAAAATCGACAAGACTCAGGGAAAGAAGTCTTGGTCGAATCCTCACAAAAATAAGATTGATGATTTCTGAATCCTCGAAAAGAGGAGAAGGAAATTTCTATCAAAAAGACAAAGTAGAAAAAAAAGGTGTGCAGTGCTATAACTATGAAAAGTGGAGTCACTTGGCCAAACATTGGTACAGGAAAGACAAGGGTTCGATAAAAGACAAAGACGAAGGAGCAAACCTTGCATGTCAAGATTCAGATGATTCTGATGATATGGTGGTTATGACTGCAGTTGCAGATGACCATGTCGAATCCAAGATTTGGTTCCTCGACTCAGGCTGCTCGAATCACATGACAAGTCGAAAAGTATGGTTAGTAGATTTTGACGAGTCGAAGAAGAGTAAGGTCAAACTTGCTGATAATAGCTTGTTGCAAGCAGAAGGTACTGGCAACATAGTTATTCAAATGAGTAATAGAGCAAAAGCCTTGATCAAAGATGTACTATATGTCCCGGGAATGAAGTGCAATCTGCTAAGTGTTGGACAACTGGTCGAAAAGGGGTTCTCGATGGTTATGAAAGATGGATCCTTAGAACTTTTCGACATCCAGAATAACGTGGTCTTGAAATCTCCTTTGTCGAAGAATAGAATATTTATGACCATGATCAGTTTGGCTAAGGTACAATTTCTAAAAAATAGTTGTCGACCACAAGAATAGTTGGTTATAGCATCTGAGGTTTGGCCATCTAAACTTTAGGTCGCTAAATCAACTGATCACTCAAGATATGGTAATTGGTATACCAAGTCTTGAGATGCCCGACAAACTCTGTGAAGGTTGTCTAGTCTGAAAGAAGTCCAGGAAGTCTTTCATTTCGGCTATGCCAATGAGATCATCCTGCATACTCGAAGTTGTACATTTAGATGTATGTAGTCCTTTTGAAGAGCATACAATTGGTGGAAACAGGTACTTCGTCTCATTTGTCGATGAGTACAGTCGAAAGCTCTGGATCTATGTGATCAAACGAAAGGACGAAGTATTTGAAACATTTAAGAGATTTAAGATACTTGTCGAAAATCAGGGTGAAAAGAAAATTAAAGTTCTGCGAACAGATGGAGACGACAAATACACATCCAAGATATTTGAAGCATTCTATACAGAACATGGTATTGATCATGAGATAACTGCTCCTTATACTCCTCAGCATAATGGAATAGTAGAAAGAAGAAACATGACCATATTGGACATGGCGAGATGCATGCTGAAGCAGAAGAATTTGCCAAAATCCTTATGGGGTGAAGTTGTTTCGACTGTTATTTATATTCTGAACAGGTGCCCTACCAAGAAGCTGAAGAACAAGGTTCCTGAAGAAGTGTGGAGTGGCAAACGACCATTAGTGAGTTATCTAAAGGTGTTTGGCTCTATTTGGTACAAGCATATTCCTGATGCTATGAGAAGGAAGCTTGATGATAAGAGTGAACCTATGATTCTGGTAGGATATCATAAGACTGGAGCATACAGGTTGTTCAATCCAATTAATCAGAAGATTGTGATGAGTCGAGACATTGTAATTGATGAAAATTCTGCCTGGGATTGGAATTCTAGTAATGCAATTGACAAGCCACTGATGAGATATGATTTTGACGAAGTAAGTAATGATGTCGAAGTCGAAGACATTGTTGATACTCCAGTCGAAGAAGAAGTTGAAGCAGTTGCTGAGACTCTCAACACAGTCTAAGTCAAGGAGGATATGGCTGGCACCAGTCAAAGACCTCAACAAACTAGAGCTCGTCCAACAAGACTTCAAGACTATGAAGTAGTTGGTGATGATGAAGTCACAATAGATGGGGAACTAGTTCATTTTGCTTTACTTGCAGGTGCTGAACCAATCAACTATAGCGAAGCCTTCAAAGATAAACAATGGAAGTCTGCTATAGCCGAAGAGTTACAAGCAATTGAAAGAAACAACACATAGGAGTTGGTTGAATTTCCAGGTCATACAAAAGCTATCGAAGTAAAGTAAGTGTTCAAGTTGAAGCACAATGCTGATGAGTCGATAGCAAGGCATAAGGCGAGATTGGTAGCTCGAGGATTTCTCCAGAGAGCAGGACTCGAATACTCTGAAGTATTTGCACTTGCCGCAAGATTGGAAATTGTTCGACTAGTGGTGGCCTTGGCATGCAAGCAAGGTTGGTCAACATTTCACTTAGATGTGAAATCGGCATTTTTGAATGGACCTTTAGATGAAGAGGTGCATGTCACATAACCTCCTAGGTTTGTAATTCAGGAGGAAGCAAGTAAAGTATACAAGTTGTAAAAAACGCTTTATGGTCTCAAGCAGGCATCTAGGGAATGGAACAAGAAGATCGACTGATAATTGGTTGAATTGGGATTCATAAAATGCAAATCTGAGTATGGTGTCTATGTTTAAGTTGTGGCACAAGACATAACAATAATCTGCTTATATGTCGATGACTTGCTAGTAACTGGAAATAGCTTGAAGAACTTGTCGAAGTTCAAAGAGCTGATGAAGAAGGAATTTGAAATGTCGGATCTGGGAAAGTTGTCATACTTCATAGGCATGAAGTTTCAAATGTCGAAGCAAGGCATGGTGGTACATCAAAGAAAGTATGTCAAAGAGATACTCAAGAGATTTAGAATGGATGATTCGACTCCTACATCTTCGCCTATCGAACCAAATTTAAAGTTGGAGAAGCATAGAGAGGAAGACAAAGTCAACGCAACTTTGTTCAAATATATTGTCGGATCTCTAAGATATGTGTGCAACAGTCGACTAGATATATGTTTCTCAGTTGAATTAGTGAGCTGATACATGAGTGAACCAAGGGTGTCACACATGAAGGCTGCAAGAAGAATCCTGAGATACTTAAAAGGATCCAAAAACTATGGAATTTTATTTCGACGAGACTCTGAAAGCAAAGAAGCTATGGTTACTTGTTATTCAGATGCTGACTAGTGCGGAGATAAGGAAGATAAAAGAAGCACTACTGGATATTTCTTTCAATTATTTAGTGCCCCAATTTCATGGTGCTCGAGAAAGTAGCCTGTGGTGGCATTGTCATCGTGTGAGGCTGAATATATAGCAGGATCCTATGTTGTGTGTCAAGCAATTTGGATCAGATATGTGCTTGAAGAAATGGAGGTCAAAGTGAAGAAACCTCTGGTACTGCAGATTGACAACAAGTCAGACAAAAATTTGGCGAAGAATCCAGTTTTGCTTGGAAGAAGTATGCACATCGAAGCTAGATTTCACTTCTTAAGGGAGAAGGTGAATAGAGGTGAACTTGAAGTAAGACATTGCTCAAGTGAAGCATAATTGGCCGACATTTTCACCAAAGGATTAAAGATCGGCGAGTTCCTAACTTTGAGAAAGAAATTAGGAGTAGTTAAGATAGACAATGATTAGTGTTTTTCGACAACTTGGATTATAGGGGTATGTTGAGATATTAGATATAATCTGAGTTGTATTATGTGGCCCAAGCCCAAAGCTAATTAGGGTTTAGGATTTGTTATTTAGTTTGTTAAATAGTGTATATAAATAGATATTTTGTAATTCAGTTTTATTAATTCAATAATACCAATCTTTGTTTCTTTATTTTCTCTCTTTCTCTCCTCACTAAAAATGTCTCACGCACTAACATAACCTTTTTCATAAACTACAAGGATAAATTATACATACGAAAGATTAATCTTGTGAGTCTTACTAAGAATCTACGAGAAAGAGAGGGGGGTAAAAATAACTACCCTTTTAGAATTACTGTTAGATGTAATTCAGGTTTTGTCGAAGTCGAAGGACTTATAGGTTTTGGCGAAGTCGAAATGTTGTATAGTTGTAGTGTTGTAAGTCAGCTGTATTCGACAAAGTCGAATATAGCTGATAAAGAGTTCAGTCGAAATGTTAGTTTGTGGGCCTGGGCTTTGATAGCCTATATAAAGGGTCTTTTACTTTGTATTTTTTGTACAACGGCTTCATAATAAAATTTTACAAAGTTTCAAACCCTAATCTCTTCTTATTTTCTTCTCTCTCTTTCCCCTTCTTCTTCTCTCAAACATTCATCTTTTTGGAACGTAGTTCCAACAAACTGGTATCAAAGCCTGATTGCGATTCAGAGAGAATCTAATGGCAAACGGAACAACAACGTCCACATAATTCCCAGCGAATCTACCGGTTTTCAAAGGGGAAAACTACCAACGGTGGGTTGCGCAGATGAGGGTTATCTTCAGATTTCAAGATGTGGTTGAAATCGTGAATGATGGCGTAACTGAATTGGGGGCAAATGCTACTGATGAACAGAAAGTTGCGTACAAGGATCAACGGAAGAAAGATGGTAAAACGTTGTTCTTGATTCACCAGTGTGTGGATCCAAATGTGTTTGAGAAAATTATTGAAGAGGAATCAGCAAAAGGAGCGTGGGACAAGTTAAAGAACTTGTATGGAGGTGATGAGAAACTGAAGAGGGTGAAGCTGCAAACCTTGAGAAAGCAATACGAAATGATTCAGATGAAGGAAGATGAATCAGTTTCGGAGTTCTTTTCAAGGTTGGTGATGCTGTCGAACCAGATGAAGTCTTGTGGAGAAACAATCACAGATTTGCAGAAGATTGAGAAGGTACTAAGATCTCTTACTGCAAATTTTGATTACATTCTAGTGTCCATTGAAGAGTCCAAGAATCTTGCTGAGATGAAGGTTGAAGAGCTACAGGCTTCTTTGGAAGCTCATGAGATGAGATTGAAGCAAAGAAGTTCAGAAAGAGAAAAGGTATCGGACCAAGCACTACAAGCGAAACTCACCAAGAAATCTGGGAAGGCTAAGCAGGGAAGGAATCTTGCTAGTGATGAGAAGTCAAGCAAGAGTTCAAGGAATCATGATGATTCAAAGAAAGTCATGGGCAACAAGTATTCTGGGAAGAAAGTTGACATGAAAGACGTGCAGTGTTACAATTGTCAAAGTTTTGGTCATTATGCTCGAGACTGTCGAAAGAAGAAGGAAGCACGAGTAAAAGAAAGTGACAAAGCGCAGTATGCACAGGCAGAAGATAGTGATTCTGAAGGTGTGCTACTAATGGCAGACACTCAGTCGAATGATGATGAAACAAATTTGTGGTATCTTGATTCAGGTTGCAGCAACCACATGACTGGTAATAAGAACTGGTTCACGAAGCTTGATGAATCAGTTAAGAAGGTGATAAAGTTTGCAGATGGTAGACGTGTCACATCAGGTGGAAGAGGAAACATATATGTAATGAAGAGAGATGGTAGAAAAGCCAGCATTACTGATGCGTTGTATGTGCCTTCTATGACAAGTAACTTGATAAGTATAGGTCAATTACTTGCCAAAGGACATAATATGAAGCTGGAGAATAATCAAATGAAGGTGTATCATGTTGATGGTAGGTTGATACTGAAAGCACCATTGGCTGATAACAAGACTTTTAAAGTTCAGATTAACATGATTAATCATGAATGTCTTGCGTCAACTACAGAAGAGGAAAAGAATTGGCTATGGCATCATAGATATGGGCATCTAAACTTCAGGAGTTTGGGTATGCTGAATCAGAAGAAGATGGTTTATGGTTTACCTCAGGTGAAGGAACCAAATCATGTGTGTGAAGAAGGCTGCAAAGCAAAGCAGACTAGAAAAGCGTTCAAACATGATCTGCCAATTAAGTCGAAAGGAAAGTTGGAACTTGTTCATTCTGACGTATGTGGATATTTTGAAGTTAGGTCGAATGGTAGAAAGCGTTACTTCTTAACTTTCATTGATGAATTCACTAGATATATGTGGATTTATGTGATCGAAAGTAAGAGTGAAGTATTCACAAAGTTCAAGAAGTTTAGGTTGCTTGCCGAAAAGCAAAGTGGCTGCAAGCTAAAGAAACTGAGAACTGATGGTGGTGGTGAATATATCTCTCGAGAGTTTGCTAGATTTTGTGAAGAGGAAGGTATAGAGCATGAGGTTATTGCACCCTATACACCTCAACATAATGGGATAGCTGAGAGAAAGAATAGAAGTATACTGAATATGACGAGAAGCATGTTGAAGGCTAAAGAGGTGCCAAAGAGATTTTGGGCTGAAGTAGCTTCAACAGCAGTATACATTCTGAATAGATGTCCAACGAAGAAGTTAGTCGAGAAGACTCCTTATGAAGCTTGGACAGGTGAGAAGCCAAATGTAAGTCATTTTAGAGTTTTTGGATCAATATGTTTCAGGCATGTTCCTGAGCAACTGAGAACAAAACTAGATGATCGAAGTCAAACTATGGTGCTCATAGGTTATCATTCGACTGGTGCATATAGATTATACTCACCAGAAGATGATAAATTTGTGATCAGTCGAGATGTTCTGGTAGATGAAAATAAAAAATGGCAATGGAGTCATGGGTCAGTTCAACAGGATACTGGTCGATAGATGGAAGAGACAGTTCCGACGGTGTTAGAAGAAGACCAACAAACTGAGGCCCCGACAAGTCGAAATGAAGAACCTCCTGAGCAGAATGTCAGAAGATCAACTAGAACAAGAGCTGAGTCGACAAGGTTAGCTGGATATGAGAGATTTCCAGATAATGCAATCGATGCAGATGGTGACTTAATAGAAGAAGCAATGATGATGGCTGAAGTAGAACCAATTAACTTGGATGAAGCCATGAATGATTCGAATTGGTGTGAAGCCATGAAGGAGGAACTCAGGGCAATTGAAAAGAACAATACCTGGGAACTTGTCAAAAAAGCCAGCAAGAAGCCTATTGATGTGAAATGGGTTTACAAGCTGAAACGAAGGCCAAATGGCGAAATTGCCAAGCATAAGGCAATACTAGTGGCAAGAGGATTTCTGCAGAAACCTGGTGTTGATTTCAACGAAGTCTATGTGCCAGTGGCTAGGATGGAAACAATCAAGATTGTTGTTTCAACTGCAGCATATAGAGAATGGAAGATACATCAGTTGGATGTAAAATCAACATTTTTGAATGGACCTTTGGAGGAAGAAGTTTATGTCAGCCAGCCACCAGGATTTGAGGTCAAAGGGCATGAGTCGAAGGTGTACAGATTGAGGAAGGCTCTCTATGGATTGAAGCAAGCCCCAAGGGCTTGGAACAAAAGAATAGATAGTTTCCTAATCGAAGCAGGATTCACAAAGTGTGTGTCTGAGCATGGAGTTTACATAAATGATGTTGACAATGATAGTCGAATCATTTTATGCCTGTACGTTGATGATTTTCTAATTACAGGCGCAAATGAAGCTGAGATAAGAAAAGTTAAGTCGAAGCTAATGCAAGAGTTCGAAATGTCCGACCTAGGGAATTTGTCATATTTCTTAGGAATGGAATTCAAAGACACAGCTAAAGGTGTGTTTGCTAGGTTTGAAAATGTGTTTATTTTCACAGTTTATTTTTACACCTTTTTAGCTCTTTTAAATGCTTTAATCGAAAAACGACTTATTATTTAAGCAAGTCTTACATTTTTGTGAATATATGGTGCTTTGATGTGTTTGCTACTTTTTGCAGGAATTCTGGTTTTGTTATCGCTAATCATTTCGACCTGATTTCGATGTGGTGAAATTTCACGGTTTTGGTCCTGGGGCCTCTTGACCGCCCGGCGCTGCAGAGGCGGTTGGCTGCCCAAAAATTCCATTTTTTCATTTCAAGTTGCAGAGAGTTGGCACTCCTGCGCCTCTCTATTTCGGCCGACGTTTGGTTTGCTTTGCCCGGCGCTTGGGAAGTTTCGCCCGACGCTCCACAGGCGATGCCTCATCCCTTGTTTCCTCCAATTTTCCAGCATAGTTCCAGAGAGTTGGCTTTCCTACGCCTTCTACTTCGCCCGGCGCTCTAAGCCTTTTGCCCGACGCTCTTTGCAAAAATATCTTTGCACTTTTGCTTTGTGGCTGTCACGTGAGATGAAAAGTGGGCTTCGCCCAGCACAACTCTTCACCGCCCAGCGCTCCTTTCTGGGAAAAACCTCTATTTAGGCTAATGTTTGTATCATTTTGAGAGGACATCATACTACTTTTTCATCTTCTCACTTGTAACTTAGATATTTTGGAGAGAAAAACTCCATTAAAACCCATTTTCTTGCTTTCTTAGTTTTTATGCTTTAATCCTTGATTATTGAAGATTGATGCTCCAAAAACTTTGTCCATTACTTGTTGTGCAAGCTACCATGAAGATGTGTAGCTAATCTCTCTTTTGTGTCAAGGTTAGATGTAGGTAAACCTTTTCTTTGTATGTATATGGATTGATTCTAGTTTGTGAACTTTTAGATGATGAATGTATGGTGAAAAACCTTGTTTCTATGTTTATTCTTTGTGTTGGTTCATGATTGAGAAATATGCTCCAACTCTTTACCTAGGTTTTTCATCCATCAATGTCCATTAGCTAGAGATATTAATATGTGTTGATGTTCACCAAATATTGAAATTTAATGTTGTTATTTTGATAGTTTGTGTGAGAAATCAACAAAGGATCAAAATAGCAAAACTCACAATATGTGTTAGAGATAAACATATTGGGAGGATATGTGATTGTATTTATCATTTAACCAAGTTCACTAGCTTATCGATTATATACGTACAAAGTGGTTTGTCGAACCCTAATCTTGACATGCTTTTATAAACCGTTAAAACAATCTCTTTATCGCTTTTAATTAAATTTGAATGCAATGGCTACGAAACCACCCTAAAAGCACTTGTTACTTTAAGGCTTAAAACGTTACGACTGTAGAACGGCTGCGATATCACCGAACAATCTCTGTGGAACGATAACTAAATCCCGAACTCTATTTGTATTTCAACAAATTGGCGCCGTTGCCGGGGATTGTTATTTGATATTGCAATCATTGCAATAGTTGTGAAGTTTTAGACTTGTTACAAATTTTCTTGTGCTTGTTGATTTGTTTTGCTTAAGTGTGCAGACTTTGTTTATGCGAGGGCAACTACCGGCGGACCAACTTCTATTCGATCCCGAGATTGAAAGAACCGCTCGTAGACTCAACAGCAGAACTAGAAGGAGGAGGCAACTTGCGAGACAAAGACAAGAGCAAGAAGGAAGTTCTACTACAACACCACCATTCACACCAATCATGTCGCAACCACCTCCACCTCCCGTATCCATACCTTGTGTGAACAGTCCACGACATACCGCTCAGTTTGCCAACAACAATCAAGGAAGGCAAGCCGAGATGAAAACTGGAACTTTGAACTTGTTGTATGGAAGTCCATTCACCGGAATGGACCATGAAGACCCTTTTGCGTTTCTCACAAAATTCTATGAGATTGCATTAGCGGCCGGTGTAGACCCAGCACAAGAGTTACCTCTCTTTAAAAGATTATTTCTGCATGCTTTGCTTAGCAAGGCAAAGGATTGGTACCTCGATCAAACTCCCGCCGTGATGACCGATTGGAATGTCTTGGAGGAAAAATTTATTGAACGGTTCTTCTCTCATAACCGTTTCATGGAGTCAAAAACTGCAATTTCAGTGTTCTCTCAAGGCACAAATGAATCCCTCAATGAAGCATGGGAACGATTCAAGTCCATGCTTCGCAAATGTAAAGGTCACGGGTTTGATGAGTTAACACAAATTCATATTTTCAAGAATGGTCTCCAACCGAATTGTAAGACTTTGTTGGATGCCACTGCGGGAGGAAGTTTGATGGCAAAGAATGCCCAGGAAGCAACTGATATTATTAATAGAATGGCTCTAAACAATCTTCAAAGTCAAAGCCGTGGCAACTCTCAAAAGAAGCCCGGTGTCCTTGAATTGGGAACTAACGATGCGATCCTTGCGCAAAACAAGCTTATCTCTCAATAAGTGGAGCTTCTGACTCAACAAATCAAAGAAATGAAGGAGCCGAGCAAAAGTAAGCATGTAGCTTGTTTTGAACTTTGTAAAGGGGAGCATGACACCGGATTTTGTCCTCCTCCGGGTTTTAAAGAAGTGAACTATATGGCAAATCAAAGGGATTATCAAGGTAGACAACAACAACCTTACCAACAACAACACAATTCTCAACAAAATTATCAAGGAAATCAAGGATTTCAACCGCGAGCAAATTATCAAAATAATCAAGGTTATGGTGCCGGTCCTTCAAACCGGCAAAATCCGTATCAACCTCCACCACCTTCGGTTGCTAGCTCAAAGTTGGAAGACACTTTAAACCAATTCATGCAAATGTCAATGGCCAACCAAAAGAGTAGTGACATGGCGATTAAGAATCTTGAAAACCAAGTGGGGCAACTTGCCAAGCAAATTGCCGAACAACAATCGGGTCCTTCCTTTTCCGCAAATACTCAAGTGAATCCTAAGGAGCATTGCAAGGCGATTGTTACTAGAAGTAGGAAGGAGTTGGAGAAAGAAAAGGAGAAAAATGTGGAGGAAGAAAAACTTGATGGTCTTGTGGAGGATTGTAGTGATGAGGAAGTAGTTGAAAATAAAAGTGAAAATGAAGGTGTAGTTGAAAATAAAAGTAAGGACATGGTTGAAGTCGAAAATAATAGTGGTGAGGAGTTGAAGAAAAAGGAGAGACTTAGGAGAGTGAAGAAGGGAAAGGAACTAGTGAGCGCTATTCCGATCCAAAACTTACCATATCCTCATGCTCCTTCAAAGAAGGAAAATGAGAGGCACTATGCGCGTTTCATGGACATCTTCAAGCAATTACAAGTTAACATTCCGTTTGCCGAAGCTTTGGAACAAATGCCAAAGTATGCAAAGTTCATGAAAGACATTCTCACGAAGAAGCGGAGGTATTCGGAACCGAAAACTATTGTTCTTGACGCGAGTTATAATGCCATCATCCAAAGAACTCTTCCTAAAAAAGAAGTTGACCCGGGGCGTGTGACTTTGTCGGTTACCATTGGTGACGTCTATGTTGGAAATGGCTTAATTGATTTGGGCTCAAGCATTAATCTTATCCCATTGTCCATTGTAAAGAAGCTTGGGAACATTGAGATGAAAGCCATTCGTATGACTTTACAATTGGCCGACAAGTCCACAACTCATCCTCATGGGTTAGCTCAAGATGTCTTGGTAAAAGTTGACAAATTTTTCTTCCCGGTTGATTTTATTGTTATCGATATGGAGGAAGATGAAGATGCACCTTTAATTCTTGGCCGATCTTTCATGAAAACCGCCCGAATGATGATTGATGTGGATGACGGTTTAATGAAGGTGAGGGTTCAAAATGAAGAGGTTTGTTTTGATCTTTTCGAAGCTATGAAGCATTCAAAGGATAAACATGATAGCTTTCGGATCGATGCAATTGAAGAAGCAATGTTGGAGGTTTCTAAGCATGTACATGAAATCTCTCCTTTAGAAATGGCTCTTAATGATTCTTTTGAAGTGTTTTCCGAAGAAGAAGAAAGAGCTCTTGAGGATTGTTTAAAAGAACTTGAATCCCTCAAAGTGTTGCAACCATGGGAGGTAGAACCGGAAGAGTTAAAGAAGGATGTGAAAGATGAGAAGTCACTGCTTGAATTGAAGGTCATGCCTTCCAATTTAAAATACACTTTTCTTGATGACGGTGGTAACAAGCCGGTTATCATTAGTAACGTGTTGTCCAAAAACGAGGAAGGCCGTCTAATTCATGTTTTGAAGAAAAACCAAGATGCTATAGGTTGGGTCCTTTCCGATTTAAAAGGAATTAGCCCGGCTTATTGCATGCATCGTATCTTGATGGAAGAAGATTTCAAGGCAGTAGCCCAACCGCAACGCCGCTTGAACCCAACAATGAAAGAGGTGGTGAGAAAAGAAGTGGTTAAGCTATTGGAAGCCAGTATGATTTACCCGATTTCCGATAGCCCTTGGGTTAGTCCAGTCCATGTTGTGCCAAAAAGGGAGGAATGACCGTGATTCGTAACGAAAAAAATGAGTTGGTCCTGACAAAAACAGTGACGGGGTGGAGGATGTGCATTGATTATAGACGGCTCAACACCGCGACAAGGAAAGATCATTTTCCATTACCATTTATGGACCAAATGTTAGAGAGGTTGTCCGGGCAGCAATTCTATTGTTTCTTGGATGGATATTCGGGGTATAACCAAATTGCGGTTAACCCGGCGGATCATGAGAAGACGGCCTTTACTTGTCCCTTTGGCATTTTTGCGTATCGTAAGATGCCTTTTGGTTTATGTAATGCGCCGACAACTTTCCAACGGTGCGTTCAAGCTATCTTCTCCGACCTAATAGAAAAGACGATGGAAGTGTTCATGGACGACTTTTCGGTTTTTGGAGGCTCATTTGATTTATGCTTGACAAATTTGGAAACCGTCTTAGAGAGGTGTGTGAAGACAAATCTAGTGCTAAATTGGGAGAAGTGTCACTTTATGGTGACGGAGGGAATTGTGCTCGGTCACAAAGTTTCGTCCAAAGGCCTTGAGGTTGATTGAGCGAAAGTTGAAGTGATAGAGAAGTTTCTTCCTCCAACCAACGTAAAAGGGATCTAAAGTTTCCTTGGGCATGCCGGGTTTTATCGACGCTTTATCAAAGACTTTGCAAAGGTGGCTAGACCATTGAGCAACTTGCTAAGCAAGGAACATGTATTTCTTTTTAATGATGAATGTCTTCACGCTTTCGAAATTTTAAAAGAAAATTTAGTTACCGCTCCAATAATAATCACTCCAAATTGGACTTTGAATTTTGAACTTATGTGCGATGCGAGCGATTATGCTGTTGGAGCGGTCCTTGGTCAGAGGAAGGAAAAAAGTTTCCATGCCATACACTATGCAAGTAAAGTTTTAAATGAGGCACAAGTTAATTATGCCACAACCGAAAAAGAATTACTTGCTATTGTGTATGCGCTTGAGAAATTTAGATCCTACCTCATCGGGTCAAAAATTGTTGTTTACACCGACCATTCAGCGATCAAGTATTTGCTTACCAAACCGGATTCGAAGCAAAGGCTCATCCGATGGATCCTTTTATTACAAGAGTTTGATTTAGAAATAAAAGATAAAAATGGTTCGGAAAATTTGGTGGCAGATAACTTGTCTCGCCTGGTCAATGTTGAGGTCACCATAGCTGAAAAGGAAATCCAAGAGGAATTTCTGGATGAAAAACTTTTTAAAGTCCAAGTTAGGCCTTGGTTTGCAGATTTTGCTAACCATAAGGCTACTGGTTGGGTGCCCGAAGACCTAACTTGGAACCAAAAAAGGAAGTTTCTTTCGGATGCTAATTACTACGTGTGGGACGACCCGTATTTGTTTAAATTAGGAAGTGACAACCTTTTGAGAAGGTGTGTCACGAGCGATGAGGCTCAAAGCATTCTTTGGCATTGCCACAAATTGCCGTATGGAGGCCATTTTAATGGTACGAGGACGGCCACTAAAGTCCTTCAATCGGGCTTTTATTGGCCTTCTCTTTTTAAAGACACACATCTCCATGCCAAAAGTTGTGACATGTGCCAAAGAACAGGTGGAATTGGACAACGTGATGAAATGCCTCTCCAAAACATACAAGAGGTAGAAATTTTTTATTGTTGGGGTATCGATTTTGTTGGTCCATTTCCACCATCTTTTGGTAATGAATACATGTTGGTAGCTGTTGGCTACGTTTCGAAGTGGGTTGAGGCGATTGCCTCACCTAAGGCAGATGGCAAAACGGTGATAAAGTTTTTAAAGAAATACATTTTTCCCGTTTTGGCACTCCTCGGGTGCTCATTAGCGATGGTGGGTGACACTTTTGTAATACACCTCTCGAAAATGTCTTAAAACACTATGGTGTATCACATAAGGTGGCGACCCCTTACCACCCGCAGTCGAATGGTCAGGCTGAGGTAACAAACCGTGAGGTCAAAAGAATCCTAAAAAAAACAGTGTCAAGTTCGAAAAAGGATTGGTCGCAAAAATTGGACGAGGCTTTGTGGGCATATCGCACTGCTTACAAAGCTCCAATTGGTCTAACTTCGTTTCAATTGGTTTATGGTAAAACTTGCCATTTACGGTTGAATTGGAGCACAAGGCCTTGTGGGCTTTAAAAATGTTAAATTTTGACAAGGACTTGGCCGGTACCAAAAGAAAAGTGCAACTTCTTGAGCTGGAAGAAATGCGTAATGCCGCATACCGCTCAAGTTGATTGTACAAAGAAAAAGTGAAAGAATACCACGACAAGAAGCTCCGGAAAAAGGACTTCAAGGCTGTACAATTGGTGTTATTGTTTAACTCTCGGTTAAGACTCTTTCCGGGAAAATTAAAGTCCAAGTGGTCCGGGCCTTTTCGTGTGAAGGAAGTGAAGGACTTTGGAGCGATTGTTATCGAAGACTTGGAAAAGAAGGACTCTTGGACCGTACACGGTCAGCGTCTAAAAATTTACCTTCTAGGGAATTTCGATCGCGCTTCTAGTTCTGTTCTCCTTGATGTTCTTAATTGAGCATCTTGGACCGTCGAGCTTATCCGATGTTAAACAAGCGCTTGTTGGGAGGCACCCCAACATTGTAAGTATTCCCTTTAATTTCTTGATTTTTAGTGTTTTTGAGTGTTGATTTACCTTGTGGTGTTGTGTGAATTTTTCTGCACTAATTAAGAAGGAGCTTTGGTGCACTTGCTGATCTGCTGCACCAAAGCAGAGAAAATTTTTCTGGTGTAAAGCGCCCGGCGCTTGAGTCATGTCGCCCGGAGGTTGTGTGTTTGATGGCCCCTCCTGGGCCAGGCGTGAAAATATGGGGGGAGATGAAGTGGTTTGTCTTTTGAATTGTTTTTCTGAGGTTTTTAATTTTAATTATTATGAATTTATTGGGGCTTTGACCATTGTGCCCCTCCTTGCTTTAAAACCCTTGGAAAGTGTTTTGTGGTTTTATCTCTCATTTGGAAAACCTACGTATTGTCTCTCCCTCTGCTCTCACGAATTCTCAACTGCAGTTTCTTTTTCTCAGCACTCAAGGTATGCATGTTATTGTTTTGCTTTGATTCATGTTCTTTTCATCATTGTGTCATTAAAAACCTTTTGGGTTGTTTGATTTGGAAGATGACTTACTCAAACCCTCAATCAATTTCATTTTCTGATTGAGAAACAAATTGATTTGGAAGCAATTTGCATGTTATGATTTCCTTTCTTGATTTCTGTTAATTTTCTAGTGTGGGTTTTGAGTAAGTTTTGAAGTGTTTTAATTTTTTTTTCTGGTATGGGTTTTGAGATTTTTGGTTCTTTACTGCTATGGGGTTTGATAATTTTCTGGTATGGTTTTGTAAAATTCTGCTGCTGCTGTTGTGTGTATTTTTTTTTCTGGTTTTCGTGATGTCGCTCGGCCCTTGAGAGGCGCTGCATCGCCTGCATATCGCCCGACGGTTGAGGGGCGATGCGTCGCCTGCATGTCGCCCGACGGTTTAGGGGCGTTTTGCCCAGTTCTGTATTTGCCTGCTGTTCCATTCTTGTTGTCTGACAGGGCTGATGGTCTTTTGTCTTTGCATGCTGTTATTGTGGTTTTTGTTGCAGATGGCTTCTTTTGGACCTCAACGGCGAAGAACAAAGAAGAGAAGTGTAGAATCCACATCCAATGTTCCAGCGGAATTCGACAGCTCCCGCTTTATCTCCGCTTACCATGAATCAAGGATCAAGTCTCTAGAGGGCAGAACTGTCCTCTCTGAAAAGAAGTTTGCTATCAACCGTGAGGGGGATTATCGGCGAATTTAGGCCATATTTGAAAAGAAAAGGTGGGAAGTTTTGTTGAACCCTGCTGATCGTGTTTGCTATCAGCTGATAAGAGAATTTTATGCAAACGCGATTCAGCCCGAAGACGAATTTTACAGGTTCAAAACCTACGTAAGGGGCAGGGAAATTAGCTTTTGCCGAGATGCCATCAACAAAATCTTGGGAAAGCTGAGTTCCTTGGGTAGCTTACAGACTGACGAGTACTCGAAAGTGTTAACAAATTTGCATGATCACGAGGCTGTTGGTAGTGTGCTTTTAAAACCGGGGTGCAGGGTGGATAAAAATGCTAAAGGGGAGCCGATTAAGTATAGTCGGAAGTACATGACTCCGGAGGCGCAGGTCGTCCTCCTTTTGCTGTGTTACAATGTCAAGCCGCGACATCACCGTTCTTCTGTCCCGCTTGATGTAGCACTCCTCATGTACTGTATTATGACGGATAAGGAGGTGGATGTTGCCAGGGTCATAGCAGGGGAAATGAAAAATTTTGTTGAGAATACCCAGAGGCCTGGAGTTCATGATGATGCTCCTATTATTTTTCCTTGTTTGGTTCAATCTTTGATCTACGAAACTGATATCCTCATTCCAGGTGTGATTAACGAAAAACTGAAGTTTTTGGTTGATGACAATTATTTGGATCGATTTTGTAAACCAAAGGAGGAAAGGAAGAAGAAGGCAGCAGCAGAGAAGGGAAGTAGTTCAGGTGTCCAGGCGGATACGAGTGACTCATCCGTTTTCGATATGAAAGCGGCATTCAACTACACTTGGGACATGGGTGAGTCACTCAACAGGTCTAACCAATTTAATTTTGATTGTATGCAGCAGTTATATCGTTATCAGACGCACCCGGCGGAGTACCTTCCTTTTCCTACAAGGGAGGCGTACGACGCTTATGCAAATTGGCCTGGGGACAGGCGCCCATTCTTTTCGGAGGGGGCAAGCACCGGTGGTGTTGTGGCGGAGGATAATGATGATGATGATGACGATGGTGATGATGGCATGGATGAGATGCAGGATGGTCTCAATGAGTTGATTAATTAGGCTTCAAAGTGAAGTAATTTAATTTTATTTTCAGTTTTAGTATTAACTTTTATTTTCAATTTTAGTATGTACTTTTGGATCGCTGTGGCGAGTAGATTTTCGGTGTTGTGAGCACCATAATTATAATATTTTAAGTTGGTTAATTTTGGTTTAGTATAAATTCTGTTTATATAGTGTTGAATTTTTTTTTTTTGATGGTTGTCCTTGAAATGTTGGAAAATTTTGTGTGATAACACAAGGAAGAAAAAAGATTACCTTGTTGGCTTTCAACATGGATGGTGATGATATTATTCTTGATGGTGTGCACAACCAAAGTTTGGAATTTTGTGTGGTAGAATCATAGTGTGAATGTGAAGTTTTTACTTTTTGTAAAGTTTGTCAATGCAATGTTTGGTAAACTCTTGTTCGATGTGATTCAATTAGGACATAACCATATATGTGAGTGCCCTCCATTGTTCAAAAATTAATGAGGGATTTTAGTAATTGTTGCTTACTCAAACTTTTTATGTTTAATCTTACTTTTTGTTTTGAATTATGGAAACTTTGAAATGATCAAGGCAATTTTTGAGTATTATGAGTAGACCCACTTTTCCAAAAATTCACTTCAAGATTACCTTGTGAGTGTGTGAACATTTGATACCTCTCTTGAGACTAAAATGAAAAATTTTGTTTTCTTGAAGCATGAACCCTTACTTTAACCGTTTGGATGAGCATTTTGAATTGAGACATAATATTGTTGAAGTTGGGGAGATTGGTTCATTTTGATAAGAGAAGAAGGAATTGTGGGCAATGCATTCTCAAAAGATTGAAATAGAAAAATTGATATAAAAAAAAAAAGGAAGAAAACGATATAATAAATAAATAAAATTGTGAAATTCAAAATAAAGAGAAATAGAATGCATTGGGAGAAAAGTTGGGAAGTTTGAGCATAAAGGATTGTTCGAAACAGAAAATGCTCGTCGCAATATATACCCCTTTCGTGTTCAATGGTCGTGTACATATGTCCCTTATTTCTTAACCCGACCAAGTTTCAACCTATAAAAGTCCTTTTGTGATCATTGTTTCCATTTTTGCTTGATTAATTGTGAGATGAGTGTATAAATTGTTTTGGATGTGGCACTGTTGCTTTGAGTTTGTTTTGTCCTTTGTATATATTGAGCTAGGCTCATTTGAATAAGTTAGGTGATTCGTTTCGAACTTGAGAATACTTTGTGTTGCATTGTATAATTTTATGATTAGGATGAAGTCATATTCATGTTTTGATCCTATGTTTATTTTGAAAATTTTTTGCGCGTGCATCTTTCGAGTTTGAACCATTTATGGTTTCGGGTAATTTGGTATTTGGAAATCTTGTTTGTGTTTGTTTAACACTTACTTTTGTTTGAGGACAAACAAATATGCAAGTTGGGGAGAGTTGTTAGGTGTGAAAATGTGTTTATTTTCACAGTTTATTTTTACACCTTTTTAGCTCTTTTAAATGCTTTAATCGAAAAACGACTTATTATTTAAGCAGGTCTTGCATTTTTGTGAATATATGGTGCTTTGATGTGTTTGCTACTTTTTGCAGGAATTCTGGTTTAGTTATCGCTAATCATTTCGACCTGATTTCGATGTGGTGAAATTTCAAGGTTTTGGTCCTGGGGCCTCTTGACCGCCCGGCGCTGCAGAGGCGGTTGGCTGCCCAAAAATTCCATTTTTTCATTTCAAGTTCCAGAGAGTTGGCACTCCTGCGCCTCTCTATTTCGCCTGACGTTTGGTTTGCTTCGCCTGGCGCTTGGGAAGTTTCGCCCGACGCTCCACAGGCGATGCCTCATCCCTTGTTTCCTCCAATTTTCCAGCATAGTTCCAGAGAGTTGGCTTTTCTACACCTTCTGCTTCGCCCGGCGCTCTAAGCCTTTCGCCCGACGCTCTTTGCAAAAATATCTTTGCACTTTTGCTTTGTGGCTGTCACGTGAGATGAAAAGTGGGTTTCGTCCAACACAACTCTTCACCGCCCAGCGCTCCTTTCTAGGGAAAACCTCTATTTAGGCTAATGTTTGTATCATTTTGAGAGGACATCATACTACTTTTTCATCTTCTCACTTGTAACTTAGATATTTTGGAGAGAAAAACTCCTTTAAAACCCATTTTCTTGCTTTCTTAATTTTTATGCTTCAATCCTTGATTATTGAAGATTGATGCTCCAAAAACTTTGTCCATTACTTGTTGTGCAAGCTACCATGAAGATGTGTAGCTAATCTCTCTTTTGTGTCAAGGTTAGATGTAGGTAAACCTTTTCTTTGTATGTATATGGATTGATTCTAGTTTGTGAACTTTTAGATGATGAATGTATGGTGAAAAACCTTGTTTCTATGTTTATTCTTTGTGTTGGTTCATGATTGAGAAATATGCTCCAACTCTTTACCTAGGTTTTTCATCCATCAATGTCCATTAGCTAGAGGTAGTAATGTGTGTTGATGTTCACCAAATATTGAACTTTAATGTTGTTATTTTGATAGTTTGTGTGAGAAATCAACAAAGGATCAAAATGGCAAAACTCACAATATGTGTTAGAGATAAACATATTGGGAGGATATGTGATTGTATTTATCATTTAACCAAGTTCACTAGCTTATTGATTATATACGTACAAAGTGGTTTGTCGAACCCTAATCTTGACATGCTTTTATAAACCGTTAAAACAATCTCTTTACCGCTTTTAATTAAATTTGAATGTAACGGCTACGAAACCACCCTAAAACCACTTGTTACTTTAAGGCTTAAAACGTTACGACTGTAGAACGGCTGCGATATCACCGAACAATCTCTGTGGAACGATAACTAAATCCCGAACTCTATTTGTATTTCAACAGTGTTCCTGCACCAGAAGAAGTATGCTCAAGATATTTTGAAAAGGTTCAAAATGATTGACTGTAAAGCTGCGACAACTCCATTGGAAACAGGAGCAAAGTTAAAGAAGGTAACTGATGATGAGTTTGTAAGTTCGACACTGTACAAACAAATTATTGGATCCTTGAGGTATCTTTGCAATACAAGACCGGACATTTGTCAAAGTGTCGGATTGTTAAGTCGATTTATGGAGAAACCCCAAGAATGTCATCTTATTGCAGTAAAGAGAGTACTGAGATACATTAAGGGTACGATTGATCATGGTGTGCTGATGCCATGTCGAAATAGGTCTAAGTCGAAAGATGTGGAGGTATATGGTTATGCTGATTCAGATTTCAGTGGAGACCAAGATGAGAAGAAAAGTACTGCAGGCTATATTTTCATGATCGAAGGAGCTCCAATCTCTTGGAGTTCGAGAAAACAAAGCATTGTGGCTTTGTCATCATGTGAAGCTGAGTATGTAGCTGCATCGTATGCAGCATGTCAAACAGCATGGATATATATGTTGCTCGAAGAACTCAAGATCAAGGAACCTGGGAAGATGAAATTGTTTGTAGACAACAAGTCAGCTATTGATCTTGCCAATCATCCTATATGTCATGGTCGAAGTAAGCACATATAAAGAAGGTATCATTTTCTTAGGGATCAAGTGAACAAAGGGAAGCTGGATCTTGAATATTGCAAGACTGAAGTTCAACTAGCTGACATACTTACCAAACCTTTGAAGAAAATCAGATTCGACGAGTTAAAGAAGAGCATTGGGATGAGAAGTCTCGAAAACATGAATTAGGTGGTATGTTAGATGTAATTCAGGTTTTGTCGAAGTCGAAGGACTTATAGGTTTTGGCGAAGTCGAAATGTTGTATAGTTGTAGTGTTGTAAGTCAGCTGTATTCGACAGAGTCGAATATAGCTGATAAAGAGTTCAGTCGAAATGTTAGTTTGTGGGTCTGGGCTTTGATAGCCTATATAAAGGGTCTTTTACTTTGTATTTTTTGTACAACAACTTCATAATAAAATTTTACTAAGTTTCAAACCCTAATCTCTTCTTATTTTCTTCTCTCTCTTTCTCCTTCTTCTTCTCTCAAACATTCATCTTTCTGGAACGTAGTTCCAACAATTACTAGTACAATAACTCTGTTTGCAACAATTCAATGAAGCTGAAATTTATCATAAATAAAATAAAATTTTAGTTTTAATGATGATGCATAGTAATTTGAAAAAAATAAACAAGTTGATAAGAATTGGGAATATATGTTCACCATAAAACGAATCATTTGTTGTAATAGTAGACACGTAATTAAATGGAGTACTCTCATTCATGTATTCATTCGTAACTTCTGAATTAATGTTACCAGATTCAATCTAAAAATAATTGAATATAGATTAGTCATTAAATAAGTTCTTTGTTTAGAATATAAACTCACAAATAGAAGTTAGAATTCATTAAATTCTACCTGAGTTGAAGGGAACTAAGCTACACCATCATTTAAATCTTTTATTACATGTTCATAATAATTTTTACAAGTGGAGCAATTTGATAGTTTTACAGCTTCCAATTCACAATTCTTTTTGTTATCCATCTCAAAATTAAAATTATCACCAACTCCATCAAAATCACTGAAAAGAATACTAGCAAAATCGTTTATCATGTCTGCATAAAAGTATACTAAGTTAGATAGATTAAAGATAAACTATTATGATTAGGAAGTATTACATAATCAAAAGATTATGAACTATTCACTATTATGGAAAAAATATACAACAATGGTTGGAAAAGGGAGAACATCACGCGTGACCTGCCGTTGTTACGTAGGGTGTGGTTGTATATGCGCTTCTTGTAGAAAACCTGAAAGCGCACTATATATAATCACAATTGCTATAAATAACCGTTTTAATATATTAAAGATCCCATGTTCAATTCTCAGAATCATATCTTTTAGTGTAATATATTATTCTGGACAATGTTCACTATACAAACACAGTTATATATTACAATCGTCGTTAAATTATATGCTTTTTTTTAAAATAATTTTTCTGCATTTTGGAATCTTTCCATTTTTAACCTGTATTTTTTTTTGAACCATATCAGAATAGAAACAACAATTGTATCATAATGAAGAATTATATTGTATTACATCAAATCCATACGTTGGATTAAGAACCAAACATTGTATATGTATTACATCAAAAGAAAAATGGCACAAAATAACCTACAAACATTATATAACATCACATAATTGTATCTTATAGTGTTTTGATTTCTTTGTCTCTTGGTGTATTGACTTTAAACACCTACAATTTCAAATAATTATACTTGTTATTAAATATAATTATAAATAATGACTTGCGTTAATTAAATTATGAATAAATAATAAAATACTAATTACTTGTTAATTTTCCCATATGTCTTCATTATGATCGATACGAATAGCATGCACATCATCTATATCAACTTCATCATAAGTGGTAGGCACTTTTGTTGTGTAAGAAGGGATAGAAGGAATATCAAAATTTTCAACACTACTAGGAATGTCATTTCCTCGGAGAACGATTGACCATTTCCCCAATGTGTCCGAAGGATCGGTCACATAGAAAACTTGTTTTGCTTGTGAAGCCATGATGAATGGTTTGGTCATATAATTTGCCTTGCCAAGGTCAACCCAAGTGAATCCTATGTCATCAACTTGTACACTATTAATATTATTGGGAACCCACTTGCATTTAAATTAAGGCACTCTGAAGATAACATAATCAGTCTTCCAAATCTCCTCAATGACACCATAGAACTCACTAAATGCCAATATTGGATTCTTTTCTTTCAAACTAGAGAAATACATGGATTCAACCTCGACCATAACCCCACTATTTTGCATTGTACTACGATCATCTTTTGATTTTGTATAAAAGGTATAATGATCAATGTCATATGCAGTCCAAGTTATCACATTAAATTTTAGCATGAACGACAAAAAATGATGGAGGAAAATACATCTCCAATTGACAGAAGATTATGGCAGCTTCATCTTCAAATTCATCTAAATTTTTTAAATCAAGAACTTTATTACATATGGTATTGAAGAACAAACACAATCTGGTGATAGTTACTCTCACATTTTTTGGTAGGATGCCACAGATAACAACTTGTAGAAGTTGTTGCATCAAGACATGACAATCATGAGATTTCAAACCAATTAACTTGAGATCTTTCATTGATACAAGTTTCTTGATGTTTGATGATAACCTTGGGGAACTTTGATACCATGCAAACACTCGTAAAAACTTTTCTTTTCCATTTTACATAGAGTGTAACAAGCTAGAGGCAGATAAGTTCTTTTCCCTTTTTCTATTGGAGCCAATTGTTTTCGTATACCCATCGCCTCCATATCGAGACGAGATTTCTTACTATATTTAGTCTTTCCTGGAATATTTATAAGTGTTCCAATCAAACTATCACACACATTTTTCTCCACATGCATCACACCAAGACAATGTCTTACATCGAGACTTGACTAATATGGAAGATCAAAGAACACATACCTCTTTTTCCATATATTTTTCTCAACAACTTGCCCTTTTTCTTTTTTTATCTTTCCAAGGACAACATTAATGTGTTTCTGTCATTAATTAACTTCATCCCCAGTTAAATATTTATGAGCGATATCAAACTCCTGCTCTCCATTAAAAGCCTTCCGTAATCTACGATATGAATGATTGAGTTTTAGAAATTTTCGATGCCCAAGGTAAACAGTCTTTTTTCCAAACTCAAGTTGGTGATAACATGTATCACATTCACAAATTGGATAGGCTTTGTGTCCTTTGAAACTATATCCAACCAAATTACCACATGCAGGAAAGTCATTGATTGTGCAAAATAACATTGCACACATCTTAAACTTTTCACCAGAATATGCATCATCAACTTCAATGCCTTCCTCCCACAAAATTCTTAGATCTTCAATTAATGGACTTAGATAAGCATCTATGTCGTTTCTAGATTATCGTGGTCCAGAAATTAATATACTTAACAACATATAATTACGCTTCATGCACAACCAATGAGATAGGTTGTAAATCGTGAGAATAACAGGCCACAAAGAATGGTTAGTACTCATATTACCAATTGGATTCATTCCATCGGTGGTAAGACCAAGCCTAACGTTTCTTGGCTCAATTCCCAAATCTGGAAAGAACGAATCAATTTTCTTCCATTGCAAAGAATCAGCTACATGGCGTATGTTTCCATCACATTTTCTTTCATCTGCATGCCATCTAATATTCTTTGCATCATCCGCATTAGCAAAAAGTCTCTTGAATCTTGAAATCAATGGAAAGTACCATAACACTTTAGCAGGAGGCCTCTTCCTACTAACATTGTCATTTTCATTGTCATTACCAGTGTTGTCCTTCAGCTTGTAACGCGACACCCCACATTCCAGACATTGATCAAAATTTTCATACTCTTTCATGTATAATATGCATACATTAGGGTATGCATGTATTTTGATATACTCCAAACCCAATAGATACAATATCTTCTTGGCATTATAACAACGATCAGAAAAAATGTTATCTTCTGGTAGCATTTGTTTTAGAAAATAAACCAATTCCGTGAAACTTTTATCCGACCACCCATTTTTTGCTTTCAGATTAAACAATTTTAAAACCGCAGACAGTCGTGTAAAACTTGTGCGCCCCTTATATAAAGGGGTGTCCTTATCACTACATAAAGTATCATAAATATGAGATTTCTTAAAAGAAGATTATCCAATATCACGGAACATATCTTCTAGATGGTCATCCATATATTCATGTTCATCAGCTTCATGACTTTGCTACGCAGGGTTTCGATTTTTTTCCACCTCACCATGCCACGTCCATATTGTATAATTTTGACATATACCATCACAACATAGGTGATGGAATATCTCATCCTTTGTACCTTTCTTTATATTCCCACAATTAATACAAGGACAATAAAAGATATCATTATTGTTGGGAATATTTTGATCAGCGTATTCAAGGAATTCAAGAACTCCTTTCTCATATACCAGACCTAATCTATCAGCTTTCATCCAACTACGATCCATAATAAATTATGAAATTTATATAATAAAAAAATATTGTGAATGGCAGAACAAAATCTAAACCTAAAGAATGTCGAAAAACTAAAGAATATTCAGTACAATAATACAACTCAAAATCTTAAGCATATGGATAAAGCATATGAACTTTGCATGAAATAGACCACAAAATCCAACAATAAAACATAAAGCATATTCAGTACAATAATACAAATCTAAATCTTAAGCATAAAGATAAAGCATATGAGCTTTGCAAGAAACAAACTATTAAATCAAACAAGAATGAAGATGGCGAAGATTATCAAGAATTAGGAAGATGAGGAAGAAAGTGAAGTTTGCACGAAACATACCGTACTTCGAAGAGACCAAGAATGAGGATAGTGAATATTATCAAGAATGAAGATTCAAATGAATGGAGATTATGAAGATGAAGATTTCGCTATCTCTATCGTTGTTGTCTCTGGTTCGCTAGTTCACTTAGGGTATGTTATGAAGGAAATAAAGAATCGGTTTTGTTTTAAATTTATCAGGACAAACTTTAACCACGGTTGATATTTACAACCGCAGTGAAATATAGATATTATTACAACGGTTGTAGACTAAAACCGTGGTTAAATAGTGTTCAATTTTTTATTTATTTCTGAACTTAAGTGACACGCGCTTTTTGTAATAGGAAAAATGGAAAAAATGTAGGTGCTAGGATTTGAAACTTGTAACTATTACTTTATCACCAGGGTTGTTTATATCAACCGTGATTAAATAACTTTCAAAAAATAAAAAAATATATCAGGCGCTTCCAGTTTGCTGTATTACAACGGTGGAATGCATAACCGTAGTATAAATAGTGTTACCGAATGCGTATTTTGTAGTAGTGATTGCAAAATTAGTGGAAGTGTTAAACAATATTTATTTTGGGATTGACATATGACTTTGAAATAATTTGGTCCGACTATGTCGTAAAATTTAATAACAAATATATATAAATCTAATATTCAATAAAGAAAATTTTATGGGTTAAATATACAACACCCTCCTGCAATATAGGCGAGTTTCGGTTTTTCCCCTGTAAAAAAATTGAATTCTCACTTGAAATGTTAAAAGTCTATGCCTTTTGTCCCCTAAGCGTCAAACTTAACCCCTGTAAAAAAAATTTTTGGTTTACCCCTCCATATTCATTGTTCAAATTGCACGCTTAGGGGGGTTAAAAAAAAAAAAAAAAAAAAAAAAAAATATATATATATATATATATATATATATATATATATATATATATATATATATATATATATATTACAGGGGGTAAAGCGAAACTCGCCTACATTGCAGGGAGTGTTGTATATTTAACCCAAAATTTATTTATAAATTTAATTAAAATAATTAAATTAAGATGAATTCTTATTTATCCATCATAAAAAAATTGATATAGTTTTTTTTATAGGAAATATTATATATATATATATATATATATATATATATATATATATATATATATATATATATATATATATTAGAGGAGATCAAATGGGACTCCAAACCACCAGAAAGTTACAAGATACAAATATGCAAATACATTTGAATCTTACAAAAAATCAGTGGAACACTTATACCACGCATAGTAACTACACTTATTCATCTGCAAGTTTCCTACACCCAACCACCTCCATAATAGCAAAAGAATTCTATTAAATATGACATCCACACTACAAATTTCATCATTAAAGAGAATTTGATTACGACTCCTAAAAATATACCAGTAAGTGACATACCAGATGAAGCAAACTGTGGCGTTACAACATTTTCCAACCAAACTCAAACTCCAAGCCAAAACATGTTCACTACAAGTATCTGCATTAATAACCGGTATATCCACCCAAGCAGTCACCTTTTTCCAAACCATTTTACTCAATGGACAAGAGAAGAAAGCATGAGAAGAATCTTCAACACCATTGAAGCAAAAATCACAAACATGTTCATGTGGATTTGCAATAATCCCTCTTGCTGTTAAATTGGCTCGAGTAGGCAGCTGTTGTACCTCGAAAAATACGATCCTCGCGATGGACACGGAAAAAACTGTTCAAAACAGAGTCGCCACCGAACTTTATTTATCCCAAAAGAGGGAAAGGAAAATATCGATAAAACCTTTAAAGGGAGATAAGAAAATGGTCATCGCAACCAAATTCGGGTTCGGGAGTCGGTTACGCAAGAGGGAAGGTATTAGCACCCTCTACATCCGTTGTACTCAACGGGAACCTCTTGATTGGATTTGTGAGAAAGTTAGCCAGGTTTGTTTGTTTATCTTCTAAGGTAATCAATTTTAAGGGGAAAATGGGTGGTTTTTTATTAGTGTGCTCGGCAAGGATTAGAACCCTTGTGCCTACGTATTCCCTCGTGCAATGGGAAAGTCAGAGCATTCGTAGTTCGTGGGACTACGGTTGTTTGGTTTGTGTTTTTTAAACGAACGAGTATTTAATTCGCATTCTAACTACTAAACGTTGGCTTGTCTTCTCGTCAAGGGAGGCTGAAGGACTAGTTCATATGCGCGGAAGAATGGATTAAACAATGTTTTTTTTGTGAAAAGTTGTTTGATTTGGGTTAAGTATGTTAGAGATTTGATTGAGAAAAATGTTTGATTTGGACGTGTTTTAGGCGAACGAGAGTTTATGTCGCATTCTAACTGCTAAACGTTGGCTTGTCGGCTCATCATGGGAGGCTGAAGCACTAGTTCATATGCGCGGAAGAAAGGACTAAACAATGTTCTTTGGGAAAGGCGTTTGAGTTATGGATTAAGTGTGTTAAAGATTTGATTGAGAAAAGGAGTGTGATTTGCAGGTGTTTTAGGGTTTCGATCGTATGAGGCAAGAAAAGGAGCTTTATTCGCATTGGATGTTTTAGAGGTGACAATTGCCCACACACGAGTAAGAGAACTCGCACCCAAACAATTGAGGAGAAGGGTCGAAGACTCGACCAACCTCACTTCACCTTTTATGAAAACGGTGTTTGGATATGGATTATGTGTTTTAATGATTACTTGGAAAAAGGTTTGAATGTTTTCGAGTTGCAAGCGTTTTAGTGGTGTCAATCGTCCACACACGAGTAAGAGAACTCGCACCTAAACAATTGACAGGTTAAAGCTTAAGTTTTTTTAGAGGCGTCAATTGTTTGCACACGAGTAAGAGAACTCGCACCTAAACAATCGACAGGTTAAAGTTTAAGTTTTTTTAGAGGTGTCAACTGTTTGCACACGAGTAAGAGAACTCGCACCTAAACAATCGACAAGTTAAAGTTTAAGTTTTTTAGAGGTGTCAATTGTTTGCACACGAGTAAGAGAACTCGCACCTAAACAATCGACAGGTTAAAGTTTAATTTTTTTTAGAGGTGTCAACTGTTTGCACACGAGTAAGAGAACTCGCACCTAAACAATCGACAAGTTAAAGTTTAAGTTTTTTAGAGGTGTCAATTGTTTGCACACGAGTAAGAGAACTCGCACCCAAATAATCGAAGAGAAAGACCAAAGACTCGATCCCCCTCATTTCACCTTTTATAAAAGTAATGTTTGAATATAGATTACGTGTTTTAAGCGGTAAGTGATTATAAAAAGGTTTGAATAGCGTATGAACAAAGAAACAGAAAAGGAGTTAGATGAACGAGTATGAATATGATATGAACAATATGAATAATATGAACAATAATATAATCACGATAATATGAACAAGATATAATATTGACATAAAAGTAAATCAAGATAATATTGATGTAAACGTAACGTTAGTGATTAACCGGATGAATCGAGTCCAATGTAACGCTAAGCCATCGTAGCACGATCTATGACGAAGATCACACTATAGGAGGATGCACATTTGATTTGTGTTAAAACACGATGGAGAAATGATATTGAGGATCATTCTCCAATGAAATCGTGCCACACGAAAAGAAAGGATGAAGATCTCGTCTTAATCACAAACTTTCGTCGATTAATCGAAGGTAACCTATCACGACCCCAAAGTATAGAAAGAGATCTCGATGATCACTCACTACAGTTTTGAAATAATGAAGGTTAATCTCTTCAACAATCAACATTCGCGAATAGAAAGACTTCATCGATCGAAGATAAGAAAACAGAAGAAGATAATAGAAAATGAAATAGAAATAGAAAATAAATCGAATTAGTCTAGTCTTAATCAAGATTTAATCGAGAAATCGATAATCAAAAATATTTGACTTTCATTGACCCACAATGGATAAAGATAGTGAAAAGATAGTAGAAATGAAATAAAATCGAAAAGAGGTAAGAAAATGAATAAAGGTCTCACCTTTATCAAGATTTTAAATCTAAAATCGATAAATCATTGATATTTGGTTTTCATTGACCCAAAAATGAATAGAAATAAAAGTGAAAATAAAATCGGTCTCGTCTTAATCAAAATCTTTAATCTTAGATCGATAAGCTATGATTTTTTGACTTTCATTGACCGATGAAGAAAATAAAAAGGTGGCCTCATATAAATCAAGATTTTGAATCGATTTCAATAAATCAACTTAATCAAGATTTTTTCATATCATTGGGCCAAATAAAGAAAATGGGATTGAAATGAAAAATAAAGATTGGTCTCGTCTTAGTCAAGATTTAAATCGGTAAATCGATAATCTTGGTTTTTGACTTTCATCGACCAATAAAATAAAAAGTGAACCTCATACATATCAAGACCTTTAGTCATTTTGAATAAATCCACTAAGTCATGATTTTGTAATATCATTGGTAAAAAATAAAGTAAAAAATGAAAATCAAGATGAAAATGAAAAGTGAAGATAAATCAATAACTGAGATCTGAATAATAAGATAACCAAAATAAGATTGAAAAAAGGTTTGAGGGAAATAAAAATAATTTACACAAAAGTAGTAACAAATAATTATTCAAATTAATTTACAAAAATATTAACAAAGTATGATTAACAAGGTATGAAGATATTAGCAAAAAATCTAATTAGCACTATTAACAAAATAATTGAGAAAAATACTTAACAAAAATGATTAATAGAAAGGGTTAACAAAAATGATAATTAACAAAACATTACATTAACGATTAACAAAAATATCTAAATAAGAATCTAGACTCTAAATTAAAATTAAAACTTAATCAAAGTTAACATTGAGTTAGAAATAATATTAAGACAAAATGCAATTAGAATCAAAATAAAATATGATTAAACAAAAGAAATAGATCTGGTGGGCTGTGTGTGCTAAGAGTAATGCATAAGAACATTCAGATGGGCCCAAGCCCAAGATACTATCAGCAAATTTTTGTTAAAAATAAAAAACAATTAGATAGAAAGCTCATGGTCATGACAAATATGATTAAAGGGAAAGCTCACACCTCATGTTCTGTTTCAAAACGAGGCGGATCTCGTGTTCTTCACCTCTACTTCTCCGATCTCGCTCTCGATCCTCGCTAGCTCGCTTGATCTTTCACCGCAGGTCTGTTCATCTTCTTCCCGTTTGCTCTCCGCCTCACTTCATCTCTTTTCTTCTTTTCGATCTGGGTTCCAATTTCTGAGTTTGACAACATCCTCGTCTTGAGATTCTGCGTCCTCTGATTCACCGGAGTTATCACCATCAGCATCTTCAAATTCACCAGAACCAGCAGATTCAGATCTAGTGATTCGGAAGAGTCCTCGTCGTAGTCGCTATCTCCAGAAAAGTACTCATAATCAGAGTCTTCTTCTGAATCGGATGGAATTGGTGCTTCCTTCTGATTCTCGACTTTCTCGTCGTTTTGGTCCATCGTCGTCGATTTTTTTCACCTCCATGGATTTGGGCGTTGCCGATTTCTTTCCCTGCCCCTTCATGGAATGGGTGTGGCAGAGTTGCTGTTAATTAGGGTTTTGGAGGGGCGATGGTGGTGGTCGTGGAGGTTGTAATCGGAGGAGTTTGTGGTGGTGATTGGAAAATTATGTCGTGGTGTGTGAAGCCGGAACGGTGGCCCAGCGAGTATCCAGAATGTGAGATGAGCATCAAGGTGAGTTGGGGTGAGAGTTAAGTTTGTTGTCAGGCGGTGGTGTATGCAAGTTAAGGTTGGTGCTGTATAGAGATTTATGATGAAGATCATTGAAGTCACATATTGTTTTTTTTAGAGTTTTTCTCAGGTTTGTGTTTTTGCACACCCTCAAATGTTACGGTTCTTCTTCTTTTAAAACCAATTGGTACCAGCTGATATGTCCTCTTCTTCATAGATTAATGTCTTGGTTTTGAACCGTTGTTGAAAATGTCATGTCCTTCTCACTACATGTCCTTGTTGTTGGTTGGTGGGTCGTATTGTCGCTGTAAGCTTGTGCAGATGCATTGCAAAATTTTGGATGAAAGTGGCAGGCTTTGGGTTGCAGCAGAGGTTTGGCGTGGAGTTCTCTAGTTCCTTTTTTTTTTCTTTTTTTTTTGCACTTTTGGTGTAATCACTAATGGACTATTGTAATGACAATGGGCTTAGAATCTTTTGTGACAAAATTCTTTGTATAATAAAAAGGTATAATGGGCTTTGACCTTTAGAAATTGGGAAATGGTAATGTTTTTTTGAAATGATTTGTAGAGATTTTGTAGTTTAAGAAATGGATAATAGAGAAAAAAAATGATAACAATAAATAAATAAATAAAACACGGATCAAATTTAATTGAACCAAAAATGGATTAAAATGGAAAGGGATAATTGGATGAGAAAAATAAATAATGGATAAGTGGATATGGTTTTGAAATGAATTTGGAAAAATAGGAATGGATTAGAATTGAAGATGGATATGAAATCAAAAATGGAATATGGATTTTTGGATATGAAATGGATTGGAAATATGGATCATAGATATTTATGGATTGAAAATTGGATGAATGAATAGATTTTTGGATTTGAAAATAGGTATGAAAATGGTTAGAATGAATAATGGCTAAGAAAGAAAAATGGATACTTGGATATAATGAATTTTGATGTTGGTTGAAAATGGATAATGAAAATTGGATTAAAAATGGATAAACTTAAATTTAAAGTGGAATTAACACAATGGATATGAAATGAAAAATGGTTTAGAAATGGATTTGGACAAATGGATTAGATAATGGAGAATGGGTAATTATGGACATTAAACATGAAGTGGATTTTTATGGAAAATAATTTTGAAGTGGACATGGATTAAAAGTTTGGATTGAAAATGGTTTGGAAGAAAAAGGAGGTACAGAGGTCATTCATACACAGGTATAACAAATTTGGGGTATGACAGATGCCCCTATCTAATTGTCTTAAACCCGAGAAAATGAACTGTTGTATGACGTTCGTTTTTAGGGTGGAAGTCAATTAGATATAAGAAGACCCCAAAATTTGTCCGACAAAAGGTAAAGTGCCATGGAGCAAGAGTTGACAGAATGAAGTAGCGGGGTTCAAACTGAACAAAATAACTAGAGGCTCTTTGGGTCGTCGAAGCAGTCCCTTATCCATTAAGGTTCCCCGATGATACCAAAGCAGTATCTCTGAAGGCAGACGATTCTCTGGGTCGTCGAAGCAGTCCCTTATCCATTAAGGTTCCTCAATGATACCAAAGCAGTATCTCTGAAGGCAGATGATTCTCTGGGTCGTCGAAGCAGTCCATTGTCCATTAAGGTTCCTCGATGATACCAAAGCAGTATCTCTGAAGGCAGACGATTCTCTGGGTCGTCGAAGCAGTCCCTTGTCCATTAAGGTTCCTCGATGATACCAAAGCAGTATCTCTGAAGGCAGACGATTCTCTGGGTCAGCGAAGCAGTCCCTTATCCATTAAGGTTCCTCGATGATACCAAAGCAGTATCTCTGAAGGCAGACGATTCTCTGGGTTAGCGAAGCAGTCCCTTATCCATTAAGGTTCCTCGATGATACCAAAGCAGTATCTCTGAAGGCAGACGATTCTCTGGGTCAGCGAAGCAGTCCCTTATCCATTAAGGTTCCTCGATGATACCAAAGCAGTATCTCTGAAGGCAAACGATTCTCTGGGTCGTCGAAGCAGTCCCTTATCCATTAAGGTTCCTCGATGATACCAAAGCAGTATCTCTGAAGGCAGACGATTCTCTGGGTCATAGAAGCAGTCCCTTGTCCATTAAGGTTCCTCGATGATACCAAAGTAGTATCTCTGAAAGGTAGATTTGCTGGGGGAATAGTTGAGCAAGATTCCTGTCGGAGGAAATGTGTTGGCTCTGCAGGGGAAAGCTCACAAGAAAATTTCTAGGATATCCTCTGCTTGGGGAGTAAGAATAGCAACAACTGCTGGGGATTGTCATTATCAACTGCATGCTTGAAGAATGACTTTCTGGGGAATAGAATTCCAATAGCATGTGCGGGGTACCAACTCTTCTTTAGAAGAATACTACTGTCTTCGATGGAGGACTGGCCAAGATGCTTTCGAATTGATCCTGGATCCTGTTATACTATGTTGCTGGGGATGAATATGCCATGCATTGCAAAATGCACTGAAACACATGCTAAGATGCATCTGCTAGGGAATCTAATGCACGTATGATATGATAGTGCTTGACATGATTATGTAATGTTATGCTAGCATGTTATGCACATGACAATGCAAATGATCGGGCGCGCTGGAGATAAGTTTCCTTGTTGAGGGTATCACCAAGGATTGGATTTGGTCATTGCCAAGTGAAATTGGACTTTGGTTATCTTGGTGTTTGCCAATAAATTGGGCTTTCAGGTGTTATAAGGATGCCAACAACGGTGGACTTTTACTGGTTGCCAATGAAGACTGGACTTTGGGTCAAACTTCCAGGCTAAAACTGGATTGGAGGATAGATTACCAGACGAGAACTGGTGAGAAGAGGGTATTCGCCAGACGAGAACTGGGCCTTAAGAGATTTGCCAGACGAGAACTGGGCCTTAAAAGGATTTGCCAGACGAGAACTGGACTTTGAAATGATTTGCCAGACGGGAATTGAACCTTAAAAAGATTTTCCAGACGAGAACTGGACCTTAAAAAGATTTTCCAGACGGGAACTGGGCCTTAAAATGTTTTGCCAGACGAGAACTGGGCCTTAAAATGGTTTTCCAGACGAGAACCGGGCCTTAAAATATTTTCCAAGCGAGAACTGGACTTTGGATTGCCAAGCTAAGTTGGACTTTGGATTGCCAAGTCTAAGTTGGACTTTTGGGTGATTTGCCAAATGAAATTTGACTTTTGGATTACCAAGCTAAGTTGGACCTTTGGGTGTCAAGTCTTGCGATACCAGGCTTTGAGATGTCAAATCTTGTTGAAAGGTTAGGCTTGAAGAATGATATGATACGCATGTCTATGTAATGAGCGGAGCGGCATGACTAATGCATATGAGTGATCTATGCAATGGTATGAAAGATGCCCCAATAGAGGATAAAAAATGGATAGGTTCTTTTGCAGCAAGGTTTCTTGTTAGAAGGAAGGCAAAAGGTTATTTGTGGGGTGATAGCATGATTTCCCGACACTCATTTTGAACTCAAAGATCACTTGACGGTGTTCGTTTGAGCAGATTGAAAGCAACAGAGAGATTTGCCCCTGTGTGGCTCATCTTGCCCCAGTCTGGGCCTATGAAGAATTTTTCCTTGACAGGAAATTGGAAGCAATTGTACCATGAGATGATCTCGAGATGGCTTGCCCCAGAATTCTAATTCGTGAAAGGCTTTGCCCTTGAAAGGACTGGCTCCTGGAGTATTTGGCTTCAAAGTACCCTTGAGGTAGCTTGTCCCAGAATGAGCGTTGGAGCGACTTAACTTGTGTTGATTGAACATTGGAGGGGTTTTCCTTTAATCAAAAGAACCTCTAGAGTCTTGAGATGATTCACCATGTTCAACCTGTTCTTGAATGATTTGCCCCATAGGCAACGGATGCTTAGAGACTTGCTTTAGACTGGACTGATTCCAAGATTGTTGGATGTCAACGCCCCTGTTCTATAGGGTTATGAGGTGTTATCAATTCAAATCAACTTTGTTGAATGATCTAGCTCTCTTTGATTGTTCCTTGTTGGAACTTCCTTGATGTCAAACACTGACTTGCAGTCAAAATTGTTTGTTCACAAGTGGTAATTTTAATGCGATGCTCATGCAAGTTTTGAAAATCAAACATTATCAGAGTGATGTGATAGTGTGTAACGGATAGACCATTAGTCCAAACGTGGTGCTGATTTAGCTAGTGTGAAAAATATAGCAAGAATATGACACCAAAACAAGTGATTAGCAAATTTGTAGGAGTCAGTTTACACAACCTTGCTGTAGTATGCTTTCAGAGTAAACCCCGCCTCAATTAGGTCTTTTAAGGGTTATAACGTGGTCTGGTTTACGGTTATAGAAACAAAGGATATAAGGCCCAAGATTTGTTTTGTACCCACCCTTTCTTCGTGATGATCTTCAGTCCTACATTCAGTTAAATTGATACACACATTCATCTCGGTAGTGAAGATGAGAATTCGAGGTCTTCTTGAAATATCAGTCACATTATTTTGCTTTTGTCATGATGTTAGCGACCCTTTAATTTGACATGGCGGCCACTGAGTCTTATTTTGTTTTTGTTGAGGATTCGAGGACCTCTTTTGTTTTTGATTTTGATCCCTAACTTTTGCTGGACTGATTTTGCTTTTCGAGTCCACTGGGATTGCCTTGATTTTTGCCTAAGTCTCCTTTGAGGTGTTCGACTTAACAGGCTTTTGTTTTTTTTTTATTTTGTTGGAGGATTGTGACTGCCAAGTCATGGGTAATTGATGAATAACCATCATGTTTTTGGATTTTACTTTTGTGAACTGAGTGCGTAATCGGGTTAACTGAACACTACCCTACCCCAGGTTGAGTGTAAGGGTTTGAATATCCGAATGAAGCTTCTACTTCTCAGCTCGAACCGATTAACTAGGGATTAACTCCTTATCTCTCCAGTGTTTGGGAATTTGAAACAATGTCTGTACATCCTTGGCAGGATTCCATCCGAAAGCATACTATAAGCAATTATGGGTACCTTGTTTTCATCATCCTCCCTCCAATCTTTGCTAAACAAAAGTTTGATAAAGAGAGTGGACAAGAAGTAAATGGAAGAATTTTGTAGTTTTTGTTTTGTATTTTTTTTAGATATAAGTACAGAAAAATGAGCGAATGTGACATGATTAATTCAGAAAATGCATGATCACATCATTATTATTACCATTCAAAACAATAATATTAAAAAACAAGTAGCATTTAACATAACAAAATTACAAATGCAAATGATAAATGTCCAATGGTTGCCAGTATCTGAGGAAGTCTTCCTGTCTAAACCATTACCTTTAGGGGATGCCTCTTGAAGTCTTGGAACTCATTTGGGCGAGAAGCTGACGTGCACAACCAAGTTTCCTTCTGGAAATGATATGTGCTTTTTGTCAATCAACTGTTGCACCTTGGCTTGAAAAGCTTTGCAATCCTCAGTTGAATGCCCCATTGATCCAGCATGATATCCACAATGCGCAATGGGGTCATATCCAGGCGGGTACGGTTTTGGCAACGACTTGATAACTTTGGGCTCTATCAGTGAGTTTCGGACCAGATGCGGCAAGAGTTGACTGTACGACATAGGAACTGGGTGAAGAGGAGCAGTCCTTCTTTCCAAGTTGTTTCGAGGCCTATATTGATTCTGATGATGATTCTGATATCCTCGACCACGGACTCGTTGATTTGCATTGGGAGCAGCCCAAGGTTTTTGGTATGACGCCCTAGGATTGACAGGTCGCCCATAAGGATGATATGGCACCGACAATGATAACTGCCGAGAAGCTGAAGGGCCATAAAGTCTTGCTGGTATACCCTGAGAATACTCAACATTTTCTATTACAACGTTAGTTTCATTATCCTCTTCCTCTTGGGGGTTGCTGAAGGATTCAGTCTCACCAGCTTGATTACTCGAGACGTCTTGGACTTGTTTAGCTTTGAGGTGACTCTCGATGCATTCTCCTACGATTATAAGGTTAGAGAAACTTGAGAATGAACTGCCAGTCATCCTTTCAAGGTAGGTTTCATGCAGACTGTCCAAGAACATGTCAATCAATTCTTTATCCAAGAGTGGTGGTTGCACCCTGGCTGCCAACTCTCTCCACTGCTGTGCATAATCCTTAATGGATTCACCGCTTTTCTGATATAGGCTTTGCAGCTACGTGCGACTGGGAGCCATGTCCAAATTGTACTCATATTGCTTTAGGAAAGAATTGGATAAGTCTTTCCATGACTGGATACAACTTCTTTCTAAATCCATGTACCAATTCAAAGATGCACCACTTAAATTGTCTTGGAAACAGTAAATCATCAACTTGTCGTCGCGGACATGAGAAGTCATCTTTCGGAAGAACATCACCAAATGACGCTTTGGGCAACTGAGACCAGCGTACTTCTCAAAGTTGGGTACTTCGAATTTTGGAGGAATTACAAAGTCTGGCACTAGGCACATATCAACAGCATCGAGTCCAAAAACATCGCGCGCTTTCATAGCTTGAACTTTCTCTTCGAGGGCACAAAACCTTTTCTCCATGGAATCAGTCAGCGACATCATCTGATACTGAGCAGGGATGTTCACTCGTGGAGTATGATCACCAGGTAGATGATCAAACAATGGGTTAGTCGACACAGTAAAACCTGATGAAGGGTTAAAATCTTCCACTCCAACATATTGAAATCTACCCTCTGACATAGCTATCACAACTTTCAAATTGTCTATGCTCCTCTTATCTCTGCTTGAACTTGCTTCAAATGCTTTGCGGTTACCACAGGTTCAGTATGAGCGTCGGGAAATCAGCTGGCAGGAAATGGACAGAGGATCGGATGAGTTTGTTGGAAAATGATATGCTAATGTCATGAGTATGCAATGCAGGGTTCCAGGATCAAAACAACATCTGATTCTGACGAAGGAGTTAGACACAAGATATCCCTGATTACAGGACCCCCCACAAGTAGGTTCTAAACGGGTAGGTGCCTAGAGTTACGGATATATTTCGAAAACATTATAGCCACGACAAAGATTTGTTCAACTATAATATTCTCGAAATAATCTCGTCTAGGTGAGGTCTTCGTTTCTTCCCCACGAGAAAGATTCCTCGGAGGCGCCCACTACATAACCATCGACACACAGGTTCTAAATAGGGTTCTCAGAATCCTAGATTGAGGTCGAAAATATTACTGTCAGGAAGTAGTACGTTCGAGGGATCTCATCTGATTGGGGCATTTGCATTAACTCACATAGAATTAACACTACCAACCACCATGGGTAAATTGGGTTAATGGTCCTTGGGATCAACGACCCACCTCGAAGATATTACTGCCATGGCAAAGATTCACCACAACAATAATATCCCCAAGGGAATCTACTCCAAGCGGGGTTTTCGCTTCAACTCACGCAGAAGAGACCATGCAAGCCTACACTACACAACCACCATCCTAATCCTAGGGTTTTTCTCGACTCGGGTGTAGAGTCATCTCACAAAGCACCAATGATCAGAGGACCCCCACAGTGTCATAAGAAATAATAATAGGATATAATAACAATAAGCAAGCAAGTAGATAATAGATAATCAAACAAGCAAGCAAACAAACAAGAGAAGATAAACAAACAAGCGGATCTAACACTCACGAATCGAGTCAAGTTAGGCTTGACTCTCTCTAGCATAGGGCAATACAGATTCCCCAGCAGAGTCGCCATCTGTCGTACCTCAAAAAATACGATCCTCGCGATGGACGCGGAAAAAACTGTTCGAAACAGAGTCACCACCGAACTTTATTTATCCCAAAAGAGGGAAAGGAAAATATCGATAAAACCTTTAAAGGGAGATAAGAAAATGGTCATCGCAACCAAATTCGGGTTCGGGAGTCGGTTACATAAGAGGGAAGGTATTAGCACCCTCTACGTCCCTTGTACTCAACGGGAACCTCTTGATTCAATTCGTGAGAAAGTTAGCCAGGTTTGTTTGTTTATCTTCTAAGGTAATCAATTTTAAGGGGAAAATGGGTGGTTTTTTATTAGTGTGCTCGGAAAGGATTAGAACCCTTGTGCCTACGTATTCCCTCGTGCAATGGGAAAGTCAGAGCATTCGTAGTTCGTGGGACTACGGTTGTTTGGTTTGTGTTTTTTAAACGAACGAGTATTTAATTCGCATTCTAACTGCTAAACATTGGCTTGTCAAGGGAGGCTGAAGCACTAGTTCATATGCGCGGAAGAATGGATTAATCAATGTTCTTTTTGTGAAAAGTTGTTTGATTTGGGTTAAGTATGTTAGAGATTTGATTGAGAAAAAGGTTTGATTTGGACGTGTTTTAGGCGAACGAGAGTTTATGTCGCATTCTAACTGCTAAACGTTGGCTTGTCGGCTCGTCATGGGAGGCTGAAGCACTAGTTCATATGTGCGGAAGAAAGGACTAAACAATGTTCTTTGGGAAAGGCGTTTGAGTTGTGGATTAAGTGTGTTAAAGATTTGATTGAGAAAAGGAGTGTGATTTGCAGGTGTTTTAGGGTTTCGATCGCATGAGGCGTGAAAAGGAGTTTTATTCGCATTGGATGTTTTAGAGGTGACAATTGCCCACACACGAGTAAGAGAACTCGCACCCAAACAATTGAGGAGAAGGGTCGAAGACTCGACCAACCTCACTTCACCTTTTATGAAAACGGTGTTTGGATATGGATTATGTGTTTTAATGATTACTTGGAAAAAGGTTTGAATGTTGTCGAGTTACAAGCGTTTTAGTGGTGTCAATCATCCACACACGAGTAAGAGAACTCGCACCTAAACAATTGACATGTTAAAGGTTAATTTTTTTTAGAGGTGTCAATTGTTTGCACACGAGTAAGAGAACTCGCACCTAAACAATCGACAGGTTAAAGTTTAAGTTTTTTTAGATGTGTCAACTGTTTGCACACGAGTAAGAGAACTCGCACCTAAACAATCGACAAGTTAAAGTTTAAGTTTTTTAGAGGTGTCAATTGTTTGCACACGAGTAAGAAAACTCGCACCCAAACAATCAAAGAGAAAGACCAAAGACTCGATCCCCCTCATTTCACCTTTTATAAAAGTAATGTTTGAATATAGATTACGTGTTTTAAGCGGTAAGCGATTATAAAAAGGTTTGAATAGCGTATGAACAAAGAAACAGAAAAGGGGTTAGATGAACGAGTATGAATATGATATGAACAATATGAATAATATGAACAATAATATAATCAAGATAATATGAACAAGATATAATATTGACATAAAAGTAAATCAAGATAATATTGATGAAAATGTAAAGTTAGTGATTAATCGGATGAATCGGGTCCAATGTAACGCTAAGCCATCGTAGCACGATCTATGATGAAGATCACACTATAGGAGGATGCGCATTTGATTTATGTGTTAAAACACGATGGAGAAATGATATTGAGGATCATTCTCCAATGAAATCGTGCCACACGAAAAGAAAGGATGAAGATCTCGTCTTAATCACAAACTTTCGTCGATTAATCGAAGGTAACCTATCACAATCCCAAAGTATAGAAAGAGATCCCGATGATCACTCACTATAGATTTGAAATAATGAAGGTTAATCGCTTCAACAATCAACATTCACGAATAGAAAGACTTCATCGATCGAAGATAAGAAAATAGAAGAAGATAATAGAAAATGAAATGGAAATAGAAAATAAATCGAAGTAGTCTCGTCTTAATCAAGATTTAATCGAGAAATCGATAATCAACGATATTTGACTTTCATTGACCCACAATGGATAAAGATAGTGAAAAGATAGTAGAAATGAAATAAAATCGAAAAGAGGTAAGAAAAAGAATAAAGGTCTCACCTTTATCAAGATTTTAAATCGAAAATCGATAAATCATTGATATTTGGTTTTCATTGACCCAAAAATGAATAGAAATAAAAGTGAAAATAAAATCGGTCTCGTCTTAATCAAGATCTTTAATCTTAGATCGATAAGCTATGATTTTTTGACTTTCATTGACCGATGAAGAAAATAAAAAGGTGGCCTCATATAAATCAAGATTTTGAATCAATTTCAATAAATCAACTTAATCAAGATTTTTTCATATCATTGGCCCAAATAAAGAAAATGGGATTGAAATGAAAAATAAAGATTGGTCTCGTCTTAGTCAAGATTTAAATCGATAAATCGATAATCTTGGTTTTTGACTTTCATCGACCAATAAAATAGCCTCATACATATCAAGACCTTTAGTCATTTTGAATAAATCCACTAAGTCATGATTTTGTAATATCATTGGCCAAAAATAAAGTCGAAAATGAAAATCAAGATGAAAATGAAAAGTGAAGATAAATCAATAACTGAGATCTGAACAATAAGATAACCAAAATAAGATTGAAAAAAGGTTTGAGGGAAATAAAAATAATTTACACAAAAGTAGTAACAAATAATTATTAAAATTAATTTACAAAAATATTAACAAAGTATGATTAACAAGGTATGAAGATATTAGCAAAAAATCTAATTAGCACTATTAACAAAATAATTGAGAAAAATACTTAACAAAAATGATTAATAGAAAGGGTTAACAAAAATGATAATTAACAAAACATTACATTAACGATTAACAAAAATATCTAAATAAGAATCTAGACTCTAAATTAAAATTAAAACTTAATCAAAGTTAACATTGAGTTAGAAATAATATTAAGACAAAATGCAATTAGAATCAAAATAAAATATGATTAAACAAAAGAAATAGATCTGGTGGGCTGTGTGTGCTAAGAGTAATGCATAAGAACATTCAGATGGGCCCAAGCCCAAGATACTATCAGCAGATTTTTGTTAAAAATAAAAAACAATCAGATAGAAAGCTCATGGTCATGACAAACACGATTAAAGGGAAAGCTCACACCTTATGTTCTGTTTCAAAAAGAGGCGGATCTCGTGTTCTTCACCTCTACTTCTCTGATCTCGCTCTCGATCCACGCTAGCTCGCTTGATCTTTCACCGCAGGTCTGTTCGTCTTCTTCCCGTTTGCTCTCCGCCTCACTTCATCTCTTTTCTTCTTTTCGATCTGGGTTCCAATTTCTGAGTTTGACAACATCCTCGTCTTGAGATTCTGCGTCCTCTGATTCACCGGAGTTATCACCATCAGCATCTTCTAATTCACCAGAACCAGCAGATTCAGATCCAGTGATTCGGAAGAGTCCTCGTCGTAGTCGCTATCTCCAGAAAAGTACTCATAATCAGAGTCTTCTTCTGAATCGGATGGAATTGGTGCTTCCTTCTGATTTTCGAATTTCTCTTCATTTTGGTCCATCATCGTTGATTTTTTTCACCTCCATGGATTTGGGCGTTGCCGATTTCTTTCCCTGCCCCTTCATGGAATGGGTGTGGCGGAGTTGCTGTTAATTAGGGTTTTGGAGGGGCGATGATGGTGGTCGTGGAGGTTGTAATCGGAGGAGTTTGTGGTGGTGATTGGAAAATGATGTCGTGGTGTGTGAAACCGGAACGGTGGCCCAGCGAGTAATCAGAATGTGAGATGAGCATCAAGGTGAGTTGGGGTGAGAGTTAAGTTTGTTGTCAGGCGGTGGTGTATGCAAGTTAAGGTTGGTACTATATAGAGATTTATGATGAAGATCATTGAAGTCACAAATTGTTTTTTTTAGAGTTTTTCTCAGGTTTGTGTTTTTGCACACCCTCAAATGTTACGCTTCTTCTTCTTTTAAAACCAATTGGTACCAGCTAATATGTCCTCTTCTTCACAGATTAATGTCTTGGTTTTGAACCGTTGTTGAAAATGTCATGTCCTTCTCACTGCGGGTCCTTGTTGTTAGTTGGTGGGTCGTATTGTCGCTGTAAGCTTGTGCAGATGCATTGCAGAATTTTGGACGAAAGTGGCAGGCTTTGGGTTGCAACAGAGGTTTGGCGTGGAGTTCTCTAGTTTCTTTTTTTTTTCTTTTTTTTTGCACTTTTGGTGTAATCACTAATGGACTCTTGTAATGACAATGGGCTTAGAATCTTTTGTGACAAAATTCTTTGTATAATAAAAAGGTATAATGGGCTTTGACCTTTAGAAATTGGGAAATGGTAATGTTTTTTTGAAATGATTTGTAGAGATTTTGTAGTTTAAGAAATGGATAATAGAGAAAAAAAATGATAATAATAAATAAATAAATAAAATACAGATCAAATTTAATTGAACCAAAAATGGATTAAAATGGAAAGGGATAATTGGATGAGAAAAATAAATAATGGATAAGTGGATATGGTTTTGAAATGAATTTGGAAAAATAGGAATGGATTAGAATTGAAGATGGATATGAAATAAAAAATGGAATATGGATTTTTGGATATGAAATGGATTGGAAATGTGGATCATAGATATTTATGGATTGAAAATTGGATGAATGAATAGATTTTTGGATTTGAAAATAGGTATGAAAATGGTTAGAATGAATAATGGCTAAGAAAGAAAAATGGATACTTGGATATAATGGATTTTGATGTTGGTTGAAAATGGATAATGAAAATTCGATTAAAAATGGATAAACTTAAATTTAAAGTGGAATTGACACAATGTATATGAAATGAAAAATGGTTTAGAAATGGATTTGGACAAATGGATTGGATAATGGAGAATGGGTAATTATGGACATTAAACATGAAGTGGATTTTTGTGGAAAATAATTTTGAAGTGGACATGGATTAAAAGTTTGGATTGAAAATGGTTTGGAAGAAAAAGGAGGTACAGAGGTCATTCATACACAGGTAGGACAAATTTGGGGTATGACAGCAGCCTATCACAAATAAATCTCCGGCCAAATAACTTAACTTTCAATGGCATCATATTCTTCCACGTATAGTCCAAAGCTTCCTTGGATGAGGCATCCAACTCCAGCTGCACACCAACCTGGATAATCTGATTGTAGCAGGATTTTACAGAAAAGGAATTGCACAAACCAAATGGCCGGGAAAATGAATCAACGACATCAACAATCGAAATCACTTATGTCAACAACTGCGCAATACTACTAAATTCTTCTTTCAAGTTTAAATTAGCATTGAACTAGAATAGGCCAAAATTTCATCTCCAAACCCCATTCACACAGCCCCTCATTTCGCCAACCCCATAAAAATCGATATAGTTATGGTCAGTGTAAAATACTTTAAAAATAATAAAAAAATATATTATTTAATAAATAATAAATATATTAAAATTAAATGCTATTATGTGATCGAAATACAATGTTTAACCTTTTATCGATTTAATTCATACAATAAATAGAGTTTTCTTAAATCATTAAGTTTTAATTTCATGGAAATCATAATACATCCCAAAATATAACCTAGAGTCTGTGAGATATTGGATCGAACTCTAGTTAGCATGTTGTCGAAGTCTACTCACATGTTGTTGTCGAAGACCTACATGTTGTAGTCGAATTGTGTTCTAGTATGTAGTTGTCGAATTGGGCCTTGTGTTAAGGATCCAATTATTTAAGTTAGCTTGTCCCCTAAGTTAGCTTGTAATGGGTAATTGTTAAAAAGCTTATTAGTTTAGTATGTTAGGTTTTATTATAAATAGCATATTAGTCTCTCATCTTAGGGGTGGTGTGACAAAACTTAATTAGGGTGAGAGGGTTATTTGTTATTCTTGAGTACTTGTAATTTGTTTTATAGAGAAAGTAAAGAATATCAATTATAACCAATCCTTGTTGTTTTTCCTTGTTTTTCCTTCTTAAACCTAACCCTTGTGTGTTTCTTGATCATAAAGAAACTGAGTATGTTTTGTTTTAAGGTATCCTAATTCACAACAAATTGGTGCGGTGATCGTGGAGAAGAAGCCTTCAACAAAGTACGAGATTGAAAAGTTTACCGGAGTGAACAACTTCGGTCTGTGGCGCTTGAAGATGAAAACCCTATTGGTTCAGCAGGGTTGTTTTGAAGCGTTGAAGGGAGAGGCAGCCATGGACGTTGCTTTAACAGAAAAAGGAAAGACGACCATGATAGAGAAAGCCAATGGCGCAATATTGTTGAGCCTTGGTGATAAGGTTCTTTGACAGGTATCAAAGGAGACTACGATATCAGGGTTATGGTTGAAACTTGAAAGTTTGTACATGACCAAATCTCTGGTGAATCGACTCTACCTGAAGCAAGCTTTGTATTCATTCAAGATTAGTGAAGACAGAGTGATGGCTGAGCAGTTGGATATATTCAACAAGCTGATTCTTGATCTTGAAAATATTGATGTGAAGATCGACGATGAAGATCAAGCACTGTTGTTGTTGTTGTGCGCTTTTCCCAGAACACACGTTCACTTCAAAGAAACTCTTTTGTATGGAAGGGAGTCTCTGAGCTTTGAAGAAGTTCAATCAACCTTGTATTCTAAGGGAACAAACGAAATGAGCATAAACCTTCCACAGTGGGTTAAGGTTTGACCGTTAAGGGAAAATTCTTGCGAAAGGATGGTAAGTTCGACAAGAAGAAAGGTAAAAGTCAGCAGAAGTCTTATAGTGGCGAGGCATCTGGTATTCGATGTTATCACTGTAAGAAGGAGGATCACACAATAAAATTGTGCCCTGAACGCCTAAAAGATCATGGAGGTAAGGATAATGGCAACGCATCCATTGTTCAAGATGAATTCGAATCATCTGATGTTCTTGTGGTTTCAAGCGGCGACTCAAGAAATGAGTGGATTTTGGATTCAGGTTGCACATGGCACATGACTCCAAACAGAGAATTGTTCGAGGAGCTATGTGATCAAGATGGTGGATCAGTGCTGCTGGGAAACAACAAAGCTTACAAGATTGCAGGTATTAAATCTGTGAGATTCAAGCTCTATGATGAGTCAATAAGGTTATTGACTGAAGTCAGGTATGTACCTGATTTGAAGAGAAATTTGATTTCTCTTAGTGAATTCGACAAGAAGGGATATGTTTTCAAGGAGAGAAAAGTATCCAAAGAGTCATGAAGGGGTCGAAGGAAGTCTTGAGAGGCGTGAAGAAACAAGGCTTGTATACCCTTGAGGCTGAGGTTGTAAGTGGTTTGACAAATTCTTGGAGGAGACAAAGTCGAAAAGCTGAAATTTTGTGAACCCTATGTACTTGGAAAATCTTGCAGAGTGAAGTTCAACAAAGGAAAACAAAGAACTCATGGATCCCTTGATTACATCCATGCTGATCTTTGGGGGCCTGCAAGGTGTCCATCACATTCAGGAGCATTGTATTTTCTATCCATAGTCGATGATTATTCCAGAAAGTTATGGGTATTCATCTAGAATACTAAGGATGAAACTTTTGAGAATTTCAAAGGTTGGAAGACTCTGGTTGAAAACCAGACTGGCAGAAAGGTCAAGAGGTTGAGAAACGACAATGGCCTTGAATTTTGCAATGAGGCGTTCGACAGTTTTTGTGCTGCCTTAGGTATTGCAAGGCACAAAACTACTGCATGTACTCCACAACAAAATGGTTTGGCGGAAAGGTTTAATCGAACTATTTTGGAAAGCGTTAGATGCATGTTGACTAGTGTTGGGTTAAAGAAGGTGTTTTGGGTTGAGGTTGTTTCGACAGCTACATATCTGATAAACAGATGTCCTTCGACTGTGTTAGATATGAAGAAACTTGAAGAAGTTTGGTCAGGACATCCACCTAGTCTTGACAGACTGAGAGTATTTGGTTGCATGACCTATGCTCAAATTAGGCATGATAAGGTTGAACCTAGAGCTCTGAAATGCATGTTCTTAGGATACCCTGAAGGAGTCAAAGCTTATAGGCTATGGTACCTAGAGCCAGGTCACAGGAGGTGTCTCACCAGTTGAGATGTAGTTTTCAATGAAATAGAGATGGCCTTCAAGAAAACTGATGACGCTGATGAAGAGCTGGAACAGGGAGAGATTCCTGTTGAGGTGGAGCATGTTGATGCTGAATTGTGTATCCCAAATGAAATCAAAGAAGAAGAAGAAGCTGCTGTCGAAGATGAGGAGACTGATAATGACTACCTGCTAGCAAGAGACAGGTTGAGGAGAGTTATCGCGCCACCTAAGAGACTTGGGTATGTAGATCTTATAACTTATGCCTTAATATCTGCAAGTGAGGTTCTCGACGAAGAACCTAGAGGCTATAAGGAAGTTATGAGGAGTCGAAAGAAGACTGAATGGCTGAAGGCCATGGATGATAATACGAAATCTCTTCATGATAACAACACCTGGGAACTGATTAAGAAACCTTTTGGAGCCAGGTTAGTCAGTTGTAAATGGATTTTCAAAGTTAAGGAAGGAATCGAAGGAGTGGCGTCAAAGAGATACAAGGCAAGATTGATCGCTAGGGGGTTCACTCAGAAAGAAGGTGTTGACATCAATGATGTGTTATCTTCTGTTGTGAAGCACAAATCCATTCGAATGTTGCTTGCCACGGTGGCACAGTTCGACCTTGAACTAGAACAATTCGACCAGTGAGAATCATTTGGTCAGAGGTACTTGTTACATTCATAACAATCCTTTGATTGCTATCATTGATACGGGTGCGACCCACTCGTTTATTTCTGTTAATTGTGTGAAGAAACTAGGACTTGTGTCGTTTGCTATGAATAAAGGAATGGTGATTGATACTCAATCTATTAGGCCGATCACTACATCTTTAGTGTGCTTGAATTGTCTTGTGTTGATCTTTGGTAAAGATTTAGGAGTAGATTTGATTTGCTTACCACTCAGTGATCTAGATGTTAATTTAGGGATGAATTGGCTAGAGAGCAATTATGTTTACATTGACTGTTATAGGAAGAGGTTGTTATTTCTTACTCCAGAGGAGGAAGAGTTGGCTAATTTAATATCTACCAAGGAATTGAGGGTATTGTTTGAAGACGAAGCTAAAATGTTCGCGGTGTTTGTCTCATTGTCTGTTGATGGAAAAACGATGATTAATGAATTATATGTGGTGAAAGAGTTCCCAGAGGTGTTTCCGGATGATATTTCAGAGTTGCCTCCGCAGCGAGAGGTGGAATTTTCAATTGATCTTGTTTCTGGTATCAGACTGATATCTATGGCACCATACAGAATGTCAGCATCAGAATTGGCGGAGTTGAAATCTTAACTCGGAGAATTGCTTGATAAGAAGCTTATTAGACCCAGTGTGTCGCTGTGGGGAGCTCCGACGTTGTTGGTTAAGAAGAATGATAATATGAGATTGTGTATTGATTATCGTCAATTGAATAAAGTGACCGTCAAGAAAAAATATCTGCTTCCAAGAATTGATGATTTAATGGATCAACTCGTGGGAGCTCGTGTTTTCAGTAAAATTGATTTGAGATCAGGTTACCATCAGATTCGGGTGAAGGAAGATAATATTCTGAAAACGGATTACAAATATGCCATAATGTCGTTCGGAGTGTCCAATACGCCGGGCGTATTCATAGAGTACATGAATCGTATCTTTCATGCTTATTTTGATCTGTTTGTGGTAGTATTTATTGATGATATTTTGATTTATTCCAAATTGGAAAGAGATCATGCGGAGCATCTGAGGGTTGCATTGCAAGTGTTGAAAGATAATAAGTCGTTGGCATTACTTTCAAAATGTGAGTTCTTGCTACATGAAGTGAGTTTTCTAGGACATGTTATTTCTGGTGATGGCATAGCAGTGGATCCATCCAAAGTAAGTATTGTATTTCAGTGGGAACCTCCAAAATCAGTGACGGAGATTAGAAGTTTCTTGGGTTTAGTAGGGTATTACCGCATGTTTATTGAAGGATTTTCTAATTTGGTCCTTCCTTTGACTCAGTTGACTAGAAAAGGCCGGGACTTTGTGTGGGATATCTTGTGTGAAGAGAGTTTCAGGGAATTGAAGTAGAGGTTGACTAAAGCGCCAATGTTAATTTTACCAAAGCCAGATGAACCTTTTGTAGTGTATTGTGATGCGTCTAAAATGGGATTAGGGGGAGTGTTAATGCAGGATGGTAAGGTCGTGGCTTATGTCTCACGACAATTGAGGGTACATGAAAGGAATTATCCTACTCATGATCTTCAGTTAGCTGCAGTGGTTTTTGTGTTGAAGATTTAGAGACATTACTTGTATGGATCGAGGTTTGAAGTGTTCAGTGATCATAAAAGTTTGAAGTATTTACTTGACCAAAAAGAGCTGAATATGAGACAAAGAAGACGGTTGAAATTCTTGAAGGACTATGATTTTAGCTTGAGTTACCATCCCGGTAAAGCTAACGTCGTAGCAAATGCTTAGAGTCAGAAGACAATTCATATGTCGACATTGATGATTAGAGAGTTGGATTTAATTGAACAGTTTAGAGATTTGAGTATGGTTTGTGAATTAACTCCTAAAAGTGTGATGTTAGGTATGATGAAAGTTAATAATGAGTTCCTTAGTGAGATTAGGGAGATCCTGAAGATTGATTTGAAGCTGGTGGATTTGATGACCGCAGGAGGGTCGGATGCAGAAGGTGACTTTAAGGTAGATAATTTTGGTGTGTTGAGATTTCGAGGCATAATTTATTTGCTGGATAATCCTGAATTGAGAAAAATGATCTTGGCGGAGAACCACAGGAGTAGCTTGAGTATTCATCCAGGAGCTACGGAAATGTATCAGGACCTTAAGAAATTGTTTTGATGGTCGGGTATGAAGAAAGACATAGCTCGGTTTGTGTATGCTTGTTTGACTTGTCAGAAGTCAAAAGTGGAACATTAGAAACCTTCCGGTTTGATGCAACCACTGGAAATACCAGAGTGGAAGTGGGATAGTATCGCGATGGATTTTATGACTGGTTTACCGAATACGGCGAGAGGCTTTGATGCTATTTGGGTGATTATGGATAGATTGACGAATCCCATGTGTTGCAACTTCGGAAGTATAATGCTGGCCCGTCCCATGTGCTTCAGAGGGATGAAGTACAGATTCAGGATAACCTTACCGTGGAGGCGATGCCGATAAGGATCGAGGATCGCAAGATGAAGCAGCTAAGGGGCAAAGATATTCCTTTAGTGAGAGTAGCTTAGGGAGGAGCTGCTGGAGGAAGTGTGACCTGGGAATTGGAGAGCAAGATGCGAGATTCGTATCCGGAATTATTTTTGTCTGGTATATTTTCGAAGACGAAAATATTTGAAGTGGGGGAGAGTTGTAACACCCCATTTAATTATTTGGTCGTTTTATGATTTGTTGTGTGTTGATTATGATTTTATTGATTTAATTAGGGATATGTGTGTAAGACGGGCATGAGAGCTTAGTAGGATGACTTAATCGGAATTAAGGGTTAGGATAACATGGTAATAATAATATAATAAGGAGACATTTTATTAATGTTAATGTTAGTTGTATTAATATTAATATTATTATTATTATTATTATTAATATTAGTATCATTATAATTATTAACATTATTATTATTAATGGAATTATTATTATTAAGATAATTATTAAAACATAATTAAACGGATTAGTGGAGAGGTTAGCAAAATCAGGCCAGTTACGTGAAAAGAGAGAAGAAGAGAAAGAACAAGGGAGAACTTGGGCAAGAAGGGAGATTCCACCATTGTTGAAGGATCAAACTCAAATTTCAGGTAAGGGGGTAGAATGGGGTCAATAATGGTGTTAATAACATGAGAGGGTAGTGAGGGCTCATTTCCCTCTTAGGCTTCTGTATATTTTTCATCTTCTTGATCTGTTACGTGATTGTGTGTTTGCTGCTATAAATCCGTGTTTGAGTAATATTTGGTGTGAATGCATGTATGTGTGAATCTGTATTGTATGTTGAAATCGAACAGTAAAATTCGTGCATGTTGATTCTATGTTGTTGAGTTTTGATATAGAACAGATATGGAATTTGGGGTTCATAGGGTTAACGAAAAATAGGTTCTTAAACACATAAAATGTTGATAAAAAATGATGAAACCATGAAGTAGAGTTAGAACTTTGGAAGTAAACTGAAATAAAAACGAGTTTTGATCTGATTTAGGGGCTGGAATAGGTTTCAATAGGTGATAACTCGTGTAGATGGAAAACTGAAATTTTTGGCATGCTCAGTGGTCATACGCGTATAGGGGCCATACGCGTATGGGGGACACTCCCCGAGGCCGTACGCGTAGCATACGTGCCTTGTCCCCAGATCCAGCACGACCCTCTGCCCGTACGCGTGTTGTAACACCCCCAATTAACAAAAGCAGTAAAAGAAAATTCAAAATTTCATCAGAGTATATTTAGAAATTCACAGTATAGACCGAGGGGTCACATCAAATTGAAACAAACATACAACACCTACCCATAAAGATATGCAACACTCGCAGGTAGCAAATAAACAGAGGAACTTAGTTCCTACTACCCACAATTCAAATACAGAATAAAGCGGAAAATCTGTACTGAATCTCATATATATATATATATATATATATATATATATATATATATATATATATATATATCATAAAAAGTTTGTCATACATAAAGTCATACATGCACAAGCCAAAAGATATATATACATATACACATCAAACTACAAAACGACCCCCCTGACTACCCGGTGCCACATATCAGAGCCGACCGACAAAAGAATGAAGTCCTAAGCTTCACAAAAAGACCTCCAGCATCTAATCTGCAATGCCTCATAGAGCATTATAAAACAGCAGAAGGGTGAGAAAAACAATCATAATATAATTGCATACAATTATATATAACACAAAAAAATACACATATATACGGTTCTCACCACAACGCACCCCAGAATTCAAACACAAAATAACACAATGTGTATTTCATATTTCCATCACCAAAGTATACCAACAATGCACAATACAAGTATCACCAACACATATACATATATCAATTTATCAATTTTATCCACAATTCCACACATAAACACACCATTAATGATTTATGCAAATGCAAGAGACCGACACAACGACTCTATGCATATGCACATGCGGTACCGACTTCCATAAATTCTCAACACCAGTTCACTCAGGAACTATTGGAACCATTGCTCGTTACTTAGTGTAACTCCCCGTCGGGCATACGATGTTCCCCGTCGCTTTCGGTCCTCTTTGTATAAGGCTCATGACGTTTATGGATCGCTTTCGGTCCTCTTTGTATAAGGCTCACGATCCGATCGCTCACACCCCACATGGGTACACGATCGTCTATAACCATCGCTTTCGGTCCTCTTATTTTTAAGGCTCACGATCCAATCAGATCGCTTTCAGTCCTCTTATTTTTAAGGCTCACGATGTTATAGCAGATTCCCTCTGGAATTAATCCGTCACTCAGGACATCACAAGAATGCATATCATGATGCTCAGCATACAATGACCCATGACATTCAAATGCACACATATATGCAACCATCTCACTTAACATAAATCATGCTTTGCAATTCAAGCCCAAAACAATTCTTTTATTTGCCATACGGCCACAAACCATCATCACGCCATCTAAACACATGCATTTATATCATATAATCCACACACAAGTCATACAACTATATCTCAAGCCTGTTGCGTAATAACGCCTCAAATACACACAGTTAAAACGGTAAAAGTCGACACACAACACATTTCCAGATTCTTGACATAATTAAATCGGCTAACAATCTCAAAACCATTACAATAATAAAGAACATTTCACAAGCTTTCTAACGCATCAAACCACGCCTCAAACCGACTCACGGATCAAAACTTATAAGGAAAACAAATTGGGAAAAACTGTCATGTTCGCAATGCGAAGCCCCTAGCGAGTCCTTCGCTTCTATGTCCTAGCGAACAGTGGCAAAATGAAAAATAGCCTAGAAAATTCCCAACGTTTGCAGTGCGAACCATCCAGCGAATGCTCGCTACCCCATTCGTAATGCGAATCCTCTAGTGAACAGTGGCAGAATGAAAAATAATACAACGTTCGCAGTTCGAACCTCACGCGAACGCTCGCCACTCCTTCGCTGGCCATTCGCAGTGCGAACCTGCGACTTCAGCAAAATCCAGCAGCGCACCAGTTCATCCAAAAATGATATTCTCTCAACCAAAACATTTCCAAACCAACCTATAACAATTAGAACATAACTCAATCATGGTAACAAGTATTCTACTACGTTTACACTGATTTTCGACCATGAAACCATCGATATCACATTATATTTCTCATTTCAACCTAGAATCCAAAACTAGAGAAAGACAATAGCATATGCAAACACATACATACATAATCATACACAAGCATAAGATAATCGAGTTTCACACCCTTACCCGATTTAATCGTGTTCTAGAAAGTTAGTTGATTGATTTCCAAGTTTTCTCAAATTCTCTCTTTTTCTTCTCTTCTCCTCTTCTTTTCTCTTTCTCTTCTTTTTCTTACTATTTCTCTCTCCTTCTATTTTCTATTATATTCTAACTTAACAAAATAAATCAAAATGCCCAAAATACCCCTACACTCAAACATCTCGCAAATGTTCCCAAAACGCGATAAAATATATTCACGATGAAAAATAACATATTTTCACATAAAAGTCATAAATAAAATAATATAATAATAAAATAATCAAAAACGACTCAATTAAATAAAAACTGACAAAACTGGGGCGTTACAACTCTCCCCCACTTAGAAATTTTCGTCCTCGAAAATATACCTGAGACGAACAACTCTGGATACGACTCCCGCATCCGACTCTCCAACTCCAAGGTCTAACTGGTAATGCTTCCACTGTAAGGTTCTCCCTTACCTCGACCTCGTCCATCGGAATCACATGTGACGGATCCGGAACATACTTTCGAAGTTGCGAAACATGGAACACATCGTGCAAATTCGACAGATTCGGCGGCAACGCCACCCTATAAGCCACAACACCCACTCTCGCGGATATCTGGTAAGGACCAATAAACCGAGAAGTAAGTTTCTTCGATTTTAATGCACGACCAACACTCGTTACCGGCGTAACTCTCAAAAATACATGATCGCCCTCTTGGAACTAAAGATCTTTTCTTCTCCGATCATGATAACTCTTTTGCCTACTCTGAGAAGCCTTCATTTTCTCACGAATAATCTTCACTTTTTCCATAGTCTGTTGCACCAACTCTGGTCCAACCACCGAACTCTCACCTGATTCGTGCCAACACAACGGTGTCTGACATCTTTGTCCATACAGTGCTTCAAACGGTGCCATTCCAATACTCGAATGGAAACTGTTATTATACGTGAATTCAATCAATGCAAGATAACTATCCCACGCACCACCTTGTTCAAGAACACAAGCTCTCAACAAATCTTCCAAAGACTGAATCATTCTCTCCGTCTGTCCATCCGTCTGCGGATGATAAGCTGAACTCAATCTTAATTTAGAACCCAACGCCTTCTGTAAACTTTCCCAAAATCTCGAGGTAAACCTCGGATCTCGATCCGAAACAATACTCAATGGAACCCCATGTAACTTCACAATCACACTGATGTAAATCTCAGCCAACCTCTCCAAAGTAAAACTGATGTCAATCGGAATAAAGTGAGCCGATTTAGTCAGCCTATCAACAACCACCCAAATAGCATTATGCCCTCGCTGTGTATTCGGCAACCCTGTCACAAAATCCATGGAGATGCTATCCCACTTCCACTCAGGAATATCCAACGGTTGCAACAAACCACTAGGCCTCAGATGTTCCACCTTTGATTTCTGACAAGTCAAACACGCATAAACAAACTGAGCCACATCTCTTTTCAAACCAGACCACCAGAAAATCTTCTTCAAATCTTGGTACATCTTATTCGCTCCCGGATGTATACTCAAATTACTCCGGTGTCCCTCCTCCAAAATCATCTTTTTCAACTCCACATCATCAGGAATACAAATTCGACCTCGGAACCTCAAAACACCATTAATATCCACTTTAAAATCACTATTCGCATCTTTTTCTCCAACCAACACCAAATCCACAAATTTCACATCTAGCTTCTGTTTCTCACTAACAGTAATCAGAAAATCATTAGTAATCGTTAGCATTCCAAGCCTTACGCTATCCGACGTCACCTCACAAACCAAACTCAAATCTCTAAACGATTCCAAAAGTTCCCACTCCTTAACCATTAAAGCGGACATATGCAACGATTTCCGGCTCAATGCGTCGGCTACCACATTAGCTTTACCAGGATGGTAATACAAGCCAAAGTCGTAGTCCTTCAAAAATTCTAACCATCTACGCTGCCTCATATTTAACTCCTTCTGATCAAACAAATATTTCAAACTTTTATGATCACGAAATACTTCAAACCTTGCACCGTAGAGATAATGCCTCCAAATTTTCAACACAAAAACCACAGCCGCTAATTCAAGATCATGAGTAGGATAATTCTTTTCATGCACTCTCAACTGCCTCGAAGCATACGCCACGACCTTACCGTCTTGCATCAGAACACCACCTAGACCAATCAAAGACGCATCACAATACACCACAAACAGTTCATTAGGATTCGGTAAAATCAAAATCGGAGCTGTCGTCAATCTTCTCTTCAGCTCATTAAAACTTTCCTCGCACCGAATATCCCAAATGAACGCTTGCCCCTTACAAGTCAACTGGGTCAAAGGAAGTGCTAGCTTAGAAAATCCTTCAATGAACCTTCGATAATATCAGGCCAAACCCAAAAAGCTTCGAATTTCAGTAACAGATCTCGGAGCCTCCCATTGCAGAACTACTTCTACTTTAGATGGGTCCACAGAAATACCATTACCTGAAATCAGGTGCCCAAGAAAACTCACCTCCGACAACCAGAACTCACACTTGGACAATTTGGCAAAAAGCTTTCTTTCTTTCAAAACCTGCAAAACAATACGTAAATGCTCCGCGTGCTCCTCCCGAGACTTAGAATAAATCAATATGTCATCAATAAACACAACAATAAATCGATCCAGATGCTCGTGAAAAATACGATTCATGTACTCCATGAACACACCTGGCGCATTAGAAACCCCGAACGGCATCACAGAATATTCATAATGATCGTAACGTGTCCTAAAAGCCGTCTTCTGAATATCTTCCTCTTTCACCCTAATCTGATGATACCCCGACCTCAAGTCAATCTTACTGAACACACAAGCACCAACCAACTAATCCATCAGATCATCAATTCTTGGAAGAGGATACTTATTCTTAATCGTCACCTTATTCAATTGGCGATAATCAATACACAATCGCATACTTCCGTCTTTCTTTTTCACCAATAAAACTGGAGCACCCCAAGGAGAAACGCTTGGCCTCACAAACCTCTTTTCTAACAACTCATTCAACTGCTTCTTTAACTCAACCAACTCAGATGCCGACATACGATAAGGTGCCATAGAAACAGGTCTAGTACCAGGAACTAGATCTATAGAAAACTCCACCTCTCTCTCTAGCGGCAAGTCCGAAATATCCTCGGGAAACACTTCTGGAAACTCACACACAACAGGAAACACATCAAGTGAAACTTGACTATCCATAGTCAAAGATGCAAACAACCCGAACAACTGAGCTTCATCCGGCAAAAGTCTCTTTAACTCTTTGGTAGATAAGAAACTCGAGTCTTCGTCTTCCTCAAGAGAAGGAAACCTTACCACCTTATGATAACAATCAATATGAACCCTATTGAACTGCAACCAATTCATTCCCAGAACCACATCTAAACCCTCCAACGGTAAACACACCAAATCCATCTCAAAGTCTTTACCATAAATGGTCAAAGGACAACTTAAACAAACCAAAGAAGTAGTTACTGACCCCATTGCTGGAGTATCAATAACCATCTTACCACCCATCGAAGACAACACAAGATTCAAATGCTTCGCGCACTCAGACGAAATAAATGAATGAGTCGCTCAAGTATCAATAATAGCAACTAAAGGAGTACTATTAATAAAATAAGTACCTCTGATCAGACGGTCTGTACTGGAAGTCTGAGTTCCCGCTAATGCAAAAATTTTCCCACCAGCTGGAGCTTGCTTCGGTTTCGGACACTTCGTACTAATATGACCAGGTTCACCACAGTTGAAACACTTAACCACATTCTTCCTTGCACAATCAGCTGCGACATGTCCTAAACCTCCATAATTAGAACACTTCCTTAAATCTTTCCTACATTCAGACTGACGATGTCCCACATCACCACATCTATAACATCTCAGAGGACCAGACATTCCTCCTCCACTTGACCTTCTTTCAAAATTACCCCTTTGTTTACCCTTCTCAGCTAGTGTTACATACGGACCACCACGGAACTGTTGCTTCCCTTTTCTCTCGCTCACACTCTTATAGTGAGTAGAACGAGCCTTACTATCCTCCTCATAGATCCTACAACAATCCACCAAATCAAAAAACCTCCGAATCCTTTGATAACCAATTGCCTGCTTTATCTCAGGACGTAATCCGTTCTCAAACTTTACACACTTAGAAAATTCCACAGTCGCTTCAGCATAATGAGGATAAAACTGCACAAGTTCCACAAACTTAGCAGTATAATCAACAACAGACATATTACCTTGTTTTAACTCCAAGAACCAATTTCCTTCTTTCCTCTTACATCTTCAGGAAAATACCTCCTCAGAAACTCAGTGCTAAACACAACCCAAGTTATCTCCTCCTTTGCAGCTTCCAACACATGACGTGTACTAACCCACCAATCATCATCTTCTTCCAGTAACATGTGAGTACCCAGTCTCACCTTCTGATCCTCAGCATAATCCATCACTCGGAAGATCCTTTCAATCTCTTTCAGCCAAATCTGGGCACCATCAGGATCATATTTTCCCTTGAAGACAGGCGGTTTGTTCTTCCTGAACTCATCATTACCTGCAGCATTAGGTGCACCCTGCACAACCCGAGCCATAGCTTGCATAGCAGCAGCCAAAGCAGCGTCATTCCTACCAGCCATATTCTGTTCATTTCCAATAACAACAACTATGGTTAAACAAACAGCTCACTCAACACCAAGACCGACAAGGACTGACACAACTGACACGGACTGGCTCTGATACCACTTAATGTAACACCCCCAATCTATACCCCCAATTAACAAAAGCAGTAAAAGAAAATTCAAAATTTCATCAGAGTATATTTATAAATTCACAGTATAGACCGAGGGGTCACATCAAATTGAAACAAACATACAACACCTACCCATAAAGATATGCAACACTCGCAGGTAGCAAATAAATAGAGGAACTTAGTTCCTACTACCCACAATTCAAATACATAATAAAGCGGAAAATCTGTACTGAATCTCATATATATATATATATATATATATATCATAAAAAGTTTGTCAAACATCAAGTCATACATGCACAAACCAAAAGATATATATACATATACACATCAAACTACAAAACGATCCCCCTGACTACCCGGTGCCACATATCAGAGCCGACCGACAAAAGAATGAAGTCCTAAGCTTCACAAAAATACCTCCAGCATCTAATCTGCAATGCCTCATAGAGCATTATAAAACAGCAGAAGGGTGAGAAAAACAATCATAATATAATTGCATACAATTATATATAACACAAAAAAATACACATATATACGGTTCTCACCACAACGCACCCCAGAATTCAAACACAAAACAACACAATGTGTATTTCATATTTCCATCACCAAAGTATACCAACCATGCACAATACAAGTATCACCAACACATATACATATATCAATTTTTCAATTTTATCAACAATTCCACACATAAACACACCATTAATGATTTATGCAAATGCAAGAGACCGACACAACGACTCTATGCATATGCACATGCGGGTACCGACTTCCATCAATTCTCAACACCAGTTCACTCAGGAACTATTGGAACCATCGCTCGTTACTTAGTGTAACTCCCCGTCGGGCATACGATGTTCCCCGTTGCTTTTGGTCCTCTTTGTATAAGGCTCACGACGTTTATCGATCGCTTTCGGTCCTCTTTGTATAAGGCTCACGATCCGATCGCTCACACCCCACATGGGCACACGATCGTCTATAACCATCGCTTTCGGTCCTCTTATTTTTAAGGCTCACGATCCAATCAGATCGCTTTCAGTCCTCTTATTTTTAAGGCTCACGATGTTATAACAGATTCCCTCTGGAATTAATTCGTCACTCAGGACGTCACAAGAATGCATATCATGATGCTCAGCATACAATGACCCATGACATTCAAATGCACACATATATGCAACCATCTCACTTAACATAAATCATGCTTTGCAATTCAAGCCCAAAATAATGCCTTTATTTGCCATACGGCCACAAACCATCATCACGCCATCTAAACACATGCATTTATATCATATAATCCGCACACAAGTCATACAACTATATCTCAAGCCTGTTGCGTAATAACGCCTCAAATACACACAGTTAAAATGGTAAAAGTCGACACAACACATTTCCAGATTCCCGACATAATTATATCGGCTAACAATCTCAAAACCATTACAATAATAAAGAACATTTCACAAGCTTTCTAATGCATCAAACCACGCCTCAAACCGACTCACGCATCAAAAGTTAGAAGGAAAACAAATTGGGAAAAACTGTCATGTTCGCAGTGCGAAGCCCCTAGCGAGTCCTTCGCTTCTCCATTCGCAGTGCGAATGTCCTAGCGAACAGTGGCAGAATGAAAAATAGCCTAGAAAATTCCCAACGTTAGCAGTGCGAACCATCCAGCAAATGCTCGCTACCCCATTCGCAATGCAAATCCTCCAGCGAACAGTGGCAGAATGAAAAATAATACAACGTTCGCAGTGCGAACGCTCGCCACTCCTTCGTTGGCCATTCGTAGTGCGAACCTGCGATTTCAGCAAAACCCAGCAGCGCACCAGTTCATCCAAAAATGATATTTTCTCAACCAAAACATTTCCAAACCAACCTATAACAATTAGAACATAACTCAATCATGGTAACAAGTATTCTACTACGTTTACACCGATTTTCGACCGTGAAACCATCGATATCACATTATATTTCTCATTTCAACCTAGAATCCAAAACTAGAGAAAGACAATAACATATGCAAACACATACATACATAATCATACACAAGCATAAGATAATCGAGTTTCACACCCTTACCCAATTTAATCGTGTTCTAGAAAGTCGGTTGATTGATTTCCAAGTTTTCTCAAATTCTCTCTTTTTCTTCTCTTCTCCTCTTCTTTTCTCCTTCTCTTCTTTTTCTTACTATTTTTCTCTCTTTCTATTTTCTATTATATTCTAACTTAACAAAATAAATCAAAATGCCCAAAATACCCCTACACTCAAACATCTCGCAAATGTTCCCAAAACGCGATAAAATATATTCACGATGAAAAATAACATATTTTCACATAAAAGTCAGAAATAAAATAATATAATAATAAAATAATAAAAAACGACTCAATTAAATAAAAACTGACAAAACTGGGGCGTTACACGTTTGATACGCGTACAGTGGGGTGGCCATACCCGTATGACAGGGTCAGTACGCGTAAGGGTAGCTTTTGGAGGGAGCCATACGCGTATGGGGAGTTTTGGATGGGTTTTGAGATGGAAATCCTCTTTGGCCATACGCGTAATGCCTAGGGCAATACGCGTGTGGATGGTCTGGGCAGCTGGCCCTACGCATATAATACGCATACCTGGGGTGTAGGGAGAGGTCCATACGCGTATGGGACAGGGCTATACGCGTATGGGCAGAGCTGTAGCAGAATTTTCCCGTTTTCGCGATTTTGGTTACGATTTCGCCTATAATGCAATTTCCCTTGATTCGTAAGACTAAGATGGTATAATTGAACATAGGGGAAACAGTAACAACGTTAAATGTGATAAAATATGGGATTTGTATGTGATGGTCCTTATGAGACGTGTTTGATGATTGTGTGTGTGGGCCAAGATTGTCGTGTGGGGACGGTCTTGTGCGGTGGTGGTAATTCTGGAGAGAATTACGGTGACCATGTGGCGCGTGTGTGATCCTTAAGGATCATGAAATTATGCTTAATTGGTTCCTATGTCTTGCATAATTTGTGTCATGCATTCATGTCATGTTATGTGGAGATGAGCTAGGTGGGAATCCATGATGGGTGTCTAGTCTTGTCCAGACTCTATGTAGGAGTCGTGTGGAGATAAGTTGTAGTTCAGAGGAATGTATACGACTTATCTGGATTCCGACGGGAATCGGGTTCTAGGGTAAACCGTATGTGATTGTGATGGTACCGCATGCATTGTGTCGTGTCAGTTGAGTCGCATTGCATATACATGATTGAATGTGGGTTGTTTATGCCGAATGATGATGGGGCACTTGTATGTGCGTGGTAATTGTGTGGTTGGTGTTTTGTGTTTGAACTACTCCTAGCATGTGTTTTTCACCGTTTATTTATTGAATGTAGTTCTCACCCCTTTTCTGTTTGTTGTGTATGTGCTCCTTGGGGAGTACATATGACCAGGTACCTGAGTAGTGCTTGGAGCAATGTGTTGCTATTTGATCGAGTCTTTGGAGTCGCTCTGATATGTAACATGGGAAAGATGGGGGTTTCATCATGATTTTATGTTATTTGTTCTTGGTTATTATTACGTATCTGTTTTTGGATTAATTGTTGTTGAATCACGTATTATGTGGATAATTAATGTAATTTGTAGTTTAATGATAAACCATTCGATTTATTTCCGCTGTTTAATCAAACTACTTATTTTTATGAAATGAATAACGTGTGAAGCGAATTGATGCTTCACTTTGATGTTTTTTTGTAATGTGACATCCTATGTGTATAAACTCTGATTTATTTCCGCATTATTTCGTATTTTCTAATTTTATATGAATAGGTAGAGGCGGGAGTTACAATTGGTATCAGAGCAGGTACGTCCGTCCGGCCAATGTAGTAGAAGAGTCTGACTATATAGTGTGTATCAGAAGGTGCAATTTGGCATGCACATACTGGATGGAGAAGCTGAAGACTGGTGGGATAACACCCGTCAAAGGATGGAAGCTGCAGATGGTCCTATTACTTGTACGGTTTTCAAAGATGAGTTTCTGGAGAAGTATTTTCCAGAAGATGTTCGTGGCAAGAAAGAGGCCGAGTTCCTAGAATTGAAACAAGGGAATCTGACGGTTGCAGAGTATGTCGCTAAGTTCGAGGAACTGGTGAAGTATTGTCCTCATTACAATACTGATGCTGCTATGAGTTTGAAGTGTATTAAGTTTGAGAACGGGATGCGTCCCGAGATCAAACAAGGTATTGGATATCATAAGATCAGATACTTTCCTGAGTTGGTGAATAAGTGTTAGATTTATGATGAAGACAACATGGCTCGGGTTGCTCACTACAAGGCCCTGGGTGACAAAAGGGGTAAGCAGAGACATGGGAGTACACCTTACAGTGCTCTGGCTGATAAGGGAAATAGAAAGTTGTTGCGGGTAAGAAGCCAAGTGGGGGAGGAAATTCTTCCAATCCTCTTAACTGTTTCCAATGTGGTGGGGCAGGTCACTGTGCTAATGAATGTCAGAATGAGGTGAAGAAGTGTTTTAAATGCAGGAAGCCAGGTCATGTTGTGGCAGATTATAGGACCAATATACCTACTTGTTACAACTGTGGTGAACAGGGTCACATCAGCACCCATTGTTAGAAGCCGAAGAAGTCGTAGACCGGTGGGAAGGTATTTACATTGGTGGGGGCTCAGCCTACAAGTGATGATCGTTTGTTCAGAGGTACTTGTTACATTCATAACACTCATTTGATTGCTATCATTGATACGGGTGCGACCCACTCATTTATTTCTGTTGATTGTGTGAAGAAACTAGGACTTGTGCCGTCTACCCTGAATAAAGGAATGTTGATTAATACTCCATCTATTGGGTCAATCACTACATCTTTAGTGTGCTTGAATTGTCCTGTGTCGATCTTTGGTAAAGATTTCGGAGGGGATTTGATTTGCTTACCACTCAGTGATCTGGATGTTATTTTAGGATGATTTGGCTAGAGAGCAATTATGTCTACATTGACTATTATAGGAAGAGGTTGTTATTTCTTACTCCAGAGGAGGAGGGGTTGGCTAATTTGATATCTACCAAGGAATTGAGGGTCTTGTTGGAAGATGAAGCTAAAATGTTTGCGATGTTTTCCTCATTGTGTGTTGAGGGAAAAACGTTGATTAATGAATTACTTATGGTGAAAGAGTTCCCAGAGGTGTTTTCGGATGATATTTCAGAGTTGCCTCCGCAGCGAGAGGTGGAATTTTCAATTGATCTTGTTCCTGGTACCAAACCTATATTTATGGCACCATACAGAATGTCAGCATCAGAATTAGCGGAGTTGAAATCTCAACTCGGAGAATTGCTTGATAAGAAGCTTATTAGACCCAGTGTGTCGCCGTGGGGAGCTCCAGCGTTGTTGGTTTAGAAGAAGAATGGTAGTATGAGATTGTGTATTAATTATTGTCAACTGAATAAATTGACCATCAAGAACAAATATCCGCTTCCAAGAATTGATGATTTAATGGATCAACTCGTGGGAACTCGTGTTTTCAGTAAAATTGATTTGAGATCAGGTTACCATCAGATTCGGGTGAAGGAAGACGATATTCAGAAAACAGCTTTCAGGACATGGTATGGACATTACGAATATGTTGTGATGCCGTTAAGAGTGTCCAGTGCGCCGAGCGTATTCATGGAGTACATGAATCGTATCTTTCATGCTTATTTGAATAAGTTTGTGGTAGTATTTATTGATGACATTTTGATTTATTCCAAATCGGAAAGAGATCATGCGGAGCATCTGAGGGTTGCATTGCAATTGTTGAAAGATAATAAGTTATTTGCAAAACTTTCAAAATGTGAGTTCTGGCTACATGAAGTAAGTTTTCTCGGACATGTTATTTCTGGTGATGGCATAACAGTGGATCCATCCAAAGTAAGTGTTGTACTTCAGTGGGAACCTCCAAAATCAGTGACTGAGATTAGGAGTTTCTTGAGTTTAGCACGGTATTACCGCAGGTTTATTGAAGGATTTTCTAATTTGGCCCTTCCTCTGACTCAGTTGACTAGAAAAGGTTAGTCCTTTGTGTGGGATATCTTGTATGAAGAGAGTTTCAGGGAATTGAAGAAGAGGTTGACTACAGCGCCAGTGTTGATTTTACCAAAGCCAGATGTACCTTTTGTAGTGTATTGTGATGCGTCTAAAATGGGATTAAGCTGAGTGTTAATGCAGGATGGTAAGGTCATGACTTATGCCTCATGACAATTGAGGGTACATGAAAGGAATTATCCTACTCATGATCTTGAGTTAGATGCAGTGGTTTTTGTGTTGAAGATTTGGAGATATTACTTGTATGGATCGAGGTTTGAAGTGTTCAGTGATCATAAAAGTTTGAAGTATTTATTTTCCAAAAAGAGCTGAATATGAGACAGAGAAGATGGTTGGAATTCTTGAAGGACTATGATTTTAGCTTGAGTTACCATCCCGGTAAAGCTAACGTCGTAGCAGATGCTTTGAGTCGGAAAACAATTCATATGTCGACATTATGATTAGAGAGTTAGATTTAATTGAACAGTTTAGAGATTTGAGTATGGTTTGTGAATTGACTCCTGAAAGTGTGATGTTGGGTATGCTGAAAATTTATAATGAGTTCCTTAGTGAGATTAAGGAGAGCCAGAAGCTTGATTTGAAGCTGGTGGATTTGATGACTGTAGGAGGGTCGGATGCAGAAGGTGACTTTAAGGTAGATAATTTTGGTGTGTTGATATTTCGCGGCAGAATTTGTGTGCCGGATAATCCTAAATTGAGAAATATGATCTTGGCGAAGAGCCACAGAAGTAGCTTGAGCATCACCCAGGAGCTACGAAAATGTATCAGGACCTTAAGAAATTGTTTTGGTGGCCGGGTATGAAGAAAGACATAGCTCGGTTTGTGTATGCTTGTTTAACTTGTCAGAAGTCAAAAGTGGAACATCAGAAACCTTCCGGTTTGATGCAACCACTAGAAATACCAGAGTGGAAGTGGGATAGAATCGCGATGGATTTTGTGACTGGGTTGCTGAATACGGCGAGAGGCTTTGATGTTATTTGGGTGATTGTGGATAGACTGACGAAGTCGACATATTTTATAACGATTAACATCAGTTTTCCGTTGGCAAAGTTAGTAGAGATTTATATCAGAGTAATAGTGAAGTTGCACAGGGTTCCATCAAGCATCGTGTCTGATAGAGACCCGAGGTTTACTTTTGGATTTTGGAAGAGCTTGCAGGAAGCTTTGGGCTCTAGTTTGAAGTTGAATTCTGCTTATCATCCGCAGACAGATGGACAGTCTGAGAGGACTATTCAGTCATTGGAAGACTTTTTGAGAGCTGGAATTCTCGAGCAGGGAGGTGCGTGGGATATTAATTTTCCGCTGATTGAATTTACTTACAATAACATTTACCATTCTAGTATCAGAATAGCGCCTTTTGAAGAATTGTATGGTAGGAGGTGTAGGACGCCTCTATGGTGGTATGAGTCAGGTGAGAGTACTGTACTCGAACCCGAGATTGTGCAACAGACTACTGAGATAATTCAAATGATTAGAGAGAAGATGAAGGTATCCCAGAGTAGGTAAAAAAGTTATCATGACAATATGAGCAAAGACTAAGAATTCAGGGAGGGAGACCATGTGTTTCTAAGGGTCAATCCTGTGACTGGTGTTGGTCGTGCGCTGAAATCGAAGAAGTTGGATCCTAAGTTCATTGGATCGTATCAGATTTTGTAGAGAGTTGGGACAGTTGCTTATAGAGCGGCGTTGCCACCTGAACTTTCGAATTTGCATGACGTGTTTCATGTGTCGCAACTTCGGAAGTATATTGCTAACTAATCGGAGAGGACCAGAAGGAGATCGTCACGACCTTCGTGTAGGGCAGGAGTTGATGCTCGTAGGAGAGGAGAATGGGGTGGGGGGCGTACCTGCAAGGTACTCCGATGCCAAAGTGAGAGTTTGGACAAAAGGAGAAAAGCAAGTACAAAGTAAGAATGTAAGAGATTGGATACCTGACCCCTTGAGAGGGTATTTATAATATACCCCCAGCGCGGGGCCAAGATCTCTCCTCGCGAGTAGGATGCCTGCTCGACGAATGAGAGACTGCCAAGTGGAGGACACAGCGCGTGGTCCTCTGACTTGGTCCAACTATCCCCGCAAGATCCGGGGAGGTAGTTGGTCGCGTGAACTGACAAGCGAGTGGGTGGACGTGCCCAACGGCTATATTGTGGCCAACGGCTATACTGTGCCTATTGGGCCTGTTCGCCAACAATAATGGATTGGGCCTGATCCTTAAGGGCAGGAAGCCCTGCCCGGTCCAGAACAAGAGCCCCCAAGTCGTTGCTCTGGTGGAGAGTAATGACTTAAGATAGTTGTGACTACGACCGTACTGTTAGGGACGTGTTTGCTCGCGTGGAGTGTCTCATTCGTGTCCCGACTAGATGTGGTCGTCAGATTATTACGCTGAGTGTCGGGCAAGATTCGTTACGTGGTCGCAGAAATTGGCGTTTTTCGCCGAGCAGCCCTGCAACTAATGCGTTCATTTTTGACGAGGAGATTTGCTCGTGTGGGATCCAAGGACTTGGTGTATTTTCTGTAATAAGCCGGGCGAAGAGTTTTTGTGACACGTGGTGAGCATGCATGGCTTTTGTCAGTCCTAGGTGTAATACCCCAAATTTTGACCACTTAGATTTCCCATCATTGTGAAAATCATCATCACAATATGGATGTACCTTTATGCTTCATTAGTCTCCCCAAAGATGGGTGAGCATCCACTACAATCAAAATTAGGGTTTCAAGCCCTCTCTGAGTGCTTAGACAAAGGATCAATCAAGAAATGACATGATCTTCAACTTGTCTAATCTCTTAAGCATCCACAATAGATCAAAAAGGACTCCCACTTCAAGGATTAAGCACAAGGCTGCTCCCTTCTAGGTGGATCAAGTCTCAAGATCGACAGTGTCACCAAATTAGGGTTTTGGTCGACCAAGGCCTCTAGATGGAAATTTTCATCTGGGCACAAGGCAATGATCCAAAACATAACCTAATATACTTCATGGAACCTCATGAACCCATGCATCAAGTCAATTTTGCCTCAGGGGATGCATTCATAAAAAATCAGGAATTAGGGTTTCTTGACCTAATTCACCCCTAAGTTGACTTTTGGGACAAACCATGAGCCAAGACCTCAAGAGATGATTTGAGGGTCTCTAATATACCATATTGATCCATTTGGAACAATGGATTAATCCAAGAAGTTTGAGCAACAAGTCTCAATTTCATCTGCACCACAATTAGGGTTTTAAGGGAAAAGTCAACTGTAACTTTGACTTTTGACCAGGACATGCTCCCAAACCCTAATACATGATTTAATATACCCTATGACACCCATGGAACATGTCCATCAAGTTTGATTTAGGTCAAGGAAATGATTTCCTGAAGAATTGCACAGTTTGAAATTCATCTGATAAAAAGTCAACTGTGCACAAAAGTCAACTTTGACTTTTTGAGATTTTTCACCAAAATGGATTTTTAACCCTAAAATGATGTTAATATATGATTTGAATCATCATTCATCAAGAAAAATCAAGAAAAGTGAGATAACTTGTAAAAGGGGTAACCATAAAACTTAGAAATTTTTCTAAGTTAAAAATAAAGTGGCAAAGGTACCAACTTTGAAGGACCATAACTCCTAAACCACAAGGCCATTTTTTCTCATCCAAAGATGTATTTGTAGCCCTCATTATCACCTACAAAAACTTCAACTACAAGTCATTCCAATTCATTAGGGATTTTGAGTTATGGAGTGATCAAAGTGGCTGAAAAGTGAAAATGTCACTTTTTCCAACACTTAGTGAAATTTTCACTTAGTCAGATTCTGCCTCACTTTTTGCCAAATGTAGGGGGATTTTTCACTTGGAATCAAAAGAGATCAAAACCAAACTTGTTCAAATAGTTGTTGTATCATGTAAGAGCTTTCCAAAATGGCCAAGAACATTGCCAAATTCAACCTACACCATGAGATACAACATTGCCAAGTTGCCTTGCTGAAATCTGTCAAGGCAAGGCAGAATTTGCAACTTTGGTCGATTTGCCAAAATCAGCCAAATTCAATTGCTCCTATCCACTTGGACACCTCAGAGGATTGAATCTAAAGGGGACAATCACTGAGCCAAGCCTCCAAAGTCCATGGAACAAGAAATAACATGTTGAACCTAGAATGGCCAAAATAGGGACAAGACTTCAAATTTGGAATGAGGCATTCAATGGAACCATCAAGGTGGCATGGACTGAGCCATTCTCATCTGAAATCAGTCAAGACTTATCCAAGACCAAGGGGACCAAAGCTCTGTGCCCTAACCTCTAGTCAATGGCTAGAGGAGACTTGGATTTTCATTTGCCAACATTGGCCACACCTACTTACCAGCTGCCATGCACTATTCCTTGCAAAACAAACTTGCTCTACTATAAATAGAGCTCAATTGTGGTCAGTTTGAGTACACCAAAGCTATCTAACAGATGCTTTCCTCAAAATCTCTTCTTTCACTCCAATTTTGCCTTCTAAGGCAAGTCACTATCGGGTTTTGAGTTTGAGAGCAATTCCAATCAAACCAATCACTCACACACCTCACATACATCACATATGAGCTGATCAAACACTTAGATTACCTCTGAAACATCAATTTCACAAAATCACCAGCTGGTTGCTCAAGGTTTTAACCAAAGTGCAGCTGAGGTACCACAAAATGATCCAACCAATTTCAATCAAGTCCAACCATCCAAACACAATCCATAGGGTGTAGGGAAGTTGTTCAGATCATCACCACTCATCTGTAACACCTCCAAATCAAAAATCACTTTGAACTTGCTGTCACGGCCTAGAGGTAAGCACATACTTGGTCATCTCTCAATCTATGCATATTTCCTCGCACAATAATTTGGCCATATGTTCATAATCATGCATGGAATGTTTTCCCTCAATTAATTGCATTGTTTGAATCGTGTATCAAAAATCCTAGCCTTCATGCAGAAATTAGGGTTCTTGAGGTCTCTTCGTGATTTCTTGTTGTATGTTTAATTTAAATGAAATTAAAGTACATAGACATGATCGTGAGATTGAGACGAGCATAATGATATGTGGATTGCATGATATGATTACGTATTCATGGAGATTGGATAGAAAATGCAAATCTGAGAAACCAAGAACACGCGCGTGTTCTTCAACTGTTCTTGGCGCCATTTTTCATAAATTCAAATATTTGAATTTTGTGATTTTGTTTAATTGATTCAAAAATTAATTTCTCTCTGAGTTTTAATGATTTTGAGTTGATTCTTTTTTTAATAATTAACAAAAATGTTAAAATATTTTATTTTCACAAAAAATCCCAAAAATATTATTTATTTCATATAATTGATATTTTTGTAAAGAATTAATATTTTGATTGTTTTTGGCATTTTAAATATTTTTTCTACATTGATTTTGCAACTTTTAATGCTTTCTAATTATTTTGTAGGTAAATACTTAATTTTTGAAGCATTAATCCAAGATCACAATTTGTTTTCCATGTGTTAAACAATTTTTGATCATTTTAATTGAATTTTTATTCAATTAAATACATTTTGTAAACAAATTAGGGTTTTTGGATTAATTCAACCCTCATAAATCATTTTCAAAACTCTTTGGGCCTCTTGAGAGAGTGTAAGACCCATCCCCCCTTGTACACAAACTTTTTGGGCCTCACTCATTGTATAAGTCCATCTGTACAAGTAAACGGCGCGATCGTCGTCCGTTTAAAAATAAAAATCATTTGGGCCTCTCCTTGAGCTATAAGACCCATTCAAAACACTTTGGGCCTCTATTAGAGTGTAAGACCCAATCCCTTTTTTTAACCAAAACATTTTGGGCCTCACTTATTGTATAAGTCCCTCTGCGTTAAAAGAAAACCTCGGCGCGATCGCCATTTTTAAACGAAAAATCATTTGGGCCTACCCTCGTGTTATAAGCCCCACTCTTTTTTCTTTAAACCTTTTTGGGCCTCTTGAGAGAGTGTAAGACCCATCCCTTTGTACAGAAAACCTTTTTGGGCCCCAGTCACTTGTATAAGTCCCGCTGTACAAAGTCAAACAGTGCGCTCACTGATAAAACCCTGGGCCTCTCCTTGAGCTGTAAGCCCCAAATCTTTCTTTTTCAAAGCACTTTCTCCTTTGATTTTGAATATACTGTTGTTTTCAATCTTTCTTTGTTGAACAACTAACCAAACAGCATGGAAGCACTCCAACCGAGTAAGTGGTTATCGCTTTCATTTACTGCTTTCATATTATAAACTGTATTGTGGGGCTGCTCACTGTAAGTCTCCTTTCATAAACTCATATCTACTGTGTAATAATAGTATAGATATTTCGAGTTTCCCCGGCTACTACGTCTAGAACTAGGTGACGCCATTTCGTTTATTCGTAGAAATAGACGCCTAGATCCCCAATAGGAGCACCAGATACAGTCTTCTCTTCGGCTGTCCTCCTTAGGAAACGTCAAGAAGCTCTACTCCCCAAGATGAATGTATTCTCCGTGAATGGCATCTTTGAGATTCTTCCAAATTCTCGAACTTTCCTGACTTGATCTATTCCTTGTGGATAGCTTGCCTTGAATGCCTCGGGGTTTGGGTACCCACTACGGTCATAATCTTGGACCTTAACTAAGGAACCCTCTTCAAAAGCTAAAAGTCGCTGGATAGTAAACCTCGCACGTTGACCAGTGGTTTTTATCTTTAAAAGAGTTATCTCTCCTAATGGAAAGGAGATGATAGACCCACGGGCTTCTTAAAAGCATCGGCCTCCTCTTGGGCATTATTCAAGGACCCTACGGCTTCTTAGAAGTATTCACAGCCTCCTCTTAGGCTTCGTATAATGATCTCTTCCTCCGGGAATGATAGCCTCCTCTTGGACTTCGTACAAGGACCCGTCGGCTTCTTAAAAGTTTCCAGCCTCCTCTTGGGCTTCGTACAAATTGTCCCGACGACCTTCTAGAGGTATAGGAACAGAACTTAGTCATCTCCATAGAACAATCCTTTCATAGAGTCTCCTACTGTTTCTCAAAGCATAGTATAAAAGATAAAACTCTAGACACAGACAGTCTAACTTCCTTGAGTCTCAAAAGACATTCTCAAGTGACCCCTTCGTTAAATAGGAAGGAAACCCGCAGACTCGGACAGTCTCAACACCCTTTGGATTTCCAGTTTCCTCAAAGAAAAGGAGACCACCCCGATCCTCAGATCTAACCCATGAGTACAGTGATGCTCATATAAGAACTTATTTTCTCTTTCAAAATTAGTATACTGGACCTGTCACTTAACTGACATAGCCTCCATCTCGAGCTTTGTACGAGATACAAAGACTCTCTTGTTGAGTCAAACCTTGTAGCCTCCACCTCGGGCTTTATACGAGATACAAAGACTCTCTTGTTGAGTCAAACCTTGTAGCCTCCACCTCGGGCTTTATACGAGATACCAAAAGACTCCATCGTCGGGTCAAAACCTTTTAGCCTCTCTCTCGGGCTTTGTACGAGACACATATTAGCCTCCTCTTAGGCTTTGTATAAGAAAACCACTGGTTGATCCAATCAACCTTTTAGCATCAAAGCTGTGCCTCGTTCACAGTACACAAACATCAACAACTCCTTTCCCTTCATCTAATCGCTGTAAGCGGCAAGCCTCTGGATCATCTATATCCACGCCACTGTCCCTCTTTTAGCATGAGAAATTCCTAAGGAAAGATGGCATTGCTCTACACTGAGTTAAAGTCTTCTCCTTCAGGTTAAAACCCTTTCTTCAGAAATTATGGCATTGCTCGGATCCGCGTATCCCAGTTAAAAGTAATTCTCCTTCTCCCCTCTTTAGAGATGACAAATTCTCTCTAAAGTCGAGGTCTTTCAGCTTCACGTCTTGGGCTTTGAACAAGACACAAATAGACCTTTCAGCTTTACATCTTGGGCTTTGTACAAGATACAAACTACCTTTCGCTTCACGTCTTGGGCTTTAAACAAGACACCAAAAACCAATTTCCTCCCATAGAATAGGAGGAACTACGAACGCTCTGATTTCCCTGTTTCGGTAAACGGGAATATGTAGGCATAAGATCAAAAGAAAAGATCTTAGCGAGCGCAATCAATAAAAAACCCAAATCCCATATCTCCATCAATCAAAAGCAGTAATTCAAAAGCATCAGTCCTAACATCCTAATCCTTGTTCCCCGCCAGAAACCTTCTGCCCAGGTAAAAAAGAAAGAAAACAGTATTGGCGAAAATACAAATAACCAGTACAAAGGCCCCCCACATTGATAGCATCCGTAACCTAACAGACCGCTGTATAAACTTAGTATGCAAAGCAGGTTTAATTGGAGACATCTATTTCCCTTCCTTATTCAGCTCACAATAGGATAAAAAATGAATCGACCTGTAGTTCAAGCTCAACCGCAGAGAGCGACCAGCGCTTAAGAACCGCGTCCAAAATCGCTCGCTACACTAGGGCCGCGTAGGCTATGATGACCTTCACGATCCCCCATGATCAAATGGTTATAAAAGGTGGAGGAAGGTTTTATTTTCACATTCTCACAAGTTCTCACTCCTTGCTCTTATTTGCTCTGCAACTAGTCCTCCCACCGGAGTTCCTCTTCGCCACCGTTGATCCTCCTCTTCTCCGTCAACTTCTTCTTCTTCCTGTAAGTTTGTTCTTCATTTTCCGTATTTTTTATGAACCTTCGAGTTTTCTGGGTGTTGTTCATGGATTCTCCGGTGGGTTCATGAATTTTCCGGTTGAACTTCATGTGCTCTTTGATGAACATATGAGTTTCTGGAAAATCCATGAAGAACATGAAGATTTCTAGGATAATTGTAGAGAATGTTTTGATGTAGATCTTTGTAGATTCTGGTTAGGCGTATAGTTTAGGTTTGTATTCGGGCACTAGGCCAGTTCGGTTCCTTGTCGTGATTTTGGGACGCGATGAGCCTGTGTCCTCGTTTTGATCCTTGCTATATTAAGTCGCGGGGACTTGCCCTGCTAGTCGTTAGACAGATGAGTTAGAACGGGCTCGAGGTTGTCCTCGGCTTCATCCTCGCCCTTTCACTTGATTAGTGGTGGAAGGGTGGATTTGATCTTAGATGTCGAATTCACTTATCTTCCTCTGCTTTTCAGGTGAAAATGGCTGATCCTCGGGATGAAGTTGTGCCCGTCCTTCAAGAGACACAAGAGGAGCCGGATGCGCCCGCCGATTATTCCAACATCAAGGTTGCAGAGGGGGACCTGGACTGGATAGCGCACGAACCTCTGTCATTCCGATTGACTTTCACCGAAGAGGAGATTCGAGAGTTCTCTCTGTTGGAGAACCGGGTAGGGGAAGCTCCTCGGCAATGGAAAGCATTTCGTCCCGGGGAGAATGATAGAATTTGCTCTGGGTATCCGAGATTGCGTTTCCCAATGTACGAGTTTGCTTTTACAGAGGCCAAGATGCGTCTCCCGTTTACTGATATTCAAGTGGCTCTCTTCACCCATTTGGCGTTGTGCCCGTCGCAGCTTCACCCTAATGCTCTGGCCTTCATCCGGGCATTTGAATTAGTCTGCCGTCATCTCAATGTCGGGGCAACCATGGATCTCTTCTTTTGTCTCTTCCAACTTCAAAGGAGTACCACGGGGACGAAACAAAGTTGGGTTTCGTTCAAACAGCAGAGCAGACTATTCTGGCCGTAATCTAACTCGATTTGCCACTTCAAAGATAGGTTTCTGATCGTGAAGCCTATTTCCGAGGAGGCGAAAAGATCTATCTCAACTATCGAAAAGGTGACGGTTGATGGTCGGGAGGTGGATGGAGTTGTATCCATGTTTCCTCTGGAATGGGTTTACTCCCATTTTAAGCGTAGGACCGACCAATTCTTGGTGAAACACGAACAACTCTGTGAGGCCGACAAGGAGTCGTACAAGATCTTACATGCTTATGTGGAGAGTTTTTCCCCGGCCTTCGTAGTTGATCAGGACGGGAATAAGCTGATCGGGGATGATGGGGAGCCCGTCCAAGCAGCTAGATATATTAACATCAAAGCTCTCCTCGAATGCGATAATGATGATGATGCGATCCAATTACTTGGTATGGTCCGCTGTTTGTTTTTATTTGTTCGAATTTCTGAGTTCTGACTTGTTTTGTGTGTTCGCAGGTATGATGGCAGACATGAGGGAACGCCTGATGAGATCTTAAGTGGCGAAAGTTCACAAGAAGTCGACCGCAGGTGCCAAGGTCGGGGTGCCTAAGCAGACTGTTCTGGAAAATTTTACAGCTGGTCCTACCCCTGTCCCGGAGAGAGCCTCGACGCCGCTGACCCCGGATACCACCCATAAGAGGAAGAGAGATGTCGCAGAGACTTCTGCGGCTGCTGGCCCGGGAGGTTCTGGTGCCGACCAGTATGTTTTTCCCCCGTGTTATTCGCGTGGAAATATGTTTAATGAAGGGAACTCAATTGCCGTTCAGGATTTTGAAGTCGAGGCCATTGTGAGCGCTAATCCTCAGGCGAGGAGGAAACAACTCTTCCAAGACACTGTGGACATGTTCAGGGTGCTCGAAGCGGCTCTTGCCCTAGGGGAAGATGAGGTGGCTTCCCGTGTTAACCTTCGCATGGCCAAGGCGAGAATTACCGAGTTGGAAGTTGATAACAATAAGCTGTACAATGATCTGAAGCAATTCGAAGGTCACGAGGAGGCCAAAGTATTGCTTCAGCAGGAAGTTACCCAGCTGAAGTTGCAGATGACTGCGGCCGACGAGGAGAAGGCACGCTTGTAGGCCAGAATAGTTGAACTGAAGGGTTTGTCAGCGGCCGTCGAGGGTGAGAATGATGATGAGAAATCCCCGAGGACCAGAGTTGAGCTGATCGGAAGGATTCAGATCCTTGGCGAGGATAACTTGAAGGTGGCTGAGTTCAGTTTCAATGCTGCTTCAGAGCAAATGAAAGCCCTTAACTCGAACGTGCAGCTTCTGACCGACGGAATGGGTCAGTTCAACAGGGTTATTAATGGTCAGGTTGTTCCTCTCGAGGATGTGTTGCTCCCGAAAGATTTGCATCCAACGGTACAAACGCGAGAGTGGCGCAGAAGAACACAGAGTCGCCAGCAAAGTGTATTTATCCCAAGAGAGGGAAAGGAAACACTGCGTAAACCTGAAAGAAAGGGAAAGAGCATGGTCACGCGACCAAGAGAACGGGTACGGGAGTCGGTTACGCGAAGGGAAGGTGTTAGCACCCAACACGTCCATCGTACTCGATGGGATCCACGCTTGTTGTCTGCATCAAAGGTGTCGTCATCTGGAGCTCCACTGCTACAGGACCGAAGAAAGAACGAGAATGGGAAAGAATGGAGAAACGAAGAAGAAAGGAAAAAGAAGTGACTCGATAGGACGGTATCGTTGTCCTAGGCCTACGTACTCCCTCAGTGCAATGGGAAAGTCAGAGTCAACGTAGTTCGGACGGGAACTATGGGGGAAGGTTGCTCACCAAGACAATCGTTGTCTTGTGCCTACGTATCCTCAATCGGGCGAGAGAGAGGAATCAGAGCTGACGTAGTTCGTGGGTACGACCACGGATGGGTAAGTGTTTTTTATGTGAGCGGCGAGCTCTTTTCTGAAAAAAAGAAGTTTGAAACCCAACAATCCCGAAGGATCAAAAAAGATTTGAATTTGTTTGGTGTTTTTTAGACAGAAGTGTTTTGAGTTAATTCGTAACTTACATTGCACCAAAGTCTACCATGCGGGAACGAGTGAGTCGCATGGTCGCCCCCGAATGAGACGTATGCTAAACACCCTAGAAGAAGAGAGGAGACCCCTTGTTTTTCACTTCCTACACTTAAGGCTCGAGCGCAATATACGTTATATTTTATTAAGTGCTTTCAAGAAGTTTGAGATGAGAAGAGAAGCGACACAAAAGGAAACTCTAAAGGGAAACTAAGAGTCCTAACGTTATCATGCATGGATGTCCTATGGTTAGTGAGGTTTAGGAGAGACGACTACCTAACCTAATGATAATTATACTCCAAGCTTAATCGAAAATTAAGTTGGACTAGGTAGCTCTAAAGGGAGAGAATCCAAGACTTAAACAAGTCTTGAGACTCGAGGGATGAAAAGAGTGAAAGAGAAGGAGGAGAAAGAGAAGTGAAACACAAGTGGCCTAAGCTCACTTCAAACACAAGTATGAAAGTTAAAAGATAAAGGAAGAAAGTAAAATGTGGAAGCATATCCACACTTAAACAACTTACCATTTGCCCCTGAAAATGTTAGAAGTATTCACATATGACAAAATGAAACTCAAACAAGCATAAGGCAATAAAGAAACAAGTTCTAAGGTAAATCAAACATCAAGTTCAGAACCTAATGGTCCTACTGACCTCTAATATTAGTCATGCACAATTAGTCAAAAAATAAAAGGGAGAAGTCAATCAAGTACCATTCAAGTCATTAAAGAAAGAGTGAGATGAAGAGAAGTGATCATGTGAAGCAACCAAGTCAAAATTCCACAAAGTAAACCAAGTCCAGAAGTGACACAATCCTAAATATGTGCCTAAACAAGATCTTCAAACATCATTCAAGTCATACAAATACTTTCACAATCAATTAAGAAGCAAAGAAGAAGAAGTGAAGTGAAGTGAAGCATGATTCATTCTTATGAAACAAGTGACTTAAGGTGCAAGGCAAACATCAAACATGCAAAGATGAGATCCAAATATCACAACCAGAGGTCAATTAACATGCTATCGATTCTCAAACAAGACCCCAAATTATGGCACAAGTGCCTTCATGATCAAGCAAACCAAACATGAAGCATACATTCACAAGTTGGACAAGTTAAAGTTCATGCTTCAAAGAAATAACAAACATGCCTCAAAAATTATGTCATTCAGTATTCAAGCATCTCAAACATGTATAATTGACATATCAAAGCCATAAGCAATGAATCAGAACCAAAGTCAATCAACAATTAGGTCAAAGCATCAATAGGATTTCATACATTCATGCTCAAAGCAACACATCCAAAGTCATCGAAACAGGACCTAAAAATCATACCAAAAATCTCAAACATACCTCAACATGTTAAGAACACAACCCAAAAAGAATCAGGATCAAATCACTTTTCAAATGAGAGAAATAAAAGATACAACATGGAGTATGCAATATGAAATGCAAGTGAGAAAAAAACTTTGGAAAATTAATATTTAATGCAATTTAAATGAAAAAAAAATAAAATAAAATGTGAAAAATTAATTTTAATAATGAGGAGGAATGATGAATTTTTTTGGAATTTTTTAGCACATGCAAGTATTTTTAAAAATTAATTATGAAATGGTATGAAAATAGAAAATAAAAAGAAAATGAAATGAAGACAGGGGTGCAAAAAGAAATCCAAGCGCGTGCAAATGATCATGGGCTCAGAAACGGGGGTGTAAACAGCAAAAAAGGCCCAAGCGCTATCAAGCCTTCAGAAACAACGAACGGCTAAGATTGAGTCAAACACAAAAAGTCTCCAGATCCACAGGCTCACGCTCTCAGTCAAACAAAGTAAAGTCAACAATCCAATGGTCCATATTCAAACTTGCTAATTAAATGAAATCAAACGGTCATGACTTAATCAGATCCACTAAACCCTAATCAACTTAATTAACACCACATAACCAAGATCCAACGCACGAGAATCAAACTGGAAAATTAATCACAATCCAACGCATGAGATTCAAACTGGAAAACCACAAACCCTAATTAAACCCTCACCGGCCGGAGAAGCGCCGGTCATCTTCTCCGGCCACTCTCCGGTCACCAAACTTCAAACAATAACCAAAAACAACAAATCATACATCAAAATGTTCAGCAACTCACGTAGATCACAAATATGCCACTCAAAATCATTTAGCATGCATATATTTCAAGAATCGAACGAAACAAGTTTGGATCTGAAAATTTCAGATCTAAATTCCAGCCATGATTCACGTTGAAAATCAAATCCAAACACATATATGAGCTCAGCACATCAAGATGAACATTAAACACACAACCAAAATCAATTCTAGATCTATGAATTTGGAGCTCACCTGAGATTTGCAGAACTGGAAATACGTCAAGAAACTCCAAGATAAGCTGCAGATCAACTCTTTCAACCGTCTAATTGCAAAATAAATGCAATTAGACCTTCAAACTGGCCTGAATCCTTGAATCTGAAAGTTGAAGCTCTGAACTCAATTTGATGAATTCCTTGCTTAAACCTCAAAACAGTGGTGGATTTCTCTTCCTTGTGCTTCACTGATCCTAAACCAACCAAAAAAAATGGAGGAACCTTGAAGGATTGGGAGAATCGAAGGAGAGAAACTTGAGAGCAAAAACTTTGAAAAGTGATGAAAATGAATAGTAGCTGCTGAGAAATTCGTGTGAGTTAGCTTATATAGTGTGCAAATGCTACTGTTTAGGGTTTGAAACTTCAAGGACTTGAGAGCAATGAGTTTTGGGCTGTTTTGCAAATTCACAAATGTATACACATGAGGTATTCTACTCGTGCATTCTTCATGAAAAGTGCATGACTGCTTTCCTTTTGATGCCATGAGAACCTTTGGATTGATCTTGGGGCTGGAAAGTAACTGAATTGTGATTTCCAAATGAACTTGCAAAATTGCATAATGATGAATTATGGACATGTAACCCACGGGTTCATTCAATTATTGGCTCAAAATGATGCTAAATGAGGTGCATTGGAGTGTGGTGAGGTGAACTGAACAATTAGAAGCCATATTGGTGAGTTAGAATGCATCTTGCAAGTTATGTCAAAATGGTATGCATGGTGGAACACCAAATTCCCTTTAACTTCAAATGCCCATAACTCTTGATCTAAAAATGATATGATCATGATCTACCACTCTTTGGAAAGAGGAGAAAGAGATCTACAACTTTGGTGTTGGGAAAAAATTCGTTTGAAGCATTTTTGATCATGAAAAGTTTGGTTAAAGTTGGTTGAAAATATGCCAAAAATAGTAACTTGAAATTACAAGTCACCTTCCCAATTTAGCAACTTTTTACCAAAGCTTGATTTTTGCAAATTGTGATCATGAAAGCCTTCCATAGACCAAATAAAGGTCTCTTGACTTGATTACCATGATGAGGACCTCTCAAAACCCTAGTTTGACTTTTCAGTTGACCAGTTTGACTGATTACTTCATCTGTTAGCTACTGAATCATCTTAGGCCTTCCATGGTGAATTTTTGGCTCAAAATCCATCCTTAGACTTGTTTTGACATATGGAGAACCTTGGTGAAAGGTTTGAATCAATTCCTTGAGCTTAGGACCCTTAACCATAAAACCCTAGTTTTGGTCATCACTGTAAGAATACAAACCCTTGATTTAACCAACTGGAGAACCCCTCATTGAAACGCCCTTGGGCCACCATATAAGGATGTGAGAAGCTTATGGAGCTCATAAGAAGCTTTTGCCCTTGAGTTGAACCAAATACCTCGATCCCATGCTAAGAACCAAATGCTATGCACAATGCAAATGCAAGAAATGAAAAGAAACCTAAGCCAGTTATCTAAAAATAACAAGGCAAATTTTGAGGTGTTACAGCTGCCCCTATTCAATCAACTTGATCCTGAAGGTATGAAGTGATGGCTATCATGCGTTCCAAGGATTCACGGAGATTGAATACCAAAAGAAACCTAAAATTTGCAATCCTCAAGGGAGGGACGACTCCACCGGGGAACAAACAAAAAAATGCTGCACTGTCACGACACGTACGAGTGTTGGAAACCAAAACTGTATTGAAAAGTCCTAAAATAAACACAAGCGAGTGCTAGCTATGCTGGGGATGAACATGGATGGGTGTCAAGGAATCCAGGATGTCAAATACGGACGGGTATTGAGAAGATACACGGACGGGTGTAAAATGTCAATGCGGACGGACATTGAAATAAAAGTTCAAACACAGACGGGTGTTGAAAATGGTACACGGATGGGTGCCAAATGGATTCAATACAGACGGGCATTGAAAGAAGTACACGGACGGGTGTAAAAGATTTTAATACGGACGGGTATTGAAAAAGGTACACGGACGGGTGTAAAAGAAGGTTCAAGATGACCTCTCTGGGGATTGAAAATGTACACGGACGGGTGTCAAAAATTCAATACGGACGGGTACTGAAAAAGGTACACGGACGAGTGTAAAAGATTTCAATACGGACGGGTACTAAAAAGGTACACGGACGAGTGTAAAAGATTTCAATACGGACGGGTACTGAAAAGGTACATGGACGAGTGTAAAAGGATTCAATACGGACGGGTATTGAAAAGGTACACGGACGGGTATTGAAAAGGGTGAAATAACTATAACAGGAATTAAATTTGCTGGGGGAACGGAAGGCAACACAGACGAGTGTCATCGGAAGGTCAATACGAACGGGTATTGAAATCAAAGGTTCAAACACGGGGGGTGCTGAAGGAAACACAGACGAGTACCAAATATCAATGCGGATGGGCATTGAAACAAAAGGGTCAAACACGGACGAGTGCTGAAAGAACACGGACGGGTGTCTGACGGTAAAATCTTGAGGGAATAAACCAAAGGACCACCTGGACGGAGGGGTACAAATAGAATCAAGGATAAACAATCCTGGCAAGACATTCTGTCGGGGAACTGTCAAATATTGCTTAACCCAACACCTGTGGAGTAAAGACATCTTTCTGAAATCCGGCTTTCCTGACGAAGGAAAACTCAAACCTGGCTTACGCTTCGGATGCATATGTTTGAATTTTGCCGTAATGCCCCACATGAAGTGGAAATGCTACGCATTTGGGAGGATGCTATGCAAAACAAATGCTTATGCAATGCAAAAGAGACGTCCCAGCAAAATAAATGCTGAAGACTAGAAGTAACTCCGCTAGGGACGACAAACTAAATTGCCACTGAAACAAAGGAAAACTTGTTGAGGAAAACTTCTCCCTGCTAGGGAATATCACAATCACCAATTCTGTCGGAGATGGACGAAACTCCAAGAGAATATCCACTCTGTTGGGGAATATCAAGATCAACAACTCTGCTGGAGACGGACGAAGCTCCGAGAGAATACCCACTCAGTCGGGGGACAAATTAGGACCTACAATCTTCCTGGAGATGGACGGAACTCCGGGAAAATACTCACTCAGACGGGGAGGGATATGAATACTGGAGATGGAAATTCCACCGCTGGGGACCACCAACTATTTCAGAACTTGGCTTCGGCGCCTGCCAAAAACGATTGGCCTTAAGACCTGCTGGGGATACCACTCACCACCAGACTCTGATTGGGGAAATGAGCTTAATCTGCTGCTAGGGAAGTAACTTTACCCTCACCCTGCTGGGTACTAGATCAAACCATTGTCGTCGAGACTATACTTTCTGACCAACCGAGGAAAGTAGACACCAGGACCCTGTGGGGATAATAACATCTTCGTCCACAAAATTCCTGTTGGAGGTACGGCAACATTCACCTCAAAGCAATCAACTTCTGAGTACTTGCTGGGGAATAATAATCCAAACACGACTTCGGCTGGGTATATAATCCTCTGTACTTTGCTGAGGAAGACGATCCTCAACGACTCCGCTTGGGAGAGAAAGTAATTGTCAACATTCACCTGCTAGGGGATAACACATGCTTCCTGACTAGCTGGGGAACAAATAGCTGTCCCATGCTTCGTGGGGAGACATCACTTGCTGAAGAAAGATGTGCCAAGTCACAACTCTGGCCTGGGAAAAAAACCTCTTATATCCTGCTAAGGAAGACGATCCTTAATGACTCCGCTTAGGGAATTACTTCTTTATACTCTAGTTGTGGAAGACGACCCTCGATACTCTGATGGGGAAGAGTAATAACCTGCTGAGGACGATCAGACTTCAAAGTTGAGGAGAGCTCTACTCTACTGGGGAAAGCATCCAACCGCTGAGGACGATCAGACTTTAAAGATGGAGGAGCAACTCTACTGGGGAGGTACATCTGTCATCCTGCAAAACCAACAAAAAGTCTACGTGCAAGAATGAATACATTGATTATCCACATGGTGACTGTCGCCTAAGCAATTGCCACTGTTTTTCCATCTTGTGTCATAAAGCTCAACGTTTTAGCATGTAATGTTTTTATCAAAAATATCGGACATTTTCACAAACAAAACAGATAAAACAGAAAACAAAAGCTCTTTAACTGAAATGCAAACTTTATTGAATGAATTGGCCTGTGAATATGCATTTACATCTGGAAGCAATTCCTGAAAAGAGGTAATTGCGCAAAAAGCAAAAGAAAATACAAATGTCGGCAATGTGGGGAATAGACATCCACCATGACTAAACTCAGCTATAACCCATATGACTTGTTCATTCGCAGATACTTTGGCCTTCGAAGACGACTAACTGGACTGATTCCTTTCCTCTGAATTTTCCAAGTGCGAACAGTGATCACAGATCGAACGCGGATTGTAGTCTTTGCTTTAAAATCCCTAACTTTTGCCTGGATCGCCCTTCTCGGGTTTTCAATCCACCGGGATACCCATTTTTGCCAAGGTTGCCTTTTCAGGTTTTCAACCTTGCGGGTTTATTCTTTTTCTTTTTATCCCTAATTTTTGCCCGAACCTTTTCTTTTTATGGTTCTCCAGGATGCCCCATTTTTGCCTGAACCTTCTTTTTATGTTCAGCGGGTCTCTTTTATGCAAAGTATTTTTTGACTACATCCGCGTTCACAGGGGACGTAAAATCTTCGCCATCCATAGTTGAGAGTAATAAGGCTCCACCAGAGAAAACCTGTCTTACTACATATGGCCCTTCGTAATTCGGAGTCCACTTGCCCCTGTGATCTGTTTGAGGAGGAGTGATCCTTTTCAGAACTAATTCACCAGCTTGAAAACACCGAGGACGCACCTTCTAATCAAAGGCTTTCTTCATCCTGCTCTGATACCACCGGCCATGCGCAATGGCTTTCAATCTCTTCTCTTCAATGAGGTTCAATTCATTCAGCCGGGAACGCACCCACTCAGCTTCATCCAGCTTCACATCTGTCAGAATTCTCAAAGAAGGAATCTCAACTTCTAATGGCAAGACTGCTTCCATGCCATACACCAGTGAGAAAGGAGTTGCCCCAGTCGAGGTGCGCACCGAAGTACGATATCCATGCAAAGCGTAAGGCAACATCTCATGCCAGTTTTTGTATGTCACTACCGTCTTCTGCACAATCTTCTTTATGTTCTTATTAGCCGCTTCAACAGCCCCATTCAACTTCGGACGATAGGGAGAAGAATTGTGATGTTCGATTTTAAAGCTCTGGCATAGCTCCTTCATCATCTTGTTATTCAAATTTGAACCATTATCAGTAATGATTCTCTCCGGGACTCCATACCGGCAGATGATGTCCTTCTTAATGAACCGGGCTACCACTTGTTTGGTGACGTTGGCATACGATGCTGCTTCCACCCACTTCGTGAAATAATCAATAGCCACCAGGATAAAACGATGTCCATTTGAAGCAGTCGGCTCAATCTTTCCAATCATGTCGATGCCCCACATGGCAAAAGGCCAAGGTGACGACAAAACATTCAGAGGAGTAGGCGGTACGTGCACCTTGTCAGCATAAATCTGGCATTTATGACATTTCCGGGCGTATTTAAAACAGTCAGACTCCATAGTCATCCAATAATACCCCGCTCTCAACAATTTTCTTGCCATAGCATGCCCATTGGCATGAGTACCGAAGGAACCTTCGTGAACCTCTTCCATTAACAAGCCTGCCTCGTGTTCATCAACACAACGTAGCAAGACCATGTCAAAGTTTCTCTTGTACAACACATCATCCTTGTTCAAAAAGAAGTTTCCTGATAACCTCCTCAATGTCTTTTTAACTTTGGAAGATGCCCCAGCTGGGTATTCCTGACTCTTCAAGAAGACTTTAATGTCATGATACCAAGGCTTGCCATCTGATACCCCTTCAACTGCAAATACAAAAGCAGGTCTATCCAAGCGCATGATTCTGATTGAGGGAGCTTCATTCCAAAGATTCACTTTATACATTAATGACAATGTTGCCAACGCATCAGCCATCTGATTCTCTATCCAGGGAATGTGATGGAAGTCTACTCTGTCAAAGAAAGGTAACAATCTTCTGGCATAATTGTTATATGGAACGAGATTTACTTGACGAGTCTCCCATTCTCCTGTAATCTGATTCACCACCAACGCAGAATCACCATAAACATCGAGGTTCTTGATTCTCAAATCAATTGCTTCTTCTAACCCCATGATGCATGCTTCATACTCTGCCTTATTGTTGGTGCATATGAACGCTAATCGGGCAGTAAAGGGTATATGAGAACCCTGTGGAGTCGTAATGATTGCCCCGATTCCGCTGCCATATGAATTAACAGCCCCATCAAAAACCATCTTCCACTGAGACCCAATCTCAGGTCCTTCATCAGGCAAAGGCTCTTCACAATCCTTCATCTTCAGATACATGATGTGCTCATCTAGAAACTCAAACTTCATTGGTTGATAATCCACAATTGGCTGTTCGGCAAGATACTCTGACAACACACTTCCCTTAATGGCCTTTTGGGAAACATACTGAATATCATATTCTGTCAGAACCATCTGCCAACGGGCTATTCTTCCAGAAAGTGCTTGCTTCTCAAACACATACTTGATTGGATCCATCTTCGAAATCAAAAGGGTTGTATGGTTTAACATGTACTGCCTCAAACCCTTAGCGGCCCAAGCGAGTGCACAACATGTTTTCTCCAGCATCGAGTATCTTGACTCGTAATCAGTAAACTTCTTACTCAGGTAATAGATGACGTGCTCTTTTTTACCTGACTCGTCTTGTTGACCGAGCACACAACCCATTGAATTCTGAAGAACCGTGAGATACATAATCAAAGGTCTTCCTGGCACTGGCGGCATAAGGACCGGAGGTTCCTGCAAGTATTCTTTAATCTTTTCAAATGCCTTTTGACAATTTTCATTCCACCTGACCGCTTGATCTTTTCTTAGCAACTTGAAGATTGGTTCACACGTGGCTGTGAGATGCGAGATGAACCTAGCAATGTAATTCAATCTCCCCAAGAAACCACGAACCTCTTTTTCTGTTTTCGGCACAGGCATCTCTTGTATGGCTTTTACCTTTGCAGGATCAACCTCAATACCTTTTTCACTAACAATAAACCCCAGCAATTTTCCTGATCTCACCCCGAAGGTGCATTTGTTTGGATTCAACCTCAGTCTGAATTTCCTTAACCTTTCAAATAACTTCTGAAGATTCACCAAATGTTCTTCTTCTGTCTGTGACTTCGCAATCATGTCATCAACATAGACTTCAATCTCTTTGTGAATCATATCATGAAAGAGAGTCACCATCGCCCGCTGGTAAGTTGCCCCTGCATTTTTCAATCCAAAGGGCATCACTTTGTAGCAGAAAGTTCCCCACGGTGTTATGAATGTAGTCTTCTCCATGTCCTCTGGGGCCATTTTGATTTGGTTATACCCAGAGAAGCCATCCATGAAGGAAAACACAGAATACTGAGCAGTATTGTCAACTAACACGTCAATGTGAGGGAGCGGGAAATCATCCTTTGGACTGGCTCTATTCAAATCCCTGTAATCAACACACATCCTAACCTTCCCATCCTTCTTAGGTACAAGCACGATGTTAGCAACCCATGGAGGATAATTTGTTACGGCAAGAAATCCGGCGTCCAACTGCTTCTGAACCTCTTCCTTGATCTTGACAGACATCTCCGGTTTAGTTCTTCTCAACTTTTGCTTGACCGGAGCACAACCTTCTTTGAGCAGTAGCCGGTGTACGACAATATCAGTATCGAGCCCAGGCATATCTTGGTAAGACCAGGCGAAGATGTCAACATACTCTCGGAGCATTTCAATCAATCTTCCCTTGACACTGTCTTCCAACGCAGCCCCTACTCTTACTTCCTTTCTAGCGTCCTCGGTTCCCAGATTCACAATCTCAATTTCCTCCTGATGAGGTTGGATGACTCTCTCCTCTTGCTTCAACAATCTGGCCAACTCTTCGAGCAGTTCACAATCTTCGTCAGCCTCTTCTTCAGCCTGATAGATTGGATTGTCAAAGTCATACCGAGCTATAGCTGAGTCATGATCGGTGTCATCTGAACAAAAAGACCTGCAATGATTGATGAGGTATGTTTTATTATGATGCAACAAAAGAAACACATTGCCATTTTGATGTGTGTTTTTAATGCATAAAAATAAAAACAGAAAGACAGAGATCAAAATATTTGAGTGTGAAAAGTCCTTTATTGATGATAAGGCAAAACATGCAACAGTTAAAAGCCCTACAAACAGAATCACTACGTCTTGGGCAGAACGTAGGATTAACAAAATAGGAAAACAAAGCAATTACTCGAAGCCTGTCACTTGAATGACTTTCTCGGAAGACCAGTTGTGCAGACTTTCCCCTGGGACACAAGGACGGATCCAGCTATCCATGTCGCAATCACTGTCTCCTTCTTCATCAACAGCATTAACTCTGTCGAAGAAAACTCCAGCGCTAGTGAACCGGACAGGGCCATAGAATTTTGGGGGATCCTCATCTCTTTTGGATGGCTTATGTCCCAATCCATAAGTATCCTTCTTTTTCTGGACTTCAACCACTTGGCCCCACCTCTGTGAGCTACCCGCTTCAACCACAGCTTTGGCGTCTCTTAACGAAGACATGGAACCCTCAGGTTGATTTACCACTACAGGCTGCACTACAGCTTCAGACTGAACAACTTCTTCAGCAACTTTCACCTTCTCAAATCCCTGGCACAACGTCTCGTGGATTTCCCCATCCACTTCCACGTATTTGAAGGTTGACAGCTGACTGATCATTATGTCTTCTTCTCCGCATACTGTCACTACGTGACCATCAACCATATACTTCAGCTTTTGATGCAAAGTGGAAGTTACAGCACCTGCCCCATGGATCCAAGGACGACCCAATAAACAGCCGTACGCTGGCTGAATATCCATAATGTAAAACGTTGCATTAAAGATTTCCGGTCCAACCTTGATTGGAAGCACAATCTCGCCAAAAACAGATCTCTTCGAGCCATCAAAAGCTCGCACCACCAAGTCGCTTGGTGTACAAATAAGTCCTCGAGTATCCAACTTCATTAACGCTTTCTTGGGCAATACATTCAACGATGAACCAGTATCAACCAAGACATGTGACATCAGCGAGCCACGACGTTCGATCGAAATATGCAGGGCATTGTTATGATTCCTGCCAGCAGAAGTCAAGTCAAGATCTGTAAAACCCAGGCCGTTACCCACATTCACGTGCGCTACAACCCCTTCCAGCTAATTAACAGAGATCTCTTGAGGAACGTAGGCTGCATTCAAAACCTTCAAAAGAGCATTCCTGTGAGCCTCAGAACACAAGAGCAGAGACAGAATAGAGATCTTGGACGGGGTCTGATGTAATTGGTCCACGATCTTATAATCACTTTTTCGGATGAGCCTCATAAATTCCTCTACATTTTCCAAAAAAGCATCATCAACCGGCTTCACTGTAGATTCCACAATCACTGGAGTCTGAACAGAACCATCCATCGCCTGTTTTCCTCTATCTTGCCTAGAGGTACTGGGTTGATCGTTAACCGGAGGGAGCACTCTACCACTTCTGGTTATAGCATCAGCCTCAACTTTAACCCCTGAACTAGAACCCACTGGTGAAGTATTCATTAGCTCTTGCTTTTGCCCATTGACAAACACCTCTGCACCATAATTCCACGGAATAGCCTTAGAACTCTCGTACGGAATGGGTCCAGCCCTTGTGATAATGACTGGAGGTGGCCTTGCTGGACCAGAAATAGTAATTATTTTGAACGGAATAGTGATAGTCGCAACCTTCTCACTAACAACCTCTTCTAGCTGATTACCTCTGTCAAACTGTAAACAACCCTCATCAATCAGATTCTGAATACCCCTCTTCAACGAATCACAACCATTAGCCTTTATCAAACAATCTGAGCAGTTCTCACCACAGCCCGGATAGACATCACCTTTCAATAACCTGTTCTTAACCATCACCAATGGAGTCTTCAGTTCCTCCACATCCATGATCAAATTCAAAGTTTCACAGTCCTCAATTATAGCATTCACCCTTGGCCCATTGTGATTAGGCATCGGGTTTTGAATAACATTGGGTACGTTATTCGAGAAATTGATGGCTTTAGAGTCCACAAGGTCCTGCACCTTGTGCTGAAACGCCCTGCACTTCTCCACCGTGTGCCCAGGAGCACCAGAATGAAAATCACAGTGTGCGTTAGCATCGTAGCCTCGTGGGAGTTCCCCTGTTGGTGGAGCCAGGGTACGAAGCTCAACTAGACGCAACTGTAGCAAATGTTGCAACAACTGTGCATACGACATTGGGGGTTGATCAAAATGCCTCTCTGCATTCCTCTGTCTGTTCTGACCCTGCTGCCTATTCTGATTAGCATTACCCCTTTGCTGCTGTGGTGGAGGTAATGTTGCTGGAATGGTTACTGATGCTACCTGTTGATTGTTAAACTGACGCTGTTTCCCTTTTCCCCTGTGGGATGATACAACGTTGGTCTCTCCTTTCTTCTTATAATTATCAAACGGCTTTTTTCCCTGTCCGAAAGACGATCCATCACCGCTAGAAACCTTCCCAGCCTTAATTCCCACCTCTATCTTCTGTCCAATAGCAATCACATCTGCAAACTTGCCTAGAGAACAAGGCAAAAGCTTCTCATAGTAGTGCTTAGGCAGTGTGTCCATGAACATATCCAGCATCTCTTTCTCTAGCATTGGTGGCTGCACCCTAGCCGCCAACTCACGCCACCTTTGCGCATATTCTTTGAAACTCTCATCATTCTTCTGGGACATGCTCAATAGCCGAGTTCTGTTGGGAGCCATGTCTGTGTTGTACTGATAATGCTTGATGAAAGCTGCAGCTAGCTCTCTCCAGGTACGAACATCTCTACTTTCTAGCCCCATATACCATTCCAAAGACGCGCCAGACAGGCTGTCTTGGAAGAAGCGCATCATTAACTTTTCATCCTTAGCGTGAGCAGCCATCTTCCTGGTATAGGCCTTCACATGAGTCCTTGGACAGGTAGAACCATTGTACTTTTCTAGCGTAGGAATCTGAATCTTGTGTGGAATAACAATATCAGGGACCAACCCTAGGTCGTCCAAATCAATCCCCAAATCATCCTGTTTCACCACTCCTTTCAATTGAGCTTCGATTAAACGGATTCTTTCATCACTGACCACAGGAAGGGCAGCATCTAAACTTCTGACCGAGAACACATCGTCCTGTTGATCATCAAAATGAGGGCCATGGATAGCCCGAACAGTACTTCCCTCTCTAACCACTGTAGGAATCCTGCCCTGTCCACCAGCACCAACTCCGCCCGGAGGGATATTACGGTTAATAAGACCACCGTGTAGGATACCATTTTCGTCGACCTGCGCCACTAACGGCTGAACCAGAGTTCTGAACTCGTTCTGACTTTGCACCACACCCTACATCATTTCCATGAACTGGTCGATGCGAGCTTGCATAGCGGCCATATCTGCCTGAACTTTGTCCATCACTCTGTTTTGATTGAGCTGAGTAGAATAACGATGAGTTGGTTGATCAATCCTGACTGAAAGAAAGAGAGAGCATAAGAAAACCAGAGAAACCAAGATAACCTGCAATGCAAAAATGATTATGATTATGCAAATGCAAACATGTTTGTATATTCGCAGGGTGATCCACCCCTTGATTCCAGTTTAAAGGTGAAATAGGATGAAACTGCTGCTCATATAAATCAGAGTGAATCACTGTCAGAAATTACAACCCAAAGTACCAAAAAAATAGCCTGAAACAAAAATAAGCAGAGGTCCCAGCCAACAATTCTGGTGGTGACCCAAAATACAAAGAAAGAACAAAATACAAACTACTGAGTAAAGTTCCCTTCAAGGATCTTGCACCGTATGAGGGCCACTGCCTGAGCTAGAGCACTCCCACTTAGACCTCTCCACTCCTGCTTGTATTTTCAGCTCTTCCATGGTTGCTAGGGCTTCTTTGAGCCGTTCCTCAACTGCGTGTCTTCGGAACGTCCCTAACAAGATCTCCTCGTCCTTCTTCCTGAGCTTCAACTTCAGACTCTCAATCTGCTCCAAATGCTTATCTTCTTTCTGCTTGTTGGCCGTGATTGCAGTATCTCGGTAAGCATTGAACCTGTGAATCTTCACCCAAGCCCTGGCTAAGTCATCCTTCTTGGATTTGAGAGTCTTGCAAACGCCTTTTAGAGCTTGTCCTACCCTTTTCCTAGCTGCTATCTCTTCAACCAGCTCCTTTTCTTTCTCAGTGAGACGTTCTGTCTTCAGCTTGGCAATATGAACAGCCTCACCTCGCTCATGTTTCAACTGGTAGATTTCCTTTTGCAACTCACGGTTCTCCTCTCGAATCTTCTCCTTTTAAGCCCATAATTGGTTATACTTCTCCATCTCAATCATGGTTGGGGGTTCAATCAGCAAAGGGTAAGAAGGAGGTTCCCTGCAGAATGGCAAAAGTACACTTTCTACTCTGCTCTGAACCCAGTCTTCATACGCAAGAAAAGCTTTGTTGTTACACTTTCCAAAAGAAGTCTTTCCTTTCTTATGGCGATCTCGCCAAGCGTTTGCAGCTTCTTTCAACACCTCCAGATTGGCTTCCTCACCCAAAAATAGAGACTCTTGCACACCTTGGCCTTTTGGTGGCTCCTTTAAAGCATACCCAAATTTCCTAATAGCAAGAATGGGGTTGTAGTTAATTCCCCCCTTCCTTCCTATTAAAGGTACGTTTGGGTAACCTCCACAACTAACCAGGATCTCTCGGCCCAACAAATCACGATTGATCCAAACTAAGTTGTCGGCCCTTAACCCCATTAATCTCTTTGCCCAATCTAAAGTTCCTTTAGTGTCTTCGAATGCCCCAGATTTGGGAAGACGATCAGCAAACCACTTATAGAAAATTGAAGCACAACAATAAAGAGGTCCGCCTCTCCTCTTCTCATTCTTATAGTGCATCGAATAATACAGATCCCCAAGCAAGGTAGGTACCGGATTCTTCGTGGTGAATATCCGGACAGCATGTGCATCTACAAAATCCTTCACATTAGGGAATAACGCCGTTCCATAAACACACATAGCCAGAATTGCGTTGAACACCGACCAACACTTAGCCTTAGCACAAGTAACAGCCTGCTCGATTAAAAACTTCGTGTGAAAACCTTGATAACCCCCTTTACTAGCAATATTTTTCTTCAACAGTGACTGATCCAAACGTAAAGTAGCAGCAACCCTTTCCAGATCAGGAAACTCCTTAGAAGGATAGAAGGGAGCTCCCTCTTTAACCGAAACATCCAAAATAAGAGCAAATTCTTCCAACGTTGGAGCCAAAAGATAATCAGCAAATAGAAAACACCGAAGTTGAGGGTCATAGAACTGCGCCAAAGTGTGCAGAGCCCTGAACTCATAGTTGGTAACATTCTGGGCGAAACTCAGAATCCTCCCATATTCTCTTCTGAAATCTGCCAATACCTCAGGTTTTGCCATAGCCGAGATCTTGTGCCCAGCGTCTAGATGAAGCTCTGGGAATTTGTACGGGATGATGTTCTTTCTTTTTTCAGCGCTAATACTCATCATGGACAGTCTTTAGACAACCAGAATCAAAGTTAGGATGCAACCCTACAAATGAACAAACATGTCAGAATGCAAAAAGATGATGCAAAATGCAGGCATGGGATCAAGGTATCCAAAATGCTCAAACTGCTGTTGTTCTGCTGATTGAATAAGACCCAGAATACCAGAAACCCAAAAATCCAGAATAACAACCCAATCAAACTGCCAGAATGTCAGGATAATAATAGTACACTGATGGGAAACCCAGAAACCAGGTAGGTTGAAGGTCTAGGTTACCTGCAAACCTGTAAACACCTATCCCCTCTCACATGTGGGTACTAGGATGTTCAGTATCCCGGGCTCTCAGGTCGAGAAATGATGATACGTTCACCATTTCTGGTTTGGCATCATCATCAAAAGAGGAGGCCTCAACCGATTCTCCAAAACAAAAGATCCTCAGCTTCAGAGGTTTGAGAAGCAATAGCACATTCAGCCCGAAGGATACAATGCTATCGCCAATCAAAGAGGTCGTCCGCTGATTCACTACAAAAGGGAAATCCTATAGCAAGTTCCCAGCATTGGGTCCTCGGATCGAGAATGTGCAATGGGTTTGCCACAGAACGTGGGCTGCCACTGTCACATCTCGGGAGGAGTGCCGCAACTGAGTCCTCGGGGATGGTCGCCAGAGTCGACAGCTTTCCAAGTTATATTCCATCGTCTGCCCCAAATGGACAGGACAGAATATTACCAAGAAAACCTCGTCTGGATGTGGAGTTTTCATGTATACTTCGTCTGGCCAAATTCCAAACAAGTCACACTACTTTCCACGCTAATCATAGGTGTATGCTCAAGCCTTGGTATTGGGCTTTTCTCTCATGAATCCAACCCACCATGCAAACAGAAAATCCAGCAGCAGAACAGCACAGCAATATCCAGTATGACAGTAATAATATGAAATGCAATGCAATAAAACTGTAAAAATAGTAAAGCAGTAAAGTAAAAATACAGTAAACAGCAATACAGTAATATACAACAAAGTAAAGCACCATAAAAACAAACACCCAGAAAAAAAATAGACAAGCGCTAGGATTGACTCGCTTAGGGATGGACCAGCATAGGTCAACCAGACTCCCCAGCAGAGTCGCCAGCTGTCGCTCTCGAAAGATTCGCATCCAACGGTACAAACGCGAGAGTGGCGCAGAAGAACACAGAGTCGCCAGCAAAGTGTATTTATCCCAAGAGAGGGAAAGGAAACACTGCGTAAACCTAAAAGAAAGGGAAAGAGCATGGTCACGCGACCAAGAGAACGGGTACGAGAGTCGGTTACGCGAAGGGAAGGTGTTAGCACCCAACACGTCCATCGTACTCGATGGGATCCACGCTTGTTGTCTGCATCAAAGGTGTCATCGTCTGGAGATCCACTGCTACTGGACCGAAGAAAGAACGAGAACGGGAAAGAACGGAGAAACAAAGAAGAAAGGAAAAAGAAGTGACTCGATAAGACGATATCGTTGTCCTAGGCCTACGTACTCCCTCAGTGCAATGGGAAAGTCAGAGTCAACGTAGTTCGGACGGGAACTGTGGGGGAAGGTTGCTCGCCAAGACAATCGCTGTCTTATGCCTACGTATCCTCAATCGGGCGAGAGAGAGGAATCAGAGCTGACGTAGTTCGTGGGTACGACCACGGATGGGTAAGTGTTTTTTATGTGAGCGACGAGCTCTTTTCTGAAAAAAAGAAGTTTGAAACCCAACAATCCCGAAGGATAAAAAAAGATTTGAATTTGTTTGGTGTTTTTTAGACAGAAGTGTTTTGAGTTAGTTCGTAACTTACATTGCACCAAAGTCTACCATGCAGGAACGAGTGAGTCGCATGGTCGCCCCAGAATGAGACGTATGCTAAACACCCTAGAAGAAGAGAGGAGACCCCTCGTTCTTCACTTCCTACACTTAAGGCTCGAGAGCAATATACGTTATATTTTATTAAGTGTTTTCAAGAAGTTTGAGATGAGAAGAGAAGCGACACAAAAGGAAACTCTAAAGGGAAACTAAGAGTCCTAACGTTATCATGCATGGATGTCCTATGGTTAGTGAGGTTTAGGAGAGATGACTACCTAACCTAATGCTAATCCTACTCCAAGCTTAATCGAAAATTAAGTTGGACTAGGTAGCTCTAAAGGGAGAGAATCCAAGACTTAAACAAGTCTTGAGACTCGAGGGATGAAAAGAGTGAAAGAGAAGGAGGAGAAAGAGAAGTGAAACACAAGTGGCCTAAGCTCACTTCAAACACAAGTATGAAAGTTAAAAGATAAAGGAAGAAAGTAAAATGTGGAAGCATATCCACACTCAAACAACTTACCATTTGCCCCTGAAAATGTTAGAAGTATTCACATATGACAAAATGAAACTCAAACAAGCATAAGGCAATAAAGAAACAAGTTCTAAGGTAAATCAAACATCAAGTTCAGAACCTAATGGTCATACTGACCTCTAATATTAGTCATGCACAATTAGTCAAAAAAGAAAAGGGAGAAGTCAATCAAGTACCATTCAAGTCATTAAAGAAAGAGTGAGATGAAGAGAAGTGATCATGTGAAGCAACCAAATCAAAATTCCACAAAGTAAACCAAGTCCAGAAGTGACACAATCCTAAATATGTGCCTAAACAAGATCTTTAAACATCATTCAAGTCATACAAACACTTTCACAATCAATTAAGAAGCAAAGAAGAAGAAGTGAAGTGAAGTGAAGCATGATTCATTCTTATGAAACAAGTGACTTAAGGTGCAAGGCAAACATCAAACATGCAAAGATGAGATCCAAATATCACAACCAGAGGTCAATTAACATGCTATCAATTCTCAAACAAGACCCCAAATTATGGCACAAGTGCCTTCATGATCAAGCAAACCAAACATGAAGCATACATTCACAAGTTGGACAAGTTAAAGTTCATGCTTCAAAGAAATAACAAACATGCCTCAAAAATTATGTCATTCAGTATTCAAGCATCTCAAACATGTATAATTGACATATCAAAGCCACAAGCAATGAATCAGAACCAAAGTCAATCAACAATTAGGTCAAAGCATCAATAGGATTTCATACATACATGCTCAAAGAAACACATCCAAAGTCATCCAAACAGGACCTAAAAATCATACCAAAAATCTCAAACATACCTCAACATGTTAAGAACACAACCCAAAAAGAATCAGGATCAAATCACTTTTCAAATGAGAGAAATAAAAGATGCAACATGGAGTATGCAATATGAAATGCAAGTGAGAAAAAAACTTTGGAAAATTAATATTTAATGCAATTTAAATGAAAAAATAATAAAATAAAATGTGAAAAATTAATTTTAATAATGAGGAGGAATGATGAATTTTTTTGGAATTTTTTAGCACATGCAAGTATTTTTAACAATTAATTATGAAATGGTATGAAAATAGAAAATAAAAAGAAAATGAAATGAAGACAGGGGTGCAAAAAGAAATCCAAGCGCGTGCAAATGATCATGGGCTCAGAAACGGGGGTGTAAACAGCAGAAAAGGCCCAAGCGCTATCAAGCCTTCAGAAACAACGAACGGCTAAGATTGAGTCAAACACAAAAAGTCTCCAGATCCACAGGCTCACGCTCTCGGTCAAACAAAGTAAAGTCAACAATCCAATGGTCCATAATCAAATTTGCTAATTAAATGAAATCAAACGGTCATGACTTAATCAGATCCACTAAACCCTAATCAACTTAATTAACACCACATAACCAAGATCCAACGCACGAGAATCAAACTGGAAAATTAATCACAATCCAACGCATGAGATTCAAACTGGAAAACCACAAACCCTAATTAAACCCTCACCGGCCGGAGAAGCGCCGGTCATCTTCTCCGGCCACTCTCCGGTCACCAAACTTTAAACAATAACCAAAAACAACAAATCATACATCAAAATGTTCAGCAACTCACGTAGATCACAAATATGCCACTCAAAATCATTTAGCATGCATATATTTCAAGAATCGAACGAAACAAGTTTGGATCTGAAAATTTCAGATCTAAATTCCAGCCATGATTCACGTTGAAAATCAAATCCAAACACATATATGAGCTCAGCACATCAAGATGAACATTAAACACACAACCAAAATCAATTCTAGATCTATGAATTTGGAGCTCACCTGAGATTTGCAGAACTGGAAATACGTCAAGAAACTCCAAGATAAGCTGCAGATCAACTCTTTCAACCGTCTAATTGCAAAATAAATGCAATTAGACCTTCAAACTGGCCTGAATCCTTGAATCCGAAAGTTGAAGCTCTGAACTTAACTTGATGAATTCCTTGCTTAAACCTCAAAACAGTGGTGGATTTCTTTTCCTTGTGCTTCACTGATCCTAAACCAACCAAAAAAAATGGAGGAACCTTGAAGGATTGGGAGAATCGAAGGAGAGAAACTTGAGAGCAAAAACTTTGAAAAGTGATGAAAATTAATAGTAGCTGCTGAGAAATTCGTGTGAGTTAGCTTATATAGTGTGCAAATGCTACTGTTTAGGGTTTGAAACTTCAAGGACTTGAGAGCAATGAGTTTTGGGCTGTTTTGCAAATTCACAAATGTATACACATGAGGTATTCTACTCGTGCATTCTTCATGAAAAGTGCATGACTGCTTTCCTTTTGATGCCATGAGAACCTTTGGATTGATCTTGGGGCTGGAAAGTAACTGAATTGTGATTTCCAAATGAACTTGCAAAATTGCATAATGATGAATTATGGACATGTAACCCACGGGTTCATTCAATTATTGGCTCAAAATGATGCTAAATGAGGTGCATTGGAGTGTGGTGAGGTGAACTGAACAATTAGAAGCCATATTGGTGAGTTAGAATGCATCTTGCAAGTTATGTCAAAATGGTATGCATGGTGGAACACCAAATGCCCTTTAACTTCAAATACCCATAACTCTTGATCTAAAAATGATATGATCATGATCTACCACTCTTTGGAAAGAGGAGAAAGAGATCTAAAACTTTGGTGTTGGGCAAAAATTCGTTTGAAGCATTTTTGATCATGAAAAGTTTGGTTAAAGTTGGTTGAAAATATGCCAAAAATAGTAACTTGAAATTACAAGTCACCTTCCCAATTTAGCAACTTTTTACCAAAGCTTAATTTTTGCAAATTGTGATCATGAAAGCCTTCCATAGACCAAATAAAGGTCTCTTGACTTGATTACCATGATGAGGACCTCTCAAAACCCTAGTTTGACTTTTCAGTTGACCAGTTTGACTGATTACTTCATCTGTAAGCTACTGAATCATCTGAGGCCTTCCATGGTGAATTTTTGGCTCAAAATCTATCCTTAGACTTGTTTTGACATATGGAGAACCTTGGTGAAAGGTTTGAATCAATTCCTTGAGCTTAGGACCCTTAACCATAAAACCCTAGTTTTGGTCATCACTGTAAGAATACAAACCCTTGATTTAACCAACTGGAGAATCCCTCATTGAAACGCCCTTGGGCCACCATATAAGGATGTGAGAAGCTTATGGAGCTCATAAGAAGCTTTTGCCCTTGAGTTGAACCAAATACCTCGATCCCATGCTAAGAACCAAATGCTATGCACAATGCAAATGCAAGAAATGAAAAGAAACCTAAGCCAGTTATCTAAAAACAACAAGGCAAATTTTGAGGTGTTACAGGATGGAAGCGAAGTTTAGGACTTGTTGTTTTTTAACATGTTTTGTGGGCCTGCGTGCCCTTACCGTTTTATATGGGTGCTGCCCCTTTTGTACTTATAACATTACCAGGTTATGACCGGTGTTTAATATACTTGGATTTTGTGTAAAAATGTTTTATCTTGGACGTTTGCTCTGTTTATTCATATGTGTGTGCTCGGCAAGTTGTGAAACCTACCGAGGAGGGCAAAGTGGTTTTGCCCATGATGAGGCTAGGACTTCGTTTGAGGTACTAATCTCATAGGCTTGGACTATTCCCATCGCGAGCTGGGTGTTCTGCCTGAATGGTACGGCAACGGCGGAGCTCGGTCGAGGTATCCACGTTGTGCACAGGATCTGCTCGTACAATGAGCAAAAGCTAGCCGGCATTGTAATGCGTGTCATGCTTCACCAGGGCATGATACGATGGCCGCACAAATCTCCCCATTTTGGGTGATTACGTCGGCAATTTGTCTAGCCTTGTGGTTAAGGACGTAGTTGTAGTACTCCTTGAGTTTTTCAGCATTCCATGGTCGAGCAAGTGGTTTTTCGTCCAATGTTTCCAAGTAATATGCTCCTGTGCCCGTTTTGGACTTGACCCTATAAGGTCCTTCCCAGTTTGCTGCCGGTTTCCCTTCGCGTGAATCCTTCTAGTTTCTACGCAGGACCAGACTGCCCACGGGGAAGTCACGTTTTATGACCCTGGCGTCATGTTGCAATGTTATCTGTTGTTTAATGTGGCCTCGCGGAGCGTAGCTCCTGATCTTATTTCTTCGACCAGGTCGAGCTTCTCGCGTAGAGCCTCGTCGTTCATTTCTTCGTCGAAGGGAGCTTCTGTCCTTCTGGAGGGTTCCCTTATCTCCACCGGTATTACCGCCTCTGTTCCATACGCTAGTCGGAAGGGAGTTTCCCCGGTGGTGGAGTGTGGTGTTGTTCTATACGCCCAAAGGACGTTGTGGAGCTCCTCGACCCATCTTTTCTTGGCCTCGCCTAGCCTTCGTTTTAGCCTGCAGAGGATCACCCTGTTCGCGGCCTCCGCTCGCCCGTTAGTCTGGGGGTACTCGACGGAGGTGAAATGTTGTTTTGTCCCTAGTTTGGCGACGAAATCTTGGAAGTTTTTGTCCGTGAATTGGGTTCCGTTGTCGGTCACAAGGGCCTGAGGTACCCCAAATCTTGCGAGGACGTTCCTTTTGTAGAAATGCAGTATGTTGAAGGCTGTGATCTTGGCGAGCGCTTCGGCTTCAATCCATTTTGTAAAATAATCAACGGCCACGATTAGGAATTTGTTTTGATAAGATCCCATTGTAAAGGGGCCTAGAATGTCCATCCCCCACCAGACGAAGGGCCACGGCGAGGAGAGAGTCTTCAACTTGTTGGGGGGTGCTAAGTGCATGTCCCCGTGGCGTTGGCAACGGTCGCACTTTTGTACCTGCTCTTTGGCGTCGTGTTGTATGGTTGGCCAGTAATATCTTGCTCGCAAAGCTTTCCGGGCCAAGGATCTTCCCCCTAAGTGTTGTGCATTGATGCCCTCGTGAATCTCTTGTAAGATTTTGGGGACCTGGGCCTCGTCGACACATTTCAACAGGGGGATGGAAAATCCTCGTCGCTATAATTTGTCCTCGACCAGTACGTACGAACAGGTTCGTCATTTAGTTATGCTGGCCTCCTTACTGTCCTCAGGGAGTTCCCCCTTGGTGAGATAATTGTACACAGGGGTCATCCAACAAAGGGGATCTCCGATGACGTTAATATCTAGCAGGTCGGGTTTTACAATGCTCGGGTGGGCCAGCATTTCTTGTATGATGGATTTGTTCCCACCTTTTTTTCTGGTGCTGGCTAGTTTAGAGAGGATATCTGCTCGGGTGTTTTGCTCGCGCGGGACATGCTGAACTTCCCATGCTTTAAACTCCGCTATTTTTTCTTTCACCATTGCCAAATATTCGGCTAGTTGGTCGTTCTTTGCTTGGAATTCTCCACGTACTTGGGACGCTACGAGCTAGGAATCAGTGTAAATTTTTATTTCTTTCGCGCCAACTTCTTTGGCCAATCGTAATCCTGCGAGGAAGGCTTCATACTCGGCTTGATTGTTGGATATTTTGAAGGACAGGACCAGGGATACTTCGATCAGGGTCCCTTCCTCGTTCTCGAGGATAATTCCTGCTTCGCTGCCTGAGGGGCTTGATGCGCCATCCACGTAAATGATCCACTTCCGCGTCCCTCCTGGAGGGGATAGTTCCGGAGTCATTTCTGCTACGAAGTCGACTAGGACCTGTGCCTTGAGGGCTTTCCTCCCCTCGTAGTGAATGTCGAACTCGGATAATTCAAGGGACCATTTTAGCATCCTGCCCCGCCATATCTTGTCGGCTTAACAGCTGCCTAATAGGTATATGGTTTCCCCGCGGTCTGGTCGGGACAATACTGGTGGCTCGGACAAAGCTTGTTTGAAATGGGCAAGGGCCCACTCGCATTCGTCTGTCCACTCGAAATTGGCTTCCTTCCTGAGTAATTTGAAGAAGGGCAGAGCGTGCTGGGCGGATTTGCTCACGAAGCAAGCAAGGGACGCGAGCATCCCGTTGAGGGATTGTATCGCCTTCTTCGACCGCGGAGTGGGGAACTCCACGAGTGCTCGGCATTTATCTGGGTTTGCTTATATTCCTCTTTCAGTGAGGTAAAACCCGAGGAATCTCCCTGCTCGTACACCAAAGGTGCATTTTTCTGGATTGAAACGCATTTTACACTTTCGAGCTTGGTCGAACACCTTTTGTAAGTGGGTGGTATGGTCGGATTCTTCTTGGGATTTCACGGTCATATCATCCATATATACTTCGAGCATGTCCCCGATTTCTGATCGGAAGAATTTATTCATCATGCACTGGTACGTGGCCCCGACATTCTTTAGTCCAAAGGGTATTACGTTGTAGTAATAGTTCCCCGAGGAGGTCATAAACGCCGTATACCTCTTGTCCTCGTTTGCCATTGGGATTTGGTTGTATCCCGAATAAGCGTCCATGAAGGACAAGAGCTTGAAGCCTGCGGAATTATCTACGAGTTTATCTATGCTTGGTAACGGATAAGCGTCTTTTGGGCAAGCCCGATTGAGATCAGTGTAATCAATGCACATGCGCCATTTTCCATTACTTTTCTTTACAAGTACAATGTTTGAGAGCCAGGTCGTATACCTGGCCTCAGAAATAAATTTTGCCTCTAAGAGGTCTTGTACTAGTTTCTCGGTAGCTTGTGCCTTTTCCTCGGATTGTTTTCTTCTTCGTTGGGCAATGGCGCAAGTAACTGGATCGATTGTCAAGTGGTGACATGCAGTTTCTGGATCAAGGTCGGGCATATCCGCCGCACTCCAGGCGAACAGATCGACGTTGTCGTCAAGACATTTATTCAGCTCCTTCTTGATCTCTTCGGGGAGACCAGCACCTATCTTCACTCCCCTGTTGGGGTTATTGCTGAAGGTGATGATCTCGAATTCCCCATCTGGGACTGGTCGCAAAAGTGCAGAAGCCGGGGAGCTTGTTGCTCCTGACTGTTTGTCTTCGTCACGATCCTCTTTACCCTCTTCAGGAATCCTGCTGTCGAGGTCGATAATATGCACGGGAAGCGTGGGCTTTTTGTCTGGCTGGCCACCTTCAGCTGGAACCTCATCCTCTCTTGGGCGCTTTGCTGATTTTGCCGTCGACGCGATCTGGTTCTGCCCTTTTGTTGCGGCCTCAAAGCATCTGCGAGCAGCCTCGATGTCGCCATGCAGAGTTGCGATGTGCCCTTTCTTAGTATAGTACTTGAGTTTGAGGTGGACCGTAGATGGGACAACAATGAGTTCTGCAAGAGCTGGCCTGCCGAGGATGCACTGATAAAGTAATGGGAAATCAATGACTAAGAACTGCGTTTTGATTGTCTGAGATGCCTCTTCCTCGCCAAAAGTGACTGGTATCTCCACGTAACCCCAAGGTCGGGCTGTTTCCCCGTTGAATCCTTGGAGGTCCGATCCCACGTATGGTGAGAGGTTGGACTTATTTAGTTTCAATGCGCGGAACAGGTTGGTATACATGATGTCCACGGAACTGCCCTAATCGACCAGGATTCTCTGAACATCGGTAGAGGACAATTTGGCCCTGATCAGCAGAGGGATATGGGAATTTGGGGATCCCCCGGGCAGTTCTTCTCGGTAAAACGTGATCTGCTGCGAACGTCCTTTACTTATTCCGATCGCAGACAACTGATCGGGGCTACTGTCTATCAGCTGCTCAAACTTTCGCTTGATGGACCCTATTGTAAGCTCATGGTACCCCCCACATGAGATGACCATGGCCATAGGAAAGGCTTCCCAGGTGCTGTGTATGAATACCTGGGAAGTCGTGTCGAGGTGGTCAGGAACGAAGAAGTCCTCTGGTCGACTGATGGCCATTGCGACCTGCGGGGGAGGACTGAATTGGGCTGATTCTGCCTCTTTCTTCGAATCAGATGTGTCTCGTCGGGAGGACTCTCCCTTCTTCACGTACTGCTTTAGGTGACCCTCTTTGATGAGGATCTCTATTGTGTCCTTAAGATGCACGCAATCTTCTGTCACGTGGCCGTGACTACGGTGGAAACGATAGTATTTGCTTTTGTCGACGTTCCCTTTGGATGTGGTCGGTTTAGGGAACCTGACACCCCCTTGTTTAAATTCTGTGATGACGCATTCAGAGAGAATGCGCTCGCGCGAGGTCGTGAGCATGGTGTACTCCGTAAACCGGCCAGCTGGCCCTTTGCTTTCGCGAGGACGCTCGTCGTGCCTTTTCTCTTTTCCTTGCCGGGATGATTCCGGCTCGTCTTTTTTTTATGCCCGGGGTGCTTCGCGATATCTTAAGTCCCGGGCATGGAATGCAACTTCTTTTTCCTCGAAACGGATGTAGTCCTCAGCTTTGAAAAGGAGTTCCGTCAGTGTTCGGGGAGCTTCGATCCCCACTGCCTTACGGAAATCGCTTTTGGGCCGGAGTCCCTTTTCGAGGAGGTACTTTTTCATGTGATCCGTTGTTCGGACTTCCACCGCTTCTTTGCTAAATCTTTCAATGTATGCCCGCAGGGATTCATCCCTGCCTTGTATAATGGCCTCCAGTGTAGCCTCCGACTTAGGATGTCGTTGGGAAGCTGTGAAATGGCGGGCAAACTGGCTCTTTAGCTCTCTCCATGAAGAGATGGATCCGCGAGGAAGTCGTTTAAACCATGTCATCGCTCTCTTTCTCAAGGTGATGGGGAACATTTTGCATCTGATAGCCCCGGAGACACCGTGATATTGGAGCATAGCTTCTATATTTTCGATATGCTCGCGGGGATCAGACGTCCCGTCATAGGTTGTCAACGTGGGTGGTTTCTCCAATCCGCGGGGGATTCGAGTGTCCAGGATGTCTCTTGTGAATGGGCCGTGAACGTCATCGTCACTGCTGGAACTAGGAGAGAGCGAAAAGGAACAGTTGTGACCGCAGATTCGACTTCGGTGAGGAGAACTTCCGCGGGTGTGTTGGTGCTCGTACTTATCTGAGTGTCGAGACCTCCTGGATACCGGGGAGTGCCTGGATTTCCGTGGGGGAGACTGATGGCGTCGTCGTGCTAGATCGGGTGTAGGGTTCCTCGATCTTGAACGTTTCCTCTCCGGGGAGAGGCTGTCGCGTCTTCGCTTCGAGGGAGTTCGTGGACGCGGGGAAAGACTCATCAGTTTTTCTGAAGCAAGGCGTTCCTGAATGATATGCTCGAGAGCAATGATCTTCTCCCCCTGCTGGAGGATTAAAAGGTTCGAGTTATTAAGAGATGCGATGAGCGCTACGATGCTCAGATCAGTATCCTGGGGAACCGGGATGGGCTCGAAGGTGAGCTCCACAGCTGGTTCCCGTGGCTTTGGTTCGTCGGGTTTCGGGGAAGCAGGCCTTCCGTCTCTTCGGTCACTTTCCTGCGGGATATGCCCGACGAAAGTATGGTCGTTGTTGTTGGCCGCAGAGGCCATAAAGTCTTGGTGAACATCGTTCTTGATGAAAGTCATGTCGATCTGAGATTTGAAAGGATGGAGCTTTGGTCTTTGTTGTGCAAGAGAGAATCTTGGTTAAAGACGGGGAAGCTGGGATTTCCCACAGACGGCGCCACTGATCGGAGAGGACCAGAAGGAGATCGTCACGGCCTTCGTGTAGGGCAGGAGCTGATGCTCGTAGGAGAGGAGAATGAGGGGCGTACCTGCAAGGTACTCCGATGCCAAAGTGAGAGTTTGGACAAGAGGAGAAAAGCAAGTACAAAGTAAGAATGTAAGAGATTGGATACCTGACCCTCTCAAGTGAGAGGGTATTTATAATATACCCCCAGCGCGGGGCCAAGATCTCTCCTCGCGAGTAGGATGCCTGCTCGGCGAATGAGAGACTGCCAAGTGGAGGACACAGCGCATGGTCCTCTGACTTGGTCCAACTATCCCGACAAGATCCGGGGAGGTAGTTGGTCGCGTGAACTGACAAGCGAGTGGGGGGGACGTGCCCAACGGCTATACTGTGCCCAACGGCTATATTGTGCCTATTGGGCCTGTTCGCCAACTATAATGGATTGAGCCTGATCCTTAAGGGCAGGAAGCCCTGCCCGGTCCAGAACACTAACCCGTCCTATGTGCTTCAGAGGGATGAAGTACAGATTCAAGATAACCTTATCGTGGAGGCGATGCGGATAACGATCGAGGATCGCAAGATGAAGCAGCTAAGAGGAAAAAATATTCCTTTAGTGAGAGTAGCTTGGGGAAGAGCTGCTGGATTAAGTGTGACCTGAGAATTGGAGAGAAAGATGTGAGATTCGTACCCGGAATTGTTCTCGTCAGGTACATTTTCGAGGACGAAAATATTTTAAGTGGGGGAGAGTTGTAACACGCCATTTAATTATTTAGTCGTTTTATGATTTGTTGTGTGTTGTTTGTGATTTTATTTATTTAATTAGAGGTATGTGTGTAGGACGGGCGTGAGAGCTTAGTAGGATGACTTAATTGGAATTAAGGGTTAGGACAACATGGTAATAATAATATAATAAGGAGACATTTTATTAATGTTAATGTTAGTTGTATTATTATTATTATTATTAATATTATTATTATTATTATTATTATTAATATTAGTATCATTATAATTATTAACATTATTATTATTAATGGAATTATTATTCCACGCGAATTTGAATTTCGAGAAATCCTTGGAAATGGACCTTCCAATCTTAGCAACTTTATCTTCACCAAACAGGATCATTTAAATTCAAAATGCTATGAAACGAGCTTTGATGCCATAAACCAAACCACACTACCTTGCAAACTTGATTCCACTGGATAGACTCTGAACCTGCCTCAAAAACATTATCTTGGAAAAATCATTGGATGATCTTCAGATCTTAGGCACATCTTTGTTCTCAAAACGATCCAAGACACATGTATCTTGAGGATGGAGTACTCCCCTCTTGTAACTTGAAATTCATCTTGCCATAAAACTCTAGCCAGTTTCTACATTCAACACCTTGACTCTCTTTGGGATTATGCACTGAAACTTTTGAGAAATATCGAGAAAAATGACCCTAGAATCATTTTGAATCAGAACCAACTGGTCCCGTCTTGAAGTACTTAACTGTGAAAACATATACCATCAACACTTGAAATCACTGCACCTGCACAAGCTGGTTAGTCACAATAAACATGCACAAAGACCTATGACCTAACGATGCTATACAGGATAATGCACAAAGATGGTGGAATCTATGGTCAAAAATTAGGGTATGACAGATACCCCTATTTAAGTTTCTTCTATTCGGAGATATGGAGATTGAAATCTTTGTCTCGACGAAATAGGAGAGACTTAAATACAAACATGCACAATTTTTGGCCCTAAGATACCACAAATGCATATGATATGACATGATATGAAGATATGAAATGAATGCAAAGACAAAGATCCTATGGGGAATGGTACCACAGGGGAAAAGAGTAACAGTCATCAGCTGTTAGAAACAAATTGAAGACATATCTAGAGGAAAATCATTAGATGAAAACAACGATTCTGAAGATACATCCGAAACATTTAGAAAAACATTAAATGTACGGGAAAAGGTTTTGAAGACAAATCCGGAAGAGCATCAGATAAGCAATAATATATCTGGAAAAGCATCAAATAAGCAGGTCATATCTGGAAGAGTATCAGATAGACACACACGGGCTCTGGAAAAGCATCAGAAGAGACACATTCAAAAAATCATCAGATGGTCAAAGCAATGTCATTCCGAAATAACATCAGAATAAACAAAGAGAAATATCTGGAAAAACATCAGATAACCAAGACTCAATCTGGAAGAACATCAGAAAGAGAGACACATCCGAAAAAAGCATCAGATGGTAAAGAAACCAGACATCCAATAATTGCTTTAAATGAAAGATGTATAATCACAATATCTAATAATGGCTTTAGATGAAAGTGAACAAAGTGGAGATCGAAGAAAGCATTGGATGCAAAGAAACCAATCATCCAATAATGTCTTTGAATGAAAGGTATAATCACAATATCTAATAATGGCTTTAGATGAATGTGAACAAAGTAAAGATCCAAGAAAGCATTGGACAAAAGAGACCAGTCATCTAATAAAGGCTTTGAATGAAATGTATAATCACAACATCTAATATTGGCTTTAGATGAATGTGAACAAAGTGGAGATCCAAGAAAGCATTGGAAACAACAAAACCAATCATCCAATAATGGCTTTGAATGAGATGTATAATCACAATATCTAATAATGGATTTAGATGAATGTGAACAAAGTAAGGATCCAAGAAAGCATTGGATAAAAGAGATCATATCATCCAAGAAAGCATTGAACGAATATGAACAAGGAGATACCCAAGAAAGTATTGGATACAAAGAAATCACAATATCCAAGAAGACATTGGATGTATGTGAACAAAGATATACCCAAGAAAGCATTGGATAGACGCGACAATATCTGTTTGGTAGGTGCCAAGTGAGTTGGACTTAGACCACAAGGTAAGACATGGATAACAACATGACTTGTGGAGCATGCAAATGAGTGCAGATGAGGATGACACTCTTTCTATGCAAATGTATATGAATTATGCTATGATATATGACCAAATGCAAATGCAGATGTAATGCAGACGTCGACGACACGACTTGACTCTTTTGTGGAGAAAGAAAAGACTGGAAGACTGATTCCTCAACACGGATGTCATTGCCATTCTGCTTGGGGACTAAAGATGCTACTGAACACAATCTGCCACATTGGTAAACTGTATCCAATTTTATGATTCTTGTAGGAAAGATGAGAGCTGCTTGGGGACTCTAGAAGTAAATTTCCCCAGATTAGTTGACTGTTGTATATGAACTGATCACTGCTTCAGTTGGATTGATGCTGGAAATGACTATTTCACTGTGCGCTTGGAAAGCTTGCCCCAGTATGAGTCTTGAAAAATATCCTGTATAAACCAATTCTGAGAAGGACTTGCACTGAACCACAAATCTTGAACTGATTCTCAACAGGATTTGGGAAGAACTTTCCCCTGATTGGATCACCGGCCAAGTTTCTCAACTGTTTGAATATTCCTTAAGAGGAAGCCAGTTTGCAAACAAAAGTGTTCATACAAACATAGTGTAGCGCGATTTTTATGGTTTCGAATCACTATCGCTTTGGTACTACAGTTCAATTCATTTTTTATCCTGTGAAGCTGATTAAGGAAGGTAAATAGATGTCTCTAATTAACCCTGCTTGCATACTGAGTTTAAACAGATGACTGTTGGTTTACAGATGCTATCAAAAGGGGGGTCTGTCTTAGGTTATTTTGCTTAAGAATACAGTGTCTGGACTATTTGCGAAGCTTTTGGTAAGGTGTTTAGATTTGATGCTTTTGGTTGGTTGACGGAGGTACTGGATTTTGAGTTTTTGATTTGTATGCTCGCTAAGATTTTACAATCGTATTCCTACGTATTCCCGTTCAGGGAAATCAGAGCGATCGTAGTTCCCTCCTATTCTATGGGGGGGAAAAGATGTTTTGGTGTCTTGTTCGAAACCCAAGACAGAGGCTAAAAGGAGTATTTGTATCTTGTTCAAAGCCCAAGATATGAAGCTGAAGGGTTTTTTGTGTCTTGTTCAAAGCCCAAGATTGAAGCTAAAAGGTTTGACTAAGAGAGAACTTGTCATCTCTAAAGAGGTATTGTTGATTTTATGTGTGCCTTGATCAAAGCCCAAGATTGAAGCTAAAAGGTTGACTCTACTAGGGAGTTTTATATCTGTTTTATACAAAGCCCAAGATTGAGGCTGAAAAGAGATTGACTCTGCTTAGGGAGATCATTATACAAACCCTAAGAGGAGGCTATTGACCCAACAATAGGGTGTTTATTAGTTGTCTCGTACGATGCCCAAGATAGAGGCTAAAGGGGTTGACTCAACAAGAGACTACTAATAAGTGACTGACTCAACAAGAGAGCGCTTTTATATATGTCTTGTACGAAGCCCAAGACGGAGGCTAAAAGGTTTGACTCAACAAGAGAGTCCTTTATACTCAACAAGAGAGTGATTTGCTGTCTCGTACGAAGCCCGAGATAGAGGCTAAAAGGAAAGTGACTCAACAAGAGAGTCTTGGAAAGTGATGGACTCAACAAGAGAGTCTGAAAAGGTTAAATCCGCTAGGGGGAATCATTGTACAAAGCCCAAGAGGAGGTTGACTTCGCTGAGGAAGGATCATTATACAAAGCCTAAGAGGAGGCTATTGTTCTGCCGAGGATTCTTGAGATCCCGAGGTAGGTCCAAGAAGGGAATCAATCCTTGCAAGGGAATGCAAAAGGAATTGATAGATCAGAAACCTTGAGGCTCTGGTTTTAGATAGTGTTATCTTGATGGTAAACCGACCTTGGTTGGGGATTTTCGGGAGAAAGACGGGGTTTTAGAACTCACAAATTTTAACTCGGCTGGAGATTAATCCAGAATTCGGGGTTTCTCCTATGTTTGAAAGGTGCTTGAGAACGTCTTTGAGACTCAAGGGTATTAGATTGTCCAAGTCTACTGGTAGAGTTTTATCTTTTGTATGATGCCCAAGAGGAGGTCGACTCATTTAAGGGATGAGTATCAACCCTAAAATTGGTCTGAAGGTTTTGGCTCCTTTTAGAAAGATGGCTCTAATGAAGGATGATTAAGTTCTTTCCTATACCTTTAGGAGGTCGTTAGGGTCCTTGTATTAAGCCCAAGAGAAGGCATGAGAACTTCTAAGAAGCCGAAGGGTCCTTGTACAACGCCCAAGAGGAGGCGGAGATGCTTTTAGGAAGCCTGTGGGTCCCCAAACCAAGAGAAGTTCAAGAAATGCCATTCACAGAGAATATGTCATTCCAGGAAAGTTCAACAATTTGGAAGAAACTCAAGAGATGCCATTCACGGAGAAAAGATCATCTCTAGAGAGTTAGAGTTTCTTTGACAATTTCTAAGGGTGACAATCTGAGAAAAGGTTGACCGAGAATACTACCTTTCTCTTTGTTCCATATTGATTAACCCCAAGAGAAGGGAAGACTGTATCTGGAATCCTACGGGGGATCTAGTTTTGTTGGTATTTAAGAGTGACCAACAGGGCTTTACCTAGTTCTAGACGTAGTTGCCGGGGAAAACTCTAAACAACTATACTAGTATTACACAGTTGATATATGACAAGTATATAAAAGGATGTGAAAGAAGACTTACAGTGAAACAACCCCACAATATAGTTTATATACATATGAAAGCGGTAAATGAAAATGGATAAACACTTGAAGGTGCGAGAAAGACACAAGAAAGGGGGGGTTTGAATTGTGTATTTACTTTTTTAACAACTCATCGCATCTTGTTATAAAGACACTCAAGTAATATCAGAGTTCGTTGAGAGACTCGGATCTACGATGATACATTCAGACTTGCTTATGCGTGAAGCATGAGAACCCACAAGAGTCTGAACATAAGATACGTTTCTCAGAACTTGCAGTGCGGAAGCTTATTAGAGTTAAGTTGCAAGGTTCTGACTTGCTTATATAAGGTTTTGATACTCAAAGTAGAAACATAAACAAAGACAATAAACATAAGAGTAAATAACACATGATATATCCTGGTTCACCACACAGGCTAATCCAGTCCACCCTCCTCAGGTGATTTCGCCTTGAACACAAGGTCTTAATCCACTATAATCAATCTCGATTACAGATGCACGGGCAACAGCCGGTGACTCACAACTTGCACAGCCGCACTGTGACTAACATGCAATGAACCATTCAGGGATTCAACTTAATGAATATAACGAACATTGACCTGCAGGTTCCAATCTCTTAAGATCTACTACTAGGCTTTCACAGCTAGACGTTCAGGGATTCATCGCAATGAATATAATGCTACTGAACCTATTTCAGGCTTTTCCCACAATGACATCTCACCATTGTCTTCTCGAGTCTCCGGTCACACAGGTCACTCAAGGAATCCTAATTCACCAAGAATTAGTTATACAGGAGATTACAAAGATGCTTCTTAACAAGCAGATTTCTCCTAAGTTTAAGTACAAAAGAACATATAAGTGTTCAAGCAAGATATGAGCAGCAGCTTCTTGCTATCCTAAGAAACTACAAAGATGTATAATGATTTGACAGTTGTTGACATCTTGTAGATCTTCTTCTTCTTTGTCTTCTTAGGTGAGCAATCTTTGAGCAACAACTCCTTGCTTTAGATCTTCAATATAGCGCTGACGAGAAGGTGGTTGATGACTTGACTGATTTACAATGTTGTTTTCTTCATCAACAACTTCTATACCAATTCATTGTTGTTGTGTTGAATGATGATATTTGAGCTTCAACAACAATGGCCATGTGTAAATGGTGATAGCTTTGGATATTCTAAGTGTTACAACGAGAACTCATCGTTGTTGCTATCTTCACACAATGACTTGGTCAATTCATGAATGATACATCCAATTAATGATCAATGGAGTCGACACCTCAGAAGCGAGAACTCTTTCCTTTAAATAGCTCAGTAGAAATATAGCTGTTTGAAATACTGTTGGCTGTTGGAAAAGAGACGTTATGTAATAATGAGCTGTACTTACACATCTCCTTTTTGTTGTGGGAGAAGTGACGGGATATCTTCTTGATCAGTGTGTACAGTTGTTCACAACGGTAACATTTGACTTCCAAACTTCAGAGGCTTCTGATGGTGATTTGATGAAGCATGAGTAGAGTCTTCGTAGCAGGATATCTGATACGTCAAGTCTTCAGTCATTTGAAGAAGTCCATTAGGAATCATTCTTCAGAACTTCAGCACTTGTCTTTAAGAACATTATCCTTTACGTCTTCAAGTCTTCCGAATATTCAGAACTTGTCCATTAGGAGTCCGTCTTTAGAGTCTTCAGCACTTAACTTTTGGAACCGTAATCTTCAGAACACATAAGTCTTCAGAATCTTTCTGCACTTGGTCTTTAGAGCCTTCCGCCTTCAGAACTTCAAGTCATGTGAGTCTTTAGTGTCATACCCCAAATTTTGACCACTTATATTTCCCATCATTGTGCAAATCATCATCACAATATAGAGGAACCATCATACTTCATCAGTCTCCCCAAAGATGGGTGAGCATCCACTACAATCAAAATTAGGGTTTCAAGACCTCTCTGAGTGCTTAGACAAAGGATCAATCAAGGAATGATATGATCTTCAACTTGTCTAACCTCTCAAACATCCACAATGGATCAAAAGGACTCCCACTTCAAGGATTAAGCACAAGGCTGCTCCCTTCTAGGTGGATTAAGTCTCAAGATCGACAGTGTCACCAAATTAGGGTTTTGGTCGACCAGGGCCTCCAAATGGAAAATTTTCATCTGCGCACAAGCCAATGATCCAAAACATAACCTAATATACTTCATGGGACCTCATGGACCCAATCATCAAGTCAATTTTGCCTCAGGGGATGCATTCATCAAAAATCAGGAATTAGGGTTTCTGGACCTAATTCACCCCTAACTTGACTTTTGGGACAAAACATGAGCCAAGACCTCAAGAGAGGGTTTGAGGGTCTCTAATGAACTATATTGATCCATTTGGAACAATGGATTAATCCAAGAAGCTTGAGCAATAAGTCTCAATTTCATCTGCACCACAATTAGGGTTTCGCGAGGAAAGTCAACTGTAACTTTGACTTTTGACCAGGACATGCTCCCAAGCCCTAAGAAATGATTCAATATACCCTATGACACCTATGGAACATGTCCATCAAGTTTGATTTAGGTCAAGGACATGATTTCATGAAGAATTGCACAATTTGGAATTCATCTGATAAAAAGTCAACTGTGCACAAAAGTCAACTTTGACTTTTTGAGATTTTTCACCAAAATGGATTTTTAACCCTAAAATGATGTTAATGTATGATTTGAATCATCATTCATCAAGAAAAATCAAAGAAAGTGGGATAACTTGTAAAAGGGGTAACCATAAAAACTTAGAAAAATTTCTAAGTTATGGAAAAAGTGACACTAATGTGCCAACTTTGGAGGACCATAACTCCTAAACCACAAGGCCATTGTTCCCCATTCAAAGCATGATTTGTAGATCTCATTGCCCTATACAAAAGCTTGATACTGACCTATGTCCAAATTCCTCATGGATTTTGAGTTATGGAGTGATCAAAATCAAGAAAAGTCACTTTGTTCCAACACTTGTGAAAATTTCACTAAGTCAGATTTTACCCTACTTTTTGCCAAATATAGGGGGATTTTTCACTTGGATTCAAAAGAGATCAAAACCAAACATGTTCAAACAGTTGTTGTATCATGTAAGGGCTTTCCAAAATTACCAAGAACATTACCAAATTCAATTTGAGTCATAAGATATAACATTGGCAAGTTGCCTTGTTGAAATCTGTCAAGGCAAGGCAGATTTTGCATTTTTGCTCGATTTGCCAAAATCAGCCAAATCCAAATGCTCCTATCCACTTGGACACCTCTGAGGATTAAATCTAAAGGGGACAATCACTGAGCCAAGCCTCCAAAGTCTTTGGAACAAGAAATAGCATGTTGAACCTAGAATTGCCAAAATAGGGACAAGACTCCAATTTTTGATTGGAGCATTCAATGGAAGCATCAAGGTGGCATGGACTGAGCCATTCTCAACTGAATTCAGTCAAGACTTATCCAAGACCAAGGGAACCACAGCCCTGTGCCCTAACCTCTAGTCAATGGCTAGAGGAGACTTGGATTTCCATTGGACAACATTGGCCAAACCTCTGCTGCAGTTGCCATTCATTGTGGATCCCAAAACAAACTTGATCTACTATAAATAGAGCTCAATTGTGATCAGTTTGAGTACACCAAAGCCATCAAACAGATGCTTTCCTCAAAATCTCTTCTTTCACTCCAATTTTGCCTTCTAAGGCAAGTCACTGTCGGGTTTTGAGTTTGGGAGCTTTTCCAATCAAAACAATCACTCACACACCTCACATACATCATATAGAAGTGATCCAAACACTCACATAACATCTGGAACACAGATTTCACAAAATCACCAGCCAATTGCTCAAGTTCTTGACAGTTTTGCAGTTGAGGTACCATCTTCAGCTCCAAACCATTTCATTCCATTCCAAGCATTCATACACACTCCATGGCACCTAGGGAAGCTATCCAGATCATTGGAACCTAACTGTAACACCTCAAACACAAATCACGATCACCAGCTGCAAGTGGTAAGCATGAGCTCTTCTAACTCTATGATCCATGCAATTTTTGCTGCACAATAATTTGGCCATATGTTCATAATCATGCATGGAATGTTTCCCCTCAATTAATTGCATTGTTTGAATCGTGTATAAAAAATCCTAGCCTTCATGCAGAAATTAGGGTTCTTGAGGATTTTTCATGATTTCTTATTATATGTTTAATTTAAATAAAATTAAATACCATAGACATGATCGTGAGGTTGAAACGAGTTGATTGGTATGTGGATTGCATGATATGATTAAGTATTCAGTGAGATTGGAGAGAAAATGCAAATCTGGGCAAACCCAGAACACGCGCGTGTTCTTGGGTGTTCTTGGCGCCATTTTTTCAAAATTTGAATATTTGAATTTTGTGATTTTATTTAATTTATTAAAAAATTAATTTCTCTCTGAGTTTTAATGATTTTGAGTTGATTCTTTTTTTAATAATTCACAAAAATGTTAAAATATTTTATTTTTCCAAAAAATCCCAAAATTATTATTTATTATATATAATTGATATTTTTGCAAAGAATTAATGTTTTAATTGTTTTTAACATTTAAAATATTTTTTCCACCTTGATTTTGCAACTTTTAATGCTTTCTAATTATTTTGTAGGTCAATACTTAATTTTTGAAGCATTAATCCAAGATCACAATTTGTTTTTCCTATGTTAAACAATTTTGATCATTTTAATTGAATTTTTATTCAATTAAAACACATTTTTGAAAACAAATTAGGGTTTTTGGATTAATTCAACCCTCATAAATCATTTTCAAAACACTTTCAGGCCTCTAATAGAGTGTAAGACCTAATCCTTTTTTGACCAAATCATTTTTGGGCCTCAGTATATTGTATAAGTCCCGATACCGTATAAAACAAACGGCGCGATCGTCGCCTTTTCAAAACAAACCTGAGCCTACCCTCGAGTAGTAAGACCCATTTCTTTTCTTAAAACTCTTTGGGTCTCTCTTAGAGTGTAAGACCCAACCCTCTTGTACAGGAAACGTTTTGGGCCTCATTCATTGTATAAGTCCCTCTGTACATTTTCAAATAAACGACGCAATCATCGCCTTTTAAAAAAAAACCAATTGGGCCTCTCCTTGAGCTATAAGAACCATTCAAAACTTTCGGGCCTCTAATAGAGTGTAAGACCCAATCCCCTTTTGACCAAAAACGATTTTGGGCCTCACTTATTGTATAAGTCCCTATGCGTTAAAAGAAAACCTCGGCGCGATCGCCATTTTTAAACGAAAAGTCAAACTGGGCCTACCCTCGTGTTATAAGCCCAACTCTTTTTCTTTAAACCTTTTGGGCCTCTTGAGAGAGTGTAAGACCCATCCCTTTGTACAGAAAACCTTTTTGGGCCTCAGCCACTTGTATAAGTCCCTGTGTACAAATTCAAACAGTGCGCTCACTGATAAAACCCTGGGCCTCTCCTTGAGCTGTAAGCCCCAAATCTTTCTTTTTCAAAGCACTTTCTCCTTTGATTTTGAATATACTATTGTTTTCAATCTTTCTTTATTGAACAACTAACCAAACAGCATGGAAGCTCTACAACCGAGTAAGTGTTTATCCGCTTTCATTTACCGCTTTCATATACATATAACTGTATTGTGGGACTGTTTCGCTGTAAGTCTTCTTTCATAAACTCATATCAACTGTGTAATAATAGTATAGATATTTCAAGTTTCCCCGACAACTACGTCTAGAACTAGGTGACGCCGTTTCGTTTATTCATAGAAATAGACAACTAGATCCCCAATAGGATCACCAGATACAGTCTTCTCTTCGGCTGTCCTCATTAGGAATTGTCAAGAAACTCTACTCCCAGAGATGAATGTATTCTCCGTGAATGGCATCTTTGAGTTTCTTCCAAATTCTCGAACTTTCCTGACTTGATCTATTCCTTGTGAATAGCTTGCCTTGAATTTCTCGGGGTTTGGGGACCCACGGGCTTCTTAAAAGCATCGGCCTCCTCTTTGGCATCATACAAGGACCCACAGGCTTCCTAAAAGCAACCCCGCCTCCTCTTGGGCTTAGTACAAGGACCCGTCGGCTTCTTAGAAGTATTCAGAGCCTCCTCTTAGGCTTCGTATAATGATCTCTTCCTCCGGGAATGATAGCCTCCTCTTGGGCTTCGTACAAGGACCGATCGGCTTCTTAAAAGTTTCCAGCCTCCTCTTGGGCTTCATACAAATTGTCCCGACGACCTCCTAGAGGTATAGGAACAGAACTTAATCATCTACATAGAACAGTCCTTTCAAAGAGTCTACTACTATTTCTCAAAAGCATGGTACAAAAGATGAAACTCTAGACACGGACAGTCTAATCTCCTTGAGTTTTTCCAGACATTCTCAAGTGACCCCTTCGTTAAATAGAAAACCCTTAGACTCGGACAGTCTCAATACCCTTCGGATTTCCCAATTCCTTAGAGAAGAGGAATGACCCGGATCCTCGAATCAAATCCTCGAGTATAGTGTTGCTCATATAAGAACTGATTTTCTCTTTAAATCAGCATATTGGACCTGTCACTCAACTGAAATAGTGAAATTAGCCTCCTCTTAGGCTTTGTATAATGATCCCTCTCCCGTGAAATCAGCCTCCTCTTGGGCTTTGTACAATGATTCTCCCCAGAGGAGTCAAACAACGTTTAGCCTCTCTCTCGGGCTTTGTACGAGACACATAAGAGACTTCCTCGTTGAGTCAATCACCCTTTCGCCTCCATCTCGGGCTTTATACGAGATACAAAAAGGTTCTTATTGAGCCAAACAAATTTTAGCCTCCATCTCGGGCTTCGTACGAGATACAAAAAACTCTCTTGTTAAGTCAAGTAGCCTTCATCTCGGGCTTTATACGAGATACCAAAAGACTCCATCGTCGAGTCAAAACCTTTTAGCCTCTCTCTCGGGCTTTGTACGAGACACATATTAGCCTCCTCTTAGGCTTTGTATAAGAAAACCACTGGTTGGTCCAATCAACCTTTTAGCATCAAAGATGTGCCTCGTTCATAGTACACAAACTTCAACAACTCCTTCCCCTTCATCTAATCGCTGTAAGCGGCAAGCCTCTGGATCATCTACATCCATGCCAATGTCCCTCTTTTAGTATGAGAAATTCCTAAGGAAAGATGGCATTGCTCTAAACTGAGTTAAAGTCTTCTCCTTCAGGTTAAAATCCCCTATAAAGGAAATTATGGCATTGCCGAATTCACAAATCCCGGTTAAAGTAATCCTCCTTTACAGTCAGTCACCCAACAATTGTGACAAACAGACCCCTTTAGAGATGACAAATTCTCTCTAAGGTCAACACTTTTAGCTTCACATCTTGGGCTTTGAACAAGATACAAACTACCTTTCGCTTCACGTCTTGGGCTTTGAACAAGACACTAAAACAACTATTTCCTCCCATAGAATAGGAGGAACTACGATCGCTCTGATTTCCCTGTTTTGGTAAACGGGAATACGTAGGCATAAGATTGAAAGAAAAAAATCTTAGCGAGCACACTAAACAAAAACCCAAAATCCCATACTCTCATACATTCATCCTAACATCCTAACCGATAGCCTAAAACACCCCTTGTCAACAAAATAACCTAGGAGAAACCCCGAATCTTTGTAGCATCTGTAAACCAACAGTTTTGACTGTTTAATCTCAGTATGCAAGCAGGGTTAATTGGAGACATCTATTTCCCTTCCTTCATCAGCTTTAATAGGATAAAAAATGAATCGAGTTGTAGTACCAGAGCGATCGTGCTTCGCAACCACATCCAAAAATCACTCGCTACAGAAAAATGGCGACTTTGCTAGGGACAAGACAGGTCTCTTTAGGGATTTTGTTCTCGTTTTTGTCCCCTAGATAGAAACCTTGACGTCATTAGGATCTTAGGTCAAAACGCAGTTAATTTGGAATGAAACCACAGGATGGTAATTCTGCTGGGGAACCCATTTTCTGTCAGGAACTTAGGATTCATAGCTTTAAAGGTCTAGGATGATTAGGACAAATACATATACTGCTTTTCCTAATTGCTATACGTGTTTATTTTTCTGCTAATGGGAATGCGTGTGATGCCGCATGTGGAAAGATTGAGTATACACTTAAGATAAGTGATGGCGACGAGGTCGACCATCAAACTCAGTGGAGGCTGACCAATGCAACCCGTTCTCTCACCTAGACAATGGGCCGATTGTGATGTCTGAGAAGCTGAGGAGCCAAACCCTTTTGTAGTGCGGAAACTATCGGGAATAGTTGTTATGCGATACTACCCTCATTTGAGGCTGGTGATCTATTCTCAGTGATTGGCACTTACTCTAAGATTGCTCTACAACTCGCTGGCGATCCGCTTATTGTTTTGCTTTCCTGGGAGGAGCTGATGATAATGAGTACAGGTATAAAAATCACCCTAGTATAAACCTTTGGGGATGGGTAGAGCCTTGACTTCATGACAACGACCCTTTGACCCCATGTTTTTCCTATGTTTTTGTGTGCTGCATTCATGCATTCATTTAAAAAAACATTAAAACAGGAAAAAATTTCTCTTCTAGTCTCTCTGTTTTTCAAATTAAACTAAGACTGTGATTACAAATATCAGAGAAAAGGATTGCGCTAATGGATTTCGGTAGAAGGAGAACCCATAGGTATACCTTCAAGGTTCCAAATCTAGAGGATTTGAGAAGGTTAGCGAGGATGATCACTAACCCTGAGGCTTTCAGAGCCAAACACGGAGGTCTGCTACCACTGTTAAGAGTCCATGTGATTGAGGGAATCATGGATGCGCTCATTCAGTTTTATGATCCAGTTTATCACTGTTTCACATTCCTGGATTACCAGCTCGCGCCAACGCTAGAGGAGTATTCTCATTTGATCGATTTACATATCACTGATCGAGCTCCATTTTCTGGACTGGAAGAAATTCCAAAGAATCAGACCATTGGAAGAGCAATTCATTTGGACGAGTTTGAGGTTAGGACTCACCTAACCACTAAGGGTGGCATCCAAGGTTTGCCAGCCCCGTTCTTGACAAAGAAGGCCCTGTATTTTGCCAGTATAGGAAACATGACTGCTTTTGAAAGCATCTTTGTCTTGCTCACCTACGGTTTATTTTTGTTTCCCAACATCAATAACTTCGTCGATATCAACTCCATTAAGGTTTTTCTCATTGGAAACCCTGTGCCAACTTTGCTCGTAGATGCGTATCATTTTGTACATTTGGGAAATTTGTACAGCGGAGGGAAGATCACATGCTATGTACCTTTGCTTTACAAATGGTTTATCTCCCACTTGCCCAAGTCTGCTGCTTTTTGGGATTGCAAGAGTGCCTTACGTTGGTCGCAGAAGATCATGTCTCTTACCAAATCTGATATAAATTGGTGTAATAGGATCTATGATGGAATCAGAATCATTGATCGTTGTGAAAACTTCCCCAACGTACCCATCATAGGAACTAAAGGAGGAATCAACTATCATCCGGTGTTGGTTCGCCGTCAATTTGGATACCCGATGAGACACGTCCCACGGGGTGTTCATCTGGAAGGTCTTTTCTTCAAGGAAGGAGAAAGTGACAGAGCACTAAAGATGGAAATAGTGCACGCTTGGAAACACGTTCATAAGAAAGGACAAGAGTCTCTAGGAAAACCGGATTGTGTCTCGATGGAGCCTTATCTCCATTGGGTACAAACTAGAGCTCTCAAGCTAAAAATGCCTTATCCTCGTTACGAAATTCTTCTGCCGAGGGAATCTGTCATGTATTTCATGACGGAAACTGAAAAGCTTCAGGTTACTCTCAACAAAGTTCACAAGGAGAGAAGGTCTTGGAAGAACAAGTACCGCACCCTCGACATAGAGTGCATCAAAATACAACAATTACTAAAAGAAAAGGATGCTCTGATTGAAATTTTGGAGCAACATGCTGTAGAGAATCAAGATGACCAAAGGAATTTGCTCACTCCTTTCACCTGGCAAAGGAATGATAACCCGACAACGGCCCAAGAGCCCCGGTCAAAGAAAATGAAAGTACCGGAGTCAGCACCCGATTTCTCTTCAGAGAGGACTCGGGACCCATTAGCTTAGGTTTCTGTTTCTGCACCTTGCAATCTACTGTATTTCCATTTCTGTAATCCTTTGAATTCAATAAAAAAGGGTTTCCCCACTGTTTGATATTTGCAATCTAATTGTCGAAGTTTATTTTGATTAAACCAAAAAACAATTAATATAATCATTGCATTCATCATTCTCACATCGCGAATTCTTCTTACCTACGAATCTCACATTTGTGTTTCGGTTCTAGAGTCAAACTGTCTCATTCGTACAATACTCAGGCCAATCGTCAGAAAAAGATGGATGATCTTGAGGAAGAAAACAGAGAGTTGAAAGAAGAGATCGACGCTCTGAGAGAGGATATGAGAAAGCTTCGTAACGACATGCAAGCCATGGCAGAAGCTCAGCTACAAAGGACTGTGATCTCAGAGATCACCTCAACGCCCATAGTGGAGAAGTATGATCCTAGGTATCAGATGCCGAAAGATCGTCCCTGGGGCATGCCTGTTAACTATATCCCGGAAGGATATGTTTCGCCGATCACTGAAGATCAGGGAATCATAACAGAAGCCGCTGGGCCTGAAGGTTACAAACTTCGGGAAAGCAAAGATGCCAAGGGCATACTGAAGACTCCTGAAGGTTACAAACTTCGGGAAACACCAAGATTTACTGTCGTAGTCATGGTACCACCCCCTGTGGTGGAAACTGTCTCGGAAGGACAGATTCCATAGATACCTTCTGGTAAAAAGGAAACTATGTTTGACCGGATGGATGAATTCCAGGAACAGTTCTTGGAAATGCCGAAAGAACTGCAAGCCATCCGCGGTCAGGATCTATTTGGAAAAGACGCCGCAGACCTCTGCTAGGTCCCCAATGTGAAAGTTCAACACAAGTTCCAAGTTCCCGACTTTGAAAAATACAAGGGTAACTCTTGCCCTCAGAGTCACTTGGTGATGTACACTCGACGAATGTCACCTCAGACAGAGAATTAGGATCTACTGATTCACTACTTTCAGGATAGTTTAACCGGTGCCGCATTAAAATGGTACATGGGTTTAAACTGCGCCACGATCGGCACGTTCAGAGATCTTGGCACTGCCTTCGTCCAACAATACAAATATAATTTGGACATGGCACCCGACAGAGATCAACTCCGATCGATGTCGTAAAAGGACAAGGAAACCTTTAAGGAGTACGCCCAGAGATGGCGTGAAATTGCCGCTCAAATTTGTCCACCTCTTGAGGAAAAAGAGATGACAAAGATCTTCTTAAAAACCTTAAGCTCATTTTACTATGACCGAATGGTTGCCAGTGCGCCCAGTGACTTCACCGAAATGGTCGGCATGGGCGTACGTCTTGAGGAAGCCGTCCGAGAGGGACGTTTGGTAAAAGACACTAGATCGACGAGCGGTACAAAATGATACGGTAGTGCTCTCCCTAAGAAAAAAGAGCAAGATATTGGGAATATCTCTCTCGGAAAGCAAAGGCGTCGATATCAGCCAGTAGCAGCTGTAATTCCTGCTATCAATCCTGCGCCTATTTCTACGTATCAACCTCAGGTTGCGCAGAGCTAACCTAATCAGTAAAGGACACAACAACCTCTTCAGTAGGCTCTTCCTCCATATAACAATAATCGTACAACACGATCATCAGGGTTTGATCCTATACCCGTGTCGTACACAGAGCTGTTTCCATTACTACTGGCCAAGGGGCACATCCAGACTAAGTCCCCTCTTACAGTACCGGAAAATCCGCCTTTCTGGTTTAAGGTGGATCAAACATGCCCTTACCACCAAGGAGGATCAGGGCATAACATAGAGACTTGTTTCAATTTCAAGTCCGACGTGCAAAAACTTGTTAGGAGCGGGGTCTTATCCTTCAAGGATACAAATCCTAATGTTCTCACGAACCCGCTGCCTCAACATGAGAAGGCTGCAGTCAATTTGATAGAAGGAGAGTCTAACAATGTCTATCAAATTCACGATGTACTCTTGTTGAAGACCAATCTGGTCAAGATGCATTGTAGACAGAGTGGATATGGCCATGTGCCACCTCATAATTATCACCAACGTGATATCTGCTCTAAAGACAATTAGGGATGTTCTATGGTGCAAGCAGCTCTACAGGAACAGATGGATCTCGGATGGATCCAAGAGCACTAAGTTCGTGGAGTTAACATGGTCTACATGAATTCCAACATCATTCAAAACCACGACATCCGTGCGATGAATGCCAACCTGGTGGCGATGTACTCAAGGCAAAGCCAGTATCATAATCTGCCGCGGCACGATTACAGTTCTTGTCCGACTTGCTTGGTAAACAAACAGGGATGCTCTTTCATACAGGAGGCCCTCCAGCGTCAGATGGGTCTTGGATGGATCCAAGACTACCATGATAGGAACCCTTATCAGATCAACATGGTTCAGATCTTTGATATTCGCGTGATGAATACCAACCTGGTAGAGTTACATGCTAAGCAGGTCCGACTCGGATTCTTAATATCACATCACTATCAAAGCTGTAAAGCGGGTTGCAAAAACAATCGAGGTTGTACCCTTGTCCAGGAGGCACTTCAGCACTTGTTAAATCACTGGTGGATGCCAATCTATATGGATGAAGATACTCAGCAAATTAGTATCAATAACAGAAACCCCACTTGGCGTCAGAGTCAGGATGTCCGATCTGTGGAAGCTAACCTAGTGAGGTTACATTGTATTCAAAGTGGGTGTGGCCAGGTGCCACCACACAATTATGACCGTTGTAGCGTCTGTTCGGAAAGTAACCAAGGGTGTTACCTTGTGAGAGCAGCTCTTCAGGGTCAGGTGGATCGTGGAGAGATTCGTCCATATCCGGGTTCTGGACCCATCAACTGGACGCCGAACTACCTTGCCGATCAAGTTGAGGATGTTGTCATGATCGCTGGTCATCACAGGACCATGGATGTTTTTGCCATCATCCATCTACTTGACGAATCTAAAGTTCCCAACCGGGAACGGATCGAGATTACTTACGATGGTCAAAAAAATCAGAGGGCTCCCGTAGTCATCTATCTGCCGGGACCACTACCGTATGAATCAGCTAAGGCAATCCCTTACAAATACGGTGCAATAATAGTTGAAAATGGAAAGGAAATTCCATTACCCTCCGTCGTGAATATTGCAGACATCAGTCGTGTAACACGGAGTGGTCAAATCTTCAACCGAGGAGTTGGAGAGTCTAACAAGGAAAAGGAACTTCAGATGGAAGCTCCTGATCCATCAGTCGGTCAATCCAGTAATCCTGACCTTTCAAAAAATAATGATGAGATGCTGAAGCTCATCCAAAGGAGTGAATACAACATTGTTGATCAGCTGTTACAGACTCCTTCAAAGATCTTGGTATTATCACTGTTACTCAGTTCAGAAGCCCACAGGGAGGCTCTACAGAAAGTCTTGGAGCAAGCCTTTGTGGAACAGGATGTAACAATTAGACAATTCGATAGCATTGTCTCTAACATCATTTCCTGCAATAATTTGGGATTTAGTGATGAGGAATTACCTGAAGAGGGTCGCCGTCATAACATGGCGCTCAACATTATAGTTAACTACCAGGACGATGCTTTAGCCAGCGTACTGGTAGACACAGGGTCAGCCCTGAATGTTATGCCGAAGTCCACTTTGATGCAATTATCATTCAAAGGCCCTCCGATGAGAATCAGCGAGGTCGTCGTCAAAGCGTTCGACGGATCTAGAAAAACAGTTATCGGCGAAGTTGATCTTCCCATAACTATCGGTCCTCACACTTTCCAAGTCACTTTCCAGGTCATGGACATCCGGACAACGTACAATTGTTTATTAGGAAGACCTTGGATACATCAGGCTGGGGTGGTTACTTCCACCCTCCACCAAAAGCTAAAGTTCGTCCAGAACGGCCAACTCATCACAGTCTGCGGGGAGCAGGCCTTGCTGGTGAGTATCTTGTCATCATCTGCTGGTATAGAACCCGAGGAGGTTATTGGAACTCAGTTCCAAGCACTGTCGGTGAGCAAGAACAATCAGTTCAAAGAAGGAACTTCCATTTCTTCATACAACGATGCTATCAAAGCGGTCGAGAGTACCGATACGACAGGATGGGGACAGCTTGTCATTCCTACTGGCAATATAACAAAGAAGGGTCTTAGTTTTTTAGCAACCTATACCCAGACAGCTGCCAAAGATGAAAGTCTTCATCCCCTTCAAAACTTCTTCCACAGTGGAGGTTTTCTTCACCCAGTGTCTCAAGCAGTACATGCTATCAATGAGGAAGATCCCTCTGACACAGACGAAGAATGGAAGTCCTACCTTAACGAGGACGGTTATATGTCTCAGGAAGAGGTGCCTACGCCATTTTTCTATCCCGCACAGAATCCGAGATTTATACCACGATCAGATGTCGAAATGATATATGGAGATTGTGATCCAGAAGGATGTCGTGCTCCGCCAAATTCATTAGAGGAAGACACTCTGATGAAAGATAACTTTGACTACAACTACTATGGCCCAATGGATGGTCTGCCAATGTGGCAACCTTATCAGGAGATTTAAGCCAAGAAAGTCAGCCGAACAATGAAAATCAACTGACCATCATTGGACAGAATACCTGTGTCCCCACCATGTCATGGGATCAACACTTAGGTCATTCAGAAACTACTCAACATGAAGATGAATTCGCAACGTTTGTAGGACTTGAATTCATCAACTATGCTTTTCCCGAGGTCAACGTCATCGAGAGAGATTACTTCTCCAGTTCCAAAGAAGTTTGGGACACCTTGGGACAACCGAGTAGAAAATACGACTATATGGTCAAGTACACCGCTCCTGAAAGCTCTTGTATCAGGCTCGAAGATATCCAGCCAACTGGATGGGGAGATACAGCTAAGAGCATAAATGCTCTGCAAAATACAACAGAGGAATCCTCCTACGACAACTCTGCCTGGGAGATAGATTCCAATGATCCTGCTCCACCAGAAATCAGCGTCATTTCTGAAGACAAATCAAGGAAGGTGCCAGACTTTGTGATTCACCGAGGAGTTCGCCGCCAATGGGTTGCCGTCGAGGTTCTGAAGGTCGTTCATCAGTCAAAGTAATTGCCATCTTTTAACCTTTCACCCTGCCCAGGTGAAACGAATGTTTTGATAGGGCTCGCTTTCTGTAAATATCCCTCTTCGCTTTGCCCAAAGCGACAGAGTTTTGTTTTATAGGGCTGCAGTTTCAAGAATCGACTTGTTCATTAATAAAATAACGTCGTTCTGTAATTTCTACGTTAATTGTTGGTTTCTCTTTTTGCTTTTCTCAGAAAATGGTAATCCTAAAAAACATCTCAAATAATAAAAACAAGCAGTAAAAGAAATACACTGCACACACTTGCATTTTCTCTATCTCTTCTAAACATGAATCATCACGTCATGCAGATTGCTTGTTTTAAACCCCGTTGAAACATACGATCCGATGCCTTCTCCCGACTTTGAGTTCCCAGTATTTAGGGCTGAAGAAGAAGTTGACAACGAAATTCCAGAAGAGATCTCCCGATTACTCAGACAGGAGGAAAGGTCCATTGAACCTCACAAAGAGCCATTGGAAACGATCAATGTGGGTTCGGAAAAAGAGAGAAAAGAAATCAGGATTGGGGCACTGCTCAGTCCAACTGTCAGAGAAGACTTGATAAAACTTCTCAAAGAGTTTCCAGATGTGTTCGCTTGGTCCTATCAGGACATGCCAGGGTTGGATACCAGCATCGTGGAACATCACTTACCGTTAAGATCGGAATGTCCGCCAGTAAAGCAAAGGTTGAGACGGACTCACCCGGACATGGCCATCAAAATCAAAGAGGAGGTACAGAAATAGATTGAGGCGGGTTTCCTCGCCACGTCAGAATATCCTCAATGGTTAGCCAATATCGTACCTGTTCCGAAAAAGGTCAGAAAGGTCAGAATGTGTGTCGACTACCGAGATCTGAACAAGGCTAGTCCAAAGGATGACTTTCCTTTACCACACATTGACATGCTGGTAGACAGTACAACAAAGTTCAAAGTCTTCTCCTTCATGGATGGATTCTCGGGCTATAATCAGATCAAAATGGCGCCGAAAGACATGGAGAAAACTTCGTTCATTACCCCATGGGGTACCTTTTGTTACAAGGTGATGCCGTTCAGTTTAAAGAACGTCGGGGCAACCTATCAAAGGGCTATGACAACTCTTTTTCATGACATGATACACAAAGAGATCGAGGTATATGTCGATGATATGATTGCAAAATCTAAGACAGAAGAGGAGCATGTGACCCACCTGTTAAAACTATTCGAGTGTTTGCGAAAGTACAAACTCCGCTTGAATCCCAACAAGTGCACCTTCGGTGTCCGTTCAGGGAAATTACTATGGTTCATCGTCAGCCAGAAAGGAATTGAGGTTGATCCTGACAAGGTCAAGGCCATTCAAGAAATGCCTTCTCCGAAAACTGAGAAACAAGTCAGAGGATTCCTGGGACGTTTGAACTACATTTCCAGATTCATATTCCTCATGACCGCCACATGTGCGCCAATTTTCAAATTACTCAAAAAGAACCAGGACTGCGTTTGGACAAAAGATTGCCAAACCGTCTTCGACAGTATTAAGGAATATCTGTTGAATCCCCCGATTCTATCACCTCCAGTGGAAGGAAGACCACTGATCATTTACCTCACAGTCTTGGAAGACTCAATGGGATGTGTACTTGGCCAACAAGACGAAACCAAACGGAAAGAGTCTGCCATCTACTATCTGAGCAAGAAATTCACCGACTGCGAAACTCGGTACACGATGCTTGAGAAAACTTGTTGCGCTTTGGCTTGGGCAGCCAAACGTCTTTGCCAATACATGATTCGTCACACTACTTGGTTAATCTCCGAAATGGATCCAATCAAGTATGTCTTCGAAAAGCCTGCTCTCACGGGAAGAATCGCCCATTGGCAGATGTTATTATCAGAATATGACATAGAGTACCACGCTCAAAAAGTCGTTAAAGGAAGTATTTTAGCCGATCATTTGGCGCATCAACCGATTGACAATCAAGAATCAATTGGGTTTAACTTCCCAGACGAAGATGTCATGTATTTAAAAATGAAAGATTGCGATGAACCGTTACCCAGTGAAGGGCCAGAACCAGGTTCCCAATGGAGACTTGTCTTTGACGGAGCAGTTAATCATTATGGAAACGGAATTGGGGCAATCATTGTTATCCCTCATGGTACCCACATTCCTTTCACTGCCAAACTTACGTTCAAATGTACGAACAACGAGGCCGAAAACGAAGCTTGTATTATGGGTCTCGAAGAAGCAATTGATTTAAGGATCAAAAACTTGGACGTATACGGCGATTCAGCCTTGGTTATCAATCAGATAAAAGGAGATTGGAACACATACCAATCAGGATTGATTCCTTACAAAGACTACGCAAGAAGGTTGCTACCTTACTTCAACAAAGTTGAGTTTCATCATATCCCTCGTGAGGAGAATCACATGGCTGATGCATTAGCCACTCTCTCTTCCATGATTAGTGTAGGTCAATGGAACGACTTACCTAAGATCGACATAATGTGCCTTGAAAGGCCCGCTTACATCTTCACGATTGAAGCAGTCATAGACGACAAACCTTGGTATCATGATATCAAATGCTTCCTTCAGAAACAAGAGTACCCACCTGGGGCACTAAGAAAAGACAGGAAAACCCTCAGAAGATTGGATGGAAACTTCTTCCTGAGCGGTGACACTCTCTATAAGAAAAATTTTGACATGGTCTTGCTCTGATGCATAGACAAACCAGAAGCAGAAATGCTGATGAAAGAAATTCATGAAGGATCCTTTGGCACTCATGCCAATGGACACACAATGGCGAGAAAAATTCTAAGAGCAAGGTACTACTGGTTGACCATGGAATCCGACTGCTACAAGTACATGAGGAGGTGTTACAAGTGTCAGATATACTCCGACAAAATTCATGTACCGCCATCAAATCTCAAAGTTCTTTCTTCCCCGTGGCCCTTTTCCATATGGGGAATCGACATGATCAGCATGATTGAACCTAAGGCTTCAAACGGACATCGGTTTATCCTGGTAGCCATTGACTATTTCACCAAGTGGGTCGAAGCAGCGTCATTCGCCAATGTAACCCGACAAGTGGTGGTCCGATTTATCAAAAACAATATCATCTGCCGTTATGGTGTTCCAAGCGAGATCATTACTGACAATGGATCTAACTTGAACAACAAGATGATGAAGGAGTTGTGCGCAGAGTTCAAGATTGAACATCATAACTCATCTCCCTACCGACCCAAGATGAACGGAGCGGTAGAAGCGGCCAATAAGAACATCAAGAATATCGTTCAAAAGATGGTTGTAACCTACAAAGACTGGCACGAGATGCTACCCTTTGATCTTCACGGTTATCACACATCTGTCCGCACTTCAACAGGGGAAACCCCTTTCTCTCTAGTGTATGGCATGGAAGCAGTGCTCCCCATAGAAGTAGAGATCCCGTCAATCCGAGTATTGATGGAAGCTAAGCTCTCCGAAGCTGAATGGTGTCAAAGTCGACACGACGAACTGAATTTGATCGAGGAGAAGTGAATCATGGCACTATGCCATGGTCAGCTATATCAACAGAGAATGAAAAAGGCGTTCGACAAAAAGGTCCGACCTCGCATCTTCAGGAAATGAGACCTTGTGCTCAAGAAGATACAATCATTTCTCACTAATTCTCGGGGCAAGTGGATTCCGAATTATGATGGCCCCTATGTGGTCACGAAAGCTTTCTCAGGCGGCGCCTTGAGACTTGCAACCAAGGACGGAGAGGAATTTGCCTACCCCACAAATGTTGATGTAGTCAAGAAATACTTCACATAAACTAAGAAAAAAACGTCTCGGTGGATTGAAAACCCGAAAGGGCGGTCCAGGCAAAAGTTAGAGACATAAAAAAAATCATCCCGATGGATTGGAAACATCATAGTACAATCCAGGAAAAAGTTAGGGATAATGACAAGTAATTATGTTCAACAGAGGCAGGTCCCTCAGCAGCAGTTACACCATCCATCGGAGGAAAACTCCAGTCAAGGTCATCTTCGACAGAAGCTCAGGATGCCCCGAATTCAAAGTTGGTAGAAGGACAGTGGTCGTTATGTTTCAACGTAGCCCTTTTCCCTGTAAATTACCATTTTCTAACTTTGTAAATACTCAATGGAATCACGCGTTTGGCTGATCTCCATTTTATCAATAAAATTTGAGCCCTTGTGCTTTTGTTTGTAATTCTTATTTGTTTTAGCTTTACAGAACGACGTTGTTAACATGATTAACGATTCTTGAAATAAAACAAAAATGAATTTACTTGTTAAAACTTTTTCTGCTTTTTAATAAAGATGGCAATTTCTTTTGACTGTTGAACATCAGAAGAACATTGGTCGCTTCTCCAGAAGTAATCGAACCTCAAAGTACGGAATCAAAGTACTCCTTCTACGCCAGTACGCCTGAATGAAGGAATCAACTATGTCAGAGACCTTGTTTCGTCTGACACGCTTCGGCCGAGTTCTTATCTCCTAAGCCCGACCAACATAGCTCCCAACAGGGACTATCTTTCCTAAGCAAGGTGGAATTGCTATCTTGAACCGACGATACTTTTCCGCCCCGCGATGGCCGAGTATCCAGTCATGTTTATCTTTTAGTTTGTGTGTCGCGTCAGTTTTGTCAGCATGTACATACAGGCATCATGCATTATTGATTTACATTCACAGTCATATTGCATCACTATCACTCTAGTCGGTCTTGTCCCCTAGTGATAAAAGTCCTCTCAATCGAGTTGTCAGCCCTTTCCTCGTCAGGAAGTGTTATGTCTGAACAATCTCTCTCCTCCAGTTTATTTTTGGATTGAAGTTGGGTCCTCGACCACTTTGATAACTTGAACCTCTGAAAGACCAGAGAGCCCTCAGTTAACATCACTCTTCGCCATTGAAGATGATATCCTTGTTTTCCCGGATTAAAGAAAATCCCGAGAGAAAGCCTCCTAAATCGGAGATTCGGCAGTACGACCGTTTTTCTCCGAAAAAACCACTGATGAAAAGGTCATCGGCACCTCAAAATTGGATCACTCATATGGCATTTCTCCGAGAAGATCTCTGAGAAAAGTATGATGTAAAGACCCCGAACGAAAGCATTCTCTCAAGAGACTCGTTTTCCCCAGTAGATTCGAAAAATGGCTTCTCCAAACAGAGAAGTTTTTACACCTCTACAACTCAGACGACTGGGTTCCCCAGCAAGTCTGACATCAAAACTTTTTCCACTCAAATGACATATCCCCAGGAAAATTCGGCGAGAAGTTTGAGGAAAACCGCTACGAATAGCGTCCCTTGTCAATAAAGTTTATTGACAAAAGAAACTAAGACCAGTTCCTTGGTAGGAAACCAGGATCGAGGGGAATTTACATCAGAAACTAAGACAAGTTCCTTGGTAGGAAACCAGGATCGAGGGGAAGTTTAAATCAGAAACTGAGACCAGTTCCTTGGCTGAAGACCAGGATCGAGGGGAAGTTTACCTTTTCTAAGCATCATTGCTTAGCGAAAGAAGATGAATGCGTGAATTACTATTCATAGACGCCGTCAAAATTTCGGGTATTCCTATATTTAATCCTCTTGCACCCCGAATGCCCGAATACCTTCGTCATTCACACCTTCGTGTCCAAGAAGATTAAATAGGGGCATCTGTCATACCCCAAATTTTGACCACTTAGATTTCCCATCATTGTACAAATCATCATCACAATATGGAGGAACCATCATACTTCATCAGTCTCCCCAAAGATGGGTGAGCATCCACTACAATCAAAATTAGGGTTTCAAGCCCTCTCTGAGTGCTTAGACAAAGGATCAATCAAGGAATGACATGATCTTCAACTTGTCTAACCTCTCAAACATCCATAATGGATCAAAAGGACTCCCACTTCAAGGATTAAGCACAAGGCTACTCCCTTCTAGGTGGATTAAGTCTCAAGATCGACAGTGTCACTAAATTAGGGTTTTGGTCGACCAGAGCCTCCAAATGGAAATTTTTCATCTGGGAACAAGCCAATGATCCAAAACATAACCTAATATACTTCATGGGACCTCATGGACCTAATCATCAAGTCAATTTTGCCTCAGGGGATGCATTCATCAAAAATCAGGAATTAGGGTTTCTTGACCTAATTCACCCCTAAGTTGACTTTTGGGACAAAACATGAGCCAAGACCTCAAGAGAGGGTTTGAGGGTCTCTAATGAACTATATTGATCTATTTGGAACAATGGATTAATCCAAGAAGCTTGAGCAACAAGTCTCAATTTCATCTGCACCACAATTAGGGTTTCGCGAGGAAAGTCAACTGTAACTTTGACTTTTGATCAGGACATGCTCCCAAGCCCTAACACATGATTCAATATACCCTATGACACCCATGGAACATGTCCATCAAGTTTGATTTAGGTCAAGGACATGATTTCATGAAGAATTGCACAGTTTGGAATTCATCTGATAAAAAGTCAATTGTGCACAAAAGTCAACTTTGACTTTTTGAGATTTTTCACCAAAATGGATTTTTAACCCTAAAATGATGTTAATGTATGATTTGAATCATCATTCATCAAGAAAAATCAAAGAAAGTGGGATAACTTGTAAAAGGGGTAACCATAAAAACTTAGAAAAATTTCTAAGTTAGGGAAAAAATGACACTAATGTGCCAACTTTGGAGGACCATAACTCCTAAACCACAAGGTCATTGTTCCCCATTCAAAGCTTGATTTGTAATCTCATTTCCCTCTACAAAAGCTTGATACTGACCTATGTCCAAATTCCTCATGGATTTTGAGTTATGGAGTGATCAAAATCAAGAAAAGTCACTTTGTTCCAACGCTTAGTGAAAATTTCACTAAGTCAGATTTTACCCTACTTTTTGCCAAATGTAGGGGGGTTTTTCACTTCGATTCAAACGATATCAAAACCAAACATGTTCAAACAGTTGTTGTATCATGTAAGGGCTTTCCAAAATGACCAAGAACATTACCAAATTCAATTTGAGTCATGAGATATAACATTGGCAAGTTACCTTGTTGAAATCTGACAAGGCAAGGCAGATTTTACATTTTTACTCGATTTGCCAAAATCAGCCAAATCCAAATGCTCCTATCCACTTTGACACCTCTGAGGATTGAATCTAAAGGGGACAATCACTGAGCCAAGCCTCCAAAGTCTTTGGAACAAGAAATAACATGTTGAACCTAGAATTGCCAAAATAGGGACAAGACTCTAATTTTGGATTGGAGCATTCAATGGAAGCATCAAGGTGGCATGGACTGAGCCATTCTCAACTGAATTCAGTCAAGACTTATCCAAGACCAAGGGAACCACAGCCCTGTGCCCTAACCTCTAGTCAATGGCTAGAGGAGACTTGGATTTCCATTGGACAACATTGGCCAAACCTCTGCTGCAGTTGCCATTCACTGTGGATCCCAAAAAAAACTTGCTCTACTATAAATAGAGCTCAATTGTGATCAGTTTGAGTACACCAAAGCCATCAAACAGATGCTTTCCTCAAAATCTCTTCTTTCACTCCAATTTTGCCTTCTAAGGCAAGTCACTGTCGGGTTTTGAGTTTGGGAGCTTTTCCAATCAAACCAATCACTCACATACCTCATATACATCATATAGAAGTGATCCAAACACTCACATAACATCTGGAACATAGATTTCACAAAATCACCAGCCAATTGCTCAAGTTCTTGACAGTTTTGCAGTTGAGGTACCATCTTTAGCTCTAAACCATTTCAATCCATTCCAAGCATTCATACACACTCCATGGCACCTAGGGAAGTTATCCAGATCATTGGAACCTAGCTGTAACACCTCCAACACAAATCACGATCACCAGCTGCAAGTGGTAAGCAAGAGTTCTTCTAACTTTATGATCCATGCAATATTTCCTGCACAATAATTTGGCCAATGTTCATAATCATGCATGGAATGTTTCCCCTCAATTAATTGCATTGTTTGAATCGTGTATAAAAAATCCTAGCCTTCATGCAGAAATTAGGGTTCTTGAGGATTTTTCATGATTTCTTGTTATATGTTTAATTTAAATGAAATTAAATACCATAGACATGATCGTGAGGTTGAAACGAGTTGATTGGTATGTGGATTGCATGATATGATTAAGTATTCAGTGAGATTGGAGAGAAAATGCAAATTTGGGCAAACCCAGAACACGCGCGTGTTCTTGGGTGTTATTGGCGCCATTTTTTCAAAATTTGAATATTTGAATTTTGTGATTTTATTTAATTGATTCAAAAATTAATTTCTCTCTGAGTTTTAATGATTTTGAGTTGATTCTTTTTTTAATAATTCACAAAAATGTTAAAATATTTTATTTTCCCAAAAACTCCCAAAAATATTATTTATTTAATATAATTGATATTTTTGCAAAGAATTAATGTTTTAATTGTTTTTAACATTTAAAATATTTTTTCCACCTTGATTTTGCAACTTTTAATGCATTCTAATTATTTTGTAGGTCAATACTTAATTTTTGAAGCATTAATCCAAGATCACAATTTGTTTTTCCTATGTTAAACAATTTTGATCATTTTAATTGAATTTTTATTCAATTAAAACACATTTTTGAAAACAAATTAGGGTTTTTGGATTAATTCAACCCTCATAAATCATTTTCAAAACACTTTTGGGCCTCTAATAGAGTGTAAGACCCAATCCTTTTTTGACCAAATCATTTTTAGGCCTCAGTATATTGTATAAGTCACGATACCGTAAAAAACAAACGGCGCGATCGTCGCCTTTTCAAAACAAACCTGGGCCTACCCTCGAGTAGTAAGACCCATTTCTTTTCTTAAAACTCTTTGGGCCTCTCTTAGAGTGTAAGACCCAACCCTCTTGTACAGAAAACTTTTTGGGCCTCATTCGTTGTATAAGTCCCTCTGTACATTTTCAAATAAACGACGGAATCCTCGCCTTTTAAAAAAAAACCAATTGGGCCTCTCCTTGAGCTATAAGAACCATTCAAAACTTTTGGGCCTCTAATAGAGTGTAAGACCCAATCCCCTTTTAACCAAAAACAATTTTGGGCCTCACTTATTGTATAAGTCCCTCTGCGTTAAAAGAAAACCTTGGCGCGATCGCCATTTTTAAACGAAAAGTCAAACTGGGCCCACCCTCGTGTTATAAGCCCCACTCTTTTTCTTTAAACCTTTTGGGCCTCTTGAGAGAGTGTAAGACCCATCCCTTTGTACATAAAACCTTTTTGGGCCTCAGTCACTTGTATAAGTCCCTCTGTACAAATTCAAACAGTGCGCTCACTGATAAAACCCTGGGCCTCTCCTTGAGCTGTAAGCCCCAAGTCTTTCTTTTTCAAAGCACTTTCTCCTTTGATTTTGAATATACTGTTGTTTTCAATCTTTCTTTGTTGAACAACTAACCAAACAGCATGGAAGCTCTACAACCGAGTAAGTGTTTATCCGCTTTCATTTACCGCTTTCATATACATATAACTGTATTGTGGGGCTGTTTCACTGTAAGTCTTCTTTCATAAACTCATATCAACTGTGTAATAATAGTATAGATATTTCGAGTTTCCCCGGCAACTATGTCTAGAACTAGGTGACGCCGTTTCGTTTATTCATAGAAATATACAACTAGATCCCTAATAGGATCACCAGATACAGTCTTCTTTTCGGCTGTCCTCATTAGGAATTGTCAAGAAACTCTACTCCCAGAGATGAATGTATTCTCCGTGAATGGCATCTTTGAGTTTCTTCCAAATTCTCGAACTTTCCTGACTTGATATATTCCTTGTGAATAGCTTGCCTTGAACTTTGAGTTTGGGGACCCACGGGCTTCTTAAAAGCATCGGCCTCCTGTTGGGCATCATACAAGGACCCACAGGCTTCCTAAAAGGAACCCCGCCTCCTCTTGGGCTTAGTACAAGGACCCGTCGGCTTCTTAGAAGTATTCACAACCTCCTCTTAGGCTTCGTATAATGATCTCTTCCTCCGGGAATGATAGCCTCCTCTTGGGCTTCGTACAAGGACCGATCGGCTTCTTAAAAGTTTCCAGCCTCCTCTTGGGCTTCGTACAAATTGTCCCGACGACCTCCTAGAGGTATAGGAACAGAACTTAATCATCTGCAGAGAACAGTCCTTTCAAAGAGTCTACTACTGTTTCTCAAAAGCATGGTACAAAAGATGAAACTCTAGACACGGACAGTCTAATCTCCTTGAGTTTTTCCAGACATTCTCAAGTGACCCCTTCGTTAAATAGAAAACCCGTAGACTCGGACAGTCTCAATACCCTTCGGATTTCCCAATTCCTTAAAGAACAGGAATAGCCCGGATCCTCGAATCAAATCCTCGAGTACAGTGTTGCTCATATAAGAACTGATTTTCTCTTTAAATCAGCATACTGGACCTGTCACTCAACTGAAACAGTGAAATTAGCCTCCTCTTAGGCTTTGTATAATGATCCCTCTCCCGTGAAATCAGCCTCCTCTTGGGCTTTGTACAATGATTCTCCCCAGCGGAGTCAAACAACATTTAGCCTCTCTCTCGGGCTTTGTACGAGACACATAAGTGACTTGCTCGTTGAGTCAATCACCCTTTCGCCTCCATCTCGGGCTTTATACGAGATACAAAAAGGTTCTTATTGAGCCAAACAAATTTTAGCCTCCATCTCGGGCTTCGTACGAGATACAAAAAACTCTCTTGTTAAGTCAAGTAGCCTTCATCTCAGGCTTTATACGAGATACCAAAAGACTCCATCGTCGAGCCAAAACCTTTTAGCCTCTCTCTCGGGCTTTGTACGAGACACATATTAGCCTCCTCTTAGGCTTTGTATAAGAAAACCACTGGTTGGTCCAATCAACCTTTTAGCATCAAAGCTGTGCCCCGTTCACAGTACACAAACTTCAACAACTCCTTCCCCTTCATCTAATCGCTGTAAGCGGCAAGCCTCTGGATCATCTACATCCATGCCAATGTCCCTCTTTTAGTATGAGAAATTCCTAAGGAAAGATGGCATTGCTCTAAACTGAGTTAAGGTCTTCTCCTTCAGGTTAAAATCCCCTATAAAAGAAATTATGGCATTGCCGGATTCACAAATCCCGGTTAAAGTAATCCTCCTTTACAGTCAGTCACCCAACAGTTGTGACAAACAGACCCCTTTAGAGATGATAAATTCTCTCTAAGGTCAACACTTTTAGCTTCACATCTTGGGCTTTGAACAAGATACAAACTACATTTCGCTTCATGTCTTGGGCTTTGAACAAGACACCAAAACAACCATTTCCTCCCATAGAATAGGAGGAACTATGATCGCTCTGATTTCCCTGTTTCGGTAAACGAGAATACGTAGGCATAAGATTGAAAGAAAAAAATCTTAGCGAGCACACTAAACAAAAACCCAAAATCCCATACTCTTATACATTCGTCCTAACATCCTAACCGATAGCCTAAAGCACCCTTGTCAACAAAATAACCTAGGAGAAACCCCGAATCTTTGTAGCATCTGTAAACCAACAGTTTTGACTGTTTAATCTCAGTATGCAAGCAGGGTTAATTGGAGACATCTATTTCCCTTCCTTCATCAGCTTTAATAGGATAAAAAATGAATCGAGTTGTAGTACCAGAGCGATCGTGCTTCGCAACCACATCCAAAAATCACTCACTACATTTAGCACTTCGGTTCTTCTTCAGAAGCTTCGCAATCTTCAGAATTTTGACCATTTTTAGAGAGCATCCACAAGAGCATTGTAACAGCAATATCGGCATCCTTGGATCTGACTGATCACGATTAGACACAGAAGCATTCTTGCTTCTTGCGACTTGTGTCACACATAGTAACTTCGCATATTTTCAATTACGCTCATCTGGCTGGTGCTTGTTGGATCTGATAACTTCTATGAATATGATCTGCACACAACACACGTTAGAACATAAAATGGTTCTTTCACAAATACTTATTGCTATCATCAAAACATAGATTAACTTGTAGAGACAACTCTTGCTCTCACAATCTCCCCCTTTTTGATGATGACAAAACCAAGTATTTTGATTGAACATTTTATACAAGGTAATCACTAAAACAAACATATTCAGAGTTTGGAACAACAGCTCCCCCTGAATGTGTTATCCTAAAAGTTTTATCTGTGATCATCTAGAATCTTATATGATCCAAAGATATACAAAATAACAACTTGAGTTGCCAGAACGAAGAATAGAAAAGGACTACTTCTCTATCTAGTCTTTAAGAAAACTAAGAGTCTTCAGCATCTGGACTAGTTCATCAGAACTTCCATCTTCAGATCTTCAGAACTCAGTTCCTTTATGGTCGTATCAGAGCTTGTAATCTTCAGAGTCTTCTGAAGCATTTCTACTTTTCAGCAGATTCATTTAAGCACAAACAAATCAGTTCTTAACTAATAACATAGCCTCGCTATTCATCAGAGATAGACACTGTGTTTTAAGAAACTCCCCCTGAGTTTCAGACTTTGTGAAGATTATAGGATTTATCATTTGAATCTTATGGGTAGTCTCCCCCTAATTTCCATAAGTCAGATATTGGGATCTTTCAGAACGTAGTTCAGGAATATGAGATTTTAATCACCAATAAAGATCATGACTTTTCAGAGTTTGACTTTTGAACACAGGTCTTCATCTCAGAACCTTGTTACTGCCACAACTCAGTAGTTCATCAAGGCTTGATATTTGATCAGATACCAATTGAAGGTTAATTTTTGTGATCAATCAATGTAACGCCCCGGTTTTGTCTTATTTAATTAATCGAGTCGTTTTGATTATTTTATTATTATATTATTTTATTTTCGAATTTTATTTAGAAAAATGTTATTTTTCATCGTGATTATATTTTGTCGCGTTTTGAGAGCGTTTGCGAGATATTTGAGTGTAGGGGTATTTTGGTCTTTTTGTGGGGATAGATATTTGTTTTATTAAAATAGAAAGTTAGAGGTGAGAAAGAGAGAAAAATAGAATTTTGAGAGAAAAAGAGAAGAAGAAGGAAAAGAGAGGAGAAAAGAGAAGAGCAAAGAGAAAAGTGTGGAAAATCACCAAGATCAATCTTTCGGAGTCGATTTAATCGGGTAAGGGTGTGAAATATTGTTATCCTAACTTTGTGTATGATTATGTATGTGTTTTGTGTGGATGTTTTGGTTGGTTTTCCATATGTTTATGTTTATGCCGTATTGGACGAAATCGATAGAAACCGATGTTTTTACGGTCGAAAAGTCGTATAAGTACATGTGTGGGTTGGTTATATGTATGTGAGCTGTTGTTTAAAGTTTCATGAAGTTTGGTTATGTTTTGGTTAGTTTTCGTTATGTTTCCGTTGTTTTTTCCGTTTAGGTCGAATTGTAGGAAATCGATAGAAATCGATGTTTTCACGGATGAATTTCGAAATAAATTACGTAGTTGTATCGAGTAAGGTTAGGTCGTCGTATAGCGTGCTTTTTATTCGATTTGGTGATGTTTGAAAATTCTGGTTTTTGAAAGGTTGAAATTTAATCGAAAAATCGAACGTCGTAGAAATTTCGTTTATGTGTTCTAAATTGTTCTTATGTATTTGGTGGTTGCGCGTATATGTTTATTTCGGTGAAAATGTTCGATTTAGTCGAGTTTTCGGGCATTTGGAAAAAGTTACAGCAAGGGTGCAATTGAGAAATCTGGTTTTTGAGAAAAACAGAGTTATGCATTGATACATAACAGCCATGTATCAATACGAAATGGTTTATGTATTGATATATAACCCTTATGCATCGATACATACTGTGGAATTTTAAGAAAACAGAATTTTCACTACAGCATGCGTCGACACATGCGTGCTATGTATCGATACATGTTGCCTTTTTGTATCGATACATAAGGCTATGTATCGATACATGTTGCCTTTTTGTATCGATACATAAGCCTATGTATCGATACATACTGAGCTGAACCAGAAAATTCTGGTTTATCGGGGAAACTTCGAAAATTCATATCTCTTGAACCGTAAGTCGGTTTTGACCCCCGTTCGAAGCGTTGGGAAGCTAACGAGATGTTATTTCTAGGAAAAATGTTTTTGAGGTCTAAACCTAGTCCAATTGGAACAGTATTTTCGAACCGTTTCGTAGTGTCGGGCCTCCGGTTTATGTTTTTGCGTTATTTTGAAATATACATATCTTCTTCGTTGTTTATCGGATTTAAGTGTTATTTATATCGAATCGAAGCTGTGGATGAGTACTTTTTGATGATGATGGAAAATATTATTTTTTAGCCGACTTTTGGCCGACTTTTCCGATTAAATGTAAAGTGCGGTTTGTTGTCGTTTGGCTTGATTGAGGTGAATGTGTATGGATTGTATGTGATATGTATGAGATAAATGCATGACTATATTGTGAATATGTATGCATTTCAAGAGTGTCATGAGTCATGTTGTATGTGAAACATCATGATGTGCATTCTTGCATTGAGGGGTTCTAAGATGAATCCGTTGTAACGTCGTGAGCCTATGTGAAAGGTGTGAGCGATGATTACAAACGATTATGAGCCTATGTGACAGGTGTGAGCAGTCGGGTTGTGAGCCTATGTGATAGGTGTGAGCAATGGGTGAACGTCGTGAGCCTATGTGATAGGTGTGAGCGAATGGTTCCAACAAGTTCTTCAATTGAACTTGAGATAAAATGAGTCGGTACCGCATTGCATTTGCATAGAGTCGTGAATCGGTCTCTATGATTTGCATTGGTCATCTTTGTATATATGCATTGATGAAGGAACATGAATATATGTATTTATGTTGAATGATAAGCATTGTGATGAATATGCTTGGTTTTGTATATATATATATATGCCTTGCGATGTATATTGAGTAAGATGTGATGAATTGTGATAAGAATTGTATCGTTGTAATGATACATTGGTGAATAAACATGTATGTGTGTTTATGTTGAATGAATGGTGATGAATTGATATGTATTGGTGATACATGTATTTGAGCATGAATGAATATGCCTATGTGAATGATGCGTTAATTACGGATTGTTATGCCGTGTATTTGATTTATGGTATATGCTTGGTGTTATATGTATATATACATGCATAGTGATGAGTTGTGGTGAGAATGTGGTATATGTGTATTATATGTTGAGATATATAATTATATGCAACGTTATTATGATAATATTTCTCACCTTTCTGCTATTTTATAATGCTCTACGAGGCATTGCAGAGTAGGCTTGCTGGCGGTCTTTTTGTGAAGCGTGGCTTCATGTCCGTGTTAGTCGGTTGGCTCTGATATGTAGCACCGGGTAGCTAGGATGCTTTTAATTTCCTTTTTGTGATACATTTGCATATGTATCTGGTTGATGACTATGTGTATATACCATGACTGATGTTGATGAATCATACTGGTTGATATATGTATATATATATGATGTTTATATATGTGGTTGTTATTCAATGTTTAGTTGTTCCACTTTTATGCTAAATATTGAAATGTGGGTGTAAGGACGTAGATTCCTTGATTGATAAGTTACCCCACTGTTGCATATCTTATGAGCAGGTGTTGTATGTGTTTTAATTTCATGCATAATGTGACATTCTCTTTTTATGCCGTAGTTACAATTATACTCTGATAGAATTTTCAATACGTGCCTAAATGATTTAATTGATTATTTGGGGGTATAGAAAGGGGTGTTACATTAAGTGGTATCAGAGCCAGTGTTGAGTCGGTTGTTGAGTCTGTTGGTGTGACAGTTGAATACTGTCGTTGTTGTTTGTCCCTTAGTACGTGATATGTGTGTGAAACACTGTCAGTGCTTTCTGGTTTTCTAATCCTTTGTTTTCAGGAGTTAGAATGAGATAAGTGGGGGAGAAGCTGGTACTTCTCCATGTTGCTTCAGGTGTGGAGCGCTGGCTCAGTGTGTGGTGAATTGCAAGATTGTAAGTGTTGTTTGGACAGTGTTGTTCCCGATTCCGTAAGAAATGCGGAGGTAAAGTTTATGTCAACTAAGGATTTGTGCCTTATGTAGTTTTGTGTATGGGATGCAAGAAAGGCTATTATAGTTTGGTAAAGACGGTTTATGCCCCATCATGATTGTTGACTGTCTATTGGCAAATTGAGGAACTGATCACCCTTAATCTCTTGTTGATAGCAGACGGAAATTATGTTGGATGGAATAGGCGGGTCTTTCCGGCTTTGATAGTGTGTGAAATGAATTGTTTGGAATTTAAGGAGATGATTATAGATTGTTTTGATGAGTCGATGAAGATGCTAATATCGGAAGATGAAATGGATTAGAGGTTTTGGTATGTTAGTCCAGTTGGGAAGTCATTGAGAGAGAATGATTGGGTTTTATTTAAGGACTGCTTCACAGAGAGTAGAGATTGAACTTAATTGGACGAAGGTGAATAGTTAAGGTTTATATCTGCTAAGTATGTAGGAAACTCTTAGTAGATGGGAATAAGATGTTTGTTTTGTCTGTGATGGTAGTGTTCTGGGAATTGGCAGGAAGTCGCAGTGATGGGCCGTCAGTTGGGCATAGTTTTCATATGTGTTTTTGGATGGAACATTAAGGTGTTGTCTTAGAGAGCTCCAGTATTCTTGGTAACAAAAGGAAGGATGATGGAATGGAATAACAAGCATAATGGTATTGAGACTATGGACAACAAACTTAGAGTTCTGGTGGGTTTGGAGTCCTTGGAGTTTTAAGGCATTAATGGAAATTGCGAGGAAACCCTTGTGGGTGGATGTAACATTGTGTTTGAGAATTCTTTTTGGTTGGTTGTTGATACATGTTGGAATTGCGGAATTGGACGGTCAGGAGAAGAAATTGGGTATGGATTACTAACAGTTGAATAAGGTAATGATTGAGAATAAGTGTCCACTTTCATGAACAGATGACTAGAATGGTTTGGTTGAGTTTGAGTGAGTTACAATTGTTTGGAATGTTTGATAAGAGTGGTGAATTGTGTGAGTAGAGGCTTTGATCGATTTAATGTGACTGGTTAGGTTTGTTATCCTCGGAATAGATTGTTATTTACTCGGTTAAGCTTGTGTGTGAGTAACCAGTTACCCAATGAAAAGTTTTACAAAAGCTTTAAGGATTTATATCTTTTGGATTTTGGTTGGGAATTGCAACGTACAGTGATGGTATTTGGTGTTAGTAACGCGTCTCTAATGTTTATGGAGTAGAGAAATCGTATCTTCCATATTTAATTGGATAAGTTCGTAGTAGTTTCGATTGAGAATATTCGGATTTGTTATAAACTCAGAGGAAGAATGAGTAAAGTGTTTGAGATTTGAATTACAAGTGTTGAAAAGAGACGAAGTTTTATGCTAATTTATTCGAGTGAGAATTTTGGTTGAAAAGGGTTAGTTTCTTGGAAATGTTATTTCAGATGAGAGTATGGTTAATGGATCCATCGGAAGTAGATGTAGTTCTACATGAGAGGCTCCGAAGTTAGTTAAGGAGATTAGAAACTTTTGGGCTCAGTTGGTTGTTATTACAAGTTATGGAAGACTTTGTTAAGTTCGTACTTCTGGTATCTCAGTTGACTTACAAAGGGTGAGTCGTTTGTTTGGATGTTCGTTGTGAGTAAGTTTTGGTGAGCTGGAGTAGAAGTTGTCTACGGTTTCAGCTTTGATTTTGTGTGATCCTAATAAACCGGTTGTGGGGTATTGTGATGTGTCTTTGATGAGTTTAGTCAACGTGGTAATGCAAGAGGGTAAAGTCATGGCTTATGCTTTACGACAATTGAGGATTTATAAAAGGATCTGTATTATTATGGATTTGGAATTGGTTGCGGTGGTATTGTGTTGGAATAGTTGGAGGTATTATCTTTATGGTTCTAGGTTCGAAGTGTTTGGTAATCGCAAGGATATTGAGTACTTGTTTGGTCTAAAGGAATAGAGTATGAGACAACAAGGATGGTTAGAGTTCGTGATGAGTTATGAATTTGGCTTGGATAATCCTTCGGGGAAAAGCTGTTGTTGTGCCTGAAAAGTTAAGTCGGAAGTTTCTATGCATGTCTGTTTTGATGGTCAGGGAGTTAGAATTATTTGAGCAATTTCGAGACTTGTGTATGGTGTATGAGATAACACAGGAGAGTGTGAGGTTGGTAATATTAAAGTGAACAGTGATTTTTGGTGAATATGAGAAAGAGTTAGACTTTGGACGTGAAACTGATAGTTTTGATGGTTGCGAGTAATCAGAGTGCTCAGCGGAAACGTGAGGTGGCACATTTTGTATTTACGTGTGGAACTTGTGTTCTTGTTTGTGTTGTTGCCTCGTTTCCATCGTGATGGTTCGAGTGTGTGTGGCTAATTCCTTGTGGTGAATTAGGGGAGTGTTATCGGTGGTAATGGTAACGATCTTGTTGTGTTTCGGTTCTAGAGTGAACCTGTGTGTTGGTATCGTGGTTTTCCTTGAGTTGTGAGTTGGTCGTCAAGTGCATCGTATGGGCTTTGCATCTTGTTGTTGTTGTTGTCGTCGTTGTCGTGCCGTTGTTGTATATGCTGTTAGCATGGTGGTTTGTCAGTTGTGTTATTTGTGGTGTGCCTTTTGTTGGCATGTTGGTTTGTTAGTCGGATGCGAGAGTCGTGTCCGGAGTTGTTCGTCTCAGTATATTTTCGAGGACGAAAATTTCTAAGTGGGGGAGAGTTGTAACGCCCCGGTTTTGTCTTATTTAATTAATCGAGTCGTTTTGATTATTTTATTATTATATTATTTTATTTTCGACTTTTATTTAGAAAAATATTATTTTTCATCGTGATTATATTTTGTCGCGTTTTGAGAGCGTTTGCGAGATATTTGAGTGTAGGGGTATTTTGGTCTTTTTGTGGGGATAAATATTTGTTTTATTAAAATAGAAAGTTAGGGGTGAGAAAGAGAGAAAAACAGAATTTTGAGAGAAAAAGAGAAGAAGAAGGAAAAGAGAGGAGAAAAGAGAAGAGCAAAGAGAAAAGTGTGGAAAATCACCAAGATCAATCTTTCGGAGTCGATTTAATCGGGTAAGGGTGTGAAATATTGTTATCCTAACTTTGTGTATGATTATGTATGTGTTTTGTGTGGATGTTTTGGTTGGTTTTCCATATGTTTACGTTTATGCCGTATTGGACGAAATCGATAGAAACCGATGTTTTTACGGTCGAAAAGTCGTATAAATACATGTGTGGGTTGGTTATATGTATGTGAGCTGCTGTTTAAAGTTTCATGAAGTTTGGTTATGTTTTGGTTAGTTTTCGTTATGTTTCCGTTGTTTTTTCCGTTTAGGTCGAATTGTAGGAAATCGATAGAAATCGATGTTTTCACGGATGAATTTCGAAATAAATTACGTAGTTGTATCGAGTAAGGTTAGGTCGTCGTATAGCGTGCTTTTTATTCGATTTGGTGATGTTTGAAAAATTTGGTTTTTGAAAGGTTGAAATTTAATCGAAAAATCGAACGTCGTAGAAATTTCGTTTATGTGTTCTAAATTGTTCTTATGTATTTGGTGGTTGCGCGTATATGTTTATTTCGGTGAAAATGTTCGATTTAGTTGAGTTTTCGGGCATTTGGAAAAAGTTACAGCAAGGGTGCAATTGAGAAATCTGGTTTTTGAGAAAAACAGAGTTATGCATCGATACATAACAGCCATGTATCAATACGAAATGGTTTATGTATTGATACATAACCCTTATGCATCGATACATACTGTGGAATTTTAAGAAAACAGAATTTTCACTACAGCATGCGTCGACACATGCGTGCTATGTATCGATACATGTTGCCTTTTTGTATCGATACATAAGGCTATGTATCGATACATGTTGCCTTTTTGTATCGATACATAAGCCTATGTATCGATACATACTGAGCTGAACCAGAAAATTCTAGTTTATCGGGGAAACTTCGGAAATTCATATCTCTTGAACCGTAAGTCGGTTTTGACCCCCGTTCGAAGCGTTGGGAAGCTAACAAGATGTTCTTTCTAGGAAAAATGGTTTTGAGGTCTAAATCTAGTCCAATTGGAACAGTATTTTCGAACCGTTTCGTAGTGTCGGGCCTCCGGTTTATGTTTTTGCGTTATTTTGAAATATACATATCTTCTTCGTTGTTTATCGGATTTAAGTGTTCTTTATATCGAATCGAAGCTGTGGATGAGTACTTTTTGATGTTGATGGAAAATATTATTTTTTAGCCGACTTTTGGCCGAATTTTCCGATTAAATGTAAAGTGCGGTTTGTTGTTGTTTGGCTTGATTGAGGTGAATGTGTATGGATTGTATGTGATATGTATGAGATAAATGCATGACTATATTGTGAATATGTATGCATTTCAAGAGTGTCATGAGTCATGTTGTATGTGAAACATCATGATGTGCATTCTTGCATTGAGGGGTTCTAAGATGAATCCGTTGTAACGTCGTGAGCCTATGTGAAAGGTATGAGCGATGATTACAAACGATTGTAAGCCTATGTGACAGGTGTGAGCAGTCGGGTTATGAGCCTATGTGATAGGTGTGAGGAATGGGTGAACGTCGTGAGCCTATGTGATAGGTGTGAGCGAATGGTTCCAACAAGTTCTTCAATTGAACTTGAGATGAAATTAGTCGGTACCACATTGCATTTGCATAGAGTCGTGAATCGGTCTCTATGATTTGCATTGGTCATCTTTGTATATGTGCATTGATGAAGGAACATGAATATATGTATTTATGTTGAATGATAAGCATTGTGATGAATATGCTTGGTTTTGTATATATATATATATATATATATATATGCCTTGCGATGTATATTGAGTAAGATGTGATGAATTGTGATAAGAATTGTATCGTTGTAATGATACATTGGTGAATAAACATGTATGTGTGTTTATGTTGAATGAATGGTGATGAATTGAGATGTATTGGTGATACATGTATTTGAGCATGAATGAATATGCCTATGTGAATGATGCGTTAATTACGGATTGTTATGCCGTGTATTTGATTTATGGTATATGCTTGGTGTTATATGTATATATACATGCATAGTGATGAGTTGTGGTGAGAATGTGGTATATGTGTATTATATGTTGAGATATATAATTATATGCAACGTTATTATGATAATATTTCTCACCCTTCTGCTGTTTTATAATGCTCTACGAGGCATTGCAGAGTAGGCTTGCTGGCGGTCTTTTTGTGAAGCGTGGCTTCATGTCCGTGTTAGTCGGTTGGCTCTGATATGTAGCACCGGGTAGCTAGGATGCTTTTGATTTCCTTTTTGTGATACATTTGCATATGTATCTGGTTGATGACTATGTGTATATACCATGACTGATGTTGATGAATCATACTGGTTGATATATGTATATATATATGATGTTTATATATGTGGTTGTTATTCAATGTTTAGTTGTTCCGCTTTTATGCTAAATATTGAAATGTGGGTGTAAGGACGTAGATTCCTTGATTGATAAGTTACCCCACTGTTGCATATCTTATGAGCAGGTGTTGTATGTGTTTTAATTTCATGCATAATGTGACATTCTCTTTTTATGCCGTAGTTACAATTATACTCTGATAGAATTTTCAATACGTGCCTAAATGATTTAATTGATTATTTGGGGGTATAGAAAGGGGTGTTACAATCAACGCCTAATTCTGAATCTGGTACACTTGATTTGATTTTAGTCTGATACCAAGTGATGTGCTGAGTCTTATACCAGAGTAAGTTGATTTTGATACCAACTGAATGTATTCTTCTTATACCGCTTTGAAGGGTATTTTCTTAGAGTGCTGAAATTGATACCATTGAAGGTATTGGAAGCATTATACAACTTAGCTCTGATTGATATTACTGCGGACTGAGTCTGATATCAATCTTTGTGTGTACTGAGTCTGATTACCATTTGTTGACTTTGTCTGATACCAAATCATTTCTTCTTAATTGAGTTCTTGGTAAACATCATAACTATTTCTTCTTGGATCTTCAATCCAGATCTTCAGACAGTTCTTGACTTCTGATTTGCACAATTCTTCTGAATAAGCATCTTGAGATGTGGACTTTGTCTTGACTGCTTTCAGAGTTTTCTTCTTTTGATTCTTGCGTTCTGAATCTCATACTCTCAGACAGCTTACAGCTTCTGAACCAAGTGAGACAGAGATCACGATAAACTTTGACTTTCAGACAGTTCTCAACTTCTGAACAGTACTGGGTAGATCTAATTTTGAACACATGTTCACGAAGTGTACAACTTCTATCATATGACCAACAGTTCATAGTTCTTATTTTTTCTTCTTTCTTAACCTGTCTTAGAATGCCTAGTGAACTTGTTTAGAGTTCCTCGGATAAACATCAAACAACAAACGTTAGTAGTAATGCATTTTATATGATTGATTACTTGTTTGAGTTTGCATTCTTTCTGTTTTAAGATTTTTCTTCCCAATCAAAATCATATGATATTTCTCCCCCTTTTTGACATCATCAAAAAGTTATAGAGTATCTGAGCATTAAAGCATATGTATCAATATGATAGTGAATATTAATATATTCAAAAGATATTATCATTTAAGCTTTAATCATACGAAGGTTGATATGATAAGAAATAATTCTAATGATCAACATCTTCAGAGATTAGTCATAACATTTTTAATGATGGACGATTAGATGGAAGCATTAATACTGAACCACAAAATGATTTTAAAATATAAGGCATAGGTTGAGCTTAATCCTAAAAGATTTAAGATAATCAAAACATAGACTTAATGAGAATGGGTTCCTAGGGATTGAACTAAAAGGAGCCTAATGATGATGAGGAAGATGAGAGCGAGCTTTCAGAACCATTTGTTCTTGAGGTATGCAGCTTATCTTCTGCTAGAGTAATTTCCAGCCTCTTGCTTTACATAATTTCCTCTGAGATCCATTCATGGAACTCAGTCCAGATAGTTCTTATTTCCATGGGGTCCACACAGGAGCTGGAAGCATCCACTAAGCCATGGATTTTTATGATTGCATTATCCTTGAAGGATGTTAATGCATCATTGACCGTTTTTGATCTTTTTGATGGAGGTTCTTTATCATCAATATCCTTCTGCTTCTTACTTACTCTCTTCCAATCTGAGAGCTCTTGAAGTACATCAGTAATATTCTTCATATTAATCCATATGCTGATGTTTTCTTCCTTAAATTGCTGCATATAGTTTCCTATGTCTGCTTGATTGTGTTTGGAGAAATTTGGAAATCCTTTGACAGGACCCTTGGGGTCAATGTTATTTTCCTAAATGATGTATTATCCAGAGTGGAGTTCTCGCTTTTTAGATTCTTAAATCTGAGAATCTTTCCTGCGCTTTTAAGCAACTTTCTTAATTCTCCCTCATTGATTAAGATATCCTCAACTACTCCTGATTCTACTAAAAAATCAGAAATAAGTCTTCCATATGGAATATGTCTGACTTCTGTGTTAGAACCTGTTCTGGAGACTTTTATCGCCTCCTTCAGAAGTTTGAAGAAAACAGAGGGAAGATGGATTTTAATTCCTTTAAGAAGGAGGAACAGGACACATTTCTGAGTGTCATTAAGTTGATTTGCAGGAAGATCGTGAAAAATGCTTCCTTGCAAGATTCTAAACCAAACTTGTAGTGGTTCTTTCAAGTTTGAGAAAACTTGGTTCTCAGCAGCTACCTCCTCTCTGAAGATAGAGGCTATGACCTTAGCTTTTCTTTCCTCACTAAGTAGATCCTTGGTAATTCTGAACCCGTTGTTCTCATGCATCAAGAGATCTGCAATAGTCTTCTCAGAGATAAAGAATTTCCTTCCAAACACCGAAGAAATAATGATGGTATTGGATGTGTTGGCGTGAATCTAGAAATCCTTAACTAGATGTCCGTAGGTAGGTTCTTCCAACCTCTTGAACTAATTACTCCATCCTTGAGTTTCCAACGAAGGAGAAATATCACATCCATTTGATTTCAGATTGTTGAAGTTCACAATTGTTTCTGACAAGACGATGTGGCTGCCAACTTGAGTTTGTGTGGCTATGGAAGTTAAAGCATTTTGGGAGATGAATGACATTATAAAGATGATAGGATGAGCAAGACAGAAGGTATTTGGGTAGAAGATTTAGATGTGTAAGAGATGTGTTACTGATTTAGGGTTTGATGCTTTTATAGATAAATGAGCAAAGTATTTTATTTGGAGAATCTGAGAGGACAACGGTTGATTTTTCTTAGAAGCATTGAGTAATGTAGGAAAGGAGGTTTAATGATTAATTTGTTTAATGAGTACAGATTATCAATCAAGAGTCTTGAATTATCTCTAGTGAGTGATAATGGTAACCGTTATTTAATTATGACCTAAGAGAGATTTGTGGTTTCTAGATAAACCAAATTTTTAGTGTGAATGTTAATAGTCACTTAAGATGCTTAATTATTTCCTTTTAATTTTCAATTAGTTAATCAGCAATAGAGAACCATTCAAGAAGATGAGCAATAGTTAGGAATACTTTAATAATTGATCAGGAAGATACATATCCATTTTTAATCATATAAGTATAATCAGATAGGAACCTTGATTAGCCTATGATTCTAGAAGGACTATCTTAGACTAAGAATGTCATAGGTTGACAAAACTCAAGAAGGATCTTCTCAGTCATTCCATTTCTTCTACAATGACCAACTACTCCTTGAAGATCCAGAATATAGGAAATAACCATGCAGTAGGGAACATGGTAAACTGTGTCTTCCCTAGACAAAAGGATTTCTTCCTTCAGATGATTATACATGGATTGGGGTAGGTTTATTTTAATCCTAGACACTAAAAATAAGATAAATAATCTTTATTTGTCATACAACCATCCTCCTCCTCTTTATCTTGGTCTTAAATTAGTCACCATTAGCTTGTACCAATCTTTAGCAACTGGAGTGAGGGTGCATGGTAGAGTGGGACGCCCCTCAGTTTTGAAAATGACGTGTAAGTGCCTGTCGAAGCTATGGTTGTTGATGTTTCTTTCCACAGTTACACCATCTTCAACACACCTAGTGGCTTTAGCTATGATGGTTGGGTTAATCAAGACTGGACAACCAGCCACTACAGACAGAATAACATTCTTGCCATGCTCATATTCTAGTACTCGTGCATTTGCCCAAAACTCAGTCACCAGTTCAGGGAATACAGGTCCAACAAGCATGGAGAAATAATTCTCCCAGTTCTAAAATTTAATTGCAGAGAAAACACTTGTTTTGTTGAGTTGTGGCAGAAGGTTTAAATTCAACATGAATTCCTTCAGGAGTTCTAGATCAGATGTTTCTCCTCTGATGTTGTGGGAAGACATTTTGACCAATGTTGATTTATTTGAGAGATGAGGTTCTACCTATTTGATAGTTAGATAATGATTCTTCCTAAAGTGGGGATAATGGTGTGAGGGGGACTTTGAGATTTAATAGCTACTTAAATCATCTGGTTTGCATGACAATCTTGATCTCACAATGCTGATTTAACCTGATTATAGAATTAGTCCATTAAGGATCAACAACATATCTTTTTCTAAAAGAGTGTCAACTGATTTCTTCATTCTGAAAACATCAGTGACTTAAATCCTTTTGACTTAAGGAGATGACTTTAGTTACTGCATCAACTTGAACATCTTTTGATTTCGGATAAAAGAAGTTCTGAGAAACTTATAAGCCAGAATCCAACCAATAACATTTGTTTCTGTTGAGATAAAATCTCAAGTTTAACAGAACTTTAATCCTCTGAGTTTGTTCAACCAAGATTTAGGATTTATTCTGATCAAGTACTTGATGAATCATCTAATTTCTTCTTCCTGAATATTCTTTACAGTTTATACTTTCCAAGAAAACAATATTCAGTACTTCATTGAATCTTTCAACTTCTTGATTAGTCAAGATTCAGATGTTGAATCATTTCTAGGAGTTTGAACTTATCAAATTTCTGACTTCATCAGTCTTAATTCTAAAGTTCAAAATCATAGAACAACAATCTTTCTTCTTTACATGAAGAAGTTCTGAATGAGCTTTAAACGAGAAAGTCAAGGGTGGACCTAATCCGTTTCTTGAAAACATCTCAAAAACTCATAAAGAAATAAACTTCAGCAAACAAGACTTCTTGTTTTCTGATGATTCAACTTTGAGCAAATATGTGGTTCTTCCACATGTATCTTCCAAGATAAGCATTAATAGATACTACTTCTTATCTGATGAATCTATCGTATCGGCAGATTCTTCAATCTTCATTAAAGCTTAAGGGAGGAAGATTTGGCTATTTGACAACTGCGAAACTTCCAAAAACAGTGATTTGCTCAAGTACTCAGATTGATTACAATTTTGTACACATTCATCTTCTGAACTGTTACAGAAATTGTAAGTGGATTTCAATCTCACCCAGAGTATTTCTACGCACCGCATCAAGATCTTTTTCTGACACTGTTAAGTGTTTGATATCCATCAATAATAGAACCGGAGCTCTGATACCAATTGAAGGTGCGAGAAAGACACAAGAAAGGGGGGTTTGAATTGTGTATTTACTCTTTTAACAAATTTTTGCATCTTGTTATAAAGACACTCAAGTAACATCAGAGTTCGTTGAGAGACTCTGATCTACGATGATACATTCAGACTTGCTTATGCGTGAAGCATTTGAACTAACAAGAGTCTGAACATAAGATACATTTCTCAGAACTTGCAGTGCCGAAGCTTATCAGAGTTAAGTTGCAAGGTTCTGACTTGCTTATGTAAGGTTCTGATACTCGAAGTAGAAACATAAACAAAGACAATAAACATAAGAGTAAAGAACACACGATATATCCTGGTTCACCACACAGACTAATCCAGTCCACCCTGTCATACCCCAAATTTTGACCACCAAGTTTTCCCATCATTGTGCAAATCATCATCACAATATGGATGTACCTTTATGCCTCATCAATCTCCTCAAGGAATTGTTGAGCGTTCACCACAATCAAAATTAGGGTTTCAAGCCCTCTCTGAGTGCTTAGACAAAGGATCAATCAAGGAATGACATGATCTTCAACTTGTCTAACCTCTCAAACATCCACAATGGATCAAGAGGACTCCCACTTCAAGGATTAAGCACAAGGTTGCTCCCTTTTAGGTGGATCAAGTCTCAAGATCGACAGTGTCACCAAATTAGGGTTTTGGTCGACCAGGGCCTCCAGATGGAAATTTTTCATCTGGGTACAAGCCAATGATCCAAAACATAACCTAATATACTTCATGGAACCTCATGGACCCAATCATCAAGTCAAATTGACCTCAGGGGATGCATACATCAAAAATCAGGAATTAGGGTTTCTTGACCTAATTCACCCCTAAGTAGACTTTTGGGACAAATCATGAACCAAGACCTCAAGACATGATTTGAGGGTCTCTAATATGCCATATTGATCCATTTGGAACAATGGATTAATACAAGAAGCTTGAGCAACAAGTCTCAATTTCATCTGCACCACAAGTAGGGTTTCGCGAGGAAAGTCAACTGTAGCTTTGACTATTGACCAGGACATGCTCCCAAACCCTAAGACATGATTCAATATACCCTATAACACCCATGGAACATGTCCATCAAGTTTGATTTAGGTCAAGGACATGATTTCCTGAAGAATTGCACAGTTTGGAATTCATCTGATCAAAAGTCAACTGTGCACAAAAGTCAACTTTGACTTTTTGGGATTTTTCACCAAAATGGATTTTTAACCCTAAAATGATGTTAATGTATGATTTGAATCATCATTCATCAAGAAAAATCAAAGAAATTGGGATAACTTGTAAAAGGGGTAACCATAAAAACTTAGAAAAATTTCTAAGTTATGGAAAAAGTGACACTAATGTGCCAACTTTGGAGGACTATAACTCCTAAACCACAAGGCCATTGTTCCCCATTCAAATCTTGATTTTTAAATCACATTGCCCTCTACAAAAGCTTCATACTGACCTATGTCCAAATTCCTCATGGATTTTGAGTTATGGAGTGATCAAAATCAAGAAAAGTCACTTTGTTCCAACACTTAGTGAAAATCTCACTAAGTCAGAATCTGCCTTTACTTTTTTCCAAATGTAGGGGGATTTTTCACTTGGATTCAAAAGAGATCAAAACCAAACATGTTCAAACAGTTGTTGTATCATGTAAGGGCTTCCCAAAATGGCCAAGAACATTACCAAATTCAATTTGAGCTATGAGATATGACATTGGCAAGATGCCTTGCTGAAATCTGCCAAGGCAAGGCAGATTTTTGTACATTTGGTCGATTTGCCAAAATCAGCCAAATCCAAATGCTCCTATCCACTTGGACACCTCTGAGGATTGAATCTAAAGGGGACAATCACTGAGCCAAGTTTCCAAAGTCATTGGAACAAGAAATAACATGTTGAACCTAGAATTGCCAAAATAGGGACAAGACTCCAATTTTTTATTGGAGCATTCAATGGAAGCATCAAGGTGGCATGAACTGAGCTCTTAGCAACCAAATTCAGTCAAGACTTATCCAAGACCAAGGGGACCGGCATCCTGTGCCCTAACCTCTAGTCAATGGCTAGAGGAGACTTGGATTTTTATTTGCCAACATTGGCCAAACCTACTCAGCAGTTGCCATTCACTATTCCTTGAAAAACAAACTTGCTCTACTATAAATAGAGCTCAATTGTGATCAGTTTAAGTACACCAAAGGCCTACAACACTTGCCTTTCTCAAAAACCACTTCTCACTCTCAAAAATGCCTTTCTTAGCAAGTCACTATCGGGTTTTTCATTAGAGAGCAATTCCACTCAAACCAATCACACACACACCTCACATACATCATATAGAAGTGATCCAAACACTCATATAACATCTGGAACACGAAAATCACAAAATCACCAGCCAGTTGCTCAAGTTCTTGACAGATTTGCAGCTTGGGTACCATCTCAAGTTCCAGATCATTTCAATCCATTCCAAGCATTCATACACACTCCATAGCACCTAGGGAAGCTATCCAGATCATTGGAACCTAGCTGTAACACCTCCAACACAAAACACGATCACCAGCTGCAAGAGGTAAGCATGAGCTCTTCTAACTCTATGATCCATGCAATTTTTGCTGCACAATAATTTGGCCATATGTTCATAATCATGCATGGAATGTTTTCCCTCAATAAATTGCATTGTTTGAATCGTGTGTGAAATTTCTGAACCTTCCTGCAGAAATTAGGGTTCTTGAGGTTTCTCTTTGATTTCTTATTCCATGTTAAAAATAAATGAAATTAAAGACCATAGACATGATCGTGAGGTTAAAACGAGTTGATTGATATGTAGATTGCATGATATAATCAAGTATTCAGTGAGATTTGATAGAAAATGCAAATCTGGGAAACTCAGAACACGCGCGTGTTCTTGCCTTTGTTCTTGGCGCCATTTTCTAATATTTGAATATTTGAATTTTGTGATTTTATTTAATTGATTCAAAAATTAATTTCTCTCTGAGTTTTAATGATTTTGAGTTGATTCTTTTTTTGATAATTCACAAAAATGTTAAAATATTTTAATTTTATCAAAAAATCCCAAAAATATTATTTATTTCATATAATTGATATTTTTGCAAAGAATTAATGTTTTATTTGTTTTTTCCATTTAAAATGTTTTTTCCCTCTTGATTTTGTAACTTTTAATGCCTTCTAATTATTTTGTAGGTCAATACTTAATTTTTGAAGGATTAATCCAAGATCACAATTTGTTTTTCATATGTTAAACAATTTTGATCATTTTAATTGAATTTTTATTCAATTAAAACACATTTTGAAAACAAATTAGGGTTTTTGGATTAATTCAATCCTCATAAATCTTTTTTAAAACACTTTGGGCCTCTAATAGAGTGTAAGACCCAACCCTTTGTAAAAACAACTTATTTTGGGCCTCACTTATGGTATAAGTCCCATTGTATTTCAAAAAGTTCGACGCGATCATCATCCGTTGAAAAACAAACCTTGGGCCTCTCCTTGAGCTATAAGACCCATTATAAACTTTTGGGCCTCTAATAGAGTGTAAGACCCAATCCCCTTTTAACCAAAACAATTTTGGGCCTCACTTATTGTATAAGTCCCTTCGCGTTAAAAGAAAATCTCGGCGCGATCGCCATTTTAAACGAAAAATCATCTGGGCCACCCTCGAGTAGTAAGACCCATTTCTTTTCTTTAAAACTTTTTGGGCCTCTTGAGAGAGTGTAAGACCCATCCCTTTGTACAAAAAACCTTTTTGGGCCTCAGTCACTTGTATAAGTCCCTCTGTACAAATTCAAACAGTGCGCTCACTGATAAAACCCTGGGCCTCTCCTTGAGCTGTAAGCCCCAAATCTTTCTTTTTCAAAGCACTTTCTCCTTTGATTTTGAATATACTGTTGTTTTCAATCTTTCTTTGTTGAACAACTAACCAAACAGCATGGAAGCTCTACAACCGAGTAAGTGTTTATCCGCTTTCATTTACCGCTTTCATATACATATAACTATATTGTGGGGCTGTTTCGCTGTAAGTCTTCTTTCATAAACTCATATCAACTGTGTAATAATAGTATAGATATTTAGAGTTTCCCCGACAACTACGTCTAGAACTAGGAAAAGCCGTTTCGTTTATTCGTAGAAATAGACAACTAGATCCCCAATAGGATCACCAGATACAGTCTTCTCTTCGGTTGTCCTCATTAGGAATTGTCAAGAAACTCTACTCCCAGAGATGAATGTATTCTCCGTGAATGGCATCTTTGAGTTTCTTCCAAATTCTCGAACTTTCCTGGCTTGATCTATTCTTTGTGAATAGCCTGTCTTGAATTTCTCGGGGTTTGGGGACCCACGAGCTTCTTAAAAGCATCGGCCTCCTCTTGGGCATCGTACAAGGACCCACAGGCTTCCTAAAAGCAACCCCGCCTCCTCTTGGGCTTAGTACAAGGACCCGTCGGCTTCTTAGAAGTATTCACAACCTCCTCTTAGGCTTCGTATAATGATCTCTTCCTCCGAGAATGATAGCCTCCTCTTGGGCTTTATACAAGGATCTATCGGCTTCTTAAAAGTTTCCAGCCTCCTCTTGGGCTTCGTACAAATTGTCCCGACGACCTCCTAGAGGTATAGGAACAGAACTTAGTCATCTCCATAAAACAGTCCTTTCCAAGAGTCTACTACTATTTCTCAAAGCATAGTACAAAAGATGAAACTCTTGACACGGACAGTCTAATATTCTTGAGTCTTAAAGACATTCTCAAGTGACCCCTTCAAAAATAGGAAGGAAACCCATAGACTCGGACAGTCACGATACCCTTCGGATTTCGCACTTCCTCAAAGACAAGGAAATATCCCTGATCCTCGAATCAAATCCTTGACAGTACAGCATTGCTCATATAAGAACTGATTTTCTCTTTAAATCAGCATACTGGACCTGTCACTCAACTGAAACAGCGCCATAGCCTCCTCTTGGGCTTTGTGCAATGATTCTCCCCAGCGGAGCTAACAATTTTAGCCTCTATCTCGGGCTTCATACGAGATACAAAAGACTCCTTCGTTGAGTCAAACAACGTTTGGACTCTCTCTCGGGCTTTGTACGAGACACATAAGAGACTCTCTCTTTGAGTCAATCACCTTTTCGCCTAAATCTCGGGCTTTATACGAGATAAAAAAAGGTTCTTATTGAGCCAAACAAATTTTAGCCTCTCTCTCGGGCTTTGTACGAGACACATATTAGCCTCCTCATAGGCTTTGTATAAGAAAACCACTGGTTGATCCAATCAACCTTTTAGCATCAAAGTTGTGCCTCGTTCACAGTACACAAACATCAACAACTCCTTTCTCTTCATCTAATAGCTGTAAGCGGCAAGCCTCTGGATCATCTACATCCATGCCATTGTCCCTCTTTTAGCATGAGAAATTCCTAAGGAAAGATAACATTGCTCTACACTGAGTTAAAGTCTTCTCCTTCAGGTTAAAATCCCTTATAAAGGAAATTATGGCATTGCCAGATTCACACATCCCAGTTGAAGTAATTCTCCTTTATAAACCATTGTGACATACAACCCCCTCTTTAGAGATGACAAATTCTCTCTAAAGTCAACACCTTTTAGCTTCACATCTTGGGCTTTGAACAAGATACAAATAGACCTTTCAGCTTCATATCTTGGGCTTTGAACAAGATACAAACCACCTTTAGCTTCACGTCTTGGGCTTTGAACAAGACACCCAAATACCATTTCCTCCCATAGAATAGGAGGAACTACGAACGCTCTGATTTCCCTGTTTCGGTAAACGGGAATACGTAGGCATAAGATTGAAAGAAAAATCTTAGCGAGCACACTAAACAAAAACCCAAAATCCCATACCTTCATATACATCCGTCCTAACATCTCAACCGATAGCCTAAAACACCCCTTTTCAAAAAAATTACCAAGGAGAGACCCCGAATCTTTGTAGCATCTGTAAACCAACAGTTTTGACTGTTTAACTTCAGTATGCAAGCAGGGTTAGTTGGAGACATCTATTTCCCTTCCTTCATCAGCTTTAATAGGATAAAAAATGAATCGAACTGTAGTACTAGAGCGACCGTGCTTCACAACCACATCCAAAAATCACTCGCTACAGAAAAATGGCGACTCTGCTGGGGACACATTAGGATCTGTCTTACCTTAGTCATCATTCGTCACCATTTTCCACAGAAAAATGGCGACTCTGCTGGGGATTATTGAGCTGTCTATGGATCTTGTTCTCTTCTCGTCTCCTAGGTAGAAATCTTGGACTGAGGTACCACAAAAAAGGCGCCTTTCAAGGCATTTTGTTCCTCTTATCTCTTGAAGCCTTAAACGTCACTAGGATCTTAGGTCAAAACGCCGTTAATTTGGAATGAAACCACGGGATGGTGACTCTGCCGGGAAACCATTTTCTGTCAGGAACTTAGGATTCATAGCTTTAAAAGTCTAGGACATTAGGACAAATATATATATTGATTTTCCTAATTGATATCTGTGTTTATTTTTCTGCTAATGGGAATGTGTGTGATGCCGCATGTGGAAAGATTGAGTATACACTTAAGATAAGTGATGGCGACGAGGTCGACCATCAACCTCAGTGGAGGCTGATCAATGCAACCCATTCCCTCTCATAGGCAATGGGCCGATTGTGACGTTTGAGAAGCTGAGGAGCCAACCCTTTTGTAGTGCGGAAACTATTGGAAATAGTTGTCATGCGATACCACCCTCATTTGAGGCTGATGATCTATTCTCGGTGAATAGCATTTACTCTAAGATTTCATACAGCTCGCTGGCGATCCGCTTGCTGTTTGTTATCCTGGGAGGAGCTAATGATTTTGAGTACAGGTACAAAAAATCACCCTAGTATAAACCTTTGGGGATGGGTAGAGCCTTGACTACATGACAACGACCCTTTGACCCCATGTTTTTTCTATGTTTTTGTGTGCTGCATTCATGCATTCATTTAAAGAACATTAAAACATTCAAAAAAGTCTTCTCTTCTAGTCTCTCTATTTTTCAAATTAAACTAAGACTGTGATTACAAATATCAGAGAAAAGGATTGTGCTAATGGATTTCGCTAGAAGGAGAACTCATAAGTACACCTTCAGGATTCCAAAACTAGAGGATTTAAGAGGTTTGGCGAGAATGATCACAAACCAAGAGGCCTTCAGAGCCAGGTACGGAGGTTTGTTACCTCTATTAAGGGTCCATGTGATTGAGGGAATCATGGACGTGCTCGTTCAATTCTACGATCCAGTTTATCACTGCTTCACATTTCTGGATTACCAGCTCACACCAACACTAGAGGAGTATTCTCATCTGATTGATTTACATATCACTGATCGAGCTCCATTTTCTGGACTGGAAGAAATTCCAAAGAATCAGACCATTGCAAGAGCGATTCATTTGGACGAGTCAGAAGTCAGGACTCACATGACCACTAAAGGTGGCATACAAGGTTTTCCAGCCCAGTTCTTGACAAAGAAAGCCCTGTACTTCGCTAGTATTGGGAACGTGACTGCTTTTGAAAGCATCTTTGATTTACTCACCTACGGATTATTTTTCTTGCCCAACATTAATAACTTCGTCGACATCAACTCCATTAAGGTTTTTCTCATTGGAAACCCTGTGCCGACTTTGCTCGCAGATGCATATCATTCTGTACACTTAGGGAATTTGTACAATGGAGGGGAGATCACATGCTATGTACCTCTGCTTTATAAATGGTTTATCTCCCATTTACCTAAGTCTGCTGCTTTCTGGGATCATAAGAGTGCCTTACGTTGGTCGCAGAAAATCATGTCCCTCACCAACTCTGATATAGATTGGTGCAATAGGATTTATGATGGAATCAGGATCATTGACCGTTGTGGAAACTTCCCCAACGTACCCCTTATAGGAACTAAGGGAGGAATCAATTACCATCCAGTTCTTGTTCGTCGTCAATTTGGATACCCGATGAGACACGTTCCATGGGATACTCATCTGGAAGGTCTTTTCTTCAAGGAAGGAGAAAGTGACAGAGCACTAAAGACGGAAATAGTGCACGCTTGGAAACACATTCATAAGAAAGGGCGGGAGTCTCTAGGAAAACCGGACTGTGTCTCGGTGGAGCCTTATCTCCACTGGGTACAAACTAGAGCTCTTAAGCTAAAGATGCCTTATCCTCGTTACGGAATTCTTCCGCCGAGGGAATCTGTCATGTACTTCATGATGGAAACTGAAAAGCTTCAGGTTACTCTCAACAAAGTTCAACGGGAGAGGAGGTCTTGGAAGAACAAGTACCGCACCCTCGATGTGGAGTGTATCAAAATACAACAACTACTGAAAGATAAGGACACTCTGATTGAGATTTTAGAGCAACATGCTGTGGATAATCAGGATGACCAAAGGAATTTGCTCGCTCCTTTCACTTGGCAAAGGAATGACAACCCGACAACAGCCCAAGAGCCCCGGTCAAAGAAAAGGAAGATACCAGAATCAGCACCCGAGTTCTCTCGGGACCCATTAGCTTAGGTTTTAGTTTCTGCACTTTGTAATCTACTGTATTTTCGTTTCCGCAATCCTTTGAATTTCAATAAAAAGGGGTTTCCCCACCGTTTGATATTTACAATCTAATTGTCGAAGTTTATTTTGATTAAACCAAAAAACAATTAATATAATCATTGCATTCATCATTCTCACATCGCGTATTCTTCTTACCTACGAATCTCACGTTTGTGTCTCGGTTCTAGAGTCAAACTGTCTCATTCGTATAATACTCTGGCTAATCGTCAGAAAAAGATGGATGATCTTGAGGAAGAGAACAGAGAGTTGAAAGAAGAGATCGACGCTCTGAGAGAGGATATGAGAAAGCTTCGTAACGACATGCAAGCCATGGCAGAAGCTCAGCTACAAAGGACTGTGATTTCAGAGATCATCTCAATGCCCATAGTGGAGAAGTTTGATCCTAGGTATCAAATGCCGAAAGATCGTCCCTGGGGCATGCCTGCTAACTATATCCCAGAAGGATATGTTCCGCCGATCGCTGAAGATCAGGGAATCATAACAGAAGCCGCTGGGCCTGAAGGTTACAAACTTCGGGAAAGCGAAGATGCCAGGGGCATACTGAAGACTCCTGAAGGTTACAAACTTCGGGAAACGCCTAGATTCACTGCCGTAGTTACGGTACCACCCCTTGTGGTGAACACTGTCCCGTAAGGACAGATTCCACAAATACCTTCTGGTAAAAAGGAAACTATGTTTGACCGAATGGATGAATTCCAGGAACAGTTCTTGGAAATACAGAAGGAACTGCAAGCCATTCGCGGTCAGGATCTATTTGGAAAGGACGCCGCAGACCTTTGTCTGGTCCCCAATGTGAAAGTCCCGCACAAATTTCAAGTGCCCGACTTTGAAAAGTACAAGGGTAACTCTTGCCCACAGAGTCACTTGGTGATGTACGCTCGGCGAATGTCAGCTCAGACTGAGAATCAGGACCTACTGATTCACTACTTTCAGGATAGTTTAACCGGTGCCGCATTAAAATGGTACATGGGTTTAAACCGTGCTACGATTAGCACATTCAGAGATCTTGGTACTGTCTTCGTCCAACAATACAAATATAATTTGGACATGGCACCAGACAGAGATCAACTCAGATCAATGTCACAAAAGGACAAGGAAACTTTTAAGCAATACGCTCAGAGATGGCATGAAATTGCCGCTCAGATTTGTCCACCTCTTGAGGAAAAAGAGATGACAAAGATCTTCTTAAAGACCTTGAGCTCATTTTACTATAACAGAATGGTTGCCAGTGCGCCCAGTGACTTCACCGAGATGGTGGGCATGGGAGTTCGTCTTGAGGAAGCCGTTCGAGAAGGACGTTTGGCAAAAGACGCTGGACCATCAAGCAGTACAAAACGATACGGTAGTGCTCTCCCTAAGAAAAAAGAGCAGGATATTGGGAATATCTCTCTCGGAAGCAAAGGCGACGTTATCAACCAGTAGCAGCTGTAACTCCTGCTATCAGCCCTGCGCCTATTCATACGTATCAACCTCAGGTTGCACAAAGCCAACCTAATCAGCAAAGGACACAATAGCCTCTTCAGCTGGCTCGTCCTCCATATAACAACAACCGTACAACATGACCATCAGGGTTTGATCCTATACCCATGTTGTACGTAGAACTATTTCCGTTACTACTGGCTAAGGGGCACATCCAGACTAAGTTTCCTCGTACAGTACCGAAAAATTCGCCTTTTTGGTTTAAGGTAGATCAAACATGCCCTTATCATCAAGGAGGACCAGGGCATAACATAGAGAATTGTCTCAATTTCAAATCTGACGTGCAAAAGCTTGTTAGGAGCGGGCTCTTATCTTTCCAAGATACGAATCCCAATGTTCTCACGAACCCGCTGCCTCAACACGAGAAAGCTGCAGTCAACCTGATTGAGAGAGAGTCTAACAATGTCTATCAAATTCACGATGTACTCTTGTTTAGGACCAATCTGGTCAAGATGCATTGTAGACAGAGTGGATATAGCCATGTACCACCTCATAATTATCATCAATGTGATGTCTGCTCTAAAAGTAATAGAGGATGTTCTGTAGTGCAAGCAGCTCTACAGGAACAGATGGATCTCGGATGGATCCAAGAGCACCAAGTTCGTGGAGTTAACATGGTCTATACGAACTCCAACGTCATTCAGAACCACGATATCTGTGCAATGAATGTCAACTTGGTGGCAATGCACTCAAGGCAAAGCCAGTATCATAATCTTCCACGACACGATTACAGTTCCTGTCTGACTTGCTCGGTAAACAAACAGGGATGCTCTTTCATACAAGAGGCCCTCCAGCATCAGATGGATCTTGGATGGATCCAAGACTACCATGATAAGAACCCTTATCAGATCAACATGGTTCAAATCTTCGATATTCGCGTGATGAATACCAACTTGGTAGAATTGCATGCTGAGCAGGTCCGACTCAGATTCTTAATATCACACGACTATCAAAGCTGTAAAGCAGGTTGCGAAAACAATCGAGGTTGTACCCTTGTCCAAGAGGCACTTCAGCACTTGTTAAATCACTGGTGGATGCCAATCTATATGGATGAAGATACTCAGCAGATTAGTATCAGTAACAGGAATCCTACTCGACGTCAAAGTCAGGATGTCTGATCTATGGAAGCTAACCTAGTAAGGTTACATTGTATTCAAAGTGGGCGTGGCCAAGTGCCACCACAAAACTATGACCGTTGTAGTGTCTGTTCGGAAAGTAACCAAGGGTGTTACCTTGTGAGAGCAGCTCTTCAGGGTCAGGTGGATCGTGGAGAGATTCGCCCATATCCTGGTTCTGGACCCATAAACTGGACGCCGAACTACCTTGCCAATCAAGTCGAGGATGTTGTCACAATCTCTAGTCATCACCAGACCAGGGATGTTTTTTCCATCATCCCTCTACTTGACGAATCTAGAATTCCCAACCGGGAACGGATCGAGATTACTTATGATGGTCAGAAAAATTAGAAGGTTCCCATAGTCATCTATCTACTGGGACCACTACCGTATGAATCAACTTAGGCTATCCCTTACAAATACGGTGCAACAACAATTGAAAATGGAAAGGAAATTCCATTACCCTCCGTCGTGAGTATTGCAGACATCAGTCGTGTAACACAGAGCGGTCGAATCTTCAACCGAGGAGTTGGAGAACCTAACAAGGAAAAGGAACTTCAGACGGAAGCTCCTGATCCATCAGTCGGTCAATCCAGTAATCCCGACCTTTCAAAAAATAATGATGAGATGCTGAAGCTCATCCAAAGGAGTGAATACAACATTGTTGATCAGCTGTTACAGACTCCTTCAAAGATCTCGATATTATCACTGTTACTCAGTTCAGAGGCCCACAGGGAGGCTCTGCAGAAAGTCTTGGAGCAAGCCTTTGTGGAACAAGATGTAACAATCAGACAGTTCGATAGCATTGTCTCTAACATCACTTCCTGCAATAATTTGTGATTTAGTGATGAGGAATTACCCGAAGAGGGTCGCCGTCATAACATGGTGCTCAACATTGCAGTTAACTGCCAGGACGATGCTTTAGCCAGCGTACTGGTAGACACAGGGTCAGCCCTGAATGTTATGCCGAAGTCCACTTTGATGCAATTATCATTCAAAGGCCCTCCGATGAGAACCAGCGAGGTCGTCGTCAAAGCGTTCGACGGATCCAGAAAAACAGTTATCGGCGAAGTCGACCTTCCCATAACTATCGGTCCTCACACTTTCCAGGTCATGGACATCCGGGCAACATACAGTTGTTTATTAGGAAGACCTTGGATACATCAGGCTGGAGCGGTCACTTTGACCCTCCACCAAAAGCTAAAGTTTGTTCAGAACGATCAACTTGTCACAGTCTGTGGAGAACAGGCCTTGCTCGTGAGTAACTTATCATCATCTACTTGTGTAGAACCCGAGGAGGTTATTGGGACGCAGTTCCAAGCGCTGTCGGTCGGCAAGGATGAACAATCCGGAGGAGGAACTTCGATTTCCTCATACAAAGATGCCATTAAAGTAGTCGAGAGTACCGATACAACTGGATGGGGACAGCTTGTCATTCCTACTAGCAATACAACAAAGAAGGGTCTTAGTTTTTCTGCAACCTGTACCCAGACAGCTGCTAACGATGAAAGTTTTCATCCCATTCAGGACTTCTTCCACAGTGGAGGTTTCCTTCACCCAGTGTCTCAAGCAGTCCATGCTATCAATGAGGAGGATCCCTCTGACACAGATGAAGAATGGAAGTCCTATCTTAACGAGGACGGTTATATGTCTCAGGAAGAGGTGCCTACGCCATTTTGCTATCCCGCACAGAGTCCGAGATTTATACCACGATCAGATGTCGAAATGATATACGAAGGTTGTGATCCAGAAGGATGTCGTGCTCCGCCAAATTCATTAGAGGAAGACACTCCGATGAAAGACAACTTTGACCACAACTACTATGGCCCAATGGATGGTCTGCCAATGTGGCACCCTTATCCATGAGACTTGGGGCAAGAGAGTCAGCCGAACAATGAAAATCAGCTGACCGTCATTGAACAGAATACCTGTGTCCCCACCATGTCATGGGATCAACACTCAGGTCATTCAGAAACTACTCAACACGACGATGAATTTGCAACGTTTGCAGGACTTGAATTCATCAACTATGATTTTCCCGAGGTCAACGTCATTGAGAGAGATGACTCCTCCAGTTCGAAAGAAGTGTGGGACACCCTGCGACAACCGAGTGGAAAATTCGACTTTGTGGTCAAGTACACCGCTCCCGAAAGCTCTCGTATCAGACTCGAAGATATCCAGCCAACTGGATGGGGAGATACAGCTGAGAGCATAAATGCTATGCAAAATGCAACAGAGGAATTCTCCTACAACAATTTTGCCTGAGAGACAGATTCCAATGATCCTGCTCCACCAGAAATCAGCGTTATTTCTAAAGACAAATCAAGGAAGGTGCCAGACTTTGTGATTCACCGAGGAGTTCACCGCCAGTGGGTTGCTGTCGATGTTCCGAAGGTCGTTCGCCAATCAAAGTAATTGCCATCTTTAACCTTTCACCCTGCCCAGGTGAAACGGGTGTTTTGATAGGGCTCACTTTCTGTAAATTTCCCTCTTCGCTTTGCCCAAAGCGACAGAGTTTTGCTTTATAGGGCTGTAGTTTCAAGGATCGACTTGTTTATTAATAAAATAATGTCGTTCTGTAATTTCCGCATTAATTGCTGTTTTCTCTTTTCGCTTTTCTCAGAAAATGGTAATCCTAAAAAACAATTAAAAATAAAAACAAGCAGTAAAATAAATACACTGCACACACTCGCATTTTCTCTATCTCTTCTAAACACGAATCATCACGTCATGCAGATTGCCTGTTTTAAACCAAGTTGAAACATACGATCCGATGCCTTCTCCCGACTTTGAGTTCCCGGTATTTAGGGCCGAAGAAGAAGTTGACGACGAAATTCCAGAAGAGATCTCCCGACTACTCAGACAAGAGGAAAGGTCCATTGAACCTCACAAAGAGCCATTGGAAACGGTAAACTTGGGTTCGGAAGAAGAGAGAAAAGAAATCAGGATTGGGGCACTACTCAGTCCAATTGCTAGAGAGGGTTTGATAAAGCTACTCAAAGAATTCCCCGATGTATTCGCTTGGTCCTATCAGGACATGCCAGGGTTGGATACCAGCATCGTGGAACATCACTTACCGTTAAGATCGGAATGTCCGCCAGTAAAGCAAAGGTTGAGACAGACTCATCCGGACATGGCCGTCAAAATCAAAGAGGAGGTACAGAAACAAATCGACGCAGGTTTCCTCGCTACATCTGAATATCCTCAATGGTTAGCCAACATCGTACCCGTTCCCAAAAAGGACGGAAAGGTCAGAATGTGTGTTGATTACAGGGATCTGAACAAGGCAAGTCCAAAGGACGACTTTCCTTTACCACACATTGACATGCTGGTAGACAGCACAGCAAAGCTCAAAATTTTCTCCTTTATGGATGGATTCTCGGGCTATAACCAGATCAAAATGGCGCCGAAAGACATGGAGAAAACTTCGTTCATTACCCCATGGGGTACCTTTTGTTACAAGGTGATGTCGTTCGGCTTGAAGAACGCCGGGGCAACCTATCAAAGGGCCATGACTACTCTTTTTCATGACATGATCCACAAGGAAATAGAGGTATATGTGGATGACATGATTACAAAATCTAAGACAGAAGAGGAGCATGTGACCCACCTGTCGAAACTATTCGAGTGTTTGAGGAAATACAAACTCTGCTTGAATCCCAACAAGTGCACCTTCGGTGTCCGCTCAGGGAAATTCTTAGGGTTCATCGTCAGCCAGAAAGGAATTGAGGTTGATCCTGACAAGGTTAAGGCCATTCGAGAAATTCCTTCTCCGAAAACTAAAAAACAAGTCAGAGGGTTCTTGGGACATTTGAACTACATCTCTAGATTCATATTCCTTATGACCGCCACGTGTGCGCCAATTTTCAAACTACTAAAAAAGAACCAGGATTGCGTTTGGTCAAAAGATTGCCAAACCGCCTTCGACAGTATTAAGGAATACCTGTTAAATCCGCCGATTCTATCACCTCCAGTGGAAGGAAGACCACTGATCATCTACTCACAGTCCTAGAGGACTCAATGGGATGTGTACTTGGCCAACAAGACGAAACCAAACGGAAAGAGTCTGCCATCTACTATCTGAGCAAGAAATTCACCGACTGCGAAACCCGGTACACGATGCTTGAGAAAACTTGTTGCGCTTTGGCTTGGGCAGCCAAACGTCTTCGCCAATACATGATTCATCACACTACTTGGTTGATCTCCGAAATGGATCCAATCAAGTATGTCTTCGAAAAGCCTGCTCTCACGGGAAGAATTGCCCGTTGGCAGATGTTATTATCAGAATATGACATAGAGTACCACGCTCGGAAAGCCGTTAAAGGAAGTATTTTAGCCAATCATTTGGCTCATCAACCGATTGACGATCAAGAATCAACCGGGTTTGACTTCCCAGACGAAGATGTCATGTATTTAAAAATGAAAGATTGCGATGAACCGTTACCCAGTAAAGGGCCAGAACCAGGTTCCCAATGGGGACTTATCTTTGACGGAGCTGTCAATCATTACGAAAACGGAATTGGGGCAATCATTGTTACCCCTCAGGGTACCCACATTCCTTTCACTGCTCGACTTACGTTCAAATGTACGAACAACGAGGCCGAAAACGAAGCTTGTATCATGGGTCTCGAAGAAGCAATTGATTTAAGGATCAAGAACTTGGACGTATACGGCGATTCAGCCTTGGTTATCAATCAGATAAAAGGAGATTGGAACACATACCAATCAAGACTGATTCCTTACAAAGACTATGCAAGAAGATTGTTACCTTTCTTCAACAGAGTTGAGTTTCATCATATCCCTCGTGATGAGAATCACATGGCTGATGCCTTAGCCACTCTCTCTTCCATGATTAGTGTAGGTCAACGGAATGACCTACCTAAGATCGACATAATGCGCCTTGAAAGGCCCGCTTACATCTTCACGATTGAAGCAGTCATAGACGACAAACCTTGGTATCACGATATCAAATGCTTCCTTCAGAAACAACAGTACCCATCTGGGGCACTCAGAAAAGACAGGAAAACCCTCAGAAGATTGGCTGGAAGCTTCTTCCTGAGTGGTGACACTCTTTATAAGAGGAGTTTTGACTTGGTCTTACTCCGATGCGTAGACAGACCAGAAGCAGACATGCTTATGAAAGAAATTCATGAAGGATCCTTTGGCACTCATGCCAACGGACATACAATGGCGAGAAAAATTCTGAGAGCAGGGTATTACTAGTTGACCATGGAATCTGACTGCTACAAGTAAATGAGGAGGTGTCACAAGTGTCAGATATACTCCGACAAAATTCATGTACCGCCATCGCATCTCAAAGTTCTTTCTTCCCCGTGGCATTTTTCCATATGGGGAATCGACATGATTGGCTTGATCGAACCTAAGGCTTCAAACGGACATCGGTTCATTCTAGTAGCCATTGACTATTTCACCAAGTGGGTCGAAGCAGCGTCGTACGCTAATGTAACCCGACAAGTGGTGGTCCGATTTATCAAAAACAATATCATCTGCCGTTATGGTGTTCCAATCCAGATCATTACTGATAATGGATCTAACTTGAACAATAAGATGATGAAAGAGTTGTGCGCAGAGTTCAAGATCGAACACCATAACTCATCTCCCTACCGACCCAAGATGAACGGAGCGGTTGAAGCGGCTAACAAGAATATCAAGAAGATTGTTTAGAAGATGGTTGTAACCTACAAAGATTGGCACGAAATGCTACCCTTTGCTCTTCATGGTTATCGAACATCTGTCCGCACTTCAACAGGGGCAACCTCTTTCTCTCTAGTATATGGTATGGAGGCAGTTCTCCCCATAGAAGTAGAGATCCCATCAATCCGGGTGTTGATGGAAACTAAGCTTTCAGAAGCTGAATGGTGTTAAAGTCGACACGACGAATTAAATCTGATTGAGGAAAAATGGATAATGGCACTATGCCACGGTCAGTTGTATCAGCAGAGAATGAAGAAGGCGTTCGACAAAAAGGTCCGACCTCGTGTCTTCAGAAGAGGAGACCTCGTGCTCAAGAAGATACAATCGTTTCTCACTGACTCTCGGGGCAAATGGGCCCCAAATTATGATGGCCCCTATGTGGTCACGAAAGCTTTCTTAGGCGGTGCCTTGAGACTTGCAACCATGGATGGAGAGGAATTTGCCTACCCCACGAATGTTGATGTAGTCAAGAAATACTTCGCCTAAAAAAAACGTCTCGGTGGATTGAAAACCCGAAAGGGCAGTCCAGGCAAAAGTTAGAGACATGAAAAAAATCATCCCGATGGATTGGAAATCTCATAGTACAATCCAGGCAAAAATTAGGGATAATGGCAGGTAACTATGTTCAACAGAGGCAAGTCCCTCAGCAGCAGTTACATCATCCATCGGAGGAAAACTCCAGTCAAGGTCATCTTCGACAGAAGCTCAGGATGTCCCGAATTCAAAGTTGGTAGAAGGATAGTGGTCATTATGTTTCAACGTAGCCCTTTTTCCCTGTAAATTACCATTTTCAAACTTTGTATATACTCTATGGAATCACGTGTTTGGCTGATCTCCTTCTTATCAATAAAATTTGAGCCCTTGTGCTTTTGTTTGTAATTCTTATTTGTTTTAGCTTTACAGAACGACATTTTAATATGATTAACGATTCTTGAAATAAAACAAAAAATGAATTTACTTGTTAAAACTTTTTCTGCTTTTAAATTAAAGATGGCAATTACTTTTGACTGTTGAACATAGAAAGAACGTCGATTGCGTCTCCAAAGGCGTTTGAATTTCAAGGTGCAGAATCAAAGTACTCCTTCTAGGCCAGTACGCATGAACGAAGGATCAACTGTATGAGATACGGCTTTACCATCTGATACCCTCGGCCGAGTTATTATCTCCTAAGCCTGATCAACAGTATTCCCCACAGGGATTATCTCTCATAAGCAAGGCAGAATTGCTATCTTGAACCAAGTGATACCTTTCATCTCTAGCAGTGGCCGAGTATCCAGTCGTGTTCATCTGTCAGTCTGTGTGTTGTGTCAAGTCTTTGTCAGCATATACATACATACATCATGCATTTGATTTGCATTCATATTCATATTGAATCACTATCACTCTAGTCGGTCTTGTCCCCTAGTGATAACAGTCTTCTCAATCGAGTTGTCAGTTCTTGCCTCGTCAGGAAACGATGCGTTTGAACAATCTCGCCTCCAGTGTATCTCTGGATTAGAGTCGGCACTCGACCACTTTGATAACTTGAACCTCTGAAAAGCCAGAGAAGCTTTCTACAAATGTCACTCTTCGCCATTGAAGATGATATCCTTGCTTTCCCGGATTAAAGAAAAACCCCAGAGAAAACCTCTTAAGCAGAGATTTGGCAGTACAGCTGCCTTTCTCCGAAAGACCGCTGATGAAAAGGTCATCGGCACCCAAAAATTGGAACCCATCATATGGCATTTATCCGGGAAGATCCCGAGAAAAGTATGATGTAAGACCCCCAAGCAGAAACAGTCTCTCAAGAGACTCGCTTTCCCCAGTAGAATCGACAAATGGCGTCTCCAACCAGAGAAGTTTGTGTACCTCTACAACTCAGACGACTGGATTCCCCAACAAGTCTGACGTCAAAAATTTTTCCACTCAAATGGCATCTCCCCAGGAAAATCCGGCGAGAAGTTTGAAGAAAACCGCTACAAATAGCGTCCCTTGTCAATAAAGTTTATTGACAAAAGAAACTGAGACCAGTTCCTTGGTAGGAAACCAGGATCGAGGGGAAGTTTACTTCAGAAACTAAGACCAATTCCTTGGTAAGAAACCAGGATCGAGGGGAAGTTTAAATTCGAAACTAAGACCAGTTCCTTGGTAGAAAACCAGGATCGAGGGGAGGTTTATTTCAAAAGAAAACTGAGACCAGCTCCTTGGCTGAAGACCATGATCGAGGGGAAGTTTACCTTTTCTAAGCATCGTCGCTTAGCTAAAGAAGATGAATGCGTAAGCTACCATTCATAACCACCATCAAAATTTCGGGCATTCCGATATTTAATCCTCTTGCACCCCGAATGCCTGAATACCTTCATTATTCACACCTTCGTGTCCAAGAAGATTAAATAGGGGCATCTGTCATACCCCAAAATTTGACCACTAATATTTCACATCATTGTGCAAATCATCATCACAATATGGATGTACCTTTATGCCTCATCAATCTCCTCAAGGAATTGTTGAGCATTCACCACAATCAAAATTAGGGTTTCAAGCCCTCTCTGAGTGCTTAGACAAAGGATCAATCAAGGAATGACATGATCTTCAACTTGTCTAACCTCTCAAACATCCACAATGGATCAAGAGGACTCCCACTTCAAGGATTAAGCACAAGGTTGCTCCCTTTTAGGTGGATCAAGTCTCAAGATCGACAGTGTCACCAAATTAGGGTTTTGGTCGACCAAGGCCTCCAGATGGAAATTTTTCATCTGGGCACAAGCCAATGATCCAAAACATAACCTAATATAGTCCATGAAACCTCATGGACCCAATCATCAAGTCAATTTGACCTCAGGGGATGCATACATCAAAAAATCAGGAATTAGGGTTTCTTGACCTAATTCACCCCTAAGTGGACTTTTGGAACAAATCATAAACCAAGACCTCAAGACATTATTTGAGGGTCTCTAATATGCCATATTGATCCATTTGGAACAATGGAATAATCCAAGAAGCTTGAGCAACAAGTCTCAATTTCATCTGCACCACAATTAGGGTTTCGCGAGGAAAGTCAACTGTAGCTTTGACTATTGACCAGGACATGCTCCCAAACCCTAAGACATGATTCAATATACCCTATAACACCCATGAAACATGTCCATCAAGTTTGATTTAGGTCAAGGACATGATTTTCTGAAGAATTACACAGTTTGGAATTCATCTGATCAAAAGTCAACTGTGCACAAAAGTCAACTTTGACTTTTTGGGATTTTTCACCAAAATGGATTTTTAACCCTAAAATGATGTTAATGTATGATTTGAATCATCATTCATCAAGAAAAATCAAAGAAAGTGGGATAACTTGTAAAAGGGGTAACCATAAAAACTTAGAAAAATTTCTAAGTTATGGAAAAAGTGACACTAATGTGCCAACTTTGGAGGACCATAACTCCTAAACCACAAGGCCATTGTTCCCCATTCAAAGCTTGATATGTAGATCACATTGCCCTATACAAAAGCTTCATATTTACCTATGTCCAAATTCCTCATGGATTTTGAGTTATGGAGTGATCAAAATCAAGAAAAGTCACTTTGTTCCAACACTTAGTGAAAATTTCACTAAGTCAGAATCTACCTTTACTTTTTTCCAAATGTAGGGGGATTTTTCACTTGGATTCAAAAAAGATCAAAACAAAACATGTTCAAATAGTTGTTGTATCATGTAAGGGCTTTCCAAAATGGCCAAGAACATTACCAAATTCAATTTGAGCTATGAGATATGACATTGGCAAGATGCCTTGCTGAAATCTGCCAAGGCAAGGCAGATTTTTGCACTTCTGGTCGATTTGCCAAAATCAGCCAAATCCAAATGCTCCTATCCACTTGGACACCTCTGAGGATTGAATCTAAAGGGGACAATCACTAAGCCAAGCCTCTAAAGTCTTTGGAACAAGAAATAGCATGTTGAACCTAGAATTGCCAAAATAGGGACAAGACTCCAATTTTGGATTGGAGCATTCAATGGAAGCATCAAGGTGGCATGAACTGAGCTCTTAGCAACTGAATTCAGTCAAGACTTATCCAAGACCAAGGGGACCAACAGCCTGTGCCCTAACCTCTAGTCAATGGCTAGAGGAGACTTGGATTTTCATTTGCCAACATTGGCCAAACCTACTCAGCAGTTGCCATTCACTATTCCTTGCAAAACAAACTTGCTCTACTATAAATAGAGCTCAATTGTGATCAGTTTAAGTACACCAAAGGCCTACAACACTTGCCTTTCTCAAAAACCACTTCTTGCTCTCAAAAATGCCTTTCTTAGCAAGTCACTATCGGGTTTTTCATTAGAGAGCAATTCCACTCAAACCAATCACACACACACACCTCACATACATCATATAGAAGTGATCCAAACACTCACATAACATCTGGAACACCAAAATCAAAAAATCACCATCCAGTTGCTCAAGTTCTTGACAGATTTGCAGCTGGGGTACCATCTCAAGTTCCAGATCATTTCAATCCATTCCAAGCATTTATACACACTCCATAGCTCCTAGGGAAGCTATCCAGATCATTGGAACCTAGCTGTAACACCTCCAACACAAAATACGATCACCAGCTGCAAGAGGTAAGCATGAGCTCTTCTAACTCTATGATCCATGCAATTTTTGCTGCACAATAATTTGGACATATGTTCATAATCATGCATGGAATGTTTTCCCTCAATAAATTGCATTGTTTGAATCGTGTGTGAAATTTCTGAACCTTCATGCAGAAATTAGGGTTCTTGAGGTTTCTCTTTGATTTCTTATTCCATGTTAAAAATAAATGAAATTAAAGACCATAGACATGATCGTGAGGTTAAAACGAATTGATTGATATGTAGATTGTATGATATAATCAAGTATTCAGTGAGATTGGATAGAAAATGCAAATCTGGGAAACTCAGAACACGCGCGTGTTCTTGCCTTTGTTCTTGGCGCCATTTTCAAATATTTGAATATTTGAATTTTGTGATTTTATTTAATTGATTCAAAAATTAATTTCTCTCTGAGTTTTAATGATTTTGAGTTGATTCTTTTTTTGATAATTCACAAAAATGTTAAAATATTTTATTTTTATCAAAAAATCCCAAAAATATTATTTATTTCATATAATTGATATTTTTGCAAAGAATTAATGTTTTATTTGTTTTTTCCATTTAAAATGTTTTTTCCCTCTTGATTTTGTAACTTTTAATGCCTTCTAATTATTTTGTAGGTCAATACTTAATTTTTGAAGCATTAATCCAAGATCATAATTTGTTTTCCATATGTTAAACAATTTTGATCATTTTAATTGAATTTTTATTCAATTAAAACACATTTTGAAAAGAAATTAGGGTTTTTGGATTAATTCAAGCCTCATAAATCTTTTTTAAAACACTTTGGGCCTCTAATAGAGTGTAAGACCCAACCCTTTGTAAATACAACCTATTTTGGGCCTCACTTATGGTATAAGTCCCGTTGTATTTCAAAAAGTTCGACGCGATCATCATCCGTTGAAAAACAAACCTTGGGCCTCTCCTTGAGCTATAAGACCCGTTCAAAAATTTTGGGCCTCTAATAGAGTGTAAGACCCAATCCCCTTTTAACCAAAACAATTTTAGGCCTCACTTATTGTATAAGTCCCTTCACGTTAAAAGAAAATCTCGGCGCGATCGCCATTTTAAACGAAAAATCATCTGGGCCTACCCTCGAGTAGTAAGACCCATTTATTTTCTTTAAAACTTTTTGGGCCTCTTGAGAGAGTGTAAGACCCATCCCTTTGTACAAAAAACCTTTTTGGGCATCAGTCACTTGTATAAGTCCCTCTGTACAAATTCAAACAGTGTGTTCACTGATAAAACCCTGAGCCTCTCCTTGAGCTATAAGCCCCAAATCTTTCTTTTTCAAAGCACTTTCTCCTTTGATTTTGAATATACTGTTGTTTTCAATCTTTCTTTGTTGAACAACTAACCAAACAACATGGAAGCTCTACAACCGAGTAAGTGTTTATCCGCTTTCATTTACCGCTTTCATATACATATAACTGTATTGTGGGGCTGTTTCGCTGTAAGTCTTCTTTCATAAACTCATATCAACTGTGTAATAATAGTATAGATATTTAGAGTTTCCCCGACAACTACGTCTAAAACTAGGAAAAGCTGTTTCGTTTATTCATAGAAATAGACAACTAGATCCCCAATAGGATCACCAGATACATTCTTCTCTTCGGCTGTCCTCATTAGGAATTGTCAAGAAACTTTACTCCCAGAGATGAATGTATTCTCCGTGAATGGCATCTTTGAGTTTCTTCCAAATTCTCGAACTTTCCTGGCTTGATCTATTCCTTGTGAATAGCCTGTCTTCGATTTCTCGGGGTTTGGGGACCCACAGGCTTCTTAAAAGCATCGGCCTCCTCTTGGGCATCGTACAAGGACCCACGGGCTTCCTAAAAGCAACCCCGCCTCCTCTTGGGCTTAGTACAAGGACCCATCGGCTTCTTAGAAGTATTCACAGCCTCCTCTTAGGCTTCGTATAATGATCTCTTCCTCCGTGAATGATAGCCTCCTCTTGGGCTTCATACAAGGACCTATCGGCTTCTTAAAAGTTTCCAGCCTCCTCTTGGGCTTCGTACAAATTGTCCCGACGACCTCCTAGAGGTATAGGAACAGAACTTAGTCATCTCCATAAAACAGTCCTTTCCAAGAGTCTACTACTGTTTCTCAAAGCATAGTACAAAAGATGAAACTCTAGACACGGACAGTCTAATATTCTTGAGTCTCAAAGACATTCTCAAGTGACCTCTTCAAAAATAGGAAGGAAACCCGTAGACTCGGACAGTCTCAATACCCTTCGGATTTCCCACTTCCTCAAAGACAAGGAAATATCCCTGATCCTCGAATCAAATCCTTGAGAGTACAACATTGCTCATATAAGAACTGATTTTCTCTTTAAATCAGCATACTGGACCTGTCACTCAACTGAAACAGCGCCATAGCCTCCTCTTGGGCTTTGTGCAATGATTCTCCCCAGCGGAACTAACAATTTTAGCCTCCATCTCGGGCTTCATACGAGATACAAAAGACTCCTTTGTTGAGTTAAACAACGTTTAGCCTCTCTCTCGGGCTTTGTACGAGACACATAAGAGACTCCCTCTTTAAGTCAATCACCTTTTCGCCTCCATCTCGGGCTTTATACGAGATACAAAAAGGTTCTTATTGAGCCAAACAAATTTTAGCCTCTCTCTCGGGCTTTGTACGAGACACATATTAGCCTCCTCTTAGGCTTTGTATAAGAAAACCACTAGTTGATCCAATCAACCTTTTAGCATTAAAGTTGTGCCTCGTTCACAGTACAAAATATCAACAACTCCTTTCTCTTCATCTAATTGTTGTAAGCGGCAAGCCTCTGGATCATCTACGTCCATGCCACTGTCCCTCTTTTAGCATGAGAAATTCCTAAGGAAAGATAGCATTGCTCTACACTGAGTTAAAGTCTTCTCCTTCAGGTTAAAATCCCCTATAAAGGAAATTATGGCATTGCCGGATTCACACATCCCGGTTGAAGTAATTCTCCTTTATAAACCATTGTGACATACAACCCCCTCTTTAGAGATGACAAATTCTCTCTAAAGTCAACACCTTTTAGCTTCACATCTTGGGCTTTGAACAAGATACAAATAGACCTTTCAGCTTCATGTCTTGGGCTTTGAACAAGATACAAACCACCTTTAGCTTCACGTCTTGGGCTTTGAACAAGACACCCAAATACCATTTCCTCCCATAGAATAGTAGGAACTACGAACGCTCTGATTTCCCTGTTTCGGTAAACGGGAATACGTAGGCATAAGATTGAAAGAAAAATCTTAGCGAGCACACTAAACAAAAACCCAAAATCCCATACTTTCATATACATCCGTCCTAACATCTCAACCGATAGCCTAAAACACCCCTTTTCAAAAAAATAACCAAGGAGAGACCCCGAATCTTTGTAGCATCTGTAAACCAACAGTTTTGACTGTTTAACTTCAGTATGCTAGCAGGGTTAGTTGGAGACATCTATTTCCCTTCCTTCACCAGCTTTAATAGGATAAAAAATGAATCGAACTGTAGTACTAGATCGATTGTGCTTTGCAAACACATCCAAAAATCACTCGCTACACACCCTCCTCAGGTGATTTCGCCTTGAACACAAGGTCTTAATCCACTATAATCAATCTCGATTACAGATGCACGGGCAACAGCCGGTGACTCACAACTTGCACAGCCGCACTGTGACTAACATGCAATGAACCGTTCAGGGATTCAACTTAATGAATATAACGAACATTGACCTGCAGGTTCCAATCTCGCAAGATCTACTGCTAGGCTTTCACAGCTAGACGTTTAGGGATTCATCGCAATGAATATAATGCTACTGACCCTATTTCAAGCTTTTCCCACAATAACATCTCGCCATTGTCTTCTCGAGTCCCCGGTCACACTGACCACTCAAGGAATCCCAATTCACCAAGAATTAGTTATACAAGAGATTACAAAGATGCTTCTTAACAAGCAGATTTCTCCTAAGTTTAAGTACAAAAGAACACATAGGTGTTCAAGCAAGATATGAGCAGAAGCTCCTTGCTATCCTAAGAAACTACAAAGATGTATAATGATTTGACAGTTGTTGACATCTTGTAGATCTTCTTCTTCTTTGTCTTTTTGGGTGAGCAAGATTTGAGCAACAACTCCTTGCTTCAGATCTTCATAATAGTGCTGACGAGAAGGTGGTTGATGACTTGACTGATTTGCAATGTAGTCTTCTTCATCAACAACTTCTGTACCAATTCATTGTTGTTGTGTTGAATGATGATCTTTGAGCTTCAACAACAATGGCCATGTGTAAATGGTGATAGCTTTGGATATTCTAAGTGTTACAATGAGAACTCATCGTTGTTGCTATCTTCACACAATGACTTGGTCAATTCATGAATGATACATCCAATTGATGATCAATGGAATCGACACCTCAGAAGCGAGAACTCTTTCCTTTAAATAGCTCAGTAGAAATATAGCCGTTTGAAATACTGTTGGCTATTGGAAAAGAGACGTTGTGTAATAATGAGTTGTACTGACACATCTCCTTTTTGCCGTGGGAGAAGTGACGGGATATCTTCTTGATCAGTGTGTACAATTGTTCACAACGGTAACATTTGACTCCCAAACTTCAGAGGCTTCTGATGGTGATTTGATGAAGCATGAGTAGAGTCTTCTTAGAAGGATATTTGATATGTCAAGTCTTCAGTCATTTGAAGAATTCCATTAGGAATCAGTCTTCAGAACTTCAGCACTTATCTTTAAGAACATTATCCTTTACGTCTTCAAGTCTTTCGAATCTTCCGAACTTGTCCATTGGGAGTCCGTCTTCAAAGTCTTCAGCACTTGACTTCTGGAACCGTAATCTTCAGAACACATAAGTCTTCAGAGTCTTTCTGCACTTGGTCTTCAGAGCCTTCCGCCTTCAGAACTTCGAGTCATGAGAGTCTTTAGCACTTCGGTTCTTCTTCAGAAGCTTTGCAATCTTCAGAATCTCGACCACTTTCAGAGAGCATCCACAAGAGCATTGCAACAGCAATATCGGCATCCTTGGATCTGACTGATCACGATCAGATACAGAAGCATTCTTGCTTCTTGCGACTTGTGTCACACATAGTAACTTCGCATATTTTCAATTACGCCATCTGGCTGGTGCTTGTTGGATCAGATAACTTCTGTGAATATGATCTGCACACAACACACGTTAGAACATAAAATGGTTCTTTCACAAATACTTATTGTTATCATCAAAACATAGATTGACTTGTAGAGACAACTCTTGCACTCACAACACTTACCCGTTGTAGAGCTTCCATGCTATTTTGTTAGTTGTTCAACAAAGAAATTAAAGAAAGTTTTGATAACAACATATATTTGAATTCAAAAACAAAGGAGAAAGTGCTTTGAAAAGATTGTTGGGGCTTACAGCTCAAGGAGAGGCCCAAGTTTTAACGATGATTGCACCGTTGTTTTGGAAATCGTACAGAGAGACTTATACAATATGTGAGGCCCAAAATTGTTTTATTTACAAAGGGGTTAGGTCTTACACTCTATTAGAGGCCCAAAGAGTTTTTTAAGAAAAGAAATGGGTCTTATAGCTCAAGGAGATGCCCAAGGTTTTTTGTTAAAATGGCGATGACCGCGTCAAACTTTTTGACGGTATCGGGACTTATACAATACACTGAGGCCCAAAACATTTTGGTTTCAAAAAGGGGTTGGGTCTTACACTCTATTAGAGGCCCAAAGAGTTTTTAAGAAAAGAAATGGGTCTTATAGCTCAAGGAGAGGCCCAAGGTTTTTTGTTAAAAAGGCGACGATCACGTCGAACTTTTTGACGGTATCTGGACTTATACAATACACTGAGGCCCAAAAAGGTTTTTATTTACAAAAGGATGGGACTTACACTCTACCAAGAGGCCCAAAGATTATTTGAAAATGATTGATGAGGGTTGAATTAATCAAAACCCTAATTTTGTTTATAAAGGAATTAATTTTGTTTAAAAATTAATAAAAATTATTGAAAACATATGAAAAATGAGTGGTGATCTTGGATCAATGTTTCAAAAATCATGTTTATATCCACAAAATGATTGGAAACCAATTAATCTTGGAAAATCAAGGAGGAAAAAATATTTCAAATGTTAAAAAACAAATAAACATTAATTCTTTGCAAAAATATCAAATATATGAAATAAATAATATTTTTGGGAATTTTTTATAAAATAAAATATTTTAACATTTTTGCGAATTATTAAAAAAAGAATCAACTCAAAATCATTAAAATTCAGAGAGAAATTAATTTTTGAATCAATTAAATAAAATCACAAAATTCAAATATTCAAATTTGTGAAAAAGGCGCCAAGAACACGCGCGAAGAGAGTTTTGCTCAGATTTGCATTTTCTATCCAATCTCACTGAATACTTGATGAAATCATGCAATCCACATATCAATCTACTCGTTTTCACCTCACGATCATGTATATGGTCTTTAATTTCATTTATTTTAAGCATGGAATAAGAAATCAAGACAAAACCTCAAGAACCTAAATTCTGCATGAAGGCTGAGAATTTTGATACATGATTCATTCAAAGCAAGTAATTGAGGGGAAACATTCTATGCATGATTATGAACATTTGGCAAAAGTATTGTGCGATGAAATATGCATAGATTAAGAGATGACCAAGTTTAGACTTACTGGAAGGTCGTGGCAGCAAGAGCAATGTGATTTTTGAGTTGGATGTATTACAGATGGGTTGTGATGATCTGAACAGCTTCCCTACACCATATGGAGTGTGTTTGAATGCTTGGACTTAATAGGAAATGGCTGGATCACTTCATGGCATCTCAACTGCAACTTGGTTGAAAACTTGAGCAACTGGCTGGTAATTCTGAGAAATCAGTGTTACAGTTGTGTGTTTAGTGTTTGATCAACTCACATATGATGTTTATGAGGTGTTAGAGCAATTGGTTTGAGTGGAATTTCTCTCTACTGAAAAATTTGATTGTGACTTGCTAAGAAAGGCATTTTTAAGAGTGAGAAGATGATTTTGAGAAAGGCAAGTGTTGTAGGCCTTTGGTGTACTTAAACTGAGCACAAATGAGCTCTATTTATAGTAGAGCAAGTTTGATTTGCAAGCAATAGTGAATGGCAACTGCAGCAGCTCATTGTCTAATTGCATCACTTTGGAATCTTAAGTCTCCTCTAGCCATTGACTAGAGGTTAGAGCACAAGCCTTTGGTTCCCTAGTTCAAATATCATCCTTGACTCATTCAGTTGGAAAAGGCTCAGTTCATGCCACTTTGTGCATCCATTGAATGCTTAGAAACAAAATTGAATTCTTGGCACATTTTAGCCTTTTTAGGTTTGGCATGCTATTTGTAGATTCATGGACTTGTGAGGCTTGGAGATCAGTGTTTGTCCCTCCTTGGTCTCCCCCTGAGGTGTTCAGATGGATAAACTTGTTTGTCATTTGCACAAATTACCCAAATCGAGCCCTAATACAAAATCTGCCTTGCCAAGACAGTTTGCAGCAAGGCATATTACCACTGTCATAACTCCTAGCTCAGATGGAATTTGATGGAGTTCTTGGACATTTTGGAAAGCTGATATATCCTATTTTATCATGATGTCAAGCTTTGTTTTTTATCCAACTTGAATTACATTGAAAACTGCCTCTACTTTTGGGAAAAAATAAGGCAGATTCTGACTCAGTGAAAATTTCACTAAGTGTTGGAAAAATGTCACTTTTGTGTTTTCAGCCATTTTGATCTTTCCATAACTTAAAATCCATAAGGAATTGGAATGAGGTGTAGTTGACACTTTTAATGTATGCCATGAGAGCTACGAATCCATCTCTGGATCAGCCAAAATGGTTGGTTGGATCGCAAGTTATGATCCTTGGAAGTTGGTACCCTAGCCACTTTGTTCCATAACTTAGAAAAATTCTAAGTTTTTATGGTTACCCCTTTTACAAGTTATCCCACTTTCTTTGATTTTCCTTGATGAATGTTGATTCAAATCACACATTAACATCATTTTAGGGTTAGGGAACCATAATTGACCAAAAAGTCAAACTTTGACTTTTGGGCACAGTTGACTTTTTATCAGATGAACTCCAAACTGTGCGATCCTCTATGAAATCAAGTTCTTGACCTAAATCAAACTTGATGGATTGATTTGATAGGTGTTATAGGGTGTATTGAATCATGTCCCAAGGTTTGAGAGCATGTCTGGGTCAAAAGTCAAAGGTACATTTGCCTTTTCTTTCAAAAACCCTAACTGTGGTTCAGATGAAATTGAAACTTGTAGATCAAGCTTCTTGGATCAAACCATTGTTGCAAATGGATCAATGTAGTGTATTGGAGACCCTTAAACCATGTCTTGAGGTCTTGGCTCATGATTTATCCTAAAAGTCAACTTAGGGGTGAGTTAGGTCAAGAAACCCTAATTCCTGATATTTAGTGAATGCATCCCCTGAGGCTAAATTGACTTGATGATTGGGTTCATGAGGTCACATGGAGTATTTTGGATCATATTTTTAAGTATTGGCTCATGCCCAGAGGAAAATTTCCATCTGGAGGCCCTGGTCGACCAAAACCCTAATTTGGTGACACTGGCGATCTTGAGGCTTGATCCACTTGGAATGTTGCAGCCTTGTGCTTAATCCTTGATGTGGGAGTCCTCTTGACCCTTTATAGGTGTTGGAGAGGTTAGACAAGTTGAAGATCATTTCATTCCTTGATTGATCCTTTGTCTAAGAGCTCTGAGAGGGCTTGAAACCCAAATCCTGATTGTAGTGAATGCTTACCCATCTTTGGGGAGACTAATGAGTGTAATGATACATCCATATTGTGATGATGATTTGCACAATGATGATAAATCTTAGTGGTCAAAATTTGGGGTATGACAGATGCCCCTATTTAATCTTCTTGGACCCGAAGGTGTGAATGGCAAAGGTATTCGGGCATTCGAGGTGTAAGATGATTAAATATCGGAATGCGCCAAATTTTGACGGCGGTCTTGAATGGCAATTTGCCAGTCCATCTTCTTTTGCTAAGTAATGATGCTTAGAAAAGGTAAAACTTCCCCTCAATCCTGGTCTTCATCCAAGGAACTGGTCTCAGTTTTCTTTTGAAATAAACTTCCCCTCGATCCTGGTTTCCTACCAAGGAACTGGTCTAAGTTTTCCGAAATAAACTTCCCCTCGATCCTGGTTTCCTACCAAGGAACTGGTCTCAGTTTTTGAAATAAACTTCCCCTCGATCCTGGTTTCCTACCAAGGAACTGGTCTAAGTTTCTTTTGTAAACCTCTCCTCGATCCTGGTTTCCTACCAAGGAACTGGTCTAAGTTTCTTTTGTCAATAAACTTTCTTGAAAAGGGACGCTGTTCGTAGCGGTTTTCCTCAAACTTCTCTCTGAATTTTCCTGGGGAGATGCCATTTGATGGAAAAAAGTTTTGATGTCAGACTTGCTGGGGAACCCATTCGTCTGAGTTGTAGAGGTGCACAAACTTCCCTGTTTGGAGACGCCATTTGTTGACTCTACTGGGGAAAACGAGTCTCTTGAGAGACTACTTTCTGCTTGGGGATATTACATCATACTTTTCTCCGAGATCTTCTCGAAGAAATGCCATGTGATGTAATCCAAATTTGAGGTGCTGATGACTTCATTAATATTGACTCTCTTGGAGAGAAAAATCAATGTGTTGCTGAGAGCCTTTGGTTGAGAGGCTTTCTCTGGGGATTTTCCTTAATCCGGGAAAGTGAAGATGTCATCTTCAATGGCGAAGAGTGACATTTGTCAAACATTTTCTGGTCTTTCAGAGGTTCAAGTTATCAAAGTGGTCAAGGACCAACTTTAATCCAGAAATAAACTGGAGGAGAGAGATTGTTCAGACGCAACATTTCCTGATGAGGAAATAACTGACAACTCGATTGAGAGGACTTCTATCACTAGGGGACAAGACCGACTAGAGCGATAGTGATGCAATATGAACATGAATGTAAATCAATAATGCATTATGTATGTATGTTTATGCTGACAAAACTGACACGACATACAAATTGGCGGATGAACACGACATGGATACTCGGCCACTGCGGGGGGACGAAGAGGTATCGCTGGTTCAAGATAGCAATTCTCCCTTGCTTAGGAGAGATAGTCCCTGTCGGGAACATCGTTGGTCGGGCTTAGGAGATAAGGACTCTGCCGAGGGTGTCGGGTGGAATATTTGTATCTGATACAGCTAATCCTTCGTTCAAGCATACTGGTTTAGAAGGAATACTTTGATTCTGCACTTTGAAGCTCGATCGCCTTTGGAGAAGCAAACGATGTTCTTTCGATGTTCAACAGTCAAAAGAATTGCCATCTTTATTTAAAAAAGAAGAAAAAGTTTGACAAGTAAATTCATTTTTGTTTTATTTCAAGAATCGCTGATCATATTAAAATGTCGTTCTATAAAGCTAAAACAAATAAGATTTACAAACAAAAGCACTAGGGCTCAAATTTTATTGATAGGATGGAAATCCGCCAAGCGTGTGATTCCATAGAGTATTTACAAAGTTAGAACACGGTAAATTAAGAGAAAAGGGCTATATTGAAACATAACGACCGCTATCCTTCTACCAACTTTGAATTCAGGACATCCTGAGCTTCTGTCGAGAGTTTTCTGATGGATGGCATTACTACTGCTGGGGAATTTGCCCCTGTTAGACGTAGTTACTTGCCATTAATCCCTAACTTTTGCCTGGATTGTACTTTGAGATTTCCAACCCATCGGGATGATTTTTTTTATTATGTCTCTAATTTTTGCCTGGACCGCCCTTTCGGGTTTTCAATCCACCGAGACGTTTTTTTTAAGCGAAGTATTTCTTGACTATGTCAACATTTTTGGGGTAGGTAAATTCTTCTCCATCCATGGTTGCGAGTCTCAAGGCGCCGCCTGAGAAAGCTTTCTTGACCACATAGGGGCCGTCATAATTCGAGTCCATTTTCCCCGAGAGTTAGTGAGAAATGATTGTATCTTTTTTAGCACAAGGTATCCTTTCCTGAAGATGCGAGGTCGGACCTTTTTGTCAAATGCCTTCTTCATTCTCTGTTAATGCAACTGACCGTGGCATAGTGCCGTTATTCTCTTTTCTTCGATCAGATTTAGTTCATCATGTCGACTTTGACACCATTCATCCTTTGTTAGCTTAGCTTCCATCAACACCTGGATTGATGGGATCTCTACTTCTATGGGAAGCACTGCCTCCATGCCATATACTAGAGAGAAAGGGGTTACCCCTGTTGAAGTGCGGACAGATGTGTGACAACCGTGAAGAGCAAAGGGTAGCATTTCGTGCCAGTCTTTGTAGCTTACAAATCTTCTGAACGATCTTCTTGATGTTCTTGTTAGCCGCTTCTACCGCCCCGTTCATCTTAGGTCGGTAGGGAGATGATTTATGGTGTCCGATCTTGAACTCAGCACACAACTCTTTCATCATCTTATTATTTAAATTGGATCCATTATCCGTAATGATCTGGATAGGAACACCATAACGACAGATGAGATTGCATTTGATAAAGCGGACCACGACTTGTTGGGTTACATTAGCGTATGATACTGCTTCGACCCACTTGGTGAAGTAGTCAATGGCTACCAGGATGAACCGATGTCCGTTTGAAGCCTTGGGTTCAATCAGGCCAATCATGTCGATTCCCCATATAGGAAAAGGCCATGGGGAAGAGAGAACTTTGAGATGCGTTGGCGGTACATGGATTTTGTCTGAGTATATCTAACACTTGTGATACCTCCTCATTTACTTGTAGCAATCGGATTCCATTGTCAACTAATAGTACCCTGCTCTTAGAATTTTTATCTCCATTGTGTGTCCGTTGGCATGAGTGCCAAAGGATCCTTCATGAACTTCTTTTATCAGCATGTTTGCTTCTGGTCTGTCTATGCATCGGAGCAAGACCATGTCAAAGTTTCTCTTATAGAGTGTATCAACGCTCAGGAAGAAGCTGTCTGTTAGCCTTCTGAGGGTTTTTCTGTCTTTCCTTAGTGCCCTAGGTGGGTACTCTTTTTTCTGAAGGAAGCATTTGATATCATGATACCAAGGTTTGTCATCTATGTCTGCTTCAATCGTGAAGATGTAAGCGGGCCTTTCAAGGTGCATTATGTCGATCTTAGGTATGTCAGTCCATTGACCTACACTAATCATGGAAGAGAGAGTGGCTAATACATAAGCCATGTGATTCTCTTCACGAGGGATATGATGAAACTCGATTCTGTTGAAGAAGGGTAACAAATTTCTCGCATAATATTTGTAAGGGATCAGTCCTGATTGGTATGTGTTCCAATCTCCTTTGATCTGATTGATAACCAGGGCTGAGTCACCATATACATCCAAGTTCTTAATCCTTAAGTCAATCGCTTCTTCGAGACTCATGATACAAGCTTCGTATTTGGCCTCGTTGTTTATACACTTGAATGTAAGTCTGACGGTGAAAGGAATGTGGGTACCCTGAGGTGTTATGATGATTGCCCCAATTCCGTTTCCAAAATGATTAACAGATCAGTCAAAGATAAGTCCCCACTGGGAACCTGGTTCTGGCCCTTCATTGGGTAGCGGTTCATCGCAATCTTTCATTTTCAAATAAATGACATCTTCTTCTGGGAAGTCAAACCCGACTGATTCCTAATCGTCAATCGGTTGATAAGCTAAATGATCGGCTAAAATACTTCCCTTAACGGCTTTCTGAGCGTGGTACTCGATGTCGTAATCTAATAACAACATCTTCCAACGGGCAATCCTTCCCATGAGATCAAGATTTTCAAAGACATACTTGATTGGATCCATTTCGGAGATTAACCAAGTAGTGTGACGAATCATATACTAGCGAAGACGTTTGGCTGCCCAACCCAGAGCGCAGCAAGTTTTCTCAAGCATAGTGTACCGAGTCTCGCAGTCGGTGAATTTCTTGCTAAAATAGTAGATGGCAGACTCTTTCCTTTTTGTCTCATCTTGTTGGCCAAGTACACATCCCATTGAGTCTTCCAAGACTGTTAAATAGATTATCAGTGGTCTTCCTTCCACTGGAGGTGATAGAATCGGGGTTCAACAGGTATTCCTTAATACTGTCGAAGGCGGTTTGGCAGTCTTCTGTCCAAACGCAGTCCTGATTCTTTTCGAGTAATTTGAAGATCGGCGCACAGGTCGCGGTCATAAGGAATATAAATCTGGAAATGTAGTTCAAATGCCCCAGAAATCCTCTAACTTGTTTTTCAGTTTTCGGAGAAGGAATTTCTTGAATGGCCTTAACCTTGTCAGGATCAACCTCAATTCCTTTCTGGCTGACAATGAACCCTAAAAGTTTCCCTAAACGGACACCGAAAGTGCATTTATTGGGATTCAAGCGGAGTTTGTACTTTCTCAAACGCTCGAATAGTTTTGACAGGTGGGTCACATGCTCCTCTTCTGTCTTAGATTTGGAAATCATATCATCGACATATACCTTGATTTCCTTGTGTATCATGTCATGAAACAGAGTAGTCATGGCCCTTTGATAGGTTTCCCTGGCGTTCTTCAAACCGAATGACATTACCTTGTAAGAAAAGGTACCCCATGGGGTAATGAATGAAGTTTTCTCTGTGTCTTCCGGCGCCATTTTGATTTGATTATAGCCCGAGAATCCATCCATGAAGTAGAATACTTTGAACTTTGTTGTACTATCTACCAGCATATCTATGTGCGGTAAGGAAAAGTCATCCTTTGGACTGGCCTTGTTCAGGTCCCTGTAGTCTACACACATTCTGACCATTCCATCCTTTTTTGGGACTGGCACTATGTTGGCTAGCCATTGAGGATATTCTGACATGGCGAGGAAACCTGCGTTAATCTATTTCTGTACTTCCTCCTTGATTTTAATGGCCATGTTTGGATGAGTCCATCTCAACCTTTATTTTACTGGCGGACATTCCAATCTTAACGGTAAATGATGTTCCACGATGCTGGTATCCAACCCTGGTATGTCCTGATAGGACCTAGCAAATACATCGGGGAATTCTTTGAGAAGCTTTGTCAAACTTTCTTTGACAGTCAGACTGAGTAATGCCCCAATCTTGACCTCTTTTCTCTCTTCCTCTGAACCCAAGTTGATTGTTTCCAACGGCTCTTTGTCAGGTTCAATGGACCTTTCCTCTTATCTGAGTAATCGGGAGATCTCTTCTGGAATTTCGTTGTCATCTTCTTCTTCAGCCTTAAATACCGGGAATTCAAAGTTGGGAGAAGGCATTGGATCGTATGTTTCAATGGGGTTTAAAACAAGCAATCTGCATGACGTGATGATTGTTTTTAGAAGAGATAGAGAGAATGCAAGAGTGTGTGTAGTGTATTTTCTGAAAAATGCTTGTTTTTATTATTTGAGTTGTTTTTTAGGATTACCATTTTCTGAAAAAGCGAAAAGAGAAAACAACAATAAATGCGAAAATTACAGAACGACGTTATTTTATTTATGATCCCGTCGATTCTTGAAACTGCAGCCCTAAAAAACAAAACTCTGTCGCTTTGGGCGAAGTGAAGAGAGAAATTTACAGAAAGTGAGCTGTATCAAAATAGCCGTTTCACCTGGGCAAGGTGAAAGGTTAAGATAAAGATGACAATTACTTAGACTTATGAACGACTTTCAGAATGTCGACAGCAACCCATTGGCGGCGAACTCCTCGGTGAATCACAAAGTCTGGTACCTTCTTACTTGGTTTGTCTTCAGAAATAACACTGATTTCTGGTGGAGCAGGATCGTTGGAATCTGTTTCCCAGGCAGAGTTGTCATAAACGAACTCTTCTGTTGCATCTTGCATAGTATTTGTACTCTCAGGTAAATCTCCCCATCCAGTTGGCTGGATGTCTTTGAGCCTGATACGAGAGCTTTCAGGAGCAGTGTATTTGACCAAGTAGTCGAACGTGCCACCTGGTTGTCCTAAAGTGTCCCACACTTCTTTGGAACTAGAGGAGTCATCTCTCTCGATGATGTTGACCTCGGGAAAAGCATAGTTGATAAATTCTAGTCCTGCAAGCTTTGCAAGTTCATCGTCGTGCTGGATATTTTCAGAATGCCCTGAGTGTTGATCCCATGACATGGTGAGGATGCGGGTATTCTTTTCTATGATGCTCAGTTGATATGCATCGTTCGGCTGACTCTTTTGCCTCAAGTCTCCTGGATATGGCTGCCAGATAGGCAGGCTATCCATTGGGCCATAATAGTTGTGGTCAAAGTTGTCTTTCATCAGAGTGTCCTCCTCTAATGAGTTTGGCGGAGCACGACATCCTTCCGGATCACAATCTCCATATATCATCTTGACATCTGACCTTAGTATAAATCTCGGACTCTGTGCGGGATAGCAAAATGGCATAGGCACCTCTTCCTGAGACATATAATTGTCCTCGTTAAGATATGACTTCCACTGTTTATCCGTATCAGAGGGGTCTCCCTCGTTGATGGTATGCACTTCCTGAGGCACTGGGTGAAGGAAACCTCCACTGTGGAAGAAATCCTGAATGAGATGAAAAATTTCATCGTTAGTAGCAGTCTGGGCACAGTTTGAAGAAAAACCAAGACCCTTCTTTATTTTGTTATCAGTAGGAATGACAAGTTGTCCCCATCCCTTGGCATTGTTACTTTTGATCACTTCGAGAGCATCTTTATACGAGGAAATCGATGTTCCTTTTTATTATTGATTTTCATTGCTCACCGAAAGTGCTTGGAAAAGAGTTCCAACAACCTCCTCTGGTTCTACACAAGTAGACGATGATAAGTTACTCACGATCAAGGCTTGTTCTCCGCAGACTGTGACTAGTTGGTCGTTCTTGACGAACTTCAGTTTATGGTACAGTGTCGAAGTGACTGCCCCAGCCTGGTGTATCCAAGGTCTTCCTAATAAACAGTTGTATGCTGCCCGGATGTCCATGACCTGGAAAGTGACTAGGAAAGTGTGGGGACCGATAGTTATGGGAAGATCGACTTCGCCGATAATTGCTTTCCGAGATCCGTCAAATGCTTTGACGATGATCTCACTGCCCCTCATCGGGGATCCTTTGAATGATAGTCGCATTAATGTAGATTTCGGCATAACATTTAGAGCCAATCCGGTGTCTATCAGTATGCTGGCTAAAGCATCGTCCTGGCAGTTGACTGTAATATTGAGCACCATGTTGTGAATTTTGCCTTCTTCTGGCAATTCCTCATCATTAAACCCCAAGTTGTTGCAGGCAGTGATGTTGGAAACGATGCTATCGAATTGTCTTATAGTTACATCCTGTTCCACAAAGGCTTGCTCTAAGACTTTCTGTAGAGCCCCCCTGTGAGCTTCAGAACTGAGTAATAGAGATTACGTAGAGATTTTTTGAAGGAGTTTGCAACAGCTGATCAACAATGTTGTATTCACTCTTTGGGATGAGCTTCAGCATCTCATCGCTGTTTGTTGAAAGGTCGGGACCACTGGACTGACCGACCGATTGATCGGAAACTTCCGTTTGAGGTTCCTTTTCTTTGCTAGGTTCTCTAACTCCTCGATTGAAGATTCGACTGCTCCGTGTTACTCGACTGATGTCTGCAATATTCACGACGGAGGGTAATGGAACTTCCTTTCCATTCTCAATTATTGTTGCATCGTACTTGTAAGGGATCGCCTTATCAGACTTGTACGGTACTGGTCCTGGTAGATAGATAACTACAGGAGCCTTATGATTTTTTGACCATCGTAAGTAATTTCAATCAGTTCCTGGTTAGGAACTTTCGATTCTTCAAGTAGAGGGATGATGGCACAAACATCTTTGGTCCTCTCGCTATCAGAGATTACAACAACATCCTTGATTTGATAAGCAAAGTAGTTGGGTATCAAGTTGATGGACCCCGAAGCTGGACATGGTTGAATCTTTTTGCGGTCCCACTGACCTTGAAGGGCTGCTCGTACGAGGTAACATCCTTGGTTATCCTCCGAGCAGACTCTACAGCGTGCATAGTTATGTGGTAGCACCTGGCCACGTCCACTTTGTATGCAGTGTAACCTCACTAGGTCTGTTTCCATTGATCGAACATCCTGACTCTGATGCCTAGTAGGGTTCCCATCGATCATATTGACTTGTTGCGTGTCTTCATATAGATAGATCGGAAGCCACCAATGATTTAACAAGTGTTGCAAAGTTCTTTGAACGAGAGCACATCCCTGGTCACTCTCACGACATCCCTTACAGTTCTGATAATTATGCGAAGTCAAAAAACCAAGCTGGACTTGCTTAGCATGTAATTCTACCAAGCTGGTATTCATCAAGTGAATATCGAAGATCTGAATCATGTTGATCTGATAAGGATTTTTATCATGGTAGTCCTGGATCCATCCAAGATCCATCTGACGCTGGAGGGCCTCTTGTATAAAAGAGCATCCCTGATTGTTTACCGAGCAAATTAGACAGGAATAGTAATTATACTGCGGCAGATTATGATACTGGCTTTGCCTTGAGTGCATTGCCACTAAGTTGACATTCATCGCACGGATGTCGTGGTTTTGAATGATGCTGGAATCTGTATAAATCATGTTGACCCCACGAATTCGGTGTTCCTGGATCCAACCGAGATCCAACTGTTCCTGTAGATCTGATTGCACCACAAAACATCCTTGATTGTCTTTAGAGCAGATATCACACTGGTGATAATTATGAGGTGGTACATGCCCATATCCGCTCTATCTGCGATGCATCTTGACCAGGTTGGCCTTTAATAAGAGTACATCATGAATTTGATAGATGTGGTCAGACTCTCCCTCTATCAAATTTACTACAGCTTTCTCGTGTTGAGGCAACGGGTTCGTGAGAACATTCGGATTCGTATCTTTGAAGGATAAAACCCCGCTCCTGACAAGCTTTTGTACGTCGGATTTGAAACTGAGACAATTTTCTATGTTATGCCCTGGTCCTCCTTGATAGTAAGGACAAGTTTGATCCGCTTTGAACCAAAAAGGCGGATTTTCCGGTACTGTAAGAGGAGACCTGGTTTGGACGTGCCCTTTGACCAGTAGTAACGGAAACAATTCCGCGTACAACATTGGTATAGGATCGAACCTTGGTGATCGCGTTGTACGGTTGTTATTGTACTGAGGGTGAGCCTCTTGAAGAGGCTGTTGTGTCCTTTGCTGATATTGCTGTTGATTCGGTTGGCTCTGTGCAACCTGAGGTTGATACGTTGGAACACGCGCAGGGTTGATAGCAGGAGTTATAGCTGCTACTGGTTGGTAACGTCGCCGTTGCTTTCTGAAAGAGATATTTCCAATATCTTGCTCTTTTTTATTAGGGAGAGCACTACCGTATCTTTTGGTGCTGCTTGATGGTCCACCATCTTTAACTAAACGTCCTTCTCGGGCTGCTTCCTCAAGACGAACTCCCATGCCCACCATCTTGGTGAAGTCACTGGGCGCACTGGCGACCATTCGGTCATAGTAAAATGAGTTCAAGGTTTTTAAGAAGATCTTTGTCGTCTCTTTTTCCTCAAGAGGTGGACAAATCTGGGCGGCAATTTCACGCCATCTCTGAGCATACTCCTTAAAGGTTTCCTTGTCCTTCTGTGACATGGCTCTGAGTTGATCTCTGTCCGGTGCCATGTCCAGGTTATACTTATATTGTTGAACGAAGGCAGCACCAAGATCTCTGAAAGTGATGATCTTAGTACAGTTTAAACCCATGTACCATTTGAGTGTGATACCGATTAAACTATCCTGGAAATAATGGATCAGTAGTTGTTGGTTCTCTGTCTGAGTTGACATCCTCCGAGCGTACATCACCAAATGGCTTTGAGGGCAAGAGTTATCCTTGTATTTTTCAAATTCGGGCACTTTGAACTTGTGCAGAACTTTCACATTGGGGACCAAACAAAGGTCTGCGGCGTCCTTTCCAAATAGATCCTGACCGTGAATGGCTTGCAGTTCTTTTTGCATCTCCAGGAACTGTTCCTAGAACTCATTCATTCTGTCGAACATACTTTCGTTTCCACCAGACGGTATCTGGGAAACCTGTCCTTCTGGGACAGTGTGTACCACGAGTGGTGGTATAGTCATTACGGCAGAGACTCTTGGTGCTTCCCGAAGTTTGTAACCTTCAGGAGTTGCTGTCATGCCCCTGGCATCTTTACCTTCCCGAAGTTTGTAACCTTCAGGCCCAGCGGTTCCTGCTACAGTTTCCGGATCTTCCATGATCGGCAGAATATATCCTTCCGGGATATAGTTGAGTGGCATGCCCCAGGGACGATCTTTCGGTACTTTATACCTAGGATCATACTTCTCCACTATGGGCGTAGATGTGATCTCTGAGATCATAGTCCTTTGTTGCTGCATCTGAGCTTCTGCTAGAGCTTACATGTTGTTATGAAGCTTTCTCATATCTTCTTTCAGAGTGTCGATCTCTTCTCTCAACTCTCTGTTCTCTTCCTCAAGATCATCCATCTTTTTCTGTCGATTGGCCTGAGTATTGTGCGAATGAGACAGTTTGACTTTAGAATCGAGACACAAACGTGAGATTCGCAGGGAAGAAGAATGCATTTATGCGAGAATGAAGAATGATATGCAATGATTATATTAATTATTTTTTGTTTAATCAAAATAAACGTCAACAATTTGGATGCAAATATCAAACAGTGGGGAGACCTCGTTTTATTGAATTCAAAGATTGCGGAATGGAAATACAGTAATTTACAAAGTGCTGTAAAAGGAAATCTCTAAGCTAATGGATCCTTACTCCCCTCTGAGGAGGGCTCAGGTGCTGGTTCTGGTACTTTCCTTTTCTTTGACTGGGGCTCTTGAGCTGTTGTCGGGTTGTCATTCCTTTGCCAAGTGAAAGGAGCGAGCAAATTTCTTTGGTCATCCTGATTTTCTATAGCATGTTGCTCTAAAACCTCGATCAGAGCATCCTTTTCTTTTAATAGTTATTGTATTTTCTTACACTCCACATTGAGAATGCGGTACTTGTTCCTCCAAGACCTCTTCTCCTGTTGAACTTTGTTGAGAGTAACTTGAAGTTTTTCCATATCAGACATAAAATAAAGGAGTGGGTCCCTTAATGGAAGAACTTCCTGACGAGGGTAAGGCATCTTCAGCTTGAGAGCTCTAGTTTGTACCCAGTGGAGATAAGGCTCCACCGAGACACAGTCTGGTTTTCCTAGAGACTTTCTTCCTTTCCTATGAACATGTTTCCAAGCATGCACTATTTCTGTCTTTAGTGCCCTGTCATTTTCTCCTTCCTTGAAGAAAAGACCTTCCAGATGAGCATTACGCTGGACATGCCTCATCGGGTATCCGAATTGACGACGAACTAAAATTGGATGATAGTTGATTCCTCCTTTAATTCCTATAAAGGGTACGTTAGGGAAGTTTCCATAACGGTCAATGATTCTGATCCCATCATTGTTTCGATTGTACCAATCGATGTCAGAGTTGGTAAGAGACATGATTCTCTGCGACCAACGTAAAGTATTCTTTTGATCCCAAAAAGTAGCAGACTTGGGCAAGTGTGAAATGAACCATTTGTACAGCAGGGGTACACATCATGTGATCATTCCTCCGCTGTACAAATTCCTTAAGTGTACAGAATGATACGCATCTGCGAGCAAGGTTGGTACGGGATTTCCAATCAGAAATATCTTAATGGCATTGATATCTAGAAAATTATCGATGTTGGGAAACAAAAATAACCCGTAGGTGAGCAAAACAAAGATGCTCTCGAAAGCGGCCACATTCCATATACTAGCAAAGTACAGAGCTTTCTTTATCAAGAACCGGGCCGACAAACCCTGGATACCACCCTTAATGATCATGTGAGTCCTGACTTCTGACTCATCCAAATAAATTGCTCTTGCAATGGTTTAATCTTTTGGAATTTCTTCCAGTCCAGAAAAGGGAGCTTGATCAATGATATGTAAATCATTCAGGTGAGAATACTCCTCCAGTGTTGGTGCTAGCTGATAATCCGGGAATGTGAAACAGTGATAAATCGGATCGTAGAACTGGATTAGCGTGGACAGGATTCCTTCAATTACATGAACCCTTAACAGAGACAGCAGTCCTCCATACTTAGCTCTGAAAGCCTCAGGATTGGTGATCATCCTTGCCAAACCACTTAAATCCTCTAATTTAGGAACCTTGAAGGTGTACTTGTGAGTCTTTCTTCTACCGAAATCCATAATGCAATCTCTTTCTCTGACATTTGCAAACATTGTCTTAGTTTAATTTGAAAAAGAGAGACTAGAAGAGAAAATTTTTCTTTGTTTTAATGTTTTTTAAATGAATGTATGAATGCAGCACACAAAAACATAGGAAAAAACATGGGGTCAAAGGGTCGGTGTCATGAAGTCAAGGCTCTACCCATCCCCAAAGGTTTATACTGGTGATTTTTGTACCTGTTCTCAAAATCACTGACCCCTCATCAGATGACGACAGCAAGTGGATCACCAAGCGAGTTGGTTCATCTTAGAGTAATCTCAAATGAGGGTAGTATCGCGTGATAACTATTCCCGATAGCTTCCGCATTACAAAATGGTTTCAGTTTACTAAAATCCTTAGCTTCTCAGATAACCCAATGGAACAATCTGCTTTCAACAACCGAAGTCGTAAAGGCATTGAATCCCCCCAAACTCCGTTTGAAATTTCCGCCTCAACTCTCTCACGGTTCTCGCTCTTCCTCGTCATCTTCTTCACACGAAATTCCATCGCAGCTTCGTCAATCTTGAGCGAAACACGACATAGGAATAACCAGAGGTTTACAAATACGAGTGCTCAACTAATCAAATTGGAGACGACAAAATGCAATACACGAATATTCAATTGAATTTCACAAGTTTAATAGAAAGAAATGCGTACCTTCAAGGGATTTGATGCGGCGATTCGACAACTACAACTTCCAGGTATTTGCATTACCTTCTGCTTTTTCTTTCAAATTCAACGCTGATAATGATGTTGATGCTGCTCTAACATCTGCGTTTGAACTTGTGAGGATGGCTTTGTCTAATTTCTCCGCGTGTATATGATGTCACTTTAATTTGAAAACTTGTGTGTGATATGCACTTTTTGATCTGGTGTGTTGTTGCTGTACTTTGGATGTGATATTTCTCTTCTTGCAACGTGTGTGTAATTTTGTGTGTTGGTGATTTTTTTATCTGTGATAAATATGTATGCGAGTAAGTGATGGTAATCGTGTTATTGCTCTGTATCCTCTTTGAATCGTGATGGTAATACTGAGACTTCTTGGTGCGTGTGCATTTTGACTTTCGTGTACGAATTTCCTCGTGGTTTTGTTTCTCGATTATGAACTAATGTATGTGAGAATTTCTGCAGATGCCATTCCTTTTTCTGAAATGTATTGTATGTGAATTTTTCTTTTCTCCCCCCTGAAAGCTGCGACCTCCTTCTGCTTTTATAGGCCATGTAAAATCAATTTTAGATTCAATGTGTGGGATTGTGTTGAAAACTGTTTTGGAAGTGAAATGATATTGTTTGGAACATGATTTCATGAAAGTAAAGTTCTTTCCGTTTTTGCTTCAGACCTGTCCAAACATGTTTCTATTTTTGCCAATTTTATTCTGATATGCTTAATCTTGTATTGAAAGGATTCTGAAACTTGCCGTAAATGTTCTACTTTAAACTTGGACATGTCTGCTCTTAATGGCTTATGTTTGATCGTGTTTGGAAAGAGATTGAATGGTATTTTATGAGCTTTTTTTTATTGCAGCATGCACTAAATTCCACCATTGGCTTACAGAAGTTCACTGCTCCCATTGGCTTTGGCATTTTAAAATATGTTTGGTTTTTATCATGTGTGACAGAAGCTTGTATTACCCCCCCCCCCCCCCCCCCCCGAAGTTCTTGACGGTGTAGAGGAAGCATTGATAGTAACATCTTTGAAATGCATGGCTGATGAAGGAATTTGAGCAAGGAGGGAAACACGCTTAATAGCATAAACTTCTGTGGCAATCATTACCTTTATCTTGGGCTTGTAACACCCCCATGAGACTTAAACATTCACTAGCAATGTTTACCGACTTTTTTGTTATAGTATTCTTTAACATCTTGTGGATCAATGTGAAAATATCAGTATTTAGTTCCCCAGCAAGAAACAATAAGGAGGAACCGTGTGAGCAAGTTAAGGATTGCAGTCAATAGCCACCGCTCAGCCAGTACTTATGTAACTCATTTTTTTTATTGAATGATGTAGCAAGTATCATGATGAGCTTTCATATGGACATGGATTTCCTTAAAATATGCATTTTCACCTTGAACTTTGAATGTGGCTTCAATTTGTTATCCATGAATCCGACTTTTATGTAACGTGAGCTTTTTTTTTAAAACTTGGTATCAATTTCAAAGTTTTAATTTCTCATGATAACTTGAAAATTCTTGAATCCCAATACTCATAACTCGTATTCCACACGAATTTGAATTTCGAGAAATCCTTGCAAATGGACCTTCCAATCTTAGCAACTTTATCTTCACTAAACAGGATCATTTAAATTCAAAATTCTACAAAACGAGCTTTGCTGCCATAAACCAAACCACACTACCTTGCTAACTTGATTCCACTGGATAGACTCTGAACCTGCCTCAAAAACATTATCTTAGAAAAATCATTGGATGATCTTTAGATCTTAGACACATCTTTGTTCTCAAAACGATCCAAGACACATGTATCTTGAGGATGGAGTACTCCCCTCTTGTAACTTGAAATTCATCTTGCCATAAAACTCTAGCCAGTTTCTACATTCAACACCTTGACTCTCTTTGGGATTATGCACTGAAACTTTTGAGAAATATCGAGGAAAATGACCCTAGAATCATTTTGAATCAGAACCAACTGGTCCCGTCTTGAAGTACTTAACTGTGAAAACATATACCATCAACACTTGAAATCACTGCACCTGCACAAGCTGGTTAGTCACAATAAACATGCACAAAGACCTATGACCTAACGATGCTATACAGGATGATGCACAAAGATGGTGGAATCTTATGGTCAAAAATTAGGGTATGACAGATGCCCCTATTTAAGTTTCTTCTATCCGGAGATATGGAGATTGAAATCTTTGTCTCGACGAAATAAGAGAGACTTAAATACAAACATGCACAATTTTTGTCCCTAAGATGTGAGAGCAAGAATTGTCTCTACAAGTCAATCTATGTTTTGATGATAACATTAAGTATTTGTGAAAGAACCATTTTATGGTCCAACGTGTGTTGTGTGCAGATCATAAGAACTAAAGACATCAGAACCAACATGCACCAGCTAGATGTACTATGATTGAATATATACATATACGAAGTTACTATGTGTGACTAAAGTCTCGAGAAGCAAGAACACTTCTTTATCTAGTCATGATCAGCCAGATCCAAGGATGCCAAGATTGCTGTTGCAATGCTCTTGGGGATGCTCTCTGAAAGTGATTGAGATTCTGAAGATAGCGAAGCTTCTGAAGAAGTACACTCTGAAATAACCAAAGTGCGGAAGACTCCTATGACTTGAAGTTCTGATGGCTGAAGGCGCTGAAGACCAAGTGCAGAAAGAATCTGAAGACTTATGAGCTCTAAAGATCAAGGTTTCAAATATCAAGTTTTGAAGACTCTAAAGACAGGTTCTGAAGATTAAGAAGACTTGAAGCAGAAAATAATAATGTTCTTAAAGACCAAGTGCTGAAGTTCTGAAGACTGATTCCTAATGGACTTCTTCAATTGACAGAAGACTTGAAGTTTTGAAGATACAAAAAGTATTTAGAAGAGTAAATTCACAATTCAAACCCCCATTTCTTGTGTCTTTCTCGCACCTTCAATTGGTATAAGAGCTCTGGTTCTGTTATTGATTTACATCAAACACTTACCATTGTCAGAAAAAGATCCAGATGTGGTCCGTAGAAGTACTCTGGGTGAGATTAAAATTCACTTACAATTTCTGTAATAGTTCAGCAGTTGACTATGTAAAAAATTGTAATAAATCTGATTACTTCTTGAGCAATTCACTGATTCTAGATGAAGTCTCATTAAAAAAATTGAAGAATCAGCTGATAAGATAAATTCATCAGATAAGAAGCTGTATCTGTTGAATACTCATCCTGGAAAATATGTGTGGATAAAACCACGTATATGCTTAAAAGATGAATCATCAGAAAGCAAGAAACCTTGTTTTCTTAAGATTCATTCTTTATGAGTTTTTTGAGATGTTTTCAAGAAACGGATTAGGTCCACCCTTGACTTTCTCGTTTGAAACTCATTTTGAATCTCTTCATGTAAAGAAGAAAGATTGATGTTCTAAGACCTTGAAATTCAGAATGAAATCTGTTAAAGCCAGAATCTGAAAAATTCAAATTATTAGAAAAGTTTCTGAATGAACTCTTAAGCCTTAATTGATTCAGAAATCAATCTCTAACAACTTGAGATTATCCTAGTGAAATCAAATGTTGATAATCTGATTTTCGTCAGATCAAGTGTTCTCAGAACCACTTGAGCTATGAAATTAGAAGCTATCAATCCAGACATCTAGGCTCTCTAACTGATATGCATGACCAACCCCAAATATGTTAATCAGCATTATGAGAACAAGAAGTTTCATGCAAACCATGTCTAGTGATGTACACATGTGTTGCGTAGTGATGTTTTGGTTCTGAACAAGTTCTGAAACAACCTTGAGGAACAGAGTCAGAAGCTAATATGTTAATTCTTCTTTGTATAACCTCTCAAAGGTTCTCACTAATCTTGTGTATTCAACCATCTTTCGAAGAAAAGAAATTCTCACAAACACAAACTGAATTCAGACTATGAAAGGAGAACTCAACCAATTCTCATAGTTTGTCGTTTAAGTTTCAGATCCATAACTTAAGAACTGTATCGGAACCAAACAGATTCTATGGATCAAGGAAATGAAAAGTGAAAAGCAATAAAAAAATAGATGTAATCTGTTGCTTATGAATAGGGTCATCAAATAGAATTTATTGTTCACTCTGTACTGCTCCCAAGCATATGAGTGTCAATTTTCCTTCAGAACATTCATTACATCGCCTTACCAAAAGGATTGCATGTAATTGGCTAAGTTCGGATGAAGTGGTCACTCTGATCATGTTAAGTCTTAATCTCGGTTATTATAACCTAGAGAGTTGATTGACAAGGTTGAACAAGAAAAGAGAGAAAGCTGTAATTCAACCAGGATCACGTTCCAAGAAAATATTCATTTTCCTCAGAAGTCAGAACACAAGCATATCTTGAAGAACCCAAGAAATACTTGCAGCTTACTCGGAAATAGGCAGAATCAGAAAGATGCTTAAAGATTTAGAAGTCAGAAAGGAATGCTTTCACGAAAAGGTTTAGCTAAAAGATTCTCTTCAAAAGTTAAGCATCCCTAAGGTACACTTTCTCTTTCTCTGTAAACCCATAAAATACTTTTATAAATTGTCATGACTAGTTAAATGTTTAGGACTCATTACATACCTCTTTAGGAAAATTATTCCACTAAAAGAATATCTGTTAAAACTTAGCTGTAAGAAATTGCTAGATAAAATAAAATCTTTTAACAAAGTCTACACACAAAGGAACACCATAATAAATACGAATCTTTTGAAAACTTAACATATCTCTGACAAAGTAATAAAGCCTAAGATCTTATATGTGCATATGTCCTCTAGTGAAATCTATCCTGAGTAAAAGATTCCTTCCATCAGCGTCTAGTCATATCCTATAACCCATAGGTATGCTTCAGCCAACACCTCTACTAGAACCTAATCTCTCCTCTCTCTCTCTCTCTCTCTTATAGAGTCTTTTAGATAATCCAACAAATATTAAAAATCAAAATGACTGAATTAAAAGGTAGTTGCGTACAAAAGGCTTTTCCCTTAATTCTCACTATAAATTTCCTAGCCGTGAAATACGCATGTTAGATGTCAGCCGCTTGATTGATAAGCATCAAGGAAGCATGATCTCTCAACTAAGACAATTCACTAAGACTTGATCATTAATTTTTGAATTATATAACAGCAAAATCCTTGCACTACAATCTGTGCTTATTCAAATTTAAAAAAAAAAATGGTCTAGGATAAAAACCAAACTGCAACTGTATCCCTTTTTACCCTCTCTGTAACAAAAAAAAGGTATATGTTTATCTTAGCTACCCCTACTCATAAAAAATATAAGCCTTATTCTATATATATATATATTATCCTCAGTTTTCAACTTATTAAAACTCACACTTCTCTAACTCCTGGCTTAATCTCCTCTAAAGACTTCCTCACCATTTGCATGGCAAACCAATCCCTGACTCCAAGAACCTTCTTTGGCGACGACAATTCTCTTGAAATCATCAATGAAAAATAACCTAAGCTAATGGATGTTGATCATAATTTTCATCTGGGCATTCATTCACAAAATTGGAATGGGTACATTCATATGCTTAGAGGTCCCAATTATCCAAACATCGTAAAAACCTTTTGGATCAACGCTGCTGTCAGCCATGACGGTCTGACCATTCTTCAGACATTTATGGTATCCCTCTCTCCTTCAACGCTTCAAAAATCGTTGAAGCCATTGAATGTCCACTGGAAGGTATCACTCTCAATCATGCATCCATTAGGTGCACTCCTGACGCAAAATTACACTACTTGTTTGATAAAGGCTCTGCCTTCGAACCAACTAATCCTGAGAAACTCCTGCCCATTGCCAGAGGCTAGTTTAAATTCATTATGACAAACATCAAACCTCGAAGCACATACAAAAACTTTTTGTATCTTGATGACAAGCTTCTAATCATGTGTTTTCTTAAGCGAGCTCGTATAAATCTACCCCAAAAATATTTGACCATCTTAAGGGCACCATTCTCGTGTCAAGAACCACACCAGAAACTACGATTCCTTACGAAAGAGTCTTAACTGAAGTGTTTTTTAAAACAGGAGTTTTGCAGACAATTCGCAGAATTAGATGCGGTCCTGATAATGCCTTTGTGGAAAATTCTTGTGAAATTTTTTACAGTAACTGGTTCTCAGAAAACAAATTAGTTGACAGTCTGAAATAGATTAGGATACTAGATATTTAAGTGCATTCCTGTACCATCTATGTTCTTAGACATAGGATATATAAATCTATGTTATCTTCTATCTTGCGTTATTTATATTGTCTTGTATCCACTAATAAAAATCTTAATATAATAAACCATTAAAAGATTGCATAAAATGTCATGTCACTATTATTAAAATAAGTTTTTACGGCCCAAGAAATCTTCATTAATATAATCAATAAATGCAAAGCACTTCCCAATAAATCAGTAACTACTCCACTCTCTTATCAAACACGATTACAACCTTTAGTATACCCAAGTAATTATAACCTTTCTAGAAAATAGTTAACTAGATCTGTTACACTAAGATCCATCATCCCAATTAATCTATAAATACTAGGATTGTCCGTTTCTTCACATGACACTAAAATCCACTTAAATTCTCCCTTCACCAAAACAATGAACTTCCAAAGAAATGGTCCAACCTTCTTTGGAAACAAAGAAAACCTTCACCTTATCTCTGAGAAAAGACCCAACAGTAGTCGTCTTAAAGATGATGGTCTAGAAATCATTAGAAGCATGCAAGTTCAATCCTGGCAGTGCTATTATGCATTACTAAACGGCCTCATCTATCCAGACCTAGTTAAGGAATTCTGGTACTATGCAAAAATAAGCAGTGACGGCAACACTATCTGGTCTAAAGTATACTGTCACCCCATTGTCGTTTCTATTGCCTCAATAGAGAATATCATTAGATGCGTCTCTGACGGGGTCACGATTGAAGACTTTCAATCAGATCTAAGTATGGTGAAAAGATGCAGAATCCTATTCGATGACTCGGATACATATGATCCAAATGATCCTGAGAAACTTCTCTTTACTCCAAAAATGTGGTTCAAATTTTCACTGACCAATCTCATCCCTCGTGCGTCTGCAAGACACACTATGTCACATGATGACAGGATCCTCACTTTTCTTCTAACTCACCATGTTAGAATTAACCTTCCCAAAACCATTTTTAACCATATGAGACATGCTATCAAAACTTCAAGAAATCAGATACAGGCTTACATTCCTTACAGAAGGATAATATCTGAAATATTGTTTAAAGAAAAAGCCTAGGGATTAATTAGCAAACTCGGACCAGGACCATCGCCTGCAGTAAACAGATGTGATAGAGTGGACATAATTGAAGACCTTGATGATTAGATAGGCAATCATTTAGGACTAAGTTAGTTTAGATTACCTTAACTGGTAACGTTGTCTTCTGTGTTGGGTACTTAAATTTTTATGACTGTATGCTATATATGTTTAAGTGCATTTAATCTTTTTAATAAGCTCCTTGTTGGTTATTTATAATTGTCCTTCAAATTAATTATGCCTAAACGAAAAATTAGTAAAATAAACTTAATAGCTGAACACTAATTTCATGACCTTCACAATTGGCTTCCATTACCTTCAATTGGTATCATTCATATGCTTAATTGCTCATATGCCCTGACACTTTTTGATGATGTCAAAAAGAGGGAGAAATATAATGATTTTGATTGAGAGAAGGAAATCTGAAAGAATGCAGAACTCAATCAAAATAAAAATGTGTTACTAGTAACGTTTGTTGTTTGATGTTATCCGAGGAACTCTAAACAAGTTCACTAGGCATTCTAAAGACAGAAACAGGCTAAGAAGAAGAACTCCGATCATATAATAGAAGCTGTCTAAGAATCAAAATCAGTAAGAAAACTCTGAAAGCAGTCAAAACAAAGTACACATTCTCAAGATGCTTACTCAGAGGAACTGTGCAAATCAGAAGCCAAGAGCTGTCTGAAGATCTGGATTGAAGATCCAAGAAAGAAGTCGTTCTGATGTTTACCAGGAACCATTTGAAATGAAAATGATTTGGTATCAGACTAAACCAATAATTGGTAATCAGACTCAGTACACAAAGACTAGTATCAGACTCATCAATCAGAACAAAGCTGTGAATTATTATCAAATACCTTCATTGGCATCCATTCCCTGCACATCAAGGAACTATTCTTCAAGTCAAAAGAACTTCTTTAGTCAGCACATCACTTTATATCAGCACAAAACAAGGTGTACCAGATTCAAAATCAAGCATTGATCGATCACATAAATTAACCTAAAATTGGTATCTGGTCAGAAATCAAGATTTGATAAACCACTGAGCTGTGACATTAACAAGATAAGAACCTATGGTCAAATGTCAAACTCTGAAAAGTCATGCTCCACATTGGTGATTAAAATCTTACAAATCTGAATCTCGATTCTGAAGATCCCAATATATGACTTATGGTAATTAGGGGGAGACTACCCAGAAGATGAAATAATAAAATAAAAAATCTTCATATAGTCTGAAACTCAGGGGGAGTTTCCTTTAAAGACAGTGTCTGTCTCTGATAGATAGCAAGGCTATGACTATCAGTCAAGAACTGTTCTGAACTTATGCTTAATGGAATCTGCTGAAAAGTAGAAATGCTTCAGATGTCTCTGAAGATAATATGCTCTGATACGACAACAAAGAAAACTGAGTTCTGAAGATCTGAAGATGGAAGTTCTGATGAACTAGTCCAGATGCTAAAGACTCTTCGTTTTCCTAAAGACAAGATAGAGAAGTAACTCTTTTCTATTCCTGTTCTGACAACTCAAGTTGTTACTCTGTATATCTTTAAATTATATAAAATCCTAGATGATCTCAGATAAAGCTTTGAGGATAACTCATTCAGGGGGAGCTGTTGTTCCAAATTCTGAAGTTGTTTGCTTTGGTGATTACCTTGTATAAAATGTTCTACCAAAATACTTGGTTTTGTCATCATCAAAAAGGGGGAGATTGTGAGAGCAAGAATTGTCTCTACAAGTCAATCTATGTTTTGATGATAACAATAAGTATTTGTGAAAGAACCATTTTATGGTCCAATGTGTGTTGTGTGCAGATCATAAGAACTAAAGACTTCAGAACCAACATGCACCAGCTAGATGTACTATGATTGAATATATACATATGCGAAGTTACTATGTGTGACTAAAGTCGCAAGAATCAAGAACGCTTCTTTATCTAGTCATGATCATCCAGATCCAAGGATGCCAAGATTGCTGTTGCAATGATCTTGTGGATGCTCTCTGAACGTGATTGAGATTCTGAAGATAGCGAAACTTCTGAAGAAGTACACTCTGAAAGAACCAAAGTGCGAAAGACTCATATGACTTGAAGTTCTGATGGCTGAAGGCGCTGAAGACCAAGTACAAAAAGAATCTGAAGACTTATGAGCTCTGAAGATCAAGGTTTCAAATATCAAGTTCTGAAGACTCTGAAGACAGGTTTTGAAGATTCGGAAGACTTAAAGCAGAAAAGAATAACGTTCTTAAAGACCAAGTGCTGAAGTTCTGAAGACTGATTCCTAATGAACTTCTTCAATTGACTGAAGACTTGAAGCACCAGATATTCTGCTAAGAAGACTCTACTCATGCTTCCTCAAATTAACATCAGAAGCCACTGAAGTTTTGAAGTCTAGATATTACCGTTGTGAGTTAAATGTACACACTGCCCAAGAAAAGATGTCCGGTCACTTCTCCCTCTATAAAAAGGAGATGTGTTAGTACAACTCATTGTATCACAACATCTCTTTTCCAAACAGCTAACAGTATTCTCAAACGGCTATATTTCTACTGGCTATTTAATGGAAAGAGTTTTTGCTTCTGATGTGTCGATCACTTGTAGAATCATGAACTGAATGTTCATCTACAATATCGGCCAAGTCATTATGAAGATAGCAACAACGATGAGTTCTCGTTGTAACACTTAACATATTCGAAGCTATCATTATTTCACTAATGGCAATTGTTGTTGAAACTCAAGAAGACAAATCAACACAACAACAACAATAAAAAACAGAAGTTGTTGATGAAGAAGACAACATTGAAGATCTGTCAAGTCATCAACCTACCTTCTCGTCAGGACTACATTGAAGATCTGAAGCAAGGAGTTGTTGCTCAAAGCTTGCTCAACCAAGAAGACGAAGAAGAAGAAGATCTACAAGATGTTAACAATTGTAATATCTAAATACATCTTTGTAGTTTCTTAGGAAAGCAAGGAGTTGTTGCTCAAATCTTGATTGAACATATGTGTGTGTTCTTTGTACTTAAACTTAGGAGAAACTTGCTTATTAAGAAGCACAATTTGTAATCTCCAGTTTGCCAATTCAACTAAATGAATTGAGACTCCTCCAATGAACGTTATATCCAGAATGGATCCCTGAACGGTTCAGCTGTGAGTTGAGGCCCTTGAGTAGATCATGTGGTGAACAGATACTTGAGATGACAATGGCTGAGGGTCATTGTGGAAAATCCTGAAATATGGTCAGTAGCGTTATATTCATTGTGATGAATCCCTGAACGGCTAGCTGTGAAATCCCAGCAGTGGGTCTGCTCGGTCAATGAATGTTATATCCTATTGGATCCCTGAACGGTTCATTGGGTTGTTAGTCAAAGTGTGGTTGTGCAATTTGTTAGTCACCGGCGCGGCCCGTGTAAGTGTAATCAATGATTTGGTTATAGTGGATTAAGTCCTTGTGTTCAAGGCGAAATCACCTGAGGAGGGTGGACTGGATTAGCCCGCGTGGTGAACCAGGATATATCGTGTGTCCTTTACTCTCTTGCTTAGTATCTCTATTTATGTTTCTGCATTGAATAACAGAACCTCATATTAAGCAAAGTCAGAATCTTGCAGCCTATCTCTGATTAGCTTCCGTACTGCAAGTTCTGAGTATCGTATCTTATGATCATAACCTATATGGTTCTCATGCTCCATAGTTAAGAGATCAGAATCTCTCAACAAACATTGAAGGTTCTTGAGCGTCTCTTTAACAAGATACGAAAAGTATTTAGAAGAGTAAATTCACAATTCAAACCCCCATTTCTTGTGTCTTTCTCGCACCTTCATAAGATGCCACAAATGCATATGATATGACATGATATGAAGATATGAAATGAATGCAAAAACAAAGATCCTATGGGGAATGGTACCACAGGGGAAAAGAGTAACAGTCATCAGCTGTTAGAAACAAATTGAAGACATATCTAGAGGAAAAGCATTAGATGAAAACAACGATTCTGAAGATACATCCGAAACATTTAGAAAAGCATTAAATGTACGGGAAAAGGTTTTGAAGACAAATTCAGAAGAGCATCAGATAAGCAACAATATATCTGGAAAAGCATCAAATAACCAGGTCATATCCGAAAGAGTATCAGATAGACACACAGGGGCTCTGGAAAAGCATCAGAAGAGACACATTCGGAAAAGCATCAGATGGTCAAAGCAATGTCATTCCGGAACAGCATCAGAATAAACAAAGCGAAATATCTGGAAAAACATCTGATAACCAAGACTCAATCTGGAAGAACATCAGAAAGAGAGACACATCCAAAAAAAGCATCAGATGGTAAAGAAACCAGACATCCAATAATGGCTTTGAATGAAAGATGTATAATCACAATATCTAATAATGGCTTTAGATGAAAGTGAACAAAGTGGAGATCGAAGAAAGCATTGGATGCAAAGAAACCAATCATCCAATAATGGTTTTGAATTAAAGGTATAATCACAATATCTAATAATGGCTTTAGATGAATGTGAACAAAGTAGGGATCCAAGAAAGCATTGGACAAAAGAGACCAGTCATCCAATAATGGCTTTGAATGAAATGTATAATCACAACATCTAATAATGGCTTTAGATGAATATGAACAAAGTGGAGATCCAAGAAAGCATTGGACACAACAAAACCAATCATCCAATAATGGTTTTGAATGAGATGTATAATCACAATATCTAATAATGGCTTTAGATGAATGTGAACAAAGTAGGGATCTAAGAAAACATTGGATAAAATAGATCATATTGTCTAAGAAAGCATTGAACTAATATGAACAAGGAGATACCCAAGAAAGCATTGGATACAAAGAAATCACAATATCCAAGAAGACATTGGATGTATGTGAACAAAGATATACCCAAGAAAGCATTGGATAGACGCGACAATATCTGTTTGGTAGGTGTCAAGTGAGTTGGACTTAGACCACAAGGTAAGACGTGGATAACAACATGACCTGTGGAGCATGCAAATGAGTGCAGATGAGGATGACACTCTTGCTATGCATATGTATATGAATTATGCCATGATATATGACCAAATGCAAATGCAGATGTAATGCAGACGTCGAAGACACGACTCGACTCTTTTGTGGAGAAAGACAAGACTGGAAGACTGATTCCTCAACACGGATGTCATTGCCATTCTGCTTGGGAACTAAAGATGCTACTGAACACAATCTGCCACATTGGTAAACTGTATCCAATTTTATTATTCTTGTAGGAAAGATGAGAGCTACTTGGGGACTCTTGAAGTAAATTGCCCCAGATTAGTTGACTGTTGTATATGAACTGATCACTGCTTCAGCTGGATTGATGTTAGAAATGACTGTTTCATTGTGCGCTTGGAAAGCTTGCCCCAGTATGAGTCTTGAAAAATCTCATGTATAAACCAATTCTGAGAAGGACTTGCATTGAACCACAAATCTTGAACTGATTCTCAATAAGATTTGGGAAGAACTTGCCCCTAATTGGATCACCGGCCAAGTATCTCAACTGTTTGAAAATTCCTTAAGAGGAAGCCAGTTTGCAAACAAAAGCGTTCATACAAATATAGTGTAGCGCGATTTTTATGGTTTCGAATCAATATCGCTTTGGTACTACAGTTCGATTCATTTTTTATCCTGTGAAGCTGATTAAGAAAGGGAAATAGATGTCTCCAATTAACCCTGATTGCATACTGAGTTTAAACAGATGACTGTTGGTTTACAGATGCTATCAAAAGGGGGGTCTGTCTTAGGTTATTTTGCTTAAGAATACAATGTCTGGACTATTTGCGAGGCTTTTGGTAAGGTGTTTAGATTTGATGCTTTTGGTTGGTTGACGGAGGTACTGGATTTTGAATTTTTGATTAGTATGCTCGCTAAGATTTTACAATCTTATGCCTACGTATTCCCGTTCAGGGAAATCAGAGCGATCGTAGTTCCCTCCTATTCTATTAGGGGGGAAGATGTTTTGGTGTCTTGTTCGAAGCCCAAGACAGAGGCTAAAAGGAGTATTTGTATCTTGTTCAAAGCCCAAGATATGAAGCTGAAGGGTTTTTTGTGTCTTGTTCAAAGCCCAAGATTGAAGCTAAAATGTTTGACTGGGAGAGAAATTGTCATCTCTAAAGAGGTATTGTTGATTTTATGTGTGCCTTGATCAAAGCCCAAGGTTGAAGCTAAAATGTTGACTCTACTAGGGAGTTTTATATCTGCTTTGTACAAAGCCCAAGATTGAGGCTGAAAAGAGATTGACTCTGCTTAGGGAGATCATTATACAAAGCCTAAGAGGAGGCTATTGACCCAACAAGAGGGTGTTTATTAGTTGTCTCGTACGAAGCCTGAGATAGAGGCTAAAGGGGTTGACTCAACAAGAGACTACTAACAAGTGACTGACTCAACAAGAGAGCGCTTTTATATGTGTCTTGTACGAAGCCCAAGACGGAGGCTAAAAGGTTTGACTCAACAAGAGAGTCCTTTATACTCAACAAGAGAGTCATTTGTTGTCTCGTACGAAGCCCGAGATAGAGGCTAAAAGGAAAGTGACTCAACAAGAGAGTCTTGGAAAGTGATGGACTCAACAAGAGAGTCTAAAAAGGTTAAATCTGCTAGGGTGAATCATTGTACAAAGCCCAAGAGGAGGTTGACTTCACTAAGGAAGGATCATTATACAAAGCCTAAGAGGAGGCTATTGTTCTGCCGGGGATTCTTGAGATCCCGAGGTAGGTCCAAGAAGGGAATCAATCCTTGCAAGGGAATGCAAAAGGAATTGATAGATCAGAAACCTTGAGGCTCTGGTTTGAGATAGTGTTATATTGATGGTAAACCGACCTTGGTTGGGGATTTTCAGGAGAAAGACGGGGTTTTAGGACTCACAAATTTTAACTCGGCTGGAGATTAATCCAGAATCCGGGGTTTCTCCTATGTTTGAAAGGTGCTTGAGAACGTCTTTGAGACTCAAGGGTATTAGACTGTCCAAGTCTACTGGTAGAGTTTTATCTTTTGTATGATGCCCAAGAGGAGGCCGACTTGTTTAAGGGATGAGTATCAACCCTAAAATTAGTCTGAAGGTTTTGGATCCTTTTAGAAAGACAGCTCTAACGAAGGATGATTAAGTTTTGTCCTATACCTTTAGGAGGTCGTTAGGGTCCTTGTACTAAGCCCAAGAGAAGGCATGAGAACTTCTAAGAAGCCAAAGGGTCCTTGTACAATGCCCAAGAGGAGGCAGGGATGCTTTTAGGAAGCATGTGGGTCCCCAAACCAAGAGAAGTTCAAGAAATTCCATTCACAGAGAATAGATCATTCCAGGAAAGTTCGAGAATTTGGAAGGAACTCAAGAGATGCCATTCACGGAGAAAAGATCATCTCTGGGGAGTTAGAGTTTCTTTAACAATTTCTAAGGGTGACAGTCTGAGAAAAGGTTCATCGAGAATACTGCCTTTCACTTTGTTCCATATTGATTAACCCCAAGAGAAGGGAAGACTGTATCTGGAATCCTACGGGGGATCTAGTTTTGTTTGTATTTAAGAGTGACCAACAGGGCTTTACCTAGTTCTAGACGTAGTTGTCGGGGAAAACTCTAAATAACTATACTAGTATTACACAGTTGATATATGACAAGTATATAAAAGGATGTGAAAGAAGACTTACAGTGAAACAACCCCACAATACAATTTATATACATATGAAAGCTGTAAATGAAAGCGGATAAACACTTACCCGTTGTAGAGCTTCCATGCTGTTTTGTTAGTTGTTCAACAAAGAAATTAAAGAAAGTTTTGATAACAACATATATTTGAATTCAAAATCAAAGGAGAAAGTGCTTTGAAAAGATTGTTGGGGCTTACAGCTCAAGGAGAGGCTTAAGTTTTAACGATGATTGCACCGTTATTTTGGAAATCGTACAGAGGGACTTATACAATATGTGAGGCCCAAATTGTTTTATTTACAAAGGGGTTGGGTCTTACACTCTATTAGAGGCCCAAAGAGTTTTTTAAGAAAATAAATGGGTCTTATAGCTCAAGGAGAGGCCCAAGGTTTTTTGTTAAAAAGGCGACGATCGCGTCAAACTTTTTGACGGTATCGGGACTTATACAATACACTGAGGCCCAAATTATTTTGGTTTCAAAAAGGGGTTGGGTCTTACACTCTATTAGAGGCCCAAAGAGTTTTTTAAGAAAAGAAATGGGTCTTATAGCTCAAGGAGAGGCCCGAGGTTTTTTGTTAAAAAGGCGACGATCGGGTCGAACTTTTTTATGGTATCAGGACTTATACAATACACTGAGGCCCAAAAAGGTTTTTATTTACAAAAGGATGGGACTTACACTCTACCAGGAGGCCCAAAGATTATTTGAAAATGATTGATGAGGGTTGAATTAATCAAAACCCTAATTTTGTTTAAAAAGAATTAGTTTTGTTTAAAAATTAATAAAAATTATTGAAAACATATGAAAAATGATTGGTGATCTTGGATCAATATTTCAAAAATCATGTTTATATCCACAAAATGATTAGAAACCAATTAATCTTGGAAAATCAAGGAGGAAAAATATTTCAAATGTTCAAAAACAAATAAACATTAATTCTTTGCAAAAATATCAAATATATGAAATAAATTAGTTTTTCGGGAATTTTTGGTAAAATAAAATATTTTAACATTTTTGTGAATAATTTAAAAAAGAATCAACTCAAAATCATTAAAATTCAAAGAGAAATTATTTTTTGAATCAATTAAATAAAATCACAAAATTCAAATATTCAAATTTGTGAAAAGGCGCCAAGAACACGCGCGAAGGAAGGTTTGCTCAGATTTGCATTTTCTATCCAATCTCACTGAATACTTAATGAAATCATGCAATCCACATATCAATCTACTCGTTTTCACCTCACGATCATGTCTATGGTCTTTAATTTCATTTATTTTAAGCATGGAATAAGAAATCAAGACAAAACCTCAAGTACCCTAAATTCTGCATGAAGGCTGAGAATTTTGATACATGATTCATTCAAAGCAAGTAATTAAGGGGAAACATTCTATGCATGATTATGAACATTTGGCAAAAGTATTGTGCGAGGAAATATGCATAGATTAAGAGATGACCAAGTTTAGGCTTACTTGAAGGTCGTGGCAGCAAGAGCAATGTGATTTTTGAGTTGGAGGTGTTACAGATAGGTTGTGATGATCTGAACAGCTTCCCTACACCATATGGAGTGTGACTGAATGCTTGGACTTGATTGGAAATGGCTGAATCACTTCATGGCATCTCAACTGCAACTTGGTTGAAAACTTGAGCAACTGACTGGTGATTCTGAGAAATCAGTGTTACAGTTGTGTGTTTAGTGTTTGATCAGCTCACATATGATGTTTATGAGGTGTTAGAGCAATTGGTTTGAGTGGAATTGCTCTCTACTGAAAAATTCGACAGTGACTTGCTAAGAAAGGTATTTTTGAGAGTGAGAAGATGATTTTGAGAAAGGCAAGTGTTGTAGGCCTTTGGTGTACTTAAACTAAGCACAAATGAGATCTATTTATAGTAGAGCAAGTTTGTTTTGCAAGCAATAGTGAATGGCAACTGCAGAAGCTCATTGTCCAATTGTATCACTTTGGAATCTTAAGTCTCCTCTAGCCATTGACTAGAGGTTAGAGCACAGGCCTTTGGTTCCCTAGTTCAGAGATCATCCTTGACTCATTCAGTTGGAAAAGGCCCAGTTCATGCCACCTTGGTGCATCCATTGAATGCTTAGGAACAAAATTGAATTCTTGGCACATTTTAGCCTTTTTAGGTTTGGCATGCTATTTGTAGATTCATGGACTTGTGAGGCTTGGAGATCAGTGTTTGTCCCTCCTTGGTCTCCCCCTGAGGTGTTCAGATGGATAAACTTGTTTTTCATTTGCATAAATTACCCAAATCGAGCCCTATTGCAAAATATGCCTTGCCAAGACAGTTTGCAGCAAGGCATATTACCACTGTCATAACTCCTAGCTCAAATGGAATTTGATGGAGTTCTTGGATATTTTGGGAAGCTGATATATCATATTTTATCATGATGTCCAACTTTGGTTTTTATCCAACTTGAATTACATTGAAAACTGCCTCTACTTTTGGGAAAAAATAAGGCAGATTCTGACTTAGTGAAAATTTCACTAAGTGTTGGAAAAATGTCACTTTTGTGTTTTCAGCTATTTTGATCATTCCATAACTTAAAATCCATAAGGAATTGGAATGAGGTGTAGTTGAAACTTTTAAAGTATGCCATGAGAGCTACAAATCCATTTTTGGATCAGCCAAAATGGTTGGTTGGATCACAAGTTATGATCCTTGAAAGTTGGTACCCTAGCCACTTTGTTCCATAACTTAGAAAAATTCTAAGTTTTTATGGTTACCCCTTTTACAAGTTATCCCTCTTTCTTTGGTTTTTCTTGATTAATGTTGATTCAAATCACACATTAACATCATTTTAGGGTTAGGGAACCATAATTGACCAAAAAATCAAAAAGTCAAACTTTGACTTTTGGGCACAATTGACTTTTTATCAAATGAACTCCAAACTGTGTGATCCTCTATGAAATCAAGTCCTTGACCTAAATTAAACTAGATGGATTGATTTCATGGGTGTTATAGGGTGTATTGAATCATGTCCCAAGGTTTGGGAGCATGTCCTGGTCAAAAGTCAAAGGTACACTTGACTTTTCCTTCAAAAACCCTAACTGTGGTTCATATGAAATTGAAAGTTGTAGATCAAGCTTCTTGGATCAATCCATTGTTTTAAATGGATAAATGTAGTGTATTAGAGACCCTCAAACCATGTCTTGAGGTCTTGGCTCATGATTTGTCCTAAAAGTCAACTTAGGGGTGAATTAGGTCAAGAAACCCTAATTCCTGATTTTTAGCGAATGCATCCCCTGAGGCTAAATTGACTTGATGATTGGGTTCATGAGGTCCCATGGAGTATTTTGGATCATGTTTCGAAGTATTGGCTCATGCCCAGAGGAAAATTTCCATCAGGAGGCCCTGGTCGACCAAAACCCTAATTTGGTGACACTGGCGATCTTGAGGCTTGATCCACTTGGAATGTTGCAGCCTTGTGCTTAATCCTTGATGTGGGAGTCCTCTTGATCCTTTATAGGTATTGGAGAGGTTAGACAAGTTGAAGATCATGTCATTCCTTGATTGGTCCTTTATCTAAGAGCTCTGAGAGGGCTTGAAACCCTAATCCTGATTGTAGTGAATGCTCACCCATCTTTGGGGAGACTGATGAGTGTAATGAAACATCCATATTGTGATGATGATTTGCACAATGATGGGAAATCTTAGTGGTCAAATTTTGGGGTATGACACATAGTAAATGCAAAGTTCATGCAACTTTTGAAATCAAAATCTTTTTTGAAAGATGCAAAGCATATGAGTCACCGGTCTGAACACGGCGGTTCAAGACATTTAAAGGTGAAAGATAAAGAAAAGGTGTAATGGCAAAATAGTTGATCTGCAAAGATCTTTGGGAGTCATTTTACGTAACCTTGCTGTAGTATGCTTTCAAAATAACCTTGCTTTAATTAGGCCTTTTGAGGGTTATAACGTGGCTCGGTTCACAGTTTAAGAAACAAAGGATAAAGGCTCAAAGTTTGTTTGTACCCACCCAATCTTCGTGATGATCTTCAGTCTTTCGCTCTGTTAACTTAGACTATGCACTCAAGTTCCCATAGGTTAGGAATTGCACTGATGATAGTGGTGATGATGGTTCAGAATTCAAGGGACTCTTGAGATAGCAGTCACTGCTTCCTTACAACTTTTGGTTGTCATTCAAGCTTGTTCTTATTTCTCTTTGTATAAGGTAAGGTCATGAGCTTCCCATCTTTCTTAGCTTTTGCCTCGAAAAGGACTCGGCTCATTCTTTGAGTAAGGATTTCTTGACGATCCTTCTTCATTTATCACTTTGGGAACAACTTGTACAACATTTATTCATTTAATTTGGCAGAGTTGAAAGTTTGTGAATGTATGGCTTAATGATTACGGTGAACCATCATTGGCTTCCAATTTTGAAAGACATCTTCGACACTTGCTTGTTGTGTGTGAAGGAAAATTTGAGAATGCAACCTTTATATGAAAGGTGTCTTGCACGAAACTCTTGTACACAATCAGGTTAAATGAGAACTACCCTGCCCCAAGTTAAAGATTGCGGGTTTTTAGGTACAGAAAGAAACTCCAACTTCAAGGCTCAAAGTGGTTGACGAGAGGTTATCTTCTTTATTTCTCCAGTGTTTGGGAATTGAAACAATGCCTTACATCGTCAATAAAGTTTTGATTTGAAAGCATACCAACAACAATTACGAGTATAACGTTTTCATCATCCTCCCTCAAATCTTTGCATAATCAAGAAGAAAGTTGAAAAGAGATAAAATATATATTTTTATTATCTTTTTATTTTTGAAAAGAAAGCATCAAGATGTAAATAATTGATAGAATGAATTGAATCAAAAGTTGCAATGCTCATTTTATTAATTACGAAAGTACAAACATAATTTGAAAGCAAACAGCTAATACAAATAAAGGAAAATGCAAACAACAAGAAACATGGCCTAGTGACTAATCAGTAACAAGAATGAGTTATCCTGTCTGAAACACTGACTCTTAGGAGGATAGCTGGCTGAGGTCGACTGAAGCTTCACTTGGTGTGATCTGGCAGCATTGTGATTATAGAGATGGTTCTCAAAAGGAGCTCGAGTAGCCTGTGTTAGTTCTTGTAGTTGGCTGGAATTTTGGTAAAACAGTGTGGATGTCATGGTTGATGTTTCAACATGAGTTTCTAACATTCTGGTTGTGTTAAGTTGTAAATGGTTGCAGATTCTGTGCTGATGTCAAACCCGATGTTAAGACATTAGTTGATAAAACATCAGTCTGAGTTGTTTTATTAGGGTTGCGTGTTTCTGTTATTGGAGAGATATTATGCTGAAGAGAGTGAGAGATTGTAGGCGAATATCTTGGTAAAGATATATTCAGTTGCAATCAGATTTGGAGCAGATCTTGTTGTTGTTTTTAAGGCTAAAAGATTTAATTGAAGATTTAATTGAAGATTTAATTGAAGATTTAATTGAAGATTTGATTGAAGATTTAATTGAAGATCTATTTAGTAGCAGAATCTTCTGCAGATTTGTAGCAATTAATATGCTGAGATTTAAAGCCCAAATCCAGTTGGGAAAAATGTTATAAATAGAAGCATTGTAACCTAGTTTAAGTGAAGCCAGCCATCATGTAAATTCTAAGGGCTGAGTTTGTGAACCACTCTCTAGGAGAGTTGGTATGTGTGAACCACTCGGATTGTGAGATGGTCATTGTTCTTAGAGGAAGGTGTTAAGCAACTCTAAGTATTGTTCTTAGTCATGAGGGTCATGTCTAGGTATTGTTATAGGAGCGTGTCTTCTACGTGTTTGGAGAGTTTTTGGAAATCAAGTTGTTGATGCAGTGACTGAGACGTTGACTGCTAGACATCATTGCGATGATTGGGAGTGAGATGGAGTCTCTTATCTAGGGAGGACTTAGATAGAAGGGTCATTGGGTAGTGATTAAGTTAGTGGATTGTCAACTGGTTTATTGAGTCTGTAATTTGATACTGCTAATAGTGGACTTCCTTCCTGGCTTGGTATGCCCCCAGATGTAGGTTGTTAGACCGAACTGGGTGAACAAATTCTGTGTGCACTATACTTTTCAGCAACTTCTTTAAATGTCTATAATTGCCTTGCTGTTTATGTCAGACCAGATGTCTCGACATCATGTAGGACATCTGGGATCTGTTATACCAGAATTTCAATTGGTATCAGAGCAGGCATCCTGTCTGTTTCTGGATGAGATCTAGGGAAGATACTTTCTGGTTCATGAGCAAGGAAGATAGTTTTGCTGAGTTATGGACTTGGTCAGTTCATATAGTTGTTTGTATGATCCCTTGAAGTGAAGGATGGACTATTCATGACAGGGTATGTATTGGACCTGTCTGTTGTTATCAGGAGAACTGCTGTTGTGAGTTTAATTTGTTGGCACTTGGTTTATGGTGATGGTGTGCAAGGATTATTGAGTAGTGTCTGAAGGTTGTTGAGGAGTTGTTGTGTGTTCTGCTGCATGGTATCTGATGTAACCCTGGTTGGTTCTTGTGTCTCTGGTGGTGAGATTCTAGGAAGGTATTCTCTTGGAAAGACATTAGGGTTTGGTCTCCTCAGCAGGATATTCTATGATGTTGTAGTTTATGCAAGACAGCTTCAACCGTTTGGTTAGAGATGCCAAAGATACTTGAGGATTATCTCATATCTTTGTTTTGGGAAAGAAGTGATCAAAAGGTGAATGGATCTTATTAAAGACTGTATGACATGGAAGTTTCAGTTTTTTTTGAAGAAGAATATATTTCAAATCAGGCATTGAAGACCAATCTGTCCAGAACATTGATTCCTTCTTTATCAATTTTCTTGATGGTGAAAGAAGAGGGTGGAGCCAAAGCAAAAGAGTATCACTATCAAATCTTTCATGCGGGAGTGAAGATCTTGATAAGTTATCTCTTAAGCTTAGTTGTGGTGACCTAATTAGGAGGATCTTCCTGATTATGATGTTAAATGTAGTTCTGGTATATCTGAAGATGAATTCTCTTGTGAAGATACATGTTTCTGATTTTCAAAATCATGAACTAGAGGAAGTTTCATCAAGAAAGAAGCTGAGCTTAATATGTCAATTCTAATGTCTCGACATCGCGCTACACATCAGCAGTTTATGGTAAATGCTAAGTCAAAGACCTATTAGATTGTAGCTGTTTTGAAGGATCACTGAAGCTATAAAGTTGAACAATTTTTGAGATGTTGTTCATAATGTCATAGCATTTCAGTTGGAGCTGGTTGAAGAAAAGGTAGTTATCTTGATAGCAGAAGAGAAGGAAATGATCCTTGTTTAAACTAAAATGTCTGAGGACAATTTTATAGGGAAAATGCATCCAAGAGTTTGTGTGCAGTAGCAGTGTAAATCAGCCTGTGGTCAATTGGTGTTTGCATGAGCTCTTTCAGTTTTGTGGCTTGAAGGATTGGAAGTAGCAGATTGTCTATGGTATATTTATGCAGAAGGATGGCAGTTATCACTCTTAAGTTAGACAAGAGGTCTGAACCTTGTGCTTATAAGAAGAAGCTTCTGGAAGAGTGTGTTATGCAAGTTACTGCAGTTTTGTTGGTCTGATCTTGGAAGTTGATCAGATGTTGATATGTTCTCGTGTGTTCCCTACAAGAGATATGTGTGGATTAATATGGTTGTAGTCTCCAAATCCATAGGAGATGTTTAATGTGATTTAGACTAATGTCAGAACTGATGTTGAAACATCATTTCAGTTCTTTGCTCAGGGTGGAGTAAAAGATCAAGACATTGACCTAACCTGGAAGGCTTTGTGGTATAAATGGTTGTCATAATGGTCTGTCATAAAGAAGATTCAGAAGATGCTGGAATCTGAAGAAGGGTTAAACCACAGGGATCAATTGTTATTTGTGAAATTCACAGGTATTTAATTGATTATCCTTGAGAGACAAGATTAAGGATGTTTTGTCTATTGTTTTAACATCTTTTCATCAAAGGTTTGGAGAATCATGGGAGGGGTTCTACATTCGTTCACAAGTCACCTAGGTGTTGACCTGGGATTATTGCTTAGCATCTGTTCCTAGAAAGTATTGTGAATGACTTGTCCAGATGGTGGTGCTGTTGAAGATGAAGATGGAAGACTATGAAGACATCATAATCTTGATGGTTACAGCTTTGATCAGTTTATTTCTGATCTAAGTGGTTTGGAGCATGGTGTTTGCTCTGGTTGTGAAGGTCGAGGATAAGTGGCAGTTATCTCTGGCTTTCTACTGACGGCTCTACTAAGGGAAGTGACTTTCTTTAGTATTGCTATGGGGTAGTCTTGGACTACTTATTTTCTGAAGATTCAGATGTGGTAGGTTTGAAGTCTTTGGAGTTTCTAAGCAGGATGGAGGTTGTCTACTCAAACTTGATTGTTGAATCAAGTCTATGAGAGCATGGAAATCTGTTTCTGCAAAGGGAGGAGGTTCTTCTGAGTGGCAGAAATTAGAGCTGAATTCAACAGTTGGATGGCATAATGTTCTGATATCTAGCTTAACATCAGGAGTCTCAGCTGGTGATGTGGCACATCAGCTAATGATAGGGTGATCTACAGGAATGAACAATAGGATGCTTCAAAAAGATCGTTCTCATGGCAGTTTACGGGAGCTGCGGGAAGGAGAAGATGTTACATGACCATGGCTTAGGGAGTCTAAGTGTGTTTGCTTTTGAGCAAGTTGAACATGTGACTTGAAGATCAAGTTTCCTTGGTGGATCAAGATATCTTTGTGAGAGTTCTGACAAACGTGAAAAAGGTAAAAATGTGGCATTTGGTTGTTTTCATATGAGGATTCATGAATGAGGTGATCAAACTGTGGCATTTGGTTGATCTCAGAAGTGGATTCGAAGAATCAAGATAATCATAGTGTGGCAGCTGGTTATTATTGAGGATTGTCTTGGAACAAGTTACTCTTGGGCAGAAGGGTGATGAGTTGAAGACTCAAGGAGATTATTCTTCTTGAAGGTGGATGAGAGTTTAATTCTTTAGTTCTTTGGATTACTATGCAATAGTAAGTCCAGTTGGTGGAGCATATCAAGAATCATGGTGATGATATCTTGGTGTGTGGCAAATGTTCTAACTTGTGTTGGGACATTATCTGGTTGAATATCCTTGGTGAAGGATGATTTTGTTCTGGTTCTGAAGCTTGGTGCATACATTATGCCTAAGGAGCGTCTACATAGTCATACGGGAGAATGATGAAGTAGAAGGTCTGCCTTGGATGGAGAATGTAGAGAAGACTGAAGTAGATCAGGTATTGATTGATTGGAAGTCTGAAGATGAAGAGTATGATAGGGAATGACTGCCTTTGGAGAAAGGGGCAATGGTACCAAAATGCATGTGCTCAGCAAGTGTGCTCAAATGTTCATCTTCATCTAGAGCATTAGTTAACCATGACTGGGGGAGTACTTGTCTATGGATTTTGCTGCAAAGGTACATATATTGTGAAGATTGCATGCTGATCAAGATTGTGAAGATTGGTTGAATCTTATGAGGATATAATGTCAGATAACATGTTATGACATTAGGCTGTTGGATGACATGTTGGTGTGGACATAAATGGTTCTAGCCATGTGAAGCTAATTGTTTGAATCATATGCGCACATACTTCTGAGGAGAAGTCAGAAGGACAAATTTGGTTGTGTATGGGAGAATTTATTTTTCTCTGCAGATTTTGGAAGAGCTTTGTGAGGGTCCTTGTTGATGGGAGATGTCACACTTGTCTTGGTGTGTGTAAGAGGAGTTTATTTAGAGTTCAGTGGAAGGCATTGTGTGTGTGCTTCAGAACTTGTGGATGATTGTGTGAAGCATTCCTGACTGGATGAATGAAGACTATGTCTGGATTTTCCAAATGTTATGATATACTGGTCAAGGAGCACCATTTTTGAAATATAATGGGAGAACTTCTGTCTGTACTAGTGTGGTACTTGGATTGTTTGAGGATTAAGCATTATGTGAATGCGTTCAGCAGGTGTGTTGAACAGAGGGTGCGCTCTTGAAGACATGAAGATGAGTCTTATGTTTTCCATTCATTTAAGGTGTTCTTCTTGCAAAGGAGCACTAGTTATCTTAGATAGGGGGAGTTGATCTTTTGTTGAAGAAGTTGTTTATCAAGATTGTAATGTCAGACAAGATGTCGTGACATTGTGTTACTGGTGAAGTTCATGGTGTACTTGACAGTTTAGACCTGGTTTCATGGTGTCAGACAAGATGTCAATGGATTGAATCAGCAGTATACATTTACCCTATTGTTTGTTCAGCTATTGAGTCTGGATTTTGTTTTGAGCATGTTAGTTGTCAGATACAGAGGGTGTCTAATTGTGGCTAAAAAGGGGGAGAGTTAGCCCATGTGTTGCCTAGTTTTTTTGGTATAGGCTTGAGGGGGAGTAATCGTGTTTGAACAGCTGGTATGATGGTTCTTGCTTTGAGGGGGAATTTGTTTTGTGCTGAGTTACTAGTTGTTGCAGCTGGTTGGTATTGCTGCAGGTTGTGCTGTGAATGTTAGTAAGTGTTTTTGCGCTGCAAGCTGGAAGTGTTTTAGCCAAAATTAGCCAAAGGGGGAGATTGTTAGTTCTTGTAGTTGGCTGGAATTTTGGTAAAACAATGTGGATGTCATGGTTGATGTTTCAACATGAGTTTTTAACATTCTGGTTGTGTTAAGTTGTAAATGGTTGCAGATTCTGTGCTGATGTCAAACCCGATGTTAAGACATCAGTTGATAAAACATCAGTCTGAGTTGTTTTATTAGGGTTGCGTGTTTCTGTTATTAGAGAGATATTCTGCTGAAGAGAGTGAGAGATTGAAGGCGAATATCTTGGTAAAGACATATTCAGTTGCAATCAGATTTGGAGCAGATCTTGTTGCTATTTTTAAGGCTAAAAGATTTAATTGAAGATTTAATTGAAGATTTAATTGAAGATTTGATTGAAGATTTAATTGAAGATCTATTTAGTAGCAGAATCTTCTGCAGATTTGTAGCAATTAATATGCTGAGATTTAAAGCCCAAATCCAGTTGGGAAAAATGTTATAAATAGAAGCATTGTAACCTAGTTTAAGTGAAGCCAGCCATCATGTAAATTCTAAGGGCTGAGTTTGTGAACCACTCTCTAGGAGAGTTGGTATGTGTGAACCACTTGGATTGTGAGATGGTCATTGTTCTTAGAGGAAGCTGTTAAGCAACTCTAAGTATTGTTCTTAGTCATGAGGGTCATGTCTAGGTATTATTATAGGAGTGTGTCTTCTACGTATTTGGAGATTTTTTGGAAATCAAGTTGTTGATGCAGTGACTGAGATGTTGACTGCTAGACATCATTGCGATGATTAGGAGTGAGATGGAGTCTCTTATCTAGGGAGTACTTAGATAGAAGGGTCATTGGGTAGTGATTAAGTTAGTGGATTGTCAACTGGTTTGTTGAGTCTATAATTTGATACTGCTAATAGTGGACTTCCTTCCTAGGTTGGTATGCCCCCAGATGTAGGTTGTTAGACCGAACTGGGTGAACAAATTCTGTGTGCACTTTACTTTTCAGCAACTTCTTTAAATGTCTATAATTGCCTTGCTGTTTATGTCTGACCAGATGTCTCGATATCATGTAGGACATCTGGGATCTGTTATACCAGAATTTCAGTCTGGGCAACAACATGAACTATAGGTCTCGACTTGGTGAAAACTGGAGCTTGAAACACTGGTCTGATAGTTTGACCAATCATAGAAGTAGATGCAATAGGTGGAGAGAAGTTGTGAGGCAATCCAAACTCTTGCCAAGTTGAAGGTGGCACCTGAACAAGCTGAGGATCAACATTTGAACTTCTTGGATGACAGTCCTTTGGGGTGGCTATCCCCTAGCAATCAAGAATTGGAGCATCTTAGTGAGTTTTGTCATGCTTGACTTAAGATCATCGATCTCCATTCGGATCTCAGCGTTATGTGCATCTTACTCTAACATCTTGCGTCTGTAGTTAGCCCTAGTCTGGTATCTGTGTCGAGGAATCAGCTTGACGACTGATAGGTGACACTGAAAGATAGAGACAGTTGGGAATGAGTAACTGGACAAACAGATGTATGCAATGAATCATGCAAAAACGCGAATGATATGCAATGCAATGCATATGCGAGAGGACTCAAAAGTAGGTTGCAATCATTCCGGAAAGACTGCAAAAGTTTTCGTTTTATAATCCATGATCTTTATTTATTTTGCAAAGGAAAGGACAATTGGGATCCTTGAAACCCAATGGTTATTCATGAATGTATGGATGAAGGGATGCATAAACACAGGTATACACATCTACACATATACAGGCAAACAAACAAGGGACTAGGTTTGAAGATCACGAGCATGGAGCCATAGTCTACCCGTCCCAAAAGGTTTGTACTATGGGTTATTGTATCCGTAGAACAGGGTTCTAAAAAGTTCCCAGAGTCAATAACCCTCTTTCGGATATTATCGATTTCCCAAATAACTTGGTAGTCAATAATATTCTCAAGAGAGTCTTGTCCGAGTGTAGTATCGCGTATCAACTATTTTGGGAATCGACTCCCTCATAGCCGTTGCATTACATTCTAATAAGGCCAAGTGGGGTAAAATGTAACTACGGTCCTCAGTCTCATGGGCTCCTAGTTCGAAAATAATATCGTCTTCACTAATAAACTCGTTAAACAATATTAAGTTTAAGAGGGCCTCAACTGAGTGGTGATTTCTCGATTCAACTTCTTCGGGAATTAACTCCCTCAAAGTCTCCTCAAATGTATCACCATCCTATCATAATTGCACTCAAGTCCAGGTGTAGGACTTATCTCACCACACAAAGTAATAACCTAAATAGATAAAGGAAAAACCAAGCACGACAGATATATAAATATAAAAGCAAGTAAGCAAGTAGATAACACCAATAAAAACAAGTTAGGGGAAACCCTTGACTCTCCCCAATAAAGTCGCCAATTCTGTCGCGGTGAGAATCGGATATCAAGCTATTATATTAACTTGAATCACAATTCTTTAAATGTTCACCACCATCTTTGATTTATCCAAAGGAAAGGTTCAAAAACGAAAAAAACCTAAGAGATCTAAGGTTCGGGGGTTGGTTATACTTAGGGAAGGTGTTAACATCCTAAGCATATGTAGTACTCTATAGGAACCTCTTGTTTTATTTGTGTTATCTATTGCTTGCTTGCTAAGGGAAAGACCTAGGGGTTAGTATCTAAGTATGCTCGCCAAGACATCGCATCTCGTGCCTACGTATTCTGACGGGAAAGGAATCAGAGCATTCGTAGTTCCCCTCAATGAGGGTGAGGAATTCTTGACTGTGGTCAAGGTTCCAGGGAGAAGGTAAGCATCCATGGCAAGACGCTTACATGGAGTGCGGAGACTCCAAAGTTAAAGTTAAGTTGAAAGGGGATAAATGTTTGTGGCAGAACACTTACGTGGAGTGCGGCGACTCTGATCCTAAGATTAGGATAAAAGGGAAAGAAATGTCTATGGTGAGACATAGAGCACAGTGGCTCTAATCCTAAGGTTAGGATAGAGGGTAAGAAAATTAACCTAAACATGACATGGAGTCAACAAAGGGGGACATTTCCTTTGGAAATTAGGGAAATAAGCGACAACAAAAAGCAAGGGATGAAATTCTATCCTAATGTTGTCGTGTGAGTAAGTTAATCTTAATGTCTAATCTTAATTCTAATTGATCAAAACCAATACAAGCGTATCACATTTCTAAAAAATAAACAAAATCATAACTGAAACTTTAATTTAAATCATCTATAAACAATTATTCAATTAGCATTTTAAGAGTTCCAATTAATCCCCTAAAATTATAATTAACCTATATTAAGGGTTTAATTAAAACTATCAAAAATCTAAATAAAAAAAGAATAACTAAATAAAAAAAAAAGTGGTAAAAACAAAATGATGGGCTTCAAAACAAAACTACATGGGCTCCTGGTACAAGCCCTATCACCATAAAGAAGAAGAAAAATGAAAAAAAAAAATAAAAGAACACAATAAATCCTGGGTCAGGGTATCGATCCCACACGGGTTCCATATGAAAAGGTCTTGTAACCCATATTCCACAACATCAGCAACAAAAACTTTGTTAAGAAAGAAAAGCTTCAGTCCATAACACAGAAATAGATCCTCTCCAGCGTTTTTTATTCTGCCATCTCTCCTGTGCAATATCTGCCATTGGATTTGACTTTAACAGTTTAATTTTTTTTCACTTTTTTTATTTTCCATGCTATTAGATTAAGTTAATGGCCTAGATTGAAACAGAATGAAAAGCAGCAGACACCCAACAGGAGAGGATCCAAGTCCGCATAACGGAAATAGATCCTCTCCAACATTTTTTGTTCTGCCATCTCTCCTATGCAATATCTGCCATTGGATTTGACTTTAACAGTTTAATTTTTTTTTCACTTTTTTTCTTTTCCATGCTATTAGATTAAGTTAATGGCCTAGATTGAAACAGAATGAAAAGCAGCAGACACCCAACAGGAGAGGATCCAAGTCCGCATAACAGAAATAGATCCTCTCCAGCGTTTTTTGTTCTGCCAAACTCTTCATCCTTGTTCACTCTCACTCTCGCTACTCCCTTCGTCTTTACTTATTCGCGCAAATCAACGGCCAGCGACCACCCCCAAACTCCGTTCAAAATTTCCTCCTCAGCTCTCTCACGGTTCTCTATCTTCCTCGTCATCTTCTTCGCATGAAATTCTATCGCAGCTTCGTCAATCTTGAGCGAAACACGACATAGGAATAACCAGAGGTTTACGAATACGAGTGCTCAACCAATCAAATTGGAGACGACAAAATGCAAATTTAAGAATATTCAATTGAATTTCACAAGTTTAATAGAAATAAACGCGTACCTTCAAGGGATTCGATGCGGTGATTCGACAACTACAACTTCCTGGTATTTGCGTTACCTTCTGCTTTTACTTTCAAATTCAACGCTGATAATGATGTTGATGCTGCTCTGACATCTGCGTTTGAACTTGTAAGGATGGATTTGTCTGATTTCTCCGCGTGTATATGATGTCACTTTAATTTGAAAACTTGTGTGTGATATGCACTTTTTGATCTGATGTGTTGTTGTTGTACTTTGGATGTGAGATTTCTCTTCCTGCAGCGTGTGTGTAATTTTGTGTGTTGGTGATTTTTTGATCTGTGATAAATATGTATGCGAGTATGTGACGGTAATCGTGTTTTTGCTCTTTATCCTCTCTGAATCGGCATGGTAATACTGAGACTTCTTGGTGCGTGTGGATTTTGGCTTTGGTGTACGAATTTCCTCGTGGTTTTGTTTCTCGGTTATGAACTGATGTATGTGAGAATTTCTGCAGATGCCTCTCCTTTTTTTGAAATGTGTTGTATGTGAATTTTTCTTTTCTTCCCCCCGAAAGCTGCAACCTCCTTCTGCTTTTATAGGCCATGTAAAATCAATTTTAGATTCAATGTGTGGGATTGTGTTGAAAATTGTTTTGGAAGTGAAATGATATTGTTTGGAACATGATTTCATGATGGTAAAGTTCTTTCCGTTTTTGCTTCAGACCTGTCCAAACATGTTTTGATTTTTTGCCAATTTTATTCTGATATGCTTGATCTTATATTGAAAGAATTCTGAAACTTATCGTAAATGTTCTACTTTAAACTTGGACATGTCTGCTCTTAATGGCTTATGTTTGATCGTGTTTGGAAAGAGATTGAATGGTATTTGATAGCTTTTTTTTTACTGCAGCATGCACTAAATTCCACCATTGGCTTACAGAAGTTCACTGCTCCCATTGGCTTTGGCATTTTAAAATCTGTTTGGTTTTTATCTTGTGACAGAAGCTTGTATTACCCCCCCCCCAAAGTTCTTAACGGTGCAGAGGAAGCATTGATAGAACATCTTTGAAATGCATGGCTGATGAAGCAATTTGAGCAAGGCGAGAAACAAGCTTAATGGCATAAACTTCTGTGGCAATCATTACCTTTAGCTAGGGCTTGTAACACCCCCATGAGACTTAAACATTCACTGGCAATGTTTATCGACTTTTTCGTTATAGTATTCTTTAACATCTTGTGGTCTGTGGATCAATGTGAAAATATAAGTATTTAGTTCCCCATTAAGAAATAATAAGGAGGAACCGTGTGAGCAAGTTAAGGCTTGCAGTCAATAGCCACCGCTCAGCCAGTACTTATGCAACACTTTTTTTTTATTGAATGATGTAGCAAGTATCATGATGAGCTTTCATATGGACATGGATTTCCTTAAAATATGCATTTTCACCTTGAACTTTAAATGTGGCTTCAATTTGTTATCCATGAATCCGACTTTTATGTAACGTGAGCTTTTTTTTTTTTTGAAACTTGGTATCAATTTCAAAGTTTTAATTTCTCATGATAACTTGAAAATTCTTGAAGCCCAATACTCATAACTCGTATTCCACGCGAATTTGAATTTCGAGAAATCCTTGCAAATGGACCTTCTAATCTTAGCAACTTTATCTTCACCAAACAGGATCATTTAAATTCAAAATGCTACGAAACGAGCTTTGATGCCATAAACCAAACAACACTACCTTGCGAACTTGATTCCACTGGATAGACTCTGAACCTGCCTAAAAAAAATTATCTTGGAAAAATCATTAGATGATCTTCAGATCTTAGACACATCTTTGTTCTCAAAACGATCCAAGACACATGTATCTTGAGGATGGAGTACTCCCCTCTTGTAACTTAAAATTCATCTTGCCATAAAACTCTAGTCAGTTTCTACATTCAACACCTTGACTCTCTTTGGGATTATGCACTGAAACTTTTGAGAAATATCGAGGAAAATGACCCTAGAATCATCTTGAATCAGAACCAACTGGTCCCGTCTTGAAGTACTTAACTGTGAAAATAGATACCATCAACACTTGAAATCACTACACCTGCACAAGCTGGTTAGTCACAATAAACATGCACAAAGACCTATGACCTAACGATGCTATGCAGGATGATACACAAAGATGGTGGAATCTTATGGTAAAAAATTAAGGTATGACAAATAGGCGTATGGATGGCATGGACAACTGGCCCTACGCGTATGATACGCAGACCCGGGGCGTAGGGAGAGGTCCATATGCGTATAGGGCAGGGCCATACGCGTATGGGGCAAGGTCATACGCGTATGGGCAGAGTTGTAGCAGAATTTTCCCGTTTTCGCGATTTCGGTCCCGATTTCGCGTGTAATGCATTTTCCTTGATTCGTAAGACTAAGATGGTATAATTGAACATAGGGGGAAATAGTAACGACGTTAAATGTGATAAAATATGGGATTTGTATGTGATGGTCCTTATGAGACTTGTATGTGTGTGGTAATTGTATGATTGATGTTTTGTGTTTGAACTACTCCTTAGCATGTGTTTTTCACGGTTTATTTATTGAATGTAGTTCTCACCCCCTTTTATATTTGTTGTGCCTGTGCTCCTTGGGGAATACAGATGACCAGGTACCTGAGTATTGCTTCGAGTATTGTGTTGTTATTTGATCGAGTCTTAGGAGTCGTTCTGATACGTAACATGTGAAGGATGAGGATTTCATCATGATTTTATGTTATTTGTTCTTGGTTATTGTTACGTATCTGTTTTTGGATTAATTGTTGTTGAACCACGTATTATTTGGAAAATTGATGTAATTTGGAGTTTAATGATAAACCATTCGATTTATTTCTGCCGTTTAATCAAACCACTTGTTTTTATGAAATGAATAACATGTTAAGCGAATTGATGTTTCACTTTGATGTTGTTTTTGTAATGTGACATCCTACGTACGTGTATAAACTCTGATTTATTTCCGCATTATTTTCGTATTTTCTATTTTTATACGAATGGGTAGAGTAGGGTGTTACACATACCTACGGAAGATTCTCGAAAAGTATGGTATGTCAAATTCAAAGCATGTTGTGACTCTGACAAACCCTCAATTCAAGCTGAGTATAGATCAGTGTCCTAGTACCGATGTCGAAAGAGCTTATATGAATAGCATTCCATATGCTAATATAGTGGGTTCTTTGATGTATGATATGGTTTGTACTAGACCTGACATAACATATGCAGTAAGTCTTGTAAGCAGGTACATGGCGAATCCTGGAAAAGCTTACTGGCAAGCATTGGAGGGGATTCTAAGGTACATAAATGGGTCTCTGAACAGAGTCCTAATTTATGGTGGAGCCTTGGGTGAAGATAGTAAAGCATCAATTGAAGGATATGTCGACTCTGATTATGCAGGTTGTATGGATTCTAGAAAATTTATTTCTGGATATGTGTTCTTTATGTTTGGTACAACAATCAGTTGGAAAGCAACACTTCAGAAGGCTTTTGCCTTATCAACCACTGAAGCAGAATATATCGCCTTAACTGAGGCTATGAAAGAAGCATTGTGGCTTGAAGGTTTTGCAAAGGAGCTTAAACTTCAAGGTCGAGTTATCACTGTTAAATGTGATAGTCAAAGTGCAATATACCTGTCGAAGAATTCAGCCTATCATGAGCGAACCAAACACATTGATGTGAGGCTGCATTTCGTCAGAGGGGTAATCGAGCGTGGAGAAGTCCAAGTGTTGAAGGTTTCGACAAATCATAATGTTGCTGATATGATCACCAAGATGTTGCCTAGTTGCAAGTTTTTTCACTGTATGCAGTTGATAAAACTGCATGAAGAAAACTAGTGTGTTTCTTGATGTTATAGAGTTAGATCCAAGGTGGAGATTTGTGAGATATTGGATCGAACTCTAGTTAGCATGTCGTCGAAGTCTGCTCACATGTTGTTGTCGAAGACCTACATGCTGTAATCGAATTGTGTTCTAGTATGTAGTTGTCGAATTTGGCCTTGTGTTAAGGATCCAATTATTTAAGTTATCTTGTACCCTAAGTTAGCTTGTAATGGATAATTGTTAAAAGCTCATTAGTTTAGTATGTTAGGTTTTATTATAAATAGCATATTTGTGAGGGATATCCTTCTAGCCATCTTGTTTTAATGATATCAACAAAGGCATTAGATTGTAATTTGAGCGGTATCACTTCACGTGTCGGACATACAGAGTCTTATCTTTGTTGGTCATGTGTCTAGATGCATAGGATCCTATTCTCCTCAAAAATAAATGTCCTCAAGTGATTTAATAGTGTCTAGCATGTGTGTTTGACCTTGGTCTGGTGAAAACAATTCAAAAAATGAAATTTCTCAAAAAATTGGCCTTCATGCGCTGACCTCAGAACTTATGCGCCGACCTCAAGAATCATGCGCTGACCCCCAGAACTCACGGGTAAGCGCATAAACCTGAGAACTCAAAATTGCCTTTCTATGCATCGACGCATAGACTCTAGAGGTCGACGCATGACACTGTTTTTTGTGCTTTTTCACTTAAATTCGTTTATGTTATTTCCTGTTATTTCTTTTGGTCATATTTTTTATATAAATAGTTTTGGGTCTTCATTTTTCAAATAGAACAAGAAACGTGAAAAATATATGTCAGATCTCTCTTCATCTTCATCTTCTTCATTGTGTAAACAAACAATCACACATAATCATTTTTGTTTGTGTCGCCCATTGATCGAAGTGATAACGTTCAGAATTTAGGAAGTGTGATCTTCATCTTCTGGGTTGAGAGATTGGCAGGTGTTTCTTGAATCAAACTAGTTAGGTTTGTCCTCCAAGAATCGAGGTGATTTTGGGGGTTTTGTACAAACTGTTCTTTCTACAGGGATTCAGCTGGGCGAAGGTAACCGGAAATTGGCGCAACTATTTCGGTTTAGTAGCTGTAATCAGAGGATCGTAGAAGAAGGTTTGGGTTCGAATTCTTGGAAGATTTCAATTGACCGAGTGAAGGTAACTGAAGAACGGAGTTTTCTTTCGGTTTAGTAGCGTGGGACGGTAATTGAATCATCCATATTCGGAGCACTTGATTCATCTTGAATCAAGGGAAGAGAAAATTCTGCATCAAAGATCGAAGACGTTCGGGGTTTGAATGTTCATAGTTTTCTCTTGTAATAAACATTGCAACAACAACATATATATATATATATATATATATATATATATATCTCAATTCCTTTTGCGGAATTGGGGGCAGATGTACCCAAAGCGAGGACGATTGGGGAACTGCCTAATCAAATCTCGGGTGTTCTCTCTCTTTCCCTTAACTCTTTTACATTTCAGTATTGTTCGATTTTGTGACGTTGCAAACTATCGTAATTTCTGTCATAGAATAATTGTACGCTGTTAAACTGTTTTTGTTAAATCGATACAATTCATTGAATTGTGTTTTGGAGCAGCTGCAGATTATTCTCCATAGAAATTCTGCACATAGTGTGTTTACGCACACTACGTGTTTGATAATTTGTTTCCAAGCAAAATTCGAACACATTGCTTTAAATTGTTTATCAATTAACCTCATTGGATCGGTATAAACATCAAGTGATAATTTGTTGTCTGCGTTTATAAGTGTAATATTCAGAACTGAATTTTTCTCTTTCGTTCTCATCCACAATATATTCGCGCATATCCGATCCTTTCGGTAGAAGGTTCGTTGTAGATGTTCTATCCAGTGGTAGCTTCCATTAAACAAATTTTTAAAACAGAATTTTGTAGTCCATTTGCGTGTAAAACTCAAGGGATCTATTCAACCCCCCCTTCTAGATTCATAGCCATCGTCTAACAAGTGGTATCAGAGCTCTGATTTATTCTGGTGCTTTGGTAAAACTTCTTAGATCATGGCGAACGAACCTAAGGGGGCTTATAATAGAGCTCTGGTTTTTACAGGTGAAAACTACAGCTACTGGAAGGATTGTATGCGTGTTCATATTAACTCCTTAGATCGGAAGGTTTGGAACGTTATTTTAAACGGTCCCATGGAAATCACTATGACTAACGCGGAAAGCATTGTCGTTCCTAAACCCGAAGACCAATGGACTGAGGAGGACGAGAAAAAGTACAGTTATGATTGGAAGGCTCGTAATATGATCATTTCCTCTTTGGGAGTTGATGAATATTATCGAGTCTCCCATTGCGAAACAGCCAAAGCTATGTGGGATGCCTTACAAGTAGCCCACGAAGGCACTAATGATGTTAAATTGGCTCGTATTAATACACTAATGCAAGAGTTTGATTTGTTTTACATGAAGCAAGGGGAAACCATTGCGGATATGCAAAAACGATTCACTCACATCATCAACAAATTGCATGTTTTGGTAAACCAATTCCTAATGAGGTTTCTACTAATAAAATTCTGAGGTGTCTTAGCAGGGAATGGCAACCGAAGGTTACCGCTATCAAGGAGGCCAATAATCTTGCTGCTCTAGACCTCACAACACTCTTTGGTAAACTCGATGAGCATGAGCAAGTGCTCATTAGCTTGGATAAACATGAGAAGAGCATAAAGAAAGAGAAGGTAAAAGATACGGAGAAGAAGTCGATAGCTCTCAAGGCTTCTTGTTCAAAGTCCACACATCAAGAGCTAAGTGATGATGAAGCCAAAAATGACAAAGATGAAGAATTCGGTGATGATATGAGCTTATTTGTGAAAAGATACAATAGATATATTCGTAAGAATGATATTCAGCACTCGGACAGAAATCTTGTCGAGTTCCGTAAGCAATCGAGAAGTGAAGGAAATAAAAATGGCAAGGTAAAAGGGACGTGCTACAAGTGTGGAAAATCCGGGAACTACAAGACGGATTGTCCATCCTTAAAGAAAGACAAAGACAAGGATAATGACAAGAGTCGCTCAAACAAAAAGTCCAACAAGTCTCGACAAGTATACATCGCTTGGGAAAGTGATAGCGAGTCGGAGAAAGATGACTCCTCAAGTGACGAAAGTGAATCTGTCAACCTTTGTCTCATGGCACGTCACAACAAAGGAAAAGGGGTACAAAGTCTTGAGACCACCGAAGGAAGATGGGTTCTAGATAGTGGCTGCTCAAGACATATGACCGGAGACATATCTCTTTTCATCGACTTTGTGGCGAAGAAAAAGGGGTTTGTCACCTACGGAGATAATAACAAGGGACAAATTCTCGGTAAAGATAGTATAGGTAACCCCTCATCTACTACTATCTCTGATGTACTTCTTATAGAGGGCCTTAGACACAACCTTTTAAGCATTAGTCAACTATGCGACAAAAATTATAAAGTCTCTTTTTCAAAGGATTGTTGCGTAGTTGAAGATTGCGACAAAAAGAATGTGTTTAAGGGCTTGAGGGTGAATAACGTCTATATGCTAGACTTAAACGAGGTATCATTGGATGGAGACAAGTGTTTAGTCACTATGAATGAAGATTCATGGTTGTGGCATAGACGCTTGGCTCATATCAACTTTGATTTGCTTAACAAAATTGTCTCTAAAGACCTAGTCATCGGTTTGCCCAAAATTAAATTTACAAAGGATCATCTTTGCGATGCGTGCCAAATGGGGAAGCAAACAAGGATCTCTTTTAAATCTAAAAACATTGTTTCAACGACCTCTTGAGCTTCTCCATATGGATCTCTTTGGACCATCTAGGGGTAAAAGCCTAGGTGGTAACTACTATGGATTTGTTATAGTCGATGATTTTTCTAGGTTTTGCTGGACAATTTTCTTAGCAAATAAGAGTGATACCTTTTCAGCCTTTGAACGATTTGCTAAGTTATCTCAAAACAAGTTGAACACAAACATTGGGTCAATCCGAAGTGACCATGGGGGTGAGTTTGAAAATCATTTATTTGAAGCATTTTGTGATTCCAATGGAATTGATCATAATTTTTCTGCACCACGTACCCCTCAACAAAATGGGGTAGTGGAACGTAAAAATAGAGTTTTGGAAGAACTTGGAAGGATTATGATCAATGATAGTGGATTACCAAAACACTTTTGGGCCGACGCCATAAGTATGGCTTGTTACGTTTTGAATAGGGTGCTCATCCGTCCTATTCTAAACAAGACACCGTATGAGCTTTTAAAAGGGCGTAAGCCAAACATATCTCACCTTCATGTATTTGGTTGCAAATGCTTTGTGTTAAATAATGGAAAAGAGACTCTCGGCAAATTTGATGCCAAGGCTGACGAGGGTATTTTTCTTGGATACTCTCAGTCAAGTAAAGCTTATAGAATCTATAATAAAAGGTTACGTATAGTTGAAGAGTTAGTTCATGTTTCTTTTGACGAGTCTTATCCGAGAAATGTCGGAGAAGGTAGTTCTTTTCATGGTGCAGGTGTACCTACTGAAGACATACTCAAGGACACTGATGAGGGAATTGATCAGCCTGAAGCAGTGCGTATTGAGGAGGAAAAGGATCACCAACCAGTGAAAAGTGAGGATGATCATCATGCTAAGAAAGATGAACTTCCTCCAGCTTGGAAGTCTTCCAAAGACCATCCAATTGACAACATTCTCGGTGATATCTCTAAGGGGGTAACTACTCGCTCTAAACTTAGTAACTTTTGTTATTACTCTGCTTTTGTTTCCCAAGTTGAACCTAAAAACTCTAAGGAAGCGTTACTCGATGAGCATTGGTATCTATCAATGCAAGATGAACTAAATCAATTCTGGAGAAATGAGGTTTGGGACCTTGTCCCCCCTCAGCGAGATCATCGAGTAATAGGCACCCGATGGGTGTTTAGGAATAAACTTGATGAAAATGGAGTAATAACGCGTAACAAAGCTAGGCTTGTAGCGCAAGGCTATAACCAAGAGGAAGGAATCGACTATGAGGAAACTTATGCGCCGGTTGCCCGACTCGAGGCCATACGCCTTCTACTTGCCTACGCTTGCACAAAGAACTTTAAGCTATTCCAAATGGATGTCAAAAGTGCACTCCTTAATGGATATATAAATGAAGAGGTTTATGTAGCCCAACCTCCAGGTTTTGAATCACACGAATATCCTGATCATGTTTATAAACTTAAGCGAGCTTTGTACGGACTCAAACAGACCCCTAGGGCTTGGTATGAACGTCTAAGCAAATTTCTACTTGATGTTGACGATATTATATTTGGGTCTACTAACATGACCTTGGTCAAGGAGTTTTCTAGTTTGATGCAGGGGGAGTTTGAAATGAGCATGATGGGGGAGCTCAACTATTTCCTCGGATTGCAAATCAAACAACTTGAAGAGGGCACATTCGTGAGTCAAACGAAATATTGTCTTGAGTTACTAAAACGTTTTGATATGCTGAACTGCAAAGCAATAGATACTCCTATGCCTACAAGTGCTAATCTCGATCGTGACGAAAAGGGTAAGGATGTTGAGGTAAAGAAGTACCGAGGTATGATAGGGTCTCTCATTTATCTTACCGCATCTCGTTCCGATATAATGTTTAGTGTATGCATGTGTGCGAGGTATCAGGCACATCCCAAGGAATCCCACCTGAAGGCAGTTAAGCGCATACTTCGATACCTCTCTGGTACTCCAAAGTATGGGCTGTGGTATTCCAAAGGAAGTGTTTGTTCCTTAGTTGGTTACTCTGACTCCGACTTTGCCGGGTGCAAGTTAGATAGGAAAAGTACTAGTGGCACATGTCACTTTTTCGCAAATTCCTTGGTGAGTTGGCACAGCAAGAAACAGGTTTTCGTTGCTCTGTCAACAGCCGAGGCGGAATACGTTGCCGCCGGTAGTTGTTGTGCTCAAGTCCTATGGCTTAAACAACAATTACTGGATTTCAATTTAAAACTTGAACGTATTCCAATTTTGTGCGATAACACTAGTGCGATTAATCTAACTAAGAACCCTGTACTACATTCACGCACCAAGCATATCGAAATACGCCATCATTTTCTTAGGGATCATGTAGAGAAAGGTGATGTTATTTTTGAGCATGTTGACACTAAGAATCAACTTGCTGACATTTTCACAAAACCATTAGCTACAGAGCCTTTCTTTCACATCCGTAGGGAACTTGGCATTCTCGATATCTTGGATCGTGCAAAATATCCTTTAGAATTATGATCTTCACATATATATATATATGCTTGTTCATATTTTTAACTAACAATGCAAAGAGAAATTCATCCATATGTGAGGGATCTCACCGTCATGACGTTCAAGGTAATATCATTCCAACTTATAGAGGTTTATCAACATTTTGTTCCATGTTACTTACTCTAATCTTGATGTTTATTTCATTTTGAGCACTTATCATTCATGTGAATGTTTGGTTCTGTGTGTATATGTGTATTTATCTGCTTGGAACAAGAATTTTGCAAAAAATTTCATTTTTACACTTCCATGCGTCGACGCATGATTTCACGCGCTGACCTATCAAACTCTCGGGTTAGCGCATAACCACATGGTCAAGCAATTTTCAAAATTTTCAGGAAGCGTGCGCCGACGCACAAGTTCACAGGTCGACGCATGAAGGATTCGTTCATACTTCTTTATGTTTCTGGGTTGCGTGCACCGACCTATAAATGCTTTACCTTCCCTATGTTTTCTCATTGCACATTAAACTATGATTATTGCATGTCATCTAATTAGCTTTTGTGGTCAATCTCTCCCTATTCTACTCCTTTAAACCTCGTCAATCTCAATAAATCCCCACTAAACTCTCATCAAAACCCTAATAAATTAGAAAAAGGGAAGAGAATACCACGAGAGAAATTTCTCTATATATCTACAGCAAGGTACTCAAAGGATTTCACACATCTTCTCTTCTATCTCTGCAACAATCAAGTTTGATAATCTTCCTTCAACTCTTCTTCAACAATGGCTTCCAGAAGAAATGCTGGTACAAGAGGAGGAAGAGGATCCACTTCACAACAAGCTCAAACAAGAGGATCATCCGCACAATGGGTAACTTTTGAATCTTTAATTTCTGAAAGGTTAGCCACTCCGTTTGCGGAATTATTTTCTAACCGGGCTGTTATCAGACAACATGGCTTTTATCCGTTGATGGGTCAAGATTTTCACATTCCTGAAATTTCTGAACTCATCAATTTTCAAAATCTGAATGAATTTGTTGAATGTGATGACAAGTACAGTGAAGACTTGACTAGATTGTTCTACTGTGGGATAAAGGGAAAATTTTGTGGGGCTGAATTTAAGTTCTCTATCAATAATGCAGAATATCAGGTGACAAACGATGTATGGTCTACATTGTTTGTTTTGAATACTGATGACAGTCTCCCAAAGGTTACTGATAAAACCTTTGTTAAAGACTATGCATTCAAAACTGCTTTGAATTCTATGTTGAGGGAACCATATTCAGCTGATTATGTGGCAAGTGAAGCATTTCCTAAGAGTGTCACCACCGGTCATCTGAAATTTAAAGAACGTATCCTTCAGTGGATTGTTTCTCGGATCTTGAGACCTAAGAAAGGAGGCTACTCAAGAGTTGAACAAGCGGAGGTGCATCTTATCTATATCCTGAGGGGAAAGATCAAAATCAACTGGCCTTACTACTTTGCTTCTAGGATGTTCACAACTCGCAGCTCTAACAAATTTTTAGCACTTGGATATGCATCTGCTGTGGCAAATTTTCTGAATCACTTTGACATTCCTATTCCAGAGATTTTTCATGTTCACATTACTGCTGAACAACAGTTTCTGGCCAGAACTTTGTCCATGATGGGTTACCATTGGAACTCTCGTGAGCGAAGGTTCACCCATAGACAGAGAGCTACCCATCCTGAACCTGTCCATCTTGAAGCAAGTGAGGATGAAGGAAGTCAAGGTAATGCAGATCATGTTGGTAATGATGAAAATGTAGTGATACAGGAAGACGTTGTCATGCAAGACAATCAAGCGAAAGAAGAAGAAGACAATCAAGAAGACAATGAGGCATGGATGGGATATCAACCGGAAGAATCCTATGACAATCAAGGCTGGGGTCAGTGGCAACAAAATTGCTGGACCAACCTTGGTGCTGCGTATGTTCCTCCATCCTATGATGCTGACTCTGAATGGCAGCTTCCAGAAAATTCTGCTCCACCAACTCCACCGTCTCAGCATTATCAACAATCCAATGATGAAATTTTGGCAAGGCTGACTGAGTTGTCTCTGCAACATCAAGAATTTCAAGCGCAGCAGGAAACTCGATACCTGACTCAACAGGAACAGCTTACCAACCTGTCTAACCAATTATCGTCTCATGCCACCAACTTCAACAATTTTGCAAATGCTGCTATGACAAGGTTCAATCAAATGGATGCCAATCTGACTCAGCAAAATCAAAACTTGGCCAACAGCCTCGGTAACCTCAATAGCACCTTGATTGACCTCAACCTTCAACTCGAGGAATTTCCACCACCAAGTCAATACCATAGGGGACGAGGTTATTCGTTTAGGGGGAGGAGACCATAAACCTTAGGGCATCATGTTTATTTGTGCATGAATTTGTGTTTTGTTGTTTGCTTTCTGTTATTTTGACATGTGTTGCACTTTTCTGTTATGTTTCAAACTTTATGAAGTGAATGTTTTGCTTTAATATCGTTGTTCCGTATTTAATCAATACTAGTTTACATTAGCAGTATCATATGTGGATGTTGATAACTGTTTTGTTGTTGCAAATATTTGATGATCCAATACATATTTTCGTATGCTATTTTGACCACTGTCTTCTCGTCTTTTTGATGTTGTCAAAGGGGGAGAAGAATACAAGCTACAGAAACGTTTAAACCGGATGTTAAAGACAGGGGGAGCATTGATCATCTCAAATTACATCTCTCGTGACATTCAAGGAAGTGTTGCCATCATCAAAAAGGGGGAGTATGTGAGGGGTATCCTTCTAGCCATCTTGTTTTAATGATGTCAACAAATGCATTAGATTGTAATTTGAGCGGTATCACTTCACGTGTCGGGCATACAGAGTCTTATCGTTGTTGGTCATGTGTCTAGATGCATAGGATCGTATTCTCCTCAAAAATAAATGTCCACAAGTGATTTAATAGTGTCTAGCATGTGTGTTTGACCTTGGTCTGGTGAAAACAATTCAAAAAATGAAATTTCTCAAAAAATTGGCCTTCATGCGCTGACCTCAGAACTTATGCGCCGACCCAAGAATCATGCGCTGACCCCCAGAACTCACGGGTAAGCGCATATACCTGAGAACTCAAAATTGACTTTCTATGCGTCGACGCATAGACTCCAGAGGTCGACGCATGACACTGTTTTTTGTGCTTTTTCACTTAAATTCGTTTCTGTTATTTCCTGTTATTTCTTTTGGTCATATTTTTTATATAAATAGTTTTGGGTCTTCATTTTTCAAATAGAACAAGAAACGTGAAAAATATATGTCAGTTCTCTCTTCATCTTCATCTTCTTCATTGTGTAAACAAACAATCACACATAATCATTTTTGTTTGTGTCGCCCATTGATCGAAGTGATAACGTTCAGAATTTAGGAAGTGTGATCTTCATCTTTTGGGTTGAGAGATTGGCAGGTGTTTCTTGAATCAAACCAGTTAGGTTTGTCCTCCAAGAATCGAGGAGATTTTGGGGGTTTTGTACAAACTGTTCTTTCTACAGGGATTCAGCTGGGCGAAGGTAATCGGAAATTGGCGCAACTGTTTCGGTTTAGTAGCTGTAATCAGAGGATCGTAGAAGAAGGTTTGGGTTCGAATTCTTGGAAGATTTCAATTGACCGAGTGAAGGTAACTGAAGAACGGAGTTTTCTTTTGGTTTAGTAGCGTGGGACGGTAATTGAATCATCCATATTCGGAGCACTTGATTCATCTTGAATCAAGGGAAGAGAAAATTCTGCATCAAAGATCGAAGACATTCGGGGTTTGCATGTTCATAGTTTTCTCTTGTAATAAACATTGCAACAACTACATATATATATATATATATATATATATATATATATATATATATATATATATATATATATATATATATATATATATATATATATATATATATATATATATATATATATCTCTCAATTCCTTTTGCGGAATTGGGGGCAGACGTACCCAAAGCGAGGACGATTGGGGAACTGCCTAATCAAATCTCGGGTGTTCTCTCTCTTTCCCTTAACTCTTTTACATTTCAGTATTGTTCGATTTTGTGACGTTGCAAACTATCGTAATTTCTGTCATAGAATAATTGTACGCTGTTAAACTGTTTTTGTTAAATTGATACAATTCATTGAATTGTGTTTTGGAGCAGCTGCACATTATTCTCCATAGAAATTCTACACATAGTGTGTTTACGCACACTACGTGTTTGATAATTTGTTTCCAAGCAAAATTCAAACACATTGCTTTAAATTGTTTATCAATTAACCTCATTGGATCGGTATAAACATCAAGCAAGTGATAATTTGTTGTCTGCGTTTATAAGTGTAATATTCAGAACTGAATTTTTCTCTTTCGTTCTCATCCATAATATATTCGCGCATATCCGATCCTTTCGGTAGAAGGTTCGTTGTAGACGTTCTATCCAGTGGTAGCTTCCGTTAAACAAATTTTTAAAACAGAATTTTGTAGTCCATTTGCGTGTAAAACTCAAGGGATCTATTCAACCCCCCTTCTAGATCCATAGCCATCGTCTAACAATATTAGTCTTTCATCTTAAGGGTGGTGTGACAAAACCTAATTAGGGTGAGAGAGTTATTTGTTATTCTTGAGTACTTATCATCTGTTTTATAAAGAAAGTAAAGAATATCAGTTATCACCAATCCTTGATATTTTTCCTTGTTTTTATTTGTTAACCCTAACCCTTGTGTGTTTCTTGATCATAAAGAGACCAAATATATTTTATTTTAAGACATCCTAATTCACAACAACGTCTTTTCTTGTTATATGTTTTTTTAAAGATTTCAGTCACAATTATTTATAGTCTTAGTATTCTTCTTGTAGAATTACAATAAAAAATAAAGAAAGAAAAAGATAATTCATATTTTTATCTCATTTTTCAAGAATTTCAATCGAAAGATAGCAAATAACATACTACAACAAGTACTTTGACGAATAACAGAAAAAAAAAAAAAAAAAAAAAAGAAAAAAAATTAGAACAATATCAGTTTTCAATATTTTAGAAAGACAGAATATTAGGATCAGAAATTTTCTCACCAGAAAGATTAATTTGGATATCCAATGCATCATCAGAATCAAGAAATTTCAAAAGCCAAGAAGGAAGAAACTGGTTCATATTTACAATATAGAATTTGAGAGAGTTGAAGGATAAGCTGCGAGAATTACATGATGAAAAAAAGTAACACTGATGAATGAATACCTTCACCGCCAGATATATATATATATATATATATATATATATATATATATATATATATATATATATATATATATATATATATATATATATATATATATGTTAATGCACACTCATGTAGGTGTGTATTAGCAACATACACCTTAGTGTATTTTTGTGTGTGGCCCACCAAATTTGGGTGGGACCCACATTAGAAAGATGAAGAAAATAAAATAAAAAAATAAATGTAATTTATTTTTGTGTGGGACCCACTAATTTTGGTTTTGTGTTAGCATTTCTCATATATATATATATATATATATATATATATATATATATATATATATATATATATATATATACATACATATAGGGGTGTTCGCGATACGGTTTGATTCGGTTTTAAGCATAAAAATCATCCTAACCGCGAGATAAAAATGCATGTCGTTCGGTTTGGTTCGGTTGATTTTTAAAAATTCATCCAAACCAAACCAAACCAAACCAATGCAGTTAGAATCGGTTCGGTGGTTGCGGTTTATAGACTTCTTAATTATGAAATTATAAAACTAAAAAACTAATCATATAATTTCCTAAACAGAACAATCATACAAAACAATGTTTAGCCAAACACAATACAAAAGTAAATGAGAAACCAAATTCTATCCCATTTGAAAAATAGTACTTTAATTTTAATATAATATTATAAATTGAGAATATTTTAATTTTAATTTTAATATTTTAATATAATTTTAGTTAGTAATATGAAAATATAATATTAGAAATTAGGAAGTCTTAATATGCGGTTCGGTTTGGATCGGTTCAGTTGTGTGGAACAAAAACTGCAAACCGAACCGAACCGCACGGTTCATTAAAAATATCATCCAAACCAAATGCGGTTTTTTGCGGTTTTCGATTTGGATTGGTTCGATTTGCGGTTTTGCCTTTGGATTGGTTCGGATACGACCACCCATATATATATATATATATATATATATATATATAGGGTCATGCTAATGCACACTCATGTAGGTGTGCATTAACAACATACACCTTAGTGTATTTTTGTGTGGGTTCACCAATTTTGGATGGGACCCACATTAAAAAGATGAAGAAAAAAATATAAAGAAAATAGATGTAGTGTATTTTTGTGAGGGACCCACCAATTTTGGGTGTATGTTAGCATTTCCCACGTATATATATATATATATTGCAATTTGTAAAAAAAGATAATCCATTTAAATATAATTAAAACACTATTAATTTTCGTCTTTTAAATTTTAGATAATATTAATTTTATTCAAATAGTGTTTTCTAAAATAATTTTCAAAAAGTCAAAATTTCAATTTTAATAATTTCTTTATCAAATGCATGCATTTTGAGTACCGCAATTATTTTTATCTATTATATTTTCCAATTTATTTTTCTTCATATTTTTTTTATCTTGAAATTTGTAAAAAAGGTAATCAATTTAAATATAATTAAAACACAATATTAAGCTTGGTCTAAATATTAATTTTATTCAAATAGTGTTTCCTAAAATAATTTTAATAATTCAAAATATTTTTATCTAAAATAGTGTTTTCTAATATAACTTTTCAAACCGTTACTATTATTTAGGTAACTATTTGTGTGCCATAAATTTGAAAAAAATAAAAAATAAATAAAAAACAAAACTATTACGATATTTCTTTTGTTTCCTTTTTTTAAGACAATCTTTTTGTTTTTTTTTTAAGACAAATTTTCTTCTATATCACTACCATAAAATTTGGTGTAACTATTTCGAGTGGTTTAAATTTTTTGTGGTTATTTGTAGGTGAATTTTTAATGTATATAGATTGGAGTATCCCTAATACTCCGCATTATAAATATTTACATATGTTTTATATTATAAAAAAAACTACAATAAAAATTGAAGCCTAATTGTAAACGTTAAAAATTGAACCGTTGCTAGTATGGTGTTTATCAAAAAATTCGAAGAATATATTTAGAATTGGAGTTGTCGATTAAGCATGAAAGTTTTAAAAATTGAAGCCTAATTTTAAAGAATTTAAAAATTTAGAGATCTAAAATTTTTAAAATATTATTTTTAAAATAATTAAACCCTATTTCTTAAGAAAATGTTCTCAAAATTAAAGGTGAGTTTTAATGCTCCAACTTTTTCAGTCAAAGTTATTTTATTCTTAAGAAATATATTACTTTTTAAAAGTAATTTAGTTTTTAAGATAAGATATATTATTTCTCAATATATATATATATATCCAAAATTGATAGACTCCATACAAAAATATACTACATCTATTTTTTTTTAAATTTTTTTCTTTATCTTTCTAATGTAGGTCCCACTCAAAATTGGTGGGTACCTGGGTGTGCATTAGTTTCATACATACCCATTAATTCAGGGAGTGGTGTCCCTGAGCTTATAATGCTTAATGTGTAATAAACTAAACAGTCCATTAAAAATTTTTATCACTGTTGTAAAAATAAATAAAAGAATTCCAAAATCATTTACTCGAAAATGCATTCCATTAGAAAATTTTAAAAATAGATCACAAACTATGAAAAAGATGATGATAATAGTCGGCATTTAAAAATATTTAATTAATTAAATAATATTTAAATAAGATTTTTCATCAATTAAGTTAAATTTTTATAATTATCATTTATAATATGTAAATTTCAAAAATATTTTTTTTTTATTTTCTATTAATAAAAGGATATTTAGAAATTGGAAAAATGGAAAACTTGTTTGATTGTTACAAAACATATTTTCTTTTTTATTCTTTTATTTTCCATTATCTTTCTTTGTCTTAAATGCAACTATATTCTCTCTATTCAGATTTTTAAAATTTAATCTCTCCATTTTAAAATTCATGTTTTTAGTGTCTCCTTTTTATTTTATTATTTCAAATTTTAATCCCCCTTTTAATTTGAGATCAAATTTTAATGATTTAACAGCTCATTTGATGACATATCACTGTCATATTTGCATTTACTTAATTCAATTTAATTTTTTATTATTATTTTATTTGATGGGCATAATTAATTTTATTCTAATAACAATATAAGTTATATATTTACAAAAAAAAATTAATAAAAAACTTAAAATTACTATGACTTTTTCTAATGTTCTTTTTTCAGAAAATTTTAATTAATATATTATTTTTGTTGTAAATTTTATAATCAAATTTACTAAAAAAAAAAAATTATGTGGCCATCGAGACCCCACGTACCCTGGCCGGATTACTCCGCAAAGCTCAAGCGTATATTCAATACGAGAAAAAAGAGGCCGCATACAAGGCCCGGGACTCTAGGGATCAAGAGAGTTCTCGGGCAACAAAAAAAGACGAATCAGAGCCCCCCAGGCGCGATAAAGGGAAACGATGAGACGATCGTCCTCGTAAAGGTAAGGGACCTGATGGTCGTTTCACAAAATATACTCTACTGACAGCTCCCTGCGAGCGCATTCTCTCCGAATGCATCAACGCGGAGTTCAAGCAGGGAGGTGTCCGGTTCTCCAAGCCAACATCGTCAAAGGGCAACACGGACAAGAGTAAATACTGCCGCTTCCACCGCAGCCACGACCACGTGACCGAAGACTGCGTGCACTTGAAAGACGCCATTGAAATCCTCATCAAGGAAGGTCACCTAAAGCAATATACCAAAAAGGGTGAATCTTCTCGACGAGAGACTTCAGAGACCAAGAAGGATACTGAGTCTTCACCACCCAGTCCTCCCCCGCAGGTCGCCATGTCTATCATGCGGCCAGAGGACTTCATCATCCCTGATTACCTAGAGCATCCTCCCCGAATATCTGCATACAGCACTTGGGAGACGTTCTCCACGACAATGGTCATTTCATGTGGAGGATACACGAGCTCACAGTGGGGTCGGTCAAGAGAAAGTTCGACCAGCTCATCGACTGCAGTCCTAGCTAGTTGTCTACGCTCGAGAGAGTTTGGGGGCGTTCTCATCCAATCACGTTCTACCGCGAGGAGCTGCCTGGGGGCTCCCCGAACTCACACATCCCTTTGCTCATCAGGGCTAGGCTCACCATTACTGATGTCCAACGGATCCTGGTCGACCAGGGCAGTTCGGTGGACATTATGTACACTGGTTTATTCAGAGCCCTGAAGCTAGACCAGAAGAACCTATCCCCCTATGTAGGATCCGATCTGCAAGGATTCAACAGAGCTACCGCCAAACGTTGGGGTACGTGGAGCTCCCGGTCACGTTCGGGGAGGAGGAAGCATCCAAGTTGATCATGACTCAATTTCTAGTGATCGATTGCCCTTCACTGTATCAATGCTTCCTGGGGAGACCAACCCTCGCAGAGCTAATTGTTGTCCCTTCAACTGTCCATCTCAAAATGAAGTACTACACAGAGAAAGGCCACGTCGCGACTCTGAACGGGGATATAGAGGCTGCGCGGAGATGCTTCGAAGCAACCTCCCGGGGACAAAGTTCGATTGGTGCAGCATCCAAGCCCACCAAATGGACAAGGGAGAAAGACCATCCCAGTGAAGAAAATCAGCCTGACAAGAAGCCAGCTCTCCCAGTACACATCATCGACCTTGACAACCGGATTTTTGAAGACGATAAAGACGGGAACGAAGGCACCTCGACAGCATCAAGCAGCTCCCATGCGTCGACCATCATGCGCCCCATACCTGACGGGGAATTCGAGATCATCACCTTCGGAGGTAACCCCAACAGAGGGGTGAGGATAAGCGTTGGGCTGCCCGACGAGGTAAAGCAGCAATTGAAAACATGCCTCGAGGACAACACAGATCTATTTCACGCGCTGACCTATCAAACTCTCGGGTTAGCGCATAACCACATGGTCAAGCAATTTTCAAAATTTTCAGGAAGCGTGCGCCGACGCACAAGTTCACAGGTCGACGCATGAAGGATTCGTTCATACTTCTTTATGTTTCTGGGTTGCGTGCACCGACCTATAAATGCTTTACCTTCCCTATGTTTTCTCATTGCACATTAAACTATGATTATTGCATGTCATCTAATTAGCTTTTGTGGTCAATCTCTCCCTATTCTACTCCTTTAAACCTCGTCAATCTCAATAAATCCCCACTAAACTCTCATCAAAACCCTAATAAATTAGAAAAAGGGAAGAGAATACCAAGAGAGAAATTTCTCTATATATCTACAGCAAGGTACTCAAAGGATTTCACACATCTTCTCTTCTATCTCTGCAACAATCAAGTTTGATAATCTTCCTTCAACTCTTCTTCAACAATGGCTTCCAGAAGAAATGCTGGTACAAGAGGAGGAAGAGGATCCACTTCACAACAAGCTCAAACAAGAGGATCATCCGCACAATGGGTAACTTTTGAATCTTTAATTTCTGAAAGGTTAGCCACTCCGTTTGCGGAATTATTTTCTAACCGGGCTGTTATCAGACAACATGGCTTTTATCCGTTGATGGGTCAAGATTTTCACATTCCTGAAATTTCTGAACTCATCAATTTTCAAAATCTGAATGAATTTGTTGAATGTGATGACAAGTACAGTGAAGACTTGACTAGATTGTTCTACTGTGGGATAAAGGGAAAATTTTGTGGGGCTGAATTTAAGTTCTCTATCAATAATGCAGAATATCAGGTGACAAACGATGTATGGTCTACATTGTTTGTTTTGAATACTGATGACAGTCTCCCAAAGGTTACTGATAAAACCTTTGTTAAAGACTATGCATTCAAAACTGCTTTGAATTCTATGTTGAGGGAACCATATTCAGCTGATTATGTGGCAAGTGAAGCATTTCCTAAGAGTGTCACCACCGGTCATCTGAAATTTAAAGAACGTATCCTTCAGTGGATTGTTTCTCGGATCTTGAGACCTAAGAAAGGAGGCTACTCAAGAGTTGAACAAGCGGAGGTGCATCTTATCTATATCCTGAGGGGAAAGATCAAAATCAACTGGCCTTACTACTTTGCTTCTAGGATGTTCACAACTCGCAGCTCTAACAAATTTTTAGCACTTGGATATGCATCTGCTGTGGCAAATTTTCTGAATCACTTTGACATTCCTATTCCAGAGATTTTTCATGTTCACATTACTGCTGAACAACAGTTTCTGGCCAGAACTTTGTCCATGATGGGTTACCATTGGAACTCTCGTGAGCGAAGGTTCATCCATAGACAGAGAGCTACCCATCCTGAACCTGTCCATCTTGAAGCAAGTGAGGATGAAGGAAGTCAAGGTAATGCAGATCATGTTGGTAATGATGAAAATGTAGTGATACAGGAAGACGTTGTCATGCAAGACAATCAAGCGAAAGAAGAAGAAGACAATCAAGAAGACAATGAGGCATGAATGGGATATCAACCGGAAGAATCCTATGACAATCAAGGCTGGGGTCAGTGGCAACAAAATTGCTGGACCAACCTTGGTGCTGCGTATGTTCCTCCATCCTATGATGCTGACTCTGAATGGCAGCTTCCAGAAAATTCTGCTCCACCAACTCCACCGTCTCAGCATTATCAACAATCCAATGATGAAATTTTGGCAAGGCTGACTGAGTTGTCTCTGCAACATCAAGAATTTCAAGCGCAGCAGGAAACTCGATACCTGACTCAACAGGAACAGCTTACCAACCTGTCTAACCAATTATCGTCTCATGCCACCAACTTCAACAATTTTGCAAATGCTGCTATGACAAGGTTCAATCAAATGGATGCCAATCTGACTCAGCAAAATCAAAACTTGGCCAACAGCCTCGGTAACCTCAATAGCACCTTGATTGACCTCAACCTTCAACTCGAGGAATTTCCACCACCAAGTCAATACCATAGGGGACGAGGTTATTCGTTTAGGGGGAGGAGACCATAAACCTTAGGGCATCATGTTTATTTGTGCATGAATTTGTGTTTTGTTGTTTGCTTTCTGTTATTTTGACATGTGTTGCACTTTTCTGTTATGTTTCAAACTTTATGAAGTGAATGTTTTGCTTTAATATCGTTGTTCCGTATTTAATCAATACTAGTTTACATTAGCAGTATCATATGTGGATGTTGATAACTGTTTTGTTGTTGCAAATATTTGATGATCCAATACATATTTTCGTATGCTATTTTGACCACTGTCTTCTCGTCTTTTTGATGTTGTCAAAGGGGGAGAAGAATACAAGCTACAGAAACGTTTAAACCGGATGTTAAAGACAGGGGGAGCATTGATCATCTCAAATTACATCTCTCGTGACATTCAAGGAAGTGTTGCCATCATCAAAAAGGGGGAGTATGTGAGGGGTATCCTTCTAGCCATCTTGTTTTAATGATGTCAACAAATGCATTAGATTGTAATTTGAGCGGTATCACTTCACGTGTCGGGCATACAGAGTCTTATCGTTGTTGGTCATGTGTCTAGATGCATAGGATCGTATTCTCCTCAAAAATAAATGTCCACAAGTGATTTAATAGTGTCTAGCATGTGTGTTTGACCTTGGTCTGGTGAAAACAATTCAAAAAATGAAATTTCTCAAAAAATTGGCCTTCATGCGCTGACCTCAGAACTTATGCGCCGACCCAAGAATCATGCGCTGACCCCCAGAACTCACGGGTAAGCGCATATACCTGAGAACTCAAAATTGACTTTCTATGCGTCGACGCATAGACTCCAGAGGTCGACGCATGACACTGTTTTTTGTGCTTTTTCACTTAAATTCGTTTCTGTTATTTCCTGTTATTTCTTTTGGTCATATTTTTTATATAAATAGTTTTGGGTCTTCATTTTTCAAATAGAACAAGAAACGTGAAAAATATATGTCAGTTCTCTCTTCATCTTCATCTTCTTCATTGTGTAAACAAACAATCACACATAATCATTTTTGTTTGTGTCGCCCATTGATCGAAGTGATAACGTTCAGAATTTAGGAAGTGTGATCTTCATCTTTTGGGTTGAGAGATTGGCAGGTGTTTCTTGAATCAAACCAGTTAGGTTTGTCCTCCAAGAATCGAGGAGATTTTGGGGGTTTTGTACAAACTGTTCTTTCTACAGGGATTCAGCTGGGCGAAGGTAATCGGAAATTGGCGCAACTGTTTCGGTTTAGTAGCTGTAATCAGAGGATCGTAGAAGAAGGTTTGGGTTCGAATTCTTGGAAGATTTCAATTGACCGAGTGAAGGTAACTGAAGAACGGAGTTTTCTTTTGGTTTAGTAGCGTGGGACGGTAATTGAATCATCCATATTCGGAGCACTTGATTCATCTTGAATCAAGGGAAGAGAAAATTCTGCATCAAAGATCGAAGACATTCGGGGTTTGCATGTTCATAGTTTTCTCTTGTAATAAACATTGCAACAACTACATATATATATATATATATATATATATATATATATATATATATATATATATATATATATATATATATATCTCAATTCCTTTTGCGGAATTGGGGGCAGACGTACCCAAAGCGAGGACGATTGGGGAACTGCCTAATCAAATCTCGGGTGTTCTCTCTCTTTCCCTTAACTCTTTTACATTTCAGTATTGTTCGATTTTGTGACGTTGCAAACTATCGTAATTTCTGTCATAGAATAATTGTACGCTGTTAAACTGTTTTTGTTAAATTGATACAATTCATTGAATTGTGTTTTGGAGCAGCTGCACATTATTCTCCATAGAAATTCTGCACATAGTGTGTTTACGCACACTACGTGTTTGATAATTTGTTTCCAAGCAAAATTCAAACACATTGCTTTAAATTGTTTATCAATTAACCTCATTGGATCGGTATAAACATCAAGCAAGTGATAATTTGTTGTCTGCGTTTATAAGTGTAATATTCAGAACTGAATTTTTCTCTTTCGTTCTCATCCATAATATATTCGCGCATATCCGATCCTTTCGGTAGAAGGTTCGTTGTAGACGTTCTATCCAGTGGTAGCTTCCGTTAAACAAATTTTTAAAACAGAATTTTGTAGTCCATTTGCGTGTAAAACTCAAGGGATCTATTCAACCCCCCTTCTAGATCCATAGCCATCGTCTAACAATATTAGTCTTTCATCTTAAGGGTGGTGTGACAAAACCTAATTAGGGTGAGAGAGTTATTTGTTATTCTTGAGTACTTATCATCTGTTTTATAAAGAAAGTAAAGAATATCAGTTATCACCAATCCTTGATATTTTTCCTTGTTTTTATTTGTTAACCCTAACCCTTGTGTGTTTCTTGATCATAAAGAGACCAAATATATTTTATTTTAAGACATCCTAATTCACAACAACGTCTTTTCTTGTTATATGTTTTTTTAAAGATTTCAGTCACAATTATTTATAGTCTTAGTATTCTTCTTGTAGAATTACAATAAAAAATAAAGAAAGAAAAAGATAATTCATATTTTTATCTCATTTTTCAAGAATTTCAATCGAAAGATAGCAAATAACATACTACAACAAGTACTTTGACGAATAACAGAAAAAAAAAAAAAAAAAAGAAAGAAAAAAAATTAGAACAATATCAGTTTTCAATATTTTAGAAAGACAGAATATTAGGATCAGAAATTTTCTCACCAGAAAGATTAATTTGGATATCCAATGCATCATCAGAATCAAGAAATTTCAAAAGCCAAGAAGGAAGAAACTGGTTCATATTTACAATATAGAATTTGAGAGAGTTGAAGGATAAGCTGCGAGAATTACATGATGAAAAAAAGTAACACTGATGAATGAATACCTTCACCGCCAGATATATATATATATATATATATATATATGTTAATGCACACTCATGTAGGTGTGTATTAGCAACATACACCTTAGTGTATTTTTGTGTGTGGCCCACCAATTTTGGGTGGGACCCACATTAGAAAGATGAAGAAAATAAAATAAAAAAATAAATGTAATTTATTTTTGTGTGGGACCCACTAATTTTGGTTTTGTGTTAGCATTTCTCATATATATATATATATATAGGGGTGTTCGCGATACGGTTTGATTCGGTTTTAAGCATAAAAATCATCCTAACCGCGAGATAAAAATGCATGTCGTTCGGTTTGGTTCGGTTGATTTTTAAAAATTCATCCAAACCAAACCAAACCAAACCAATGCAGTTAGAATCGGTTCGGTGGTTGCGGTTTATAGACTTCTTAATTATGAAATTATAAAACTAAAAAACTAATCATATAATTTCCTAAACAGAACAATCATACAAAACAATGTTTAGCCAAACACAATACAAAAGTAAATGAGAAACCAAATTCTATCCCATTTGAAAAATAGTACTTTAATTTTAATATAATATTATAAATTGAGAATATTTTAATTTTAATTTTAATATTTTAATATAATTTTAGTTAGTAATATGAAAATATAATATTAGAAATTAGGAAGTCTTAATATGCGGTTCGGTTTGGATCGGTTCAGTTGTGTGGAACAAAAACTGCAAACCGAACCGAACCGCACGGTTCATTAAAAATATCATCCAAACCAAATGCGGTTTTTTGCGGTTTTCGATTTGGATTGGTTCGATTTGCGGTTTTGCCTTTGGATTGGTTCGGATACGACCACCCATATATATATATATATATATATATATAGGGTCATGCTAATGCACACTCATGTAGGTGTGCATTAACAACATACACCTTAGTGTATTTTTGTGTGGGTTCACCAATTTTGGATGGGACCCACATTAAAAAGATGAAGAAAAAAATATAAAGAAAATAGATGTAGTGTATTTTTGTGAGGGACCCACCAATTTTGGGTGTATGTTAGCATTTCCCACGTATATATATATATATATTGCAATTTGTAAAAAAAGATAATCCATTTAAATATAATTAAAACACTATTAATTTTCGTCTTTTAAATTTTAGATAATATTAATTTTATTCAAATAGTGTTTTCTAAAATAATTTTCAAAAAGTCAAAATTTCAATTTTAATAATTTCTTTATCAAATGCATGCATTTTGAGTACCGCAATTATTTTTATCTATTATATTTTCCAATTTATTTTTCTTCATATTTTTTTTATCTTGAAATTTGTAAAAAAGGTAATCAATTTAAATATAATTAAAACACAATATTAAGCTTGGTCTAAATATTAATTTTATTCAAATAGTGTTTCCTAAAATAATTTTAATAATTCAAAATATTTTTATCTAAAATAGTGTTTTCTAATATAACTTTTCAAACCGTTACTATTATTTAGGTAACTATTTGTGTGCCATAAATTTGAAAAAAATAAAAAATAAATAAAAAACAAAACTATTACGATATTTCTTTTGTTTCCTTTTTTTAAGACAATCTTTTTGTTTTTTTTTTAAGACAAATTTTCTTCTATATCACTACCATAAAATTTGGTGTAACTATTTCGAGTGGTTTAAATTTTTTGTGGTTATTTGTAGGTGAATTTTTAATGTATATAGATTGGAGTATCCCTAATACTCCGCATTATAAATATTTACATATGTTTTATATTATAAAAAAAACTACAATAAAAATTGAAGCCTAATTGTAAACGTTAAAAATTGAACCGTTGCTAGTATGGTGTTTATCAAAAAATTCGAAGAATATATTTAGAATTGGAGTTGTCGATTAAGCATGAAAGTTTTAAAAATTGAAGCCTAATTTTAAAGAATTTAAAAATTTAGAGATCTAAAATTTTTAAAATATTATTTTTAAAATAATTAAACCCTATTTCTTAAGAAAATGTTCTCAAAATTAAAGGTGAGTTTTAATGCTCCAACTTTTTCAGTCAAAGTTATTTTATTCTTAAGAAATATATTACTTTTTAAAAGTAATTTAGTTTTTAAGATAAGATATATTATTTCTCAATATATATATATATATCCAAAATTGATAGACTCCATACAAAAATATACTACATCTATTTTTTTTTAAATTTTTTTCTTTATCTTTCTAATGTAGGTCCCACTCAAAATTGGTGGGTACCTGGGTGTGCATTAGTTTCATACATACCCATTAATTCAGGGAGTGGTGTCCCTGAGCTTATAATGCTTAATGTGTAATAAACTAAACAGTCCATTAAAAATTTTTAGCACTGTTGTAAAAATAAATAAAAGAATTCCAAAATCATTTACTCGAAAATGCATTCCATTAGAAAATTTTAAAAATAGATCACAAACTATGAAAAAGATGATGATAATAGTCGGCATTTAAAAATATTTAATTAATTAAATAATATTTAAATAAGATTTTTCATCAATTAAGTTAAATTTTTATAATTATCATTTATAATATGTAAATTTCAAAAATATTTTTTTTTTTATTTTCTATTAATAAAAGGATATTTAGAAATTGGAAAAATGGAAAACTTGTTTGATTGTTACAAAACATATTTTCTTTTTTATTCTTTTATTTTCCATTATCTTTCTTTGTCTTAAATGCAACTATATTCTCTCTATTCAGATTTTTAAAATTTAATCTCTCCATTTTAAAATTCATGTTTTTAGTGTCTCCTTTTTATTTTATTATTTCAAATTTTAATCCCCCTTTTAATTTGAGATCAAATTTTAATGATTTAACAGCTCATTTGATGACATATCACTGTCATATTTGCATTTACTTAATTCAATTTAATTTTTTATTATTATTTTATTTGATGGGCATAATTAATTTTATTCTAATAACAATATAAGTTATATATTTACAAAAAAAAATTAATAAAAAACTTAAAATTACTATGACTTTTTCTAATGTTCTTTTTTCAGAAAATTTTAATTAATATATTATTTTTGTTGTAAATTTTATAATCAAATTTACTAAAAAAAAAAAATTATGTGGCCATCGAGACCCCACGTACCCTGGCCGGATTACTCCGCAAAGCTCAAGCGTATATTCAATACGAGAAAAAAGAGGCCGCATACAAGGCCCGGGACTCTAGGGATCAAGAGAGTTCTCGGGCAACAAAAAAAGACGAATCAGAGCCCCCCAGGCGCGATAAAGGGAAACGATGAGACGATCGTCCTCGTAAAGGTAAGGGACCTGATGGTCGTTTCACAAAATATACTCTACTGACAGCTCCCTGCGAGCGCATTCTCTCCGAATGCATCAACGCGGAGTTCAAGCAGGGAGGTGTCCGGTTCTCCAAGCCAACATCGTCAAAGGGCAACACGGACAAGAGTAAATACTGCCGCTTCCACCGCAGCCACGACCACGTGACCGAAGACTGCGTGCACTTGAAAGACGCCATTGAAATCCTCATCAAGGAAGGTCACCTAAAGCAATATACCAAAAAGGGTGAATCTTCTCGACGAGAGACTTCAGAGACCAAGAAGGATACTGAGTCTTCACCACCCAGTCCTCCCCCGCAGGTCGCCATGTCTATCATGCGGCCAGAGGACTTCATCATCCCTGATTACCTAGAGCATCCTCCCCGAATATCTGCATACAGCACTTGGGAGACGTTCTCCACGACAATGGTCATTTCATGTGGAGGATACACGAGCTCACAGTGGGGTCGGTCAAGAGAAAGTTCGACCAGCTCATCGACTGCAGTCCTAGCTAGTTGTCTACGCTCGAGAGAGTTTGGGGGCGTTCTCATCCAATCACGTTCTACCGCGAGGAGCTGCCTGGGGGCTCCCCGAACTCACACATCCCTTTGCTCATCAGGGCTAGGCTCACCATTACTGATGTCCAACGGATCCTGGTCGACCAGGGCAGTTCGGTGGACATTATGTACACTGGTTTATTCAGAGCCCTGAAGCTAGACCAGAAGAACCTATCCCCCTATGTAGGATCCGATCTGCAAGGATTCAACAGAGCTACCGCCAAACGTTGGGGTACGTGGAGCTCCCGGTCACGTTCGGGGAGGAGGAAGCATCCAAGTTGATCATGACTCAATTTCTAGTGATCGATTGCCCTTCACTGTATCAATGCTTCCTGGGGAGACCAACCCTCGCAGAGCTAATTGTTGTCCCTTCAACTGTCCATCTCAAAATGAAGTACTACACAGAGAAAGGCCACGTCGCGACTCTGAACGGGGATATAGAGGCTGCGCGGAGATGCTTCGAAGCAACCTCCCGGGGACAAAGTTCGATTGGTGCAGCATCCAAGCCCACCAAATGGACAAGGGAGAAAGACCATCCCAGTGAAGAAAATCAGCCTGACAAGAAGCCAGCTCTCCCAGTACACATCATCGACCTTGACAACCGGATTTTTGAAGACGATAAAGACGGGAACGAAGGCACCTCGACAGCATCAAGCAGCTCCCATGCGTCGACCATCATGCGCCCCATACCTGACGGGGAATTCGAGATCATCACCTTCGGAGGTAACCCCAACAGAGGGGTGAGGATAAGCGTTGGGCTGCCCGACGAGGTAAAGCAGCAATTGAAAACATGCCTCGAGGACAACACAGATCTATTTGCTTGGAGTGCCGCGGACATGCCCGACCTCGAACCTGAGACTGCATGCCACCAACTGACCATCGACCCAGCTGCCCGAGCTGTTGCGCAGCGCAGGCGGAAGCAAATCTAACGAGAATGCACAAGCTGCCGAAAAACTTGTACAAGACCTCTTAGAGGAAAAATTTATTTCGGAGGCCAAGTATACAACCTGGTTGTCCAATATTGTACTTGTTAAGAAACATAGTGGAAAATGGTGCATATGCATTGATTATATTGATCTTAACCGGGCTTGCCTGAAGGATGCTTATCCTCTGCCCAACATAGATAAGCTCGTAGACAATTCTGCAGGTTTCAAGCTCTTGTCCTTCATGGACGCCTACTCGGGATACAACCAAATTCTCATGGCCGAAAAGGACAAGAAGTACATCGCGTTCATGACCGCGTCAGGGAACTATTACTACAACGTAATACCCTTCGTTCTAAAAAACGCTGGGGCCACGTACCAGCGTATGATGAACAAGATCTTCCGATCACAAATCAGAGACATGCTCGAAGTATACATGGACGATATGATCGTGAAGTCCCAAGAAGAATCCGATCACACAATCCACTTGCAAAAGGTCTTCGACCAAGCGAGAAAATGCAAAATGCGTTTTAACCCAAAAAAATGCACCTTTGGCGTGTGGGCAGGGAAGTTCCTTGGCTTCTACCTCACCGAAAGGGGGATAGAGGCCAACCCTGACAAATGCCAGGCATTCGGTGAATTTCCCACGCCAAGGTCAAAGAAATCCATGCAATCCCTCAACGGGATGCTCGTTTCACTTTCTCGCTTTGTGGCCAAGTCTGCCCAGCACGATTTGCCCTTCTTTAAACTTCTACGGAAAGAAGCAACATTCGAATGGACAGAGGAATGCGAGCAGGCTCTGATCCACCTCAAGCGAGCCTTGTCTGAACCCCGCGTTCTGTCACGACCGGATAACGGGGAGACGAAGTACCTGTATCTCTCCGTCACGGGCGAAGCCGTTAGAACTGCCCTCATTCGTGAAACTACCGACGAGCAAAAACCCATATATATTTCACGAGCAAGGCTTTGCAAGGGCCAGAGCTCAGGTACCAGCAAATCGAGAAGGTCTCCCTTGCCCTCATCATCGCAGGGAGGAAACTAAGGCATCACTTCCTGGCACACACGATAGTGGTACGAACAGACCAGCCCATAAGACAGTTGCTTAGCCGACCAGACATGGCCGGTAGAATGCTCAAATGGTCTCTGGAGCTCTCAGAATTTGACATCCACTACGAGGGCAGGAAGGCCCTCAAGGCGCAGGTCCTGGCCGATTTTATGGCAGAAATCACGTCTCCAACGTCCCCGCCTAGCGGGGCACACAAATGGACCATCTTCGTCGACAGAGCATCCAGCTCCACGGGCAGCGGCGCAGGTATCATACTTGAAAACGAAGAAGGAATCCTGATAGAAGTGTCTCTGGTCCTATCTTTCCCCACATCAAACATAGAGTGTTTACCCTCAATCAATTGCTTTGTATGAATCGTGTATGGAATTTCTGAACCTTCATGCAGAATTTAGGGTTCTTGAGGTTTCTCTTTGATTTCTTATTCCATGCTTAAAATAAATGAAATTAAAGACCATATACATGATCATGAGGTTGAAACGAGTAGATTGATATGTAGATTGCATGATATAATCAAGTATTCAGTGAGATTGGATAGAAAACGCAAATCTGCAGAAACAGAGGAAGGGCGCGTGTTCTTGCCATGTTCTTGGCGCCCTTTTTCAAATATTTGAATATTTGAATTTTGTGATTTTATTTAATTGATTCAAAAATTAATTTCTCTCTGAGTTTTAATGATTTTGAGTTGATTCTTTTTTTTAATTCACAAAAATGTTAAAATATTTTATTTTAGCAAAAAATCCCAAAAATATTATTTATTTCATATAATTGATATTTTTGCCAAGAATTAATATTTTAATTGTTTTTGACATTTAAAATATTTTTTCCTTCTTGATTTTGCAAATTTTAATGATTTCTAATCATTTTGTAGGTCAAAACATGATTTTTGAAACATTAATCCAAGATCACAATTTGTTTTCCACATGTTAAACAATTTTGATCATTTTTATTGAATTTTTTATTCAATTAAAATACATTTTGGAAACAAATTAGGGATTTGATTAATTCAACCCTCATCAAACCTTTTAAAAACATTTTGGGCCTCTAATAGAGTGTAATTCCCAATCCTTTGTAAATACAAACCTATTTTGGGCCTCAAATGTTGTATAAGTCCTGTTGTATTTCAAAAGTTCGGCGCGATCATCGCCCGTTTAAAACAAACCATCTGGGCCTCTCCTCGAGCTATAAGACCCATTCAAAATCATTTTAGGCCTCTAATAGAGTGTAAGACCCAATCCCCTTTTGAAACCAAAAACTTTTGGGCCTCAGTCGTTGTATAAGACCCACGGTGTTTTCAAAACCTCGGCGCGATCGTCGTCCTTTTCAAAATAAACCATTGGGCTTCTCCTTGAGCTATAAGACCCATCTTTGTTCACTTTCAATCATTTTGGGCCTCTTGAGAGAGTGTAAGACCCATCCCCTTGTACAGAAAACCTTTCTTGGGCCTCAGTCACTTGTATAAGTCTCTGTACAAAACGACAGTGCGATCACTGATAAAACCCTGGGCCTCTCCTTGAGCTGTAAGCCCCAATTTTCCTTTCAAAAGCACTTTCTCCTTTGATTTTATAACATACTATTATTTTCAATTTCTTTGTTGAACGACTAACCAAACAACATGGAAGCTCTACAACCGAGTAAGTGTTTACCCGCTTTCTTTACTGCTTTCATATATATAATTGTATTGTGGGGCTGTTTCACTGTAAGTCTTCTTTCATAAACTCATATCGAATGTGTAATACTAGTATAGATATTTAGAGTTTCCCCGGCAACTACGTCTAGAACTAGACAAAACCTCGTCTCCTTACATCCGACGTTCTCCCGGATATTTCAACATAACTTAAACCATGAAAATTTTCTTAAAAGTTTTTCTCTCCTCCTCTTGGGCTTCGTACAAATTGTCCCGACGACCTCTTAAAGGTATAGGAACAGAAATTAGTCATCTTAATAGAGCAGTCTTTCAAAGAGTCTAGATCTTCCTACGGCGAACATACTGTCTCTGGATCTCTCTTAAGCATAGTACAAAAGATAAAACTCGAGACTTGGACAGTCTAACCTCCTTGAGTCTCGAAGACAATCTCAAGTTCCTTTCAAAAATAGAAAAAAACACCCGTAGACTTGGGCAGTCTCAATACCCTTCGGATTCTCCGTTTCCTTAAAGAACAGGAAATAATCCCGGTCCTTAGATCAAATCCATGAGTACAACATTACCCATATAAGAACTGATTTTCTCTTTTAACCAACATACTGGACCTGTCACTCAATTGAAACAGTAACCCTAGCCTCCTCTTGGGCTTTGTACAATGATTCTCCCCAGCAGAGTTAACCTTTGCAGCCTCCATCTCGGGCTTCATACGAGATACAAAATCACTCTCTTGTTGAGTATAAAAGGCTCTCTTGTTGAGTCAAATATTTTTAGCCTTCATCTCGGGCTTTGTACGAGATACAAAACACTCTCTCATTGAGTATAAAAAGACTCTCTTGTTCAGTCGATCAACTTTAGCCTCTATCTCGGGCTTCGTACGAGATATAAATCACTCTCTTGTTGAGTATAAAAGACTCTCTTGTTGAGTCAAACCTTTGCAGCCTCCATCTCGGGCTTCGTACGAGATACAAAAACACTCTCTTGTTGAGTATAAAAGACTCTCTTGTTGAGTCAAACATTTGCAGCCTCTATCTCGGGCTTCGTACGAGATACAAAAACACTCTCTTGTTGAATATAAAAGACTCTCTTGTTGAGTCAATCCTCTTTTAACCTCTATCTCGGGCTTCGTACGAGATACAAATCACTCTCTTACTGAGTATAAAAGACTCTCTTGTTGAGTCAAACCCTTTTAGCCTCCGTCTTGGGCTTCGTACAAGACACATATAAAAACACTCTCTTGTTGAGTCAACCCTTTTAGCCTCTATCTCGGGCTTCGTACGAGACAGAAAAGCATCCTCTTGTTGGGTCAATAGCCTCCTCTTAGGCTTTGTATAAAGAAACCCCCGTTTGATTCAATCAACCTTTTAGCATCAAATCATGCTTTGGTCACAGCATACAAACATCAACAACTCCTTTTCCCTTTTCTAATTATTGTAAGCGGCAAGCCTCTGGATTATTTACATCCACGCCACTGTCCCTCTTTTAGCATGAGAAATTCCTAAGGAAAGATGACGTTGCTCTAAAACTGAGTTAAAGTCTTCTCCTTCAGGTTGAAAATCCCCTATAAAGGAAATTATGGTATTGTTGGATTCGCATATTCCAGTTAAAGTAATTCTCCTTTATAATCAGTCACCCAACAATTGTGACAAACAGACCCCTTTAGAGATGACAAATTCTCTCTAAAGTCAATACCCTTTTAGCTTCACATCTTGGGCTTCGAACAAGATACAAATAGACCTTTCAGCTTCACATCTTGGGCTTTGAACAAGATATAAACCACCTTTAGCTTCATGTCTTGGGCTTTGAACAAGACACCAAAACACCATTTCCTCCCATAGAATAGGAGGAACTACGATCGCTCTGATTTCCCTATCCCGGGAATATGTAGGCATAAGATTGAAAAAGAATCTTAGTGAGCACACTAATAAAAAAACCCAAAAGTCCCCTACCTCCATCTAATCTGGTGCAGGATCCCAACAAATTCCCCATGAACAATCCCGGTATTTCGTTCTAAACAAAATAAGCAGAGAGAGGCCCACGAACTAAAGCCGCATCTGTAAACCAACAGTTTTGACTGTTTAACCTCAGTTTGCAAGCAGGGTTAGTTTGAGACATCTATTTCCCTTCCTTCATCAGCTTCAATAGGATAAAAAATGAATCGAACTGTAGTACCAAAGCGATAGTGATTCGAAACCACAAAAACCGCGCTATAGAAAAATGGCGACCACAATGGGAGAGACTTGTTCTTCTCCCGTCTCTTAGGAGGAAACCTTAAGTTCAGACAATTTCACAGGAAAAATGGCGCCCACCGTGGGGCCAAACAAAAGAATCTTGTCTCTCTTATCTCTCTGATTGAAACCTTCTCTTAGGACGAGTCCTTGGGTTCACACGGTATCACCGAATAACAGTTCCATCGGGTAATGTCATTATTGCTAGGATCGGCCCTCACTAGGTTCTTAGGTCAAAACCTTTAAGTTGGGAAGGTACCACAGAATGGAGACTCTTCCAGGGAACCATTTTCTGTTAGGATCATAGGATTCATAGCTCCTAAAAAGTCAAGGAAATTAGGACAAATATATATACTGCTTTTCCTAATTGATATCTGTGTTTATTTTTCTGCTAATGGGAATGCGTGTGATGCCGCATGTGGAAAGATTGAGTATACACCTAGGAAAAACCTCTTTCAGTAGTGCGGAAGCTATCGGAAATAGTTGTCACGCGATACTACCCTCTTCTGAGATTCTTCGAAATACATCACCTAGCACGGTTCCTGGCCCGCTAATGTTATCTCGACAAGAATCAGTGATTTTGAGAGACAGGTACAAAAATCACTAGTATAAACCTTTGGGATGGGTAAAGCCTTGACTTCATGACACCGATCCTTTGACCCCATGTTTTTTCTATGTTTTTGTGTGCTGCATTCATGCATTCATTTTAAAAACATTAAGCAAAGAAAAATTTTCTCTTCTAGTCTCTCTTTTTCAAATTAAACTAAGACAATGATTGCAAATGTCAGAGAGAAAAAGATTGCGCTAATGGATTTCGGTAGAAGAAAAAATCACAAGTATACCTTCAAGGTTCCAAAACTAGGGGATTTGAGAGGATTAGCAAGGATAATCACTAACCCTGACGCTTTCAGAGCCAAGTATGGAGGTCTGCTACCTCTGTTAAGGGTCCATGTAATTGAAGGAATCCTGGAGGCACTCGTTTAGTTTTACGATCCGGTCTATCACTGTTTCACATTCCCGGATTACCAGCTCGCACCAATGCTGGAGGAGTATTCTCATATGATTGATCTACCCATTACTGATCAAGCTCCTTTTTCTGGACTGGAAGAAATTCCAAAGGATCAGACCATTGCAAAAGCAATTTATTTAGACGAATCAGAAGTCAGGACTCACCTGACCACCAAGGGAGGAATCCCAGGTTTACCAGCCAAGTTTCTGGTAAAGAAGGCTCTGTACTTTGCTAGTATAGGGAACGTGAATGCTTTCGAGAGCATCTTTGTTTTTCTCACCTACGAGTTATTTTTGTTTCCTAACATTGATAACTTCGTCGATATCAACGCCATTAAGGTTTTTCTCATTGGAAACGTCGTACCAACCTTGCTCACAGATGCGTATCATTCTGTACACTTAAGGAATTTATACAACGGAGGAATGATCACGTGATGTGTACCCCTGCTATATAAATGGTTTATCTCCCATTTGCCTAAGTCTGTCGCTTTTTGGGATCATAAGAGTGCCTTACGTTGGTTGCAGAAAATCATGTCTCTTACCAACTCTGACATCGATTGGTACAATCGAATCTATGACGGGATCTGGATCATTGACTGTTGTGGAAATTTCCCCAACGTACCCCTCATAGGAACTAAGGGAGGAATCAATTACCATCCAGTTTTAGTTCGTCGTCAATTTGGATACCCGATGAGGCATGTCCCGCGTAATGCTCATCAGGAACGTCTTTTCTTCAAGGAAGGAGAAAATGACAGGGCACTAAAGATGGAAATAGTGCACGCTTGGAAACATGTTCATAAGAAAGGAAGAGAGTCTCTAGGAAAACCAGATTGTGTCTCAGTGGAGCCTTATCTCCACTGGGTACAAACTAGAGCTCTCAAGCTAAAGATGCCTTATCCTCGTCACAGAGTTCTTCCGCCAAGAGAATCTATCATGTACTTTATGACTGAAACGGAAAAACTTCAGGTTACTCTCAACAAATTTCAACAGGAGAGGAGGTCTTGGAAGAACAAGTACCGCATTCTCAATGTGAAGTGTACCAAAATACAGCAACTGCTGAAAGATAAGGATGCTCTAATTGAGATTTTGGAGCAACATGCTGTAGAAAATCAGGATGACCAAAGGAAATTGCTCGCTCCTTTCACTTGGCAAAGGAATGACAACCCGACAACGGCCCAAGCGCCCCGGTCCAAGAAAAGGAAAGTACCAGAATCAGCACCCGAGTTCTCCTCAGAGAGGACTCGGGACCCAGTAGCTTAGGTTTCTGTTTCTGCACCTTGTAATTTATTGTATTTCCATTTCCGCAATCCTTTGAATTCAATAAAACGGGGGTGTCCCCACTGTTTGATATTTGCAATCTAATTGTCAAAGTTTATTTTGATTAAACAAAAAAAAAACAATTAATATAATCATTGCATTCATCATTCTCACGTCACATATTCTTATTACCTACGAATCTCACATTTGTGTCTCAGTTCTAGAGTCAAACTGTCTCATTCGTACAATACTCGGGCCAATCATCAGAAAAAGATGGATGATATCGAGGAAGAGAACAGAGAGTTGAAAGAAGAGATCGACGCTCTGAGAGAGGATATGAGAAAGCTTCGTAACGACCTGCAAGCCATGGCAGAAGCTCAGCTACAAATAACTGTGATCTCAGAGATCACCTCAACGCCCATAATGGAGAAGTATGATCCCAGGTATCAAATGCTGAAAGATCGTCCCTGGGGCATGCGTGTTAGCTATATCCCGGAAGGATATGTTCCGCCGATCACTGAAGATTAGGGAATCATAGCAGAAGCCACTGGGCCTGAAGGTTACAAACTTCGGGAAAGCGAGGATGCCAGAGGCATAATGAGGACTCCTGAAGGTTACAAACTTTGGGAAACGCCAAGATTCACTGCCGTAGTAACGGTACCACCCCTTGTGGTGCACACTGTCCTGGAAGGACATATTCCATAGATACCTTCTGGTAGAAAGGAAAGTATGTTCGATAGAATGGATGAATTCTAGGAGCAGTTCCTAGAAATACAGAAGGAACTGCAGGCTATTCGAGGTTAGGATTTATTTGGAAAAGACGCCGCAGACCTTTGTTTGGTCCCCAATGTGAAAGTCCCGCACAAATTCCAAGTACCCGATTTTGAAAAGTACAAAGGTAACTCTTGCCCTCAAAGCCATTTGGTGATGTACGCTCGGCGAATGTCAGCTCAGACAGAGAACCAGGATCTACTGATTCACTACTTTCAGGATAGTTTAACCGGTGCCGCATTAAAATGGTACATGGGTTTAAACCGCACTACGATTAGCACTTTCAGAGATCTTGGCACTGCCTTCGTCCAACAATATAAATACAATTTGGACATGGCACCAGACAGAGATCAACTCAGATCAATGTCGCAAAAGGACAAGGAAACCTTTAAGGAATACGCTCAGAGATGGCGTGAAATTGCCGCTCAAATTTGTCCACCTCTTGAGGAAAAAGAGATGACAAAGATTTTCTTAAAGAACTTGAGCTCATTTTACTACGACATAATGGTTGCCAGTGCGCCTAGCGACTTCACCGAAATGGTCGGTATGGGAGTGCGTCTCGAGGAAGCCGTTCGAGAAGGACATCTAGTCAAAGACACTGGGTCGACAAGCGGTACTAAAAAATGTGGTAGTGCTCTCCCTAAGAAAAAGGAGCAAGATATTGGGAATATCTCCCTCAGAAAGCAAAGGCGACCGTACCAACCAGTAGCAGCTGTAACTCCTGCTATCAGCCCTGCGCCTGTTTCTACGTATCAACCCCAGGTTGCTCAAACCAACCGCATTCGCAGCAATTTCAGCAAAGGACACAACAGCCTCTTCAGCAGGCTCGTCCTCAATACAACAACAACCGTACAATGCGGCCACCAGGATTTGATCCTATACCCGTATCGTACGCAGAACTATTTCCATTACTGTTAGCCAAGGGGCATGTCCAGACTAAGTCTCGTCTTACAGTACCAAAAAATCCGCCTTTTTGGTTTAAGGTGGATCAGACTTGCCCTTACCATCAAGGAGGACCGGGGCATAACATAGAAAACTGTCTCAGTTTTAAATCCGACGTGCAAAAGCTTGTTAGGAGCGGGGTCTTATGTTTCAAAGATACGAATCCGAATGTTCTCACGAACCCGCTGCCTCAACACGAGAAGGCTACAGTCAATTTGATAGAGGGAGAGTCTAACAACACCTATCAAATTCACGATGTACTCTTATTGAGGGCCAACTTGGTCAAGAGGCATTGTAGACAGAGTGGATATGGCCATGTGCCACCTCATAATGATCACCAGTGTGATATCTGCTCTAAAAGCAATCAAGGATGTTCTGTGGTGCAATCAGCTCTACAGGAACAGATGGATCTCGGATGGATCCAAGAGCACCGAGTTCGTGGAGTTAACATGGTTTATACAAATTCTAACATCATTCAAAACCACGATATCCATGCGATGAATGTCAACTTGGTGGCAATGCACTCAAGGCAAAGCCAGTATCATAATTTGCCGCGTCATGAGTATAATTCCTGTCTGACTTGCTCGGTAAACAAACAGGGATGCTCTTTTGTACAAGAGGCCCTCCTGCGTCAGATGGATCTTGGATGGATTTAAGACTACCATGATAGGAATCATTATCAAATCAACATGATTCAAATTTTTGATATTCGCTTGATGAATACTAGCCTGGTGGAGTTACATGCTAAACAGGTCCGGCTCGGGTTCCTGGTATCACATGATTATCAGGGCTGTAAAGCGGGTTGCGAAGATGATCAGGGCTGTGCCCTTGTCCAGGAAGCACTTCAGAACTTGTTGAACCACTGGTGGCTTCCAATCTATATGGATGAAGACACCCAGCAAATTAGTATCACTAACGGGAATCCTACTAGATATCAAAGTCAGGATGTTCGGTCTACGGAAACAGATCTAGTCAGGTTACACTGTATTCAAAGCGGACGTGGCCAGGTACCACTACATAACTATGAACGGTGTGGAGTTTGCTCAGTGGATAATCAAGGATGCTACCTTATGCGAGCAGCCCTTCAAAGTTAGTTGGACCGCAAAGAGATTCAACCATGGTCAAGTTCTGGATCAGTCAACTACTTCGCTAATCAAATTGAGGACGTTGTCGTAATCTCTGATCATCATAGGGCTAGGGATGTATGTACCATTATCCCTCTACTTGACGAGTCGAGAGTTCCCAACCGGGAATGGATCGAAATTACTTACGATGGTCAGAAAAATCAGAAGGCTCCCATAGTCATCTATCTACCGGAACCGCTACCATATGAATCAACTAAGGCTATCCCTTACAAATACGGTGCAACAATAATTGAGAATGGAAAGGAAATCCCGTTACCCTCCGTCGTGAATATTGCAGACATCAGTCGAGTAACACGGAGTGGTAGAATCTTCATCAGAGGGTTGGAGAACCCATCAAAGAAAAGGAACCTCAGACAGAAGTTCCCAATCCACCAGTCAGTCAATCCAGTAATCCCGACCTTTCAAAAAACGATTATGAGATGCTAAAGCTCATCCAAAGGAGTGAATACAACATTGTTGATCATCTGTTACAAACTCCTTCAAAGATCTCGGTATTATCACTGTTACTTAGTTCAGAAGTGCACAGGGAGGCTCTACAGAAAGTCTTGGAGCAAGCCTTTATAGAACAGGATGTAACAATCAGACAGTTCGATAGCATTGTCTCTAACATCACTTCCTACAATAACTTGGGATTTAGTGATGAGGAATTACCTGAAGAAGGTCGTCGTCATAACATGGCTCTCAAAATTACAGTCAACTGCCAGGGCGATGCTTTAGCCAACGTACTGGTAGACACAGGGTCAGCCCTGAATGTTATGCTGAAGTCCACTTTGATGCAATTATCATTCAAAGGACCTCCGATGAGAACCAACGAGGTCGTCGTCAAAGCATTTGACGGATCCAGAAAAATGGTTATCGGCGAAGTCGACCTTCCCATAACTATTGGTCCTCACACTTTCCAAGTCACTTTCCAGGTCATGGACATCCGGGCAACATACAATTGTTTATTAGGAATACCTTGGATACATCAGGCTGGGGCGGTCACTTCGACCCTCCACCAAAAGCTAAAGTTCGTCCAGAACGGCCAACTTGTTACGGTTTGTGCGGAGCAAGCCTTGATCGTGAGTAACCTGTCATTATCTACTTGTGTAGAACCCGAGGAGGTTGTTGGAACTCAGTTCCAAGCACTTTTGGTGAGCAATGAGAATCATTCAGAGAGGAACCTCGATTTCCTCATATAGAGATGCTCTCGAAGTGATCGAAAATAACAATACAAAAGGATGGGTACAACTTGTCATTCTCACTGATAACAAAACAAAGAAGGGTCTTGGTTTTTCTGTAACCTGCACCCAGACAGCTGCTAACGATGAAAGTCTTCATCCCATTCAGAACTTCTTCCACAGTGGAGGCTTCCTTCAACCAGTGACTCAAGACGTGCATACCATCGATAAAGATGATTCCTCCGTAAGAATGGAAGTCCTATCTCAACGAGGACGATTATACGTCTCAGGGCGAAACGCAAACTCCCTTTTGCTATCCCGCACAGAGTCCGAGATTTATACCCAGGTCAGACATCGAAATGATATATGGAGATTGTGATCCGGAAGGATGTCGTGCTCCACCAAACTCATTAGAGGAGGACACTCTGATGAAATACAACTTTGACCATGACTATTATGGCCAAATGGATGGCTTGCCTATCTAGCAGCCGTATCCCAGAGACTCGGGGCAAGAAAGTCATCCTAAGAATGAAAATCAGCTGAGCATCATTGAAAAGAATACCTGCGTCCCCACCATGTCATGGGATCAACACTCAGGTCATTCAGAAAATATCCTGTACGACGATGAATTCGCAATGTTTGCAGGACTATAATTCATTAACTATGCTTTTCCCGAGGTCAACTTCATCGAGAGGGATGACTCATCCAGTTCCAAAGAAGTGTGGGACACCTTGGGACAACCGAGTGGAAAATACGACTTCAAGGTCAAGTACACCGCTCTTGAAAGCTCTCGTATCAGGCTCGAAGAAATCCAGCCAACTGGATAGGGAGATACAGCTGAGAGTACAAATACTATGCAAAATACAACTGAGGAATCCTCCTACGACAACTCTGCCTGGGAGACAGATTCCAATGATCCAGCTCCACCAGAAATCAGCATTATTTCTGAAGACAAAAGAAGGAAGGTACCAGACTTTGTGATTCACCAAGGAGTTCGCCGCCAATGGGTTGCTGTCGATGTTCCGAAGATTGTTCATAAGTCTAAGTAATTGCCATCTTTACTTTAACCTTTCACCTTGCCCAGGTGAAACGGATGTTTTGATAGGGCTCACTTTCTGTAAATATCCCTCTTCGTTTTGTCCAAAGCGACATAGTTTTGTTTTATAGGGCTGTAGTTTCAAGAATCGACTTGTTCATTAATAAAATAACATCGTTCTGTAATTTCCGCATTAATTGCTGTTTTCTCTTTTTTCTTTTTTCAGAAAATGGTAATCCTAAAAAATAACTCAATAATAAAAACAAGCAGTTTTCAAAGAAAAATACACTGCATGCACTCTTGCATTTTCTCTATCTCTTCTAAACACAAATCATCACGTCATGCAGATTGCTTGTCTTAAACCCCGTTGAAACATACGATCCAATGCCTTCTCCCAACTTTGAGTTCCCGGTATTTGAGGCTGAAGAAGAAAATGGCGACGAAATTCCAGAGGAGATCTCTTGAATACTCAGACAAGGGGAAAGGTCCATTGAGCCTCACAAAGAGTTGCTGGAAACAGTCAACTTAGGATCAGAAGAAGAGAGAAAAGAAGTCAAGATTGGGGCACTGCTCAATCCAACTGTCAAAAAGAGTTTGACAAAGCTTCTCAGAGAATTTCCTGATGTGTTTTCTTGGTCATATCAGGACATGCCAGGGTTGGATACCAGCATCGTGGAACATCATCTACTGTTAAGATCAGAATATCCGCCGGTAAAACAAAGGTTGAGACGGACTCATCCAGACATGGTTGTCAAAATCAAAGAGGAGGTACAGAAACAGATTGACGCGGGTTTCGTCGCTACGTCAAAATATCCTTAATGGTTAGCCAACATCGTATTAGTTCTGAAAAAGGACGGAAAGGTCAGAATGTGTGTGGATTACAGAGATCTAAATAAGGCTAGTCCAAAGGACGACTTTCCCTTACCACACATTGACATGCTGGTAGACAGTACAACAAAGTTCAAATTTTCTCCTTCATGGATGGATTCTCGGGCTATAACCAGATCAAAATGGCGCCGAAAGACATGGAGAAAACTTCGTTCATTACCCCCTGGGGTACCTTCTGTTACAAGGTAATTCTGTTCGGTTTGAAGAACGCCGGGGCAACCTATCAGAGGGCCATGACTACTCTGTTTCATGACATGATACATGAAGAAATCAAAGTGTATGTCGATGATATGATTGCAAAATCTAAAACAGAGGAGGAGCATGTGACACACCTGTCAAAACTATTCGAGCGTTTGCGAAAGTATAAACTCCACTTGAATCCTAATAAGTGCACGTTCGGTGTCCGTTCAGGGAAACTCTTAGGATTCATCGTCATCCAGAAAAGAATTGAGGTTGATCCTAACAATGTTAAGGCCATTCAAGAAATGCCTTCTCCAAAGACTGAAAAACAAGTCAGGGGATTCCTGGGACGTTTGAACTATATTTCCAGATTCATATTCCTCATGACCGCTACATGTGCGCCAATTTTCAAATTGCTCAAAAAGAATCAGGATTGCGTTTGGACAGAAGACTGCCAAACTGCCTTTGACAGTATTAAGGAATATCTATTGAACCCACCGATTCTATCACCTCCAGTGGAAGGAAGACCACTAATCATATATTTAACAGTCTTGGAAGACTCAATGGGTTGTGTACTTGGCCAACAAGACGAAACAAAAAGAAAAGAGTCTGCCATATACTATTTGAGCAAGAAATTCACCGACTGCGAGACTCGGTACACTATGCTCAAGAAAACTTGCTGCGCTCTGGCTTGGGCAGCCGAACATCTGCGCCAGTACATGATTCGTCACACCACTTGGTTAATCTCTGAAATGGATCCAATCAAGTATGTCTTTGAAAAGACTGCTCTCACGGGAAGGATTGCCCGTTGGCAGATGTTGTTATCAGAATATGACATAGAGTAACACGCTCAAAAAGCCGTTAAAGGAAGTGTTTTAGCCAATCATTTGGCTCATCAACCGATTGACGATCAGGAATCAGTCGGATTTGACTTCCCAGACGGAGATGTCATGTATCTAAAAATGAAAGACTGCGATGAACCGCTACCCAGTGAAGGGCCGGAACCAGATTCCCAATGGGGACTTATTTTTGATGGAGCTGTCAATCATTACAGAAACAGAATTGGGGCAATCATCATAACACCTCAGGGTACCCACATTCCTTTCACCGCCAGACTCATATTCAAGTGCACAAACAACGAGGCCGAATACGAAGCTTGTATTATGGGTCTCGAAGAAGCGGTCGACTTAAGGATTAAGAACTTGGATGTATATGGTGACTCAGCACTGGTTATCAATCAGATCAAAGGAGATTGGAACACATACCAATCAGGATTGATTCCTTACAAAGATTATGCGAGAAGGTTGTTACCCTTCTTCAACAGAATTGAGTTTCATCACATCCCTCGTGAAGAGAATCACATGGCTGATGCATTAGCCACTCTTTCTTCCATGATTAGTGTAGGTCAATGGAACGACTTACCTAAGATTGACATAATGCGCCTTGAACGGTCCGCTTACATCTTCGCGATTGAAGCAGTCATAGATGACAAACCTTGGTATTACGATATCAAATGCTTCCTTCAGAAACAAGAGTACCCACCTGGGGCACTAAGGAAAGACAGAAAAACCCTCAGAAGGCTGGCAGGCAGTTTCTTCCTGAGCGGTGATACACTCTATAAGAGGAACTTTGACATGGTCTTGCTCCGATGCGTTGACAGACCAGAAGCAGACATGCTGATAAAAGAAATTCACGAAGGATCCTTTGGCACTCATGCCAACAGACACACAATGGCGAGAAAAATTCTAAGAGCAGGGTACTATTGGTTGACAATGGAATCTGATTGCTACAAGTACATGAGGAGATGTCACAAGTGTCAGATATACTCAGACAAATTCCATGTACCGCCAACACATCTCAAAGTTCTTTCTTCCCCATGGCCTTTTTCCATTTGGGGAATCGACATGATTGGCATGATTGAACCCAAAGCTTCGAACGGACATCGGTTCATCCTAGTAGCCATTGACTATTTCACCAAGTGGGTCGAAGCAGCGTCATACGCTAATGTAACCCGACAAGTGGTGGTCCGATTTATCAAAAACAATATCTTCTGCCGTTATGGTGTTCCAAGCCAGATCATTACGGATAATGGATCTAACTTGAACAACAAGATGATGAAAGAGTTGTGCACAGAGTTCAAGATCGAACACCATAACTCATCTCCCTACCGACCCAAGATGAACGGCGCGGTAGAAGCGGCTAACAAGAACATCAAGAAGATTATTCAAAAGATGGTCGTAACCTACAAAGATTGGCACGAGATGCTACCCTTTGCTCTTCACGGTTATCGTACATCTGTCTGCACTTCAACAAGGGCAACCCCTTTCTCTCTAGTATATGGCATGGAGGCAGTGCTCCCCATCAAAGTAGAGATCCCATCAATCCGGGTATTGATGGAAGCTAAGCTAACAGAATCTGAATGGTGTCAAAGTCGACACGACGAACTGAACCTGATCATAGAAAAGCGAATCACGACACTATGCCATGGTCAGTTGTATCAGCAAAGGATGAAGAAGGCGTTTGACAAAAAGGTTCGACCTCGCGTCTTCAGGAAATGAGACCTTGTGCTCAAAAAGATACAATTATTTCTCACTGATTCCCGGGGCAAATGGACTCCAAATTATGACGGCCATTATGTGGTCAAGAAAGCTTTCTCAGACGGTGCCTTGAGACTCACAACCATGGATGGAGAAGAATTTGCCTACCCCACGAATGTTGACGTAGTCAAGAAATACTTCGCCTAAACTAAAAAAAAAAGGTCTCGCTGGATTGAAAACCCAAAAGGGCGGTCCAGGCAAAAATTAGAGACATGATCAAAAATCATCCCGGTGGATTGGAAACATCACAGTACAATCCAGGCAAAAATTAGGGATAATGGCAAGTAACTATGTTCAACAAAAGGGCAAATCCCTCAGCAGCAGTAATGCCATCAGTCAGGAAAACGCTAGTCAATGTCATCTTCGACAGAAGCTCAGGATGTCCAGAATTCAAAGTTGGTATAAGGATAGTGGTCATTATGTTTCAATGTAGCCCTTTTCCCTTAAATTACCATTTTCTAACTTTGTAAATACTCTATGGAATCACGCGTTTGGCTTATTTCTATCCTATCAATAAAATTTGAGCCCTTGTGCTTTTATTTGCAATTCTTATTTGTTTTAACTTTACAGAACGACATTTTAACATAAATAACGATTCTTGAAACGAAATAAAAATGAATTTACTTGTCAAACTTTTTCTGCTTTTAAAATAAAGATGGCAATTTCTTTTGACTGTTGAACATCGAAAGAACATCGATCGCTTTGCCAAAAGTAATCGAGCTTCAAAGTGCAGAATCAAAGTACTTCTTCTAAGCCAGTGCGCCTGAATGAAGGATCAGCTGTATCAGATGCGACTTTCCCATCTGATACCCCCGACAGAGTTCTTATCTCCTAAGCCCGACCAACATAGCTCCCGACAGGGACTATCTCTCCTAAGCAAGGCAGAATTGCTATCGTGAACCAGTGATACTTTTCATCCCCCACTGTTGCTGAGTATCCAGTCGTGTTCATCTACTAGTCTGTATGTCGTGTCAGTTTTGTCAGCATATACATACATGCATCATGCATTATTGATTTACATTCATATTCATATTGCATCACTATCACTCTAGTCGGTCTTGTTCCCTAGTGATAAGAGTCCTCTCAATCGAGTCGTCAGTTATTTCCTAGTCAGGAAAAGAATCATCTAAGCGATCTCTCCTCCAGTTTATTTCTGGATTGAAGGTGGTTCTTTGACCACTTTGATAACTTGAACCTCTGAAGAGCCAGAGAGCTTCCGAAAAACATCACTCTTCGCCATTGAAGATGATATCTTTACTTTCCCGGATTAAGGAAAATCCCCAGAGAAAGCCTCTTAATCAGAGATTCGGCAGTACAACAGTTTTTCTCCGAAAAATTCACTGACGAAAAGGTCATCGACACCTCAAAATTGGATCACATCATATGGTATTTCTCCGAGAAGATCCTGAGAAAAGTATGATGTGGTAACCCCAAGCCAAAGCAGTCTCTCAAGAGACTCATTTCCCCAATAGAGTCAACAAATGACATCTCCAACAGAGAAGTTTGTACCCCTCTACAATTCAGACAGATGGGTTCCCCAGCAAGTCTGACATCAAAAGTTTTTCTATCAAATGGCATCTCTCCAGGAAAATTCGGCGAGAAGTTTGAGGAAAACCGCTACACATAGCGTCCCTTGTCAATAAAGTTTATTGGCAAAAGAAACTTAGACCAGTTCCTTGGTAGGAAACCAGGATCGAGGGGAAGTTTACATCAAAAATTGAGACCAGATCCTTGGTAGGAAACCAGGGTCGAGGGAAGGTTTATTCCAGAAACTGAGACCAGTTCCTTGGCAGGAAACCAGGATCGAGGGGAAGTTTACCTTTTCTAAGCATCGTTGCTTAGCAAAAGAGGAAGGATGTGTGAACTGCCATTCATAACCACCATCAAAATTTTGGGTATTCCGATATTTAATCCACTTGCACCCCGAATGCCCGAATACCTTCGCCATTCACACCTTCGGGTCCAAAAAGATTAAATAGGGGCATCTGTCATACCCCAAATTTTGACCTCTAAGATTTCCCATCATTGTACAAATCATCATCACCATATGGATGAACCATTAGTCTCCCCAAAGATGGGTGAGCATCCACTACAATCAGGCTTAGAGTTTCAAGCCCTCTCAGAGCTCTTAGACAAAGGATCAATCAAGAAGTGACATGATCTTCAACTTGTCTAGCCTCTCAAACATCCACAAAGGATTAAGAGGACTCCCACTTCAAGGATTAATCACAAGGCTTCTCCCTTCTAGGTGGATCAAGCCTTAAGATCGCCAGTGTCATCAAATTAGGGTTTGGCCGACCAGGGCCTCCAGATGGAAATTTTCCTCTGGGCATGAGCCAATGCTTCAAAGCATAACCTATGATGCTCCAAAGGATCTCATGAACCCAATCATCAAGTCAATTTAGCCCCAGGGGATGCATTCATCAAAAAAATCAAGAATTAGGGTTTCTTGACCTAATTCACCCCTAAGTTTACTTTTGGGACAAAACATGAGCCAAGACCTCAATAGGGGATTTGAGGGTCTCAAATACATCACATTGATCCATTTGCAACAATGGATTGATCTAAGAAGCTTGAGCAACAAGTTTTAATTTCATCAGAACCACAGTTAGGGTTTCGTGGAAAAAGTCAACTGTATCTTTGACTTTTGACCAGGACATGCTCCCAAACCCTAAGACATGATTCAATACACCCTATAACACTTATGAAATCAATCCATCAAGTTTGATTTAGGTCAAGGACTTGATTTCATAGAGGATCGCACAGTTTGGAATTCATCTGACAAAAAGTCAACTGTGCACAAAAGTCAAACTTTGACTTTTTGAGATTTTTCACAATTATGGTTCTTTGACCCTAAAATGATGTTAATGTGTGATTGGAATCATCTTTCATCAAGAAAAATCCAGAAAAGTGGGATAACTTGTAAAAGGGGTAACCATAAAAAACTTAGAAAATTTTCTAAGTTATGGAACAAAGTAGCTAGGGTACCAACTTTGGGGGATCATAACTCCTAAACCGCAAGGCCTTTTTTCCCCCATCCAAAGCTGGATTTGTAGCTCTCATTACCCTCTACAAAAGCTTCAACTACCACTCATTCCAATTCATCATGGATTTCAAGTTATGGAATGATCAAAATCACAAAAAGTGAAAATGTCACTTTTATCCAACACTTAGTGAAATTTTCACTAAGTCAGAATCTGCCTTCACTTTTTTTCAAATGTAGGGGCATTTTTCACTTGGATCCAAAAAGTATCAAAACCAATTATGATCAAACAGTTATTGTATCATATGAGGGCTTTCCAAAATGGCCAAGAACTCCATCAAATTCCACTTGAGCCATGAGATATGACAATGGCAATATGCCTTGCTGAAAACTGCCAATGCTAGGCAGAATTTTGCACTTTTGCTCGATTTGGAAAAATCAGATAATTCCAAGCCTTGTCATCACTTTGGACACATCTGAGGATCAAATCTAAAGGGAACAAACACTGATCTAAGCCTCCAAAATCTTTGGAACAAGAAGTAGCATGCCAAACCTAGAAATGCCTAAAAGAGGGACAAGACTCCAATTTTTTATTGGAGCATTTAATGGATGCACCAAGGTGGCATGGACTGACACATTTGCAACTGAATTCAGTCAAGAATGATCCAACAACTAGGGAACCACAGCTCTGTGCCCTAACCTCTAGTCAATGGCTAGAGGAGACTTGGATTCCCATTGATCAACATTGGCCAAACCTCTGTTGCAGTTACCATTCACTATTGATCCCAAAACAAACTTGCTCTACTATAAATAGAGCTCATTTGTGCTCAGTTTGAGTACACCAAAGCCATCAAATAGATGCTTTCCTCAAAGTCACCTTCTCACTTCCAAATTTGCCTTCCAAAGCAAGTCACTATCGGGTTTTGAGTTTGAGAGCAATTCCAACCAAACCAATCACATACACACCTCATAAACATCATATAGAAGTGATCCAAACACTCACATAACATCTGGAACATCAAAATCACAAAATCACTAGCCAATTGCTCAAGCCTTTGACAAATTTGCAGTTGGGGTACCATCTCAAGTTCCAGATCATTTCAATCCATTCCAAGCATCCAGACACACTCCATGGCACCTAGGGAAGCTATCCAGATCATTGGAACCTAGATGTAACACCTCTAACCCAAAACACGATCACCAGCTGCAAGAGGTGAGCATGAGTTCTTCTAATTCTATGATCCATGCATTTTTTGCTGCACAATAATTTGGCCATATGTTCATAATCATGCATAGAGTGTTTACCCTCAATCAATTGCTTTGTATGAATCGTGTATGGAATTTCTGAACCTTCATGCAGAACTTAGGGTTCTTGAGGTTTCTCTTTGATTTCTTATTCCATGCTTAAAATAAATGAAATTAAAGACCATAGACATGATCGTGAGGTTGAAACGAGTAGATTGATATGTAGATTGCATGATATAATCAAGTATTCAGTGAGATTGGATAGAAAACGCAAATCTGCAGAAACAGAGGAAGGGCGCGTGATCTTGTTATGTTCTTGGCGCCCTTTTTCAAATATTTGAATATTTGAATTTTGGGATTTTATTTAATTGATTTAAAAATTAATTTTTCTCTGAGTTTTAATGATTTTGAGTTGATTCTTTTTTTTAATAATTCACAAAAATGTTAAAATATTTTATTTTACCAAAAAATCCCAAAAATATTATTTATTTCATATAATTGATATTTTTGCCAAGAATTAGTATTTTAATTGTTTTTTACATTTAAAATATTGTTTCCTTCTTGATTTTGCAAATTTTAATGATTTCTAATCATTTTGTAGGTCAAAACATGATTTTTGAAACATTAATCCAAGATCACAATTTGTTTTCCACATGTTAAACAATTTTGATCATTTTTATTGAATTTTTTATTCAATTAAAATACATTTTGGAAACAAATTAGGGTTTTGATTAATTCAACCCTCATCAAACCTTTTAAAAACATTTTGGGCCTCTAATAGAGTGTAAGACCCAATCCTTTGTAAATACAAACCTATTTTGGGCCTCAAATGTTGTATAAGTCCCGTTGTATTTCAAAAGTTCAGCGCAATCATCGCCCGTTTAAAACAAACCATCTGGGCCTCTCCTCGAGCTATAAGACCCATTCAAAATCATTTTGGGCCTCTAATAGAGTGTAAGACCCAATCCCCTTTTGAAACCAAAAACTTTTGGGCCTCAGTCGTTGTATAAGACCCACGGTGTTTTCAAAACCTCGGTGCGATCGTCGCCCTTTTCAAAATAAACCATTGGGCTTCTCCTTGAGCTATAAGACCCATCTTTGTTCACTTTCAATCATTTTGGGCCTCTTGAGAGAGTGTAAGACCCATCCCCTTGTACAGAAAACCTTTCTTGGGCCTCAGTCACTTGTATAAGTCCCTGTACAAAATGACAGTACGATCACTGATAAAACCCTGGGCCTCTCCTTGAGCTGTAAGCCCCAATTTTCCTTTCAAAAGCACTTTCTCCTTTGATTTTATAACATACTGTTATTTTCAATTTCTTTGTTGAACGAATAACCAAACAACATGGAAGCTCTACAACCGAGTAAGTGTTTACCCACTTTCTTTACTGCTTTCATATATATATATATATAACTATATTGTGGGGTTGTTTCACTGTATGTCTTCTTTCTTAAACTCACATCGACTGTGTAATACTAGTATTGCTATTTAGAGTTTCCCCGGCAACTACATCTAGAACTAGACAAAACCTCGTCTCCTTACATCCGACGTAACCCCGGATATTTCAACATAACCTAAACCATGAGAATTTTCTTTTACAACAATTTTAGATGACTATATCTAAGAAATCTCCCCCTTGAACAGTTCATATACATAGGGCCAATGTTCCAAGTGAAACCCCTTATGGAACTGTTCATCATCCTCCTCTTGGGCTTAGTGCAAGGACCCACAGGCTTCCTAAAAGAATCCCCGCCTCCTCTTGGGCATCGTACAAGGACTCGTCGGCTTCTTAGAAGTTTTCACAGCCTCCTCTTAGGCTTCGTATAATGATTCTTCTTCCGGGAAGATAGCCTCCTCTTGGGCTTCGTACAAATTGTCCCTTCGGCTTCTTAAAAGTTTTTCTCGCCTCCTCTTGGGCTTCGTACAAATTGTCCCGACGTCCTCTTCAAGGTATAGAAACAAAAATTAGTCATCTTAATAGAACAGTCTTTCAAAGAGTCTAGATCTTCCTATGCCGAACATACTGTCTCTGGATCTCTCTTAAGCATAGTACAAAAGATAAAACTCTAGACTTGGATATAGTCTAACCTCTTTGAGTCTCGAAGACATTCTCAAGTTCCTTTCAAAAATAGGAAAAAACACCCGTAGACTTGGGCAGCCTCAATACCCTTCGGATTCCCCGTTTCCTTAAAGAACAGGAAATAATACCGGTCCTCAGATCAAATCCATGAGTACAACATTACCTATATAAGAACTGATTTTCTCTTTTAACCAACATACTGGACCTGTCACTCAACTGAAACAGTAACCCTAGCCTCCTCTTGGGCTTTGTACAATGATTCTCCCCAGCAGAGTTAACCTTTACAGCCTCCATCTCAGGCTTCGTACGAGATACAAAATCACTCTCTTGTTGAGTATAAAAGACTCTCTTGTTGAGTCAAACATTTTTAGCCTTCATTTCGGGCTTTGTACGAGATACAAAACACTCTTTCATTGAGTATAAAAAGACTCTCTTGTTCAGTCGATCAACTTTAGCCTCTATCTCGGGCTTCGTACGAGATACAAATCACTCTCTTGTTGAGTATAAAAGACTCACTTGTTGAGTCAAACCTTTGCAGCCTCCATCTCGGGCTTCGTACGAGATACAAAAACACTCTCTTGTTGAGTATAAAAGACTCTCTTGTTGAGTTAAACATTTGTAGCCTCTATCTCGGGCTTCGTACGAGATACAAAAACACTCTCTTGTTGAGTATAAAAGACTCTCTTGTTGAGTCAATCCTCTTTTAGCCTCTATCTCGGGCTTCGTACGAGATACAAATCACTCTCTTGGTGAGTATAAAAGAATCTGCTGTTAAGTCAAACCCTTTTAGCCTCCGTCTTGGGCTTCGTACAAGACACATATAAAAACACTCTCTTGTTGAGTAAACCCTTTTAGCCTCTATCTCGGGCTTCGTACGAGACACAAAAGCATCCTCTTGTTGGGTCAATAGCCTCCTCTTAGGTTTTGTATAAAGAAATCCCCGTTTGATTCAATCAACCTTTTAGCATCAAATCATGCTTTGGTCACAGCATACAAACATCAACAACTCCTTTTCCCTCGTCTAATTGTTGTAAGCGGCAAGCCACTGGATTATTTACATCCACGCCACTGTCCCTCTTTTAGCATGAGAAATTCCTAAGGAAAGATGGCGTTGCTCTAAAACTGAGTTAAAGTCTTCTCCTTCAGGTTGAAAATCCCCTATAAAGGAAATTATGGCATTGCTAGATTTGCATATCCCAGTTAAAGTATTTCTCCTTTATAATCAGTCACCCAACAATTGTGACAAACAGACCCCTTTAGAGATGACAAATTCTCTCTAAAGTCAACACCCTTTTAGCTTCACATCTTGGGCTTCGAACAAGATACAATAGACTTTTCAGTTTCACATCTTGGGCTTTGAACAAGATATAAACCACCTTTAGCTTCATGTCTTGGACTTTGAACAAGACACCAAAACACCATTTCCTCCCATAGAATAGGAGGAACTACGATCGCTCTGATTTCCCTATCCCGGGAATACGTAGACATAAGATTGAAAAAGAATCTTAGCGAGCACACTAATAAAAAACCCCAAAGTCCCCTACCTCTATCCAATCTGGCGCAGGATCCCAACAAATTCCCCATGAACAATCCCGGTATTTCGTTCTGAACAAAATAAGCAGAGAGAGGCCCACGAACTAAAGCCGCGTCTGTAAACCAACAATTTTGACTGTTTAACCTCAGTTTGCAAGCAGGGTTAGTTGGAGACATCTATTTCCCTTCCTTCATCAGCTTCAATAGGATAAAAAATGAATCGAACTGTAGTACCAAAGCGATAGTGATTCGAAACCACAAAAACCGCGTTACGACCGCGACCATACGAGAAGACTCTGCGAGGAGGAACTTACTCGACGAAGTAAACTTGTCGCGCGAAAGCCAAAGCTTCGTGTCGAACAGGCCTAATGCCCGACGACAAACCTAAAACTAATCCTAACGAGACTCTAGGAAGATCTACATTAGCCTACACTACCTTCATGAACATTCATCCCATGTTCTTCATGTTTTTCATGTTCTTCATGAGTTTTCCAGAATTCATGTGTTCTTCGAAGAACACATGAATATTCAACTAGAAAACTCATGCAGATTTCCAGAAATGAAGAACACCATAGAAATTACAGAAGAAACTAAAGAACTTACTTGGCAAATTAAAGGTAGAAGATGAAGATCACGGCGTGGACTTTGAAGATCGACGGTGGCGAAGAAACTCCAGCGAGAGTACAAGTTGTAGAGCAAATAGGTTTGGGGAGAAGAATTTGAGTAAAGTGTACAAATGAATCCTCTCTCCCCCTTTTTATAAGCACTTGCTCGCTTGGGAAATGCAAAGGCCATCATTGCCTAGACCCCTAGGCCTGACAGGAATTGAATGCACCACCACGTGTCAAAAGGGAATCTTCGTTTGGTATTCCCAAAGCCAGACGTTACAATCGCCCAAGTCTTCCATAGCCCCGCGAGCACATATTCCTCAACAATACGCACAAGTCACATCCTCGTCAGGGCTCTTCGACATAAAAATGACATTTTTGTGGACACGTTTCCCAAACCTGATCGACAGAAAAATGCCATTTTTGCGAGGACATTTTCCAAATCTGGTCATCACAAATACGCCACTTCTGCGGGCACGTCCTCGCGTACGAAAGGCTGTCGGGCTGCTAAGTAACCAACGTCGACCACATTAGCCACTGAACAAGTGAAGGAATATCCCTGAACATTGTCACTCAAAGGCACCAGTCCACAAGGCTATCTCAAGTCATCACTCTTCCTCAGAGCAGAGACTTAGGAGGCTCCTGTTCTGGACTGGGCAAGCGCTTGGCCCACAGTAGGGCAATGCCCAATTCAGTCCAACTCTTGGCAAGGCCCAATAGCCAGAAACTAGCCGTTGGGCAGAAACTAGCCGTTGGGCACAACTAGCTGTTGGGCACGATATGACCGTTGGGGACATCCCCCTCACGCGCTTGACAGTTCACGTGACCAACTGCCTCCCCGAATCTCATGGAAGCAGTTGGACCATGTCAAAGGGTCCGCGCCTGACCCTCCACCTGGCAGTCTCCCATTGGTCGACCAGATATTTCGGCCACATGGGAGACCTTTGCCCCGCACTGGGGGTTACTTCTATAAATACCTTCTCACTTGAGAGGGTTAGGTTTGATCACTATTCAATATTCGAAATCATACCTTAACATTTTGTGCTTGTTTTCTCTCTAGCCCAAACTTACTTTGGCATCGGAGTACCTTGCAGGTACACCCCCTCCTCTCCTACATTCATCATCATCTACCCTACACGAAGGCCAGGACGATCCAGTCTGATCACTCCAGATCAAATTACTTATGAGTAAATTTGACAGTAATTTTATGAGCAATTTATTCATCAAATTTACTAAAAAAAATTATATATTAATCAAAAAATAAATTCTTTAAAAAAATCAATAAAAAAGTCATATTAATTTCAATTTTTTATTTATTTCATTTTATTTTTTATAAATATAATAATTTATATTATTATTAGTGTAAAACTAATTATAATCATTAAGTAAAAAAAAAGACTTGGATTAAGTTAATGCTTGTGGCAATGACATGTCATTAAGTAAGTTGCAAAATCATTAAAATTTAACTTTAAATTGAAAGGGGGATTAAAATCCAGAAAAAGGTAAAAAGGAGGAACTAAAAACCCATATTTTAAAATGGAGGGATCAAAACTTAAAAAAATGAAAATAAATGTACCAAAGTTGCAACTAAGTTTTTTTTATTTAGATTTAGTTTTTTTCTTTTATTTTTCACTTTATTGTAATAAAGTATTTATTTTAATTTTTTATTAGAATTAATTTATTTACTTGTGATTGTGGTAAGCACAATAGAGGATACTTTGTCTCCAATAAGATGTGTAAGAGTTTTAATATTAATTTGAAAAAAATGAATGGGGTATTTTATAGATTTGATTTTTTGGCCACGTGGTTGCTAAGAGGACTAGTTTAAATGCATATATGCTAAGTCAATATTCCCTAGCCTTGACAAGATTATGGGAGTAAATGGAACTAATTATTCCTTTTAATAAGTGTTGATCAACTGACTCTAAATATAAGAAAAAGTGAATTGTGATATTCGAATTTCTAAAAGACCGGTTTATAAAAACGCTTTAATTATGTTTGAAATAAAATAGAGATGAAGCATTACATAATTAAAAGAGAAATAAGTTGTTAAGAAATGTGGTTGAGTCTAACTCAACCCTACAAAATCGGTTGGTAAGGTGAGAATTGCCCCCACTTATAAAGACATGTTCAAACTATATATTGTCCGATGTGGGACTTTTAATACACCCCCTAATGCCCAGGATTGGACATCTAGAGCGTGAAAATAAATGGTGGATTGCTCGATAGAGGAAACCTAATAGTAGGTGGTCCATCGGATCTTAAACGAGGCTCTTGATACCATGTTAAGAAATATGGTTGGGCCTAACTCAACTACATTTCTTAGCATAAGTAGTGAAATAACTAACAGAAGATAAAAGAGGTAAGGGATAGAAATATCACACCAAAAATGTATCCTAGTTCGGCCTAAACCATTTAGCTTACTCTAGTATCTAAGAATTTCTTATTGAGATTTTCACTAAAACTTTTAGCTCTTGCACAATATCACACCAACAACCTTACAAAAACAACTTAGAGTTTTTACATAGATTCAACTCAAGAACCTTAAGCAACCAAAGCTTTTATACAAATTTAACTCAAGAACCTTAAACAACCAGAGCTTTTACACCGGGTTATCTCAGGAACCTTCACTCAAGCTTTTCACAGGTGAAACTTGTAACCTTCAAAAATATTATAAATAGATCACAAGAGAACTAGGCCTTTGGATAAACAATTTTAGCACAACACCAACTCATGAGAAATTTTCTATTTAGAAAACTTGTGTATTTTGAAATGAAGAGAATTCTCGTTTATATAGGAAAAAACTAGCCAAAAAAGGAAACAAACAAATAGGTATTTTCAATGGCTTAGTCAATTAAAACTATGTACTAATCAATTAGCAAGCTAAAATAGGAAATTTTTAATTTCAATGTCACTTAATCGATTACCCACTTATTCAATAAAATAAGAGGCATTAAACTGATTAAATAAATCATAAGGACCTTTTAATCGATTAGACGATGTATTTTACCTTCCTAAGTGATTAAACAATCTTCTAATCAATTAAGTATTTTCCTGGATTAGTTTTAAGAAGACTTATCAAAAGAGAATGGGTTTGAAAACACTTTGTGTGTGGGTGTGCGCATTGCCTTAGTACCTCAAGACTTACTTTAGTTCCTTTTACAATAAACTGATCAAAACCAGATGGAATGCTAAATGCAGCACCAATAGATCTTTCACACTTTCACATCTTTGTGTTTACAACATCAAGGTCATCTTTTTACACCTTCAAGTTCCTTTGTTTGATTCACCATGGTGTAACACTTTCAATTGGAACTCGAAAAACTTGACTGATGAGACTTGACATGTGTACTGGTCAAAAACTATAGGTGCACTTGGTACCCCTGCAAAAAGAAGGGACACTCATAGGCCTTAGTAGGTATATTACATGTTATGGTGGTTAGGGCTTTCCCATGGCAGCGAGAGTCCATGTATGATGGTATTTGACAATGGTTTATAGGTCTTACACACGTGAGGATGAGAGACCTTGTTTTTATTTATATGCTTAGGTATAAGAGTATGTGAGGTGAGATCTCTATGACTTAAGATCTGTCTTTTCCCTCCCTGGGGAGAGTTATTTATAGAGGCTTTTTCGACCTAGGTTTCTCTTGGAAAGGGTGACCACCCACCTATTCAATGTTAGATCGTTGAATCCATATTTCTAATGGGGGCGTGGGTTAGTTAATAAAAAACTTATTATCTTCCCATGCAACATAATCTTTCTTCTTTTTCTGAGTTTTTCAGAATTTTTTATTTGCTATCTTAAATAGAGGGAAATATAGTTTGATTTCCCTTTCTTTTCACAGTTGTAGCATGTTGGAATCAATGGTGTTTTTCTCTATATTTTCCTTGCTCTTCCTTTTTATTTTTCTCATTAATCGGAAATCTCTTGAAATTCTTTACAATGAGAGCAATGTCACCATCTAGGTCATATTCTTCAGCTTTAAGTGCAAGACTTTTGTTCTTCTTTTCTCATTCTTTGTTTGTGACAAGTCTTTTGAGTTCCATTTCACGTTCCTGCAATTTACTAGAGAGAGAGAGAGTGTGTGTGTGTGTGTGGGGGGGGGGGGGGGTGTCCATAGATGCCAAATACTTAGATTCACAAATCAAAGTGACTTTGTGTTGCCAACTTTGGCTTAGGCATCTAAGAATTTTTATGATTAATTCCTTATTTGAGATTGAAAATGTTTTCCCCAAAGTTCTCATATGACTCACGACGTGGGTAAATTGTGTTTACATTTGACTCATGTTCTCTTAAGGTTTCATTCTAAAGAGTTCATACCCATGGGTTAATGTGCCCAACATTTCCTTCTTTACCTAAGTATGAGTAATTTTGAGGATTTACCACATTTCTTTAGCAGTTTCGTAGTGAGAAATTCACAAGAATTCATCAAGACCGAGAGCGGTACTGATGATATTCTTTTCTTTCAAACCACATTTCACATTCTCTTTATCATCTTTGGACTAATCCTGTTCAGGTTTGTCTACTACAACACCATTAACTTCGTGTGTAGGGTGAAATGGCCCTTATTTCATAACCTTTCAAATACCACGATTCGTCCCTTCTATGAAAAATTTTACTTTCTCTTTCCACAAATTATACCCTTATACATTGAAGGATGGAGGTTTTTTTAGTGAATAGCTTAAAGACATTTTTCCTCCTGAGACGATTAGTCGTTAACAAGAGTTAGGCTCTGTTCCCACTTATTAGACAAGTGACTTCAAGCATAAGAGGGGGTGAATTATGGTATTTAAAATTAGTGATTAACTTTATATTTTTCTCGATTAAGATTGTACTAGTAGTTTTGGTTGAGTGAATTGCAGCAGAAATAAAATAAAGAAAGCAAATTGCAGAAATTAAAAGGATATGGTTGGATAGTTTTCACCATATACTTATACAAGTTTGGAACAACGTCGACCTAGTCATGTCCCCAAGAGGTATTCTTGAGATTTTTACTATAAACTTTGATCTTTTGAAGGTTATGCCCACGAACCTTAATACAATATGATGTTTGAGATTTTTAGAGGCTTATCCCCCAATAAATGATAGCTTTTGCCCCAGGCTAAGCTAATGAACCGTTTAAAGACTTATGGCTTATCTGAATAACCAAAATAAAGCTTTTTCTGGAAAAGCTTAAGTAATCAATGACAAAGATTTTATGATAGGTTTATCTCACGAACAAAAATTGATCTCTTAAAAGAATTGCACTCTTTAGAATTTAAACGACCAACACGAACACTTACAACAATTTCTTCCTCACAAGAACAACTTCACTTACTAGCACTAAGGAAATATTAAGTGAAAAGAAATATTTATAAAGAGAGAAAGAAATTAGAGAGATAAATCCCAAAGAAATGGTAAAATGTTGGAAAGTGGTTTATGATGAAGAGAAGGCATGTCTCCCATATATAGTAGTTTGAAAACTAGAAATGAAAATATTCCATAGGCCAAATTTTTGGGCCAATCGAATAGCACAAAGCTCCAATCGATTAGCAAGCCCAAATATGAAAGTTTGGATGAAGATTTGTTGCAAGTCATTAATGTGTTGTCTTTATTATTTAGGTAGTTGTCGCTACTCGAAAAATAGTCGACCGGAGGCGGAAGAGGAAGACACAGAAGAGTCTCCATCAAAATTTATTTATCCCATGAGGGGAAGGGAAAACATCGAGAAAACCCCAAGAAGGAAGGATAAGATGGTCACGCAACCAAGAGATGGGTTCGGAAGCCGGTTATGCAAAGCGAAGGTATTAGTACCCTCCATATCCATCGTACTCGATGGGCATTCGCTCGTTTTATGCGTAAGGATGTTTGCTAAAGAATTTCTTTCTCAAAGTGTTCTAAGAAGGTGAGAGAGAGGGGTAAGAAACAAAGATTAAGAAGAAAATAAGGAAAAAAGGAAAAGAAAAAGGGTGGAAACAAAAAGGGGACTCGATAGGACTTCACAGTCATATGCCTACGTATTTCCTCGTGCAATGGGAAAGTCAGAGTCAACGTAGTTCGGAGGACTACGGGTGAAGAAGATGGAAGGGTGCTCTCCAAGATCATCTCAATCTTGTGTCTACGTATCTTCACTTCAAATAAGTGAAGAATTAGAGCGTTCGTAGTTCATGGGACTACGCGTAAGAAAAATGGGAAGTTTGTGTGGACGATGCTGACGTGCACATTCTAGCAGTTAGGTGTATTGTGGCTCGCTCTTGGAGTCTTATGTGTTACCTGTTTGCAATACAATGGACGTAAGATGCCCTTTTAGTAAAGGATGAGTTTCGCCATCAAGGCAATATTTGATTTTTTGAAGGTTGATTTTAAGGGTGAAATAAGTCCTCGGATAGTAACCCCTTACGGGTAGTACCCAATTCTTTATCTCAAAAAATTTATTATGAAAATTGTGTGGCGAATATAGTCACGTCTTCGTATTGAAAGACGAGTATCGAGATCACACACTCTAAAGTGAGTATCCTAATACTCGAAGAGGAAGAAGTCTTCACTCAATCCTCTTTCTTTAGTTCAATACAAAGAGAATAAGGAAGTTTTTTGATTTAGATGGTAAGTGCTTTACAACAGTGAACCCTAAACGTAATGTCAAGCACTCGGGATAGGAGAAGGCCTTCACCTAACCACTCCACAACCATCTAAATTTATTGAGAAAATGATTTTGAAAAAGCACTTGGTACAAGACCAAGGTTTTTGGATTAGGAAGAGAAAGATGATGAGAGTGAGATGAGAGGGTGAACACAAAAATATGAGCAATAGAATAGTCAGAAATAGAAATCATGTCACGTCAAAGTAACAAGCGTAAGGCAATCATCAGGACTAAACAAATAGGTAACCATAATCAAGCCATCAAGAACTGTTCAAGGCATCGAGAATTTCACGGCATCAAGAATGAATTAACAAGTGACAACGAAACCAAACATGGAAACGGATAACCACTAAATTGAATCAAAGGAAAAGAGAAATGACATGACATGACAGAAGGCATATGAATTAGATGAATGATATACACAAGACATGAACAGAATAGTCAGAAAAAAAAATCAAAATTGCAAGATCGAACAGAAAAGAATATAGGCTGCAAACTCGCATAGCTAAAAGTCGGATTGACTAATAGAAAATGAAATCTAAATGATAGAAAATAAATCCTAAATACTTACATTGAAATTATCAACGAATAAGAAAAATATTTTGAGTTTTAATATTTAATCGAAAATAAATAAAGTAATTATTCTAGAAAGAACAAAATCTAAACAAAACAACATTTAGAAAAAAAAACTAATGAAATAATATTAAGTAGCCCAATAACAAAAATATTAGGTAATAGTTAGCAATAAATAATACTTGACTAAAAGTTTTAAAGAAATAAAAAGAAGGTTTTAAAGGAATAATTGCAAAAGAAGATTTAAAGGAAATTTTTAACAAAAGAAAAAAAAAATACAAAAACATAACAAAAATCAAGAACTAAATGGGAGGGGGGTTAAGATAGAATCATGATGTTCACAGAGAGAATACGATGGGCCTATCCCATTTGAAAACATAAAGAAAGTTCAGGTGGGTTACGGATCGGGTCGGTTAACCCGGTTGGGAATTAATCATCAAAACCTAAACTTGGAACAGAGGGTAGTGGCTGAAATGAATGCTGAAAAACAACCTCAGAAAATGAAAATGATCTTCCATTTCTTTCCTTCCAAAAATACGATCACGCTTTCCATAATAGTCCAAACTCGATCATCAATCAACCGCGTCTCTCCATCGTTCTCTGCTCGATTTTGTTTGGCTTCAAAATCCTCTTCAATTTCTAACAGCTCTCTCGGTTCCTCTCTTCATCGCTTCTTTTCATTCTTCGCAGCGGCAATGGCGTTGTGATGATGGTGATGATGATGCCGCGTAGTGATTCGTTGTGGTTTTCTCAATCTTCTCTTGTCTCGCTCTCGTATGGAAGAAGAATGAAGGGCGGTGAAGATAACGTAAGGTGGTGGTGGTGGATCTCGTGGTTTGTTAATGGCTGAGAAAAAGATTTGGTTTTTTGGCAGCGAGTTGTTGGAGGAATTGCAGGTTTTAAAGAGAGAAAATTTGTCATCTCTAAAGGGAGATGTCTCACCTATTCATCACAAATGTTGAGAAATTGATTATAAGGGAAATAACTTTAACTGGGAAATGAGAATCCAGCAATGCCATAATTTCCTTTATAAGGGAAATGTCATGAAGGAAGAAGCTTTAACTCAGTGTAGAGCAATGCCACTTTTTCCTTATGAGTCTTTCATGCTAAGAGAGGGACATTGGCTTGGATGTATAGAATCCAGAGGCTTGCCACTTACGGCAGTCAGATGAAAGATAAATTTTGGCCAGGATAAGGGAAGGACTCCATCTTGGATTTTGAATCAACAAGTGTGCCACTTACAACAATTATCTGAAAAAAGGTTTTTTGTTTATTTTGATATGTGATGCAAAGAGAAGATGTCTTCCTGCAGAGAGAAATCCTGATATCATCTAAGGGGATATTGATTTCAGGGTGTGCCTTGATCAAAGCCCAAGGTTGAAGCTAAAGGAACCTGACTCCACTTGGGAGAGTTTTATCTGTCTTGTACAAAGCCCAAGATTGAGGCTGACTGGGGAAATTCTTATATAAAGCCTAAGAGGAGGCCATATTTTGCTAGGGATTTGAAATCCAAGAGCAGATCCCAATTGTTTTGGGGAATCCAAAAGGAATTTGCTTTTACTGGGGAGTTAGGGAAGAGTTGAAGTATCAAATGCCATGAGGCTCTGATTCAGTTGGGGATTTGTTAATGGTAAATTGACCCTGATTGGGGATTCTTGAACTTTGTTGGGGGTCAAAGAAGTTTGAAGGTGAATTTGAAAACCTTAGAGGTTTTTTAGCTCTTTTGGAGACTAGTGGATTGATAAACTTCAAAAGAGGTCTTTCCTATGCTTTTAGGAAACTTGAGGGTCTCTGTGTGAGATCCCAGAGTGGATGAGACACTCCAAGTCTACTTGTATAAAGCCTAAGAGGAGGCTGATACTATCCAAGTCTCTTAGGAAGAGGTAGACTCTGGTTGGAGAGAAATCTTTGTATGATGCCCAAGAGGAAGCTGTTGATTTATGGGATGAAGATCAACTTTTAGATGGTAGTGTGTTCTGGAAATTTGACTTCCCTGGGGATTGAACTAGTAGAGATAACTAATTTCTATCCTATGCTTTAAGGAAGCCTTTGAGTTCTTGTACTAAGCCCAAGAGGAGGTTGAGGAACTTCTAAGAAGCCTGTTGGTCCTTGTACTAAGCCCAAGAGGAGGTTGGGGAACTTCTAAGAAGCCTGTTGGTCCTTGTATTAAGCCCAAGAGGAGGCTGGGGATGCTTTTAGGAAGCCTGTGGGTCCAAGCCTAAGAAAAGTTCAAGAAAGGTTTCACCAGGAATTAATCATTTTTTGTTGAACAGTTCTAAGGTTTGAAGAAATTCAAAAGAGGTTTCACCGAGAATTAATCCTCTCTGGGGAAATGAATTTCTTATATATATATATATATATATATATATATATATATATATATATATATATATTACATTTCTAAGTTTTGACAATCTTGAGAAAAGTTTCACCGGGAATAATGTCTTTCTCTGTTCCATATTGAATAAGCCAAAGAGGAGGCAGACTGTATAGGGAATTTCCCATGAGGGAACTAGTTTTGACTATGTTAGAAAGTAACCTCTGGTTTGACCTAAGTGTAGACCTAACTGTTGGGGAAAAACTCTAAACAAATATGCACAAGAATATATATACATATGAATTAACAAATATATAAATAAGTATGCATTGAATTTAAAACATGTTGGGACTTATACTCTAAGAAGAGACCCAATTGTATTGTGATTGATTGTATGATTTTAACTGTATGATTAGGGTTTTAAGAAATTGAAGAAAGTTTTGAGAAAACTATGAATTTGAATTTGAATTAAGAGAAATTTGTTTAAAAGAAAAGAATGTTTGGGGCTTATAACTCAAAGAGAGGCCCAAGTGGTCTAAGAGCAGTTTCACCGGGAATAATGCTCCTCTTAGTACTAGTTAAAACAGAAAGATGATTTTGAAAATAGAGGTATGGGACTTACAACTCAAGGAGAGGCCCATGGAAGTTATTTATTGTTTAAAACAAAGTTTATGTACAAAATATTATGGCTTATACTCAAGGAGAGGCCCAGATGACTTATTTGAAAAAATAGGGATCGCACTGTGATACCGAAAGAAGTTGTGGGACTTCTACTACAACAGAGGCCCAAAATTATTTATGTACAAGGAGGGTTAGGTCTTACACTCTATTAGAGGCCCAAAAGTGTTTGTAAAGAAGAAAGAATGAGGCTTATACTCAGGGAGAGGCCCAGATGAAAAAACAACGATTGCACCGTTATTTTGAAAATCGAATCGGGACTTATACAATGACTGAGGCCCAAAATTATTTATTTACAAAGGGATGGGTCTTACACTCTACAAAGAGGCCCAAAAGTGTTTGTAACGAAGTTTGAAAAATCAAAATTAAGGAAAACCCTAATTTTAATTAAAAATACTATTTTTCAAAGAAAATTAAATAAAAAATGATATAAAATATCATATATATTTAAAAACAAGTCGTGGATTTTGAAAAGTATTTTGAAAAATCATGTTTTATTTATATGAAAGTGTGAAACTCATTTGAATTTGAAAAATTAAGAGGAAAATTTCATTAAAAATGTTAAAAAAAACAATTAAATGAAATTCTTTACAAAAATTCCAAATATATTAAATAAATAATATAAATTTGATTTATTTGTAGAATAAAATATTTTTACATTTTTGTGAATTAAAAAAAAAAGAACCAAGAAAAAATGATTAAAATTGAGGGAGAAATTAATTTTTGAAATCAATTAAGAAAATAACTAAAAATTCAAAAATTCGAACAATTTGAAAATGCGCGCCAATGGTCATCTTCTTTTTCCCCGTGTCAGTGCCATGTATGATTTGCAAAACCTCACTTATCTCTCTGATTACTCAATGATTTTGCACGATTCTAACATCAATCTCACTCGTTTTTGAACAAGGATTCCAATGGTACCATTTAATTGAATTTATTTTCAGTGTGGAGTGAGAAATAAAGTGATGAACACATGAACCCTAATTTTTGCAAGAACACTATAAAATCCTATACACGATAGCTACAAAGCAATTGATTGAGGGGAAACACTCTACATAAGCGCATAAACATGTTTGTAACTTGAAAACACATTTATGATGCATGGATCATAGAGTTTGAGAGTTCAGGCTTACCACTTGCAAGAAGAAATCGAATTGTGTGTTGGAGGTGTTACAGATGTTGTTTTATGACTTGGACAGGTACAATGGACCTAATGCAAGGTGTTTGGAAGCTTGGAATGGATTGAAAGTACCTGGATCTTGTTGTGGTACCTCAACTGCAGCTTTGACAAAAAGCTTGAGCAAATGGATAATGACTTGATGATTCTGGTGTTCCAGATGTGTTTTAAGGTTGTGGATCACTCATATATGATATATGTGAGGTGTTAGGATGGTTGGTTTTGATGGAATTGATCCATATTTTAAAATTCGATAGTTACTTGCTAAAGAAGCATTTTCTAGTTTTTGAAGAGTGATTTGGAGGAAAACATGTGTTGTTATGCTTTGGTGTACTCAAATTGATCAGAAAGAACCTCTATTTTAGAGTAGAACAAGTTTGTTTTGGGAGCAATAGTGATTGGGGGGTGGATCACTCCATTATCCATTGGAATTTTTCATGTAGCCAAAGTCTCCTTTAGCCATTGACTTGAGTCAATCTTGCAGGCCTATGGTCTTATGATGCTTGGATTCATTTTGACTCATTTGTGATGTTGTGGACTGATACATGCCAGCTCTATGCATCCGTTCAATGCTTCATGACAAATTTGAAGTTTTTGGAAATGAACTTTGAATGCCACATGCCTAAAGGATTGGATTTTTGACTTGGTGGCCTTGTGATCCGATACTCCATCATTCATGTTGATTTTGGACAGAAATGAAATGATGCAAGTGTCCAAAATTGGCTCAAGAAATCGTGGGATACAAGTTATGTTTTCATGCCTTTGTGTAGGCAAGGTGAAAAATGTCATTTTTGGAGGCTTATAACTCCTTGCTCAAGTTGAATCATGGGAGGCTCTTGTACGTTTTGGAAAGCCCCTATATCATACTTCAACTTTGATGTTTAACTTTGGTCTTGAATCATCTTGGATCATAATGAAAAATGGCCTCAAAGTTGGTGAAAAATGTTCATTTTCCATTTTTTGTGATTTTGATCAATCCATAACTCAAAATCCATGAAGATTTGGAATGAGGTGTAGTTGACATTCTTGAAGTATGTAATGAGAGCTTTCATTTGAGCTTTGGATGGAAGAAAAAGGTTACTTGGATCACAAGTTATGGTCTTGCAAAGTCGGGTAGAAATCACTTTTTTCCATGACTTAGTGAAATTTCAAGTTTCTTAATGTCGCCCCTTTTGCAAGTAACCCTACTTTTCTTGATTTTTCTTGATGGATGATGATCCAAATCATAATTTAACATTGTTTTTGACTTAAGGGAGCCATGTTTGTCAAGAAATCTCAAAAGTCAAACTTTATTTTTTGGCACAGTTGACTTTTTGTCAAATGAATTTCAAACTTTGTGATTCTCTATGAAATCAAGTTCTTGCCTAATTCAAACCTAATGGATGGATTCCATATGTGTTTTATAGTGTCTTGAATCATGTTCCAAGGTTTGAGATCATGTTTTGGTCAAAAGTCAAAGGTAGGGTTGACTTTTTCTCAAAAACCCTAGTTGGTGGTCCAGATGAATTTGCATCTTTATTTTGATCATGAACCAAGTTCTTTGTGTTCATTTGAACTTGTAAGGGGATCAATACAAGATATTTGAGTTCTTCAAATTATTCCTTGAGGTCTTGGTTCATGTCTTGCTCCAAAAGTCAACTCAGGGGTGAATTAGGTCAAGAAACCCTAATTCCTGATTTTTTAGGAATACATCCACTGAAGTTATTTTGAACTTGTGATTGGATCCATGGGGTCCCTTTGAACTTCTTGTGTCATTTTTTGAAGTATTGGATCATGCCCAGATGAAAATTTCCCTCTGGAGGCCTTGGTCGACCAAAACCCTAATTTGGTGACACTGGTGATCTTGAGACTTGATCAGCTTGAAATGTTGCACTCCTATGCTTGATTCTTGATGTGGGAGACCTCTTGATCCTTCATGGATGTTTGAGAGGCTTGACAAGTTGAGGATCATGTCCATTCTTGATTGATCCTTTGTCTGAGTACTCTGAGAGGGCTCAAAACCCTAATTCTTGATTGAAGTGAATGCTCAACAATCTTTGAGAGGAGTGATGAGGTATGAAGGTACATCCATATTGTGGTGATATTTTTCACAATGATGGGAAATCTTGTGGTCAAAATTTAGGGTATGATATCGGTGTACAACAATATCAGTGTCAAGCCCCGACATGTCTTGGTAAGACCAAGCGAAGATGTCCACATACTCTCGCAGCATTTCGACCAATCTTCCCTTCACACTGTCTCCCAAGGCGGCCCCGATTCTTACTTCCTTTTTCACGTCCTCGGTGCCCAAATGATTCGTTTCTCCTGTTTCAGCAGTCTGGCTAATTCCTCGGGCAAGTCACAGTCTACGTCAGCCTCTTCTTCAGCCTGATAAATAGGATTGTCGAAGTCATACCGAGCCATAACTGAATCATTATCGGTAGAATCTGAACCGATAAACCTGCATGAGTGATGTTTTATGTTTATTATGAATGCAACAAATAAAACATATTGCCATTTTTCTTTTATTAAATGCAAAAGGATAAAAGGAAAAACAGGGAGCAAAATGTTTGGATGCAAAAACGTCCTTTATTAATGATAAAATTGAAAGTAAAACATTGTGGCCCTACAGAAAGAAATCACTACGTCTTGGGAAGAACGTAGGACTCAACATATGCAGAAAACAATAATAATTACTCTTTGTTGGTTACTTGGATAACTTCCACAGTAAACTAGTTGCGCAATTCCTAACCATCACACGGACGAATCCACTCATCCATATCGCAATCACTGTCACCTTCATCATCCCCAATAGCATTAATTCTGTTGAAGAATACCCCGACACTGGTAAACTGAATCGAACCACTGTACCTTGGAGGCTCTTGAGACCGCTTGGGTGGCTTGTATCCCAAACCATATGTATTATTCTTCATCTGTACATCTATCACCTGGCCCCACTTCTGGGAATTACCGACTTCTACCACTGCGCGTGCATCCTTGAATGAAGACATGGAAACTTCAGGCCCATTAACCTCCATAGGAGGCTCCTTCGGAATCTGGACAACCTCAAAAGCCTGACATAAAGTTTCATGTATTTCTCCATCCACTTCTACGTACTTGAAAGTTGACAAATGACTGACCATTATATCCTCTTCACCACACACCGTAACAACCTTCCCTTCGGCCATATACTTTAACTTTTGGTGCAACATCGACGTCACTGCCCAGCATGATGAATCTAGGAGCGACCCAACAAACAACTATACGCTGGCTGTATGTCCATAATATAGAAGGTTACATCAAAAACCTCCGGCCCCACCTTAATGGGCATAACAATTTCTCTAAATACAGACCCTTTGGAGCCGTCAAAAGCCCGCACCACTAAATCACTGGGTGTGCAAATCAGGCCTTGAGTGTCAAGCTTCATAAGCGCTTTCTTGGGAAGAACATTTAATGAAGAACTGATATCCACTAACATATGGGATAACAATGAACCTCTACACTCTATGGAGATGTGCAAAGTGTTATTGTAGTTCCCCCCTGCGGGAGTCAAATCCAGATCCGTAAAACCCAAACTGTTCCCTGCATTTACGTGCGCCACCACGCCCTCAAGCTAATTCAGTGATATCTCTTGTGGCACATATGCTGCATTCAACACCTTTAGCAGAGCTTTCCTATGAGCTTCTGAGCAAAACAGCAGATACAAAATAGAAAACTTAGAAGGTGTTTGATGTAACCTGTCCACGATTTTGTAATCACTCTTCCGTATTAGTCTCATGAATTCTTCCGCATCTTTCAAAAAAGAGTCCTCAACCTGCTTTTGGGTAGAATCATCAACATCCTGCCTCTGACTGGAATTGTCAACCACTTGCTTACCCTTATCCTGACTTGAACTGCCCGCATTGTCATTAGACGGCAAAAAGACTTTGCTACTTCTGGTAATAGCTCCAGCCTCAATAACAGATACTACACCTGATGGACCCACTAGCTCCTGCTTCTGTCCGTTACAAAATACTTCGGCCCCGTAATTCCACGGGATGGCCTTAGTACTTTCGTAAGGTATTGGTCCTGAAATAGTGATAATGACCGACGCTTGCCTCGCCGGTGCTGAAATATTAATCTTCTTATAGGGAATGGATATTGTAGCAACATCTTCACTGTTATTAACAACTTTCTTCTCACTATTAACCCGATCAAACTGTAACTGCCCATCATCCACCATCTTCTGAATACCTGACTTCAGTGAATCACAACCCTCAGGTTGCAACAAACACTCATGACAACCATGTAAACACCCTGGAAAAACTCCACCTTTCAACAATCTTTCCTTCATAACTAACAAAGGAGTTTGCAGCTTGTTCACATCCATTATCAAATCCAATGGCTCCCCATCTTCTATAGCATTAGCCCTTGCCCCACCATGATTGGGCATGGGGTTCTGAATTACATTTGGGGTATCATTGATGAAGTTGATGGCTTTCGAATCCACCAAATCCTGCACTTTATGATGGAAAGCTCTACATCTTTCAATGGTATGCCCCGGGGCACCAGAATGAAAATCACAATGTGCGTTAGCGTCATAGCCCGGTGGTAGCTTCCCAGTAGGTGGGGCTAGAGTGCGGAGCTCAACTAAGCGCAACTGCAGCAAATGTTGTAGCAACTGGGCATAAGGCATAGGTGGAGGATCAAAATTTCTTTCAACCTTCCTCTGCCTAGTCTGATACTGATTAGGAACATTGCTCTGTTACTGAGGCGCAACCGAGATGGCTACGGTAGCAACCTGCTGAGTGTAGTTCTAACGGGCCTTGCCCTTCTGCCGACTCGAAGAAACTGAGTTTGCATCGCCTTCTCTCTTTCCCCCATACGACTTCTTATGTCCTCCAGCTGAGGATCCACCACTGTTTGGTATCTTGCCAGACTTGATACCACTCTCGACTCTCTCTCTAGCTAACACTAGATCAGAAAACACTGCAGACAAACATCTCACCAACCTTTCATAGTATGGCCCTAAAAGCGTATCCATGAACATGTCTATAAGTTCTTTCTCCATCATAGGAGGTTGAACTCTAGCAGCCAACTCACGCCACCTCTGGGCGTACTCCTTAAAGCTCTCGTTGTTCTTCTGTGAAAGATTCTACAATTGCATTATGTTTGGCGCCATATCTGTGTTATAATGGTAGTGTTTAACGAATGCTTCGGCAAGTTCCCGCCAGCTGTAAATATGATTCCTCTCCAACTGCATATAACATTCTAAGGATGCCCCAGCCAGGCTATCCTGAAAGAAATGCATCAACAGTTTTCCGTCTTCCGAATAAGCGAACATTTTTCTGTAATACGCCCTAATGTGGGTCTTAGGGCAAGTGGTTCCAGTATAATTGTCAAACGAAGGCACTTTGAATTTATGAGGAATTTTCACCCTTGGGACTAATCCCAAATCAGCCATGTGAAGACCTAGAGAATTCTGATTCTCAAAGGCTCTCGTCCTTTCCTCTATCATCTTAAACTTTATGTCAGCTTCATTTGGAATACCAGCATCAACCCTTTGCATAGAAAACACATCATCCTGATGATCTTCCCAGTGATGGCCCCCAGCACCATGCACTGCACATACACTACCTCCTCCAACCACTGCAGGAATTCCGCCACCTGCTCCTCCGGCCAGAGGAACGACAATAGTAGGAATAGGAACACCTCCTCCCGGAGGAACAACATGAACACCGCCATTACCACCTCCTCCCGGAGGAACAACATGAGTAGGAATACCTCAATAAAGCACACCCTCTTCATCAACCCATGCAACCAAGGGCTGGACCAGAGTCCTTAGCTGCTCTTGACCTTGGGCTACATTCTGTATCATTTCCATGAACTGATTCATACGATTACAGAAGTCTTGGAGTTCAGCTTGGCCTTGTTGAAAAGTATTTCGGGGGTGTTTTATCGTATCCACAGGGATTGAATGTATATTTCCGCCGTTCGATAGTCAAAAGCGTTTCAAACTTTAATAGTAACAAAGAGTTTGGTTTTTCGTATTGTTTGCATAAAATTTAGAAATCAACGGTAAAAAGATTGGTTTTTGGGTTTGGTAAAAACATGCCAAGACTAGTGTTCGGTAATCTGTTTATTACGTATCAACTCGATAAAGCGTGTGAACTCATTAACAATAAATATAACCACATATCCTCTCAACAAGTTTCTCTCGAACACTTGTTGTGAGATTTGTCATATTGATCCTTTGATGATCTCTCACTCAAACTACCAATATGATAACATTCAAGTTCAATATTTATGAACATCAACTTTCAAAACTATCTCTAGCCTTATGATTATTGATGGATTGAAACTTAGGTCAAGTTTTAATACATTTCTCTCGAACATGAATTAAAACAAAATATAAACCATGTAAACAAAGCTTTTCTTCTATATTTATCATCAACAAAGTTCAAAAACTTACAATCAAGATCAATACATACAAAATGATGGATTACCTACCACTAATCTTGACACAAGGATGTGTTTAGCTACACATAGTCATGGTAGCTTGCTTCACAAGTTTCGTGAGGAGATGAAAAAGCATCAGCGTCGAAGAATCGAGATCGGATGCAAATCCAGCCTCTCTTAGATGAAGAAAACTCAGAAAAATATGTTTTGGTGTGAAAAGGTGAAGTTATGATCCCAAGAAAATGTAAAAATCCATTTATAGTACACTTGGAATCTGATGCATTTGCACTGCGAATGATCTATTCGCCTAGCGAATGAAGAAAATGGCACCTGAAGTGCCTTCTGATAACTAAACCGCCCTTGTTTGTCTGCATAAGTTCGCAATGTGAACATTTCATTCGCAAAGCGAACTACTCGCTGGAAAGTTCGTAAAGCGAACTTTAGGTCCTTTTGCTTCTGCCATATCCAAGGGTTCTTCGCCAGGGTGTTCGCAAAGCGAGTGAAGCAGCGAACATTTGCTGGGAGTTCGCAAAGCAAACTTTAGTCCCTTTTCCTACTGTCCCATTAGGTGACCATTCACTGGAGACCTCGCTGTTGTTCGCAAAGCGAACCTTCGCTAGCTAGTTTGCAAAGCAAACTTCTTGAAGTTTTCCTCTATTCTTTGGCAGCTTGCATCAATTCTTTGTGTCTTCTATCTTTGATCAATTAGTGCACTTTCTTGCACAATAGCACACACATTACAAGCACCAAAGGTATATTTACAATGTTTGAAGAACAACAATAATTCACTACTAAAATCCACAATTAAAACATGAAAGTGTTGAAAAATGACAAGTATCAAATACAAATATATATCATGTTTGACATCTAACAAACTCTCGCCAACTAACTCTTTGTTTGTCCTCAAGCAAAGTATGCCTCTCATTGAAAACAAGAGAATTTGCTTGAGCATTTGATTCAACCAAGACAAGATAAACGGCTCAAATAAACAACAATTGTAACAAAGCAGCAATTACACAATCCTAGAATCGACAATGCAAAAGAACTTGATTCTTAAACAAATCTCAGACAATGTTTTAAGAGACAACTAAACCATCATGCTCATGTCACTCTAACACTTCTCTTCGAAAAAGGATTGAAGGAAATTAACGTGTTTGTAACCGCGGGGCAATTTCGCTCAAATGACAAATGATGCAAATACAAAGCAATTCATACAATATCTAATCGATCACATAAGAAATCATGGAAGCAAAAGATCACTAAGGACTTTAAAGGTTGTAGCTTGGTCGGGTTAACAACAAAGGGATATTTCTAAAGGCCATTGAATCGAAGTTTCCGATGCAAAAGAACATTCACTATACAAGGTATTCACACACATCTCAACTTCATTCACCAATTTTACCTTTATCACAAACCTTCTCAAACTTCCTCATGCACAATTATTTGTTTCTATTTTTCTCATTAAATCAAGCATCCTTTTCTATTTTTTTCACATTCATATTCACATTTTCTTTTTCTTTTCATGCTTGCTTGAAATTTTTCAAATTATGTACAACCCAAAGTTCATCACTAAACGAGATCTAAACTATTTAGGCTTAAGGAGGGTTAACGAATACTCTCTACTCACGCGTAAATCACTATTTTGGAAATGGTTGTGCTCAATATCAACAAGTGCCTTGATCATTTCTAAAGCTTCCACAATATCACACAAATCACAAGATAAAGCATGAATTAAAAGTATAAAGCAAAATTCATCATTAATCCAAAGCATATAGTATACATGGAGGTTTCTCACTTTTGTGGTTTTTGGACCTAAATGACACAAGCAATCAATAAAGTTGTAACAAGAAACAACCTTTCATTTGTACAAAGACAAAAAGTTCTAACACATTCTAAATTCTAGAACTAGGTAACTATGTACCTTGCCAACAAAACTGTGCTTAAAATTACTATCATAGCCATCCAACTTGGAAGAATCTTCTTTGATGATCAACAATCACCAACCTAAAATTCTTCAAGTCAACACCAAAAGATGGAAATATTAAACTTCCACAAGCATACCAACATAAAGCGATAAAAAGAATACCAACAATTTAAGAGTTGAACATTCATAAACTGAAGAATTCAACTCTTAATAACAACAATGAAAAACAAAATATTAGTAAAATTGAAAACAGAATAATTTACTGAAAAACAAAATATTACTAATAATATTGTTGTACCCCAAATTTTACCTCTTAGATGTCATAACATTTTACATAGGCACTTAGGATCATTCATATATGCATTATTTAACTAACCCACAGCTTGCCAGTTTGTTTCTCTTATGTTTAAGATTAGGGTTTACACAGAGAGATTCAATGCCTCCCAAGGTATTCTCTGGCTCCATACAAACATCAAAAATATTCACCAGTTGTTTGGAACCAATATCTCAAGACTTTGAATCAAGTCAAGTCAACAAAGGATCACCAGACCAAAAGGTGGAATTAGGGTTTTAACCTGAGGAATCACTGAAGAATTTTGCCATGATAAATCAAGATTTGATTGGCTCATCAACCATTTGAGCTTACCTACATTCAAGAGGTCTCATTCAACAAGAATTCAATATCATTTGGCTCTCATCATGAGTAGTTTGAGCCACAATTTCACCCTGCATCCAAATTAGGGTTTCTGTTAAGACTAGTGGATCATGGCCCTTGATCTTGACCAAGAATTATTCTCAAACCCTAGGAATTGACTCCATGAGATAGTAGACATCCCTAAGGTCCATCTATGAGCTTTAGATGTGATGGAAGAAGCAAGATCATAAGAGATTATCCTAGTGCATTCACAGTTAAAATTAGGGTATTAACTGGAACCCTGATCCTGCATTTTGATCCAAATGAAGCATCCAAGGCCTCAACCCATCATGATATGTCTCCTTGATGACTTAGGGTTTGGGAGATCAAGTTTCAAGAAGTTTCTTGCAAAGGAAGTAATGTTTGGTTCATGAAACTTTTCATATGTGGAAATTTCCCCTCTTGTGCAAAATTGAAATGGTCATAACTTCCAAACTACACATCCAAATTAAGTGACTCAAACCCCAGATGGAAGCTCTTTCCATGATCTTCAAAGTGTTAAATATGACTTTTCTCCAAAAAAATGCATGGTTTGTGAGTTATGAGACTTGTAAGTTAGACTGCCCAAGGACTTAGAGAAATTTCAGCACTTTTGCCTTAATAACCAGCTAACTTTAACCTCATTTTTCATTAAGTTCCCTTGTGATTCAGAACTTGGGTCTAGCATGAAAGTTGTAGAGGGCATTGAGGGCTTTCCAAAAAGTACTAGAACTCCTCAATCCATTGAGTGAGCTAGGAGTTTCGAATCCTCAAAGTTGGAGGTTTCATTCCTTAAAACTCAAGAAACCAACTTTTGTGTATTTGCTCAAACCATTCTCTAATCACCAAAACCACTTGTTTCTGAGTTCTAATGTTGAGTTTAACCTTAATCCAAGCTTGGCCACGAATTTCAACTTGGTTAGCATTAAAATATTGGTTTTTGCCATAGTTGTGCAAGTGGGAGGAGGAAAGAGAAACTTTTCAAGCAAGAAATAATTGTTTATTCCTTGAGCCTCTCACCAATCACTTTTCACCAGTTCTTGCTCAGATATTCAGAGATATGGGAGGATTTTGGTTCAGCAAGTGCAAATTCACACGAGGGAAAAAGGGTAGTATTGGCACAATGTGTAAATGTGACCATACCTTGAATCCTCATGTTCTCCTTATAAATAGAAGGCCTCCTTCTTTCATTTTCCACCAACATCTTTCACAATACACCCTAAAAATAGCTCTGAGTGTAAAGTCCTGCAAGTGAAGGAGAAGGAAGAGCACTTGGATAGCTTGCTACCAGTTCAAAGGAGAGAAGATACTTAATTGATTGAGGGTGCAGTGGACATATTCCACTTGGCAACTTATTTCTTCACACTCCATATCTATGCTCATGTACATCATCATCATCCTATTTTTGTTGCAAATGCCTTTATTATGAATGTCATATAATGTATTCTAGTTTATTTCCCTTTATCCATAATGAAGGTCATATGTGTTTGATGTTTAAATCATTTGTCCATGACCTGCCATCATAAGGTGAGACAGTGTTTGGTTGTTCTGCTGATATGTTAAATGTTTATACTATTTTGTTTTTGTTACTATGCTTGAGCTATCATGTGATGATAATGCACTTTGTGTTGTTCATCAACTGGTTATTGAATTCATGTTAACTTCCTTGTTGTGTAACTCTGCCAACATTTGGATGCAAGTAATATTCATGGACTTGTGACTGTTTTTTTTTGGGTGTTTGGATGTTATCAAGAAGAGGAGGTAAGAGCCTTGACCTGATAACTTGAGATACTTGTGTTTTATGGTTTATGAATTTGTTGTATTAAGCCATTTTCCTTTGTTGTTGGTATGATTTCCAAATGTGTAATAACTAGGTCAGAATTTTATTAGTAGGAAAGCCTGGTCCTTTTCACCAAGTGCAAGTTGTGTTACTGCTACCCTCATGATATATAGTCAGTTTGTAAGTGTACACTCATGATATGCCTTGAATCCAAGATGTTTGCTTATGTGTTGATACTTGTTAAGTTTTGCCTTTGAGCATGAAAGTGTGGTTCTGACTCATTGTGTCATAAGTACTTTCTTTATCCATTCATGTGCTTACTTACATCCCAATTTGCACACAAGCCATGACATGTTTGTTTTGAGTTAAATTGACTTATGTACTTGAGACTGGCATATTTGAACTGCTAACCTCTTGAAGTTATGCAATTGTTGCCATGCTTTGTGTTTCAACTTGTTGTGTATAACCTACTGGTCTGATATTGGTCCAAGATATGTGTGCTAGTCATGTTCATAGCTGCTAAACTTGTCATTGAGAATGAGAATTTGATGTTGTTCCTTTGTGTTGAGTTTTTGTTTTGATACCTAACCATCAGCCTGTCAACATTTCACAGTCTGTTGTGTTTATACACTATATGATGACATGTGGGTTTTTTTGTATGCCAAAACTGCTGCATGGAGTGGATAATCTCTTGAGGTTTTGTTTTGTGTAAAGATGCCATTTTATGTCCATCATGCCAGACTCTGTGTTCAAGACATGTATGCAAACCTTAACTTGCCACTTGATGTGTATCTAAGCTGAGAGTAAGGTTGCTAGACTATGTATTCAGGGTATGTGTGACAACCTGACCTGAACTCTGTCAATATGTGTGTTATGTATTCATATCTGGCTGAAACCATTTCTTTGATGATAATTATCAAGTTTGAGTGCTCACCATGTCATATTTACTGGTGTCATGATCATTTCTACTGCTCCACATACTCACACCTCAGTTTGTATTGCTTTCATGCTACAAATCACTTATTTTGGTTTGATATTACACATGATCACTTGTTTATCTTTTGACATCTTATTTTGAATGACCATATGTGTACATATTGTGTAACCAGTTCTGTTCTGGACCAGACTTGGGTGTATATAGGATTAGTGTTGGTAGCCCTTATCACATGCTAGGATGAGGAAGTACTTATAATTTCCATCTAAATGCATGGATATCTATTTCTAGTTTCATGTTTACCATGCCTTGTAGGCTTTTCCATTGTATCTTGAGCTAACTTGGATTATGCACTTAGGGCTGTTGCTAGCTTCTTGAGTTTACTACCTGATGCCATGTTGCTTGATGTTTATGAATGACACCAGTCATATACCTATTTTGCTGATGCCTGGATGTTTTGTTTTGTGTTGGTAGCATGTTGCATTTACAGTTGCTGCCATATTGACATTGTCTGCTTGCACATTAACTAATTGATATTGTTGATACTTTGCTCTTAACCTGACAGTCCTTGAAAGCCTTGTTTCTATCAGCTATGGACCATACCATGTAATAATACCATGAATACTTGAGCTTGTGTTTATCATGATGTAATTTGTCTTAACTGTACCCAGTCTATGTTGGTACAGTTAACAAATGGCTCTCAATTGTCAACCAATGTCTAGCTGCTATGTTTTGTTGTTTTGTTTTGGTCTTTGCTAATGAACAGAAGATATGATATCTATTGTCTCTATTGCACTAATCACTATGCTATGAATATGCAAATTGCCATCACACCATGTACCCTAAACTCAAAATAGGTGTGTCTCTAAGCCACAAATTGCTGATCTGCATCCAAATTATGTGCATAAATTATTTATTGCCACATGTATAAGTTAATGTCAAATTTATTTGAGTCTATTTCTTGTTTCCCTACACTGATTTTTGCCAAACCTCTCATGCTTGTGGAACTTGTTTTGAAATGCCTATACCTGCCATGCCATATACATGCTTATTATTTTCCTTCACCCTAATCAAATAATCACATGGATGGGATTTTTGAGTGTATCTTTGAATTTGTTTCTTTCCATAGGCAGCATGATAGTTTGAGTCACTCTCTTTATGGACAACATTGATAGACATAGACTGGTTTGGTATTGGTACAACATTACATTTGTTTATTTTTAGACTGCAATGCACATTAGGATTTCCTTGGTTTATTTGAGTGCCTACTGTCATGATTGGTATGAAGGTTATGTTATAAGAAATGTTGACTGTATGTTTTTCCATATTCTACTTGCTATCTTGAAGTCATTTTTGCATTCTTACCACTTTGAAGACATGAATTGATAGTTAAGGTTGGATTTGCTCACTGATATTCAATCTGCTTTGCCATTATGTATGCTTCCTCTTTGGTACTCATGAAGTTTCTTCTTTGTTGCAAACCAGTTTCCATATGGACTCATGATGATTATGTTGAGTATACGTACACTGCCTGTCTTGGTAACATGTTGTTCGCAAAGATGTCTTGAACCTGTTCTATCATATAAATCTGACCTCATTGTTTTGATGTATGTCTATATTACCAAATATCAAGACTTTTATGTTCAGGCTGATCCAAATTAGCTCATATTAACAGGGATACTTGGTTTGTGTTTGGTTTGACATTGTTTGGTTTTCCATCATTTAATAGTTGAAGGTTGGCCACTTGCATGATCAATTGCCTTTCTTTTTTATTAATAATTGCTTCATACTTTGAATGGTTGTTGGCATTGCTTGTTGATTCCTACTTGCGCTTGCCTTGCTAAGAACTTGCTATGTGGTTTTTGTTGCAAACCAGCCATGCGCCCAGTTTTACACGCGTGAAGGTTTATAGGTTTATGGAGTCATGTTTATAACTGGATGTAAGAGCTACCCCAGTGGCAAGAGTATACACACGCGTAGTTACCACTAGGACTGGGGTTCGAATCCCCCTCTCCCCAGTTCTTTTTATTTTATTTCCTGAAACGCCTTTGTTTCACATATATTGTAGTGTTGCCCATACGTGTTAAACACGCACAAATGACATGGTTGGCAAGTATTTTGGGTTGCATCCTCAAGGACACGGGTTCAACACCCATGGGGAGCCCTTCCTATTTATTTTTACCACATGTTTCATTTTGTATTTTTAATTCATGCTTTAAATTCAATAATCCATAACTTGATCATTTTTTATACTTTTTCACCCATTCTTTTTGTAAATTACTCTTTATTGTGTCTGCTTTTTAATCATAAAAGGAATTGGTGAAAATCAATATTTTTTAGTACTTATTCATGTTGGAAGTGGAAGGCCTTTTAGGGTTTCTATTAGGGATACTCTTTACTTCTTTAATTATTTTATCATGTTATCTTGTTCATTTTGACCTAGTGATGACTAATGTATTTGGTTCTAACATTATATGGCATTGTAAATTTTGTTTCACTTGAATACTTTGTTATTTAATGTTGCATCTTCATGTAAATATCCATATAAACTTCTTGTTTCATAAAAAACTGTTATTCTCCCCTTCTAAAGGGAAGTCTTTCTATTGACTTCAAAGTCATAGATATCTCATAATCAACCCCTGACCTCATAGTGATAGCCACCTACCAGCCTTGACCTGATAGTCATGGCCACATTCTCCTTGACCTCATAGTCACAGGATTACCAACTTTGACCTCATAGTCATAGCCACCTACCAGCCTTGACCTCATAGTCATGGCCACCTCCTCTTTGACCTCAAAGTCATAGAGTACTTTCCTTTTGGCCTCATAGCCACTCATCTTACAACTTAGAACTAGGATAGAGTTTCTAAACTCTATGTGGGCTCATCACATTGAGTATCCACTTTTCCCTTATAAACTTAGACTTAGAGAGTTTCCTTAAACTCTAAAAGGAGCTCACACTCATTTCCCCCTTGGAACTTTGGACATAGTCAATGGTTCCTCAAATTCTCCCTTAGTTAGGTGAACTACGGTTGCTCTAATTCTTTTGTCAGATACGTAGGCACAAGATGCGGCGTCTTGGCGAGCAAACTTAGTGTACATATCCCTAGGTCTTTACCTTTACCTTTAGCAGATTCCCTTAGGAAGCAAACATAACATAACACAAACTAAACAAGAGGTTCCTATAGAGTACTACAGATACTTAGGGTGCTAATACCTTCCCTTTGTATAACCAACCCCCGAACCTAGATCCTCTTAGGGTTTTCTTCGATCTTTACCCTTTCCTTTGGATAAATCAAAGCTCGGTGGTGAATTCAAAGAAATGAGATGCAAGTTAATTTAATAGCTTGTTATCCGATTCTCACCGCAACAGAAATGGCGACTTCACTGGGGACAAACTTTTTTTGAGGGTTAATCCCACCTTGTTTTATTTATGTTATTTATGTCCGTTTGCTATACTTGTACATATCTGTATATATATACCTATTTTGCTTGGGATCTTCTGTTTGGCATGTTGCTTTTGAGTGGTGAGATAAGTCCTAACCCGGACTTGAGCGCACTTATTTATAGGACGATGGTATATTCAAGGAGACTTTGAGGGAGTCGATTCCCAAAGAAGTTGACTTGAGACACCATCACTCAGTTGAGGCCCTCTTGGGAGTCTAGTCATGTTGAACGAGTCTATTCGTGAAAACGTGCTATCTCGACATAGGTGTCGTTAAAACTGAGAACCGTAGTTATCTCCAAACCCCACTTGGCCTTTTAGTATGTAGTGTGAGGACTATGAGGGAGTCTATTCCTGAATTGGTTGCTACGCGATGCTACACTCAGACGATATTCTTTTGAGAATTTTATTGACTACCGAGTCATTCGGGAAATCGATAAAATCCGAAAGATGGATTGTCGACTCTGGGAACTTCTTAGAACCCTGTTCTACAGATGAAAACCAATAGTACACACCAATGGGAAGGGTAAACCATGGCTCCATGATCTTGAACTTAACCCAGACATTTTGCTTGTGTATTTGTGAATATGTGTGTATATATGTTCCTGCTTTGCATTTATACATCATAAACATCCATTTCATATCAGTTTCATGAAACTCAGACCTCTTTTGTGATTATCTTAGGGATATCATGGACAATTCAAGAAGGAATACTGTGAAATACACTTTCAATAGTCCTAAACTGGATGACCTAAAGAGACTGGGTGACTTGCTGACAGACCCTGAAGGATTCAAAGACAGGTATGGGAAGTTATGGCTCTTGTTAAAGAAAGATGTTGATGAAGGACTCCTCTCTACCTTGCTTCAATTCTATGACCCGAAGTATCATTGTTTCACTTTCCCTGATTATCAACTCTTGCCTACCCTTGAGGAGTATTCTTAGATAATTAGTTTTTCTATCAAGGATAAGTCTCTGTTTCCTATCTTCTAGAGGAACCCCAAAGAAGAAGAGTTAGCTAAGAAAACTCACTTGGAGTTAGTCGACATAAAAAACAACTTGACTTCCAAGGGAGGAATTTTTGGATTGACTGCTAAGTTCTTGTTTGGAAAAGCTCAGTACTATGCTAAACACTCAAATAGGGATGCTTTTGAGGTTGTTTTTGCATTGCTCATCTATGGACTCTTCTTGTTCCCTAATATTGGCAATTTAGTGGACCTGAACGCAATTAAGATATTTTTAAAGAAAAATCCTGTACCAACTTTGCTCGTTGAGGCTTACCACTCAGTCTATTTAAGGAATGCCCATGGTGGGGGTCAGATCACTTGCTGTGCCCTTGTGCTGTATAGATGGTTTATTTCGCATCTACCGAAGGCGAGCGCATTTTGGGATCCCAAGAAAGGATGGTGGTCCAAAAATATTATGGCTCTTTCTCATTCAGACATTGACTGGTATAATCGAGTGTACGATGGGATTTTGATCACAGATAGCTGTGGAAACTATGGCAATGTACCTCTTCTTAGTATCAAGGGAGGAATCAGTTATAACCCAGTGTTGGCTCGATGACAGTTGGGGTACCCTCTGAAGGAGAAACCTCTTGGTATCCACTTGGAAGGTATCTTCTTTGAAGAACATGAAAAAAATGAAGAACATAAGAAGTTGATCTTGAGTGCCTAGGGTAGCAGACACAAGAGAGGAAGGAGTGCTTTGGGAAAACCTAACTGTGTTTCTTTGGAGCCTTATCTCCAATGGGTCCGAAGAAGAGCCATCGAGTTGAAGATGCCTTACAACAGACAGGAACCAATTGCCTTAAAGAATGAACCTGTTTTATACTTCATGTCAAAGGAAGAAGAACTAAAGATTTCTTTGAGCCAAACCCAGCAGTCAGGAGAAGCCTGAAAGCTCAAGTACCAAGTAGTTGTTGAGGAGAACCTAAAACTCCAAAAACAACTGCTAGCCAAGAACGAAGAGCTGCTTTCATACAAGAAGAGAAAGACCCAAGAAGGACCAAGTTCCTCTAGCGCCAGACCTACCGCATGGAAATCCATCGTCGACAACCTCGTCATAGAAAGAGACCAGATGGAGAAGGAAATCAGAAGGCTCAACATGAGGCTCCTAAAAGAATCTCCTTAGGTATTTTAGCTTTTATTTAGCATCATGTTTAAGACTTTTGAAAATGTATTAACTTTTCGTAATCCACTTTGCAATTAATGAGAATGAGACCTTTTGATATCCTTTAGTATTTCACAAATGTCTAAGTTCCATGAAATTCTTGCATCTTGCACCTCATGCGCATTCGCATTTCATTTTCATTTCTCAGTCTTGAGTCTCTCTTCCTCTTATATGTCTGAAGGATACCTAGCACCTATTCAAGAAAATGGCGACAATGAATGGAATTCTGAAGAACCAAGAAGATTTGAAAGAGGAGGTCAGAATCCTCAAATGCCAGATGAATTGGGTTCTGGAAACTTTGCAAGCTCTGATAAAGAAAGAGGAGTATGCTCACCCTGTTACTCCAAGAGAAGTTATCAGTTTATCGTCTTTTGTGGTTCCTCTAACTCAAGGACCTCCTCAGAATCAAGGGCAAGATCACTGTCAACCGCATCAGCATGCTCGACAAAGGCCTAGAAAGCCAAAGAAAAATTTCACTCCATTGCCAATACCATACAGTCAGTTCTTACCAGATTTAATCAAAGGTGGATTGATAGTGCTAGAGGAGATATATCCAATGCCTTTTCCGTACCCTCCAGGCCTTGACGTCGATGCCCATTGTGACTACCATGCTGGGGCACAGAGGCATTCAACTGAAGAATGTAGAATGCTCAGAAACAAGGTTCAAGCTCTGCTTGATTCCAATGTGATCTCATTCACACCTCAAGGCGTTCGAATCAACAATCCTTTGCCATCTCCTATGGTTTTCCCATACCAGGGATCTGTCTTTGGAGAAATTTTGTACCAGCCAGCATTTGATCTTGGTCTTACACCAGAATATCATAATCATCAGGTGTCTACCAAAAGGGTGTTTCAGCCTCCTACAGTTGTTTCTCCTTGAGGTTCTCAAGACCAAAACAAGAGAAAGTACCCTGTCAGCTGCCATCCCATTCTGGTTTCATTGAGCAAACTCTTCCCGCTGTTAATGCAGAACAAGTTGGTAACTCCTCGACTTCTCAACCCTGTGCCAGGACCTTGGTACAATCCAAACCTGACTTGTGAATTCCATAAGGGAGCCGAAGGTCATGACTTGGATGGTTTCTGAGCCTTAGAATCTACTGTGCAAAGGCTGATCTATGAGAAGGAACTTATTCTTAAAGAAGATCGCCCAACGATTAAATGCCAATTCCATACTGGGACAATGGGGCCTCCCATTGAAGAATGCAAAGAGTTCGAAGCAAGACTGCTAAACCTGCTAAAGACACTGCACCCTCAGGAAGGTATGTCAGACGCTAATGTCTTAACTTCTGAAGCAAAAGGAAAAAGACTTGCAAGGCCTCTCAAGGTTCTATACCACAAGGAACAAGTGATCATTGGTGAGGGTGTTCCCCCGCTTGGACCCGAAAACTGAAATCTTCTGAAATCAATTTGCCAAGCTGGCTGTATTTTGTTCATTTCAGTATTTTCAATTATATTTCCTTTGCACTTTGAATTTGTATTTGCTTATAAGCATTGTTGTACTTTCAAATTGGCAAGATTAATGAAGTGTTTGTGCACCTTTTGATTAAGTTAATTCGTTTCACTCATTTACTTTTATGTTCGTGAAAAGCAAAAAATAGATCTTTATCTTGTTTCTTTCCACTTATTAAATTGTTGTTAAGCAAAGATTGGGGAGGATGATGAAAATATTATTCATAATTGTTGTGGTATGCTTCCAATTAAACCTTGTCGAGGATGTAAGGCATTGTTTCAATTCCCAAACACTAGAGAAATAAGGAAGATAATCCCTCGTTAACCCCTTCGAACCTAGAAGCAGGAGTTTTCTTTCCTTACATAAAAAACCCTTAAATCTCAACCTTGGGGTGGGTAGGTCTCAGTTTAACTTGGTTATGCATTCAAACGCAAGCTCTTTATGCAAGACACCAGTCAGCTCTCTCAAGTCAGGTGAATAAATGTTGTACATGTTGTTCTCAAAGCGACAAATAAGGAAGGATCGTTGAGAAATCCTTAATCAAAGATTGAGTCGAGTCCCTTTCAAGGAAAAAGCCAAGAAAGATGGGAAGCCCAAAACTTTGCCTTATACAAGAAGGTTTGTACAACAGCCAAGAAGAAGAGGTCTCATAACCTCAAGCAAAGACGAGGTCTCATAACCTCAACAAAAGAAGAGGTCTCATAACCTCAGCAAAGACGAGAAGAGGTCTCATAACCTCAATCAAGAAAAATAAAGACAAAGAAAAAGAGGCCTCATAACCTCAGTGAAGACCAGAAGAGGTCTCAAAACCTCAACAATAAAGGATAACCGGAATCTGCAAAGGAGTAATGACTACAAAGGTGTCTGAATCGTCATCAACTATCATCAATTCAGTTCCTAGCCTATGGAAATCTGAATGCATAGCTTGAGTTAACTGAGTGTAGGATTGGAGTTCATTATGAAGATGGGGTGGGTACAAATAAACTTTGAGCCTTTATCTTTTGTTTCATGAACCGTGAACCAAGCCACGTTACAACCCTTAAAAGACCTAATTGAGGTAAGGTTGTTTTGAAAGCATACTGTAGCGCAATTTTTGTGGTTTTGAATCACTATCGCTTTGGTACTAAAGTTTAATTAATTTTTTTTATCCTGGGAAGCTGATTAAGGAAGGGAAATAGATGTCTCCAATTAACGCTGCTTGCATACTGAGGTTAAACAGTCAAAACTATTGGTTTACAGATACTATCAAAATAGGGGGTCTGTCTTTAGGTTAATTCGTTTAAGAACACAGTGTCGTGACTGTACAGGAGGATTTTGGTAAGGTACTAGGTCTGATGTTTTTGATGGATGTGTGAAGGTACTGGATTTTGAGTTTTTTTATTAATATGCTCGCTAAGATTTCGTAATCTTATGCCAACGTATTCCCGTTTAACAAAACAGGGAAATCAGAGCGATCGTAGTTCCTCCTATTCTATGGGAGGAAAATAGATGTTTTGGTGTCTTGTTCAAAGCCCAAGATTGAAGCTAAAGGTGATTTGTATCTTGTTCAAAGCCCAAGATGAGAAGCTAAAGGGTTTTGACTAAAAGGGAATTTGTCATCTCTAAAGAGGAATTGCTGATGTTTGTATGCTGTGAGCAAAACACAAATTTGATACTAAAAGGTTGATTGACTCAACCGAGGATTTCTTTATTCAAAGCCTAAGAGGAGGCTAGAAGTTTGACTTTTCCAGGGAAAATGTTCTTTTTGTCTTGTACAAAGCCCAAGATTGAGGCTAAAAGGGATTTTGACTCCGTTGGGGAGAACGTATCTTCTATAAAGCCCAAGATGGAGGCCAAAATGGTTTGAATCAACAAGAGAGTACTTTTATCTGTCCTGTATAAAGCCCAAGATAGAGGCTAGAAAAGGTTGACTCAACAAGAGAGTCTCGAACAAGTGATTGACTCAACAAGAGAGTCTGCAGGTTGATTGACTCAACAAGAGAGTCTTTTATACTCAACAAGAGAGTGATTTGCTGTCTCGTACGAAGCCTGATATTGAGGCTAAAAGGAGATTGAATCAACAAGAGAGTCTTTTATACTCAACAAGAGAGTTTTTTTATATGTCTTGTACAAAGCCCAAGACGGAGGCTAAAAGTGGTTGACTCAACAAAAGAGTCTGAAAAGGTTAGCTCCGCAGGGGAGAATCATTTGTACAAAGCCCAAGAGGAGGCTGACTTACTGCTGAGGATTATTGAGATCCTGAAGCGGGTCCAAGTGTGGGGAACTCTCATGAGAGAGACCGGGTTTCTGCTGGAGATTGATCCAGAGTGATCGGTGTTTTTCCTATATTTGTATGGAACTTGAGAATGTCTTTGAGACTCAAGAGGTTTAGACCGTCCGAGTCTAGAGTTTTATCTTTTGTACAATGCCCAAGAGGAGGTGATCGGTCACCATTTCTACTATGTTTCCGTCACTTATTCGGCATAAATCCATAAAATCGGTAGCACTTTGTTTGTCTTTTCATTGTTTTTCAATTCAATCTTACTTGTTGTATTTTATTCTCGCATTTTATGATTTGTTATTTTATTTCAATTATGTTGCATTTTATGCTTTGGTTTGGTAGTTTTCAATGGTTTCAGGTCTGAGTGGAAAAGCCCAAAGGACTCGTGCGAAGAAAATGGAAGTTTCGGGGATTTAGAAGAGTTTTTGGAATGAAGCAGAGGATGCCTGGACCTAAAATTCAACAAACATGGAAAAATATTGGGCAACCAAGTTCCAAGTCTGTACTATGTTGTAGTTCTCTTCATTAGCTTTCTGACGCTTCGAACGGGAACCAAAACAGACTTACGAATCAAAAGTTATGATCGAAACAATTTCGGTTATAGAATCCAGCAAGCTGACATGGCTGGCAGTGTTGGCTAACACGGCCCGTGTCAGGTTTGACGTTGATTTTCTGAATTTTTCTATATTTTCTCCCTATATTAAGTTGTGGCGCAACTTTGAGTATTTCCAATCGATCTGGGTGAATTAGGCTATTTGGACTTGTTTTTGAGAAGTTAGAAAGAATTTTTTTATAGTACGGAATATTTTAAGCTAAAGTTTGATGCTATCAAGGGTTTTGGAGAACGAAGATTGTTCATGAGCGGAAGCAATTGAAGATCGTAGTCATCCAATAATCTTGTAATGTCTTACTTTTATTTTGTAATTTCTTTTCGCCTTATGAGTAGCTAAACCCCACAATGCTAGGGGGTGTCCCTGAATTGCATTTGTAATGACTTCTGTTTCCATTGTTACATGAGATAATACTTTTTCCTTAATCTTTTGTTATGCAATGTTTTTAACGTTTTTCGATCGGACAAATTGAAATTGATTTACGGTTAGGGTTTAGGTCGGACCAACCAACCTAACACTTTTGCATAATAATATTACAGTAGATATTGCCTAGGAATGGGGATACCCTGTAATAACCAGATTATTCTTGATCAAATATAATGCTTGTGATTCTTTCTTGACCGCTAAGGAATTAGGGTAAAGATAGAATCTCAAAGGTTTTTCCGCTAAGGAATTAGGGAAAAATAACCTTAAGAATCGGTAAGGTTTGTTTAGAGTAATGTTTCATCAAATAAGGATTTAGAGTTTTTGCAGTGCAATTCATACACTTCCTCTAGCATGCTTCTCATATATGTTTTTAAGTCAAGTTTATAATTTTGTTCATTTTACTATTCTTAGTTATAATTTCAAAACAATCAAAACCCCAAAGAAACTTTTGTTTAATTGAATTACTATAAGAACTTATATTTCCTACGCAGTCCTCGAGATAGATACTGGGGATAACCCCTATTATTACTACATTGTTAAAATAGTACACTTGCTATTTTTCCGGTCGAGTTTTTGGCGCCGTTGCCGGGGACTGCCAAAATATAAGTTTTAATTTTAATTCAATTGAACTTTTGTTGCTCCGCAATTAAAATTTAGTGTTAATTTTATTTTTATTTTTATATTATTAAAAAAAAGTCAGATTCTTTTACCTTCATGAATTCTTCTATATTGTGCAACTAACACAATGTCTGAGTTGTGTAGCTATGATTTATACATTGCCACCTGTATCTCCTCAATGTTGGTCGCCCGATTCAGGAATCACCTTGGAAGAGGCGACTAAAATTTTTCAAGCATATAGGAGGGAGATAAAAATCCTTATGAATGAATGTAAGGAAGCTAACTATTATCCAGATTATTTTATTTTGCAAGAGTGCATGTTGGAAGAAGAATGTGTGAAAGAAAAAGAACAAGGCATGATGTCAGACGAAGAAGATGAATTAAAAATAGAAGAATTTGAGGTAAACGAGAAAGATGGGGAAGGAGAAAGAATGCAACTTGAAGACGATCTAGTGCTAGACGAAAATACAGATTTAACAATTTATGAAGATATAGACATCCAACAAGAAAATCTTCAATAAAAGAGTATCCCCAAGAACTATTTTAACAAGGCAGATAAAAGACAAGAAATTGACAAAGTATTGGATTTCATTTATGCCTTGTTCACGAAAATCCAACTGAAAATGATTTGGAAGCAACATCATCAATACCTCAAGTTCATGGGATTGCTACCAAATAAAATAAAGAAAAAAGATGATGTGTTCTTTGTTTCATATATGCCACCTTAACAGAGAGTGAATCGTCGAGCCATGCGACGTTAAACGAAGCGCTTCGTGGGAGGCAACCCACGAGTTTTATTTCTAATGGTTTCTTCTATTTTTGTTGTGTTTCAGGTTTAATTAGGTACATTCAGAGTCTTTCACAGGAGGGCGGAGGGATCTCACAAAAAAAATTCAGTAGGCTGACACGGCCCGTGTCAGCCCTACTGTAGCAAAAAAAAAAATTCTTTTTTCTCTTTCTTTTTTCGTGGATTGAGGACAGAATCCTGACACGGCCCGTGTCTGGTAGGCGTTTAATTTTTATAACTTTGTCCCTCCACAGTGAGGCTCTGTGAGTTCCCCTCTCTAGCTTGTTCTAAAACATTGAGGTCAATGTTTAGTTCAAGTGTGGGGGGGGGGGGGGTTTATTACTTTCAGTATTTTTATTTATGTTATTTCATCTTCGTACCGTTGATTGGGGTGTTTTGTATTACGTGTGTTACAGATTGAAGGTATTTGTGCCGGATGAATGATGAGGCTTGTAGTTAGTGGATGAGAAGACGCAACCCATACTTGATCTCCAGGAAACCCCTGAAAGTTGGTACTGCTGAAGTGAATGATTGGACGCGACTTTCTGACACTGGACTGATACGGGAGTACTGTGCACCCGAGATGGAGATAAAGCTACATCACACTAAAAGTATCGTGAAACCTGTAAGCTATACCAAACATGGTGAGGATCATAAAAAGCCAAACACATTATCATCATGAGAGTTCTTCAGGTATGTCTCTGTCACTTTTAGTTTACGTACTTATCTGTTGGAATTTCAATGCACACGTATACACACTGAGGCACTTGTTTGTTTTTAACCCCGAGCCTTTCCAGCCATCCCTTTTTATGTTATCCTTCATTAACCCCCCTCGAGCCTTCTTCCCTTTATTTGTTTATTAACCGCATAATTAAACCATGAGCCCAAACACTCCCTCACCCTGCTCAGATAAGTGTTGTTGATTTTTTATCTTTGAAAAATTCTAAGTTTGGGGTTGGGATACCTATACGAACTAGGTAAGTGCAAAAAGAAAAAAAAAGAAAGAAAAGTTTTGAAAAAGAAAAAAAAGAGAAAAGAAAGAAGAAAGCACTTACATAGAGGAGGATTTAGTTTGAAGAATTCAAAAAGTATGCTCAAAGAAACAATTGAGTAGAAACTAAAGAATCCTAGCAAAATAGTGCCCGATACCCTTGATTGTGAAACAGAACAAATAACACAGTGATAAGAATGACGACACTGAGTCTGAGCCAAAAAACCACTCGTTTTCCCTTTTGTTTGTTTATCCCACCTTGTCCCCCCGTTACAGCCGTAAAAGCCCTCAAAAAGTGTGTGTTGTGTGCGTATGAGATGAAAATAGATGTTATTCAAGCTTATGAGTTGACTTTGCATGCTATGATTATTGAGTGTAAACACTTTAACCCGAGAGATTTGGTGAGAGTGTGAAAAGCTGACAGGTAAAGAGGTACTTTGATGAGGAAGTGTAGCGGAACGTCAAAAAAAATCGGGTAAGAAGGAAACGTTGAAAGGAAAGTGGAAAGAGAGTCGCGAAAGATCTCAACGGTATTGTGGTAAGATAGTTTTGATTAATTCGGGGGTGACCTTTCTGCTGTCTCGAGCATTATTTGAGGACAAGCAATGAGATAAGTTTGGGGTTGTGATCGGTCACCATTTCTACTATGTTTCCGTCACTTATTCGGCATCAATCCATAAAATTGGTAGCACTTTGTTTGTCTTTTCATTGTTTTTCAATTCAATTTTACTTGTTGTATTTTATTCTCGTATTTTATGATTTGTTATTTTATTTCAATTATGTTGCATTTTATGCTTTGGTTTGGTAGTTTCCAATGGTTTCAGGTCTGAGTGGAAAAGCCCAAAGGACTCGTGCGAAGAAAATGGAAGTTCTGGGGATTGAGAAGAGTTTTTGGAATGAAGCAGAGGATGCATGGACCTAAAATTCAAAAAACATGGAAAAATATTGGGTAACCAAGTTCGTTGTCTGTACTATGTTGTAGTTCTCTTCATTAGATTTCCAACGCTTCGAATGGGGACCAAACCAGACTTACGAATCAAGAGTTATGATCGAAACAATTTTGGTTCAAAAATCCAGCAAGCTAACACGGCCGGCAGTGTTGGCTGACACAGCCCGTGTCAGGTTTGACGCTAATTTTTTGAATTTTTCCATATTTTCTCCCTATATTAAGTTGCGGGGCCACTTTGAGTATTTCCAATCGATCTGGGTGAATTGGGGCTATTTAGACTTGTTTTTGAGAAGCTAGAAAGAACTTTTTGACAGTATGAAATATTTTACGCTAAAGTTTGATGCTATCAATGGTTTTGGAGAACGAAGATTGTTCATGAACGGAAGCAATTGAAGATTGTATTCATCCAATGATCTTGTAATGTCTTACTTTTGTTTTGTAATTTCTTTTCGCCTTATGAGTAGCTAAACCCCACAATGCTAGGGGGTGTCCCTGAATTGCATTTGTAATGACTTCTATTTCCATTGTTATATGAGATAATACATTTTCCTTAATCTTCTGTTATGCAATGTTTTAAACATTTTTCGATCGGACAAATTGAAATTGATTCACGGTTAGGGTTTAGGTCGGACCAACCAACCTAAAGCTTTTGCATAATAATATTACAGTAGATATTGCCTAGGAATGGGGATACCCTGTAATAACCGGATTATTCTTGATCAAATATAATGCTTGTGATTCTTTCTTGACCGTTAAGGAATTAGGGTAAAGATAGAATCTCAAAGGTTTTTCCGCTAAGGAATTAGGGAAAAATAACCTTAAGAATCGGTAAGGTTTGTTTAGAGTAATGTTTCATCAAATAAGGATTTAGAGTTTTTGCAGTGCAATTCATACCCTTCCTCTAGCATGCTTCTCATATATGTTTTTAAGTCAAATTTATAATTTTGTTCATTTTACTATTCTTAGTTATAATTTCAAAACAATCAAAACCCCAAAGAAACTTTTGTTTAATTGAATTACTATAAGAACTTATATTTCCTACGCAGTCCTCGAGATCGATACTGGGGATAACCCCTATTATTACTACATCGTTACAATAGTACACTTGCTATTTTTCCGATCAAGTTTTTGGCGCCGTTGCCGTGGACTGCCAAAATATAAGTTTTAATTTTAATTCAATTGAAATTTTGTTGCTCCGAAATTAAAATTTAGTGTTAATTTTCTTTTTATTTTTATTTTATTAAAAAAAAAAGTCAGATTATTGTACCTTCGTGAATTCTTCTATATTGTGCAACTAACACAGTGTCTGAGTTGTGTAGCTATGATTTATACATTGCCACCTGTATCTCCTCAATGTTGGTCGCCCGATTCAGGAAACACCTTGGAAGAGGCGACTAAAATTTTTCAAGCATATAGGAGGGAGTTAAAAATCCTTATGAATGAATGTAAGGAAGCTAACTATTATCCAGATTATTTTATTTTGCGAGAGTGCAGGTTGGAAGAAGAATGTGTGAAAGAAGAAGAACAAGGCATGACGTCAGACGAAGAAGATGAATTACAAATAGAAGAATTTGAGGTAAACGAGAAAGATGGGGAAGGAGAAAGAATGCAACTTGAAGATGATCTAGTGCTGGATAAAAATACAGATTTAACAATTTGTGAAGATATAGACATCCAACAAGAAAATCTTCAAGAAAAGAGTATCCCCAAGAACTATTTTAACAAGGCAGATAAAAGACAAGAAATTGACAAAGTATTGGATTTCATTTATGCCTTGTTCACGAAAATCCAATTGAAAATGATTTGGAAGTAACATCATCAATACCTCAAGTTCAGGGGATTGCTACCAAAAAAAAGAAAGAAAAAAGATGATGTGTTCTTTGTTTCATATATGCCACCTTAACAGAGAGTGAACCGTCGAGCCATGCGACGTTAAACGAAGCGCTTCGTGGGAGGTAACCCACGAGTTTTATTTCTAATGGTTTCTTCTATTTTTGTTGTGTTTCAGGTTTAATTAGGTACATTCAGAGTCTTTCACAGGAGGGCGGAGGGATCTCACAAAAAAAAAAATTCAGTAGGCTGACACGGCCCGTGTCAGCCCTACTGTAGCAAAAAAAAAAATCCTTTTTCTCTTTCTTTTTTCGTGGATTGAGGACAGAATCCTGACACGGCCCGTGTCTGGTAGGCGTTCAGTTTTTATAACTTTGTCCCTCCACAGTGAGGCTCTGTGCGTTCCCCTCTCTAGCTTGTTCTAAAACATTGAGGTCAATGTTTAGTTCAAGTGTGGGGGGGTTTTATTGCTTTCAGTATTTTTATTTATGTTATTTCATCTTCGTACCGTTGATTAGTGTGTTTTGTATTACGTGTGTTACAGATTGAAGGTATTTGTGCTGGATGAATGATGAGGCTTGTAGTTAGTGGATGAGAAGACGCAACCCATACTTGATCTCCAGGAAACACCTGAAAGTTGGTACTGCTGAAGTGAATGATTGGACGCGACTTTCTGACACCGGACTGATACGGGAGTACTGTGCACCCGAGACGGAGATGAAGCTACATCACACTAAAAGTATCGTGAAACCTGTAAGCTATACCAAACATGGTGAGGATCATAAAAAGCCAAACACATTATCATCATGAGAGTTCTTCAGGTATGTCTCTGTCACTTTTAGTTTACGTACTTATCTGTTGAAATTTCAATGCACACGTATACACACTGAGGCACTTGTTTGTTTTTAACCCCGAGCCTTTCCAGCCATCCCTTTTTATGTTATCCTTCGTTAACCCCCCTCGAGCCTTCTTCCCTTTATTTGTTTATTAACCGCATAATAAAACCATGAGCCCAAACACTCCCTCACCCTGCTCAGATAAGTGTTGTTGATTTTTGATTTGTGAAAAATTCTAAGTTTGGGGTTAGGATACCTATAAGATTTAGGTAAGTGCAAAAAGAAAACAAAAAGAAAGAAAAGTTTTGAAAAAGAAAAAAAAAAAGAGAAAAGAAAGAAGAAAGCACTTACCTAGAGGAGGATTTAGTTTGAAGAATTCAAAAAGTAAGCTCAAAGAAACAATTGAGTAGAAACTAAAGAATCCTAACAAAATAGTGCCCGATACCCTTGATTGTGAAACAGAACAAATAACACAGTGATAAGAATGACGACATTGAGTCTGAGCCAAAAAACCACTCGTTTTTCCCTTTTGTTTGTTTATCCCACCTTGTCCCCCCGTTACCGCCATAAAAGCCCTCAAAAAGTGTGTGTTGTGTGCGTATGAGATGAAAATAGATGTTATTCAAGCTTATGAGTTGACTTTGCATGCTATGATTATTGAGTGTAAACACTTTAACCCGAGAGATTTGGTGAGAGTGTGAAAAGCTGACAGGTAAAGAGGTACTTTGATGAGGAAGTGTAGCGGAACGTCAAAAAAAAATCGGGTAAGAAGGAAACGTTGAAAGGAAAGTGGAAAGAGAGTCGCGAAAGATCTCAATGGTATTGTGGTAAGATAATTTTGATTAATTCGGGGGTGACCTTTCTGCTGTCTCGAGCATTATTTGAGGACAAGCAATGCGATAAGTTTGGGGTTGTGATCGGTCACCATTTCTACTATGTTTCCGTCACTTATTCGGCATCAATCCATAAAATCGGTAGCACTTTGTTTGTCTTTTCATTGTTTTTCAATTCAATTTTACTTGTTGTATTTTATTCTTGCATTTTATGATTTGTTATTTTATTTCAATTATGTTGCATTTTATGCTTTGGTTTGGTAGTTTTCAATGGTTTCAGGTCTGAGTGGAAAAGCCCAAAGGACTCGTGCGAAGAAAATGGAAGTTTCGGGATTTAGAAGAGTTTTTGGAATCAAGCCGAGGATGCCTGGACCTAAAATTCAGCAAACATGGAAAAATATTGGGCAACCAAGTTCCTTGTCTGTACTATGTTGTAGTTCTCTTCATTAGCTTTCCGACGCTTTGAACGGGGACCAAAACAGACTTACGGATCAAAAGTTATGATCGAAACAATTTCGGTTATAAAATCCAGCAAGCTGACACGGCCGACAGTGTTGGCTGACACGGCCCGTGTCAGGTTTGACGCTGATTTACTGCATTTTTCCATATTTTCTCCCTATATTAAGTTGTGGGGGCGCTTTGAGTATTTCCAATCGATCTGGGTGAATTGGGGCTATTTAGACTTGTTTTTGAGAAGATAGAATGAACTTTTTGACAGTACAAAATATTTTACGCTAAAGTTTGATGCTATCAAGGGTTTTGGAGAACGAAGATTGTTCATGAGCGGAAGCAATTGAAGGTCGTAGTCATCCAATAATCCTGTAATTTCTTACTTTTATTTTGTAATTTCTTTTCGCCTTATGAGTAGCTAAACCCCACAATGCTAGGGGGTGTGCCTGAATTGCATTTGTAATGACTTCTATTTCCATTGTTATATGAGATAATACTTTTTCCTTAATCTTTTGTTATGCAATGTTTTTAACGTTTTTCGATCGGACAAATTGAAATTGATTTACGGTTAGGGTTTAGGTCGTACCAACCAACCTAACGCTTTTGCATAATAATATTACAGTAGATATTGCCTAAGAATGGGGATACCCTATAATAACCGGATTATTCTTGATCAAATATAATGCTTGTGATTCTTTCTTGACCGCTAAGGAATTAGGGTAAAGATAGAATCTCAAAGGTTTTTCCGCTAAGGAATTAGGGAAAAATAACCTTAAGAATCAGTATGGTTTGTTTAGAGTAATGTTTCATCAAATAAGGATTTAGAGTTTTTGCAGTGCAATTCATACACTTCCTCTAGCATGCTTCTCATATTTGTTTTTAAGTCAAGTTTATAATTTTGTTCATTTTACTATTCTTAGTTATAATTTCAAAATAATCAAAACCCCAAAGAAACTTTTGTTTAATTGAATTACTATAAGAACTTATATTTCCTACGCAGTCCTCGAGATCGATACTGGGGATAACCCTTATTATTACTACATCGTTAAAATAGTACACTTGCTATTTTTTCGTTCAGGAGGCGCGGACATTAAGGGATGAGTATCAACCCTAAAATGGTCGGGGTTTTGATGCTGGAAAGACTGCTCTAGCAAAGGATGACTAAGTTCTGTCTTATACCTTTAAGAGGTTGTCAGGGTCCTTGTATTAAGCCCATGAGATGGCATGAGAACTTATAAGAAGCCGAAGGGTCCTTGTACAACGCCCAAGAGGAGGCGAGGATGCTTTTAGGAAGCCCGTGGGTCCCCAAACCAAGAGAAATTCAAGAAATGCAATTCACAGAGAAGAGATCATTCGAGGAAAGTTCGAGAATTTGGAAGAAACTAAAGAGATGCTATTCACGGAGAATAGATCAACTCTGGGCAGTAGAGTTTCTTTGACAATTTCTAAGGGTGACAGTCTGAGAAAAGGTTCAGCGAGAATACTGCCTTTCTCTTTGTTCCATATTGTTTAACCCCAAGAGAAGGGAAGACTGTATCTGGAAATTCTATGGGGATCTAGTTTTATTTGTATTTAAAGAGTGACCAACAGGGCTTTACCTAGTTCTAGACGTAGTTACCGGGGAAATCTCTAAATAACTATACTAGTATTACACAATGGATATGTGACAAGTATATAAAAGGATGTGAAAGAAGAATTACAGTGAAACAGCCCCATAATACAGTTATATACATATGAAATCGGTAAATGAAAGCGGATAAACACTTACCCGTTGTAGAGCTTCCATGTTGTTTGGTTAGTTTTTCGACAAAGAAATTAAAGAAAGTTTTGATAACAACATATGTTTGAATTCAAAATCAAAGGAGAAAGTGCTTTGAAAAGATTGTTGGGGCTTACAGCTCAAAGAGAGGCCCAAGTTTTAACAATGATTGCACCATTGTCTTAAAGATCATATCGAGACTTATACAACGACTGAGGCCCAAAAAGTTTTTATGTACAAGGGGATGAGTCTTACACTCTATTAGAGGCCCATAGATTTTTGTACAAGAGATGGGACTTACAACTCAAGGAGAAGCCCAAGGTTATTTGTTTGAAAACGGCGATCGCGCCGAGGTTTTTGAAAACACAGTGGGCCTTATACAACATCTGAGGCCCAAATCATTTTGGTTTCAAAAAGGGGTTGGGTCTTACACTCTATTAGAGGCCCAAAGAAATTTAAAGAAAAGAAATGAGGCTTATAACACGAGGGTAGGCCCAGGTGATTTGATTTTTGAACTGGCGATTGCGCCGATATTTTTCTTTTAACACAGAGAGACTTATACAATATCTAAGGCCCAAAATTGTTTTGGTTAAAAGGGGATTGGGTCTTACACTCTATTAGAGGCCCATGAGTGTTTGAAAATGATTGATGAGGGTTGAATTAATCAAAACCCTAATTCTGTTTAAAAAAGGAATCAATTTTGTTAAAAAATTAATAAAAAGTATTGAAAACATGTGAAAAATGAGTGGTGATCTTGGATCAATGTTTCAAAAATCATGTTTATATCCACAAAATGATTTGAAACCAATTAAATTTGGAAAATCAAGGAGGAAAAGAAATCAAGACAAAACCTCAAGAACCCTAAAATTTGCATGAAGGCTGAGAATTTTGATACACGATTCAAACAAAGTAATTAATTAAGGGGAAACATTCTATGCATGATTATAAACATTTGGCAAAAGTATTGTGTGAGAATATATGCATAGATTAAGAGATGACCAAGTTTAGGCTTACTTGAAGGTCGTGACAGCAAGAGCAATGTGATTTTTGAGTTGGAGGTGTTACAGATGAGTTGTGATGATCTGAACAGCTTCCCTACACCATATGGAGTGTGTTTGAATGCTTGGACTTGATTGGAAATGGCTGGATCACTTCATGGCATCTTAACTGCAACTTGGTTGAAAACATGAGCAACTGGCTGGTGATTCTGAGAAATCAGTGTTACAGCTGTGTGATTAGTGTTTGATCAGCTCACATATGATGTTTATGAGGTGCTAGAGCAATTGGTTTGAGTGGAATTGCTCTCTACTAAAAAATTCGATAGTGACTTGCTAAGAAAGGCATTTTTGAGAGTGAGAAGATGATTTTGAGAAAGGCAAGTGTTGTAGGCCTTTGGTGTACTTAAACTGAGTACAAATGAGCTCTATTTATAGTATAGCAAGTTTGTTTTGCAAGCAATAGTGAATGGCAACTGCAGCAGATCATTGTTCAATTGCATCACTTTGGAATCTTAAGTCTCCTCTAGCCATTGACTATAGGTTAGAGCACATGCCTTTGGTTCCCTAGTTCAGAGGTCATCCTTGACTCATTCAGTTGGAAAAGGCTCGGTTCATGCCACCTTGGTGCATCCATTGAATGCTCCAAAACAAAATTGGAGTCTTGTCCCCCTTTTAGGCATTTCTAGGTTTGGCATGCTACTTTTAGTTCCAAAGACTTGGGAGGCTTATGGATCAGTGTTTATTCCTCCTTGGTCTCCCCCTGAGATGTTCAGATGGATAAACTTATTTGTCATTTGCATAATTTGATCAAATCGAGCAAAATGCACAAATCTGCCTTGCCATGACAGTTGCAGCAAGGCATATTGCCATTGTCATAACTCTTAGCTCAAATGGGATTTGATGGAGTTCTTGGCCATTTTGGAGAGCTCTCATATGATACAACATGTGGGTGATCATAGTTTGTCTTGACACTTTTTGGATCTAAGTGAAAAATGCCCTTACATTTTGAAAAAAGTGAAACAGATTCTGACTTAGTGAAAATTTCACTAAGTGTTGGAAAAAGTGGCATTTTCATGTTTTTGTCATTTTGGTCACTCCATAACTAAAAATCCATGAAGAATTGGAGTGAGGTGTAGTTAACACTTTTAAAGTATGCCATGAGAGCTACAAATCCATCTTTGGATCAGCCAAAATGGTTGCTTGGATCTCAAGTTATGATCCTTGGAAGTTGGTACCCTAGCCACTTTGTTCCATAACTTAGAAAATTTTTGTTTTTTATGGTTACCCCTTTTAAAAGTTATCCCACTTTTCTTGATTTTTCTTGATGAATGATGATTCCAATCACACATTATCATCATTTTAGGGTTATGGAACCATAATTTATCAAAAAATCAAAAAGTCAAACTTTGACTTTTAGACACAGTTGACTTTTTATCAGATGAATTCCAAATTGTGCGATCCTCTATGAAATTAAGTCCTTGACCTAAATCAAACTTTATGGATTGATTTCATAGGTGTTATAGGGTGTATTGAATCATGTCCCAAGGTTTGGGAGCATGTCCTGGTCAAAAGTCAAAGGCACAGTTGACTTTTTCCGCGAAACCCTAACTGTGGTTCTGATGAACTTGAAACTTGTGAGTCAAGCTTCTTGGATCAATCCATTGTTGCAAATGGATCAATGTAGTGTATTAGGGTCCCTCAAATCATGTCTTGAGGTCTTGGCTCATGTTTTGTCCTAAAAGTTAACTTAGGGGTGAATTAGGTCAAGAAAGCCTAATTCCTGATTTTTTATGAATGCATCCTCTGAGGCTAAATTGACTTGATGATTGGGTTTATGAGGTCCCTTAGAGTATTTTGGGTTATGATTTGAAGCATTGGCTCATGCCCAGAGGAAAAATTCCATCTGGAGACCCTGGTCGACCAAAAACCCTAATTTGGTGACACTGGCGATCTCGAGGCTTGATCCACTTGGAATGTTGAAACCTTGTGCTTGATTCTTGATGTGGGAGTACTCTTGATACATTATGGATGTTTGAGAGGTTTATACAAGTTGAAGATCATGTCATTCCTTGATTGATCCTTTGTCTAAGAGCTCTGAGGGGGCTTTAAACCCTAAGTTTGATTGTAGTGGATGCTCACTCATCTTTGGGGAGACTAATGAATATGAAAGTTCATCCATATTGTGATGATGATTTTCACAGTGATGGGAAATCTTAGTGCTCAAAATTTGGGGTATGACAGAAGCACCTATTTAATCTTCTTGGACCCGAAGGTGTGAATGGTGAAGGTATTCAGGCATTCGGGGTACAAGAGGATTAAATATCGAAATACCCGATATTTTGATGGTGGTTATGAATGGTAGCTTTCCAATCCATCTTCTTTTGCTAATCCATGATGCTTAGAAAAGGTAAAACTTCCCCTCGATCCTGGTCTCTTACCAAGGAACTGGTCTTAGTTTCTGAAATAAACTTCCCCTCGATCCTGGTTTCCTACCAAGGAACTGGTCTTAGTTTCTGATGTAAACTTCCCCTCGATCCTGGTTTCTTACCAAGGAACTGGTCTCAGTTTTTGATGTAAACTTCCCCTCGATCCTGGTTTCCTACCAAGGAACTGGTCTCAGTTTCTTTTGTCAATAAACTTTATTGACAAGGGATGCTATTAGTAGCGGTTTTCCTCAAACTTCTCACCGAATTATCCTTGGGAGATGCCATTTGATGGGAAAAACTTTTGATGTCAGACTTGTTGGGGAAACCCGTTGGTCTGAGCTGTATAGGTGTACAAACTTCTCTGTGGGAGACGCCATTTGTTGACTCTATTGGGGAAAACGATTCTCTTGAGAGACTGCTTTCTGCTTGGGGATATTACATCATACTTTTCCTCGAGACCTTCTCGAAGAAATGCCATGTGATGTAATCCAATCCTGAGGTCCTGATGACCTTTTTTGTCAGCGAATTTTCCGAAGGAGAACTGCGGTATTGCCGAATCTTTGATTAAGAGTCTTTCTCTGGGGATTTTCCTTAATCCGGGAAAGCGAAGATATCATCTTCAATGGCGAAGAGTGATGTTGGTCGAAATTTCTCTTGCTTTTCAGTGGTTCAAGTTATCAAAGTGGTCGAAGACCGTCTCTATTGGAGAGAGATTTCTTAGATGATTCACTTCCTGACGAGGAAAGAACTGACAACACAATTGACAAGAGGACTTTTATTACTAGGGGTAAGACCGACTAGCATGGTAGTGATGCAATATGAACATGTATGAATCAATAATGCATGATGTAGGTATGCTTATACTGACAAAACTAACGCGACATACAGACTAGTAGATGAACACGACTGGATACTCGGTCACTGTGGGGGACGAAGAGGTATCACAGGGTTCAAAATAGCAATTCTGCCTTGCTTAGGAGAGATAGTCCCTGTGAGGAACAACGTTGGTCAGGCTTAGGAGATAAAACTCTGCCGAGGATGTCGGACGGAATATTCGCATCTGACACAGCTGACCCTTCATTCAGGTGCACTGGTTTAGAAGGAGTACTTTGATTCTGTACTTTGAAGCTCAATTACTTCTGGGGAAGCGATCGACGTTCTTTCGATGTTCAATAGTCAAAAGAAATTGTCATCTTTATTTTGAAAAGCATAAAAATTTTAACAAGTAAATTCATTTTTGTTTTATTTCAAGAATCGTTAATCACATTAAAATGTCGTTCTGAAAGCTAAAACAAATAAGAATTGCAAACAAAAGCACTAGGGCTCAAATTTTATTGATAGGATGGAGATCATCCAAGCGCGTGATTCCATGGATTATTTACAAAGTTAGAAAATGGTAATTTTAAGGGAAAAGGGCTACATTGAAACATACCGACCGCTATCCTTCTACCAACTTTGAATTCTGGACATCCTGAGCTTCTGTCGAAGATGACCTTGACTGGAGTTTTCCTGACTGATGGCATTACTGCTGCTGGGGGATTTGCGCCTTTGTTGGACGTAGTTACTTGCCACGAATCCCTAATTTTTTCCTGGATGGTACTTTGAGATTTCCAATCCACTGGGATGATTTTTGCTTATGTCTCTAATTTTTTCCTGGACCTCCCTTTCGGGTTTTCAATCCACCGAGACGTTTTATTTATTTATTTATTTAGGCGAAGTATTTCTTGACTACGTCAACATTTGTGGGGTAAGCAAATTCCTCTCCATCCATGGTTGCAAGTCTCAGGGCACCGCCTGAGAAAGCTTTCTTGACCACATAGGGGCCGTCATAGTTCGGAGTCCATTTGCCCCGAGAATCAGTGAGAAATGAATGTATCTTCTTGAGCACAAGGTCTCCTTTCCTGAAGACACGGGGTTGGACCTTTTTGTCAAACGCCTTCTTCATTCTCAGTTGATACAACTGACCGTGACATAGTGTCGCTATTCGCTTTTCTTCGATCAGATTCAGTTCGTCGTGTCGACTTTGCCACCATTCCGCCTCTGTTAGCTTAGCTTCCATCAATACCCGGTTTGATGGGATCTCTACCTCTATCGGGAGCACTACTTCCATGCCATATACTAGAGAGAAAGCGGTTGCCCCTGTTGAAGTGCGGACAGATGTGCGATAACCGTGAAGAGCAAAGGGTGGCATTTCATGCCAGTCTTTGTAGGTTACAACCATCTTTTGAACAATCTTCTTGATGTTCTTGTTAGTCGCTTCTACCGCTCCGTTCATCTTAGATCGGTAGGGAGATGAGTTATGGTGTTCGATCTTGAACTCAGCACACAACTCTTTCATCATCTTGTTGTTCAAGTTAGATCCATTATCAGTAATGATCTGGCTTGGAATACCATAACGACAGATGATATTATTTTTGATGAATCGGACCACCACTTGTCGGGTTACATTGGCATATGATGCTGCTTCGACCCACTTGGTGAAGTAGTCAATGGCTACCAGGATGAATCGATGTCCGTTTCAAGCTTTGGGTTCGATCATGCCAATCATGTCGATTCCCCATATGGAAAAAGGCCATGGGGAAGAGAGAACTTTGAGATGCGTTGGCGGTACGTGGATTTTGTCTGAGTATATCTGACACTTATGACACTTCCTCATGTACTTGCAGTAGTCAGATTCCATTGTCAACCAATAGTACCCTGCTCTCAGAATTTTTGTCGCCATTGTGTGTCTGTTGGTATGAGTGCGAAAGGATCCTTAGTGAATTTCTTTTATCAACAGGTTTGCTTCTGGTCCGTCTACACATCAGAGCAAGACCATGTCAAAGTTTCTCTTATAGAGTGTATCGCTGCTCAGAAAGAAGCTGCATGCCAACCTTCTGAGGGTCTTTCGGTCCTTTCTGGATGCCCCATGTGGGTATTCTTGTTTTTGAAGGAAGCACTTGATATCATGATACCAAGGTTTGTCGTCTATGACTGCTTCAATCGTGAAGATGTAAGCGGGCCGTTCAAGGCGTATTATGTCAATCTTAGGTATGTCATTCCATTGACCTACACTAATCATGGAATAGAGAGTGGCTAACGCATCAGCCATATGATTCTCTTCACGAGGGATATGATGAAACTCGATTCTGTTGAAGAATGGTAACAACCTTCTCGCATAGTCTTTGTAAGGAATCAATCCTGATTGGTATGTGTTCCAATCTCCTTTGATCTAATGATAACCATGGCTGAATTGCCATATACATCCAAGTTTTTGATCCTTAAGTCGATCGCTTCTTCGAGACCCATGATACAAGCTTCGTATTCGGCCTCGTTGTTTGTGGACTTGAATGTCAGTCTAGCAGTGAAAGGAATATGGGTACCCTGAGGTGTTATGATGATTGCCCCAATTCTGTTTCCATAATGATTGACAGCTCTGTCAAAGATTAGTCCCCATTGTGAACCTGGTTCTGGCCCTTCACTGGGTAGCGGTTCATTGCAATCTTTCATTTTTAGATACATAACATCTTCATCTGGGAAGTCAAATTCGACTGATTCTTGATCATCAATCGGTTGATAAGCCAAATGATTGGCTAAAATGCTTCCTTTGACATCTTTCTGAGCATGGTACTCGATGTCGTATTCTGATAGCAACATCTGCCAACGGGCAATCCTCCCCGTGTGAGCAGGCTTTTCAAAGACGTATTTGATCGGATCCATTTCTGAGAATAACCAAGTAGTGTGGCAAATCATGTACTGGCGGAGACGTTTGGCTGCCCAAGCCAGAGCGCAACAAGTTTTCTCAAGCATAGTGTACCGAGTTTCACAGTCGGTAAATTTCTTACTCAGATAGTAGATGACAGACTATTTTCTTTTTGTTTCGTCTTGTTGCCCAAGTACACAACCCATTGAGTCTTCCGAGAATGTTAGGTAGATGATCGGTGGTCTTCCTTCCACTAGAGGTGATAGAGTCCGCGGGTTCAACAGGTATTCCTTGATACTGTCGAAAGCAGTTTGGCAGTCTTCTGTCCAAACACAGTCCTGATTCATTTTGAGTAATTTGAAGATCGGCACGCATGTTGCGGTCATGAGGAATATGAATCTGGAGATGTAGTTCAAACGTCCCAGGAATCCCCTGACTTGTTTTTCAGTCTTTGGAGAAGGCATTTCTTGAATGGCCTTGACTTTGTCAGGATCAACCTCAATTCCCTTTTGGCTGACGATGAACCCTAAGAGTTTCCCTGAACGGACACCGAAGGTGCACTTGTTGGGATTCAAGCGGAGTTTATACTTCCTCAACCGCTCAAACAGTTTTGACAGGTGGGTCACATGCTCCTCTTCTGTTTTAGATTTGGCAATCATGTCATCGACATATACTTCGATTTCTTTGTGTATCATGTCATGAAATAGAGTTGCCATGGCCCTTTGATAGGTTACCCCGACGTTCTTTAAACCGAACGACATTACCTTGTAACAAAAAGTGCCCCATGGGGTAATGAATGAAGTTTTCTCCATGTCTTTCGGCATCATCTTTATCTGATTATAGCCCGAGAATCCTCCATGAAGGAGAAGACTTTGAACTTTGTTGTACTGTCTACCAGCATGTCAATGTGTGGTAAGGGAAAGTCATCCTTTGGACTTGCTTTGTTCAGATCCCTGTAGTCTACACACATTCTGACCTTTCTGTCTTTTTTTGGAACTGGTACTATGTTGGCTAGCCATTGCGGATATTCTGATGTGGCGACGAAACCCGCGTCAATCTGTTTCCGTACTTCCTCTTTGATTTTGATGGCCATGTCTGGGTGAGTCCGTCTCAACCTTTGTTTTACCGGCGGACATTCTGATCTTAACGGTAGATGATGTTCCACGATGCTGGTATCCAACCCTGGCATGTCCTGGTAGGACCAAGTGAATACATCGGGAAACTTTTTGAGAAGCTTTATCAAACTTTCTTTGACAGTCGGACTGAGTAGGGCCCCAATCTTGACTTCTTTCCTCTCCTCTTCTGAACCCAAGTTGACCGTTTCCAACGGCTCTTTGTGAGATTCAATGGACCTTTCCTCTTGTCTGAGTAATCGGGAGATCTCCTCTGGAATTTCTTCATCATCTTCTTCTTCAGCCTCAAATACCGGGAATTCAAAGTTGGGAGAAGGCATCGGATCGTACGTTTCAATGGGGTTTAAAACAAGCAATCTGCATGACGTTATGATTTGTTTTTTAGAAGAGATAGAGAGAATGCAAGAGTGTGTGCAGTGTAAATTTTTTTGAACAATGCTTGTTTTTATTGTTTGAATTGTTTTTTAGGATTACCATTTTCTGAAAAAAGCGAAAAGAGAAAACAACAATTAATGCGGGAATTACAGAATGATGTTATTTTATTTATGAACTTGTCGATTCTTGAAACTACAACCCTATAAAACAAAACTCTGTCGCTTTGGCCGAAGCGAAGAGGGATATTTACAGAAAGTGAGCCCTATCAAAACAACCATTTCACCTGGGCAGGGTGAAAGGTTAAAACAAAGATGGACATTACTTTGACTTATGAACAATCTTCGGAACATCGACTGCAACCCATTGGCGGCGAACTCCTCGGTGAATCACAAAGATTGGTACCTTCCTTGATTGGTCTTCAGAAATAAAGCTGATTTCTAGTGGAGCAGGATCATTGGAATCTGTCTCCCAGACAGTGTTGTCATAGGAGGATTCCTCAATTGTATTTTGCATAGTATTTGTGCTCTCAGGAAAATCCCCCCATCTAGTTGGCTGGATGTCCTCGAGCCTGATACGAGAACTTTCCGGAGTAGTGTACTTGACTAAGAAGTCGAATTTGCCACTCGGTTGTCCTAAGGTGTCCCACACTTCTTTGGAACTGGAGGAGTCATCTCTCTCGATGACGTTGACCTCGGTAAAAGCATAGTTAATGAATTCTATTCCTGCAAATTTTGCAAATTCATCGTCGCACTGGATATTTTCTTAATGACCTGAGTGTTGATCCCATGACATGGTGGGGACACAGGTATTTTTTCCAATGATGCTCAACTGATATGCATCGTTCGGCTGACTCTTTTTCCCCAAGTCTCTTGGGTACGACTTCCAGATAGGCAGGCCATCCATTGAGCCATAATAGTCGTGGTCAAAGTAGTCTTTCATCAGAGTGTCTTCCTCTAATGAGTTTGGTGGAGCACGACATCCTTCTGGATCATAATCTCCGTATATCATTTCAACGTCTGACCTTGGTATAAATCTCGGACACTGTACTGGATAGTAAAATGCCGTAGGCACTTCTTCCTGAGACATATAACCGTCCTTGTTAAGATAGGACTCCCACTCTTCATCTGTGTTAGAGAAATCACCCTCGTTGATGGTATGTACTTCTTGAGATACTGGGTGGAGGAAACCTCCACTATGGAAGAAGTCTTGAATGGGATGAAGACTTTCATCGTTAGCAGCTGTCTGGGTACAGGTTGCAGAAAAACCAAGACCCTTCTTTGTTTTATTATCATTAGGAATGACAAGTTGTCCCCATCCCTTTGCATTGTTACTTTTGATCACCTCGAGAGCATCTTTGTACGAGGATATTGATGTTCCCTTCTCTAATTGATTCTCACTGCTTACCGAAAGTGCCTGGAACTGAGTTCCAACAACCTCCTCAGGTTCTACACAAGTGGACAATGAAAGGTTACTCACGATCAAGGATTGTTCTCCACAGACCGTGACGAGTTGGTCATTCTTGACGAACTTCAGCTTCTGGTGAAGTGTTGAAGTGACTGCCCCATCCTGGTGTATCCAAGGTTTTCCAACAAACAGCTGTATGTTGCTCGGATGTCCATGACCTGGAAAGTGACTTGGAAAGTATGAGGACTGATAGTTATGGGAAGGTCGACTTCCCCGATAACTGTTTTTCTAGATCCGTCAAATGCTTTGACGACGACCTCACTGCCTCTCATCGGAGATCCTTTGAATGATAGTCACATTAGAGTGGACTTCGGCATGACGTTGAGAGCCGATCCGATGTCTACCAGTACGCTGGCTAAAGCATCGTCCTGGCAGTTGACTGTGATATTGAGCGCCATGTTGTGACTTTTGCCTTCTTCTGGCAATTCCTCATCGCTAAACCCCAAGTTGTTGCAGGAAGTGATATTAGAGACGATACTGTCGAGTTGCCTTATCGACACATCCTGTTCCACAAAGGCCTGCTCTAAGACATTTTGTAGAGCCTCTCTGTGGGCTTCGGAACTGAGTAACAGAGATAACACCGAGATCTTTGAAGGAGTTTGTAACAGCTGATCAACAATGTTGTATTCACTCCTTTGGATGAGCTTCAGCATCTCATCATCGTTCTTTGAAAGGTCGGGATTACTGGATTGACTGACTAGTGGATTGGGAACTTCCGTTTGAGGTTCCTTTTCTCTGTTAGGTTCCCCAACTCCTCTGTTAAAGATTCGACCGCTCTGTGTTACTCGACTGATGTCTGCAATATTCACGACGGAGGGTAATGGAATTTCCTTTCCATTCTTAATTGTTGTTGCACCGTATTTGTAAGGGACCGCCTTATCGGATTTGTACGGCACTGGTCCCGGTAGATAGATAACTACAGGAGCCTTCTGATTTCTCTGACTGTCGTAAGTAACTTCAATCAATTCCTGGTTAAGAACCTTCGATTCGTCAAGTATAAGGATGATGGTACAAACATCTTTGGTTCTTTTGCGATTAGAGATCACGACAACATCCTTAATCTAATAAGCGAAATAGTCTGGCATCCAGTTGATTGATCCAGAACCTGGACACGGTCGAATCTCTTTGGGAGCCAACTGGCTTTGAAGGGCAGTTCGCACGAGGTAACATCCTTGATTATTTTCCGATCAGACTCTACAGCGCTCGTAGTTGTGTGGTGGCACCTGGCCACATCCGCTTTGAATGCAGTGTAACCTTACTAGGTCTATTTCCATAGATCGGACATCCTGACTTTGATGTCTAGTAGGGTTCCCGTTTGTCACACTGATTTGTTGCGTGTCTTCGTCTAGATAGATCGGAAGCCACCAATGGTTTAGCAAGTGTTGTAAAGTTCTTTGAACGAGAGCGCACCCTTGGTTACTCTCACAACATACTTTACAGCTTAGATAATCATGTGAAGTGAGAAAACCGAGTTGGACTTGCTTGGTGTGTAACTCCACCAAGCTAGTATTCATTAAACGAATATCGAAGATTGAATCATGTTAACTTGATAAGGATTTATATCATGGTAGTCCTGGATCCACCCAAGATCCATCTGATGCTGGAGGGCCTCTTGTACAAAAGAGCATCCCTGTTTGTTTACCGAGCAAATCAGACATGAATTGTAATCGTGTCGCAGCAGATTATGATACTGACTTTTCCTTGAGTACATTGCCACTAAGTTGACATTCATTGCACGGATGTCGTGGTTCTGAATGATGTTGGAACTTGCATGAGTCATGTTAACTCCACAAACTCGATGCTCTTGGGTCCATCAGAGATCCAATTGTTCCTGTAGAGCTGATTGCACCACAGAATATCCTTGATTATTTTTAGAGCAGATATTACACGGGTGATAATTGTGAGATGGTACACGCCCGTATCCGCTTTGTCTATGATGCATCTTGACCAGATTGGTCCTCAATAAGAGTACATCATGAATTTGATAGCTGTTGTTAGACTCTCCCTCTATCAAATTTACCGCAGCTTTCTCGTGTTGAGGCAGCGGGTTCGTGAGAACATTCAGATTCGTGTCCTTGAAGGATAAGACCCCGCTCCTAACAAGCTTCTGCACATCGAATTTGAAACTGAGACAGTTTTCTATGTTATGCCCTGGTCCTCCTTGATGGTAAGGGCAAGTCTGATCCGCTTTGAACTAAAAAGGAGGATTTTTCGGTACTATAAGAGGAGACCTGGTTTGGACGTGTCCCTTGACCAGTAAGAGTGGAAACAATTCTGCGTAAAACACGGGTATAGGTTCGAACCCTGGTGGTCGCGTTGTACGATTGTTGTTATATGGAGGACGAGCCTGCTGAAGGGGCTTTTGTGTCCTTTGTTGATATTGTTGTTGATTCGGTTGGCTATGAGCAACCTGAGGTTGATACGTAGGAATAGGCGCATAGTTGATAGCAGGAGTTACAGCTGCTACTGGTTGGTACCGTCGACTTTGCTTTCTGAGAGAGATATTGTTAATATCTTGCTCTTTTTTCTTAGGGAGAGCACTACCATATCTTTTGGTACTGCTTAAAGATCTAGTGTCTTTTACTAAACGTCCTTCTCGGACTGCTTCCTCAAGACGAACTCCCATGCCTACCATTTAAATAAAGTCACTGGGCGCACTGGCGACCATTCTGTCGTAGTAAAATGAGCTCAAGGTCTTTAAGAAGATCTTTGTCATCTCTTTTTCCTTAAGAGGTGGACAAATCTGGGCGGCAATTTCACGCCATCTCTGAGCGTACTCCTTAAAGGTTTCCTTGTCCTTCTGTGACATGGCTCTGAGTTGATCTCTGTCTGGTGCCATGTCCACGTTATACCTATATTGCTGAATGAAGGCAGTGCCAAGATCTCTGAAAGTGTCGATCTTAGTGTGGTTTAAACCCATGTACCATTTGAGTGCGGCACCGGTTAAACTATCTTGAAAATAGTGAATCAGTAGCTCTTGGTTCTTTGTCTGATTTGACATTCGCCGAGCGTACATCACCAAATGGCTTTGAGGGCAAGAGTTACCCTTGTACTTTTCAAATTCGGGCACTTTGAACTTGTGCGGAACTTTCACATTGGGGACCAAACAAAGGTCTGTGGCGTCTTTTCCAAATAGGTCCTGACCGCGAAGGGCTTGTAGTTCCCTCTGCATCTCCAGGAATTGTTCCTGGAACTCATTCATTCTATCGAACATACTTTCGTTCCCACCAGAAGGTATCTATGGAATCTGTCCTTCCGAGACAGCATGTACCACGGGTGGTGGTATAGTCATTATGGCTGAGACTCGTGGTGCCTCCCGAAGTTTGTAACCTTCAGAAGTTGTTGTCATGCCCCTGGCATCTTCGCTTTCTCGAAGTTTGTAACCTTCAGGCCCAGCGGCTCCTGCTGCGGTTCCCTGATCTTCAGTGATCGGTGGAACATATCCTTCCGGGATATAGTTAATAGGCATGCCCCAGGGACGATCTTTAGGCATGGTATATCGAGGGTCATACTTTTCCACTATGGGCGTTGATGTGGTCTCTGAGATCACAGTCTTTTGTTGTTGCATCTGAGCTTCTGCTAGAGTTTGCATGTCGTTATGAAGCTTTCTCAGATCCTCTTTCAGAGTGTCGATCTCTTTCCTCAACTCTCTGTTCTCTTCCTCGAGATCATCCATCCTTTTCTGTCGATTGGCCCGAGTATTGTACGAATGAGACAGTTTGACTCTTAAATCGAGACGCAAACGTGAGATTCGTAGGTAAGAAGAATGCGTTACGTGAGCATGATGAATGATATGCAATGATTATATTAATTATATATTTTTTGTTTAATCAAAATAAACTTCGACAATTGGATTGCAAATATCAAACAGTGGGGAAAACCCCGTTTTATTGAATTCAAAGATTGCAGAAATAGAAATAAAGTAATTTACATAGTGCTGTAAAAGAAAATCTAAACTTATGGGTCCTGAGTCCTCTCTGAGGGGAGCTCAGGTGCTGGTTCTGGTATTTTCCTTTTCTTTGACCGGCGTTCTTGAGTCATTGTCGGTTTATCCTTCCTTTGCCAAGTGAAAGGGTCGAGCAAATTCCTTTGGTCATCCTGATTCTCTACAGCATGCTGCTCTAAAATCTCAATCAGAGCATCTTTTTATTTTAACAGTTGCTGTATTTTCTTACACTCCACATTGAGAATACGGTACTTGTTCTTCCGAGACTTCCTCTCCAGTTGAACTCTGTTGAGAGTAACCTGAAGTTTTTCCGTATCAGACATAAAATAAAGGACAGGGTCCCTTAATGGAAGAACTTCCTGACGAGGGTAAGGCATCCTCAGTTTGACAGCTCTAGTTTGTACCCAGTGGAGATAAGGTTCCACGGAGACACAATCTGGTTTTCCTAGAGACTCTCTTCCTTTCCTATGAACGTGTTTCCAGGCATGCACTATTTCTGTCTTTAGTGCTCTGTCATTTTCTCCTTCCTTGAATAAAAGACCTTCCAGATGAGCATTACGCGGGACATGCCTCATCGGGTATCCGAATTGACGACGAACTAAAACTGGATGATAGTTGATTCCTCCTTTAATTCCTATGAGGGGTACATTTGGGAAATTTCCACAATGGTCAATGATCCTAATCCCGTCATAGATTCGATTGTACCAATCGATGTCAGAGTTGGTAAGAGACATGATTCTCTACGACCAACATAAAGTACTTTTTTATCCCAAAATGCAGCAGACTTTGGCAAATGGGAAACGAACCATTTGTACAGCAGGGGTACACAGCAGGTGATCATTCCTCTGCTGTACAAATTCCTTAGGTGTACCGAATGATAAGCATCTGCGAGTAGGGTTGGTACAGGGTTTCCAATCAGAAAAATCTTAATGGCATTGATATCTATAAAGTTATCGATGTTGCGAAACAAAAATAACCCGTAGGTGAGCAAAACAAATATGCTTTCGAAAGCGGCCACGTTCCCTATACTAGCAAAGTACAGAGCCTTTTTTATTAAGAACTGGGCTGGCAAACCCTGGATACCACCCTTAATGATCATGTGAGTCCCGACTTCTGACTCGTCCAAATAGATTGCTCTTGCAATGGTTTGATCCTTTGGAATTTCTTCCAGTCCAGAAAAGGGAGATTGGTCAGTAATGGGTAAATCAGTCAGGTGAGAGTACTCCTCTAGTGTTGGTGCTAGCTGATAATCTGGGAATGTGAAACAGTGATAGATCGGATCGTAGAACTGGATTAGTGTGGACAGGATTCCTTCAATTACATGGACCCTTAACAGAGACAACAGTCCTCCATACTTAGCTCTGAAAGCCTCAGGGTTGGTTATCATCCTCGCCAGACCTCTTAAATCCTCTAGTTTTGGAACCTTGAAGGTGTACTTGTGAGTCTTCCTTCTACCAAAATCCATTAGCAATCTCTTTATCTGACATTTGCAATCATTGTCTTAGTTTAATTTGAAAAATAGAGACTAGAAGAGAAGATTTTTCTTTGTTTAAAGTTTCATTATGAAATGAATGCATGAATGTAGCACACAAAAACATAGAAAAAACATGGGGTCAAAGGGTCGGTGTCATGAAGTCAAGGCTCTACCCATCCCCAAAGGTTTATACTGGTGATTTTTTGTACCTGTCCTCAAAATCACTCACCCCTCTTGGGATAACGACAACAAGCGGATCGCCAGCGAGCTGTAGTATCTTAGAGTAGTCTCAAATGAGGGTAGTATCGTGTGACAACTATTTCCAATAGCTTCCGCACTACAAAATGGTTTCAGTTTGCTAAAATCCTCAGCTTCTCAGATAACCCAATCGAACAATCTGCTTTCAACAACCGAAGTCGTATAGGCATAGAATTCGCAAAGGGCATCTCCACTGATTCGATGGTCGACCAGGGCCTCTTATCTGGGATTCACTCCTCGTAAGATTACCCGTCTAGTGCCATCACTTATCTTAGGTGTATACTCAATCTTTCCAGATGCGGCATCACACGCATTCCCATTAGCAGAAAAATAAACACGGATATCAATTAGGAAAAGCAGTATATATATTTGTCCTAACATCCTAGACTTCTAGTCTTATGATCCTATACAGATAATGACTCCCCAGCAGAGTCGTCATTTATGTGGCCTTTTACAAGTTTAAAGTTTTCCACCTAAGACTGTAAGAAAGAACAGACTGCCACTGTGGTTGCCATTTTTTCTGTGGCGGCCACAGTGAAAATAACTTGTTCAAGGTTTCTACCTAAAACTGTAAGAAAAGAATGGCTCCCACTGTGGTTGCCATTTTTTCTGTAGCGCGATTTTTGTGGTTTTGAATCACTATCGCTTTGGTACTACAGTTCGATTCATTTTTTTTATCCTGGGAAGTTGATTACGGAAGGGAAATAGATGTCTCCAATTAACCCTGCTTGCATACTAAGGTTAAACAATCAAAACTGTTGGTTTACAGATGCTATCAAAATAGGGGGGTCTGTCTTTAGGTTATTTTGTTTAAGAACGGAGTGTCGTGACTGTACAGGAGGATTTTGGTAAGGTACTAGGTCTGATGTTTTTGATGGATGTGTGAAGGTACTGGATTTTGAGTTTTTTTATTAGTATGCTCGCTAAGATTTCATAGTCTTATGCCTACGTATTCCCATTTAACGAAACAGGGAAATCAGAGCGGTCGTAGTTCCTCCTATTCTATGGGAGGAAAAGAGATGTTTTGGTGTCTTGTTCAAAGCCCAAGATTGAAGCTAAAGGTGATTTGTATCTTGTTCAAAGTCCAAGATAAGAAGCTATAGGGTTTTGACTAAAAGGGAATTTGTCATCTCTAAAGAGGAATTGTTGATGTTTGTATGATGTGAGCAAAGCACAAATTTGATGCTAAAAGGTTGATTGACTCAACCGGGATTTCTTTTTCAAAGCCTAAGAGGAGGCTAGAAGTTTGACTTTTCTGGGGAAAATGTTCTTTCTGTCTTGTACAAAGCCCAAGATTGAGGCTAAAAGGGATTTTGACTCCGTTGGGAAGAATGTATCTTGTATAAAGCCCAAGATAGAGGCTGAAATGGTTTGACCCAATAAGAGAGTACTTTTATCTGCCCTGTATAAAGCCCAAGACAGAGGCTAGAAAAGGTTGACATAACAAGAAAGTCTCGAACAGGTGACTGACTCAACAAGAGAGTCTGCAGGTTGATTGACTCAACAAGAGAGTCTTCTATACTCAACAAGAGAGTGATTTGTTGTCTCGTACGAAGCCCGAGATTGAGGCTAAAAGGAGATTGACTCAACAAGAGAGTCTTTTATACTCAACAAGAGAGTGTTTTTATATGTCTTGTACAAAGCCCAAGACGGAGGCTAAAAGTGGTTGACTCAACAAGAGAGTCTGAAAAGGTTAGCTCCGCTGGAGAGAATCATTTGTTCAAATCCCAAAAGGAGGCTGAAATACTGCTGAGGATTATTGAGATCCTGAAGCGGGTCCAAGTGTGGGGAACTATCATGAGAGAGAACGGGTTTTTGCAGGAGATTGATCCTGAGTGATCGGTGTTTTTCCTATATTTGTAAGGAACTTGAGAATGTCTTTGAGACTCAAGCGGTTTGAACTGTCTGAGTCTAGAGTTTTATCTTTTGTACAATACCCAAGAGGAGGTACGGGCATTAAGGGATGAGTATCGACCCTAAAATGGTCGGGGTTTTGACGCTGGAAAGACTGCTCTATCAAAGGATGACTAAGTTCTGTCATATACCTTTAAGAGGTCATCAGGGTCCTTGTATTAAGCCCAAGAGAAGGCATGAGAACTTCTAAGAAGCCGAAGGGTCCTTGTACAACGCCCAAGAGGAGGCGGGGATGCTTTTAGGAAGCCTGTGGGTCCCCAAACCAAGAGAAATTCAAGAAATGCAATTCATAGAGAAGAGATCATTCGAGGAAAGTTCGAGAATTTGGAAGAAACTCAAGAGATGCTATTCACGGAGAATAGATTAACTCTGGGGAGTAGAGTTTCTTTGACAATTTCTAAGGGTGACAGTCTGAGAAAAGGTTCACCGAGAATACCGCCTTTCTCTTTGTTCCATATTGTTTAAACCCAAGAGAAGGGAAGACTGTATCTGGAAATCCTATGGGGATCTAGTTTTGTTTGTATTTAAAGAGTGACCAACAGGGCTTTATCTAGTTCTAGACGTAGTTGCCGGGAAAAACTCTAAATAACTATACTAGTATTACACAGTGGATATGTGACAAGTATATAAAAGGATGTGAAAGAAGACTTACAGTGAAACAGCCCCACAATACAGTTATATACATATGAAAGCGGTAAATGAAAGCGGATAAACACTTACCTGTTGTAGAGCTTCCATGCTGTTTGGTTAGTTGTTCGACAAAGAAATTAAAGAAAGTTTTGATAACAACATATGTTTGAATTCAAAATCAAAGGAGAAAGTGCTTTGAAAAGATTGTTGGGGCTTACAGCTCAAGGAGAGACCCAAGTTTTAACGATGATCGCACCGTTGTCTTAAAGATCGTATCGGGACTTATTCAACGACTGAGGCCCAAAAAGTTTTTATGTACAAGAGGATGGGTCTTACACTCTATTAGAGGCCCATAGATTTTTGTACAAGAGATGGGACTTACAACTCAAGGAGAAGCCCAGGGTTATTTGTTTGAAAACGGCGATCGCGCCGAGGTTTTTGAAAATACAGTGGGCCTTATACAACATCTGAGGCCCAAATCATTTTGGTTTCAAAAAGGGGTTGGGTCCTACACTCTATTAGAGGCCCAAAGAAATTTAAAGAAAAGAAATGGGGCTTATAACACGAGGGTAGGCCCAGATGATTTGATTTTTGAACTAGCGATTGCGCTGAGATTTTTCTTTTAACGCAGAGGGACTTATACACTATCTAAGGCCCAAAATTGTTTTGGTTAAAAGGGGATTGGGTCTTACACTCTATTTGAGGCCCATGAGTGTTTGAAAATGATTGATGAGTGTTGAATTAATCAAAACCCTAATTCTGTTTAAAAAAGGAATTAATTTTGTTAAAAAATTAATAAAAAGTATTGAAAACATGTGAAAAATGAGTGGTGATCTTGGATCAATGTTTCAAAAATCATGTTTATATCCACAAAATGATTGGAAACCAATTAAATTTGGAAAATCAAGGAGGAAAAAATATTTTAAATGTTAAAAAACAAATAAAAAATTAATTCTTTGCAAAAATATCAAGTATATGAAATAAATAATATTTTTGGGAATTTTTGGCAAAATAAAATATTTTAATATTTTTGTGAATTATTAAAAAAAAGAATCAACTCAAAATCATTAAAACTCAGAGAGAAATTAATTTTTGAATCAATTAAATAAAATCACAAAATTCAAATATTCAAATTTGTGAAAAAGGCGCCAAGAACACGGCCCAAGAACACGGCCCAAGAACACGCGCGAAGGGAGTTTGGCTCAGATTTGCATTTTCTATCCAATCTCATTGAATACTTGATGAAATCACACAATCCACATATCAATCTGCTCGTTTTCACCTCACGGTCATGTCTATGGTCTTTAATTTCATTTATTTTAAGCATGGAATAAGAAATCAAGACAAAACCTCAAGAACCCTAAAATTTGCATGAAGGCTGAGAATTTTGATACACGGTTCAAACAAAGCAATTACTTGAGGGGAAACATTCTATGCATGATTATGAACATTTGGCAAAAGTATTGTGTGAGGAAATATGCATAGATTAAGAGATGACCAAGTTTAGGCTTACTTAAAGGTCGTGACAGCAAGAGCAATGTGATTTTTGAGTTAGAGGTGTTACAGATGAGTTGTGATGATCTGAACAGCTTCCCCACACCATATGGAGTGTGTTTGAATGCTTGGACTTGATTGGAAATGGCTGTATCACTTCATGGCATCTCAACTGCAACTTGGTTGAAAACATGAGCAACTGGCTGGTGATTCTGAGAAATCAGTGTTACAATTGTGTGTTTAGTGTTTGATCAGGTCACATATGATGTTTATGAGGTGTTAGAGTAATTGGTTTGAGTGGAATTGCTCTCTACTGAAAAATTCGATAGTGACTTGCTAAGAAAGATATTTTTGAGAGTGAGAAGATGATTTTGAGAAAGGCATGTGTTGTAGGCCTTTGGTGTACTTAAACTGAGCACAAATGAGCTCTATTTATAGTAGAACAAGTTTGTTTTGCAAGCAATAGTGAATGGAAACTGCAGCTGATCATTGTCCAATTGCATCACTTTGGAATCTTAAGTCTCCTCTAGCCATTGACTAGAGGTTAGAGCACATGCCTTTGGTTCCCTAGTTCAGAGATCATCCTTGACTCATTCAGTTGGAAAAGGCTCGGTTCATGCCACCTTGGTGCATCCATTGAATGCTCCAAAACAAAATTAGAGTCTTGCCCCTTTTAGGCATTTCTAGGTTTGGCATGCTACTTTTAGTTCCAAAGACTTGGGAGGCTTATGGATCAGTGTTTGTTCCTCCTTGGTCTCCCCTGAGGTGTTCAAATGGATAAACTTGTTTGTCATTTACACAATTTGATTAAATCGAGCAAAATGCACAAATCTGCCTTGCCATGACAGTTGCAGCAAGGCATATTGCCATTGTCATAACTCTTAGCTCAAATGGGATTTGATGGAGTTCTTGGCCATTTTGGAGAGCTCTCATATGATACAACATGTGGGTGATCATAGTTTGTCTTGACACTTTTTTGATCTAAGTGAAAAATGCCCTTACATTTTGAAAAAAGTGAAACAGATTCTGACTTAGTGAAAATTTCACTAAGTGTTGGAAAAAGTGGCATTTTCATGTTTTTGCCATTTTGGTCACTCCATAACTAAAAATCCATGAAGAATTGGAGTGAGGTGTAGTTGACACTTTTAAAGTATGCCATGAGAGCTACAAATCCATCTTTAGATTAGCCAAAATGGTTGCTTGAATCTCAAGTTATGATCCTTGGAAGTTGGTACCCTAGCCACTTTGTTCTATAACTTAGAAGATTTCTAAGTTTTTTATGGTTACCCCTTTTACAAGTTATCCCACTTTTCTTGATTTTTCTTGATGAGTGATGATTCCAATCACACATTATCATCATTTTAGGGTTAGGGAACCATAATTGATCAAAAAATCAAAAAGTCAAACTTTGACTTTTTGGCACAGTTGACTTTTTATCAAATGAATTCCAAACCGTGTGATCCTCTATGAAATCAAGTCCTTGACCTAAATCAAATTTGATGGATTGATTTCATAAGTGTTATAGGGTGTATTGAATCATGTCCCAAGGTTTGGAAGCATGTCTTGGTCAAAAGTCAAAGGCACAGTTGACTTTTTCCGCGAAACCCTAATTGTGGTTCTGATGAACTTGAAACTTGTGAATCAAGCTTCTTGGATCAATCCATTGTAACAAATGGATCAATGTAGTGTATTAGGGTCCCTAAAATCATGTCTTGAGCTCTTGGCTCATGTTTTGTCCCAAAGTCAAATTAGGGGTGAATTAGGTCAAGAAACCCTAATTCTTGATTTTTTATGAATGCATCCTATGAGGCTAAATTGACTTGATGATTGGGTTTATGAGGTCCCTTAGAGTATTTTGGGTTATGCTTTGAAGCATTGGCTCATGCCCAGAGGAAAAATTCCATCTGGTGGCCCTGGTCGACCAAAAACCCTAATTTGGTGACACTGGTGATCTCGAGGCTTGATCCACTTGGAATGTTGCAACCATGTGCATGATTCTTGATGTGGGAGTCCTCTTGATCCATTTTGTATGTTTGAGAGGTTTAGACAAGTTGAAGATCATGTCATTCCTTGATTGATCATTTGTCTAAGAGCTCTGAGGGGGCTTGAAACCCTAAGTTTGATTGTAGTGGATGCTCACCCATCTTTGGGGAGACTAATGAATATGAAAGTTCATCCATATTGTGATGATGATTTTCACAGTGATGGGAAATCTTAGTGGTCAAAATTTGGGGTATGACACATACTACATCAAGGTTGATTAACCTGACTCCTAATAATCTTTGTGATTTGTGTGTGTTGATCACTTCATCTACCAGACCATAAAAGGCCAGATCTACCTTTGTTTTTGATTATTCCACTACGTGTGTTTCATCAATAAACTTGATTTCAAAAGCTTGCATGAATTTTCCATTGAAATTGCCAATTTTTAAATAAACATTACTTGTTTACAAAATAATTCAATATCAAAGAAATCCCAACAAATGTAGCCAGCTAGGGAATTTGACTTGATAAAGGAAGCTCAGTCAAGGGCAACCAAGCGGAGGGATTTTCCAATCCACCGTTCCAAGTGCTATTGAATTGGGGGCAGAACTCTTCAAGTTCAGAATACTGGAGCAAGTCTTCTTAAGGTCATCTTATGACAAGTATGGACTCCAGTGACGCATCAACAAGGGCAAGTTGTTTCCCATTTGTTCCCACCACAGGCTGAGTACCTTGTATTGCAAATACAGTTGAACTGGGGCAATTATATCGAGGTTTATTTCTCTTCAAAAGTTTGAAGGTATTGAAGCATCTGGTATGCAAAGTCTTCTGTAAAATCCTTTTGATGACTTATTCTCACAGACTAGTTAATCAGAAGCAGTCAAGTTGAGATTCGGTAAATCTCTAAAAAGTCAACGACGTCTCCTTCACAGATCAACCAAGATGACAGGGGCAAGTTTGTTCCCCAGTTGTCAACAACCAGTCTAAAACACAAGTTCGAGGACCTTGTAGTGTAAATGCAGTTAATCTAGGGCAGTTATGCCAAAATTCATGAATCTCTCCAAGAGTTTGAAGATATTGAAGCATCTGATTTTTTTCTTCTGACAGACCATGGAATCTGAGGCAGATGAGTTATATAGAACTACTAAGCTTTTGTCCTTTCTTTAATCCCCTTTTTTTCAAGAAGGAAAAATCCCAACATGATCGCAACATGGCCACTTTCGCAACTTCATCCTTTTTCTTCCACAAAGCCTCTCTTTCCAATTCTCTCTTTTTATGATCGCTTTCATCTACTTGATTTTCATACATTACTCCTTTGAACAATGTGAAACAAGCTTCTTCCTCCTTACCATTGGACTTAATTCTCACCTTCATTATACCTTCATCAACGTCCACCAACATTTTGGTGGTTTTCATGAACGGTCTTCCTAGAATAATTGGCGTTTATTTACCCTCATCCATGTCAATGATCACGAAATCAACCGGAAACAAGAAGTTGTCCACTTTTACAAGCACATCCTCCACAACACCATGAGATCAAGTTCTTGACTTATCCACAAGTAGCAATGTCATGGTTGTTGATTTCACGTTCATATTATCAAGTCTTTTAACCACGGACAAAGGAATTAGATTGATACTAGCACCCATGTCAACCAAAGCTTTGCATTTAAAATAATTACCTATAGTAATAGGTAAAGCTACTCTTCCCAGATCTTGCTCTTTCCGTGGAAGCACACTTTGAATGACGGCACTACACTCGGCATTGAGATCAATGTTATCTTTGTCAGTGCACCTCTTCTTTTTCATAAGTATGTCTTTCATGAATTTTACATACTTAGGCATTTGTTCAAGAGCTTCAGAGAAAGGAATAGTTACTTGCAACCAACTAAACAATTCTAAGAATCTCGCGTAATACCTATCGTTCTCTTTTTTCTTAAGAGCAGGGGGATATAGTAACCTTCTTTGTAAAACTTCCTTTTCATACTCCTTTCTTTTTCTTTCTTTTTTCTTCCTTACTTCTTCATCATTCTTTTCAACTACACCATTTTCATCATTTTTTTGACTTCCTCCAATACAATATCATTTTCCTTTTCGACTACCACCTCATGCTCAACATCTCCTCCAATTGTTCTTCCACTTCTTGTGAAAATGGCTTTACAATGCTCCTTTGGATTTGTTTGAGTGATAGTGGAGAAGGATGGCCCCGGTTGCTTTTCGGCTATTTGCTTTGCAAGTTGCCCTACTTGAGATTCAAGATTTTTAATCGAAGCTTCCGTACTCTTTTGAGTTGCCATTGATAATTGCATAAATTGTGTGAAAGTCTCCTCCAACCTTGAACTTCCACTTTGATCTTGGGGTGGTTCGTAAGGATTTTGTCGAAATCCTTGTTGATTTTGGTAGTTGCCCCTTGGTTGGTAGCATTGTTGATTTTGGTAAGGTTGTTGAGCATTTTGATAAGGAGGTCTTCCTTGATAACCTTGAGTAGCGTTTCCAGCATAATTTACTTCTTCCACTACCGGAGGACAATACCTGGTAGGATGATCCCCTCTACATAATTCACAACAAGCTACTTGCACACTCTTGCTTGGTGAGTTATGAATCTATTTGAGTTGTTGAGGGAGCTTGGACATTTGTTGCGTTAGCAACTCAACTTGTTGAGATAATAACTTTTTCTGAGCAAGAATTGCATCATTTGTTCCTAACTCAAGTACTCCCGGCTTCTTTTGAGAAGGGCCACGATTATGGTTCCCCTGATGGTCATTTAGAGCCATTTTGTCAATGATGGAAATGGCTTCTTCGGCACTTTTGCTCATTAGAGAACCGCCATCAGTAGCGTCTAACAATGTTTTATGAACCAACTGAAGACCATTTCTAAAAATATGAACTTGAGTAAGCTCATCGAAACCGTGCCCTTTACACTTTCTCAGCATGGACTTGAATCTCTCTCAAGCTTCGTTGAGAGACTCATTTCCACCCTGAGTGAAAACTGCAATTGTCATTTTAGCCTCCATGAAATGATTGTGTGGAAAAAATTATTCCAAAAACTTTTCCTCTAGCATGTTCCAGTCCGTCATGATAGTTGTATATTGGTCAAGATACCATTCCTTAGCTTTCCCAATGAGGGAATGCGAGAATAGTCTCTTAACACAAAGACTCTTCTTCAGCTTCGGGTGCACCAGTCGCGCTCGCAATCTCATAGAACTTAGTCAGGTGAGTAAAGGGATCCTCGTGATCCATACCAGCGAATGGATTCTGGTATAGAAGAGAGAGGATACCAGTTTTCATTTCAGAATGCCGGCCATTCTGAGTATTACGTGCAAATTGTGCAGTATGTCTTGGACTATTAGTACAAGGAACTGAAGCAGGTGGTGGTGGTGGTGGTGGTGGAGCAGCCATGGTTGGCGGTAACTGTGGTATTGGTGTCGAAGTTGAACTTTCGTCTCATTCTCGTCTTTCCTTAACAAGTTGCATCCTCCGTCGTGTTCTGCTATTTAACTTACGCGCAGTTCTTTCGAATTCAGGATCAAAAAGAAGTTGGTATGCGGGTAACTTCCCTCGCATAAAACGGAGTCTGCACACTTAACTAAACAAATTAACAAGCACAAGAAAAGTTAAACAAGTTTAAAACTGAATAACTATTGCAATGCTCACAATATAACAACAATTCCCGGCAACGGCGCCATTTTGTTGAAAAGTATTTCGGGGGTGTTTTATCGTATCCACAGGGATTAAACGTATATTGCCGCCGTTTGATAGTCAAAAGTGTTTCAAACTTTAATAGTAACAAAGAGTTTGGTTTTTCGTATCATTTGCATAAAATTTAGAAATCAACGGTAAAAAGATTGGTTTTAGGGTTTGGTAAAAACATGCCAAGACTAGTGTTCGATAATCCCTTTTGTACGTATCAACTCGATAAAGCGTGTGAACTCGTTAACAATAAATATAACCACATATCCTCTCAACAAGTTTCTCTCGAACACTTGTTGTGAGATTTATCATATTGATCCTTTGATGATCTCTCACTCAAACTACCAATATGATAACATTCAAGCTCAATATTTATGAACTCAACTTTCAAAACTATCTCTAGCCTTATGATTTTTGATGGATTGAAACTTAGGTCAAGTTTTAATACATATCTCTCGAACATGAATTAAAACAAAATATAAACCATGTAAATAAATCTTTTCGTCTATATTTATCATCAACAAAGTTCACAAACTTACAATCAAGATCAATACATACAAAATGATGGATTACCTACCACTAATCTTGACACAAGGATGTGTTTAGCTACACATAGTCATGGTAGCTTGCTTCACAAGTTTCGTGAGGAGATGAAAAAACATCCGCGTCAAAGAATTGAGATCGGATGCAAATCCAGCTTCTCTATGTGAAAAATCTCTCTTAGATGAAGAAAACTAAAAAAAATATGTTTCGGTGTGAAAAGGTGAAGTTATGATCCCAAGAAAATGTACAAATCCATTTATAGTACACTTGGAATCTGATGCATTTGCACTGTGAATGATCAATTCTCCTAGCGAATGAAGAAAATGGCACTTGAAGTACCTTCTGATAACTAAACTGCCCTTGTTTATCTGCCTAAGTTTGCAATGCGAATGTTTTATTCGCAAAGCGAACTACTCGCTGGAAAGTTCTCAAAGCGAACTTTAGGTCCTTTTGCTTCTTCCATATCCAAGGGTTCTTCGCTAGGGTATTCGCAAAGCGAGTGAAGCAGCGAACATTCACTGGGAGTTCGCAAAGCGAACTTTAGTCCCTTTTCCTACTGTCCCATTCTGGGACCATTCGCTGGTGACCTAGCTATTGTTCGCAAAGCGAACCTTCGCTAGCTAGTTCTCAAAGCGAACTTCTTGAAGTTTTCCTCTATTCTTTGGCAGCTTGCATCAATTCTTTGTGTCTTCTTTCTTTGATCAATTAGTGCACTTTCCTGCACAATAGCACACACATTACAAGCACTAAAGGTATATATACAATGTTTGAAGAACAACAACAATTCACTACTAAAATCCACAATTAAAACATGAAAGTTTTGAAAAATGCCAAGTATCAAATACAATAGCATGTTTGACATCTAACAGGACCTGATCCATAACTTTTTGCTGATTGTTGCGGATAGCGTATCGATGGACGCGAGATTCCGCAATCCTGCTATATAACACCAGTCACTAATAAGAAAGCCAAACAGAAACACCTTCCATGCACATGAGTATGAAAATGCAAATGCAAAATGACATGTATCAATATCCCTAGGGTGATCTACCCCTTGATTCCAGTTTACACAATAATCAGCAAGAGAAAACAGAACACCAACAACATCTGCTCATATATATAAGAAAACCGGAGGATGATCAATAGTTAATCCATACAGCCCATAATGAAGAAAAATATTCGAATACAGAAATCCAAGATCCCGACCAACAAGCCTGGTGGTAATCAAATACAAGAGAGAAACTAAGATACATCGTTGAAATCTACCTTAGTCAGCCCTTTCCAATCCTCACGGTCTGCATACCGCGCTTGAACCTCCTTGAAGAGCTTTCTTGTATCTGGATGTTTTGGCCTCTGGATTAGTTCTTGAATAAGATCATCACACTTGTGCATGACTTCCTCCAAGTACTGATAGTGTGTCTCCCAAGCGTCTTCGCCGAAAACATCTTCCAGCTTGGGCTTCTTCACTTCGGCTCAAATCTTGAGCTCCTCCAAGGTTGATAAGGTCTCATTAAGTTATTTTTCAGTTTTGCGCCTTTGAAATATCTCATTTCAGACTTCTTCCTCTTTCTTTCTGAGCTGTGTCTTCAACTTCTTGATCTGCTCTTGAAGGTTGTCTTCTTTCCTCTTATGTTCGGTCATTGCGGTGTCTCGTTGACTGTCGAATTTATGGATTCTGACGAAGGCTCTATCCAATTCTTCTTTGTTTGACCGGAGCAAGCTATGAGCACTTTTTAGATCTAGGCCGACCCGCTGTCTGCTTGCGATCTATTCAGCTAACTCTTTCTTAACCAGCAGATCCGACTTCACTTTAGCCGTATGGATAACTTCATTCTGTTCATGCCCCGAATGACTAAGCTCTCTCTTTAGCTCTTCATTTTCTTTACGCAGCTCTTCGTTTTCAGCCCACAGCTTGTTATATTTCTCAATTTCCATGGTAGCGGGTTGTTCAATCATTAACGGGTACAAAGGCGACTCGACCGAAAAAGGTAGAAACACTTCTTCTACTCTCTTTTGAACCCACTCCATGTACGGAGCACAAGCTTTGCAATCCTGCTTCCCAAAAACTGTCTTTCCTTTCCTATGCATATTCCTCCAAGCATCTACAGCTTTCCTTAGCAAATCAGAATTAGATTCTCCATTGAAAAACAGGGATTCTTGAACATCCTTCTCTTTCGGCGGCTCCCTCAATGCATATCCAAACTGTCTGATAGCCAGAATAGGGTTATAGTTGATCCCCCTTTTTCTTCCTATCAGAGGCACATTGGGGAAGTCTCCACAACTCATGATGATCTCCTTACCCAACAAACTCTGATTAACCCATACCAGATTCTCTACCCGTAGACCTATCAATCTCTTAGACCATTCTAATGATCTCTGAGTATCCACAAAGGAGATTAAGGGAGACGATCCGCAAACCACTTATAGAAGAGTGGTGCACAGCAAGAAACAGGCCATCCCCTTCTCTTCTCATTTTTATAATGCAAGGAATGATACAAGTCACCGAGAAGAGTAGGTACTGGATTTTTCATAACGAATATCCTGTCGGCACTCATATCCACGAAGTCTACTACATTTGGGAATAAGACAATCCCATAAACACACAAAGCAAGAATTGTATTGAATATTGTCCAACTCCTTGCATCAGCATACTTATGAGCTTGACTGACCAAGAAATCCAGATGAAATCCTTGGAAACCTCCCTTACTAGCAACATTCTCCTCCAAAACATACTGACCCAAATGGAGAGCGACAGCGACCTCTTCTAAATTAGGATTTTCCTTGGAATAAAAGAATGGTGTTCTCGATTTGATGGGGATCCCCAAGATAAAAGCAAGCTCCTCTAGTGTCGGAACCAAAATATAGTCAGGAAAAGTGAAGCAGCGTAGTGGAGGATCGTAGAACTGTACCAAAGTATGAATGCCCCTGTACTCATAGTCAGTAATAGTATATACAAAGTTCAGAATCTTCCCATAATCTTTCTTGCAATCTGGTAGAGCACCACAATCTTCCAGGGCCACTAATCTGAGAAGAGAATCCACGGTTGGTATAGGGAACCTGTACACAATGATATTCTTCATGCTGGTGCTCATCTTTGACGGTCTTCAACAACTGGAATCAAGGATAAGATGCAAACCCTGGAAATAAACACACATGTTAGAATGAAAAAATGATGATGCAGATGCAAACATGGGATCAAGGTATCAAGATGCTCTGAATATCTGATGTGCTGCTGACTGAATAAAGACCATAGGCTCACTCTGACAGAAAACCGGGATAATCAGAATACCAGTTTGATAAGTTCACACTGACGAAAAAACCAGAAATCCGGGTTGGTTGAAGGTCAAGGTTTCCTGCAAAAACCCATTCCCTCTCACATGTGGGTTCTAATCTTGGACGACATCCTAACAGGTCCTCAGTATCACGGACTCTCAGGTCGAGAAATGATGATACGTTCACCATTTCTGGTTTGGCATCATCACCAATCGATGAGGTCTCAACTGACTTCCCATGAATGGTCTCCAGAGTCATAAGCTCTCTAAGTCAACATTCTATTATCTGCCCCAACGCGCGGGATAAAACATCTCCAAAGAAAACCTCGTCTGAATATGGACTTTTCGTGTCAACTAAACGTGATTAAACACCACACAAGCCACACTACTTTCCACGCTAATCCTAAGTGTATACTCAAGCCTGGGTATTGGGCTTATCTCTCATGGAACCAACCCACCCAACAGCACAACAGCAGCAGAGCAATATGATAACAATAATCGAATGCAATAAATGCGGTAAAATACAGTAATATACAACAAATAATGTGCAGAAATAAACACCCAATGAAACAGAAACAAACAAGCGCTAGGATTGACTCTCATAGGGAACCAGAGTCCCCGGCTGTCGCAACTGCAAAAAACAACCGGCGAAAAAAACAGAAAAGTCGCCACCAAACGTTATTTATCCTGACGCAGAGAAAGGAAATGATCGAAGAAAACCTGAAGAAGGGAAAGACATGTTCATCGCAACCATAGTCTTGGTTCGGGAGTTGGTTACGCGAGAGGAAGGTATTAGCACCCCCTCGCGTCCATCGTACTCGATGGGATCCACGCTTGTTGTCTAATCAAAGGGTGAGTTATCTAAAGCCTACTGCTAAACAGAAACGGAAAACAAAAGGAGACTCGATAGGACTTCGTCGTCCTAGGCCTACGTATTCCCTCGTGCAATGGGAAAGTAAAAGTCAACGTAGTTCGGAAGACTACGGGTGAAGGGGGGAGGTTGCTCGCCAAGACATCTCCGCCTTGTGCCTATGCATCCTCAATCGGACGAGAAAGAGGAAGTCAGAGCAGTCATAGTTCGACCTACGGATCGGTAAGTGTTTTTTATGAGCGACGTTAGGTTCGCGTCCGAAAGTTAGGGTCGATGCCTGTTTGCGACAGAACGGAAATAACGTGTTCATTTCTGAAAAAGATTTGAAACCCGTTCCGAAGGATAAAAAAATTTGAACTTTGTTTTTGTTTTTTAGACAGTAGTGGATTAAGTTAGTTTGAAACTTGTATTGCACTAAAGTCTATGACATAGGAGCGAATGTGTCGCATGGTCGCCCCTAAATGGGACGTATGCTAAACACTCTAGAAAAGTGAAGGGAGACCCCTCATTCTTCATTTCCCATGTACTTAAGGCTCATGGCGCACAATACTCGTTGTATTTATTAAGTCTTTTGAACTCGATTAGAGATGAGAAGATAAAGGACTCAAAGGGTCAAAGAGAAAAACAACTAGGGGAAACTGGATCCTAATGTTGTCATACACAATGGTTCTAAGGTTGAGATAGAAGGGAATTCTATCTAATGTTAGCATGCAAAAGAGATAGACCTAAGGTTAAGGTTTGAAAGGGACAATTCCTAATTGTTATCATGCATGGATTGAAAGCCTAATGTCTCTCCTACCTCAAGCTTAATCGGAAATTAAGTCGAGCTATGAATCCTAAGGGATCATGTGAACAAACACAAGTAAACATTGTCATACCCTAATTTTTGACCCTAATATCCCACCTCTTTGTGCATCATCTTGCATGTCTGCATGTTTTATTACTAACAGGTTTGTGCAGGTACGTTAGTTCTCCCAGTCAAGCTATTCAGGGCCTGACCAATGGGTTCAAATTTCAGTGGTCCTAGGGTTTCTACTGGATTTGGGCTTCGCTTCTAGGGTTCTTTCATCATTTTGGGCCATTCTTGGATCAATACTTTGAAGATGTCTTGGATGGACTTTCTGGCTATATCTCATTAAAATCGAGATCAGGCATTGGTAATGTATGAGTCAAGGATGCCTCAGGATTACGATGCTAAGGTGTATTATTAATGCTTCCTCATTGCTTCAGTTGAAATTAAGTCGTGGTGCAAAAGAGGAGGCCGTGGGTTCATTAAGGTTAAGGTGACAAAGAAGTGTGACTTGGTTTATGGATGACATCAAAGCCTGGGTACATAATGTTTTGAGTTACAATAATTCAATTTGGTTGAATTAAAGATGGTGCAAGAATTTTCAAAAGATCCAAATTTCGAAATTCACAAATTCAAGTGGATATTATATAAAAGTTGGATTCAAAAGAAAAAGGGAGAGTTTCCCTCATACAAAGAGTAGCACCATTCAAAAACCAAGATTACATAATTCAAAATTCATTCAAAGAGATTTACAATGTCAAGTCCAAAATATTTTGCATAAACCCAACACACCATGTCATAGTTCAAGTTCCCTTGTCCTAGGGCCCACTCAAGGAAAAAGGCCTACTTTCCATGTTTGAGGACCTCACTAAGAAATGCATTAGCCGTCTATTTTGATGCACTTGCACTTATTCTGGCAATAAACAAGGCTGCATGGATCAATTTGAGGATGGCCATGTTCATTATGGAATTGATTAATAATGTTCCGCAAATTATTTTTTTTATATATAAGGCTATACTGAAGCAACTTTCCTCCCAGATAAAGGCTACAAAAGTCTGCCTACGTTGTGGCACTTCATGGCCATTTACAAGTACCTGAATTCATGATTCATTACACCAAAATTGGAAGCACATTAAAAAGAAAAGAAAGCATATTAAAGTTTACAAAGATCATAAAATCTATTTTCACTTCATGATTTCACACTGGTCTTCACTTCATTATTTCCAAATAACTCCGCTAGAACTACGACAGCTTTTTTTTTACAGTGATTATTGATGGTCATAGAAGAGGCCAATAAGCTTGTGTTGAAGCTAATTTGTACCATGTACTTTAAATCCTTTGTTGCGATGTATTGCAAAACTTCATTCTTTGATAAAAGGCCCTACCATCATTTGCTGTGGATGGCGAACGCTCGCCTCTAACCTGCAAGATTTCTCTAAGTCAGTTTTCCCCACATAAATTCCTTGGCCAAAATAAGTTCATTGGAACTTAGGCCTCACCTTGCTTATCTTTTTGAGCCAACATCAATTTGACAGCAACAACCTTCTCTAGTTAAAGATTGTTTTCACAAAACCAAAACTACTCAATTGTTTTCACAAGCTTATCGTCTTTCAAAACAACAATGGACCTTGTCCTCTCCTTTCTACTTGTGATGTCCTTCTGCTGAGAAACCAATTAGGATGTGGGTGAAGTCTCATAGGAGAAGTTTGCCTTAGTCGGTTGCCGAACCATCGATTGATTCATATAGAAATGAGATGCAGGTTATGTCAAAAACAAGCAGTGGAAAATCTAAGAGTTCAGCCTTGAAGAAGCATCTCGTAACGACCGAGGGAACCGCATTCCATGACCTGCAAGGAAAATTCAATTATATCAAGAGATTTTCAAGTTGGAACAAGATGTAAATACCGACTACACGGTACAGAGACGTGTTGATCGCATCCAATCTCCCGCTTGAGTCACTAATTGAAGATGAGAAGAAGGCGACCTCACTCCTTAAGGATAAATACTTGGTCCTCGATTCACTTGTCGACTCACAAACTCCCACACCATCAGCTTCAAGAATTTCTTCGTCGTTGTCGACAAAATAAAATCTGAAAGAAACATGAAGAGATAAAGCCAGCAGCCATACAATTGTGGGGAGGAAATCAAAAGAAGATATGCAACTATCAGTGGATTCAAAAAGATTTGAGAAGGATGTTAAAGCCACCATTAATACCTGCCTCATAGTATGGTTTCAAGCTTACCGCTTTGGAACTCATCAAGGCTTTCCATTGTCCCACTCTCCACAAGTCATCAAGACTGCGGTCATGTTCAGCAAACAGAGACAAAGAACACGGTTAAGGCAATGGAACGCTAGGGAAAATCCAATCATTCATGAAATTGTCGATCACGAGAATCACAAACATTAATAGCAAATGGCATCAAATCTTCAAGTGTTAAACTGAAGCATTATAGTTTTGGCAAAAATCTCAAACATCAAATATCTTTATCACAAAATCAATACAGTTTTGGCAGGAAATCGAAAATCATCGCAAATGCACAGTCTTTATTTCCTAAACCAGAATTCGATAATTAATTCGAAATCACCGAATTTAATTCATTGAGTCTATAAAAGAGACACAACGGTGAACACAAGGGAGATGAAGAAAAAGTTCATACACTATTCACTCGCACAAAAACTTGCAAAAATACAGAGCGAAAACTCACAAACACCAGAGAAAAAATCGCAAACACATGTACATCATGGAGAAGTGAAAAATTACATCAGTTCTTCATTAAGCTGTGACCTCAACAATCAGAAGCAGAGTTTACCGGAAGAAAATTCATATCCTCATTCGCAAAGATACCACGCATAGCAAGAAATATCACATACATAGCAGAACAAACTCACCACCGCCTATATACAGAGGATCACACCAGGGAACACGATTTGAAGTACGAGGCGTTGCAAGGAAGACGACGCACATCACGACATCGCATTCCACCGGATACATTCTCTACACCGTGGTTATCAGCTCCGGCGACCCCCAACATCATCGGATCCTTCTCCGCCGCCGCCGTAAACCTTGTTCTTCATCGTTCCATCTCCTTCGTTTTACTTTCCCGTACCTTGTATTATGTAATCATGAAAATATAATGGAAATTGGGGTATTGGGTTTGCTTGGGGTCGGGGTTTTGATTTGCATTGTTTGTTGATAGGAGAACACGAGAGGTTGCGGCAACGAGGATTAGGGTTTCAAAACCCATTTTGAGAGAAAGAAAGAGGGAGTAGCGAGAGGGTCTGAGGATGAGAGAGCATCTTTCTCTCTTTTCTGTTCTTTGGTTTTTTAGTGATGATTCTACACATGCACGCACACACTACATGTCATGCACCCACTACCATGTCCGTCAGATCACACTTCGCACGCATCCAGTGGCTGTGATCTGAGGGTCTGCGATGGACCCTCTTCCATTGAGCACACCAACTCCCTCCGTTTCTAACTCTTTCCTTTCAGTTTTTTTTTTTAATTTGTTTTTTAATTAATTAAAATAAAACTTTTAAATAACTTTTTCCTTTATAATAAGCATCCTTTTTTATATATATCTAAAATATTCTTTTATAAAACATAAATTTTTTTTTTTTAAAACTTTGGTTAAAATCTTTTCTTTTAATAAAACTTTTTATAAAAATACAAAAAATAAAAATCTTCCTTTGATTAATAACCTTTCTTCTTTTTTATATAACTTTAAACTAAAAATAATAAAAAAAAAACTTGTTTTTAATTAAAGTCTTTTTATTAACAAGAAAACCTTTAACCTTTTCAAATTAGTTAATAATTTCTAACTTACCTAATTCTTAATACTCTTGTTAATTTCCCTAAAAAAAAAAGCCTTTTTCTCTAATAAACCGTTCTTTTAGAATTCCTCGCGCTAAAACTTACGCTTGAGTGACATAGATTAGAACCTTTAGTTGATATTATGCCTTGCTTATGCATTTTGTGTGTTTACTTTGTATATGATATATGTTTGCTTTATGTCTAAACCCTTTCAAAAAATATAAAAATCCTCGATCCAATGTCGAGCCCATTTTCTACCCATGTAAGTCGATTGCCTTTAGGCATCGCATTCAACCTTTTGGTCACTAGACACAAGACTAGCACCACTTTGCTAGCACTCTCGTTAAATCTTACAATTAATCGCGTAATATCCAAGGGAAAACCCCATGCATGGTAATCAATTATCGTGCATGGTGCATATGCATTTCATACTTCCCTATAGGTCTCCTTACCCCTTAACCCTTAGCAAAACAGATAACAAATAACATAAAATAAAATCAAGAGGTTCCTGTAGAGTACTACAGATATCTAGGATGCTAACACCTTCCCTAGGTATAACCAACCCCCGAACCTTAGAATCTTAGTGCATTTGCATCGCATTGTGGGAATTCGGTTTTTCTCCCTTCCCTTGGATAAAATCAAAGACCGGTGGTGATATAAAAAAATGCGATCCTAGTTAACAAATAACTATGGTATCCAATTTTCACCGCGACAGAAATGGCGACTTCACTGGGGACTCTCATAAGAGGGTTCCCCCTAACTTGAATCTTTTTTTATCTATTATATATTTGTTTTGCTGCTTAGAGGGATTCTTGAGTGGTGAGAGTCCTAGACCCGGACATGAGTGTAATTATAGGAGATGATATGGTCAAGGGTACTTTGACGGAGTCGATTCCCGAAAAGTCGAATTGAGAAAATCATCGCTCAGTTTAGGTTCTTTTGAAATTAATATTGTTTGAACGAGTCCATTCGTGAAAACGGTATTAACTTTGACCAAGAACCCTTAAGACTGAGGACCGTAGCACCTTTAACCCCACTTGGCCTTTTAGGATGTAGTGCGGTGACTATGCGGGAGTCTATTTCCAAATAGTTGTCACGCGATACTACACTCAGGCGAGATTCTCTTGAGAATATTATTGACTAACCGAGTAATTTGGGAAGTCGATAATATCCGTAAGATGGGTTGTAGACTCTGGGAACTTTTAGAACCCGTTCGGCAGGTACTTTTGAAACCACACTACCTTATGGGATGGGTAGACCTTGGCTCCATGATCGCGATCTTTGAACCTAGGACCTTTGTCTGTGTGTTTGTGAATATGTGTATACCTGTGTTTGTGCATTCATGCATCCATGCAATCATGCACCATCTTTCTAACCCTTTCAAGGAACTTGGAGTTATCTTGCAAGCATCATAGGTTTTACCATGGATTTTGGAAGTTGTACTTTATTTTGTAACCCTTCAAAAAAATTCAATGAAATGAGACCTTTTCAGTCATTCAAAAGTTTTATCCACTTTATGGTGTTTGTAACATAACCTTTGAGTTCCTTGAAATTCATTTGCATTCTGCATTTGCATACATTATTGGCATCACATCCTTTGCATTCCAAGTTCTCACTTTTGTTTCTTCTACCATAGTCAAGTCATCATAAGCACGGTACTCAAGCCAAGAAGATGGATCATTTGGAACAAGAAAACCACACACTTCGAGCAGAGATTTCCGCTTTGGAAGCTAACATGGAAACTTTTTCTACCACGATGAAGAATCTGAGGGAAACCTAAGAGTTGGAGAATCAAGTACTTTGCGACAAAGTTGCAAACTTGAAGGCTACCAAGAAGAGCCTGATGAATTGGGTCAAAGATTTGGTCATATCCCAACACCATGATATCGAGGAACGCTATGTCTCGAAGGAGAAAGTGAAAGAGATGATTCAAAAGGGAGTCTTGTCCTTCGAATTATGCGAACCCCAGGTTGAGATCCATCTCTTACTTGAACAAGAAGTAATCCCCTCCTTGCACATGTTGGATTGATACAGAGGACGGTTTTCTCTAGGCTATGTTTCTCCATATTTTAAGCTTATTTGCCGTTTTCATATGTAATTTTCTGCGTTCGTTAATGCACTTGTTTTGCGTGTGAGGACTTGTTATTTTGAATAATTAATGCAATGAATAATGTTTGTCTTGAAGAAATCCATTCGTTTCACTCATTTTAAATGCTTTTCCTATTTTATAATGCCAATTCTACCCGATCTCTTGCTTAGGCAGAGAATTGGAGGGAGGATGACGAATCAAAAACACAAGATCTGTTATTGTATGCTTTTAAATAAGACTCTGCTGAGGATGTAAGGCATTGTTTTAAATCCCAAACACCGGAGATATAAGGGAGATAAACCCTCGTTAACCCCTTTGAGCCTTAAAGTAGGAGTTTTCTTTTCCAAAAAAAAAAACCCTCAATTTTAACCTGGGGCAGGGTAGTGTTCAGTTAAGCTGGTCAAGCGCCCAGACTTTCCAAAAAAAAAAAAAAAAAAAAAAAAAAAAAAAGAGGAGTGAACATCCGAGAATCCACTTTATCTATCCCTCACACATTAGGAGGCTAGCAGTAAAATTCACCATGATTATCCTTCGACTATCTAAAGGGTGAGGCAGTCACAATCCTTTTAAAAAGGTCAAAACGACTTAGAGTCACACGACTTGTTCCTAAATCAAAAAGAAAAAAGAAAAAGCCTGCTAAGTCAAAACCTATGAAGGAGACTTAGGAAAAATCGGGGCATCCCGCTGGACTTCAAATTCAAATCCAACAGACTCAGTCCAGGCAAAAGTTAGGGAATGAAAAAACAAAAAACGAAAACAAAGGATTATAAAGAAAAATCCTCAATAAATAACAAAGTCGTATGATCGAACGCCAAAAGCAAATAGGTGAGTGACTGTCATGTCCAAAGCCTCAGTGGTTTCTCAACCGTATAAAAAAAAAACTCCTTTTGAAAGATGAGTGCTCGTGTCAGGTTAACTGAACGTAGGGCTGAAGAACATCACGAATAATGGGTGGGTACAAATAAACTTTGAGCCTTTATCCTTTATTTCTTAAACCGTGAACCAAGCCACGATATAACCCTTAAAAGACCTAATTGAAGCAGGGTTTATTTTGAAAGCATACTAATTGAGATAACGTTTCCTGACTCCTATGAGCTATGCTCAAAGTTTGTGTTGGCTTTATAAAAAACTTTAATTAATGACATATCCTAACTAGTGATTTGGTCACAAGTTATTGCGATATTCTTTTCGATAAAAAAAAAACCTCAAGACAAACATGTGTGTTGCATTAAAAGTTTCATAATTAACATTTCTTTTACATGCTAACGTTGCTTAACATCATAGAAGCTTGCATATGATCATCAGCGATGAGTTTAATCTTGTGAGACTTGAAACTCTGATGAAAATGGCGAATCATTTCAAGGATGACCATATCCAGGGGCATGTCGCCTGAAGACTTTGCTAAGCAGGGGCAAGTTTGTTTCCCAGTTGTTACTCTCATATTCTGAAGGACAAGTTCGAGGATTTTATTGTGCAAATGCAGTCGATCTGGGACAGTTACGTCGAGATTCGACGAATCTCTACAAGAGTTTGAAGACGCTAAGGCATTGTTATGGCCTGTTTTCTGTAAAATCCTCTTGAGATGTTTTCTTCTCATAAACTATGTGGGACACATTTGCTTGGGAACTCTGCTAAGCAGGCAGGGGCAAGATTGCTTCCCATTTGTTACTAGCGTTGTTTGAATTTGATTGTTGTTGGTATGCAAAGTCCATCGTCACCAATTTCCTTGTTCAAGTTGTTTCCCAATTGTTGCTTTCACCGTCTGGCCATCCCTAAAGAGCGAGTTTGAAGACTCAGTTTTCAAGAATATAGTCAATCTGGGGCAATTACGTCGAGATTAGATAAATCTCTCCAAATTCGATGGCTTAGTTGCACGGAATACCATCAGTCTGGGGCAATTACGTCGAGATTCGACAAATATCTCAAAGAGTTGGAAGACATTGGAATAGTGGGACGCCAAGTTTTCTGTAAAATCCTCTTGAGGCGACTTTTTCTCATAAACCATGTGACCTGGGGCATTTAAGAATCGAAGACTTTCATCCATTCACAACAACTATTGTTTGAAATGGCGACTACCACACAGTTTATCAATGCATAACTACATTGTTCTCACAACATCCTTCACCCATGCTCCAAGGAGTTTTTGTCTCAAGTGGTGTGATGATTCTCCCCAGTAAGTTCTACTTCAGGGGTCATGACAATTCCCCGGTGAATCTCTATTGGCAGTTATGGCTTGTTTGATGCAAGATTTCCCTAGTTGGCAGCCTAAGAATCCCCCAGTGAATTTCCTTGGCTTCAACCTTCCCCAGAGAAGTAACTGTTGCTTCACTCAACGGACTTCTTACAACTTCAATCTTCCCCAGCGAAGTGGATGTTTATTTCATCCCCATGAAGTTTCAACTCTGACATCTTCAGTTTGCAACTTTGGTTCGAGCTTCCCCCAATGAAGTGGATATTTATTTTATCCCCTGGGTGGCCTCAGTTCTGGAATCTCCAATTACAACATCATTTTAGACCACTTCGGTTTGCAGTGGATATTTATTGTATCCCCCATGAAGTCTTTCCAGTCATGAGTTTGATTCTTTACCCAGTGGATCTTTCTCATTCTCAACAGAGTGACCAGATTTATCTTGACAATTCCCTAAGTGAAGTCATGATGGTCATCCCCAAATGGAGTGCGCTCCTTTCCTCAGAGAAGTTTGAAGCCTTGAAGCAAGACTTTGTTTTTATATGTGGTTTTCCATTTCATCCCCAGTGATGCTTCTATTGGCTGAGTATCCGCGTCGAGATGTTTATTTCATCTCCGGTCTACTTCTCTCTGTCTGTTTTGTCAGCATAAGCATAACATGCATTCATTCATATAGATACATGGCATCGGTGCATTTTGCATTTTTGTGCTTGTTTGTTTATTCTTTCACCTTGGTTGTGTTTACCCCCAAGTGATCGGGTTTGTCTTCTCCCTCCAAGTAGAGTCGTCAGCCCTAGGCAGAAAGAGCACAACCTTTCTAAATTCCCCACTGAGTTTGATTCTCGTGGACGATGGTTGCTTTAGTTTCTTTTCCATCTTTTGGATAAAGATAAACCTCAGTTGAGTTTATCCCTCACTGGATAGAGTCTTGCTTGACCGTTTCTTTTCAGTTATTTCCTAAATTGAACTTTGGTCCCTGACAATCACAATTTTGAATCTCTCTAGGTTGTTGAACCTAGATCGAGTGTGCATTTATTTTGCACTATGGCTCCCCAGGATGAATCTAGTCAAAGATCACCATTGAAGACAAATATTTCTTCGGCAGTGTTGTTATAACATCTTGGAATTTTTACCCAGACGACAAGTGGCAGCCTCTTTATTTGAGCAGCTTGTTTTGGTCTCAAATTTTCTATTAGGATGACAAATGGCAGTCTCTTTTCAAGACAGTTTGTCTATCCCCAGAAGTTATCAAGATTATCAACCTGTTATCCATCAAATGGCCTCTCTCCAAAAATTCGTCAGAGAAGTTTGTGGAAGACTTTACAGGTTTTCTCTTTATTTGAGAATTCATGTTACACGTGATTTTATTTCAAACTACAGCAATATTGCTCCTCAGTGATATTCTCCCAGTGAATCCACTATTCAAAGTTACTTCCATCAAATGGCATCTCTCCGAGAAGTTTGGTGAAGATTATTACAGTTGATCTCCCTCTTTATTTGAGAAGACGTATTTTGCAAGTCATCCGGCCTGCATCTCTTTTTGAAGATCCCTGGTGATATTTTCTAATCTCCAGTAAGTTATGGATTCCAGCTGAAGTCTTCAATCTCCAGTGAAAATTCCAATCCCCTGTGAAGTTACTTTCTAACAAGTATTCGCCTTTCCAGGAGGAATTCAAGACCTTTGCTCGAGGCAGACAACCTCGTAGCTTTTATTTCAAGACTTTGCTCGAGGCAGACAACCTCGTAGCTTTCATTTCAGACTTTGCTCGTGGCATACAACCTCACAGCATTTATTTCAAGACCCGCTCGTGGCATACAACCTTGAAGCGTTTATTTTCAGACTTGCTCGTGGCATACAACCTCGCAGCATTTTATTCAAAACCCGTTCATGGCATACAACCTTGAGGCGTGGGGAAGTTTATTTACCCTTTCTAAATGGAACATTTAGTTAAAGAATAAGCTTAATCATATTTTGATCATTGGAAGCTTATTTTGGTTGTTACCTTTGCTTAGGCTATCATATGTTTGATAGTAGGTAATATACCATATCTTTTTTGTCAGATACCTTTGCTTAGGCTACCAGGTTTGGTAGTAGGTCATCTTTCCTTTTGTGTTTACCTTTGCTCAGGCTATCATGTGTTTGATAGTAGGTAACATATCTTTTCTTTTGGTCAGACGCCTTTGCTCAGGCTGCCACAAGTTGGTAGTAGGTGATCCTTCTCTTTCCAGTCTATTACCTCTGCTTAGGCTATCGTGGGATAGTAGGTAATATGTCTGTATTTTGGTCAGATGCCTCTGCTTAGGCTACCGTGGTGGTAGTAGGTCATCTTTCCTTTTGGTTATTACCTTTGCTTAGGCTATCATATGTTTGATAGTAGGTAATTACCATATCTTTTTTATCAGATGCCTCTGCTTAGGCTATCGTGGTGGTAGTAGGTCATCTTTTCTTCCGTGTTCACCTCTGCTTAGGCTATCATATTTGAGAGAAGGTAACACACCTTTCTTTTGGGTCAGACACCTTTGCTTAGGCTACCGTGTTTGGTAGTAGGTGACCTCTTCCTTTCAAGACAATTACCTCTGCTTAGGCTATCATATGTTCGATAGTAGGTAATATGTCTATTGGATTTTTGGTTAGATACTTTTGCTTAGGCTACCATGTTTGGTGGTAGGTCATCTTTCCTTTTGTGTTTACCTTCGCTTAGGCTATCATATGCTTGATAGTAGGTAACACACCTTTCTTCTGGGTCGGACACCTATGCTTAGGCTATCGTGTTTGGTAGTAGGTGATCTTTCCTCCCCAGTTTATTACCTCTGCTTAGGCTATCGTGTGTGATAGTAGGTAATATACGCCCTTTCATTTCAACTGGATACCTTTGCTTAGGCTACCAGCTGTTGGTAGTAAGTTATCCTTCCTTTCAAGTTTCTTGTCTGTTGTAGGCAATACACGCCTTTGTCCTATTTTAAGCTACCATGTGATTGTCAGTTGGTAATCTCTTCCCCAATGGAGTTGGATCTTTCCCCGTGGAGTCTTGCTTTTGCCAAGTTGTTCCTCGTCGGGTCTTCCATTTTTCCCCTGTGGTACCCTTCCCCATAGGCTTCTCTGTCTTGCATTCATTTCATCTCATACCATATCATCTGCATTTGTGGCATCTTAGGGCCAAAAATTGTGCATGTTTATATTTAAGCCTCTCCCATCTCGTCGAGACGAAGATTTCAATCTCCATAACTCCGGATAGAAGAAACTTAAATAGGGGCATCTGTCATACCCTAATTTTTGACCCTAATATCCCACCTCTTTGTGCATCATCTTGCATGTCTGCATGTTTTATTACTAACAGGTTTGTGCAGGTACGTTAGTTCTCCCAGTCAAGCTATTCAGGGCCTGACCAATGGGTTCAAATTTCAGTGGTCCTAGGGTTTCTACTGGATTTGGGCTTCGCTTCTAGGGTTCTTTCATCATTTTGGGCCATTCTTGGATCAATACTTTGAAGATGTCTTGGATGGACTTTCTGGCTATATCTCATTAAAATCGAGATCAGGCATTGGTAATGTATGAGTCAAGGATGCCTCAGGATTACGATGCTAAGGTGTATTATTAATGCTTCCTCATTGCTTCAGTTGAAATTAAGTCGTGGTGCAAAAGAGGAGGCCGTGGGTTCATTAAGGTTAAGGTGACAAAGAAGTGTGACTTGGTTTATGGATGACATCAAAGCCTGGGTACATAATGTTTTGAGTTACAATAATTCAATTTGGTTGAATTAAAGATGGTGCAAGAATTTTCAAAATATCCAAATTTCGAAATTCACAAATTCAAGTGGATATTATATAAAAGTTGGATTCAAAAGAAAAAGGGAGAGTTTCCCTCATACAAAGAGTAGCACCATTCAAAAACCAAGATTACATAATTCAAAATTCATTCAAAGAGATTTACAATGTCAAGTCCAAAATATTTTGCATAAACCCAACACACCATGTCATAGTTCAAGTTCCCTTGTCCTAGGGCCCACTCAAGGAAAAAGGCCTACTTTCCATGTTTGAGGACCTCACTAAGAAATGCATTAGCCGTCTATTTTGATGCACTTGCACTTATTCTGGCAATAAACAAGGCTGCATGGATCAATTTGAGGATGGCCATGTTCATTATGGAATTGATTAATAATGTTCCGCAAATTATTTTTTTTATATATAAGGCTATACTGAAGCAACTTTCCTCCCAGATAAAGGCTACAAAAGTCTGCCTACGTTGTGGCACTTCATGGCCATTTACAAGTACCTGAATTCATGATTCATTACACCAAAATTGGAAGCACATTAAAAAGAAAAGAAAGCATATTAAAGTTTACAAAGATCATAAAATCTATTTTCACTTCATGATTTCACACTGGTCTTCACTTCATTATTTCCAAATAACTCCGCTAGAACTACGACAGCTTTTTTTTTACAGTGATTATTGATGGTCATAGAAGAGGCCAATAAGCTTGTGTTGAAGCTAATTTGTACCATGTACTTTAAATCCTTTGTTGCGATGTATTGCAAAACTTCATTCTTTGATAAAAGGCCCTACCATCATTTGCTGTGGATGGCGAACGCTCGCCTCTAACCTGCAAGATTTCTCTAAGTCAGTTTTCCCCACATAAATTCCTTGGCCAAAATAAGTTCATTGGAACTTAGGCCTCACCTTGCTTATCTTTTTGAGCCAACATCAATTTGACAGCAACAACCTTCTCTAGTTAAAGATTGTTTTCACAAAACCAAAACTACTCAATTGTTTTCACAAGCTTATCGTCTTTCAAAACAACAATGGACCTTGTCCTCTCCTTTCTACTTGTGATGTCCTTCTGCTGAGAAACCAATTAGGATGTGGGTGAAGTCTCATAGGAGAAGTTTGCCTTAGTTGGTTGCCGAACCATCGATTGATTCATATAGAAATGAGATGCAAGTTATGTCAAAAACAAGCAGTGGAAAATCTAAGAGTTCAGCCTTGAAGAAGCATCTCGTAACGACCGAGGGAACCGCATTCCATGACCTGCAAGGAAAATTCAATTATATCAAGAGATTTTCAAGTTGGAACAAGATGTAAATACCGACTACACGGTACAGAGACGTGTTGATCGCATCCAATCTCCCGCTTGAGTCACTAATTGAAGATGAGAAGAAGGCGACCTCACTCCTTAAGGATAAATACTTGGTCCTCGATTCACTTGTCGACTCACAAACTCCCACACCATCAGCTTCAAGAATTTCTTCGTCGTTGTCGACAAAATAAAATCTGAAAGAAACATGAAGAGATAAAGCCAGCAGCCATACAATTGTGGGGAGGAAATCAAAAGAAGATATGCAACTATCAGTGGATTCAAAAAGATTTGAGAAGGATGTTAAAGCCACCATTAATACTTGCCTCATAGTATGGTTTCAAGCTTACCGCTTTGGAACTCATCAAGGCTTTCCATTGTCCCACTCTCCACAAGTCATCAAGACTGCGGTCATGTTCAGCAAACAGAGACAAAGAACACGGTTAAGGCAATGGAACGTTAGGGAAAATCCAATCATTCATGAAATTGTCGATCACGAGAATCACAAACATTAATAGCAAATGGCATCAAATCTTCAAGTGTTAAACTGAAGCATTATAGTTTTGGCAAAAATCTCAAACATCAAATATCTTTATCACAAAATCAATACAGTTTTGGCAGGAAATCGAAAATCATCGCAAATGCACAGTCTTTATTTCCTAAACCAGAATTCGATAATTAATTCGAAATCACCGAATTTAATTCATTGAGTCTATAAAAGAGACACAACGGTGAACACAAGGGAGATGAAGAAAAAGTTCATACACTATTCACTCGCACAAAAACTTGCAAAAATACAGAGCGAAAACTCACAAACACCAGAGAAAAAATCGCAAACACATGTACATCATGGAGAAGTGAAAAATTACATCAGTTCTTCATTAAGCTGTGACCTCAACAATCAGAAGCAGAGTTTACCGGAAGAAAATTCATATCCTCATTCGCAAAGATACCACGCATAGCAAGAAATATCACATACATAGCAGAACAAACTCACCACCGCCTATATACAGAGGATCACACCAGGGAACACGATTTGAAGTACGAGGCGTTGCAAGGAAGACGACGCACATCACGACATCGCATTCCACCGGATACATTCTCCACACCGTGGTTATCAGCTCCGGCGACCCCCAACATCATCGGATCCTTCTCCGCCGCCGCCGTAAACCTTGTTCTTCATCGTTCCATCTCCTTCGTTTTACTTTCCCGTACCTTGTATTATGTAATCATGAAAATATAATGGAAATTGGGGTATTGGGTTTGCTTGGGGTCGGGGTTTTGATTTGCATTGTTTGTTGATAGGAGAACACGAGAGGTTGCGGCAACGAGGATTAGGGTTTCAAAACCCATTTTGAGAGAAAGAAAGAGGGAGTAGCGAGAGGGTCTGAGGATGAGAGAGCATCTTTCTCTCTTTTCTGTTCTTTGGTTTTTTAGTGATGATTCTACACATGCACGCACACACTACATGTCATGCACCCACTACCATGTCCGTCAGATCACACTTCGCACGCATCCAGTGGCTGTGATCTGAGGGTCTGCGATGGACCCTCTTCCATTGAGCACACCAACTCCCTCCGTTTCTAACTCTTTCCTTTCAGTTTTTTTTTTTAATTTGTTTTTTAATTAATTAAAATAAAACTTTTAAATAACTTTTTCCTTTATAATAAGCATCCTTTTTTATATATATCTAAAATATTCTTTTATAAAACATAAATTTTTTTTTTTTAAAACTTTGGTTAAAATCTTTTCTTTTAATAAAACTTTTTATAAAAATACAAAAAATAAAAATCTTCCTTTGATTAATAACCTTTCTTCTTTTTTATATAACTTTAAACTAAAAATAATAAAAAAAAAACTTGTTTTTAATTAAAGTCTTTTTATTAACAAGAAAACCTTTAACCTTTTCAAATTAGTTAATAATTTCTAACTTACCTAATTCTTAATACTCTTGTTAATTTCCCTAAAAAAAAAAGCCTTTTTCTCTAATAAACCGTTCTTTTAGAATTCCTCGCGCTAAAACTTACGCTTGAGTGACATAGATTAGAACCTTTAGTTGATATTATGCCTTGCTTATGCATTTTGTGTGTTTACTTTGTATATGATATATGTTTGCTTTATGTCTAAACCCTTTCAAAAAATATAAAAATCCTCGATCCAATGTCGAGCCCATTTTCTACCCATGTAAGTCGATTGCCTTTAGGCATCGCATTCAACCTTTTGGTCACTAGACACAAGACTAGCACCACTTTGCTAGCACTCTCGTTAAATCTTACAATTAATCGCGTAATATCCAAGGGAAAACCCCATGCATGGTAATCAATTATCGTGCATGGTGCATATGCATTTCATACTTCCCTATAGGTCTCCTTACCCCTTAACCCTTAGCAAAACAGATAACAAATAACATAAAATAAAATCAAGAGGTTCCTGTAGAGTACTACAGATATCTAGGATGCTAACACCTTCCCTAGGTATAACCAACCCCCGAACCTTAGAATCTTAGTGCATTTGCATCGCATTGTGGGAATTCGGTTTTTCTCCCTTCCCTTGGATAAAATCAAAGACCGGTGGTGATATAAAAAAATGCGATCCTAGTTAACAAATAACTATGGTATCCAATTTTCACCGCGACAAACATTATACTAAACAATCACAAAAAAGAACAATGTCGTGATCTCAACTGAGGAAGTTGAGTGACTCTTCGTCAACAAGGAAAGAACGGTGTCGTGATCTCAACTATAAGGAAGTTGAGTGACTCTCCGTCAACACGGAAAGAACGGTGTCGTGATCTCAACTATAAGGAAGTTGAGTGACTATCCATTCTCCAAAAGAAAACAAAAGACAAGACAATAAACCCAAAACAGTAGCAACGATAGTTCTCCTGCAATACACAGCTATAAAATCCAGCAAATACACCCAAACAGCATTTAACAGCTCACGTATTCAGCACATAACTGGTGTAAAAGGCAGCAGGTTGCATGAATGCATAATGGACAACATGTTAAAATCCAGAACAACAGGTGTGAAAAGTCACGAGGCATGTGTTCATGAACACTCAAACAATACAACAAGCAAGCAACAATTGTAAATGAGCAAGCATAGCAGGGCAAATCAAGCATAGAGATTGCAAGCATCATGAATGAGCAACAAAGGTTATGTTAACAATTCAAAAACAAGTGGGCTCGGCAAAGTTGCACAACTTAATCATTCACCAAAACATCATGAGTGAAATTAGACACAAATAATGATCATGCATCGCAAGTCCAGCAAGTTAAGAATTAATCAATAATCAACATGATTCAAAAGTGTGTGCAACATGCTCATCACATCAAGAAAGCAACACCATAATCATAGATGTTCATCAATGAAAACCAAAAGCCGTGTGTTGAAGAATCACGTTAAAACCAACACGTGAGGTAAAATAGTTCAAGAACAATCCACATATATGCATGATATCAATCCATGAAGACTAAAAGTAGAATGGAATCAAAACACACTTGAAAATGCACGAAAAATACATTCTTCATCAGTGTTAATCGATTAACCATTTGCAGTGCAAAATGGTTAATCGATTAACCCTTTCAAAAAGCCAAAAAACGTGAAAATTTCCCTAGTTAATCGATTAACCAGTTTTGTACTGCAACTGGTTAATCGATTAACACTGATGTAGTAGCAGAAAATCACATTTCAGAAGCACTTTTCGGCAGCAAATCACTCATGCAATCATCCAAATGAATAGGTAATCAATTATGCACGAAACATCAACATCCACAATCATCAACATCCACAATCAAATTCAAGCAAATGGATCAAAACCTGTTAACAACCATGGATCTACATTGTATAAGTTGAAATTAAGCTAAATCAAGTGTGGATCTGAAATTAGCCAACTTACAAAGCTGAGAATTGCTTTGGTAAGTGTTATAAAGCTGCAATCAATGAATTCAAGCTGAGAATTGCTTTGGTAAGTGTTATAAAGCTGAAAATCCAAGCAATAAGCTAGAAATGCTTCAAAATCACTTCCAATAAGCATCTCCAAAATTCAGATCAAGATTCAAACGAAAATCAATAATGGAATCAAGTAATGGAATGGTAATGAGAGGCTTGAGCTCAAGGATTAACAAATTCCAATGAAGAATTTGTTAACTCTAATGGAAGAGCTTTAGAGTAAGGTTGAAGATGAAGATGGAGAATGAAAAAGTGAGAGAAAATTGAGAGAAAATTCTAAAAAATGAGGGTGGAAATTAGAGTGAATGAGTGAGGTTTGGAGCAAATTGATTTAAATAACCCCTAAGTTAGGAATCAAAATGTGGTTTGGAGTGTGGGTTAGTGTTTGGAATGGAAATTAGGAGTGGAATTAGGAATGGAAATGTTTGAAAATTGGAGGGAATTTGAATTAATTGGAAAATAAATCAAATTGGAGCCACTTCTAGATCTCTCTACTGGTGTGACAAATTGAATTAATGATTGAAATTGAGACCCCAAGCTGCAGCACTGAAAAAATGAAGTATCTGGGCAAATTTTGCCTTGGTTAATTGATTAGGACTTTTTCGGTGCAAAATGTGTTAATCGATTAACACAAGGGAATTTTGAATTGAACGCCTTTTGGAGGGAATCTTGAAAAAAACACTTGTTTCCACCTGTTCTGAGCCACTTTAGGCCTTGGAAACTTGTCATTTGATATTGCCACTGAATCATGCCTGAAATATGTTGTGCATTTCTTTCCGCACTCGAAATAACATGTTTAAACAATAATTGTCCGGTGCTGAATCACAGAATAAAAGAAAATGTTGGAGCTTCTGATACTCAAATCATCCAGTGAGCAAAATAAATGCTCAAAAAGACTTTGAAAGCTATCTGTTAAGCTTTGCACATTGCTGAAATAACTCTAGAACTGATGACAACTAGAGCTGCTGGAAAACACCTTGATCCCATGTCTCAGAACCGATGCAATGATATGCGTAATGATGCAAAATGAAATGAAGCATAAGCCAGTTAGAATTAGAAATAAAAGGGCAAATTTTGGGGTGCTACAATGAAGGCTACATTGGTGAATTTTTAAATGATATAATGAAGTAGTTTGAGATGACAAATCTTGGCCAATTGCATATTTCCTTGGCATTTAGTTTCAAAATACTAACAAAGGAATTCTTGAGAATTAAAAGAGGCATGCACTTGAAATTCTAAAGAAATTCGATATGGAACAATATAATGTAATGTTACCATAACACTTGTAGAACCAAGACTGAAACTATCAAAAGAAAATGATGAGAAAGTAGTTGATCCAACACAATATAGAAGTCTCATTGAATGATTGAGGAACTTATGCAACACAATACTAATCCTAGCATACAGTGTGGGAATTCTAAATAGATTTATGGAGAAACCAAAAGTGTCAACTTAAGAGTAGTCAAAAGAATATTGAGGTATATCAAAAGATCAATTGATTCCGGAATCTTATTTTCAACATTTAACAAGGGAAGAAGTTGCAAATTACTTGGATACATTGACTCTAATTGGTGTGGTGATAAATATTATAGAAAATCAATTACATGATACATCTTTTTGTAGGGAGAATCACCAATCTCTTGGTGCTCAAGGAAGAAGTTGGTTGTGGCACTATAGTCTTGTGAAGTTGAGTACATTCCAGCATCCTTGTGTGTCTGTCAAGTTGTATGGTTGATAAATTTGATACAGAAACTCAGCAATGAAAGGCATGACACTGTCACTTTGAGGACTCACAATATGTTTGCTATAAATCTTACCAAAAATCTCATTGCACGTGAGAAAAATAAGCTCATAGATACGAAGTTTCACTACTTGAAAAAGCAAGAAAGTGAAAGGAAAATTGAAGTTTGAACATTGCAAAAGTAAATATCAAGTGGCTAATTTGTTAATCAAAGATGTAACAATTTAATTCTTCAAGAGATTGAAGAAATTAATGAGTTTAGAGACACTATAAACTTAAATTAAGGTGGTGTGGTTGTTGAAGTGTAACTTGCCTAACAAGTTAGGTTATGTTAGTTAAGAGTCTTAGAGTTTTAGTTTGCTATTTTTCTGTTTTAGCAGCTAGTTACTTGGTGTGTACAATCTTGTAACAAACCATGATATATAATCATATATCACTTATTTTTCTGTTTTAGCAGCTAGTTACTTGGTGTGTACAATCTTGTAACAAACCATGATATATAATCATATATCACTAATAATGCAAATAGTGAGAGAAACTAACTTCAGCACATTTTAGAGAAGCTGATTCTTTTGTGTAAAGCTGATTCTTGTTATCTAGACAATTTTAGAGAAGCATTTCCATTTTTGTTGGTCTTCTTTTATATTTTGTTATAATAGGGTCTAGTACTTATTAATGCTACCCTAAGCTATAAAAATGAAAATGCAAAGTAAAAGTCAAGCAACCCCATTACTTAAGTAATAGGCATAATAAGGCAACAATAATAATGTTATTTTGTTATAAAAAACTGTGGATCGAAACTTTACTAACAGAACTCAACTAAAAAATATCATCGTCATTCAGAACTTGATCTTGATCTATGTGATTGTTTTGACCTAGAAATCCAAGCCCACCACCTCGAAGCCACTCTCTCCCGTTGCCGTTCTTGTTCTTCTCGACCACCACCACCACCATGCCGTTCTCTTTCCCTCCTTCTATCCCTATTCAAAAACCTCATCATCCCTGTCATCTCCGAGACAGTACTGCTCAAATCTCTCCCATTTCTCCTCCTCCCACCACCACCACCAAAGCCATTCTCCATCTCATCATCAACAATACCGCGATTACGCCTCACCGCTCTTCTCCTTCCATCATGTGCAGACGAACTGCAACTAATAATCCTATCAGAGGTTAAGTAAAGCATATCATTTGTTTCAAAATTGCTCCACCGTAGGTGAACACCACTATTTGAAGTGTAAGAACTTGTAGGAGACAAAACTATCTGGTGATCTAACCTATGTTGTCCAATAACACTTTCACTCTTTACCTTTCTCGAATGATGAACACTAAGCGAAGACCCTTCACTCTTCCTCTCTGTCACAAAAGAAACACGACGTGAAACTATACTTTCATTTTCTTGTCGTGACGACTCATTGTTGTTGATGACATTACTCATAACTCTCCCGCTTTCGACGTCTGATGACATCAACAGTTCTTGAGAAAAAAGTATGTCGTCAGGGTCGACTTTATAGCGACAGAGCGGGCACGTGGAGTGTTGGTTAAGCCATGTGTCGACGCATTCCATATGGAAAGCATGTTTGCATTTTGGCAATAATCTCAATATCTCATGATCCTCAAACCCAGTGAGACAAACCGCGCATTCAAGTCCTTGTTTTTGTCCTCTCAACGAACCAAACTTGAATGTCGGCAACATATCAACAGTTGTCCGTCCAATCCCGGAATTCTCCCTGTCTTGCAAATCCGTCTCTCCATGTTGATTTGTGTTGTTGCCAGAAAGGCCATTGCAGTGTTTGATGTAGAGAAGGAGTAAAAACGTGAGGCAAAATGTGGTTGCTAAAACACCTACAATTGCGGCTGCGCTAGGTTTGAATGTAACTGATTTCGTTACAACTTGATCGGGGTCGTCTGATGATACCGGTGGTTGTAATGACAAGTCGGCGGCGCCATTATCGTCTTCGAGACTGGGAACTTTTGTATTTTCTTTTGTATCTTGATCTTCAGCGCTTGCGATGAGAATGAGTGTGGTGGTGATGATGATGATGGGGAAGAAGGGAAAAAATGGGACGGTGAATGGGTTGATCGAAGGTGCACCATCCATGTCATGTGCAAAGTGATGCTTTGTTTTCTGTTTTTGGAGTTTGCCATTGGATCGTTAAAGAGACAAACAAGGTAGGCGTAGTTGTTTTGAACGAGGATATCGTTTCTATATTGGGAGATATTCTATGGTAGCGATTAAATACAGAAAAGAATTTTATTATAAATAAATATATAACAATAATTATCAAGGAATAAACTTTTCACTAGATTCTGAATCAAGTAACTCTAGTGTTGTTTTGGTTATGGATTAATTAAGTCTATATTGATCATTTGGAGTTAAAATTCTCTAATATATATATTTTCCATTAGTCAAATTTTTTTAGAGTCTATTTATATAAAATCTTGCTGACGAGAATTTAACCTGCCACCCTAAATTATATCGGGTAACCCTAAATTTTTATAATTTTAAAATTGCTTTTAAAAATATTTTAAAAAATAAAAAATTTTATATTACTAAAAATTTCAAAATTCGTGGTAAAAATAAGTAGAATATCGGAAATTTTAAAATTTTCAGTACAGCAATAGAAATTTTGAAGTTTTTCCAATAGTGAAAAAGTTTCAAAATTTAAAAAAAAAATTAACACTAAATTTTGAAATTTCTGATACTATACCAGAAATTTTGAAATTTTCCGTATTGTAAAAAAAAATCTGGTATTCATCATTTTTTCCGAAATTTTCGGTAAAAAAATAGAAAAAATCTAAAATTTTCTGTATATATCGCGAAATTTCCGGTATACCACAGTAAATTTCATAACTTCATGAAATTTTTAAAGGGTAACAAGGTAATTTTGTCATAATTGGGGGGTGGCATGTTAAATCCTCCTTACAGACTCAGCCTTCTTAAGCCCGGCAAGCCATAAACGCGTATATCTCCATCTCTGTGATGTCATTTAATAGGATCAATTTTCTTGCCTTTTTGTCAGGGTCTATCATTTATGACTTTTAATAAGTCTTCAAGAGCTATCTCCCCGTAGAGATGTTCCTGTCATCAAATGGGATGTTCCTTGGCCCAAAGATCTATTTGCGTCCATGTTCTCACTATACCTTATTACTTCATGCTCAGATTCATACCTGACCCAAGATGAGACTGAAATGTACACAAATCCTCAAACATAAGACCCAAAGAGGCAAAGTGCTTTAGGGAGAGGGAGTGAAATATACACTGTCTCTCAAACATGGGAGCAAAAGAGGCGAAGTGTTTTAGGGGATAGTCCATAATGTACATATTCTATCAAGCATAAGGCACAAAAAGGTGATGTGCTTTAAAGGGAGGAGATTGGTATATACATAGTCCATCAAACATGAGATCCAAAGAGGCATAGTGCTTTATAGGGAGAGATTGAGATGTACATCATCAATCCCCAAAACTCGAAAAAAATATCAAGACGTCACGAGAGTACCGATAACAAACTCACTCTTGTTATGAAGAGTGATGGGTGCTTTCTGCAAGTATACGAAGTGTATCATCGTAATAAAAGGTTGTCGAACCCATAGAGGCATAATGGTCAATCTATCGTCTTCTGTTGCTACGGTGTTTATCTAAGGCGATCGTAAAAAAGGTTTTGGAATAGGAACAAAATAAAATAATAAACTTTTAATAAATTCAAAGATGTAATACTGGAATGCGGTACTCATCAAACAACAATACTACTATTATTTCTAAATAGAACTACTTACGAGACAATATTTTCTTCCTTGAAAAAGATTTAATTAAAAAGGAATCGTCGGTTTCGCGTATTCGGTACCAAATTTTACTTTCTAATCTTTACCATCCGCTCTCGCATGCCCGATTGTGTTTGTGTTAAAGTAGCAAATCTTTTTTTCCAACCAAATGCTTTTACTCAGTTGAAAAGTGGTTTTGATTAGAAAACTTAACTTAAAAGGGTTGTCGACTTTCACTCGGGTAACCAGATTCTAAACTTATAAATGCGTCCGAAAATAGTTTTAAAATCACCTTGTAGAAATATTGAACTTTCCTAATTAATTAAAAAAAAGTGCTTTCAAGGTGTTTATAAACCAAAAATTAACCAATTTTAATCTTAAGTGTCGGACGACTTTCGATCTTACCTGACGTATCACGATTCTACTTTCGTAGTAACCAATCAAATTAATTTTGGAAAAATTGAATTAAAATCAATACAGCCCCAATAGTACTCCTAAAGAAACAATAAACAGAGTACCATCTAATCGACGGTCCTCACAGTCTAGCACTAATGGATTAGTCGGACATATTCATGGTGAACATTTTAACTTTTGTTTGAAATACAGAATTAAACATATTAAGTGATTCAATTAAAGTCACTACTACGGAAGACCCATTTAACAACGGTTGGGAAAGATATATAATGACGCAGACACATGCATTGTTATGTAGAGTGTTGTTGTATATATGATACTTACAATCACGGTCTTGTGACCGTTGTAATAAATTGGAAAACACGCGCCCTATAACAATGGTTAAGAGTAATAATTGTTGTGATATTGTTTATGAATAAAAAACAAACTTATCATACCAGAATCAGTAATACACTATTTGTGAACAAATATCAAAACCATTAATTACAAAGGAATATCAAAGGATGAAAAATGAAATTTCAAAAGACAAAGAGATGTAATCATTAATTCAACAGCTCGAGGTTGGCAGAAACTTATCCAACTTCCAAGAGAAGATGAAGAATCAGAAGAAACAATATAAAAGCGTAAGAGCCAAAATATAAAAACAACTTAATCCGAAAGAATCAAAATGAGTTCTACTGCTCAAGCTACCAAAAATGTTGAGAATGAATTTGTTGCTGTAGAGGGGGATGTAGTTCAAAACCTTCCTCAGAATCAACATGTTGTTGTAGACAGGGTTGTCGTTCAAAACCTTCCTCAGAATCAACAAGTTGCTGCTGTAGATGGGGCTGTTGCAGAAAGAAGAAGAGCTCTAAGGGTGAGGAGAAGAAGGAGAAGAATGTTGAGAAGGCATATGGTTGTTTTCGATTCTGATGATGATGATGAGGGTGACTATGGTTGGTCAAACTTCCTCTCATCCAGAGAATTTAGATTTGATGATTAAGTTTATGTAATGAAAAGTTTATGTAATGAAACTTAATTTATCTAATGAAATTTAATCTTTTTGCTTAACAGCTTAAACTATCAGCTAAAATATCTATCAACTAATATACTAATAAACAGATAACTAATTGAAATTTCAAAAGTTTGCGTTGAACTTACTCGTAAGAAACCATCTTTTATTAGTTGCATTCCTGTTTTCATAATGTAATTTAAACATCAACAATGCATCTGCAGTTTAAACATCAACAATGTAATTCAAACCCTAATTCAACTATTACATTTCATAACAAAGTAAACATTGAACATAAAGGAGACAAGAAAACATAACATCTTGAGATTTCCAGAAAATCTCTCTGATTTCAGTTTGTTCTTCAAATTCTTGTTCTTCTTCTTTAAATCCTCATACATAACCTTCAAATAGCCCACAACTTCCAACTCTGACTTCATAATGCTCTCATCTTCATTTCCACCTCTTTCTCCCATGTCTTTATCCCATATGAACAAATTACATGTTTCATCGCTCCTCCAAAATGGACATCTCCAAAAAAGCTTTCCTTTGTTTTGTCCCTTCTTGCATTGGTACGAAACCATACGACCATCACAACCACAGAAATTTCCAGATCGAGATTTTACAGCGGAAGAAGACATTGAAACACCTTTGGATGAGTTTGTCTTTAAATGCGACATTGAAACACCTTAAAGTAGAACACTGCCTTGTTGTTGTTGTCTTCTTCCCGACGATGGTGACGGCGTTGGTGTTAGGGTTGTTTCGTCTTGTTTCTTTTTTCAGTGGATAAATGTATATATACTTGGTGTTTAAAATACATAAAGAAGCTTCAGTTTGTAACAACGATTTTAAGAAATAACCGTAGTGATATCCTTATTATTTTTTAGTTAAATATAAATAAACCTAAAAAGGGGAGAATTTATTTCAAAGGAGTAAACTATTTGAGGGCGATGAGGTTCAAACCCATGAAAGCTTGATTGTATCACCACGGTGTTCACAACAACCGTTATTATACCCTTGAAATTTATAATTAAAATAATATAAAAAAAATGTTAGCGCATGAGTTTCGAAGTATCACCACAGTGTTTGAAAAAATATGCAAAAAATAAAAAAATGCTGGTGTTGGGACTTAAACCCATGACGAGACGCTACCTATAATGACGGTATTTTAAATAACCGTGGTGAAAGGCCTCACAGTTCACCATGATTGGAATTTTAACCGTCATTTAAAGCATTTTAATAAGACTTAAAACAATACGTGCATCCAGTTCACACTATTACAACGGTGTATAGGATGTCGTTGTAAACCTGACGTTGTTGTTTGCGCGTTTTGTAGTAGTGAGTAAAGAACATGCAATGAAAATAAATAAAGTAAGGTGAGGAAATAAAGTGAGGCGAGGAAATAAAGTAAGGCAAAGTAAATAGACAAGACAAATAAAATGTAAATAATACTGAATATAATAAGAACTTGTTCCAAACGGAGACTTAAATCTGGTAAAAAGTAAATTAACGGAAATAACTTGAACGGAAATGAAAATGCTGGCAAGATTAACTGCTAAAAATAAAGTGCTCCAAACTCAATAACAACAATAGTGCAATAACTCTCCCATGTGAAGAATTAGAGCTTTAAGTATGTAAATATATGGCCTAAGTTGTACTAAGCTTGGATGCCTTCAAAAGTGAAACCTAACACCTATTTATAATGGTACCAAGCCTTGGAGAGCAAGCTCGTGTTGCTGAATTCGTGTGAGAGAAAAAAGGAGTGATGGGGCGACCTCTCCAACTGCCTTTGACTGGGGCGACTTTTCCAAGGATGGCGACCGCCATCCATATGGTGGTGAACGCCACCTTCACAAAAAGTGAAAAACCTGGTCTTTGTTATCGTTGGGTCGTGGGACACATCATCCACCTCATGGCTACCTCCATCGCGAACGCCATGCTGGACGTCGTGATTGCAAATTGATCCTTTTTCTCCATTTTTCATCTGATTTGCTTCGTTTCTTTGTGTACGGATCTCACTTGGTTATGTACCTGAAATACAGACAAAATACCAGCATAATACTAGAAATGAAAGCAAAACGATGATAAAACATGTGCGAGTCGAACCAAATATGCAGTGTATTTCGGTGCTATCAAAATCTCCCACACTTAAACCATTGCTTGTCCTCAAGCAAACATTCATGAACATAAGAAGAAAAATAGCAACACTCAAGTAATTATCCTAGGCTAAAGAGTCTAATTCGATCAAGGTCACATTGATAGGTACTAACTCGCAAACTAAGGATATCGTAGTAGCACATTTCACAGTTGCGGTCATAAATTTTCTTCCTATACAAACCAATCTGCATCATGTCATTATACCTTGGCCTACTTTACTCATCCCATTCTTTTGCCCTTTTTCATTTAGGAGCAATCACATTAAGCCCATATTTGTACTCATATGGTAAACAAACCTATTAGTGATCATGATCCACATTATGTTAAAATTTAGCAATTTGATTCCTAATCACAGACATATTCGCATAATTCAGAGGTTTCACTATCGTTAGACTAGGTAACCGGGTGAGGGTTATCTAACTTAGAAGGTGGATTCCTTTTCAGATTTTTTCTTCTTGTTAATTTTTCTTTTCTTTTAAGCACATGATCATTCACCTATTTGCATTAGCCTGTTCACTTAGCGGTAATCCAGATGATGCTGACTGCTAAGATAAACTACTTAAGGACTCATTTAGGGGCGAGATTTCAAGGCAATGGCATAACAATTATCCAGGTCGATCTCTATAATTTGGAGACATGCGGTGTTAAGAAGATACCGATCTTTTAGGACTTTTCCCAAGTCTCTGCAACCTATCCTTAACTTGTCTAAAAGCCTAAGATTTAAAAATAAACATTGTTTTCTTTTTAAAAAAATTTTGGTATTGCTCAAGAAATGGGGGAAATTGATAAACATCATAAAACTACACATAAAGACTCTTCAGGCACACGCAATGATAAAATCCTAACTAGAAAGCGGTAAAAAAATAAAAAACGGTAAAGATCCTCTCCCACACTTAAACCGAACATTAATCCCAATGTTTCGATAAAAATGTGAGAAATGATAGGTAGAACCTTAACGATAATGCTACTGCTGGCCACTACTGCCCTCTCCTCCCTGGTCTGGATGTTGCAAATGACGGCTCTTCCTTCAGTGGCAAAAACTCTGGGATATCTCGAGTTGTTGAATTTGTGCTGATAATGAGGCGTTGGACGCCTGTAGCCTGGTGAAGTTTCCTAGTATATCCTCTTGGTTAGCGTGCGCAACAGAGAAATCACGCATCTGTGAGGCTTGTTGACGCTGTTGTTGGGCTGCTAGGTGGCTTGAGCTTCCATTACTGTTCGGAGTGACCGATCTGTTTGCCTCTGTGATTCTTGAATGAAATCCATTATATCTTGATGTTGCTCATACATGGCATAAAACAAACCATCCCGCTCTTCCTCACGAGCTCTCTGTTCCCGTAGCATATCTTCATCATAATAGAAGCCAGAGGAAGTACCTACAAAAGGGTTAGAAGTATCGGGTGCAGTGTGTGCATGTGAAAAATGTGGACGTGGGGAGTTATGAACGGGAGACAATGGTGGAAGAAAATGGGTTTTGGAAGGTGAAGATAAGTTGAAAATGTGGGAAGAATTGGTTTTTCGCTTCTGTCCCATTTTTAATTTTTCAGGACCTGTGGCGAACGCCACCTCTCCATTGCGAACACCATATTTAATGGAGGGGTTAGAAATAATGCTATCAAAGATTGTAATTAGAAATAATTATAACTTAATCGAAAAATAATAAATAGGTAGAAATAATACTGAAAAAATTAATGTCACTAATGGAAAAGAATAATAATTAAAAATAAATCTAATTGCGGTAATAAATAAATTTGATGGATCGAAAATTGAATCTAATGACAAAAAATTAAATCTAGTGACAGTGAATTAAATAATGATGGTAAGAAATAAATCCTTCCCTACACATAAACTGAGCAATGTCTCCGATGCTTCCAACGGATCAGGTGTGAAGGAGACCGATGGAGAGTCGACTAAATAGACTTACGCGAGCGATCTTGAGTCTGATATGGACAGGATGCCCGAGCTTCTGCGACTTGGCATTGAAGACTGTAGATCTCTTGGCAGAGGTAGTCTGTTTCTTCAGCATGAGTGGCGTTAGCCATTTCCATCTTCAAAGTGAGGTCAATAAATTCTTCGTGAAGGGTAGCAATCTCCTGGCGCATGGTATTGAGCTCATACTCGATGTTACACCTAAGTATATTGACATTAGAGGAAAATAAAGTGGTCCTATTTGAGGGAGGTAAAGGGTGGTACTCTGGAACGTGAGGCGTGGCAGGTCTAGCTGGTGTCTTTCCTTGGTTTTCTAAAGCATAAGACCAACTCTCCCTTTTGTGAACATTAGTTCTCTCGAGGTGTGGTAAAGAGAAATAGTGAACGATTTCATTATTAATTAGGAGTTTGAAGTGTTTAGTGCTAAAGAAGTTTCGTCGCACCAAGTCGTGCTCTATACAATGGTTCATATCTATTAGGGTGTAGCCACAGTAAGGAACTAAGTGAGAAAGTTGGTTCAAGAGACCCAGGGCATAAGCAATGTGAGTAAAAGTCCCACCTACATGGATAGGTCCTTCAGTATATATTTCAATACACTCTACGTTTTCTATGAGGAAGGTTCCAGATTCAACAAGACGGGATTGGGTGATGCAAAAGAGAATGAAAATCTCCTCTGCGCTGACAGTCTCACAGATTTCACTTCTTCCGAAAAAGGTTTGAGCTAGTATTATTTGAAAGTACTTAAATGTCAGGTTATGGATACGGTTGGAAATCTAGGTGGATGGGTCGGGCTTCCTCCGCCGGTAGTATTTTTCCAGAAAATGTCTATCTCTTGCTGCATGAATTCATAATTAGGAACTCCAACTACAGCATCGAGGCCACGCTGAAATCCTAAAAGTTCAGCAAATTCTTGGTGGGTAAACTTATATTCGTGCCTAAATAATCTGAAGGTGATCAGTCCTCTATTAAATCCACTACCATGGTAAGGCTAGTAGGTAAGTGAGCTGAGGAACTCTAGGGTACGGTTCCGGTAAGTGACGTTCATGGCTTCAGAGTATTCATCCCACTGAAGTTGGTGACACAGGTATCTGACACTATCTTCGAGCCCTAAGGCTTTTAAGCAAGTGGGGTCGGGGTATCTGGTGGGAAGCGTAGGTCGCTCAGATAAAACAACATAACGTTTCCTCTGGGTGTCATCTCGGAACTGAACGTGCATGTTATCGAAGCTCTGCATCTGAAAAATATGGTTAGTAGGAATAGGCAATGGAGAGCACTAAGACCTAAAATGTAAACATCACACAAGTTAGTCCTGTTAAGAAAAATAAATAATTCACCGTTTATAAAATTGAAAATATGCAAAAATAAAATAAAATGGGTCATGGGTTGCCTCCCACGCAGCGCTTTGTTTAACGTCGACAGCTCGGCGATTACTTTAAATCACGTTGTTGAAGTAACAAGGGGTGGTTCTATCAAAGTATGGCCAGAATAGTAGGTAGGAATGCCACCGCCGTTATAATGATTCAATCTTTGTCCATTCACGATGAAAAGACCAGATGATTGATTTCAAATCTCAACTGCACCTGATTTCATGACTTTTGTAACTTCATACTGACCAGACCATCTAGAACGTAATTTACCTGGAAAAAGTTGCAATTTAGAGTTGGATAGAAGTATTGGGTTTCCTACATTGAACTCTTTTCTCTCAATTCTTTTATCATGCCAGGCTTTAGTTAATTCTTTGTAAATTATAGCATTCTCGCAGGCATCGCGACGGAGTTCATCTTGCTTGTGGATATCAAGTATGCTCTTGTTACCAGATGTTAGATAATCCATGTTAAGGGCTTTTATAGCACAATACACTTTATGTTCTAGTTTGAAGGGTAGGTGACATGATTTTCCATAGACTAACTTAAATAGGGTTTTCCCTATAGGGGTTTTATAGGCAGTCCTATAAGCCCACAATGCATCTTGTAGCTTAGAGGACCCATCTTTCCTATAAATGGAAATTATTTTCTCTAGGATTTGTTTAATTTCCCTATTTGACATTTCTACTTGTCCACTGGTTTGTGGATGATAGGGTGCAGCTACTCTATGTTTCACACGATACTTGTTTAAAAGATTCGAAAAAATTATCGATACGAAATGAGATCCGCCATTGCTTATAACGAGGCAAGAAACTCTGAACCTTTGAAATATATAGTTCTTAAACATCCTGATGACTACTTGTGCGTCATTCATATATGAGGCAATATCCTCGATCCATTTAGATACATAATCGACAGCTACGAGAATATACTTGCTTCCTATGGACGATGGAAATGAGCCCATGAAGTCGATTCCTCAGGCATCAAAGACTTCCACTTCTTGAATATTTTTTAGGGGCATCTCATTGCGTCTCAAAATATTTCCAGTGTGTTATCATAGGTCATATTTGAGTATGTAAGCATGAACATCACTCCATATTGATGACTAGTAAAGGCCTGCTTGAAGGATCTTAGCGCAAGTTTTTGATGTGCTCGCATGTCCTCCATAAGGTGCGGAGTGGCAATGAGTTATAATACTTTTTCACTTCTTCTTCAAGTGCACAACGGAGAAATATGTCATCTGTGCCTCTTTTGAAGAGAATGGTTTCGTCCCAATAGAATTGTTACACCCCAAAATTTTCCCTCACTGGCTTTTGCTTCACATACATATGCATTTGTCCACTAAGTCATACATTCAAAATAATTTCATTTGCATGAGATCTAAAGGTATGGGATCAATCAGGGTTTTCTATTGGTTGGAGGTCTCTACTTCACTGAAGATTAATTTAATTGGTTATTTCATGGATTATGGAATTAGGGTTTGAACTATCATTATCATGAGCATCTTCTTATCAAGGTTCATCAAGTATCAAGGTCATCTTCCCCAATATTTCTCAAAAGCCTCAGTGTATATCTCAGGAGTATCAGGGTTTCTTATTCATGGTATTTGAGCTTGGTCAATTGAAGATCAGGAATGCCAGGGTTTTCATGCCAGAGTTTCTTTCCTTATTCATCTTCAAGGATTCTTCAAGGTATTGTTATTATGTTCCGCATCAAGTCAAGATATCTTTGTGGATTAAAGTACAAGATATAAGGCAAAATATTCATGGTATTCAAGACATTTTTTTTCTTTTCAAGTACTCATTACTTGTGATGCAAGTTAGGTTATTCATTAAGAATGTAAGTTGGTTTTCATTGAGAATTAAGAACTTTGGCGGAGTGTTCATTTGATGTTTTGAGTTCAAATTGTTCAAATAGATTGATTCAAAGTTTTGATCCTTTGATTTGTCAAGAATTTCATTCAAGTTAAGGTCGGAGGATTCATCCATATGGTTTACTTGGAACGCAAGTTACAAGTGACAAGTTCAAGGCACAATCCAATTGTTCAACTACAAGTTACTTGAAAACTTAAGGCATTCATCATCATCCAACATTATCCAAATCCATTTTTATTTTCATGATCCGCATTTCATATTCAAAATTCAAATCAAAAATCCATTTTCCCTAACCATTTTTTCCTACCATCCAAAGTCACAAATCCATGATCCAATTCATCCTCTAAATCCATATTCATGAATAACTCATATTAAAATTAAAACATCTCCCTTTTTCCACCATAAAATCGTTTTAACCATTTTTATAAAGCCTATAACCAAATGTCCATATCACTTTCAATTTCATTTAAATCCCATTCAATTCCCAAATATCAATTTAAAGCCAATATCCATCCCTAGGTCCACATTGGTCCTTCCTTTTCAAGGTACCCTTCCACTATACCAATTCATGTCATGTGTTAATTATTTGTCATTGCATTGATGAGGTGTATTTGCAATTATTTGGATCAATGAGTATCTATTACATTGCTTGTGTCCATACACTTTTAAAACAAAAACAAGTTTTCATTAAGTGAATACAGTTGGTCATTACATAGTTCTCGTGGCCTAGAGAGACTTTGAATTAAAATCATAAGTTTGTACATAAGCTCCATTACAATCATGTGCAAGCTCTTCTACCCTATCCTAACACATAGCTTCACATCGAATTACAAAAAGTACAAACATGGAAGTGAAATATAGGTTAAATCTGGGAATATTGTGAGCACGGGTGAAAATCCACAAGGAAAGCCACAACTTCAGCATGCACAAAAATTGGCCAAGCACCTACTGAAACATGGTCTGTGACAAGAGCATCTCATGTTAGTAAAAGTAATTCAAAATAGCAACATTAATATTTCAAGTGCAATCAACAATTTCTAAGTTAAACATGGCAAGATTATGAGTCGTCATCAATTACGCAATCAAAAGCAATTCATGGCACGAAATCACCCCGAGATACAGAAACACATAATCATAAACATCAATTGTGGGAAAAACAAAAATGGCAAAGATTTATGATTTCAAAAATGGAAAAATCATTCAATACTGGATTCAAATCTCAGCATATATAGACATCATTCGAAGATGCACGGGGGTAGGGAGAACAAGCAATAACTGTGAGCAGAATACACAGGCACGATTAAAAAAAATCAGCCACAACAACACACAACGCGCACTGATTGAAAGAAGCAACAACATTTCTGTTTCACTTTCACAGCATCGAAATGCAGCAGTAACAGAAAACTCGCAGAAAACGTGAAATAAACACATACCTGATTGGCAAATCAAAGAAGCGTCGTACGATTCTCCGGCAGGTAAGCTTTAATGATTTCCTCTTCTTTATCACGTGCATTGTTTTGTTCATGTTTTTGAGAACAGAATCGAGACAAGAAGAGAGGTTGAACCGAAAACGAGATGCGCGGAGAAGTTGTTGAGAGGAGTAAGGCGGTGTCTAAGCAAAAATAAGAACGAAGAATCAAGGGAAAGACGAGTGCGGTGATACGGTGGTTTTGTCGCAGAAGTAGATTGAAGAAGAAGGCGGAAGATGGCGAGTGAACTGCGACACAAATAGGGGGAGAAAAGACTTCTGTGTTAAAAAAAATTACAAAAATGATATTTTGACACCCACCCTACACCTACACCGTATGTACGGACGGTGAATAGTGCGTTCGTACATGAACAGTTCTTGTCCGTACAATGAATAGTATCGTCCGTACATGAACAGTAACGTATTTCCGTACATGAACAGTGTTGTCCGTACAGTACGGAAATATGGTGTAGGTGTAGGAAAGGGTGTCAAGATAGCAAACCTGAAAAAATTAAGTGGAATTGGTGATGATGTTGTTGTTGTAAGACGGATCAAGGCGTATGGGCCTATTTGGACCGAACTACACCTTTTCTTCTGGCCCATAACACATGTTTTTTTTAGAGTTTCTTACCCCACCCCTTGGGGTTCTTACGCACCATGTGCGTTTCCAAAAATACCCCCTACTTTCGGAGATTTATCTTCGAACGCATCTTTTTTTACTCAACGTTGATTTTTTCTGGAGCTACATCTACAAAAGGTTTCCATTTATATATTTTCAGAAAAAATTAGAACACTTACGCGCTAGAGTCTCTTCGCCTCCCTCATTCTTCATTTTTCTTCTCATTCTCAAACTCTCTCAACTCAAAAAATCTTTTTGCACCAAACTTCATTATTTTCAATCAAGTTCGATAAGAAGCGTTCATTTCAACGATCAAGAAACACCAACACATTCAAAGCATGATATAATCTGTAAGTTTTCGAATTTCCGAGTTATTTTCGAGTATTTCCCGTAAACGAGTTAGAATATAGTTTTAGGGGTAGAAATCTTAAGATAGTTTTAGAAACATAGTTTAGAGACAATGCAGGTATTGTTTGTTAGCTGAAACTGATGATCAGGGCTTCAAAAATCACATTTGTATGGGAAGGGGACGCCATTGTCGTAACCTTTGAGTTGCAGGTTGTTCCGGATCTACATCTACGAAACAATTTAACCTTAGGTCACTTCCGTAGATGCAGCTCCGAAACAACCCAAACGTTATAAATTCTGGGTTATTCTGTAGATACATCTATGAAACTACTTTCGGGTGTGTATATCCGGAAGTAGAAAATGTTAATTTTTTCTTTTTTGTTTTTTGATTTATTTGTATCTAATTGTTTTTTCTTGGTTATTCCGTTGTAGACATTATGGCAGACAAAGACGATAGATTGCGTCTTGGACGGGTTTCACAGCATGCATCTGTGAGACGCGAACGGAGCCAGGCCACCGTTACCGAGGCCGATACAGCTGAGACACAGCCTACTGGACAACCTTCTTCATCACATGTACAGGACACTCCCTCGACCTTGTATCCCACCCCCATCATCGACTTCTTTATCCCGGAGGCGTCGGGATTCAGCTGAGGGCTCATCACAGGCCTCGTCATCCCGCAGGCCTCGTCAAGATACTCTTGTTCCTCATCCTGCCGATGATGTTGCTCCGGTGCCACCTCCAGAGGCTGATGACCCACCAGCGGAGGATGCTGGTCACGACGACGATGGTGAGCCTAAGGGTTTCCCAGGGGGTCCCAAAGATATGTCCCTGCTGATAGGGTACGCTGACCATACTGCCAGACATGTCTGAGATGAAGATGTAACATTACTTAGATTGTTTCTTTTTTTTTCATTGGAAATTTATAATTTGTAACATTGTTGATTACTAACATTGTTTCTTATTTATGGAAATTTTTCAGACTCGTGAGTCACAAAAGTTCTGCAACCATGGGCGGTAGTTAATTATGAATCTTCTTCTCAGAAAGACCATCGAAGAAGGAAGTCCTTGCCGGCTCTGGTTTAAAGGACCTTTGTGATATCGGTTACAGCCTGATCCACAACGGGATGCTGATGGGATTTGCAGAGAGATGGCACCCTGAGACGTCCTCCTTCCATCTACCGTGCGACGAGCTGACTATTACACTGGACGACATCTCCTGTTTATTGCATATATTGATCAAGGGTATCCTTCTCTGTCACGGTAGGATGACGAAGGAGAAGGCGAGAGAGATGTTGATCGAGGAGCTTGGGGATGATCCAGTGGATGCGCTGGATGAGGTGGATAAGACCAGAGGGGCTTATGTGCGGTTCTCCTTTCTGACACATAGATTTCGTGAGGCGCTCGCTATTGCACGCCAGGCTGATGGTATTCTAGTTGAGGTTGAGATACACAGACAGCGTGTATTGAGGAGTTATTTTCTATTTTTAGTCGGCACACAGCTGTTTATGGATAACTCCTTTACATATACCGATGTCTCTTACCTGAGATACTTTTTAGATTCCACACGGATCCATGAGTACAACTGGGGGGCGACTACCTTATCTTACACGTACTCGAGGCTGGGAGAGGGATGTTTGTGGAAGACCAGTATTGTGGCTGGAAGAGCAGCGTGTCACTACTTGTGGTAACAATCTTATATCCTGATAACTTTTTTTCATTTCTTTTCATTCTATATTCGTGATAATGCTTGATCCTGATGTTTTTTATTTTCATTTCAGGCTTGGATATTCCAGCACTTTCCCATGATCATCGGGTGGGGGAATGTACCTAACTACACAGAGCAGATGCCGCGTGCCCGTGCCTTTATCCCGCTCAGGAGGAACCAGGCAGTCGACCCTTACAGAGTCTATCTCGATTGCCTGATTGCTGAGGACATCCGCTACGATGCCTATGCCGATCACTGTGGGACGCGCCCATTTGGTGACATATCACTATTCTCATGATGGTTGGCATGCAGTTCGACCATCACTGTTCCATATTTTCTAGAGCACGTCATGCGGCAGTTCGAGTACACATAGACGATACTCAGATACCCAGCTGTCTCCGCTCCTCTCGGCTTGACCCGTAGGCAGATAGACGAGTTCTTTGCTGACTACCAGATGCACATGGTACCGGACGAGGCTCGGGCAACCAGAGGGCCGAGAGACTAGAGCTGCATTTATGGCTACATCATTTGGTTCTTCACCGTCTCACACTTATACATGGTGCCCACTGCAGAAGGATCACCGCCCAGACTAGCTCATCAGGAGATCTTAGAGGAGCAGCAGTCTCAGTTAGACCACACTCAAGATGTCCTGCCTCACTGACATCAGATAGTGGAGATGGGGCGGGCAGGAATTGTCGCTAGTTTCTTCCCTGAGGGGTCTGACCACATGCGTGTATTGGATGAGATCATTGAGGTGGCACAAGGGGCACTTATGTATCGCAGGAATCGCGCCAAGACGAGTGGGATCGATGGCTGAGGATGTAGACCGGACTGCCGAGGAGACGGAAGAGACCGACGAGGCGACAGAGGCATCGGCAGACGAGGGGATATAAATGTTGTCAGCCACACATAGTAATGACTGTGACGCGTTTTTTTATGTATATATTTTGATGACATTTATGTACTATTTTTTTTAAGATTACGACATATTACTTCTCATATATATATATTATGTTATTTACGGATGTATGCTATTTTATATTCATCTGTGACAGTTAATTTTCATCTGCGACCAACGAAACTTGTTTTTTTTAAAAAAACCTGTTCTGATAAGATTCCGGAGATGCATCTACGGAACTTTTTCCGTAGATATGTCTCCGGAAGCATCCAGCGTAAAGAAAAAAAATGGTGCGTCCGGATGTGTATCTCTGGAAGTAGGGGGTATAAAAGGAATTTCACGAGTTGCCTAAGAGTATCAAGGGGTGGATTAGGAAACTCTTTTTTTTGCAACATAATTGATGCTTTTGACAATATCTCTTGATGGACTCGTCATGTGGGCCTTGCGCCTATCTTACTTGCAACACACCCAATCCAACTTTTCACACGCCTTCAATTCAACTTGATTTAAATATTATCTTTTTATTTTCCTTTTTTTTCACAACAAGTAATTTGTAACTTAATTGATTGATAATTTGTGATTTTATTGATTGATAATTTATGATTAGTTGATTGATAATTTGTGATTAATTTTAATTAAGATTTTAATTAAATTAGTTGATATTTTGTTGGGGTTTCCAGACTGAATTTTGAGAATTCCCTTATTGATTTTTTACCATGATTTTGATACATTGCCTAATAATTGTTGTGGTACCTTGATGATATGTTATTGCTTGCTTGTATGGTCTGTTGATCCATGTTTCCTAGAATTTTCTTGATTCAACTTTATCTTTGAAAAATTGAATTAAGATAGACCATAGGAGTTTAATCCAAGTATGATAACATTAGGATAGAAGTCTCCCTTTGATCTCAACTTTAGGTCTACCTTTGCAAGACAACACTAGGAGAAAAAATCCCTTTTAGTCTCTTTCCTTTCATAAAGCAAAAGTCTTTTCTTAATAAAAAAACACAAAAACACTTACTTGATACGTGTTACGTATCACGAGCCTTAAGTACATAAGAAAAAGATGAGCGAGAATTTTCCTTACCTCTTCTTAGGGTATTTTGTACGTGAGACACTTGGCTCATTTGTACGAAATACTCGCTCCTATTGTCATAGACTTTATTGTGTTACATATCTCAAATCATTTTCCACGTCTCTTAACAAAACACTTAACAAAAAGGGCATGTTATTTCTGTTCTATCACAAACAAGCGACGTCCCTAACTGCTAGAATGCGAACTTAGCATCGTCCATAAAAAAACACACAACAAACCAACTTTTTCAACAAGAACTACGGAGTTCTGATTCCCCTTGGGATACGTAGACACTGGGTTGTAAAACTCGGACGAACTCAATAATAAAAACCTTTTCTTTTTCCCAAATAATTTATTCCCGCATTCCCTTAGCAAGTAAGTCTTTAGTTATACACACCCTTTAATTAGAACAACAAGAGTGGATCCCGTTGAGTACAACGGACGCGAGGGGTGCTAACACATTCTCCCGCGCAATCGACTCCCGAACCCGAATTTTGCAAGACCATGTACATCCCCTTCTGAGGTTTTCTCGATGTTTTCCTTTCCCCGTTGGGATAAATAAAGTTCGATGGCGACTCTTTGTTAGCTTTCGAGTAGCAACAAGAATTGTTTCGCATCGTGTAAGAACTTCTTCTTCTGTTGATAGATCAAGTCAGGGGGTAGGATATGAGCTGCTAGATAGTTATCGAAATCAGCATACCAAGGTACGTTCGTCACAACTAGTGCCTCTTTGATATTTATTTCAAATTCATCGGCGTCATCATCGTGATTTGTCTTAACTGACGTTATTAATCTATCATGTGTGAAATCATCATTTATAGGTATAAGGTCTGGTTACATATATTCGAGTCTGGAAAGGTGGTCAACCACCACTTTTTTAGTGCCCTTTTTATCACGGATTACCAATTCAAATTCTTGTAGCAAAACGATCTAGCGAAGTAGTATAGGCTTTGCAACCTTTTTGCTAGGTAGACATCGAATGGCAGTGTGATCGGTATATACGATAATTTTGGCTCCAACTAAATAGGAACAGAATTTGCCTCTTGCAAACACTACTGCGAGGAGTTCTTTTTCAGTAGTAGCATAGTTTAGTTGGGAGGCATCTAAATTTATGCTAGCATAATATATCACGTGCAATCTCTTTTCCTTTCACTGTCCTAAAATAGCACCAATAGCGAAATCACTTGCATCACACATAATCTCGAATGGTTAGTTTCAATCTGGTGGTTCCATGATAGAAGCATAGATTAGTGCTAATTTTAGGAGATTGAATGCTTAGAGACATTTTTCGTCGAAAAGGAATTTAAAGTCTTTCATTAGCAGACCAGTTAAAGGTTTAGCGAGTTTAGAGAAGTCCTTGATAAAGTGTCGGTAGAAACGGGCGTGTCCAAGAAAACTTCGGACTTCCCTAACTGTTTTTGGTGGTTGGAGGTTTTCTATAACCTCAATCTTAGCTATGTGTCGCTACTCGAAAATTGACACAGAGTCGCCATCAAACTTTATTTATCCCAACGGGGAAAGGAAAACATCGAGAAAACCTCTTAAGAGAATGAACATGGTCTCGCAACCAAATTCAGGTTCGGGAGTCAATTATGCAAGAGGAAGGTGTTAGCACCCCTTACGTCCGTTGTACTCAATGGTATTCACTTTTGTTGTTCTAATCGAAGGGTGTGTAATATCTAAAGACTTTCATACTAAGGGAATGCGTGAATCAATTAATGGGGTAAAAGAAAAGGTTTTTATTATTGAGCCCGTCCGAGTTTTGTAACCGAGTACCTACGTATCCCAGAGAAAATCAAAACTCTATAGTTCTTGTTGAAAAAAGTTGGTTTGTTGTTTGTTTTTTATGGACGATGCTAAGTTCGCATTCTAGCAGTTAGGGACATTGACTGTTTGTGATAGAACGAAAATAACATGCCTTTTTTGAAAAGGTTTTAAAGGGAAAAATCCCGAAGGCAAAAAGGTTTTAATTTGTGACGTGCTTTGTTAGAAGATATGGAAAATGATTTGAGATACGTATCACACTAAAGTCTATGACAACAGAAGTGAATATATTGTACAAATGAGCCAAGCGTCTCACGTACAACGTACCCTAAGAAGAGGTAAGGAAAACTGCCTCCCTTCTTTTCCCATGTACTTAAGACTCATGGAGTGTAACACGTATCACATTTATTAATTGTTTTATACGAAAAGGAAAAGACTAACCTAACGTTATCATGTGAAATGAACCTAAAATTAAGATTGAAGGGGAATTCCTACCCTAGAAGTTGTCATGTTTGGATCAAGGCCTAAAGTCTATCTTGATTCAAATTATCAAAGATAAAATTGAATCAAGATTCCTAAGGAAACATGGAAATCAAACAGGCAAGCAATCAATCATGTATAAAAGGTTCCACGAGCAACCATCGGGCAATGTATTAAACTGATGGTAAAATATCAATAAGCAAATTCTCAAGATTTAATCAGGAAACCCCAACAAAATACCAACTAATTTAATTAAAATACTAATCAATTCTAAATAAAAACTAACGAATAGTTAATCAAAATTAAATCAAGAAATTAATCACAAACTCAATTAAGGAATTAATCCTACATTTAAATAAACAATTAATCATAAATTTAATTTAAAATTAATCATGAATCTTGATAAAAAAATTAATCACAAATCATATTGAAAAAATATAAAAGGACTAAAAACAAAATCAAAAAACGATTTGGGTGCAAAAAATAAATTGAGGCGGTGCACTTAAAAAAAACATGGGCCAACGTTGTTATAGCCCACTAAACTTAATGGATCGGTCTCTCTCTTTTAAGACAACACCTGGAGAATTCAACCTGCCACCCCCCCCCCCCCCCCCCCAATTAAACCTGTCACCCCCTGTCATACCCTAATTTTTTACCATAAGATTCTACCTCTCTGTGCATCATTTTGCATGTTTGCATGCTTTATCACTAACGGATTGGTGCAGGAATTTTAATTTCAAGTGGAGACAGCCCTCTTTCTCACAGTCGAGTGTTTCAAGATGTGACCAATAGATTCTGATTCAAGAGATCCTATAGTTTTCTACTGGTTGAATCTTCAGCTGGTTCTTATCATCATCTTGGGTATCTTCCCATCAAAGGCTTCAGTGTGTCTCAAGGAGATTAGGGTTCTTTGTCCATTTGGTGCTGGTCATTAGAGGATTGGTTGGAATTTTGTGGTGTGTTGCTTTATAAGTGGTATCCTCACTTTCAAAGGATTTTTCAAGGCATAGTTTGGTTATTACTCACAAAGTCGGATCATTAGTTGTCAAGTGAAAGAGTTTGGACTTTTAGTAGTTTGCAAACTATGCATTTTGAAATGCTATTCATGGACGAAGGAGTGAAATTAAGGTTTAATTTCGAAAATGTTACAAATGAGTCCACGAGTTCAAGTCAATCAAGGTCATGTCCCATGATACTTTCAAGAAATGTTCGAGCTGATTTGTGCCAATAAATTGAATTCAAATTCCATTTCAAGTCACGTTCAATTTATGAGCCATAGGAGGCATGTTTCCAAAGTCCACATTGACTTTAAGATTCATCTAAGTTTTATTCCAAATTCAAGAACTTCATTTCAAGATGCCATTTCAAAGTTTAAAGTCTATGCTTTAATGTGCAATTAAATTCTTTCACAAGATTGGATTCAAAGTCAAAAGTCTTTTTTTACAAATTACAAGCATTCTTTACTCAAGATTTCAAGATTTAAGATTTACAAAGTTCAAAAATTAATAAATTGATCCAAACAAAGTTCCTATTGAAAATCCACTTTAAATAGGCCAAAAGAAAATCTGATGTTTAAGTTGAGAGAAATAGAAGGGCATTTTGTGCTCATATTGCAAAAGGAGGTGATTGGAGAATATAGACAACTTCTAAAAAGGTATTTGACTTCCAAATGATGGAATCCTTGATTCAGTAAGTCTGACATTAAGAGTACGATGCAAATATAGGTGCCACCGTGTGACCCCTTGGATGGAACGCAGTCATCATCAGATAATCACAATAAATCACAGCCATTATTTCAGTTCCAATACAAGAATCAACAGCATTCAAAGCTTCAATCAGACCTGAGCCTATATAATGTGGTTTTCACACATAGTAGGAGACAGAGAAGAACAGAAAAACCAATACACAGAGCAGTTCACAAACACATACCACACGAAGGAAACATTTCATAGCAGAAAGACGGAGAGGAAACAATACACACACATATCAGACCAAAAAAATACCATTCACAACTGAGATTCACCCGAAGAACTCACTCACACCACCACAGTTTTACACGTATCAGAACAGGGGGAAAACAATATCGCGAAGAAAGGAATTCATACACCATTTTCCTTCCAAAACCAGTTCAGAGTTCACATACTCACACCAACAGCAATATCAGGACGAAACAACACACGCATTCAAAGAAGAAGGAAGGTTCGTACAAATTCAGAACACAACACACATCTACATTGAATCGGAAAAGAAGAGGGAGCAGTACATGTATCTAGCTCGGGCCAGTATCGTCGTCGAAGTCGCATCGAACGAACTCTGACAGGTAATCTCGATCAATTTTTCTCTTTTACCCAATAGTTGAATATTTAATTGTTGATTGGAACTGTTAATTTGTTCGGTTCATCGGAAAATTGCGTGAGAGAGAGAAAAGTAACATCGTACGAGCGAGGAGAGCGTGACCTCGCGTTCGCCGTCGCCGGCCAATGGCCACGGCGCGGCGAGCTTCTTCATTTGCCACGCGAGTGAGGAGAAGGCCGAGGGCTGAAACGCACTGATTAGGAAAACTGAGAGGGATGAGAAATGAGAGAGGGAGAGGGGTCGTGTTTGCTTGTTCTCTTATTTCCCCTGTTTGGGTTCTGAAGCAATGTTATTGTTGTTGTTGATGGGTCGGTTTGACCCGCCTCTCTACATCCATCTGCCCAAACCTCTTTGGGCCTATCCCTTTTTGGCCTATCTTTTGTTTTTTTCTTTAACCTTTTTTTTATTTTCTTTTAATAAATATTTATACTTTCATTAAAATTAATTTTTAATTGATTTTATTAAATTCTTTTATTTAATGCTAACTAATCCATTATGAGATTAATTTTATTAAATATTAAACTTTAATTTGATTAATTATTTTATATCAAATTTTCTTAATTCTAAAAAAAAATCCAAAAAATATTTAGTGATCTTTTGATTATTTAAAAAGAAAATTTTTAATTTTATTTCTATTCTTGTTCTGACTATTCTCTCACTCATATCTTGCATTCATGATGTAACAATGTTGTGTTGATCTTTGCTCCTCGCCTGTGTATTCAAACCATTTTTCAAAATAAACTCTCGATTCACATCGAGCCAAATTTTACCTTGTAAATCGATTGCTTTTTAAACATCATCATCAACCTTTATGTCTTTCTCATCTATCATAACCTTAGGATCGGAGTCACCGCACTCTATTCATGTGTTCTACCATGGACACTTCATTTCCCATTTAACTTAACTATAACTTTGGAGTCGTCACACTCCATGTAAGTATCTCGCCATAGGTGCTTACCTCCCCCTGGAACCTTGACCATAGTCAAGAGTTCCTCACCCTCATTGAGGGGAACTACGAATAATCTGATTCTACTCCCGTCAGGATACGTAGGCACAAGATGCGATGTCTTGGCGAGTATAATTAGATACTAACCCCCTAGGTCTTTACCTTAGCACATACCTTTAGCAAGCAAGCAATAGATAACATAAATAATAACAAGAGGTTCCTGTAGGGTACTACAGACGTTTAGGATGCTAATACCTTCCCTAGGCGTAACCAACCCCCAAACCTTAGATCTCTTAGGTTTTTTCGATCTTTAACCTTTCCTTTGGATAAATCAAAGACCGGTGGTGAACTTCAAGATTTGTGATTCAAGTTAACTAATAGCTTGGTATCCGATTCTCACCGCGACAGAAATGGCGACTTCACTGGGGACTTTTCGAGGGTTTCCCCTAACTTGTTTATATCTATGCTATTTATTTGCTTGTTTGCCTATATATCTTTATATCTGTATATATACCTGTTCTGCTTGGGTTTTCTGTGTGCAGGGTTACTATTTGTGTGGTGAGATAAGTCCTACACCCGGACTTGAGCATAAATTATGATAGGACGGTGAGAATTCAAGGAGACTTTGAGGGAGTCGATTCCTGAAGAAGTTGAATTGAGACTTCACCACTCAGTTTAGGCCCTCTCGAATTTAATATTGTTCAATGAGTCCATTCATGAAGACGATATTATTTCAAACTAAAGGCCATCGAGACTGAGGACCATAGTTATCTTTAACCCAACTTGGCCTATTAGGATGTAGTGCGGGGACTATGAGGGAGTCTATTCCTGAATTAGTTGCTACGCGATACTACACTCAGACGAGATTCTCTTGAGAATATTATTGACTACCAAGTGATTTGGAAAATCGATAATATCCGAAAGATGGATTGTAGACTCTAGGAACTTTGTAGAACCCGTTCAGCAGGTACGTTTGAAACTATAGTGCACACCTATTGGGATGGTTAGACCTTGGCTCCATGCCGTGACCTTTCAAACCTAGGGCCCTTTGCCTGTGTGCTTTGCTTGTGTTTATGCATCTATCCATTCATGCATTCATGAATAACCATTCGGTTTCAAGAAACTCAATTGTTCTTTCCCTTGCAAAATCAATAAAAATCATGGGTTATAAAATGAAACTTTTTTTCCGAAATGTTTGCAACCTATTTTTGAGTTCCTTGAAACCATTGCATCGCATTGCATATCATTTGCATCTTCGCGTGATTCATTGCATGCGTCCAGCAACTCATTTCCAGATGTCTCTATCTTCAGTGTCACGTGTGAGTCGTCAAACTGATTCCTCGACACAGATACCAGACTAGGGCTAACTACAGACGCAGAATGTCAGAGCAGGAAACCCACAACGCTGAGGTCCAAATGGAGATCGATGACCTTAAGTCAAGCATGACCAAGCTCACTGAAATGCTCCAAGTCTTGATTGCTAGAGGAGAGCCACCTCAAAGAACCGTTATCCAGGAAGTTTCAGATGCTGATTCTCAGCCTGTTCAGGTGCCACCTTCAACTTGGCCAGAGTTTGGTTTACCACACAACTATTCTCCACCTCTTGCATCTACTGCTTTGATTGGTCAGACTGTCAGACCAACATTTCAAGCTCTAGTTTTTCGCTGAGCCCATACCTATGGTTCATACTGTTGCCCAGACTGCCCGAGCTACTTTTGAGAACCCTCTATATGAGTACAATGCTGCCAATGATCAGGGTGAAGATTTCGTTGAACCTGTGGTTGTCCGTGAACATTTTCAAACTATAGACAAGAGACTTAAAGCCGTAGAGGGTACTAATTTCTTCAACATTGATGCAGAAAACATGTGTTTGGTTTCTGACCTTGTTATGCTTGCTAAGTTCAAGACTCCCGAGGTTGTAAAGTACAAAGGTGATTCTTGCCCAAGAGCTCATTTGGTCATGTACTGCCGCAAAATGGCTGCTTATACCAAAAATCAGAAGTTGCTTATCCATTGTTTTCAAGATAGCTTGAGTGGAGCTTCTCTCAAATGGTATATGAATCTCAAACCTAACAGTATCCACTACTTCCAGGATATTTCTAATGCCTTCATGAAGCAGTATAAGTATAACCTCGACATGGCTCCTGAACGCCGCCAACTTCAAAATATGTCTCAGAAGGATAAAGAGTCTTTCAAGGAATATGCTCAGCGTTGGAGAGAACTCGCTTCTCAAGTTGAACCTCCCTTGGCAAAGAAGGAATTGACTGGAATGTTTATGGATACCTTGTCTCCATTCTACTAGGAGAAGATGATTGGTAGTGTTTCCTCAAATTTCACTGATTTGGTTACTATTGGTCAAAGACTCGAGGAAGGACTTAAGAAGGGTAAAGTATCCAAGGTTACGAAATCTTCTAATGGTGCAAAGAAATCCTATGGGAACTTCCAAAAGAAGAGAGAAGACCAGACTAATGCTGTCATGTTTGAAACAAGAAGGCCTCGTCCCCAACCTCAATATGCTGATCACCCTGATATTGCTGCTGTTACTCCTGTGGTTACTGCTCCACGACCAGCTCCAGCTCCCCAACGTCCGGATGTTGGACAAAATCAGTACCGTAATAGGAATAATTTTGATCATATTCCAATGACATACACTGAACTTTATCCTAGGCTAGTTCATAAAGGTTTGATTACTACAAGGTCTTTGCCTCCTCCTCCAAATCCTCTTCCAGCCGGCTATAGGGTTGATCTTCATTGTGAATACCATCAAGGTGGTGCAGGTCATAATTTAGAAGGTTGCTTTGCTTTGAAGGCTAGAGTACAAGAGCTGATCAGAATTAGTATTCTCTCCTTTCGTGACACCAATCCGAATGTCAAGAACAATCCTTTGCTAGAGCACGCTAAGTGAAGCTTCAGTTGTCTTCAGCAGAATTCAGTGTTTCAGACAGGACAGCTCACTTTTGTTCTGACTAGTCACTAGACTTTTGTTTCTTATTGTTTGCATTTTCCTTTATTTATTGGTTGTTTGCTTTCAAATCATGTTTGTACTTGCAGAATTAATAAAATGAGCATTGTAACTTTTGATTCAATTCATTTATGTTTGTTATTTACATCTTTATGCTTTTTTTATAAAAAAATAAAATATATATATATATATTTGATCTCTTTTCCACTTTCTTTTTCTAATCATGCAAAGATTGGAGGGAGGAGGATGAAAACAAAATACTCATAATTGCTGTTGGTAAGCTTTCAAATCAAAACTTTGCTGACGATGTAAGGCATTGTTTCAATTCCCAAACACTAGAGAAATAAGGAAGATAACCCCTCGTCAACCCCTTTGAGCTTTGAAATAAGAGTTTCTTTTCTTTACTAAAAAAACACCCGCAATCTTTAACCTGGGGCAGGGTAGTTCTCGGTTAACTTGATTGTGCATTCAAATACAAGAGTTTCATGCAAGACACCTTTCAACAAAAGTTTACATTCACCAATTTTCCTTCGCACACAGCAAGTAAGTGTCGAAGATGTTTTCAAGCCAATAAGCTGATGATGGTTCACCGTAATCATTAAGCCAAGCATTCGCAACCTTTCAACTCAAAAAAAATGTTGTACAAGTTGTTCCCAAAATGATAAATAAAGAAGGATCGTCAAGAAATCCTCACTCAAAGAATGAGCCGAGTCCCTTTCAAGGCAAAAGCTAAGAAAGATGGGAAGCTCATGACCTTACCTTATGCAAAGAGAAATAAGAACAAGCTTGTATGACAAACAAAAGTTGTAAGGAAGCAGTGACTGTCATCTCAAGAGTCCCTTAACTTCTGAACCATCATCATTATCACCAGTACAATTTCTAACCTATGGGAACCTGAATGCATAGTCTGAGTTAACTGAGCGTAGGACTGAAGATCATTACGAAAATTGGGTGGGCACAAATAAACTTTGAGCTTTTATTCTTTGTTTCTTAAACCGTGAACTAGGCCACATTATAATCTTCAAAAGACCTAACTGAAGCAAGGTTATTTTGAAAGCATACTACAACAAGGTTACGTAAACTGACTCCAAAAGATCTTTGCAGATCATTACACCTTTTGATTAAACTTTTCACTTTGATGTCTTGAACCGCCGTGTTCAGACCAATGGCTCATATATTTTACATCTTTCAAAATGATTTTGATTTCAAAAGTTGCATGAACTTTGCATTTACTATGTTTGTATGAACACTTTTGTTTGCAAACTTTCTTTCCTCTCGAGGAATTTTTGAACTGTTGAGAAACTTGGTCGGTGATCCAATCAAGGGCAAGCTCTTTCTAGATCCTGTTGAGAATCAGTTCAAGATTTGTGGTTCGGTGCAAGTCCTTCTCAGAATTGGTTTATCCAGAAGATTTTTCAAGACTCAGACCGGGGCAAGCTTTCCAAGCGCACATTCAAACAGTCATTTCACAATCAGACAAGTTAAAGGAATGATCAGTTTACCTACAACAGTCAGCTAATCTTGGGCAGTTTACTTGAAGAATCCCCAAGCAGCTCTTCATCCTTCCTATAAGGACCAACAAATTTACCAGTGTGGCAGAGATTGTGCTCAGTAGTAGCATCTTTAGTCCCCAAGCAGAATGACAGTGATCTCTGTGTTGAGGAATCAATCTTCCAGTCTTGTCTTCTCCACAAAAGAGTCGAGTCGTGTCGTCGACGTCTGCATTACATTTGCATTTGCATTTGATCATATATCATGGCATAATTTATATATATATATATATATATATATATATATATATATATATATATATATATATATATATATATGCATAGCAAGAGTGTCATCCTCATTTGCACTCATTTGCATTTCTCCATAGATCATGTTGTTATCAACGTCTTACCTTGTCGTCTGAGTCCAACTCACTTGGGACCTACCAAATAGATTTTTCCGTGTGTATCCAATGCTTTCTTGGGAATCACCTTGTTCATATTCGTTCAATGCTTTCTTGGACATTGTGCTTTCTTTGTATCCAATGCTTTCTTGGGTATCACCTTGTTCATATTCGTTCAATGTTTTCTTGGACGTTGTGTTTCCTTTTATCCAATGTTTTCTTGGATTTCTACTTTGTTCACTTTCATCTAATGCCTTCTCAGATATTGTGATTATACCTTTCATTCAAAGCCATTATTGGATGTCTGGTTTCTTTACCATCTGATGCTCTTCCGGATGTGTCTCTCTTTATGATGTTTTTCTAGATCGAGTCTTTGCTCACAGTCATCTAAAGCCATTATTAGATATTGTGATTATACCTTTCATTCAAAGCCGTTATTGGATGACTGGTTTCTTTGCATTCAATGTCATTCTTGAATGTAGTTTTTGTTCACAATTATCTAAAGCCATTATTAGATATTGTGATTATACCTGTCATTCAAAGCCATTATTGGATGTCTAGTTTCTTTACCATCTGATGCTTTTTCAGATGGGTCCCTCTTTCTGATGTTCTTCCAGATCGAGTCTTTGTTCACATTCATCTAAAGCCATTATTAGATATTGTGATTATACTTTTCATTCAAAGCCATTATTGGATGATTGGTTTCTTTGTATCCAATGCTTTCTTGGATCCCTACTCTGTTCACTTTCATCTGATGCATTATCAGATATTTTGAGTCATACCTTTCATTCAAAGCCATTATTGGATGTCTAGTTTCTTTGCCATCTGATGCTCTTCCGGATGGGTCCCTCTTTCTGATGTTCTTCTAGATCGAGTCCTTGTTCACATTCATCTAAAGCCATTATTAGATACTGTGATTATACCTTTCATTCAAAGCCATTATTGGATGTCTGGTTTCTCTACCTTGTTCACTTTGTCTGAAGCCATTATTAGATATTGTGATTATACCTTTCATTCAAAGCCATTATTGGATGTCTGGTTACTCTATCTCGCATTCATCTAAAGCCATTATTAGATATTGTGATTGTACCTTTCATTCAAAGCCATTATTGGATGTATGGTTTCTTTACCTTGTTCACTTTTATTTGAAGCCATTATTAGATATTGTGTTTATACCTTTCATTCAAAGCCATTATTGGATGACTGGTTTCTTTGTGTCCGATGCCTTCTCGGATTACATTATTTTGTCTCATTCTCATCTGTTGCCTTCGTAGATATTGTGAGTTTACCTTTTATCCAAAGCCATTATTGGATGTTTGGTGCTTTTTTTCATCCAATGCCATTCTTGGATGATGTCTTCCAGATACTTTGCTCTGTTTCAATTCGTTTCTGACACAACTATAACACTTTTCCCCTGTGGCTTTATTTCCCATAGGATCTCTGTCTTTGCATTCATTTCATATCATATCATCTCATGTCATGCCATATGCATTTGTGGCATCTTAGGGCCAAAAATTGTGCATGTTTATTTTTAAGCCTCTCCTATCACGTCGAGACGAAGATTCCAATCTCCATATCCCTGGATAGAAGAAACTTAAATAGGGGCATCTGTCATACCCTAATTTTTTACCATAAGATTCTACCTCTCTGTACATCATTTTGCATGTTTGCATGCTTTATCACTAACGGATTGGTGCAGGAATTTTAATTTCAAGTGGAGATAGCCCTCTTTCTCACAGTCAAGTGTTTCAAGATGTGACCAATAGATTCTGATTCAAGAGACCCTATAGTTTTCTATTGGTTGAATCTTCAGTTAGTTCTTATCATCATCTTGGGTATCTTCCCATCAAAGGCTTCAGTGTGTCTCAAGGAGATTAGGGTTCTTTGTCCATTTGGTGCTGGTCATTAGAGGATTGGTTGGAATTTTGTGGTGTGTTGCTTTATAAGTGGTATCCTCACTTTCAAAGGATTTTTTAGGGCATAGTTTGGTTTTTACTCGCAAAGTCGGATCATTAGTTATCAAGTGAAAGAGTTTGGACTTTTAGTAGTTTGCGAACCATGCATTTTGAAATGTTATTCGTGGACGAAGGAGTGAAATTAAGGTTTAATTTGGAAAATGTTACAAATGAGTCCATGAGTTCAAGTCAATCAAGGTCATGTCCCATGATACTTTCAAGAAATGTTCGAGCTGATTTGTGCCAATAAATTGAATTCAAATTCCATTTCAAGTCACGTTCAATTTATGAGCCATAGGAGGCATGTTTCCAAAGTCCACATTGACTTCAAGATTCATCTAAGTTTTATTCCAAATTCAAGAACTTCATTTCAAGATGCCATTTCAAAGTTTAAAGTCCATGCTTTAATGTGCAATTAAATTCTTTTACAAGATTGGATTCAAAGTCAAAAGTCTTTTTTTACAAAGTACAAGCATTCTTTACTCAAGATTTCAAAATTTAAGATTTACAAAGTTCAAAAATTAATAAATTGATCCAAACAAAGTTCCTATTGAAAATCCACTTTAAATAGGCCAAAGGAAAATCTGATGTTTAAGTTGAGAGAAATAGAAGGGCATTTTGTGCTCATATTGCAAAAGGAGGTGATTGGAGAATATAGACAACTTCTAAAAAGGTATTTGACTTCCAAATGATGGAATCCTTGATTCAGTAAGTCTGACATTAAGAGTACGATGCAAATATAGGTGCCACCATGTGACCCCTTGGATGGAACGCTATCATCTGCTCGTGGAGTTCATACAAAGGCAAATGAACAAGATTACTCCAAAATTTCAAAATGTACAAGGTTAATGCAAGATTTAAAAGTAGGAAAAACACAAAGACAAAATTGCTACTTTTGAAGTCATTAGCCTGTATTTGCAGAGGAGACTTGTCTAGTTGAATTAAATGCTACAATGTGACTCTAACCAAGTTTATATGGCCGACAATTGAAATGGTGTGAATACTTCTGGAATGTTGTCCATGGCTTTTGATGGTCCAGTAGTTACTGCAGCTACTTAATATCCAAACTGCAAGTACGTGACGCGCCTTCTCATATGTCATAAGTTCTGCCAACATACACAAAAAGATAAATTAATCTCATTTAAGTCAATATAATCACAACATTATTCTTATTTCCAAAATTGTCAAGACAAAATCAAACATCATTCAAATTCTTCCCAAAGCAAGAGCAAACATGTTCCCCTTGGAAATCAAGCATCATAAATAATTATTCCAAGACAGATTCAAGTGCCTTCCATAACAGCATATCGACACTGTAAGAAGCTGTCACGACACAAAATTTCCATCATTAATCATGAATTGAATTGCAAAACAGAGAAAGAATCAAAGTGTGCATAACATGACCAAACATAAGCCATAATTGCAATTGAATATTCCGATTTGTTCTAAGGAAATTAAAAGCAGACATTCAAACAATTCTCAAACATGTCGGTACGGATACGGAAAACATTCATCATCAGATAATCACAACAAATCACAACCATAATTTCAGTTCCAATACAAGAATCAACAGCATTCAAAGCTTCAATCAGACCTGAGCCTATATAATGTGGTTTTCACACACAGCAGGAGACAGAGAAGAAGAGAAAAACCAATACACAGAGCAGTTCACAAACACATACCACACGAAGGAAACATTTCATAGCAGAAAGACGGAGAGGAAACAATACAAACACATATCAGGCCGAAAAAAATACCATTCACAGTTGAGATTCACCCGAAGAACTCACTCACACCACCACAGTTTTACACGTATCAGAACAGGGGGAAAACAAGATCGCGAAGAAAGGAATTCATACACCGTTTTCCTTCCAAAACCAATTCAGAGTTCACATACTCACACCAACAGCTACATCAGGACGAAACAACACACGCATTCAAAGAAGAAGGAATGTTCGCACAAATTCAGAACATAACACACATCTACATTGAATCGGAAAAGAAGAGGGAACAGTACTTGTATCTAGATTGTGTCGGTATCGTCGTCGAAGTCGCGGCGGACGAACTCTGACAGGTAATCTAGATCAAAATTTCTCTTTTACCCAATAGTTGGATATTTAATTATTGATCGGCACTGCTAATTTGTTCGGTTCATCGGAAAATTGCATGAGAGAGAGAAAAGTAACGTCGTACGTGCGAGAAGAGCGTGACCTCGCGCTCGCCGTCGCTGGCCAATGGCCACAGCGCAGCGAGCTTCTTCATTTACCACACGAGTGAGGAGAAGGGCGAGGGCTGAAACGCAGCGATTAGGAAAACTGAGAGGGAAGAGAAATGAGAGAGGGATAGGGGTCGTGTTTGCTTGTTCTCTTATTTCCCCTGTTTGGGTTCTGAAGCAATGCTATTGTTGTTGTTGATGGGTCGGTTTGACCCATCTCTCTACATCCATCCGCCCAAACCTCTTTGGGCCTATCCCTTTTTGGCCTATCTTTTGTTTTTTTTCTTTAACCTTTTTTTATTTTCTTTTAATAAATATTTATACTTTCATTAAAATTAATTTTTAATTGATTTTATTAAATTCTTTTATTTAATACTAACTAATTCATTAAGAGATTAATTTTATTAAATATTAGACTTTAATTTGATTAATTATTTTATATCAATTTTTCTTAATTCTAAAAAAATCCAAAAAATATTTAGTGATCTTTTGATTATTTAAAAAGAAAATTTTTACTTTTATTTCTATTCTTGTTCTGACTATTCTCTCACTCATATCTTGCATTCATGATGTAACAATGTTGTGTTGATCTTTGCTCCTCGCCTGTGTATTCAAACCATTTTTCAAAATAAAATTTCGATTCACATCGAGCCATTTTTTACCTTGTAAATCGATTGCTTTTTAAGCATCGTCATCAACCTTTATGTCCTTCTCATCTATCTTAACCTTAGGATCGGAGTCACCACACTATATTCATGTGTTCTACCATGGACACTTTATTTCCCATTTAACTTAACTATAACTTTGGAGTCGTCACACTCCATGTAAGTATCTCGCCATGGATACTTACCTCCCCATGGAACCTTGACCACAGTCAAGAGTTCCTCACCCTCATTGAGGGGAACTACGGATACTCTGATTCCACTCCTGTCAGGATACGTAGGCACAAGATGCGATGTCTTGGCGAGTATACTTAGATACTAACCCCCTAGGTCTTTACCTTAGCACATACCTTTAGCAAGCAAGCAATAGATAACATAAATAATAACAAGAGGTTCCTGTAGGGTACTACAGACGTTTAGGATGCTAATACCTTCCCTAGGCGTAACCAACCCCCGAACCTTAGATCTCTTAGGTTTTTTCGATCTTTAACCTTTCCTTTGGATAAATCAAAGACCGGTGGTGAACTTCAAGATTTGTGATTCAAGTTAACTAATAGCTTGGTATCCGATTCTCACCGCGACACCCCCTCCCCCCAACACATGCAAAAAATCCATTTTACCCATGTCAAAAACCCCAGTTTTGTGAAATGTCCGGCGACATACCAGGATTTTTTACTAGTACCAGATTTTTCACTCATTTTCAATGTATTTGCCTGAATTTTCAGGTAGTACTGGTAATTTTGAAAAATACCGGTAGCTTCCACCGGACATTTTCAATTTACCGGTATAAATGTACCAGATTTTCAAATTTTACAGAAAAAGTGAAATTGCCAAGGAAATGAAATATCCGGTATACCGGGAATTTCAGGCAAACTGAAATTTCTGGTATCAGTCCTGATCTTGAAAAAAATTTAAAAAACCAGCTATTTCTGGTATTAGGTTTTAATTTTACCTGAACCCAATGATTGTTGTTAACAAATCCAACAACAATCATTTTATGCCTACGTGCAAACATAGATGAAGTTATGGTAAGAGGGAAGAAGGTTTGGTTAAGTGTCATTGACAGGGAGACAAAAACTAAACTGTACCGGGTCGCAATAGGATAACCCATATCTGGAATCTACATCCATTTCTCTCTACCCTGTGCACCCAAGTGTGTTACTTTTAAGGAACTTCGAACCACATCAACGGTGTCATAAAACAACTTGGAAAATAATTTTGGTTGTTGATAAATTTGAGCATCCAACTGATTCCGAATCAACGCCCAAGACTCTTCACCCCATCCAAGTAATGCTGCAATAGCCTGAAAACCACAATTTCCATCGTCACCCACATCAATTATGTCGTCAATGTTTGGATGCATGAACCGAGGAAACTGAGACAAGTATTTATGCTTAGAAGATACAGTGGACGGTTGACTAGAAGGTTGACTTCCTGTTGGTTTTGTACATGATGTCTTTGTAGTCTGACTCCTCTGCGAGGCCTCACCATACTCCCACTGCGAGGGATCACGACGCACATCACTCTCTTCACCCTTTTTTCTTTTTTTAACTCCTCTCTTCGGCTTGTACTTCACTGGCGGTGGACGCATAGAAGATGTGGCTGGATAAGTTAGTTCTCTAATTTTCTTCTTCAACACCCTCTGACCTACCATATCCAAAGAATTGAAATATGTCTTCAAATCTTCACATTCTGCATCTAAATCCATCTTTGAACCACTATCCTCTGGTCCGCCAATATCCTCTTGAATGTGTAATTTCTTCCAGAAAACATGAATTTCTTCTAAAGGAATAGACAGACCTTGTATTTGAAAACCAGCAAGTTGACACGCACAGGGTAAACCATGTGTAGATCTAATGAAGCAACCACACATATCTTTGTTTATACCAACAAATTTGACCCGTTCTAGCTCCCTCCCTATGTGTTGTATACATTGCCTTGACACAAAACCGTGCAAGTTGGTGTAGAATGGAGTGTTAAACCGATGCTCAATGTTCACGATACTCTTTTCAAACGACACTCTAATTGAGCCTAACTGCAACTTCAGCATGGTGTTAACAAACCTTTCTTTATACGATGTCAACCATGTTTCTTTCACATAGTTAACAAACAAAGGTATATCAACACAAACAGTCTCAAAGTACTTCAAGTGTATGAGATACTCACTCTCTCTATTAGCATACATGATTTTGTTCCACAACTCCATGACATGTTCATGTCTTTCTGATTTAACATATTCCTTACATTTCATGCTAACATTTTTGGAAATGTGGAACACACATAACAGATGTGTTGAATTAGGAAACACATTTGGTAGCAATTTCTCAGAAAAAAACAACTCTTTCAGCTTCTCAGAAAAAAAACATTTGGTAGCAATTTCTCAGAAAAAATAACTCTTTCAGCTTCTCCATTGCCCATTTGAATTTTTCCTCCCTTTCGTGTTCCAAGTAGGCAAACCCTACCGAAAACGTTAACTTTGTTGACGTAACGCCAACAATCTCAAGCAACGGTAACCTGTACCTATTGGTCTTGTATGTACAATAAAAAATTAACACCAAGTGAAACATATTCAACAGCTTCACTGAATCAGGATGTGTCCAGAAAATATCAGCAACAACATTCGAGTCTTCCCTATTTCTTGTCCGACACATGTACTTTTCTTTATGAATAAGACTCAATAACATTTGCATTTCCGTCAATGAACCTCTCTTGCTTTCATGGTATGCAGATCTAGCTTTATATACTTGCCCAACACTCGTGAGGTTTTCTGGATCTTGGTCTTTCAAGGCCGAAATTATGTGTCTCGGAGGCATGTTATACTTCGTCATGTCATTCATAAATTGTCTCTGATGAGGTTTTAGACGGCCTAATATGTCATGCCCTGATAAATCTTGAGATACTTTATGATTGTGAAACCCACACATAACGCTCACCCTCCAACCAATACCACGTGGCGAAGACCTCAGCCGAAATGGACATTTCACTTTCATACTAGCAAGACCATCCTTCTCCGATGAATGACTACTTTCAGAATTTTTTCTTTTATAATTTCCTCCTCTCTCACAACCCATTATCAATTTATCCTTCCTTCCTCGCTGGCCAGTTGCACTATCAGAACGAATTGTCACAACTATGATACCACGTTGCTTCCCAATATTATGCGCCCAAGCTAATACGTCGGATCGGCTCTCAAAATTCTGTCGTTCAAAAACATAACAACTTATAATAACACAAAACATGAAATCAAACGAAATAATATTAAATTTTACGCATCTACGTATAATACATACTCTGTCTGTGGTGAAGAACTGAGTGTAATCGCTACACAAGTCGGTAGAAGACCCTGACGGTTCCGGAGCACAAATGGCAAGCATTTTTGAAGAAACTGACCTGTTACCGGAAATTCGTCTAAAACGGGAATTCCCGGTATACTAGACATTTGAATTTCCCGGTATTTTGATAGTTACCGGTATTTTGGAATTCCCGGTATGCGCCTGCAAAAGTACACCGGTAATATTTGAGTTACCGGTAATTTAAGAATTCTCGGTACGAATTACCGGTAATTTATTATTTTCACTACCAGATTTTTTTGTTTCCAGAATTTTCAAAATAGATACTACTGGGGATTTTGAATTGTACTCCCGGAAATTTCGTTTTCTTGTTTCTCAAAAAGTGATTCTTTTGGGTTAAAAAATTCTTTGTTTATGTAAATATTATCAGGGGTGATATGGTAATAGTAAAAAAATGGGGGGTGTCAGGTTTAATTGGGGGGTGGCAGGTAGAATTCTCCAACAGTTGGCTGTAAAAAAACAAGTTACTCAATGCAGTGTTTGTCACCTCTACCTCAACACAAGTGTTATCAGATTCTTGTTCTAAAAAAAATGGAACAAGGTAAAGGAAAGAAAGGGCTGAGCATGACGTTATTGCCGCGGAAAAATTCAAAGAGAACATGAAATCAGGCAACTCAAAAAGTCGTGAATACCCTTCTCGTCCGGATCGCCGCACCGACAAATTCGAAATCTCGCTGCGAAAAAGAACAGAAGCTGAAATGAAGACTCACCTTCGATCTGAATTAAGGTATGGGTTCGAACTTATTGTTGTGCGTGTTGCTGTTGATTTGTGTGTGCCTATGTGATTCTTTCCCCGTTGGGATAAATAAAGTTTGATGGCGACTCTTTGTTAGCTTTCGAGTAGCGACAAGAATTGTTTCACATCGTGTAAGAACTTCTTCTGTTGATAGATCAAGTCAGGGGGTAGGATATCAGCTGCTAGATAGTTAACGAAATCAGTATACCAAGGTACGTTCGTCACAACTAGTGCCTCTTTGATATTTATTTCAAATTCATCGGGGTCATCATCGTGATTTGTATTAACTGATGTTATTAATCTATCATATGTGAAATCATTATTTATAGGTATATGGTCTGGTTACATATATTCGAGTCTTGAAAGGTGGTCAGCCACCACATTTTTAGTGCCCTTTTTATCACGGATTACCAAGTCAAATTCTTGTAGCAAAACGATCTAGCGAAGTAGTCTAGGCTTTGCATCCTTTTTGCTAGGTAGATATCGAATGGCAGTGTGATTGGTATATACGATAATTTTGGCTCCAACTAAATAGGAACGGAATTTGTCTATTGCAAACACTACTGCGAGGAGTTCTTTTTCAGTAGTAGCATAGTTTAGTTGGGCGGCATCTAAATTTATGCTAGCATAATATATCACGTGCAATCTCTTTTCCTTTCCCTGTCCTAAAATAGCACCAATAGCGAAATCACTTGCATCACACATAATCTCGAATGGTTGGTTCCAATCTGGTGGTTCCATGATAGAAGCATAGATTAGTGCTCGTTTTAGGAGATTGAATGCTTAGAGACATTTTTCGTCGAAAAGGAATTTAAAGTCTTTCATTAGCAGACCAGTTAAAGGTTTAGTGAGTTTAGAGAAGTCCTTGATAAAGTGTCGGTAGAAACGGGCGTGTCCAAGAAAACTTCGGACTTTCCTAACTGTTTTTGGGGGTTGGAGGTTTTCTACAACCTCAATCTTAGCTATGTGTCGCTACTCAAAAATTGACACAGAGTCGCCATCGAACTTTATTTATCCCAACGGGGAAAGGAAAACATCGAGAAAACCTCTTAAGAGAATGAACATGGTCTCACAACCAAATTCAGGTTCGGGAGTCGATTATGCGAGAGAAAGGTGTTAGCACCCCTTACGTCCGTTGTACTCAACGGTATTCACTTTTGTTGTTCTAATCGAAGGGTGTGTAATATCTAAAGACTTACTTGCTAAGGGAATGCGTGAATGAATTAATGGGGTAAAAGAAAAGGTTTTTATTATTGAGCTCGTCCAAGTTTTGCAACCCAGTACCTACGTATCCCAGAGAAAATCAGAACTCTATAGTTCTTGTTGAAAAAAGTTGGTTTGTTGTTTGTTTTTTTATGGACGATGCTAAGTTCGCATTCTAGCAGTTAGGAACGTTGACTGTTTGCGATAGAACGAAAATAACATGCCTTTTTTGAAAAGGTTTTAAAGGGAAAAAGCCCGAAGGCAAAAAGGTTTTAATTTGTGAGGTGTTTTGTTAGAAGATATGGAAAATGATTTAAGATACGTATCGCACTAAAGTCTATGACAACAGAAGCGAATATATTGTACAAATGAGTCAAGCGTCTCACGTACAACGTACCCTAAGAAGAGGTAAGGAAAACTGCCTCCCTTCTTTTCCCATGTACTTAAGACTCATGGAGTGTAACACGTATCACATTTATTAATTGTTTTATACGAAATGGAAAAGACTAACCTAACGTTATCATGTGAAATGAACCTAAAATTAAGATTGAAGGGGAATTCCTACCCTTGAAGTTGTCATGTTTGGATCAAGGCCTAAAGTTTATCTTGATTCAAATTATCAAAGATAAAATTGAATCAAGAGTCCTAAGGAAACATGGAAATCAAACAGGCAAGCAATCAATCATGTATAAAAGGTTCCACGAGCAACCACCAGGCAATGTATCAAACTCATGGTAAAATATCAATAAGGAAATTCTCAAGATTTAATCAGGAAACCCCAACAAAATACCAACTAATTTAATTAAAATAGTAATCAATTCTAAATAAAAACTAACGAATAGTTAATCAAAATTAAATCAAGAAATTAATCACAAACTCAAATAAGGAATTAATCCTACATTTAAATCAACAATTAATCATAAATTTAATTAAAAATTAATCATGAATCTTGATAAAAAATTAATCACAAATCATATTGAAAAAAATATAAAAGGACTAAAAACAAAATCAAAAAAACGATTTGGGTGCAAAAAATAAATTGAGGTGGTGGACTAAAAAAAACATGGGCCAACGTTGTTATAGCCCACTAAACTCAATGGATCAGTCTCTTTGTTTTTAAGACCACACCATGGCTACAAAAAAAACAAGTTACTCAAAGCAGTGTTTGTCACCTCTACCTCAACACAAGTGTCATCACATTCTTCTTCTAAAAAGAAAGGAACAAGGTAAAGGCAAGAAAGGGCTGGGCATGAAGGTATTGCCGCGGAAAAATTCAAAGAGAACATGAATATCAAGGCAACTCAAAAAGTCGTGAACACCCTTCTCGTCCGGATCGCCGCACCGACAAATTCGAAATCTCGCCACCAAAAAGAACAGAAGCTGAAATGAAGACTCACCTTCGATCTGAATTAAGGTATGGGTTCGAACTTATTGTTGTGTGTGTTGCTGTTGATTTGTGCGTGCGTATGTGATTCCAAAATCGTCTCTGCTGTTGTGTTATTGCCCGTGTGTAAATGAGGATATTGCCTAAATCTCTTTGTTATTTCCGTGCCTGTGATACTCTGTGTGTGTTTTTCTCTCCCAAATCGTGTGTAATGCTGTGCTTTATATAGACTCTACGAAATTAAATTTCCGATTTCGAAATTGAATGTGCCAGATTGCGATTTGAATGTGTTGATTCATGTGATTCTTCCCATAACTACTTGATTCAAAACTTTCCAATTTCATTTGTTACGTTTGATTTTGTCGTGGAGATGCTGCTAAAAACATGATATTGTGTCGAGTGAGTTCCGTTTTTGATTTGGAAATATTTGATGGCTTTTGATCTTGTGATTCTTATGATGAATATCCTTGATTCATTGCCCTTTTTGTTTACTGATTTCTCATGATTGTGATAATGGTTTTGTTTCCATTTTTTAAAGTTTCTTGTGATCCAGTCTCCAACAACTGTACCAATGGTGGAATACCTCCTGCAGCAGTGATTGCCCATTTGCTGTCATCAACCTGCTGAGTTAAGATCGCTAATAATTGAACTGAGTACTCTTGATGCTGCTCACAGGATAACCCCACCAATGATATCAACAATTGGATACCTTCTCGTTTTCCAATCCTTTTACAACACAAGCTTGTCAATAAAAGTATCAGATTACCTTGCACATCAGGAGCGGCCATAGTTATATGTCCAATGAGAACCTTTTTTTGAATCTGCTTGAACGAGCCACTTTAAGATATTCATTTCCATAAATGCTGGCCGTGGCCTTGAGGACACGTTCTTGAACTAGCTTGTTGCTTCTAGTCCTTAAAAGAGTTACTATATTATCCTTTACCTGAGTTGCATCAAAATATTCCTCATCAACGTCACAGTTTTCCACAAAGACCACGAGTGTATAAGCAAGAGCACCAATTATATCACCACTGGTGCAGCAAGGTTGGGAGAATGGGAAAGCTCTCCAAGATATAGTATTAAAGCAGACATTCCCCGTAGATGTTAGCGAAAGCTCGAGTTGCATGCTCTTGCAAGGCCTGCCCACCATCGCCTTGCATACACTCTGAAGAAAGAGCAACAATAGCTTCAATAAGGATTGGAACACCGTCTACATTAACAATAGCTTTTTTTAGCCTTGGTAGAAGTTCTGCTGTGGATTGCAAAAGGGTATGTATGTCTCTTCCTACGATATATAACCATCATTGTTGAAGTATGATGTTTGTTGAAAACCGGAGCTGAACCCGTGGAAGCTGAAGATCCGGATGCAATGAGTCCTTAGATGAAAGTATTTCTTCTCCAACAACAACTTTTATTGCTTGGACATCCTTTCCAATGGCATTCTTCATCGATAGTGATGGAAGGTGAATTATGATAGCCCTTGCAGTACAACAAATGTGGTCCGTTAACACATTCGCAATTCTGAGTCTTGATAGCTTGTGTAATGCCTGAGCTGGGAATTCCAAGGTTTCTCGCTTGGAAGTAGTATATTTTAGCCAAGAAAGCAACTGATGCAGCTATTAGTGACAGGGTGTACTTAAGCATATCACTCTATAAGCGATAACTCTGCTAGATAGTCGGCCAAATACTCCCACTGTATTAATGGAACCTCACATGTTTGTTTGGGCAACAGTAATGAAGTTGTAGGAGCAAACTTCAATGAATTCAGCACAGAGGACCTGTTCGTTAGAATATGTATTATCAGTAATATCGATTCTCACAAACTGTAGAGACGGATTGGTAAACGAAAGTGTGATCTTTTCCTTGTAGAGTAACTCATTCTTGTATTTTGTGTACTATTTAATTTTGGATCATTTTTGTACACCTTAGAGTTCTGAACTAATATGAACTTTCCAATCCTTTGTCATACTTAGAATCTTTTGAGATAGAATTGAATGAAACCCTTGAATCTTGAATGGTAATGGACATTGTTGATTCGAGGTAACCTTGAATATTTGGAGCTAATCTGAGCTTAACTCTTAAAATCAAATTATTAAAATCAAAATTTGATGCGAATAACATAAAATTTCTTTGTAACTTGAACTCTTGAATGATGGGTTTTTTATCCAAAAACTCTTGAATATTGCAACTCGAACAAATTCAAGCATAGCTTAAACTTAAACTTTGTAAATTAATCAATTTGAGCTTTCAATGAGTCTTGAATTTTACTGAGTTTCATGCCTAAATTTGAATCAAAATACTTTTTACCCAAACTTCATCACTTCCAAGCATGTTACTCACAAACTAATCAACAAGACAATCTGAACTCTTTCCCTAAAGATCAAAAGGAACAAATCGTGATCCAACCTTACGGATAAAAACAAAGTCCTTCTTGAGTTAATCCTAATCTTTGTTATCCTCACATCTAAAGATTGAACTTGATACAAGAACCATGCTTTGAGGAGTCGTTGCAACTTGTTACGAAAACTCTAAATAGTCCTCACATGCCCATACTCAGCGCCAATGGAAGGAAAGCTCTAGTTCTCTTTATGGCATACATTGAGGCTTTTTTGAGGAATATCGAGGAAAATGACCCAATAGAAAACCCTAGAACCATTTTGCATCAAAATCCATTGATCATGTCTTTATGTCTTTACTTGAAATCATTGCACTTGCACAAACTTGTTGGTCGTAAAAGCACGCATACAGGATCTTATGACCTGATTCTTAGAAGATCGTGGCCAGAGGTTAAATGATCTTACAGAGAGAACGCTGAGAAAGGTAGGACAAATTTAGGGTATGACAGATGCCCCTATCTAATTACCTTGAACCCAAGAAAACGAGTTACTGCATGAAGTTCGTTTTTAGGGTAAAAGTCAATTAGGTCTTTTAAAGGTTGTAACGTGGCTTGGTTCATGGCTCATGAAACAAAGGATAAAGGCTCAAAGTTTGTTTGTCCCCACCCAATCTTCATAATGAACTTCAATCCTACGTTCACTTAACTCAGGCTATACATTTAGGTTCCTATAGGCTAGGAATTGAACTGATGATAGTTGGTGATGGTTCAAAAACCTAAGGCAGTCACCACTCCTTTACAACATTTGGTTTTTTTTTTTTTTTTTGCTATTGAGGACTTTCAGGGTGAAAGCTTTAAAGAATTCCTTTTTTTATTATCCCTAACTTTTGCCTGAACTGTTTGTTTTGGATTTACAGTCAACGGGATACCCCAGTTTTGCCTAAGTATCCTTCATAGGTTTTTACTTAGCGGGCTGTTTCTTCTTTTTTAAATTTTTTTCCCTTTTTGAGAAAGAAGGTGACTACCTGGTTTAATGGTTATGGTGAACCATCATTGGCCTTTAGGCTTGGAAAACACCTTCAACACTTGCTTGTTGTGTGCGAAGGAAAACCTGTGAGCAGAACCTTTATATGAAAGGTGTCCTGTATGCACATATCGTTAAGTTAACGGAGAACTACCCACCCCAAGGTTGAGATTACGGTTTTTTGTAAAGAAAGAAAACTCATACTTCTAAGCTCGAAGGGGTTAACAAGAGACTATCTTCCTTATTTCTCAAGTGTTTAAGGATTGAAACAATGCCTTACATCATCGGAAAAGTTTAATTGAAAGCATACCAACAGCAGTTATGGATATAATGTTTTCGTCATCCTCCCCAATCTTTGCCTAAACAACAGTTTGGTAAAGATAAGTGGATGAAAAAAAGATATGTATTTTTGCTTTTTATGACAATAAAAGAAAATGAGTGGATACGAATGGATTAATCCAAAAAATGCATAAACATTTCATTAATCTTGCCCATTCAAAAAAACAACAATGCTTACAAGCAGACATGAAATCAAAAAGCAAGGAAAATACAACTGGAAATACTGAAATAATCAAAAGACAACCAGCTTTGGAGAATTAACTTTAGCAGACTTCATTTTCCAGGTCCAAACAGGGGAACGCCCCCATCACTGGTTACTTGCTTCTTGTGGTACTGAACCCTGAGAGGCCTCATAGGTCCCTTGTTTTTTTATTTAGGAATCGAGACATTAGCATTTGGCTTACCTTCTTGAGGTTTCAGCAACTCCAACAAGCTTTGTAATCTCTACTCGAAACCCTTGCACTCCTTACCCAGATGCCCCATTGTCCCAGTACAGTATTTGCATTCAACTTTCGAGTGATTTTTCTTCTTTCTGCTAGGCATCACGACATTGGTTTCCCCTTCTTTTTTCTTATGAAAATTGTTGGAGGGTTTCTTGGCATTATTGCTTGAACTACCAGCTTCATTGGTCATCTTTCCACTTTTCAGACCAAGCTCTACTTTAACTCCCACAGCCACGATATCAGAGAAATTAGCAGTCACAATGCTAACCATTCTTTCATAGAATTCTAGCCTCACAGTATCGAAAACCAATTAGCTGAATCCTTTTCAGTTAAGGGTGGCTCTACTTGCGAAGCTGTTTCCCTCCAACGTTGAGCGTATTCTTTAAATGACTCGGAGTTCTTCTGAGACATACTCAAAAGTTGTCTTCTGTCTGGAGCAAGGTCCATATTATACTTGTAGTGCTTAATGAAGGCATCTGAACTGTCTTGGAAGCTAAGGATAGGAGACTGATCCAAACTTAAGTACCATTTGGCAGAGGCACCCTTCAGGCTATCCTGAAAACAGTGAATCATCAGCTTGTCGTTGTTAACATACGCAGCCATCTTTCGGTAGTACGTAATCAAATGAGTGTTAGGTGCTAAATTGTGTTATTATTTAGTTAAGTTTTTAGCACCTTTTTGTGATCTTTATTTGATAATCAATGCCTTTTCCCATTGTTTCCGGTTAATAACCGTAGTATAGTTAATTACATTATTTAACTTATCTATTTAACTTTTGTGTTTTAATTGAAGGTTTTTACATGGAAATGTGTAGCTTGGAGCAAGGAAGGCCCCCTTGAAGCAGTTTGTGAAGAAAATGATTTTTTGAGCATGCTTGGAGCCCGCTAAGCGCACTCCTAGCGCGGTGTTGGAGCTAGTTACAAAGAGTAGCCCGCTTAGCGCGGTCCTGAGCCCGCTAAGCGCGCTTTAGGTCGGTTTAGCAATAAATGAGACCGCGCTCAGCACGGTGCAGCGCGCTCTGCGATCCTCTGCCCCTTATAAATAGACTTTTTTGTATTTTTCTTGGGATCTTTTGATACTTTTCAGAGCCAAATACATTGTAAACACTGTAGCATCCTATTTTGGAAGATTAGAAGCATCATTCGTCGAGAGATCGTCATTGATGCTTGATATCCTTCTTCATCTTCTTGTTTGTTTAGCTCCCATGACAATGGAGAGCTAATTTTCCTTTTTTTTTCAAGGTTAGATGGTAGATAAACCTTTCTTTTGCATGTATATGTATTGACTCTTGCTTGTGAACTCTTGGATGATGAATGTATGATGAAAAACTTTGTTTCTATGGTTTATTCTTTGTGTTGGTTCATGATTGAGAAATGTGCTCTTACACTTTACCTAGGTTGTTCATCCATCAATGCACATTGGCTAGAGATAGTAATGAGTGTTGATGTTCATAAATATTGAACTTGAATGTTTTCATTTTGATAGTTTGAGTGAGAGATCATCAAAGGATCAAAATGGTAAAACTCATAATATGTGTTAGAGATAAACATATTGGGAGGATATGTGATTACATTTACTGTCTAAACGAGTTCATTAGCTTTGTCGATTCTATCCATGCAAAATAGGTTTGTCGAACCCTAATCTTGACATGCTTTTTATAAATCGTTAAAACAAATCTTTTTACCGCTATTACTTAAATTTGAATGCAAACGTTCCGATTAACAACAACCAAAAACCCTTGTTACTTTGAAGTTTAAAACGTATACAACTATAGAACGGCTACGATATCTCTGAACAATCTCTGTGGAACGATAACATAACCCTAACTCTATTTGTATTTCAACAAATTGGCGGCGTTGCCGGGGACTGTTAATTGATAATGCAAGCATTGCAATAGTTTTGAAGTCTTTGACTTGTTAAAAAATGTTCTTGTGCTTGTTGATTTGTTTTGTTTAGTGTGCAGACTTTGTTTATACGTGGGCAACTACCGACGGACCAACTTCTATTCAATCTCGAGATTGAAAGAACCGCTCGTAGACTCAATAGCAGAACTATACGGAGGAGGCAACTAGCTAGACAAAGGCAAGAACAAGGAGAAAGTTCGACTTCTACACCACCACCAATTCCACAGTTCACGCCAATCATGGATCCACCACCACCACCACCCGCTTCCACACCATGTGTAAATAGTCCACGTCACACCGCTCAATTTACTAACAATAATCAAGGAAGGCAAGCTGAGATGAAAACTGGAACTTTGAACTTGTTGTATGGAAGTTCGTTCACGGGAATGGATCATGAAGACCCTTTCGCTTTTCTCACCAAATTTTATGAGATAGCGTTAGCGGCCGGAGTCGATCGAGCGCAAGAGTTACCTCTTTTCAAGAGACTATTTCCTTATGCTTTGCTTGGCAAGGCTAAGGATTGGTATCTTAATCAAACTCCCGCTGTGATGACCGATTGGAATGTTTTGGAGGAAAAATTTATAAAACGATTCTTTTCTCACAACCGTTTTATGGAGTCAAAAACCGCAATTTATGTGTTCTCTCAGGGCACTAATGAATATCTGAATGAAGCATGGGAACGATTCAAATCCATGCTTCGAAAATGCAAAGGCCACGGGTTTGACGAGTTAACACAAATTCACATCTTCAAGAATGGTCTCCAACCAAATTGCAAGACATTATTGGATGCCACTTCTGGAGGATCTTTGTTATCAAAGAGTGCCGAAGAAGCTACGGATATCATCAATAGAATGACTCTCAATGATCTTCAAAGTTAAAGCCGTAACAACTCGCAAAAGAAGCCCGGGTACTTGAATTGGGAACTAATGATGCAATCCTAACACAAAACAAGCTTATATCTCAACAAGTGGAACTTTTGACTCAACAAATTAAGGAATTGAAGGAACCTAGCAAGAGTAAACAAGTTGCTTGTTGTGAACTTTGCAAAGGCGAGCATGACATCGGATTTTGTCCTCCTTCGGGATTTGAAGAAGTGAACTACATGAATAATCAACGAGACTATCAAGGAAGACAACAACAACAACAACAACCTTATCAACAACAACAACACAATCCTCAACAACATTACCAAGGCAATCAAGGATATCCACCGAGGGGGAACTATCAACATAATCAAGGTTATGGTGGCGGTTCTTCAAGCCGGCAAAATCCTTATCAACCTCTACCACCTCCGATTGCTAACTCTAAGTTGGAAGACACTTTGGCTCAATTCATGCAAATGTCTATGGCCAACCAAAAAAGTAGTGATGCGGCGATAAAGAATCTAGAAAATCAAGTGGGGAAACTTGCCAAGCAACTTGCCGAGCAACAATCGGGTCCTTCATTCTCCGCAAATACTCAAGTGAATCCTAAGGAGCATTGCAAGGCAATCGTTACTAAAAGTGGGAAGGAGTTGGTAAAAGAAAATGAGAAGAAGGTGGAGGAAGAAAAAATTGATGGTATTGTGGAGGAGGATAGTGATGAGGAAGTAGTTGAAAATAAAATTGAAAATGAAGGTGTAGTTGAAAAGAAAGATGATGAAATAGTTGAAGTTGAAAATGAGAATGGTGAGGAGGTGAAGAAAAAAGAGAGACATAGGAGAGTGAAGAAGGGAAAGGAAGTAGTGAGCACTATTCCGATCCAACATTTACCATACCCTCATGCTCCTTCAAAGAAAGAAAATGAACGGCATTACGCTCGTTTCATGGATATTTTTAAACAATTGCAAATTAACATTCTTTTTGCCGAAGCTTTGGAGCAAATGCCAAAATATGCTAAATTTATGAAAGACATTCTCACAAAGAAGCGGAGGTATTCTGAACCGGAAACTATTATCCTTGACGCAAGTTGTAGTTCCATCATCCAAAGAACTCTTCCGAAAAAAGAAGTTGACCCGGGGCGTGTTACTTTGCCCGTAACCATTGGTGATGTCTATGTTGGCAAAGGCCTAATCGATTTGGGCTCAAGCATTAATCTAATTCCACCACTACTACAAAAAACCCATTTAACAACGGTTGGAAATGACATATAATGACGTGGGTGAAGGCGTTGTTATGTAGAGTGTTGTTGTATACGTGGTACGTACAATGACGGCCCAGTAACCGTTGTAATAAAATGGAAAACGCGCTACCTATAATGACGGTTATTTTAAGTACCCGTTGTTGTATGTCTTTTAATAAAATAAAAAATACAAAATTAGAACTACCTATAATGACGGTTATTTTAAAAAAACAGTTGTTGTATGTCTTTTAATAAAATAAAAAAAATTGTAGCATTAGAACAAGAACAACAGCAAGAACATCAAGAACAACAATAAGAACAAGAACAACAGTAAGAACATCAAGAACAACAATAAGAACAACAAGAACAAGAACAAGAACAAGAACAAGAACAAGAACAAGAACAAGAACAAGAACAAGAACAAGAACAAGAACAACAACAAGAATAAGAACAAGAACAAGAACAAGAAGAAGAAGAAGAAGAAGAAGAAGAAGAAGAAGAAGAAGAACAACAACAACAACAATAATAACAATAATAACAACAACAACAACAACATCAACAACACCAACGACAACAACAACAATAATAACAATGATAACAATAATAACAACAAGAACAACAATAATAAAAAAGAACAACAAGAACAACAATAATTAAAAAAGAACACCAACAACTAACATTGCTAACTCGAGTTCTGAAATTTGTTCTGAAATTTGGTTTAGTGGAGAAATAGAGTATCGTAACTGAAAGATGATGTTTGGAGGTAGAAGATGTAGTTCGTCTAAGTTTTAGGTTTCACGTGGATCACTAATAGTAGTGTCTTGGCCGTTGATAATCACTAAATGGACGACCAAGATTTGTTTAAGGATAGTGAATAAACTCAATATGCACGCCACCTATAATGTTGGTAATGAGAATTGAAAAAATAAGTAAAAAACCAAAAATGTTGGTGCTGGAACTTGAACCCATGACAAGACGCTGCCTATAATGACGGTTGGTTTAAATTACCCGTGGTGAAAGGTCTGTCATCATTTTGAAAAAATAAGTAAAAAAGCTACCTATTACAACGGTTGGTTTAAATACCCGTTGTGAAAGGGTCTGTCAGCATTTTGAAAAAATAGGAAAAAATGATTAAAATAAATTCAGAAAAATCTAAAAACACGAAATTTAATCTAATTAGGTAAAATAAGAATTTTGAGATTTTTTTTATAATTTTTTTAGACTATGAAAACAGTAAAAAATTCATTAAAAATAGATAAAAGATGAATTTGGGGTTTTGAGGGTGAAATCCCATAACTCTTTTAGAGTAAGGGACTAATGACCGCACGATTTTTCTGCTTCAGATGCACGAAACAGAACTTAAAAAGGAGATGATTTTCCCTAAAACCGATTTTTTGAAGTGCAAGACCTAAAACTAAATTATTGGCTATAATGATGGTTGAAAACATACTAGTGGTGAAAGGTTGTGGGTATTTTGAAAAAATATGTAAAAAAACCATAAATGTTGGTGCTGGGACTTGAACCCATGACCATGCGCTACCTATAATGACGGTTGAAAACATACCTGTGGTGAAAGGTTGTGGGTATTTTGAAAAAATATGTAAGAAAACCATAAATGTTGGTGCTGGGACTTGAACCCATGACCATGCGCTACCTATAATGACGGTTGAAAACATACCTGTGGTGAAAGGCCTCACATTTCACCACGGTTTAAATATTAACCGTCATTAAAAGCCTTTTAACTATATTAAAAAAAAAGCGTGCATCTATTACAACGGTGAATAGGCAATCCGTTGTAAGCCTGGCGTTGTTGTTTGCGCGTTTTGTAGTAGTGCATTGTCCATTGTAAAGAGGCTTGGGAACATTGAGATGAAAGCAATTCGGATGACGTTACAATTGGCCGACAAGTCCACAACTCATCCTCATGGGTTGGCTCAAGATGTCTTGGTAAAAGTTGACAAGTTTTTCTTTCCGGTTGATTTTGTTGTTATCGATATGGAGGAAGATGAGGATGCACCTTTAATTCTTGGGCGACCTTTCATGAAAACCGCACGAATGATGATTGATGTGGATGACGGTTTAATGAAAGTGAGGGTTCAAAACGAGGAAGTTTGCTTTGATCTTTTTGAAGTAATGAAACATTCTCAAGACAAGCATGATAGCTTTCGTATCGATGCAATTGAAGAAGCAACTTTTGAGGTTTCAAGGCATGTTCATATCGTATCTCCTTTGGAAATGGCTCTTGATGAATCTTTTGAAGTATTTTTCGATGAAGAAGAAAGAGCCCTTGAAGAATGTTTAAAAGAGCTTGAATCTCTCAAAGAGTTGCAACCGTGGGAAGTAGAAACAGAAGAGTTAAAGAAGGATGTGAAAGATGAGAAGTCACCACTTGAATTGACGGTCTCGCCTTCCAATTTAAAATATGCATTTCTTGATGACGGTGGTAACAAGCCGGTTATCATTAGTAACATTTTGTCCAAAAATGAGGAAGACCGTTTAATTCAAGTTTTGAAGAAATATCAAGATGCTATAGGTTGGGTCATTTCCGATCTAAAAGGAATTAGTACGGCTTATTGCATGCATCGTATCTTGATGGAAGAGGATTTCAAGGAGGTTTCCCAACCACAACGCCGCTTGAATCCAACAATGAAAGAGGTAGTGAGAAAAGAAGTTGTTAAGCTCTCGGATGCCGGCATGATTTACCCGATTTCCGATAGTCCTTGGGTAAGTCCGGTCCAAGTTGTACCTAAGAAAGGAGGAATGACCGTGATCCAAAATGAAAAAAATGAGTTGATCCCTACAAGAACGGTAACGGGTTGGAGGATGTGTATAGATTATAGAAAGCTAAACACCGCTACAAGGAAATACCATTTTCCTCTTCCGTTTATGGACCAAATGTTGGAAAGATTATCGGGACAAAAATTCTATTGCTTCTTGGATGGTTACTCCGGTTATAACCAAATTGGAGTTGACCCGGAAGACCATGAGAAGACGACTTTCACTTGTCCGTTTGGGATTTTAGCATACCGTAAGATGCCTTTTGGTTTATGCAATGCACCGACGACGTTTCAACGTTGTGTTCAAGCAATTTTCTCCGATCTCATTGAAAAAATGATGGAGGTGTTCATGGATGACTTCTCCGTTTTCGGAGCATCTTTTTATCATTGTTTGAGAAATTTGGAGGTCGTTCTTGAATGGTGTGTTGAGACAAACTTAGTTTTGAATTGGGAGAAGTGCAATTTTATGGTGACAGAGGGGATTGTGCTTGGCCACAAAGTCTCCTCTAAAGGTCTTGAGGTTGATCAAGCCAAAATTGAAGTGATTGAAAAGTTGCCTCCTCCAACAAATGTCAAAGGCATCAGAAGTTTTCTTGGCCACGCGGGATTCTATCGGAGGTTCATCAAGGACTTCGCCAAAGTTGCAAGGCCATTGAGTAATTTGCTCATTAAAGATAAGTCTTTTGATTTTGATGAGTTTTGTATGGTCGCTTTTAATTATTTAAAGCAAAGTTTGACTACCGCACCCATAATCATCGCGCCCGATTGGAAAATTAATTTTGAACTCATGTGTGACGCGAGTGATTATGCGGTCGGTGCGGTATTGGTCAAAGAAAAACAAAATTTTTTCATGCTATACACTATGCGAGCAAAGTCTTGAACGAAGCTCAAGTTAATTATGCAACAACTGAAAAGGAGTTGCTTGCAATAGTGTATGCGTTGGAAAAATTTCGTTCTTATTTGATTGGGTCTAGAGTCGTAGTTTATATGGATCACTCGACGATTAAGTATTTTCTTACCAGGCCAGATTCAAAACAAAGGCTTATTCATTAGATCCTCTTGTTACAAGAATTTGATCTAGAAATTCGTGACAAGAAAGGATCTGAGAATTTGGTGGCTGATAACTTGTCTCGCCTTGTCAATGTTGAGGTTACCACAGCTGAAAAGGAAATCCGAGAGGAATTTCCCGATGAAAAATTGTTTAAAGTTCAAGTTAGGCCTTGGTTTGCGGATATTGCTAACCACAAAGCATCTGGTTGGGTGCCCCAAGACCAAACTTGGAACCAAAAAAAGGAAGTTCCTGTCGGATGCAAATTACTACGTGTGGGATGAACCGTATTTGTTCAAATTAGGAGGTGACAACCTTTTGAGAAGGTGTGTCACTAGTGAAGAAGCTCAAAGTATTCTTTGGCATTGTCACAACTCGCTTTATGGCGGCCATTTCAATGGTTCGAGGACGGCCACGAAAGTCTTATAATCAGGATTTTATTGGCCTACTCTATTTAAAGACGCAAATCTCCATGCACAAAGTTGTGACACTTGTCAAAGAAGTGGGGGAAATGGAAAAAGAGATGAAATGCCCCTTCAAAATATATAAGAAGTTGAAATTTTCGATTGTTGGGGCATTGATTTTGTTGGTCCATTTCCACCCTCTTTTGGAAATGAGTACATGTTGATGGCGGTTGACTACGGCGTCGAAGTGGGTTGAAGCGATTGCTTCACCTAAGGCTGATGGCAAAACGGTGATCAAATTTTTGAAGAAAAACATCTTTTCCCGTTTTGGCACTCCTCGGGTTCTCATTAGTGATGGCGGGTCACACTTTTGCAATACATCTCTTGAAAGTGTTTTAAAACATTATGGTGTATCGCATAAAGTGGCGACCCCTTACCACCCGCAGGCGAACGGTCAAGCTGAGGTGTCGAACCGTGAAGTGAAAAGGATTTTAGAAAAAACTGTGTCAAGTTCTCGAAAAGATTGGTCGCAGAAATTGGATGAGGCTTTGTGGGCATATCGGACCGCTTACAAAGCTCTAATTGGCTTAACTCTATTTCAAATGGTTTATGGTAAAACATGCCAATTATCGGTTGAAATGGAGCACAAAGCACTGTGGGCCCTTAAGCTGCTAAATTTTGATACGAACTTGGCCAGAGAAAAGAGAAAAATACAACTTCAGGAATTGGAAGAAATCCGAAATGCAGCCTATCATTCCAGTTGGTTGTATAAAGAAAAGTTAAAGAGTTATCACGACAAGAAGATCCGGCAAAAGGACTTCCAGGTCGGCCATTTGGTGCTGCTGTTTAATTCTCGGTTAAAATTTTTTCTGGGAAAATTAAAATCAAAATGGTCCGGACCATTTCGTGTGAAAAAGGTGAAAAGTTACGGAGCGATTGTGATCGAAAATTTAGAGAAAAAAGACTGTTCGATCGTAAATGGTCAACGCTTGAAAATCTACCTTGGTGGTAACTTTGATCGCGACAATTATTCTGTTCTCCTAGACGTTCTTCATTGATCGTCTTGGACCGTCGAGCTCATCCGACGTTAAACAAGCGCTCGTTGGGAGGCACCCTAATTTTGTAAGTTTTTATCGTTTTCTAGTCCATTTGCTGTTTTAATCATGTTTTTTGTAAAGTTGATGTTTGATGTTGCTCTAAATGATGTTTTGAACTGCTGGAAGTTGATTTTGAACTGCTGGAAGGTGTTTGAGTTTTGCAGTGTGCGCTTAACGCGCAGTAGCCCACTCAACGCGGTATAAAGAAAAATCCCCATATACTTCGAGTGAGCAGCGCGCTTAGCGCGGTCTGCGATTTTTTTGAAAAAAAAAGACTTTTTCCTGGGCTCACTTATGCTGACCCGGCCCAGCGCATGTTTATGAGTTAGGGTTTCTGAGGTTTCTGCCTCATTTCACCCTTTCTCACCCAAAAAGTCTCAATTTCTCTCTTCTCTTTAAAAAAATTTCCAAAGTTCTTTGGATTTTTTTTTGTGTGCCCAACTGCAGTAACTTCATTTTCTTGCTCAGAATCTTCATCAACAAACTGTAAATTCTTTAATTTCTTTTTAGTTTTTCATGAACAAAACCCATCTTGGGTTGAACCTTTAAGTTTTATGTTCTTGTTCATTGTGTTTTCTTTTTGTTGTCAAAATTCCATTATTGGTACTAGAATAATGAAGTTGCATGTGGTTAGAAATTGTAATTTCAGAATTTAGGGTTTGTGATTTAGAAATTAGGATTTGTGTATACATTAGGATTTTGATTTTGTGAATTCGTGACTGTGCATATCTCTGTGAATAGGGATGTGTTTAGGAAGTAGGAGAATGTTTGGAAACCTTCTGTTGCAGAGGGGATTTTTTCTGCATTCCGCAGAGCCCGCTCAGCGCACTCCTGCGTGCTCTGAGATTTGCAGAAAAATTCCCCTTTTCTTAATTCTGTTTTGTTTTACTTTGATTATTCTTCGTTTGTGATGCTATTTTCATTAACATGTGTTGCTGTTTTATGTTTGTTCTGTTTTGTTTTTCTTTTCAGATGTCGGGATGCAAGAAGCAACGAGTCGGTGGTTCTTCATCAAACCCATCTAGGCGCCCTTCATCCGGTCAGTTTGACAGCACTAGATTCCTTGGGGTTGAACAACAACAGCGATACCAACAACTTGAACGGAGAACGGTGTGGGCGGACCGAATTATTCCAATTGATCCGGAGGGAAGCTATCGCCGCACCGCTTCTCTTATTTCTGGAGGTGGCTGGGACAAGCTTTTTTCACCCTACCCTGAGTACCATCTTGACATTGTGAGGGAGTTCTACGCTAATGCATTGCCCTCCGATGGTAGGCCTTTCGAATTTAAAACTTGGGTTAGGGGGAAGGAAATTGAGTTCTCAAGGGATGCTATAAATACTTACCTCGGTAATCACCTTCAGCTGGCCGAGGATGAATTATGTGATTATGGTAGGATGATGGCTCGGCGTAGCTGGAGTGCCGACCAGTTAAGGGATATGTTATGTGTGATGGGGCAGACTTACCAGCTAAACGCTAATGGAGCGTCCCTCAAGTTTTTGAGGAGTGTGTTGACTACAGAAACGCACATTGTGATGGCGGTTGTTTTGTACAACCTTAAGCCACGTAGCCATACCTCCTCCATTCCTATGGATACAGCTGCTCTTATTGCTTACATCCTTGACGATGAGAAGACCGTGGACTTAGTACGGGTCATTTCCAGTGAGCTTAAGAGGATAGCTGTGAGTGCTACACCGTTGGGTGATATGGTGGCGTGTACCTTGACCTATCCTGGACTTATCATGGCCTTATGCAATAGGGCGCGTGTCATCCTCCCTACTCATGGGAATGTTAAATTGGTTGTGCTAGATGATAACTATATATCTCGTCATTGTTTGCAGGCTTTAAATTTAGATGATGTTGTTCCTGTAGCTGCTGTTGCCCCTGCTGGGCGTGCTCGTGGTCCAAGTGCTGAGGCCAGTTGGGCAATGCACGAGGCTCACCAGCGTGCTTTCTTATTCATGCACGAGTCGATGATGCAGCTGCAGCTCCAAATCCGGGAGCCACATATTGATCATTCTTTGAGGTCGCGAGAGGACCTCATGGCTTATGCGAGATGGCCTGAGGGTAGGCATGGTTTTCCGGAGGGGGCAGGTTAGGGGGCAGGTGTTGATGATGACGATGGTGATGATGGAGCAGGCGATGGAGCATCTAGCTCTAGTTCTTATTGATGATGGGTTTAATGTGTCTTTTTTCTTGTATTTTGTATTTTGCTATGATTAGTATGTTTCTATTATTATCTACTTTGGTTTAGGATTGTTGTATTCTCCATCCGGGCGGATGTTGATTTTGGATAATTGTTACAATATTTTTTTGGTTATTAATGAATTTTCCATCCCGGCGGATGATGTTCTATGTTATAATTTTTGGTACAAAATTTTGTTGTTGTTTGTTCTCTATTTTAAGGTAATTAATGGATGAAGCGAGTTAATTTCTTGGTACAAAAGTGATGTGCTTCACCGTACATTGATGGTGATGATAAGTTTCTAAATTGATGCACAAAAGGTACTCTGTTTTGTGCTTTGTAGAATGTTAATACGTACATGAACTTTTTGCTTTACATAATTTTCAAGTTTTTCTTCATTTTGCATATTTGTTCATATTGGAATCAATTAGGACATAGCCACAAATGTGATTTCCCTCCATTGTTTACAAATTATTGAGGGATTTAAGTGATTGTTGCTTACTCAAATTTTTTTATGTTTAATCTTACTTTTTGTTTTGAAATTTTGGAAACTTGGAAATGATCAAGGCAATTTTTGAGTACTATGAGTAGAACCACATTTCCATAAATCACTTCAAGTCACCTTGTGAGTGTGTGATCATTAGAAACCTCTCTTGAGCCTAAAACGAAAAATTTTGTATCCGTGAAGCATGAACCCGAACTTTAATCGCTTTGAAAAGCATTCTTGATTTAAGTATTAAGTATTGTTGAAGTTGGGGAGATTGGTTCATTGTGAAAAGAGAAGAAGGAATTGTGGGCAATGCATTCTCAATTGAAATAAAAAATAGTTTGAAAAAGAAAGAAAAGGAAAAATAAATGAAAAATCAAAAAAGAAAGAAAAAGAAAATTGTAGAAATCAAAAGAGAATGAGATAGAATGCATTGTGAGAATAAATTGAAAGTTTGAGCAAGGATGGTTGTTTAGAAAAGAAAATGCTCTTCATGAATTTTACCCTTTCTTGTTCAAAGGCCGTGTACATATGACCCTTGTTTCTTAACCCCGACCAAGTTACAACCTATAAAAGTCCTTCTGTGATCTTTGTTTCCATTAATTTCATTAAATTGTGAGATGAGTGCATAAATTTTTTTGGATGTGGCACAATTGCTTATGAGTGTGTTTTGTCCCTTGTATATATTGAGCTTGGCTCATTTGAATAAATTAGGTGATTCCCGTTTGAACATTTGTTTGCTTATGATGAGTGCTTGTTATTTATGTTTAGAAGTTAGTTCATATACATATTTTTATTCTGTCGGAGCTGAGCATTACTTGCAGGCGTATCAATTCGGTTTGAACCATTGATTTTTGTTTGTGTTTGCTTATCCGTTTTTCCTCTTGCTTCTAGTCTATTTTACCTTTGTTTGAGGACAAACAAAGAAACAAGTTGGGGAGAGTTGTTAGGTGCTAAATTGTGTTATTATTTAGTTAATTTTTTAGCACCTTTTTGTGATCTTTATTTGATAATCAATGCCTTTTCCCATTGTTTTGGTTAATAACCTTAGTATAGTTAATTACATTATTTAACTTATCTATTTAACTTTTGTGTTTTAATTGAAGGTTTTTACATGGAAATGTGTAGCTTGGAGCAAGGAAGGCCCCCTTTGAAGCAGTTTGTGAAGAAAATGATTTTTTGAGCATGCTTGGAGCCCGCTAAGCGCGCTCCTAGCGCGGTGTTGGAACTAGTTACAGAGAGTAGCCAGCTTAGCGCGGTCCTGAACCCGCTAAGCGCGCTTTAGGTCGGTTTGGCAATAAATGAGACTGCGCTCAGCGCGGTACAGCGCGCTTAGCGCGCTCTGCGATCCTCTGCCCCCTTATAAATAGACTTTTCTGTATTTTTCTTGGGATCTTTTGATACTTTTCAGAGCCAAATACATCGTAAACACTGTAGCATCCTATTTTGGAAAATTGGAAGCATCATTTGTCGAGAGATCGTCATTGATGCTTGATATTCTTCTTCATCTTCATGTTTTTTTAGCTTCCATGACAATGGAGAGCTAATTTTCCTTTTTTGTCAAGGTTGGATGGTAGATAAACCTTTCTTTTGCATGTATATGTATTAACTCTAGCTTGTGAACTCTTGGATGATGAATGTATGATGAAAAACTTTGTTTCTATGGTTTATTCTTTGTGTTGGTTCATGATTGAGAAATGTGCTCTTACACTTTACCTAGGTTGTTTATCCATCAATGCACATTGGCTAGAGATAGTAATGAGTGTTGATGTTCATAAATATTGAGCTTGAATGTTGTCATTTTGATAGTTTGAGTGAGAGATCATCAAAGGATCAAAATGGCAAAACTGACAATATGTGTTAGAGATAAACATATTGGGAGGATATGTGATTACATTTACCGTCTAAACGAGTTCATTAGCTTTGTCGATTCTATCCATGCAAAATAGGTGTGTTGAACCCTAATCTTGACATGCTTTTTATAAATCGTTAAAACAAATATTTTTACCGCTATTACTTAAATTTGAATGCAAACGTTCCGATTAACAACAACCAAAAACCCTTGTTACTTTGAAGTTTAAAACGTATACAACTGTAGAACGGCTGCGATATCTCCAAACAATCTCTGTGGAATGATAACAAAACCCTAACTCTATTTGTATTTCAACAATGAGTTCTAGGGCAAGTGGCTCCCTCACATTGGTCAAAACTTGGAGTCTTTAACTTCGGTGGAATGACCATCCCAGATACCACAGTGGTCTGAGTGTCCATCTTTGCACGTATAACTTACAGCATCTCCATAATTTGTCCTACGTTCCCACGTAGGTCTTCCAATTCACCACTAACTTGCTCGATCTCCACATTCTGCCCTGCCATCCTTCTGTGAGCTTAAGCTCTGGTGTTGTAAGGGTATAGAGGATTCAGTGTGAACAGCCAAGTGAAACTTGTGCAAAAGAGGCTCTAAACCTCTTCTTTAGCTCCTAGGACCTTGCTTAAGGCTGTCTATCCTGCTTTCTCAACAACTTCTACAAGGAAACAAATATGAGTCTTACAAAAAGAAGCTGGTTAATGAAATCATTTTCTGAGTCAACTACTAGAGATAATATGTTTTCAACTAAATCTCTAAGTTCCTTGAAGACTTATTTTTGAAAGGGAATGCTTATGGATGCATGAATGTGTGAAGGAATGTATGCATAAACACACATATACAGATATTCACATATTCACACATGTATACAGACAAACAAACAAGGGCCTAGGTTTAAAGATCACGAGCGTGGAGCCATGGTCTACCCATACCAAAAGGTGTGTACTAAGGGTTCTTGATTTGTAGAACAAGGTTCTAAATAATTCCCAAAGTAATCAACCCATCTTTCGGATATTATCGACACGCCAATTAACTCGGGTATCAATAATATTCTCAAGAGAGTCTCGTTTGAGTTTAGCATCGTGTATCAACTATTTTGGATTTACACCCTCATAGTCATCGCATTACATCTTAAGAAGGCCAAGATGGGGTAATGAGGTAACTAAAGATCCTCAGTCTCACGAGCTCCTAGGTCGAAAGTAATAGTGCATTCACGATGGCTCGTTCAACACTACTACTCCCAAGAAGGCCTCAATTGAGCGGGGGATCTCAAGTCGACTTTTTTGGGATTAAATCCCTCAAAGTCTCCTTGACTATACCACCCATCCTAAGCATATGTGCACTCAAGTCCGGGCATAAGACTTATCTGCACCACTCAAGGTAATAACCCTGCATACAGAAAAACCAAGCACAATAGGCATATATATAGATATTTACAAATATACAAGTATACAAGCAAGCAAACATATAAAATAACACAAATGCAAACAAGGTGGGCATAACCCTCTTAGGTGTGTTCCCCAGTGAAGTCGTCATTTCTGTTGCGGTGAGAATCGGATATCAAGCTATTGAATTAACTTGAATCACAAATCTTTAAATATTCACCACCGAGTTTTGATTTATCCAAAGAAAATGGTAACGGTCGAAGAAAATCCTAAGTGCGCTATGTAACAACAAAGCAAAGAGAATCTAAGTTTTAGGGGTTGGTTATACATAGGGAAGGTGGTAGCATCTTAAGTATCTGTAGTACTCTACAGGAACATCTTGTTTTTATTTTTGTTATGTTAAAGTTTGCTTGCTAAGGAAAAGGTGCTAAGGTAAAGACCTAGGGTAATTACTAAGTATGCTCGCCAAGACATCGCATCTCGTGCCTACGTATCCTAACTAGGATGGAATCAGAGCATTCGTAGTTCACCTCACTAAGGGTGAGCAACTCTTGACTGTGGTCAAGATTCCAAGGGGGGAGTAAGTGTTCATAACCATGACACTTACATGGAGTTAGGAAACTCCAATCCTAAGGCTAGGATGAAAAGGGGAAGGTGAATGCCCATGGCAAGTCACCTACAAAGAGTTAGGCAGCTCTAAATCTAAGGTTAGGTTAAAAATGGGAGGTAAGTGCCAATGGCAGGACATTTACATAGTGTGCGGCAACTCTAATCCTAAGGCTAGGATAAAAGGGTAAGACTCTAACAAGGTCTCGAGGGAATGGTGGACAAGGTTATCCTAAACATGACATGGCAGTCAATAGAAAAATCCCTTCCTTTGGAATTAGGCAACAAGGAATAGAAAATAGTAGAAACATGAAAAAAAACATCATGGTAATCAGACAGTGAAAGTCAACAAAAATACATGGAAAAAAATTATGGTATCAACAAATAGAATCAATCACATACATGGAAAATCATCATGCATAGACAGACAAAGATATGCGGCAAAGCATCACGAATAAAATTGATCCACTATCGCGCACGAATAAAAAATGAGTGATTTTAATAAAAATAGTTAGCGGTAACAACAACTCGAGTATCGTTCTCACAAGGATTCTTGTATTATTTCAACCAACTAAAGTAATGGTTTATAGGGGGTTTTGGTTTCGATTTAGAAAAAATAATAAAAATAAGTGATTATAAAAAAAATGATTATCAAAATAAGTTGAAACGGTTAATCTGTTGTTTTAGTTTCCTAACTTATCATCGATCCAAATAATTCTCAATTCCTAAGCGAAATCTATCCCCTTTTTTATTATAATAACAATCAAACAAGCGCAATTGATATTATACGATACATATTCCTAATTTCTGAATTAAGCAAACGGATGAAATATAGTAACCGTGAATTAAGCAAACACGATAAACATACGCGGATTAAGCTAACACGATTAAAGTATAAGAACATGCAATCATCGAAATAAATCAATCAACCCTAAGATAAATCGAATTAAGCAAACAAGATATCATAGAGAAGAATTGAAAGGAAATAAATTTTATTGGAAATTAAAAGAACCTCAAAGTGTCGGCGGAAACTGATTACAGCAGATTAATCCGAAGAAGTTAGTTCTCCATAAGATTCGTACAAAGCAAAAAGCCAAAATTGTGAATAGTGAAAAGAATGTTATGAACAATAGCACGGCTGCTACTAGGTATAGGGAAGCACACAAAATCTGGTTCTAACCCAATTGGGTCGAAAAACATAAAAAAAAAAACCCGGCCCAAAACTAAATATTCCTAAAGGCAGAATTCGGATCTTGACTTCAATGAGTTATTCGAGCTTGCTACATTTCAAATCAGCTTCTGTGTAAAACATGAAAGTTATAGCACTTTGTCTCATCTTTCCAACGATTGGTAGAATGCTTAAATCCGATTCTCAAAGCTCCAGATATGATCCAAACAGTGGACAAGTATCAGAAAACCTCTAAAGCTGAAAATATGCTGCAAAAATAGATTAACGACAAACAAAGACTTAATAATAAAAACATAATAAAACACTAAAATAAACGAAATAAACTAAGGAAATGCCTAAGTACAAACATAACAGAATATGCATTAAAATGCACTGATCAAATTCCCCCATGTTATTTCTTTGTTTTTGTGGTTGGCATTTATTTTGCTAAAACTATTCTAGCAGCAAGATGTTGAAACAAGGTGTTCTAATATTCTGCATTCAACATGTCGGATAAAGGTGTCCCATCCTAGATCATAGGACATCGCGTCTGTTTTTGGATTAAAAGGAAGATTTTGTTAGTTGTTATTTGTTACTGAATATTCTGTGAATATTTAGTTATCCTATGTGGCATCCAAAGTATTTTTGGTTGAGTTTTTGTGTTGGTTTTTGGATTCTCAGCATTTTCTAAATATGGAGACATATTAGGAAACTTTAGATTGAAGACCTATTTTCTTGGAGTTTATTTTGCAGAATTGTGTGCAGTCTCTTTGCTGCGTTTTGAAGCCCAATCCAGTCCAGTTTTAATGCTATATATTAACTGGTGTAAACCTAGTTTATGTGTGGAACTTACGTGTGTTTTGTTAGGGTTTTTAAGTGTTATTTGTGAGCCTAACTGGTATCATTCTGATAACAGTCCAAGGACTAATTTTGTGTTGTAAGTTCTGTCAGTTACTCATAAGCTTCTAAGCATTGAGTTTCTTGTGTGTCAATTCTCATAAGCTTTGAAGTATTGAGAATTGTGTGTTTTGAAAGTGTGGCTTTCGTTTTGTTACTTGTGTTGAAAGGAACCAATCACGGGTTGTGATTGAAGAGGGATTTGAGGAGGGCCTCATACCTAGGTGAGTCTTAGGTAGAAGTCATAGGAAGGGTAGTGATTAAGTGAGCAGATTGTAACCGGGTGTGGTTGCTGTATAATATGTGAATTGATACTATCATATATTGGTTTTGTCCCTGGCTTGGTAGCCCCCATAGTAGGATTGTTGATCCGAACTGGGTAAACATATCACTGTGTTCTTTACTTTCTGCACTGTTATTATCATTGTTAACTTGTTCATTATATTGGATATCAGTGTCTCAACATCTGTGTAGGACATCTGATATCTGTGCCAGAATTTCAATTGGCATCAAGAGCTTGCACCTTGTTTGGTTCTGGGTGAGATTCAGGGAAGGTACTTTCTGGTGCAATGGATAAGGATGGGGGATTTTTTAACAAACCACCTCTGCTTGATGGTTCCAACTATGATTACTGGAAACCAAGGATGGTAGCATTCATCAAATCCATGGATGATCACGCATGTAAAGCTGTTATCAAAGGATGGGAACCCCCAAAGGTTAGAGATGGAGAAGGTAAGCCTACTGATGTGGTGAAGGAAGAGGAAGACTAGGATGATGCAGACTACAAAGGGTCCTTGGGAAATTCCAAAGCCATGAATGCATTGTTTAATGGTGTTAACAAAAATATCTTCAGGTTGATTGAACACTGCACCATTGCAAAAGAGGCTTAACAGATCTTGAAGGTTGCTCATGAAGGGAATTCAAAGGTGAAGATGTCAAAACTTCAGCTTCTCACTACCAAGTTTGAGAATTTGAAGATGAAGGAAGATGAGAGCATTCATGATTTTCACATGAACATTATTGAGATAGCTAATGCTTCAAGTGCCCTAGGTGAAAAGATGTCTGATACAAAACTGGTCAGAAAAATCCTCAGATCTCTACCTAAGAGATTTGACATGAAAGTGACTGCTATAGAGGAAGCTCAGGACATAGATAAGATGAAAGTGGATGAACTTGTGGGATCTCTTCAAACAATTAAATTGGGGATCAGTGAAAGGTCTGAAAAGAAGAAGAGTATAACTTTTGTGTCAAAGGCAAGTGACTCAGAAGATGAAAGTAATCTGGACAGAAATGAAGGCCCTTCAGAAGACCTGATGTTACTTGGAAAACAATTCAACAAAGTGTTCAGAAGGATGGATTGGAAGTCAAGATCAAATGTTAGGGACAAGCCATTCGACATCAGAAAAGACCAGAATGCTGGGAGAAATGCCAGTACTGAAGAAAATTTCAACCAAGGGAAATGAGCTCAGTGTCATGAGTGTGAAGGTTTTGGGCACATTAAATCTGAGTGTCCCACTTATCTCAAGAGGCAAAAGAAGGGGTTATCAGTTTCATGGTCAGAAGATGACTCTGAAACTGAAACTGATGAGAAGTCTGGAAAGCCGGTTATGACATTAACAGGTGTGTGTGAGTCTGATGAAGAGTCAGTCAGTGAAGAACTTACCTTTGAAGAGCTGGCTGCTTCCTATAAGAATTTATACATTGAAAGTGAAGAAGTATGTCAGCAGAGAGACGAACAAAAGAGAGTTATTGCTCATCTAAAAGCTAAAAAGGTAGAGCATTTGTCTACTATCTCTAATCTAAAAAGTGAAGTGGTTGTTCTGAATTCAAAACTGGACAATGTGATCAAGACTGTCAGAATTCTCAATAGTAGCTCTGATGTGCTTGATGAGATTCTAAAGTCAGGGAGAGATGTTGGAAATGTTAGTGGTCTTGGGTTTGAAAGGTCTATTGAGATAGACAAGGGAAAATGGCCTGAAGTGACACCTGTTCAATCTAAGAAAGATTTGAAGACGCCATATAACATGTTGCAACATCCTCACAGACATCAGAAGAATTGCACAAGAAGAAAGAATCAAAGATGGAGATGTCACTATTGTGGAAGGTTTGGCCATATAAAACCCTTTTGCTACAAATTATATGGCTACCCCAAAACTGGGTTACAGTCTAGTAGGGAACAGGATTCGGTTGGAGCAAAGAAGGTGTGGACTCCCAAGAATGCTGTGGAAGAACACATAGCTCATAAGTCTTTCAGAGTCTCTACAAGGGAAAATTGGTACTTTGATAGTGGATGTTCTAGGCACATGACTGGTGTCAAGGGATGTTTGTCAGATGTTAAGTCTCATTCTATTAACTATGTGACCTTTGGTAATGGATCAAAAGGGAGAGTAATGGGTGTTGGAAAATTGGACTGTATAGGTCAACCCAATCTGAAGGAGGTATTACTTGTTGAAGGCTTAGATGCAAACTTGATAAGCATAAGTCAACTATGTGATCAGGGCCTCAGGGTCAACTTTACCAATTCTGAATGTCTGATAACAAATGAGAAGGGTAAGGTTGTCATGAGAGGCGAGAGAACATCAGATAATTGTTATTTGTCGAGGTCTGAGAGCACTGCAATATGCTTGGAAACTAAGAAAGCTATTGGAAAGAATGAACAGGTGTTGATCAATTTTAAAGTAACTCAAAATGTTAGCATGGTGAACTGTGATAATAAGATTAAACTTAGTAAGTATGTCAGCGCGGAAAATTTGAAAGGAAAGTTTGATGGATGCACATTTGAGGCGAATCGAGTGTTCAAAGTTTGTGACTGCCGCGCTTTTCTGGGCCCACTTCTCAAAAGTATAAATAGGTGGGTAAACACACTCTACCTACATCAAACATATTTTGCAAAAATTCCTCTTGCCCTTTCTCTCCAAAGTTCACGGGCTTTAGGGTTTTCTCTTAACATCATCAATATTGTGCCTTGTGATCAATCGAAAATGTCTCAACATCATGCATCAGAATCTATGCATAGCTCTTCTGATAACTCAGGATCTCCTCGGACCAATGCTGGAGATGATGAATCACTTCACATGATCAACCTCTCAGATCTTGTGCTTGATATTGCTCCCTTGAACGTAGTACCGGATGATCCTAAAGGAAAGCGACAAGTTCCTCACTCAATGGATGTCAATATTCCTGGTAAGAAGTCTAAACCTTTTTCATCTAGGAAGAAAGTTCACTCGATGACTAGTTTATATCCAGACCAAATAAGCCCTAGAAAAAACTTGTTTGAAAAAGGGTCTAAGCCTAGTTTGATTGAAAAGAAGAATGCTACTGAATCATGTGGTATAAACAAGAATCCTACTGATGCTGATGTAGTAAAAAAGGATAAGGAACTTAGGAAGTTTGTTGCCAAGATTTTGAGTGGAATTGATACAGATGTTGGGTATGATGTTCCAACATCCTTGACAGGAAATGCCAATGGCAGCCCTACAGATAGGACTGATGATGGTGTCCCCATTCATGTGGGTCACGAAAGAAGGAGTAAAAAGAAAGCTGATGTAGTTATTAATGTTGATGATCTCACTTCTGATGAGGAACCCATTGTTGGGATGTTAAGGAGAATTAAGAGAAGAAGAGATAAAACTGTTATGATTGAAGGTTCAAAGTCTGCAAAATTGCATAGAAAGTCTGGAGGTGTGGATAGTACCAAGGGAAAAGTTGGAGCTGGGCCTCCTAAACAATGGAGTAAGGTTGTTGTTGCAACTAAGAAGAGAAAAGTCACTGCTCACAGTAAGACTGAATATGAGGCTGCAACAGATGTTCAAGACATCATTGGTGTGAAAAACTCTACATACAAAAAGGCCTATGCTGATGGTTCTACAAGGAATGCAGATAGGTGGAGAGTTGTGGATCGAAGGAGGATTACCTTGGAGAGAGAGCTGGGTAAGGATTTCATTAAATACAAAGAAATCATGGATCTTATTGCAGCTGCTGGGTTGATGAGAACTGTGTCTAAGATAGGACCCTGCTATGAGAAATTAGTCAAGGAATTTGTTGTGAATATTCCTGAAGATTGTGATGATAACAGGAGTAACAACTTCAGAAAAGTGTCTGTGAGAGGAAAAGTCATCATTTTTTCTCCTGAAGTAATCAATAACTTTCTGGGCAGATGTGAAGAACCTCAACCTGAGTTAGAGGTCACAGACAATGAAGTGTGTAAGGAGATTACAGGTGGTTGTATTAAACACTAGCCAAATTAAGAAAAGTTGTCCTCTGGAAAACTGAGTGTTAAATATGCGATTCTCCACAGGATTGCTGTTGTGAATTGGGTACCTACCAATCATACATCTACTATTTCCTCCATACCTGGTAGGTTCATTTATGCTATTGGGAAAAAGGTCTCTTTTGATTTTGGGACATACATCTTTGAACAAATCCTGAAACAAGCAAGTCCAACTGCTGTCAAGATGCCTATTTGCTTTCCATCCCTGATATGTGGTGTTATTTTAGATCAATTTCCTAACCTCTTGTTAGAAAGTGACAGTGCCCTTAAAAGAAAACCTCATATGTCCCTACACTACAAGTTACTGGGTGGGGCACATGTTTCAGACATTGTTGGGACATCTTCTCAAACCTCCAGTCATGCTACCTTTGATGATGAAGTCATTGCACAGCTGCAAGAGACGTGCAAAGAACTGGAAGATTCCATCAGAAAAGACACTGCTAGGAAGTCCAAACTTGAACAGTTAATTAAAACTTTCATGGAGAAAAAGAATGTTTATGCTAGAACAGTTGGTAAAGATCAAGAAACTGCTGAAGGTGATGCCTCTGGTGGATCTGATAGAGAGAGTGAATAAGGTTCAGATGACTCTGTATCTGGGAGTGGTGATATTGATGCTGAGACTGATGGAGAGGGTGAAGAAATTACGGAATCTGGGTCAGATGAAGATGATGATGGTGCTGCAGAATAACTGCAGAATATTTGCAGAAGTTGATGTTTTTTTTGCTTGTTTTGTTGTTGTTGGTGTTGTTTTGACTGAACACCTAGGATAACTATATCTCTGTCTCTACTTCTGAACTTTATCTTTTGCTATATTATGTTTTTATTTTGAACTGTTCTACTTGCCTTTGTCATATTTATGGCTAAAAAGGGGAAGTAGTGTGCTTGTGCTGGTGCTGCAGCTGAGGGGGAGAATGTTGAATGTTGTTGTGTTGCAGCAGTTGAGGGGGAGGTTTTTTTGCTGCTATGCTGTGTTGTGTGTTGGTATTATTGTGTGTTTTTCGCTGCTGTCTCTGATATGGATGTTTTTCTTGTGTTATCTTTGCAAGATTTGTTTGGTGTGTAGTTTTATCCAAAATAAGCCAAAGGGGGAGATTGTTATTTCTTTGTTTTTGTGGTTGGCATTTATTTTGCTAAAACTATTCTAGCAGCAAGATGTTAAAACAAGGTGTTCTAATATTCTGCATTCAACATGTCGGATAAAGATGTCTCATCCTGGATCATAGGACATCGCGTCTGTTTTTGGATTAAAAGGAAGATTCTGTTAGTTTTTATTTGTTACTGAATATTCTGTGAATATTTAGTTATCCTATGTGGCATCCAAAGTATTTTTGGTTGAGTTTTTGTGTTGGTTTTCGGATTCTCAGCGTTTTCTAAATATGGAGACATATTTGGAAACTTTAGATTGAAGACCTATTTTCTTGGAGTTTATTTTGCAAAATTGTGTGCAGTCTCTTTGCTGCGTTTTGAAGCCCAATCCAGTCCAGATTTAATGCTATATATTGACTGGTGTAAACCTAGTTTATGTGTGGAACTAACGTGTGTTTTGTTAGGGTTTTTAAGTGTTATTTGTGAGCCTAACTGGTATCATTCTGATAATAGTACAAGGACTGATTTTGTGTTGTAAGTTCTGTCAGTTACTCATAAGCTTCTAAGCATTGAGTTTCTTGTGTGTCAATTCTCATAAGCTTTGAAGTATTGAGAATTGTGTGTTTTGAAAGTGTGGTTTTCGTTTTGTTACTTGTGTTGAAAGGAACCAATCACGGGTTGTGATTGAAGAGGGATTTGAGGAGGGCCTCATACCTAGGTGAGTCTTAGGTAGAAGTCATAGGAAGGGTAGTGATTAAGTGAGCAGATTGTAACTGGGTGTGGTTGCTGTATGATCTGTGAATTAATACTATCGTATATTGGTTTCGTCCCTGGCTTGGTAGCCCCCAGAGTAGGATTGTTGATCCGAACTGGGTAAACATATCACTGTGTTCTTTACTTTCTGCATTGTTATTATCATTGTTAACTTGTTCATTGTATTGGATATCAGTGTCTCAACATCTGTGTAGGACATCTGATATCTGTGCCAGAATTTCACCCCACATTTGAACTTTTGCACTCCGAGCAAAATAATATCAAGACTCATGAAAAACAATAGCATTCGGAAACTCGTTCTAGGCTACAAACTCTTCTTCGGTCAAGATTATATCTATAGGTACTAATTTTGCATAATAAGGATATCGAAAGAACACAAATATGCAATTGTGTGGTCATAAAACTCCCTCCTATACAAACTAATTCAAATCATGTTATTATGCCTAAGCATAACTTACTCATCCTCCTTTTTGCTCTCTTTCATTCTAATACAGTCACATTAAGCCCGTTATCTATTCACACACAAGGTAAATAAGCTTGTTAGTGACTATGATCCATATCTTGTCAAAAATTCAAAATTAACTACTTTAGCAACAACAATATTTTTTTTTCTTTTTTTTGAAGGTTTCATAACCGTTAGCCTAAGTGACCGGGTGAGGGTAACCTAACTTAAAAGGCGGATTCCTATTTAGATTTCTTATTAAGCACGAGATCATTCATTTATTTGCATCAGCTTAATTACTTAGTGTGTGATTTCTAAATGGTGCTAATTGCTAGATAAACTACTTAAGAGCTATTAAAGGTTGAGAACTCAAGGTTATGTCATAACAAGTATTTAAATCGGTTTCCATATTCGGGAGACTTAAGGTGTTAAAACGGTACCGATCTTATGAATTTTTCCCAAGTCTCCACAATCTAACCTCAAATTAATATATAGCATAAAAATTTCAAAAGATACATTGTGTTTCTAAGTAATTTTTTTAAAAAAAATTTGTGTTCACTTAAAGAAAACAAAATAAAATAAAGAAAACTGAAAAAAAAATAAAGAAATGGTTCTCTCCCCCACACTTAAAACATACATTATCCTCAATGAAAGAACATAACTATTAAACAAGAGTGAGAGAAAGGAAAGAACACACCTGAGTAGTCAAGGTGGATAGGTGATCTCATAAGCAGCCTTTGCTAAAGAGAGATATTCTACAGGGTCCTCTTCCAAAGTGGGGATGTCAAAAAGTAACTTTGGCTAGCATCTATCGACCTTGAAATTTTTATTAGTGCCTTCGCCTTTTATTCCAGGATAAAAAAAGAATCGTCGATAAGTAAAAGTGTCGAATGGACACGTGAAAATGGTCTTCTATTTATCCTCTGGTGCAATGTGGATCTCATTTTTAATAGCATCCAAAATCAATAAGTTAAACCAACTTTTGGGTTGCCTCACTGTTTTTTCTCTGTTTTCAAGTAAGATCCTATACGTACACATGGACTGCCTAATATCAGAAATGTCAGTCATTGTCCATCCAATTCCCTTCTTATGTTCTTGTAATAAATTTTCTTCCTGCTCAAATTGAAGCTTTGATAAATAGTATAAATCCTTAAGAAGTGGTAGAGAAGGTGGTTGTTCAATGGAATGTTTGGTTGGGGTAGCCGGGATGTTGAGAGGTTCAGCCATATAAACAACTTCATCTACAACTCCATCTGTAGGAAAAATGTCAACCTGCAAGGCACCCTCAATCTCATCACAAACAGAGCAAAGGTTAGTGTTAGTATAGTCATCACATGAGTAACTATCATCAAAATCTGACAATAATGGAAAATCAGCTGCAAACAAATCAATACAAGTATCATCAACCAACTTAGAAATTAATTCAATATGAAAAACATAATGCTCTTCTTCATCAATCTTCTTACTTTTCTGTACTCTACGTGGGAAAGGTATCTTAGGTACACACTCTTTTTCTTTTTCCTCAACAACAACAACAGAAGGCTCAGGTCCAGGTTCAGGTGTGACCTCAACAACTTTCTCTTTTTATTTCTGGGGCAGAATCTGTAACTTTTTCGGATCGCAAGGATATTGTACTCACATTATGACCTTTAGGATTCACCACTGTTTGAGCAAGTAGTTGGTTTGATCCTTGAGCTTGTTGTATGGCATTTATTGAAGTGGCAAGTTGTCCAATTTGTGTCTGAAAAGTCTGAATACTAGAATCTGTTCGTTGCTGAAACTGGAGCTCATTTACAGCCAATTGCTTGACAAAGTCCTTTAGTGAATGTCCGGAAGGTGCAATAGTGGTTACTTGTGGATGGTTTTGTGGTGGCGGTAATGGTAACATCAATTGTTGTTTTACTAAAGAAATAAGTTCATCAAGTCTGGTTTCTAGAGAATTGTTGTAAGAAGAAACCTGAATCTCATTCACACCTTTTGTTTGGACAGAATTGTTTCTAGTTGTAAACTGTTGGGAGTTGAGTGGCATATTCTCAATCAAGGCTTTGGCAGTAGCTGGGGTCTTATAAAAAAGTGCTCCACCACTAGCAGCATCTAAAATGTTTCTATCCATTGGTAGCGATCTCTCATAGAAATATTGGATAAGCAACTGTTCGGTAATCTGGTGTTGGGGGCAACTGGACACTAACTGCTTGAATCTTCCCCAATATTCAGCCAATGATTCATTGTCGAGCTGTCTAATACCACATATATCTTTTCTGATTGATGCAGCTCTGGAGGCAGGAAAGTATATCTTTAGGAAGACTTTCTTCAAATCATTCCAGGTTGTGACAAAATTCGACTCAAGATAGTAAAACCAATCTTTGGCAGCACCTTGTAGTGAAAACGGGAATGCTTTGAGCTTGATATGATCCTCTATGATTCCTTCAGGTCTCAAAGGTGTAGAGCACACAACATGGAATTCCTTCAAATGCATATGCGGGTCCTCACCTACAAGACCATTAAACCTTGGCAACAAGCGTATTAAACCAGATTTCAATTCGAAAGGTACAGTAGCAGCAGGATATTCAATACATAAAGCATTTTAGTTCACATCAGGGGAAACAAGTTCTCTAAGCGTTCTTTTCTTAGCCATATTAAATTTGATAGGAAAAAAATTAACAAAGAATGAGAAAATACATAACCAATTTAGCAATTCAACAAATGCAGAAATACCAACAATGTCCCTATTGAGATAAAGAGTGGAAAAATAGAAAAGTCGTTAAAATAAAATCTAAAAATTATAAAAATAAGACTAAAAATCAAATTAAATCAGAATAAATCTCAACAAAAAATTTCGGATTTTTTTGAAAAAATGAAAATAGAAAATAAATCAAATAAAATAGAAAAATAAGGAATTTGCGATTTTCAGGGTCGAAGTATTTTAGAATTTTATTCTAAATTAGTAATGTTTGTCAATTTTTTTTTCCAGATTTTCTAGAAAAAATTCGGAGCAAATCGAAACAGTAGCTTCCAAACGTACCTGTTAGGCTGAAACGCTTACCACCGCACTGCAACCCTGAAAATCAACAAGAAAAAAAGAAAAAACAAAAAACAAAAACAAAATTCTAACAAAACTCAACTAAAATCCTAAAATTGGCTAACATCAACAAGAATCCTAGACAACGGCGCTAATTTTGATCCGCTGTCGCGCACGGATAAAAAACGAGTGATTTTAATAAAAAATAGTTAGCGGTATCGACAACTCGAGTATTGTTCTCACAAGGATTCTTGTATTATTTCAACCAACTAAAGTAACGGTTTATGGGGAGTTTTGGTTTCGATTTAGAAAAATAATGAAAATAAGTGATTATAAAAAAGTGATTATCAAAATAAGCTGAAACGGTTAATATGCTGTTTTAGTTTTCCAACTTATCATCGATCCAAATAATTCCCAATTCCTAAGTGGAATCTATCCCCTTTACGATTATAATAAAAATTAAACAAGTGCAATTGATATTATACGATACATATTCCTAATTTCCGAATTAAGCAAACAGATGAGATATAGTAACCGTGCATTAAGCAAACACGAGAAACATACTCGAATTAAGCAAACGCGATTAAAGTATAAGAACATGCAATCATCGAAATAAATCAATCAACCCTAAGATAAGTCGAATTAAGAAAACAAGATATCATAGAGAAGAATTGAAAGGAAATAAATTTTATTGGAAATTAAAATAACCTCAAAGTGTCGGCGGAAACCGATTACAGCAGATTAATCCGAAGAAATTAGTTTTCCATAAGATTCGTACAAAGGAAAAAGCCAAAATTATGAATAGTGGAAAAACGTTATTAAAAGTAGCACGACTGCTACTAGGTATAGGGAAGCGCACAAAATCCGATTCTAATCCAACTGAGTCGAAAAACATAAAAAAAACCCGGCCCAAAACTAAATATTCCTAAAGGCAGAATTCGGGTCTTCACTTCAACGAGTTATTCGAGCCTGCTACACTCCGAATCAGCTTCTGCGTAAAATATCAAAGTTGTAGCTCTTTGTCTCAGTTTTACAATGATTGGTAGAACGCTCAAATCCGATTCTCGAAGCTCTAGTTATAATCCGAACAGTGGACATGTATAAAAAAACTGCTAAAGCTGAAAATAAGCTGCGAAAATAGATTAACGACAAACAAAGACTTAATAATAAAAACATAATAAAACACTAAAATAAACGAACAAACTAAGGAAATACCTAAGTACAAACATAAGAGAATGTGCATTAAAATGCACTGATAAAAAATCCACAATCCATCACGAAAAAACATCGTGAGAATTCACAAACACAATAGACAGTCACGACAAAACATCGTGAGAATTGACAAACACAATGGACAGTCACGGCAAAACATCGTGAAGAAGCCACAAATAGTCCCTAGATAAAAATCGGGCAACAAGATAATTATTAATTAATTTAAATATAAATATTTAATAAAATTAATTAATAATTTAATTAATCATTATTAAATAAAAACTAGTAGAAGACCCGTGCGTCTGCATGAGTATAAGAAAAAGTATGAGACATAGTATTAAATATTTTAATGGAGATGTGACAAAAAAATAGATGTGTTAATGTTGGTTGATTAGTCGTATCATTTTAAAAATAGTGCCAAAAGTGAATATGAAAAAAAAAGGAAAACAAATACAAATGTAATGAAAGATCACAACATTTTAATTTGAAATTCAATTACGAATGATCCAACATAGTTTCAAGATGTAACAAAGGATTCACATTTCATTTATATTATTAATACAAAATGAAAATTTAGATGTTTGAATATATATATATATATATATATATATATATATATATATATATATATATATATATATATATATATATATATAAAACAATAAATGATACTATCTCTATTTGTTTTTATAAAAGACAACTCATTTTTTAGATTTATTGAATAATCAATGTATTTAATCTATAAACTGACTAAATACATTAATTATTTAAAGAACTTAGAAAAATGAATTATCTGATATATAAAAAAAACAGAGATAGAAAAATATAAATTTAAAAAATGTGAAGAGAAATCATCTCAACCGATATTGTCTCAACAACAGATATTATTGTAAATTGCTTTAATTAAAATTTCAAATAAAATATCTACGAAGAAGTTGATATATATCTCATCACCTAGAACAATAACCTATGCATCAATGAATAATTTAATTTATATTGATATAGCTAACAATTTTGATACATTAAAACAAAATCTTATCATATGACTTGGTATAAGTAGAGGTGTAAAAAAAGTCTCATATTACAAAGTTTCAATAATTATGTTCTCTATTTGACCCTCTTTTTTTAGGTCTCTGTTAAGTGAAGAAAAAATTAATCTCTTTTGTTTTACCTATGCATGATTGTGATGTATCGATGTAAAAAATTTGATGTTGAAAGTGCATGCTAATTAATTTCATTTTTTTTTAAATAAAAAGTTAATTTGTACTTCTAATAACAATAATTAAATAAAATTTGTTTAATATTTCATAAAATTAATTATTTTTAAATTGATATTTCTATAATTGTTAATACAAGATTTAGAATTAAACACAATTTTTACGAGATTTCGATAAAATATTTGTAAATTAAAAATAAGCACTAACCAATTTCATCAATCATACTCAGACAACTTAACATAGTTAGTAAATAAGAGTCTCTCAGTCGTGTTTGTTTAGCATTAATCCACATATTTGATAAAAAAATTATTATAACTATAAATACCATTATTTAAAGCATTAATATATCAAATAATTACAATATTGTATATTAATTACATTAATTTATGTCGCTATATTGCATCTTCTTGGTGAAGTACAGAAGTCTTTAAGCCACAACCTTGTTATTTGTAACGAATTACAATTTCACTAATATATCACGATATGATTGTCATCTTTAGATTGCCTTTGTAAAAAAACATGAGCGATTTGGATCACGATATGTACTGAGCAAATAGTTTCTATTGTTGTTATTCGTTTCAAGATGCCAATAGAAACTATAGTACAAATTCCAGTAGAAAACACAATTGAGAAACACATATGATTTCCATACACTTAAGAAATACATGAGTGATATTCTGTAAAACACATTGATTTCAACACATATAATTGCATGAACAGAAGAATACATGTTGTATATAAATTAATTAGCATGTTTGGTAAACAAATACGATGGTTTGTAAAATGGATATAAATCTCCATACTAATCAAAACTTTTGGAAATGCTATTCACTTGCACCTCCAATATATATATGTCAACATCAAATTGTAATTAACATATGATATCATAAGGCTACTAAAGAAGGAATGGAACAAAGTTAATGTATAATGAAAGCTTTTATTGTGAATGATTAACTTCTAATTCCATTTCAGCATGTAATTTCTATAGCACTAAACAGAAATTAGAAACAGAAAAGAGAAAGAAAAAAAAAGCAATCTCATCTAAGCTACTTCATTAACATGCTAAGTTAACATGACATCCTTAAAGAATTACATTGTAGAGATACATTTCTTATAAAACAATGGCTAGCAGTGAATTTCAAATATCATGTACAGGATATCTATTTAATCATGTGAAATACAACCAATATCTTATTTAATTATCTAACTACACTAACGAAAATTACAATTAGGCAGCAAACAAATTTGTGAAAGAAGAAAATGATACAGTAAATTTTAAACCGAATATGCAACATCTTATAATTATTGTCAATTCTGAAAAACATTAATCTGAATTTTTATTCGTGACTGCACAATAGACATTTATCTTAAAATCATCTCGGTTGTGTGCGCATTCATTAAAGATGTTGTTTTGCCTTAAATTAGTTCTTTACCTGGGATATATTGTGAGTTTATAACAACATAACTTAGTGCAAAACACCACAGTTTAGCTGGATAAAACAATGGGAGAGACCTTAAATTGTCACAATAGCTCCTACCACTCTAATACCAGTGAAACACTGGATAAATATCCACTCTCCCAAACATAGTCTAAAAGTAGTTAAGGATGGACTGATTTTGCATGAGAACATATTAGAAATTAACACAAAAGGAAAAAATACTATCATGTCTATTTGTACTTTTGATTGTTTTTGGAAATCCTGAATCACTTTAGCCTGCGCCGATGCCATTTCTGCAAGAGATAAGCTAGGTAATGATTACTGTGTAATTCTAGTCGCAAGCAAAAAAGTTTTCAAAAATATAACATTGCCAGAAACACACCTTTCACATATTACGAAATTCTGGTTTAGTCCCAACAGGAAATTGTATCCATTTATTTGTACTTAATAGTAACCACAGATTGAAATTTAATCATCTGTAGAATAAATCTCAGGGAAGTTAAATTACTCTTAACATATAGTAATCACAGATTAAAACTGTTTGCACTTATTTGTACTTAATAGTAACCATGGATTGAAATTTATTCATCTGTAGAACAAGTCCTATGGAATTAGTTAAGTTACTCTTAACATATAGTAACCATAGATTGAAATTGTTTTCACTTATTTGTACTTGATAGTAACCACTGATTGAAGTTTAGTCATCTTTAAAATAAATCCTATGGAAGTTAAGTCAAGACTCCACCCATTGGTTTGTAAACAAAATGTGTATTCGATAATTAATGAATGGTGTTAGAATAGTTGACAGTTGTTGTAGATCATATGTTGCTTGTAGATACATACGAAATCAGCTGCCTTGCAGTAACATGGTTCAAATCAAGTCTTTCATGAGATTTTGGATCATTTGCTTCATAATTTTGGACATAAATGAAGAGCTTGCAAGCTCGGAGCTTCTCAAACAGACCCATCAAAGATGACTTCAGTGCTTCAATATATGTTGCTGGGACTTTGTAAATTTGAAAATTAATAGACAAAGATATGCTGCCATAAGTTTTCATGCAACTTAAAGCTTATAACTTGGAAAAGTCGCAATATTGCACCCCTTTCCCTTATTATACACAAAGCTTCCATCTACAAGCACCAATCATAATAGTTCTACCTTTGGGATATACAACGATATACTGATATGGAACCAGATTTATCAAAGACGTTATTATCCTTTTTGTAGTCCAAGATCTGGACACATATTCACTCCTTCTTAATGTGCTTAAGCTTAGTGGCGGATTTCATTGGAGTAAGGTCTTCTTTCACACAAAGAAAAGGAAAAACATGAGAATACGATTTCAACAGTCTGTCATAATCAGAGTAGCATGTTCTAATGAAGCTCTTTGTTGAGAAATTAGCTGCAAAAATTATCAATGTCAGGCCATAAAATTTTGAGTACATAAAATGAAAAAGTAGGTAAAAGAAACTCAGTTAGGAAGGAAAATGAAAAAACAGGCCCAAGTTGAATTATCATGGTGGTTGTGACATCTAGATAATTTAGAAGATTGAGGAAAATTAGACAATTTCGAATCCTGGGTGGAAACCAGAGCTTTAACCAGAAAAAAATAGAAGGTTTGTTGCATATGAGATAAAGATTTAACCTATGTTAAGGGAGAGCCCACTCTGAGTAGCTCTAAAACTTGAATGGAATCCTCTACCGCCTAGAACACCACCTATACATAAGCAAAACTCTTGGGATGATTATGAAAAAAGTTTTGATGCATGTCATACCCCAAATTTTGACCACCAAGATTTCCCATCATTGTGAGAATCATCACCACAATATGGATGTACCATCATGCCTCATCAATCTCCTCAAGAATTGTTGAGCATTCACCACAATCAAGAATTAGGGTTTTAAGCCCTCTCAAAGCACTTAGACAAAGGATCAATCAAGAAATGACACGATCTTCAACTTGTCTAACCTCTCCAACACCCATAAAGGATCAAGAGGTCTCCAACATCAATAATCAATCACAAAATTGCAACATTCCAAGTGGATCAAGCCTCGAGATCGCCAGTGTCACCAAATTAGGGTTTTTATCGACTGAGGCTTCCAGAGTGAAATTTTCATAGGGGATTGAGCCAAGGCTTCAAAGTATGACTCAATATGTTCAAAATAACCCTATGAGTCCCTTTTCAAAGTTAAAACACCCTCAGAGATTGCATTTTCCAAAAGTCGGGAACTAGGGTTTCTCCGCGATGAACCGCTTCGGAGCCAAAAGTCAAAACATGACTTTTTTTTGGCAAAAATGATCCTTATGACTCATATTTTCATAAAATATGATCTATAATGTCATTTGAACAAGAATTGATCAAGAAATCAAGATAACTTGTAAAAGGGGTAATCTTGAAAAATTGAAAATTTTTCTAAGTTACTAAATTTGAATGGTTTTGGTGCCAACTTCTAAGGACCATAACTTCTGATCCAAGCAGCCATTTTGAGTGATCCAAAGACTGATTTGTAAGTCTTCCTACATTCTACAAAAGCTTCAACCACCTCAAACTCCAATTCTACATAGATTTTTAGTTATGGATGGATCAAAGTGGTAAAAAATCAAAGATTAAACACTTGGTGAAAACTGCCTGAGTTTTCAGCCTTGAACATCAATGTTCATAAGGATTTTTCAGTTGGATTCAAATAGTTTCAAGACAAACTATGATCACACATGGATTGTATCATGTTAGGATTTTCTAAAAAGCACATGAGCTTTCCATAACTCCATTTGAGCAAGGAGATATGATCCTCCCAAAATGGCACATTCCAACTGTCATGTACAAGGCAGTTTTGTGCAATTTTGCTCGAGCCGACCAAATTGTGCAACCTTAAGGCTTGTCAAATTTCTGAAAACATATAAGGATCTTATCCAAGCAAGTACCTCTGATCCACAAACCTTGCAAGCCAAGACACCACCCCTTTTGGCATGTGGAATTCAATGTTCCAAATCCAAAAACTCCAATTTTGTTTCAAGGCATTCAAGAGGTTCATTGAGGTGGCATGTACTGAGGCAAATCCAACTGAATCAGTCAAGTCTTATCACTGCAACAGAAAACCATAAGCCTGTGCTCTAACCTCAAGTCAATGATCATGGAAGACTAGAATTTCTTTATGCAACCATTGGCCACAGACCTGTACCAGTTTCCATTCACTATTGCTTGCAAAACAAACTTGCTCTACTATAAATAGAACTCATTTGTGATCAGTTTGAGTACACCAAAGCACCCAAACTGATGCTTTACTCAAAATCTCTCTTTCACCCCAAAAAACACCTTCTCTTGCAAGTCACTATCAGGTTTTGCATTTGAGAACAATTATGTCCAAACCAATGATGCAAACACCTTACATACATCACATGTAAGTGATTCAAACACTAAAATAACACCTGGAACATCAGAATCACAAAGTGGTATCCCATTTGCTCAAGTTCTAGAACCTTCTGCAGAAGGATTTGAGTTGGTCAGACCAAGAGGTTTCCAACCACTTCAAGCATTCAAACACATTCTTTGACACCTAAGGAAGATGTCCAGATCATTAGATCACATCTGTAACACCTCCAACATAGAATTCGATCACCAGCTGCAAGAGGTAAGCCTTGAACTTCCAAAGTCATTAATGCATGCATCATAAACATGTTTTCAAGTTACCATTATGTTTCTGGATGCTCATAGATCATTTTCCCTCAAACAATTGCTGCTTATCTTATGTGTATAGGATTTCATTTAGTTCTTGCAAATTCTAGGGTTTATCTGTTCATCACATGATAATTCAGTCTACACTAAAAATAAATGAAATTGAATATTGCCATCATGTTCCTCGTTAAAAAACACACAACTTTGGTGTTTGAATCATGTCAAATGGTTGCGTATTAAGAGAGGTAGCATAGGTTTTGCAAATTAGAAGTTGGCTCGAGGAAGAAGATGAAGTCTAGAGCGAAATTTGAATTTGCCACGCATGTTTCATATATTATGTGTTGGTTTGGTATCATTATCACCAACACACGCTGGTTCAGTTGGCAAGGGCGTGTTTTGTGAGTTGGAGGGCGAGAGGTCGTGGGTTCAATCCCCCACCCATGACCAATTTTTTATCACTTGTCCAATTTCATTCTTTTTTCATATTATTTTCTTGAATGATTTGAAAAATTAATTTCTCTCTGAATTTTTATGTTTTTTGAATTAATTCTTTTATTCAAAAATCATAAAAATATTAAAATATTTTATTTTACAAAAATTTCACAAAAAATATTATTTATTTTTATATATTTAATATTTTCATAAAGAATTTATTTTATTTATTTTTAAACATTAAATTTTTTTTTTCTGATTTTCCAAATTCAAATGATTTTTAAATCATTCTATGGACAAAACATGATTTTTCAAATATTTATCCAAGATCACTACTTGTTTTTCATACATGTTTGATAATTTTGATCATTTAAAAATGTTTTTTTATTCAAATTAAAATACATTTTTTTTATCAAATTAGGGTTTTGATTATTTTCACCCTCACAAATCTTTTTCAAAACACTTTGGGCCTCTAATAAAGTGTAAGACCCATCCCTTGTCACATAAAAACCTTTTTGGGCCTCAATCATTGTATAAGTCCCTACGCGATTTTCAAAAACAACGGTGCAATAACTGTTTTTTAATCTGGGCCTCTCCCTGAGTTGTAAGCCCCATACTTTTTTCTTTTTAAAAAAAACCTCTCATTGTATATAAAAACCTTTTTTGGGCCTCAGTCATTGTATAAGTCCCAATACGTTAAAAAATCTCGGCGCGATCGCCGTTTTCAAAACAAAATCATCTGGGCCTCTCCTTAAGTATAACCCTCAATCTTCATTTCAAAACAACTTCTCCTTTGATTTAGATTCAAATTCATAAATGTTATCAAAACTTTATTTAATTTCTTGAATAACTAACCATACAGTTGTAACAAATGGAAGCTTGCTCACCTGTAAGTTTTATCAGCTTTCTTTTTACATACTTGTATATATATATATACTTGTTTATAATGCTGGAAGCTTGCTCACCTGTAAGTCCTACCACACTCTTTTACATACTTACTCATATATATTCCATCTGTATATATGCCTGTATATTATCTGCTTAGAGTTTTCCCCGGCAATTAGGTCTAGGATTAGATCAAACCAGTGGTCACTCTTTCAACACAGTCAAAACTAGTTCCCCATAGGAAATTCCATATACAATCTTGCTCCTCTTGGGCTTATACAATATGGAACAGAGAAAGGCATTGTTCCCAGTGAAACTTTTCTCAAGACTGTCACTATTAGAAATTTGTCAAGAAGTTCATTTCCCCAGAGAGGATTAATTCCTGGTGAAACCTCTCTTGAATTTCTTCAAACCCTAGAACTGTTCACTAAAGAAAGGATTATTCCCGGTGAAACTTTTCTTGAACTTTTTTTAGGTTTGGACCCACAGACTTCCTAAAAGCATCCCCAGCCTCCTCTTGGGATTTGTACAAGGACCCTCAAGCTTCTTAGAAGTTCTCATGCCTTCTCTTAGGCTTAATACAAGGACCCAACAGACCTTCTACAAGTATAGGACAAAACCTAGTTATCCTTTGTTAGAGAAGTCTTCCAATGAGTCAAAACATCAAACCAGTTTAGGGTTGATTCTCATCCCTTAAAACACCAGCCTCCTCTTGGGCTTCATATAGGCAGACTTGGACAGTCTCAGCCTCCTCTTGGGCATCATGCAAGGATAAACCTTTTCATACCAGTAGACTTGGACAGTCTCAACTCCTTTTTGGGTCTCCAGAAACCCTCAAGTTTTCTAAAGACACAGGATAAACCTTGATCATTGGATCAATCATCAACAGAGTTAAAACCTCTATAGGTTTTCAAAATTCAATCTTTAAACTCTCACTTCCAATTTCCTCAGCTAGGGTCAAATCACTATCAATAACCCCTCTATCAGAACCTCAAGGTATCTGATATTTCAACTCTTCTATAATCCTAAACAAGAGTTTATTCCCCAGTTTGGTCCTGTCTCTGGATCTCAACAATCCTCAGCAGAAGTTAGCCTCCTCTTAGGCTTTATATAAAAAATTCCCCAACCAGCCTCCTCTTAGGCTTTGTATAATGATCATCCCTCAACACCTTTTAGCCTCAATCTTGGGCTTTGTACAAGACACCTATAAAAATATTCTCCCGCTGAGTCAGTCAATCCTTTTTAGCCTCAATCTTGGGCTTTGTACAAGACACATATAACACTTCCCTAGTTGGAGTCAATTCTTTTAGCCTCAATCTTGGGCTTCGTACAAGACAAATAAAACCTCTCACCAGTAGATTCAATCCCTTTTAGCCTCAATCTTGGGCTTTGTACAAGACAGACAAAATATTCCCCGGAATAGTCAATTCCTTCCAGCCTCCTCTTAGGATTTGTAAAATGATCTCCCCAAAAGAGTCAGTCTCTTTTCAGCCTCAATCTTGGGCTCTGTACAAGACAGATATAAAACTCCCTAAGTAAAGTCAACCTTTTAGCTTTAACCTTGGGCTTTGATCAAGACACACACAAAAATTAACATCCCCTCAGAGGAAATCAAAAATCTCTTTTTAGGAAGACATTTTCTCTGTATAATCACACATCAAACAAATTAAACAAACCCTAATTCTAGATAACTACTGTAAGTGGCACACTTGTTGATTCAAATATCCAAGCTGTAGTCTATCTCTTATCCTGGTAAACCCCTTTGTTTCATCTAATTGCTGTATGTGGCAAGTGTAACACCTCAAAATTTGCCCTTTTGTTTCTAACTCTTACTAGCTTATGTTTCTTTTCATTTTGCATCGTCATTTTTCATTTGCATTGTTCTTTTGGGCATGGGATTAAGGTATTTTCCATCAGCTCATGGTGTCATCAGTTCAGGAGGTAATTTCCGCAATATTCAAAGCCCAACAGATAGCTTTCAAAGTCTTTTCGAGCATTTATTTTACTCACTAGATGATTTGATGGCTAGAAGCTCCGGTACTCATTTTTGATCAGCGATTCAGCACCGGACGGTATTTTTCAGTAAGATATTTCGAGTGCGAAACGGAATTCACAGCATATTTCAAGTGTGTTTCAATGATAATATCAAATGTCAAGTTTCAGAGGCTTAATGAGACTCAGAACAAGTGAAATCGAGTGGGTATCCAAGTTTCCCTCCAAAAGGCGCCAAATTCAAATTTTCCTGGTGTTAATCGATTAACACATTTTGTACTGAAAATGGTTAATCGATTAACCAAGGTAAAACTTGTCCAAATACCTCATTTTCAGCACTGCACTTTTTGAATTCAAATTTTAATCACCATTTCATTTTCACACCAGTAGAAGGATCTAAAGAGGCTTCTAATTTGAATTATTTTCCACCCAATTTCCAATCTAATTCCATAATCCCTTTCCTAGTTTATTTTTCACTCCCATTTCCACCCACTAAACCTCATTCCAAACCCAAACTTAACTCCTAACCTAGGGGTTATTTAACCAAATCAATTCCAAACCTCACCAACCTTGATCATTTTTCACTCTCAATTTTCAGAATTCTCTCAATTCTCGCTCATTTTTTCACCCTCAACCTCCATTTTCAACCTTACTCAAAGCTCTTCCATAGAAATTAACAAGTTCTTCATTGGAACTTGTTAATTCTTGAGCTTAAGCCTCTCATTATCATTCCATTACTTGATTTCATTGGTGATTTTTGTTTGGATCTAGATCTGGAATTTCAGAAGTGCTTATTGGAAGTGATTTTGGAGCATTGTTAGCTTATTGCTTGGATTTTCAGCTTTTGCTTGCAAAGAGCTCATAGATCTTGGAATTTCTTGCTTGGATTCATCGATTTTCATTTGCAACACTTACCAAAGCAATTCTCAGCTTTGTAGGTTGGTTTTTCTGTGATCTATGCTTAATCTAGCTTAATTCCAACTTATACAATGTAGATCTTTGGTTGTTGTTGGTTTTGATCCATTTGATTCATTATTGTTGATGATTGTTGGATCTAATTGATGTTGAATGATGTATTTCAATGTATTTTTTTATGCATAAGTGATTACATGATCATTTGGATGTTTGGATAAGTGATTTTGCTGCTGAAAAGAGATTTTCGAACTTGATTTTTTGCTGCTGGTACAGGGTTAATTGATTAACCATTTGCAGTGCAAATTGGTTAATCGATTAACCAGTGTAATTTTGGTGTTTTTGGGCTGTTAATCGATTAACCAAATTGCACTGCAAATGGTTAATCGATTAACACTGTTGCAGAGTGTGATTTTTGTGCATTTTTGGGCATGTTTCGATTCCGTTCCACTTTTAAACTTCATGGATTTATGTGATGCATATTGGCAAGCTGTTTTGATGCTGTTACACTTCACACCATTGTATGAACACGATTTTCCGACACGCGACTTTTGGTTTTCATTGATGAATGTTCATGTTTGCGTTGTTGATTTCTTGATGCGATGAACACGTTGCATACACTTCTTGAGCATGTTGATTGTGGATTGTCGTTTATGTTGCTGGAGTTGTGTTTGCTTTTAACTTTATGAAGTGCATGTTTGAATTAATTTGTTCATTTGTCAAATGATGTGCATTCTTTCATGATGTTTTCAAGAATTGTTTACCATGGTGTGTGGTGTGATTGTGATCATGTTTGATTGAAGAATGTGTAATGCTTGATGCATGTTCGTTATTCCATGTTTGAATCATTTTTGAATGCATGCTGCCCTATTTTCCACTGTTATCCCTTTGCACGTGTGCTGATGTATATGCTGCTGCTTGCCTTCTTACGCCTATTTTTGTGCTGAAATGTGAGCTGTTGAATGCTGTTTGGTGTATTGGCTGGAATTTACCGCTGTGTAGGTGCTGGAGCATTGTTGTAGCTGCTGATTTTGGTTTATTTTCTTATTTTTGCTTTGCTTTTGCATGTTCCCATAGGACTTTCTAGTCCAACTTAATCTTTGATTAAGCTTGGAATAGGATAGACATTAGGATTCAAACCATGCATGCTAACATTAGGTAGAATCTTCCCCTCTTACCTCAACCTTAGGGCCACCTTTGCATGATAACTTTAGGATAGAATTCCCGTAGTGTTTTCTTTTCCTTTGAGTTCTCTCTTCTCATCTCATAACAATTCTAAAACACTTAATAAGGACAAAGTGTAATGTGCACTAGCCTTAAGCATGTGAAATGGGGAATGGGGGGCCTCCCTTCATTCTTCTAGGGTGTTTAGCGTGCGTCCTGTTGGGGACGATATATGACGCATTCGTTCCTATGTCATAGACTTTGGTGCAATGCAAGTTATGAACTAATTCAACTCACTTCTGTCTAAAAAACACAAAACAAATTCAAATCTTTTTATCCTTCGGGATTGTTGGGTTTCAAATCATTTTCAGAAAAGAGCTATTCGCTCATGTAAAAAACACTTAACGACTCGTCCTTCGAACTACGTTTACTCTGATTCCTCTCTCGCGCGATTGAGGATACGTAGGCACGAGATACGATATTTCGGCGAGCAACCTCCCCCTTTAGTGCGTAGTCTATCAAACTACATTGACTCTGATTCTTCATTCGTCTACGAAGATATGTAGGCATAGGATTGCGACGATCCTTGCGAGTCCGCTTGTGTTTTCCCCTTTCCCATTTCCGTTTAGCCGTAGACTTTAGGATAACTTACCCTTTGATTAGACAACAAGCGTGGATCCCATCGAGTACGATGGATGCGTGGGGGTGCTAATACCTTCCCCTCGCGTAACTGGCTCCCGAACCCGGACTATGGTTGCGATGACCGTGTCTTCTCCCTTTTGAGGTTTTCTTCGATTGTTTCCTTTCCCTGCGTCGGGATAAATAATGTTCGGTGGCGACTCTTCTGTTCTTGTTTCTTGTCGGTTATTTTTTCGCAGATGCGACAGCAAGCCTCTGGATTATTTACATCCAAGCTAATGTCCCTCTCTTAGCATGAAAGATTCATAAGGAAAAATAGCATTGCTCTACACAGAGTTAAAGTTTTCTCCTTCAGGATAAATCCCCTATAAAGGAAATTATGGCATTGCTGGATTCTCATATCCCAGTTAAAGTAATTATCCTTTATAATCAGTTACCCAACAACTGTGATAAACAGATGAGATATCTCCCTTAGAGATGACAAATTCTCTCTCAGTCAAACTTTTAGCTTCAATCTTGGGCTTTGAACAAGACACAAATAACCTTTAGCTTCAATCTTGGGCTTCGAACAAGACACCAAGACATCATCTCTTTCCTCCCATAGAATAGGAGGAACTACGATTGCTCTGATTTCCCTGTTTTCTTTAATGGGAATACGTAGGCATAAGATTGCAAAATCTTAGAGAGGTCACCAATAAAAAACCTTAGGTCCAGTACCTTACCAAAAACATCGGAAAAACCCGACATCAACAAAAATACTCTCTCTCTCGAACATTCCCAAAGGAGAAACTTTCCCAATAAACAGACAAACACCAGTAAGTAGAAAACAGTAGAAATTGCTAACGATCTATGGATAACCATATATAGGATGGGTAATTGACAACTCCCCATTGTATAACCTGACCCCGGACCCCCCAATCTCTTAAGCATTTGTTAAAGAAAACATTTGCGTGCAAGGTTAGTTTTAGATAGCTTTCCTTTCCTTTCCAGCTTCATAGGATATATAAGAAATCAGAAAGTAGCACCCAATTCCAACCAATGGCGATAAGGTGGTCGTGTCACCGATAAAAATCGCACGCTACAGAAAAATGGCGACTCTGCTGGGGAGCCAAACTAGGATTAGAATTCCTAAGAGGTCTAGGTTGTTAGAAAAATTTCTACATACTATATATATATATATATATATATATATATATATATATATATATATATATATATATATATATATACTGCTTTTCCTACTTGATATCCATGTTTATTTTTCTGTCAATGGGAATGCGATTGATACGCATGTGGAAGGTTTGAGAGAACCCTGAGATAAGGGGTGGCATAGACAGGGGAACTTGTAGGGAGTGAATCCCGAACAAGCGATCCTGGTAAACCACCAAATCAGGCGAGGGCCTGTGTGGATACTAAATGTTGAACGACCGATCATTGTGAAAGCAAAGATATCCCAGTGCGACACCCGTGACCCTGAGGATTTAGTAGACATTAACCCTATGAAAATTTGGTAGTACGGTGACTATCGGGAATAGTTGATACGCGATACTACACTCAAATGAGATTCATTCTAGGATGTTACAGCTCGCTCGGGTGAACCAGCTTGCTGTTGATATCCCTAGGAGGGGTCAATGATTTTGGGAACCTGGAACCCATTTTACAAGTGCAAAAATTGACCAAAATAGTACAACCTTTGGGGATGGGTAGAGCCATGACTCCATGCTCGTGACGTTGAACCCTTGAACCCATGTTTTTTCAATGTTTCTGTGTGCTGCATTCATGCATTCATCTAAGGATGATTACTAACCCTGATGCTTTCAGAGCTAAGCATGGAGGACTGTTGTCTCTGTTAAGGGTCCACGTGGTTGAAGGAATCCTGTCTACGTTGATTCACTTCTACGATCTGGTTTATTACTGCTTCACATTTTCGGATTACCAACTGGCACCAACACTGGAGGAGTACTCTCACCTGATTGATTTGCCTATCACTGATCAAGCTCCATTTTTTAGACTGAAAGAAATTCCAAAGGATCAAACCATTGCAAGAGCAATCTCTTTGGACGAGCCAGAAGTTAGGACTCACATGACCACCAAAGGAGGAATATAGGGTTTACCAGCTAAATTCTTGATAGAGAAAGCTCTGTACTTTTCCAGTATAGGAAACGTAAATGCTTTCGAAGATATCTTTGTTCTACTCATATATGGGCTATTCCTCTTTCCCAACATTGACAACTTCATTGATACCAACGTTGTTAAGATATTTCTAATTGGAAACCCCGTACCAACCTTGCTCGCAGATGCTTATCATTCTGTACACTTAAGGAATTTGTACACCGGAGGAATGATCACATGTTGTGTACCCTTACTTTACAAATGGTTCATTTCCCATTTGCCCAAATCTGCTACTTTTTGGGATCATAAGAGTACTCTACGTTGGTCACAAAGGATTATGTCCCTTACCAACTCTGACATAGATTGGTATAATAGGATTTACGAAGGGATAGAGATCATCGACCGATGTGGAAATTTCCCAAACGTACCCCTCATTGGAACTAAAAGAGGAATCAACTATCATCCAATTTTAGTTCGCCATCAACTCGGATACCCGATGAAGAATATCCCGCATAATGTTCATCTGGAAGGTCTTTTCTTCAAGGAAGGGGAAAATGAAAGGGCACTAAAGAAAGAAATAGTGCATGTCTGGCAACATATTCACAAGAAAGGAAGAGAGTCTCTAGGAAGACCAAATTGTATCTCCATGGAACCTTATCTCCATTGGGTGCAAACTAGAGCCCTTAAGCTGAGGATGCCTTACCCTCGCCAAGAAGTTTTTTCATTAAAGGAATCTGCCCTTTATTTCATGTCTGATACGGAAAAACTCCAAGTAGCTCTCAACAAAGTTCAACGTGAGAAGAGCTATTGGAAAAACAAATACCGAATCCTCAATGTGGAATGTACCAAGATTCAGGAACTGATAAAGGATAAGGATGCTCTAATTAAGATATTAGAGCAGCATGTTGTAGAAAGTCAAGAAGACTGAAGAAATTTGCTCGCTCCTTTCATTTGGGAAAGGACTGGCAACCCGACAACGGCTGAAGAGCCCCGGTCAAAGAAAATGAAAATACCGGAACCAGCATCTGAGCTCTCTTCAGAAAGGACTCTGGATCCATGAGCTTAGACATTTTCCTAAAACACTTTATAAAATACTGTACTTTTCCTTGTAACATACTGCAATCTTTCGAATTCAATAAAAGGGGTCTCACCCCACTGTATGATATTTGCAATCTATTTGTTAAAGTTTATTTTTTATTAAAACTAAAATATATGTCTTTGCATATCATTCATCATTCTCACATAACGCGTTTTTCTCATCTTCGAATCTCGCGTATGTGTCACAATTCTAGAGCTAAATTGTCTCACTCATACAATACTCGGGCCAATCGACAAAAGAAAATGGACGATCTTGAGGAAGAGAACAGAGAGCTGAGAGAAGAAATCGACGCTCTAAAGTAAAGTTTGGAAAAACTTCACAATGACATGCAATCCCTGGAAGCAACTCAGAAGTAAAAACAAAGGACCGTGATCTTAGAGATTACGTCTACACCCATAATGGAGACACATGAGAATCATCCTCGGTACAACATGCCTAAAGGTCGTCCCTGGGGCATGCCTCTCAACTTTATCCCTGAAGGATACATCCCGCCGGTTACTGAAGACCAAGAAACTGCAGTAGAAACCACTGGACCTGAAGGTTACAAACTTCGGGAAAGTGAAGACGCAAGGTTTACGACAGCAACACCTGAAGGTTACAAACTTCATGGCACTGAAGCGCCAAGAATCAGCGCTGTAATGTCTATACCACAACCAGTGGTACACACTATTCCGGAAGGATAGATTCCACAAGCGATTTCTGGTGGAAACGAAGACATGTACGAAAGGATGAATGAGTTCCAGGAATAATTCCTGGAAATGCAGAAGGAACTGCATGTCATTCGTGGTCAAGACTTATTCAGAAAAGACGCCGCAGACCTTTTTCTAGTCCCTAATGTAAAGATCCCGTACAAATTTAAGATGCCTGACTTTGAAAAATACAAAGGCAATTCTTGCCCTCAAAGTCATTTGGTGATGTACGCTCGAAAGATGTCAACTCAGACAGAAAATCAGCAGCTACTGATCCATTACTTCCAAGACAGTTTAACCGGTGCCGCACTCAAATGGTACATGGGTTTAAACCGCACCAAGATTAGTACTTTCAGAGATCTCAGCGCAGCTTTTGTTCAGCAGTATAAATATAATTTGGATATGGCACCAGATAGGGATCAACTCAGAGCAATGTCGCAGAAGGATAAAGAAACCTTCAAAGAATACGCTCAGAGATGGGGAGAAATTGCCGCCCAGATCTGTCCCCCTCTTGAGGAAAAGGAGATGACCAATATCTTTTTGAAAACCTTAAGCTCATTTTATTACGACCGAATGGTCGCCAGTGCACCCAGTGACTTCACTAAAATGGTGAACATGGGAGTACGCCTTGAAGTAGTCCGAGAATGACGATTGGTCAAAGATGCAGATCCATCTAGCAGTACTAAGAGATACGCTAATGCTTTCCAAAAGAAGAAAGAGTAAGATATTACTAATATCTCTCTGGGAAAGCAGAGGCGAAGGTATCAACCAGTAGCGACGATAACTCCTGCTATCAACCCAACGCCGGCTCCGACTTATCAACCTCAGGTTGCTCAGACCAACCAAGTCAACAACAGTATCAACAAAGGACACAACAGCCTCATCAGTAGTCTCATCCACAGTACAACAACAATCGTACGACACGACCATCAGGGTTCGACCATATACCGATGTTGTACGCAGAACTATTTCCACTCTTACTGGCCAAGGGGCACGTCTAAACCAGGACTCCTCTTACAATACCAGAAAATACACCTTTTTGGTTCAAAGTAGATCAAACTTGCCCTTACCATCAAGGTGGATCGGGGCACAACATTGAGAACTGTCTCAACTTCAAGTCTGATGTACAGAAGCTTGTTAGGAATGGGATCCTATATTTCAAAGATACTAATCCGAATGTTCAAACAAACCCGTTGCCGCAACATGAAAAGACTACAGTAAATTTAATAAAAGAAGAATTTAGCCGCAGTTATCAAATTCACGATGTACTCCTATTAGGAACCAATCTGGGCAGGATACATTGCAAACAGAGCGGGTACGGTCATGTACCGCCTCACAATTATCACCAGTTAGATATCTTCTCAAAGAATAACCAGGGGTGTCCCATAGTGCAATTATCTCTACAAGAACAAATGGATCTAGGCTAGATCCAGGATCACCAAATCCGTGAAGTCAACATGGCCCATGCGCATCCCAACATTGTTCAAAACTGCAACATTCTTGCGATGAACGTCAATTTGGTGGCGATGTACTCAAGGCAAAGTCAATACCATAATCTGCCACAACATGATTACAACACCTGTCCGATCTGCTCAACAAGCAATCAAGGATGCTCTTTTGTACAAGAGGCCCTCCAACGTCAGATGGATCTTGGATGGATCCAAGACTACCGTGAGAGAAATAACCATCAAGTTAATATGGTTCAGAGATTTGACATATGCTTGATGAATACCATCCTGGTAGAATTACACGCTAAGCAAGTCAGGCTCAGTTTTCTAGCTTCACATGATTATCTAGACTGTGAGGAATGCCGTGAAGACGACCAAGGGTGTGCACTTGTCTAAAGAACACTTCAATAATTGTTGGACCACTAGTGGCTTCCAATCTACTTGGATGAAGCTACACAACAGATTAGTATGACTGACGATAATCCTGATAGGTATCAAAGTCAAGATGTCCGCTCGATGGAAACAAATCTAGTAAAGATGCACTGCATACAAAGCAGACGAGGCTGGGTGCCACCCCATAATTATGAGCACTGTAGAGTTTTCTCAGAGAACAACCAAGGATGCTACCTCGTACGAGCGGCTCTTCAAAATCAGTTGAACCAGAAAGAGATTTGACCGTGTTTAAGTTTTGGGTCGATCAATGTGATACGAGACTATCTCCCTGATCAAAGCAAAGACGTTGTCATAATCTCCGATCAGGGGAGGACCAAAGACGTTTGCGCCATAATACCTCTACTCTATGAATCAAGAATCCCTCTTGATGGTAGAAAGGTTCCCAACCAGGAAATGATTGAGGTTGCCTATAACGGCCAGAAAAATAAAAAAGCTCTTGTGGTTATCTACCTGCCAGGACCAATACCGTACAAATCAGAGAAGGCCATCCCTTACAAGTATGGTGCAATAACCATCGAGAATGGAAAGGAAACTCCATTACCCTCCATCGTAAACATTGCCGACATCAGTCGAGTAAAACGGAGCGGCCAGATCTTCAACAGGGGACTTGGAGAACCCACCAATGAAAAGGAACTTCAAATAGAAGGTCCCAATCAACCAGCCGGTCAACCTAGTAATCGAGAACTGGTAAAAAACAGCAATGAGATGCTGAAGCTCATCCAGAAAAGTGAGTACAACATTGTAGACCAACTGTTGCAAACTCCATCTAGAATCTCTGTGTTATCTCTCCTGCTTAGTTTTGAAGCTCACAGGGAAGCTCTGCAGACAGTCTTGGAGCAAGCTTTCGTAGAACAAGATGTGACGGTAAGGCAGTTTGACATCATCATTTCCAATATCACTTCCCGCAATAATTTAGGATTCAGTGATGAAGAACTGCCGGAAGAAGGCAAGAATCATAACATGGCGCTTAACATTACAATCAACTACCAGGACGATGCTCTAGCCAGCGTACTAGTAGACACAGGATTGTCTTTGAATGTTATGCCAAAGTCAACTCTAATACGCCTATCATTTCAAGGAGCCCCGATGAGTGGCAGCGAGGTCATCGTCAAAGCCTTTGACGGATCCATAAAAATAGTTATCGGCGAAGTTGATCTTCCCATAACCATCGGTCCTCACACTTTCTAAGTCACTTTCCAGGTCATGGATATCCGGGCAGCATATAACTATTTATTAGGAAGATCTTGGATACACGAAGCTGGGGCAGTCACTTCGACACTTCACCAGAAGATGAAGTTCGTCAAGAACGACAAGTTAGTCACAGTATGTGGAGAGCAGGCCTTAATAGTGAGCAACTTATCCTCATTCTCCTATGTAGAACTCGAGGAGGTTGTTGGAACTCAGTTTCAAGCACTCTCGGTGAGCAATGAGAAATAATCAGAAAGAGGGACGTCGATTTCCTCATACAAAGACGCTCTCAAAGTGATCGAGAGTAGTAACGTAAAAGGATGGGGACAAATCGTAATTCCTACAGATAACAAGATGAAGAAAGGTCTTGGTTTCTCTTCAACCTGTACCCAGACTGTCAAGAAAGATGAAAGTTTTCATCCTATTCAGAACTTTTTCCACAGTGGAGACTTCCTCCACCCAGTGTCTCAAAAAGTACACACCATCAATAAGAGTGACTCCTCTGATATGGACGAAGAATGGAAATTTTATCTCAACGATAATGGTTATATGTCTCAAGAAGAAATGCACATGCCATTCTGTTTTCCCAAGCAGGGCCCGAGATATATACCAAGATCAGACATCCGAATGATCCATGGAGATTGTGATCCTAAAAGATGTCGTGCTCCACCTAACTCATTAGAAGACTATCTAATGAAGAACAACTTCGATCATGACTATTATGATCCTCTGGATGACTTGCCTATCTAGAGGCCGCACCTAGAAGACTTGGGGCAAAAGAGTCAGCCTAACGATGCCTATCAGCTAAGTAATATTGAAAGGAGTACTCACGTCTCCACCGGGTCATGGGATCATTACTCAGAACATTCCAAAGATATCCAGCACAATGATGAATCTGCAAAGAGTGCAGGACAAGATTTCATCAACTATGTTTTTCCTGAGGTCAACGTCATTGAGAAAGATGACTCCTCTGCTCCCACAGAAGTATGGGACACCATAGGACAGCCGAGTGGCAAGTACGACTTTTTGGTCAAGTACACCGCTCCTGAAAGCTCTTGCATCAGATACGAGGACATCCAGACAACTGGATGGGAAGATCCTCTTGAAAGTAAAAACACTAAGGAAGATACAACAGAAGAGTTTGTTTATGATAACTATGCCTGGGAGGAGACTCCAATGATCCTGCTCCGCCAGAAATCAACGTCATTTATGAGGACAAACCAAGAAAGAAGGTACCAGACTTTGTGATTCACCGAGGAGTTCGTCGCCAATGGATTACTGTCGATGTCCCGAAAGTCGTCCATAAGTCTAAGTAATTGCCATCTTTGTTTTAACCTTTCACCCTGCCCAGGTGAAACGGATGTTTTTATAGGGCTCACTTTTCTGTAAATGTTCCTCTTCGCTTCGCCCAAAGCGACAGAGTTTTGTTTTATAGGGTTGTATTTCAAGAATCGACAAATCATAAATAAATAAACGTCGTTCTGTCATTCCCGCATTTATTGTTGTTTTCACTTTTCATTTTTCAGAAAATGGTAATCCTAAAAATAGCCCAAAAAAAACAAGCATTTTTCAGAAAATACACTGCACACACCCTTGCATTATCTATATCTCTTCTAAAAAATGAATCATCACGTCATGCAGATTGCTTGTTTTAAACCCCATTGAAACATATGATCCAATGTCTTCTCCCAACTTTGAATTCCCGGTATTTGAAGCTGAAAAAGAAGAGGACAAAGAAATTCTAGAGGAGATCTCCCTACTACTTAGACAATAGGAAAGGTCCATCGAACCATATAAAGGACCGTTGGAAATGGTCAATTTGGGATCAGAGGAAGAAGAGAAGGAAGTTAAGATTGGGGCACTGCTCAGTCCAACTATCAAAGAAAGCTTGATAAAACTTCTCAAAGAGTTTCCAGATGTATTTGCTTGGTCCTATCAGGACATGCCAGGGTTGGATACTAGCATCGTGGAACATCATTTACCATTGAAATCAGAATGTTCACCGGTAAAACAAATGCTGAGAAGAACTCACCCGGTTATGGCTATCAAAATCAAAGGGGAAGTACAGAAACAGATTAATGCAGGTTTCCTTGCCACCTTAGAATATCCTCAATGGCTAGCCAACATAGTGCCAGTTCCGAAAAAGGACAGAAAAGTCAAAATGTGTGTAGATTACAGGGATCTGAATAAGGCAAGTCCAAAGGATGACTTCCCTTTACCACATATTGACATGCTGGTAGACAGTACAACGAAGTTCAAAGTATTCTCCTTCATGGATGGATTCTCGAGATATAATCAAATCAAAATGGAACTGGAAGACATGGAGAAAACTTCCTTCATCACCCCATGGGGCACTTTTTGTTACAAGGTAATGTTGTTTGGTTTAAAGAACACCGGGGCAACCTATCAAAGGGCCATGACAACTCAGTTTCACGACATGATGCATAAAGAAATCGAAGTGTATGTCAATGACATGATTGCCAAGTCTAGAACGGAATAAGAGCATGTGACACACCTGTCAAAGCTATTCGAACATCTGAGAAAATATAAACTCCGCTTGAATCCCAATAAATGCACGTTCGGTGTTCGCTCAGGAAAAAATTTAGGGTTCATCGTCAGCCAAAAGGGAATTGAGCTTGATCCTAACAAGGTCAAGGCCATCCAAGAAATGCCTTCTCCAAAGACCGAAAAACAAGTCAGAGGATTTTGGGACGTCTGAATTACATCTCAAGGTTCATATCCCTCATGACCGTGACATGCGCGCCAATCTTCAAACTACTCAGAAAGAATCAAAGTTGTGTATGGACAGAAGATGGCCAAAAAGCTTTCGACAGTATCAAAGAATATCTGTTGAATCCACCTATTCTATCTCCTCCAGTGGAAGGAAGACCACTGATCATCTACCTAACAATCTTGGAAGACTCTATGGGTTGTGTACTCGGCCAACAAGACGAAACCAAAAGAAAAAAGTCTGCCATATACTATTTAAGCAAGAAATTTACCGACTGTGAAACTCGGTACACTATGCTTTAGAAAACTTGTTATGCTCTGGCTTGGGCAGCCAAACGTCTTCTCCAGTACATGATTTGTCACACTACTTGGTTAATCTCATAAATGGATCCAATCAAGTACGTCTTTGAAAAACCTGCTCTCACGGGAAGGATCGCCCGTTGGCAGATGTTGTTATCAGAATATGACATCGAGTACCATGCTCAAAAAGCCATCAAAGGGAGTATTTTAGCCGATAATTTGGCTCATCAACCGATTGACGATCAGGAATTAGTTGGATTCGACTTCCCAGACGAAGATGTCATGTACTTGAAAATGAAAGATTGCGATTAACCGCTACCCAGCGAAGGGCTAGAACCAGATTCCCAATGGGGATTAATTTTTGACGGAGCTGTCAACAATTATGGAAACAGAATTGGGGCAATCATCGTAACACCTCATGGTACCCATATTCCTTTCACTGCCCGACTAACTTTTAAATGCACAAATAACGAGGCCGAATACGAAGCTTGAATCATGAGTTTCGAAGAAGCAATTGACTTGAGGATTAAGAACTTGGATGTATATGGAAACTCAGCCCTGGTTATCAATCAGATCAAAGTAGAGTGGAACATATACCAATCGGGACTGATTCCTTACAAAGATTACACGAGAAGATTGTTACCATTCTTCAACAGAATCAAGTTTCATCACATCCCTTGTGAATAAAATCACATGGCTGATGCACTAGCCACTCTCTCTTCCATGATTAGTGTAGGTCAATGGAATGACGTACCCAAGATTGACATAATGCGCCTTGAGAGGTCCGCTTACATCTTCGCGATCGAAGCAGTCATAGACGGCAGACCTTGGTATCACGATATCAAATGCTTCCTTCAAAAACAAGAGTACCCACCTGGGGCATCAAGAAAAGATAGGAAAACCACCAGAAGATTGGCAGGCAACTTCTTCCTGAGCGGTGATACACTCTACAAGAGAAATTTTGACATGGTCTTGCTCCGATGCGTAGATAGACCAGAGGCAAACCTGTTGATGAAAGAGATTCACAAAGGATCCTTTGGCACTCAAGCCAACGGACACACAATGGCGAGAAAAATTCTGAGAGCAGGATACTATTGGTTGATAATGGAATCTAATTGCTACAAGTACATGAGGAAGTGTCACAAGTGTCAAATATACACAGACAAAATCCATGTACCGCCAATGCATCTCAAAGTTCTTTCTTCTCCATGGCCCTTTTCTATATGGGGAATTGACATGATTGGCATGATTGAACCCAAGACTTCAAACGGACACCGGTTCATCCTAGTAGCCATTGACTATTTCACCAAATGGGTCGAAGCAGCATCATACACCAATGTAACCCGACAAGTCGTGGTCCAATTTATCAAGAACAATCTCATTTGTCGTTACGGTGTTCCAAGCCAGGTCATTACTGACAATGGATCTAACTTGAACAACAAGATGATGAAAGAGTTGTGTACTGAGTTCAAGATCGAACACCATAACTCATCTCCCTACTGACCTAAGATGAACGGAGTGGTAGAAGCGGGTAACAAGTATATCAAGAAGATTATTCAAAGGATGGTTGTAACCTATAAAGACTGGCATGAAATGCTGCCTTTTGCTCTTCACGGTTATCACACATCTGTCCGCACTTCAACAGGGGCAACCCCTTTCTCTCTAGTATATGGCATGGAAACAGTGCTCCCCATAGAAGTAGAGATCCCATCAATCAGGGTAATGATGGAAGCTAAGCTAACAGAGGCTGAATGGTGTCAAAGTCGATACGATGAATTGAATCTGATAGAAGAAAAACGAATAACGGTTATGTGCCATGGTCAGTTGTATCAACAAAGAATGAAGAAGGCGTTCGCAAAAAGGTCCGACCTCGCGTCTTCAGGAAATGAGAAGTTGTGCTAAAAAAGATACAATCATTCCTAACTGATTCCCGGGGCAAATAGACTCCAAATTATGATGGCCCCTATGTGGTCAAGAAAGCCTTCTCAGACGGCGCATTGAGACTCGCAACCATGGATGGAGAAGAATTTTCCTACCCCACAAATGTTGACGTAGTCAAGAAATACTTTGCCTAAATAATAAAAAAAACGTCTCGGTGGATTAAAAACCCGAAAGGGCGGTCCAGGAAAAAATTAGAGACATAAGAAAAAAAGTCATCCCGATGGACTAGAAACCTCAAAAGACAATCCAGGAAAAAGTTAGGGATTCATGGTAAGTAACTACGTGCGACAAGGTTAAATCCCCAGTGGTAACACTATTCGTCGAAAAACTTCCAGTCAAGGTCATCTTCGACAGAAGCTCATGATGTCCATAATTCAAAGTTGGTAGAAGGATAACGGTTGTTATGTTTCAATGTAACCCTTTTCCCTTAAAATTACCATTTTCTAAACTTTGTAAATGCTCTATGGGAACACGCGCTTGGCTAATTACCATTCTATCAACAAAATTTGAAGCCCTAATGCTTTTGTTTGCAATTCTCATTTGTTTTAGCTTTACAGAATGACATTTTTAACATGATCAACGGTTTTGAAATAAAACAAAAATGAATTTACTTGTCAAAATTTTTCTGCTTTTAAAATAAAGATGGCAATTCCTTTTGACTTTGGACATAAAAAAGAACATCGATAGTTTCTCAGAAGGTGATTGAACCTCAGAGTGCAGAATCAAAGTACTCCTTCTAAACCAATGCACCTGAATGAAGGATCAACTGTGTCAGATGTAATGTCTCGTTTGATATCCCCGATAGAGTTCGTATCTCTTAAGACCGACTGACAGGGTCCACCTCTCCTAGGCAGGATTGCTATCTTGAACCAGTGGTACTTTTCATCCCCCGTAGTGGCCGAGTATCCAGTTGTGTTCATTCACCCGTCTGTATGTCGTGTCTGTTTCGTCAGCATAAACATACATACATCATGCATAATTAATTCATATTCATACATATGTTGCATTATTATCACTTTGGTCAGTCTCATCTCCAAGTGATGACGTTCTCCCGTCGGTAAGGTTGCATGTTCTTTCTTCGTCCGGGAAAGTGCCGCCTAAGTAATCTCTCCCCCAGTTTATTTCTGGATTGGAGAAGGTCCTCGACCACTTTAATAACTTGAACCTCTGAAAAGCAAGAAGACATTCGACAGATGTCACTCTTCACCATTGAAGATGATATTTTCGCTTTCCCGGATTAAAGAAAATCCTCGGAGAAAGCCTCTCAATCGAAGACTCCCGGTAATGCAGCAGTTTTTCTCCGAAAGGTTTGCTGTCAACAAGGTCATCAGCACCTCAAAATTGGATTGCATCACATGGCATTTCTACGAAAAGATCTCGAAGAAAAGTATGATGTAATATCCCCAAGAAGAAAGCAGTCTCTCAAGAGACTCGTTTTCCCCGGTAAGGTCAACAAATGGCATCTCCAACAGAGAAGTTTGCACACCTCTACAGCTTAGACAAATGGGTTTTCCCAGCAAGTCTGACCTCAAACTATTTCCATCAAATGACATCTCCCTAGTAAAACTCGGCGAGAAGTTTGATGAAGACCGCTGCCAATAGCGTCCCTTGTCAAGGAAGAAACTCGACAAGAAGAAACTAAGACAAGTTCCTTGGTTGAAGACCAGGATCGAGAGGAAGTTTATTTCAAAAATTGAGACCAGTTTCGTGGCTGAAGACCAGGATCGAGGGGAAGTTTATTTCAAAAAACTGAGACCAGTTCCGTGGCTGTAGACCAGGATTGAGGGGAAGTTTATTTCAAAAACTAAGACCAGTTCCGTAGCTGAAGACGAGGATCGAGGGGAAGCTTATTTCAAAAAACTGAGACCAGTTCCGTGGCTGAAGACCAGGATCGAAGGGAAGTTTATTTAAAAAACTAAGACCAATTCCATGGCTGAAGATCAGGATCGAGGGGAAGTTTATTTCAGAAACTGAGACCAGTTCCGTGGCTGAAAACCAGGATCGAGGGGAAGTTTATTTCAGAAACTGAGACCAGTTCCGTGGCTGGAGACCAGGACCGAGGGGAAGTTTCACCATTTTTTTAGTATCATTACTTAGCAAAAGAATATGGATGACTAAACTGCTATTCATAACCACCGTCAAAATTTTGGGTATTCTGATATTTAATCCTCTTGCACCCTGAATGTCCGAACATCTTCGCCATTTACACCTTCAGGTCCAAGAAGATTAAATAGGGGCATCAGTCATACCCTAAATTTTGACCACTAAGATTTCCCATCATTGTGAGAATCATCACCACAATATGGATGTACCATCGTGCCTCATCAATCTCCTCAAGAATTGTTGAGAATTCACCACAATCAAGAATTAGGGTCTTAAGCCCTCTCAGAGCACTTAGAAAAAGTATCAATCAAGAAATGACATGATCTTCAACTTGTCTAACCTCTCCAACACCCATAAAGGATCAAGAGGTCTCCCACATCAAGAATCAAGCACAAAGTTGCAACATTCCAAGTAGATCATGTAAGAATAAGATTTGGTTCTGCATCATGTCTCTATGTTTTGATGATAACAATGAAGTATTTGTGTGAGAAAAATTATGGTGCTCTAACGTTTGTTATTCTGATGGTTTTAACAAACATGTTCTAACTCTGATAAAGACCAGGTGCTACGTCACTCTGATATTCTCTATGGTCACTTCTATGTGAAGAAGCAAGATTGGTTCTAATCTACTGTGCGTTAGAAAGATTCTAAAGACAAGGTTCTGCTGAACGAAGTTCTGAAGACTCTGATGACTTAAGGATTCTGAAGATTAAAGGTTATGAAGACTAAGTGCTGAAGATTCTAAAGACAAGGTTCTGCTGAACGAAGTTCTGAAGACTCTAATGACTTAAAGATTCTGAAGATTAAAGTTTATGAAGACTAAGTGCTGAAGATTCTGAAGACAAGGTTCTGTTGAACGAGGTTCTGAAGACTCTGAAGACTTAAGTATTCTGATAACCAAGGGTTCTGAACTAGAAGTACTGAAGACTCTGAAGACAAGGTTCGACTGAACAAGTTCTGAAGACACGAAAGACTCAAGACTCCAAAGACCCAATGATTCATTCTTCTAATTATGCTTCAATCAAATCTATTCAGAAGCCTTTGATGAATAGAAGAAAATGAAACGTTTGCGTGGAAAAATAGTACATAGTACAGATAAAGCACGTTATTTTCCACTACTCTGATTTGGTGGTACAAAGGACAATTTCAGTGTACGGTTTTCAACCCAGCATAACGACAATATTTCAAGTCGCCAGTACTCTCTTTGATATTACTGATCTGCCCTTCAACAGATCTTTTTCTGGCTATATATAAACTTGATCATTCAACGAATCTGATGTTGAAGAACATGAGCGTAAGAGAGCAGATGCATGCGTGCAAGCATGATTGAATGTGAGTGAGCAACAAATGATGTAATACTCAGTGTAAAAGAAGAAGTACCAGAAACACTGATGTATATGAAGAAAGAACTCAAGAAATGAAGAAACTTATGAGTGAACAGTAAAGCACCACAATACAAAGAAGAAGAATTTTATTACTGTAGATTCTCTCTAAGTTAGATTGAGCTTAAAATGTATGTTTACCCTGCTTGTGTAGAAGCATTATTATTGTAAACAAACCTTGTAGCAGATAGTTGTTTGCATTCCCTAAAGGACCAGTTGGGTCAGAATTTTTAGGGACACTAATACAGTGTGTCTTAGTGGTGTTAGTCACTTGCAGTTTGCTTGTGCATTGTATTCCTTAAGCGACCAGTGAGGTCAGAATTCTTAAGGAGACTAAGACAGTGTGTCTTAGTGTTGTTAGTCACTTGCATTTGGCTTGTGCATTGTATTTCTTAAGCGACCAGTGAGGTCAGAATTCTTAAGAAGTCTAGGACTAGTGTGTATTAGAGGTTGTTAGTCACCAGCAGTTTGCTCGTGCGATTGTAATCAGTTTGGTTATAGTGGATTAAGTCCTTGTCTAAGGCAAAATCACCTTGGCGGGTGGACTGGATTAGCTTGATAGTTTTCAAGTGAGCCAGGATATATCGTGTGTCTTTCTTATTGTTAGTTTATTTATGATCTTTGTTTGAGTTTCATAAAAAGCTTTCAAAATGGAAAACCCAATTCAACCCCCCCCCCCCCCCTTTCTTTTTTTTCTCACACCTTCAATTGGTATCAGAGCTCCGGTTCTGATTGTGATAAACATTTTATCAGCACTTAACAGTGTTCAGTACCGATCTAGTATTTGTGTGAGATAACATAGAAGCTCCTGCTAAATCCACTACTGAAGGGGAAGATCATTATAGTGCCAAACTACCAGTCGTTGATGGTGAAAAGTTTGACCACTAGAAAGACAAAATAGAAAAGTTCTTTCTTGGTTTTGATGTAGATCCTTGGGATTTAGTAATTGATGGCTACAATCACCCAGTTGATGCTACATGTGCTAAAATATCCTGAAGTGATATAATCAACCAACAGAAGAAAGATTGTAAGAGTCATCATAAGGCAAGAATCATATTGCTAAATGTTATCTCTTATACTAAGTATGAGAAGATGATGCCAAATCTATTCTTGATTCTCTTTGGATGACTAATGAAGGAAATGCTCAAGTTAAGAAGACAAAAAACGCTTGCCTTAATCCAAAATTATGAGGCATTCAGTAAGGAGGATAATGAGACAGTTGAGACCATGTCTTCAAAGTTTCAAATGCTAATTGCAGAACTGAAAGTTCTGGACAAAGGCTACTCAACTGCTGGACATATGAAAAAGATCATCAGAAGTCCTCCTAAGAAATGGATACTTATGGCAACAGCTCTAAAGCTATCAAAAGATCTCAACAACATAAGTCTTGAAGAACGTGTTAGTTCCTTGAGAAATCATGAGATAGAGCTGGAGGAAGAAGAAAAGTAAATCCATCGTTCTTAAGTCTGAACCTGGAAAGGCAAAGGCTTATCAAGCTGAGAAAGAATCAGAAGATTCTGATGAAGAATCAGAAGATGATTTATCATTAATCTCTAGAAGAATCAGCAAACTCTGGAAGCATAGGCAAGGAAACTTTAGAAGAATCAAAGGCCGCTCAGAGTCATCATATGAATAGAAGAAGCATAACTCTGGAAAGGAAGTTATCTGCTACGAGTGTAATGAGACAGGTCATTATAAGAACGAGTGTCCAAAGGTCTAAAAGAACAAAGAGACCTAATAAGAACTTCTCCAAAGCGAAGAAAGGTCTATTGGCAACTTGGGATGACTCTAATTCTGAAGAAGAAGAATCTGATGAAGAACGAGCAAATGTTGTTCTAGAAGCAACAACAGAAGATGAAGTTTCTGGAGAACCAGAAGACTAAATATCATCAGAATCAGAATCAGACTCAGACTCAGACTCAGACTCAGAGATATCCTTAGCAACTCAGTTGAAACACCAGTCGTGGTAACTGAACGGTAGTTGCTCGCAACTCATGATGAGAAGAAGGCATATGTTTCAAAGTCTGGAACTTAAGCCTGGAGGCTTCGTCAGTTTTTGAGGAAACCAGAAAGAAGAAACCATTGGCTCTGGATTCATTGCTTAAAGTGTTTATTGTTAGGATATTCCGAATGCTCTAAAGGCTACAGAATCCATAACACAGAAACAAGAGTTGTAGACGAATCAATTCATGTAAAACTCAATGATAAGCTTGACTCTGAAAAGTCAAAGCTACTTGAAAGGTTGTAGATCTGAAGATCAAGTCATCAGAATCTAAGAAGCAGAAGATTCAAGAGAAGAAGTCGAAGATGCAAATTCTCCAGATCCAAATACAGCCCTATCAGAAAGCTGTGAATAACTCATCTCATCATAAGAAAAATAGATTAAAGAACTCTCATTCTGAAGAATTGATTCTGGAAGATAAAGCTGATCCAGTCAGAACTTGCTCATCCTTCAGACATTTCGAAGAAACTCTTCTGGGTCTAGTGCCTCTAATAGAGCCAACAACAGTTGATGTAGCTCTAAACAAAAATGAGTAGTTTCTGGCCATGCAAGAAGAAATGAATCAATTCACCAGAAATGACGTCTGGGATCTTGTTCAGAAACCCAAAGGTGTCCTCGTCGTTGGAACTAAATGGGTGTTCAGAAACAAGCTAGATGAGAAAGGTTGAATTCTAAATGAATCTGATAGAAGAACTTGAATTCTTTCTGGGAATTCAATTTGATCAAAGATCAGAAGAAACGTACATTCATCAGAGCAAGTATGCAAGAGAACTTCTAAAGAAACTCTACATGATGGATTGTACACCAGCTAAAGACTCCAATGCATCCAACGTGTATTCTGGAAAAGGAAGAATCTGATCTCATGATCAAGCAAGAGGCAATCAACAATTTCTCTCTCAACAGCAGAAGCAGAGTACATATCCATGTCTCTATGCAGTACGCAAATGCTATGGAAGAAGGAGAATCAGCCTGAAGATCATCAGATTAATGAGAGTAACATTTCTATCCTTTATGATAATACTATTGTTATATGTTTAAGTAAGAATCTAATTTTAAGTTCTAGGACTAAGCACATAGAGATCATTTTATTAGAGACTATGATTTAGAAGGGAATTTTATGTTTAAAATTTATACAGACCATCAATGGGCTGATATCTTTACAAAATCCTTGGCTGAAGATAGATTTCTATTTATTTTGAAGCATCTAAAAATGGACTACTGTCCAGAGTAAGATTTCATCAGAATCAGATGTGTTTAGTCAGAGTCTGAAGACATCAGATTCTCATTTAAACTTAGAAGCATTTGTTTTTAATCTCAGTCATCAAAAGATGCTTTGTCAGAAGTGTCTCTGATCAGATGGAAACCTTTTGGTTTTCCATACTCTAAGGATATCAATACGTGTCACTTAACTAAAGGGTGATTAACGCGTAAGCAGTACATTTCTTGAAATTGGTTAAATCATGATTACATCCATTTATTAACCCCCATTATTATGTCTAATACTGCATGTCTACACGACTTCACTCCAATCACACGTTATATACCCACTCACACCACTTCACTCCACTTTTACTCTTTAGAAACCCTAAACCATCTTTCTCTCCAAATGGCTCTTTGTGCCTTCTTCGTCTTCAACAACAAAACTCCATCTTCATCCTTTCTACCTTAACAATCATCATGATGACTACCTCTCAACAAGAAGTAGTTCATTTCGCCGCTGAAATGGAACAAACATTGAACCCCTCTACTAGGTTATCATCTTCATCAGCTCCTCCATCTTCAATCTCAGCAACCACTGCAAATGTCATTTAAACCTCATCATCATCACTTCCTGTGATTGATAAAGATCATATCACACAAAGGGATGATTCAGTTAACTGTATTATTGAGGCAGAAAAACTAACTGTTCTTAAAGAACTAGACATTGATTTTGTCAACCTTGCTGCAAATGGATATGATATCTCTGCTCAACTAAATTTTCAAGGTTGGAATCACTATTTTGAAAGGCTTAAAGGTCCCCTCTTTGAAGCTCTGGTGAAAGACTTCGAGAGACAAGCCGAATGCGTCCGTCTTCATGTAGTTTCTCATGTTCTGGGAAAGAAGATAGTTATTACTGAGAAATCAATCTCACACCTTATGGGAATGGAATTCTTGAAAAACAAGTGAATCTATGGAATGAAAGGAAACTGAAAGTTTGTGAAAGAAACCATTGACAAAACTATCTTCACCAATTACTCTCCTGAGAAATCGAAGCATACTGGTAAGGATCAACATGATAATCTGAGAATTTGGCACAAGATCATTCTGAGTTGCATCAATCCAAGACCTTGATCAAGCTCTTCTGACTACTTCAATGAAAATCACAAGTACATGTTGTACTGTCCGCTTAAAAATCAGAAGATGTGTCTACCCTCAATTATGTTTTATCATTTATGGGATACGGTGACCAAGACAAGGACAAAAGCTTCGCCAGAAAAAGTTGTCCATTCAGTTTGGAAGGTTGCTTTTCGATATTTTTTTTAAAGTGGTTTAGTGGAATTTCTGACAAAAGAAGCCAGGTATACAGAAGACTTGACACCAAGCATTGGAGAATCTTTAAATGCCACAACACTTAACAATATGAGAATGATCAAGGAAGTACTGGTGAAACCTCACTCTGTATCTCATGCTTCTGTGATTGGTCATAGGATTCCGGTGAAGAATTATCCTCTGTTCTCCAAAGGTGACAGTCCTGAATCAATCACTGCTTTTGTTGCTATAATGAGAGAAGAAGGACTTGACATGTCAAGGTTCAACTATAACGACCTTGCTCCAGCACTAACCGTGGCTGATCCTACCAGAGGAAAAAGGAAGCAAGTTGTAGAGGCTTCTGAGCTTAAGAGAAGAAAGAAGGATGACAAATCTGGAACTTCCAAGAATCCAGCTCTGGCTTCTTACTCTGAGAAATCCAATAAGTTTGTTCCTGCTTCTTCTGTTTCAATAGCTGTTACACAATCCATTAATGCTTCATCATCATCACAAACCACTTCTGATCCAAACACTGTTCAAATTCCCTCTTCCATTTCTCAATTCATGTTTAAACCACCATCATTTTCGGTTCCACCCCAACAACCTCTCTATATGAAACCACTATTCCACAAACTCCATTCTCATCAATCACCACACCTATTCCTTCTGAAAGTATTCATACCTTCACTTCATCCATAACCACCTCATTTCCTCAACCTTAAACACTTGTTTCTCCACTTTCTCAAGATTTGTTATATTTTGCTTTCCATCAACCTAGAACAGACACTGTTGAGTCTGTGTCTCAACATTCTGATCCTCACTCACCCAACCTCTCTGAAGAAACAATTTCTGATACCATTGAAATTTTCACCTCTGAGCCCTATACAGTCTCAGATCTTCTTGAGCAAATACCTACTTCTGAACCAACAACTGAACAAATACCTCCTGAAATAAATTCTGCTGAACCCAACCTAGCATTGGTTATTTACGAAAAGCCCCTGCCTAAAACCCTTGATGAATGCATTAATCCTTTTTGTAACAAGGCATTGATAAGGGTAGCCAAATTAAGAGCATAAGATAGCACAAGCACCAAGCCTCAGGAGCTTGAGTGTTCTTGGGAAGAGTTTCAGAAATGGTTAGACTCTGAGTTCGAGAGAATCTCAAATTTCTAAGAACTTTCCAAGGCTGCTTCAGTTCAACTGGTGAAGGACACGGAAGAAGAGAAAGAAAGGATAAGGCAATTTAAGCTCCTTGCTGCAAAGTAAAAAGAAGTTGAAGCAAAAGCTGCTGAAGCAGCAAGACTTCTAGCAGAAGAAGAAGAAGCAAGAAATGATGAAGCTGTCAGGATGGCATAAGAAGCTGAAAATGCAGAGAAAGCTAAACAAGCTACTCTGATTGCTTCCTCCTCTGAACCTGTTCTTATTTGCTTGGAACGTGCAATTGAAGAAATCAAACAAGATCATCAGACTATGAAAGAAGAATAGAAGATCTTCAAGGAAAGCATTACTGAGCAGAAGGTTGTCAACGACTCCCTTCAGAACCTACTTCAACAGATTCTGAACAAGTTGCCTGCAAATCCTTCATCCTCTGAAACTTAGGCACCTAGGCACTTAGGATTTTATTTTCTTCGGCTCTAAACCTTAGGATTCTGTCTTGTTTAGATTTGGTTCCGTTATTGTTTTGATCTTTGAATATTAATGGAATAGCATTATCTTTTTAATTATGACAAAAAGGGGGAGAAAGTAAAATGATTTTGATAGTACTTATTCTCAGAAACTCGAACTCAAACATTACATAATGCTATGCTTTTGCAACTAACCGTTTGTTTGATGTTTCAATTAAGGAACTCTGAAAAAGTTCACTTAGCATTCTAGATAGGTTGAACATAAAGATCCTACTCTCTGAAGATGGAAAATCTTATGGATAATTTCAACTCAAATAATTCATGATCAACTCTGATAAGTCATGGTTAAGAAGTTGTACACTTCGAGAATATATGATTATTCAAACAGATGTTCCAATACTGTTCAGAAGTTGTGAACTTTTTTAAAGTCAAGAAATCTGGTTTATTCAAACAGATGTTCCAATACTGTTCAGAAGTTGTGAACTTTCTAAAAGTCAAGAAATATGGGTTGATCAAACAGATGTTCCAATACTGTTCGAAAGTTGTGAACTTTCTGAAAGTCAAGAAATCTTGCTTGCTATCATAGTGTTCAGAAGTTGTAAACTTTCTGAAAGTATGAAATTCAGACTTAAAGCGTCAGAAGTAGAAATCTGTTTGAAAGCAAGTCAAGTCAATTCTCTGATTCAAAGATACCATTCAGAAGATACGCTCTGCAATGATGATATTCTGATTAAATCATTCAGGCTCTGAATCTGATAAGATTGGTGAATATAAGGAAAGATTGACAAAAGAGAAGTCGCTAAAGAAGTTGTGATTCTTCTTCAAGATCTGATAAGAAGTTTTGATACGAGATGCGTGGCATCATCCAATCAGACTCAAAATCAAGTTTTGATTTTTCATTAAAGTTCTGATAGTAACCAGGTTCTGAGATGAAGACCTAGTGTTCTAGTCAGACTCTGATGAGTTGTTGTAGGGAAGTATTCCTTCTCTATTATCATGTTCTGAAGAACTCAAATTTTATTTTGTGAGTCTTGGGATCAGGGGGAGACTCTGAACAAGCATAAATGAAATTTTGAGATTAACAGATTCAGGGAGAGCTGAGAGCTTAAACTCTGAATTTGTAGACTATGGTGATTACCCTGTATAAATTGTTCTATCAAAATACATGGTTTTGTCATCATCAAAAAGGGGGAGATTGTAAGAACAAGATTTGGTTTTGCATCTTGTCTCTATGTTTTGATGATAACAATGAAGTATTTGTGTGAGAACAATTATGGTGCTCTAACGTTTGTTATTCTGATGGTTTTAACAAACATGTTCTAACTCTGATAAAGACCAGGTGCTACGTCACTCTGATGTTCTCTATGGTCACTTCTATGTGAAGAAGGAAGATTGGTTCTAATCTACTGTGCGTCAGAAAGATTCTAAAGACAAGGTTCTGCTGAACGAATTTCTGAAGACTCTGATGACTTAAGGATTCTGAAGATTAAAGGTTATGAAGACTAAGTGCTGAAGATTCTAAAGACAAGGTTCTGTTGAACGAAGTTATGAAGACTTTGATGACTTGAGGATTCTGAAGATTAAAGGTTATGAAGACTAAGTGCTAAAGATTCTAAAGACAAGGTTCTGCTAAATGAGGTTTTGAAGACTCTGAAGACTTAAGTATTCTAATAACCAAGGGTTCTGAACTAGAAGTGTTAAAGACTCTGAAGACAAGGTTCGGCTGAACAAGTTCTGAAGACTCTGAAGACTCAAGACTCCAAAGACCCAATGATTCATTCTTCTGATCATGCTTCAATCAAATCTATTCAGAAGCCTCTGATGAATAGAAGAAGATGTAACGTTTGCATGGGAAAATAGTACATAGTACAGATAAAGCACATTATTTTCCACTACTCTAATTTGGTGGTACAAAAGACAATTTCAGTGTACGATTTTCAACCCAGCATAACGGCAATATTTCAAGTCGCCAGTACTCTCTCTGATATTATTGATCTTCCCTTCAACAAATTTTTTCTGGCTTTATATAGACTTGATCATTCAACGAATCTGATGTTGAAGAACATGAGCGTACGAGAGCAGATGCATGCGTGCAAGCATGATTGAATGTGAGTGAGCAACAAACGATGTAATACTCAGTGTAAAAGAAGAAGCATCAGAAACGCTGATGTATATGAAGAAAGAACTCAAGAAATGGAGAAACTTATGAGTGAACAGTAAAGCACCACAATACAAAGAAGAAGAATGTTATTACTGTATATTCTCTCTAAGTTAGATTGAGCTTAAAATGTATGTTTACCTTGCTTGTGTAGAAGCACTATTATTGTAAACAAACCTTGTAGCAAACAGTTGTTTGCGTTCCCTAAAGGACCAGTTGGGTCAGAATTTTTAGGGTGACTAAGACAGTGTGTCTTAGTGGTGTTAGTCACTTGCAGTTGGCTTGTGCATTGTATTCCTTAAGCGACCAGTGAGGTCAGAATTCTTAAGGAGACTAAGACAGTGTGTCTTAGTGTTGTTAGTCACTTGCATTTGGCTTGTGCATTGTATTCCTTAAGCGACCAGTGAGGTCAGAATTCTTAAGAAGTCTAGGACTAGTGTGTCTTAGAGGTTGTTAGTCACCATCAGTTTGCTCGTGCGATTGTAATCAGTTTGGTTATAGTGGATTAAGTCCTTGTCTAAGGCAAAATCACCTTGGCGGGTGGACTGGATTAGCTTGATAGTTTTCAAGTGAACCAGGATATATCGTGTGTCTTTCTTATTGTTAGTTTATTTATAATCTGTGTTTGAATTTCATAAAAAGCTTTCAAAATGGAAAACCCAATTCAAACCCCCCTTTCTTGTGTTTTTATCACACCTTCAAATCAAGCCTCGAGATCGCCAGTGTCACCAAATTAGGGTTTTTATCGACTGAGGCCTCCAGAGTGAAATTTTCATAGGGGATTGAGCCAAGGCTTCAAAGTATGACTCAATATGTTCAAAATAACCCTAGGAGTCCCTTTGCAAAGTTAAAACACCCTCAGAGATTGCATTCTCCAAAAGTTGGGAATTAGGGTTTCTCCGCGACGAACCGCTTCGGAGCCAAAAGTCAAAACATGACTTTTTTGGAAAAAATGATCCTTATGACTCATATTTTCATAAAATATGATCTATAATGTCATTTGAACAAGAATTGATCAAGAAATCAAGATAACTTGTAAAAGGGGTAATCTTGAAAAATTGAAAATTTTTCTAAGTTACTAAATTTGAATGGTTTTGGGGCCAACTTCCAAGGACCATAACTTCTGATCCAAGCAGCCATTTTGAGTGATCTAAAGCCTGATTTGTAGGTCTTCCTACATTCTACAAAAGCTTCAACTACATCAAACTCCAATTCTTCATAGATTTTTAGTTATGGATGGATCAAAGTGGTAAAATAATCAAAGATTAAACACTTAGTGAAAACTGCCTGAGTTTTCAGCCTTGAACATCAATGTTCATGAGGATTTTTCAGTTGGATTCAAATATTTTCAAGAAAAAACTATGATCACACATTGATTGTATCATGTTAGGGCTTTCTAAAAAGCACAAGATCTTTCCATAACTCCATTTGAGCAAGGAGATATGATCCTCAAAAAATGGCACATTCCAACTGTCATGTACAAGGCAGTTTTGTGCACTTTTGCTCGAGCTGGCCAAATTGTGCAACCTTAAGCCTTGTCACACTTCTGAAAACATATAAGGATCTTATCCAAGCAAGTACCTATGATCCACAAGCCTTACAAGCCAAGACACCACCCCTTTTGGCATGTGGAATTCAATGTTCCAAATCCAAAAACTCCAATTTTGTTTCAAGGCATTCAAGAGGTGCTTTGAGGTGGCATGTACTGAGGAAAATCCAACTGAATGAGTCAAGCCTTATCCCTGCAATAGAAGACCATAGGCCTGTGCTCTAACCTCAAGTCAATGATCATGGAAGACTAGAATTCCTTAATGCAACCATTAGCCACATACCTGTACCAGTTGCCATTCACTATTTCTTACAAAACAAACTTGCTCTACTATAAATAGAGCTCATTTATGATCAGTTTGATTACACCAAAGCACCTAAATTGATGCTTTACTCAAAATCTCTCTTTCACTATAAAATACACATTCTCTTTCAAGTCATTATCGGGTTTTGCATTTGAGAACAATTTTGTCCAAACCAATGATGCAAACACCTTAAATACATCATATGTAAGTGATTCAAACACTAAAACAACACCTGGAATATCAGAATCACAAAGTGGTATCCCATTTGCTCAAGTTCAAGAACCTTCTGCAGAAGGATTCGAGCTGGTCAGACCAAGAGGTTTCCAACCACTTCAAGCATTCAAACACATTCCTTGACACCTAAGGAAGCTGTCCAGATCATTAGAACACATCTGTAACACCTCCAACATAGAATTCGATCACTAGCTGCAAGAGGTAAGCCTTGAACTTCCAAACTCATTAATGCATGCATCATAAACATGATTTCAAGTTACCATTATGTTTCTGGATGCTCATAGATCATTTTCCCTCAAACAATTGCTGCTTATCTTATGTGTATATGATTTCATTTAGTTCTTGCAAATTCTAGGGTTTATCTATTCATCACATGATAATTCACTCTACCCTAAAATAAATGAAATTGAATATTGCCATCATGTTCCTCGTTAAAAAACACACAACTTTGGTGTTTGAATCATGTCAAATGGTTGCATATTAAGAGAGGTAGCATAGGTTGAACAAATCAGAAGTTGGCTCGAGGAAGAAGATGAAGTCTGGCACGTAGTTTGAATTTGCCACGCAGGTTTCATATATTATGTGTTGGTTTGGTATCTTTATCACCAGCACATGCTGGCTCAGTTGGTAAGGGCGTGTTTTGTGAGTTGGAGGGCGAGAGGTCGTGGGTTCAATCCCCACCCATGACCAATCTTTTATCACTTGTCCAATTTCATTCTTTTTTTCATATTATTTTCTTAAATGATTTGGAAAATTAATTTCTCTCTGAATTTTTATGTTTTTGAATTAATTCTTTTTTTCAAAATTCATAAAAATGTTAAAATATTTTATTTTACAAAAATTTCACAAAAAATATTATTTAATTTTATATATTTAATATTTTCATAAAGAATTTATTTTATTTGTTTTTAAACATTTAAAAATATTTCTTTTTTTTTTTTCTGATTTTCCAAATTCAAATGATTTTCAAATCATTCTATGGATAAAACATGATTTTTCAAACATTTATCCAAGATCACTACTTGTTTTTTATACATGTTTGATAATTTTGATCATTTAAAAATGTTTTTTATTCAAATTAAAATACATTTTTTTATCAAATTAGGGTTTTGATTATTTTCACCCTCACAAATCTTTTTCAAAACACTTTGGGCCTCTAATAGAGTGTAAGACCCATCCCTTGTCACAAAAAAACCTTTTTGGGCCTCAGTCATTGTATAAGACACTACGTGATTTTTAAAAACAACGGTGCGATCACTGTTTTTTAATCTGGGTCTCTCCCTGAGTTGTAAGCCCCTTTTTTTTTTCTTTTTAGATCACTTTGGGCCTCTAATTGAGTGTAAGACCCATCCCTTGTAAATAAAAACCTTTTTTGGGCCTCAGTCATTGTATAAGTCCTAGTACGTTAAAAAATCTCGGCGCGATCGCCGTTTTCAAAACAAAATCATCTGGGCATCTCCTTGAGTATAAGCCCCAATCTTCATTTCAAAATAACTTCTCCTTTGATTTAGATTCAAATTCAAAGTTGTTATCAAAACTTTCTTTAATTTCTTGAATAACTAACCATACAGCTGTAACAAATGGAAGCTTGGTCACCTGTAAGTTTTATCAGCTTTCTTTTTACATACTTGTATATATATACTTGTTTTTAATGCTAGAAGATTGCTCACCTGTAAGTCCTACCACACTCTTTTACATACTTGCTCATATATATTCCATCTGTATATATGCCTGTATATTATCTGCTTAGAGTTTTCCCCGACAATTAGGTCTAGGATTAGATCAAACTAGTGGTCACTCTTTCAGTACAGTCAAAACTAGTTCCCCATAAGAAATTCCAGATACAGTCTTGCCTCCTCTTGGGCTTATACAATATGGAGCAGAGAAAGGCATTATTCCCAATGAAACTTTTCTCAAGACTGTCACTATTAGAAATTTATCAAGAAGTTCATTTCCCCAGAGAGGATTAATTCCCGGTGAAACCTCTCTTAAATTTCTTCAAACCCTAGAACTGTTCACTAAAGAAAGGATTATTCCCGGTGAAACTTTTCTTTAACTTTTCTTAGGTTTGGACCCACAGGCTTCCTAAAAGCATCCCCAGCCTCCTCTCGGGCTTTGTACAAGGACCCTCAGGCTTTTTAGAAGTTCTCATGCCTTCTCTTGGACTTAATACAAGGACCCAACAGACCTCCCACAGGTATTGGACATAACCTAGTCATCCTTTGTTAGAGCAGTCTTTCATTGAGTCAAAACATCAAACCAGTTTAGGGTTGATTCTCATCCCTTAATACACCAGCCTCCTCTTGGGCTTCATATAGGAAGACTTGGACAGTCTCAGCCTCCTCTTGGGCATCATGCAAGGATAAACCTTTTCATACCAGTAGACTTGGACAGTCTCAACTCCTTTTTGGGTCTCCAGAAACCCTCAAGTTTTCTAAAGACACGGGATAAACCCTGATCATCGGATCAATCATCAACAGAGTTAAAACCTCTATAGGTTTTCAAAATTCAATCTTTAAACTCTCACTTCCAATTTCCCCAGCTAGGGTCAAATCACTATCAATAAACCCTCTATCAGAACCTCGAGGTATCTGATATTTCAACTCTTCTATAATCCTCAACAAGAGTTGATTCCCCAATTTGGACCTGTCTCTGGATCTCAATAATCCTCAGCAGAAGTTAGCCTCCTCTTAGGCTTTATATAAAAAATTCCCCAACCAGCCTCCTCTTAGGCTTTGTATAATGATCATCCCTCAACACCTATTAGCCTCAATCTTGGGCTTTGTACAAGACACCTATAAAAATATTCTCCCGCTGAGTCAGTCAATCCTTTTTAGCCTCAATCTTGGGCTTTGTACAAGACACATATAACACTTCCCCAGTTGGAGTCAATTTTTTTGGCCTTAATCTTGGGCTTTGTACAAGACAGATAAAACCTCTCACCAGTAGAGTCAATCCCTTTTAGCCTCAATCTTGGGCTTTGTACAAGATAGACAAAATATTCCCCGGAAGAATCAATTCCTTCCAGCCTCCTCTTAGGCTTTGTATAATGTTCTCCCCAAAAGAGTTAGTCTCTTTTCATCCTCAATCTTGGGCTCTGTACAAGACAGATATAAAACTCCCTAAGTAGAGTCAACCTTTTAGCTTCAACCTTGGGCTTTGATTAAGGCACACACAAAAATCAACATCCCCTCAGAGGAAATAAAAAATCTCCCTGTAGGAAGACATTTTCTCTGTACAACCACACATCAAACAAATTAAACAAACCCTAATTCCAGATAACTGCTGTAAGTGGCACACTTGTTGATTCAAATATCGAAGTTGTAGTCCATCTCTTATCCTGGTAAACCCCTTTCTTTCATCTAATTGCTGTAAGTGGCAAGCCTCTGGATTATTTACATCCAAGCTAATGTCCCTCTCTTAGCATGAAAGATTCCTAAGGAAAAATGGCTTTGCTCTACACAGAGTTAAAGTTTTCTCCTTCAGGATAAATCCCCTATAAAGGAAATTATGGCATTGCTGGATTCCCATATCCTAGTTAAAGTAATTCTCCTTTATAATCAGTTACCCAACAACTGTGATAAACAGATGAGATATCTCCCTTAGAGATGAAAAATTCTCTCTCAGTCAATCCTTTAGCTTTAATCTTAAGCTTTGAACAAGACACAAATAACCTTTAGCTTCAATCTTGGGCTTTAAACAAGACACCAAAACATCATCTCTTTCCTCCCATAGAATAGGAGGAACTACGGTTGCTCTGATTTCTCTGTTTTCTTTAACGAGAATACGTAGGCATAAGATTGCGAAATCTTAGCGAGCTCACCAATCAAAAACCTTAGGTCCAGTACCTTTCTAAAAACATCGGAAAACCCGACATCAACAAAAATACTCTCTCTCGAACATTCCCAAAAGAGAAACTTTCCCAATAAACAGACAAACACCAGTAAGTAGAAAACAGTAGAAATTGCTAACGATCTATGGATAACCATATATAGGATGGGTAATTGACAACTCCTCATTGTATAACCTGACCCCGGACCCCCAATCTCTTAAACATTTGTTAAAGAAAAATTTGCGTGCAAGGTTAGTTTTAGATAACTTCCCTTCCCTTTCTAGTTTCATAGGATAAATAAGAAATCAGAAAGTAGCACCCAATTCCAACCAATGGCGATAAGGTGGTCGCATCACCGACAAAAATCTCACGCTACAGAAAAATGGCAACTCTGCTGGGGAGCCAAACTAGGATTAGAATTCCTAAGAGGTCTAGGTTGTTAGAAAATTTTCATATATATACAGCTTTTCCTACTTAATATCCGTGTTTATTTTTTTGTCAATGGGAATGCGATTGATACACATGTGGAAAGTTTGAGAGAACCCTAAGATAAGGGGTGGCATAGACATGGGAACTTGTAGGGAGTGAATCTCGAACAAGTGATCCTGGTAGACCACCAAATCAGGCGAGGGCCGGTGTGGATACTAAATGTTGAACGATCGATCGTCGTGAAAGCAAAGTTATCCCAGTGCGGCACCCGTGACCCTGAGGATTTAGTAGACATTAACCCTATGACCATTTGGTAGGACAGTGACTATCACGAATAGTTGATACGCAATACTACACTCAAATGAGATTCATTCTAGGATGCTACAGCTCGCTCGGGTGAACCAGCTTGCTGTTGATATCCCTAGGAGGGGCCAATGATTTTGGGAACTTGGAACCCGTTCTACAGGTACAAAAACTGACTAAAATATTACAACCTTTGGGGATGGATAGAGCCATGACTCCATTCTCGTGACGTTGAACCCTTGAACCCATGTCTTTTCAATGTTTTTGTGGGCTGCATTCATGCATTCATCTAAAAAACTCTTAAACAAAGAAAAATTTCTTCCTTTTTTAAAAAAATTAACTAAAACAATAATTGCAAATATCAGAGAGAGAGATTGCGTTATGGATTTCGGTAGAAGAAAGACGCACAAGTACACCTTCAAGGATCCAAAACTAGAGGATTTCAGGAGGTTGCCAAGGATGATTACCAACCCTGATGCTTTCAGAGCTAAGCATGGAGGACTGTTGTCTCTGTTAAGGGTCCACGTGGTTGAAGGAATCCTGTCTACGCTAATTCAGTTCTACGATCTGGTTTATCACTGCTTCACATTTCCGGATTACTAACTGGCACCAACACTAGAGGAGTACTCTCACCTGATTGATTTGCATATCACTGATCAAGCTCTATTTTTTGGACTGGAAGAAATTCCAAAGGATCAAACCATTGCAAGAGCAATCTCTTTGGACGAGTCGGAAGTTAGGACTCACATGATCACCAGAGGAGGAATCCTGGGTTTACCAGCTAAATTCCTGATAGAGAAATCTTTGTACTTTGCTAGTATCGGAAACGTAACTGCTTTCGAAGATATCTTTGTCCTACTCACATATGGGCTATTCCTCTTTCCCAACATCGACAACTTCGTTGATACCAACGTTGTTAAGATATTTCTTATTGGAAACCCCGTACCAACCTTGTTCGCATATGCTTATCATTCTGTACACTTAAGGAATTTGTACAGTGGAGGAATGATCACATGCTGTGTACCCTTACTTTACAAATGGTTAATTTCCCATTTTCCCAAATCTCATCTTGTCGTTAATCTCAGGTTGTGTCTGCAATGGACACAATAAATGAGTATAACTCTCATCTTGTCATTAATCTCAGGTTATGAGTCCATGTAATCATGTGGACGACTCTCATTCTTCATTGTTCAACAATACAATATCATATTTAAAACAAAATCTTAAAGAATGAGATAAATACAAAACTTGTTTTTGTTTATTACCCCAATTGACTTGTAGAAATTGTAAATGTCATCATGATATTCAAGAACAACAAGTTCATTGTTAGCATTAGTAGCATTAATGTCAACAATTTCATTTGGTTTGTTTGTCAAACCACAGGCAGCCTAATAGATTATGAAAATAAAACATGTGAAGAAATGAACATATAAAAGACCCATCCAATCCTTAGCATGTCTCAACAACAAAACCAACAAACAAACCTTGCTTCTAGCAGAAAGAACAGAAGTAAGAGTGTGTGATGATTTCTTCCTGGAATTAACCTCTCCTTCTTTCTGTTGTGCACAAACTTTTCTTTACTGCTCTCTTCTTCAGAACTTATTATATCAATTACTTCCTGTAGCGGGGAAATTTGTGAGTATAAGCTATTGATTAACTTAACTCAAAAATAAGTAAGAGTCGCCACCGCACTTTTATTTTATCCACGAAGGGAAAGGAAAAAGAGCGAACAAAACCTAAAGAGTTCTAAAACGACAAGAATAAATAGAGAATGGGTAAGGGGGTTGGTTACGCGATGGGAAGGTGTTAGCACCCAAAATGTCTATAGTACTCTATAGGATCCCTTTGAAATATCTACCGCATTTTGGTCTGAAAATGGTTTGCTTGTAAAGAGATTGAGGAGATGAGAGGAGAATTATTTTTTAAGACTTTTGTGCTTGGAGAGACTTATCGCCTCATGCCTACGTACCCACGATGTGCAATGTAGGATCAAAACCCCGTAGTTCGTGGTATAAAGAACAAAAATTTGTTTGTTTTGGTTAATTTTAAGTGTAAAGACAAGTCGTCATTTCCAAACGAATAATTCTAGGTCCATAAGTCCAATATCACTTCAAAAAGAGGTCCATGAAGAGATCACTCCAAAGCATAGGATAGTAACCAATAGTCCAAGATGAGGAGAATTAAGTTTTTTATGGTTTAAGCCTTTATTAATGTTTTTGAGTCCAAATGGACAAAGAAAAAAAAGGCATAAGCATAAACATGTGTCCAACGGACAAAGTGAAAATTGCGGAAACATAAACATGATATGAAATGAAGCATAAAAATAAAAGAGATAGGGAGCGAGAAGGAAACATAAACAAAATTAATACAAAATATTGTTAGTAAGTTAGTGATTAATTGTTAGTGTTAGTGATCAATAACAATTGAATAGTCACACTTAGGTCAAGGTTGATGAAACTCATTAGAGGATTGATAAGACCAAAGCCTCCTAAAAACAAGTTTCATGAGTTTTGAACCATAAGACAAATAATCAATATTCTTGATCGTTTTCCGATACGGGACAAATATTACGCTATGTTAAGCAATCGTCGAGTAATTTACGAAGTAATTACCCTACAATGAGGCCGGTCAATAGCTATTTGTGCTAATGTATGCTAGATGAACGATATATAGATCGTCATCCGAAAGCAATACCGCACGAAAAGAAAAGTGGTAATGATCTAATCTTGATCGAAATTCAACAACAGAATTCCAAGATCTTTGACTTTCATCGATAAAAAAGAAAAAGAGAAATAGATGAAGAAAAGGCAAATTAAACCACACAATTATGTGATCTAAGGCTAAGAACAAAGGAAAGGGGAAGAAAAAGGCAAAAGAACCAAAACAGTCCCAAAACAGAGCCAAAATAGCATTCTGGACACTGGTTAATCGGTTAACACATTGGTTAATCGGTTAACACATTGGTTAATCGGTTAACCAGTGCAGATTTTGAATTTCTGCGCAAAACAGGGTGTTAATCGGTTAACCAATTTACACTGTGTTTGGTTAATCGGTTAACACTGCACTAGAAGCAAAAAAATGTGTAAACTTCAGCATGATCTTCTTTCAAAACATTTTTCAAACACCTTATGATCATGAATTGAATTTGCACGAATTTTAAAGTAAAAATAGACAGAGAAACCTGCAATCAAACAACAATATACGATCCAAAGGATCAACAACAAACAACACCAAGGTTCTACATCTTGAATGATGAATATGAAGCTTTAACAATGGTGGAAAGTGAATTACCACTCCAAATCAGAAAATCCTTCCAAATTGCAGTAAGATCTACACTCCAAAGCCTTGATCTATGAACAAAACAAGAATGGATGAAGGTTTAGGTCTAAATTAGTAAGAATCAATGTGAATTCTTACTAACTTATGAAAGAAGAAATTGAGCTTTTGGTGAGTTTTGGTAGTTGGGGAGAGAATTTGCAAGAGATTTTTTGGCTATCAAAAGCTTGTATGAAATTTTAGCAAGGTGAATTTGGCTCTCCAAAGCTTGTGAAATGAGTGAAATGAAACCTCTATTTATAGAGTTTAGGCTTGGGAATTTGGTAGTTTGGAATCAGGCTTGGATGATCAAAAATTAGGATTGGAATTCAAATTTGGGGGGAAATTAAAAGAGTGGTGATTAGTAGAGGTGTATGATAAGAATTAATATTGATGATGTAGGGAATAAAACTGAGATGGAATATTCCAAAATGATGAAAATTGGTGCCAATTGCTGAAAATTTGAATTTGCTGCCATTTTTTTTAAAATTTGCACACGTTAACCGATTAACCAATGTGTTAATCGATTAACACAGTGAAAATTTGGGAAATTTGGCTTTTTGACGTGCTGTCTTGACTCCGGCTCGATTTTTCTTGCTTGTCAAAGAAGGCATGGAAATAAACACATGAACCTTGGAATCTCTTGAATAAAAATCGGTTAAATCTTGGAGACTCTTGATCAGATGAATTTTTGAATTGTTTGCAGATCAACTTTAACTTTATTCAGGTGAAATCCATTCGAGCTGCGGGACTGATTTTTTTGTATTTTTAACCTGTTTTTCCCCTGAAAATGTTAGTGAAAGAAAACAAAATATTTTTGGATTTTAATTAATGGTTAGTAAGCATAAACAAATTAAGCAATAAAATAACTAACAAACACACACACACTCAAAGATCTCCGCAAGGCACAATCCTATAGAAGAGGGAACCAATGTGTGATCTTGTTTGTGGTATGAAATGCAAAAGAAAAAGAAAAGAATCTTAGGGGCAAAAATTAGGGTATTACAGCTGCCCCTATTTAAGTTTCTTCTATCCGGAGGTATGAAAATTGACATCTTTGTCTCGACGAGATAGAAGAGACTTAAATATAACAACAAACTAAATTTTTGGCCCTAAGAGACCACAAGATGATATGATCATGCAAATGATATGCAGACACAAGACCACTGTGGGGAAAAAATGCCACAGGAGACAAAAAAACTGGGGAGCAAAGAGAAAAGACTCCACTAGGGGAAAACAAAAGAGGGAAAACACATCCCAACAGGGGAGGAAACGAATCTCCACTGGGGAAGAGCAAGGAGTAAGATTCCAACTGAGGGAAAATTACCGACACCAGAAACACTAGAGGAAAAAATCGTCCCAACATGGAGAGGAAACTCTTCGCCGGGGAACAGATTGTCTAATACCAGACATCTGGTAATAACATGATCAAAAGGAAAGATCGCCAACTACCAACCAAGTGATAGCTATAACAAGGCAGTCAAGGGTGTGAGAAAGATTACCTACTACCAGCAAAAAGGTAGGACGACAAAGGTAACGATCTCACAAAGAGGATAAAGTTACCAGCTATCAACCAAGTGACAACTATAACAAGGCAACCAAACCAGGCTATATTACCTACTACCAACAAAGGGCAGGACGACAAAGGTAATAAGCTGGCTATATCACCTACTACCAACAAAGGGCAGTACGACAAAGGTAATAAGCCAAAAGAAGGATTACCAACTATCAACCAAGTGATAGTTACGACGAGGTAATCAATCCAAGGGTGTGAGAAAAATTACCTACTACCAACAAAGGGGTAGGACGACAAAGGTAATAACCTCAAAAGGGGTCGAGAAGTATCACCTACTACTAACAAAGGGCAGGACGACAAAGATGATAAACTCGAGCGTGGAGAGATTACCAATTATCAAACGAGTGATAGCTACGACGAGGTAACCAAATCGGGCTATATTACCTACTACCAACAAAGGGCAGGACGACAAAGGTAATAAGCTGGCTATATCATCTACTACCAACAAAGGGCAGGATGACAAAGGTAATATGCCAAAAGAAAGATTACCAACTATCAACCAAGTGATAGTTACGATGAGGTAATCAACCAAGGGTGTGAGAAAAATTACCTACTACCAACAAAAGGGTAGGACGACAAAGGTAATAACCTCAAAAGGGGTCGAGAAGTATCACCTACTACCAACACAGGGCAGTATGACAAAGGTAATAAACTCGAACAAATAAATGGTGAGATTACCAACTATCAAATGAGTGATAGCTACAACAAGGTAATCAAACCCGGCTATATTACCTACTACCAACACAGGGCAGGACGACAAAGGTAATAAGTCAGCTATATCACCTACTACCAACAAAGGGCAGGATGACAAAGGTGATAAGCCCAAAGCAAGGGACCAAAATTCAATCTGGGAATGAACCAGAGAGAAGTGGTCAAACAAGACTCATCCCGAGGAGGAAATATCTCAACTGGGGATTACTTCCATTCTGACACACGGACTGGGGAGGAAGGCTAAAACAAAATCTTCCACGAGAAATAAACCCAGTGGGGAATTAACAATGATAGGTATTTTCTTCTTACGGGTCAACACTCTAATGGAGGGAGGACACACACGCTCTATGGGGATAACAACACCAGAGAGCAAAGAAACACCAACACAAATGCAAAATGCACAATGCAACAACAACATGCTATACACAACAAAAGAAATGTGCATGCAATGCGTATGAGTATGAATATGCTGACAAAATAAACATAAAGAATAAACGGAGGGTGGAAAAGCATCACAACGCCAACGAATACTCGGCTAATCTTAACAAGATGGAGATACCATTAGCAACTCTGCTAGGCATTTAGCTGAAGAAATCCTGCAAAAGCCATCAAAGGAAAATAAATCCTACTACAAGGCTCAAATCTTGCTGGAGAAAAGAAAATACTCCTTGGGGAAAAACCCCAAATATCAATCTTCTAACATCATTGATCCACAAAGAGGATAAAACAAAAACTCTGCTTTGAGGATGGAAGGAAAGATGTTGGGGAAGCATAACAACCAAGATCTTTCGGACATTTCCTGGGGTTCATAAAGAATTCACAGGAACTTCCATTCCAAAAGGATGAAGAGATCTGCTGCGGAGAAATAATGCATTCGCTGGGGATCTATAGACATATAAACATCTACGCCAAATCCATCAGAAATACCAGGCAGATCTCCTGGAGACACAAAAGAAAATCTCTCTGAAGATTAACCAATTCTGAGCAAAACAACCTGAACTTGTTGAGGAAAACAACAACAAGGTCAAAATGTGGGGGATTTTAGATCAATACTCATCATGAATGATAGAAAACCCAACAGGTGACTAGTATATCAATATTCCTCGAATAGAGATATCATCGGCAACTTCACTGGGAAACACCCGAAATAGTGATGCACAATTTTCTCTGAAAACAAACAATTTGGAGAGAAATAAGTCCTGGACTTACTGGGGAAGATAACGCTGCTATGCGTTTGGGAATATCCAAAGCAATAACAATACACCTAGGAGGTAAAACACTGAGTGGAGATTCCTCATATGATTTCTGCTAGGGACAGCGAAAACGAATCTCTGCGTGGGGACCACCATTAAGGAGAAGGGGACCTCAAAACTACTCAACTGCCTGACCATAACATAATCAGCTGGAGAGGATTCGGATCAAAACCTAGCTGGGGAAAAACCAAACAGCATTGACCTTTATGAATTCAACGCATCATAACACAACCTTGAAGGGACCTATCATCTTGTCAATAACTGATCGCATTCATAGGAACAAACTCTGCTGATGAAATATCAACAAACTCTACTGGGGAATATCGACAAACTCTACTAGGGAGCTGTCAATAATTTCTGCCAAAGGGGCAAGAACGAACCTTGCTGAGGAAAACATTGATCCTACCAGTCTTGGAATAACCGTTGATGTTCCTTTTTGCATTCATAAATCAAAGGGAAATGTTTTTATGATTTTCAAAAAATTTAATCAATTATTTGCATTTTGTTTCAAAAATCATCATAAAAAATAAATGAAATTTTGCAAACAGAAACAAAATAAGAATTCCAAACAAAGGGACAAAGGCCCAAATTTTATCAATAGAATGGAAGTCCACAAATGGCATAACTCCATAGATCATTACAAAGTTTGAAAAATGGTAAATACATGGAAAGGGTTACATTGAAATACAATGACCACTATTCTCCCTAACAACTTTGAATTCCGCTGTGCTCAAAACTTCAGTTGAGGATGATTAAAGCAGAATCCTTGACGGACAATGTTGCTTTTAAATGATCAAGACTGGCCAGATGCAGTTACTTGCCATAATCCCTAACTTTTGTCTAGATTGCCCTTTTGGGTTTTCAATCTACCAGGATGATTATTTCTGTTTTTGTCTCTAATTTTGCCTGGACCGCCCTTTCGGGTTTTCAGCCCACCGAGACTCTCATTTTTGCCTAAGCCGCCCTTTCGGGTTTTCAACTTAGCGAGCTGTTCTTTTATTTTTTAGGCGAAGTATTTCTTGACTGCATCAGCATTCACAGGACGAGTGAACTCTTCATCATCCATAGTTGTAAAAAGTAATGCACCGCCAGAGAAGGCTCTCTTGACAACATATGGGCCTTCATAATTAGGAGTCCACTTGCCCCTAGAATCATTAGTAGAAGTCGAGATCTTTTTGAGTACAAGGTCTCCTTCTCTGAACACACAAGGTCTAACCTTCTTATCAAAAGCTTTCTTCATTCTCTGTTGATATAATTGGCCATGACACAAGGCCGTCATTCTTTTCTCTTCAATCAAATTCAACTGATCATATCTACTCTGACACCATTCAGCCTCAGACAATTCAGCTTCCATCAAAATTCTCATAGAAGGGATTTCAACCTCTACCGGAAGCACTGCTTCCATACCATACACAAGAGAGAAAGGGGTTGTCCCTGTTGAAGTGCGGACGGATGTACGATACCCATGTAAAGTAAAAGGGAGCATCTCATGCCAATCCTTGTAAGTAACAACCATCTTCTGAACAATATTCTTAATATTCTTATTAGCAGCTTCAACAGCCCCATTCATCTTAGGTCTGTAAGGAGAAGAATTATGATGCTCAATCTTAAACTCATCACATAATTCCTTCATCATCTTGTTATTCAAATTTGACCCAATATCAGTGATAATCTTGCTCGGAACACCATACCGACAGATGATTTGGTTCTTGATAAACTAGACCACTACTTGCTTGGTCACATTGGCATATGATGCCGCTTGCACCCACTTGGTAAAATAGTCAATAACCACTAATATGAAACGAATTAGGCTCAATCATTCCAATCATATCAATGCCCCACATGGAGAAAGGCCATGGAGAAAAGATAACATTGAGAGGAGTTGGAGGGACATGAATTTTGTCAGCATAAACCTGGCATTTATGGCACTTCTTCACAAATTTACAACAGTCAGATTCCATTGCCAGCCAATATTAACCTACCCTCAACATCTTCTTAGCCATTGCATGCCCATTGGCATGGGTACCAAAAGATCCTTCATGAATTTCTTTCATCAATATGTTTGCTTCGTGTCTATCCACGCATCAGAGCAAGACCATGTCATAATTTCTTTTATACATCACATAATCATTTAAGAAGAAACTACAAGCCAACCTTCTCAAAGTCTTCTTATCTTTCTTGGATGCCCCAAGCGGGTACTCTTGATTTTGAAGAAAGCATTTAATATCATAATACCACAGTTTATCATCAACAACCTCTTCAACCGCGAATACATGAGCTGGCCTATCAAGCCGCATAACATCGATTTTGGGCACATCATTCCACCGATTCACCACAATCATGGAGGATATAGTGGCTAAAGCATCCGCCATTCGATTTTCTGCTCTGGGTACATGGTGAAACTCAACCTTATTGAAGAAAGTTAACAACCTTCTTGCATAATCTCGATAAGGAATCAAATCGGGTTGACGTGTCTCCCATTCTCCTTTAATCTGATTAATCACTAGGGCTGAATCTCCGTATACATCAAGAATCTTGATTCTTAAATCAATGGCTTCTTCCAAGCCCATAATACACGCTTCATACTCAGCCGCATTATTTGTGCAAGTGAACATCAACCTTGCAGTGAAAAGAGTATGAGAACCATGAGGAGTAACAATTATTGCCCCAATACCATTGCCATACTCATTAACAGTTCCATCAAAAATCAAACCCTAACGGGATCCAGGCTCAGGCCCTTCATCAAGTAATGGTTTTTCACAATCTTTAACCTTTAGATACATCACATCTTCATAAGGAAAATCAAACCTGATAGGTTGATAATCATCCATTGGCTAGTGTGCCAAATGGTCAGCCAAAACACTTCCTTTTATCGCCTTTTGAGTTCGGTACTCGATATCATATTCTGACAACAACATTTGCCAACGAGCAATCCTCCCAGTTAAAGCAGGTTTTTCAAAGATATATTTGATCGGATCCATTTTGGATATCAACCAAGTTATATGATTCAACATATACTGGCGGAGGCGCTTGGCAGCCCAAGCTAAAACACAACATGTCTTTTCAAGCATTGAATACCGAGACTCACAATCAGTGAACTTCTTGCTTAAATAATAAATGGCAAATTCCTTTCGACCAGATTTATCTTGTTAACCCAGAACACAGCCCATAGACTCTTCCAGAACAGTCAAATACATGATCAAAGGTCTTCCTTCCACGGGAGGAGACAAAATCGGAGGTTCAAGCAGATACTCTTTAATCCTTTCAAAAGCTTTCTGACAATCCTCTATCCAGACACAACCCTGATCTTTGCGAAGAAGCTTGAAGATCGGCGCACATGTGGCAGTCATATTGGATATAAATCGGGAGATATAATTCAAACGTCCCAAGAATCCTCTTACTTGTTTCTCTGTTTTGGGCGCAGGCATTTCCTGAATGGCTTTAACTTTACCAAGGTCAACTTCAATGCCTTTTTGGCTGACAATAAAGCCCAACAATATTCCAGAACGGACACCAAAAGTGCATTTATTAGGATTCAAACGGAGCTTAAACTTTCTCAAACGCTGAAACAACTTCAGTAAGTACTCAATATGATCTTCTTCAGTCTCCGACTTACAAATCATATCATCCACATAGACCTCAATTTCTTTATGCATCATATCATGGAATAAAGTGGTCATAGCTCTCTGGTACGTTGCACCAGCATTTTTCAAACCGAAGGGCATCACTCTATAACAGAATGTTCCCTAGGGTGTAATGAATGTTGTTTTTTCCATATCCTCGGGTGCCATCTTTATTTGATTATAACTGGAAAATCCATCCATAAAAGAAAAGATACTGAATTTAGCAGTATTATCTACCAACATGTCAATGTGTGGCAGTGGAAAATCATCTTTTGGACTCGCTTTATTCAAATCTCTATAGTCGACGCACATTCGGACTTTTCTGTCTTTCTTTGGAACAGGCACAATATTGGCCACCCATTGAGGATACTCAAAAGTCACAAGAAAACTAGCATCAATCTGCTTTTGAACCTCCTCTTTGATCTTCACAGCCATATCGGGATGAGTCCTTCTCAATTTCTGCTTCACAGGTGGACATTCAGGCTTTAATGGCAATCTATGCTCCACAATATCAGTATCAAGACCAGGCATGTCTTGATAGGACCAAGCAAACACGTCAACATATTCTCTAAGAAGCTCCACAATCCTCTTCTTAACATCTGACTGAAGCAGTGCCCCAATCTTAACTTCTTTTATATCATCATCTGAACCCAAATTAACCAATTCCATCCGCTCTTCATGAGGCTGAATGGCTTTTTCCTCGTGCTCAAGAAACCGAGAAATTTCATCTGGAATCTCTTTAATATCCTCTTCTTCAGCTCCAAACACAGGGAACTCAAAGTTGGGAGAGGGCATATGGTCATTGTTTTCAATGGGTTTAACAATCAATCTGCACAATGGTTTATGTTTGATTTTAGAATATGAACAAAAAGTGCAAGTACCATGTAGATAAAAGGAGATTATCAAATTATTATTATTTTTGGTTATTTATGTTACCATTTTTCAGAAATAAAGTAAAAAGGGAAAACATAACACGGATAAACAAAATAACATTTTATTGATGATGATAAAATTTGAAACAAAGCCCTCACAAATTCACTTTCACCTTGGGCAGAGTGAAAGGATTTTTGAAAGAAACAAAAACAAATTACTTTGAAATATGAACAATAGTAGGAACATCAACAGCTATCCAATTCTGGCAGACTTGTCCATGTGTCACAAAATTGGGAAGCTCTTCCTCTTCACCGTCTTCAATGATGGCGGCAGTAGAGTGATCTTTGTTGATAAATCCAGCACTGTGAAAGGCCTCATTTATACGCTTCAAATCTCTTCTGATTGTATCAGGCGTAAACCCTAAACCAGTTTTGCCCAGGTTATCAACTACATCAATGACTTGGCCCCAACCGTCAGACCGACCAGTCTTTAGCACATGCAGAGCATCTTTCAAAGAAGACATGGGTAACTCATTCTTCTTAACAGCTTTGTCATCAACGGAAAGATCTTGGAATGGAGTTCCAACAGTTTCATCAGCATCAACATACGAAAAGGATGAAAGGTGGCTCACCAGCATCGCTTGCCCACCTCCAACAATTACCAGCTTATCATTCTTAACAAATTTCAATTTCTGATGAAGAGTTGAAGTCACTGCCCCAGCTTCATGAATCCATGGTCGGCCAAGCAGACAACTATAAGCAGGACGAATATCCATTACTTGAAAAGTAATCTGGAAGAAGCACGGTCCTATCTTGATTGGAAGATCAACCTCTCCAATCAGAGACTTTCGAGATCCATTAAAAGCTTTAACAACAACCCCACTATACCTCATGGAAGGACCTTGGTACGAAAGCCTTGACAAAGTAGATTTTGGCAACATATTCAAAGAAGAGCCAGTATCAACCAACACATTGGAAAGCGCATCTTCTTGACAGTTCATGGAGATATGTAAAGCCAAGTTGTGATTTCTCCCCTCCTCGGGTAACACTTCATCATAGAAACTCAAATTATTACATGTTGTGAGGTTGGCAACAATGCCATCAAATTGATTAACAGTCACATCATGCTCAACATATGCTTGTTCCAATACCTTCTGCAAAGATTTCCTATGAACTTCAGAATTCATCAGTAAGGACAACATTGAAATCTTGGACGGGGTATGCAAGAGTTAATCTACAACACTATACTCACTCTTCTTGATAAATTTCAACACTTCATCCTCAAAATCCTTCGAACCACTGGACTGACCAGAAGCATCGACATTAGTCTCATCTTGAGTTCGTTTGCCAGTAATAACATTCTCTACAATCTTTGGAGGCTCAGGAGTGAAGACACGACCACTTCGGGTCACTCTACTCACATCAGCGATGCTTACCACAGAAGATAAAGAAGGAATGGGCACTTCCTTACCATATTCTACCATGGTAGCATTGTACTTATACGGAACAGCCTTGTCAGATTCATAGGGTACCAGGCCGGGCAACCGAATAACCAAAGGCGTAACAGCGGTTTTCTGACTATCATAAGAGATAATGACTCGTTCAGGAATATTAAAGCGTGGTGCAATAACATTCACCTCATTCTGATATTCATCTCTTTTAGCAGTGACTTCAATCACATTCTCGTCCATCATCCTTTAAATGTCCCTCTTCACTATCACACAACCACGAGGATTCACGGAACAAATACAACAAGATGCATAGTCATGATCAATATCATGGTATTCACTCAAAAGTGCATACATTTCCACAAGAGATCTTTGGATCCAACGGATATTGAAAATTTTTAATGTACCAGGACATCCATAAACCATATTGACAGACGCCTTGCCATGATTAGGCAACAGATTCGATTGAACATTAGGGTTAGAATCTTCGACAAAATACCTCTCCTAGCCAACCTTTGAACTTCCATCTTCAATGGATAACAGTTCTCAGTATCATGTCCCGCTCCTCCTTGATGGAAAGCGCAATGAGCTTCGGGCTTATACCACCATGGAAAATCTTTTAGAACAGCAGGCGGTGGACGGGTCTGAACAAGATTCTTCTGAATTAAGCAAGGAAGCAAATCTGTATAAGTCATCGGAATCGGATCAAAATCCTTCTAAAAATAGCCTCGTTGGTTGTTTGGCTGATTAAAACGTTGTTGCTGCACAGGAGCTGCCTGAACAATATGAGCTGAACTGATAATAGGAGTAACAGATGCAACATGTTGCTAACACTGATTATTCTTACAGTAACTCTTTTTGCACCCTCCATGGAAAATAGCATGGGTCTCACCCTCTTTATTCTTGGCAAATCCTCCGCCATACTTCTTGGAATTACCAGTAGGATTATCCTCATTTGACTAACGTCCCTCGCGGACACCTTCTTCCAATCTCATCCCCATATTAACCATCTCAGTGAAATCACTTGGGGCACTAGAAATCATACGCTCATAATAAAAAGGACTCAGAGTTTTCAGAAAAATCTTAGTCATCTCCTTTTCTTCCAAAGGAGGGTTGATCTGAGCAGTAGTCTCGCGCCACCTCTGCACGTATTCTTTGAATGTCTCCTTATCTTTCTGAGCCATTGCCCGAAGTTGGTCACGATCAGGAGCCATATCCACATTATACTTATACTGCTTCACAAACGCCTCACCCAAATCTTCGAAAGTACGAACTCGAGTACTGTCAAGTCCCATGTACCATTTCAAGGCTGCACCAGACAAACTATCTTGAAAGTAGTGAATGAGAAGCTGATCATTATCCTTTTGAGCTGACATCTTACGAGCATACATAGTCAAATGACTCATCGGACAAGAGTTACCCTTATACTTTTCAAAGTCAGGGACTTTGAACTTATGCGGGATCTTTACATTAGGAACCAAGCATAACTCATGAGCATTCTTTCCAAACAACTCTTTACCTCTCAGAGCATTGATCTCTTTCTGCATTTTAACAAACTGGTCCTGAATCTCTTCCATTCTATCATACGCACTAGCATTTTCGCTTGGAGCAGTATGGAAAATCTGTTCTTCACCAAAAGGAACAGTATGAACCACAGGCGGTGGTATAGTCATCACAGGTTGAACAGTAGGAACAACTGGAATTTCAGGAGGTGGTGGTGGTTGATAACCCTCAGGAACAAAGTTAACAGGCATGCCCCAGAGGAAACCAAGAGGCATGGAGTATTGAGGAACACTAGGAGGCGCCACAGAGATGGGCGTGGAGACAACCTCAGAAATAACTGTCCTTTGCACAGGAGTTGAAAGCGGAGGAGGAGGAGGTGGTGGCTGATTCTGAGTAGCCACCAGAGCTTCCATCATAACAATGAGTCTTTCCAAACCATCCTTCAGAGTTGTCACTTCTTCACGAAGCTCGCGGTTCTCTTGTTGCAACTGATCCATCTTCTTTTTCAGATTAGCCCGAGTATTATACTGGTGCGACAGCTTGGCTGAATGAAGACCAAAAGGAAACAATAAGACACCTGAAAAAGGCAAGAAACAGTGAAGAATGATGCTTGATATGTAAGATGCAAATGCAAAGTTTCAAGGAACTATAAGGCATATTGTAAACATTGTTATTTGAAATACCAAAATCTCATTCATTAATGATGGAAAATATTACATCTCGGAAGTACAAATTCAAGAATCCTAAAACAATAGAGAATAAAGAAAACTAGATCCCTAGAGAATCCTATGAGAAGAAGTCCCAGCTCTATCTTCCAGCTTCTTGATGTGGGCCTGCATCTGAGTCTTCTCAATCAGCAACTGATCAATGATCAACTTCCAAGGAGATTCTGAACTCTTTGGAATATCGGAAACTGGCTGAATGTATGAGGAAAATAAATCCTCTTGCGCCTTTCTCTTCTTGTTGGCAACTTCATCTTCATTCTTCCTCTTGAAGTGCTCTTGAAGTCTTGCATTCTCTTACTCAACAATTTGATACTTGTTCTTCCAAGCATCTCTCTCTTGTTGCATCTCGGCCAAAGCAATCTGAAGCTTCTTTGTGTCTTCCATAAAGTAGAGGATAGGCTTCTTAGCAATTAGAGATAAAGGTTCCTAACGCGCATAAGGCATCTTCAAAGTAATAACTCTATTTTTAACCCACTGGAGGTAAGGTTCCGAAGAGACACAATTTGGATTTCCCAAACTTTCCTTTCCTTTTCTACGAATATTGCACCAAGCTTCCACAATTTCTCTCTTGAGAGCAACCAGAGATTCTTCTTCCTTGAAAAAGAGACCGGCCAAATGAATGTTCTTCGGTACCTCTCGCGAAGGATATCCCAACTGACGACGGGCCAACACTGGATTATAGCTGATTCCACCCTTTGTACCAAGAAGAGGTACGTTGGGAAAATCACCACAACTATCAACAATCATCGCTCCAGAGGGAACACGGCTACACCAATCAATATCAGAATGAGTGAGAGACTTGATTTTTCGTGACTAATACAAACCATCCTTGAGATTCCAGAAAGTTGCAGACTTCGGCAAGTGAGAAATAAACCACTTGTAAAGCAAAGGTGCACAACAGATAATCATCCCTTCACCATGGAAATTCCTGAGGTGAATAGAATGGTAAGCATTGGCAAGCAAAGTAGGAATTGGATTCCTAATCAAGAAGATCGGAATAGCGTTGATGTCGACAAAGTTCTCAACATTCGGGAAGAGGAACAATCCATAAATAAGCAAGGCAAGAATAGCCTCGAAAGCAATTGTGTTCTTCACACTAGCAAAGTGATGAGCTCTATCCATCAAGAACTTAGCGGGTATCCCAAGAATCTTTCCTTTGGTATCCATGCGAGCCTTAATCTCAGAAACCTTCAAGTGAGTAGCCTTCGCAATAACATCACGCTCGAGAGCTGGATCCAAACCGGAGAAAATCCGACCATGAATATGCAAACCAAGCAGGAGAGAATACTCCTCTAGCGTAGGTACCAACTGATAATCAGGAAAGGTGGAACAATGCAGCAAAGGGTCATAGAACTGAACCAAAGTAGCAAGCAATCCTTCAGCCATATCAACCTTCAAGAGAGATAAAAGCCTTCCATATCTGGATTCGAACTTCTTAGTATTGACAACCAAAGATCCTAGCTCTCTCAAACCCTCTAACTTAGGACTCTTGAAAGTATACTTCTTTGTACTTCTCCTTCCAAAATCCATAACAAAAAGTATTTGCAATGTTTACAATAACACCTTTAAGTTCCTTGAAACCTTCCAAAAGAATGCTCATGAATGCATGAGTGCATGAATGCAACACCCACAAACAAGATCACACAAAGCACGCGGGTCAAGGTTCAAGTCACGAGCATGAAGCCGAGGGTAAGAACCAATCCCACAAAGGTGTGCACTAAGGTTTTCTCTTCATTGTACCTACAGAAAATAGTGGTTCTAACAAAGTGCCCAGGGTCCACAATCCACTATCAGACACGCCAGCACACCGATTTGCTCGGAGGTTGGTAGTTATCCTCAAGAGAATCTAACTTGAGTGTAGCATCGCGTGACAGCTAAGTCAGATTTGCATCTTCATAGCTTCCGCGCTACGATCCTAAAAAGGCTAATATGGGTTAAGGGTTACTACGGTTCTCAGTGTTATAGGCTTCTATGGAAAAAGTAATGCCTTCTCGATCGCTCGATCGGCATTAGTAATTCCAAAGAGACAACCACCGAGTGGATAGATTCTCAAGTTCTTCTTTTTCAGGATTCGAATCCTTCAAAGTTCCTTTGACTATACTATCCTCCTATCTCAAAGTGCACTCGGGTCCGGGTATAGGACCTATCTCACACACAGAGGAACTCCCAAATAGAACAAACAAGTAACAAGCAAATCAGCCAAAAAGCAGTAAATAAATCAAAGTAGGCTAAACCCCTCAAGGAGCTAGTATTCCCCAGCAGAGTCGCCACTTTTCTGTAGCGGGAAAATTTGTGAGTATAAGCTATTGATTAACTTAACTCAAAAATAAGCAAGAGTCGCCACCGCACTTTTATTTTATCCACGAAGGGAAAGGAAAAAGAGCAAACAAAACCTAAAGAGTTCTAAAATAACAAGAACAAACAGAGAATGGGTAAGGGGGTTGGTTACGCAATGGGAAGGTGTTAGCACCCAAAACGTCTATAGTACTCTATAGGAGCCCTTTGAAATATCTACCGCATTTTGGTCTGAAAATGGTTTACTTGTAAAGAGATTGAGGAGATGAGAGGAGAATTATTTTTTAAGATTTTTGTGTTTGGAGAGACTTATCGCCTCATGCCTACGTACCCACGATGTGCAATGTAGGATCAAAACCCCGTAGTTCGTGGTACAAAGAACAAAAATTTGTTTGTTTTGGTTGATTTTAAGTGTAAAGACAAGTCGTCATTTCCAAACGAATAATTCTGCTTAAAGAAATGAATCATGTCTAAACATATGAAAAAGTTTAAAAAGAAAAAGTGCACAAAGCACAAAAAGAGTTTGATGAGTTTCTATATTTTTTATGTTTTCATGAAATGGTCAGAGTAGGGTTAAATGGATTGACATTTATTAAAGAAAAGCAAGTTTTAAAAGTTACTTGACAAAAGTCAAGGTTTTATTATGAAAGAAGTGATAGTTTGAAATCAAGAAGGTTTTGAAAAAAGAGAGAGAGTTTTGAAAATTGAAGAATGGGTGGAGAAGAAGTGACTATCCTAAAGCATAAAGTAAAAGCTAGGGAAAAGAAGGATCTGACCGAAATGGAGCCACTTCAAAACAATATTAAAATAATTCCATCCTTAAGCAAATTGACCGAATAAAGGCAAGTCTTCAATCAATACTCCAAGCAAAGGGATAAGAAGTCCTAATTCTAGGTCCATAAGTCCAATATCACTTCAAAAAGAGGTCCATGAAGAGATCACTCCAAAGCATAGGATAGTAACCAATAGTCCAAGATGAGGAGAATTAAGTTTTTTATGGTTTAAGCCTTTATTAATGTTTTTGAGTCCAAATGGACAAAGAAAAAAAAGGCATAAGCATAAACATGTGTCCAACAGACAAAGTGAAAATTGCGGAAACATAAACATGATATGAAATGAAGCATAAAAATAAAAGAGATAGGGAGCGAGAAGGAAACATAAAAAAAATTAATACAAAATATTGTTAGTAAGTTAGTGATTAATTGTTAGTGTTAGTGATCAATAACAATTGAATAGTCACACTTAGGTCAAGGTTGATGAAACTCATTAGAGGATTGATAAGACCAAAGCCTCCTAAAAACAAGTTTCATGAGTTTTGAACCATAAGACAAATAATCAATATTCTTGATCGTTTTCCGATAAGGGACAAATATTGCGCTATGTTAAGCAATCGCCGAGTAATTTACGAAGTAATTACCCTACAATGAGGCCGGTCAATAGCTATTTGTGCTAATGTATGCTAGATGAACGATATATAGATCGTCATCCGAAAGCAATACCGCACGAAAAGAAAAGTGGTAATGATTTAATCTTGATCGAAATTTAACAACGGAATTCCAAGATCTTTGACTTTCATCGATCAAAAAGAAAAAGAGAAATAGATGAAGAAAAGGAAAATTAAACCACACAATTATGTGATCTAAGGCTAAGAACAAAGGAAAGGGGAAGAAAAAGGCAAAAGAACCAAAACAGTCCCAAAACAGAGCCAAAATAGCATTCTGGACACTGGTTAATCGATTAACACATTGGTTAATCGGTTAACCAGTGCAGATTTTGAATTTCTGCGCAAAACAGGGTGTTAATCGGTTAACCAGTTTACACTGTGTTTGGTTAATCGGTTAACACTGCACCAGAAGCAAAAAAATGTGCAAAATTCAGCATGATCTTCTTTCAAAACATTTTTCAAACACCTTATGATCATGAATTGAATTTGCACGAATTTTAAAGTAAAAATAGACAGAGAAACCTGCAATCAAACAACAATATACGATCCAAAGGATCAACAACAAACAACACCAAGGTTCTACATCTTGAATGATGAATATGAAGCTTTAACAATGGTGGAAAGTGAATTACCACTCCAAATCAGAAAATCCTTCCAAATTGCAGTAAGATCTACACTCCAAAGCCTTGATCTATGAACAAAACAAGAATGGATGAAGGTTTAGGTCTAAATTAGTAAGAATCAATGTGAATTCTTACTAACTTATGAAAGAAGAAATTGAGCTTTTGGTGAGTTTTGGTAGTTGGGGAGAGAATTTGCAAGAGATTTTTTGGCTATCAAAAGTTTGTATGAAATTTTAGCAAGGTGAATTTGACTCTCCAAAGCTTGTGAAATGAGTGAAATGAAGCCTCTATTTATAGAGTTTAGGCTTGGGAATTTGGTGGTTTGGAATTAGGCTTGGGTGATCAAAAATTAGGATTGGAATTCAAATTTGGGGGGAAATTAAAAGAGTGGTGATTAGTGGAGGTGTATGATAAGAATTAATATTGATGATGTAGGGAATAAAACTGAGATGGAATATTCCAAAATGATGAAAATTGGTGCCAATTGCTGAAAACTTGAATTTGCTGCCATTTTTTTTTAAATTCGCACGCGTTAACCGACCAATGTGTTAATTGATTAACACAGTGAAAATTTAGAAAATTCGGCTTTTTGACGTGCTGTCTTGACTCCGGCTCGATTTTTCTTGCTTGTCAAAGAAGGCATGGAAATAAACACATGAACCTTGGAATCTCTTGAATAAAAATCAGTTAAATCTTGGAGACTCTTTATTAGATGAATTTTTGAATTGTTTGCAGATCAACTTTGACTTTATTCAAGTGAAATCCATTCGAGCTGCGGGACTGATTTTTTTGTATTTTTAACCTGTTCTTCCCCTGAAAATGTTAGTGAAAGAAAACAAAATATTTTTGGATTTTAATTAATGGTTAGTAAGCATAAACAAATTAAGCAATAAAACAACTAACAAACACTCATACACTCAAAGATCTCCGCAAGGCACAATCCTATAGAAGAGGGAACCAATGTGTGATCTTGTTTGTGGTATGAAATGCAAAAGAAAAGCAAAGAATCTTAGGGGCAAAAATTAGGGTATTACACTTCCACGAAATTTAGTTTTGCAGTTAATTTCTTCTTAACAGGTTTAGGGGCCACTGCCACTCTTCTAGCCACTGGAACTCCCTTAACAGCAGCAAGATGAGGAACAGGTCTAGGTGCAACATTAGGAAAAACTTGCTTATTAAATTTTAATATGTGATCAGGTTCTGCCATTAAAATATACCTGCATTAAAAGCACAGAAACTAAGTCAACTTATATTTTTGTCAAAGAGTAGATCACATAGGATAAGAGATCTAACTCTTCCTCTATTTTAGTATTTTGTAGACACTTAACAAAAACCCATACATAATCAGAACGATGTATCCCTGCAAAAAATAAGCAATGTCTTTGCAATTACATAAATTATATACACTCCTGAAAAAAAAAACAAAAAATCCAAACAGGTCATAAGCCATATTGATAAACTCTCCCAAATAGTTTCACAATACTATAGGCTAATCAAAATAGGTCATAGTTTTAGCAACAAATACAATACTATTTATTCAATATGCTGGAAATAATACAAAAATAAAGATAAACACATAGAAGAGTATAATTGAAAGTCTTAGTAACTAGCCTCACCCGGTCTAGACCTTTAGGATGTGGATCAATAACAACAGTAGGAATCCTCCCATCTCTAACCCAGATAAATTCATTTGTTTCTTGTACCAGTAATACATGATGCAGAAAATAAGACCAAAACCGCAATGTGTTGCTTTACCTCAGTTATTTAACCCATGATTTATATCTCTTTTCGAAGTCGCGGTGTCTAATGACAGTTCCAAATCCCCGACCAATTATTAATTCATCGACATTCAACCCAGTTTATTGACTTTGTATGAGCAGTAGCTGAAGGGGCTGGGTCATTGTCAGCTTTCCTTGAGGATAATAGGAAAACTGATCCAAAATACATTAGCCTGGAATCAACAGCTCCCAATGGAGCTCTAGCTGCATCAATATAACCAATATTCCTAGAATATTCCATTTGTACATTCACCTGAAAAATAGAGTTAATCAATTATAGCTTAAATAAAAAATGATATGAAAAGAAGGTCCACAAGAAATCTGCCATATGAAATAGAATCATCAGCAGCAATGATACAATCTCCACTCACAACCTCAACCACCTGTAGTATAATAAGATGTAGCCGGAAAATATAATTACAAAAATGAATGAAAGGTACACAAGTGGATGAAATATATTCAAACCAAAGTTGTAGCAGTCATGATAAGCATGTTTGTAATTTGATATACTCCATTTATGCATAATTGAGATGAAGAATCGAGGTTTAAGAAAGTCATCACCATGAAAATAATCACCTCGGATGTGTTCTCCGGTTCACCATTCTTAGCCTGCCATACAACCAATCAGGTTACACATAAATTACCAATTAAACAAACCATGACATGAATCACTTATCATTAAAAGATAACAACAAATACCTTGAGAACAAAAAATGGGCTGTCAATAATGGTAAGGTTGGCACAATGTGCGTATTTAGCTTTGAGTACAATTAGCTTAGGAGAAACTGTTGAATCAATGGACTTCAAAAGTTCCTCTAAGTGAGACTTTATAATGTCAGTTATTGTAGATGCTGAAAGCATCAAACTTCCATACTCTTCTGAATCTTCCCCCTGTGTTTGTTTGTTTCTAACACTAAAAATCAATCTAAATAAATTTATGGTATTAACTATTAACATACACAAAATGAGACAAAACTGCTTTTAAAGTCGTCGATTAAATTAATAATAATTACATAAGCACCCATCAACATATTAAATATTTTCCAAAGACGCAAATCACTATAAAAATGTAAAAAATGATGAATGAAAGAGAATCACCAAAACCACACCTACCACCCATTTGTCCACCCACCCCCTTCCATTACCTTGATGTTTTTAGATCCGTGATTTCACAGTTGCCAAAAATTTAATGATTGACACTGCAGCAACTGAAAGACTGAAAAAATTTAAAAACACTGAAGTTCATCTATAGCTTTAGAAATTCTTTTCTAAACACAATCAACATCATTATATCTTTTCACACCCAATGTCTTCAAAACAAAATCATACATCAAAACAAAAACAACCAGAAGAAAAACACAAAAACAAACTCATACTCAAACATAAAGATTGAACCTTTGTTCGATTATGCTAAAAACGTTTTCTTCATAGCATCAAAATCAATATCCCATAAAATAAGCATAAACATGAAGACGCAATCAGTAGTCGAGTCGTTATAACATGGACAACAAGAAGAACACCAATGATAGTCATGAACCCGCTAGGGTTTGATAGAAAAAGAAAAAGGGGTAGAGAGAAAACAGAAGAACTGTGGAAAGAGAGAGAAAAGGGAATAAGGCATACATAAACCGGGAAAGAGAGAGGAAGAAAATTTGAAAAGGAAATAGTGCCACCTATCTAAAAGGAATATTGTGATTGGTTCATTGAAAATGAATTAGTAAATTACCAATTAGGGCATTTTGTAGTTAAAAGTGTAAACAAAGGAAAGAGTAAATTAGGAAGATCATAAGCATCTTCCAATCTTAGTTAGAAAATTGATATTTAAATCAGTTAATAATAATTAAAAAAAAAATTTACATTTTAGATATCATAGAAATTACTAACTAAACTAAAAAGAAAGAATTTAAAATAAATAAATAAATAAATAAATTTATATTTTTAAATTATGCCAATTAAAAAAAGATAATAATAAAAAAAGTCTATATTACACATACGCTCAATAACAACACCACATCCACACGAAATGCCACCACACACTAGCAATCATACAGTGACAATATAGTCACAGAACATGTTACTCACTCGCATTGACAAATATACAAACACTTACACTTAATATTTGTAAGAATTAGACAACCAAAATTGTATAATACAACAGCACATGGAATTGTATATGTCCAATATAAATGCACACTTTATCACTCTAATACTTACACAATAAGACCTTATGACAGCATGATACACACACATACATATTAATTAAAAAAAGCACAACACATGGAATAATAAAAAAAGTGAAACTCAAGCTTCAAACACACATACAGCCTACACACAAACAAACATAAACATGTATATACAAAAATGGAAAATATGATGGACAGAAAACAAAACCTTCTCTCTTGCACAATCCTCTCTTGTTCTCGTCCCTGCTTCACGTCTTCTTTGTGCTGCTCGGTGATGTTGCTGTATCGGTTACGATGGCCGTGACGACGTGCGTTCGATGGAGGAGGTCGCATTGTGGGTTGACGTGAGCGACGGTAATGGAGTGAATGACCGAGGGAGTTTGAACTGTTATGGTGGTATGATGTTAGTGTTACTTGTTGGTAGTTGGTTAGTTGATAGTTGATAAAAGATAGTGTTAGAAGATTGTTTAGAAGAAGGCTATGTCATTGATTTCTTGGATGATCAATTACATGATACCAATGGCCTATTTATAGGCTCAAGTCACTACCTTCTACATTACATTAGTTCTTTCTAGAGTTTTCATGATAGATGAGTATCATGATAGTTCTAGGTTCTTCTATCATTTTAATATACTTATAGTTCTAGATTGTTCTACCATATTCATAACTATTATAATTCTAGGATCTTCTACCATTTTCCTACATATTATATTTAAGAATATTCTAGAAATTTGTAGCAATTTCAACGCTCCTCCTTGATGCAAATTTCTGCGACTCCAAGCATAGCTCGTAGCTCTTCGAATCTTGGTCTCAGCAACGCCTTCGTGAATATGTCTGCAATTTGATCTTCTGTTCTGCAGTAGTCGAGTTTGATCTCTTTAGTTGCTTCAGCTTCTCTGATAAAGTGATACTTGATTGCTATGTGTTTTGTTCTGTTGTGATGTACTGGATTTTTCGTTATTGCAATTGCTGATTTGTTGTCGCAATTGATTTTAGTAGGCCCGTCCAGTTTTTCTCCCATGTCTTCAAGTATCCTTCGAAGCCATATAGCTTGACTCGTTGCTTCAGCAGCTGCCACATACTCTGCTTCTGCTGTAGATTGTGCAACCGTAGCTTGCTTCTTCGACGCCCAAGAGAAAATTCCTGATCCTAGTGAGAAAGCATAGCCAGAGGTGCTTTTCATGTCATCTACCGAACCTGCCCAATCACTATCGGTGTAGCCAAGTAATCCTGAGTTGGTTTCGGTAGTGTACCATATACCTAATTCTTTTGTTCCTTGTAGATACCTCAAAATTCTTTTTCCTGCTCCAAAGTGTATTTGACTTGGGCTTTGCATGAATCTTGATAGAAGACTTGTAGCATACATTATGTCTGGCCGTGTAGCTGTCAAATATAGGAGGCTTCCAACTAGACTTCTGTATATGGAAGCATCAGCTTCTGGTGCTCCGTCATTCTTCTGTAGTTTCTCATTTGTTATGAGTGGAGTAGCGACTGGTTTGCAACCATACATCTTGAATTTTTTAAGTAAGCCTTTTGTGTATTTCTTTTGCGAGATGAATATTCCTTCTTTTCTCTGACTTACCTCTATACCGAGGAAGTAACTCATCAAACCAAGGTCGGTCATCTCAAAGGTCTTCATCATGTCTTCTTTAAACTCCATCATCATCTTAGTATTACTTCCCGTGTAGATAAGATCGTCCACATATAGAGAGAGTAAGAGAGTATGCTGACCTTGAGACTTGATGTAAAGTGTAGGCTCACTTTTGCTCCTCCTGAATCCTCGACCCATGAAATACTGATCGATTCTGCTATACCATGCTCGAGGTGCTTGCTTTAAACCGTAGAGTGCCTTTCTTAGTCTTAACACTTTTCTTTCTTCTCCTTCAGACATGAATCCTTGTGGCTGCTCCACATAGATCTCTTCTTCAAGTACGCCGTTGAGGAAGGCAGATTTGACATCTAGTTGATGTATACTTCATCCTTTTTGTGCCGCAAGAGCTATTAGAGCTCTAATGGTATCAAGGCGAGCTACTGGTGCAAATGTCTCATTGTAGTCAATCCCAGGTTGTTGTGAGTAACCCTTAGCTACTAGTCTCTCCTTGTGTTTTTGTATGGTGCCATCAGGGTTGAGCTTTGTCTTATAGACCCACTTAACCCCAATGATATCTTTTCCAAGAGGACGATTTACTAACTCCCATGTGTTGTTTTTTTCGATCATCTTTATCTCTTCTTCCATTGCCTTGACCCATACTTCCTGCTTTGACGCTTCTTCAAAGCTTCCAGGTTCAAGAATGGCCAAGTTACAGGTTTCATATATATCCACCAAGGATCTTACTCGTCTTGGATTAGACTCTGGTGATGATAGTTCTTGATCTTCTTGTTGTGGTGGAGGTGAAGCAGATTCACCTGAGTCTTCTTCCTCAGCTTCTTCTTGAGGTAGTTGGACTGGTATAAGGATGTTCTTCTCCACTTTTTCTTCATCCCAATTCCAAGAAGCATTCTCATCAACTTCAACATCTCGACTGATGATGAGTTTTTTTGTTTGCAAGTTGTAGACACGGTAGCCTTTAGAGATAGTGCTATACCCCAGAAAGATACCTCGTATAGTCTTATCTTCAAGCTTGTGCCTCTTCACGTCTGGAATATGAATGTAGCATATAGATCCAAAGACCCTTAGGTGCTTTGCTGATGGCTTCTTTCTGTTCCAAGCTTCAATTGGAGTCTTATCTTGTACTGCCTTAGTTGGACATCTGTTGAGTATGTAAATAGCAGTGTATACTGCTTCAGCCCAGAATGTGTTAGGAAGTCCCTTCTCCTTGAGCATCGATCTAGCCATTTCCATAACTGTGAGATTCTTTCTCTCTGACACACCATTTTGTTGAGGAGAATATGCGACCGTAAGTTGTCGCTCAATGCCTTCATCCTCACAAAATTTGTCAAACTCGCGGGAGGTGTATTCCTTGCCTCGATCACTTCTTAGGACTTTTATCCGTTTTCCACTTTGATTTTCAGCAAGGGCCTTGAACTTTTTGAATACTCCAAAAACTTCTGATTTTTCTTTTAGGAAATAGACCCATATCATTCTAGAGAAGTCATCAATGAATAGTATGAAGTACCTGTTGTTCTCGTGTGATGGCGTTCTCATTGGTCCACAGACGTCAGTATGTATCAGCTCTAATAGATCTTTCGCTCTCCATGCTCCGCTTGTTGAGAACGGAAATCGGTGTTGCTTACCAAGGAGACATCCTTCACACACTTCATTATTCTCCTTTATGCTTGGAAGATCTCTCATCATATTCTTCTCATGTAACAACTTCAAGGCATGTGTGTTGAAGTGGCCAAATCTTCGATGCCAGAGCCATGAATCATCAACTTGTACCTTCATGGCAATGTTAGTTGCATATTTTAAATTTAGCGGGAAGCTTCTATTACTCTTATTCATCTTCACTTGGGCTATCTCAGACCTTTTATTTTTGTTGTCTAAGATTTTGCATATACCCCCTTCAAAGTGAAGTGTGTAGCCTCTCTCCATCATTTGGCCAATGCTTAGAAGATTTTCTTTTAGGCTGGGAACTAGTAAAACATCATGGATGAGTCGTGTACCTTTATTTGTCTCCACCATGACAGTGCCTTTGCCTTTTGATTCAACCACACTTCCATTTCCCAGTCGAACTTTGACTTTGACAGACTCGTCAATGCTTTTGAAAATAGTCTCATCCTTAGCCATGTGGTTGCTACATCCACTATCCAAATACCAACTTCCACCTTTTTCTTTGATTGAGTCTTGAGTGGCATAAAACATACATTGTTCTTGATCATGCTCCTCTGCGATATTAGCTTGATGCCTATTTTTGTTGCGACAATTTTTCTCTACGTGCCCGAACTTCTTGCAGTGGTTGCATTGTGGCATATTACGGTACCAACAATTTTTCTCTGCGTGGCCTAGTCTTTTGCATATATTGCATTGAGAGTTTTTGTCTAGCTTGTTCTTAAGGAAATTTCTAGAAACTTCTCTTCTTCTGGAAGTTTCTCCATAATTTTTCTTTCCTTCACTTTCTTTATTTTGGGGCTGAAATTTTAGCTTTGACTGGAAGGCATTTTCTAGTGTATCTTCTTTATGCCTATACAGTCTTTGCTCATATGCTTCAAGAGAGCCCACAAGTTCTGTCACTGATAGAGTGGATAGATCTTTGGTTTCTTCAATCGTTGTCACGATTGGGTCAAACTTTGGGGGCATAGTAATTAGAATTTTTTCAACGATTTTCTTGTCAAGAATTTCTTCCCCAAAAGCTCTCATTTGATTAACTATTTCTTTAACTTTAGAATAGTAATCTTTAACTGTCTCACACTCCTTCATCTTCAATAGTTCAAAATCTCTTCTTAGAGATTGAAGTTTAACGGCACGTACCTTATCGCTTCCTTGAAACTCCTCCTGCAGCGTGTTCCATGCTTCTTTGGCAGTCTTAGCTCCCATAATTCTTGGAAAAATCGCATCAGTCACCGCTTGTTGCAAGGTGAACAACGCCTTTGAATTTTTCTGTTTGTTTTGCTTCAACTCTTTTTCTTGAGCTGCATTAAGAGCCGAAGTATCCGCGGGAACGGTGAAGCCTTTTTCAACTATGTCCCATAAATCTTGAGATGAAAAAAATGTTTCCATTTTAACACGCCAGAAATCATAATTTTCACCATTGAAAATAGGGACAGAAATAGATGATGATTGAGTGGTGTTATCCATAGTTTAGAAAAAAATTTCGGAGTGGGTTTATAGTACAAAGGAAATTTTTTAGTAGTTTGGAGGATTTTAGAATGTTAGGTAGGTAATATAACTACGCCCAATATATGACCGAACGTAGCTCTGATGCCACTGTTGGTAGTTGGTTAGTTGATAGTTGATAAAAGATAGTGTTAGAAGATTGTTTAGAAGAAGGCTATGTCATTGATTTCTTGGATGATCAATTACATGATACCAATGGCCTATTTATAGGCTCAAGTCACTACCTTCTACATTACATTAGTTCTTTCTAGAGTTTTCATGATAGATGAGTATCATGATAGTTCTAGGTTCTTCTATCATTTTAATATACTTATAGTTCTAGATTGTTCTACCATATTCATAACTATTATAATTCTAGGATCTTCTACCATTTTCCTACATATTATATTTAAGAATATTCTAGAAATTTGTAGCAATTTCAACATTACTTCCCTTTTTTTCTTCTTGAAGACAAACGAAAGAGAGAGGTATAGAGATGGAGAGTGTTATTGAGGTGATTTGTAGGTAACGTAAGGTATGGAAGATAGTTTGAGTCATAGTCACACGGTTCGCAATTCGTTTCGGTTCATGGTACAAATTCGGGTACGCAGTTCGCAACTGTCAAAGAATTCGGTACGTGGGGTATGCATAGTTGATACGTTATATGAGTTTAGTTGATACGTTATATGGGTTTATGGTACGTTATATAAATTCGTAACACATTTAAATATTATAATCTATATATTATAATTTAAAAAATTAAAATAAAAGAACAGAATAATAAAAAAATTCTTTTAAAACAATTCAAGCCAAGCAAGCAATGGGTGCTAAGTGTAAGACATATGTACGTGGAAATGTCCCACATCAAAGACATAGAGAATAAGAAAAGTAAAACTATTCTATAAATTAAAGAATGCAAAAACAATTCAAGCCAAACAAGCAATGGGTGTGTGGGGGTCCTATATAGCTTGGAGTAAATAAGTTAAAATATTATTAAATTAATTAGCGGCCAATAAACTCTATGTGTGCTCTGCATAGGTAGTCACGCATAATAGCACGTAGCTAATGAATTAAATAAGGTCAAAATTTTCTAGCTTGGTTCACTGGTACTTTAAATTTACTGAATTCTGTGAGAATTCACACGAACCGGTTCACAAAAGTACTGCAAACCGGTACTCACAAACCAATTTGCGGTTCTCTAGAGAAACTAGCGAATTATGTAACTATGGTTTGAGTTTATGGTGTGTGTAGTATGATGATGAAAAAGGTGGTGCAAAGCTTTAGTGTTGTGGGGAAAAAGCTGTGAAGGTTATGTATTTTTTCATTTCATTTGGAAAAAAGAGAGATATATGAGAAAAGGGATTATATGTGTTTTATGTGGTTTGTATGGATGAGTTATTAGGTCGGTGTTTAGAATGGTGAAGGGTGGACGTGAGTATGAAAGTGTTTCTCTATTGTTTTGAAAATGGGGAAAAGAAAGTGGTTAGTTTTTTTTATGCAGGAGGGTGAATGAGTAGGAGGGTGGTTCGTTTGTTGAAGAGATGAAGTGAGGGCACTTGATGGAAGGTGTATTATCAAAATGAGGTGTGGTCAAAGAGAAAAGAACGAGAGTGTTTTTTGTTGTTTACCTTTTTTTGAATTGAAAAAGAAAGAGAGAGATTAGGAGGAGAGGTAGATGGAGTGTCGTGTGTGTCTTTTTGTCTTCAAGATAAAAAATCAACGTTTATTCTATTTTTTTCAATTTAAAAATCCTTTATTTTAGCGGACGAACCGATGCAAATAGGTGAATGATCCAGTGGAAAGAAAAAAAATATGGGTAGAAAAATCAAATATTTTGGAAAAGGATCCTCCTTCTAAGTTAGGTAACCCTCACCCGATTACTTAGCCCAACGGTAGCGAAACTTCAAAAAAAATATGCTTATGTGTTTGTGTTGAAAAGAAAAAAATATTGAATATTGACACAATATTGGATCAGAATCACCAACAAGTTTGTTCACCATGCGACTACAAGATAATGGGCGTAATGTGATTGCGCCTGAATGAAAAAGGATAAAAGAGGGATGAGTGAGTTAGGCCTAGGTTTAATAACATGATACATATTGGTTTATATAGGAAGGAAACTTATGACCGCAACCCGCGGAAAGTGTCACTACGATATCCTTGGTTCACGAGTTAGTACCTATCGAAGCAACCTTGATTGAACTAAGAGTCTGTAGCCTGAATTGAATACTTGTGTGTTGTTGTTGTTTTTCTTTTGTGCACATAAGAGTTTGCTTGAGCACAAGTAAAGGTTTAAGTGTGGGAGAATTTGATAACACTGAAACACACTGCATATTTGACTCAGATTGCACATGTTTATTATCATTTAATTATTATTTTCTTGCATTATGTTTGTGTTTTGTCTTATTTTAAGTACATTGTCCAATAAGAGCCTTTCACGAAGAAACAAATCGAAACAAGAGAAAAAATGATATTTTAGGGTTAATTACACATATGGCGTTCCACATGGCGTTGGCCATCGGGGTAGCCATGAGGTGCAGGGTTTCCCCCACGACCAAATGGTTAGAAGACCACGTCCACCACCATTTGTACACATGGTGGACACCATTCCTTGGTGGCGGGCGCCATCTTCATTATGATGGAGTCAGTCAAGGGCGGTTGTGAGGTTGAATCCATGACCAGAGGATTTATCTCCCACGTATTTTGAAGGCCCAACTTGGCGTCCAAGGCAACGTTGCACTATAAATAGGACCTCGTTTCTCATTTTTTTGATCATCCACTCTTAGTCGCAGCATATGCATAGAATCACTTTGTAAAAGGGATAATTCGTCACATCGAGGAATTATCGCACCATTGTTATGAGCGAGTGTGGAGAAATCATAGAGTTGAAGCTTGTCGTTATTTTCTTTATCAGTCTTGTATCAGATTCGAGTCTCCGATTTGGGGCAGGTTTTTAATTCATTCGCAATTTTATTGTTTATTTATCTCGCATCGCATTTACTTTTCTTTATTTCCCGCATTGTCTTTACTTTCATTTATTTCTCGCACTGCCTTATTTTATCGTTTTGTTTTAATTCCTTTATTGTCTCGCACATTTACTTTGATTTATCTTATTGTTTCTATCGCTACCTTTTCAAAATCAACAGCACACTTAACACATTTTTTCCTAAATGACTTATTCTGATAATCAATTATATGTTATGTTGTTTACCGTAGTCATGTCCAGCTAAATCTTTAGTGCTGGAATGTGAGGATCGTCGTAGGAATGCTTTAGGGGCTGTTTTGGTTTTAATGCAATTTTTCTGTGGTTTATCTGATCGGATATTATGAAAGTAGATCCGTGATTACGTCGGGTAAGATCGAAAGCCGTCAGACACTTAAGATAAAAATTGGTTAGTTTTTTATTAAGAAACACAACGAAAGCACTTTGTTAATCAACTAGGGAAGTTTAATATTATTAGAAAGTGATTTTAAAACTATTTTCGGACGCGTTCATAGGTTTAAGGTCCGGTTGGCCGAGCATATGCCGGAAACCCTTTTGTATTAAAAATTTCCAATCAAAAGCACTTTTTAACTGAGTCTTAGAGGTAGTTATATATAAAAGGATTTTTCACCTTAACGCAAGATGCGGCCGGTGCAGCGTGAGTGGCTGATATAGATTAGAGGTCAATTCTGGTTCCGATTACGCTAACACGACGGTTCCTTTTTAATTAACTCTTTTTCAAGGAAGAAAATATTACCCCATAAGTAATTCTATTTAGATATGATAAGAGTGTTGTCTGATTGATGTGAATTGCATTTCAGCATTGTTTCTCTGAATTTATTTCATCTTCATTACTTTCTGTGCACTTTGCAAACCCTGTTTGATTAGCCTAAAATAGAACACCGTAACAATAATATTGATAGCTTGATATTGGTCTTTGTGGGAACAATAATCTTTTATATTACTCTGATGTAGTCCGTATACTTGCGGAAGGCACTGACATTGTGACGCGATCACTAACTAGTTGTATCACGAGCACCGGTTCATCTAGTGCTTCACATATAGCTTTTTAGAAAATGGCTAACGAACCTAAAGGGGCGTACAATAGAGCAACGATTTTTAATGGTGAAAACTAAGGTTATTGGAAAGATTGTATGCAAGTGCATATCAATTCTATTGATAGAACGGTATGAAACGTTATTCAAAATGGTCCTATTGAAATAACTATGACCAATGTGGATAACGTTGTTGCACCTAAGCCGGAAGCACAATGGAACGATGAAGATGAGAAAAAGTATAATTACGATTGGAAAGCTAGAAATATTCTCATATCCACTTTGGGAGTTGATGAATACTATAGAGTTTCCCATTGTACTACTGCTAAGGCTATGTGGGACGCATTACAAGTTGCCCATGAGGGAACTAATGATGTCAAACTAGCTCGAATCAATACTTTGAAACAAGAGTTTGATCTCTTTCACATGAAGCATGGTGAAACCATTGCGGAAATGTAAAAGAGATTTAATCACCTAATTAATCGTTTATATCGTGTTGGTCCAGACTTATGAGCACTTGCTCATGTTCCTCAAGCTTTCCAAACAAAGTTGTGATGTCTAAAGTCATAAGATCATTAGCTTCCTTTATGGTCGTGACCTTAGGTTGCCATTCCCTATTAAGACATCTCAAAATTTTGTTAGTAGAAACATCATTGGAAATTGGTCTACCAAGTGAATTTAAACGATTAATATTGCAGAAACCTAATTCCTTAGCGGAAAAACCTTTGAGATTCTATCTTAACTCTAATTCCTTAGCGGTCAAGAAAGAATCACAAGCATTATCAAGAATAATCTGGTTATTACAGGATATCCCCATTCCTAGGCAATATCTACTGCAATATTATTATGTCCGATCGAAAAGCGTTATAAACATTGCATAAAAGATAAAACAAGAATCCTTATAACAATAGGATGAGCAGAACAAAATACAATCCTCATGTCAATAGGATTAATCCTAATATTCCTCATGACAATAGGAGATAAAAACATATTCTTATAACTATAGAATCAAACATGATCTTTGTAACAATAGGACACATAGATTCTTATAACAATAGAATCCACGAGAAAGGTTCCTCATGTCAATAGGAAACACAAATCCTCATAACGATAAGATAAAATCCTTATAACAATAGGAATGTGTTGACAGTACCTTTATAACAACAGGGGTGACAGATGAAGAGAATCCTCATAACAACAGGATTACTAAGCCAAAAAGGGATCCTTATAACCATAGGATCAACAACACATAATATTGGATTTTTTAAACATCCAATCTTTTGGAAATTCCTTAAAATGAAGAGATCAAATGGGATCTTCAGGAACCATCAGGAAAGGTACAGGGTAACGACTCTTCTGTACGTGCCAAATTAATTGGACTTGGACTGCAAGCAAAGATAACAACCGACTTTCAATGGATTGATGCTAGTAACAACTAGACTTCAAGGGGATATTGGTGACAACCTAAGCAACTTACCAATGTGTAGAACCCCAAAATTTTCCCTCTCTTTTTCTAAATCTAACTGGCTTGTGTTTCGCATTCATTTGCATCTCCATTAGGTCATAACTTTGCATCCTTTCATTCGCATTGGTTTTCTAAGACATGGGATCAGGAGTTTCTCTGAGCCAGGCTTCCTATTTGCCTTGAGATACTTTTATTCAAGTTTGGCAGAGGGTTGAATTCTTATTGTTGTAATTTCTCATTCAAGATCATCAAGCATCATGTTTATCTGCTTCAAGATTTCTCAAAGGCATCAAAAGCCTAGGGTTTCATCACTTCTTTGGATCAAGTTAGTTGGCAAGCTTTTATTCAACGAGCTCAAGGTTAGGGTTGTTTCTCATGGTTGTCAGGGGTGATGGTATAGCTTCAAGTCAGATGTGGTTATAATCAGGATCAGATGGATGTTTGACCTAATCTTGGTCAAACCATCAGGAGACTGTTTCAATCATAAGTTATCTGTGCCAATGATTGTTTCTTAACCAGTGTGTACCCAAGGTCAAGTTGTGTGGTGTGGAGGCCATCAGGTCATCAAATGGGGAGTTTGGTTCAATCATCAAGTTCATCATGGCTCATCAGTTCATTGGTGGTTCATCTGTGGATTTATTTTCCTCAGTGTGGATTCAATAATCAAAGCAAGGTTTCAAATTGATTCAGATGATTGTTGCAAGTTATCCAAGGATCAGGAGTTGTGCTCATGTTATCAGAGGTGTATGGAAAACAATGCAAGTCGGTTTTGAACTAAAAATCGAGGGTTCATGGCCGTGTGTGAAAAGTGTTGATAGAAGTGTGACATCCATATTTCTAAACCTATATAGTCCATATCCATTTCCAAACCATAAACCATTCATTATCCGTTTTCAATTCAAAATCCATTATAAAGTCCACATTTGTTTAATCCATTTTATCCAACCTTTTTATTTTTATTTATTTTCAATCCATATTTAATTCCAAAGAAAACCAAAATTTGTTCAAGTCTATAAGTCCATTTACAAAAAATAAATAAATACACTAATAAAGACCATTCATTTCAAAAATCCATACAATTATAGTCATAAATTTACTAAAGCCCATGACCATGATACACAATACCATTACCAAGCCTTGCCAATAACCATTACAAAATGTCACCTTGACCAACCCATCGTACGCACCACATGATTCGTACCCCATGCACCTTCAAACTGTACGTACCTGTCATTTCACAAATTGCAAACCGTCATCTCATATAAACAATGTAGCAATTTCACACACATAAAGCCACCAACTTTCCCTACATCAAAAACACAGCAAACCATGATTCTTTCAATAATTCCAAATTCTCCAACTCGACCCCACAACGGTAGTACACAATTCCTCGCATCACAAACTTTTCCACCAAGTTTCACAAACGTAACAAAGCGACCCATCTCTTCAAAACCAAACTTACAGCACATGATTCCTCACACATGGACTGCAAGACCTAAAACGAAAAAATCCACAACAACTCGCAAAAAGAAACACGTCAAAAGAGCTGTCCACAAACTTGCGAAAATCTTCAGCAGCAACAGGCAGGCCTCAACTCTGCTCTTCACCAACAACCGCGACACCATTTTTTTCGCCTCAAGTTCTCACAGCCACCTACATACTCCGCGAATCCACCATCACTTCTTCATCAACCAACACAATAAAAACCACCGAGCCATCCTCTTTCACCTCAAAACTTCTCAAACAGCACACAATCAGTGAGAAGATCGAAACAGAAAATGAGAAGAGTGAGATGAAATAGAGATGCATCTTCTTTAACTCTCCATCACCATACTTAAACCCGGAATTACAGAGCAGATCAGAAAGAAGGAGATGAATAGAATGGTCGAAGCACGGAGTCGAAACAAACCCAGACGTAGACCAAACGTGAAACCGTGAGAGCCGCTCGAGTCAGTTGTTGATGAGCATGAATGAAACCGCGAAGGAGAAGAAGTGAGAAAGAATGGGAACAAAGCCATACAAACCTGCAAACGAGTAGATCTCAAGAGGAATCAGAGCGATTGGGAAGCGGAGACCGCGACGACTTAAAGGTTGAGACCGGAATTCATCTCTTTCGCTGTTGTTCGCGCGAGGATTCGAACAAAGCTTTGTTGATTCGTGATGTTGATGAAGCGATTTTTGTTCTTCGATTTGTGATGTTGTTCATTTTGATTTTCTCATTTGAAATGGTTGAATATTTGAAGAGTTTCCTAATGGTGTTGTTGTCTCATCCCCGTCACAATACCGTTACCCTGTTTCACTTTCTCTTCCTTTTTGTGCTAGGGATAGGGTTATTAATGAGCATGTTTTTCTTTGTGTGATTTTTGGGCTGAATAGTGTTCTGATGAGAGGGTTTGGCAGGATCCGCACCACCCTTTGTTCATTTTCCACCCTCCTTTTTTTTTGGATGACTTCCATGAGGTGGGCTTCAAGGCCCATGGCAATTTCTAAACCTCTCCTATAATTTCTGCACCCTGTTTGGGTGGAATGTTGTTTAAAACTTTGATTTTATTTGTTAATTTTAATTAGATTTTGTTAATACTTTTGATTAATTTTTCTTGTAAGATTTAATTGGGATAATTGTTAGAATGTTGCTAATGGTTGATTAAACTTTTTGTTAATTGTTGATAGGATTTCTAATCGAATTTTGATTGATTACTTTGTTAGATATTGGATTACTTTCTTTTGGATTAAATTTTTTTACATTAAGTTTTGATTAACTTTAATCTTGATTTTAATTTCTTGAGTAGCTCTTGTTTAAAGATTAATATTTAATTCTTGATAATTTTTGTTTAGAATTTGCTTTGATTAGAAGTTTTGGTCAAATCTTGACGCATCCTTGTTGATACTCTCTCGTGACCTTGACACTTGGTGTTTGAAGCTTCTACGAGTATTCCTGAGCTTTTTGTGCGTGTTGAAGAGGCAACAGACCTTCTCCGTTAGGTACCACTTGAATCCCAATGTTTCGTGCCTCATTCTAGGGTTTTATCCACGTTAGAAGCATACTTAGTACATTTGAAGTCCTACCTCGAAGTAGGCTCTGTTGGCGCATCGTGTTTTAGTACTTGGATGCTTAGGTGGTTACCTTGAAGCTAGAAAACTTGTTTGATGTTTTGAATCCCTCTTTTGTGTCAAGTTTGAGAACATGTTGTTGATGATATGAAGTATCTTTGCTTACAACTTGTTGTTGATTGAGGAGTCTTCACTCCTAGTTGTATATTTGGTTTGTGTGCCAATTCATTTGATACTTTGGTTACCTGTTTGTCTTACTTTGTGATGGACGAAGAGTCACTCAACTTCCTTATAGTTAAGATCACGACATCGTTTTCATCTTGTGGTTGAAGAAGAGTCACTCAACTTCCTCATAGTTGAGATCACAACATCGTCCATTTTTATTGCATTTTCTCTTTCAGTGGAGGACGAGGAGTCACTCAGTTTTGTCTCTTGGCTGAGATCACGATATCGTTCAATTTGTGATTGTTTAGAATAATGTTTAATTGTGTTTGTTCACATGATCCCTTAGGATTCTTAGCTCCACTTAATTTCTGATTAAGTTAGAGGTAGGAGAGACATTAGGCTTTCAATCCAAGCATGACAACATTAGGTAGGCGTCCCTCCTGATCCTGACCTTAGGGCCATATTTGCGTGATAACTTGTAGGATTGATTTTCCCCTGGACCTTCTATGTGTCCTTCTCGTTCTTTCCCTCGCACCCGTGCGATTGAGATCCCGTTTTCCCGTAGTAGTGTGAACTATGGATGCTCTGATTCCTCATTCCCTAATAAGGATACGTAGGCACTAGGATCCATATCCTTGGCGAGCACACTAACAACTAACTCCCCTATTCTATCGCACCCTTGCGATCGAGACCAACCTGATAACTGAGTTTTTTCTCTCTCCCCAGTGCGATCGAGACCTTAACCGACCCGTAGGTCGAACTACGACTGCTCTGACTTCCTCTCTCTCGTCCGATTAAGGATACGTAGGCACAAGACGATGATGTCTTGGCAAGCAACCTCCCCCTTTAGTGCGTAGTCCGTCAAACTACGTCGACTCTGATTCTTCATTCGTCCATGAAGATACGTAGGCATAGGATTGAGATAATCCTTGAGAGTCGGTTTTTGTTTTTCCCTTCCCGTTTCTGTTTAGCAGTAGGCTTTAGATAGCCCACCCTTTGATTAGACAACAAGCGTGGATCCCATCGAGTACGATGGACGCGTGGGGGTGCTAATACCTTCCCCTCGCGTAACCGACTCCCGAACCCAGACTATGGTTGCGATGGCCATTTCTTTCCCTTCTTTAAGGTTTCTTCGATCGTTTCCTTTCCCCCGTCGGGATAAATAACGTTTGGTGGCGACTCTTCTGTTTTTTCCGCCGGTTATTTTTTGCAGTTGCGACACAATGACAATTGGATTTTCGGCAGATCTACTGGGGAAGGAAATATTGGTAACTAGCAATATTCCTAGACACCAAGGATAAACGGACCGGCGAATGCCAGTGACGACTAGGGAAAAGATAAATACACATGGTTACAACCACGGGGAAAAGACTTAGTGATCACGAAGCAAAGTGACGACTGGACTTCATGGGGAAGCTAAACGGTGATAATCAAACCCAAGATAAGAAGCTAATGCAAAACGCACAAGTTTAACATGATGAAAATGATCATGGCATGCAAATACTAACTCAGGAAGAGACGAAATTTTAGTGGGGAAACTTTCACAGGAGAAATAGATCCTCCACATCAGTAGCTCAAGTAAGTACCAACAGGATGCGTGTTGAGAACTTCTTTAAACTGGGTGATTATAATCAACAGATTGATTTAAGAGTATCATCAGTTTCAACTTTAGTGGGATATCGCAACTGGTATAACAATGCCTTTGCGACCTTGAAGCCTTTGGGGATATATGGAAATTTCCTTTTGATCCTCCCATGTATCAAAGAGATTTTATGTTTTATCAAAACGTTTTTCAAAGAATTTTCCTTTCAAAAACCTTTTTATTTTTCAAAGCTGATTATTAACAAATAGATGGCATTTTGAATAACAAGAAAAGGTAAAGGAAACACAAATGAAAATAAAGTGAGTGTCAAAATTTGTATTTTACTGAAGAATGGTAGCTTGCAAATGGCAAAAGCTCCATGGAGTATTATAATTATGAAAAAGGCAATAAGGAAAGGTTTACATTGAATCCAAAAACTACTACAATCCCTAATAACTAAGATGCCTCAAATCCTTGCTTCTGACGAGAGCGACTGGATTGATCTTTGACTGTTTCTTCGGTATTGGCCCACACCATTTGATACAGTCAAATGCATTTTGTCCCTAATTTTTGTCTGGATCGCCCTTTCGGGTTTTCAATCCATCGGACGCTCATTTTTGCCTAAGTCGCCCTTTCAGGTTTTCAACTTAGCGAGCTCTTTTATTTTTTGTTTTCATCCCTAACTTTTGCCTGGATCTCCTTCATAGGTTTAGATCCATCGAGATACCCATTATTTCCTAAGTCGCCATTTCTGGTTTTCGACCTAGCGGGTTTTATTTAGGCATAATATTTTTTGACTGCATCAGTGTTCATAGGATGTGCAAGCTGCTCATCATCCATTTTCGTGAGGATGAGCGATCCTCCTGAGAATACTATCTTTACAACAAACGGGCCTTCGTAGTTGGGAGCCCACTTTCCTCGGGCATCTTTTTGTGATGGCAAGATTTTCTTGAGTACCAGATCTCCCTCTTTGAACTCAAGCAGGCGAACCTTCTTGTCGAATGCTCTCTTAAGCCTCTTTTGGTATAACTGCCCATGGTACATGGCTGTCATCCATTTTTCGTCGACGAGATTAAACTTGTCATATCTGCTACGGATCCATTATGCTTTTTCCAACTTGGTTTCCATCAGGATTCTCAAAGACGGAATCTCCACTTCCATTGGGAGAACTGCTTCTATACCATAGACTAGGGAAAATGGGGTTTCCTCTGTTGAAGTGTGGATGGAGGTCCGATATCCATGCAATGTGAATGGTAACATTTCATGCCAATCCTTGTAGGTCTTGACCATCTTTTGTAGGATTTTCTTGATATTCTTATTGGCAGCTTCAACGGCTCCGTTCATCTTTGGACGGTAGGGTGAAGAATTATGATGTTCGATATTGAAGGACTAACAAAATTCTTTTATCGTCTTGTTGTTCAGGTTTGTTCCATTATCTATAATGATTCTGCTTGGGATTCCGTAACGACAGATAATGTCCTTCTTTATGAAGCGAGCAACCACTTGCTTGGACACGTTGGCATATGAAGCAGCTTCTACCCATTTTGTAAAGTAGTCGATGGCAACCAAGATGAAACGATGGCTGTTGGAAGCCTTGGGCTCGATTGCTCCAATCATGTCAATGCCCCACATTGAGAAAGGCCACAGAGATGTTAAAACATTCAGCAATGTCGAAGGCACGTGCACCTTATCAGCATATATTTGGCACTTATGGCATTTCCCGAAATATTGGATGCAATCAGATTCCATAGTCAACCAATAATATCCAGCTCTCAGACATTTCTTGGACATGGCATGGCGGTTGGCGTGAGTCTCAAATTGTCCCTCATGGATTTCTTGCATTAACAGGTCTGCTTCACGCTTGTTAATGCATCTTAACAGAACCATGTCATGGTTTATTTTATACAACACACCATTGATGAGGAAAAACTTGGACGCCGATCTTCTCAAAGTTTTCTTGTCAAGAGCAGTGGCATTAGCTGGATATTCTCAGTTTTGCAGATACAACTTGATGTCGTGGAACCATGATTTTCCATCTGTTTCCTCTTCAACGGATTGGCAATAAGCAGTCTCAGTCTTTCTTTCAATCCAGATGAGTGGCGCTTAATTGAAAAACCTAACCTTCCACATAGAGGCTAACATAGCCAAAGCATCAACAACATGATTCTCAGATCTCGGAACGTGTCGGAAAGTGATCTCATCAAAGTACTTGATCATTTCCACAATATAAGCTTGGTAAGGAATCAACTTTTTGTCTCGGGTTTCCCACTCGCCCTTAACTTGGTATATCACCAAAGCTGAATCTCCACTTACTTCAAGAATTTTGATGCGAAGGTCAATGGCTGCTTCGAGACCTAGAATACATGCTTCGTACTCGGCGATGTTATTTGTACATTCAAAGTCTAGTCTGGCTGTAAACGGAGTGTAACCACCATCCGAAATTTTCAAAATGGCACCTATGCCATGCCCATTGTAGTTAGAGGAACCATCGAACATCATTTTCCAACGGGAACTTGGCTCGGGACCTTCATCTGGACCAGGTTCTTCATAATCTTTCCTTATCAACATAATGTCTTCATCAGGAAAAACAAGCTTGAGAGGCTCATACTCTTCAACTAGTTGTTCTGCGAGGTATTCTGACAAGATACTCCCTTTAATGGACTTTTGAGTAATGTACTGGATGTCATATTCGGACAAGAGCATATGCCATCAGGCACGTCTTCTAGTATGAGCAGGGTTTTCAAAGATATACTTTATTGGATCCATTTTGGAGATCAATAAAGTAGTGTGGCAGATCATGTATTGCCTGAGGCGCTTGGCAGCCCAAGCTAAGGCACAACAAGTTTTCTCTAAAAGCGAGTATCTGCTTTCACAGTCGGTAAACTTCTTGCTTAAATAGTAGATGGCGTGCTTTTTCTTTCGAGTCTCATCATGTTGTCTAAGTACGCAACCCATGGACCCTTCTAGTAATGTCAAATACATAAAGAGAGGTTTTCCAGGCACAGGCGGAATCAGAATTGGAGGTTCTTGGAGATAACCTTTGATCTTTTCAAAAGCTAACTGGCAATCAGAATTCCACTAGACTTCTTGATCCTTTCGGAGCATCTTGAAGATGGGCTCACAAGTAGCAGTCATGTTGAAGATGAATCTGGAGATGTAGTTAAATCTTCCAAGAAAACCTCTGACTTGCTTCTCGGTTTGTAGAGCGGGCATTTCTTGAATCGCTCTGAATTTATCTGGGTCAACTTTGATCCCTCGTTGGCTAATAATGAATCCAAGTAATTTTCCAGACCGAACTCCAAAAGTACACTTAGCTGGATTAAATTGCAATATGAACTTTCTGAGACACTCGAACAACTTGAAAAGGTGATCCAAATGGTCCTCTTCGCTTTGGGATTTAGTGATCATGTCATCGACATAGACCTCTATCTCCTTAAGCATCATGTCATGGAAGAGTGTAACCATCTCCCTTTGGTAAGTAGCACCTGCATTTTTTAGTCCAAATGGCATGACCTTATAACAATAGGACCCCGAAGGTGTGATGAAGGTAGTTTTCTCCATGTCGTTAGGGTCCATTTTGATCTGGTTGTATCCTGAGAAACTATCTATGAAGGAAAAGATAGCGAATTTAGCAGTATTATCCACTAAGGTATCGATGTGCAGAAGAGGGAAGTCATCCTTTGGGCTAGCTTTGTTTAAATCCCTATAGTCGACACACATTCGAACCTTTCCATCCTTCTTTGGTATAGGAACAATATTGGCCACCCACTGCGGATACTTTACAACAGCAAGAAATCCGACGTCAATTTGTCTCTTAACTTCTTATCTAATCTTCAAGGCCATGTCTGTCTTGTTCTTCGAAGTTTCTGCTTGACAGGAGGACAATCAGGCTTGAGTGGTAGCTTATGAACGACGATGTCAGTGTCCAAACCGGGCATATCTTGATAAGACCATGCGAACACGTCCACATACTCTTGGAGTAGCTTTACCAACTTTGCTCTAACATCTGCCCCAAGCCTGGTGTCGATCTTGATTTCCTTCCTTTCCTCTTCACTTCCCAAGTTGATGGTTTCAACCTGCTCTTGGTGTGGTTGGAGATCTACGTACTCGTATTCAAGCATCTTAGCCAATTCATCTGGAATGTCACAATCTTCCTTACCCTCTTCTCCAGCTTGATTAATGGGTGCATCAAAGTTAGCAGAGATTGGAGAATCATCAGATTCAATGTGGGTATCAAAGATTCTGCATGTTTTAGATGATTGCTTTTATTAAAAATGAAACAAAAAGTGATGCAATGAGGGAATGCACTTTGTTCTTTTTAGTGGTTATGAAAGATTTCCTTTTTCATTTTAAAAGTGAAAAGCAAAGAAAGTAAATGAACAAAACGGGAATTTAACAAAACGCCTTCATTCATTAATCTTTGAAAAACAGAAGTGGGCCCTTACAAAATGATCCTATAGTCTTGGGCACGACTATGGATTTTGGAAAACATTAAAACAAAACAACAAAGATTACTTTGATAACGGGAGGATCTCGGGAATCTCCACAGAATCCCAATTGCTCAAAGCCACATCAGAACGATATACCAAGTGGCTTAGGTCTTCGTCTTCAAAGTCTTCGACAATTGCATTCACTTGGAAGCCAGCACTGACGAATACTTCTTGGATTTCTCTTGGTCGGCTCTTGTTAGGAGTTGACGCTTTCTTAGTTGGTTTATAACCCAGCCCAAAGCGGTCCTTCTTGATTTTAACGTTGATCACTTCACCCCCGCCTGTTGTTTTCCCATTCTCAATAGCAGAAATGACACCTTTTAGAGATGTAAAAGACGAAAAGACCCTCTGCTCAGGATTTTCTACCTCAAACATGACCACGTTTGCAATTTCAAGCACTTGGAAAGCAGTTTCCAGCGCGTCTTCATCTGCTTCAATGTATTTTAAGGAAGAAAGATTGCTCACCATGAGATCATCTTCTCCAAATATGGTTACCAGCTTGTCGTCAACCACAAATTTCATCTTTTGATGAAGAGTAGATGTGACTGCCCTAGCGGCATGAATCCATGGCCTTCCCAACAAACACCTATAGTTGGAGTTGATGTCCATCACTTGAAAAGTTATGTCAAACACATGGGGACCAATGAGAATAGGTAATTCTACCTCTCCGATCACAGACCTCCTAGAACCATCAAAAGCTTTCACAACAAGAGAATTGGGCTTCATTTTTGCCCCTTCACATAAAAGCTTTGTAAGAGTCCTTTTGGGCAACACATTAAGGGAAGACCCTGTGTCCACCAACACCCTAGCCAAGGTATCTTCTTCACATTTAATAGAAATGTGCAAGGCACGATTATGATTGTTACCTTCTTTAGGCAGTTCTCCTCCATCGAAGCTCAAAGTGTTATAGGCTGTGATGTTGGCTATCAAATTATCAAATTGTTCAACAGTAATGTCCTGTGTCACATGAGCTTGGGCAAGAAGCTTTTTCAAAGCATTGCGGTGTGCGGGAGAACTCGTGAAAGAGATAATATGGAGATCTTCGATGGCATCTGATGCAACTGATCAATAACCTTATAGTCACTTTATAGCGAGCGATTTCTGTCGGTGACGCGACCACCTTATCGCTGGGCTTTCCTCACCGTAATGGTAGGAGGGGGTGCTACTTTCTGATTTCTTATTCATCCCATGAAGCTGGAAGGGAAATGGAAGCTATCTAAAACTAACCTTGCACGCGGATGTTTAACTGAACAAACGCTTAAAAGAGATTGGGGGGGTCCGGGGTCAGGTTATACAATGGGGAATTGTCAATTACCCATCCTATATGTGGTTATCCACAGGATATTAGCTTTAGGTTTCGCTTTATACTTGATGGTGTTTATCCGTTAATGGGTTGGGAAAGTTTCTTGGGAAGTATGAGTGAGTGAGTGAGTTTTTGTTGAAGTTCGAGTTTTCCCGATGTTTTTGGTGAGGAACTGGACTTGATTTTGATTGTTGTATGAATGTACTAGGCCTAGGGTTTTTGATTAGTATGCTCGCTAAGATTTCGCAATCTTATGCCTACGTATTCTCGTTTAAACGAAATAGCGAAATCAGAGCAATCATAGTTCCTCCTATTCTAAGGGAGGAAAAAGATATTTGGTGTCTTGTTCAAAGCCCAAGATTGAAGCTAAAAGGTTTATTTGTGTCTTGTTCAAAGCCCAAGATTGAAGCCAAAAGGTTTAACTGAGAGAGAACTTGTCATCTCTAAAGAGGTATTGTTGATTTTTTGTGTGCCTTGATCAAAGCCCAAGGTTGAAGCTAAGAGGTTGATGGACTCCACTGGGGAAATCCTTACCCAAAGCCTAAGAGGAGGCTGGGTAAGACCAACTCAACAAGAGAGTGTGTATAGTGGTGTCTTGTACAAGGCCCAAGATTGAGGCAAAAAAGAGACTGACTATTTTGGGGATATCGTTATACAAAGCCTAAGAGAAGGATGAAAGTTTGACTTTTCCGGGGAGGTTTGTATGTGTCCCGTATAAAGCCTAAGATTGAGGCTGAAATGGGAAATTTAACTAACTCGGGTGAGGATATTTTTTATGTGTCTTGTACAAAGCCCAAGATTGAGGCTGAAATGAGTTTGACTCTGCTTGGGAAATCATTCCTCAAAGCCTAAAAGAAGGCTGGGAGGAAGTGATCTCACTGGGGATGATATCTGTCCCAAGCTTAAGAGATGAAGGTTTATGTCTTGTACAAAGCCCAAGATTGAGGCTAAAAGGGTTTGACTCAACAAGAGAGTGCTTTTATCTATCCTGTACAAAGCCCAGAATTGTGGCTGAACAAGCTGGAGAAATTATTCTACACAACTTGAGAGGAGGCTAGCTCTAGCTAGGGGGAAATCTTTACATCAAACCTACGAGGAGGCTGAAAAAAGATTGACTCAACAAGAGAGTATTTTTTTCTGTCTCGTACAAAGCCCGAGATTGAGGCTAAAAAGGTTGACTCAACAAGAGAGTGCTGAAAGGTGAGTGACTCAACAAGAGAGTCTGAAAAGGTGATTGACTCAACAAGAGAGTCTAAAAAGGTGACTGACTCAACAAGAGAGTCTAAAAAGGTGATTGACTTAACAAGTGAGTCTGAAAAGGGTTAGCTCTGCTGGGGAGAATCATTGTACAAAGCCCAAGAGGAGGCTGACTTTGTCGAGGAAAGGTCATTATACAAAGCCTAAGAGGAGGTTATCTTTTTGCTGGGGATTATTGAGATCCCTAGGCAGGTCCAAGTGGGGAATCAACTCTTGCTGAGGGTTCCAGAAGAGTTGAGATATCAGATGCCTTGAGGTTCTGATATTGGGGATATACTGTCCCTGGTTTGGGGATTTTTAGGAGAGAGGCCGGGTTTTAGACTTTTCTGGAGATTGATCCAGAGTGACCGAAGTTTCTCCTATGTTTATAGAGAACTTGAGAATGTCTTTGAGACTCAAGGGGATTATACTATCCAAGTCTACTGGTGTGGAAGAGTTTTATCTTTTGTATGATGCCCAAGAGGAGGCGGGTGTATTAAGGGATGAGAATCAACCCTAAATTGGTTAGAGGTTTGACACTGGAAAGACTGCTCTAGCAAAGGATGACTAAGTTCTGTCTTATACCTTTAAGAGGTCTTTAGGGTCCTTGTATTAAGCCCAAGAGAAGGCATGAGGACTTCTAAGAAGCCGGAGGGTCCTTGTACAAAGCCCAAGAGGAGGCGGGGACGCTTTTAGGAAGCCTGTGGGTCCTAAACCAAGAAAAGTTCAAGAAATGCTATTCACCGAGAATAAATCCTTTAACGAAAATTCTGAGGTTTGAAGAAACTCAAGAGATGCTATTCACCGAGAATAGATCAACTATGGGGAGTAGAGTTTCTTTGACAATTTCTAGGGGTGACAGCCTGAGAAAAGGTTCACGAAGAATACTGCCTTTCTCTTTGTTCCATATTGTTTTAGCCCAAGAGAAGGCAAGACTGTATCTGGAAATCCTATGGGGATCTAGTTTTGAATGTATTTAAGAGTGACCAACATGGCTTTACCTAGTTCTAGACCTAGTTGCCGGGGAAAACTCTAAATAACTATACTAGTATATATACAGTTGATATATGACAAGTATTTAAAAGGATATGAAAGAAGACTTACAGTGCGCAGCTTCCCACAATACAGTTATATATATATATATGAAAGCGAGTAAATGAAAGCTGATAAAACTTACAGGCGAGCAAGCTTCCATGCTGTATTATTAGTTGTTCAAAGAAATTAAAGAAAGTTTTGATAACAACATATATATATATATTTGAACCTAAATCAAAAGGGAAGTTATTTTGAAAAGATTGTTGGGGCTTATACTCAAGGAGAGGCCCAATGTTTAACAGTGATCGCACCGTTGTTTTGAAAATCACAGAGGGACTTATACAATGACTGAGGCCCACAGAGGTTTATTTACAAAAGGGTTGGGTCTTACAACTCAAGGAGAGGTCCAAGGATGTTTTAAAAAATAAAGATGGGACTTACAACATGAGGGGAGGCCCACAGAGGTTTGTTTTTAAAAAATGGCGATCGTGCCGAGATTTTTTATCGTGTCGGGACTTATACAATATCTGAGACCCAAAATTGTTTATGTACAAAAAGGGTTGGGTCTTACACTCTATTAGAGGCCCATGAGTGTTTGAAAAAGATTTGTTAGGGTGAAAATCAAAGAAACCCTAATTTCATTTTCTTTTAAAAGTAATCCTTTTAATAAAATGAATAAAAATGACAAAAATACCAAATAAGGCTAAATAAACTACTTGTGATTTTTTATTAAGGTTTGAAAAATGAGGTTTTAATCACAAGATGATTTAGGACTCATTTGATTTTGATTTTCAAGATGAATATTCATTTTTGAAAGGGTTAAAAATAATAAAAATGAATTTATTTACAAAAATATCAACTATATTAAATAACTAATATAAATTTGATTTATTTTGTGGAATAAAATATTTTAACATTTTTGTGATTTTTTGCAAAAAGAACCAATAAAAAATAATTAAAATTGAGAGAGAAATTAAAATTTCAAATCATTTAAAAATAATATGAAAAAATATAAAATAGGACAAGTGATAAAAAAGAGGTATGGGGCGAGGGGGATTCGAACCCCAGACCTCTCGCTCGCTGAATACACACAAACAAGTTGATCAACCACTGGGGCGCAATGCCAATTCATTTAATATATGGCAAGCAATAAATATATAGTAAAACAAGTTGGATTTCTAAAGCATGGCGCCATGGCCATCTTCATCCTCAAGCTCAGATGCGTGAAGCCCCCTATCTCACTCGTTTCTCAACCATTCCTCATGATCCAAATATGAAAATCGTGCGTTTTCAAATGAGGAACACAATGGCAATACTCAATTTTATTGAAATCAAGTGAATCAAAACATAACCTGATAAAACCTGAAGAACCTTAAAATTGGCATGAACTTAATGAAATCCTATACACGAACTGTAAACAATAATTCATTGAGGGGAAATGATCTACATACATCCAGAAACACAATGATAACAAGAAAACATGTTTATGATGCATGATTCATTGAGTTTGAGAGTTCAAGTTTTACCTCTGCAAGTGAGAATCGAATTCTGGTTTGGAGGTGTTACAGATGAGTTCCAATGACTTGGACAACTTTCTTGTACCTCAATGGATGTGTTTGAGTGCTTAGGTTGATTGGAAAACCTCTGGATTGATCAACCTGATTCCTTCTGTAGCAAGTCATGAGTTTTGTGCAATTGAGTGGCCATTTGGTGATTATGATGTTACAGATGGGATGTAATGGTTTAGATCACTCCTATATGTTGTGTGTGAGGTGTGTGAATCATTGATTTGAGTTGCATTGGCCTCCAACTCAAAAACCGATAGTGCTTGCTCAAAAACAATGAAATTTGGAGTTTATGAAGGAAATGAGAGAAATCAATGTTGTAAGCTGCTTTGGTGTAGTTTGAATGACCAGTTAGGATCTCTATTTATAGTGGATCAACTCTTGTCTTGGAGGAATAGTGAATGGCTGCAAGATCAGATCAAATTCAATGGCTTTGGCTTGGTGGCATTTCTTCTCATGTAAGGTAAACTAGCCTCTCCCAAGAGCAGGGCTATGTCTTGACCAAATCCACATTCTTCAGATGTTTTAATTGTTTTTTAAGTGAGCATCTTGAATGAGTAGAGTGGCTTTATTGAAAGTGCACTATTTCACATAAATGCCTTTGAATTCAAGGCATAATGTGACAAAATGCATTAACCTCAAGTTGGAAGATCCCTTGGCTTTTTGACTCAGCTTTGTAGGTTGGATCAGATGGATGAGGATCAGATTGGATGAATGTGGCATAGTGATCTTAGACCTTGACTCAAAAATCGTGTAAAGCAAGAAAACATGCAAATTGGTTTTTCATGACAGCCTTGCCATGGTGTTTTGTAGCAGCCATAACTCTTGGTTCAAGCTGAGTTGTTTCATGCCAATGAGTTCCTTGGTTTGTAGGAAATATGCACAACAACTTTGATGTTTACATCTTGAATTGATTCAGCCTAGAACTATGTGAAACAACCCTCCAAATTTTGGTGTTTTACTTGAAATCTGCCTTGGGCAGAATTTTTTCTAAGTGTTGGAAAAATGCACTTTTATGTCTTTTAGTGATTTTGATCCAATCATAACTTGAAATCCATGAGGAATTGGAATGAGATGTAGTTGAAGCTTTTGAAGTATGCCATGAGAGCTACAAATCCATCTTTGGACCACCCAAAATGGTTGTTTGGATCTCAAGTTATGGTCCTTGGAAGTTGGTACCCTAGCCACTTTGTTCCATAACTTAGAAAAATTCTAAGTTTTTTATGGTTACCCCTTTTACAAGTTAACTCACTTTCTTTGATTTTTCTTGATGAATGATGATTCAAATCACATATTAACATTGTTTTAGGGTCAAAGAACCATAATTGTGAAAAATTCCAAAAAGTCAAACTTGATTTTGTGCGCAGTTGACTTTTTATCGGATGAAATCCGAACTGTGCGATCTTTTGTGAAATCAAGTCCTTGACCTAAATCAAACCTAATGGATACATTCCATAGGTGTTATAGGGTATATTGAATCATGTCCCAAGGTTTGGGAACACGTCTTGGTCAAAAGTCAAAGATACAGTTGACTTTTTCTTCAAAACGCTAATTGTGGTTCAGATGAAATTGAAATGTGTGAATCAAGCTTCTTGGATCAATCCATTGTTTCAAATGGATACATGTAGTGTATTGGAGCCCCTCAAATCATGTCTTGAGGTCTTGGCTCATGTTTTGTCCCAAAAGTCAACTTAGGGGTGAATTAGGTCAAGAAACCCTAATTCCCGATTTTTGGGTAAATGCATCCCCTGAGGTTAAATTGACTTGATGATTGGGTCCATGAGGTCCCTTGGAGTATCTTGGGTTGTGCTTTGAAGCATTGGCTCATGCCCAGAGGAAAATTTCCATCTAAAGGCCTCAGTCGACCAAAACCCTAACTTGGTGACACTGGCGATCTTGAGGCTTGATCTACTTGGAATGTTGCAAACTTGTGCTTGATTCTTGATGAGGGAGTCTTCTTGATCCCTTATAGGTGTTTGAGAGGCTAGACAAGTTGAAGATCATGTCATTTCTTGATTGATCCTGTTGTTCAAGTGCTCTGAGAGGGCTCAAAACCCTAATTCTTGGTTGTAGTGAATGCTCAAACATCATTGAGGAGATTGATGAGGCATGAGGGGTCATCCATATTGTGATGATGATTTGCACAATGATGGGAAATCTTGGTGGTCAAAATTTGGGGTATGACACACTCCTCTTGATATTTCCGAGAAACTCTCCATCTTCATTGATGGGAACATCATCCTTGTCCTTGGAAGGGATAGTAATAGCTTTTTTTTCACTTGAAGTATCACATGGATATGAGGGTTATAAATTCGACCACTGCGGGTCATTTTGCTTGGCCCTGCTATATTTGTCACCTCATCATTCATAATCTTTGGGCCCTTTTCTCAACTCACAGTTTTCTGATCATCGTCAGTCACTCCATAGTTCCAAGGCACAACTTTAAAAGGTCCTCATTTTGGAACTTAAATCATCTTCATTCCTTGAACAGTAGTCACAACTGGATCTGGAAGTTTAGAAACATGCTTAAGGAGATTAAAAACAGGTTCAACCTATTTGTAAGCGGATTCAACTCTTTTGAACACAAGAGTTGGTAGATTGAATACCGGTTCAATTACAGCCACCTCATTCTTTTTCACACGTTTGCTTATCTGAAGCATACCTTGATCAATTAAAGATTGAATAGCCCTTTGGACCCCTTCACAACCCTTTGACTGAACAACACATTTGGCACAATTCTTGTGACATTCTTTGGCTAAACCAACTTCAAACAACTTAGCATGGAATTCTGGCAGCGGAGTTTTGATGTCTTTTACATCATATATCAAAACCTCATCAACCCCTTCTTCTATAGCATTGACGGATGCCCCATGGGCAGGCAGAGGATTACTCTTCACATTTGGATTTGTATCATTGAAAGACAAAATCTTTTTCTCGACCAACTCCTTTACAATATGTTTTAAGGCATAACAATCCTCAAGATCATGACCAGGAGCACCCTCATGAAAAGGACAATGGGCATTGGGATTGTAATATGGTGACAATTTCTCTGGTGGAGGACCCAATGGTCTTGGGGTTGCCAAGCCTTGTTCGATGAGAAACGGATACAACTTTGTATATGTCATAGAGATATGGGGTATTTGTGGCCTCCCTCCCTGCCTTTATATTTTTATTCTGATTGTTCAGACGTTGGAAAAGATTTTGTTGAGGAGCATTGGACGCTTGCTAATGCTGAGAAATTTGTTGAAAAATAGGTTGTTGTTGATTAAAGGCGGGAGTAACAGCTGCCACATATGATTAAGGGGCATACTGATACACCAGCTGTTGAACGAACTATTGTTGTTGCTGTCATTGATTCTTCCAAGAGGGGTTTCTTCTATGGGCAGTCGTGACGGTGTTGGTCTCTCATTCCTTCTTCTTTTGGAAACCACTAGAAGGCCTTTTAACTGCATCTTTAGAAATACCCATTGAACCACTCATCTTCCCATTCTTTAGACCCAATTCTATTTTGATCCCCACGGCCACCAAATCAGAAAAGTTAGCAGTGACGCTACCCACCATTCTTTCATAAAATTATGGCCGTACAGTGTCGATAAACTAGTCTGCAAGCTCTTTTTCTGATAGAGGAGGCTCTACTTGAGAGGTTGTTTCCCTCCATCTTTGGGCGTACTCTTTAAAAGATTCAGAGCTTTTCTGCGACATGCTGAGCAACTGCCTTCTATCTGGCGCAAGGTCCATGTTATACTTATAGTGTTTCATAAAAGCATAAGAGAGGTCATGAAAATAACGGATCCTTGACTGATCCAAACCTAGATACCATTTTGAGGATGCTCCTTTCAAATTGTCTTGGAAACAATGGATCATCAGTTTGTCATTGTCGACATGAGCTGCCATATTGCGATAATACATAATCAAATGATTCTTAAGGCAAGATGCCCTTTCATACTTGTCAAAGATTTGTGTTTTGAATTTGTTGGGAATTACAAACCCAGATACCAAACACATTTCACGAGCAGCGGCTCTAAATACCTGATCCCCTCCTATAGCCCTGAGTCTCTTCTCAATCAAATCCACATTCTCTTTCAGCTTATCACGTTTCTCATCCTCATATTCAGACCCATCGGGTATGTCATAAACTTGATGATGGTTGTCATAGTAAGGTTGATCTATGCGAGTGTGAACAGCAGCGGGTGCAAAAGTCAGAACTATGTTGGGAACCTCAGTTGTTAATGGAACTGTCTATTGAGTAGAGACATGAACTTGTGGTCAAGGAACAAAATATGGCGGGAGTCTAAATGGAGGTAGAGTGACAGGAGTAGTAACTGGCCGAGGGTCTACCACAGGGTTTACAATCTCAGAAACAACAGTTGTCTGAGTATCCATCTTGGCACGAATAACCTGCAACATCTCCATGATCTATCCCATATTGCCTCAGAAGTCTTCCAACTCGTTGTTGATGTGATCAATCTCGTGCTCTTGATCTGCCATTCTTCTCTTGGCTTGAGTACGGGTGTGTTGAAATACAAATAGAGTTCGGGATTTAGTTATCGTTCCACAGAGATTGTTCGGTGATATCGCATCCGTTTTACAGTTGTAACGTTTCAAGCCTTAAAGTAACAAGGGTTTTTAGGTTGGTTTCGTAGCGGTTGCATTCAAATTTAATTAAAAGCGGTAAAGAGATTGGTTTAATGGTTTATAAAAACATGTCAAGGTTAGGGTTCGACAAACCACTTTGCACGTATATGATCGATAAGCTAATGAACTCGGTTAAATGATAAATACAATCACATATCCTCCCAATATGTTTATCTCTAACACATATTGTGAGTTTTGCCATTTTGATCCTTTGTTGATTTCTCACACAAACTATCAAAATGACAACATTAAAGTTCAATATTTGGTGAACATCAACACACATTGCTATCTCTAGCCAATGTACATTGATGGATGACAAACCTAGGTAAAGAGTTGGAGCATATTTCTCAATCATGAACCAACACAAAGAATAAACATAAAAACAAGGTTTATCATCATACATTCATCATCCAAGAGTTCACAAGATAGGATCAATCCATATACATATAAAGTAAAGGTTTACTTACATCTAACCTTGACACAAAAGAGAAATTAGCTACACATATTCATGGTAGCTTGATCAACAAGAATCGGGAGAAGAGAAACGATCATCAACGACGATTTTATCGACAAAATGATGCTTTTTATCTTCCACAAATGAAGTGCTACAGTGTAATATACTTTGATCTCAGAATGTAATAGAGAGAGTCAGAAAAATATGATCAAAACCACTTTATAAGGGGGCTGAGTGTCGCGAACCGCGCTGAGCGGGCTCCACTTAAAAGTTAAACTGCCTAAACGCGCGCTGAGCGCGCTTAGGAGCCCGCTGAGCGTGTAAGCTCCTGTAAGTCCTTCCATCCTCAGCGCGCTGAGCGCGCTCAAAGCATGCTCAAAAAATCCAAATTTTGCCAAACTGTTTTTGTGGGATCCTCAAGGCTCCATTCCACACCCTTCCATGTAAAAATCTACAATAAAAACACAAAAGATAAATAGATACGACAAATAACGAAATTAACTAGAAAACGGTTATAAACGGAAACAATGGGAAAAGGCATGGATTTACAAATAAAGCTCACAAAAAGGTGCTAAAAACTAATCTAAATATTAACACTTTTTAGCACCTAACAACTCTCCCCAACTTTTCTCTTTGTTTGTCCTCAAACGAAGATAATTTAGAATAGAAGCCAGCGGAAAACAGGGAACAAACACCAACAAAACATAATGGTTCAAACCAAATAAACACGCACGCAAGTACCGCTCATCCTTACGAAGAATGAAAATATGTAAATGAACTAAATTCTAAACATAATTAACAAGCACAAATCATAAGCAAACAAATGTTCAAATTAGAATCACCTAATTTATTCAAATGAGCCTAGCTCAATATATCCAAGGGACAAAACACACTCATAGCAAAAGTGTCAGCATCCAGAACAATTCATGCATTCATCAAACCAATTCAACAAGAAAACCAAGGAAACAAAGATCACTTAAGGGCTTCTAAAGGTTGTAACTAGGCAAGGTTAAACAAGAAAGGGATATTTGTAAAAGTCCAATGAAACAAAGTGGTTAACAAAAATTATCAACAAATGAAGAACATGCCAATAACCCACTTAGACAAACCTCATAACAATTCAATTCAAACCTTTCTTTTCTTTTCTATTCTTTTCTTATGGTGCACTCTTTCATTTTTTTTTTCAAACAACTCCCTTTGGAGTGCAAAGCATAGCACAAAATAGTGCTTCAAGTTTCTTTCTTTCTTAACAAGAGGCACCAATTCACCACTCCATTTTCTTTTTCACAAACTAGCCCAACTCTCCCCAACTTTAAACCATACTATAATTAATGGGCAATGTTCTTCAAAAGTATGTTCAAACAAAGGGTTAAGTGTATAAATAAAAGAACTAGAATGAATCACAATGATTTTCTTTTAGCATCAACACCCCACTATAAAGCGCATTATTTTGATCAAATGACGGGTAGATACAAGATTCATTCCAATTCAAGGCTCAACATGGCTAGCAAGTGCTCACACCTCTCATAAGGTAAAATTGAAGGTTATATGGATTGGTGGTTTTTCTCATAATCAAAAATTGCCTAGATCATTTCAATGTTTCCACGGTTTGCACATGAATAAAAGATTAAACATGAATCATACGAGCTAAATAACAATTACAAAATCACTCAATATTTATGAACAATGGAGGGACTCACATTTGTGGTTGTGTCCTAATTGATTCCAAAATGAACAAAAATGCAAAATGAAGAAAAGCTTGAAAATCATGTGAAGCACAAATTCAAAAACATACTAACATTCTACCAAGCACAAAACAGAGTACCTTTGTGTGCACCAACTTAGACTTATATCATCACCATCAATGAAAGGTGAAATGCATCACTTAATGTTCAAAGAAACAAACTTGCTTCAACCATCCATTACCTTAAAAAAAATAAAGTTGGCAAACAACAAAAAATTTCTATACAAACAAACCATATAAACATAAAACAACATCCACCCGGATGTTAAATTCATTAAATCAACCAAAAAAAATTTTTAACACCAAATTCAAACTCACATCCGCCCGGATGGAGAATACAAAATTCCTAGTAGTCAATACAAAATCCAACCATAATAGTTATACCAAGTAAAATAATAAAAAAAAAAACAAAATAACATAAAAGACTAGTCAAACCCCAACGTCAGTCAGAACTAGAGCTAGACGCTCCATGATCCGCTCCATCATCACCAAGGTCTCCTTCCTCTGCCCCCTCCGGAAAACCAGGCCTGCCCTCAGGCCAACGAGCATAAGCAATGAGTTCTTCGCGAGTCCTCAGCCCGTGGTCCACATGTGGCTCCCGAATCTGCAGCTGCAACTGCATCATAGAATCATGCATAAATAATAAAGCTCGCTGATGAGCCTCGTTCATGGCCCAATTGGCCTCAGCACTTGGATCAAAAGCGTGCCCGTGTCCGCGCCCACGGGCACGAGCAGGAGCAGCAACAGCTACAGGGACAGCCTGCTCAAAATCAATCGCCCCCATACAATGACGAGTGACATAGTTATCATCTACAATCTGGAGCTTCACATTCGGTGGGAAGGTAATGCAACTTGCGCCTCATGGCATAAAGCCAAAATCAAACCTGGATAAATAAGAGCGCAAGCCACACGATCTCCAAGTGGTGTACCACTGGTGGCAATTCTCTTCAATTCATTAGAAATAATCTGCCCAAAGTCCACGGTATGTCCCTCTGTGCACAAATGAAAAATTAGAGCCGCGGTCTCCATGGGAATAGATGAGGTGTGGCTTCTCGGTCGAAGGTTGTATAGAACAACTGACATGACAAGCTGAGTGACAGAATCCAACACCCTCCTAGCAAACTTTATCGGCGCACCAGCAGCACTTAAAGTGTAAGTGCCTCCCTCACTGCACAAAGACTCCCTAAGTTAGTCGGCATTCCAGTTCCGCCGAGCCAACGTCCGTCCAAAATCACATAAACCATCTTCCCCCAACTGAGGTGGGTTCCCAAGGTAGGTATTGATGGACTCCCTCGAGAAATTGATTACTTTCCCCCGAACCCATGTTTGAAAAGTGAATGGCTCTCCAACAGCCGGCAATGCATTAGCATAGAAATCCCTAACAATGTCAATGTTGTACTCAGGAAAGGGAGAACCAAGCTTATCCCATGGCCCACCCTGCACAAAATGACTCATGTTCCTATGTGGACCCTCAGGATCAACCATAATTAACCTGTCCGGCCAAATTGATCTTTTTTCAAGCTCCGTGTATCTTTGTTGTTGCTTTAGGCCAACAAAACGCGTTGAATCAAATTGGCCAGCGGGAGCTCTTCTGTTAGGATTCGACATCGAACCAACACGTTGCTTCTTTCTTCCTGACATTTGAAAAACAAAAAAGAAAAACAACGTACAAACAAAATAGTACCACAAGTTAGTGAAAACAGCAAGCTAAAATTCCTAAATTATTTAAACAATAATAAATAATAAGAACAATGACAATAAAGCAGAACAGAATTGGGAAAAGGGGGAATTTTTCTGCAAATCTCAGAGCGCGCTGAGCGCACAGGAGCGCGCTGAGCGGGCTCTGCGAAATGCAGAAAAACCCCCCTCTGCACAGATGGTTCTAACAGATAAACACAACCCCTAATTTCACTACACAGCCAGTTACAGAGAACTAAAAATCAAAAATCAAAGCAAATTAACCTTTCCACAAACCCTAAGTCTAAAATTTCATACCCTAATTTCCACAATTCTAACTTCTAACAACATGCAAGCATACTAAGTAAACACTTACACAGAATTTCGTCAATACAAAGGCAAAGGAAAAAAGAAGAACATAAACATCCAACAATTACAAACAATGTCCCAAAAATGGGTTTCTAATTAAAAAATGAAAAATTTCAAAAACAAAGACTTACAATGCTTGAGGATGATGATGCTTAGCAGAAAATGAAAGGGAGATGATGTAGAGAATTGAAAATCCAAGGAAGTTTTTGAAAAATTTGGAGGAGAGAAAATGAGGGAAAGTGAGGGAAATGAGAAAAGGAGGCAAGGTTGTAAAACCCTAGCCACTTAAGCACCAATCTGGGCCGGGTACATCATGGTGGGCCCAGAAAATCAAATATATTTTTTTCAAAAATTCGCAACCCGCGCTGAGCGCGCTAGCTTCTGGAAGTATAGGTTCATTTTTCTTCAAGAGCGCGCTGAGCGCGCAGAACAACATAAAAAATTCTCCCAGCAACAAAAAGACATCATCCACACGTTCAAAACATCACCCTAAACATCATACAACATCAATTTTTCACAAACCATGTCTAAACAGCAAATTCACTAATAAAAACGATAAAAACTTACAGTGCTGGGGTGCCTCCCAACGAGCGCTTGTTTAACGTCGGCTAAGCTCGATGGTCCAAGATGCTCAATTATGAACATCAAGGAGAACAGTACTGGAAGCGCGATCGAAATTCCCTAGAAGGTAAATTTTTAGACGCTGACCGTTTACGGTCCAAGAGTCCTTCATTTCCAAGTCTTCGATAACAACCGCTCCAAAGTCCTTCACTTCCTTCACACGAAAAGGCCCGGACCACTTGGACTTTAATTTTCCCGGAAAGAGCCTTAACCGAGAGTTAAACAATAACACCAATTGTCCAGCCTTGAAGTCCTTTTGCCGGAGCGTCTTGTCGTGGTATTTTTTTACTTTCTCTTTGTACAACCAACTTGAGTGGTATGCGGCATTACGCATTTCTTCCAGCTCAAGAAGTTGCACTTTTCTTTTGGTACCGGCCAAGTCCTTGTCAAAATTTAACATTTTTAAGGCCCACAAAGCCTTGTGCTCCAATTCAACCGGTAAATGGCAAGTTTTACCATAAACCAATTGAAACGGAGTTAGACCAATTAGAGCTTTGTAAGCAGTGCGATATGCCCACAAAGCCTCGTCCAATTTTTGCGACCAATCCTTTTTCGAACTTGGCACTGTTTTTCAAGGATTCTTTTGACCTCACGGTTTGTTACCTCAGCCTGACCATTCGACTGCGGGTGGTAAGGGGTCGCCACCTTATGTGATACACCATAGTGTTTTAAGACATTTTCCAGAGGTGTATTACAAAAGTGTGACCCGCCATCGCTAATGAGCACCCGAGGAGTGCCAAAACGGGAAAAAATGTATTTCTTTAACAAATTTATCACCGTTTTGCCATCAGTCCTCGGTGAGGCAATCGCCTCAACCCACTTCGAAACGTAGTCAACGACTACCAACATGTATTCATTACCAAAAGATGGTGGAAATGGACCAACAAAATCGATACCCCAACAATAAAAAATTTCTACCTCTTGTATGTTTTGGAGAGGCATTTCATCACGTTGTCCAATTCCACCTGTTCTTTGGCACATGTCACAACTTTTGGCATGGAGATGTGCGTCTTTAAAAAGAGAAGGCCAATAAAAGCCCGATTGAAGGACTTTAGTGGCCGTCCTCGCACCAGTAAAATGGCCTCCATACGGCGAGTTGTGACAATGCCAAAGAATGCTTTGAGCCTCATCACTCGTGACACACCTTCTCAAAAGGTTGTCACTTCCTAACTTAAACAAATACGGGTCGTCCCAAACGTAGTAACTAGCATCCGAAAGGAACTTCTTTTTTTGGTTCCAAGTTAGGTCTTCGGGCACCCAACCAGTAGCCTTATGGTTAGCAAAATCTGCAAACCAAGGCCTAACTTGGACTTTAAAAAGTTTTTCATCAGGAAATTCCTCTTGGATTTCCTTTTCAGCAATGGTGACCTCAACATTCACAAGGCAAGACAAGTGATCCGCCACCAAATTTTCCGAACCCTTTTTATCTTTTATTTCTAAATCAAACTCTTATAATAAAAGGATCCATCGGATGAGCCTTTGCTTCGAGTCCGGTTTGGTTAGCAAATACTTGATCGCCGAATGGTCGGTGTAAACAACAACTTTAGACCCGATGAGGTAGGATCTAAATTTCTCAAGCGCATACACAATAGCAAGTAATTCTTTTTCAGTTGTGGCATAATTAACTTGTGCCTCATTTAAAACTTTACTTGCATAGTGTATGGCATGGAAATTTTTTTCCTTCCTCTGGCCAAGTACCGCTCCAACAGCATAATCGCTCGCATCGCACATAAGTTCAAAATTTTTGGTCCAATTTGGAGCGATTATTATTGGAGCGGTAACTAACTTTTCTTTTAAAATTTCGAAAGCGCGAAGACATTCATCGTTAAAAAGAAATACTTGTTCCTTGCTTAGCAAGTTGCTCAATGGTCTAGCCACCTTTGCAAAGTCTTTGATAAAACGCCGATAAAATCCGGCATGCCCAAGGAAAATTTGGATCCCTTTTACGTTGGTCGGAGGAGGCAACTTCTCTATCACTTCAACTTTCGCTCTATCAACCTCAAGGCCTTTGGACGAGACTTTGTGGCCGAGCACAATTCCCTCCGTCACCATAAAGTGACACTTCTCCCAATTTAGCACTAGATTTGTCTTCACACACCTCTCTAAGACGGTTTCCAAATTTGTCAAGCATAAATCAAATGAGCCTCCAAAAATCGAAAAGTCGTCCATGAACACTTCCATCGTCTTTTCTATTAGGTCGGAGAAGATAGCTTGAACGCACAGTTGGAAAGTTGCCGGCGCATTACATAAACCAAAAGGCATCTTACGATACGCAAAAATACCAAAGGGACACGTAAAGGCCGTCTTCTCATGATCCGCCGGGTCAACCGCAATTTGGTTATACCCCGAATATCCATCCAAGAAACAATAGAATTGCTGCCAGGACAACCTCTCTAACATTTGGTCCATAAAAGGTAATGGAAAATGATCTTTCCTTGTCGTGGTGTTGAGCCTTCTATAATCAATGCACATCCTCCACCCCGTCACTGTTTTTGTCGGGACCAACTCATTTTTTTCATTACAAATCACGGTCATTCCTCCTTTTTTTGGTACAACATGGACTGGACTAACCCAAGGGCTATCGGAAATCGGGTAAATCATACCGACTTCCAATAGCTTAACCACTTCTTTTCTCACCACCTCTTTCATTTTTGGATTCAAGCGGCGTTGCGGTTGGGCTACCGCCTTGAAATCTTCTTCCATCAAGATATGATGCATGCAATAAGCCGGGCTAATTCCTTTTAAATCGGAAAGGACCCAACCTATAGCATCTTGGTTTTTCTTCAAAACATGAATTAGACGGCCTTCCTCTTTTTTGGACAACACGTTACTAATGATAACCGGCTTGTTACCACCGTCATCAAGAAAAGCGTTTTTTAAATTGGAAGGCAAGACCTTCAATTCAAGTGGTGAATTCTCAACTTTCACATCCTTTTTTAACTCTTCCGGTTCTACCTCCCAAGGTTGCAACTCTTTGAGGGATTCAAGCTCTTTTAAGCACTCTTCAAGAGCTCTTTCTTCTTCTTCAGAAAACACTTCAAAAGAATCATTAAGCGCTATTTCTAACGGAGAGATTTCATGTACATGCTTAGAAACCTCAAATGTTGCTTCTTCAATTGCATCAATCCGAAAGGTATCATGTTTATCCTTTGAATGCTTCATATCTTCGAAAAGATCAAAATAAACCTCTTCATTTTGAACCCTCGCCTTCATTAAACCGTCATCCACATCAATCATCATTCGGGCGGTTTTCATGAAAGGCCGGCCAAAAATTAAAGGTGCATCTTCATCTTCCTCCATATCGATAACAACAAAATCAACCGGGAAGAAAAATTTGTCAACTTTTACCAAGACATCTTGAGCTAACCCGTGAGGATGAGTTGTGGACTTGTCGGCCAATTGTAAAGTCATACGAATGGCTTTCATCTCAATGTTCCCAAGCTTCTTTACAATGGACAATGGGATAAGATTAATGCTTGAGCCCAAATCAATTAAGCCCTTTCCAACATAAACGTCACCAATGGTAACCGGCAAAGTCACACGCCCCGGGTCAACTTCTTTTTTAGGAAGAGTTCTTTGGATGATTGCACTACAACTTGCGTCAAGAACAATAGTTTTCGGTTCCGAATACCTCCGCTTCTTCGTGAGAATGTCTTTCATGAACTTTGCATACTTTGGCATTTGTTCCAAAGCTTCGGCAAACGGAATGTTAACTTGTAATTGCTTGAAGATGTCCATGAAACGCGTATAGTGCCTCTCATTTTCCTTCTTTGAAGGAGCATGAGGATATGGTAAGTTTTGGATCGGAATAGCGTTCACTAGTTCCTTTCCCTTCTTTACTCTCCTAAGTCTCTCTTTTTTCTTCAACTCCTCACCACTATTATTTTCAACTTCAACCATGTCATTACTTTTATTTTCAACTACACCTTCACTTTCACGTTTATTTTCAACTACTTCCTCATCACTACAATCCTCCACAAGACCATCAAGTTTTTCTTCCTCCACATTTTTCTCCTTTTCTTTCTCCAACTCCTTCCTACTTCTAGTAACAATCGCCTTGCAATGCTCCTTAGGATTCACTTGAGTATTCGCGGAAAAGGAAGGATCCGATTGTTGTTCGGCAATTTGCTTGGCAAGTTGCCCCACTTGGTTTTCAAGATTCTTAATCGCCGCGTCACTACTCTTTTGGTTGGCCATTGACATTTGCATGAATTGGTTTAACGTGTCTTCCAACTTTGAGCTAGCAACCGGAGGTGGTGGAGGTTAATACAGATTTTGCCGGTGTGAAGGACCGGCACCATAACCTTGATTATTTTGATAATTTGTTCGCGGTTGAAATCCTTGATTTCCTTGATAATTTTGTTGAGAATTGTGTTGTTGTTGGTAAGGTTGTTGTTGTCTACCTTGATAATCCCTTTGATTTGCCATATAGTTCACTTCTTCAAAACCCGGAGGAGGACAAAATCCGGTGTCATGCTCCCCTTTACAAAGTTCACAACAAGCTACTTGCTTACTTTTGCTCGGCTCCTTCATTTCTTTGATTTGTTGAGTCAAAAGCTCCACTTGTTGAGAGATAAGCTTGTTTTGCACGAGGATTGCATCGTTAGTTCCCAATTCAAGGACACCGGGCTTCTTTTGAGAGTTGCCACGACTTTGACTTTGAAGATCGTTTAGAGCCATTCTATTGATAATATCAGTTGCTTCCTCGGCATTCTTTGCCATCAAACTTCCTCCCACAGTGGCATCCAACAAAGTCTTACAATTCGGTTGGAGACCATTCTTGAAGATATGAATTTGTGTTAACTCATCAAACCCGTGACCTTTACATTTGTGAAGCATGGACTTGAATCGTTCCCATGCTTCATTGAGGGATTCATTGGTTCCTTGAGAGAACACTGAAATTGCGGTTTTTGACTCCATGAAACGGTTATGAGAGAAGAACCATTCAATAAATTTTTCCTCCAAGACATTCCAATCGGTCATCACGGCGGGAGTTTGATCGAGGTACCAATCCTTTGCCTTGCTAAGCAAAGCATGCGGAAATAATCTTTTAAAGAGAGGTAACTCTTGTGCTGGATCTACACCGACCGCTAATGCAATCTCATAGAATTTTGTGAGAAACGCAAAAGGGTCTTCATGGTCCATTTCGATGAATGGACTTCCATACAACAAGTTCAAAGTTCCAGTTTTCATCTCGGCTTGCCTTCCTTAATTGTTGTTGGCAAACTGAGCGGTATGTCGTGGACTATTCACACAAGGTGTGGATGCGGGAGGTGGAGGTGGTTGCACCATGATTGGTGTGAATGGTGGTGGTGTTGTAGTAGAACTTCCTTCTTGCTCTTGTCTTTGTCTCGCAAGTTGCCTCCTCCGTCTAGTTCTGCTGTTGAGTCTACGAGCGATTCTCTCAATCTCAGGATCGAATAGAAGTTGGTCCGCCGGTAGTTGCCCTCGCATAAACAAAGCCTGCATACTTAAACAAAACAAATCAACAAGCATAAGAAAATTTGTAACAAGTCTAAAACTTCACAACTATTGCAATGCTTGCAATATCAAATAACAATCCCCGGCAACGGCGCCAATTTGTTGAATTACAAATAGAGTTCGGGATTTAGTTATCATTCCACAGAGATTGTTCGGTGATATCGCAGCCATTCTACAGTCGTAACGTTTCAAGCCTTAAAGTAACAAGGGTTTTTAGGTTGGTTTCGTAGCGGTTGCATTCAAATTTAATTAAAAGCGGTAAAGAGATTGGTTTAATGGTTTATAAAAACATGTCAAGGTTAGGGTTCGACAAACCACTTTGCACGTATATGATCGATAAGCTAATGAACTCGGTTAAATGATAAATACAATCACATATCCTCCCAATATGTTTATCTCTAACACATATTGTGAGTTTTGCCATTTTGATCCTTTGTTGATTTCTCACACAAACTATCAAAATGACAACATTAAAGTTCAATATTTGGTGAACATCAACACACATTGCTATCTCTAGCCAATGTACATTGATGGATGACAAACCTAGGTAAAGAGTTGGAACATATTTCTCAATCATGAACCAACACAAAGAATAAACATAAAAACAAGGTTTATCATCATACATTCATCATCCAAGAGTTCACAAGATAGGATCAATCCATATACATACAAAGTAAAGGTTTACTTACATCTAACCTTGACACAAAAGAGAAATTAGCTACACATATTCATGGTAGCTTGATCAACAAGAATCGGGAGAAGAGAAACGAGCATCAACGACGATTTTATCGACAAAATGATGTTTTTTATCTTCCACAAATGAAGTGCTACAGTGTAATATACTTTGATCTCAGAATGTAATAAAGAGATTCAGAAAAATCTGATCAAAACCACTTTATAAAGGGGCTGAGTGTCGCGAAGCGCGCTGAGCGCGCAGTCGCCCGCTGAGCGGGCTCCACTTAAAAGTTAAACCGCCTAAACGCGCGCTGAGCGCGCTTAGGAGCCCGATGAGCGCGCAAGCTCCTGTAAGTCCTTCCATCCTCGCGCTGGGAGCGCGCTCAAAGCATGCTCAAAAAATCCAAATTTTGCCAAACTGTTTTTGTGGGATCCTCAAGGCTCTATTCCACACTCTTCCATGTAAAAATCTGCAATAAAAACACAAAAGATAAATAGATACGACAAATAACGAAATTAACTAGAAAACGGTTATAAACGGAAACAATGGGAAAAGGCATGGATTTACAAATAAAGCTCACAAAAAGGTGCTAAAAACTAATCTAAATATTAACACTTTTTAGCACCTAACAGGGTGTTATACCGGTGTGGAGGATTCAACGTGGAAATTGTAGATGACAAGACGGAATGAGTTTTATGAAAAGAAATGCAATGCAAATGTGACAACAAATGCAAGATGCAAGATGCAATGCAAAAAAGTTTCGTGGAACATAAATATTTGCAAACATCAAGGATATATCAAAAGGGAACTCATTTCATTAATTCAAAAGAGGATTACAAAATGTTTAGTACTTCTTACAAGAGTCCTAAACTGAAATCTAAATAAAATCTAACAAAAGCCCTAAGGAGATTCTCCTAGCAGCCTCATGTTGAGCTTCTTCATTTGCTTCTCCATCTGAGTCTTCTTTAAAGTAAGCCTATCCGCGATAAACTTCCAAGGAGTCGACTTAGGGCTAGAGGAAAATAAATCCTCTTGAATTTTCCTCTTCTTACAAGAGAGTACTTTTTTAGCCTTCGTCTGTAGTTGTCTTTTGAGTTCTATGTTCTCGCTGACGACTACTTGGTATTTGTTCTCCCAAGCATCTCTTTCTTGAAGTGCTTTGCTTAAAGCGATCTTTAACTTCTCCGCTTCAGACATGAAGATCAGAGTAGGTTCCTTCTTTGGAGTTATGGGCTCTTGACGAGGGTAAGGCATCTTCAACTCGATGGCCTTATCTCGGACCCATTGGAGATAGGGTTCCAAAGAAACACAGCTGGGCTTCCCTATGTCTTTCTTTCCCTTCTTGTGCAAATTGCTCCAAGCGATCACAATCTCCTCTTTAAGCTCTTTGTTGTCTTCACCATCCTTGAAGATGATACTCTCAACATGAACACTCTTGGGCTTGTCCTTCAAAGGATATCCTAGCTGACGGCGCGCTAAGACAGGATTGTAGCTGATTCCTCCTTTGGTACCAAGAAGAGGTACATTGGTAAACTCCCCACAGCTATCAATGATCATAACTCCATCATAGACACGATTGTACCAATCAATGTTAGAGTGGGTGAGAGCCATAATCTTTTGTGACCACCAACCATTCTTGATATCCCAAAACGAGCTTGATTTGGGCAAGTGAGAAATAAACCACTTGTATAACAATGACACACAACATGTGATCATTCCTTTCCTATTGAAGTTCCTCGAGTGGATTCTTCTTTAAAGCTAAGTCTTGATAGCATGGATGTCAACTAAGTCTTCAAAGCTTGGGAAGAGGAACACTCCATAGATAAGTAAGGCAAGAATAGCCTCAAAAGCATCCATGCTCATGTGATCTGCATAGTACTGACCTCTCCCAATCAAAAAACTCTGTAGTCATACCAAAGACTCATTCTTTGGTGGTCATGTTATCATGAATTTCAGACAACTCCAAATTTGTGACTTTGGCGATGTCTCGCTCTTTAGGATCTTTCTCCAAGAGAGGAAAAGGAGACTTGTCAGAAATAGGCAAACCAACTAGATAGGAATACTCCTCAAATGTAGGCACAAGTTGGTAGTCAGGAAAGGTGAAACAATGGTATACTGGATCATAAAATTAAAGGAGTGTGGAGAGAATTCCATCTTCCATCTTAGTCTTCAACAGTGGTAACAACTTCCCATATTTGTCCTTGAGCCCTTCTTGATCTTTAACTAAAGCTCCTAATCTCCTTAGGTCACCCAAGTTAGGACTCTTGAAAGTGCACTTAATAGTTTTTCTTTTGTCATTATCCATGGTTATCCTATGATGTATACAAACAAGAATTTAAGTTCCATGAAACCTTTTATGAAAAATGATGCTTATGAATGCATGTATGCACAAACAAAACAAGATCACACTCAAACATGGTGTAAGGCTTGCATGAAGTTAAAGGTTTACCCCTCTCATTTGGTATGTACTAGGGTTTATTGTACCTGTACAATGGGTTCTAACCAGTTCCCAAAGTCATTAACTCATCTTTCAGATATTATCAATTTCCCAATTACTCGGTAGTTAATAATATTCTCAAAAGAAGCTCTTTTGAGTGTAGTATCGCGTATCAACTAATTTGGGACTGCTCCCTCATAGCCATCGCACTACGTTCCTAACAAGGCCAAGTGGGGTTAAAGGTGACTAAAGGTTCTCAGCTTTGTAGGCTCAATCAATAAATAGTATTGTTTTCACAATCTCTTGATCAACAATACTTATTCTTAAAAGTGCCTCCACTGAGTGGTGATTTCTCAAGTTAGCTTAGTCGGGAATCAACTCCCTATAAGCCTTCTTGAATATACCACCTTCCTATCTTATTTTGCTCTCAAGTCCAAGGACGGGACTTATCTCACCACACGGTAACAAAACAATGGAACCACAAACAAGCAAACAAGAATATAGCAAATCTAAGTAAGTTAGGCTTAATCCTCTTAATATTTCAGATCCCCAGTGAAGTTACCATTTTCTGTTGCAGTGAGAATTGGATATCAAGCTATTGATTAAACTTGAATCACAAATCTTTTAAAGATTCACCACCGAACTTTGATTTATCCAAGGGAAAGGGTAAAGATCGTAAAAAAACCCTAAGTTTGTAATGTAACAACAATGCTTAAGAGATTGCGGGTCGGAGATTGGTTATACCTAGGGAAGGTGTTAGCATCCTAAGTATCTATAGTACTCTATAGGAACCTCTTACTAGTATTTGTGATATTGTTTGCTATTATTTTGTGTTTGGGTTATATGGTGAGAGATAGGAACTTAAAGGTTTGGCCACTAAGTATGCAAGCCAAAACTTCGCGGTCTCGGGCCTACATATCCTTACAAGGATGGAATCAAAGCAATTATAGTTCACCTCACTAAGGATGGACGAACACTTGATTATGATCAAGGTTCAAAGGGGATTCAAGTGTTAAGGTCTTAACACTTACTTGACTTGACAAAGTCAAAAGAATTGTTTATTCTAATCTTAAGTCTAAAACTTAAAGAACCTAATGACTCTAACAAGGTCAAAGGGGATAGGTAATGCTAAGCTATCTATGACATTGAATCAATAGAGAAACTTTCCCTTGGATCAAGGAATAGGGGGCAACTTGAGGATGGAAGCTAACAAGCTAACATCACTTGGGGGAATAACTTAACAAAGTTGAATGGAGTATGATTAAGTATGGATGGTATGAACAAACATGATATCAATTGAAAGTAAATCAAAGTAACATTCAAACATGATGTTAATGAAAACATGATAAAGGTAAAGCATATGGTTACAAACAAAGCATAAAGATAAATATGACAACATTTAGAGTAAAGAGTTAACAAAGTAAAAAATTAGACGAGGCAACTACCTAATATGTTTAAAGGTTCCAAGATGTTTTGAATCAACATGGTGACAACCAAGGTAAGTTCAATCAAACAAAGATGTTACAACATCTAAACAAACATGAGATATAGTTTTAACAAGACCAAGGTATCATGAATAATAAGTTCAAGCACATAATCAAGGCACACATGCTTTAAGGTTTACTAACACCACTTAATCATGAATACAAGACAAAGGAGGATAAGGTGTAACAACACTTAATCATGGATACAATTTAACATTTCAAAAGATGGATAAATTATTACAACACTTAGGTATGATAAAATTCAAAGTTCAAGTTAACATGTGAAAGTTATGACAACACTTAAACATGGATAAAGACAAGAATTCAAAGTTAACATGTATAGGTCAAAACATCACCTATCATGGATAGAAGTTCAAAGATGAAGTAAGGCATACATAATTCATGATAACAATCAAAGTTCAAAGCATACATGGATTAGTTAAGACATTACTTAATCATGAATATATTTTAAAACAAGTAAATGGTAACAACCAAGCATACTTGAACAAGAAGAACATGTTTATGAAAATAACATGTGAATGAATATGCAAGCATACAAAAGATGGGATGTGAGAATGCTTAAAGATGACATATTGAAAGTTCAAACATCATGTGAACAAGTTAAGGCATTACTTGAACATTTAGGCATGGTTACAAGTTGAACATGTTAATACAAGTAGGTAACAACCAATTATACATGTTAAGAAGTCAATCATGGTCATGAACAAGTAAGAACATCACAAAAGCCAAGGTAAACAAACATGTACTTAATGGCATATTCATGACAGCATTCAATGTTTAAGAACACATAAACATGGTGAAATCATTCATAAAGGCAAACATACATATCATGGTCATCTAAACACGGGGAAGATATCTCATGTTAAGGCAAAATAGTTGTACAAAGGTTCATGGTGTAGGCAAGCAAAGTTCAAAGCATTTAAACATGTACATATACATAAAAATGAGCCAAAAACCAAGTCAAAACCAAATATACAAGTTGACAACATCACACAAGATTGTTACATGTTACAAAATAATCATACAACTCATGGTTATCAAAGGAAATCCAAGAATCACTCAAAAGAAATCCAAAATAACCTAAGGAAACCCTAAAAAGTCACACACTTTGAACCATCATAAGTATGAGAAAAATAAATATTTTTAGGGAACAAATTATACCACATGAAAGTAGACATCAACATGAGTCCATAGCAAAAAGAAGGGGTCAAAAAGGTTGAGGGATGACCAAGTTATGATGTTTTGAAATTTGTGAATAAAATGAAATGGAAAAGTGATAAAAATATAGGTTCTGTCCCAGCCATGACTTGAACCCACGCCCTCAGCCTCAATACCTCAAAACTTAGCCAACTGAACCATACGCGCATGGTGATAAGCAATGACTTCAATTCAATATATTTTAAAACTGTTTGAAATTTAGAAAAATAAAAAGCACTGACGCGATGGGGATTCGAACCCCAGTCCTATGGCATGGCAAACAAACACATAAACTTCCTTGACCAGCAGTGCTACGCCCTCATCCATTAACTATATGGATTCAAAAAATATATATTTTAAAAACACACTGAAATGGACACCTCAGCGCCACCCCGCCTCCACATCAGTGCCACCTCACTTCTTCTTCTTCTTCATTTTTCTTTTCTTTCTTTCTCTCTCCCCATGCCCTAGTTCATTACCATGGCCAAATTTTCAACTCTCTATGTCTCTCTCATTTCTCAACCAATTTTAATTTTGTAAAAATGAAAATTGTAGTATTTTTCACAAGGAATCCAAAGGTACCATTATCCTGCCCTAAAACTAATTGTGTAAAACACACAAAGCTCAACAACAGTGCAATACCAATAAGTTTTCACATGTCAAAACATCACATGCACACTCCAAATAACACAACCAATGCTTCAAACATATTATATAGAGTATATACTACATTTTTGCTCCAAACACGAGACATTAAAATGCATGGAATATGAGTTTGAAGTTTCAAGATCCTTACCTCTTGGAGTTAGTCCAAGGCTTCTTCTAGAGCTCTGTAACACCCCAAAATTTGCCCTCTTGTTGTTACCTAGCTTATGTTTCATTGCATTGAATTTATATCTCATTTCATCTCATATCTCATACATGTTGCATTGGGGCATGTGATCAGTGGATTTCAGAGCATTGACTATTCAAAGCAGGAGAGCTAAAGCCTAAGGTCTTCAAGCAAGCCTCAAGAGTCTTTTATGTCTCATATTATCTCAATTGACCCCACAAGTCATTGGAAGAAGATAACTCACCAAGAAGTTTGACAGTTCATTATCTCCTAGCAAAAGCAATCCAAATTAGGGTTTTGAGTTCAAGCAGTCTCCTGATGAAATTTTGGTTCAAACTTGATTTCAATGTTTTCTACATGATGTCAAGTATCTAAGGATGGAAGATTGCCCCTTGGTTCATTTCAGAAGAGGTTTAATTGGTCAGTTGCTTGAGAATCAAGAAATTTGGGGAAAACTCACCGTGCAAAGGAAAAAGTCAACTCCTGACTTTTAAGGTCAAATTCATGAAATTCAAGTCACATATGTTCAATGGACAAGGTTTGATCAAGAAATGATGGAGGAATCATCAAAAATCAAGAATTGTACAAAGTTTCTATTTTTAGAAATGTAGGGTTTCCAAAAATGGCAAGTTTGGACCATTTTGCACTACACTTCAAGGCCTTCTTTCTCCATGATAAAAGCTTCAAACTTCAGGCCTAAGTTGAGCCAATTAAAGATCACATCTTAAACTTCAAATCCATATAAAGAACTCTTCCATTGGATCAAAATTGAGTGATTTATGATCAATCAAAGTTTGACAAAATCAAGGCAAATCTCAAGTCATGGCAAGCCAGATTCAGGCCTCCAGGTTATAATTTCATCAAACACTTGGTGTGTCAAATGTCAATATGGTTTTCTCCATCAAGAAGGCTTCAAATGAAAAATTATTGAACATCAAAGTTGTTCATCTCCATGTCCTCTTTAACTTTGATGTTGGGCATTTTCTCATTTGAGCAGGTTATGGAGGTCATATGAGAGCTCAAACATGCTGGTCTCACACTGAAATTTCATAGGCCATGATGCCAGATCTGAACCAAGTCACACGCGCCCATGATGCAGTCTCACATCCTTGTGTTTCAGGTCAATTTTCATCACTTTCTAAGCCTCCATTCAATTTAATTCCAACATCAAACTTGTTCCCTTACATGTTCTTGATCCATAGCCACCAAAATCATCTCATTTCATGCCTTGTACATGAAGAAATCTTCCATCAAACTTCCATAGTTTCATTGATGTCATGCTGACCAAGATCAGAATGTTATGTCATTGTTGTTGTTGTTCATTTTGTTTGCACGCATACAACAAACACTACACACCTCACATGCTTACTTCATTTGGCTAGACCATGTTCTTACATTATGCCATACATGTTGCTCCATACACCAAAGAGGAAATGAATAAACTTGTTTTGCAAGTCTTGCTGCAGCATCATGATACATACCATCACCATCATCATATCTCAGCCTCACCATAAGTGACAAAAGCTTCTCCACACTCTAACTAAAACTCTTAACTCGTGCCATTAACAACCTCACTCAGTTAGTTAACTCACAACTCAGTTAACTAACTCAGTCTAACCTGAGTTCTAACCATAAATCATCCTAGTTAGGAACTAACCACACCTATATAAGTTTCATTCTAACAGAATTGAAGGGAGCTTCATCATTTTCTCAATTTCACAAAATCACTCTCTCAAGTTTCTCTCTGGATTCTCTCTCTCTTTGCTCGAGTGCTTCCATATTTCATCATCATCATCATCATCAATTGTTCATCATTGCTCAAGAATAAACCAGAACAAGATCAATTCCTCAAGTGTAGCAAATTTTCCAATTCAGATTTCTCTCCATTCTCTTCAAGATCCAAGGCATTGAAGCATTTATTTTGCTCCTTGGAAGCTCAAGAACAAGCCTACACCTCTGGTTTTCTTGTTGATTCAAGTTCTTCACAGTGCCAGGTTTGAAATTCCTCAATTGATCTTGCTTCGTTTTCTTGTACTTAAGCTGTTTTCATGTTGATTATAGCTTAATAGAAGCAATGTGAATGATCCGGCTAGTGATAGGCACCTTAAGTGCTTATATTCAAATTCTAGGGCAAAATGTTTGTGCTCGATTCTCTTTATGCATGATTGATCTGTGAATTTCAATGTTAGATTCGTGATGTTCATAAGTTCAGCTTTCGAATGATGTATGGTTTGTGAATTTCTGGAGAGTTTGAAGGTTGCAGGTGGTGGTGCTTCGCCGGAGAAGATGACCGGAGGTCCTTCTCCGGCCTGTAAGGTTCGGCTAGGGTTTTAGAACCAGAACATAACACAGCCGTTGATTTCCTTTGATCCAATGCTTCCTAGCTTGCTAACGCATTAATGATCCACTTGCATGTCACGTGCCTCTTTTTTTCTCTCAGCTTGGTTACATGTGTGTGCGTGCATGCATATTATTGTGTGTTTGCATCATGAACGTTGGATGTGATTATCTTTTCTCATCATCTCATCATGACTTGATCGTATGGCTCATATTGAGTCAAATGTTGACTGAAGTGCACCATATTTCCATGTGTCATGCGTATATTTGGAATTGAACTTAATCCTTTCTATCCACACACCCCTCTTTTGAGCCCAAACATTTTCAACGTGACTTTTACTATGTCTGCACCACCTGCATCTTTTCATTTTCTTTTTTTTTTTTAATTTCTTTTTTATATTGTTTTGATTTTATTTTATTAAAAATACTAAATGCATTCTAAAAATCCCAAATAAATTCATACATCATCTTGGCACATTTAAATAATTTTCCATGATTTTTAATTCTGATTTTAATACTTTTTGCTCATATTTTTATAATTTGCTTTTATTTTCTTTTTAAATGACTTCCTTCAAGATACTTGTGCATTGTCCAATTTCTTTAACATAGTTCTAAAACAATTTTGCATCCAATATTTTTGCCATGTCTAAACAACATATCAAGTCATTTCGTATAATTTTGTGTATTTTTTAAAATCATTTTTGCATAGCATTTGAACCATTTCTTTGTGCATCCTTCTCCTTGCCATAATATGAATTTGTGAGCTTGTTTGAACTTGTTTCTTATTGAATCTTGACATGATCTTTTTATGCTTGATTGGCTTCTGAATTAAGTACTTTGTGATGTAATCTCATATTTTTTCCAACTCTCTTTCTATTTTTGCATTGTTGTTTATTATAAGTCACATCTGTAAATGTTCTCTCAACTTTGCAAACTTTGTTTGATTAGGAGGCACTTGTGCCATTGTATTATGACTTATGTGATCATTTTATAGGTCATTTCATAAACATTACAGGTCATTCATGTTAGATTATAGGTCACTTGCCTTTTGGTTTTGGTTCATGAATGTTTGTTGCTTATATGAACTAAGTTTGACCTATTTGTGTGCATCTTCTTTTATGTACCTTAACATGTTTTATGTGCATCTTTGTGACATCATTATTGCATTCTAATATGATCAAGCATATCATACATCACTGACTTGCATCCATTCTTATTCATGTTCATGTTTCATTCCTCATTCATAACTTGCATTACAAGTATGTCAAATCTTTTGAACTTGAACATTGTTTGAACTTCTTTTCATCTTGTCTTTTCTTCTTGAATCATTGCACTCATGTCTTGTATGATACTTCCATGACCTTCATATGCATCCTTTAATGACTCTTAATTCTGACCTTGAGCTATGTTCTTGAATTTGTATATGTGTACATTTCTTATGCACCTAGTTTACATTAGTAGCACATTACTTACATTTATGCAATTGTTTGGCACATAGTTAGCTTTTATTTGATTTCATAAGACATGTATCCATTGGTATGATTCCTTATGGTGTACATACTGACCTTGAGTACTTCTTAACCCTTAGAACCTTTCTTCTTTAGTTCTTAACTTGTTTGATCTTTACTTGTTATTCTTTCCTTATTTCTTTACTTGTAAATTGTTCTTGCTAACATTTTCAGGGGCTAATGGTAAGTCAAGTGTGTGGGTGTGCACCCACATACAACCTCTTCTTTTATCTCTTTTAAGCTTTCAATTTGTGATTGTGATAATCATCTTATGCTTTCTTTGTTCAATCTCTTTCATCCCTTTGAGTTCTTAACTTAACTTCCATCTTTGAAGTAAGTTAGAACTCACTCTTCTTCTCTTTTCTTTTATACTTAGGTTTCTAAACCACACTTAACCATTAGGAACATCCAAGCATGGTAACTCTTAGGATTATTAGTCTCCCTTTAGACTTTTACCTTTCTTAATCTTTGAGTTTCTTTTCTTCTCATCTCAAAACAAAAAGCAAAAAACACTTAATAAAGGCATAACATATATTGTATTTGAGCCTTTCATGTGAGAATAATATAGTGAGGGGTCTTCTCTCACTTTCTTAGAATGTTTAGCATACGTCCCGTCTTGGGTCGATATGCGAGGCATTCGATCCTACGTGAAAGACTTAAATACAATATGCGTTATACACACCAATAATCAAAATACTTTCTAAAATACAAAAACAAACAAATTATCTTCTCATCTCCTTCATTCTATTCCTTAAGGACTCGTCAGGTCCGTTCTAGCGCAAACAAGTAACGCCTAAGTCTCCATACAACGAGCTGCAACACCTAACTGCTGGGACGCGCACTCTGACGTTTCCATTAAAAAACATAAATAAAGCAACCCTTGTTGAGCTGAACTACGTTTGCTCTGATTCTTCTTTCTCGTCTGATTGAAGATACGTAGGCATGAGATGCGATATCTCGACGAGCAACCTTTCCCCGTAGTCCGTCGAACTACGTTGACTCTGACTTTCCCATTGCACTGAGGGAATATGTAGGCCTAGGACAACGATAATGTCCTATCGAGTCAATTCTTTATCCCCTCCCTTATCCTTTCTATCTTTCATTTCCAGTTCTCTAGTTAGCAGTTGATATCAAGTTTCCTGCACCCTTTGATCGAAACAGCAAGCGTGGATCCCGTCGAGTACGACGGATGTGAAGGGGTGCGATAACCTTCCCTTCACGTAACCGACTCCCTTACCCTTCTCTTTGGCTCGCGAGACCTCGTTCTTTCCTTTCTTCCGGGTTTGTGCAGCATTACCCTTCCCTTTCTTTGGGATAAAAATGCCTGGCTGGCGACTCTTCTTTCTTTCTTCCGTGCCACTTTCGCGTTTGTACCTGGATGAAAATCCCGGGAGCGACAGCTGGTGACTCTGTTGGGGACAGGTTGATCTCTTGCTGGTCCATCCCCTTTTGCGAGTCAATCCTAGCGCTTGTTTGTTTTCTTTCTTTGGGTGTTTACTATGATGTTGTACTTTGCCGTATTTGTTGTTTACTGTATTACTGCTTTACCGTACTTTACTGTATTTATCGCATTTTAGGATGACCCCTCTTTATTTTGAGGTGAATCAGAGGATGATCTTTTTGTATGGCGGTAGCATTGTATCCTTCGGGCTGAATGTGCTATTACCTCTCATTCCGAGATCTGAATTTGAGAATCCTCACTTTCTAGTACATGCATGTGAGATTGGGGGGATTGTTTACAGGTGTGCAGGAACCATTGACCTTCATCATACCTGGTTTTCTTATTGGTCTGGATTTGTTACTGAACTGTTGATCCTGACTGGTTTTTATTTGTTCTGGATTTGTTACTGGGCCTTTGATCCTGGTTTTGTGTATCTCACCAAATTCAGACAACAGTATAGTGGGTTCAGCAATATATGTTCAACAATGATCACATGCCCTTGCATACATATCATCATTCGCATTTTTGCATTTAACCTTCATGTTTATTCATTTGCAGGGTATACTTCCTTTTGATTCTGGTTGATAGTTACCTTTGTAGCTATGGATGTTCCAAGAAAGAATAATGTGCATTACACGTTCTTTGACACCAAGGTGGGTCAGTTACAGAAGATAGTATCTCTTATTACTCCAGATTATATGGGTATGTTCCGAAAGGCTCATGGAGAGATTCTGACTATGGTTGATGATTTGAATACTTCAGAGAGGAGTGTTATTCATACTTGCTTGCAGTTTTATGACCCACAGTTAAGGTGCTTCACTTTTTCGGACTTTCAGTTGGCTCCGATGCTAGAAGAGTATGCCATTCTCCTAGGCGTGCCTCTCAAATACCAGATTCCTTTTAACTTTGATATGCATCCTCCAAAGCATGAGGAGGTAGCTAAGGCTCTACATCTGAGTGTACCTGTGGTAAAAGATAACCTCGCCACCAAAGGAGGTTTATCCGGTTTTCATCTGGATTTCTTGGTTGCCAAAGCTGAAGAGTGTGCTGCTAAGGCTAAATGGGAAACAGTTTGTGCTATTCTGGCCTTGAGCATTTATGGGATTATGTTATTTGCTGATGAGTCCAAGTTTGTAGACATGAGAGCCATCCATATCTTTGTGTTGAGGAATCCTATACCTACACTCTTGGGTGATTTGTATTATTCTATGCATTATAGGAATGAGAAGAAACGAGGGGGGCTGGTTCGATGTTGTGCACCTTTGTTTCATAAATGGCTCATGAGACACTTACCGAGTTCCGAGGATTTCTTGAATCCTCATCCTTTAAAGAATTGGGCTAAGAGGTTGATTAAGTTGACGGCAAAAGATATTCGTTGGTTTGATCAAAGAACGAAAGGTGGGAATTTTATCAGTAGTTGTGGAAGACATCCAAATGTGCCACTCTTGGGAATAAGGGGTTGCATCAATTACAATCCTGTTATTTTAAGGAGACAATTGGGATTTGCTTTAATAGATCCTCCAAAAGATAGTGAATTGGAAGAATCTTTCTTTTTCTCTGTGAAAGATAATATTTTGTTGGTAAGGCAAGCGGCCGGGGCTTGGGGCAATTTGAAAAAAAAGGTAAAGCTGTCTTTGGCAAGTACAATAACGTGTCTTCTCCTCAGTATGATGCATGGCTGAAAAGAAGAGTTCAGATCACTCTTTTGCTATTCTCTATGGAAGGTCCGTCAGATCCAGTTGCTGTTGAACCTGTGACCATGATAAGTGTTATTGAATATAACAAGCTTAAGGCGGAAAAGGACAAGGCAGTCAAGATGAACGAGAAGCTAAGCGAAGGACTCCGAAAGACGATTTGTGATAAGCGTAATGTTGAGCATGAACTTCAAAAGTTAACCGAGCGTCGGGAGGAAAATGAGAAAGAATTGCTGAGGACACTGTCTATATTTGCAAGATTAAACAAAATGAGATGGCATTAAAAGAGGCGTGCAAGCGTATCAACGAGCAGTTGGCAAGGTCTGAAAATGCACTTTCCAAAGGGCAGCAGAGATGGGATGAGTTCTATGAGTGCCAAAGGGAGATTGAAGCAATAATCAGGGCTGAAAATGATGAATTGAAAAAGAATGTAAAGAGTAAAGAAAGCGAATTCCTCAAGAAACTTAATTCAGCTAACCGAGAGATTGAAGATCTGAAAATCCACGCTGGAGTAAAGAAAGTAAAAGATTTAGCTGTTAAAGATCAAATCAGGAAGCTGGAGGAAACTGTCAAGATAAGGAGTCAGCTGATCAGGAGTCTTACAGAGCGCCCTAATGATCCAGTTACTGAAGCACTTCTCAAGGAGGTTCGGGAAGACTTGTATGGGCTTAGTATCTGAAGCATTTTCGTTGTTGTTCCGAGAACTCACCATCAGGCTTGTTGATGGGTTTTCTTTTGTTTGTCTTCATGCTTTCAGTTGTATTTGTTCAGAATAAATTTGTATTTGACAGTTCCACACCTGGTTGTGGGTTTTCATTTATGCTATGGGTATTTCGTTTTGGTATTATTGATTCTATGAGGTGGATTCTTCATCAAATTATACAATGGGTCACACGCTCACTGGGCCGTATATGATGGATATTCTGATTCACTAATGTGCGCCTCTGATGTTTTATCAATATTAGCAATTGCAGGTGTATGTGTTATTCTATTTCGGTCAAACTGGAATAGAGGGAAGGAATGCCCCAAAATTAATAAACATGACATTACATAGCATATATCATTTTGCATTTTGTTGCTTGCTTTTCAGGTACTGGGATGTGAATTTCTGATCTTTCTACAATTTTCAGGCACTATAGCTGATATCCACATTCACCGGTATGCAACTCGCAGAAACCAAGCTAAGATCATGGATCAGATGCAAACTGAATTGGATGAGCTGAGGAACAGGATGGACCAGTTCATGACATTAATGACTGGTATGGCCCAAAATCGGGAAAGAATCAGGGCAATGGTCGAGCGGCCAGAAGTAGAGGCGCAGAATGGCAACGGTAATAATAGAGGTCATAGAATTATTGATGAGACTTGTAATCAGACTGGTGTTAATGCAGGTGGTGACCCTCCTAGAAATACTGGGGTTCGTCATGTCGTGGAAGACAACCAAGATGAGCAGTTCACTCTGTTAGATGCTGAAGATGAGAATACTCGCAGATTCGACGAGCTCGCTGAAAAAATTAGGTCCATTGAATCCCAAAATACTCTTGGCTTTGATGTTTCCGACTTGGGATTGGTACCTGGAGTAAGAATCCCACACAAGTTCAAGCCACCAACATTTGACAAGTACAATGGCACTACTTGTCCTAAAACTCATCTTTAATCCTATGTGGGGAGGATAGCCACTCATACTGATGATGAGAAATTGTGGATGTACTATTTCCAAGACAGCCTTACTGGGGCATCTCAAGAATGGTATATGAAGTTGAGCAGGACTTCTGTAAGGAACTGGAAGGAGTTAGCTCATGCTTTCGTCAAGCAGTATCAATACAACATGGATATGGCTCCAAACCGTACTCAGCTGCAGAGTATGGCATATAACGCGAAGGAGAGTTTTAAGGAATATGCTCAAAGATGGCGCCAGTTGGCTGCCATGGTTCAACCTCCACTGCAGGACCGGGAGATGGCCAACATGTTTATAGGTACTCTTCAGGGAACTTATCTTGATAGGTTGGCTTCCTATCCTTCAACTGGGTTCGTGGACATTGTAATCGCTGGGGAAAGGATTGAAAGTTTGTTGAAGCTCGGAAAAATACAAGATGTCAGTGGTGCTAGTTCTTCAGGAGTGAGGAAGCCATTTGCTGGAGCTACCAGAAAGAGAGATGGGGAGACCAGTGCTGTTTATAAGAGTAGAGGAAGAGGTAGAGGCTATCAGGATTCCTATAATCAGGTTGCTGTTGTTACTATTCCTAGTCCACAAGTTCAATCACAGCCACAGCAACAGAATGTCCAGCCACAAAATAATCAACAGCCATGGAGATCATATCAGCAGAGACAAACTGACAGGTACATGAACCCTCTGCCTTTGACTTACGCAGCTTTGCTACCTCAATTGTTGAAGCTTAATTTGGTGGAGCTTCGTACGATGGGCCTGGCTCCTGCTGTATTGCCAAAGGGTTATGATGCTAATGCCCACTGTGAGTTTCATTATGGGGCTCCATGTCATTCTATTGAAAAGTGTCAGACATTTCAGCATAAGATACATGATTTGATTGATGCCAAGGCAATTAATTTCTCAACTCCACCAAATGTGCTTCAGAATTCCATGCCAGATCATAATGTGCCAAAGGTCAATGCCATCGAAGATGTGAAGGTTTTGAATTTGGTAACTGATGTGAATAGGGTGAGGACTCCTTGGAGTTTTGTGAAGGCTCAGTTGTTGAAGGGGCAAGTGTTCCCTGGCTGTGAAGAAGGTTGTGTTGATTGCAAGAATCAGAGTAATGGTTGTGATAAACTGAAGGCCGGTATTCAAAATTTGATTGATGAGGGTTGTTTACAGTTCGATCAGGGGGACAAAAAGGACGATGATGTGTCAGCTGTTACCATTTATTTTACGCCAGCTGAAATTCAAGTGACATCGCCTGCTGCTTTCATTGTGCCTGATGTAGTGAGTCCTGTTACTATTATGGTACTAGGACCAGTTCCTTATACTAGTGTGCGGGCTATCCCATGGCACTACGGTGCAGATGTTTACTACCAAGGGGAAAAACAAGAAGTGGAAACTCCAGCTGGGGGTAGTTCCAGTATTGATAATGTTGGAGGTCTTGGTGGCTTCACCAGAAGTGGACGCTTGTTTGCTCCACAGACTTTGAGAACTAATGCTGAAGCTGAGGCAGCAGCTAAAGCCAAGGGTAAACAGGTGGCTATAGAGGAGGTTGTTGTTCCTGAATCTGTGCAGAAAGGTTCTTTTGAGAAAGAGGTTGAGGAGTTCATGAGACTTATCAAAAAGAGTGATTATAAAGTGGTTGATCAGTTGAACCAAATGCCATCAAAGATTTCTATCTTGTCGTTGCTTATGTGTTATGCAGCTCATCGAGAGGCACTTTTGAAGGTCTTGAATATGGCCTATGTACCTCAAGAGATTATTGTGAATCAATTAGAGTCTGTTGTTTCTAAGGTCAATGCTAGCCATGGGCTAGGTTTTACAGATTATGATTTGACTACTGAGGGTCGCAATCACAACAGGGCATTACACATCATCCTGGAGTGTAAAGGGGCAGTATTATCTCATGTATTGGTAGACACGGGGTCTTCCCTGAACATGTTACCAAAGAATGCCTTAATGAAGTTAGACGCTGACGGAATTATTCTAAGACCAAGTGATTTGGTAGTGAGGGCTTTCGATGGTTTGAAACATTCTGTATTCGGAGAGATAGAGCTCCCAGTAAAGATCGGTCCTCAAGTGTTTAAGTGCGTGTTCTACGTGATGGACATTCCTCCCGCATATAGTTGCTTGTTAGGCAGACCGTGGATTCATGCCGCTGGGGCAGTGACATCTACGTTGCACCAAAAGTTGAAATATGTGGTTGACGGTCAAGTGGTGACTGTATGTGGAGAAGAAGACATCTTCGTCAGTCAGCTGTCTACCTTTAAGTACGTCGAAATGGATGGAGAGATCCATGAGATGATGTGTCAAGCATTTGAGGCAGTCAATATCGGTGATTCATCTTCAAAGGCAGTATCTTCTCAGAGCGAAGAACAGGTGGGTACTTCTATTGCTTCTTACAAACAGGCAGTGGAAGTAGTCAAAGCAGGTAATGCCCAAGGCTGGGGAAAATTGATTGAAGTCTCTGCAAAGGAAGATAAGTTCGGTATAGGCTATAATTCGTACCAGGCTGCTGCAACAGAGCGCAAGGGGCCGATTACTTTCTATAGAGGGGGAATCATTAATCCAAATCAGATGTGTGCTGCAAGTGAAGATGGCGTCGACAGTGATTGTGATCTCGACAACTGGGTGCGCCCGTGTGTACCGGGTCAAGAGCTTTGCAATTGGTCTGTTGAAGAAATTGTTCAAGTTACTCTTCAAACAGAGTAATTTTCTTTGTTTTTCTCTGTTGCATGTTAAAATCTCGCGCTCTGCCCAAGGCATGTAGATCCATTTGTAGGGCCTCATAATTGCATTTGCAAAGTTTTTTTTTATCATTAATAAAGGACGTTTTACATGCAAATTTTGTGTTCCTTGCCTTTCATTTTTATTTTTGCAGAAAAAACAATAAAAATGGCAATGTTTTATTTTTGTTTTTTTTCAAAAAGTCTCATTCTAAAATAAAGCATGACCCTCAATCATGCAGACTTAATCACCCGGATTTCATTGATAACGATTTTGTTATGGCCAAGTATGACTTTGATAATCCAATCTATCAAGCCGAAGAGGGGATGAAGAAGACTGTGAACTTCCCAAAGAATTGGGTAGATTGTTGAAGCAGGATGAGAGGGTCATTCAACCTCACCAAGAGACAATTGAGGTTATCAACATTAGTTCCGAGGATGCCAAGAAAGAGATTAAGATTGGAGCATGTCTGCAGGCCGAGGTAAAGAAAGAGCTGATCAGTATGCTGCGGGAATATGTTGACATCTTCACTTGGTCATATCAAGATATGTCGGGGTTAGATATAGACATTGTTGTGCACAGGTTACCGTTGAAAGAGGGTTGTCCTCCTGTCAAACAGAAGCTTCAGAGAACTAAACCAGAAATGGCTCTTAAAATCAAGGAGGAGGTACAAAAACAGTTAGATGCGGGATTTCTGGCCGTCACCAATTACCCACCATGGGTTGCAAATATTGTTCCTGTGCCGAAGAAAGATGGTAAGGTCAGAATGTGCGTTGATTATCGGGATCTAAATAGAGCAAGTCCGAAAGATGACTTTCCTTTACCTCATATTGATGTACTGGTTGACAACACCGCTCAGTTCTCGGTATTCTCCTTCATGGATGGCTTCTCCGGGTATAATCAAATCAAGATGGCGCCGGAAGACATGGAGAAGACAACGTTCATAACCCTGTGGGGTACCTTCTATTACAAGGTGATGCCTTTTGGGCTGAAGAATGCTGGGGCAACGTATCAGCGAGCTATGGTAACACTATTCCATGACATGATTCATAAAGAGATCGAGTGTTATGTAGATGATATGATTGCCAAGTCTCGAATAGAAGAAGAGCATCTGGTTGATTTGCAAAAACTGTTTGAGGTTGAGAAAGTTTCGACTAAGGCTGAATCCGAACAAGTGCACTTTCGGAGTGCGGTCTGGTAAATTGCTGGGTTTCATCGTAAGTGAAAAAGGAATTGAGGTTGATCCCGCCAAAATAAAAGCGATACAAGAAATGCCTGTACCAAGAATAGAAAAAGAAGTACGTGGTTTCCTGGGTAGGTTGAACTACATTGCACGGTTCATATCTCACCTCACAGCCACTTGTGAACCAATATTTAAGCTGTTAAGAAAAGAACAAGCGGTCAGGTGGAATGACGATTGCCAAAGGGCTTTTGAGAAAATAAAAGAATATTTGCGGGAACCTCCAATTCTCATGCCTCCAGTTCCAGGGAGACCATTGATCATGTATTTGATTATGCTTGAAGGATCCATGGGTTGTGTTCTCGGTCAACACGACGAGACAGGTAAAAAGGAGCATGCCATCTACTACTTGAGCAAAAAATTCAATGATTGCAAATCACGATACTCAATGCTTGAGAGGACATGATGTGCACTAGCATGGGCTGCTAAGCGATTGAGGCAGTATATGCTCACTCATACAACCTTGTTAATTTCCAAGATGGATCCTGTCAAGTACATATTTGAGAAACCAGCGTTGACCGGACGGGTTGCACGTTGGAAGATGGTGCTGACTGAATATGATATCCAGTATACTTCTCAGAAAGCCATCAAAGGAAGTATTTTGTCATATTATCTTGGGCAGCAACCAATTGATGACTATCAGCCAATGAGGTTTGATTTCCCTAATGAGGACATCATGTTTCTCAAAGCTAAAGATTGCGAGGAACCACTCCCGGAGGAGGGGCCAGACCCTGAATCCAAATGGAGTTTGATGTTTGATGGAGCCGTCAACATGAATGGATGCGGAGTTGGGGCAGTTCTTATCACTCCGAAAGGGTCTCATATACCTTTCACTGCCAAGTTAACTTTTGATGTCACCAACAATGAAGTAGAATATGAAGCTTGCATTATGGGCATTGAAGAAGCCATTGACTTAAGGATCAAGACTCTTGAAATATTTGGGGACTCTGCTCTGGTGATCAATCAGATCAATGGAGATTGGCATACCCATCAACCAAACTTGATTCCTTACAGAGATTATGCGAGGAGGTTGTTGACTTTCTTTACAACAGTGAAATTGTACCATATACCTCGAGATGGAAATCAAATGGCTAATGCTTTGGCAACGTTATCTTCCATGATTCAAGTGAATGGGTGGAACCATGTGCCCAAAATTGAGGTGTCTCGTCTTGACAGGCCTACACATGTGTTTGCTGTTGACGCAGTGTCTAATGACAAGCCGTGGTTTCATGATATCAAATGCTTCTTGAAGAGTCAAGAGTATCCAGCTGGAACATCCAACAACGATAAGAAGACTCTAAGGAGGTTAGCTGGTAGTTTCTTCTTGAATGAGGATGTGCTGTACAAATGAAAATTTGACATGGTTTTGCTCAGATGCGTGGATAGACACGAAGCAAACATGTTGATGCAAGAAGTGCACGAAGGTTCTTTCGGTACCCATGCCGGAGGACATGCAATGGCAAAGAAATTGTTGAGATTGGGGTATTACTGGATGACTATGGATGCAGACTGTTGATCATATGCCCGCAAATGCCACAAATGTCAGATTTATGCAGATAAAGTGCATGTACCTCCGAATCTGTTGAATGTCATGTCTTCTCCTTGGCCCTTTGCAATGTGGGGCATTGATATGATTGGAAAGATTGAGCCAACTGCTTCCAACGGCCACCGCTTCATCTTGGTCGCTATTGATTACTTTACCAAATGGGTGGAAGCAGCGTCTTATGCTAATGTCACCAAGCAGGTGGTAGCCAGATTTCTGAAGAGAGATATCATCTGTCGCTATGGAGTGCCCGAAAGAATCATTACTGATAATGGTTCTAATCTCAACAACAAAATGATGGCAGAATTATGTCGGGACTTCAAAATTGAGCATCACAATTCTTCACCGTACCGTCCAAAGATGAATGGCGTTGTTGAAGCGGCCAACAAGAACATCAAGAAGATTGTGCAGAAAATGGTTGTCACATATAAAGATTGGCATGAGATGCTACCGTTTGCCTTGCATGGGTACCGAACATCAGTAAGGACATCTACTGGGGCAACACCGTTCTCACTTGTGTATGGTATTGAGGCAGTCCTACCAGTTGAAGTGGAGATTCCCTCGCTGAGGTTTATGATGGATGTCAAACTGGATGAGGCAGAATGGGTTCGCACCCGATTCAATGAGCTGAGCTTAGTTGAGGAAAAGAGACTAGCAACTATTTTCGATGGTCAATTGTATCAAAGAAGGATGAAGCGGACATTTAATCAGAAAGTGCGACCTCGGAAGTATCAAGTTGGTGAATTGGTACTTAAAAGGATCCATCCTCCAAACACAGATCACAAGGGAAAATGGACACCGAACTATGAAGGTCCATTTGTGGTTAAAAAGGTTTTCTCTGGCGGAGCCTTAATGCTTACAACCATGGATGGTGAATATTTTCCATCCCCTGTCAACTCAGAGGCAGTCAAAAAATACTTCGCATAAATAGACCCGCTGGACAAAAAAAAGAAAGATCCAGGCAAAAAAGGGCATCCCGGCGAACCATAAAAATAGAATAAATAGGTTCGGGCAAAAATTAGGGATAAATAAAAAAATTGTACACCCGGTGAGTTAAAAATCCACAAGGACAACTCAGGCAAGAAAGGGTATCCCGGTGGATTGAAAACCTGAAAAGGGCGGTCCACACAAAAGAGGGATTAAGTGAAGACTGCGATCTGAGTCATCTGTACTGCCTCATCGTTTCACTCAAGCTAGCAATCTCCAAAGGATAGGAATCAGGCAAATCATCCCCTTCAGAAAGTGAAGATAATCGGAAAGTCTTGAAGACATACTGGTCATAGCAGAATTGAAACTCAGTGAAAAGCCGTTTTCACGTTGCCATTAGGATAGTTTTTTCTCAATTTTCAGCGATCACCTCTTTCCAGGGATTGCTTCCGGATGTACTTGCCTATTCTCGGCGTTTCAATCAATAAAGTTGGTTATTCAGTCGAAAAGCTTCGTATTTGTTTTCATTTTACTGTTTTGTTTGCAAAAAACGTCCTAATTTTTGATAAAAAGCATTGCATTGTTGAAAACATTGAGGCTTTATAATAACATGCGCAGGGAAAACATTTAAAATTGCTTTGAATGTTGATTAACCCCGAACGGTAGATTCAAACCATGCAGTCTCCGGGACATATGTGTGCATTTCTTTTGTTGCGGGTTTATATTAAGAAGGCTAACATAAAGTCATCTCCAGCACAAAGCATTGTTGGGTGCTCTCCCCAACAAGTGATGGTTCAGAGTTGGATTTTCTCAGTTGCAGAAGTCATATCCAGCACGGGGCATATGTACATATCTTTTGCTTGCAGGTTGCAGCCTCATATCAGGCTCGAAAACAAGATTGAAGCGGTTGCAAAAACACGAGAGCATGAATCGTTTCTTCTAGACAAGTAATCACTCACCCCTAAGGCAAAATACCGGGGCAATCATGTTTAGGAAAGGGTTCACATGTCACCCTTTTGTCACAACTTTTACTGATTAAGTTCACTGGTTGATTAGCGGTCACTCGCAACGGCTTGAGATTGACAGGCAACTCCGGCAATGTCGTTGTATCTTATTAAGTCGATTCTCTGTTCAGTACTTCCAACAGCTACAAGCTTTTCTGTGTCGTTAACAGTTGATGATTCCTCAGTAGTGTCAGAATCAGAGTATTCCCTAGCCGAGTCATAAGGCTGATTATCCCCGCAAAGGATCTTGGGTTTGATAGACCCCAAGCAGAGTTTTAATGACTCTTTTCCTCAGCATAACGTTATTCAGAAAGTTCTCATCCTCAGCGAAGTTCCACGAGCAGAATAATTTCTCTAGGGCAGAGTCATTTAAGTGGAAACTTCCTCAACAGGATCATCACACCTCAGCGTATCTGCTAACCAATTTATTTTTGGCAATTTGTGGCAAGAGTTATTCCTGGCAGAAGGCTTAATCCCTACAGAGCAATTGAAGGATCGAACAATGATCTTTTCCCCGTGGAGTTGGATTCCTCGTCCGGAGTCTCTTTTACATTTGCATATAGTTTGCATGGCATTTTTCTAAAGCGTAGCATTCCATTGATATGGAACATTACGGAAAAACTCAAACATACGCATACAAAACATAAGCCAGGTTCAACCATTTACCTGCAAGCCAGAGCAATTCACAGACAACACATTGTCGTGCAACCCCAGCAAAGCTTACTACAGTACTTGATTGTACAATCTTATTTCAATACCCGTCCGTATTGACCTTTGACACCAGTCTGTGTCCTTTCAGCACTCGTCCGTGTTTGAACTCTTATTTCAGTACTCGTCTGTATTGACTTTTGACACCCGTCCGTGTCCTTTCAGCACTCGTCTGTGTTTGAACTCTTATTTTAATACTCGTCCGTATTGACCTGTGACACTTGTCTGTGTCCCTTCAGCACTCGTCCGTGCTTGAACCTGATTTCAATACTCGTCCGTATTGACCTTGGACATCCGTCCATGTCCTTTCAGCACTCGTCCGTGCTTGAACTTTTTAGCCAATACTCGTCCGTATTGACCTTTGAGATACTCGTCCGTATCTTATTGATCATCGTCCGATACTCGTCTGTATCGTCGACTTGGTCACTAGTCGTGTACCTCTGATGATTGTTCGATGCTCGTCCGTATCGTTGACCCGAACACTTGTGTGTGTTCCTTTTATTAATCATCGTCTGATACTCGTCCGTATCGTTGACTTGGTCACTCGTCGTGTACCTCTGATGATTGTCCGATGCTCGTCCGCATCGTTGACCTTTGACACCCGTCCGTGTCCTTTCAGCACTCGTCCGTGTTTGAACTTTTGTTTCAATACCCGTCCGTATTGACTTTTGACACCCGTCCGTGTCCTTTCAGCACTCGTCCGTGTTTGAACCTTTGTTTCAATACCTGTCCGTATTGACTTTTGACACCCGTCCGTGTCCTTTCAGCACTTGTCCGTGTTTGAACCTTTGTTTCAATACCCGTCCGTATTGACTTTTAACACCCATCCGTGTCCTTTCAGCACCAGTCCGTGTTTGAACTCTTATTTCAATACCCGTCCGTATTGACTTTTGACACCCATCCGTGTCCTTTCAGCACTCGTCCGTGTTTGAACCTTTGTTTCAATACCCGTCCGTATTGACTTTTGACACCCGTCTGTGTCCCTTCAGCACTCGTCCGTGTTTGAACCTTTGTTTTAATGCCCGTCCATATTGACTTTTGACACCCGTCCGTGTCCTTTCAGCACTCGTTCGTGTTTGAACTTTTGTTTCAATACCCGTCCGTATTGACTTTTGACACCCGTCCGTGTCCTTTCAGCACTCGTCCGTGTTTGAACTCTTATTTTAATACTCGTCCGTATTGATCTTTGACACCCGTCTGTGTCCTTTCAGCACTCATCCGTGTTTTCTTTCCATGCTCGTCTGTATGGTCCTGGATGATCATCCATATCCCTATTTCGATACACGTCATATCAATCTATGCAGTTATTTGCTGATACTTCCAGAAGGGTTTATATCCCTTTTCTTCTTCATTCAGCGTGCAAATTTTTTGGTTGTTTTGGTATTCAATCACAATTCACCTTGATTGTCTGAATAGCTATTGCTTTCATCCTTCTCAGGTTAACAGATGATTGAATAGGGGCAGCTGTAACACCCCAAAATTTTCCCTCTTGTTGTTACCTAGCTTATGTTTCATTGCATTGCATTTATATCTCATTTCATCTCATATCTCATACATGTTGCATTGGGGCATGTGATCAGTGGATTTCAGAGCATTGACTATTCAAAGCAGGAGAGCTAAAGCCTAAGGTCTTCAAGAAAGCCTCAAGAGTCTCTTATGTCTCATATGATCTCAATTGATCCCACAAGTCTTTGGAAGAAGAGAATTCACCAAGAAGTTGGACAGTTCATTATCTCCTAGCAAAAGCAGTCCAAATTAGGGTTTTGAGTTCAAGCAGTCTCCTGATGAAATTTTGGTTCAAACTTGATTTCAATGTTTTCTACATGATGTCAAGTATCTAAGGATGGAAGATTGCCCCTTGGTTCATTTCAGAAGAGGTTCAATTGGTCAATTACTTGAGAATCAAGAAATTTGGGGAAAAGTCAAATGTGCAAAGGAAAAAGTCAACTCCTGACTTTTAAGGTCAAATTCATGAGATTCAAGTCACATATGTTCATTGGACAAGGTTTGATCAAGAAATTATGGAGGAATCATCAAAAATCAAGAATTGAACAAAGTTTCCATTTTTAGAAATTTAGGGTTTCCAAAAATGGTAAGTTTTGACCATTTTGCACTACACTTCAAGGCATTCTTTCTCCATGATAAAATTTTCAAACTTTAGGCCTAAGTTGAGCTAATTAAAGATCACATCTTAAACTTCAAATCCATATAAAGAACTCTTCCATTGGACCAAAATTGAGTGAGTTATGATCAATCAAAGTTTGACAAAATCAAGGCAAATCTCAAGTCATGGCAAGGCAAATTCAGGCCTCCAGGACATAATTTCATCAAACACTTGGTGTGCCAAATGTCAAGCTCGTTTTCTCCATCAAGAATTCTTCAAATGAAAAATTGTTGAACATCAAAGTTGTTCATCTCCATGTCCTCTTTAACTTTGATGTTGGGTATTTTCTCATTTGAACAGGTTATGGAGGTCATATGAGAGCTCAAACATGGTGGTCTCACACTGAAATTTCATAGGCCATGATGCCAGGTCTGAACCAAGTCACACGCGCCCATGATGTAGTCTCACATCCTTGTGTTTCAGGTCAATTTTCATCACTTTCCAAGCCTCCATTCAATTTAACTCCAACATCAAACTTGTTCCTTTACATGTTCTTGATCCATAGCCACCAAAATTATCTCATTTCATGCCTTGTACATGAAGAAATCTTCCATCAAACTTCCATAGTTTCATTGATGTCATGCTGGCCAAGATCAGAATGTTATGTCATTGTTGTTGTTGTTCATTTTGTTTGCACGCATACAACAAACACTACACACCTCACATGCTTACTTCATTTGGCTAGACCATGTTCTTACATTATGCCATACATGTTGCTCCATACACCAAAGAGGAAATGAATAAACTTGTTTTGCAAGTCTTGCTGCAGCATCATGATATATACCATCACCATCATCATATCTCAGCCTCACCATAAGTGACAAAAGCTTCTCCACACTCTAACTAAAACTCTTAACTCGTGCCATTAACAACCTCACTCAGTTAGTTAACTCACAACTCAGTTAACTAACTCAGTCTAACCTGAGTTCTAACCATAAATTATCCTAGTTAGGAACTAACCACACCTATATAAGTTTCATTCTAACAAAATTGAAGGGAGCTTCATCATTTTCTCAATTTCACAAAATCACTCTCTCAAGTTTCTCTCTGGATTCTCTCTCTCTTTGCTCGAGTGCTTCCATATTTCATCATCATCATCATCATCATCATCATCAATTGTTCATCATTGCTCAAGAATAAACCAGAACAAGATCAATTCCTCAAGTGTAGCAATTTTTCCAATTCGGATTTCTCTCCATTCTCTTCAAGATCCAAGGCATTGAAGCATTTATTTTGCTCCTTGGAAGCTCAAGAACAAGCCTACACCTCTGGTTTTCTTGTTGATTCAAGTTCTTCACAGTGCCAGGTTTGAAATTCCTAAACTGATCTTGCTTCGTTTTCTTGTACTTAAGCTGTTTTCATGTTGATTATAGCTTAATAGAAGCAATGTGAATGATCCGGTTAGTGATAAGCACCTTAAGTGCTTATATTCAAATTCTAGGGCAAAATGTTTGTGCTCGATTCTCTTTATGCATGATTGATCTGTGAATTTCAATGTTAGATTCGTGATGTGCATAAGTTCAGCTTTCGAATGATGTATGGTTTGTGAATTTCTAGAGAGTTTGAAGGTTGCAGGTGGTGGTGCTTCGCCGGAGAAGATGACCGGAGGTCCTTTCCGGCCAGTAAGATTCAGCTAGGGTTTTAGAACTAGAACATAACACAGCCGTTGATTTCCTTTGATCTAACGCTTCCTAGCTTTCCAACGCATTAATGATCCATTTGCATGTCATGTGCCTCTTTTTTTCTCTCAGCTTGGTTACATGTGTGTGCGTGCATGCTTATTATTGTGTGTTTGCATCATGAACGTTGGATGTGATTATCGTTTCTCATCATCTCATCATGACCGGATCGTATGGCTCAGATTGAGTCAAATGTTGACTGAAGTGCACCATATTTCCATGTGCCATGCGTATATTTGGACTTGAACTTAATCCTTGCTATCCACACACCCCTCTTTTGAGCCCAAACATTTTCAACGTGACTTTTACTATGTCTGCACCCCCTGCATCTTTTCATTTTCTTTTTTTTTTTTTAATTTCTTTTTTATATTGTTTTGATTTTCTTTTATTAAAAAATACTAAATACATTCTAAAAATCCCAAATAAATTCATACCTCATCTTGGCACATTTAAATAATTTTCCATGATTTTTAATTCTGATTTTAATACTTTTTTCTCATATTTTTATAATTTCCTTTTATTTTCTTTTTAAATGACTTCCTTCATGATACTTGTGCACTGTCCAATTTCTTTTACATTGTTCTAAAACAATTTTGCATCTAATATTTTTGCCATGTCTAAACAACATATCAAGTCATTTCATATAATTTTGTGTATTTTTTAAAATCATTTTTGCATAGCATTTGAACCATTTCTTTGTGCATCCTTCTCCTTGCCATAATATGAATTTGTGAGCTTGTTTGAACTTGTTTCTTATTGAATCTTGACATGAACTTTTGATGCTTGATTGGCTTCTGACTTAAGTGCTTTGTGATGTAATCTCATATTTTTTCCAAGTTTCTTTCTATTTTTGCATTGTTGTTTATTATAAGTCACATCTGTGAATGTTCTCTCAACTTTGCAAACTTTGTTTGATTAGGAGGCACTTGTGCCATTGTATTAGGACTAATGTGATCATTTTATAGGTAATTTCATAAACATTACAGGTCATTCATGTTAGATTATAGGTCACTTGCCTTTCGGTTTTGGTTCATGAATGTTTGTTGCTTATATGAACTAAGTTTGACCTATTTGTGTGCATCTTCTTTTATGTGCCTTAACATGTTTTATGTGCATCTTTGTGACATCATTATTGCATTCTAATATGATCAAGCATATCATACATCTCTGACTTGCATCCATTCTTATTCATGTTCATGTTTCATTCCTCATTCATAACTTGCATTACAAGTATGTCAAATCTTTTGAACTTGAACATTGTTTGAACTTCTTTTCATCTTGTCTTTTCTTCTTGAATCATTGCACTCATGTCTTGTATGATACTTCCATGACCTTCATATGCATCCTTTAATGACTCTTAATTCTGACCTTGAGCTATGTTCTTGAATTTGTACATGTGTACATTTCTTATGCACCTAGTTTACATTAGTAGCACATTACTTACATTTATGAAATTTTTTGGCACATAGTTAGCTTTTATTTGATTTCATAAGACATGTATCCATTGGTATGATTCCTTATGGTGTACATACTGACCTTGAGTACTTCTCAACCCTTAGAACCTTTCTTCTTTAGTTCTTAACTTGTTTGGTCTTTACTTGTTATTCTTTCCTTATTTCTTTACTTGTAAATTGTTCTTGATAACATTTTCAGGGGCTAATGGTAAGTCAAGTGTGTGGGTGTGAACCCACATACAACCTCTTATTTTATCTCTTTTAAGCTTTCAATTTTTGATTGTGATAATCATCTTATGCCTTCTTTGTTCAACCTCTTTCATCCCTTTGAGTTCTTAACTTAACTTCCATCTTTGAAGTAAGTTAGAACTCACTCTTCTTCTCTTTTCTTTTAGACTTAGGTTTCTAAACCACACTTAACCATTAGGAACATCCAAGCATGGTAACTCTTAGGATTATTAGTCTCCCTTTAGACTTTTACCTTTCTTAATCTTTGAGTTTCTTTTCTTCTCATCTCAAAACAAAAAGCAAAAAATACTTAATAAAGGCATAACATATATTGTATTTGAGCCTTTCATGTGAGAATAAGATAGTGAGGGGTCTTCTCTCACTTTCTTAGAATGTTTAGAATATATCCCGTCTTGGGTCGATATGCGAGGCATTCGATCCTACGTGAAAGACTTAAATACAATATGTGTTATACACACCAATAATCAAAATACTTCTTTCTAAAATACAAAAACAAACAAATTCTCTTCTCATCTCCTTCATTCTATTCCTTAAGGACTCGTCATGTCCGTTCTACCGCAAACAGGTAACGCCTAAGTCTCCATACAGCAAGCTGCAACACCTAACTGCTGGGACGCGCACTCTGACGTTTCCATTAAAAAACACAAACAAAGCAACCCTTGTTGAGCTGAACTACGTTTGCTCTGATTCTTCTTTCTCGTATGATTGAAGATACGTAGGCACGAGATGCGATATCTCGACGAGCAACCTTTCCCCGTAGTCTGTCGAACTACGTTGACTCTGACTTTCCCATTGCACTGAGGGAATACGTAGGCCTAGGACAACGATAATGTCCTATCGAGTCACTTCTTTATCCTCTCCCTTCCCCTTTCTATCTTTCATTTCTAGTTCTCCAGTTAGAAGTTGATATCCAGTTTCCTGCACCCTTTGATCGAAACAGCAAGCGTGGATCCCGTCGAGTACGACGGACATGAAGGGGTGCGATAACCTTCCCTTCACGTAACCGACTCCCTTACCCTTTCTCTTTGGCTCGCAAAACCTCGTTCTTTCCTTTCTTCCGGGTTTGTGCAGCATTACCCTTCCCTTTCTTTGGGATAAAAATGCCTGGCTGGCGACTCTTCTTTCTTTCTTCTGCGCCACTTTCGCGTTTGTACCTGGATGAAAATCCCGGGAGCGACAAACTCTTCCAAAAGTGTAAAGAGAGTCTCCTTATCCTTATTGATCCTTGGAGAGAAAACTTGAGTGCTTAGATTGATTGGACGTGACTTCAAAACTCAAACCTGAATCCTTTTGCAAAATGAAGGTGAGAAATGGTGGATGGTGTATGGAGTGATACAGAACTTGTTCAAGGGTTGGACCAAGTTCTATTAAGTGTGTAGAGATGGTTTATGGTGTTGGTTTGAGGTTTGCACGACTGAAATGAGTTTGGTGGGAGATTTTGCAAAACTGGGGTGTTTTTGCAAATTCTATTGGTTGGGAGCAAGCAGAGGTTTAGAGGGTGTGGTTATTGTGTGTTTGAAGCTTAAGGGAGTCCACTATTTATAGGAGAATTCATGGGATTTGAAGTTGGTCAGATTACCAAGTTTTCAATCTTTGGCTTGGTTGAGTTGCAACTTGATGGTTACATAAAGTTTGTGTCATTTCCAAGCAAAGTACCACGCCTCTAGGGTGGTTGATAGTGTCTTGAGGTCTTGCTTCTCAGTACAAAACTTTTTGAGTGCAGAAGGAACAACTACAAAGCTCAAGAAGTTGACTTTGGTGATTAAAGTAGCTTTATCAAAATGGAAGTCTCACCTTTCTTCCAAAAATGGCATGATTCAATGGACAAAGCTTCAAATTAGTGTGTAATGGTTCCCTAAATCGTGCAATATTTTGATTGTGGATGTATTTAGAAGTAACGAGGACTGCAAAGCAGAATTATAGGGCATGGCTTGGAGTTTTGGCCAAGAACAAGTGGTGAAAATGGCATGAACATCAACTTTGTGACACCAACTTCATCTCTTCGAAACTCTCAGCTCAAGAATGCTATGGAGGAGTTCTTGTACATTTTGAAAATCCCCAAATATTCTCTAAAACTTTCATGTTTAACAAAAATATTGAATCTTAAAGGATCATAGTGTAAACTGGCCCCAAAGATTGTTGTTTCTAAGGATCAAAAGTTGTCTTGAAAATTTTCTAAGTGTCCAAAGATTTTTCAAGACTTTGAAGCTTCATAAATCAAAATCTAAGCATTTGAGGTTTCTACCTCTCATACAAAGTTGTAGTATGTTGTGAGGGATTTAATTTGAGCTTTGGAGCACACAAAATGGCTGTGTAGATTGAGAGTTATGATCTTCCAAAGTTAGCACCAAAACTAGGATTTTTTTCCTATACTTAGAAAAAAATTCAAGTTTCTTAACTTTGCCCCTTTTGCAAGAAACCATTCAAATCTTGATTTTTCATGCTCAAACTCATGGATCAAACATGTCTTCATGAAATTTGGCTTAAATACTTCAATTTGGACCCAAAACCCTAAAAGTCAAAGGGTTGACTTTGTTAGATAAAGCTTGTGTATCAGATGAATTTAACTGTGTGATCTTCAATGATCTTGCATTCTTGAATCTTTCAAACCTCATGTGTAGACTCCAAGGATGTATTTGAGTGTCTTGGATCATGTCCCAAGGCTTGGGATCATGCTTTCATCAAAAGTCAAAGGCACAGTTGACCTTTCCTAATAAAACCCTAATTTATGACCAGATGAAGTTGAGCTTCATAGAACTTGTAATGAGACCATATTGCACTTGATTCTTGACAAGGAGAAGCCTCTTGAGTGTATGTAATCTTGATGGGTTGATGATCACTCTAAAACATTGACTGGTCATGTGAGGATTCTCTTGATTCTCTTGAGCAAAACCCTAATTTCATGAAGCAAAGACAAGGAACAAACTTGAACAAGGTTAGGGTTAGCAATGCAATGCTTGAATGCTTCCTAGAATGGTGATGAAATCTAGGGTCAAAATTTGGGGTATGACACCAACCCTTGTATGCCACTACCATCTTTTGCACAATCTTCTTAATGTTCTTGTTAGCTGCCTCAACAACATCATTTATCTTTGGACGATATGGAGAAGAATTGTGATGTTCAATCTTAAAGCTCTAGCATAGGTCCTTCATCATTTTTTATTCAAATTTGAACCATTATCAATAATGCTCTTTTCGGGAATTTTGTAACGACAGATGATGTCTTTCTTTATGAACCAAGCAACCACTTGCTTGGTGGCATTTGCATAGGAGGCTGCTTCTACCCACTTGGTATAATAGTCAATAGCAACCAGGATGAAGCGATTTCCATTGGAGGCAGTCACTTCAATACACCCAATCATATCAATGCCCCACATAACGAAAGGCCAAGGAGAGTTCAAAACATTCAGTGGAACGTGCGACACATGCACCTTATCCGCATAAATCTAACATTTGTGATATTTCCTTGCATATTGGCAGCAATCAGAATCCATGGTCATCCAATAATACCCTACTCTCAACATCCTTTTATCCATTGCATGCCCACTGGCATGGGTGCCAAAAGATCCTTCGTGAACTTCTTGCATCAACATGTCTGCTTCGTGTCTATCCACACATCTGAGCAGTACCATGTCGAAGTTCCTCTTGTATAACATATCCTCATTCAGAAAGAAGTTGCCAACCAGCCTTCATAGAGTCTTCTTATCTTTATGGGAAGCCCCTATTGGGTATTCTTGATTTTAAAGGAAGCAATTGATGTCATAGAACCATGGTTTAACATTCACCCCTTCCTTTGTTGCAAAGAAATGAGCGGGTCTGTCGAGGCGCATAATTCTGATCTCAAGTACCTCGTTCCACTGATTCACTTTATACATGGATGACAATATTGCCAGTTCATCTGCCATCTAATTTTTTGTACGGGGTACGTGATGAAACTCAACCTTATCAAAGAAAGTCAACAATCTTCTTGCATAGTCTTTATATGGTATTAGGTTGACCTGACGAGTCTCCCATTCCCCGATGATCTGGTTAATAACCAAAGTTGAATATCCATATACATCAAGGATCTTAATCCTTAAGTCAATAGCCTCTTCCTGCCCCATGATACAAGCCTCATACTCCGCCATGTTGTTTGTACAATCAAATGTTAACCTCGCGGTGAAAGGGATATGAGAACCCTTAGGGGTGATGATGATTGCCCCGATTCTGTTGCCATAAGCGTTAACAGCTCCATTGAATATTAACCCCCACTGGGATCCGGACTTAGGTCCCTCATCCGAAAACGGTTCGTCATAGTCTTTAGCATTCAAGAACATAATATCCACATCAGGAAAATCAAACTTGATAGGCTGATAGTCATCGATCGGTAGGTGAGCAAGATAGTCTGACAAGACACTACCCTTGATGGCTTTCTGAGTAACATATTGAATATCATATTATGTTAGAACCATTTGCCACTGGGAAATCCTTCCGATGAGAGCTTGCTTTTCAAAAATATATTTGATCGGATCCATCTTTCATATCAGCAGGGTTGTGTGAGTCAACATGTACTGCCTCAAGCGCTTAGCTGCCCATGCAAGTGCACAACATGTTTTCTCCAGCAACGAGTACCTTGACTCGCAATCAGTAAATTTCTTACTCAGGTAGTATATTTCATGCTCTTTTCTACCTGTCTCATCGTATTGACCGAGTACACAACCCATAGAGTTCTCAAGAACCCTTAAGTACATTATAAGTGGTCTTTCAAGTACTGGAGGGGATCGGAGGCTCCTGCAAATATTCTTTTATTCTGTCAAAATCCTTTTGGCAATTATCATTCCACCTGATAGATTGATCTTTTTGCAATAATTTGAATATTTGTTCACAGGTGGCTGTAAGATGGGAGATGAATCTAGCTATGTAGTTCAATCTCCCTAAGAAACCATGAACTTCTTTTTCTATCCTAGGCTCAGGCATTTCTTGTATTGCTTTCACTTTAGAAGGATCAACCTTGATACCTTGCTCACTAATAATAAATCCCAACAACTTTCCAGATCTCACCCCAAAAGTGCACTTGTTTGGATTCAACCTCAGTTTAAATTTCCTCAATCTATCAAACAACTTCTGTAGATGAACCAAGTGCTCTTCTTTAGTCTAGGATTTTGCAATCATATCATCAACATATACTTCAATCTCTTTATGAAACATGTCATGAAAGAGAGTCACCATTGCGCACTGATATGTTGCCTCAACATTCTTCAGTCCAAAAGGCATCACCTTGTAACAGAAAGTTCCCCACTGGGTAATGAACGTCGTTTTGTCCATGTCTTATGGGGCCATCTTGATTTGGTTATACCCAGAGAAGCCATACATGAAGGAAAACACTAAGAACTAAGCTTTATTATCCACTAGTACGTCAATATGGGGAAGCGGAAAATCATCTTTAGGGATGGCCCTGTTCAGATCCCTATAATCAACGCACATTTGAACCTTGCCATCTTTCTTAGGCAGAGGTACAATGTTTGCAACCCATGGGGGATAATTGGTGATAGCCAAGAAACCTACGTCCATTTGCTTCTGCACTTCTTCCTTGATCTTAACAGCCATATCTCGTCTAGTCCTTCTGAGCTTTTGCTTGACTGGAGGACAATCCTCTTTGAGAGGAAGTCTATGCACCATGATATCTGTATCAAGTCCATGCATATCCTGGTAAGACCAAGCGAATATATCAACATATTCTCGCAACATTTCTGTCAGCCTCTTCTTCACACTTTCCTCTAAGGTAGCACCGATCTTGAACTCTCTCTTTACATCTTCGGTGCCAAGATTAATCACTTCCACAAACTATTAGTTTGGCTGAATGACTATTTCTTCCTGCCTCAATAACCAGGTTAACTCCTCAGGGAGTTCACAATCTTCTTGACCCTCTTCTTCAGTGTGAGAGATTGGATTATCAAAGTCATAATGAGTCATAGCAGTATGGTTATCAATGGAATCCGGAGGGGTGAATCTGCATGATTGATGAATCATGCTTTATTTTATAATGAGGATGTTAAAACAAAACAAAAAGAAACATTGCCATTCTTAATGAAAAAAAAACAAGAATGAAAGGCAAGGAGCAAAATATTTGAATGCAAAGACGTCCTTTATTCATGATAAAACATTGCATATGCAACACTGAGGCCCTACAATGAATCACTACGCCTTGGGAAGAACGTAGGACTTATCACATGAGTTTAAACATAGGGAATTACTCTTCATTGAGAGTGACTTGGATGATCTCTTCAGCTAACCAGTTTTCAAGCTTCTGTCCGGGGACACACGGGTGAATCCATTTGTCCATATCATAATCGCTATCAGCGTCGTCATCCACTGCAATTATCTGACTGTCATGAACAATACAAACACTCGAGAACCTGATGGGAGTTGGAGAAACTTGGGCCCTCAGAGGTGTCTGAGTTGGCTTGTACCCAAGCCCAAAATTATCTTTCTTCACAGGCAAATCCAGCACCTGACCCCAATCTTCCGAACATCCAACTTCAACAACTGCCTAGGCTTCTTTCAAAGACGCCATTAAAATCTCTGGCTTTTCATCCTCCGAAGAAGGAGTCTTCTTAACTTGTACAACCTCAAATGCTTGACAGAGAGTTTCATGAACTTCCCCTTCAACTTTAACATACTTGAAGGAGGTCAAATGGCTCACTATGATGTCCTTTTCACCACATACAGTTACGACCTTACCATCAACCACAAATTTAATCTTTTGATGAAGAGTATAAGACATAGCGCCAGCTGCATGAATCCATGGGTGTCCTAAAAGACAGCTATAGGCTGGCTGGATATCCATGACGAAGAAAGTGGTATTGAAATTTTTTGGCCCCACTTGAAAAGGTAACTCAAACTTGCCAAACACCAATCTCTTAGATCCATCAAAAGCCCTGACCACCATATCAATGGGTTTGAGCACCACCCTTCTATATTCAATTTCATCAATGCCTTCTTGGGTAGTATGTTCAGAGATGAACCAGTATCGACCAGAACATGAGACAACACGGCGCCCGTACACTCCATAGAAATATGCAGAGCCCTGTTGTTGATTAACAGTTATTTCCTGTGGTACAAAGGCGGCGTTCAAGATCTTCAGCAGAGTATTCTGGTGAGCCTCGAAACATAACAACAACGATAAGATTGAGATCTTTGAAGGCGTTTGGTTAAGTTGGTCTACCACCTTGTTATCGCTTTTCTTTATGATCCTCATTAATTCTTCTGCATCCTTAGTGAATTATGTATTAGGGGTTGGATTTTGCACGGTCTCTTCCATCAGTGCTTGTTTACCTTTGGCCTTAGCTAAAGCATTAGCATTAACATCTGAAGAAACCTGTGGAGGGGAGAAAATCTGTCCACTTCTGGTGAATCTGCTAGGACCATAAATATTATCAACATTACCAGCATGTGACTCATCTTTTAAAGGAACCTCGATCTCCTACCTGTGACCCTGATAATAAATTTCTGCACCATAATGCCATGGTACAGCCTTGGTACTTTCGTACATAATGGGTCCATGTATAGTAATCACCATTGGGGCCTACCTTGTAGGGATTCTAGACAACGTTTATGGTATGGAAATAATAGCAACGCCTTCATCCTTAATAGTCTTGTCCTCTGAAACCCTGTCAAATCGAATATGCCCCTCATTAATCAATTTCTGAATACCGTTTCTCAAATCAATACAACCATCAGTTTGAACAACACACTTCTCAGAATTATGTACACAACCGGGAAACACATTACTCCTCATCAATTGCCCTTTAGAAAAAGGAAATGGTGTCTTCAACCTATTCACATCGTTGATTAAATTCAAATCATCTGCCTCTTCAATAATGTTTACCACTGGTCCACCATGTTGTGGTATTGGGTGCTGAATAACGTTGGGACCATTATTCGAAGTGAACTCAATGACCTTTGAGTTAATTAGATCTTGGACCTTGTGCTTAAAAGCCTTACAATTCTCGATATTATGTCCGGGTGCTCTGGAGTGGAATTCACAATGGGCGTTGGCATCATAGCCTAGAGGAAGTTTACCAACGGGTGCCGAGAGAGTCTTCAACTGAATCAACTAGAGCTAGAGTAAATGTTGCAATAACAGAGAATAGGGCATATGAATGATGTCAAAGCACCGCTCAGGCATGTTCTGCCTTTGCTAATATTGCCTAGGAGTATACGGTTGTTGATATGGTTGCAGTTGTGGTGCAGTCGGGATAGCCACGGTAGCTACCTGTTGATATGAAGGCTGATGAACTTTGTCTTTGCCTTTGTAGGAGGACACAACACTAGTCTCTCCTTCTCTCTTCTTAGGGAAACCGATATAGGGCTTCTTCCCTCCATTAGAAGCACCAACAATAGCTTGGATCTTCCCCATTTTGATATCGCTTTCCACTCTCTCTCCCGCCAAAACCAAATCAGCAAAACCCATAGTGGTACTTCCGACCATTCTGTCGTAATAGGGTCCATGCAGTGCTTCCATCAACATATCTACGAGCTCTGTCTCTATCAATAGAGGTTGAACTCTGACCGCTAGTTCTCGCCACCTCTGGGCGTATTCTTTGAAGCTTTCATTAGGCTTCTGTGTGAGACTCTGTAATTGAGTCCTATTTGGCGCCATGTTAGTATTATATTGGTAATGTTTCACAAAAGCTTCAGCCAGCTCCCTCCAACTGCGAATATAGGTCCTCTCGAGTTGCATGTACCACTCCAAGGATACCCTATCTAAGTTGTCCTGGAAGAAGTGCATCAACAATTTCTCATCATCGGATTACGCTGTCGTTTTTCTGAAATAGGCCTTGATGTGAGTTTTCGGGCAAGTTGTCCCCCTATATTTCACGAAGTCATGTACTTTGAATTTCGGGGGAATTCTTACAGCTGGCACTAAGCCCAGGTCAACAATGTCTAGACCCAGAGTATTCTGGCACTCCATGGCCCTCATCCTTTCCTCCAACATTCTGTATTTTCTTTCATCTTCAGTGGGGAACCCTATATCAGCATCATGCATGGGAGAATAGGTCTTCATGACGGTCCATCTTGAGATTAGGCACAGGAATCTCAGCAGGAACAGGGATTTGACCAACAACATGTGGAGGATTTGTACCAGCTCCCAGAGGATTATTACCAGTTCTTGGAGGATTGGTACCTATTCCTGGAGGATTGGTACTAGTTCCTGGAGGATTGGTACCATTAAGAACAACACCCCCTAGAGGGTTACTTCCTTGATTTCCCACCTTAGGCCCAGGGATGATGATAGTAGGCCTTAGAACCAGAGCTCTTAATTATTCTTGACCTTGATCCATGACTTGTATTGCCTCCATGAACTGACCCATCTGGGCCCTCATCTGGTTTCTTATTTTGGCCATGTCAGTTTGCAACTGTTCCATGATCATTCTTTGGTTGTTGCGGGTGTTGTACTAATGTCGAGAAGTCAGCTTGACGAAGTGATCTGCTTAAAAAGAAAGCCAAGCGGTAAGTCCTTAGTTGGGTCTATGAAATGTAAGAATTATACGTGAATGATGTATGCACAATTCCTGAATGATTTATTGTTATGTATTATTGTGAGAGAATCGTGAATAGACGATACAAGTTGCACAATTAGAGAATAGAGAAAGCTTTTTATTCATTCATTGGGAACCAAGTATAAGCAAATGAGAGCATGTTCATTAAGATAAGTACATAAGCCTCAAAGTGTGGTAAGAAAATACAAGATAACACGCGGATTTCTCTTCAAATAACCAGTTGAGGTTTTAGCCAATTGTTTTTCTTCCCTTGGAGTTTTAAGACACAAATTTAGGTAACTCCTCAAATCAAATTTAGGATGAAAGGAATAATCAGTGAAAGTATAGTAGTCACAGATTAAAGACAAACTGAATAATACATTATGCCATGTTTCTTCTGTGATGTGATATGTGTGTTTTCCCATCTGAAAATAAAAGGAGCATCCATCCCTTGACTGTAATCCGGCATAAAAGACATGAATCAAGTCTTCGTTGTATTTATTTGAGACTTTCAAACAATTTTTGATCTATTGAAATTTCATCAGATCAACAATCTCCAGAATGTGTAACTCACAGACAAAAGCAGGATCATACACATGTTGCTTGACCACAATCCTATGTCTAAAAGATTTTTCAAATTCATCAACACAAGAAGGATGTAAAATGGAAAGAGCACTGACAAGGGTTGAGTAATATGTTCCTGCAACATTTTTCCCTTTGTTCGCCTTAGAAGCCATGAGTTCTTAGTGTTGGAAAGTGCACACCAAGTTTTTGATAAAAGGTGTGAATGAAAGTGACAAGATTTTGCGTGAAATTTGAAAGACCCAACCTACCCAACTTAAGAAAATCAATTCCTAATCATACAAAGTAGAAAATAATATATGAAAATGATTAATTTTGAAAATGGAAGATGTAGATTTTATGATGGAATGTGAAATGAGGAGAAGTATATGTGAGTTGTCTAGGAAAGGAGAAAATGGAACCTAGGTTGCTTGGAAAATGAAAAGAAGTTTAAAAATGTGTAAAAGAGAGTTTAAGAATGGTTTGGATGGTCTGACGCATGGAAAAGAAGAGGAAAATTGACTTTTAGATGTTAATGGGTTGACCCAACGGGCGTTTGGAGTCGTCTGCAACGAACCAATGTATTGACTCATTTGAAAATGGAGTCGATACATACTGAAAAAGGGGCTGAAAAAATCACGAATGTATCGACTCATTCGTGTTTGGAGTCAAAACATTCAGAGGAGATACACACAAATAATTTTTAGTTTTGAGTAATGTATCAATTCATCCGTTATTGGAGTCGATACATTTAGAATTTTTTTTGAGAAAGGGAGACATTTTCTAGACCTAGGATGAATGCATACATTATGGACTTGGTATGATTTATGCATAAATGATATTTTTCAAGGAAGAATAATTAACCAACATGCTCAAACACATACGATGAAGAAATCAAACATGATTCCACTATAATCATATAGATTAAAAACACTCAATTGTCATTAATGAAATTTTTGGAAGTGAACAACCATGAAATTTATCATTCATCAAAATATATCACACAATTTAGAGCACAACAAGCAATAACATAAGACATGGCATACAAGTAGTACATGTAGTTTAAAATAAACTTACACACAAAGTGAGAAGTGAAACAATATTACCTCTTCGACGAAAAACAGAGGAAGTAATCGCTTACACTTCTTTGACTTATATAGCCAATGATGAAATCCCTTTGTTATCAATTTGACTTTGTCCGATTCATTTTCACAAGTACACTTGGTATTTATATATTGATGATCTTGCGAATGTATGACAAAGTTCCACACAATGATTTTAACTCAAATAACATGCCCTTAAGCAAATGCTCATCAAAGAGGACAACTAAATGATTTAAGATAAGAATTAAAACACAATTTAAGAGATAACTGAAAATACTTATGTAAAAGTGTATAGTCACGCTTTAGGTTGAGTTTCAAAGATATTATAGAAGACTTGTCTTATCTTGACTTGATGGTCATCTTTTCTCCTCCTCAATTTCTACCATTTCTGGGAGATCAATCCATCTTTGGTGAATTTGAGTATGTCTTCTAAAGATTCATCTACATCAAAAGAACTTTCCTGATGTTTCTTGGATACAATAAATCACAAGTGATGCATTAAACCTTAATAATAGTAATTATTCTCAAGTAATTATAATATCAAAGATAGTAGTGAAAGGGGAATTTACCTACACTACCTATTTCATGATTTAACACTTATATTTGTTAACTTCATAGGTCACAACACCCTTCTTCTTTGCCACAAAGTCAATAAATAAGGAGATGTTACCTTTTATATGCCTTGAGCCTTCCTTGTTAAGATCCCATACTTTCTTCAAGGATTCAATACATTTTCCCTACAAAGTCAATCAATAAGTCTAGGTACCCAATTTTCATTGGGTCCTTGAGGGTGAGTGAAAGTATTGTTACATTTGGGAAACCATTGAAATACACCTTTAGGAACCAAAAATATTCTAAGTTTGAATTTAGCAATGGTATGGCCTTTCTTACAACAATAATGACAAGTCAAGTGACGATGAGAGTGACTTTCTCTATTAGACTCCCTTACCACATAATTTTAATTCTTGTACGACACATTTAAATATCTGTTGAATTTTGCAGGATTAATAGCGAAGGTGACCTTTGATTCTAATGCTTTGTCTAATTTGGCCTTTATAGTATTAACCTCTTTTTTCCAAATGTGACAAGTTTCAAAACCAAACCAAGAAGATTTGTCTTCCTCATCGTTGACTTTTGAAGCATCTAACATGGATTGCTTAAGAGCTTCCATTTGTTTTTCAGTTTCTAAAACCTTGGCTTCTAAGTATGAAAATATTTGTTTGAAGCCAACCTTTTAAAAGCATCTACCACTTCACCATATAGATTTTCAAAAGCAACTTGTAATTCAGAATAAGACATTTCATCATTAGGTTCATATTTAGAATGACTTACATTTTTCTTCTTATGATGATGGGCCATGAGACAAAGACTTGCCTGTTCGTCACTTTCCCTTGAGCTACCTTCACTTGAGGATTCACTATCACTTTCCCAAGCTAGGTATGTTCTTCTAGTCTTTCTAGACTTCTTGTATTGACCCTTATCTTTTTCCTTCTTAAGTTGTGCATAATCCGGCTTGTAGTGTCCGACTTTACCACAGTTAAAAATGAACCATTTGACTTTCCTTTCTAATTATCATCTTTCTTTGAGGAGTCAACTTGCCTTCTAAAGTTGATGAGATTGTTTTCGGAGTGCTTTACTCTGTTTCTCTTAATGTATTTATGATACCTATAGCGTGCGATTTTTGTCGGTGACACGACCACCTTACCGCATTGGTTGGAATTGGGTGCTACTTTCTGATTTCTTATTTATCCTATGAAGCTGGAAAGGAAAGGGAAGCTATCTAAAACTAACCTTGCACGCAAATGTTTTCTTTAACAAATGCTAAGAGATTGGGGGGTCCGGGGTCAGGTTATACAATGGGGAGTTGTCAATTACCCATCCTATATATGGTTATCCATAGATTGTTTGGCATTTTCTTTTGTTATTTACTTGTTGGTGTTTATCTGTCATAAATGGGAAAGTTTCTCCTTTGGGAAAGTTTGAGAGAGTATTTTTGTTGATTTCGGGTTTTTTGATGTTTTTGGTAAGGTACCGGACCTAAGGTTTTTTATTAGTGTGCTCACTAAGATTTCCTAATCTTATGCCTACGTATTCCCGTTAAAGAAAACAGGGAAATCAGAGCAATTGTAGTTCCTCCTATTCTATGGGAGGAAAAAGATATTTGGTGTCTTGTTCAAAGACCAAGATTGAAGTTAAAGGTTATTTGTGTCTTGTTCAAAGCCCAAGATTGAAGCTAAAGGGCATTTGTGTCTTGTTTAAACCCAAGATTGAGGATAAAGGTTTTGACTGAGAGAGAATTTGTCATCTCTAAAGGGAGATATCTCATCTATTTATGACAGTTGTTGGGTGACTGATTATAAAGGAGAATTACTTTAACTGGAATATATGAAGTCCAGCAATGCCATAATTTCCTTTATAAGGGAGGTGTCCTGAAGGAGAAAACTTTAACTCAGTATAGAGCAGTGCCATTTTTCCTTAGGAGTCTTTCATGCTAAGAGAGGGACATTGGCTTAGATGTAAATAATCCAGAGGCTTGCCACTTACAACAATTAGATGAAAGAAGGGGATTTACCAGGATAAGAGATGGACTACAACTTGGATTTTTGAATCAACAAATGTGCCACTTACAGCAGTTATATGGAATTAAGGTTTGTTTGATTGTCTGTTTTGATATGTGATTATACAGAGAAATGTCTTACTACAGAGTGATTTTGATTTCCTCTGAGGGGATGTTGGTTTTTTGTGTGCCTTTATCAAAGCCCAAGGTTGAAGGTAAAGGTTTGACTCTACTAGGGAGTTTTATATCTGTCTTGTACAAAGCCCAAGATTGAGGCTGAAAAGAGATTGACTCTGCTTAGGGAGATCATTATACAAAGCCTAAGAGGAGGCTAAAAGAAATTGACTCTTCTGGGGAAATATTGTATCTGTCTTGTACAAAGCCCAAAATTGAGGCTAAAAAGAGATTGACTGTGCTTAGGGAGATCATTATACAAAGCCTAAGAGGAGGCTATAAGGAATTGACTCTTCCGGGGAAATATTTTATCTGTCTTGTACAAAGCCCAAGATTGAGGCTAAAAAAGAGATTGACTCTACTGGTGAGAGGTTTTATCTGTCTTGTACAAAGCTCAAGATTAAGGCTAAAAGGGAATTGACTCCACTGGGGAGGTTCCATATGTGTCTTGTACAAAGCCCAAAATTGAGGCTAAAAGGGAATTTGACTGACTCAGCTGAGAATATTTATAGGTATCTTGTACAAAGCCCAAGATTGAGGCTAAAAGTTTGACTCTTTTGGGGAGATCATTATACAAAGCCTAAGAGGAGGCTAAAAGGGTTAACTGACTCCGCTGGAGAATGTTTTATCTGTCTTGTACAAAGTCCAAGATTGAGGCTGAAACTGCTGAGGGATGATCTTTATATAAAGCCTAAGAGGAGGCTGGTTGGGGGAGTTTCTTATATAAAGCCTAAGAGGAGGCTGGCTTCTGCTGAGGATTAGTTAGATCCAGAGACAGGTCCAAATTGGGGAATTAACTCTTACTGAGGGTTGCAGAAGAGTTGAAATATCAGTTGCCTTGAGGTTCTGAGTTTTCTGAGGGTTTTACTGGGAGTAACTTGACCCTAGCTGGGGAAATTTGAAGTGAGAGTTTAAAGATTGAGTTTTGAAACCTGTGGATGTTTTAACTCTGTTGGTGATTATTGAAATGATTAGGGTTTATCCTGTGTTTTTAGGAAACTTGAGGGTTTCTTGAGATCCAAAAGGAGATGAGACTGTCCAAGTCTACTGGTATGAGAAGGTTGATCTTTGTATGATGCCCAAGAGGAGGCTGATGTTTTAAGGGATGAGAATCAACCCTAAATTGGTCTGATGTTTTGAGATTCTGACTCTCTGGAGGATTGCTCTAACAAAAGGTTACTAGGTTATGTCCTATACCTGTAGGAGGTCTTTGGGTCATTGTACTAAGCCCAAGAGGAGGCATGAGAACTTCTAAGAAGCCTGAGGGTCCTTGTATAAAGCCCAAGAGGAGGCTAGGGATGCTTTTAGGAAGCCTGTGGGTCCAAACCTAAGAAAAGTTCAAGAAAGGTTTCACCGGGAATAATCCTTTCTTTAGTGAACAGTTCTAAGGTTTAAAGAAATTCAAGAGAGGTTTCACCGGGAATTAATCCTCTCTGGGGGAATGAATTTCTTCTACAGATTTCTAGTAGTGACAGTCTTGAGAAAAGTTTCACCGGGAATAATGCCTTTCTCTGTTCCATATTGTATAAGCCCAAGAGGAGGCAAGACTATATCTGGAATTTCCTATGGGGAACTAGTTTTGACTGTGTTGAAAGAGCGACCACTGGTTTGATCTAATCCTAGACCTAATTTCTGGGGAAAACTCTAAGCAAGATATACATGTGTGTATATATATATATATATATATATATATATATATATATATATATATATATATGTATATATATATATATATATATATATATATATATATATATATATATATATATATAACAAGTATGTTAAAGTAAGCTGGTAAAACTTACAGGTGAGCAAGCTTCCAGTGTTACAGCTGTATGGTTAGTTATTCAAGAAATTGAAGAAAGTTTTGATAACAACTATGAATTTGAATCTAAATCAAAAGGGAAGTTGTCTTGAAAGGAAGTTTGGGGCTTATACTTAAGGAGAGGCCCAGATTTATTCTTTTGAAAAGGGGATGATCGCGTCGTAGTTTTGAAAAGCACAAAGGGACTTATACTATGAATGAGGCTTAAATTTATTGTATTTACAAAAGAGGTTAGGTCTTACACTCTATTAGAGGCCCAAAGTTTATTTTTTATACAAGATATGGGGCTTACAACTCAAGGAGACCCAGATGAAAAACAACGATCGCTCCGTTATTTTGAAAATTGTACTAGGACTTATACAATGACTGAGGCCCAAATTATTTATGTACAAAGGAGGTTGGGTCTTACACTCTATTAGAGGCCCAAGAGTTTATTAAAATAATAAAGATAGGACTTACAACACAAGGGGGAGGCCCAGATGAAAATTGTTTAAAAAGCGGCGATCGCGCCGAGATTTTTGAAATCGTATCGGGACTTATACAATGACTGAGGCCCAAAATGGTTTATTTACAAAGGGATGGGTCTTAGACTCTATCAAGAGGCCCAAATATGTTTTTAAGAAAAGACAATGGGACTTATAACTCAGGGAGAGGCCCAATGAAAGATAGTGATCGCACCATCGTTTTAAAAATCGTGTCGGGACTTATACAATGACTGAGGCCCAAAAAGTTTATATTTACAAAGGGTTTGGGTCTTACACTTTATTAGAGGCCGAAAGTGTTTATATGAAGTTTGAAAAATCAAAATTTAGAGGAAACCCTAATTTTGAATTTAAAAGATATAATTTCCAAAGGAAATTAAATAATAAATGATACAAAATATCAAATATATTCAAAAACAAGTTGTAAACTTTGAAAAATATTTTGAAAAATCATGTTTAATCACATGAAAGCTTGAAATTCATTTGGAATAAAAAGATCAAAGTGAGAATTTCATTTAAAAATGTTTAAAAACAAATAAAATGAAATTAATTACAAAAATTCTAACTATATTAAATAAATAATATAAATTGGATTTTTTTGTAAAATAAATTAATTTAACATTTTTGTGACTTTTTTAAAAAAATAACCAATAAAAAATGATAAAAAAATGAGAGAGAAATTAATTTTGAAAGTTATTAAAAAATGGTGAAGAAAAGTGAAAGAAAACAAGTGATAAAAAAATAGGATGGCCCTCCCGAGGTTTGAACCCACACCCTTGAGGTGGAGGGTTTAAAACTTTACCAACTGAGCCAAGTGCGTTGGCTGATAGAGTGTGGCAAGAGTGAATAATATGTGAAACTCCCTTTGGAAAATAGTTCAAAAAAATACCAAAAGGTCTGGGGTGAGGGGGATTCGAACCCCAAACCTCTTGCTCGCTACACACACACACACAAACAAATACTAGTGTTTCCACTAGGGTGCAATGTCAATTCAAACATATAATGGCAAGTGTATAATATATACTATGTTTGGTTCTAAAAACCTAAAAATGGCGCCATGGCCATCTTCTTCCTTGGACCAACATCAGACTTGCGTGAAGCAAGCTATCTCCTTCGTTTCTCAACCATTTTACAAGATGTAAAAATGAAACTTATGCGTTTTTTAACAAGGAACATTATGGTTCTTTTCAATTTTGTTTAAATTAAGTGTAACAAAAGATATCACGTTGTAACCAGATGAACCCTAAAAAATGCAAGAACTAAATGAAATCCCATACACATGAGATAAATAGCAATTGATTGAGGGAAAATGATCTATGAACATCAAAAAATACAATGGTAACTTGAAAACATGTTTATGATGCATGATTCCTTGAGTTTGAAAGTTTAAGGCTTACCTCTGCAAGAAGGAATCGATTTCAGTGGTAGAGGTGTTACAGAAGTGAAACAAGGACTTGGATAGCTTCCTTAGGCCTCAAGGATTGTATTGCAACCTTCAGGATGTTTTGAAACTCTTTGGATGGGCTGGCTCAACTCTGACTGCAATTGATCCAAGTGAGAAATGGAGATGACGATCCTGATGTTTCAGAAGTGTGGGGAGTGTTTGATCAGCTCATATATGATGTGTGGAAGGTGTTAGAATAATTGGTGGTGATGGAATGGCTCTCTAATGAAAAATTCGGGAGGCTTGTGGATCAGATCTTTAATGAAAAATTCGAGAGATTTTGAGTAAAGCCAGTGTTCTGAGTCTTTGGTGTACTCAAACTAATCATAATTGATGTCTATTTATAGTGCAACAAGTTTGTTTTGGCATCAATAGTGAATGGAGCCTTGGACAGTCCCTTGGCCAATGTTGATCAAAAGGAATCTCAAGTCTCCTCTAGCCATTGACTTGAGGTTAGGGCACAGGCTTTGAGTCTTTTGGTTTAGAGATAAGGCTTGGCTCAATTCAGTTAGCAATGTCTTGATGCTTTCCACCTTGTGAATCCATTGAATACATTGAAACAAAATTGGAGTCTTTGAGATTTCTAGCCTTTTTAGGTGACACATAGCTACATGTAGATCCTTGGACTCGGGAGGTTTGTGGATCAGATCTTTTCCCTCTGATGTTATCCTCTGAGGTGTCCAAATGGATGACAAGGCTTATAATTTCCTAACTTAACCAATTCGAGCAAAAATGCACAAATCTGTCTTGTACAAGACAGTTGGAATGTGCCATTTTGGGAGGATCATATCTCCTTGCTCAAATTGAGTTATGGAAAGCTCATGTACTTTATAAAGCCCTTATATGGTACAATTCATGTGTGGTCATAGTTTGTCTTGAAACTATCTGGACTTAGTTGAAAAATCCCCATGAACATTGATGTTCAAGGTTGAAACTTAGACAGTTTTGTACTAAGTGTTAAGTCTTTGATTTTTTACCACTTTGATCCATCCATAACCAAAAATCCATGAAGAATTAGAGTTTCATGTAGTTTAAGCTTTTGTAGAATGTAGGAAGACCTACAAATCAGGCTTTGGATCACTCAAAATGGCTGCTTGGATTAAAAGTTATGGCCTTTGGAAGTTGGCACCAAAACCATCCAAACTTAGTAACTTGGAAAAATTTTCAATTTTTCAAAATTACCCCTTTTACAAGTTATCATGATTTCTTGATCAATTCTTGTTCAAATGACATTATAAATCACATCTTATGAAAATATGAGTCATAAGGATCATTTTTGCCAAAAAAATTCATGTTTTGACTTTTGGCTCCTGAGCGGTTCGACGCGGAGAAACCCTAATTCCCGACTTTTGAGGAATTCACTCTCTGAGGGTGTTTTAACTTTGCAAAGGGACTCCTAGGGTTATTTTGAGCACATTGAGTCATATTTTGAAGCCTTGGCTCAATCTCCTATGAAAATTTCACTCTGGAGGCCTCAGTCGACAAAAAACCCTAATTTGGTGACACTAGGTATTTCGAGGCTCCTTCCACTTGGAATGCTGCAACTTTGTGTTTTATTCTTGATGTGGGAGTCCTATTGATCCCTTATGGGTGTTTGAGAGTTTGGACAGTTTGAAGATCATGTCATTTCTTGATTGATCTTTTGTCCAGATGCTCAGAGAGGGATGGAAACCCTAATTCTCGATTATAGTGAATGCTCAACCATCTTTGAGGAGATTGATGAGGCATGATGGTACATCCATATTGTGGTGATGATTTACACAATGACGGAAAATCTTGTGGTCAAAATTTGTGGTATGTTAGATGCCCCTATTTAATCTTCTTGGACCCGAAGGTGTGAATGGCGAAGGTATTCGGACATTCAGGGTGCAAGAGGATTAAATATCAGAATATCTGAAATTTTGATGGTGGTTATTGTCGCTCCCGGGATTTTCATCCAGGTACAAATGCGAAAGTGGGGCGGAAGAAAGAAAGAAGAGTCGCCAGCCGGGCATTTTTATCCCAAAGAAATGGAAGGGTAATGCTACACAAACCCGGGAGAAAGGAAAGAATAAGGTCTCGCGAACCAAAGAGAAAGGGTAAGGGAGTCGGTTACGTGAAGGGAAGGTTATCGCACCCCTTCACGTCTGTCGTACTCGACGGGATCCACGCTCGAAGTACTGCTCAAAGGGTGATAGAAAAGATGTTGGAAAAGGAATGGAAAGAGAATGAGAAACAAATGTAGGGAAAATAAAAGAAGTGCTCGAATGGGCCCTACCCCACTGCCTACGTATCTCATCGGGAACATGAGAATCAGAGTGACGTAGTTCCCCTGACTAAGGGAAAACTGTTTGTGTTTTTTAGGGAACGGCTAATGTTCTAGCTCAGGTGTTGCAGGCTCGCTGGATCGAGTGCGTTACCGTATTGCAAGAGAACAAGGAGAAGCACGTTCGTACATTGAGAGTGAATGAGATGAGAAGAGAATTCCCGAAGGAAAGACGTTTTTGTTTGTTTGAAGTGTTTTAGAAGTTTTTTATTTGAAGTGTTTTGCATAGGTAAGTGTACCTAAGTCTTTTTCAATGGAATGTGCATCTCATGCATCATTCCAAAATGAAATGATGATGAAGTACCCTAAGTATGAGGGAGATCCTCAAACTTACTTCCAAAGTTAAAGGCTTAAGTGCACTAGCCTATTCCCTTTATTAAATGTTTTTGTTGTTTTTTAATGAAGAAGTATTTTTGGTTTTGTTTGTGAAATCACTTCATGTTAAAGACTTGAACATCATGCTAGAAAACCTACAACACATTCCAAGATGGAATGTATGCAAGCCCCCCCATGGAATAAGGCTCATGGCACATGAAGATGTTTCAACCTTTATTAGGTGTTTTGAAGTTGTTTTGAGATGAGAGAAGAGAGACTCAAAAGAAACAAAGGTAAAGACTAAAGGGGACTAAGACTCACCCTAATGTTATCATGCTTAGAGATCCTAAGGGTTAAGTGAGGTTTAGAAACCTAGGTCTAAAAGAAGAGAGAAGAAGAGAGCAAGAGGTAACATAACTCACTTCTAAGATACAAGATGAGTTATGAACCAAGAGGGAGGAGAAAGAAGTTGCACCAAGAAAGCATTGAAATGCTTTGCATAAACACAAAAGAGAAAGCATTAAAAAGATGAGGGAAGAAACTATGTGTGGAAGCATCTCCACACACTCAACTTACCATTAGCCCCTACAAGCAAAGGTTAGTACCAAAACAATTCAAATATTGAAGTACAAGTGAAGGATGTAAGCAAATAAATCCTGGTGTTCTAAAGGAAACTCTAGGAAGCTTCTCAAGGGCTAAACCTAAAAAGAATAGATCACTAAAGGGTGGTACTGGCCTAGGGCAGTAGAAAAACCTACTCACATCCACCAATGATTATAAAAGCTTACAATATTAATCTATGCCTAAACAATCTACCAAACATCAAAGGAATGCAATGATATGCACTAAAGATGCACCATGAACATTTAAGAGATGTAAAACATGCAATGATGCAATATGAAACACCACAACCAGTAGGAAACCACTTCATAAATGTCATTAAGTATCCATGAATTATCATCTATAGTATGAGAATAAAACTCAAGAAGAAGAAGTGGGAAGAAGTAGAACAATGTCACACAAGAATTCACAATGTTGTTTACTTACAAAACAAGTCACAAAGGAGAGGGAAATGCAATTATGAATGCAAATAAACATGGATCAGTAGAATACATGTTATAATATGACATGAGAATGCATAAATGAACAAGTTTGGTTCATACACAAGTCACATTAGATATTAAGAAGAAAAGAACACAAGTTGAAGTTATGAATTAAAGATGAATCATAAATGTGTATGCCATACAAACATGGATAAATGCATAAAGAAATGTCAAAGTCAGAATTGAATGACATGTTATAATGCATATGGAAGTATATGGATGATCATATAAAGCATGAGTTTAATGGTACAAGAAGAGAAGACAAGATGAAAAGAAGTTCACACAATGTTCAAGTTCACAAAAAATGGCATACTTGTAATGCAAGCTATGAATGAAGGATGAAACATGAACATGAATAAGAATGGATTAAATTCAGTAAGATATGATATGCTTGATCATATTAGAATGCAAGAATGGTGTCACAAAGATGCACACAAAACATGTTGAGACATGTAAGAGAAGATGCACACAATTAGGTCAAACTAGCTCACATAAGCACCAAATGTTTATGAACCAAAACATGAAGACAAATTACCTATAATCTAATATGGATAACCTATAATATCTAATAAATGACCTATAAAATGATCACACAAGTCCTAATGCAATGGCACAAGTGCCTCCTAATCAAACAAAGATTGCAAAGTTAAGAGAACATTCACAAATGTGACCTATAATAATCAACAAGGTAAAAATAGAAAGAGACTTAGAAAAATTATGAAATTAAAGCACAAAGCACTTATGTCAGAAAAAAAACCAAGTATCAAAAGCTCAGGCCAAGATTCAATAAGAAACAAGTTCACACAAGTCATCAAAGTCACACTAAGCTCCTAAAGAAAGATGCACAAAGAAGTGGTTTAAATGCTATACCAAAATGATTTTAAAAATATGAGAAAATGATTTTTATGCCTTAAGATATTATTTAATCATAGCAAAAGGATTGGATGCAAAATGATTTTTGAACTATGCAAAATAAATGGATGAAGTTCAAGTATCAATGAAGAATCACTTTGAAAAAGAAATAAAAGAAAATTATGAAAATATGATCAAAAATCAAGAAACTAATAATTAAAAATAATAAAAAATTATTTTAATGTCTAAACATGCTTTAGGAAATTTCATGGAATTTTTAGATGCATTTTGGTATTTTTAATAAAAAGAAAATCAAACATGTATGAAAATAAAAATAAAATGCAAAAGAAATAATGCAGGGGGTGTATGAAAAGTAATTATCATGTTAAAATGTGATTGGGCTCAAAGATAGGGTGTGTGAAAAGCAATAGTGACCTAGGTCCAATAAGGTGCGCGTGTGTACAGAAATATGGTGGAACTCAGTCAAACGTTGGCTCAATCAGAGCCACATGATTAGATCAATGTACAAAGATCATGAAAGTAATCTAATCTAATGGTCCACATGCAAAGCACATCATGACAATCATGCACGCACACACACAGAAAGAGTCAAAGTCAAATTCTGAGAGGGAATGAAGCACGTGAGGGGGATGGTATTCATTAATGTGTTGTCACGTTCACAAGCATTGGATCAAATAACATGAATGGCTGTGTTTTAAAGTCCAAAACCCTAACTGCAAACTTCCACCGGCAGGAGAAGGACCTACGGTCATCTTCTCCGGCCAACCTCCGGTGACTGTAAATCCTCAAGTATTCCAGAAATTCACAAAATGTATATCAAATGAAAGAGGAAGTTACGTAGAACATGGATCCACAATTCAAATTCATAAACAGTGAATGATCAGAGAGAATCGATAACAAACATTTTGCCCTAGGTTCTGCAACTATGCTCTTAGAGAGCCTATCAACTAGCCAGATCATTCATAGCTTCTAGTAAGCTTCAAATCAACATAAAACAAACTTAAAACACAAGAAAATGAAGCAAGATCAGTTGAGGAATTTCACCTAGAACTGTGAAGAACTTGAATCAACAAGAAAACCAGAGGTGTAGGCTTGTTCTTGAGCTTCACTAGAGCAAAATAAATGCTCTAATGCTTGAGATCTTGAAGGAAACATAATGAAATTCGAATTGGAAAAGTTGCTACACTTGAGGAATTGATCTTGATTCTTCCTTGTTCTTGATCAGAGAAGCATGATAAGGATGAATTGATGATGATGATGATGAAATCGTGTAGAGAGAAAGAGAAAATTCAGAGAGAAATTTGAGAGTGAGGTTTGTGAAATGTGAGAAAATGAAGTGTTCTTGCAAAAACAGTTAGAGGTTTCTATTTATACCAATGGTTAACTGTTAACCACCTTGGTTAACAGTTAGAACCAAGGTTAATTGTGGTGAAAATGAGAGAGCATGGGGTGGAGTGAGCAATTTTGAAAGAAGAGGGAAAAGAGCTCGTGTGGTGTTGTTGTTTATGTTATGGTGAGAACATGGAATGATGATGGTGATGTTATGATATTGGTGCTGATGTATGTTGCAGCAAGTGAAACTTAGTGAACAAGTCTCTCATTTCCTCTTTGGTGTATGGTAAAAGCATGTGTGCATGTATGTGTAAGACGATGTATGTCTTTTAATGGCAATGTAGATGGTATGAAGGCATGCTTGTAAACCAATTAAAACAACAACAAACAATGCCAATCATCCTATTTTTGGCAGCAAAACAATCAGTGGAAATGTTGATGTTTGAGGATGAAATTCTCCACGTATGGTGCATGAAATGGAAAGATTTTGGATGTTATGGAAAGATGAGACATCAAAGAACAATGTTGATGTTTGGCTTGAATCCAATTGAGGCTTGTAACACACTTGAAAATGGCTTGAAAGTCAAGGAATCACAACTGGTGCATGGGCGAGGCAAGTTGTGACATGCATGGCAACATGGCCTATGGAATTTCAGTGTGAGACCACCATGTTGGAGCTCTCATATCTCTCAATCCCTTGATCATATGAAAAAATGATAAACATGAACATTGTAGAGGACATGGAGATGAACAAGATTGGTGTTCAACAACTTTTCATTTGAAGTCTTCTTGATGGAGAAAACTAGATTGACATTTGGCATACCAAGTGTTTGATGAAATTATGGCCTGGAGGCCTGGATCTGCCTTGCCATGACTTGAGATTTGCCTTGATTTTGCTCCACTTTGATTGATCATATCTCCCTCAATTTTGATCCAATGGAAGAGTTCTTTTTATGGATTTGAAGCTTGGAATGTGATCTTTAATTGGATCAACTTGGGCCTGAAGTTTAAAGCTTTTATCATGGAGAAAGAATGCATTGAAGTAGAGTGCAAAATGGCCTAAACTTTCCATTTTTAGAAACCCTAAGTTTCTAAATTTGGCAACTTTGTGCAATTCTTGATTTTTGATGAATCTCTTGACATTTCTTGATCAAATCTTGTCCAATGAACATATGTGACTTGAATTTCATGAATTTGACCTTAAAAAGTCAAGAGTTTACTTTTTCCTTTGCACAGTTGACTTTTTCCCCAATTTCTTGATTCTCAAGTAACTGATCAATTGAACCTCTTCTGAAATGAGCCAATGGGAAATCTTCCATCCTTAGATACTTGACATCATGTAGAAAACATTGAGATCAAGTTTGAACCAAAATTTCCTCAAGAGACTGCTTGAATCCAAAACCCTAATTTGGACTGCTTTTGGTTAGGAGATGATGAACTGTCTATCTTCTTGATGAATTCCCATCTTCCAAAGATTTGTGAGATCAATTGAGATAATATATGATGTAAGAGACCTTTGAGGCTTGTTGGGAGACCCTTGACTCTAGCCCTCTTGCTTAGGATGATCCATACTCTGAAACCAACTGATCACATGCCCTATGATGAACCAATGCTGAATGTTTTATTTTTCTATGACTTGAATGGAATGCAATGCAATGAAAGCACATGCTAAAAAAATGAGAGGGCAGATTTTGGGGTATTACAGTTATGAATGGCAGTTTGTTCATCCATCTTCTTTTGCTAAGCAATGCTACTTAGAAACGGACAAAACTTCCCCTCGATCCTAGTCTTCAGCCATGGAACTGGTCTCAGTTTTTTTTTGAAATAAACTTCCCCTCGATCTTGGTCTTCAGCCACGGAACTAGTTTGAGTTTCTGAAATAATAAACTTCCTCTCGATCCTGGTCTTCAGCCACGGAAATGGTCTCAGTTTCTGAAATAATAAACTTCCCATCGATCCTGGTTTTCAGCCACGAAACTGGTCTCAATTTCTGAAATAAACTTCCCCTCGATCCTGGTTTTCAGCCACGGAACTGGTCTCAGTTTCTGAAATAATAAACTTCCCCTCGGTCCTAGTTTTTTGCCACGGAACTGGTCTCAGTCTCTTCTTGTCTAGTTTCTTCCTTGACAAGGGATGCTATTTACAGCGGCTTTCATCAAACTTCTCGCCCAGTTTTACTAGGGAGACGCTACTTGATGGAAAAAATTTGAGGTCAGACTTCCTGGGGACACCCATTTGTCTGAGCTGTAGAGGTGTGCAAACTTCTCTGTTGGAGATGCCATTTTTTGACTCTACTGGGGAAAAACGAGTCTCTCGAAAGACTGTTTTTCGCTTGGGGATATTACATCATATTTTTCTTCGAGATATTTTCGGAGAAATGCCATGTGATGTGATCCAATTTTTAGGTGCTGATGGCTTTATTAACATTGAATTTCTTGGGAGAAAAACCGATGTATTGGTGAGAGTCTTCGGTTGAGAGGCTTTCTCTGGGGATTTTCCAAAATCTGGGAAAGCGAGAAATATCATCTTCAATGGTGAAGAGTGATGTTCCAAAGGTGTCTGTCGAATTTCTTTTTGCCTTTCAGAGGTTCAAGTTATCAAAGTGGTCGAAGACCGTCTCCAATCCAGAAATAAACTGGGGGAGAGATTGCTCAAACGATACATTTCCTGAAGAGGAAAGAACTTAGACCAGGATTTTGTCTTATCTGACACGGAAAGGGAAACCGACAACTTAATTGACAATAGGACTTTATAACTTGGGAATGAGTATGACCAGAGCGATAACAATGCAATAGGAATATGAGTGTGAATCAATTATGCATGATGTATGTATGTTTATGCGGACAAAACTGACGCGATATACAGACTAGTGGATGAACACGACTGGATACTCGGCCACTGTGGGGGATGAAAAGTACCATCGGTTCAAGATAGCAATCTTGTCTTGCTTTGGAGAGGTAGACCCTATGGGGAAGAGAGAATCGTCAATCGGTATTAAGAGGTAAGAACTCTGCCGTGGATGTCAGATGGGACATTACATCTGAAACAGTTGATCCTTCATTCAGGTGCACTAGTTTAGAAGGAGTACTTTGATTCTGCACTTTGAGGTTTAATCACTTTCGGATAAACCATAGATGTTCTTTTTGATGTTCAAAGTCAAAAGGAATTGCCATCTTTATTTTAAAAGCAGAAGAAAATTTGACAAGTAAATTCATTTTTTTCGTTTCAAGAATCGTTGATCATGTTAAAAGATGTCATTCTGTAAAGCAAAAGTAAATGAGAATTGCAAAAAAAAGCACTAGGGCTCAAATTTTATTGATAGGATGGAAATTAGCCAAGCGCGTGATCCCATAGAGCATTTACAAAGTTTAGAAAATGGTAATTTTAAGGGAAAGAGGCTACATTGAAACATAACGACCGTTATCCTTCTACCAACTTTGAATTTTGGACATCCTGAGCTTCTGTAGAAGATGACCTTGATTGAAGTCTTTCGACGGACGGTATTAGCGCTGGGGATTTAACCTTGTCGGACATAGTTACTTGCCATGAATCCCTAACTTTTGCCTGGATTGTCTTTTGAGGTTTCCAATCCATCGGGATGATTTTTTCTTATGTCTCTAATTTTTGCCTGGACCGCCCTTTTGGGTTTTCAATCCACCGAGACGTTGTTTTTTTTATTTAGGCGAAGTATTTTTTGACTACATCAATATTCGTGGGGTAGATAAACTCCTCTCCATCCATGGTTGCGAGTCTCAAGGCGCCGCCTGAGAAGGTTTTCTTGACCACATAAGGGCCGTCATAATTTGGAGTCCATTTTCCCTGAGAATCAGTGAGGAATGATTGTATCTTTTTTAGCACAAGGTCTCTTTTCCTGAAGACGCGAGGCCGGACCCTTTTTTCGAACGCCTTCTTTATTCTTCGCTAATATAACTGACCATGGGACAGAGCCGTTATTCATTTTTCTTCTATCAGATTCAGTTCATCGTGTCGACTTTGACACCATTCAGCTTCTGTTAGCTTGGCTTCCATCAATACCCTGATTGATGGTATCTCTACTTCTATGGGGAGCACTGCTTCAATTCCATATACTAGAGAGAAAGGGGTTGCCCCTGTTGAAGTGGGGACAGATGTGTGATAACTGTGAAGAGCAAAGGGTAGCATCTCGTACCAATCTTTGTAGGTTATAACCATCTTTTGAATAATCTTTTTGATGTTCTTGTTAGCCGCTTCTACCGCCCCGTTCATCTTAGGTCGGTAGGGAGTTAAGTTATGGTGTTTGATCTTGAACTCAGCGCACAACTCTTTCATCATTTTGTTGTTTAAGTTAGATCCATTATCAATAATGATCTGGCTTGGGACACCATAACGGTAGATGAGATTGTTTTTGATAAATCGGACCACCACTTGTCGGGTTACATTGGCGTATGACGCTGCTTCGACCCATTTGGTGAAGTAGTCAATGGCTACCAGGATAAACCGATGTCCGTTTGAAGCTTTGGGTTCAATCATGTCAATCATGTCGATTCCCCATATAGAAAAAGGCCATGGAGAAGAAATAACTTTGAGATTCAAAGGTGGGTCATGGATTTTGTCAACATATATTTGACACTTTTGACACCTCCTCATGTACTTGTAGCAATCGGATTCCATGGTCAACCAATAGTATACTGCTCTCAAAATTTTCCTTGCCATTGTGTGTCCGTTGGCATGAGTGCCAAAGGATCCTTCGTGAATCTCTTTCATCAACATGTTTTCTTCTCGTCTGTCTACGCATCTGAGCAAAACCATGTTGAAGTTTCTCTTATAGAGTGTATCACTGTTCAGAAAGAAGTTGCATGCCAGTCTTCTGAGAGTCTTCCTGTCTTTCTTGGATGCCCCTGGTGGGTACTCTTATCTTTGAAGGAAGCACTTAATATCATGATACCAAGGTTTGTCATCTATGACTGCTTCAATTATGAAGATGTAAGCAGGCCTTTCAAGGCACATTATGTCAATCTTAGGTACGTCGTTCCATTGACCTACACCAATCATGGAAGAGAGAGTGGCTAGTGCATCAGCCATGTGATTTTCTTCATGAGGAATGTGATGAAACTTGATTCTGTTGAAGAATGGTAACAACCTTCTCGCGTAATCTTTGTAAGGAATCAATCCCGATTGGTATGTATACCACTCTCCTTTGATCTGATTGATAACCAGGGCTGAGTCTCCATACACATCCAAGTTCTTAATCCTCAAGTCAATAGCTTCTTCGAGACCCATGATACAAGCTTCGTATTCGGCCTCGTTGTTTGTGCACTTGAATGTTAATTTGGCAGTGAAAGGAATATAGGTACCCTGAGGTGTTACGATGATTGCCCCAATTCCGTTTCCATAAATATTGACAGCTCCGTCGAATATTAGTCCCCATTGGGAACCTGGTTTCGACCCTTCACTGGGTAGTGCTTCATCGCAATATTTCATTTTTAAGTACATGACATCTTCTTCTGGGAAATCAAATCTGACTGATTCCTGATCGGCAATCGGTTGATGAGCCAAATGATCGGCTAAAATACTCCCTTTCATGGCTTTCTGAGCGTGGTGTCATACCCCAAATTTTGACCACCAAGATTTCCCATCATTGTGAGAATCATCACCACAATATTTATGTGCCATCATGCCTCATCAATCTCCTCAAGGATTGTTGAGTTTTCACTATAACCAAGAATTAGGGTTTTGAGCCCTCTCAAAGCACTTAGGCCAAAGATCAATCAAGAATTGACATGATTTTCAACTTATATAACATCTCAAACACCCATAAGGTATCAAGAGGACTCCCACACCAAGGATCAAGCACAGAAGTTGCCACATTTCAAGTGGTTTGAGCCTCTAAACACCCGATGTCACCGAATTAGGGTTTTTATCGACTGAGGCCTCCAGAAGGAAATTTTCATAGGGGATTGAGCCAAGGCTTCAAAATATGACTCAATATGTTCAATATAACCCTAGGAGTCCCTTTTCAAAGTTAAAACACCCTCAGAGAATGCATTCCTCAAAAGTCGGGAATTAGGGTTTCTCCGCGCCGAGCCGCTTCGGAGCCAAAAGTCAAAACATGACTTTTTGGGAAAAAATGATCCTTATGACTCATATTTTCATGAAATATGATCTATAATGTCATTTGAACAAGAATTGATCAAGAAATCATGATAGCTTGTAAAAGGGGGTAATCTTGAAAAATTGAAAATTTTTCTAAGTTACTAAATTTGAATGGTTTTGGTGCCAACTTCCAAGGACCATAACTTTTGATCCAAGCAGCCATTTTGACAGATCCAAACCCTGATTTGTAGGTCTTCCTACCTTCTACAAAAGCTTCAACTACCTCAAACTCCAATTCTTCATAGATTTGTAGTTATGGATTGATCAAAGTGGTAAAAAAAATCCAAGATTAAACACTTAGTGAGAACTGCCTGAGTTTTCAGCCTTGAACATCAATGTTCATAAGGATTTTTCAGTTGGATTCAAATAGTTTCAAGACAAAGCATGATCACATATGGATTGTATCATGTTAGGGCTTTCTAAAAAGCACAAGAGCTTTCCGTAACTCCTTTTGAGCAAGGAGATATGATCCTCCCAAAATGGCACTTTCCAACTGTCATGTACAAGGCAGTTTTGTGCACTTTTGGTCGAGCTGGACAAATTGTGCAACCTTAAGCCTTGTCACACTTCTGAAAAAATATGAGGATCTTATCCAAGCAAGTACCTCTGATCCACAAGCCTTGCAAGTCAAGACACCACCCCTTTTGGCATGTGGAATTCAATGTTCCAAATCCAAAAAACTCCAATTTTGTTTCAAGGCATTCAAGAGGTGCATTGAGGTGGCATGGACTGAGTCTTTAATCACTAAATAAGTCAAGCCTTATCCCTGCAACAGAAGACCATAGGCATGTGCTCTAATCTCAAGTCAATGACTATGTAAGACTAGAATTCCTTTATGCAACCATTGGCCACAAACTTGTACCAGTTGCCATTCACTATTGCTTGCAAAACAAACTTGCTCTACTATAAATAGAGCTCATTTGTGATCAGTTTGAGTACACCAAATCACCCAAACTGATGCTTTCCTCAAATTCTCTCTTTCACTCCAAAAAAACACCTTCTCTTGCAAGTCACTATCGATTTTTGCATTTGAGAACAATTCTGTCCAAACCAATGATGCAAACACCTCACATACATCATATGTAGGTGATCTAAACACTAAAACAACATCTGTAACATTAGAGTCCAAAAGTAGTACCCCATTTGCACAAGCTTTTAGCAGATTTGCAGTTAAGGTACCACATCAAGTTTCAGCTCATTTCAATCCACTCTAAGCATTCAAACACACTCCTTGGCACCTAAGGAAGCTGTCCAGATCATTGGAACACATCTGCAACATCTCCATCATCAAGCTCGATCACCAGCTGCAAGAGGTAAGCCTGAAGCCTTCAAACTCCATATTCCATGCATCATAAATGAACTTTTTGAGTTACCATCTTGTTCCTGCATGTATATAGAGTGATAACCCTCAATCAATTGCCATGAACCAATCGTGTATGGAATTTCATTGTGTTCATGCTGAAACTAGGGTTTTTGAGGTTATCCTTTGATTTCTCACTCCATACTGTAGCGCGATTTTTGTGGTTTCGAATCACTATCGCTTTGGTACTATAGTTTGATTCATTTTTTATCCTATGAAGCTGATTAAGGAAAGGAAATAGATGTCTCCAATTAACCCTGCTTGCATACTGAGTTTAAATAGCTGAGTGTTGGTTTACAGATGCTACCAAAATAGGGGGTTCCGTCTTAGGTTTATTTCGCTTGAGAATAGGGTGTCTTGAGGCTTTTGATAAGTGTGCTGGATTTGGTTTTTTCTGACTGATATATGAAGGTACTGGACCTAGGTTTTTTTAGATTAGTGTGCTCGCTAAGATTTCGCGATCTTATGCCTATGTATTCCCGTTTAAAGAAACAGGGAAATCAGAACAATCGCAGTTCCTCCTATTCTATGGGAGGAAAAAGGTGTTTTGGTGTCTTGTTCAAAGCCTAAGACAGAGGCTGAAAGGAGTATTTGTGTCTTGTTCAAAGCCCAATATTAAAGCTAAAAGGTTTGATTGAAAGAGAATTTGTCCTCTCTAAAGAGGGATTGTTGATTTTTGGGTGCCTTGATCAAAGTGCAAGGTTGACGCTAAAAGGTTGATTGACTCCACTAGGGAAGTACTTATACAAAGCCTAAGAGGAGGCTGATTTGTTTGACTTTTCAGGGGAAAGTGTTCTATCTGTCTTGTACAAAGCCAAGATTGAGGCTAAAAGGGTTTGACTCAACAAGAGAGTCTTTTATACTCAACAAGAGAGTGATTTAGTGTCTCGTACGAAGCCCGAGAGAGAGGCTAAAAGGGGATGAACTCAACAAGAGAGTCTGAAAGTTGATTGACTCAACAAAAGAGTCTTTCATACTTAACAAAAGAGTGTTGTATACTCACCAAGAGAGTGTTTTGTTGTCTCGTACGAAGCCCGAGATGGAGGCTAAAAGGAGATTGACTCAACAAGAGAGTCTTGAAAAGTGAGCAACTCAACAAGTGAGTCTGAAAAGGTTAGCTCCGCTGGGGAGAATCATTTGTACAAAGCCCAAGAAAAGGCTAACTTTCCTGAGGAAAGGATCATTATACAAAGCCTAAGAGGAGGCTAACTTACTGCCGAGGATTAGATCCATAGGCAGGTCTAAAAAGATCAGATGCCTTGAGGTTCTGATTTGAGATAGTTTTATCATGATGATAAATTGATCCTGGTTGGGGAACTCTCATGAGAGAGACTGGGTTTAAGTTCTCCTGGAGATTTTTCCAAGATGACCAGGGTTTCTACAGTGCTTGAGAATGTCTTTGAGACTCAAAGGGGTTAAACTGTCCAAGTATAGAGTTTTATCTTTTGTAGGATGCCCAAAAGAGGGCAAGGGCCTTAAGGGATGAGAATCAACCCTAAAGTGGCCAAAGGTTTGACACTGGAAAGAATCCTCTAGCAAAGGATGACTAAGTTCTGTCTTATACCTTTAAGAGGTCATTAGGGTCCTTGTATTAAGCCCAAGAGAAGGCATGAGAACTTCTAAGAAGCCGAAGGGTCCTTGTACAACGCCCAAGAGGAGGCAGGGATGCTTTTAGGAAGCCTGTGGGTCCCCAAACCAAGAGAAGTTCAAGAAATGCAATTCATAGAGAAGAGATCATTCCAGGAAAGTTTGAGGGTTTGGAAGAAACTCAAGAGATGCTATTCACGGAGAATAGATCAACTCCGGGGAGTAGAATTTCTTTGACAATTTCTAAGGGTGACAATCTGAGAAAAGGTTCATCGAGAATACTGCCTTTCTCTTTGTTCCATATTGTTTAACCCCAAGAGAATGGAAGACTGTATCTAGAATCCTACGGGGGATCTAGTTTTATTTGTATTTAAGAGTGACCATTGTGGCTTTACCTAATTCTTGACGTAGTTGCCAGGAAAAACTCTAAATAACTATACTAGTATATATACAGTTGATATATGACCAGTATTTAAAGAGGGTATGAAAGAAGACTTACAGTGAAGCAGCCCCACAATACAATTATATATATGAAAGCAGATAAAAGAAAGCGGATAAACACTTACCCGTTGTAGAGCTTTCATATTGTTTTGTTAGTTGTTCAATAAAGAAATTAAAGAAAGTTTTGATAGCAACTATTCATTTGGATTCAAAATCAAAGGAGAAAGTATTTTAAACAGAGATCGGGGCTTACAGCTCAGGGAGAGGCCCAAATTCTAACAGTGATGGCACTGTTGTTTTGTATCGGGATTTATACAACGGCTGGGGCCCAAAAAGTTTTGGTCAAAACGGGATTGGGTCTTACACTCTTTTAGAGGCCCAAAGTTTATTTTTGTACAGGAGATGGGGCTTACAACTTAGGGAGATACCCAGTTGATTTTGAAAAGGCGACGATTGCGCCGTTGTTTTTGAAAATATACAGAGGGACTTATACAATATGTGAGGCCCAAAAAGTTTTATTTACAAAAAGGGTTGGGTCTTACACTCTATTAAAGGCCCAAAAGTATTTTTTTAAGAAAAAGAAAAAGAAAAAAAAATGGGACTTATAGCTCGAGGAGAGGCCCAAATGATTATTTGTTTGAAAAATGGTGATCGCGCCGAAGTTTGAAAACACAGTGGGTCTTATACGATGACCGAGGCCCAAATTATTTTGGTTTTCAAAAGGGGTTGGGTCTTACACTCTCTCAAGAGACCCAAAAGTGTTTGAAAAAGATTTGTGAGGGTTGAATTAATCAAAACCCTAATTTTGTTAAAAAAAAGAATTAATTTTGTTTAAAAATTAATAAAAATTGATGAAAACATGTGAAAAATGGGTGGTGGTCTTGGATTAATGTTTGAAAAAACATGTTTTTATCCACAAAATGATTGGAAATCAATTAATCTTGGAAAATCAAGAAGGAGAAAATATTTCAAATGTTAAGAAACAAATAAACATTAATTCTTTACAAAAATATCAAATATATGAAATAAATAATATTTTTGGGAATTTTTTGGTAAAATAAAATATTTTAACATTTTTGTGAATTATTAAAAAAAGAATCAACTCAAAATCATTAAAATTCAGAGAGAAATTAATTTTTGAATCAATTAAATAAAATCACAAAATTCAAATATTCAAATATTTGAAAAAAGACGCCAAGAACACACCAAGAACACGCGCGGGTTCTGGGTTTGGCCTGATTTGCATTTTCTCTCCAATCTCACTGAATACTTGATGAAATCACACAATCCACATATCAATCTGCTCGTTTTCACCTCACGATCATGTCTATGGTCTTTAATTTCATTTATTTTAAGTATGGAATAAGAAATCAAGACAAAACCTCAAGAACCCTAAATTATGCATGAAGGCTGAGAAATTCTATACACGATTCATTCAAAGCAATTAATTGAGGGGAAACATTCTATGCATGATTATGAACATTTGGCAAAAGTATTGTGCGAGGAAATATGCATAGATTAAGAGATGACCAAGTTTAGGCATACTTGAAGGTCGTGGCAGCAAGAGCAATTTGATTTTTGGGTTGGAGGTGTTACAGATGAGTTGTGATGATCTGAACAGCTTCCCTACACCATATGGAATGTGTTTGAATGCTTGGAGTGATTGGAAATGGACTGGAACAGGTTATGGCATCTCAACTGCAACTTGGTTAAAAGCTTGAGCAATTGGCTAGTGATTTTGTGAAATTGGTGTTCCAGATGTTGTTTAAGTGTTTGGATCACTTCTATATGATGTTTATGAGGTGTTTGTGTGATTGGTTTGGTTGGAATTGCTCTCAAACTCAAAACCCGATAATGACTTGCTTTGGAAGGCAAAATTGGAAGTGAGAAGGTGATTTTAAGGAAAGCATCAGTTTGGTTACTTTGGTGTACTCAAACTGAGCACAAATGAGCTCTATTTATAGTAGAGCAAGTTTTTTTTGCAAGCAATAGTGAATGGTGGCTGCAGCAGGGTGTTGGCCAATGGTGATCAAATGGAATCTCAAGTCTCCTCTAGCCATTGACTAGAGGTTAGAGCACAGGCCTATGGTTCTTTGATTCAAGGATAAGGCTTGACTGAAGTGTTCATTCTTGCTCTGACACATTCCACCTCTAAGCATCCATTGAATGCTCCAAAACAAAATTGGAGTCTTGAAGCATCTTTAGCTTTTAGGGGTGCCAAACCTATATGTAGTTCCAAAGACTTGGGAGGCTTATGGATCAGTGTTTGTTCCTCCTTGGTCCCCCCTTGAGGTGTGCAGATGGATAAACTTGTTTGTCATTTGTACAAATTGAGCCAATGTGCACAAATCTGCCTTGTCATGACAGTTGCAGCAAGGCATGTTGCAGCTGTCATAATTCTTAGCTCAGATGGAATTTGATGGAGTTCTTGGCCATTTTGGAAAGCTCTCATATGATACAACATATGTGTGATCATAGTTTGTCTTGACACTTTTTGGATCCAAGTGAAAAATGCCCCTACATTTTGAAAAAAGTAAAACAAATTCTGACTTAGTGAAAATTTCACTAAGTGTTGGAAAAAGTGGCATTTTCATGTTTTTGTCATTTTGGTCACTCCATAACTAAAAATCCATGAGGAATTGGAATGAGGTGTAGTTGACACTTTTAAAGTATTCCATGAGAGCTACAAATCCATCTTTGGATCATTCAAAATGGTTGCTTGGATCTCAAGTTATGATCCTTGGAAGTTGGTACCCTAGCCACTTTGTTCCATAACTTAGAAAAATTCTAAGTTTTTATGGTTACCCTTTTTACAAGTTATCCCACTTTCTTTAATTTTTATTGATGAATGATGATCCCAATCACACATTAACATCATTTTAGGGTCAAGGAACCATAATTATGAAAAATCTCAAAAAGTCAAAGTTGACTTTTGTGCACAGTTGACTTTTTACCAGATGAATTCCAAATTGTGCGATTCTCTATGAAATCAAATCCTTGACCTAAATCAAACTTGATGGATGGATTCCATAGGTGATATAGGGTATATTGAATCATGTCCCAAGGTTAGGGAGCATGTCTGGGTCAAAAGTCAAGAGTACAATTGACTTTTTCCTCAAAACCCTAATTGTGGTCCTGATGAAATTGAAGCTTGTGGATCAAGCTTCTTGAATCAATCCATTGTTGCAAATGGATCGATCAGTGTAATGTATGGGAGACCCTTAAATCCTATCTTGAGGTCTTGGCTCATGCTTTGTCCCAAAAGTCAACTTAGGGGTGAATTAGGTCAAGAAACCCTAATTCCTGATTTTTTATAAATGCATCCCCTGAGGATAAATTGACTTGATGATTGGGTTAATGAGGTCCCTTGGAGTATCTTAGGTTGTGCTTTGAAGAATTGGCTCATGTCCAGAGGAAAAAGTTCATCTGGAGGCCCTGGTCGACCAAAACCCTAATTTGGTGACACTGGCGATCTTGAGGCTTAATCCACTTGAAATGTAGCAACTTTGTGCTTGGTTCTTGATGTGGCAGTCCTCTTGATCCTTTGTGGGTGTTTGAGAGGCTAGACAAGTTGAAGATCATGTCATTTCTTGATTGATCATGTGTCTAAGTGCTCTGAGAGGGCCCAAAACCCTAATCTTTGATTGTAGTGAATGCTCAACCATCTTCGAGGAGATTGATGAGGCATGAGGGTTCATCCATATTGTGATGATGATTTGCACAATGATGGGAAATCTTGATGGTCAAAATTTGGGGTATGACAGATGCCCCTATTTAATCTTCTTGGACCCGAAGGTGTGAATGGCAAAGGTATTCGGGCATTCGGGGTGCAAGAGGATTAAATATCAGAATACCTAAAATTTTGATGGTGATTATGAATGGCAGTTTGGTCAGCCATCTTCCTTCGCTAAGCAATGATGCTTAGAAAAGGTAAACTTCCCCTCGATCCTGGTCTTCAGCCAAGGAACTGGTCTCAGTTTCTGAAATAAACTTCCCCTCGATCCTAGTTTCTTACCAAAGAACTGGTCTCAGTTTCTTTTGTCAATAGAATTTCTTGACAAGGGACGTTATCCGTAGCGGTTTTCCCCAAACTTCTCGCCGAATTTTCCTGGAGAGATGCCATTTGATGGGAAAAAGTTTTGATGTCAGACTTGCAGGGGAACCCATTCGTCTGAGTTGTAGAGGTGCACAAACTTCCTTGTTTGGAGATGCCATTTGTCGACTCTACTGGGAAAAATGAGTCTCTTGAGAGACTATTTCCGCTTGGGGATATTACGTCATAGTTTTCTTCGAGATCTTCTCGGAGAAATACCATACAATGTCTCCCAATTTTGAGGTGTTGATGACTTCAGTGACATTGATTTTCTAGAGAGAATAACCACTGTATTCCTGAGAGTCTTTAGTTGCGAGGCTTTCTCTGGGGATTTTCCTTAATCCAGGAAAGCGAAAATATCATCTTCAATGGTGAAGAGTGACGTTTATCGAATGCCTTCTTGTTTTTCAGAGGTTTAAGTTATCAAAGTGGTCGGGGACCGTCTCCAATCTAGAAATAAACTGGGGAAGAGAGATGGTTTAGACAAAACATGTTTGGATTATTTAATTCAACGTCTCCCTGAGGGATTCGATGGGCTTAACATCCCACCCATGAGCGCCTTACTCAAGTAGGCCTCTTGGGGTTCACTATAAGGAAATATAGTTGCGCCTTGACTATCAGCAATTGCTTTTGGCCTAGTGGTAAGCGCTTGATCCTTTGTGTGGTATCAGAGCCAAGGTCATGGATTTGAATCCCCCCGTCTGACACTGGGGGGGAGATTGTTTGGATTATTTAATTCAGCGTCTCCCTGAGGGATTCGATGGACTTAACATCCCACCCATGAGCGCCCTACTCAAGCAGGCCCCTTGGGGTTCACTATAAGGAAATATAGTTGCGCCCTGACTATCAGCAATTGCTTTTGGCCTAGTGGTAAGCGCTTGATCCTTTGTGGGGTGAGAGCAAGAATTGTCTCTATAAGTCAATCTATGTTTTGATGATAACAATACATATTCGTGAAAGAACCATTTTATGTTCTAACGTGTGTTGTGTGCAGATCATAATTATAAAATATATCAGATCCAACAAGCACCAGCCAGATGAGCGAAATTGATAATATGCGAAGTTACTACGTGTGACACAAGTCGCAAGAAGCAAGAACGCTTCTGTATCTGATCGTGATCAGTCAGATCCAAAGATGCCGATATTGCGGATGCAATGCTCTTGTGGATGCTCTCTGAAAGTGGTCGAGATTCTGAAGATTGTGAAGCTTCTGAAGAAGAGAACCGAAGTGCTGAAGACTCTCATGACTTGAAGTTCTGAAGGCGGAAGGCTCTGAAGACCAAGTTCAGAAAGACTCTGAAGACTTATGTGTTCTGAATATTAAGGTTCTGAAGATCAAGTATAGAAGACTCTGAAGGCTGATTCCTAATGGACAAGTTCTGAAGTTTCGGAAGACTTGAAGAAATAAAGGATAACGTGCTTAAAGACAAGTGTTGAAGTTCTGAAGACTGATTCCTAATGGACTTCTTCAAATAACTGAAGACTTGACATATCAGATATCCTGATTAAGAAGACTCTACTCATGCTTCGTCAATTAAACATCAGAAGCCTCTGAAGTTCAGAAGTCACATGTTACCGTTGTGAGTAACTGTACACGGTGCCCAAGAAAGATATATCCCATCACTTCTCCCACAGCAAAAAGGAGATGTGTCAGTACAACTAATTATTACACAACGTCTCTTTTCCAACAACCAACAGTATTTCAAACGGCTATATTTGTACTGGGCTATTTAAAGAAAAGAGTATTCACTTCTAATGGATGACTGAGGAATGACTGAAGGACGACGAAGGAAGTCGACGATGACACAGTCCACAAATCAATTTACTCCATCAAAGGTGAATTGATCAAGTCATTGTGTGAAGATAGCAACAACGATGAGTTCTCGTTGTAACACTTAGAATATCCAAAGCTATCACCATTTACACATGGCCATTGTTGTTGAAGCTCAAAGATCATCATTCAACACAACAACAATGAATTGGTATAGAAGCTGTTGATGAAGAAGACAACATTGCAAATCAGTCAAGTCACAACCACCTTCTCGTCAGAGCTACATTGAAGATCTAAAGCAAGGAGTTGTTGCTCAAAGCTTGCTCACCCCGAAGACGAAGAAGAAGAAGATCTACAAGATGTCAACAACTGTCTAATCATTATACATCTTTGTAGTTTCTTAGAATAGCAAGGAGCTATTGCTCACATCTTGCTTGAATACTTGTGAGTTCTTTTGTACTTAAACTTAGGAGTAATCTGCTTGTTAAGAAGCACCTTTGTAATCTCCTGTATAACTAATTCTTGGTGAATTAGGATTCCTTGAGTGGTCAGTGTGACCGGAGACTCGAGAAGACAATGGCGAGATGTCATTGTGGGAAAAGCCTGAAGGGTCAGTAGCGTTATATTCATTGCGATGAATCCCTGAACGTCTAGCTGTGAAAGCCTAGCAGTAGATCTTGCGAGATTGGATCCTGCAGGTCAATGTTCATTATATTCATTAAGTTAAATCCCTAAATGGTTCATTGTATATTAGTCACAGTGCGGCTATGCAAGTGGTTAGTCACCGGCGGTTACCCGTGCATCTGTAATCGAGATTGATTATAGTGGATTAAGACCTTGTGTTCAAGGCGAAATCACCTGAGGAGGGTGGACTGGATTAGCCTTTGTGGTGAACCAGGATATATCGTGTGTTCTTTACTCTTACGCTTAATGTTCTTATTTATGTTTCTATATAGAGTATCAGAACCCTACACAAGTAAGTCAGAACCTTGCAGCTTAACTCTGATAAGTTTCCGCTCTGCAAGTTCTGAGAAGTGGATCTTATATTCAGACTCTTGTTAGTTCTGAAGCCTCACGCTTAGCAAGTTTGAATATAACGTTGCCAGTCAGAGTCTCTCAACGAACTCTGATGTAATCCTTAGTGATTCAACAACAAGAAACGAAAATTAGTCAAAAGAGAAAATACACAATTCAAACCCCCATTTCTTGTGTCTTTCCTGCACCTTCAATTGGTATTAGAGCTCTGGTCCTGTTATTGATGGATATCAAACACCTAACAGTGTCAGAAAAAGATCCAGATGAGGTGCGTAGAAATACTCTGGTGAGATTGAAATCCACTTACAATTTTTATAACAGTTCAGAAGTTGACTGTGTACAAAATTGTAATCAATCTGACTACTCGAGCAAATCACTGATTCTGGAAGTTTTGCTAATCAACAAAATATTTTCTCACCTAAAGGCTTGTTGAAGATTGAAGAATCAGCTGATCAGATGGACTCATCAGATAAGAAGTAGTATCTGCTTAATGCTCATCTTGAAAGATACGTGTAGAGGAACCACGTATTTGCTCAAGGTTAAATTATCAGAAGACAAGAAGTCTGGGCTGCTGAAGAATAACTCTTTATGAGCTCCTGAGATGTTTTCAAGAAACGAACTAGGTCCACCCTTGACTTTCTCGGTTAAAGCTCATTCAGAATCTCTTCATGTAAAGAAGGAAAACTTGTTGGTCTATGAATTTGAATTTCAAGAAAAGTCTGTTGAAGTCAGGAAGCTGAAGAATTCAAAACTCTTAGAACTGATTCAACATCTAAATCCTGGAACGATCAGAAGTTAATGAATTCAATGAAGAACTGAACATCGTTTTCTTGAAAGCTTTGCAGGAAGCTGAAAGAATATTCAGGAAGAAGATTTTCACAGATTCATCATTTACTTGATCAAGAATGAACACTTAGAGTCTTGATTGAAGCAGTATAACCAAGATCTGATTATCTAAAACTATCTCTCAGTTGAACCAAACATTAGTGATCAGATCAATATCTGATAAGTGTCTTAGAACCTTTTATTCATTGGAATCAGAAGATATCAATCCAAACACCTAGTTCCTCGACTTAAGGATTCTAGTTGCAGACATCATTCAGAATGAAGAAATCAGAAGTAGATGAATAAGGTTGAACAGGAAAAGAAGTCAAATACAAGTAAATCCCGAAGAATCCAAGAACCTTCAGCAGTTCACTCAGAAGTAAGCAGAGTCTGATTAAGAGCTCAGAACGGAATGCATTCATAAAATTTACAACGTCAGACCACTTTGAAGGAAGCAGAAGCAAATAAATGATGATCAGAAGTCCAGAGTCAGAATTAAGTACAATCTATGAAAATATCAAAATTCATACTATGTCAGGTATGATCTTCTCTATCTTAAATAGTTAAACACTAATGCATGAGTTTGAAAATAAATATTCCTGACTTACAAGAAAAATCTCTTAATTATGCATGCACTCTAAAGTAACCTCAGTCATTATTATGAATCTTTGGAAACCATACCATATCTCTGACAACATAATCTGTTCTAAAATCTTATTAAATCCTACTGTACAAATCTATAATTTTCTTAGACTAGGTACAACTTATCCTACCCATTTACTTGTATAAATTAACGTGTCCCTATCAAATAACCTCATACTCAAAGTTCTCTTCATAAAGTCATAAGTATCAAAACCTTGTTGTCCATCGTCATGCCTCCACTCACCTTTCTTGGTAACCAAGATCTTCTTGAAATCATTTCTGAAAAATAATTTGTAATCAATACTCCTCCACTTTCGAGTTGCATTGCCTGTAGTCTAGCAGATGTGCTTTACACTCAACAATGGACTAGATACTCCATGATGCTAGAAAAGCCTATCTATGTAAATCTTGTCAAAGATTTCTGGAAACATGCCGATCTTGATCTTGAAAGCAAGTACATCACCTCCTTTGTTTTTGAAGTCCCAATCATCATCAACTTGTTCTCAATCACTCTTGCAACTGGGTGTGAGGATGTTGGAATTCCTGTTGATTTTGACAAAAACAAATTCATTGCTGCCAAAAATTTTGCATCTCTTCATGACCTGACTTTAGGGTACATTCCGTTCAATCCTGAAAATCTTCTACCCATTCCCAAAGCTTGGTACAAGCTCATGTTGTCCAATTTTCTTCCCAGGGGAGAAAGTTATGACATCCTTAGATTTCATGACCATGAATTCATTTATTTACTAATGAATGGATTTCAAATAAATCTACCACACACTATCTTCAACTGTCTCTGGAAAACCATCTCTGAGTCCAGAAACCTCACAAAGTCCTACATTCCTTATGGAAGAGTTTTGTCTGAGATTTTCTTTAGAGATGGAATTGTGGACATGATCAAAGAAAGAATTAAAGAAGATGGTCCTGAAAGCCTTCCAGATAACTGCTTATTGAAACCCAAGTGTGAAATCATTAGTAACTAGGAAACCCAAATCTATATGTGTTTTAACTATGTATGCGAAGTGTATGTATGAAATTGCAGTTGATTCTAAGTAGATTCAATAGTGTCAGTTTGCTCTGAGTTATTTAAAGATTAATGAACTTTGTCTACGAATCAATTTTGATTATTGAATTCTTAATTCTAAAAATTATAAAATATTCAACAAAGCACTAATTGATATTACTTACTGAAAGTTTTTGAAAAATATTTTAGTGGCTCAAGACACCATCATCATTAATATAGCAGCCCCAGTGGCCACTCACGGCAAAGCAGTTGTTAACACATTAATTCTTCTCAAAGTAAATTAGTAACTGCTTCGTTTTCTTTTCCCACACACCTTTTAGCATGCCCTAAGTAATCATGACCACCTAGGAAATAGTAAACCCAAAACCTTGTGCACCAATTTAGTCATTATACTCCTTACTCTCACTCGCTATAAATAGTTGGATGTTTCCCTTGCATAACTCATCCTCAAATCTAAACTCTTTCTGATAAAAATCTCATTTCAACAATATAATGAACTCTCAAAGAAATCCTACCTTCTTAAGCAGAAAAGAAAATTTACATGTTATCTCAGAGAAAAGACCCAACCTCACTCGTCTCGGAAACGATGGCTTAGAGATAATAAGAAGCATGCAAGCTCAGTCTTGGCGGTGCTATTACTCCCAACTGAATGGTCCAATCTTTACTAATCTTATTAAAGAATTCTAGAATTATGCTAGGGTTAGCACTGATGGAAACACCATCTGGTCTGAGGTTCATTATCACCCCATTGCTATCTCTGTTGCCTCGATAGAGAAAATCATTGGGTGTGTCTCCGACGGAGTCACGATTGATCACTTTTAATCTGACTTAAGCATGGTGGAGAGAAGTAGAATCTTGTTTGATGATTCAGTTCCATACGAACCAAATAATCCTGATAAACTCCTTCCTACTCCAAAAACTTGGTTCAAATTTTCACTGACCAACCTTAGTCCACGCGCGTCTGCGAGAAGCACTATGACTCGACAACATAATCTTCGTCTTTCTTCTAACATATCACGTCAGAATAGACCTTCCCAAGACTATCTTTAACCACATGAGACACTCTATCAGAACCTCAAGGAATCAGATAAATGCCTACATTCCATATGGGAGAATAATATCTGAGATAATTTGGAAAGAAAAGGCATGGGGATTAATAAGCAGGCTTGGACCTGGATCCTCACCAGAAGAGACCAGTGTGAACGAGTGGATAAAATTGAGGATTTTGATGATTAAAGTCTCTTCATGAGTGTATAACAAGTTCTTGTTATAATTAGGTCTAAGTTCTTGTGATTAATAGTTTTATTTTGCCGGTGCCCTGTACTTGTGTTTAAAATTAATATGTGTTGCGTTCTGGTCTACTCTTGAATTATTCTCTTCATACTCACAACTGCGCTGCTCTATCATTTGTGTTGAATGAAATTAACTTCGGATAGTCTCATTATCTATTTAGTCATGATTAAAACACTTAAAACATTACCATAACCCAACGATGATTGATAAATGACGCATTAACATCCTTCAAGGATGATGCTATCACAAGAATTTAGAACCTAATAGATGCTTCCAGTTCAAACATAGATCCCTTAAGAGTGAGAGATATCTGGATTGAGTTCCACGAATGGATCTCAGAGGAAATTGTGAAGAGCAAGAAATTGGCTGTCGCTCAAGCAGAAGAAAAGCTGATTTCCTCAAGAACAAATGGTTTTGAATGATCGCTCTCATCTTCCTCATCATCATTAGGCTCGCTCTAGTCTAACTCAATAGCACCCATGAAAACCCAGCTTTATTAGGACTACGATTACTTAAAATGTCTCTTTAGGAATCTGCGCTTAAATTATCTATGTTTTGATTATCTTGAACTCTTCAAGATTAAGCTCAACCTATGCTCTGCATTTTAAAACTATTTTATGTTGATGCTTCTATCTGATTGTTCATAAATGAAATGTTGCAATCAATCTCTAATGATGATCTAAAATCTTCAATTAGTAATCAGTTAATTCCATCTAAAAATCCTTCAAATGAATTTATTATGGTTAAAGATGGTTATCACCAAATGACTTGGATTGCTCTTAACTGCTCAAATGATGGCTCTATGGTTCTATGCTGTTTAACATATCCAGTATATATGATAATATGCTTAAATGCTTAAATGCTCAAATGAGGAAGAAATATATGATGTTCATTGGAAAGAGGAATTATATACTTAAATGCCCTTATGCTCTAAAGCACTTTTTGATGATGTCAAAAAGGGGGAGAAATATAATGATTTTGATTGAGAGAAGGAAATCTGAAAGAATGCAGAACTCAAACAAAGTACTCACATAAAAATGATGTGTTACTACTAACGTTTGTTGTTTGATGTTATCCGAGGAACTCTAAACAAGTTCACTAGGCATTCTAAGAACAGGAACAGACTAAGAATGAAGAACTCCCATCATATAATAGAAGTTGTCTAAGAATCAGAAGAAGTCAGAAAACTCTGAAAGCAGTCAAGATAAAGTACACATTCTCAAGATGCTTACTCAGAGGAACTGTGCAAATCAGAAGTCAAGAGATGTCTAAAGATCCGGATTGAAGATTCAAGAACAAGTAGTTCTGATGTTTACCATGAACCAATTGAAATGAAAACAATTTGGTATCAGACTAAATCAATAATTGGTAATCAGACTCAATACACAAAGACTAGTATCAGACTCATCAATCAGAGCAAAGCTGTGAATTATTATCAATTACCTTCAATGGTATCAATTTAGCACATTAAGGAAATATGTCTCAAGTGGTATGAGAAGAAATTCTTCACTTGGTATCAAACTCAACATACTCTGGTATAAGACTCAGCACATCACGTGATATCAGACCAGAATCAAATCATGAGTACCAGATTCAGAATCAAGCGTTGATTGATCACAAATATTAACCTTCAATGGGTATCTGATCAAAAATCAAGCCTTGATGAACCACTGAGTTGTGACAATAACAAGGTTGTGAGATGAAAACCTGTGTTCAAAAGTCAAACTCTGAAAAGTCATGATCTTTATTGGTGATTAAAACTTATTATCCCTGAACTACGTTCTGAAAGATCCCAATATCTGACTTATAGAGATTAGGGGGGACTACCCAGAAGATTCAAATGATAAATCCTATAATCTTCACAAAGTCTGAAACTCAGGGGGAGTTTTCTAAAAGACAATGTCTGTCTCTGATAGATAGCAAGGCTATGTTATCAGATGAGAACTGATCTGCTTGTGCTTAAATGAATCTACTGAAAGGTAGAAATGCTTCAGAAGTCTCTGAAGATTACAAGCTCTGATATGACTACAAAGGAACTGAGCTCTGAAGATCTGAAGATGGAAGTTTTGATGAACTAGTCCAGATGCTAAAGACTCTCTATTCTCTTAAAGACAATATAGTGAAGCAGTCATTTCCTATTCTTCGTCTGACAACTCAAGATGTTATTCTGTATGTCTTTGGATCATATAAGATTCTAGATGATCTTAGATAAAACTTCGAGAATAACAAATTCAGGGGGAGCTGTTGTTCCAGACTCTGAATATTTTGTTTTGGTGATTACCTTGTATAAAATGTTCAATCAAAATACTTGGTTTTGTCATCATCAAAAAGGGGGAGATTGTGAGAGCAAGAATTATCTCTACAAGTCAATCTATGTTTTGATGATAACAATACGTATTCGTGAAAGAACCATTTTATGTTCTAACGTATGTTGTGTGCAGATCATAATTATAGAATATATCAGATCCAACAAGCACCATCCAGATGAGCGAAATTGATAATAAGCGAAGTTACTATGTGTGACACAAGTCGCAAGAAGCAAGAATGCTTTTGTATCTGATCATGATCAGTCAGATCCAAAGATGCCGATATTGCGGATGTAATGCTCTTGTGGATGCTCTCTGAAAGTGGTCGAGATTCTGAAGATTACGAAGCTTCTGAAGAAGAGAATCGAAGTGCTGAAGACTCTCATGACTTGAAGTTCTGAAGGCAGAAGGCTCTGAAGACCAAGTGCAGAAAGACTCTGAAGACTTATGTGTTCTGGATATTAAGGTTCTGAAGATCAAGTATAGAAGACTCTGAAGACTGATTCCTAATGGACAAGTTCTGAAGTTTCGGAAGACTTGAAGAAATAAAGGATAACGTGCTTAAAGACAAGTGCTGAAGTTCTGAAGACTGATTCCTAATGGACTTCTTCAAATAACTGAAGACTTGACATATCAGATATCCTGATTAAGAAGACTCTACTCATGCTTCATCAATTAAACATCAGAAGCCTCTGAAGTTCAGAAGTCACATGTTACCGTTGTGAGTAACTGTACACGGCCCCCAAGAAAGATATATCCCATCACTTCTCCCACAGCAAAAAGGAGATGTGTCAGTACAACTAATTATTACACAACGTCTCTTTTCCAACAGCCAACAGTATTTCAAACGGCTATATTTCTACTGGGCTATTTAAAGGAAAGAGTATTCGCTTCTAATGGATGACTGAGGAATGACTGAAGGACGTCGACGACGACACAGTCCACAAATCGATTCATTCCATCAAAGGTGAATTGATCAAGTCATTGTGTGAAGATAGCAACAACGATGAGTTCTCGTTGTAACACTTAGAATATCCAAAGCTATCACCATTTACACATGGCCAGTGTTGTTGAAGCTCAAAGATCATCATTCAACACAACAACAATGAATTGGTATAGAAGTTGTTGATGAAGAAGACAACATTGCAAATCAGTCAAGTCATCAACCACCTTCTCGTCAGCGCTACATTGAAGATTTGAAGCAAGGAGTTGTTGCTCAAAGCTTGCTCACCCCGAAGACGAAGAAGAAGAAGATCTACAAGATGCCAACAACTATCTAATCATTATACATCCCTATAATTTCTTAGAATAGCAAGGAGCTGTTGCTCACATCTTGCTTGAACACTTGTGTTTTCTTTTGTACTTAAACTTAGGAGTAATCAAATAGTTAAGAAGCACCTTTGTAATCTCCTGTATAACTAATTCTTGGTGAATTAGGACTCCTCGAGTGGTCAGTGTGACCGGAGACTCGAGAAGACAATGGTGAGATGTCATTATGGGAAAAGCTTGAAATAGGGTCAGTAGCGTTATATTCATTGCGATGAATCCCTGAACGTCTAGCTGTGAAAGCCTAGCAGTAGATCTTGCGAGATTGGAACCTGCAGGTCAATGTTCGTTATATTCATTAAGTTGAATCCCTGAACGGTTCATTGTGTGTTAGTAACAGTGTGGCTGTGCCAGTGGTTAGTCACCGGCGGTTGCCCGTGCATCTGTAATCGAGATTGATTATAGTGGATTAAGACCTCGTGTTCAAGGCGAAATCACCTGAGGAGGGTGGACTGGATTAGCCTTTGTGGTGAACCAAGATATATCGTGTGTTCTTTACTCTTATGCTTAATGTTCTTTTTTATGTTTCTATATAGAGTATCAGAACCCTACACAAGTAAGTCAGAACCTTGCAACTTAACTCTGATAAGCTTCTGCTCTGCAAGTTCTGAGAAGTGGATCTTATACTCAGACTCTTGTTAACGAACTCTGATGTAATCCTTAGTCATTCAACAACAAGAAACGAAAAGTAGTCAAAAGAGCAAATACACAATTCAAACCCCCCTTTCTTGTGTCTTTCTCGCACCTTCAAAACATTTTCTGACAAGGAAATAACTGACAACTCGATTGAGAGGACTTTTATCCCTAGGGGATAAGACCGACTAGAGTGATAGTGATGCAATATGAATATGAATGCAAATCAATAATGCATGATGTATGTATGTTTATGCTGACAAAACTGACGCAACATACAGATTAATGGATGAACACAACTGGATACTCAGCCACTGCAGGGGATGTAAAGTATTATTTGGTTCAAAATAGCAATTCTGCCTTGCTTAGGAGAGATAGTCCCTGTGGGGATCAACCGTTGGTCGGGCTTAGGAGATAAGAACTCTGCTGGCGGTGTCGGACGGAAGAGTCGCATCCGACACAGTTGATCCTTCATTCAGGTATACTGGTTTAGAAGGAGTACTTCGATTTTGCACTTTGAGGTTCGAACACCTTTGGAGAAGCGATCGATGTTCTTTCGATGTTCAACAGTCAAAAGAATTTCCATCTTTATTTAAAAAGCAGAAAAAGTTCGACAAGTAAATTCATTTTTGTTTTATTTCAAGAATCATTGATCATATTTAAAATGTCATTCTGTAAAGCTAAAACAAATAAGAATTGCAAACAAAAGCACTAAGGCTCAAATTTTATTGATAGGATAGAAATCAGCCAAGCGCGTGATTCCATAGAGCATTTACAAAGTTAGAAAATGGTAATTTAAGGGAAAAGGGCTACATTAAAACCTGACGACCGCTATCCTTCTACCAACTTTGAATTCTGGGCATCCTGAGCTTCTGTCGAAGATGACCGTGACTGGAGTTTTCTGATGGATGGCATGACTGCTACTAAGGGACTTGCCCCTTTGTTGGATGTAGTTACTTGCCATTATCCCTAATTTTTGTCTGGATTGTACTTTGAGACTTCCAATCCACCGGGATAATTTTTTATTATGTCTCTAATTTTTGCCTGGACCGCCCTTTCGGGTTTTCAATCCACCGAGATGTTTTTTTTAGGCGAAGTATTTCTTGACTACGTCAACATTTGTGGGGTAGGAAAATTCCTCTCCATCCATAGTTGCAAGTCTCAAGGCACCACCTGAGAAAGCTTTCTTGACCACATAGGGGCCGTCATAATTCGGAGTCCATTTGCCCCGGGAATCAGTGAGAAATAATTGTATCTTTTTTAGCACGAGATCTCATTTCCTGAAGACGCGAGGTCGGACCTTTTTGTCAAACGCCTTTTTCATTCTTTGTTGATACAGCTGACCATGGTAAAAAGCCGTTATTCGTTTTTCTTCGATCAGGTTCAATTCGTTGTGTTGACTTTGACACCATTCAGCTTCTGTTAGCTTAGCTTCCATCAATACCCGGATTGATGGGATCTCTACTTCTATGGGAAGAACTACTTCTATGCCATACACTAGAGAGAAAGGGGTTGCTCTTATATGGTACAATTCATGTGTGGTCATATTTTGTCTTGAAACTATCTGGACTTAGTTGAAAAATCCCCATGAACATTGATGTTCAAGGCTGAAACTTAGACAGTTTTGTACTAAGTGTTAAGTCTTTGATTATTTACCACTTTGATCCATCCATAACCAAAAATCCATGAAGAATTAGAGTTTCATGTAGTTGAAGATTTTGTAGAATGTAGGAAGACGTATAAATCAGGCTTTGGATCACTCAAAATGGCTGCTTGGATCAAAAGTTATGGCCCTTGGAAGTTGGCACCAAAACCATCCAAACTTTGTAACTTAGAAAAATTTTCAATTTTTCAAGATTGCCCCTTTTACAACTTATCATGATTTCTTGATTAATTCTTGTTCAAATGACATTATAAATCATATCTTATGAAAATATGAGTCATAAGGATCATTTTTGTCAAAAAAGTCATGTTTTGACTTTTGGCTCCAAAGCGGTTCGGCGCGGAGAAACCCTAATTCCCGACTTTTGAGGAATGCACTCTCTGAGGGTGTTTTAACTTTGCAAAGGGACTCCTAGGGTTATTTTGAGCACATTGAGCCATATTTTGAAGTCTTGGCTCAATCTCCTATGAAAATTTCACTCTAGAGGCCTCAGTCGACAAAAAACCCTAATTTGGTGACACTGGGTATTTCGAGGCTCCTTCCACTTGGAATGTTGCAAATTTGTGCTTAATTCCTGATGTGGGAGTCCTCTTGATCCCTTATGGGTGTTTGAGAGTTTGGACAAGTTGAAGATCAGGTCATTTCTTGATTGATCTTTTGTCCAAATGCTCAGAGAGGGATGGAAACCCTAATTCTAGATTATAGTGAATGCTCAACCATCTTTGAGGAGATTGATGAGGCATGATGGTACATCCATATTATGGTGATGATTTGCACAATGATGGGAAATCTTGTGGTCAAAAGTTGGGGTATGATAATACCGTCTAACAAATAGCCCCATTTCTTCATCATCCAACTTCTCATTATCACTAGTTCCACTTTCATCATGCTCTTTTGTTGAAGACTTGAAGCTAGAAGCCACAAGAGCAATTGACTTATTTTCCACCTCTTTTTATTTTATCTTTTATTTCTTAACTTTCTTCTCATGCTTCTCTAAGCTAATGAACTCTTGCTCATTTTCTTCAAGCTTACCAGACAAAGTAGTAGTGTCCAAAGTCAAAAGGTTGTTAGCATCCTTAATTACGATGACCTTAGGTTGTCATTCCCTATTAAGACATCTCAAAATTTGTTATTAGCAATATCATTGGAAACTGGCTTACCAAGTGCATTCAAACAGTTTACAAGATGAGTGAATCTCTTTTGCATATCGGCAATGGTTTCACCATACTTCATGTGAAAGAGTTCAAACTATTGATTCTAACTTGTTTGACTTCATTTGTACCCTCATGGGAAACTTGTGATGCATCCCACATAGCTTTAGTGGTTTCACAATGAGAAACACGATAATATTCATCAACTCCTAAAGCGGAGATTAGAATATTCCTTGCTTTCTAATCACTAGACGACTTTGTCTCATCTTCCGCACCCATTGTGCTTCCTGTTTAGGTACAACAACACCATCCAAATTGGTCATAGTGGATCATTGTTTTTTTTCTTCTAGATCTCGGTAACTTAGACACCGAGATCCTCAAGAGGCTCATATTATAACGGAGGGCGGCCTTGTTAAACACATTGGCCATCAACTTTAATTTTAGTGAGTCAACACCTCGATATTAACCATTTGTGTGTTTATGGAGAATATCTACTCCTAGGGTCTCTCTTGCTATCAAATGATAATATAGATGGTGGTTGGAAATTGTTGGGGATTGGAGCGTCCTTGATTTTTCCAATGGGTGGTTGAGATTATGGGTTATTCTTGCTCGATCAAATATAGTTATGCTTGTTGTTGCTATAAGTCACAAGTGTTATCATGCAATGCTTTTTTATACATACTTTTTAATATATATATATATATAAGTCACAGGAGCCCCCCAAGTCGTTGCTCCCGAGCGTGGGAGTGATGACTTAAGGACTACTCGTTGCTCCGGGGAGCTAGTATAGAGTCGTCGTTTGAAGACGAGGAGGATTGTCTCAAAGTGCTCGTGACCCCAGATGTTCGTGAGATTCGTGGTCGTGACCTTATTGCTCGGTGTCCGGGGGGACAAAGGGTCAGACAGAATTGGAAACGTTGGGTTGCCACGTGTGCCTCGAGCTCCGTGTAGCAGTTAATAGGCAATGATGGCTAGTGGGTGTCATACCCCAAATTTTGACCACTAAGATTTCCCATCATTGTGTAAATCATCATCACAATATGGGGAAACCATCCTACCTTGTCAGTCTCCCCAAAGATGGGTGAGCATCCACTACAATCAAAATTAGGGTTTCAAGCCCTTTCAGAGCCTTAGACAAAGGATCAATCAAGGAATGACATGATCTTCAACTTTTCTAACCTCTCAAACATCCACAATGGATCAAAAGGACTCCCACTTCAAGGATTAAGCACAAGGCTGCTCCCTTCTAGATGGATCAAGTCTCAGGATCGCCAGTGTCACCAAATTAGGGTTTTGGTCGACCAGGGCCTCCAGATGGAGAATTTCATCTGGGTACAAGCCAAAGATCCAAAAGACAACCTAATGTACTCCATGGAACCTCATGGGCCCAATCATCAAGTCAATTTTGCCTCATGGGATGCATGCATAAAAAAATCAGGAATTAGGGTTTCTTGACCTAATTCACCCCTAAGTTTACTTTTAGGGAAAATCAAGAGCCAAGACCTCAAGAGAGGGTTTGAGGGTCTCTAATGAACTATATTGATCCATTTGGAACAATGGATTAATCCAAGAAGCTTGAGCAACAAGTCTCAATTTCATCTGCACCACAATTAGGGTTTTAAGAGAAAAGTCAACTGTAACTTTGACTTTTGACCAGGACAAGCTCCCAAGCCCTAGGACATACCTCAATATACCCCATGACACCCATGGAACATGTCCATCAAGTTTGATTTAGGTCAAGGACATGATTTCCTGAAGAATTACACAATTTAGAATTCATCTGATAAAAAGTCAACTGTGCACAAAAGTCAACTTTGACTTTTTGAGATTTTTCACCAAAATGGATTTTTAACCCTAAAATGATGTTTATGTATGATTTGGATCATCATTCATCAAGAAAAATCAAGAAAAGTTGGATAACTTGTAAAAGGGGTAACCATAAAAACTTAGAAAATTTTCTAAGTTAAAAATAAAGTCACAAAGGTACCAACTTTGGAGGACCATAACTCCTAAACCACAAGGCCATTTTCTCTCATCCAAAGATGGATTTGTAGCTCTCATTACCCTCTACAAAAACTTCAACTAGGCCTAACTCCAATTCATTATGGATTTTGAGCTATGAGTGAGCCAAAGTGGCTAAAAACATGAAAATATACCATTTTCCAACACTTAGAAAAATTCTGTCCAAGACAGATTTTGTTGAAACACCAAAACTTGTGAGATCTTTTCACATAGATGCAAGCTGAATCAAGTCCAAAGTTAAACATCAATGTTGTTGCATATGTTGCTAAGAATTCAAAGAGCTCAACAGCATGAATTGATTCAACTTAAGCCATGAGAAATCCATGCCCAAAGTCATGCTGCTGCAAGCTGTTTTGGAAAAGTCAGTTTGCATGTTTGCTTGCCACACACGATTTTGAGCCAAATACCAAGGATCACTATGCCACCTATGTTCAAACCAATCACAATGCAACTGATCCAACTGATAAGTCTGAGTCAAAAGGCCAAGGAATCTTCCAACTTGAAGTTCATCCACTTTGGCACATTTTGCCTTGAATTCAAAGTGCATTAATGTGGAATAGTGCATTGTCAAGGTAGCTACCCTACTCAGTCAATTTCTCTAATTAAACAACATTAAAAACATCTGAGGAATGTGGTTTTGGTCAAGGCATAACCCTGCTCTTGGGAATGGCTAGCTTGCCTTGCTTGAGAAGAAATCCTCCAAGCCAATCCATGCAAATGTGATCTGATCCAGCAGCCATTCACTATTCCTCCAAAACAAAAGTTGATCACCTATAAATAGAGGTCCCAATGGATCATTCAACTCACACCAAAGCCAGTTACAGCACTGCTTTCTCTCATTCTTTCTTAAACCTCAAGTTTTCTTGTTTTTGAGTAACCACTATCGCGTTTTGAGTTGCAGCCATAATCAATCTATTCCGATTGCTCAAACACATCACATATGATGTATTTGAGGTGTCCAAACACTTAAACACCAACTGTAACACCCCAGGCTCAAAATCACTCTTCAACCAAGCCATTATGCTTCAATTTTGCAGGTGGAGGTCTCCAGCTTGATCCAAAGAATTTTAAAGTGTTCCAAAGCTTGCAACACACTCCATAACATCCATTGAAGCTGTAGGGATCATCAATTCATGACTGGAACACCATCTGGGCAAATTTCCATTTCAGCTTGCACCAAGGTGAGCTTCAAACTCAAACTCCATGATCCATGCATATTTCCTCGCATGATATTTTTGCCATTTGATTGCCATCATGTGTTGATTATTTTGCCCCAAGAAATTGGATTATAGACCTTATAATCATGCTTGCACGATTGCTTTTGCAAATTAGGGTTCATCTGTGTTCATCATGATTATTTTCCTCCACACTGAAAATGAATAAAATTGGGTATTGTCATCTTATTCCTTGTGAAAAAACGCACGGGTTTGGTGTTTGAATCATGTCCAATGGTTGAGAGATGAGTGAGATATGGTGCTTCACGCACGAGCTCGAGGAAGAAGATGGCCATGGCGCCATTCTTCAGGTTTTCCAACTAAGTTTGATATATATTTTTCACTTGCCATGTTATTAATGAATTGGCATTGCGCCCCAGCGGTTCATCAGCTGGTTTTGTGAGTATTGGCAAGCGAGAGGTCTGGGGTTCGAATCCCCCTCGCCCCAGACTTCTTTTTATTACTTTTTTATTTTGTTATTTTTCATATTTATTATTTTTAATGATTTGAAAAATTAATAACTCCTTCAATTTTTATCATTTTTTATTGGTTCTTTTTGCAACAATTCACAAAAATGTTGAAATATTTTATTCCACCAAAAAATTAAATTTATATTATTTATTTAATATAATTAGTATTTTGTGAATAAATTCATTTTTTAATTGTTTTTAAACATTCTAAAAATGAATATTTACTTTGAAAATCAAAACCTAATGAATTTAAATATTCCTTGTGATTATCCCTCATTTTTTCAAACCTTAAGCAAAATCATAAATGGATTATTCAAATTTATTTTGATTTTTGTTTTATTTTCTTTAAATATTTACTTTTAAAGATTAAAATTAGGCTTTTCTTTTGATTAATTCAACTTTCAAAATTGATTTTCTTTAAACACTTTGGGCCTCTATTAGAGTGTAAGACCCAACCCACTTGTACAGAAAACATTTGGGCCTCATTCGTTGTATAAGTCCCTCTGTACATTTTAAAACAAACGGCGCGATCGTCGCCTTTTGAAAAATAACCCTGGGCCTCTCCTTGAGCTATAAGACCCATTCAAAACACTTTGGGACTCTATTAGAGTGTAAGACCCAATCCCCTTTTAACCAAAACATTTTGGGCCTCACTTATTGTATAAGTCCCTCCGCGTTAAAAGAAAACCTCGGCGCGATCGCCATTTCAAACGGAAAAATCATCTGGGCCTACCCTCGTGTTATAAGCCCCATTCTTTTTCTTTAAACTTTTTGGGCCTCTTGAGAGAGTGTAAGACCCATCCCTTTGTACAGAAAACCTTTTCGGGCCTCAGTCACTTGTATAAGTCCCTCTGTACAAAAATAACAGTGCGCTCACTGAAAAAACCCTGGGCCTCTCCTTGAGCTGTAAGCCCCAAATCTTTCTTTTTCAAAGCACTTTCTCCTTTGATTTTGAATATAATATTGTTATCAATCTTTCTTTGTTGAACAACTAACCAAACAGCATGGAAGCTCTACAACCGAGTAAATGGTTATTGCTTTCATTTACCGCTTTCATATACATATAACTGTATTGTGGGGCTGTTTCACTGTAAGTCTTCTTTCATAAACTCATATCAACTGTGTAATAATAGTATAGATATTTAGAGTTTCCCCGGCAACTACGTCTAGAACTAGGTGACACCGTTTCATTTATTCGTAGAAATAGACAACTAGATCCCCCAATAGGATCACCAGATACAGTCTTCTCTTCGGCTGTCCTCATTAGGAATTGTCAAAGAAACTCTACTCCCAAAGATGAATGTCTTCTCCGTGAATGGAATTTTTGAGTTTCTTCCAAATTCTTGAACTTTCCTGACTTTGATCTATTCTCGGTGAATAGCATTGCCTTGAATTTCTCGGGGTTTGGGGACCCACGGGCTTCTTAAAAGCATCGGCCTCCTCTTGGGCATCGTACAAGGACCCACAGGCTTCCTAAAAGAAACCCCGCCTCCTCTTGGGCTTAGTGAAAGGACCCTACGACTTCTTAGAAGTATTCACAGCCTCCTCTTAGGCTTCGTATAATGATCTCTTCCTCCGGGAATGATAGCCTCCTCTTGGGCTTAGTACAAGGACCCGTCGGCTTCTTAAAAGTTTCTAGCCTCCTCTTGGGCTTCGTACAAATTGTCCCGACGACCTCCTAGAGGTATAGGAACAGAACCTAGTCATCCTCATAGAACATTCCTTTCAAAGAGTCTACTACTGTTCCTCAAAGCATAGTACAAAGCATAAAACTCTAGACTTGGACAGTCTAATCTCCTTGAGTCTCAAAGACATTCTCAAGCACCCTTCAAGAATAGGAAGGAAACCCGCAGACTCGGACAGTCTCAATACCCCTTTAGATTTCCCCCTTCCTTAAAAAAACAGGAATAACCCGGGTCCTTGAATCAAATCCCTGAGTACAGTGTTGCTCATATAAGAACTGATTTTCTCTTTAAAATTGGTATATTGGATCTGTCACTCAACTGAAACGGTTACCATAGCCTCCTCTTGGGCTTTGTACAAAGATTCTCCCCAGTGGAGTCAAACAATGTTTAGCCTCTCTCTCGGGCTTTGTACGAGACACATAAGAGACTCCCTCATTGAGTCAATTACCCCTTTCGCCTCCATCTCGGGCTTTATACGAGATACAAAAGGTTCTTATTTAGCCAAACAAACAACAGCCTCCATCTCGGGCATCGTACGAGATACAAAAAGATTCTCTTGGTGAGTCACCATCCTTTGCCTCCATCTCTGGCTTTATACGAGATACCAAAAGACTCCGTCGTCAAGTCAAAACCTTTTAGCCTCTCTCTCGGGCTTTGTACGAGACACATAATAGCCTCCTCTTAGGCTTTGTATAAGAAAACCACTGGTTAATCCAATTAACCTTTTAGCATCAAAACTGTGCCTCGTTCACAGTAAACAAACATCAAACAACTCCCTTCATCTAATCGCTGTAAGCGGCAAGCCTCTGGATCATCTACATCCATGCCACTGTCCCTCTTTTAGCATGAGCAATTCCTAAGGAAAGATAGAATTGCTCTACACTGAGTTAAAGTCTTCTCCTTTAGGTTAAAACCCCCTATAAAGGAAATTATGGCATTACTAGGATCCGCGTATCCCGGTTAAAGTAATTCTCCTTTATAAACCGTTGTGACATACAACCCCCTCTTTAGAGATGACTAGTTCTCTCTAAAGTTGAGACCTTTTAGCTTCACGTCTTGGGCTTTGAACAAGACACAAATAGACCTTTCAGCTTCACATCTTGGGCTTTGAACAAGATACAAACCACCTTTTCGCTTCACGTCTTGGGCTTTGAACAAGACACCAAAAACAACCATTTCCTCCCATAGAATAGGAGGAACGAACGCTCTGATTTCCCTATTTCGGTAAACGGGAATACGTAGGCATAAGATTGAAAGAAAAATCTTAGCGAGCACACTAAACAAAAAAACCAAATCCCATATCAAAAGCAGTAATTCAAAAACATCAGTCCTAACATCCTAATCCTTGTTCCCCGCTAGAAACCTTCTGTCTAGATAAAAACCAGTATTGGCGAAAATACAAGTAACCAGTACAAAGGCCCCCCCCACATTGATAGCATTCGTAACCTAACAGACCGCTGTTTAAACTCAGTATGCAAAGCAGGGTTAATTGGAGACATCTATTTCCCTTCCTTCATCAGTTTTAATAGGATAAAAAATGAATCGACCTGTAGTTTTAAGCTCAACCGCAGAGAGCGACCAGCGCTTAAGAACCGCGTCCAAAATCGCTCGCTACAGAAAAATGGCGCCCACCGTGGGGCATGTAAAAGTTAGATCTAGGCACGGTCTTCCTTCTCTTCACTTATGGGAATACCACAGATTGGGGCTTCCGCCGGGGAACCCATTTTCTGTCAGGAACTTAGGATCCTTAGCTTTAAAGGTCTAGGATGTTTAGGACAAATATATATACTGCTTTTCCTAATTGCTATACATGTGTATTTTCTGCTAATGGGAATGCGGGTGATGCCGTATGTGGAAAGATTGAGTATACACTTAAGATAAGTGATGGCGACGGGGTCGACCATCAACCTCAGTGGAGGCTGACCAACGCAACCCATTCACTCTCTTAGCCAATGGGTCGGTTGTTAAGTCTGAGAAGCTGAGGAGCCAAACCCTTTCTTAGTGCGGAAACTATTGAAAATAGTTGTTACGCGATACTACCCTCATTTGAGGTTGGTGATCTATTCTCGGTGAATGGCACTTACTCTAAGATTGCTCTACAACTCGCTGGCGATCCGCTTGTTGTTTTGCTTTCCTGGGAGGAGCTGATGATAATGAGTACAGGTACAAAAATCACCCTAGTATAAACCTTTGGGGATGGGTAGAGCCTTGACTTCATGACAACGACCCTTTGACCCCATGTTTTTCCTATGTTTTTGTGTGCTGCATTCATGCATTCATTTAAAAAACATTAAAACGAAAAAAACTTCTCTTCTAGTCTCTCTGTTTTTCAAATTAAACTAAGATTGTTTTTGCAAATATCAAAGAAAAGGATTGCACTAATGGATTTCGGTAAAAGGAGAACTCATACGTACACCTTCAAGGTTCCAAAACTAGAGGATTTGAGAAGGTTAGCGAGGATGATCACTAACCCAGAGGCTTTTAGAGCCAAGCACGGAGGTTTACTACCACTATTAAGAGTCCATGTAATTGAGGGAATCATGGATGCGCCCATTCAGTTTTATGATTCGGTTTATCACTGTTTCACATTCCCAGATTACCAGCTTGCACCAACGCTGGAGGAGTATTCTCACCTGATCGATCTACACATTACGGATTGAGCTCCATTTTCTGGACTGGAAGAAATTCCAAAGAATCAGACCATTGCGAGAGCAATTCATTTGGACAAGTTTGAGGTCAGGACTCACCTAACCACTAAGGGTGGCATCCAAGGTTTGCCAGCCCAGTTCTTGACAAAGAAAGCCCTGTATTTCGCCAGTATAGGAAACGTGACTGCTTTTGAAAGCATCTTTGTCTTGCTCACCTACGGGTTATTTTTGTTTCCTAACATCAATAACTTCGTCGATATTAACTCCATTAAGGTTTTTCTCATTGGAAACCCTGTGCCGAATTTGCTCGCAGATGCATATCATTCTGTACACTCGGGAAATTTGTACAGCGGAGGGGAGATCACATGCTGTGTACCTTTGCTTTACAAATGGTTTATCTCTCACTTACCCAAGTCTGTTGCTTTTTGGGATTGCAAGAGTGCCTTACGTTGGTCGCAGAAGATCATGTCTCTTACCAACTATGATATAGACTGGTGTAATAAGATTTATGAGGGAATCAGGATCATTGATCGTTGTGGAAACTTCCCCAACGTACCCCTCATAGGAACTAAAAAAGGAATCAACTACCATCCGGTATTGGTTCGCAGTCAATTTGGATACCCGATGAGACACATCCCACTGGGTGTTCATCTGGAAGGTCTTTTCTTCAAAGAAGGAGAAAACGACAGAGCACTAAAGATGGAAATAGTGCACGCTTGGAAGCATGTTCATAAGAAAGGACGGAAGTCTCTAGGAAAACCGGACTGTATCTCGGTGGAGCCTTATCTCCATTGGGTACAAACTAGAGCTCTCAAGCTAAAAATGCCTTATCCTCATTACGGAATTCTTCCGCCGAGGGAATCGATCATGTACTTCATGACGGAAACTGAAAAGCTTCAGGTTACTCTCAACAAAGTTCAAAAGGAGAGAAGGTCTTGGAAGAACAAGTACCGCACCCTCGACATAGAGTGCATCAAAATACAGCAATTACTGAAAGAGAAAGATGCTCTGATTGAGATTTTGGAGCAACATGCTGTAGATAATCAGGATGACCAAAGGAATTTGCTCGCTCCTTTCACTTGGCAAAGGAATGACAACCCGACAACGGCCCAAGAGCCCCGGTCAAAGAAAAGGAAGATACCAGAATCAGCACCTGATTTCTCTTCAGAGAGAACTCAGGACCCATTAGTTTAGGTTTCTGTTTCTGCACTTTGTAATCTACTGTATTTCCATTTCTGTAATCTTTTGAATTTCAATAAAAAGGGGTTTCCCCACCGTTTGATATTTGCAATCTAATTGTCGAAGTTTATTTTGATTAAACCTTAAACAATTAATATAATCATTGCATTCATCATTCTCACATCGTGTATTCTTCTTCCTTACGAATCTCATGTTTGTGTCTCGATTCTAGAGTCAAACTGTCTCATTCGTACAATACTCGAGTCAATCATCAGAAAAAGATGGATGATCTTGAGGAAGAAAATAGAGAGTTGAAAGAAGAGATCGATGCTCTGAGAGAGGATATGAGAAAGCTTCGTAACAACATGCAAGCCATGGCAGAATCTCAGCTACAAAGGACTGTGATCTCAGAGATCACCTCAACGCCCATAGTGGAGAGGTATGATCCTAGGTATCAGATACCGAAAGATCGTCCTTGGGGCATGCCTGTTAACTATATCCCAGAAGAATATGTTCCGCCGATCACTGAAGATCAGGGAATCACAACAGAAGCCGCTAGGCCTGAAGGTTACAAACTTCGGGAAAGCGAAGATGCCCAGGGCATACTAAAGACTCCTGAAGGTTACAAACTTCGGGAGACGCCAAGACTCACTGCCGTAGTCACGGTACCACCCCCTGTGGTGCACACTGTCCCGGAAGGACAGATTCCACAAACACCTTCTGGTAAGAAGGAAACTATGTTCGATAGAATGGATGAATTCCAGGAACAGTTCCTGGAAATGCAGAAGGAACTGCAAGCCATTCGCAGTCAGGATCTATTTGGAAAGGACGCCGCGGATCTCTGCTTGGTCCCAAATGTGAAAGTCCCGCACAAGTTCCAAGTGCCCGACTTTGAAAAGTACAAGGGTAACTCTTGCCCTCATAGCCATCTGGTGATGTACGCTCGGCGGATGTCAGCCCAGATGGAGAATCAGGATCTACTGATTCACTACTTTCAGGATAGTTTAACCGATGCTGCACTCAAATGGTACATGGGTTTAAACCGTACTACGATCAGCACTTTCAGAGATCTTGGTACTGCCTTCGTCCAACAATACAAATACAATTTGGACATGGCACCCGACAGAGATCAACTCAGATCAATGTCGCAAAAGGACAAGGAAACCTTTAAGGAGTACGCTCAAAGGTGGCGTGAGATTGCCGCTCAAATTTGTCCACCTCTGGAGGAAAAAGAGATGACAAAGATCTTCTTAAAGACCTTAAGCTCATTTTACTATGACCGAATGATTGCCAGTGCGCCCAGTGATTTCACCGAAATGGTCGGCATGGGTGTACGTCTTGAGGAAGCCGTCCGAGAAGGACGTTTGGTAAAAGACACTGGATCGACGAACGGTACTAAAAAATACGATAGTGCTCTCCCTAAGAAAAAAGAGCAAGATATTGGGAATATCTCTCTCGGAAAGCAAAGGCAACGTTATCAGCCGGTAGCAGCTATGACTCCTGTTATCAGCCCTGCGCCTATTCCTACGTATCAACCTCAGGTTGCGCAGAGCCAACCTGACCAGCAAAGGACACAACAGCCTCTTCAGCAGGCTCGTCCTCCATATAATAACAACCGTACAACACGGCCGCCGGGATTTGATCCTATACCCGTGACGTATGCAGAACTGTTTCCATTACTACTGGCTAAGGGGCACATTCAGACTAAATCTCCTCTTACAGTACAGGAAAATCCGCCTTTTTGGTTTAAGGTGGATCAAACATGCCCTTATCATCAAGGAGGTTCAGGGCATAACATAGAGACTTGTCTCAATTTCAAGTCCGACGTGCAAAAACTTGTTAGGAGTGGGGTCTTATCTTTCAAGGATACAAATCCTAATGTTCTTACGAACCCGCTGCCCCAACATGAGAAGGCTGCAGTCAATTTGATAGAAGAAGAGACTAATAATGTCTATCAAATTTACGATGTACTCTTGTTGAAAACCAATCTGGTTAAGATGCATTGTAGACATAGTGGATATGGCCATGTGCCACCTCATAACTATCATCAGTGTGATATCTGCTCTAAAGACAATCAAGGATGTTCTGTAGTGCAAGCAGCTCTGCAGAAACAAATGGATCTCGGATGGATCCAAGAACACCAAGTTCGTGGAGTTAACATGGTCTACACGAATTCTAACGTCATTCAGAACCACGACATCCGTGCGATGAATGTCAACTTGGTGGCAATGCACTCAAGGCAAAGCCAGTATCATAATCTGCCGCGACACGATTACAATTCCTGTCTGACTTGCTCGGTAAACAAACAAGGATGCTCTTTCATACAAGAGGCCCTCCAGCGTCAGATGGATCTTGGATGGATCCAAGACTACCATGATAGGAATTCCTATCAGATCAACATGGTTCAGATCTTTGATATTCGCGTGATGAATACCAACCTGGTAGAGTTACATGCTGAGCAGGTCTGACTCGGATTCTTAATATCACATGACTATCAAAGCTGTAAAGCAGGTTGCGAAAACGATCAGGGTTGTACCCTTGTCCAGGAGGCACTTCAGCACTTGTTAAATCACTGGTGGATGCCAATCTACATGGATGAGGATACTCAGCAAATTAGTATCAATAACAGGAATCCTACTCGACATCAGAGTCAGGATGTCCGATCAGTGGAAGCTAGCCTAGTGAGGTTACATTGTATTCAAAGTGGGCGTGGCCAGGTGCCACCACACAACTATGACAGTTGTAGCGTCTGTTCGGAAAGTAACCAAGGGTGTTACCTTGTGAGAGCAGCTCTTCAAGGTCAGGTCGATCGTGGAGAAATTCGTCCCTATTCGGGTTCTGGACCCATCTCTGGTCGTCACCATACCAGGGATGTTTTTTCCATTATCCCTCTACTTGACGAATCTAAATTTCCCAATCGGGAACGAATTGAGATTACTTACGATGGTCAGAAAAATCAGAGAGCTCCCGTAGTCATCTATCTGCCGGGACCATTACCGTATGAATCAGCTAAGGCGATCCCTTACAAATACGGTGCAACGATAATTGAAAATGGAAAGGAAATTCCATTACCCTCCGTCGTGAACATTGCAGACATCAGTCGAGTAACACAGAGTGGTAGAATCTTCAACCGAGGGGTTGAGGAACTTAACAAGGAAAAGGAACTTCAGACAGAAGCTCTCGATCCCCCATTCGGTCAATCCAGTAATCCCGACCTTTCGAAAAATAATGATGAGATACCGAAGCTCATCCAAAGGAGTGAATATAACATTGTTGATCAGCTGTTACAGACTCCTTCAAAGATCTCGGTATTATCACTGTTACTCAGTTCAGAAGCCCACAGGGAGGCTCTACAGAAAGTCTTGGAGCAAGCCTTTGTGGAACAAGATGTAACAATCAGACAGTTCGATAGCATTGTCTCTAACATCACTTCCTACAACAATTTGGGATTTAGTGATGAAGAATTACCTGAAGAAGGTCGTCGTCATAACATGGCGCTCAATATCACAGTTAACTGCCAGGACGATGCTTTGGCCAGCGTACTGGTAGACACAGGGTCAGCCCTGAATGTTATGCCGAAGTCCACTTTGATGCACTTATCATTCAAAGGCCCTCCGATGAGAATCAGCGAGGTTGTCGTCAAAGCATTCGACGGATCCAGAAAAACGGTTCTCAGCGAAGTTGATCTTCCCATAACTATCAGTCCTCACACTTTCCAAGTCACTTTCCAGGTCATGGATATTCGGGAAACGTACAGTTGTTTATTAGGAAGACCTTGGATACATCAGGCTGGAGCGGTCACTTCGACCCTCCACCAAAAGCTAAAATTCGTTCAGAACGATCAGCTTGTCACAGTTTGTGGGGAACAAGCCTTGCTTGTAAGCAAATTGTCATCATCTACTGGAATGGAACCCGAGGAGGTTATTGGAACTTAGTTCCAAGCATTGTCGGTAAGCGAGAATAATCAGTTCAGAGGAGGAACCTCGATTTCCTCATACAAAGATGCTATTAAAGCAGTCGAGAGTACCGATACAATAGGATGGGGGCAGCTTGTCATTCCTACTGACAATAAAACGAAGAAAGGTCTTGGTTTCTCTGCAACCTGTACCCGGACAGCTGCCAACGATGAAAGTCTTCATCCCCTTCAAAACTTATTCCACAGTGGAGGTTTCTTCACCCAGTGTCTCAGACAGTTCATGCTATCAATGAGGAAGATCTCTCTGACACAAATGAAGAATGGAAGCCCTACCTTAACAAGGACGGTTATATGTCTCAGGAAGAGGTGCCTATGCCTTTTTGCTTTCCTACAGAAAGTCCGAGATTTATACTAAGATCAGATGTCGAAATGATCTACGGGGATTGTGATCCGGAAGGATGTCGTGCTCCGCCAAATTCATTAGAGGAGGACACTCCGATGAAAGATAATTTTGACTACACCTACTATGGCCCAATGGATGGTCTGCCAATGTAGCAACCTTACCCCGAAAACATGGGACCAGAAAGTCAGCCGAACAATGAAAATCAGCTGACCGTCATTGAACAGAATACCTGTGTCCCCACCATGTCATGGGATGAACACTCAGGTCATTCAGAAGCTACTCAACACGAAGATGAATTCGCAACGTTTGCAGGACTTGAGTTCATCAACTATGCTTTTCCCGAGGTCAACGTCATCGAGAGGGATGACTCCTCCAGTTCCAAAGAAGTGTGGGACACCCTAGGACAACCAAGTGGGAAGTACGACTTTATGGTCAAGTACACTGCGCCTGAAAGCTCTCGTATCAGGTTTGAATACATCCAGCCAACTGGATGGGGAGATGTACCTGAGAGCACAAATGCTATGCAAAGTACAACAGAGGAATTCTCCTACGACAATTCTGCCTGGGAGACAGATTCCAATGATTCTGCTCCACCAGAAATCAGCTTCATTTCTGAAGACAAATCAAGGAAGGTGCCAGACTTTGTGATTCACCGAGGGGTTCGTCGCCAATGGGTCGCTGTTGATGATCCGAAGGTCGTTCATCAGTCAAAGTAATTGCCATCTTTTAACCTTTCACCCTGTCCAGGTGAAACAGATGTTTTGATAAGGCTCGCTTTCTGTAAATTTCCCTCTTCGCTTTGCCCGAAGCGACAGAGTTTTGTTTTATAGGGCTGTAGTTTCAAGATTTGACTTGTTCATTAATAAAATAACGTCGTTCTGTAATTTCCGCATTAATTGTTGTTTTCTCTTTTTGCTTTTTCAGACAATGGTAATCCTAAAAAACATTCAAATAAAAACAAGCAGTAAAATAAATACACTGCACACACTTGCATTTTCTCTATCTCTTCTAAACACGAATCATCACGTCATGCAGATTGCTTGTTTTGAACCCCGTTGAAACATACGATCTGATGCCTTCTCCCAACTTTGAGGTCCCAGTATTCGAGGCTAAAGAAGAAAATGACGACAAAATTCCAGAAGAGATCTCCCGACTACTCAGACAAGAGGAAAGGTCCATTGAACCTCACAAAGAGCCGTTGGAAATGGTAAACTTGGGTTCAGAGCGAGAGAGAAAAGAAATCAGGATTGGGGCACTTCTCAGTCCAACTGCCAGAGAAAGTTTGATAAAGCTTCTCAAAGAATTTCCCGATGTGTTCGCTTGGTCCTATCAGGATATGCCAGGGTTGGATACCAGCATCGTGGAACATCACTTACCGTTAAGATCGGAATGTCCGCCAGTAAAGCAAAGGTTGAGACGCACTCACCCGGACATGGCCATCAAAATCAAAGAGGAGGTACAGAAACAGATTGACACGGGTTTCCTCGCTACAGCTGAATATCCTCAATGGTTAGCCAACATTGTACCCGTTCTGAAAAAGGACGGAAAGGTCAGAATGTGTGTTGATTACAGAGATCTGAACAAGGCAAGTCCAAAGGACGACTTTCCTTTACCACACATTGACATGCTGGTAGACAGCACAGCAAAGTTCAAAATTTTCTCCTTTATGGATGGATTCTCGGGCTATAACCAGATCAAAATGGCACCGAAAGACATGGAGAAAACTTCGTTCATTACCCCATGGGGTACCTTTTGTTACAAGGTAATGTCGTTCGGTTTGAAGAACGCCGGGGCAACCTATCAAAGGGCCATGACTACTCTGTTTCATGACATGATACATAAGGAAATCGAGGTATATGTCGATGATATGATTGCAAAATCAAAAACAGAGAGTGAGCACGTTGAACATCTGTCTAAATTGTTCGAATGTTTAAGAAAATTCAAGCTCCGCTTGAATCCCAACAAGTGCACCTTCGGTGTCCATTCAGGGAAACTACTAGGGTTCATCGTCAGCCAGAAAGGAATTGAGGTTGATCCTGACAAGGTCAAGGCCATTCAAGAAATGTCTTCTCCGAAAACTGAAAAACAAGTCAGAGGATTCTTGGTACGTTTAAACTACATCTCCAGATTCATATTCCTTATGACCGCCACGTGTGCTCCGATTTTCAAATTACTGAAAAAGAACCAGGATTGCGTTTGGTCAGAAGACTGCCAAACTGCCTTCGACAGTATCAAGGAATACCTGTTGAATCTGCCGATTCTATCACCTCCAGTGGAAGGAAGACCACTGATCATTTACCTCACAGTCCTAGAAAACTCAATGGGGTGTGTACTTGGCCAACAAGACGAAACCAAAAGGAAAGAGTCTGCCATTTACTATTTGAGCAAGAAATTCACCGACTGCGAAACTCGGTACACGATGCTTGAGAAAACTTGTTGCGCTTTGGCTTAGGCAGCCAAACGCCTTCGCCAATACATGATTCGTCATACTACTTGGTTGGTCTCCGAAATGGATCCAATCAAGTACGTATTTGAAAAACCTGCTCTTACGGGAAGAATTGCCCGTTGGCAGATGCTGTTATCAGAATATGACATAGAGTACCACTCTCAGAAAGCCGTTAAGGGAAGTATTTTAGCCGATCATTTGGCTCATCAACCGATTGACGATCAAGAATCAATCGGGTTTAACTTCCCAGACGAAGATGTCATGTATCTAAAAATGAAAGATTGCGATGAACCGTTACCTAGTGAAGGGCCAGAACCAGGTTCCCAATGGGGACTTATCTTTGACGGAGCAGTTAATCAATATGGAAATGGAATTGGGGCAATCATTGTTACCCCTCAGGGTACCCACATTCCTTTCACTACCAGACTTACGTTCAAATGTACGAACAACGAGGACGAATACGAAGCTTGTATTATGGGTCTCTAAGAAGCAATTGATTTAAGGATCAAAAACTTGGACGTATACGGCGATTCAGCCTTGGTCATCAATCAGATAAAAGGAGATTGGAACACATACCAATCAGGATTGATTCCTTACAAGGACTATGCAAGAAGGTTGTTACCCTTCTTCAACAGAGTTGAGTTTCATCACATCCCTCATGATGAGAATCACATGGCTGATGCATTAGCCACTATCTCTTCCATGATTAGTGTAGGTCGATGGAATGACATACCTAAGATCGACATCATGCGCCTTGAACGGCCCGCTTACGTCTTCACGATTGAAGCAGTCATAGACGAAAAACCTTGGTATCACGATATCAAATGCTTCCTTCAGAAACAAGAGTACCCACCTGGGGCATCCAGGAAAGATAGAAAGACCCTCGGAAGACTAGCAGGCAGCTTCTTCCTGAGCGGTGACACTCTCTATAAGAGAAATTTTGACATGGTCTTGCTCCGATGCGTCGACAGACCAGAATCAGACATGCTTATGAAAGAAATTCATGAAGGGTCCTTTGGCACTCATGCCAATGGACACATAATGGCGAGAAAAATTTTGAGAGCAGGGTACTACTGGTTGACCATGGAATCCGATTGCTACAAGTACATGAGGAAGTGTCACAAGTGTCAGATATACTCTGACAAAATTCATGTACCGCCATCACATCTCAAAGTTCTTTCTTCCCCGTGGCCTTTCTCCATATGGGGAATCGACATGATTGGCTTGATTGAACCCAAGGCTTCGAACGGACATCGATTCATCCTTGTAGCCATTGACTACTTCACCAAGTGGGTCGAAGCAGCGTCATACGCCAATGTAAACTGACAAGTGGTGGTCCGATTTATCAAAAACAATATCATCTGCCGTTATGGTGTTCCAAGCGAGATCATTACTGACAATGGATCTAACTTGAACAACAAGATGATGAAGGAGTTGTGCGCAGAGTTCAAGATTGAACATCATAACTCATCTCCCTACCGACCCAAGATGAACGGGGCGGTAGAAGCGGCCAATAAGAACATCAAGAAGATCGTTCAAAAGATGGTTGTAACCTACAAAGACTGGCACGAGATGCTACCTTTTGCTCTTCACGGTTATCGCACATCTGTTCGCACTTCAACAGGGGCTACCCCTTTCTCTCTAGTATATGGCATGGAACCAGTGCTCCCCATAGAAGTAGAGATCCCATCGATCCGAGTATTTATGGAAGCTAAGCTCACTGAAGCTTAATGGTGTCAAAGCCGACATGACGAACTGAATCTGATCGAAGAAAAGAGAATAACGGCACTATGCCACGGTCAGTTGTATCAACAGAGAATGAAGAAGGCGTTCGACAAAAAGGTCCGACCTCGTGTCTTCAGAAAAGGAGACCTCGTGCTCAAGAAGATTCAATCATTTCTCACTGATTCCCGGGGCAAGTGGACCCCAAATTATGATGGCCCCTATGTGGTCACGAAAGCTTTATCAGGCGGTGCCTTGAGACTTGCAACCATGGACGGAGAGGAATTTGCCTACCCCAAGAATGTTGATGTAGTCAAGAAATACTTCGCCTAAACTAAAAAAAAAAAAAAAAACGTCTCGGTGGATTGAAAACCCGAAAGGGCGGTCCAGGCAAAAGTTAGAGACAAGAAAAAAAATCATCCCGGTGGATTGGAAACATCATAGTACAATCCAGGCAAAAATTAGGGATAATGGCAAGTAACTATGTCCAACAGAGGCAAGTCCCTCAGCAGCAGCAGTTACATCATCCATCAGAGGAAAACTCCAGTCAAGGTCATCTTCGACAGAAGCTCAGGATGCCCTGAATTCAAAGTTGGTAGAAGGATAGTGGTCGTTATGTTTCAACGTAGCCCTTTTCCCTGTAAATTACCATTTTCAAACTTTGTATATACTCTTTGGAATCACGCGTTTGGCTGATCTCCATCTTATCAATGAAATTTGAGCCTTTGTGCTTTTGTTTGTAATTCTTACTTGTTTTAGCTTTACAGAACGACATTTTAACATGATCAACGATTCTTGAAATAAAACAAAAATGAATTTACTTGTTAAAACTTTTTCTTATTTTTAATAAAGACGGCAATTTCTTTTGACTGTTGAACACCAAAAGAACATCAACCGCTTCTCCAGAGGTGAGTGAGCTTCAAAGTGCAGAATCAAAGTACTCCTTCTACGCTAGTACGCCTAAATGAAGGGATCAACTATGTCAGAGACCTTGTCTCGTCTGACACGCCACGACAGAGTTCTTACCTCCTAAGCCCGATCAACAGTAGCTCCCAGCAGGGACTATCTCTCCTAAGCAAGGTGGAATTTCTATCTTGAACCAGCGATATCTCTATACGCCCCGCGATGGCCGAGTATCCTGTTATGTTCATCTTCTAGTTTGTGTGTCGCGTCAGTTTTGTTCGCATATACATACATACATCATGCATTATTGATTTTCATTCACATTTCATATTGCATCGCTATCACTCTAGCCGGTCTTGTCCCTTAGTGATAGGAGTTCTCTCAATCGAGTTGTCAGTTCTTTCCTCGTCAGGAAACGTTGTGTCTGAACAATCTCGCCACCAGTGTATCTATAGATCAGAGTCGGCACTAGACCACTTTGATAACTTGAACCTCTAAAAGGCCAGAGAACCTTCAACAGATGTCACTCTTCGCCATTGAAGATGATATCCTTGCTTTCCCAGATTAAAGAAAATCCCCAGAGAAAGCCTCTTAAGCAAGGGTTCGGCAGTGCATCAGTATTTCTCCGAAAATCCGCTAATGAAAAGGTCATCGGCACCTCAAAATTGGACCCCATCATATGGCATTTCTCTGGGAAGATCCCGAGAAAAGTATGATATAAGATCCCCAAGTGGAAACAGTCTCTCAAGATACTCGCTTTCCCCCAGTAGAATCGACAAATGGCGTCTCCAACAGAGAAGTTTGTGTACCTCTACAACTCAGACGACTGGGTTCCCCCAGCAAGTCTAACCTCAGACCTTTTTCCGTCAAATGGCATCTCCCCAGGAAATTTCGGCGAGAAGTTTGAAGGAAATCCGCTACAAATAGCGTTCCTTGTCAATAAAGTTTATTGGCAAAAGAAACTTAGACCAGTTCCTTGGTAGGAAGCCAGGAACGAGGGGAAGTTTAAATCAGAAACTTAGACCAGATCCTTGGTAGGAAGCCAAGAACGAGGGGAAGTTTAAATCAGAAACTAAGACCAGTTCCTTGGTAAGAAGCCAAGAATGAGGGGAAGTTTAAATCAGAAACTAAGACCAGTTCCTTGGTAGGAAACCAGGATCGAGGGGAAGTTTAAATCAGAAACTAAGACCAGTTCCTTGGTAGGAAGCCAGGATCGAGGGGAAGTTTACCTTTTCTGAGCATCATTACTTAGCAAAAGAAGATGAATGCGCAAGCTACCATTCATAACCGCCATCAAAATTTCGGGTATTCCGATATTTAATCCTCTTGCACCCCGAATGCCCGAATACCTTCGTCATTCACACCTTCGGGTCCAAGAAGATTAAATAGGGGCATCTGTCATACCCTAAATTTTGACCACTAAGATTTCCCATCATTGTGCAAATCATCATCACAATATGGGGAAACCATCATACCTTGTCAGTCTCCCCAAAGATGGGTGAGCATCCACTACAATCAAAATTAGGGTTTCAAGCCCTTTCAGAGCCTTAGACAAAGGATCAATCAAGGAATAACATGATCTTCAAGTTGTCTAACCTCTCAAACATCCACAATGGATCAAAAGGACTCCCACTTCAAGGATTAAGCACAAGGCTGCTCCCTTCTAGATGGATCAAGTCTCAGGATCGCCAGTGTCACCAAATTAGGGTTTTGGTCGACCAGTGCCTCCAGATGGAGAATTTCATCTGGGTACAAGCCAAAGATCCAAAAGACAACCTAATGTACTCCATGGAACCTCATGGTCCCAATCATCAAGTTAATTTTGCCTCAGGGGATGCATGCATAAAAAAATCAGGAATTAGGGTTTCTTGACCTAATTCACCCCTAAGTTGACTTTTAGGGCAAATCAAGAGCCAAGACCTCAAGAGAGGGTTTGAAGGTCTCTAATGAACTATATTGATCCATTTGGAATAATGGATTAATCCAAGAAGCTTGAGCAACAAGTCTCAATTTCATCTGCACCACAATTAGGGTTTTAAGAGAAAAGTCAACTGTAACTTTGACTTTTGACCAGGACAAGCTCCCAAGCCCTAGGACATACCTCAATATACCCCATGACACCCATGGAACATGTCCATCAAGTTTGATTTAGGTCAAGGACATGATTTCCTGAAGAATTGCACAATTTGGAATTCATCTGATAAAAAGTCAACTGTGCACAAAAGTCAACTTTGACTTTTTGAGATTTTTCACCAAAATGGATTTTTAACCCTAAAATGATGTTTATGTATGATTTGGATCATCATTCATCAAGAAAAATCAAGAAAAGTTGGATAACTTGTAAAAGGAGTAACCATAAAAACTTAGAAACTTTTCTAAGTTAAAAATAAAGTCACAAAGGTACCAACTTTGGAGGACCATAACTCCTAAACCACAAGGCCATTTTATCTCATCCAAAGATGGATTTGTAGCTCTCATTACCCTCTACAAAAACTTCAACTAGGCCTAACTCCAATTCATTATGGATTTTGAGCTATGAGTGAGCCAAAGTGGCTAAAAACATGAAAATATACCATTTTCCAACACTTAGAAAAATTCTGTCCAAGACAGATTTTGTTGAAACACCAAAACTTGTGAGATCTTTTCACATAGATGCAAGCGGAATCAAGTCCAAAGTTAAACATCAATGTTGTTGCATATGTTGCTAAGAATTCAAAGAGCTCAACAGCATGAATTGATTCAACTTAAGCCATGAGAAATCCATGCCCAAAGTCATGCTGCTGCAAGCTGTTTTGGAAAAGTCAGTTTGCATGTTTGCTTGCCACACACGATTTTGAGCCAAATACCAAGGATCACTATGCCACCTATGTTCAAACCAATCACAATGCAACTGATCCAACTGATAAGTCTGAGTCAAAAGGCCAAGGAATCTTCCAACTTGAAGTTCATCCACTTTGGCACATTTTGCCTTGAATTCAAAGTGCATTAATGTGGAATAGTGCATTGTCAAGGTAGCTATCCTACTCAGTCAATTTCTCTAATTAAACAACATTAAAAACATCTGAGGAATGTGGTTTTGGTCAAGGCATAGCCCTGCTCTTGGGAATGGCTAGCTTGCCTTGCTTGAGAAGAAATCCTCCAAACCAATCCATGCAAATGTGATATGATCCAGCAGCCATTCACTATTCCTCCAAAACAAAAGTTGATCACCTATAAATAGAGGTCCCAATGGATCATTCAACTCACACCAAAGCCAGTTACAGCACTGCTTTCTCTCATTCTTTCTTAAACCTCAAGTTTTCTTGTTTTTGAGTAACCACTATGGGTTTTGAGTTGCAGCCACAATCAATCCATTCCAATTGCTCAAACACATCACATATGATGTATTTGAGGTGTCCAAACACTTAAACACCAACTGTAACACCCCAGGCTCAAAATCACTCTTCAACCAAGCCATTATGCTTCAATTTTGCAGGTGGAGGTCTCCAGCTTGATCCAAAGAATTTTAAAGTGTTCCAAAGCTTGCAACACACTCCATAACATCCATTGAAGTTATAGGGATCATCAATTCACGAGTGGAACACCATCTGGGCAAATTTCCATTTCAGCTTGCACCAAGGTGAGCTTCAAACTCAAACTCCATGATCCATGCATATTTCCTCGCATGATATTTTTGCCATTTGATTGCCATCATGTGTTGATTTTTTTTCCCCAAGAAATTGGATTATAGACCTTATAATCATGCCTGCACGATTGCTTTTGCAAATTAGGGTTCATCTGTGTTCATCATGATTATTTTCCTCCACACTGAAAATGAATAAAATTGGGTATTGCCATCTTATTCCTTGTGAAAAAACGCACGGGTTTGGTGTTTGAATCATGTCCAATGGTTGAGAGATGAGTGAGATATGGTGCTTCACGCACGAGCTCGAGGAAGAAGATGGCCATGGCGCCATTCTTCAGGTTTTCCAACTAAGTTTGATATATATTTTTCACTTGCCATGTTACTAATGAATTGGCATTGCGCCCCAGCGGTTCATCAGCTGGTTTTGTGAGTATTGGCAAGTGAGAGGTCTGGGGTTCGAATCCCCCTCGCCCCAGACTTCTTTTTATCACTTTTTTATTTTGTTATTTTTCATATTTATTATTTTTAATGATTTGAAAAATTAATAACTCCTTCAATTTTTATCATTTTTGATTGGTTCTTTTTGCAACAATTCACAAAAATGTTGAAATATTTTATTCCACCAAAAAATTAAATTTATATTATTTGTTTAATATAATTAGTATTTTGTGAATAAATTCATTTTTTAATTGTTTTTAAACATTCTAAAAATGAATATTTACTTTGAAAATCAAAACCTAATGAATTTAAATATTCCTTGTGATTATCCCTCATTTTTTCAAACCTTAAGCAAAATCATAAATGGATTATTCAAATTTATTTTGAGTTTTGTTTTATTTTCTTTAAATATTTACTTTTAAAGATTAAAATTGGGGTTTTCTTTTGATTAATTCAACTTTCAAAATTGATTTTCTTTAAACACTTTGGGCCTCTATTAGAGTGTAAGACCCAACCCACTTGTACAGAAAACATTTGGGCCTCATTCGTTGTATAAGTCCCTCTGTACATTTTAAAACAAACGGCGTGATCGTCGCCTTTTGAAAAATAACCCTGGGCCTCTCCTTGAGCTATAAGACCCATTCAAAACACTTTGGGCCTCTATTAGAGTGTAAGACCCAATCCCCTTTTAACCAAAACATTTTGGGCCTCACTTATTGTATAAGTCCCTCCGCGTTAAAAGAAAACCTCGGCGCGATCGCCATTTCAAACGGAAAAATCATCTTGGCCTACCCTCGTGTTATAAGCCTCATTCTTTTTCTTTAAACTTTTTGGGCCTCTTGAGAGAGTGTAAGACCCATCCCTTTGTACAGAAAACCTTTTCGGGCCTCAGTCACTTGTATAAGTCCCTCTGTACAAAAATAACAGTGCGCTCACTGAAAAAACCCTGGGCCTCTCCTTGAGCTGTAAGCCCCAAATCTTTCTTTTTCAAAGCAATTTCTTCTTTGATTTTGAATATAATATTGTTATCAATCTTTCTTTGTTGAACAACTAACCAAACAGCATGGAAGCTCTACAACCGAGTAAGTGGTTATTGCTTTCATTTACCGCTTTCATATACATATAACTGTATTGTGGGGCTGTTTCACTGTAAGTTTTCTTTCATAAACTCATATCAACTGTGTAATAATAGAATAGATATTTAGAGTTTCCCCGGCAACTACGTCTAGAACTAGGTGACACCGTTTCATTTATTCATAGAAATAGACAACTAGATCCCCCAATAGGATCACCAGATACAGTCTTCTCTTCGGCTGTCCTCATTAGGAATTGTCAAAGAAACTCTACTCCTAAAGATGAATGTCTTCTCCGTGAATGGCATCTTTGAGTTTCTTCCAAATTCTCGAACTTTCCTGACTTTGATCTATTCTCGGTGAATAGCATTGCCTTGAATTTCTCGGGGTTTGGGGACCCACGGGCTTCTTAAAAGCATCGGCCTCCTCTTGGGCATCGTACAAGGACCCACAGGCTTCCTAAAAGCAACCCCGCCTCCTCTTGGGCTTAGTGCAAGGACCCTACGGCTTCCTAGAAGTATTCACAGCCTCCTCTTAGGCTTCGTATAATGATCTCTTCCTCCGGGAATGATAGCCTCCTCTTGGGCTTAGTACAAGGACCCGTTGGCTTCTTAAAAGTTTCCAGCCTCCTCTTGGGCATCGTACAAATTGTCCCGACGACCTCCTAGAGGTATAGAAACAGAACCTAGTCATCCTCATAGAATAGTCCTTTCAAAGAGTCTACTACTGTTCCTCAAAGCATAGTACAAAGCATAAAACTCTAGACTTGGACAGTCTAATCTCCTTGAGTCTCAAAGACATTCTCAAGCACCCTTCAAGAATAGGAAGGAAACCCGCAGACACGGACAGTCTCAATACCCCTTTAGATTTCCCGCTTCCTTAAAAAAACAGGAATAACCCGGGTCCTTGAATCAAATCCCTGAGTACAGTGTTGCTCATATAAGAACTGATTTTCTCTTTAAAATCGATATATTGGATCTGTCACTCAACTGAAACGGTTACCATAGCCTCCTCTTGGGCTTTGTACAAAGATTCTCCCCAGTGGAGTCAAACAATGTTTAGCCTCTCTCTCGGGCTTTGTACGAGACACATAAGAGACTCCCTCATTCAGTCAATTACCCCTTTCGCCTCCATCTCGGGCTTTATACGAGATACAAAAGGTTCTTATTTAGCCAAACAAACAACAGCCTCCATCTTGGGCATCGTACGAGATACAAAAAGATTCTCTTGGTGAGTCACCATCCTTTGCCTCCATCTCTGGCTTTATACGAGATACCAAAAGACTCCGTTGTCAAGTCAAAACCTTTTAGCCTCACTCTCAGGCTTTGTACGAGACACATAATAGCCTCCTCTTAGGCTTTGTATAAGAAAACCACTGGTTAATCCAATTAACCTTTTAGCATCAAAATTGTGCCTCGTTCACAGTAAACAAACATCAAACAACTCCCTTCATCTAATCGCTGTAAGCGGCAAGCCTCTGGATCATCTACATCCATGCCACTGTCCCTCTTTTAGCATGAATAATTCCTAAGGAAAGATAGCATTGCTCTACACTGAGTTAAAGTCTTCTCCTTTAGGTTAAAACCCCCTATAAAGGAAATTATGGCATTACTAGGATCTGCGTATCCCGGTTAAAGTAATTCTCCTTTATAAACCATTGTGACATACAACCCCCTCTTTAGAGATGACTAGTTCTCTCTAAAGTTGAGACCTTTTAGCTTCACGTCCTAGGCTTTGAACAAGACACAAATAGACCTTTCAGCTTCACATCTTGGGCTTTGAACAAGATACAAACCACCTTTTTGCTTCACGTCTTGGGCTTTGAACAAGACACCCAAAACAACCATTTCCTCCCATAGAATAGGAGGAACTACGAACGCTCTGATTTCCCTGTTTCGGTAAACGGGAATACATAGGCATAAGATTGAAAGAAAAATCTTAGCAAGCACACTAAACAAAAAAACCAAATCCCATATCAAAAGCAGTAATTCAAAAACATCAGTCCTAACATCCTAATCCTTGTTCCCTGCTAGAAACCTTCTGTCTAGATAAAAACCAGTATTGGCGAAAATACAAATAACCAGTACAAAGGCCCCCCCACATTGATAGCATTCGTAACCTAACAGACCGCTGTTTAAACTCAGTATGCAAAGCAGGGTTAATTGGAGACATATATTTCCCTTCCTTCATCAGCTTTAAAAGGATAAAAAATGAATCGACCTGTAGTTTTAAGCTCAACCGCAGAGAGCGACCAGCGCTTAAGAACCGCGTCCAAAATCGCTCGCTACAGTGGGTAGTCATTATGGCCTACGGGCGCATGGTTGCACGTGCCCCTTTGTATAAAAAGGGGGAAATCGTTCCATTTGGGACTTTTTCTTCCTGATTTCTGTTCGTCTCCTTAAAGTTCTTGCCCGTCACCGTCCTCTACCTCTCCGACCACCGTAACAGGCTTTCGCGCAGCACCTTTCTTTACTTAAATCAAGTAAGTTTTCTGATCTGGAACTTGTTCTGCGTCTGTTTGTTGTTAGTGGTAGATTGCATGTGGTTAGGGCTAGCTTTAAAGGACAAAATAGGTGGATTTCTGGTGACTGTTGGTGGTGGACGGTGGTCGTGCCACTTTTCTACTTCTGACATGTCATCGGACGTGTCTGCGTGCTCCGGTTAGGAGGGCGGTTGATGGCGTCGTCACGATGGCGACGCTTGCGTAATCGTCGTGATTTTTCATTTCTGAACGAATGATGAGTTTTTCGACAGAATAACTCCAGATTCCGGTGAAGCTTCGTGATTTCCGATGGAGCTTCGAACGAAAACTGGGATTGAGTACGGGGAAGCTCCTCGTCAGTCGATGATATGTTTCAAGCAGCTCCTCGCGGGGAGGTTCCAACCTTTCCTTTGATGTTAGGGCTTAGGCCGGGGACGCTGTCCTTAGCCCTTTGCGCGCCCTTTCACTTAACTTAGCAGTGGAATGGTGGATTTGATTCGCTTTCGAATTCACATTCTTCTCTGCTTTTCAGGTGATCGTAATGGCGATGGGGCCAGAAAGAGAAGTTGTTATAGATTCATCCGAGGAAGAGACGGGCTCCGAGGATAGGAGCAGCTCGACGGCCTCTAGTTCGGTAACTTTGAGTTCCTCTAGCAATGTCGGGGAAGAGGAAGAGTTGGATGCCATGGAGGTGGATGTTGAAGGGTTCTGCGCGGAGGAATGGGAGGTGGTCGAGCCTTCCGAGCATGTGTCCACGTTCGCAAAGTCCTTGGTGGACGTTTTCACGGAAGTGGGCCCGGAGGGAGAATGGAAGGTGCACTTCCTTTCCCTGGACGAGCGGGTATGTACGAGCTTCGGGGACCGCTTCACCATGTACGAGTATGCTTTTAAAGAGCTGGGCCTGAGGCTACCTTTCACTGATTTTCAGCGGTCAGTGTTTGAGCACTTGAAGTTAGCCCCTACCCAACCGCATCCCAATTCGTTGGTCTTCATCCGGGCTTTTGAGTTGGTGTGCGAGCATCTTTCCTTGGGGGCTTCTCTCCCTTTGTTCTCTACTGTCTTCCATCTCCAAAGGCAGTTGGCGGGGAAGAAGTACGGTTGGGTTTCCTTGAAGCAGCCCCGCAAGTTGTTCAAGCCATTTTCGGAGTCAATCCGAACATTCAAGGAACGGTACTACGTTGTTGAGCCTGTGTCTAAGGTTGCCCAGGACAGTACGTATGTCTGGGAGATAGAAGTCAACGAGAACGGGAATGAGCTGCACGACGAGGAAGAGAGGTATATTGGGCAGAGACTCTACAAGTTCCCCCTCCACTGGGCGCCCGACCATTTTGCCAAGAAGCCTAGCGACTACGTCTTCCAGCCAAGCGAGCTGCGTGGGCAGGACGCCGTGGCGTACGAGGCATTGGTGAAGTGGGTTAACTCCTTCCGCCTTGCTGAGTGTTGGACGAGCAAGGGCAGTCTGATCTTCGAGGAAGATGGGAGTCTGAGGGTCGAGTGTCGATTCATCAACGTCAAGGCACTGCTGGAGTGCAAGACTCCCGTGGATGTTGAGAAGCTGCTTGGTGGTCTTAGTTAGTTAGATTTTGTTCATGTTATTTCTTTTCCTCGTATCTAACATGTTTGTGTTTTTCTTGTGCAGGTGAGATGCCTCAGGCTCATGATCGGGTTGTGAGGAACGCTCTGGCGAGGAACAAAGTTGGAACGGCTCCTCCGAAATCTCAGTTTGCTGGTGGCCGTGTTCCTCCTTCGGCACAATCTGCTGCGGAGACCTCCACTTCTCCCACTCCTGCCCCCCGGGGATCTCCTCTGCCTTTGGCACCGGGTGACCAAAGCGGCCAAGGATTACTATTGTCGTGGACCTTACTCGGGTAGTGGAGAAAGGGAAGTTCGAGCTTCCTCCCTGCATCCTTGATAGGAGGTTCTTCGAAGGCAACTCTTTAGTCATTCCCCGGGCAGAATCTCTTCGGTTGGAAGGTATGGATCGCCCGAGCAAGAGGGCGCTGGTGGCCCAGGACGCTTCTGCCTTGGTCAGGATGCTAGAGATGGCGGCTGTGTATGCTGAAGGGGAGTATGTGACTGAGTCCGAACTCAATGCTACCCGTGCTTCTGTGGCATCCCTTAAGGAAGAGGTCAAGACTGCCGGCGAGGCTCGGAAGAAGGCTTAAGAGGAAGCGGCCAGGTTGAAGGAGGAGAACTCCAAGCTGGCGGCGGAGAAGAAAGCTGCTGAGGAGCTGGTCAGGGAGTTGAGGACGTTCAATGCCCCGGGTGCCGACAAACCAGACGACGTGAAAGAATTGAAGACTAGATCCGAGCTGGTTGCTCGTCTGCTGCTGGCCAAAGATGATGGCATCGTCGTCGCGGCGGAGTCTTTCCAAAATGTCGTGGCTCAATTGCGGGTGGTGAACCCTGACCTCGATTTTTCTGTCGAGGGTACTCACTACCTCGCCCATGTTGAGGATGGCCGTATCGTCGTGCCCGACGGTCTTCTTGAAAGTACCCCCAAGGATCAGCCCGCAGAGGACCAGGGACCCGAGCTAGAGATTGCCGAGCATGCTGATCAGTGAGGAATTTGTTATTTTGGTGTTGTTGTAATCCGTCCGGCCTGCGTGCCGTTGAATCATTGTAATTTATTTTTGGGGGGCATGGCCCCCATTTTATGTAACAACGTACAATTGTGGTCTTTGTGGCAACTTGTTAAATTATCACATATTTAGTTCTGTTGTTTGCATGATTTTACTTGCTTTTATTTTTGCTAAGTATCGTATTCATGCTCGCTGTGAATGTATGTCCGCCCGTGATAGGGGGTATTTAACTTATGTGAATATTTTTTGGGGGGATTTCTTGTAATAGATGTGTTCGGCAGTGTGGGGAACTGGTCGAACTGCCGGGAAATGTCCTGGCAGGGAGCAAAGCTCAGGTAGCGTTTGAGGCCTGAGTTCGCGGCGTGAACGTCCCATCGCGAGCTAGGGTTCTGCCAATCGTGGTACTTTGACGACGGCGATGCTCGATCGAGGACCATTGTCGAGCAATTACCCGGCTCGTTACTGAGCGGGGTTATGCTTTAATCGTATGCGACGCTTGTACCTAGACGTGCATAGTGGTCGGTAGCTGACGTTCGTCGTTGCGACGGGCCGAACCGATAATTTAGTTGTAATATTGTTTTAGCTTTTCAACGTTCCATGGTCGAGCAAGTTCTTCCCCGGTGAGATGTTCTAGGTAGTAGGCCCCATTTTCCATTTTTGCCCGGACGCGATAGGGTCCTTCCCAGTTGGCTGCTAGTTTGCCTTCGTGAGAGTCTTTGTGGTTTCTTCTTAGAACAAGGCTTCCCACGTCGAACTCTCGCCGTATCACCTTGGCGTTGTGCCTGATGGTAATTTTTTGTTTTGGTGAGGCTTCGCGGAGGGCTTCCCCGGTTCTGATCTCCTCGACGAGGTCGAGCTCTTCTCTCATAGACTCTTCGTTCATCTCCTCATCTAGGGGCGACTCTGTCCGCCTAGAGGGCACGTGAACTTTGACGGGAATTACAGCCTCGGTTCTGTATGCTAAACGGAAAGGTGTTTCCCCGGTCGTTGAGTGTGGAGTCGTACGGTATGCCCACAGCACGCTATGCAGTTCCTTGACCCATGCCTTCTTTGTTTCGTCCAGCCTTCGATTGAGGCCTCGAAGGATGACTCGGTTGGCCACTTCAGCTTGCCTGTTTGTTTGAGGGTGCTCCACGGATGCGAAGTGTTATTTCATGCCCAGTTGGGCGACGAAGTCTTGGAACTTCTTGTCTGTGAATTGCGTCCCGTTGTCCGTTATTATCGCTTGGGGGATACCGAAGCGTGCAAGGATGTTTCGTTTGTAGAAACGCAGGATGTTGAGGGCAATTATCTTGGCCAGAGCTTCTGCTTCTATCCATTTTGTGAAATAGTCCACGCCCACTATGAGATATTTGTTCTGACTTGATCCTACCACGAAGGGTCCTAGGATGTCTAGGCCCCACCAGGCGAATGGCCACGGGGATGACATAGCCTTGAGCTCGTTAGGCGGAGCCAGGTGCATGTCCCCGTACCGTTGGCATTTATCGCATTTTTTCACGTGCTCTTTTGCGTCGTTTTGCATGGTCGGCCAATAATAGCCTGCCCGGAGAGCCTTTCGAGCAAGGGCTCTTCCTCCGAGATGTTGGGTGTTGATTCCTTCATGGATTTCGCGCAGGATGTGTGCGACCATTTCCTCCTCGACACATTTGAGCAGCGGAATGGAGAATCCCCGTCTGTAGAGTTTATCTTCGACCAAGACATAAGAGCAGGCTCTTCGCCTGACTGTGCTGGCCTCCTTTGGGTCAGACGGGAGTTCGTCTTTGGCGAGATAGTTGTAGACTGGGGTCATCCAACAGTTGTTGTCGCCGATCACTTGCACGTCGAGTGTCGGGGAGGCCTTCTCGATGCTGGGTCGAGGAAGTACTTCCTGTATGACGGACTTGTTTTCGCCTTTCTTCTTCGTGCTGGCTAGTTTAGACAGCACGTCTGCTCGTACGTTAAGCTTGCGGGGAATGTGCCTCACTTCCACTGTTATGAACTTCGCCATTTCCTTCTTCACCAGAGCCAAGTATTTGGTTAGATTGTCGTTTTTGGCTTGGTATTCTCCCCGGACCTGGAGGGCCACGAGTTGTGAATCCGTGCAAATGACGACTTCCTCTGCGCCCAGGTCCTCGGCTATGCGTAACCCAGCGAGGAAGGCTTCATATTCAGCCTGGTTGTTGGAGGTTGGGAAAGACAGTGTGAACGATACCTCGATGATAATTCCTTCGTTGCTCTCCAGTATGATGCTCGCGCCGCTTCCTGCCGAGCTTGAGGCACCGTCGACGAAGATGGTCCATTTACGTTCTTCGCTCGCGGGGGAGTCTGCGAACGTCATCTCGACGACGAAGTCGGCCAGAGCTTGGGCCTTGAGGGCTTTTCTGCCTTCGTATTGGATGTCAAATTCGGACAGCTCCAGCGATCATTTGAGCATTCGGCCGGCCATATCTGGTCGTCCGAGCAGTTGCTTTATGGGCTGATCTGTTCGAACCACGATCGTGTGAGCCAGGAAGTAATGTCTTAACCTTCTGGCTGCATTGATGAGGGCCAGTGCCACCTTTTCTATCTATTGGTATCTTAACTCTGGTCCTTGCAGCACTTTGCTCGTGAAATAGATGGGCTTCTGCCCGTCAAGCGTCTCGCGGATGAAAGCGACACTTACTGCTTCGGTCGCAACGGCCAGGTATAGGTATAACGTTTCGCCGTTGTCCAGTCGAGAGAGGACCAGTGGCTCTGAGAGTGCCCGTTTTAGATGGAGAAGGGCCTTGTCACACTCCTCGTTCCATTCGAATGTTGCCTCTTTGCGGAGGAGTTTGAAGAATGGCAGGGCGTGCTGGGCGGACTTGGCCACGAAACGAGATAGTGAAGCGAGCATCCCGTTGAGGGACTGGATGGATTTTTTGGGCTTGGGCGTAGGAAACTCGGAGAACGCCCGGCATTTGTCGGGATTGGCCTCGATTCCTCGTTTCGTTAAGTAGAAGCCGAGGAATTTGCCTGCCCGGACACCGAACGTGCATTTCTCCAGATTAAAACGCATTTTGTATTTCCTGGCCTGTTCGAAGACCTTTCTCAAGTGGGCGGTATGATCGATCTCCTCGTGGGATTTTACGATCATGTCGTCCATGTAGACTTCGAGCATGTCGCCTATTTCTCCCCGAAACACTTTGTTCATCATTCGTTGGTATGTTGCTCCGGCATTCTTCAAGCCGAAGGGCATTACGTTGTAGTAATAGTTGCCCGATTCGGTCATGAAGGCCGTATATTTTTTGTCAGACATTGCCATTGGGATTTGATTGTAGCCCGAGTAGGCATCCATGAACGATAAAAGTTTAAAACCAGCAGAATTATCAACAAGTTTATCAATATTGGGGAGGGGGTAGGCGTCCTTCGGGCATGCCTTATTGATATCGGTATAATCAATGCACATGCGCCATTTTCCATTATATTTTTTAACCAATACAACGTTGGATAGCCAAGTGGTGTACTTGGCTTCCGAAATAAATTTGGCCTCGAGGAGGTCCTTTACAGCTTTTTCAGCAGCCTCCGTCTTCTCCGGAGACTGCTTTCTCCTACGTTGTGCTACGACCTTGATGGCCGGGTCAATTGTCAGCTGGTGACAGGCGACGGATGGATCCAAGCCGGGCATTTCCGCGGCGCTCCATGCGAAGAGGTCGGCATTCTCTCTGAGGCATGCTTTGAGCTGCTTCCTCGCGACGTCAGGCAGGTCAACTCCGATCTTCACTCCCCGTTGGGGGTCTTCGCCGAACAGAACTATCTCGAAGTTGCCATCCAGGATTGGGCGCATCGGATGGGAGTTGCTACTGGATGATGTGGACGGGTCGGCTGAAGCTGCTCGTTCTTCCTGTTGGTCCTCGGGGAAGCGACTGTCGAGGTCGATAGAGTCGACCTGGGGCAGAGGCTTGGCCTCCTCGGAGCTGCTTGGCAGTGCTGGCTTGCTCAGCGCCTTTGGCTTGGGCGCAATGGCGTTGAACCCCTTTGTAGCTACTTCAAAACATCGTCGGGCAGCTTCTATATCACCGTGGAGGGTGGCGACCATTCCTTTCGAAGTGTAATACTTCATCTTCTGGTGGACGGTCGAGGGCACTGCTACCAACTCGGCTAGAGTTGGCCTTCCGAAAATGCATTCGTAAAGCGACGGGCAGTCGATTACTAGAAATTGCACCTTGATGGATCTGGCCGTTTCAGCTGATCCGAAGGTCACGATCAGCTCGACGTAACCCCACGGCTTGGTCACAGACCCATTGAATCCCTGTAAATCAGACCCTACGTAGGGGGTAAGGTGCGATTTGTCCAGCTGAAGCGTTGAGAATAGCTGGGAGTACATGATGTCGACCGAGTTGCCCTGGTCGACTAGGATTCGGCGAACGTCGAAGTTTTCCATTTGGGCTCTGAAGAGCAACGAAATGCTTGAGTTCGGGGAGCCGCCGAGGAGTTCCTCCTTGTAGAAGGAGACGGGGACGGAACCCTTCCGGGCCTGATCAAGCGTGGTCACTTTGTTCGAGCTGGTGTTGATCAGGTGTTCGAACTTCCGTTTCACGGACCCCACAGTGACTTTGTTGAAACCCCCGCCAGAGATGACCATGACGAAGGGGAAAGTCTCCCACGGGCTGTGGGCCGCGAAATATGCAGGGGCGTTGAGGCCGTCAAGGACGTTAAAGTCCTCGGGTCGCAATATGGACATAGCGACCTGTATGTTAGCGTCTTCCGAGGAGGGTATCTCCTCCTCGACCTTCTTGGACTCCTGGGCGTCCTGCCGAGGAGTGTCCTTCTTCTTTGCGAACTGCTTCAGGTGGCCGTCCCTGATCAATATTTCAATGGCATCCTTCAGGTGGATGCAGTCCTCCGTGGTATGGCCATGACTTTTATGGAAACGGCGGTATTTTGATTTGTCCACATTTGGTCTGTTCGGAAGCTGTTTGGGGAAGCGGACCCCAGCCTGTTTGAACTCCGAATTGGCACATTCGGTCAAAATCTTCTCCCTGGAAACAGTCAGGGGAGTGTAGTCATGGAAGCGCCCGGAGGGCCCTTTACTGTCACGGGAGTCGCGAGGACGGTCCTCGTGCCTTCGTTCACCCTGACGAGATGTCGAGGCTTCTTCTCCTTTAGAGGCCCGAGCGTTCTCCTAGCGGCGTGATGCTCGGACGTTGCAGGCCGCAATCTTCTCTTCGTACTGAATATGAGATTGGGCTTTGAGGAAGAGGGCATCTAATTTCCTCGGTGGCACGAGGCCAATGGCTTTAGAGAACTCAGAGTCTGGGCGGACCCCTTGTTCGAGCAGAAACTTATTCATTTTATCTGTCGTCGGGACCTGCACAGCTTCCTTGTTGAACCTCTCGATATATGCGCGGAGAGGTTCGTCTTTCCCCTGGATTATGGCTCCGAGGGAGGCCTCAGTTTTGGGATGGCGGCGAGATGTTGTGAAGTGCCGTGAGAACATCCTGCCCAGTTTTTTCCACGAGGTAATGGACTCCTCGGGCAGTTGCTTATACCATGTCATTGCTCCCTTCCGGAGCGTGGTTGGGAACAATCTACATTTGATGGCGCCCCGTATGCCGCGGTAGTCTAATAGCGCATCGATATTCTCGATGTGCTCGTCTGGGTCAGTGGTCCCGTCGTACGTGCCAAGTGACGGGGGTTTCTCCAAGCCTTTCGGGAGACAGGTAGCCAAGATCTCCTGGGACAACGGGCCACGAGGCTCGTCATCGCTGCTAGAACTGGTATATGATGGTGACCGGATGGGATGCTCGCGACGGCGGTTTCTTCGCAGAGAAGGTGGGCGGTTCCTTCGAGGAGAAGGTGAGCGGTTCCTTCGAGGAGAAGGTGAGCGGTTCCTTCGAGGAGAAGGTGAGCGTGCCCGTCCTCTGGACTTGATCAGAGGAGACTCCTCGTTCCTTCGAGTCCTTTTGTGGTCATGAGCATGCTGGTCACGCGGGGAGATCTGGTCGCGCTTTCGTGCCACGCGGGGATTAGACTCTTGGCGCAGTCTTCGGTCGATTTCTCTCCGGGGCTGCGGGCTTCCTGGTCGTCGCTGGTTCCTCCGCGTAGGAGTGGATCTTGGATGGCGAGACTCTTCTAGTGCCCCGATCCTCTCGTTCTGCTGCAGGATCAGGGTGTTAGTTTTGTTGAGCGCCTCCAGGAGGGCTGCCACGGCCGGATCGGCGTTGGGTGGAACAGGAACGGACTGGAGGTCGAGAGAAGGTTGATCATTATTGCGATCAGCAGAGGTAGGGGAAGGAGAAGCAGTGGCTCCATCCCTAAGGAAACGGGCATCTCGGAGGAGAGATGATTGGTCGTCAATGTCAGATTTTTTGACGGGGAGGATGGTTGATTGGAGAGCATCCTTGGTGCGATCTTGGGAGGCCATGATCGTGATGGTGTTTGAGAATTGTTTTGATCTTTGATTACTGAGGAAAGAAAGATGGGGAGAACAAAGCTTCCTACAGACGGCGCCACTGATCGTGAAAGCTGGATCAGATCCTGTAGAATCAGGCCGCCAAGTGCGTCAGGGATGCTGGTCGTATGGAGAGGAGGGGGTGTACCTGCAAGGCACTCCGACGCTCAAGTGAGAAAGGGTCAGAGAAAAGGAGCAAGTACAAAGTATGAATTCTTATGGTGAATATTGGATACCTGACCCTCTCAAGCAAGAGGGTTTATATAGAGCCCCCAGCGCGTGGCCAACGGTCCTATTTTCGGGGCGAAATAACCATTTTCCCCAAAGAATAGGTAACTACCCAAACTAGCCGTTATGTCGGGCAGGGTGCCCAAAACTAGCCGTTGTGTCGGGCATAGGCATGGTTCCGGACACCTGCCCATAGCAGTTCGGGGAGCGATGAAGCCGTGCGTGACAGGCAGTAATTTCGGGGAGGAACGTTGCATTCCTTGCCCGGTTGGAGGGGCAGAAAGGTAACTTTTGCCCCTCTGTGGATTGGACTTAGGCAATTTGGGCCGCTCTGGAGTAGAGGTGGATTGGGCCAATTCTAGCCATTGGTCCAGTCCAGAACAATATATATTTTGTCCCCTCAAATAATTAATAAGTTTAATGATAATGCTTACATACAAAAAAAAGTTTATATTAATAACTTAAAAATTACACTTAAATACAAAATAAATTTATAAAAAGTAAAAATATATTTTATATTTTAAAATATTACTAGTAACTTTAAAAATGTCATAAGTAACAATTCACTTTAGGTTTCAAAACACACTGGGCCAACCCAACCCACACTTTATCCAAAAAAATCCATATAAATCTGCAATTGCATTCACTTAACCCTAGTAACAAGGATCGACGGGGCTTCAACAAAAGGATGCGATTTGTTTCTTTCTTCGGTTTATCTCTCAATGGTATGAATATCTTTTACCATAGATTTGTTATTCTTTCACATTCATGATATAATTACACATATAGACTTGTATATTGAATTGATTATCTGTCACCAATTGTGCTTTCATTACACTTAAAACACTACTATATGAATGATAATCCCAAATCTTTTATTTTATTTTATTAATAATTTTGTGAATATTTACCTAACATTTTTATCATATTTAATCTCATGAACTTTATTTTGTCTTCACCAGATTTACAAGTGAAGAAACAAAATTGGTCCATCGACTATCATTTCTGACTTTATCATATGGAAGTCAATATTGTTGTTTTATATTTTTATATTTTATATTATACTTTGCTTATAGTTTGTGTTGTTCGACCTACATCAACGATCGTGATTTCCTTGATTAAAACGAGTAGATATACAATAAATAAGGTATTAATTAGTATTTTTATTGTTGTTTTTATAATAGTTTATTTTAAATTAATTTTATATGTTTTATAGAATAATATTTTCTAATATTTTATTTGAATACAAGTGTGTGTATATATATATATATATATATATATATATATATATATATATATATATATATATATATATATATATATATATATATAAAATATACAATAAATAAGGTATTAATTAGTATTTTTATTGTTGTTTTTATTTTATTTTAAATTAATTTTATATGTTTTATAGAATAATATTTTCTAATATTTTATTTGAATACAAGTGTATATATATATATATATATATATATATATATATATATATATATATATATATATATATATATTTGTGTTAAGAATGTTTTAAAGAACTCAAGATTGTTTGATTCATACAACAAAATTTTTTGTTTTAAACTCATTTTGCGTTTAGAATTATTTTTCTTAGGTTTCTAAGTCTTTTGAAATGGTTAAAAACTATTTTATAAATATATACTTTTGAATGTTGATTAAATATGAATTAGTGTTTTATAACCTGGTGATTAAAAATATATTAATTAGTATAAACAGTATGAGCAGAATATTTTTTAATTTAGTTTTTTGTTTGATGATTACAGGGAGATTTTTCAAATTTCACCAACTTATAACCTAATAAGAATTTGTGGATATGACCCCTTCCACGCGCCTGCTGCCTGCCTCCACCACCACAAGTTCTTCAACATCTATATTTTAAATGTAATAATAACATGAACACTAATACGTATTATTACTCAAGGAGAAAAATGGTACCAGAAGAATTAGCAAAGCTCTGATAAAGGAATTAAAAGACAAAGACTGTATCAGAATTAGCCAAATGGTCCATCACCAAGTGTAGTGTATCGGACCTCAGACACACTAGCATATCTGATTATTTAGTTTTTATTACATGGAGATTTTTCAAATTTCGCCAATATGACCGGAAAAATAGATATTAACCATACATTCAATTATAGACACACTACCATATTTGATATAATTAGTAAATCTACTATTTATTTACTTAACCGTAAGATATGCATGCTTATTTTTTATTTTACTTAAAGCTTGTTCCTTGCAAAGAAAGGCATTGTCCAACTTGTTTAAGGATTGTTGATGATCTTTCAATTTCCCTCAAATATTTTAAGCAGTTAAAATGACATGTCATCCAAAAATGAAATGATAATTCTTGCTACATCGTTACAAAAAGAAATTGATGCAAATTCATACAATTTTTTATAATAAGGTCTCTTTAATATGTGCTAACCTCTTTATTGAAAGATTTTCACATAATTGCCCACTTGCCCATAGTGTATAGGAAGTTGATTTGAGACCAAAACCATTAAGAATGTTGAAGTATTGGACAGATTTTCCACTCAATCATGATTTAAAAAAGAAAAGATAATATTTCTCCATTGTTTAAAAAAGAAGCATCCTTGTTCATGCGTGAACGATAATGTTTAAGAAGGGGATTAAGGTCTATTTTTTTGTGGTTAAGTCTAAATTTTTAGACTATCATCGTAAAGTATTGACTTTATAAATATGTTTGTATAGGTAATTAAAACTTTAAGATATCTATACTAAAATATGTTTAACTTTGATGTTTAGAAATTTTACTGGTATAGTAATTACTCCCTTAACATTTTATTATATGCCACTTTGGGAAAAAAATTTGTATCAAATTATAAGTTGTTTTACAATACCAATAAATCAATAATTGTAATAAAATAAGGAGAAAGAATATAAAATAGAAGAGAGAAAGATTAGAATGATTATTTATTCTTTCATTGGTCTCACGTATACAATGAGATTGGTCCTATTTATAGGACATCATATAAACATTATAATAAATACAAATTGATTAAATAAGAAAAGAAGTTATTGGGAGACAAATCATCCAATTATTCATAACACTCCCCCTTGGATGTTTGTTTTGGATATGCCTCGTTAAAACCTTACTAGAAAAAACCTAGTGGGAAAAAATCTAGTGAAGGAAAAAGAGTACAATTTCCTTTTAAAACAAATTTATTTCTCCCCCTCAGCTGAACGATTATTTCTTCGATGATGAAGACCAATCTTTTGTACTAGTTGATTAAAAGTACTACTTGGGAGTGACTTTGTGAAAAGGCCTGCAAGATTGTCACATGAACGAATTTGTTGGATGTTTATATCACCGTTCTTCTGAAGATCATGAGTGAAAAAGAACTTTGGAGAGATATGTTTTGTTCGATCTCCTTTAATGTAACCATCTTTTAATTGAGTGATGCATGCAATATTATCTTCATATATGGTCGTCGTATTTATTTTTCCTGAAGACAAACCACAAGTATTTTGTATGTGTTGGATTAAGGATCTCAACCAAACGCATTCTCGACTTGCCCCGTGTAGTGCTAAAAGTTCTGCATGATTAGATGAAGTTGTTGCTATTGTTTATTTCACTGATCTCCATGAAATTGTTGTACCCCCATATCTAAACAAATAACTTGTTTGTGATCTACCATTATGAGGATCTGACAGGTAATGTTCATCTGCATAACTTGTTAATTTGAATCTGGATACTTTGGTATAAAACAAACCAATTCCTATTGTACCTCTAAGGTAACGAAGTATATGTTTGACTCTGTTCCAATGTCTTCGTGTAGGTGAAGAAGTGTAACTTGCTAATAGATTGACAACAATTGATATATCAGGACGTGTATAATTAGCAAGGTACATTAGTGTTCCAATTGCAATGAGATATGGTACTTTAGGACCAAGCCACTCTTCATCCTTTTCTCGAGGTCTGAAAGGATCTTTCTCCACATCTAATGATCTAACAACCATTGGAGTAGACAATAGGTGACATTTGTCCATATAGAAGCATTCTAACACTTTTTCTATATAGCTTTCTTGATGTATAAATATTCCTTTTATCCAAATGTTCAATTTGCAAACCTAGACATAATTTTGTCTTTCCTAGGTCCTTCATCTCAAACTCTTTCTTTAAACAATTCATAGCTTTTGGAAGCTCTTCAAGAGTTTCAATAATATTTATGTCATCCACATAGACAGTTATTATTGGAAATTTCTTTCCTGATCTTTTTTATAAAACTACAAGGACAGATAGAGTTATTTGTATATCCCTCTATAAGCAAATATTCACTGAGACGATTATACCACATTCGTCCAGATTTTTTCAACCCATAGAGAGACTTGTTCAATCTTATGGAGTAGATTTCTCGAGATTCGGAGTTGTGTGCATATGGTATATTGAACCCTTCAGGAAGTTTCATGTAAATTTCACTATCAAGTGAACCATACAGATAAGCTGTTACAACATCTATCATATGCAAATTAAGCCCTTCATGTGTTATAAACCTAATTAAATATCAATATTTGAATTGCATCCACTACAGGTGGATATGTTTCATCAAAATAAATTTTAGGTCTTTATGAAATTCTCGAGCAAAAAAAATCAAGGTTTGTACCATTCTTATTTTGCTTTTTCACAAAAAAATCATTTATATTCAATTAGTTTCACATCTTGAGGTGTTCGAACTACAGGTCCAAAATCGAGTCACTTGTAAAGTGAGTTTAATTCTTCTTCAATTGAATATGTTCATTTTGGCCAATTTTCACTTTGTCTACAATCTTTGATAGACTTTGACTCATGATCCTCGTTATCATTTATCATCTTTAGCACTATATTATACAAAAAGAGATGGTCAATATTGACTTTATTTTGGTTCCATCATATTCCATTCATGACATAATTTATTGAGATCTCTTAATTTTCATAAATTTCAGGTACCTGGTTAGTTCTTCCGAAACTCAAAATTAAATTATGTCAAAGTGCTCTTAGAGTTTTCATATCCTCATTTGGGTCATTTTTAACTTTAGTTTCTTTTCTTGGTAGAAAACTTTTAACATCGGAACCGACTTTTCTACCACGCTTCAGGCGCAGCTATAACTCATTTGCAATATTATATTGTCCAATATGAGAATCCACTTTGAGTGGAATATTAGCAGCTAATAATTTTTTTCATAAACTTTGCAAATGAATTGTGTTTTGAACTTTGAGGATCAAAATGATATAATAATATTTTATTTCAAATTGTTTATTTGAACTTCTGGTTCACAATTTGTGCTGCTTGTTCACTCCCCCTAGTATTAAGAAAATTAATTTATAAATTGATAATCAGCCTACTGGACTTCAAGTAAGTATCCAATTATTGGACCAAGATAACACCTCAAATACAAGATTCATATAAAATGCATTTTCTCAACATTCTTTCAAAATTCATATTAGCGTTCTATATTGGAGCAATTGAATAATTACAACACATCCAAAAGTTTACTTAGATGAGATATAATAGGTTATTAACCTAAAATAATTTGTAAGTTAAGGGGAGAATCATCTTATATTAACTTGTTGGCTTAATGCGAATAAATATCTTAATATCATACTTTGTGTGTTTCAAATATCTAATTTAGAATTGATGATCTCACAAGTATAAACTATATAACTAACTTTAGACGTCTAAAGAATGGATCTTCAAGTCTATTTTTTTATGAGAATGTCCTTCAAGATGTTCAATATTAATTTTAGTAATATATGTGATACTTATCAAGGAATTTCTGAAAAATCCAGAAAACAAGATCTTAGTATAATTAGTTGAGAAAATAATTTTACAAACTTCTAGCCGAGAATAGACATATGCACGATCTTTTAGTCGATGCAACAATTATGTCATAAAAATTTAATTTCTCAACTTTTCCTTTAGGAACACACAAATTTTATTGGATTGAAGAAACTCTTGGTTCTTCAAAACTAGTTCTCACATTATAATACATCTGAGATGACCCAACCGATTTTGCCAACAACACACTTAAGTGTGATTTGTAAACATCTGGTTTACCATAATACATATGATTCTATTATTCTAATTTGTTTCAATCTCTAGTAAATATAAAATAATTTGTATAAAATATATTCAATCTTAATAAATTTACAATTATTAATATTATTCATGCAATCCTTCTGTGATTGTCAATTTTTTCAAGATCCATTAAAATCGACATTGATACTTTTCTGATCAATGGAGTCAGAATAATAATTTTCTTATCAATCATCAATGGATAATCATTCTTTGATGAATGAATAAAAGCAACTCATTCTTTGAATAATCCTTTAGAGATCCTTTATAATATATATAATTTTTTTGAGAGGTAGATCATTGATCTTCAAACAATGATAAAGATAAACAATTTTTGTGCAATCCTCCGGAGATGCATTATAAGTTCTTCAAGAACTATATAAATTATTATTTTTCTATCATTCAGGGATCTTGATTAGTTCTTTAGGAACTATATAATAAATTATTATTTTGCTATCATTCAGGGATGCTTGATAAGTTCTTCAAGAACTATATAATATATTATTATGTTGCTCTCCTATAGGGATGCTTGATAAGTTCTTCAGGAACTATATAATAAATTATTATTTTTCTATCCTTCAAGGATATTTATTAAGTTCTTCAAGAACTATATAACAAACACATTATTTTATAGTCTTTCAGAGATATTTTAACATTATTCATCCAATCCTTCTGGGATTCATGAAAATCATTATTGAGTTTTTCTTCTAATCAATATATCAATACATAATAGGTAGAATTAGAAATATATATTACGAAACAAAAAATAATAATGTTACCTTCTAAATCTTGGAGCTTTATATAGTCAGACCTTCATTATCAAATTATTTGTATCACTTCTTAGACAATTAGTTAACATTCATACGGTAGAGTTTCGTGCTGATAACGTGATATAAAATAAGGAGAAAAAATATAAAATAGAAGAGAGAAAGAGTAGAATGATTATGTATTCTTTCATTGGTTTCACGTATACAATGAGATTGGTCCTATTTATAGGACATCATATAAACATTATAATAAATACAAATTGATTAAATAAGGAAAGAAGTTATTGGGAGACTGTAACGCCCACATATACATACATACATCAAAGCATATATCATACATGAATAATATGTTTGGTATTGAAATATATGTACAAGTTCCTAGTTAACACATTGTATACATTAAATGCCCTAAATACAAAGTTCTAAAGCTCACGGCATAACGTATACAAGATGTCCCAAAATATACTAAGAACTAGATCAATACAATGATCTCAAAATAAAACGCCATAGCGGAAGCCATGCCATCTCAAAAGCTACGATCCGTAAGGAAAAGCCAAACCACCTTATCCTTACCCTTTGCCGAACATGCAGAACCTGTGATGTAAACAACAACAATAGGGTGAGATACATCAAATCTCAGTGAGTTCGCTATCTTATAGTCCTCTCGGCTTTACAAGGTTCTAATAAGCCTAACTCAAGTCAAAGGGAAAGGAAGTGACTTTGAGTACACACACGATATAATTACATTCACACTCGTGAGCCTGTTAACTCACAATAGTACCAACGTAAGTTCTGAGCCTGTTACTCCAGAATCTCACAAATCAATAACCGTACCAAGGTATCCCCTATTCCCGTTCGCTTCTACGTCTAGAAGACGATTCGAGTCATGGATCCTTGTATTTACTTGGCATACGAATTGGATTCGGGATCATCGGCCCGTACACCGTTATCTGTCACTTCACACAGCCAGTACACCGTCACAAGTCTCTTTACCCGTAGGCTTCAATCGTACTATACGCGGGAATCAAACCTGCCAAGTAATTGTGCATATGTTTTAGAGGAGGTACTCGAGTCTCATGAAACTACACCGCAAGATCAATCGGTTATGATTACTAGACACACACCTCGGCCTCTTTTGCACGAGCGTTGTCACCATGTCATTTACACACTTTCGACATCATTTACGGTAATGCTCCTCACTCTACCTATTCATATTTTAACATGCATACATATTCCAACATGTTTCACGATTATAACATAGGCATGTAATCGTCAATCACATAATGGAACACCAAAATTCAACATACCACAATTTATACCAATTTACGGTTCCCTCCGATTCATTTAATCGGGCAATAAACAGATATTTCTCACTACCATCAGCTAGAATACGTTCCTACCTTCACAACGATATCAAGAATACGCAAAACGGATAACTGAGTCAAAAGTTATGCAAGAAACAAAATGGATGTTCTGCTATGTTCGCATTGCCAAGAAGCCAGCGAACGCTCGCTACTTCATTCGCAGTGCAAAGCGTCCAGCGAACGCCTAGCCAACACTTGTTCGCTGCACCATTCGTAGTGCGAACGCTAGCGAACCAAGGCAGAGGCAAAAACAACGTAAGGTTCGCAGTGCGAACCACTGGCGAATGCTCGCCTTCGCATTCGCAGTGCGAGCTGCCAGCGAGTGCACGATTTCCCCCTTCGCTGGGGGATTCGCAGTACGAATCTAGGAATTTCAGAAAGTTCATCAGCGTACAGCTGATCTCCCATGGTTCCAAAACCCCACCAAAACATATCCAAACATCCTACAATCAAACATAAACGATCCTACACTCATATAACTCATACTTCTCAGTTTATAACACTCTTCAACCGTTAATTTTCAAGATTTGGCAATTAATCCAATTTCCTTACAATTCTAACCTAAGTCTTAGAATCCAAGAAAATCTAAAACAAAATCATCTATCTAGAACCCACCTTGAATAGATGAAGATGGTGAAGATTTGAAGATGATTTGATGAAGATTTGATGGTGTTCTTGATCTTGAGCTTTCCTCTTTTTTTTCCTCTTCCTTTCCTTCTCTTTTCTTTTCTTCTCCAAGTTAACTATGTTTGGAAATGAGAGAAAAAGAAATGATATAGAAAATATCATCAATTAGCAACACTACTAATTGTCCAAAAAGTCTTTAAAGTCCAAATATTTAAATATCTCAGAGTCAGATAATATTAATTGGATTTACTCTAAGTCCAACAGTTACCCTAATTATCTTTGCAGATAATTTCTCAGAGTACACTGGGACTCAGTTGATCACAACTAATATTATCCAGAGTAAAATAGTTTATGGGGTATTACATCCTCCCCCCCTTAAATAGAAATTCGCCCACGAATTCAAAACAATTACCTGAAAAGATGAGGATAGACCTCCCGCATCTTCGATTCCAATTCCCAAGTTGCATCACCCGAATGCGTCTCCTCCCACTGGACCTTAACAAGAGGAATCTCTTTATTCCTTAACACTTTAGTTTCTCTTCCGGTGATATGACTCGGTTGAGGCTCAAAGGTCAAATCTGCTTCTATCTCAATTGTATCTGGTAAAATTGGCTGAAGAGGATCTGGTACAAATTTCCTAAGCTGAGACACATGAAAAACGTCGTGCATCTCCGACAGAGAAGGCGGTAAGGCTAATCTGTAAGCTACTTCACCAATTCTTTCCAAAATCTGATACAGTCCTATGTATCTCGTACTTAACTTCCGCGATCGAAACGGTCCTTTCAACCGCAATCTCGGAGTGACTTTTAAAAACACGTGATCGCCTTCTTCAAATTCTAAAGATCTTCTACAGTTATCCGCATAACTCTTCTGACGATCTTGGGCTTGTTTGATCTTATCATGGATCATCTTAATTTTCTCCGTAGTTTCGTGCATAGTCTCAGGTCCCAACATCCTATCTTCACCAAGCTCTGCCCAACACAACGGTGTCCTACACTTTCTTCCATATAATGCCTCATACGGAGCCATACCAATACTTGCATGATAACTATTATTATAAGAGAACTCAATCAATGGCAAAAGTTTTATCCAATTTCCGCCATTTTCCAACACACAAGCTCTCAACAAATCCTCCATGGTCTGTATTGTCCGTTCCGTCTGACCATCCGTTTGCGGATGATTCGACGTGCTCAAATACAACTTCGCTCCCATCGCTTGTTGAAAAGCTCTCCAAAATCTCGAAGTGAACTTCGGATCTCTATCTGAAACAATACTAGTAGAAATACCATGCAACCTTACTATCTCCGAAATGAACAACCTTGCGAGATGACTCGCCTTATAAGTAGTCTTTACGGCCAAGAAATGAGCAGACTTCGTCAACCGATCCACAATCACCCAAATTGAATCATAACCACCTTGGGCACGGGGTAAACCCACCGCGAAGTCCATCGAAATACTATCCCATTTCCACACCGGAATTTCTAAAGGTTGCAACAAGCCACCCGACCTTTGGTGCTCGATCTTTACTTGTTGACACACCACACATTCCGTCACATACACCGCAATATCCCTCTTCATCCCAGACCACCAATAGTCCCTCTTTAGGTCTTGGTACATCTTTGAAGATCCCGGATGTATAGTAAAAGCACCCTTATACGCTTCATCCAAAATCCTCCTTTTTAACTCCGCGTTGTCCGGAATGCAAATCCTTTGATTAAATACAATAATTCTGTCGGTATCTCACACAAAACCCGGTTGCAATAACACTTCTTGCAACTTCTCATCTAACCCTTACTCTTGTTGGATTTCTTCCCTAAGAGTAGAATATATATCCAAATTCCCCATAACCACACAATTAGGAGTCCAATTAAATTGAAGATTTAGATCTCGAAATTTCTCCAATAAAGTATACTCTAGCATCATCAAGTCGGCACTATGCAACACTTTCCTGCTTAAAGCGTCCGCCACTTTATTCGCTTTACCCGGATGGTATCTTAGTTCCAAGTCATAATCTTTCAAATATTCCATCCACCTCCTTTTGATCAAAGAGGTATTGTAAGCTCTTGTGGTCACTAAACATCTCAAAACGCACACCATGCAAATAGTGACGCCACACCTTCAAGGTAAATACAACTGCCGCCAATTCTAAATCATGTGTTGGATAATTCTTTTCATGGACTTTCAACTGTCATGAAGCATAAGCCACTACATGTCCATCTTGCATTAGCACCCCTCCTAATCCCATCTTCGACGCATCACAATATACCTCATATGACTAGCTAGGATCAGGAATAACCAAAATAGGAGCGGTCATCAATCTTTCCTTCAAACTCATAAAACTTTGCTCACAAGCTGAATCCCATTCATAAGAACAATCTTTTCGAGTAAGTCTCGTCATCGGTAAATCCAGTTGGGAAAAGCCTTTAATAAACCTTCTATAATACTCTGCTAGTCCCAAAAAGCTTCTAACTTCAGACACATTCTTCGGTCTCTCCCAATTTATCACTGCTTCAACTTTGGATGGATTAACCGATACACCCCCTTGAGATATGACATGTCCAAGGAAATTCACCTCCGACATCCAAAATTCACACTTACTTAGCTTGGCAAAAAGTTGTCTTTCTTGCAAAATGGATAAAACGATTCTTAGGTGTTCTCCGTGCTCTTGAAGGTCACGAGAATAGATAAGAATGTCATGAATGAAAATCACCACAAATTGGTCCAAGTAAGGTTGAAATATCCGATTCATATAATCCATGAAAACTGCCGGAGCATTTGTCACACCGAAAGGCATCACCAAAAATTCATAATGGCCATAACGGGTTCTAAATGCAGTCTTTGGTATGTATGAACTCTTCACCCGAATCTGATGATAACCCGACCGTAAATCAATCTTCGAGAACACACAGGCTCCTTCCAATTGATCTAACAAATCGTCTATCCTTGGCAATGGGTATTTGTTCTTGATGGTGACCTTATTCAACTGACGGTAATCAATACACAACCGCATTCCACCATCCTTTTTCTTTACCAACAACACTGGAACTCCCCAGGGTGAAACACTGAGTCGAATAAAGTGCTTAGCCAATAACTCTTCCAATTGGTCCTTTAATTCTCTTAATTCGAGTGGTGCCATCTGATACGGAGAAACGAATATTGGAGCCGTTCCCGGTATCAGGTTAATAGAGAATTCCACTTCCCGTTCCGGGGGAAGAGAAGTGATATCCTCGGGGAAAACTTCAGGAAAGTCACAAACTACCGGAATACTCGAAATTTGAAGGTTACTACTCCCCTCCTTAGTAAGAATCATAAGAACAAACTTTTCCTCTTCAAACAAGAAATTAATCATTCCAACCGTACCTTCTAAAATAGTAGTTAACACATCCTTCGAAGTAGCTTCAGTAGATGGAATAATGATTAACTTTTCCTCACAACCGATAAAAACCGAATTAGCTGAAAGCCAATCCATTCCTAGAACAACATCCACTTTCTTAAGCGGCAGACAAATAAGATCAATCTAGAAGACTCTTTCATTCACCGACAAAACACAATTTTCACACATCAACGGTGTTTCAACAATTTCATCCATGGCAGTAGTAACCACCATGGGTGGAGATAAAGGAATAGCTTGCAACCCGAGTCGCTTCACGCACCGCGTGGACACAAAAGAATGCGTTGCCCCACAATCAAATAAAACAAAACAAGGATTTCCATTCACAAAACACGTACCCGCAATCAAGAAATTATCACCATTTGTCTTCCTTGCATCCAAGGTATACACCCTTCCGGTATTCTTTTCTTGCATGTGATTCCTCTTCTGAGGACAATCCCTCGATAGATGACCCACCTTGTTACACTGATAACATCTTATTGCTTCCCAATTACACCTCCTAAAATGATTCCTCCCACAAGTACGACATACTGGAGGCGCACTAGACTTAGAACTCTGAACTTGCTTCCCTTTGAAAAGTTGTTGTCTCAGTCTAAATTGTTGATTCGATCTTCCACGATCACTTTGATTCACCCTACTTAACTCTCCTTCTGCTTGCACCTTCTTTAAACTATGCTTCGCCACATAACACTGTCGTTACAATTCAGCGTAGCTGGTAAATTCTCTCTGAGACACACTATGTGAAATTTCAGCCCTTAAACCAAACAGAAATGGATCAATCTTCCACCTTTCATCAGGAGCATACATGGCTTGTCTAGAATAAGCAGCCATAACCTCAAACTTTTTCGCATAAGAAGCCACTGTCAAGTTACCTTGCCTCAGCTGCTTAAATTCGAATTCTTTTTGAGACCTTAAGGAACTTGGAAAATACTTCTCCATAAAAGTTATCTTAAACTGCTCCCACACATTTGTACCTCTTGTATTGTCATTAGTGTTGAAGCGCTTTCCCACCATCTCATAGCAGGACCCTCTAACAAGTGAGAAGCAAAGACAACCTTATTTTCTTCACTACACTGAACGATCAAGAAAATCCGCTCCATATCGGATATCCATTCATGAGCCTTTACTGGATCTAACCCTCCCAGAAACTCCAGAGGATTCATACAAATAAAATCCCTAAAGGTTCCCCCTGCAGCTTCAGGAACAACCATTGGAGGATGCACACCACCAGCCATTTGCTGTACCATCTGTTGTACAAACTGATTCTGCTGCTGCTGCATCTGTTGCATGAATTGATACAAAGGGGCATTCCCTTCGTCCCCTGGCGAATTTGTCCCTGCTGGAGTAGTTCTCGTTCTACCACTGTTGTTTCTTTGCCGGTCGGCCATGTTCCTAAATGTCATACAGATAGGATTAAGTTGATCAGGCTCAATACCATAAATATAACACGTAAGACTAATGGCGACACAACACATATGAAACGGAAGGAAACACTTATACTATTTCATGGCTAGGTCGAGGATACGACCTGCTCTGATACCAACTGTAACGCCCAGATATACATACATACATCAAAGCATATATCATACATGAATAATACGTTTGGTACTGAAATATATGTACAAGTTCCTAGTTAACACATTGTATACATTAAATGCCCTAAATACAAAGTTCTAAAGCTCACGGCATAACGTATACAAGATGTCCCAAAATATACTAAGAACTAGATCAATACAATGATCTCAAAATAAAACGCCATAGCGGAAGCCATGCCATCTCAAAAGCTACGATCCGTAAGGAAAAGTCAAACCACCTTATCCTTACCCTTCGCCGAACCTGCAGAACCTGTGATGTAAACAACAACAGTGGGGTGAGATACATCAAATCTCAGTGAGTTCGCTATCTTATAGTCATCTCGGCTTTACAAGGTTCTAATAAGCCTAACTCAAGTCAAAGGGAAGGGAAGTGACTTTGAGTACACACACGATATAATTACATTCACAATCGTGAGCCTGTTAACTCACAATAGTACCAACGTAAGTTCTGAGCCTGTTACTCCAGAATCTCACAAATCAATAACCGTACCAAGGTATCCCCTATTCCCGTTTGCTTCTACGTCTAAAAGACGATTCGAGTCATGGATCCTTGTATTTACTTGGCATACGAATTGGATTCAAGATCATCGGCCCGTACACCGTGATCCGTCACTTCACACGGCCCGTACACCGTCACAAGTCTCTTTACCCGTAGGTTCTAATCGTACTATACGCAGGAATCAAACCTGCCAAGTAATTGTGCATACATTTCAGAGGAGGTGCTCGAGTCTCATGAAACTACACCGCAAGATCAATCGGTTATGAATACTAGACACACGCCTCGGCCTCTTTTGCACGAGCGTTGTCACCATGTCATTTACACACTTTCGACATCATTTACGATAATGTTCCTCACTCTACCTATTCATATTTTAACATGCATACATATTCCAACATGTTTCACGATAATAACATAGGCATGTAATCGTCAATCACATAATGGAACACCAAAATTCAACATACCACAATTTATACCAATTTATGGTTCCCTCCGATTCATTTAATCGGGCAATAAACAGATATTTCTCACTACCATCAGCTAGAATATGTTCCTAGCTTCACAACGATATCAAGAATACGCAAAACGGATAACCGAGTCAAAAGTTATGCAAGAAACAAAATGGATGTTCTGCTATGTTCGCTTTGCGAAGAAGCCAGCGAACGCTCGCTACTTCATTCGCAGTACAAAGCGTCCAGCGAACACCTAGCCAACACTTGTTTGCTGCACCATTCACAGTGTGAATGCTAGCGAACCAAGGCAGTGGCAAAAACAACGTAAGGTTCGCAGTGCGAACCACTGGCGAATGCTCGCCTTCGCATTCGCAGTGCGAGCTGCCAGCGAGTGTACGATTTCCCCCTTCGTTGGGGGATTCGCAGTGCAAATCTGGGAATTTCAGAAAGTTCATCAGCGTACAGCTGATCTCCCATGGTTCCAAAACCCCACCAAAACATATCCAAACATCCTACAATAAAACATAAACGATCCTACACTCATATAACTCATACTTCTCAGTTTATAACACACTTCAATCGTTAATTTTCAAGATTTGGCAATTAATCCAATTTCCTTACAATTATAACCTAAGTCTTAGAATCCAAGAAAATCTAAAACAAAAGCATCTATCTAGAACCCACCTTGAATAGATGAAGATGGTGAAGATTTGAAGATGATTGGATGAAGATTTGATGGTGTTCTTGATCTTGAGCTTTCCTTTTTTTTTTTCCTCTTTCTTTCCTTCTCTTTTCTTTTCTTCTCCAAGTTAACTATGTTTGGAAATGAGAGAAAAAGAAATGATATAGAAAATATCATCAATTAGCAACACTACTAATTGTCCAAAAAGTCTTTAAAGTCCAAATATTTAAATATCTCAGAGTCAGATAATATTAATTGGATTTACTCTAAGTCCAACAGTTACCCTAATTATCTCTGCAGATAATTTCTCAGAGTACACTGGGACTCAGTTGATCACAACTAATATTATCCGGAGTAAAATAGTTTACGGGGTATTACAGAGACAAATCATCCAATTATTCATAACAATAATGTTATTTATCTTATTATATCATCAAGTATTTATTATTCTTTATTATAGCAATTCTTTTAATTTAACGTCCCCACACCATTAATGAAAGATTATTTTGTAAAATCCTTCATCATTTCTCCTTTTAAAATAATAATAATTATATTCCTTAACACCCTTAAAAAAATGTCAAAAATGACTTGTGGAGCTAGGTACTTGTAGGTATAATCATTTTTTAGTAGCAGATGATCCTTGGTGATTTTGATTATGACAACATCAAATGTCAAGTGGTGTACAGTGGAGTCCTAGAGGATCTCCGATGTAGCAACCTAATATGATGGTGTCTATCAATGAAGTCAAATCCTAGATGAAGTGTTGAATCAATGGCGAATCTAACAAGGGATCTTGAACCTTCATGATTGTGAAAGAAAGGAAGTATGAAAGCTCGTCAGGGCTTGTTTCTAAGTGACTAATATATTATAAAAAGCATAAGAGTACTTCCTAAGACACTAAGGCAACTCTCTCTCTCTCTATTACACACACACACACACACACACAAACACACACACACACACGCATACGCATGTTTTTGAAGCCTTTATACTTTTATAAAACCACGTGAAAATGATTTACGTAAGTAACTGGTTGGTTACTAGCTTGAATAAACATTTAGCAGTGTCATTTAAACTTAATAATTGAATAGCAAACTAGGGTTAATCGATTATCTCTTTTGAAATGCCTCATTATTATTTAAGAGGTTTTCTAATCAATTAGTGATGACGAATTTGAAAAACTTCCATATTTAGCCTATATAATCGACTATAAGCATAAAAAAACCTACATATTATTTTCCTTTTTGAGATATATTTTCTCCTATAAATAGAAGGTTTAACCTCATTTGAAATTACATGAGAATTAGAATTTATACTATCCTTTTCATATTTTATCTCTTCTTTCCTTCTTATATTTTTTCATGAAAATTTCCTTAGTACCTTCTAAGTGAATAATACTTCTCTTTTGGACCGGTCATATCACTATTTAGTTCAACCATCACAAAAAGGGACGTCTTAGATCTGGATTAAGTATTCATTAAGCTTCTATATATTGATGATCTTGCAAATGTATGACAAAGTCCCACACAATTATTTTAACTCAAATAACATGCCCTTAAGCCAATGCTCATCAAAGAGGACAACTAAATAATTTAAGATAAGAATTAAAACATAATTTAAGAGATAACTGAAAATACTTATGTAAAAGCGTATAGTCACGCTTTAGGTTGAGTTTCAAAGATATTATAGAAGACTTTTCTTATCTTGACTTGATGGTCATCTTTTGTCCTTCTCAATTTCTACCATTTCTGGGAGATCAATCCATCTTTGGTGAATTTGAGTATGTCTTCTAAAGATTCATCTACATCAAAAGAACTTTCCTGGTGTTTCTTGGATACAATAAATCACAAGTAATGTATTAAACCTTAATAATAGTAATTATTCTCAAGCAATTATAATATCAAAGATAGTAGTGAAAGGGGGATTTACCTACACTACCTATTTCATGATTTAACACTTATATTTGTTAACTTCATAGGTCACAACACCCTTCTTATTTGCCACAAAGTCAATGAATAAGGAGATGTTACCCTTTATATGCCTTGAGCTTTCCTTGTTAAGATCCCATACTTTCTTCAAGGAGTTAATACATTTTCCCTACAAAGTCAATCAATAAGTCTAGGTACCCAATTTTCATTGGGTCTTTAAGGGTGAGTAAAAGTATTGTTACATTTGGGAAAAAATTGAAATGCACCTTTAGGAACCAAAAATATCCTAAATTTGCATTTAGCAATGGTATGGCCTTTCTGACAACAATAATGACAAGTCAAGTGACGATGAGAGTGACTTTCTCTATTAGACTCCCTTACCATATAATTTTAATTCTTGTACGACACATTTAAATATCTGTTGAATTTTGCAGGATTTATAGCGAAGGTGACCTTTGGTTCTAATGCCTTGTGTAATTTGGCTTTTAGAGTATTAACCTCTTTTTTCCAAATGTGACAAGTTTCAAAACCAAACCAAGAAGATTTGTCTTCCTCATCATTGACTTTTGAAGCATCTAACATGGATTGCTTAAGAGATTCCATTTATTTTTCAGTTTCTAAAACTTTGGCTTCTAAGTATGAAAATATTTGTTTGAAGCTAACCTTTTAAACCATCTACCACTTCACCATATAGATTTTCAAAAGAAACTTGTAATTCAGAATAAGAAATTTCATCATTAAGTTCATATTTAGAATGACTTACATTTTTCTTCTTATGATGATGGGCCATGAGACAAAGATTTGCCTCTTCGTCACTTTCACTTGAGCTACCTTCACTTGAGGATTCACTATCACTTTCCCAAACTATGTATGTTCTTCTAGTCTTTCTAGACTTCTTGTATTGACCCTTATCTTTATCCTTCTTAAGTTGTGCATAATTCGGCTTATAGTGTCCGACTTTACCACAGTTTAAAATGAACCATTTGACTTTCCTTTCTAACTCTCATCTTTCTTTGAGGAGTCAACTTGCCTTCTAAAGTTGATGAGATTGTTTTTGGAGTGCTTTACTCTGTTTCTCTTGATGTATTTATGATACCGTTTAACAAATAGCCCCGTTTCTTTATCATCCAACTTCTCATTATCACTAGTTCCACTTTCATCGTGCTCTTTTGTTGAGGACTTGAAACTAGAAGCCACGAGAGCAATTTACTTTTTTCCACCTCTTTTCTTTGTTCTTGTATTTATTAACTTTCTTCTCATGCTTCTCTAAGCTAATGAACTCTTGCTCGTTTTCTTCAAGCTTACCAAACAAAGTAGTAGTGTCCAAAGTCAAAAGGTTGTTAGCTTCCTTAATTACGGTGACCTTAGGTTGCATTTCCCTAGACATCTCAAAATTTTGTTATTAGCAATATCATTGGAACCCGGATTACCAAGTGCATTCAAACCGTTTACAAGATGAGTGAATCTCTTTTGCATATCGGCAATGGTTTCACCATGCTTCATGTGAAAGAGTTCAAACTATTGATTCAAATTATTGATTCTAGCTTGTTTGACTTCATTTGTACCCACATGGGCAACTTGTGATGCATCCCACATAGCTTTAGTGGTTTTGCAATGAGAAACACGATAATATTCATCAACTCCTAAAGCGGAGATTAGAATATTCCTTGCTTTCCAATCACTAGACCACTTTGTCTCATCTTCCGCACCCATTGTGCTTCCTGTTTAGGTACAACAACACCATCCACATTGGTCATAGTGGATGGTGCTCTATACTTTTCTATCAATATAATTGATATGGATATGTATACAATCCTTCTAATAACCATAGTTCTCGCCATTGAAAATCGACGCTTTATTGTATGCCCATTTTGGTTCTGAAGCCATAATCTAATACTCCTCAGAAGGCAACTTCTTCTTCTGACAAACCATCTCCTTCAAAGAAACTTAGGAAGATGATTCTTCCTCTTGCGGAAGAAGAAGAGGAAGAGAAAGATAATTCATCTTTGGTTAGGAAGACAAAGGAAACAAAGGAGTTCGTTTAGGACCTGATGAAGGAAATTGTTGCAGCCGTTAATGGTCACTTCATTAAAAAACATCATGTTTCTCTTTTTTGTTTTTGGACCATGGACTTATTGAAGTGTCCAACCTTGAGGTTGTTCTGGAATGCTCTAATGAGTATCTTCTTGTTTGTATTGGTAACATTAATGGTATATTCATTAAACTAGGCCATATACTTATGCAAGGATTCAGAATATGCCTAGAGAACATTGAACAAGCTTGTCATGGAAACCTTTATATGCTTGCCCGCTGAAAAATGATGGATCATTGTTTTTTTCTTCTAGATCTCGGTAACTTAAACACTGAGATCCTCTAGAGGCTCATATTATAACGGAGGGCGGCCTTGTTCAACACATTGGCCATCAACTTGAATTTTAGTGAGTAAACACCTCGATAACAACCATCTGTATGTTTATGGAGAATATCTACTCCCAAGGTCTCTCTTGCCATCAAATGATAATATAGATGGTGGTTGTAAGTAATATCTATATATATATATATATATATATATATATATATATATATATATATATATATATATATATATATATATATATATATATATATATATTACTTACAAATTTTGTCCTTTCAAATAATGAATAAGTTTCATAATAATGCTTACATACAAAAAAAGTTTATATTAATAACTTAAAAATTACACTTAAATACAAAATAAATTTATAAAAAGTAAAAATGTATTTTATATTTTAAAATATTACTGGTAACTTTAAAAACATCATAAGTAACAATTCACTTTAGGTTTCAAAACACACTGGGCCGGCCCAACACACACTTTATCCAAAAAAAGACATATAAATTTGCAATTGCATTCACTTAACCCTAGTAACAAGGATCGACGGCGCTTCACCAAAAGGAGGCGATTTGTTTCTCTCTTCGGTTTATCTCTCAATGGTATGAATATCTTTTACCATAGATTTGTTATTCTTTTACATTTATGATATGATTACACATATAAACTTGTATATTGAATTGATTATCTGTCACCAATTGTGTTTTCATTAGACTTAAAACACTACTATATGAATGATAATCCCAGCTCTTTTATTTTATTTTATTAATGATTTTGTGAATATTTACCTGACATTTTTATCATATTTAATCTCATGAACGTTATTTTGTCTTCACCAGATTTACGAGTGAAGAAACAAAATTGGTCCATCGACTATCATTTCAGACTTTATCATATGGAAGTCAATATTGTTGTTTTATATTTTTATATTTTATATTATGCTTTGCTTATAGTTTGTGTTGTTCGACCTACATCAACGATCGTGATTTCCTTGATTAAAACGAGTAGATATACAATAAAGAAGGTATTAATTAGTATTTTTATTATTGTTTTTATAATAGTTTATTTTAAATTAATTTTATATGTTTTATAGAACAATATTTTCTAATATTTTATTTGAATGCAAATATATATATATATATATATATATATATATATATATATATATATATATATATATATATATATATATATATATAAGTACATGTTTGTGTTAAAAATGTTTTAAAGAACTCAAGATTGTTTGATTCATACAACTCATTTTCCGTTTAGAATTATTTTACTTAATTATTATAAACAGTATGAGCAGAATATTTTTTAATTTAGTTTTTTGTTTGATGATTACAGGGAGATTTTTCAAATTTCGCCAACTAATAACCTAACAAGAATTTGAACACGTAACTTATGGATATGATCCCTTCCACGCGCCTGCTGTCTGCCTCCACCACCACAAGTTCTTCAACATCTGTATTTTAAATGTAATAATAACATGAACAATAATACGTATTATTACTCAAGCAGAAAAATGGTACCAGAAGAATTAGCAAAGCTCTGATAAAGGAATTAAAAGACAAATACTGTATCAGAATTAGCCAAACGTTTCATCACCAAGTGCAGTGTATCGGACCTCAGACACATTAGCATATCTGATTATTTTGTTTTTATTACATGGAGATTTTTCAAATTTCGCCAATATGACCGGAAAAATAGATATTAATCATACATTCAATTATAGACACACTACCATATTTGATATAATTAGTAAATCTACTATTTATTTACTTAACCGTAAGATATGCATGCTTATTTTTTATTTTATTTAAAGTTTGTTCCTAGCAAAGAAAGACATTGTCCAACTTGTTTAAGGATTGATGTTGATGATCTTTCAGTTTCCCTCAAATATTTTTAGCAGTTAAAATGACATGTCATCTAAGAAATGAAATTATAATTCTTGCTACATCGTTACAAAAAGAAATGGATGCAAATTCATACAATTATTTATAATAAGGTCTCTTTAATATGTGCTAACCTCTTTATTGAAAGATTTTCACATAATTGTCCACTTGCCCATAGTGTATAAGAAGTTGATTTGAGATCAAACCCATTAAGAATGTTGAAGTGTTGGACAAATTTTCCACTCAATCATGATTTATAAAAGAAAAGATAATATTTATCCATTGTTCAAAAAGGAATCATCCTTGTTCATGCGTGAACCATAATGTTTAAGAAGGGGATTAAGGTCTATTTTTTTTGTGGTTAAGTCTAAATTTTTAGACTGTCATCGTAAAGTATTGACTTTATAAATATGTTTTTATAGGTAATTAAAATTTTAAGATATCTATACTAAAATATGTTTAACTTTGATGTTTAGAAATTTTACTCACTTAACTTTTTATTATATGCCACTTTGGGAAAAAAATTGTATCAAATTATAAGTTGTTTTACAGTACCAATAAATCAATAATGTTATTTATCTTATTATATCATCAAATATTTATTATTTTTTATTATAGCAATTCTTTTAATTTAACGCCCCCGTACCATTAATGAAAGATTATTTTGTAAAATCCTTCATCATTTCTCCTTTTAAAATAATAATTATTCTATTCCTTAACACCCGTAAAAAAAAGTCAAAAATGACTTGTGGAGCTAGGTACTTTTAGGTATATTCATTTTTTAGTTGTAGATGATCCTTGGTGATTTTGAATATGACAACAGCAAATGTCAAGTGGTGTTCAGTGGAGTCCTGGAGGATCTCCGAAGTAGCAACCTAATATGATGGTGTCTATCAATGAAGTCAAATCCCAGATAAAGTGTTGAATCAATGATGAATCTAACAAGGGATCTTGAACCTTCATGATTGTGAAAGAAAGGAAGTATGAAAGCTCGTCAGGGCTTGTTTCTTAGTGACTAATATATTATAGGGTTAATTGTTCTTTTGTCCCCTTCCATATGGGCGAGGTTTGAAAAACCCCTGTAAAAAAACAAATTTAGATTCCCCCCCTGACATTTGAAGATTCCAATGTTTTGACCCTTCTTAAAATCCAGTCAACAGAATTTGTGACGTGGCAATTTTTTTTAATTTATTATTATTATTATTTTTTATTACATGGATAGATTAGTTGCCATTTTTAATTTTTATTTAATTTTTTAAAATCCACATGGCATTTATATATATATATATATATATATATTATAATATTTTTTTTTAATTCTATTCATTTTTAATTTTATTCTATGTATTTTTTCGTATTATTTTTATTTTTTCAAATTGTTATTTTAAAAAATATTTTAATTGGGCCAAGATTAAATAGACCCAAACCCAATGTTAGCACCAGTAAGAGCGCAATAGTTAATGAATTGATAAGTTTTGTGTAAGACTTATTTATAAACACTTGTATTTCTACATTATATTTCGATGTGGAACTCAGTAGATTTAAACTGTAAGGACACCAACTCTTTAATTGGTTGCTGGCGCAAATAATTTTTTTCTAGAATAAGTCAGAATTTGCCAAGCTGTGGCAAGTATCTGATATTTGATGATCACTAGATTACATTATGCTTTCTCTCCTCCTAGGAGCACAAGTTATGATTTCATCAACTCTAAGGATAATCTCAGCTGCCTCTGTTGCAGATAGCAATACAGCCTGCTTGAATTTGAATGCTTCACTAATCCCCTTGCAGATAGCAATACAGTCAATAGAATACTTTTTTAAAATACACAACATAAACATTGGTAAATCACTGTTCTTCATCCATGTGTCATATTACACTGCTAAATCCCAAAGCACTCCTTAAATGTTAGCTGTCAAGTTAACCAAAACCTAAATGAATAAACCAAAAATAAAGTTTGGTTTTTAAGTCTACTATCCGAGTTAAACAGGTTTATTTTAGTAAAATAGTTTAAATTTGGTCCAGAGTCGGTTTATTTTTCTATATGTTATAATCAACTTCACTATTTTATTCTTTACTCCTCTTTTTGGCAGAAGCTAAAAAACAATAAGTGTCCTTGGAAGAATCAAAGGAGAGGCTCGCAGATAACTTGTGGGTTGAAACCATATACCCATTAATTATGAACCGGGTACAAACCTTAACCTCAAAATGGCATTGGGTTTCTTTTTATTTGTAATATAAATGACCCTTTTGTTACAAATATGATGATTTGAAGTGATATGTTATCAAAATTAAAGTCCCAGAACATGTACCTGTGCATGCCTGCCCCATTGCAACACCAGAAAACTTAATTAATTTATCTTCACCAATCATAATTTCTTCAATGGATTGTCAAAGGCGGAAGCAATGTCATCATCTTCGACTAACAACAACGAAAGCAACACACTCACCACCATCAACAACACTTCGATAACCCTCCGTCGTGAGCTTATGAGAGAATGAGACGAATCGAGTGAACGCGAGAGAGGTGAGTGAGTTTGAACATGTTTTCATGTGTTTGAACGCGATAGAGAGATTGGGATTGAGATTGCGAATCTGAGTGAGAAGAGATACGAGTGGGAAGATGAACGAATGAAGGGGAAATAAGGTAAGAAGCAGTTTTGATGTGTAGAGAGATGAGAGAAGAAACAAGGATTGTCACAGAGGATTGTTTGTGAGAAGTTGGCCAAAAGCTACAAGAACTCTCCTGCTCAAGCATTCAATTTGAACCTAAAAAATAAACTATTGCAGTAATGGAAATGTTTATAAGTCCCACATCGAAATTGCATAAGCAAATTGAAGTGTTTATAAGCAGCTTTTACACATAAGTTCTCAAATATTTAAATATTGGGCTGCTCTTGAAGCAAAAATAGGCTTAGGCCCTATTGTAATATTTTGATAATTTAAAAAAATAATTCATAAAAAAAATCAATATAAATAATTTAAGAAAAAAAAAATTTATATAAATAATTTAAGAAAACGTAAAATAAATTAATACAAAAAGTAAAAAAAAATATATATATATATATATATATATATATATATATTAAAAAATATATATAAATGCGACGTGGATATTAAAAATTAAATAATAATTAAAAAATGCCAACTAATCTGCCCACGTAATAAAAAATAATAATAATAAATTAAAAAAAATGTCACGTCACATATTCTGTTGACTGGATTTCAAGAGGGGTCAAAACAATGGAATCTTCAAATGTCAAGGAGGGAATCTAAACTTTTTTTTTACAGGGGGATTTTTCAAACCTCGCCCATATGGCAGGGGGCAAAAGAACAATTAACCCTATATTATAAAAAGCATAAGAGTACTTCCTAAGACACTAAGGCAACTCTCTCTCTCTCCCCCCTCTCTCTCACACACACACACACACACACATACACATGTTTTTGAAGCCTTTATACTTTTATAAAACCACGTGAAAATGATTTACGTAAGTAACTGGTTGGTTACTAGCTTGAATAAACATTTAGCAGTGTCATTTAAACTTAATAATTGAATAGCAAACTAGGGTTAATCGATTATCTCTTTTGAAATGCCTCCTTATTATTTAAGAGGTTTTCTAATCAATTAGTGATGACGAATTTGAAAAACTTCCATATTTAGCCTATATAATCGATTATAAACATAAAAAAATGTACATATTATTTTCCTTTTTGAGATATATTTTCTCCTATAAATAGAAGGTTTAACCTCATTTGAAATTACACGAGAATTCAGATTTCTACTATCCTTTTCATATTTTATCTCTCTTTTCCTTCTTATATTCTTTCATTAAAGTTTCCTTAGTACCTTCTAAGTGAATATAATACTTCTCTTTTGGACCGGTCATATCACTATTTAGTTCAACCATCACAAAACGGGACGTCTTAGATCTGGATTAAGTATTCATTAAGCTTCTAGAATATTATTTAGACCACTAGACCCTAAGAGACCTGGAAGCATGAGATTTATACTCCCACTGCATTTAACGATCTTCCCCGCTCCATGTCGGGATAGTAGTTGGGCGTTTATTTCTCATCCCTATATATACAAAATGGTGACATATCAGGTAACAAGTTTCAAACCCAATTTGAATACTCTCTCATCATTCATATATTTACTTGAGCGTTAGAGTTCTAACCATCTAGGTACTTTCCCCACTCTGTCGTATCAGAATCTTTCCACCATCGCAGCTTCCGTAACTATACACATTTCTGGTTCCGGAACGAAACAATGGCACCGTATGTGGGAATGAATTTTTTATTGTATACATCATGAATGGCTTGCTCTTAAACCGAAAAAGAGTGCATACCGAAAGCGAGAAAGGATAGGCAATACCTTCCTCAAATATGTTCAAGGAGATAGATCCGGTTTCTCGTGTCTCATCATCACTAGACATGTTTTGAAGTGTCGCCACATCCAACACTCTGTCACATTTTGATTGCTTCTTGTTGAACGTCGGTTTGGATTTTCAGTAAAATAAATGATCGATTAAGAACATGGGATTTTCTTGACAAGGTTCTTCTTTGGTAGCTAATTCTTCTTATGGTGGGTTTTTGAAATAAAATAAAATAAAATTCTGCAAAACAAAACAAAAACTGATTAAAAACTGATGGGTTGCCTCCTATCCAGTGCTTCTTTTACGTCAATAGCTTGACGCTCAATCCTCAAAACATGTCAGGCACAAGGGATACCCTCATTCCAGTAAAAACACCTTTTTCCATTCCCTTGTTAACTCCACTACTACTTTCTCCCAACTTGTAACATGTCTCTAGCTCCTCCAAATATGGTGTCCATTCATATGCATTAAACACCACATTCTCCTTATTAAATTTCAACACGAACTCCCCGATTTCCACATCTATCTTTGCCTTTTCTGTTGCCAAGAATGATCGTCCAAGAATCACAGAACCTCATTTATCATGTCAATCACCATAAAGTCTGTGGGGAAGGTCAAACCATTGACATGAACTAACACATCTTGTAAAATACCAAGCGATTCAGTTTCAGATGAATCGTCCTTAGTAAGCGTCATGTTGCTCAGCATGATCTCTCCTATATCCATCTCCTTGAACTTTCTCAACAGCATAACATTGATGCTTGATCCCAAATCACATAAAGCATGTGAGGTTTTTACCCCACCAATGGTGCATGCAATTTTGAACTCTCCTTGATCTTTCATCTTTTGTGGCCTCTCCAAAGGTTATGTCGTCTCCGCTTTCTCTCTCAGGGTTAACTTGTTCATGAGTCAACTTCTGCTTTCCACTTTTTAGCCACACATGCATAAACTTAGCAAACTATAGAATTAATTCTAAAATTTCATTAAAAGAGATACTTACCTGAAATTGTTTCAACATCTCTTTGAATTTTTCAAACATCCCAGCTTTATCTTCAGGTACCCTTTTCTTCTTAATAATTGGGTAAGGTGGTTTCATGTAAACGGGTAAAGGTGGGTTTGGTTCGCTCAAGTTTTTCTCCTTTGTTCTCTTCCCTGAAGGGTTTTCATCAATACCTTGATCAAGTGTAACTTTCCCCTTTTCTTGGGTCCCTTGAAGTTCTTTCTCCTTTATCTAACTTCCACCTTCCTTACTCTCACTTTCAACCTTTTGAACTTTTACAACCTCATCAGCTGTAGTCACTACACCCAAATCGGTCTTCACCATTTTGTATGTTTCATTCTTAGGATTGTCTATGGTGTTACTAGAGAATTCGCCACTCGAACTTGGGAAGGTCGCTAGTTGTCATGACAACTGCCCAATTTGTGTCTCCAAATTTTTTATGGAGGCATCATGGTTTTCTGCTCGTGGTCTCATGGTTCTTATTCACCTGTTCCAAGCTAAGTTAAGTGGATTTCATAAAATTTTCCAAGGTCTCTTCCAACTATGAGGGTTTCCTTTTGGAAATTGGAAGCTTGTTGATTTTGTTGCACCGCTTGGTTCCCACTTTGATTTTGGTGGTTGTTCCAACGGAAGTTTGGATGATCTCTCCATCCTGGATTGTAGGTGTTAGAATAAAGGTCGTTCTTTTTAAAATTAGCATATTGAACTTCTTCACTTGACCCTTCCAAAGAGCACCTTCCATTCTCATGTACTCCGTGAAGGATTGAGAAACAAAAGAAAGGGGGTTTGAATTGGGTTTCACCAACAATGGTATTTTCTACATAATTAAAGATCAATGCTAACAAGACAATAAAAATAAATTGACACAATTATTTTTATCCTGGTTCACTGTTACCAAAGTTACTCCAGTCCACCCACCAAGGTGATTTTGCCTTAGACAAGGACTTAATCCAATAATCTCAACAGATTACAACCACTAAGTGTTCAACAACAACTTAGTCCTCTCAAGTATCCAGACTAACAACTTAGTCACTTGAGGAATCTACACTTTGAAAAGTATTTACAAAGATGTGTACATAAATTGCTTCTAACAAGCATGTGACACAATTGAAGTACAATAACACAAAAGTGTTTCTACCAAGATATGAGCAAAAACTCCTTACTATTTTACAAGACTATAATTCTCTCATTTTTGTAGAGCGGCGCTCTAATTTGTTGAGCTTGAGCATCTTCTTCTTGAGCTATGAAATTTAGTGCTTGCTTCCGCCTTGCACACATACTGTCGTGTATTCTTTAGCTCTTGAACTTCTTTGTTCAGTCTTGTTTTTCTTTCCTGCTCTTGCAGCATTTTGCAATTTGGCATTTTATATTTTTTTCATGGCTCATAGCAGCTACAACAACAGCATTTTGCCTGGCACTTTTGTAGCTTGTAAGCAACTCAAGCACACACACTCATGCATACTTTTGTAAGAAACATTGGCTTCTCTTGGCTTTCGCATTCAGCATTTTTCTCTTAAGCATACCAGCCTTAGCTTTTCTGGCTTTTTCAGCACTTCTTCAAGTCTTCAAATCTTCAATGAGTAGGACTTGAGAATAGATTCGTTGAAGGGTATAATTGGAAACATATTCCAACTGGAATATCCCAACGTTCACTTACATGAATGCTCACATCATAATACAAAAAAGATGTCCTTGTGCCACCTAATTTGGGTAGAGGTCACAGACTACTTGTACTATCATATTCATTGAAACACGCAAACCATTTTCCTGTTTTCTAATCTTCAGAGGCTTCAGATGTATATTTGATGAAGTATGTAGAGAGATCAATATTTGTAACTTCAGAACCTAAGTCTTCAAAATCTCAGATCTTCGTTCAGCAGAACTATCTTAAGAGTCTTTAGCACTTGGTCTTTAAAAGGATGTCTTCAGTGACTTTAGAACTTGTTCGGCAGAACCTCGTCTTCAGAAACATCAAAACTAATTGAGCGCATATTTGTCTTCAGAGTCTTCATAACTTCGTTCATCAGAACCTTATCTTTAGAGTCTTCAGAGCTTGATCTTCAAAAATGATATCTTTAGAATCTTCAGGACTTCGTTCAACATAACTTTGTCTTCATAAACTTCAGAACTAGTTGAGCGCATATTTGTCTTCATAGTCTTTAGAACTTCGTTCAACAGAACCATGTCTTCAGAGTCTTCAGAGCTTGATCTTCACAAATGATATCTTTAGAATCTTCAAGACTTCGTTCAACAGGACCTTGTCTTCAGAAACTTCAGATCTTGATCTTTAAAAAACGATGTCTTTAGAATCTTCTGAACTTCGTTCAACAGAACCTTGTCTTCAAAAACTTCAGAACTTGTATATTAAAAAATCACATTTCTAAGAAAGCTTTCAAGGCTTACTTGCAAAGTCACAATTAGAAGCTTTGATTCACACGTTCTTCAGAAACATTGTATTAGAAAGCATTCCAGAATAATGACTTTAAATCTTGTACACACAATATGTTTTCTTCCATAGTATTTAGATAATGATCTGATAACGTCACACGCATTTGAATCAGATACATATCCTATTTATCAAAAGCTACACTCTAGATAGAAACCATAAAGTACCGAATTGTTCTCTGAGATAACATATGCAGTTATCATCAAAACTTAAGGCCAAATGCAACCAATCTTGTTCTTACAATATCCCCCTTTTGATAATGACAAATAATGTATTTTAATAGAGCAATTCGTACAGGGTAATCACCATAAAACTACATAATCAGAGTTAAGCTCACCAGCTCCCCCTGAATCTGTTACTCTCAAAATTTATTTATGCTTGTTCAGAGTCTCCCCCTAATCTCAAGACTTATAAAATAATTTTGAAGTACATAGCATATGATCAGAGAAGGAATACTTCTCAGAGACATCTCATCAAAGTCTGACTAGAACTACCTAGTCTTCATCTCAGAACCTGGCTTGCTATCAGAACACAATTGACGTATTCAAAACCTGATTTATAAGTTCCTTGATGCTTGGCATCATGTATCTAAGATAGATTCTTTTAATACTTAGATCATATCACCATAAGGTGCAGTAATCAAGATGTCAATAGAAATTTCACAACTTGGACATTTTCATAATGACCATTTAGATTATCCATAAGATCCACAACCTTGAAGTTCTAGAGTCTAGCTACCATGCTTTCAAAAATTTCACAACTTCTGACATGCCTGAGGTATCAGAGCACTCATAAACATTCTTTTAGATTGTTCTTTTGCTTCTGATTTATGGGTCAAGACCAATTTGAATCATGTAATGTATCAGAGCAAATGTACCAGAGTAACTGTATCAAAGCAAACTCATTTAGATCATACTTATTATTTCTTGAACATATCTTCTGTTAACCTGTTCTAACATATAGTGAACTTATGCAAAGTTTCTAATCAATTATTAAACAAAGGTTAGTAATAAAACATATTGAAACATGTATTTGGGATCAAGAGACTTGGAATAGGTATATCAAAATCATTTCACTTTCTCCCCCTTTGTCATAAATCAAAAAGGTAACACGGATTTAATCAGAAAGATTAATAAAAGATAGAAGAATAATTTTATGAGAAATGAATTATCAAGAAGAGATTACAAGTGAACAGAGTAATAATACAAGCAAACAGAGTAATAGTACAATTACTAAGAAAATAACAACATGACCAAAAACTTTCAGGGTCTGAGGTTTGTAAGCTCCCCCAGTGTCAAATAGTCTTAGAAAAGAGGTTTGTAAGCTCCCTCTAATATCTATTTGAGAAGTTTTAAGATATGAAGTTGATTTCCCAAAAACATATACGAAACAAAAAATATATAATCAAGAGGTTATTTAAAGGATAGACATTAATAACAGAGTGTAAGATAGTCAATAATAAAAAAATATAAGAGAAATTTTCATTCAACTAAACAGACAATTAATACAAAAGACAATAAAAAGAAGGTTAACCCTAATGTGCCTAAGGTAGGGAGAAGGAAGGTGTTCTTGAGATGAGCTGAGTGAACAGGTTCTGAATATTTTTGTTGAATTCTTCTTGCTTCTCAAGTATAGTCCTTAGCAACTTCTGCCCTTTCTGAATATCTTCTAGAACATTCATCAACCGGGAAGAAGACTAGTATTAGAATGAAGTGACTGATCAGGATTAACAGCATGACCCATAGAGGTTTCTATAGAATCCTTTTTAGTGACAACAATTTCAGTAGCTTCTTTCTCCTTTTCGTTGGACATAGCAGTCATAGCAGCTTATCTCTTTCTGGTTGTACTAGTTTCCAGAATCAGCCTTTCAGAAGCCCCAATCGCATTTGTAATTAAGGACATATCTACCAGGTCTTCTCCATGAAAAGGTTTTCCAAAAATGATTTCTGGTGTAGATCGAGGATTCAATATCTCTATAATCTTGCAATCAGTCAGTATTGCAAAGATTAATCTACCAAAAGGAATTCATGTTCTCGGATTTTTGGAAACTCTCTTAGCATGATTGATAGAAGAACAGAGATAAAAGAAGACACATGTTAGCAGGTTGATTTTGTCTACTTTAGCCAAATGAAACAACATGAACTTGGTATTTAAATCCACATTTTTAGAAGAATTAGTTGAGAACCTGTGATAGATGCAGCCAACGATGATTCTGTACTGAACCCTTAGATAATCAAAGAGATTAGTTGTTGAAGAAGAGTCCTTTACATTTTTGAAAATGATCAGTGTAATCATTTCTAAAAATTCTTTAAGGTTCAGAGAGGATTCAGCGAACCTAGCATACTGGTCATAACACCAAACACCAGAGTTATCATGAAGGAGTAATCTGGTAATGTTAGTTTCACTGATGCATATAACATTTCCATTAATGTTTGAATGAACCTTGTTGTCATTCAAAACATATGCATTCTCCCAAAATTATTTGACAAGCTCTGGATATATTGGCCATTTTAGAAGGTCAAAGAAACTCTTCCATCCTTGGGTTTTTAGTGTTTTTGAGAGATCAAAGCCATTAATAGATAAATCCCTGAAGTCTATTATTAACTCAGATTGAACAGTCAAGAATTCTAACAGAAGTGCTAAAGTGATTTGAGGAGAGTCATCACCTTGATGGTTTCCCAACCTTTGTTTTTGTAGAGCTATGATTTTTGTAGTGGACATGTACTCAGCCATTTGTTCAAGGAGAGAGGATAACACACTTTGGTTTTAGGGTTAGGAAAGAGAAAAGGTTGAAAGATTAAACGTGTGGAGAGTTGTAGTGTAGGTGTGTGATGTGAAGTGAGTGAGTATTAATAAAAGTTTTTGCAATGGTTACAATAAATTGAAATAGGAAAAAATGGTTAACAAGGAGAAAGTTGAAGAGGTTTATCACATAATCCCAAAGAAATCTCGATTACCAAGGTGTCATGAAAAGCACAAAGCTACATGAGACCTAAGTGTGGTTATCAAAAGACAACCGTCTTATAATGATATCACAAACTCTTCACTTTTCTGGACAACGTGTTAATGAAGTAAACTCTTCAGTTTCCAACGGTCAAAAAATTAATAGAGCATTCTGACCATGGATACTTCAGATACATGAGAGCTTCACTTGTCAGAAGCTTCACATCTCAGAAGTGTAACATAAGCAACAGAAAGATATTTTTCTATTCTCAATAATATATGTATTTTGAGATACTTCTTTTCATTCAGAACATAGAATAGAGTTCACATGTGGGAATGAGAACAAGCTTTATCTTCAGCAAGGAATTTGAAGACATGACAGCCATAACAAAAGACTGTATCAATAAGATTTAAAAACAATAATTCATTTCTAAACATAATCCTAAAATCTTAATCCTAGAATACAAAAATAGATTCTTAGATACTTTTTAAAAAATAAGAGTTTAGAAAACGTTACTCATTAATTTGGTAGACTTTCAGCTTCTACTTCTTGAGAATGTGAGCTTCTTCAGAATCACCGCTTGATTTGCTTCTTCTTTTGTGATCATTGTTGATGATGACTCCAGTGGGACCACTAGAGTAAATTTTTCTTAGAAACGTCTTCAAAACATCTTCTTTCCTTCTTGAATGCCATCCTTTTCTAGAATCTGAGTAGGATGCATAGGTGCCTTCATTATCTTCTGCCAAGATAAGCTAAAGCATTTTCATAGCTTCTTTGGTCTTCTCATTCTGGTGGATGAAAACATCTTCTTCTGATGTCTATTGTATCCAGATCATCAGAGGAATCTTAGTAATCTATTCAGCTTCCTGCTTATGATCAACCACTTTTGTCCTCAATATGACTTTTTTCCAGAAAGTCAATTGATTCAATCAACTACTGCTTTATTCCAGGTATAGAAAACCAGAAGCAGTATATTGAGAGAACTGGTTGAAATTTTCTTGCATCATTGGAGTACGATCTTTGATCAGATACTTTCCTTCTTCAGATATAGATACCAATATGAGCATCAAACCACGACATATTTCATCAGAGGGTTTGAGGTTTGATCTTGTTCTTGTTGGCTTACTCTTATCACCACTACTACGAAAAACCCATTTAACAATGGTTGGGAATGACATATAATGACGCGGGCGAGGGCGTTGTTATGTAGATTGTTGTTGTATATATGATACTTACAACGACGGCCTTGTGTTACGTTGTAATAATGAGGAAAGTGTGCTAACTATCACAACGGTTTTACATTACACCGTTGTAATAAATATAATTGTCCTCAGTTCGATTCCCAGCAACACAGTTTTGATATTTATTTTTTGCTGGACAGCGCGCCAGATATTATAACGGTTCGGAAATATAACCGTCACTAAAGTTTCAGCAAAATTAACAAATACCATCCTGCTTTTATAATTAATCCCATTTTTTACCTGTATTATTGTTCTCCATATCTCAGCACAGCAGAAAAATACAATTCACATTTTGTGATACAGTTTTCATAATAATATTAATCGTGTCATATTCATAATATCACATATACCAGTTTACAGTTTATCAGAACAAATAACCTACATAAATAAAATATCACATATACCATATTACAGTTTACACACATTACATAACTTCACATAATTGTAACTTGGTATATTGGTATCTTGTCTCTTGGTGTCTTGTCTCCTGGCCTGGTGTCTGGACTCAAAATACCTATGATTTCAAATAATTATACTTGTTAGTAAAAATATTTCTAAACTATAACATACAATTAATATATTATGAATAAATAATAAATTACGTACTTGTTAATTTTCCCATATGCCTTCTTCATGATCAAGTCGTATAGCATGCACGGCATCTCCATCAACTTCATCATATGAGGTAGGAACTTGTGTTGTGTAAGAAGGTGTGGACGGAATATCAAGACTTTCATCACTAAGAGGAATGTATTTTCCTTGGAGAACGATTGACCATTTCCCCGATTTGTCCGATGGATCGGAAACATAGAAAACTTGTTTTGCTTGAGAAGCCATGATGAATGGTTCTGTATTAAAAGATGCCTTGCCAAGGTCGACCCGGGTGAATCCTAAGTCATCAATGTCTACACCATTAATATTATTGGGAACCCACTTGCATTTAAATAAAGCCACTTTGAAAATAACATAATCAATCTCCCAAATCTCATCAATGACACCATAAAATGCGGTAGTTGCCAATACCGGATTCTTATCTTTCGAACTAGAGAAATACATCGATTCGGCTTCAACCATAACCCCACTATTTTGCATTGTACTACGATCATCTTTTGATTTTGTATAAAAGGTATAATGACCAATGTCGTATGCACTCCAGGTAATGACACAAAATTTTGGCCCGTACGACAACCATCTAAGTATCTCGGATGCACTAGGATCATTAGATACACTTTTATTAAACCAATCCATGAATCTATTGTTATGCTCTATCAACAACAACTTGTCATTCATTCGGGGATATTTTTTCTTCATAAGTCTTTTGTGAGTATCTATGAAAGGTTGAACCTCATCTATATTATTCAAAATATAGAAATGTGATTGAATAACTACATCCCGAGCCGTTGACCTAACATTTAGACCTTGAATACCTCTTCCGTCTGTGTCTGCATGACGAGACTTTCGAATTCCTATAGAATCTGCATCCGACAAATAGTTTGTACAAAACTCAACAGCTTCTTCTGTGATGTACCTTTCAACAATCGAAGCTTCCGGTCAGTGATGATTCTTCGTATATCTTTTAAAGATCTTCATATATTGCTCTATTGGATACGTCCACCTTAAATAAACTGGACCACAAATTCTGATTTCTCTTACGAGATGAACAAGTAAGTGAACCATAATTTCAAAAAATGATGGCGGAAAATACATCTCCAATTGACACAAGATTATGGTAGCCTCATCTTCTAATTCATCCAATTTTTTGAAATCAAGAACTTTATTACATATGGCATTGAAGAATAAACACAGTCTCGTTATAGTTACTCTCACATTTTTTGGAAGGATCCCACGGATAGCCACTGGTAGAAGTTGTTGCATCAATACATGACAATCATGAGATTTTAAACCAATTAACTTGAGATCTTTCATTGATACAAGTTTCTTGATGTTTGATGAGTAACCTTGCGGAACTTTAATACCTTGCAAACACTCGCAGAACATCTTCTTTTCCTTTTTAGATGGAGTGTGACATGCTGGAGGCAGATAAGTTCTTTTTCCTTTCTCTATTAGAGCCAACTGTTTTCGTATACCCATCTTCTCCATATCAAGATAGGAAGTCTTACTATCTTTAGTCTTGCCCGGAATATTTAGAAGTGTGCCAATCAAACTATCACACACATTTTTCTCCGCATGCATCACATCAAGACAATGTCTAACATCAAGACTTGACCAATATGGAAAATCAAAGAAGATGGACCTCTTTTTCCATATATTTTTCGCAACTGCCCCTTTTTCTTTTCCTCTCTTCCCACCTTTTTCTTTTTCTCTCTTCCCACCTTTTTCTTTTTCTCTCTTCCCAAGGACAACATTAATGTATTCCTGCCATTGATAAACTTCATCACCGGTTAAAGGTTTAGGAGCCTCACCAAACTCTTGCTCTCCATTAAAAGCCTTTTGCAATCTACGATAAGGATGACCCGGTTTTAGAAATTTTCGATGCCCAAGGTAAACGGTCTTTTTTCCAAACTCAAGTTGGTGATAACAAGTATCATCTTCACATATAGGACACGCTTTATGTCCTTTGACACTGTATCCCGCCAAGTTACCGTAAGCCAGAAAGTCGTTAATTGTGCAAAATAACATTGCACGCATATTAAACTTTTCCCCAGAATATGCATCATCAACTTCAACGCCTTCATCCCACAAGAGTCGTAAATCATCAATTAATGGACTAAGATAAACATCTATGTCGTTACCAGGTTGTCGTGGTTCAGAAATCATCATACTTAACAGTATATACTTGCGCTTCATGCACAACCAAGGAGATGGGTTATAAATAGTGAGAAGAACCGGCCACGAAGTATGATTAGTGCTCATATTACCAAAGGGGTTCATTCCATCGGTGGCAAGCCCAAGCCTAAGATTTCTTGGCTCGACTCCAAAATTCGGAAACAACGAATCAATTTTCTTCCATTGCAAAGAATCAGCTACATGGCGAATGTTTCCATCACGAATCCTTTCATCTGCATGCCATCTAAGATTCTTTGCGTCATTCAAATTAGCAAAAAGTCTCTTTAATCGTGAAAGTATTGGCAAGTACCATAACACTTTAGCAGGAGGATGCTTCTTACTAACATTGTCATAGTGATCATTGTCATCACCATTGTTAGCCTTCTGCTTGTAACGCGACACACCACATTTCGGACATTGAAACAAGTCTTCATACTCTTTCTAGAATAATATGCAATCATTAGGGCAAGCATGTATCTTGATATACTCCAGACTCAGTGGACACAATATCTTCTTGGCCTCATAGCAACGATCCGACAATTTGTTATCTTCTGGTAACATTTGCTGTAGCAATTCAAGTAATTCCGTGAAACTTTTATCCGACCATCCATTTTTTGCCTTCAGATTAAACAACTTTAACACCGTCGACAATCGTGTGAACTCTGTGCATCCCTTATATAAAGGGGTGTCTTTATCACTACATAAATTATCATAAATATGAGCATTCATAAAAGAAGATTCCCCAATATCACGGAACATATCCTCTATGTGACCTTCCATATATTCATCTTCCTCCACTCTTTGACTTTGTGACGCCCGACTTTCCTTATTATCCACCTCACCATGCCACGCCCATATTATATAATTTTGACATATACCATCACAACAAATGTGATTGTGTATTTCTTTCTTTATGCCCTTTTTTATATTAGTGCAAACAACACAAGGACAATAAAAGATACCATCATTGTCGGGAAGATGTTTATCAGCGTATTCAAGGAATTCACAAACTCCGTTCTCATAAACCGGATCTAATCTATTGGCTTTCATCCAACTACGATCCATTACAACTTCTGAAATTTATACATGTATAATAATGTGAATGACACACCAAAATCTAATCCAAAAACTCAAGCATATGCATATACAATATGAACAAAGGAAAAATCAATGAAGATGTACTCTAATACTAAACGTAAAGCATATGAAACATCTCATTCTGACTTGAGCATATACAATATGAACAAAGAAAGAAGGAATGAAGATGTTGAAGAGAACCTTACTTCGAAGCTGAAGAAGCAAATGAATGATGAAGACGGACAATATTTGAGCATAAACCAAGAAAAAAGGAATGAAGATGTTGAAGAGAACCTTACTTCGAAGATGAAGAAGCAAATGAATGAATACGGTCAATATTTGAGCATAAACCAAGAAAAAAGGAATGAAGATGTTGAAGAGAACCTTACTTCGAAGCTGAAGAAGCAAATGAATGAAGACGGTCAATATTTGAGCATAAACCAAGGAAAAAGGAATTAAGATGTTGAAGAGTGTAAAGGTTAGGGCATCGCTGGCTCACTTGTTCGATTAGGGCGTCTTATGAAAGAAATACATAATAAGTTTTATTTTAATTTATCAGTAAACCTTTTAATCTCGGTGGAGAAACAAACTGTAGTGGAATCTTAAGTGAAATGTACTCTACAAAATGGAAAAAATGTAGTTGCAGGGAATCAAAGCTTGTTACATTTCATTTATTACTACGGTTGTTCATCTTAACCGTTGTAAAATAATTTACAATTTATTTTATAAATAATGGACTTAATTGCCACACGCTAAATGTACTCTAAAAAATGGAAAAAATGTAGTTGCAGGGAATCGAAGCTTGTTACATTTCATTTATTACTACGGTTGTTCATCTTAACCGTTGTAAAATAATTTACAATTTATTTTATAAATAATGGACTTTATAGACACACGCTAAATGTACTCTAAAAAATGGAAAAAATGTAGTTGCAGGGAATCGAAGCTTGATACATTTTATTTATTACTACGGTGGTTTCATTCAACCGTCATTAAATGACTCAGCTTTTAAATGGGCGCGAAATTTTTAACCTATTACAACGGCATAAAAGGATGCGTTGTAAGCCTGGCGTTGTTGTTTTAGCATTTTGTAGTAGTGCACCCAGAATCAATACTTTAGAAAGTAAAGACTTCTGCCTAAGCTTTCTTAGGTGAGTAAGAACTGCGACGACTTCTAATAGATCAACTTATGATTTCTTTATCTTGTACTCTTTTAGCAGCTCTATTACCTTCAACTTCTAAAAAGGTAATTTTCAGATTTAGGATCTTCCAATCAGCTTTGGTTTTCAACTACCAAGATTACCATCAAATCTGACTTTAAATAAATTTGACTGCAGAGGTACTTTAACTCTAAGTTCTTGTAGACATTAAGCAGTTTAATCACGATGTATCTGAAGTGATCTGAAAAGAGATCTTGTCCAGATTAGGGTGCTTCATCTCCTTAGAAATGATTTGTCATGATAATCTCGGATATCATGAATTAGCAATTTCTTCTTCAAGACCCTGTTCTTTCCTTTACATTTGTATCTGGTTGTAAAGAACTAGGATATGAAATATTCATTCTTAACAAATAGTTTCTCAAGCTATTTGTCCTTAATCTGTTGACCAAGATTATTTCTAACCTTGAACATTCTCAGGCAATTACTTTTACACTTAGAGAAGGGAGGAGAACAAGAAGGATTCATCCTTGTGTCAAGATCCAACCCAAGTTCTATTATGTAGAAACTTAACAGTAACTGAATCAATACTTTATACCGTTGTATTTCATTGGTTCAGATATGTCAGTGTACAGAAATAGTGCAAACAGTCATAATCCTGGTGTTAATACCAGAGCTTTAATTGTGCTACTAAGAACTGAATCAATACTTCTGAGTTTTTCTTCTACCAAAATCCATAGTACAATTTCTAGTATTTGCAATAACCTGTTTTTTTAGTTCTTTTTGAAAATTTTGAAAAAATTTGATGAATGCATGAATGCATATATGCACAAACACAAATATTTACAAACATGGGTTAAAGGGTTTATCGTCACGAGCATGGAGCCATGGATCTACCCATCCCAAAGGTATGTACTAGGGGTTCATTTTGTACCTGTAGAAGGGGTTCTAACAAGGTTCCCAAAATCACTGACCCCTCTTTAGGATATTACCAACAAACTGATTTATTCATGAGAGTTATAACATCCCTAAGATGAATCTCATTTGAGTGTAGTATCGCTTATCAACTATTCCCGATAGTTACCGCACTACATCCAAAAAATGGCAAAATGGGTAAAAGGTTACTAAAGTACTCAGCTTCTTAGGTTCCCAATGGAAAAAGTAATGTATTCACGACTTGCTCGCTCAACATTAGTAATTCCAAGAGGGTACCTCCACTGAGCTAGCGGATTTTCAAGTTAGCTTGTTCGGGACTCACTCCCTATAATCCTCCTTGATTATACCGCCTCTTATCTTAAAGTATGTTCTCAAGTCCAAGTCAGGACTTTTCCTTACCACATGTGCATTAATCACATTCCCAAAACAAGGGTACTCAAACAGATATGGCAAGTAAACATATAATATGAAGAATGAAATGATATTGGCAGTAATAGTAAGAAAAAGTACAAAATAGGCTTGACCCTTTTAGGGGATTTGAGAGATCCATAGTGAAGTCGCCATTTTTCTGTGGACCGATTTTTGTGACCCCACCGATCCTGAGAAGGTGAGATCCTCGTAAACCGTGCTTGTGCCACTTTTAAATTTCTAATATTTATTCTATGATGCTCAAAAGGAAGGGGGAGGAATCTAAACTAACCCTGCATGCAAGTGTTTTTCCTACAAATGCGAAGAGATTTGGAATCGGGGGTCGGTTATACTAAGGGAAACTATTAACACCCTAAGTATCTATAGTACTCTATAGGAACCTTTTGTACACTTTTTACTATTGGTTATCTTATCTACTTAAAATCTTTACTGTTTGATTTGGGAAAGTTCTAACCTATGGATGAGAATGAGAATGTGAGATGTTTTCAGGAGTTTTTTTATGAAAGGGTACGGGGACCTATAGGGTTTTATTTAAAGGTGTGCTCGCTAAGATCTCGCAATCTTATGCCTACGTATTCCCAAAAAAATGACTTTTGAGAAATCAGAGCATTCGTAGTTCCACCTAACTATGGGTGGAATTTGTATCTTGTTCAAAGCCCAAGATGATGAAGCTAAAAGGGTGTTTGTGTATCTTGTTCAAAGCCCAAGATGATGAAATTAAAAGTTTTGTTGGTTTGAAAGAAAAGACAAATCATCATTCTTAAGGGAGATATCTCATATATTCATCACAAATATTTGAGAATAGTATCATAAAGGAAGAAGCTTTGAACTTGGATGTTAAAGAATCCTAAGCAATGCCACATCTTCCTTTATGAGTCTTTGCATGCTAAGAGAAGGACCTTAACTTGGATATAGTATCAACAAGTGTGCCATTTACACCACTTAGATGAAATAAAAGTTTTGGACCATGCTTGGATTTTGAATCAACAAGTGTGCCACTTATATCACTTATATGGAGAAAAAGTTTTTAATGTTTGATTTTGAATTGTGGTGTATAGAAGAGATATCTTCCTACATAGATGACTTAGTGTCTCATCTCTGGGGAGAAGTTAAATTATTTGAGTATCTTATTCAAAGCCCAAGATGTTAAAGCTAAAATATTTGTATCTTGTTCAAAGCCCAAGATGTGAAGCTAAAAGGTTTGTTTGACTGAGAGGAGGCTGACTTAACTGGGGTGAGTTTTGAATTGATGGTATCTTATATGAAGCCCAGGATGAAGGCTATGATGCTTTTAAGAAGCCTGAAAGGTCCTTGTATGAAGCCTAAGAGGAGGCTATGGTGAAGTTGACTTCATCCAAGGGGAACTAGGGTTTGAACTAAGTCTAAACTAAGGATGAGGTGTTATAAATGTTAAGAGAAACTTAATATGAATAAGTACATGACGGGTATTTACAAGTATTGAAAGTGGAGGGTTTTACACTCTTATAAAGGCCCATGTCTAAGCATGGTTGAACTTGAAAAGGTGATGGGTCTTACACTCTTATAGAGGCCCGGAAGTTTTGAAAATGTAATGGGTCTTACACTCTTACAGAGGCCCAAAAGTTTTGAAAATGTAATGGGTCTTACACTCTTATAGAGGCCCAAAAGTTTGAAATTGAAAGTGTGATGGGTCTTACACTCTAACAGAGGCCCAAATATTTTGAAATTGAAAATGTGATGGGTCTTACACTCTAACAAAGGCCTAAATAGTTTGAAATTGAAAATGTGATGGGTCTTACACTCTAACAGAGGCCCAAATAGTTTGAAATTGAAAATGTGATGGCTTTTACACTCTAACAGAGGCCCAAATAATTTTGAAAATGTAATGTGCATCAAACAAAGAGATATATTCATCATGGTAAGAGTTTATGAAGGAAATACTTGAACATGTAAGCAAAGATTTAATCCATGGGAGCAATTACAGAGAAGTTCAAGCAAGTATATGTATTCAAGATGAATCAAGGATCCAATGAATATAGTAAGGGAAACAACCAAGCATACTTGAACAAAAAGAGATGTTTATGACAACAACATGTGGATGAAGATGTAAACATACAAGAGATAGCATGTGAGAATACTTAAAGATGACAAGTTTAAAGTTTAAACATCATGTGAACAAGTTAAGGCATTACTTGAACATTTAAGCATGGATACAAGTTGAACATGTTAAAACAAGTTGGTAGCAACCAAACATGGATATTAGGGTTCAAACATGGCCATAAGCAAGTAAGAACATCACAAAAAGTTTAGGCATACAAGTATGTATTCATAGTCATTTTCAAGACAAAGTTCAAGTGTATAAGGACACCTAAACATGGTAAAAGCAACACAAAGACAAATATGCACATCATGGTTATGTAAACATGGAAAGAACATCTCATGTTAAGGCAAAATAGTCAAGCAAATGGCTCATGGTATGGACAAAGTTCAACATATACTTTTAACATGTAAACATGCATCAAAAAGGTATAAAACTCAAGTAATAGCATAATGCACAAGTTCATAAGGTCAAACTAAGTTTCTACAAAGTGTATATGGTTCATACAAAGCAGCATGTACAAGAGAAAGTAAGGGAATACTCAAAAGAATCAAAAGAACTTCATGGAAACCCTAAAATGACCACATACTTTGAACATTCATAAATGCATCAAAAATAATTATTTTTGGTGTTTTCTTTTTACAAATAGAAAATAGGCATTATCATAAACAATTTGCAAAAAGAATGGGTTCAAAATGATAAAAAAAATAAGAAAGTTATGATCAATTAGATTTACAAATAAAAACAAGAAAATAAGTCATTAAAAATAATGGGGAATGGTCCCCATGGGTGTTGAACCCATGCCATCACGCTTACCAACCAAAACACTAGTTAGTCCAACCACACGGGCGTGGTGATCATAAGAGGAAGGAAACATATTATATGTGTTATCCAGTTGAATAATCAGAAAAATAAAATGAAACTGGGGCAAGGGGGATTCGAACCCCAGTTTCAGTAGTGACAAGTACTTAAGGCGCGCAGGTTAACCACTGGGGTGGTGATACATCTATTATATCACCCCACCCCATTAATACATATGCCTAGCAAGCTTGGTCTGGCCAGAACAAAAGGGCGCCTAATGTTGGTCATGCCCAAGACTTTTCAGGTTTTGTGTCATTTGCTAAACCAACCATAACTTGGTCATTTCTCCATGAAAATGGATGAAATAAAAACCAAACCTGCCTAGATTTTCCTAAGGAATCTAATGGTGCAATTGGTTTTGTCTAAAGATGCTCTCATTTTAAAACTAGAAGGCTACACTAAAAATGACCTATTCTTGCAAGTTCAACACACCAATCATGTATATTCAAATATAGCACTCAAAAATTGTTCAAACACAACATAAATGATATATCAAGCATGTTTAAACTCAATGAACATCAAAGCACAACATATTTTGCAAAGTTCAAGTTGTTTAGGAACTTACCTCTTGAAGCACAAAGCCAAACCTCCAAGTTGCTTGCTACAGAAGTGAACGAATGCCTTGGAAACCTCTAATACAACCCTAGGAAGCTTTTAGGATGCTTTGAAATCAAAGAAAATCTCTGGAACAGAAAGTGACCTCTTCTTGCAAGATGGTCAAAAGTGACCAAAATAGAACCTTCACCAAATGATGTTACAGTTGAGAAACTATTGTTGGAACAACTTAGGGATGTTATTTAGAGTGTGTTTGAAGTGTTGGATGGTTTTCAAATGGACAGAATCAAGACATGGCTTGTGAAATGCAAAAAGTCAAAGATATAAGGTTTTGACAGTTGACTTTTTTATTCTGGTGTTTGGAGAGGAAGATGAAGGTTTGAACACCTTCAAGGGATGATTTGTGATGTTTTTGGATGGTTGTTTGAGTGGTTTAAGCTCTGGTTTTGAAAATTCGATTCTCACTCTTTGGAAATTTAAAATTTTGAAGTGAAAGAGGAAGAATGAGAAAACAAGTGTTGTGATCATTTTTGTGTGTTCTGAATGATCAAATGTGTCCTCTATTTATAGGGGAGCAAGTTTGTTTTGGAGGAATAGTGATGGTTGAAGGATGTGCTCAATGTTCAACGGTTTTGGAAATGCATCATTACTTCCAACTCAAAGTACCTTATCTCTTCCACTAGCCTAGCTCTTCTTTTGACCAATTCCACATTCTACAGAGGTGTTTATTGTTGTTTAAGAGTGTATCTTGACTGGTAAGAGTGGTTTCTTTGACAATACATTATTCCACATAAATGCCTCTTGAACTCAAGGCTTAAAGTGATGATGTCTCATCATTTCAAAGGTATTTATCTTGACTTAGTGGCTTTATCTTGCAGGTTTTGAATGATTCATTCAGATTCTTATTGAATGAGCATTGTATGATCATCACACTTGGACTCAAGAAATCATGCACCACAAGTAATGCCAAATATGCCTTACCAAAACAGTTGCATCAAGGCATTTTATGCACTCCATATCTCCTTGCTCAAATGGAATTAGATTGTGTTCTTGGATATTTTGGAAAGCTGGCATATCATACTTCAACTTTGATGTTTGAATTTGGTCTTGATTCATCTTAGATCATGGTGAAAAATAGTCTCAAAGTTGGCTCCAACACAAGACAGATTCTGTCTAAAAATTTTCTAAGTGTCAAAGTTCAAAAAGTGTGGAAACCCTAACTTCATGGCCTTATATCTTAAAATCTATGCACTTTTTTGGGAATCCACCCTAAGTGACAAAGTTGTAGTATGTAACAAGCTCTTCAATTTGATCTTTGGATCAAAGGAAATGGTTACTTGGTTTGGAAGTTATGACCTTGGAAAGTAGGGCAAAAATCATTGTTTTTCATGACTTAGAAAAATTTTAAGTTCTCCATGGTTGCCCTTTTTACAAGTAAACTCAATTTTCTTGATTTTTATTGATCAATCATGATCCAAATCACATATTAACATTGTTCTTAGCTTGAAGAGACCATGTTTGACCAAAAACTCCAAAAGTCAAACTTGATTTTGACCACAATTGACTTTTTGTATCAAATGAATTTTGAACTTTGTGATCCTTTATGAAATCAAATCCTTGGGCTAAATTAAACATCATGGATAGACTCCAAAGGTGCTTTTGAATGTCTTAAATCATGTCCCAAGATCTGAGATCATGCCTTGCTCAACAGTCAAAGGTATAGTTGACTTTTCATCAAAAACCCTAGTTTGGGGTCCAGATGAATTTGAATTCTTGTACTGCTTATGAATCAAGTTCTTTGGATAAATCCAATCATATGAATGGACTAATATGAGGCATTTGATATCCTCGAATCATATCTTAAGGTCTTGGATCATGCCTTGCAAGGACTGAATTAGGTCAAAACCCCAATTTTGGTGCACTGAGGATCTTGAGGCTTGTTGATGTTAAAATGAGGCAACCTTGTAGTTGATTATTTGATGAATGAGAGCTCTTGGTCTTCATGGATGAATGAGAGGCTGGGTAAGTTGAAGATCATGCTCATTCTTGATTGATCATTTGCTTGAGTCTCTTTTGAGGCTCAAAACCCCTAATTGGTAATCAAATTAAACAAATAACAATCTTTGTATCTCCAAATGGGTTAGTGATGCATAAAAATATACACACATATGGTGCTAATGAAATGCAAATTATGTGGGATCTTAGGGTCAAAAATTAGGGTATGACAGGGCGTAGTTTACTTGGTCGGTAGAAATACCAGCCAATAAATGACATTCAGCGTTACTGTTCCCAGGGGTTCCAAACAATTCACAATTCGGTGTCACAGCGGCCACGGTGGGTGCTGGAGCTACAGTACAACTTTCAATCTTTTGAGTAAGTGCATCCATTTTAGCACTGACACGGTCTAAACTATTAACTTCGTACATTCCGTTCTTTGTAGCAGGTTTTTCTGTAGGAGTTCTCTCACCTCCCCATTGGAAGTGGTTTTGAGCCATGTTTTCAATGAGTTGATAGGCGTCTTCATATGGTTTGTCAATCAGAGCGCCGCCAGCTGCAGCGTTCAAATTCAACTTTGTATTATATAGAAGACCATTATAGAAAGTATGAATTATCAACCATTGTTCAAGTCCATGGTGCGGACAGAGCCTCAGCATGTCCTCGTATCTTTCCCAAGCATAAAAAAGAGATTCATTGTCTTTCTGCCTAAATCCTTTGATTTGGGCTCTTAGCATAGCAATTTTGCTAGGCGGAAAATATTGGGCTAAGAAGACTTTCTTCAAATCGTCCCACGTAGTGATGAAGTTGAATGGTAGAGATTAGAGCCAAGCTCTAGCTTTATCTCTTAAAGAGAAAGGAAAAAGACGTAGTCTTATGGCTTCGTTACTAGCACCATTTTCTTTTACAGTGTCAGCATATTGCACAAACATAGATAAATGAAGGTTCAGGTCATCTGTAGGACTCCCAGAAAATTGGTTCTGTTGAACGGCTTGTAACAGCGAAGGTTTCAACTCGAAATCATTTCGATTAATGGCAGGGGCAACAATGCTGTTATGTGGTTCATCCTGCGATGGAAGAGCATAATCCTTAAGAGGACGGTTCTGTGGATTCTAAGCCATGGGAATTCTTAATTCTGGATAAGGAATTTCAGGTTTAGGAATATTATACTTAATTCTGAATTCATTGATTCAGCGTCTTAGATTAATAAAACGCTCGATATCGTCAATTGGTTGCTCAAGCTTATCGCCTTGAGAGCGAGTGTTTGGCATACAATCGACGAAATAGGAAAAAGGAAAATTTGGTGCCTTAGTCTATACTGCGCAGCAATGGAATCACAATATTGACTAAATTAATCACCAGCAACGGTGCCAAAAACTTGATCGCGCGACACTGACGTGTCTTTCGGATAATGACTGCAAGTACACTTGTTCGTGTAGCTTTAAAAGGTTGTCGAATCCACAGGGAGTAATAATCAAACTAATGTTATCTATTGTTACTGTGCAAAGCTAAGGCTATGGGTTAAAACGATAAGAACAGAAATAAAAACATTAATCGTTAAAGGATTGAAATTAATGGTAAAACGAGCCCGAAATATGGATTTTGTGTTCCTTAGGGACTTGTAGAATTCTGGTGCTAATTATAATTGAATCTAGTTCCGTAGAAAATATCAACTTAAAGACTTCATCTCACACTCTCACGTTATTGACAAGAACCACACTTCCTAACCACTGGATTTTTCGCTCGCTCGCCCGTTTAAATTAAAAAGCGTATTTTGAAAGTCAATAAGATCCTAAACGATGCCTAAAGTGCTCTCGCTATTTTTAGGATCGTTGCCTAGTTTCCACTATCCAGTTCATTCCTCACACTCTCGCGCTCACTCTCGTGTCTAAATAATTTATCATACAAAAATGGAAACTACAACCAAAATAACACATAATCATAATTTCGCACCCAACATTTCTAATGAGTCCCGTCGGTAACGACAATCCTCATACGCCGAACTCAAGTAAAAATTTAGAAAGACATGACTTTAACTAAAACTAACATGATCAGAGCAATTAAACTTAAAACTAACATATTAAGCAATATTTAAAGCAATGACAAATGCAAGTAAATAAACAGTAAAAATCTGAAAATTAAATAACGAAAACTAGTATTGAAAATGTCGGCAGGCTTCGTTTGCGATCCAAGAGTACAGTACATCAAATGAAAAGGAAAAAGTAAACAAATGCGACAATCCCTTGATGTGAGCTATTGTCGCTTTTACAAGTAATTTGTGCTTAATACTAAAACGGAAAGTCGGCAGCACTTCCGCACGTCTTGGATATCTCGGAAATTGCCCCAGAGGGTCTATATATAGAGAAACCTTCCTTAGAAACCGCTCTGGTCGTGTCAGAGAAGTGGAGGGAAGAGCAGTTGGCAAAAACTGCTTGAAAACTGCCTCTGTTGTAGAAGTGCTATCTACGACCTAATGGAGAACGCCATTGCCTCTTCATTAATTGACATGGCATGGGTTGGCAATGGCGAACGCCATCGAGGGGCGGCAAACTCCATATCAGTAGAATAGGCAGAATCATCACTTTTTGCAGCTCTTTTGCTCCTTTTAGCTCCTCTTTCTGATTTGCTCCCGAATCCGCAACGAACGAGGCTGACAACTATAAAACACACGAAAACAAAGTAAAAGTGATAACACATAATAAAATACGGACAAAACATGTATGCATTAGGCCTAAAAACATGATATGATTCCTCATTATCAGTACAATATTAGCTACCCACTGAGGATACTTTGCAACTACTAAGAAACTTGCATCCAACTGCCTCTTGACTTCCTCTCGAATCTTCAGATCCATGCCTGGTCTCGTCCTTCGGAATTTCTGCTTTACTAGTGGGCAATCTGGTCGAAGTGGCAATTTGTGAACAACAATTCTTGTGTCTAACCCTAGCATATCCTGATATGACCATGCAAACACATCCACACACTCTTGTAGAAGCTTGACCAATCTTTCTCTGATGTCTGCCCCAAGCGTTATACCAATCTTGACTACTTTATTCTCTTCATCTACGCCAAGGTTAATTGTCTCTACCTGCTCTTGATGTGGCTGGAGATCTATGTACTCATACTCAAGCATTCTTGTCAGTTCATCAGGAATATCACAATCTTCCTCACCCTCTTCTTTAGTTTGGTAGATGGGTGAATCAAAGTTAGAAGTGGAAATATAGTCATTGGATTCAACAGGGTTTTTTATTATTCTGCATGTTTGAATGATTTGATTTTATTAAAAGAACAAAGAAATGCAAAAAGAAAATGTTTTTGTAGTTTTGAAAAGATTGCCATTTTCTTTAAAAGTAAAAAATGAAAAAACAGTAAATGAACAAATGAGAATTTAACAAAATGTCTTCATTGATAATAATTTTGAAAGTGCATATGTGGCCCTGCAAAATAATCCAATAGCCTTGGTCAGAGCTATAAATTTTTGAAAACAACATAAACACGACAAATTACTTTGACATGGGAATGATCTCAGGGATCTCAATTACCTCCCAATTGTCTAAGGCAGCTTCACACTGAAACACTAAGTTGTTCATATCTTCATCTTCATAATCTTCATCAATTGCATTAACTTGAAAGCATGCACTGACAAACACCTCTTAGAAACTCTTCAGATGGCCCTTGGTAGAATTTGATGCTCCTCCATTAGCGGTTGGTTTGTAACCCAACCCAAAGCGGTCCAGCTTTACCTTGACATCAATAACCTCCCCCAGCCTTCAGGACTACCTTTTTCAATGGTTAACCTCGTGCTCTTCAAATATGCAAAGGATGGTATAACCTTCCCCACAGGTTCTTTAACTTCCATAAGGACAACATTGGCTATTTCGAGAGCTTGGAATGAAGTTTCTAAAGCATCCTCATCAGCCTCAATGTATCTGAACGAAGAGAGATGGCTCACCATAAGGTCTTCCTCGCTGGAATCAATCACTAATTTATCATTAACAACGAACTTCATCTTTTGGTGCAAAGTAGAGGTCACTGCCCTAGCAGTGTGTATCCATGGTCTTCCCAACAAACAGTTGCATGCGGGATTGATGTCCATGACTTGGAAGGTAATATCAAACATATGCGGGCCAATCAAAATAGGTAGCTCAACCTCCCCAATCAATATCCTGCGCGATCCATCAAATGCCTTAACAATCAAAGTAGTAGGCCTCATCTCTGCCCCTTTGAAAGCTAACTTAGCAAGTGTCCTTTTGGGTAAAACATTAAGAGAGGAACCAGTGTCCACAAGGACACTTGCTAAAACATCATCTTGACATTTTACAGATACATGCAACGCACGGTTATGGTTATGGCTTTCCCTTGGTAAATCTTATTTGCTGAAGCTGAGAGCATTACAGGATGTGATATTGGCAATTATTCCATCAAATTAGCAAACTGTGATGTCATGAGTGACATGAGCTTGAGCTAGTAGCTTCTGCCAGGCGCTTCTATAAGCTGGAGAGCTCATTAGAAGAGACAAGATGGATATCTTTCAAGGAGTTTGATGTAGCTGATCAATGACCTTGTAGTCACTCTTCCTTATGATTCTCAAAAACTCAGGGTCTTCATCAGTTGGAACCACTTCTTTGTCTTTCGTGGGTATTGTGGCAGCAGTCTCTTTTGATGGGGCCTCATTGAATTAGGGAGTGTAGATGTGACCGCTACAGGTCATTTTACTCGCCATTGCAATATTGGTTATGTCTGCATTAGCCCTATTTGAACCTTCTTTCTGATCAACTTTCCCAGATTCTTGGTCAATAACAGTCACAGCATATTTCCATGGTACTACTTTGGTATCTTCAAAAGGGAACAAACTAGGCTTTCGGATAACCACAGGCTTCGGATTACTAGCTAGCTGAACAACGGAAGGTTCTGGAATGTTGAAGACTGGCTTCGATAAATTGAAAATTGGTGCTTTGGAACTTGACTCGGGCAAGTTGAAAACAGGTATCTGTTAGACGACGGCGACTTGTCTAGAGGGGGGTGAATAGACACCCAAGCCAAAATCACCAAATAAATTTTGGGTTTTAAAGTTGTTTGAAAAAGAGGGCGCACGGAAGGTTTTGGTATGGATCGATAAAAGTCGTCTATACGAACCTAGTTATTGGAACTCGGATATGCAAAGCCAAATATGGAATGACAAATACAATAATCGAATTATAACCTTTAATCAAGTATCATGTTATTACTCGTTTAAAATAATTCACTTAGTAATGCTATTCCCAATGATAATAAGCAAAAATATTGAACTATGCAATTTATCGAACACTTGGTGTGCGAACGAATTTTCAGAATTTCCTTTGTGTTGTTGTTGATATGAAAACCACTTATACTCAAAAGTGGTTATAAGCATATCAACAATCAAGTTTAAAACAAAAGGATCACACGAAAATTCTTACGAGTCGATCGATTAATCAATGTTATTTGATAACTTGCGTAATGAAAAATAAAATGAGTAAAGAGATAATGGAGAGATCGACACGAGGATTTGTTCACGCAGTTCCCCACTTTCGTCCTCGCATGTGGGTACGTCTGCGCCTAATTTCCAATGTTGAATTAGGATACTTTCTTACTACGGAAAAAGTCTATATACAAGAAAAGTGTTCAGAGCAACCATATAAACACTACGGGTTCTGATGTTGATTCAACCCCTTTTCTTCTTTTGATCTTGAGTAAGACCAAGACAACAATGGATGCCAATTTACTTGTCGATATTGCTACTCCTTTGTGTTCTTTATCTCAAAAGCTTTCGTACACGATCAATTGCACCGATTGTTCCACAAGACTTCATATCGATTCATCATTCTCCTCTACTTCCTTTGTGTTCTTTATCTCCAAAGGGTCCTTTGCGTACTTTATCTCCAAAGGCTTTCACAACATTGCAATCCTCTCTTGAACGTCTTGCATGAAAACCCCCAAATCTATACACGCTCTTAGAGGACATACCCGCGGTTTCTTCGGATAAAGACCCCTACAAATCTCAACCCAATATCTCGGCTACACAAGAACCCAATTGGACCTTATCAGACCTTCGCCTAGCTGGCACCCCAACAAAAGATTATTATGTGTGATTTGTCAGTGTGTAGACATAGGACAGAGGTTGAAGATGATGAGCAGTTGCAGGATAATTTTATGGTATCACCAGGTTGAAATGAAGCATGAATGATGTATTTATAGTTTTTGGAAGATTGGTGGCAAAGAGGAAACTTTCGGAATGAAAGGAAAAAAAATTGACCAACTTAAACAGTATGTGTCAGCCTGAAGGTTGGATGTGCCGACATATACTGTCAAAAATAACAGCATGTGCCGACCTGAAAGGACATATTGTCATACCCCAAATTTGTCCTACTTGTGTATTACGTTCATCTGTACATCTGCCCACTGACAATTATTCAAAAAAATCAAAAAAATATGTTGCTTTCATTTTATTTTAGCCTAAGTCCAAGTTTCATTGAAGGGCATCCAGGCCATGGTGTGCATGATTCAAATGGTGTACGTGTGAGGCTCCAATTAGGTTTTGTTGCAATGCAATCCATTTGCATGTGGGTCAGGTTATCAGGCCATGCAGAGTATTCGTGATTGAAGATTCATTGACTGATTCATTTTCAATTAGGGTTTTCATGCAGTGAAGTTCATCAAGATGGGTTTGTGGTTCAAAGTTTAGAGGACGAGATTGATTCATAAGTTTCTCAAGGAAATCCATTCATAATCATGCCCATTTTCAAAATCCATTTTTTTGTTATTACCCATTTCAATTCGTAACCAAATCTATTCATTTCCACATCCATTTTTTTTTCTAATACCATTCATCCATATTTAATATTCACTATCCATTTTTATGTATCCATATTTTTGAATCCATTAATACCCACTTTCAATCCATTTTCTACTCCCAAAATATCCAATTTCATCTTTTAACCAATCCATTCCTAAGATTTTTCTTAAACCACATTCAAAATCCATTTCAATTTAGTTCCAATTATCTACTTCATTCCATCATTCCATAAATATCTAAATTATTATCCATGCCCACTTTACAATATTACTAATCATGTACAAAATAATTCCAATCCCCTTTCATAAAAGTCCATGTAATTCTCAATTATAAAAAAAAAAATTCATTCCATTCATAAAGTGTATACACCAAAAATTCCAAAGTCCATGTTATAAACCATTACTACAACAAGAGAATAAAAGTCTATTAACATTTTTCAAACCTATTTACAATTACCACAAAAAAAAAAAACTCTACAATAATAAAAAGCCCCAAGTTACAAAAGTCAAAAAGGCAACATGAATTTCAAATTGCCAGCCAAACTCAGTCAACAATGAGGCACGCATGACATTGCCAATTCATACAGCACGAGCCTCAACCGTAAGCCATGATATTTTCCAAGCCTCACATGATTTGCATAAAAGGTCCTTAAGCCGTCTCACAAAAGCATACGAACCACCCATATTTTCAAGTCAAGACCAAAAATGTATGCAACACCACAAAACTGTACATTTTACGCACCAACTAACCAAGTCGTGCCCTGCAGTGACCTCACGTAAAACAACACCAAATGCTAGCCAGTACCAAGACGTATGAACCCTTACGCAGTGAACCAAACTCAGACCAGGTAAGCTTCAGCCAGAATTCCTTGCATACAATCCAACGCGACCCCACCTACAACCTGCAGTACACTACAGCTTCAATACATGACTATCCATACACCTGCAGACTCACACAAAACCAATTCCAACTGGCTGACCCTACCATCCACAAATCCTGCAAAAGACAAAAGTACCACAAATACACGTCACGCATCAAAACGAATCGGCAGAATGTTCAAAACGCAAACGCATAATTTCCTCAGAAATTCTTCCTATTTCACCCTCATTCCTTCCGATAAATACAACCTAAAAAATCTTCTCCAGGCTTCTTGATTCTTTCAACATCAACAACCCTTCTTTAACTCATAACTTTCGGTAATTTTCAAACCGCCTCACCCTCTTTCCAAATTCTTCCAAACCTCACTCAAATCAACCCACTCACTCCCAAATTAAGATCTAGATTCAGAATAGCGGAAGAAGGAGAAGAATAGAACAGAACCAGCAAAAAGAAGAAGAACAACAAAGGATTTCCCGTTTCTTACCTGGAAGGTGTTTCTTGTACCCTTTTTAAGTCATGGTTGATTTAGGATTGTGACCCTGTCGCCGTTTAACTCTGTTTCGTGTTGTAGGAATAGATTTTTAAATCTTTAAAAAACTTTTGAAACCGGAGAACGAGATCATGTAGGTTGGCGTGGATTGGGGTTTCCACCGTCGCCGGCTTGAGCTCCGGCGCGGCGGAGCACTTTGATGTTCGGCGTTTTGTTTTTTTGAGGATGAAGTAGAACACGTGTGTTGTTGCTTCTGTACTGGAATGATCGTTTTGAATTTTTCCAACCCTATATGTTGTTCTTCACACGTAGCTTGGGCTTCATAGTCCAATTGGTCATGTTGTGTACACACCACACAGCCCATGACGTCACCCACCTCCTTGTTTTTGTCCGCAACTTGTTTTTGGGATTGGGTGATGGGCATAAGCCCAAGCGATCCCATATCCTTATAAACCCTCTTGAATCTTCAACTCCCCCTCCCCTGGTTTTCATTTTCTTTTTCTTTCTCCACTTCTTTTTGTTTGTTATATATTTTCTTTCTAATTTTTTAATAATCATTTTTTAAAATAAGTCTTGTCTTTCTTATTATTTGGTGATATCTTTATGTGATTTATAATTTCCTTTTCCATATCCATCTTGGTTTCTTTTTTTATTTTCAATTTTCGATTTCCTTTTCATCTTTGGTCGATGAAGTCTTTTTATTTGTGAATGTTGGTTGGTTGAGGTTGTTTAACCTTCATGATTTCAAATATGTAAAAAATGATCATTGAGATCATTTTCTATACTTTGGGATTGTGATAGGTTACCTTCGATTAATCGATGAAAGTTTGTGATTAAGACGAGATCATCCGCTTTTCTGTTCATGTAGCACGATTTCGTTGGAGAATGATTCACAATATCATTTCTCTATCGTGTTTTAGCACAAACATCATCTTGCGTGGCCTCCTAGAGCATGATCTTCGTCATAGATCGTGCTACGATGGTTTAGCGCTAAAGTCGACCTGATTCATTCGATTAACAATAATTAACGATTAATCACTGACTACTAACTTTAATTTCTGTCAAGATTATCTTGCTCTATTTTTTGTTAATATATCTTGATTATATATTCTTGTTCATATTCATCTATTCATATCATATTCATCTTATTCATATCTTGTTCATCTAACATCTTCTTGTTCATATCTTATTCAAAACACAATAAAACGATTGATACCCTAAAAGACTCAATTAGACAAAGAAACACAAATTTGTTTCTTACTAAACCATGAAATCAAGTTGTTTCCCAGAAAGAAACATCCATCAGAGGTGCTCTTCCTATCATCAGCACTCCCGACCCAATCAGCATCACAATATCCTATTAACATGGAATTAGAACTATGAGAATACAACAGACCATAGTCACATGTAACATTCATACACTTCAGAACTCTTTTGACTTGAATAATATGACTAACTTTAGGTTCAACCTGATATCTAGCACAGACTCCTACCGCAAAAGTTATGTCAGGTCTGCTTGCAGTAAGGTATAGAAGACTGCCAATTATGCTTCTATACAAACTCTGATCAACACTAACACCCATTTCATCCTTAGACAACTTTAAGTATGTAGGAGCAGGAGTTCTTTTGTGGTTAGCATTCTCTAGACCAAACTTCTTCACAATACTCTTAGCATACTTCCTTTGATAAAGGAATATGGAGTCTTCCATCTGTTTGACTTGGAGACCAAGAAAGTAGGTTAATTCACCCACTAAACTCATCTCAAACTCAGATTGCATTTGCTTGATAAAGTGTTGAACCATCTCATCCGACACCCCTCCGAACACAATATCATCAACATAGATTTAAGATATCATGAGTTTTCCATCCATTTCTTTAACAAATAGGGTTTTGTCAATTCCACATTTTCTGTAACCATGGTTGAAGAGGAATTCAGTTAGTCTCTCATACCAAGCCCTTGGAGCTTGTTTCAACCCATACAAAGCCTTCTTCAACTTTACCACATGATCAGGGAATGTAGGATCAACAAATCCTTTAGGTTGTTCCACATATACTTCATCATTCAAGTGTCCATTCAGAAAGGCACTCTTAACTTCCATTTGAAATAACTTAAATTTCAATAGGAAAGCTACTCCAAATAACAGTCAAACAAACTCCAATCTAGAAGCATGAGCAAAAGTTTCATCAAAGTCCACTCATTCAATCTAAGTGTACCCTTGAGCAACAAGTCTAGCCTTGTTTCTCGTGACCACACCTTGCTTATCAGACTTGTTTTTAAACACCCATCTTGTACCAATCACATTTGACCCTTCAGGTCTTGGCACAAGATCCCATACCTCATGCCTTTTGAACTGCCATAGTTTCTCTTGCATAACATTTATCCAGAATTCATCAATCAAGGCCTCCTTGACATTCTTGGGTTCCAACTTTGAGACAAAACAAGCGCCAACAACAACATCTCGTGACCTGGTCATTCTTCCACCATTTGGATCTCTTATTATAAGCTCCTTAGGATGATCTTTCTGAACTCTGGTGGAGTGTCCCTTGTCAACCTTTTCAGTCTCTGTAGATTCAGGATTAACATCATTTGATTCTGCAACACCTTCAGGAGCATCATGTGATGTTCCAACATCCTCTCTGACATCTTCATCCCCCATAGGAAAGAATGCTCCAATATCATTAGTGACACCAGCTTCTGTAGTTGAGTCATCAACCACAACATTTATGGATTCCAGCACAACCTTAGTTCTTGAGTTGAAAACTCTGTAGGCTCTGCTATTTGTAGAGTATCCCAGAAATATTCCTTCATCACTTTTGGGATCCATCTTCCTCCTTTGCTCACGGTCATCCAAGATGTAACATTTGCTTCCAAAAAACATGGAAGTATTTAACAGTTGGCTTCCTTCCTTTCCACAGGTCATATAATGTGGCAGATATGCTTGATCTGATGGTTACTCTGGGTAGAATGTAATAAGTTGTATTCATGGCTTCAGCCCAAAAATGATATGGAAGTTTCTTGGCATGAAACATGACCCTTGTACATTCTTGAATTGTCCTATTTTTCTCTGAACCACACCATTCTGTTGAGGAGTGATGGGTGAAGAAAACTTGTGACTAATTCCTTCAGAGGAACAGAAATCATTAAACTTGTTGTTTTCAAATTCCTTCCCATGGCCACTTCTGATTCTAACTATGCCACAATCCTTCTCCCTTTGAAGTTTTTGACATAGTCCTTTGAACACTTCAAATACTTCTGACTTCTCCTTGATGAAATGCACCCATGTGTATCTAGAGAAGTCATCCACCACAACATAAGCATACCTCTTTCTGCCAAGACTTTCAACCTGCATAGGTCCCATCAAGTCCATATGAAGTAGCTCCAAGATTTTTGAAGTGGTCAGATGCTAAAGCTTTTTATGTGATTTCCTTGTCTGTTTTCCAATTTGACATTCGCCATATACTCTTCCTTCATCTATTTTTAGATTAGGGATACCTATGACAGCCTCTTTAGACAAGACTTCTTTCATTCCCTTCAAGTGCAAGTGGCCAAGTTTTTGATGCCACGTCTTCACCTCATCTTCTTTTGACATCAAGCATATGGAGGGACACTTTGTTTCAAGGGGAGTCCACAAGTAACAATTATCCTTGGATCTGGTACCCTTCATGATAACTTCCTCTTTATCATTTGTTACCAGACACTCAGATTTAGAGAAGTTAACCTTGAGGCCCTGGTCACACAATTGGCTAATACTTATCAGATTAGCAGTCAATCCTTTGACAAATAGCACTTTATCCAGGTTAGGCTGCCCAGCATAATTCATCTTCCCAACACCTTTTATCTCACCTTTTGACCCATCTCTAAAGGTGACATAGTTGGTGGAATGTGGTTTAATATCAACTAAGAACTTCTTGACACCGGTCATGTGTCTAGAACAACCACTATCGAAATATCAGTCTTCTCTGGAAGAGGCTCTCAGAGAGGTATCAGCTATGAGGGTGACAATTTCATTCTTAGGAATCCACTTATTCTTAGCTTTAGCAACCTCCTTTCTTTTTCTGGGTCGAGTTGATGATTTGGGATAACCATGCAACTTGTAGAAGTAAGACTTTATGTGACCATACTTACCACAGTGATGACACTTCTTGTCTTGATTCTTTCTTCTTGAGGAGTTCTTCATAGGTCTTTGACTATGTTAGGACATCCTACTTGACACCGTTTGACCCTGCTTTCTTTTCTGTTGAACAGAGTTCACACCAGGCCTTTGTCCTTTATTCCCAACTTGATCATTGTAATCGAGTCCTTTTCCATTTCCAGCATTTCTTCATGATTTAAGAATTTTATCCAGCACATCTGAACTGCTATTGAGCATTCTTATGTACTTAGTCATATTGTCAAGTTTAGAATTGAGCAACATAACTTCATCCTCTAGATCAGAAATAGGGGCCAAGTGCTTTAGTCGTTTATCACAAAGTTAAGCAATAAGATTCTGCTGATCCTGCTCTAATTGACACACTTCAGCCATTTTTATGCATAACTCCTTATAAGAGGCAACAAGTTCATCAGCAGTGAGAACATCTGATTACTTGTCCGAATCATATACTCCAGTAAGTGCAGAAACATGGTTAGAAGTTTCTCCGTCGCTCGAGGAGTCATCTTCAGACCAAGAAGTAGATAACCTTTTCTTCTCCTTCTTGAGAAAGATATGACACTCTGCTCTTGTGTGTCTGATAAGTGCAAAATGTAACTATTTTTGTATATATGTTTTGTTGCACTTATCGATACTTTTTTATAAATATCGATCGAATAAACTCCACTTTGTGTATAAATACGTTAGTTGGTATATATTTGTGTTTTTTATTCATTTATGTAAAGATTAATGGTTTTCCATTCATTTTGTAGTTAATTAAGCATTGTTGGAGCAATGAGTAATAAAGGCTCCAAGTTGTGCCATTGAAACCAATAAAAGGGAGCTGAAGAAAACCAGAAAGTTCAGCTTGTTCGCTTTGCGAGTGAGTCAGCGAATGGTCCCAGTTTTAGGCAGAGGAGAAAGGACCCAAAGTTTGCTTTGCGAACTGGGCAGCGAACGTTCGCTAAGCGAATAAATTGTTCGCATTGCGAACTCACGAAGAAAAGCAAAGGCGGTTTAACATTTCAGAGGCACTTAAGTGCCATTTTTTTAGGTTCTCTAGGTGAATGATTCGTTCGCAAAGCGAACGTGACAGATTTGTAATTGTATATAGTTCATTTCAGTCACTTTTTAGGGGATGGTTTTGGGGATTCTTTATCCAACTCCATCAAACTTCATTTTTCAGTAGATTAGCTTAGAAAACAACATGTAAGCTTGCATACGAATGAACTGGGGTGGATTGATCGTCGATCGGCTCTGACAAACCGCGAGATGTTTGGTTCATTTCTCTTCTCTTTGTGTTTTTCTTCTTTGTTGGGTTTTGTATATGTGTTGACTATGATCTCATGTATATTTGTCACCCATGGCGTTGTATAAAACTTGCTTTACAAATCTCTATTGGTGATTGTCTCTGATTTTTGCTTTATGCGCGGGGTTTGAGTTGCGTTAGAGATAATCCTCGCAAACTTCGATTAGGGATGATTATCTGTTAGTTTCTGGATTCTAGAGATAGATTTAAGAGCTAACAATCTTCAATAGGCGTCGAAGCTTAAAGCCTCCGTGCCTTAAGTCGCGTGCGAGAGTGTCGACGAGGGTAACACGGTTGTTCTCTCAACTTTGCGTTAGACATAACCTTTGTTGTGAGCGATGCTGGGTGATATTGAGGAGTATTGTAGGTTGAGTATAACTGGTCGGTAAGTTTAAGTTTGTGAGGAGTCGATTATGTGCATGCCGGTGTTTACTGTGAATTTTGGTAAACAACCTCTGGTCTATCAATCTAAACGCAAATTGATTAACTTACAGGATCGACCACACAAATCCTAGGACATGTGCTAATTTTGAGAGAAATGTGTAAATTAAAGAAAATGTAAATTGAACTCCACGTTCGACAATGTTGAAATAAAATCTACCTGAACTCCACGTTCGACTACGTGCAATAAAGTAAAGTAGAGACTTGAAATTTAAAGGGACGTAAGTAAAGGGTGCAGAAACTAAAGGCGTCGAAAAGAAATGACAATGAATAAAAAGCTTTGAAAGTAAAATGCAACGAACTCCACGTTCTTGGAAAGTAAAGGCTGGGATAATAAAAGTGCTGTCGAAAGTAAAGTGCAGGAAAGTAAAAGACTTTGAAAACAGATGCAAATGGATTTAAAGGAGAACTCCACGTTCTCGAAAATAAAAGACTTTGAAAAGTAAAGGCTTGAAGATTAACTGTTTGAACGTAAAAGTACAGTCGAAGGTAAACGCAGGAAGTTTAAATGGCTTTGAAAGTAAATTTGGCATGGAAGATAAAGTTCAAGAAACTGTAAAGGCATGGAAAGTAAATGGCTGAATCTTAAACATGCTGAAGATAAATTATATTGATGAAGAAAAATGGTGTTACATTACGTACATTCTCACGAACTCGTTTCTTTACACGCGGGTACTTTGAGTTTCTTAGAGTAACTTGTACAAAAATATGAACACCCCATTTACATAGAACTAACTCCTATTTATAGTGCTAGGAAATAACTACTAAGTGGTGGTTACTGCTTCGAACGTGTTGATTTTGGTGCCTTCCCCTTGATCTCAATTGTTCCCACGTTCACAACTGCTCTTATTTAAATTGCAAATATTGGAAATTCCCTCCAACCTTAATATAACCACTGCAGCGCTTGTTACTACATTCTCATGGTCGAAACCCTTTCAGCACTTAGCCAATTTTGAGGTTCCTACACCTCTATTCGACTTAGGCCTCTCCAAAACTAGGTCGAAGCCTTCTTTATATTAAAAATAATTTTTTAACATAAAATAGCTTTGATTTTGTCTAGCGTCGAAATTGAGGGTTAACAAATTGCCGCCAAGGAATGTCCTTTCACCAGAATTGGTAGGAAGGTCATTTCTTGATATAATAACCATTTCGACGCCTATTTGCATGGCCTTAACTGAACATCCACTAATTACTCAATGGCTAAACTGTTCAGTTTCTTTAACCCACGCCTCTGACGTCACACCATCATGACAAATCCTTAAAACGTCCTTTCAGCCGTATTCATCATAACACCTTTCTTGAAAACAGACGTTAACAGTCTGCACATAACTGCTACTTTTCATCACGCCTTCAGGAGAAAGACACGCGTCCCACTAACCCCTCCGCTCCAACGGTGGATCCAAGTCCCTTGAGATTTTCAAATATCTATATATACCCATTTCCGCCATTTTGTGATCTTTCCACACTTTTCGTATTCTCAAGCAAACTCTTCTTCTCTTCAGTTTTCTCACGCAAACCCAGCGAAGACACCATCTTTTCATCTTCTTCAACAATGGCATCTACCCAAATTAACCCTCAAGCAAAGAAGACTCAAAGGGGCAAGGCCACTCCATTTAAGCAAACCATCCCTCCGTTCGCTAATATCTCAGGCCCCCAACTGGTAGATAATCGCCACTGCATGCCAGAACCCACCTCTGAAACATCAAGAGCCATCTACCAATCTCAGGTAATGATTCCCATAGTTATGTCTGATAAAACTTATGCGTTATCTGGTCCTTTGGCTGATGTGGACATTTCTAACGAGAGGCTAGGTGAGTTTTTCCCCTCGTACCGGAGAACCGGACCATTAGGGCAAAAGAGTTTCCCTAGAATTAATCTCGCTGCTGGAACTTCCCCTGAAGAGATCCCTTTACCTAAAATTAACATTGGCTATCTCACTGATGGCACCAGGCTGGTGAGAGCTGTCAATCCTTTAAAGGAATTCGACCAATGGATGGCAAAGATGGAGAAGGTTAAAGCTGACCATTGGAAGGAGATAGGGATTTATGATCTCCTTATGCTGTCGAAGACCAGCATACCCTATTGTCTGAACATGTTGGCAGCATCTTTATTCTTTTGGGACAGCACCCATTATACATTCCATCTGCCATGTGGAATGGTTACTCCAACCCTTTTCGACGTAGCTGCCATCACGGGGCTTCGTCCAGATGGCCTTGTCTATAATCCTGAGGTTGATGCTGAGGATACCATCAACATTTCAGGCTCCAAACTGACCTACACCCTCTTTATCAAGCACCACTTCAAACAAGAAGATGATGAGGTGTCTGATGAAGAACACATTGTTTTCCTCACAGTCTGGCTCTCGAGGTATGTTTTTTGTACAAAGTCTTTGCAGGTGGCTAAGAAGTACCTGCCCCTGGCGAACCAACTCCACCACAACAGAGGGACCTGCCTGAGTGAACTCATTCTGGCGAACCTTTAGGAATCTATCAGTGAGGGGGCTTCTCGACTTAAGAATGTGGAAGCCCAAGGTCCTATGCACTTGAGCGACCCTCTTTGGCTACTTCAATTGTGGCTCAATGCTACCTTTAAGGCTAGCCTCCTCAGAAAAGGCATAGTTGATGAAGCCTCTGTTGAGATCAAGGAAAGGAGTGTCGAAGGGACACGTCTGGCCAAACTTACTCCAAATGATGATGGTGAAAACCTTCAAAGGGCTTTCACCAGTTATATTATGATGTTCGCCAAGCGCTATGAGTTCACTCCTAGCATGGCACCCTTTGCTCGACGAAGCTATGGCCCTGGGTGGTTTCAAAGACCATTTCCAAATCCTCTTCAACCTCTTGATCCAGAATCTGTTGCTATCTGGGAAGCCTTTTTAATTCCTAGATTCATCATCCACAGGCTGAACTTAGGGAGAGGTCTATCAGCATTGATTGCCTACCAACCAAACTTGGTCTCTCGACAATTTGGGCTGGCCCAGAGCTTCCCTCAGTGCCTGTATGAGAGAAAGGGCCAAGTAATTCTTCACACTGCTTGCCTCGACGAGGAAAACGTCTCCCAAACACTCGACAGCTGGAGTGAAAAAAGAAGAATCCTTTCTCCTGTGTTTTTTGAACCTTCCTTTTTATGCACTTCATCCTTCCACCAATGGTGGTCGAAGCATTATAGTGAGCACTTTCTTGATGTGGCTACATTTTCTTCGTTACTTGACCAAGCTTTTCTCCATGTGCAGGACAAGACGAAAAAAAGTAAGTTCACTCACATCGAAGAAATACAGGCTTTTCAAAAATACTTTGAAACTATCTATCGACCAGATGATCTTAGTCGAACCATTCATGATGCTGCTGTTACTCTAAAGAGAAAATTTCTAGAAAAGCTGGACAAACTAAAAATTCCTCCCAACGTCCCTCGTGAGAAACGTTATGAGGTAGCTTTTAAACTTTTTCCTCCAAAGTTCCCTCGACTGCCTAATGCTGATTTTGGAGTGGCGCTTGCCCCTCCATTTCCAGATTAGTTTGTCTGTGGGGAGCATTTAAAACTTCTTCGACAGCAGTCTCAGCCAAAGGCTCAACGAGTGGTTTCGACTAAGCATACGTTAGACAATTTTAAAGGGCATCTTCATATAGGAATTCAGGACGTTCGTGTCGAATCTGAAATATATGAAGGTTTGAAATCCTTAATCCATGGCTTTATGACTAACCATGTAATCATTAACTTGTAACAATTGTATGCTATCTTTCAGCTGTGCCTAGGAAAGCTGCTTCGACTAGAGCTGCCACCTTGCAAAGTAGCAAGGAACAAGGGAGTACACAGGTAAATTTCATCTCCCCTGTTTCTGCTTGTACTATGTGAGTTTCTTTCTTATATTTGCACTGCCTCTTCAGACTGGTCGAAAACCTCCAACACCTTCCAAGAAAGGTAAGAAGGATACCCCAGCTATGGTTATAGCTTCAGAGGCCTCAGATGAATCTCCTGAGGAGGTTCTTACAAGAAAAAGGAAAAAACCCACAAAGGCCTCTGGACCCACTGGTCCACCTCCTTCGAAGGTGGCCAAAATACTCGAACAGGCATCCACCACAAGTGGTGTCGAGAAAGAAATCTCCCAGGTGGCCTTGAGAACCCCTCTTGGTGACCATGGGAATGATAAATCAAGTCCTGCTGTTGAACAAACTCAGGTATGTGCACCATTGCCCTTTTCTATTATGCTTGACATCTTTCGCCTATTATTTCATTCTCACTTTCTCCACTTGTGTTCTTTAGGCACCCATAATCAACAATCCAGATCCCCGACCAACTCCAAGCAACTTCGCCACCACTGTAATCGACGATTTTGTTCCTCACCCAACTTCAGAAAGCCTCACCACCACGCTCCTCAACAGCCAAGGTGAGCCAACTTATCACCCATCTTCTGATATTGGCTCTGGTTTGAGTGAGATTAATCAACCTACTCCACATATTACAGCACCCACTGCAGCACCAGCTCCAACCCCAACTCAAAACGCACAGGCTGATGAAGCCAACTCTGATGAGGATGACGCCTCAAGCCCACCACCTTTCAATCTGGGTACCTCCATGGATAAAGGTCAGTTGGTCGAAGAAGAAATTCATGAACCTGAAGTCCAAACACATAACGTCAATCCTGATCCAGCTGCGCCCGAGGAGACAAATGAACTACCTCCTACACCAGCTGATGACCAGGAGAATCTGCAACCAGCTGCTGAAGAGTCTGATGAAGAAATGGGAGAAGACCAAGATGAAGAAGGAGAAGAATCAGCAGAGGAGGAAGAAGAACAAGCTGAGCCTCGCCCCCACCATAATCCTTCGCCTATGGTCACTCCACTACCTGGGGACTCGCTGACGGCACTCAAGTGGTCGAACCCACGTGAGTTTACCAAATTGATTCTTGAGCAAAGGTATGGTTCTTCTTCTGTCTCTTCGACCCCAGCATCAGATGACTTCGCCCAATCAATTCTCCAGGTCATCAAGAAAAAATTCTTCAGGGGGGATATTTACAAAGTTTTGGCTTCAGATCCAATTGCAACTGCTTACTTGAAGGACACCCTTGCAAAGATTGAGGTCACCACTCTCAATCCAGATGTTTATGGTTTTCTGATAGAGCTAACTGCTGTGGTAAACCAAATAGCTGCAGAAATAAAGCTACTTCCCTCGATCAGGGACACCATAGAGAGAACATCTGGCTGTGAGAATGCAGCCTGGTGTGGTGCAAAAGAGGCGTACGAAGAGATCCAACATTTGGAGGCTGATCAAAGGAAAAAGAAAGATGAGATAGCCTCCAACCAGAAGGACATTGCAACCTGGAAGTAACAAATCACGGAGCTGCAAGCCAAAATTGAAAATGCTGAAAAACGCAACCGTGATTTGCACCATTTCGACGACACTGAGATAGCTGAAGAAACAAAGACTGCTATTGATCGCATTGAGGCGGCCCAAAGATATGAGAAAGAACTCGCAGAAGCAAAACTTGACGAATCTTTGTGCAACGCGCGCCTCAAACATCACATAGAATCTTTTTCTCAGTTGGCGTCGAGGCTTCCCTTCTAATACTTTCGACACCTTCGTTCGTTTAATCATCACTTGTTTCTTGGCCTTTTCAGGTTTTTTATGTAATGACAATTTTTATGCCTGTTGGCATTGATTTAATTAATCATTATTATTTTGCCTTTAACCGCTTTCGACCCATACTGCATGATGATGTACTTTATTGTTGTCTTTTATCAGTCAAATTTGCAATTAAGGCATTCTATATTTTCCTTGGAAAGTCACCTTTCCAGCTTTAAATTCCAAGGCATAAGCCTCTAGCTTTTAAAGCAACATTTATAGCATAGCCCTCAGGCCTACCTCCAAGAATAACTCATGTGTTTCCACCGTTTGGCTGGCCAATCCAATCAGTCACCAGCCTCTATAAATTTCTTCCACCCGACCACGTTTTGCGTAGAAGCAAACATGAATAATTAGGAGAAATCCTCAACCAAGAAAATGGCTGGAAAGGCCAAGGCAATTGAGAACACAAAAGAGATGAAGGCGCCCCAGCAACCTAAAGCCTCCATTGGAGCAACCTCTCTAGCCAAGAAGAAAGAAACCAAAATGAAGATCTCTAAGAAAGGGCGCTCCAACACCCAAGACTCTGATGATGAGCCAGATGCAGATTATATGGACTTCCTCAAATCCATAGACTGGAGAGATTATGAATAACCTTTCCTTGATTAAACATTGTTGTGCTAGTTTCTCTTTGCTTTGTATGCCATATTAGCCTGACTTGGCCTATTTTGGCTTTCTTTTATTAATTAAAGCTTGTGTTTTAATGTGAATCTCTTGTAGCATAGGCTTATATTTTTTCAAATACTTGCCATTTACTTTCAAGACTCTTTTATCTTTGTCTAACTCTTCCACTTCATAAGCTCCATTAGAGAACACTTGTATGACTTGGAATGGACCTTCCCACTTAGGGGACCACTTGCCCAATGTTCTATCCTTTCGATCCATGGGCAAAATCACTTTCCAAACCAATTCCCCACGTGCAAAAGATTTAGACTTAACCTTTTTGTTGTAGGATTCTTCGACCTTTTTCTTTTGTCTTCTTAACAACTCCAAGACTCTGAGCCTTTCTTCATCCAAATCCACTAATTCATTCATCATCATTTCCCAATAATTCTCAGAGGGAATCTCATGATGTCTTTGAACTCTTACAGACTGTAGATAAATCTCAACAGGAAGTACTGCATCGTGACCAAAAGTGAGTCGAAATGGGGTAGTATTGGTAGCCTCTTTAGGGGATGTTCGACACGCCCAAAGAACTTGGTCTAACGTCCTGTGCCAACTCCTAGGCCTTTTTCCCACATGCTTCTTAATTAGTCCAATTACTATCTTATTGGCAGCTTCGACTTGCCCATTGGCCTGAGCATAATAAGGTGTCGAAGTTAATAACTTAAAACCTATTTCTTTGGCAAATTCCTGCATCTTTCGACCAGTGAACACTGATCCCTGATAAGTTTAAGTTTAAGTTTGCGAGGAGTCGATTATGTGCATGCCGGATAAGTTTGTCTTGCTGAAGAATGAATTTGTTTTATGTTTTAATATTTACTTTTATGTTTTCTTGTTTGAAACCATTTTAATCCAAACTCATAAACGCGAGAGATTGTCGAACGACATTCTTTCCCTCGAACCGATCTCTGTGGACATGACATAAATCCCGGAGGGAATTCTTCCAAAAATAAATATTTTTGTTGCTTGCCCTATTCTGCATCCAACAGTGTCCAAACCCCTCGCACTCATAACATTGGATTCCCTTTCCTCTGTTGGGTTTCTTATCATTATTAGTTCTTCTTCCAAAATCTTTCCTTCTGTTGATATCGGAAAACTGAGCCTTAACATTATATCTTGACTTTTCGTCCAGTTTCTTCAATAGTTGGTTATACTATTTTTCAAGAAGTCCCACAGCCTTGGACAATTCCTCATTGGAATTAGGATCACATTCTTCTTGATTAGACACCAAAGCTATACTTTTCATCTTCTCAGATTTCTCACTGATTGCCATCTCAAAAGTCTGAAGAGATCCCATGAGCTCATCCATCTTCATAGTGTTTATATCCTGGGCTTCTTCAATAGCAGTCACCTTCATATCAAATTTCTTTGGAAGTGACCTTAGGATCTTTTGAACCAACTTGGCTTCTGGAATTTTCTCTCCAAGATCACTTGAAGTGTTGGTAATATCAACAATATTCATATGAAAGTCTTGAATACTTTCATCCTCATTCATTCTCAAGTTTTCAAACTTGGTGGTGAGAAGTTGAAGTCTTGAGGATTTCCTTCATGCGCAGTCTTCAAAATCTCCCAAGCATCACTGGCAACAGTGCAATTTTTTATCAGCCCAAAGATGTTCTTGTCAACATCATTGAACAATGCATTCAAAGCTTTGGAGTTACCTTGAGCAAGATTGTCATCTTCGTCATCCCAGTCTTCCTCATATTTCAACTCATCAGTGATTTTCCCATCCTTATCTTTGGCCTTTGATGGGTCCCACCCTTTGACCACAGACTTCCAAGCTTTACCATCCATAGACTTGATGAATGCCACCATGCGCACTTTCCAATATTCATAATTGGAACCATCAAGAATGGGTGGTCTATTTAATATTCCTCATTCTTTATCCATTAGACCAGAAAGTATCGTCCCTGAATCTCACCCAGATGCAGGGCAGGATGCCTGCTCTGATACCAATTAAAATTCTGGTAGCAGATCTCAGATGTCTTGTGAGATGTCGAGACACTTGATCTCTGCTTCACACACAAGGATAATAAGGAGCAGAATACAAAACACAGAAAATAAAGTAGCACACAAGGATTGTTAACCCAGTTCAGTGAACAACAACACCTACGTCTGGGGGCTACCAAGCCAGGAATGAAATCCACTAGATAGTATTAATTATAAGCTAAACACCTCTGGTTTACAACTTATCACTTAATCACTACCCCTGCTTAATTTCTACCTAAGACACTTCCTAGGTATGAGACCCTTCTTAATTCCCTTTCAATCACAGCAGTGAGAGAAATTACAACTCAATGTAAATAGTCCAGCTCTAGTATCAACACGACACAAGAGGCTCACAAAATACAAACCCTAAACTCACTAGACAACAATGTATTTTTCCACACTTTTCCTAGGTTAAATCCATCCTATTTATAACCATAAACATGACTGGATTTGGGCTTCAGAAACGCATCAATTCTGGTCCACAGAATCTACAACTAATTCTCCTATAGAATAGTTTCTTCAATCCTAAGTTTCCTAAAGTGTCTCCACACTTAGAAACAACATCTTCAAATTATAATCAGAATCTCTGATTCCTCAGTCTTGGACGCCACCTAGTTGCTATTAGACAAAAAAATGCCCCTAAAATAGTGATGTGGCATTAGGAAGAAGAAGGTTAGTGGGGTGATTTCCAGAACAATCAAAATTCTTATATTATAGATAAACTCTATTTTTATTTAATAAAACCTCAATAATAATACCAACTAAATCACACAATACCCAAAAAATTCAAATAAAGATCTAATAAAATTCTATTAATTCTAATAGAATTTCCAAGGTGTTATAGTAGTCACCCACTTGGAGGCTGACCCACCTAAGGCCTCAAAGGAGGCAGCTGACACAAGAGGTGCTCATGCAAGATTTAGTTTTTTGAAAATTTTTTATAAAAACCATCTGTAGGGGGCTTGGACGCCAAAGGCGATGATCAACAGGTTAGCTACCATCAGATCTGTGCATTGAGGAGTTACTTCTTGTTCCTGGTTAACACATCCATGTTTATGGACAAAAGTGCAACCTATATCGATGTGGTCTACCTTAAGTATTATATCGATGTGTAACCTATATATATATATATATATATATATATATATATATATATATATATATATATATATATATATATATATATATATATATATATATGTATATATATTGTTTTTTTGAAAGGAAAAAAATTATTTTAAAATCCATATTTTTGTTACTTTACATTGAATTTTTAATGTTTAAAAAATATATACTTATAGTTTAACAAATATTAAGTTTTTATAATTAAATCTTTTAGAATGTTCCATTTCTAAATTTACTTGAAAAAAAATCAAAATATATAGTTACTTAACATGAGATATTAAAAAGTGGAGATGGGTTCTCTTTTTTATCTGTTGAAATAAATTCTCTTGTCGTTGTTAATACAAACCTTTTTTGAAAAATTCACAATTTTTATTTACTTTTTATATTTCTTGTAGAGTTATATATTATGGATCAACAAATTATAAATGTGAGATCAAATATATTAATCGAGAAGTTAGTCGTTGTGCATACTACCTTGAAAATATTACTGACAATTGCGAATTTAATTGGATAGAGTTTCTAACTCCTAACTTTCATTAATTTTCTTGTTGATTAATGATGGTAGAGAGTCTATTTTCATCGTAAGAAACAAAAACCCAAACTTTTGACGAATTATATTAATATTTAGAACCCAAGAGGAAGAAATATCTATGCATAAATTTGCTAAGAGAAGAGAAAGAAAAATTAGAATTTTGGATCAAGTGAAATCCGTTAAAGATGAAGAAGACAAAGTGTTGGTTTAAGAAAATGACATATAAGAATGTGGAAGATGTATTTCTATAATTTACTTTTTCACCGTGCTCTAATATGTTTGACATTAGATAATATGATAAAAACTATAATTACTACCGTCATATTTAAGAGCAAGAAGTCAAAGAAGTGTTGAAAATGATGAATAATAATAAGATGGTTGAGCAGAACAACATGCTTATTAATGTTTGGAAGATTCTTGAAGATAGAAGCATTGAGTGAATCACCTAAAGCTGTCAAAATAGGCTACCCCGTCCTAAACAGGCTGGCCCTAACGGGCATCAGACTTTTTAGAGTTGGGCCAAAAAAGCTCTGTTGTAATATGAACTAAAAAATTACTACCCGAGCCCAGCCCTAATGGGCTTCGGGCTACCTGACCCTAAACAGATTTTTTTAAAATAAAAAATAAAAATAAAAAATCTCATAATATTTATTATATATGAAATTAAAAATTATATTATTTTAAACATAATACATTTTAAAGTACTATATTATCTTTTATAAATACTATAATGTGTTTTTAAATACAATACATGTCTAAATTGTATAAAATAATACTTGAATATTTAACATATGAGAAACTAATAGAATATAAGGAAAGAATGTTGATTATATTAATGTATAAGATTTAAAAGAGAAATATTGGATAAAATAGAGATAAAATTTAGTGAGGTGAAAAAGATCAATGTGGTATTTTGGAGTAAGACAATATAAGTATATATATATATATATATATATATATATATATATATATATATATATATATATATATATATATATATATATATATATATATATATATTAAAATTTATAGCTATGCGGATCTAACGGGCTACCCACGGCCTATACGGGCTAGCTCTAATGAGTAGCGGGCTTTTTTGGACCGGACTAAAAAACCTGAAAAATATGAGGAGAATTTCTTATTACACCATAGATGTTTCTAATGCACCATGTGAATTTCCACATATGCCCCTTGATTATGGAGATACATCTTCGGGCACACCCCATTTCTGAATAAACGTTGACATATTTTGGAGATACATCTCTGGAACCATTTTAAACATTTAAAACATGTCACTTAGAAACCATTTACATTTGAATTGTTTCGGAGATGCATCTCTGGTAATATTTCGGAGATACATCTCAGAAGTGTATCAGAACATGTTGTTTTTTGCTATAAGTTGTGTATTTGTTTTCAGGTGAAGTATAAAACACAATCTCAGATGAAAAAATAGACGTACAAAATAATAAGAGACTAATACTGGATGTGTCGAAAATGATATAACAATATATGTAGAAAATGTTGTAGAATCTAGATCCAAAATGTAATAAAACCGTAAAAATAAAGTAGAAAGTATAGTAATGCAACAAAATAATAACAGACTACTATTGTGTGTTTCTGACGACATCTCCTTTACCTCCTCTGCCTCATCGGCCATTAATCCCTCCATCCTCCAGCAATGTCTCCGGTACAACAACGCCCCTTGTGCCTCCGCTATGATGGCATCCAGGACTCGTCTGACAGAAGACCCATCAGGGAAGATACATTCGTCAGTGCCTGCCCACACAATCTCCACTATGCGACGACACTTAGGCAAGACATCATCAATATGACCTAGATGAGCCTGCTCTTCCTCTAGTATCCCCTGATATGTTAGTCTCGGCGGATCTCCAAGAGAAGTCTGCACCATGTACGAATGTGACACCCTGAAGACCATGTGATGTACCCCTCGACGTAGCTCCAGTTGTTCGGTGCTATGGTAGTCTGTGCCTCCTCCAGTACCATATGACTCTCATAATTAGCAAACATCTCCTCTATCTGCCTAGGAGACAAGGCAAGAGGAGCAGAGACAACAGGGTGTCTAGGGATGGTTTGTATGTACCCGAACTGGCGTATGACGCGCTCAGGCAGATGAGGAGCAGTGATACGCGATCTGTAGGCCAACCATTTGGAGTATAGCACTATATCATCAAATGGTCGCGTCTGACGGTGATCCTCATTGCTGTTGAAGTGCATGTTCTTAGCAACTAAATGATCAAGGTAGACTCTAAAAGGCTCGGCCGACTGGTTCACTTTGAGCGGGATAAAAGCACATGCACGCGACATATCCTTAGTGTACTCATCCACACTCACCCAACCAACGATGTGCGGGAAGTGCTGGAGGATCCAAACCTGAAATAAAAATAAATAAAAAACATCCTAGGATAAAAAAATTATGGGCAATGGTTTCACAAATATGAAATAAAAATGACAAAAAATTTTCAAGGATCAAGAATTATTACCACCAATACTGTCACGTTATCTGTGACCTACTTCGTCTTCCATAAACATCCATCCCTGAACTTCGAATAAAGATAGGCCAGGAAAGTCGCCCCCTAGTTGTACTCATGGATCCGCTGTAGATCCAAGAAGTACCGGAGGTATGCAACATCAGTATAAGTGGCACTCATGTCCATACAAATACAAGTGCAAACAAAAAAAAACAAAGTATTCTCTCAAAGCATGCATCCTGTGTACCGCCACATGCTCAACATCACCATGTGCCTGTTGTGCCTTCTCGATCTCGGCCACATAGAGCTTCCTCAGGAACTCAAATCTAGCACGAGCATTATTGATCTTATCCACCTCCTCCATCACATCCTCTGGATCAGCCCCCAGATGCTCTACCATCTTCTCAACTACCTTGTCTCTAGTCATCCTCCCATGATCGAGGAATCCCCCCTGATCGGAAGATATAACAAACACGAGACATCGTCCAATGTAATAGATATCTCACCAGGCGTCATATGAAACAAATAGGTCTCAGAATATCATATCTCCACAAATGAATTAAGAATCCCGTGGTTGATCAGGTTGGACCTGGTCATGCAGAGGTCCTTCAGGCCAGATAATAATAGAACCAACTGAAACCAATCGCCCTCCTGCTGAGACAATGCAAAAATCTTCCTCCCATGGTTAAGAAACTTATGGGGATCACGCTCCTGAAATTTGCCATAAATAATCAATGTTAGTAATCATCAATGTCATAAATAATCAATGTCAACAACTAACATTAACGTAATAAATAAATAAATAATCCAAGTAATGCTATCTCTTCATCCCAGATATGTCTGGTAGTATGGTATGAATACAGAGGAAATAAGGATAAATCGGATGGTCCTCCTCTAAAATGCTCTGGCTCGACATCCACACCAGCCTCACCCTCCAAAGGTGGCACTGGATTAGCAGGATCATCAGCGGGAGATGGCACTAGATCCGTAGGAGGTGACATTAGTGAATCCTGACGCCTGCGGGAGGATGAGGGAAGTGACACGTCAGATGGTGAATCTCGTCTCCTACGGGAAAAAGAAGAAGTTGGAGTGGCCTGAGATAGAGTGACCTAAGGTGAAACACGATCCCTAGAAGTAGATGACTCCCTAGATGTCGACGCCTTTGTCTGACTAGAGGTATCTGCTGTCTCCGCTTTCGTCGAACGGATGCGTGCTGGGCAACCCTGCCATGTCTCAGTCTGTCGACTCTGTCAGCCATCATGCCTGCAGGAAATTTCGGAGATGCATCTCCGGAAACACCATAAAATAATAACGTTGAACAATTCCGAAAATGCATCTCCATAAATACCATATAACTATTATCTTTGAAGAGTTCCATAGATGTATCTCCAGAAATTCCCAAAGTATATGAAATGCTGAACTATTCCGGAGATGTATCTCCAAAATGTTCTGTAACTCAGAGATCGCGACAATGACAAAATGTATCTCTTGCAAGTTGAAAAAGCATGATCTGATCGTCATTTTAAGCCAACAAACAAGTCATACACTAATTTTAAACTATATTACATGTGATTTCTACACATTTCTAACCGCAATCATTGATTTTTACACATTTACACTAAAACTCGATTATTTACCGAAAACTCGTAAAATTTACTTAAAATTTATGGTTATGATGATGTTGAATGATGTTATAGATGATGCTTGATGTTCTTTGAATTCCTTTGAGTCTTGCTTGATAAAAATTGATTTGGTGAAGTTGAGGTGTATTGAGACGGAGAAGAGTTGCATTTTAGTGTATTGAAGAAAAATGTGAAATGAGAAAAGAGAAGAGTCTGACGTGACTTATGCTCCAAAATGTTTCGGAGATATATTTCCGGAATATTTCAACATTCACTAAACTTTGGGTGCGTTTTGGAGATATATCTCTGAAATCAGGGTGCAATTTCATATGGTGTAGTAGAAATACATAGGGTGCTATAAAAAATTCTCAAATATGAGTTTTAATTTTAAGACCGAAACCTTATGATTTTTCGAATATGACAGACCGACTCATATAGACTAACCAATTTTGACAGCTATAGAATCACTAAACTCTTTAACGAAATTATAAAGTAAAGCAAATGACACTTTAGTTTCAATTTATAAAAACAAAAGGGATATACACAATTATATAAATTATAAAAAAATTAAACATATAAGTCAAACCATGAAATTATGAAAAAAAGTAATTCAACAAATACTAGAAAAAACTCAAATTACTTATAATTAATTTGATTTTATATTTTATATAAAAAAAAGTAGGCCATTAATTTTTTCGGTCACAACCTTCAAAAAATATCAAAGGGAAAAGAAAAGAGTATTGTACCGTTACAAGTCTCTCACCATATTTCTTACAACACGTGACCCGCGCATGATCTCACTCTTCATTTGAATTCGAACTCATAGCCATTTCCTCAAATTTCATTTAATCTAAAAACCACAACGTCCACATTCAAATTTCATCTTTTCAAAAACGCAAACCCTCTCTCGCTCTTTCTCTCTTTCTCAACGACTGTATCTTCTTCTCTTACACCGAATCCCCTTTCAACCAAACCCTAATCACCTTCAACCAGTAGCATTACTCACAGATCCAAGAACAATAGCCGTTTTGACCTCGTTAGAAATGGAGCACACTGAAACGAACGCCAAGAATCCAGATTCAGCACAGTGCGTTCGAGTCGCGGTGAATATTCGACCGCTTATCACGGCCGAACTTCTTCATGGATGCACCAATTGCATCACTGTTCCTCCCGGTGAACCTCAGGTGCATTTCTTGTATACTAGCTGTGATAGTTACTCGTTCATTTCACATTGTTTAAGTTTAGGTTTTACTTTATGAAATTATCATGAATCTGTAGTTGTTTTTGGTTGCTGAGTAGGTACAAATTGGGACACATGCGTTTACCTATGATTATGTGTATGGTAGTACGGGATCTCCATCAGCAGCCATATATGATGACTGTGTGGCTCCGCTAGTTGATGCACTGTTTCATGGATATAATGCAACTGTTCTTGCATATGGCCAGGTCCAATCTTTAATTATCATATATTTTAAGGGTTTTGGGTTTTGTAAATGATGATTGTGAAAAATTTATTTTGTTACGTTTGTTCTGAATTTCAATTTTGATTTTTTCCTTCTTCAGACTGGATCTGGTAAGACATATACCATGGGAACGAATTATAGTGGAGAGGAGAGTGCTGGGGGAATTATACCCCAGGTGATGAGAACAATATTCAACAGGGTTCAGGACTTCAAAGATGAGTCTTCTGAATTTTTGATTCGTGTCTCGTTTATTGAGGTAAAAATACCGTCTCTTTTAGTAGATTTTTTTTTTGTCTCATTGAGATTGGTGATTTTTAACCTATTTTGTTAAATGACAGATTTTCAAAGAAGAGGTATATGATCTGCTGGATCCTAATGCTTCTAAAGGAGAATTGGCTGGTAATGCTAAGTTTGCCGGGCCTGCTAGAGTTCCAATTCAAATTAGGGAGACTTATAGTGGGGGAATAACCTTGGCTGGTGTGACCGAGCCAGAAGTAAAGACTAAAGAAGAAATGTCTTCTTATCTGTCTCGTGGTTCCATGTCACGAGCAACTGGGAGTACAAACATGAACAGCCAATCAAGGTACTGTAAACAAAACTTGAATTGTGTATCTTTAATGCCACCCATTAGTTATTTAGTTTTATTTTTTACTGGCTCAAATATTAGTAGTTTTTATCCTTCCAGCTTAGCTGGGAAATTAATTTATAATAAGATGACGCTGTGGTTCTTGTGTTTTAGTCGTTCACATGCAATATTCACAATAACGATGGAACAGAAGAACGGCGACGATGTCTTATGTGCGAAATTGCATTTAGTTGATCTTGCTGGTTCGGAACGAGCAAAAAGAACTGGTGCAGACGGAATGCGATTAAAAGAAGGTATTTTTTATTGTTTGTCATACCAGTATATTTATATAATTTGTATAGAACTATTAGAGTAATTTGTTCTATAGTTAGTCATACTTGTTTCAATAGAATTTTGAAAATTGAGTTAGTGCACAACCTATCTATCATTATATAAATGTTTTATGTTGTGTTTTCCCAAGTTATTTGACAATAATTTAATTTTTCATGTTAAGGAATTCATATCAACAAGGGATTACTTACGCTTGGTAATGTAATAAGTGCATTGGGGGATGAAAGGAAACGAAAAGAAGGAGGCCATGTACCGTATCGAGATAGCAAGTTAACACGACTATTGCAGGTTCACTTTTTATTTGTTAAAGAAATAATTTTATTCTACTTAACTAAAATTTTCATACTAATTATTCGTGGTATTTGTTGGGGAGGGGAGTGTAACTCTATCGAAGGTCTATATGATATTTGTTTACTGACATGCTACTGGTTAATGAATACTTAGGATTCTCTTGGTGGGAACAGTAAAACCGTTATGATAGGTACTCTTCATTCCCAATGAATTGCAATAGATTCTTTAAATATTTATACCTTTTTAATATCATGCATCTCATTTATTCTGTTTGAAATGTTGCAGCTTGTGTTAGTCCTGCAGACACCAATGTTGAAGAGACGTTGAATACATTAAAGTATGCAAATCGTGCGCGAAACATACAAAACAAGGCAATTGTAAGTGCTTTATGTTAGTGTTCTTTATAAGTTTTGATGTTTTATTATATTTGCTTGTGGATGATGTGGGGTTGTTGTTTCTTATTTTATGTTAATTTCAATTTTATGTTTTTAGATTAATCGAGATCCAATGGGCGCCCAGCAGCAAAGACTACAGAGCCGCATTGACCAATTAGAGGCTGAACTTTTATGTTTTAAAGGCCTTGGTGGTGGACCGATGGAGGAAATTCAGGTACGTAGTTGTTCTTTTAGGAAGTGTGTGAAGTTTATCCCTCATTTACTGGTCATATGTTTCTGATGTCCTTTTCTCCTCCTGCCCAGATCCTCAAACACAAGGTATCCTTACTTGAAGCAAGCAATGCAGAGCTACAGCGCGAGCTTCATGCACGTGGACAAATCTGTGAGAGTTTAAAACAAAGTGCCTGCGATGCTCAGGTGTATAGTCAATCCTTAGTGTTTTCTGTTTTTAGTTAAATGTTGGGAGTCTTACCAATGAAACAAAGTTGCTAGTTTCTTGCTATTTCATTGAGCGGTTTTTTGACTTCACAGTTTTTGGGTCTAACTCCAAGTATTGAATGTTTTAGTTGGAGAAAGATCAATTGATGATGAAAATAGAAGCAGCTCGAAATGGTAAATCATGGGATGAGATTGACTCCAGTTCAAATCAGGTTCGAATACATAGTCACTGCCTTTAAAAAAAATTAAGATGTTAATAAATTGTTGGAAATGTTAGTGAAGGAGTTGAGTCCATATCCACTTATCTCTCTAACTCTTGTGTTCCTTCCCTCAAACCACGTCATCACTCCTCACCTAAAGTCTTTCTAGTGCATGGTCAGTATTTACTAACTAGATAGTACATCATTGACTCATGATCTGAACTTGCTTCTAGGATTGTGACCTGATGAAGTCTTATGTTTCAAAGATCCATGATTTGGAAGAAGAATTGCTGCGCTTGAAAAGTTTGAATGTGAAATCAAGCAATTTTGCTGATTGGGCTGATTCAGATGATCTCGAATTCCAGTCAAAGAATGGTTTATTTGCAGGTGGCAATGAGTATTCTTCTGATTGTGATGTCAAACCTGTGGGCATAACAGGTAACATTTTGCTACCTGTTTTACAGTATATTTTGTAGTCTATCTTTTAATTGATTCCTTGAGTCTGATATTGATGATATTATTCTTGCTTAGTCCATCAAATTTTTAAGATGACGAATTGATTTCTTTAGTCTAGGCACAACACATTATTTATGCTTCTCCATAGCTGGATTTTTTTATATTTGCTATTATTTTCAGTTGTCATTTAATCCTAAACATCAACTAAGTAATTTTTAAGCATTGCAATCTGTATGCAGATGATGTGGAACAGGTGGATGTTCGTGAAAAGGAGTTAGAACACTCTTCTGCTCAAGAAAAGTTGGATAGGGAACTCAAAGAATTGGACAAGAAACTTGAACAGAAGGAGGTATGATATGTTATTGTCTCCGGAGGATGTCGAGTTTTAAATGCACAAAAATACTGGATCATTTTGGTTTTCTAATATCTTCGTTAAATCAAGCAAATTCATATTTAGTATTGATTCTAGAACATATTTGAACTGTCTTTTTTTGTTGTTGTTGAAGGCTGAAATGAAGCTGGTTAATAATGCTTCAGTTCTCAGGCAACATTATGAAAAGAAACTTCTTGAGTTGGAACACGAGAAAAAATATTTGCAGGTAATTCAATCTATGCTAAAATTTTTTTGTTGAATTATGATTTAATGAAAATTTTATTGATAATAATTATTATTATATTTAAAAGCTTACTAACGTGAATTCAAATTTGTTTTATTTTTTCTTTTGTATTATTGGTAGAGAGAAATTGAAGAACTCAAATCCACCTCCGGTGATAGCACTCACAAACTAAAGGAAGAATATCTACAAAAATTAAACGCACTTGAATCACAGGTAAATTTATTATTTTTTAAAAATGTTTTTAGACAAGATGCTCCGGCTATGTCAGTGAACTAATTACTTACTTTCCAGGTCTCCGAGCTGAAGAAGAAACAGGATGCTCAGGCTCATCTGTTGAGACAAAAACAGAAAGGTGATGAGGCTGCTAAGAAACTGCAGGATGAGATCCAAAGGATTAAATCTCAAAAGGTGCAATTCTCCTGTTAATGGAGCTTGTATTTATACGTTGAAATGCTTTATACTTTTTTGCTTTATATTTTCTTACATCTTTACTGACTGTTCATTTGAATAGGTTCAACTGCAACACAAAATTAAGCAGGAATCTGAACAATTTAGGTTATGGAAAGCTTCACGTGAAAAGGAAGTTCTCCAGGTAAATGTAGTAAAGATGAGCTTTCTTAATACTTATTAGAAAAATACATCGATTACTCCATTCAATAATAGCATATGCCTGTTTTCCACTATCTTATATTATAGATGATCTGCTAGCCTCTTCTTGATATTAAGTGAAGATTCTAACAGTCTTTCTCTTCCATTTTTTAATTATCAGCTTAAAAAAGAGGGAAGAAAGAACGAATATGAAAGACATAAATTGTTAGCGTTGAATCAGAGAACAAAGATGGTTAGTGTATTTCCAAATCACCTGTTGTTGTGGCTGAGGATGATCGTTCTTCCCTCAATTAATGTGTTTCAATTTAGGTATTGCAAAGGAAGACAGAAGAAGCATCCTTGGCTACAAAAAGGCTAAAAGAACTTTTGGAATCTCGGAAGGCTTCCTCACGGGAAACTGGTTAGGAGATTTATGATTTATCTAGCCATTTATATTTATATTTGTATATTTAGCAAGCTTTTTACAAGTAAGTCTCATTTTTATTTTTGTATACAGGTATCAGTGGTCCAGGAATTCAGGTACTGCTAATTTTGTGAGTTTTGATTAGTGCCCTATGGTGCTAAATATTGTATGCTTGTGATTTCTTGAGGTTTTGGTTGCGTCTACTTGACATATACTTTTTATTTTAAAGGCTTTGATGAAGGCAATAGAGCATGAACTTGAAGTTACTGTCCGAGTGCATGAAGTGCGTTCAGAGTATCAACGTCAAATGGAAGTGTATGTTATTTTATTTTTAGCTTCTTCATTTGAGACCATTAAGCTAGGGACCGGACTTGCTTAATGGAAAAATTCTGTGATAGATGTTGATTTAAACATTTAATTTTACTAATAATTTCAGGAGGGCTGAAATGGCCGCGGAGAGTGCCCGGTTAAAAGAAGAAGCAGAGAAGATGAAGCTAAACAATACAAGGTGATAGAAACCATGGACTTATTGAAATCATTAATTATAATGTACTACAATAATGTCTGTTTGACTGTTTGCTAATTTATTTAATAGAATATCTTAAAAAATATCGTAGTACATCACTATTCTCTCTTCAAATATGTGAAGTGTATCTTATTTTTTTCCTTATGAATAATTTTTCTTAAGAGTATGTTATCTTATATGCATACCCATCGCACTTTGTTTAAGTATTATTTTTCTTATCACACTATGTCAGTGACTATTTCTTTTGTAGTAACATTCACATTTTTAAAGCAATTTTATGATAAATATGTTGCCTACTGTATTATTCATATTTTTTCCATCTGTATCTATAAAACTAACCCTTATAACTTCTATATAGCAGTGATGTATCAATGTCGCCGGCTGCAAGAAGCTCAAGAATTTTTGCCCTTGATAATATGCTTGCTACTTCTTCTACAACACTAGTTTCTATGGCATCTCAATTATCAGAGGCAGAAGAGCGGGAGAGGGTTTTCAGTGGCAAGGGACGTTGGAACCAAGTCCGGTCCCTTGCTGATGCCAAAAATTTGATGAACTATTTATTCAATCTAGCTTCTTCCTCTAGGTAGAGCTAATTTTCAAGTCTATTTTCCACTAATGTTTAACCAAGATGGTTTAAAAAGTTGTTACATTATTTATATTCTGTTAAAATGCTACACCTGTCAAATCTCAAGTGGTTCATAAGCTGTCTTTAATGAGTTATAACCGGCTTTATCTCAAGTAATTCATAAGTTAACTGGATTTTTTGTGTGCGCTATTCTTTATTTCAGGTGTTCATTGCGAGAAATAGAATTTATCTGCAGAGATAAGGACATGGAAATAAGTTATCTAAAGGAGAAAATAGTTAGTCTAAGAGGTTCAATTGAACAGTTGAAAATGCAGAGGGATGGACTTGATCATCAATTGAATTTGATGGTTAGCATGTTTAAGCTTGAGATGTCATTCCCTTTTTAATGAACTCCGCGTCTTCTTTATTAAGCATTCAAAATGATTTTGCAAGGCAACCTGGATTTCACTGATATTATGAGATAAAATTTTCTTCTTTCCAAATTTACCTGGATTTTAATGATATTATGAGATAAAATTTTCTTCTTTCCAAATTTAAGTAACAAACTATGTGTTATGTCTTGTTTTCCCGACATTTTTTACAATAATTTTTAATTTCTGCAGAGGTCAGAATCTATGCGGAATTCAGGATATTATGTTGGAGGACATCCTTATGACTTACGCAAGCTGGTAGGTTTTACAAACAGATATTCCATTTCATTAGTTACATTTATATTTTGTGGCTTCTATTTCTATTGTTAATGATTCATTGGTTATCAAATAGGAAAACCGGCGATCTACCATTTTATTTGAGGATATGGAAATATCAGACTCAGAATCAGATGAGTATGATGTTGTAGATGCAACAGATGATGAATGGGTAGAGTCTGCGAAACTGAACGGCAGGAAAAGAAAATCTAAAACCGGTGAACTTTCAAGCCTTGAGAAAAATCATTCAATTACAAGTTCAGATGATGTCAAAGATATTTCAACAGAAGCACCAGATGCTCCACCAGTAAAAACTGCTTCAGATGTTTGTTGCTCTTGTAGCAAATCCTCATCTTGCAAAACATCAAAATGTATGTGCAGGGCTACGGGAATTGGTTGTGGAAGTTCTTGCAGTTGCCGGGAATCCAAGTGTGCAAACAGGGGGGGATCTAGCTCCAATGAGTTGCAGCAAGTAACTGAAAATGATTCCGGTAGCGACGAAGCAAATAAAAACCGCCTTCTTGCTACTCAAGGTGCTGAGTTGCTTCAGGGTGCATTGATTGAGGGGCCTGCTGAAACTAAGACTGATAATGCGCCAAGAAAAGCTCTCTCTGACATTGGAAATTCACTGGTACGTGGTACACTGATAAATTCATATGATTTTAATTTTTAAAGTCATTCAATGCATGCTTGTGAACTGCATTGAGAGGTTTTTCGAACTGCTTGTGAACTTCATTTCTGGTAGCTGAGTTTACAATCATTAACTTCTTTTCCAGCCAAAATCAAATGCAACGAAGGGTAACCCGAGAAAGAAATGGCGGCGGAACTCCTCGGTAGTTCTTGTTACAGATCCACCACCATCTTCCTCGCAGTCAGGTGATTCAGATGTCCCCAAGAAAGAGAAGGCTAACAACAACATCAGTGAAGCAAATGTATATGTGGATATACCACAGAAAATGCATCCTCCTAAATTTGATAATGCTTCAATGCCCCCAAAGCCGGAGGTCAATGACACGAAAATACCTTTGAGGATACCACGGGCCATGCAAAAGCAAGGGTCATTCAGTACAATCCTTCCATTGGGGGATAGGAATGCAAGTAAGCAAGATGAGTCAATAAAAAAGGAGCCAGAAGTTGATGCTACAAATCCAATCCGTCAAAAAAGAACACTTGCAAAAGAGAACAATGAGCTCTGATAGTGAACAAAATAACACTTGAGCACGAGAACAATGGACTCTGATAGTGCTGCAATTCTCCATTTCTGAATTGAAACAATGGGCTCTGATAGTGCTGCAATCCCCCATTTCTGAATTCTTAATTAAACATAAGAATTTATGACGCATGACAATGCCATACTCTTATGGCGATTCTTTTGAAGAGACTTGTGTTGTATGTATTGTTGACAAAGAAGTATGTATATTTAGTTGGCAAAATATGGTAGCTTCTATTTCTAGATTATTATGAGACGTGTGATAGCAGAAGTGATAACTTTTAATTAAGGCTTAATAATTGATCCTTTCAGATTTTAGGTTACACATGTTTTCATTAAATGTTGCATCAAGTTGAAGTTCCTTCCAATTAGTGAGCAACAAACATTTGTGATTTTAGGTTACACATGTTTTCACTAAATGTTGCATCAAGTTGAAGTTAATACACATTTTAAATATATCTTAAACATCATGTGAAAATATAAAAATACTTTTAATTTTTGGAGATATTTCTTCAGATGCATTTTAATACACATTTTATTTGTTTTTAAATTACACTCAAATTCAGAAAAGTGGATTCTTAATCTTCTTTTCATCTTCCTATTCTTTATTAATAGTTGTGACTTTCCATCTCCCTTAGGTCCTATAAATAAGGTCCATATTGCAATATAAAATACATATTTTTGAAGAAGATAATATATTATTACTTTCTTTCTTCTCTTTCTCTCTTTGATCTCTATATTGTTTTATTTAGTTTCATAACACGTTATCAGCACGAAACTCTACCATATGAATGCTAACTAATTGTCTAAAGTGATGCAAATAATTTGATAATGAAAGTTTGACTATATGAAGTTCCAAGATTTAGAAGGTACCATTATTATTTTTTGTTTCGTAAAATATATTTTAATTATGTCTATTATGTATTGATATATTGATTAGAAGAGAAAAATCAATGATGATTTTCATGCATCACAGAAGGATTGGATACATAATGTTAAAATATCTCTGAAAGACTAAAAAATAATGTGTTTGTTATATAGTTTCTGAAGAACTTAACAAATATCCTTGAAGGATAGAAAAATAATAATTTATTATATAGTTCTTGAAGAACTTATCAAGTATCCCTGAAGGAGAGCAACATAATAATTTATTATATAGTTTCTGAAGAACTTATCAAGCATCCTTGAAGTAGCAAAATAATAATTTATTATGTAGTTCCCGAAGAACTAATCAAGATCCCTGAATGATTGAAAAATAATAATTTATATAGTTCTTGAAGAACTTATAATGCATCCCTGGAGGATTGCACGAAAACTGTTTATCTTTATCATTGTTTGAAGATCTATGATCTACCCTTTGAAAAAAAATTATATATATTATAAAGGATCCCTAGAGGATTGATTAAAAAATGAATTAATTCTTCATCAAATAATGATTATCCCTTGATGATTAATATGAAAATGATTATTCTGTCTCCATTGATCAGAAAAGTATCAATGACGATTTTCATGGATCTTAGAAAAATTGACAATCACAGAAGGATTGCATGAATAATATTAATAATTGTAAATTTATTAAGATCGAAAAATATATATTTTATACAAATTATTTTATATTTACTAGAGATTGAAACAAATTAGAAGAATATAATCATATGTATTATGGTCAACCAGATGTTCACAAATCACACTTAAGTGTGTTGTTGGAAAAACCGTTTGGGTCATCTCAAATGTATTATGATGTGAGAAATAGTTTTGAAGAACCAGCAGTTTCTTCAATCCTATAAAATTTGTGTGTTCCTAAAGGAAAAATTGAGAAATTGAGTTTTTATGACATTAACTGTTGTATCGACTAAAAGATCGTGCATATGTCTATTCACAACCAGACGTTTATGAAATTATTTTCTCAAATAATTATACTAAGATCTTGTTTTCTGGATTTTTCAAAAACTCCTTGATAAGTATCACATATATTACTAAAATTAATATTGAACATCTTGAAGGACATGCTCATAAAAAAATGGACTTGAAGATCCATTCTTTACACTTCTAAAGTTAGTTATATAGTTGATACTTGTGATGTCATTAATTCTAAATTAGATATTTGAAACACACAAAGTATGATATTAAGATATTTATTCGCATTAAGCCAGCAAGTTAGTACATGATAATTCTCCTCTTAACTTACAAAATATTTTAGGTTCATAATCTAATACTTCCCATCTTAGTAAAATTTTGGATGTGTTGTGATTATTCAATTGCTCCAATATAGTACACTAAGATGAGTTTTGAGAGAATGTTGAGAAAATGCATTTTATATGAATCTCGTATTTGAGGTTTTATCTTGGTCTAATAATTGGATACTTGTTTGAAGTCCTGGAGGCTGATTATCAATTTATAAATTAATTTTCTCAATACTAGGGGGAGAGAACAAGCAGCACAAAGTGTGAACCAGACGTTCAAATGAACAACTTGAAATAAAATATTATTATATCATTTTAATCCTCGAAGTTCAAAACACAATTCATTTGCAAAGTTTATGAAAAAATCATTAGCTGCTAATAATCCACTCAAAGTGGATTCTCATATTGGACAATATAATATTGCAAATGAGTTATAGTCGCCCCTGAAGCGTGGTATAAAAGTCGGTTCCGATGTTAAAAGTCCTCTATCAAGAAAAGAAACTAAAGTTAAAAATGACCCAAGTGAGGATATAGAAAATCTAAAAGAACCTTCAGACATAATAAACATTTCATCTCTATAAGAGATTGATCAGGTACCTGAAACTCGTGAAAATAAAGAGATCTCGATAAATTATGTATAAAATGGAATACAATGGAACCGAAACGAAGTCGACATTAATGATGTTTTTGCATACAATATAGCACTAAATGAGATAAATGGCAAAGAGGATCAGGAACCAACGTCTATAAAAATTTGTAGACAAAGTGAGGACTGGCCAAAATGGAAAGATGCAATTGAAGCAGAATTAAACTCACTCTACAAAAGATAAGTTTTTGGACCTGTAGTCCGAACACCTAAAGGTGTGAAGCTAGTTGGATACAAATGGGTATTCGTACGAAAACGAAATGAAAAAAAGGAAATTGTGAGATACAAAGCTAGACTTGTCGCTCAAGGATTTTCGCAAAGATCTGGAATTGATTTTGATGAGACATATTCACCTGTAGTGGATGCAAGCACTTTTCGATATCTAATAAGCCTTGTAGCACATGAAGGGCTTAATTTGCACATGATAGATGTTGTAACATCTTATCTGTATGGTTCACTTGATAGTGAAATTTACATGAAACTCCCTGAAGGGTTTAGTATACCAGATGCACATAATTATGGATCTCGAGAAAGGCACTTCATAAGATTGAACAAGTCTCTCTATGGGCTGAAACAATCTGGACGAATGTGGTATAATCGTCTCAATGAATATTTGCTTAGAGAGGGATATACAAATAACTCCATTTATCCTTGTATTTTTATAAAAAGATCAGAAAAGGAATTTGCAATAATAACTGTCTATATGGATGACATGAATATTATTAGAACTCCTGAAGAGCTTCCAAAAGCTATGAATTATTTAAAGAAAAGAGATTGAGATGAAGGACCTAGGAAAGACAAAATTATGTCTAAGTTTGCAAATTGAACATTTGGACAAAGGAATATTTGTACATCAAGAAGGCTATACAGAAAAGGTGTTAAAATGCTTCTATATGGACAAATGTCAACCGTTGTCTACTCCAATGGTTGTTAGATCATTAGATGTGGAGAAATATCCTTTCAGACCTCGAGAAAAGGATGAAGAATTGCTTGGTCCTGAAGTACCATATCTTAGTGCAATTGGAGCACTAACGTACCTTGCTAATTATACACGTCCTGATATATCATTTGCTGTCAATCTATTAGCAAGATATAGTTCTTCACCTACACGAAGACATTGGAACGGAGTCAAACATATACTTCGTTACCTTTGAGGTACAACAGACATGGGTTTGTTTTATGCCAAAGTATCCAAATTCGAATTAACAAGTTATGCAGATGCAGGTTACTGGTCAGATCCTCATAATAGTAGATCACAAATAGGTTTTTTGTTTACATGCGGTGGTACAACTATTTCATGGAGGTCAGTGAAACAAACCATAGCAGCAATATCATATAATCATGCACAACGTTTAGCATTACATGAGGCAAGTCGAGAATGCGTTTGGTTGAGATCCTTAATTCAGCACATCCAAAATACTCGTGGTTTATCTTTTGAGAAATTAAATACAATGACCATATTTGAAGATAGTACTGCATGCATCGCTCAATTGAAAGATGGTTACATTAAAGGGGATCGGACAAAACACATTTCTCCAAAGTTCTTTTTTACTCATGATCTTCAAAAGAGTGGTGATATAAGCATCCAACAAATCTGTTCATGTGATAATCTTGCAGATCTTTTCACAAAGTCACTCTCAAGTAGAATTTTTAATCAACTAGTACAAAAGATTGGTCTTCATCAAAGAAATGATCTTTCAGATGAGAGGGAGAAGTGAAAGGATATTGTACTCTTTTTCCTTCACTAGATTTTTTCCCACTGGGTTTTTTCTAGTAAGGTTTTAACGAGGCATATCCTTAATGGACATCCAAGGGGGAGTGTTATGAATAAATATAAAAGTGGATGTCCATTCTTATTCTTCTTTTCATCTTCCTATTCCTTATTAATAGTTGTGACTTTTCATCTCCCTTAGGTCCTATAAATAAGGTCCATATTGCAATATAAAGTACACATTTTTGAAGAAGATAATATATTATTACTTTTTCTCTTCTCTTCCTCTCTTTGATCTCTATATTGTTTTATTTAGTTTCATAACAAAATAAATTTATTATAGAAATGTATCTCTGAAAAGATTTTGAAAATGAATAAATATACTATGGAAATGTATCTCTGAAAAATTTTTGAAAATTCCAAAATAAGTCCTATTTGTTGAACTCGTCCCTTATTGCGTCTTGAATTTATAATTTAGCGACCTCAAATTGTCAACAGATCCCAGTTTCAAGTCATCAAGGCTTTCATTGTTAGATCGAGGTTTTATATATGTTATAGCTCATGTACTTGGAGGTGGTGAAATGGGGAGGCAGTGGTATGAGAATGGGAAGCTGTTGAAGAAAAATAACACTTTCACTTATTTTATTGCATGTGCTGAACATTTAATTGAAAGAGAAATTCTGTTCCAAGGAAAGACTTTGCATTAATGGAAGAAGTGCTGGGTTTTACTAATTGGTGGAGTTCTATGAGACCAGATTTATACAAAGCTACTGTTGCTGGAATACCATATATCTGATTGCATTTTTCTATTTTGGAAATATAATATTGAAAATTCTTCGAAGATGTATTTTCGGAATAAATTTATTTATAAAATTGGGGTGTGACTCGAACGAATGAAATGTATCGGAAATTTATTTATAAACGAATGAAACTGGTGTTCGGAAAAGACAATATTGACCCTGCACAATTATTTTTAAAAATTTTGAAATTCACAGGCTGGGTGCGGAAATTTGAAATCTTAAGGGTGGTATCAGAAATTTCGAGGGAACTATCGGAAATTTCAAAAACAGTGAATTTTTCACTGGAAATTTTCAAATTTTTGGAATTTTCAGTGATGTATCGGAAATTTCAAATTATCCAGTGTTTCCATTGAAATGTATACTGAAAATTTCAAAATTTCCGGTACAAATCTCATTCTCTATACCGGAAATTTCAAAATTTCCGGTAGTTATAAAAACCTTATTTTGTATTGAAAAATTTGAAATTTCTGGTATTTTCCATGGTTTTGGTATCGAAAATTTTGAAACTTCCGGTATGTGCAGAAATTTTGTTTTGTATTGGAAAATTTGAAATTTTCGGTAGTTGGCATTTTTTTATTTTAACTTTTTTTCTTTTGTAGTGAAATCCAGAGGCAGAGACGTCACTATTACAAAGAGATCTGTTGATCGAGCAACAAATAAGAGTAGGGCTGCAAGGGGTGAAGAGATGGAAGGCCAGGCAGGCACATCCATGTGGTGTAGCTGAATACAGGAGGAGACTTGATGCGCTGACTATAGGTGATGTCATCTGGACACCATACATTGGTAATAGAGTCCACTGTGAGTTTGAGGAGTCCTCTTTATATTCAGGTTATATCCGGTGGGAGACCATGGTTGCTAGACACTTGCCTGAGAGGTGTCTGCGACAATATGGTTATGTTCGGAGTATCCCACGACTAGTTCCAGATATACATACCATCTTTAGGTATTGATTAGTGGTTTTAGAGTAACTTCATCAACTCTGGCCGTGCCATTAGAGATCAAGCAGTCACGGTTCAACACCCCTCGTAGTGTGAGAATGGTTACTTAGAGTGGTACCTCACTGTATCACACCCTCGCATCACCCCACCCACAGTTGATGTTGGACCTTCTGATACCGAGGTACCTGTTGATGACATGCCGCCACCGCCTCCTCCAGTAGATCACGCCAATGACCAGCATTGCCTCTAGATGGTTGAGTTATTATGGATAACCTCATGAGTTTGGTAAACTTAGATGGCGAGGTTTATACTGGATTAACTCAGGCTGCACACATATCCTGTGGGAGGGCCTATTTATTGGAATAATATAAGCAAGTGTGAGTAAGTGGGGAAATAGTCCCACATTGGATAGGAATGTGGTGACTTGAGCATTTATAAATGGGAGAACCCACTCATCTATCACCTTAAGGTTTTAGGTGGATAAGTGGCGTGTCTCTAACAAAGGTGCCTAGTCCTACACTATGTATCAATGCTCCCTAGTGAACTCCCCTAACAAATGGTATCATGAGCCTTTGGTTCGTAAAGGGACCGACTTACATGTATCGAAATGCCCAGGAAGTGGTGTTCCGTTGAAATCGATGCCCAGGAAGAGGTGTATCGAAATGACCTTGAAAGGCCCTTGAAAAATGTGTCAACGACGGTACAAGTATAAAAAGGGGGAACATTGTGGACTCACACTTGAGGGGGAGTATTGGAATAATATAAGCAAATGTGAGTAAGTAGGGAAATAGTCCCTTTGTGTCTTTCACAAAGGTGCCTAGTCCTACACTATGTATCAATGCTCCCTAGTGAACTCCCCCAACACTATTTAAATATCTTTTGTATTATTTATATTATTTGTATATTATTCAGACATCTTCATCATAACACTTTATGAGCTAATATTATTGATCTTCCATATATTATTCAGACATTTGACAATGGATTACATAACTTAAATAGAAAAAATTTAACACAACAATATGATTAATAAATAAGAAAAACCTAAACACTACCATACATTTCTAGACGTTTCAACATCTCCATTATGTCATCAATGGATCTTGAAAACTTAGCATCTAACTTGGTCGTCCCCTTTGTCATCTTACGACGAAATGATCTTCACATTTCCTTCACATCTTCGTTGGTCTTCAACTTAAGAAGGTTGTATTTCACCCTCCCGTTAGTATCAGTCCAATCTTCACGAAACTCGATCTTTCTCACCTTTCTATTTTCAGCATCAAGAAACAATTCATTCAACTTCGACGTCAGACTGACAAGAGATGCGGTGCCATCCAAAAGCCGAAACTCTACAGGAGGAGAAGCTCCGTTGAAGTACACTTCTGTCTTAATCAAAAATTGAGGAAGAAGCATTTTTTGAGATGTGTTTATCAAACAACACGTGGCCCCCTATTTATACAACTTTGTATTTATTCTAGACCACACAAATTGTTAGTGCAATCACAGCCGTCCAAAACTTTCGGAAAAATACGGATCATCCAAAAAATAGAAAAAATAACACTACAAAAAATTTCACTCAGGTTGAAATTTCCGGTATGAATCTGTAAATTTAAAATTTCCGGTACAAATTGCAACTTATCGAAAATTTCAAAATTTCCGATATACCGGAAATTTCAAATACACTACCGAAAATTTCGTTATGTATCGAAAATTTCATTATCATTATCGGAAATTTCATACGGAAATTTAGTCTTTTTCAGTCAGGGACAGTTTTGAATATATGAAAGTTTGGAGGATGGCAGGTTAAATTCTCCAATCCATATATATACAAGACCCGTGATATCATGGACAGTTGAGGAAAATATTATGAGCATTTTTTTAATGTACTCTATATATTACTTAGGTACCATTTGAAAATTCGAAAATGCTTTCAATTTCCGAAGATACATTTCCAGACGCATCTCATATAACATAACTCATTTGTTTTTGAACCACACTCTATTAATTAATAATTTAAATTATTTTGAAAATGTATATTAATAATATTTCCATAAATACATTTTCAGAACTCACACATCATTGAAAATTGAGAGTTTATTGTATGAGCTTTTTGGATGCATGTGTATTTATACAATATAAATGATTGAGATTTTTGGACGATGTCTGTCAGTGTTATGTAAAAGCATAATTATCGGCATATTTATGTCATTTCTAAACAGATTTTTAAGTTATGGTGTCAGAATCAAATGGATATTTGAGAGTGAAAATCGTTCCTTCATTTGCATGCGCTGTTTTATTTGGGAACGTATCTTCATTATTTCTTCATGTTTAAATAATATTAAAATATTACATTTCACGTGTATGGGTGTATATTGTGGGGTTTGATGAGACTTATTTTAGAGTTTTTGATAGGTTGAATGAATATTTGAAAATTGTAGTTGAATTGTTTAAATAATTTAAAAATATAATGTATTATAAATAAATGAGCGGGATCCGTTTAAAGAACTCAAATGAGTATGATGGATGTGAATGCTCTAAGGTAGATACTGCTTCGCCTAAGGAACAACTGAAGGTTGAGAAACACAATAAAGGGGGGGGGGGGTTGAATTGGGTTTCACATTTCGTCCCCATTTGCGGAAATTAAATCAATTGCGTTAACATGTAAATGAAATAAATGAACACAATTATTTTATCCTGATTCACTGTTAACGAAGTTACTCCAGTCTACCCCTCAAGGTGATTTCGCCTTATCACAAGGACTTAATCCATTAATCATCAACATGATTACAACCGCAATAGATACCCTCAATTGCCTCTTGAGAATCCTGGCATTCATTCGCCTCTCAAGGAATCATCCACTAAGCTGTTAGAAACATGCTTAGTCTTCTCAAGCATTCTGGTCTTCACTCTCAAGGAAACAACCTCCAAGCCGCTCAACCACAACTTGGATTTCTCAAGCATTATGGTCATCATTCGACTGCTCAAGGAACATTACTTTTTTCAAGGATTTTTGTGTGCACTATATATGCTTCTTACAAGCTGATTACACAAATGAAGTACATAAACACCTAAGTGTTTCTAGCAAGATATGAGCAACAACTCCTTGCTTTCTAATACAAAACTATCTAAAGAATGAATCTCTGAGAGATTATAAAGCACACTAGTTCTGTATTGCTTAAAAGCTTTCTTATTAAGCACTGCGACTTCTTATCATAAGCTTTAAGCTTCTTTCTGATGCACTCCTTTATGATGTTTTCTGAAAAGTTCATAGTTAAGCACCTGTCAAGTGCAAGTTTTTCAGTCATTCCAGTTTGCTTAATTTTAGTAAAAATTCCCTGTAGATCAAGAATATGAGAAATGAATCTACTGAAAGGAATCTGAAATGATAACTCATCTCTGGATGAAAAAATTTCTTCTTTCAGATAGTTGAACATGGATTGAGGCAAATTGATCTTCATCTTGGAGATTAAGAGGAAGATGAAAAGCCTATCCATTGCAGAGAGCCATCATGTTCCTTTTTCTCTCGGCCTGAGATTTGTTCCCATGATTTGGTATCAGACCTTTGCCATAGAGGAGAGGGTAGAGAGACTGGAAACAGGTCCTTCATGTTCATATATGATGCGAACATGTTTAGCAAAGATGTTGTCTCCTCTGTATTCTTCAATTGTTTTCCATCTTCCTTACACTCAGTAGCTTGAGAGATGATTTTGGAGTTAATCATGACAGGAAGACTAGAGACAACAAACAAGATAACACAATCATTAGACTCAAGATGAAGAACACTGGCATTTGCCCAGAATTCTTTTACAAGAGCAGGATAGATTGGTCCAGAAAGTATTTCAAAATATTTTTCCCATTCCTGGAAGCAAATATCGGAAAAGATTTTGAAAATATTATTTTGCAGTAAGGTTTTAAAATCAAGAGAGTTTTCTTTCACAAGTTCTAGGTCAGAAATATCTCCTTTAATGGTTTTTGAAGACATGATAAAGAGAATTGGAGAAGAAAGAGAGAGATAAAGATTATGAGGGTAACACAAATTAGAGAAATGAGGGAGTGGCTAGAGCTGACGAGGAAGAATTAAAATAGAGGGAAGGAAGATAAAAAGTTAAGGGAAATAAAGGTGATCAGAGGAGATGGAGAGACTCGAAACCAGTGAAACAATTAATGATTTCAAAAAATTGTGACTGCTGTTATTTCCAAAACGGTTGATAAAACGATAAATTAATACGCTTAATAAAATGTAAGAGTAGGTGACCTATATAGACACTAGGTTTAAGGGACAAACAGAGAAGACACTCAAAGAGGAATGAGTTCAGGATATCTAACAAAAAGTAAGGTGACATGATTTTAATGTCCTGTATCAAAGATATTCTCATTACCCGAGTTGTCCCATCAGATACTAGGTGTGATACAAGTAATACAAAAGTTTTGTTAACGTATCAACCTTTCATATCATGATGACCAATAAGTGCATCACGCTCTTCAATTTCTAATGGTTAAAAACATTTACCGATAGTCATCCGTTTTATTCAGATTACTTAAGAAATAAAAGGATTTCACTAGTCAGAAGGTCTTATATCTCAGTAGTAGAGCCAATGTCACTAAGAAATAGAAATTTAATTTTCTATTCTAGAAGTTACATTTAGAGATAGCCTTTTTCATTTGATGTAGAACTAAGTTCACATGCGAAATGAAAACAAGTCTAATTTCAGTAAGGAAATTTTTGAAAAAGATATTATCCTAGCAAGGATTTTATCTTAAAGATTTTAGAAATTGAATTCCTTCTGAAATAGTTTCTTAAAACGTATTTCTCTAGAATATAAGAATATATTTCTAGATTATTTAAAAATAAATAGTAAGGATTAGAAATACATTACTCAATACTTCTGTAGATTCCAACTCCTGATGTAGAGGCTTCTTCAGAATCACCAAGCGTTCAGCTTCTGCGGCCGATGACTTGTTGACATCACTTTTAGCTGGATCACTAGAATCATTTTCTTCTTTAATCGTTTGTCTTCTTTCTGCTGCAATCTTCATAGGAATCTTTAACGTTGTGCAGAGACACGATCATCTTCATGGCTTCCATTCTGAAGGGTGAGAACATCTCTTCTGACGTTGGTTTCATCTTTGATCATTGGAGAAGAAACAAGTTCTTTCACTAGTCTTCACTTTAGAATTGCCCATCTTCTATCTTCTAGAAAGATCAGAAAGCTACTTCTTCAAGAAGGCTTATTTCCAGAAGGCCAAAAGTTTCTCAGCTTAAACGTAAATTTTTGAGCATTTATGTGCTAAAGAAATTTGTTGGAATCTTCTTGCATCATCAGAGTTCAATCATTGAATAGATGTTAATCTTCACCAGATGCAGATATCATCAAACCAAAATCTATTTCCTTTGAGGGTTTGAATGATAATCTTGTTCTTACTGATTTGATCTTTATGAACCAGGAATGATTCATCAGAAAGTATGTCTTTCCTTTCATAGGGAGTGTGAACTGTGATGACTTCTGATTAAGCATATTCTGATTTCTTCATTATGATACTTCTAAGGTAGCTCCATTTCCTTCATCATAGAGAATATAATTTCTAGCTCTGTATTCTTCCACTAAGCTTTAGTTTCTGACTTTCAAGCTTATCATCAAATCTGACTTTGATTTGATTTCTGATGAAGGTACTTCAGTAGCCTTTGGATATTCAGAGCAATCTAACCAATATGCATTAGAATAGATTCGAATCATATCTTGTTCTGAATAAACATGTTAGCTGCTTCCTAGAAATGCTTTGTCACGATGATTTCTCATATATCATGATTTTAGCCATTTCTTTTCAAGCCTGTTCTATTCTTCAATAATCTGTATCTGATTTTGAAGAACCAGAACATCAGAATCTTCTTTTCATCAGATAGCTTCTTAAGCTCATACTTTCACTCAGTCTCATGAGTCCAGAAAGTGGTGAGTACATAAGGATATATTCATGTATCTAAAGCTTCTGAAAAGAAGCTTTGAATAACATTATGACAAACTTAAGCTTGTTCCACTGAGATTCCTTTCTCAAGCTAACAACTTGCTTGTCTCATGTCAAGCCAATTTTCTTTATGAACACACGTATGTCAAGAACTCAAAAAATTAATCCTGCATGTGTTGTTCTTCCAAACTTCTGACAACTTGATAATTTTCCTTTCAGATCACTTCAGAAATCTGCAAAGATTTCCAGAATCGGAGTAGATGTCTTCATTCTGTGTAGACATTCAGAATACTGATAACACGGCTAGTGTTTTGACTGCACCACTAAGAGCATCTGCATTAAAGGTAGTTTCTGTTACATAAGAAACTGCTTTATCTTCTGGAGAGATCTTTTGCGTGCTTGATCAGTTTCCATGAGCTTCTTGTACTCCTTTCTTGAGCATATAATATTTTTTCCAATTCAACCATCAAGTTCAACTAAGCTACTAAGCTTCACTTATAATGTCTCACTTGAGTAGTTTCATATGGTGTTAGCATAATCATCGTTTGTGCACACTTGTAGTAGAAGTTTCGTCTTTGCTTGCTACATGTTGATTTGTTTGTGTTAGATGTCAAACATGCTATATATTTGTATTTGATACTTGGCATTTTTCAACACTTTCTTGTTTTAATTGAAGATTTTATTAGTGAATTGTTGTTGTTCTTCAAACATTTTATTTATACCTTTGGTGCTTGTAATATGTGTGCTATTGTGCAGGAAAAGGCACTAATTGATCAAAGATTTAAAACACAAAGAGATGATATAAGTTGCCAAAGAAAGAGGAAAACAACAGTAGGTTCGCTTTGCGAACTCCGGCGAAGTCCCCAGCGAACGTTCACTTTGCGAACTCTGGCGAGGTCTCCAGCGAATAGCTCCAGAATATGGCAGAAGCAAAAGGAGCTAAAATTCGCTTTGCGAACTTCAGCGAATGTTTGCTGCTTTGCGAAAGTCCTGGCGAAGAACCCTTGGCTATGGCAGTGGCAAAATGACCCAAAATTCGCTTTGCGAATGTTTTGGCGAGTAGTTTGCTTTGCGAATGAAACGTTTGCTTTGCAAACTCACGAAGACAGTCAAGGGCGATTTATCTATCAGAAGGCACTTCAGGTGCCATTTTCTTCATTCGCTAGGCGAATGGATCATTCGCAGTGCGAATGCATCAGATCCCAAGTGCATTATAAATAGATTTTTACACTTTCTTGGGATCATAACTTCACCTTTTCACACCATAACCTTATTTTATGAGTTTTCTTCATAAAAGAGAGATTTTTCACATAGAGAAGCTGGAATCGCATCCGATCTCGATTATTCGATGCGGATGCTCTTTCATCTCCTCACAAAACTTGTGAAGCAAGTTACCATGACTATGTGTATCTAAACACATTCTTGTGTCAAGATTAGTGGTAGGTAATCCATCATTTTGTATGTATTGATCTTGATTGTAAGTCTGTGAACTTTGTTGATGATGAATATAGAAGAAAAGCTTTGTTTACATGGTTTATATTTTGTTTAATTCATGTTCGAGAGAAATGTATTAAACTTGACCTAAGTTTCAATCCATCAATAATCATAAGGCTAGAGATAATTTTGAAAGTTGATGTTCATAAATATTGAACTTGAATGTTGTCATATTGGTATTTTGAGTGAGAGATCATCAAAGGATCAATATGATAAATCTCACAACAAGTGTTCGAGAGAAACTTGTTGAGAGGATATGTGGTTATATTTATTGTTAACAAGTTCACACGCTTTATCGAGTTGATACGTACGAAACGGATTATTGAACACTAGTCTTGGCATGTTTTTACCAAACCCTAAAACCAATCTTTTTACCGTTGAATTCTAAATTTTATGCAAACGTTACGAAACGAAAAACCAACCCTTTTTTACTATAAAGTTTGAAACGCTTTTGACTATCGAACGGCGGCAATATACACAATCTCTGTGGATACGATAAAACACCCCCGAAATACTTTTCAACAAAATGGCGCCGTTGCCGGAGATTATTGTTATATTGCGAGCATTGCAATAGTTATTGAGTTTTAAACTTATTTAACTTTTCTTGTGCTTGTTGATTTGTTTGGTTTAGTGTGCAGACTCCGTTTTATGCGATGGAAGTTACCCGCAGACCAACTTCTTTTTGATCCTGAAATCGAAAGAACTACGCGTAAGTTAAATAGCAGAACAAGGCGGAGGAGGCAACTTGCCAAGGAAAGACAAGAATGAGACGAAAGTTCAACTTCGACGCCAATACCACAGTTACCGCCAACTATGGCTGCTCCACCACCATCACCACCACCTGTTTCAGTTCCTTGTACTAATAGTCCGAGACATACTGCATAATTTGCACGTAATGCTCAGAATGGTCGGCATTCAGAAATGAAGACTGGTATCCTCTCGCTTCTATATCAGAATCCTTTCACTGGTATGGATCACGAGGATCCTTTTACACACCTGACTAAGTTCTATGAGATTGCGGGCGCGACTGGTGCACCCGAAGCTGAAGAAGAGTCTTTGTTCAAGAGACTATTCCCGCATTCCCTCATTGGGAAGGCCAAGGAATGGTATCTTGACCAATCTACGACAATCATGACAGACTTGAACATGCTTGAGGAAAAGTTTTTGGAACTATTTTTTTCCACACAATCGTTTCATGGAGGCTAAAACAGCAATTGCAGTTTTATAAATCTCTCAACGAAGCTTGGGAGAGATTCAAGTCCATGTTGAGAAAGTGTAAAGGGCACGGTTTCAATGAGCTTAGTCAAGTTCACATTTTTAGAAATAGTCCTCAATTGGTGAATAAAACATTGTTGGATGCCACCACGGGTGGATCGTTAATGGCTAAAAGCGCCGAGGATGCTATTTCTATCATTGACCGGATGGCTCTAAATGAACATCAAGGGAACCATAACCGTGGATCTTCTCAAAAGAAAGCTGGAGTGCTAGAGTTGGGGACAAATGATGCAATACTTGCTTAAAACAAATTGCTATCTCAACAGGTTGAGTTACTAACACAACAAATGTCCAAGCTACATCAAAAGATTAAAGAGATGCATGAGTTGCCGAACAAAAATGTACATGTAGCGATTTGTGAGTTATGTAAAGACCGGCTATTGTCCTCCTTGTCCTCCAATTGAAGAAGAAGTGAATTACATGAACAATCCAAATCAACAACAAGGTTATCAAAGGCAACAACAACCTTATCAACAAGGGTACCAAAATCAACAACCAAGAGAAAATTAATTAGAATTTTGGATAGAGAACTTGTAAATAAAAAGATCAGAATTTATATATCTTCATTTCCAAGGGAGAAAAGGTAGGATCTTTGATTTCTTGTTGGGAAAGGATGTAATCTTTTGATACCTATTGTATTTCATCTAATCTATGTTTGTGAATTAGTTTGGATTCTCTATTTTTGGTTGTCTTTGATTGCTTATTTGTTGGTCTTGACAAAACCTATTTCAAATCCGTGATCTTAAATGTTCATTTATCATTGAGCAAGCTTTTGACAATGTTTTGTGATTTGATATTCATTTGCATCTCAGCTTTTTAGCATTGTGTTAATTGTTAGTTTGAATAGCTTCTAATAATTAATGTAATAAGAGACCGCGATAGTGTTAGACGAACAATATCGTGAGGGTACGTGAGAATATTGATGAAAACCGATATTCACATTCATTTGGCAAATTAGTTGAATGCATGTAAAAAGGGTTAAACGCGTGTACATATTTTGATCATTGGCTTGTATATGAATTACTCATTGGTGTGATATTGATGTTATAGTAATATCTGTTGGGTTTTGATGCCAGAAATGGATTAAGCTTAACATTCATGTAGGCTTTAAATGCTTTGTATTGATTGGTGATGTGCGAGAGCAATTATTGATCGGTATAAAATCACTCATAATATGCGGGGACCGAGAGGATATGTATGTTGTGAGTGATACATGATGATTTTAGGAGAATGTTTGATTTATGTATAAATTGGTCAGAAGAATGCATGTGTTATCAATTGATGAGATCCAATTCCAACAAGGCTCCGTTTATAATTCAGTCTTTACTTTATATTTTCCGTCTTTACATTTTCCGCATTTACTTTTGGTCCCGTCTTAAACCAAAACTTTTTATCCATAAGCTTAGAAATGTAGATACCGTCGAATGGCATTCTTTCCCTCGCACTGATCCCCGTGGATACGACAAAATTGGGTTACTTAAATGTTTTTGCTTGCTGCTGTATTACAGTTTCAACAAAATGGCACCGTTTCCAGGGATTGGTGTTTAGATATTGAATCACATTGCGATAGTTTCTATATTTTTGAGCTTTGTACATTTGTTTATATTGTATGTATTTGTTTTATTTTATGTTTTCTCTAGTGTGACCAGGAATGATGAGAACTCCTTCTGGATTGGTTGCTATTTGTATAATAGTATTCAATGGAGCTTCGACCGAGTCTGGATGGTGAGATTTGAATGTTTGCGAGGTAAATTGTACTTCTTTATAGAATGCTAGAATGATTTAAGAAGTTCGTGCTTTGTGCAAATGTGTATTTTTGTTTCATTTTGCAACTTGTTTGAATGCTTGTTTCACTTAGGTCCAAAAGTCACAAATTGTGAGAAACCTCCATTGTTTACTAAATGCTTGGATGACTGATAACTTTGTTTAATTCGTTTGATTCACGCTTTATTGAGTTGATACGTACGAAACAGATTATTGAACACTAATCTTGGCATGTTTTTACCAAACCCTAAAACCAATCTTTTTACCGTTGAATTCTAAATTTTATGCAAACAATTTGAAACGAAAAACCAAACCCTTTGTTACTATAAAGCTTGAAACGCTTTTGACTATCGAACAATGGCAATATAAACAATCTCTCTGGATACGATAAAACACCCCCGACGTGATTATTGAGAAGATGAGGGGGCTTATCAATGATGATTATATTGAGTGGTATTGTAAGAATAAGTTGATTGAGAAGAGGAAGGGTGCAAGTGTTGGTCAATCATCCTGCTCGCAAACTAGTGAGCAAGCTAGTGAGCAAACTGAGTCTCTTGATTATTCAACATGGGATCCTAGAATGCGAGCATCATTCAATTACTCGTGGGATATGGCTGAGGCATACCAAAGATCATCGGAATTCAATTTCAATTGTATGCAACAACTGTACCAGTTTCAAACCACACTGCAGGAAGTTGTTCCTTTTCCTACTCAGACAGATTTTGATAATTATGCAAACTGGCCCGTGGGTAGGCGTCCATTCTTTTCAAGGGGAGGTGCAACTGAAGCTGTTGGTGCTGATGGTGAAGGTGTAGCTGATAATGATGGCGCTGATGCTGAGGTGTCTGGTTCTGTTTATGGTTCATAGAACGATGAGTTGGTTGAGGTGTCCAGTTCAGAGTCCGAGGAGGACTGATTTTGCTGTTTTGATTTTGTACTTCCTTTGAGCATCAAAGTGAAGTTTTCTTGTATTTTGCTTTTTGTTTCAGTTTTTATTGATGTACTTTATCCACTCGGTGGATTATTTTGATATTTTGATGTACTTGTACCTGTATGAGGTACTTTTGACTTTGTAGGTGTTTTCACACCATTACATTATTATGATATTATGAGTATTATCTTGTTTTCAGTTAAATTTGTTTAGTTTCATTTTTATTTTAGTTTTTATTATTATTGTTGTTAAGAGTTGAATTCTTCAGTTTACGAATGTTCAACTCTTAAATTGTTGGTATGCTTTTTAACGCTTTATGTTGGTATGCTTGTGGAAGTTTAATATTTCCATCTTTTGGTGTTGACTTAAAGAATTTTAGGTTGGTGTTGTTGTGCATCAAAGAAGATTCTTCCATGTTGGATGGCGATGATACTAATTTTAAGCACGATTTTGTTGGCAAGGTACATAGTTACCTAATTCTAGAATTTAGAATGTATTAGAGCTTTTTGTCTATGTACAAATGAAAATGTTGTTTCTTGTTACAACTCTAGTGATTGCTTGTGTCATTTAGGTCCAAAAACCACAAAAGTAAGAAACCTCCATGTTATACTAAATGCATAGGATTGGTGATGGATGTTGTTTTATACTTTTAATTCATGCTTTATCTTGCTTGTTGTTTTGAAATTGTGGAAGCGTAAAAATGATCAAGGCAATGTTTGTGTACTTTGAGTATAACCACCAGTCCAAAAACACTTCAAGTCACCTTGTTAGTGTGCGCGTATTTGAAACCTCTTTTGAGCCAAAATGAAAATTTTGTTTGAATCATGAACCCGAATTTAACCCGTTTTGAAGAGCATCTAAGCTAAGCTTATGGCAACGTTGAAGTTGGGGAGAATGGTTTATTTTGAAAAGAGGAAAAGGATTTGGTGATACAATGCATTCTAAGACAAAGAAATTGAAAAAAAAATAAAAAGAAAGAAAAAGAACAAAAAGAAAAGAAAAATGGTTCATTTGTAGGTAAAATCTGCACCTAACAACTCTCCCCAACTAGATTTTTGCTTGTCCTCAAGCAAAGTATGCCCCTCATGAAAACAAGAGGATTTACTCAAGCTTATGATTCAACCAAGAAAAGATGAAAATGCGCACAAGCAACGTTCACCACTCAATAGAATCGAACAATGACAAAGAATTAACTTCTTAAACAAATATCATGGAATGGTTCAAAGAACAACTAAATTTTCATACTTGAATAACTCTAACACTCTTCTTCAAAAATAAGAATGAAGAAATTGACGCGTTTGCAACCGCGGGGAAATTTCACTCACCTGACAAACAATGCTAATATCAACTCAATTCATACAACATCTAACAATCAAAAATGAAAACATGGAAGCAAAAAGACCACTAAGGGCTTCAAAGGTTGTAACTTGGTCGGATTCACAACAAAGGGACATTTCTAAAGGCCATTGAATCGAAATTGCCGATGCAAAAAGAAACATTCACTATACATGGTATTTACACATCACAACTTCATTCACCATTTTCATTCCTTTATCACCAACCTTCTCAAACTTCCTTATGCACAATTATTTCATTCTCTATTTTTCTTATTCAAACAAGCATTCTTTTTCTTTTGTTTTTCACATTCATATTCACACTTTTTCTTTTCATGCTTGTTTGAACTTTTTCAAAAGCTTATAGCAACCTACCATTCTTCTTTTTCATTCTCCCCAACTTGAATTCAACCAAACCTCAAGTGAATGCTTCTTGCTTTTTAAGGCAAGGAAATCAATAAAACAAAGTTCAAAGGTTCAAGAAGAAATTTTTAGAACCTCACAAAATTCAATGATGAACTAAACTTTCAAATTATGTACATAAACCAAGTTCATCACTAAAATGAGATCTAAACTGTTTAGGCTCAAAGGGGTTAACGAATTCTCTCTACTCACGGGTAAGGTACTTTTGGATATGGATGTGCTCAATATAAACAAATGCCTTGATCATTTCTAATGCTTCCAAAAAATCACAATAATCAACAGATAAGGCATGAATCAAACAAATTAAACAAAGTTATCAGTCATCCAAGCATTTAGTAAACAATGGAGGTTTCTCACAATTTGTGGCTTTTGGACCTAAGTGAAACAAGCATTCAAACAAGTTGCAAAATGAAACAAAAGTACACATTTGCACAAAGCACAAAATTCTTAAATCATTCTAACATTCTATAAAGCAGTACAATTTACCTCGCAAACATTCAAATCTCACCATCCAGACTCGGTTGAAGCTTCATTGAATACTTTTATACAAATAGAAACCAATCCAGAAGGAGTTCTCATCATTCCTGATCACACTAGAGAAAACATAAAAGAAAACAAATACATACAATATAAACAAATGTACAAAGCTCAAAAATATAGAAACTATCGCAATGCGATTCAATATCTAAACACCAATCCCTGGAAACAACACCATTTTGTTGAAACTATAATACATCAGCAAGCAAAAACATTTAAGTAACCCAGTTTTGTCGTATCCACAGGGATCAGTGCGAGGGAAAGAATGCCATTCGACGGTATCTACATTTCTAAGCTTATGGATTAAAAGTTTTGGTTTAAGACGGAACCAAAAGTAAATGCGGAAAATGTAAAGACGGAAAATATAAAGTAAAGACTGAATTATAAACAAAGCCTTGTTGGAATTGGATCTCATCAATTGATAACACATGCATTCTTCTAACCAATTTATACATAAATCAAACATTCGCCTAAAATCATTATGTATCACTCACAACATACATATCCTCTCGGTCCCCACATATTATGAGTGATTTTATACCGATGAATAATTGCTCTCGCACATCACCAATCAATACAAAGCATTTAAAGCCTACATGAATGTTTAGCCTAATCCATTTCTGGCATAAAACCCCAACAGATATTACTATAACATCAATATCACACCAATGAGTAATTCATATACAAGCCAATGATCAAAATACGTACACACGTTTAACCCTTTTTACATGCATTCAACTAATTTGCCAAATGAATGTGAATATCGGTTTTCATCAATATTCTCACGCACCCTCACGATATTGTTCGTCAAACGCTATCGCGGTCTCTTATTGCATTAATTATTAGAAGCTATTCAAACTAACAATCAACACAATGCTAAAAAGCTGAGATGCAAATGAATATCAAATCACAAAACATTGTCAAAAGTTTGCTCAATGATAAATGAACATCTAAGATCACGAATTTGAAATAGGTTTTGTCAAGACCAACAAATAAGCATTCAAAGACAACCAAAAATAGAGAATCCAAACTAATTCACAAATATAGATTAGATGAAATACAATAGGTATCAAAAGATTACATCCTTTCCCAACAAGAAATCAAAGATCCTACCTTTTCTCCCTTAGAAATGAAGAGATATAAATTCTGATCTTTTTATTTACAAGTTCTCTCTCCAAAATTCTAATTAATTTTCTCAAAAAGTGTGAAAATTCTATTTATACACATTCAGGAATTTCACAGTCCGCAAAGCGAACCTTTCATTCGCAAAGTGAATGGTAAAAATAGGCAGCTCAGGTGCCTCTGATAGTTAAACCACCACAAAATTATTTCATAACTTCGCAATGCGAAGGATAGTTCGCAAAGCGAACACTCGCTTTCAAGTTCGCAAAGCGAACTTTAGCTCCTTTTTCCTCTGCCATAATTCTGGGACCATTCGCTGGGACCTCGCTAGCGTTCGTAAAGAAAACCTTCGCTAGCAAATTCGCAAAGCAAACTTCTTGAAGTTTTCCCCTGTTCTTTGACAGCTTGCATCATTTCCTTGTGTCTTACAACTTTGACCATTTATGCCTTTCACTGCACAATAACACACACACACATTACAAGCACCAAAGGTATATTCTTAATGTTAGAAGAACAACAACAATCATGAGTAAAATCAATGAAAACATGAGAAATGAGAAGGAAAAGTGCAAATAAAAATGGTTCATTTGTAGGTAAAATCTGCACCTAACAACTCTCCCCAACTTGATTTTTGTCATTGTTCGATTCTATTGAGTGGTGAACGTTGCTTGTGCATATTTTCATCTTTTCTTGGTTGAATCATAAGCTTGAGAAAATTGTATTGATTGGTGATGTGCGAGAGCAATTATTGATCGGTATAAAATCACTCATAATATGCGGGGACCGAGAGGATATATATGTTGTGAGTGATACATGATGATATTAGGTGAATGTTTTAAGACAAAGAGCGGTTACAAAACAAGGAAAAATGATAGGGGTAGCAACATGTACCTCGGGTCTTCGCGTGTTCTCGATGAAATTCTTCATTTCTGTCGAAATAATCCGAGCTACATCAACCTCTTTGTCTTCCACGATGTAATATAAAAGGAGGGCAACATCAACCGGTATTGAGGAACAGTGCATCTTGGGTTTAATGTTATTGAGGATGAGAAGAAGTGCGGCTTACATATCCGGAGGCATGTCTTCCCTCCTATACCGGATGGCTTCTCCTTGGGCGTTCCTTTCCACATTTTTTCCTTTGAACAAAATGGTCCTGGCAATTTTATCGTGATCTAGATGAGTGCCAAGTTCCTTAGTGTAATCATCCTTCTCAAACATCCCTAAAGAACTTGGTTTTTCAAACAGGTCATTTATGTCCTCACGATCGAATCTGATTTCCTTGCCACGGACAAACGTGATGTACCGGAACAGTTGTATTTCCCCTTGAGCTTCGGGCAATTGGAGAGCATTTGCATAGAATTCACGAACCATCTCGTAGTTGATTGCTTCCAAAGGATTTATCAAATGGCCCCACTTCTTATTCTTGAAAATTTTAGCCAACTTCTGGTACAGCCCCTCGGGATGAATATCAAACCTTTTCTCAGACAAAAATTGCCGGCCTTCAAGCATGGTATACCGGGAAGCATGAGCAGCACTTAAGAACCGATTGGGACCAACCTCACTTTGTTTCCCGAAACTGCGTCCAACAACAGTCTTATGCTTTTTCCCACCGGTTACTCTAGTTTTAGGAGCCATCTGAAAAATTATACAAGACACAAAGCAACATAATTGTTTTCTATTGTTAGCAAAATCCAAACACCAAAAAAAAAAACAAATTCGAAGCAAAATTTAAAACAAATAAAACAAGAAGTAAACAGAATAGAATATTAAAAAAAACTGGAAATGGTCATTCGCCCCATGCTCGCCAGACGAAGCAGGGGCGACATCTCGCTGCACGTTCGCCAGGCAAAGCTGAAGCGAAAGCTCGCCTCACGCTCGCCAGGCGAATTCTTACGAACCCAGAAAAATTTAACATGCAGAGGTCGTCTTCCACAAATCACTTCACAATCTGACCCTATAAATACAGCAGCAATTCAACAATAACTCTAATCTAATTAAAATTCTAGGGTTTCAACAACAACCCTTAACAGTTGTGAAATTCAAACCCTAATCTAACACAATTGAACAAATATTAAGTAAAAACAAAATTAAGAACAATAATGAGAATGGAAACATATCTCTTAGTAAGATTGAAAGTGAAGGTGAATGAGGTTTAGAGTTATGAAAGAGTGGGGTTTAGAGTAAAAATTGTGTGAGAGAGAGTGAGAGTGAAATATGAAAGGAGGGGAAGTGAAAGTGAGAGGAAAAGAAAGATAAGGAAAAATAAAATAAGTGGTCCCAAGCGGACCCTAAATAAATTATTATATTTTATTTATTTATTTTTTCTTTTTCTGTCTGCGAAATCTACCAACAGCGCCACGCCAGATTCGCCTGGCGAATGTGTGGCGAGAGGCTGGTGAAAATTGAATTCGCCAGGCTAAATGAGTATTCGCCAGGCGAATTACACCAGAAGCAGAATTCTCTGTTGTCAATGATGCAATGCATAATTTTTTCAAAATTTCCAAATTCACTACTATTATCACACAAATCAAATCATCAAAACATCAAAGAAAAACATAAATACTTACAATTTTGGGGTGCCTCCCAACAAGCGCTTGTTCAATGTCGGCTAAGCTCGACGGTTCGGAGACTTGACGCCTCGAAACCAAAAGCCAAATAATTGGCATCCGAGAAAAACACATTGCAATTCTCTCTGTCAAATTCTCTTCCAAGATTTAATTTCAACCGTTGGCCATTTACTGTCCAACTCTCTTTCTTTTTCAAGTCCTCAATGACTATTGCACCATAGTGCTTGACATCCTTGACAAAAAATGGTCCAGACCATTTGGACTTTAATTTTCCCGGAAACAATTTCATACGGGAATTGAATAAAAGCACCATCTGACCAACTCGGAAATCCTTCTGCGAAACCTTTTTATCATGATATCCTTTCACTTTTTCCTTATATATCTTGCTTGAGTGGTACGCGTTATTGCGCATTTCTTCCAATTCATGCAACTGAACTTTTCTTTTTTCACCGGCCAAACTCGGATCAAAATTCAACATTTTCAAAGCCCAAAGAGCCTTATGCTCCAATTCAACGGGTAAATGGCATGACTTGCCATAAATCATTTGAAAATGAATTAGACCGATTGGTACTTTGTAAGCAGTGCGATACGCCCACAAAGCCTCATCTAATTTTTGTGACCAATCTTTCCGCGAGCTCGACATGGTTTTCTCTAAAATTCTTTTGACCTCTCTATTAGACACTTCTGCTTGACCTTTTGTCTGTGGGTGGTACGGAGTTGCAACTTTGTGCTTTACACCGTAATGCTCTAAGACCTTTTCGAGCGGTGCATTGCAAAAATGCGAACCTCCGTCACTGATTAACACATGAGGGGTGCCAAAACGGGAGAATATGTTTTTCTTTAAAAAATTTATCACCGTTTTGCCAATAGCCCTCGGTGACGCAATTGCTTCCACCCACTTGGAAACATAGTCAACCGCAACTAAAATATACTCGTTTGAAAAAGATGGTGGAAATGGTCCGACAAAATCAATACCCCAACAATCGAACACCTCGACTTCCAAAATTGTGTGCAAGGGCATTTCATTTCTTTTTCCAATCCCGCCACTTCTTTGGCTTGTATCACAACTTTTTGCATGGAGGTTGGCATCTTTAAACAATGTTGGCCAATAAAAGCCCGATTGGAGGACTTTAGTTTCCGTTCTTAAACCATTGTAATGCCCTCCATAAGGCGAGTTGTGACAATGCCAAAGGATACTTTTGGCTTCATCAAGAGTGACACACCTCCTTAACAAATTGTCACCTCCTAATTTAAACAAGTATGGCTCATCCCAAACATAGAAATTAGCATCCGAGAAGAATTTCCGTCTTTGATTCCATGTTAGGTCCTCCGGAATAAAACCGGTTGCTTTGTGGTTAGCAAAATTTGCAAACCACGGCCTAACTTGGACTCGAGAAAGTTTTTCATCCAGAAATTCTTCACGGACCTCATTCTCACGGTGAGTTACCTCTACATTGACCATCCTAGACAAATGATCTGCTACCAAGTTTTCTGACCCTTTCTTGTCACGGATTTCCAAATCAAACTCTTGTAACAAGAGGATCCACCAGATTAACCTTTGTTTTGAATCCGGCTTGGTAAGCTGATATTTAATTTCTGAGTGGTCAGTGTAGACTACCACCTTTGACCCAATCAGATAAGATCGAAATTTCTCAAGAGTGTATACAATAGCGAGTAATTCTTTTTTTTTTGTGTTGGCATAGTTAACTTATGCCTCATTAAGAACTTTAATCGCATAATGTATAACATGGAAAATTTTGGCCTTTCTTTGCCCAAGCACCGCATGATTGTGAGTTAGTGCTTTGTACAAAATTATGGTAATGCATTGTGTTGTAAATACTTGTTTATGTGTGAATCAATTAGGACAAAACCACAAAAGTGAGATGCTTTCCATTGTTCACCAAAAATAGAGTCAAGTAATCGTTGATTTACTCATTTTGTTCATGTTTAATCTTGTGAGTTATTTTAAATGATTGGAAACTCAGAAATGATCAAGGCAAATTTTTGAGCACTATGAGGAAAACCACCATTCCAAAAACACTTCAAGTAACCTTGTGAGTGTGCGCGTATTTGAAACTCCTTTTGAACCTAAAAAGAATTTTTTTTATTGTGAATCATGAACCTGAATTTTAACCCGTTTGTAGCGAGCGATTTTGGACGTGGTTCTTAGGCACTGTCGCTCCTTGGGGTTACTACAGGTCGATTCATTTTTTATCCTATTAAAGCTGATGAAGGAAGGGAAATAGATGTCTCCAATTAACCCTTCTTGCATACTGAGTTTAAACAGCGGTCTGTTAGGTTACGAATGCTATGTGGTAGTGGGGCCTCTCTTATGTTTATTTTGACACAATGATGGATTTATTCTATGGACAGGAAGTTAGGACTGATGTTTTTCAATTGATATGGGATTTAGGATTTTTGTTTAGTGTGCTCACTAAGATTTTTCTTTCAATCTTATGCCTACGTATTCCCGTTTTTCCAAAACAGGGAACTCAGAGCGATCGTAGTTCCTCCTATTCTATGGGAGGAAATGGTGTTTTGGTGTCTTGTTTGAAGCCCAAGACGTGAAGCTTAAAGGTGATCTATATCTTGTTCAAAGCCCAAGATGTGAAGCTAAAGGTAGTTTGTATCTTGTTCAAAGCCCAAGATGTGAAGCTAAAAGGTGTTGTCTTTAGAGAGAATTTGTCATCTCTAAAGAGGGTCTGTTTGTCACAACTGTTTATAAAGGAGAATTACTTTAACCGAGATGTGTGAATCCGACAATGCAATAATTTCCTTTATAGGGGATTTCCAACCTGAAGGAGAAGACTTTAACTCAGTGTAGAGCAATGCTATCTTTCCTTAGGAATTTTTCATGCTAAAAGAGGGACAGTGGCATGGATGTAAATAATCCAGAGGCTTGCCGCTTACAGCGATTAGATGAAGGGGAAGGAGTTGTTGATGTTTGTGTAATGTGAATGAGGCACATCTTTGATGCTAAAAGGTTGATTGACTCAACCAGTGGTTTTCTTATACAAAACCTAAGAGGAGTCTAAAAGGTTTTCTTTATACAAAGCCTAAGAGGAGGGGGAAAGAGAGTTGAATCAACGAGAGAGTCTTTTATGGTATCTCGTACGAAGCCCGAGATGGAGGCTAAAAGTTTTATACTCAACAAGGGAGTGATTTGTGTCTTGTATAAAGCCCAAGACGGAGGCTGAAGAGGCTTGACTCTACAAGAGAGTCTTTTATACTCAATAAGAGAGTGTTTTTGTATCTTGTACGAAGCCCGAGATGGAGGCTAAAGGAAGTTTTGACTCAACAAGAGTGTCTTTTTGTATCTCGTACGAAGCCCGAGATGGAGGCAAAAGGGTTCTGTTTCAGTTGAGTGACAGGTCCAGTATGTTGGTTAAGAGAAAATCAGTTCTTATATGAGTAACACTGTACTCATGGGTTTGATCTGAGAATCAGGATTGTTTCCTGTTCTTTTAGGAAACGGGGAATCCAAAGGGTATTGAGACTGTCCAAGTCTGCGGGTTTCTTCCTATTTTTGAAAGGGACTTGAGAATGTCTTTGAGACTCAAGGAAATTAGACTGTCCAAGTCTAGAGTTTCATCTTTTGTACTATGCTTAAAGAAATAGTAGTAGACTCTTGGAAACACTGTTATATTAAGATGGCTGATTTCTGTTCCTATACCTTTAGGAGGTCGTCGGGACAATTTGTACGAAGCCCAAGAGGAGGCTGGAAACTTTTAAGAAGCCGAGGGACAATTTGTACTAAGCCCAAGAGGAGGCTATCATTCCCGGAGGAAGAAATAATTTATACGAAGCCTAAGAGGAGGTTGTGAATACTTCTAAGAAGCCGATGGGTCCTTGTACAATGCCCAAGAGGAGGCGGGGATGCTTTTAGGAAGCCTATGGGTCCCCAAACCCCGAGAAGTTCAAGACTGGCTATTCACAAAGAATAGATCAAGCCAGGAAAGTTCGAGAATTTGGAAGAAACTCAAGAGATGCCATTCACGGAGAAAAGATCATCTCAGGGGAGTAGAGTTTCTTGACAATTCCTAAGGGTGCTTTTAAGAAGCCTGTGGGTCCCCAAACCCTGAGAAATTCAAGACAGGATATTCACAAAGAATAGATCAAGCCAGGAAAGTTCGAGAATTTGGATGAAACTCAAGGGATGCAATTCACGGAGAAGAGATCATCTCCGGGGAGTAGAGTTTCTTTGACAACTTCTACGAGTGATAGTCTGAGAAAGGGTTCAAAAAGAATCTACCTTTCACATTTCCATATTGTTTAACCCCAAGAGGAGGGAAGACTGTGTCTGGTAATCCTATGGGGATCTAGTTTTGACTATATTTAAGAGTGACCAACAGGCTGAATGCTAAACGTAGTTGCCGGGGAAACTCTAAATATCTATACTAGTATTACACAGTCGATATGAGTTTATGAAAGAAGACTTACAGTGAAACAGCACCATAATACAGTTATATGTATATGAAATCGGTAAATGAAAGCGGATAAACACTTACTCAGTTGTAGAGCTTCCATGCTGTTTGGTTAGTTGTTCAACAAAGAAAGATTGAAAACAACAATATATTTCAAAATTGTTAGTTCTTGTAGTTGGCTGTAATTTTGGTAAAACAATGTGGATGTCGTGGTTGATGTTTCAACATGAGTTTCTAACATTCTGGTTGTGTTAAGTTGTAAATGGTTGCAGATTCTGTGCTGATGTCAAACCCAATGTTAAGACATCAGTTGATAAAACATCAGTCTGAGTTATTTTATTAGGGCTGCGTGTTTCTGTTATCGGAGAGATATTCTGCTGAAGAGAGTGAGAGATTGTAGGCGAATATCTTGGTAAAGATATATTCAGTTGCAATCAGATTTGGAGCAGATCTTGTTGTTGTTTTTAAGGCTAAAAGATATGAAGACTTAATTGAAGATTTAATTAAAGATTTAATTGAAGATTTGATTGAAGATTTAATTGAAGATCTATTTAGTAGCAGAATATTCTGCAGATTTGTAGCAGTTAATATGCTGAGATTTAAAGCCCAAATCCAGTTGGGAAAAAGTTATAAATAGAATGCTTGTAATCTAGAATATGCACGGGTCCAAGATGTAGATCATTAGGGCGTTGTCTAAGTGAACCACTCGGGTTGTGAGATGGTCACTGTGTTCTTACTCATAAACCTGTAGGTAATGAGTTTTGTATTGTTCTTGGAGGAAGCTGTTAAGCAACTCCAAGGGGTGTCTTTGAAGTGTGTCTTCCACTTTGTTGTGTTTGGAGAGTTTTTGGATATCAAGCTGTTGATGCAGTGACGGAGATGTTGACTGCTAGACATCATTGCGATGATTGGGAGTGAGATGGAGTCTCTTATCTAGGGAGGACTTAGATAGAAGGGTCATTGGGTAGTGATTAAATTAGGTAGATTGTCAACTGGTTTGTTGAGTCTGTAATTTGATACTACTAATTGTGGACTTCCTTCCTGGCTTGGTATGCCCCCAGATGTAGGTTGTTAGACCGAACTGGGTGAATAAATTCTGTTTGTTGTTTACTGCTTTTTCTAATTACTATTATTGCCTTGTTCATACAACAGATATTGATGTTGTGACATCGCACTTGACATCACATATTTGATACCAGAATTTCAATTGGTATCAGAGCAGGCATCCTGTCTGTTTCTGGATGAGATCTAGGGAAGATACTTTCTGGTTCATAAGCAAGGAAGATAGTTTTGCTGAGATGGTGTATTGGACCTGTCTATTGTTATCAGGCTTGTAGCTTTGGTGGTGAGCTGCTGTGTGGTTTGACTTATTTTTAAACCTAATTTGACCTAGTGCACATGGAGTGTCGTGTTTGTGCAAGGGTTATTATGTTTTGCCTGAAGGTTGTAGAGGAGTTTTCTGGTGTGTGTTCCGCTGCATACATATATCTGATGGAAAATTCCTGGTGGTTTTGTGTTAAGGCTGCAACATTCTGTTCTCCTCTGAAGATGTATCACATGGTGTGGTGATACTTGAGGATATCTTCAACTAGTTTTTTAGAGGTGCCAAAGATACTTGTGGTTCATCCCAAGTCCACTCATAAAGGAACTCTTATATGAGCTTATTGAAAAGAGATCTGAAGAAAGTTAGAAGCAATTTATTCTTGCCTCCAACCCTACAAGGTCAATCTCTGGGCTGTGTTAAAAGATCTTTTGGTGTGTTTCTTGTGAAGAGAACTTATGTCCTACCAGATGTTGGAACATAAAACCAGCAGATTGTTGCGAATCTTGTTGGATAAAGGTATGGCATAACAGATGCTTGGGGGCTAAACAAATGTGTATTGATCACATCTGTTTGGAACCTACTCCTGGCTTGGAAGAGGAGGCATCTGGGTTGTGTGTCTAAGAAGTTTCCTTCAAGAAACATGTCTTAGATATGTATGTTGGTCAAGAGATGATTAATATAGTGTCACTCATTGGATTAGTGTATTTCTGATCCAAGTGAGTAGGTGTTCATAAGCTGTTTGTTTTTGTGGAGGTTAAGCTCAAATGTCAAGGACATTTTCTATGATATCTGAAAGTTCCTTCTGATCAAAGCAACCAGTTGTTTGCAATCTTGTTTATGGCCATGGAGCAGATTCTGTTTGAAAGGAGTTATATATGTGTACCAACCATAGGATGAGCATTTCAGATATCTGCATGAGAAGTTTCCTCTAAAGCTGGAGTCCAGTTATGTGGTGTCCTCACATAATGGAACATCTTTTTGTAAGGATTGAAGGGCATCCTTGTAGGTTGAAGTGTTAGGAGAAGCATAATTGTCTATGCTGTTTGTGATGACCAGTCAATGGTTTCTCTCCTTTAGGTACAAAAGGATGGCATCCAACATCTTAAAGACAGACAGGAGGTCTGAACATAAAAAGTTTGAAGATTCTTGAGATGTAGAGTATGCTGGTTCCTGTTTGTGTGTATGTTCTGGGTGTGAAGGTTGATCAGCTACTGACGGTCAATCCTCTTGTGTCCCTTGCAAGAGATGTGTGTGGATTACTATGGTTGTTGTCTCCAAAGCCATAGTAGATGTTTAGTGTGATTTACTATGATTGTTGATGTCGGAACTGATGTTGAAACATTATTTCAGTTCTTTGCTCAGGGAGGAGTGAAAGGTCAAGACACTGACCTAACCTGGAATGCTTTTGTGGTGTGAATGGTTGTCATGATGGTTTGTTTTGAAGAAGAATCAGCAGATGCCTGTTATGTGAGAAGGTTACCTTGACAGGAGTTGAGTATTTGTCTGCTTTTGATAAGGTTGTGCATTCAACTAATGACAAAATACATTGACGGGAGACTATGTATATGTCTGATGTAAAAGTGCAGGACTGTTGGTGTGTGAGAACTCTGTGAAATAATCATGATCTTGAGATTATAACAATAAGATTGTGTGTTCTATAGTGTATTTATAAGTGGCATTATTTGGTATAGTTATGGGGTAGTCTTGGACTACTTATTTTCTGAAGATTCAGATATGGTAGGTTTGAAGTCTTTGGAGTTTCTGAGCAGGATGGAGATTGTCTACTCAAACTTGATTGTTGAATCAAGTCTATGAGAGCATGGAAATCTGTTTCTGCAAAGGGAGGAGGTTCTTCTAAGTGGCAGAAGGAAGAGCTGAATTCAACAGTTGGATATCAGAATGTTTTGACATCTAGCTTAACATCAGAAGTCTCAGCTGGTGATGTGGCACATCAGCTTAAGATAGAGGTGATCTACAGTAATGGAAGTTATGGATGCTTCAAAAAGATCTATGTCATACAGTTTGCAGGAGCTGTGGTTTGAGAAGATGTTACATGACTAAGAGGCTTGGTGAATCCAAGATGTCTTGCTTTGGAGCAAGTAGTTCATATGACTTGAAGATCTGGTTTCATAGGTGGATCAGGATATCTTGTGGGAGTTCTGAAGAAGATTGAGATCAATTAAAAGATGGAATTTGGTTGCTTTCATTGTGTGCATTCAAGCAGGATGCTTGAAACTGATTGCTCTTGTGCAGAAGAGTATTTAGTTGAAAATGTAAGGAGGTTCTAATTCTCTTGGAGCTTTTGGCAGAAGTTCTAGGATGAAGATGGAAGTATACCTTCTTTTGGTGGATGAGAGTGTAGTCCTCTCTGGCTTTCTGAAGCTCTCTTTGTTCAAGCTGGTGACGCAGTGTTCAGTTTGGATTACTATGCTGATAGTAAGTTCAGGAGTGGAGCATATCTAGAACCATGGTGTGTGGTATATGTGATGTGTCAAGAATGTCCTAACAGATGTTAGAACATTTTTTTTTGGGCTGGATATCCTTGGTAAAGGATGATTTTGTTCTGGTTCTGGAGTTTGGTGCATACATTATGCCTAAGGAACGTCTACATAGTCATACGGGAGAATGATGAAGTAGAAGGTCTGCCCTGGATGGAGAATGTAGAGAAGACTGAAGTAGATCAGGTATTGATTGCTTGGAAATCTGAAGATGAAGAGTATGATAGGGAATGACTGCTTTTGTAAAATTGGGGGATCTATGTGAATTTGATCTTTATCCAACAATTTGTTTAAAGGAGGATGGTGATCCTTTTGTTCCTCACCAATAGCATGATGTGACTTCATGTGTGAGTGACTCCTGTTTCTTGTCAGAAGAGATTGTGATGTGATCTGATCAGAACATTTTTTAAGAGATGTTCCTTTTTCTGCTACAAGTGTCTCTTGAAGAGATTAAATCTCAGTAAAGCTGAGAATTTGTGGAATCTGTGAGCAGTGTCATACCATCCAGGATACTTGAATGTGTTCTCCAAGAGTGAAAGTACAATATGTGAATGTGCTCAAATGTTCATCTCCATCTAGAGCTTTAGTTAACCATGACATGGAGAGTACTTGTCTATGGATTTTGCTGCAAAGGTACACATATTGTGAATCTTGCATGATGATCAAGCTTGTGGAGATCGGTTACCTCTTCTGAGGATATAATGTCAGATAACATGTTATGACATTAGGCTGTTGGATGGCATGTTGGTGTGGACATGAATGGTTCTAGCCATGTGAAGCTAATTGTTTGAATCATATGTGTACGTGCTTCTGTGGAGGAGTCTGAAGGACGATTTTATTTGTGCAGATTGTGGGATTACTTTGTGAGGGTCTTTGTTGATGGGAGATGTCACACTTGTCTTGGTGTGTGAGTTCAGTGGAAGGCATTGTGTGTGTATGATTATGTGAAGCATTCCTGACTGGATGGATGAAGAATGTGTCTGGTTTTTCCAAATGTTATGATCAAGGAGTTCATTGTGATCATTCCTGTGGATATTACAGAGAGAAGTTGATCAGCTTGGCAAGATGTGAGTTTTGGAGCATGAGAAGATAATAAACCAAGAGGGAATCATGTGAGTTCTGGTATTTGGATTGTTTGAGGATTAAGCATTAAGTGAATGCGTTCAGCAGGTGTGTTGAATAGAGGGTGCGCTCTTGAAGACATGAAGATGAGTCTTATGTTTTCCATTCATTTAAGGTGTTCTTCTTGCAAAGGAGCACTGGTTATCTTAGATAGGGAGAATTGATCTTTTGTTGAAGAAGCTGTTTATCCAGATTGTAATGTCACACAAGATGTCGTGACATTGTGTTACTGGTGAAGTTCATGGTGTTCTTGATAGTTTAGACCCGGTTCTATAGATTTGTGGGTCAATGGATTGAATCAGAAGTATACATTTACACCAATGTTTGTCAATTTTTGGCCATAAAGGGGGAGAGAATGTACAGTAGTAGCTGCTGAGTCTGGATTTTGTTCTGAGTATATTGGTTGGATGATTCAGAGTTTGATTTTGGAATTTTTTTGTGCTTACTGCTATGTTCAGAGTTTGTCCAATTGTGGCTAAAAAGGGGGAGAGTTAGCCCATGTGTTGCCTAGTTTTGTTGGTATAGGCTTGAGGGGGAGTAATCGTGTTTGAACAGCTGGTATGATGGTTCTTGCTTTGAGGGGGAATTTGTTTTGTGCTGAGTTACTAGTTGTTGCAGTTGGTTGGTATTGCTGTAGGTTGTGCTGTGAATGTTAGTAAGTGTTTTTCCGCTGCAAGCTGAAAGTGTTTTAGCCAAAATTAGCCAAAGGGGGAGATTGTTAGTTCTTGTAGTTAGCTGGAATTTTGGTAAAACAATGTGGATGTCATGGTTGATGTTTCAACATGAGTTTCTAACATTCTGGTTGTGTTAAGTTGTAAATGGTTGCAGATTCTGTGCTGATGTCAAACCCGATGTTAAGACATCAGTTGATAAAACATCAGTCTGAGTTGTTTTATTAGGGCTGCGTGTTTCTGTTATTGGAGAGATATTATGCTGAAGAGAGTGAGAGATTGTAGGCGAATATCTTGGTAAAGATATATTCAGTTGCAATCAGATTTGGAGCAGATCTTGTTGTTTTTAAGGCTAAAAGATTTGAAGATTTAATTGAAGATTTAATTGAAGATCTATTTAGTAGCAGAATCTTCTGCAGATTTGTAGCAGTTAATATGCTGAGATTTAAAGCCCAAATCCAGTTGGGAAAAGGTTATAATTAGAATGCTTGTAATCTAGAAAATGCACAGGTCCAAGATGTAGATCATTAGGGTGTTGTCTAAGTGAACCACTCGGGTTATGAGATGGTCACTGTGTTCTTACTCAAAAACCTGTAGGTAATGAGTTTTGTATTGTTCTTGGAGGAAGCTGTTAAGCAACTCCAAGGGGTGTCTTTGAAGTGTGTCTTCCACTTTGTTGTGTTTGGAGAGTTTTTGGATATCAAGCTGTTGATGCAGTGACAAAGATGTTGACTACTAGACATCATTGCGATGATTGGGAGTGAGATGGAGTCTCTTATCTAGGGAGGACTTAGATAGAAGGGTCATTGGGTAGTGATTAAATTAGGTAGATTGTCAATTGGTTTGTTGAGTCTGTAATTTGATACTACTAATTGTGGACTTCCTTCCTGGCTTGGTATGCCCCCAGATGTAGGTTGTTAGACCGAACTGGGTGAACAAATTCTGTGTGTTGTTTACTGCTTTTTCTGATTACTATTATTGCCTTGTTCATACAACAAATATTGATGTTGTAAGATCGCACTTGACATCACATATCTGATACCAGAATTTCAAAAATCAAAGGAAAAAGTGCTTTGAAAAAGAAATATTTGGGGCTTACAGCTCAAGGAGAGGCCCAGGGTTTTACCAGTGATTGCACTGTTGAATTTGTACAGAGGGACTTATACGAGTGACTGAGGCCCAAAAATTGTTTGTTGTACAAAGGGATGGGTCTTACACTCTCTCAAGAGGCCCAAAAGGTTTAAAGAAAAAGAGTGGGGCTTATAACACGAGGGTAGGCCCAGATGATTTTTTGTTTAAAATGGCGATCGCGCAGAGATTTTCTTTTAACGCAAAGGGGCTTATACAATGTCTGAGGCCTAAAGTTGTTTTGGTTAAAAGGGGATTGGGTCTTACACTCTATTAGAGGCCCAAAAGTTTTGAATGGGTCTTATAGCTCGAGGAGAGGCCCAATTGATTTTTTAAAAGGCGACGATCTCGCCGTTTACTTGTACAGTGGGACTTATACAATAAGTGAGGCCCAAAATTGTTTGTACAAGGGGGTTTTGGGTCTTACACTCTCTCAAGAGGCCCAAAGAGTTAAAAAATAGAATGGGTCTTACTACTCGAGGGTAGGCCCAAGGTTATTTGTGTACAAAATGACGATCGCGCCGAGGTTTTTGAAAATACCCGGAGGGACTTATACAATAAGTGAGGCCCATGAAAGGATTATTTTACAAAAAGGCTTGGATCTTACACTCTATTAGAGGCCCAAAGAGTTTAAAAAAGTTGTGAGGGTTGAATTAATCAAAAACCCTAATTTATTTCCAAAATGTATTTTAATTGAATAAAAATTCAATTAAAATGATCAAAAATTGTTTAACACATGGGAAACAAATTATGATATTGGATTAATGCTTCAAAAATCATGTTTTGCCCTACAAAATGATTAGAAGTCATTAAAATTTACAAAATCAAGAGGGAAAAAATATTTTAAATGTCAAAAACAATAAAAATATTAATTCTTTGCAAAAATATCAATTATATGAAATAAATAATATTTTTGGGATTTTTTGGTAAAATAAAATATTTTAACATTTTTGTGAATTATTAAAAAAAGAATCAACTCAAAATCATTAAAACTCAGAGAGAAATTAATTTTTGAATCAATTAAATAAAATCACAAAATTCAAATATTTGAATTTGAGAGAAATGGCGCCAAGAACAGCTGAAGAACATGCGCGTTTTTCAGCTTCGCCCAGATTTGCATTTTCTGTCCAATCTCATTGAATACTTGATTATATCATGCAATCCACATATCAATATGCTCGTCTCAACCTCACGATCATGTTTATGACAATTAATTTCATTTAAATTAAGCATAAAACAAGAAATCACGACAAATCCTCAAGAACCCTAATTTCTGCATGAAGGCTGGGATTTTTGATACACGATTTAAACAAAGCAATTAATTAAGGGGAAACATTCCATGCATGATTATGAACATTTGGCAAAAGTATTGTGCGAGGAAATATGCATAGATTGAGAGATGACCAAGTTTAGGCTTACCTCTAGGTTGTGACAGCAAGTTCAAAATGATTTCTGAGTAGGAGGTGTTACAGATGAGTTGTGATGATCTGAACAGCTTCCCTACACCCTATGGAGTGTGTTTGAATGCTTGGACTTGATTGAAATTGGATGGATCACTTCATGGCATCTCAACTGCAACTTGATTAAAACCTTGAGCAATTGATTGGTGATTCTGAGAAATTAGTGTTCCAGGTGTTGTTTAAGTGTTTGATCAGCTCACATATGATGTATGTGAGGTGTGTATGTGTGATTGGTTTGGTTGGAAAAGCTCTCAAACTCAAAACCCGATAGTGACTTGCCTTAGAAAGCAAAATTGGAGTGAAAGAAGAGATTTTGAGGAAAGCATCAGTTTGATGGCTTTGGTGTACTCAAACTGATCACAATTGAGCTCTATTTATAGTAGAGCAAGTTTGTTTTGCAAGGAATAGTGAATGGCAACTGCTGAGTAGGGTTGGCCAATGTTTGCAAATGAAAATCCAAGTCTCCTCTAGCCATTGACTAGAGGTTAGAGCACAGAGCTTTGGTTCCCTTGTTCTTGGATAAGTCTTGACTGAATTCAGTTGCCAATAGCTCAGTCCATGCCACCTTGGTGCTTCCATTGAATGCTCCAATCCAAAATTGGAGTCTTGTCCCTATTTTAGGCAATTCTAGGTTTGGCATGCTATTTCTTGTTCCAAAGACTTTGGAGGCTTGGCTCAGTGATTGTCCCCTTTAGATTCAATCCCCAGATGTGTCCAAAGTGATGACAAGGCTTGGAATTGGCTGATTTTGGCAAATCGACCAAAAGTGCAAAAATCTGCCTTGCTTTGGCAGATTTCAGCAAGGCATCTTGCCAATGTCATATCTCATGGCTCAAGTTGAATTTGGTGATGTTCTTGGTCATTTTGGAAAGCCCTTATATGATACAACAACTGTTTGAACATATTTGGTTTTGATACTTTTTGGATCCAAGTGAAAAATGTTCCTACATTTGGAAAAAAAGTAAGGCAAATTCTGACTTAGTGAAAATTTCACTAAGTGTTGGAAAAAAGTGACATTTCTTGATTTTGATCACTCCATAACTCAAAATCCATGAGGAATTTGGACATAGGTCAGTATGAAGCTTTTGTAGAGGGCAATGAGATCTACAAATCAAGCTTTGGATGGGAAAAAATGGCTTTGTGGTTTAGGAGTTATGATCCTCCAAAGTTGGTACCTTTGTCACTTTATTTCATAACTTAGAAAATTTTCTAAGTTTTTATGGTTACCCCGTTTACAAGTTATCCCACTTTCTTTGATTTTTCTTGATGAATGATGATTCAAATCATACATTCACATCAATTTAGGGTTAAAAATCCAATTTGGTGAAAAATCTCAAAAAGTCAAAGTTGACTTTTGTGCACAGTTGACTTTTTGTCAGATGAATTCCAAACTGTGCAATTCTTCAGGAAATCATGTCCTTGACCTAAATAAAACTTGATGGACATATTCCATGGGTGTTATAGGGTGTATTGAATCATGTCCTAGGGTTTGGGAGCATGTCCTGGTCAAAAGTCAAAGCTACAGTTGACTTTTCTCGCAAAACCCTAACTGTGGTTCAGATGAAATTGAAACTTGTTGCTCAAGCTTCTTGGATCAATCCATTGTTCCAAATGGATAAATATGGTATATTAGAGACCCTCAAATCATGTCTTGAGGTCTTGGTTCATGATTTGTCCCAAAAGCCAACTTAGGGGTGAATTAGGTCAAGAAACCCTAATTCCTGATTTTTGATGTATGCATCCCTTGAGGCAAAATTGACTTGATGATTGGGTCCATGAGGTTCCATGGAGTATATTAGGTTATGTTTTGGATCATTGGCTCATGCCCAGAGGAAAATTTCCATCTGGAGGCCCTAGTCGACCAAAACCCTAATTTGGTGACACTGGCGATCTTGAGGCTTGATCCACCTAGAAGGGAGCAGCCTTGTGCTTAATCCTTGAAGTGGGAGTCCTCTTGATCCCTTGTGGATATTTGAGAGGCTATAAAAGTTGAAGATCATGTCATTCCTTGATTGATCCTTTGTCTAAAAACTCTGAGAGGGCTTGAAACCCTAATTTTGATTACAGTGAATGCTCACCCATCTTTGGGGAGACTAATGAGGCATAATGATACACCCATATTGTGATGATGATTTTCACAATGATGGGAAATCTTAGTGGTCAAAATTTGGGGTATAACAGATGCCCCTATTTAATCTTCTTGGACCCGAAGGTGCGAATGACGAAGGTATTCGGGCATTCGAGGTGCAAGAGGATTAAATATCGGAATATCCGAAATTTTGACGGCGTCTATGAATGGTAATTCACACATTCATCTTCTTTCTCTAAGCAATGATGCTTAGAAAAGGTAAACTTCCCCTCGATCCTGGTCTTCAACCAAGGAACTGGTCTTAGTTTCTGAAATAAACTGCCCCTCGATCCTGGTTTCCTACCAAGGAACTGGTCTCAGTTTCTGATTTAAACTTCCCCTCGATCCTGGTTTCCTACCAAGGAACTGCTCTCAGTTTCTGATTTAAACTTCCCCTCGATCCTAGTTTCCTACCAAGGAACTGGTCTTAGTTTCTTTTGTTAATAAACTTTATTGACAAGGAACATTACTCGTAGCGGTTTTCCTCAAACTTCTCACCGAATTTTCCTGGGGAGATGCCATTTGACGGAAAAAGTTTTGATGTCAGACTGGCTGGGGAACCCAATTGACTGAGTTGTAGAGGTGCACAAACTTCTCTGTTGGAGACGCCATTTGTTTCTACTGGGGAAAACGAGTCTCTTGAGAGACTGCCTTCGTTTGGGGTATTACATCATACTTTTCTCGGAGATCTTCTCGGAGAAATGCCATATGATGGGATCCAATTTTGAGGTGCCGATGACCTTTTCATCAGCGGTTTTTCGGAGAAAAACTGCTGTATTGTCGAATCTTTTGTTAAAAGGCTTTCTCTCGGGATTTTTCTTAATCCGGGAAAGCAAGGATATCACCTTCAATGGCGAAGAGTGACATTTGTTGAAGGTTCTCTGGTCTTTCAGAGGTTCAAGTTATCAAAGTGGTCGAGGAGCCAACTTCATTCTAGAAATAAACTGGAGGAGAGAGATTGTTCAGACGCAGCATTTCCTGACGAGGACCAACTGATAACTCGATTGGGAGGACCTTTTTTTTTATCACCAGGGGATAAGACCGACTATAGTGATAGCGATGCAATATGAAATGTGAATGCAAATCAATAATGCATGATGTATGTATGTTTATGCTGACTGACGCGACATACAAACTAAAAGATGAACATGACTGGATACTCGGCCATCGCGGGGCGAAGAAGTACCGTTGGTCCAAAACGTAGCAATTCTATTTTGCTTAGGACAAGTAGTCCTCGCGGGGAGCTATGTTAGTCGGGCTTAGGAGATAAGAACTCGGCCGAGGCGTGTCAGACGAAACAAGGTCTCTGACACAGTTGATCCCTTCATTCAGGCGTACTGGGTTAGAAGGAGTACTTTGATTCTGCATTTTGAAGTTCAATTGCTTTCGGGGAAGTAGTCGATGTTCTTTCGATGTTCAATAGTTAAAAGAAATTGCCATCTTTATTTTAAAGCAGAAAAAGTTTTACAAGTAAATTCATTTTTGTTTTATTTCAAGAATCCTTAATCATATTAAAATGTCGTTCTGTAAAGCTAAAACAAATGAGAATTACAAACAAAAGCACAAGGGCTCAAATTTTATTGATAAGATGGAGATCAGCCAAACGCGTGATTCCAAAGAGTATTTACAAAGTTAGAAAATGGTAATTTACAGGGAAAAGGGCTACGTTGAAACATAACAACCACAATCCTTCTACCAACTTTGATTGCGGGACATCCTGAGCTTCTGTCGAAGATGACCTTGACTGGAGTTTTCCTCCGATGGATGGTGTAACTGCTGCTAAGGGACTTGCCTCTGTTGAACATAGTTACTTGCCATTATCCCTAACTTTTGCCTGGATTGTACTGTGATGTTTCCAATCCACCGGGATGATTTTTTTTTATTTTGTCTCTAACTTTTGCCTGGACCGCCCTTTCGGGTTTTCAATCCACCGAGACGTTTTTTTAGGCGAAGTATTTCTTGACTACATCAACGTTTGTGGGGTAGGCAAATTCCTCTCCGTCCATGGTTGCAAGTCTCAAGGCACCGCCTGAGAAAGCTTTCGTGACCACATAGGGGCCATCATAATTCGGGGTCCACTTGCCCTGAGAATCAATGAGAAATGATTGTATCTTTTTGAGCACAAGGTCTCCTTTCCTGAAGACGTGAGGTCGAACCTTTTTGTCGAACACCCTCTTCATTCTTTGTTGATACAACTGACCGTGGCTTAGTGCCATTATCTATTTTTCTTCGATCAGATTCAGTTCGTCGTGTCGACTTTGACACCATTCAGCCTTTGTAAGCTTAGCTTCCATCAATACCCGTATTGATGGGATCTCTACCTCGATGGGGAGCACTGCCTCCATGCCATACACTAGAGAGAAAGGGGTTGCCCCTGTTAAAGTGCGGACGTATGTACGATAACCATGAAGAGCAAAGGGTAGCATCTCGTGCCAGTCTTTGTAGGTTACGACCATCTTCTGAACAATCCTCTTGATGTTCTTGTTAGCCGCTTCTACCGCTCCGTTCATCTTTGGTCGGTAGGGAGATGAGTTATGGTGTTCGATCTTGAACTCTGCGCACAACTTTTTCATCATCTTATTGTTCAAGTTAGATCCATTATCAGTAATAATCTGGCTCGGAACACAATAACGACATATGATATTGTTTTTGATAAATCGGACCAACACTTGTCGGGTTACATTAGCGTATGACGCTTCTTTGACCCACTTAGTGAAGTAATCAATGGCTACCAGAATGAACCGATGTCCGTTTGAAGCTTTGGGTTCAATCATGCCAATCATGTAGATTCCCCAAATGGAAAAAGGCCATGGGGAAGAAAGAACTTTGAGATGTGTAGGCGGTACATGGATTTTGTCTGAGTATATCTGACACTTGTGACATCTCGTCATGTACTTGTAGCAGTCGGATTCTATTGTCAACCAATAGTACCCTGCTCTTAGAATTTTTCTCGCCATTGTGTGTCTGTTGGCATGAGTGCCAAAGGATCCTTCGTGAATTTCTTTCATCAACATGTCTGCTTCTGGTCTGTCTACGCATCGGAGCAAGACCATCTCAAAATTTCTCTTATAGAGAGTATCACCGCTCAAGAAGAAACTGCCTGCCAGCCTTCTGAGGGTTTTTCTGTCTTTTCTTAGTGCCCCGGGTGGGTACTCTTGTTTTTGAAGGAAGCATTTGATATCGTGATACCAAGGTTTGTCGTTTATGACTGCTTCAATCGTGAAGATGTAAGCGGGCCGTTCAAGGCGCATAATGTCAATCTTAGGTAGGTCATTCCATTGACATACACTAATCATGGAAGAGAGAGTGGCTAAGGCGTCAGCCATGTGATTCTCATCACGAGGGATGTGATGAAACTCGATTCTGTTGAAGAAAGGTAACAACCTTCTTGCATAATCTTTGTAAGGAATCAGTACTGATTGGTATGCGTTCCAATCTCCCTTTATCTGATTGATAACCAAGGCTGAGTCGCCATATACGTCCAAGTTTTTGATCCTTAAATAAATCGCTTCTTCGAGACCCATAATACAAGCTTCGTATTCGGCCTCGTTGTTTGTACATTTGAGCGTAAGTCTGGCAGTGAAAGGAATGTGGGTACCCTGAGGGGTAACAATGATTGCCCCAATTCTGTTTCCATAATGATTAACTGCTCCATCAAAGATAAGTCCCCACTGGGAACCTGGTTCTGGCCCTTCACTGGGTAGCGGTTCGTTGCAATCTTTCATCTTTAGATACATGACATCTTCGTCTGGGAAGTCGAACCCGATTGATTCTTGATTGTCAATCGGTTGATGAACCAAATGATTGGCTAAAATACTTCCTTTAACGACTTTTTGAGCATGGTACTCTATGTCATATTCTGATAACAACATCTGCCAACGGGCAATCCTTCCCGTGAGAGCAGGTTTTTCAAATACATACTTGATTGGATCCATCTCGGAGACCAACCAAGTAGTGTGACGAATCATGTACTGGCGCAGACGTTTGGCTGCCCAAGCCAAAGCGCAACAAGTTTTCTCAAGCATTGTGTACCGAGTTTCGCAGTCAATGAATTTCTTGCTTAGATAGTAGATGGCAGACTCTTTCCTTTTGGTTTCGTCTTGTTGGCCAAGTACACACCCCATTGAGTCTTCCAAGATAGTTAAGTAGATGATCAGTGGTCTTCCTTCCACTGGAGGTGATAGAATCGGAGGATTCAACAGATATTCCTTAATACTGTCGAAGGCGGTTTAACAATCTTCTATCCAAACGTAGTCCTGGTTCTTTTTCAGTAGTTTAAAAATCGGCGCACACGTGGCAGTCATGAGGAATATGAATCTGGAGATGTAGTTCAAATGTCCCAGGAATCCTCTGACTTGTTTTTCAGTTTTCGAAGAAGGCATTTCTTGAATGGCCTTGACCTTGTCAGGATCAACCTCAATTCCTTTCTGGCTGACGATGAACCCTAAAAGTTTTCCTGAACGGACACCGAAGGTGCACTTGTTGGGATTCAAGCGGAGTTTGTACTTTCTCAATCGCTCGAATAGTTTTGACAGGTGGGTCACATGCTCCTCTTCTGTCTGGGATTTTGCAATCATATCATCGACATATACCTCAATTTCCTTGTGTATCATGTCATGAAACAGAGTAGTCATGGCCCTTTTATAGGTTGCCCCGGAGTTATTCAATCCGAACGGCATTATCTTGTAACAAAAGGTACCCCATGGGGTAATGAACGAAATTTTCTCCATGTCTTTCGGCGCCATTTTGATTTGGTTATAGCCCGAGAATCCATCCATGAAGGAGAAAACTTTGAACTTTGCTGCACTGTCAACCAGCATGTCAATGTGTGCTAAAGGAAAGTCGTCCTTTGGACTTGCCTTGTTCAGATCCCTATAATCAACACACATTATGACTTTTTCGTCCTTTTTCGGAATAGGTACGATGTTGGCTAACCATTGAGGATATTCAGATGTAGCGAGGAAACCCGCGTCAATCTGTTTCTGTACCTCCTCTTTGATTTTGATGTCCATGTCTGGGTGAGTCCGTCTTAACCTCTGTTTTACAGGCGGACATTCCGATCTTAACGGTAAGTGATGTTCCACGATGCTGGTATCCAACCCTGGCATATCCTGATAGGACCAAGCGAATACATCGGGGAATTCTTTGAGAAGCTTTGTCAAACTCTCTTTAGCAGTTGGACTGAGCAGTGCCCCAATCCCGATTTCTTTTCTCTCTTTTTCTGAACCCAAGTTTACCGTTTCCAACGGCTCTTTGTGAGGTTCAATGGACCTTTCCTCTTGTCTGAGTAGTCGGGAGATCTCTTCTAGAATTTCATTGTCAACTTCTTCTTCAGCCCCAAATACCGGGAACTCAAAGTCGGGAGAAGGCATCAGATCGTATGTTTCAACGGGGTTTAAAACAAGCAATCTGCATGATGTGATGATTCGTGTTTAGAAGAGATAGAGAAAACGCAAAAGTGTGTACAGTGTATTTTTTTATTACTGCTTGTTTTTATTATTGATTTGTTCTTTAGGATTACCATTTTCTGAGAAAAAGCAAAAAAGAGAAAACAACAATTAATGCGGAAATTACAGAACGACGTTATTTTATTAATGAACAAGTCAATTCTTGAAACTACAGCCCTATAAAACAAAACTCCGTCACTTAGGGCAAAACGAAGAGGGAAATTTACAGAAAGCGAGCCCTATCAAAACATCCATTTCACCTGGGCAGGGTGAAAGGTTAAAGATGGCAATTACTTTGACTGGTGAACGACCTTCGGAACATCGACAACAACCCATTGCGGCGAACTCCTCGGTGAATCACAAAGTCTGGAACCTTCCTTGATTTGTCTTCAGAAATAACACTGATTTCTGGTGGAGCAGGATCATTGGAATCTGTCTCCCAGGCAGAGTTGTCGTAGGAGGATTCCTCTGTTGCCTTTTGCATAGCATTTGTGCTCTCAGGTGTATCTCCCCATCCAGTTGGCTGGATGTCTTCGAGCCTGATACGAGAGCTTTCAGGAGCGGTGTATTTGACCATGAAGTCAAATTTTCTACTTGGTTGTCCCAGGGTGTCCACACTTCTTTGGAACTGGAGGAGTCATCCTTCTCGATGACGTTGACCTCGGGAAAAGCATAGTTGATGAATTCTAGTCCTGTAAACGTTGCAAATTCATCGTCATGTTGAGTAGTTTCTGAATTACCTGAGTGTTGATCCCATGACATGGTGGGGACACAGGTATTCTGTTCAATGCTGCTCAGCTGAGTTTCATTACTCGGCTGACTTTCTGGCCCCAAGTCTCCTGGGTAAGGCTGCCACATTGGCAGGCCATCCATCGGGCCATTGTGGTCAAAGTTGTCTTTCATCAGAAGCAAAAGGATCTAAAGTTCGCTTTGCGAACTCCAGCGAATGTTCGCTGCTTTGCTCGCTTTGCGAAAGTCCTGGCGAAGAACCCTTGGCTATGGCAGTGGCAAAAGGACCCAAAATTCGCTTTGCGAATGTTTTGACGAGTAGTTCGCTTTGCGAATGAAACGTTCACTTTGCGAACTCACAAAGATAGTCAAGGGCGGTTTATCTATCAGAAGGCACTTCAGGTGCCATTTTCTTTATTCGCTAGGCGAATAGATCATTCGCAGTGCGAATGCATCAGATCCCAAGTGCATTATAAATAGATATTTACACTTTCTTGGGATCATAACTTCACCTTTTCACACCATAACCTTATTTTCTGAGTTTTCTTCATCAAAGAGAGATTTTTCACATAGAGAAGATGGAATCGCATCTGATCTCGATTATTCGACGCAAATGCTCTTTCATCTCCTCACAAAACTCGTGAAGCAAGATACCATGACTATGTGTAGCTAAACACACTCTTGTGTCAAGATTAGTGGTAGGTAATCCATCATTTTGTATGTATTGATCTTGGTTGTAAGTTTGTGAACTTTGATGATGATAAATATAGAAGAAAAACTTTGTTTACATGGTTTATATTTTGTTTAATTCATGTTCGAGAGAAATGTATTAAACTTGACCTAAGTTTCAATCCATCAATAATCATAAGGCTAGAGATAGTTTTGAAAGTTGATGTTCATAAATATTGAACTTGAATTTTATCATATTGGTAGTTTGAGTGAGAGATCATCAAAGGATCAATATGATAAATCTCACAACAAGTGTTCGAGAGAAACTTGTTGAGAGGATATGTGGTTATATTTATTGTTAATGAGTTCACACGCTTTATGGAGTTGATACGTACGAAACGGATTATTGAACACTAGTCTTGGCATTTTTTTACCAAACCCTAAAACCAATCTTTTTACCATTGAATTCTAAATTTTATGCAAACGTTAAGAAACGAAAAACCAACCCTTTGTTACTATAAAGTTTGAAAGGATTTTGGCTATCGAACGACGGCAATATACATAATCTCTATGGATACGATAAAACACCCCCGAAATACTTTTCAACAGTTTGATGTGTTGAATAATAATCCTTTGTATGAATAGCAACCAATAATCTTTTTTATCTTTCTCTCTTTGTAATCAGCGGTTGCTTCAGCAATAAGCCATTGGCAACAAGCGACTAGCTTCTAGCCATGAGCATCATTTCTTCAAGCTTCCAAGTCTTCAATTTATAGAGCAGGAGAGAATAGATCCGTTGAGGGGTATTCTTGGAAACATATTCCAACAGCAATATACCAATGTTCACATGAAGGAATGGTCAATATCACTGTACAAAAAGCTGCTATTGCGCCATCTTTTTGAGGTAGAGGATACCGAGTTATAGTACTATTATATTCAACTTAAAACCATTATGATCTTCAGTCTTCTAGCATTTTCAGAGGCTTCAGATATTAACTTGATGAAGCGTGTTGTAGAATAGTCATTCTTTGTGTAGTCTTCAGAAACTCAGTCTTCAAAATTCGAAGATCTTTGTTCAGCAGAATCTATCTTGAGAATCTTCAGCACTCGTTCTTTTAGAAGCATTATCTTTAGAGTCTTCATAACCTATTCCTTCAGAACCTTGTCTTCAGAGTCTTCAGATTTCATTAAGCACGTTCTTTGTCTTCAGAGTCTTCAGCACTTTGTCCAATCAGAACCTTGTCTTCAGAAACTCTTCAGAACTTGATCTTCATAAATTGTGTCTTCAAAATCTTTAGAGCTTTGTTCACCTGAACCACGTCTTCAAAATCTTCAAAACTTGTAACATTAGAAGCACATCACATTAGAAAGTCTTGTAGACCTTTATTATAAAGTCTTAATTAGAATGTTCATAACTAACATTCATTAGAACTGTTGTATTAGAAACATTCATGAATCTTGACTTTAACTTGTACACACATATGTTTTCTTCCAGAGTGTTGATAATAGAGTCTGATGATGTCACACACCTTCTTATCAGAATCAGAATCATCTTGGCAACAACCACACACTAGACAGAAACCATATCATACATTATGTTAGTTTCTTGGATTGGCTAGAATTTTGGTAAAACAATGTATGTTCAATGTTGATGTCAAGGTGGTGATGTTGCAACATTGAGTCTTAACACTGGGCTGTGTTAAGTAGTGAAGCTGTTCAATGTTTGATGTAACATGGGTGATGTCACAACGTTGAGTCTTAACACTGGGCTGTGTTAAGTGTGTAGTTGGATGTCTGATGTCACAAGCGATGTTGTGACATTAGATCTGCAGAATTAATAACATCAGGTTTGTGATGTTGTTAGGGTTTGCCTTTTAGCTGGAATTGTGGAGAGCAAGTTGTCTCATTGGATGCGAATATCTTGGGTTAGATATTCTTCGCTGCATAGGAGATCTGGTGCAGATTTGTAGGAGATTTAAAAGGTTGAAGATTTGAAAAGATTTTAGGAGAAAATCTGTTTTGAAGATTCAGTTTTAAATAACAAATCAAGTCAGATATTGCAGGAGATCCAAGCCCAATTCAGGTGGCTATATAAAGCGTATAAGACCAAAGGAAAAAGTATAGATTGAAGATTGATAGCAGAGGCTAAGTGTCTTGCATATTTGTACGAGTTTTGAGTGAACCATTCTAGTGTGAATTGGTGATCTGTCCTCTCTTAGAAGCTATGAAGCAAAAGAGAGTTGTAACTTGATCAAAGCTGTGAAGCAGGATCAAGGTTTCTCAAAGAGGTTGTTCTTTGAGAGTTTTAGGGATTGAGTAGTGTTCTCATACCTAAGTGGCTTCTTAGGTAGAAAGTCACTAGTAGGGATTAAGTTTAGGAGATTGTCAACTGGTTTGTTGAGTCTGTAAATTAATTCTACAAGTAGTGAATTTCATCCCTGGCTTGGTAGCCCCCAGATTAGGTTGTTTGAACTGAACTGGGTTAACAATTTGGTGTGTTCTTCTGTTGTGTTTATTATTGTCCATTGCAGAATGTGTTGTTGTGACATTGTGTGTAACATCACATATATCTGGTACCAGAATTTTAATTGGTATCAGAGCAGGCATCTTGTCTGTCTCTGGGTGAGATCTAGGGAAGTTACTTTCTGGTGTAAAGATGGACAAAGAAGTTGGAGGATTTGTCAACAGACCCCCTATTTTGGATGGCTCGAATTATGATTATTGGAAGCCAAGGATGATCACCTTTTTGAAATCCTTGGACAACAGGGCTTGGAAGGCTATCATTAAAGAATGGAAAGCACCTGTTGTGTTTGAAAAAGATGATGCTGGGAAAGATAAAGAGGGCACCTCAAAGCCGAAGCCTGAAGAAGAATGGACCAAGGAAGAAGATGAGCTTGCCCTTGGAAATTCCAAAGCTCTAAATGCAATTTTCAATGGAGTGGATAAGAATATATTCAGGTTGATCAATACCTGTGAAGTTACTAAGGAAGCGTGGGATATTTTGAAGGCTACACATGAAGGAACATCTAGAGTTAAGATGTCAAGACTTCAGCTTCTAACATCGAAGTTTGAAAGTCTGAAGATGAAGGAAGATGAGACTATCCATGACTTCCACATGAGTATTCTTGAGCTGTCCAATGCATCCAGTGCTCTTGGAGAAAAGATGTCAGAAGAAAAGCTTGTAAGGAAAATCCTTAGGTCCCTTCCTAAGAGGTACAAGATGAAGGTGACTGCAATTGAAGAAGCTCAAGACATCAGCAAGATGAGGGTTGATGAGCTCATTGGATCTCTTCAAACTTTTGAGCTTGGGTTGAATGAGGAAGAACCAGAAAAGAAGCCAAAGAGTATAGCCTTGGTTTCAAGTGATCAAGAAGAGAAAGGGAACAATGCTGAATCCCAGGAGGATCTATCTCAGGCCATTGTTATGTTGGGAAGGCAGTTTAACAAGGTGTTCAAAAGAATGAACAAGAACTTCAAGCCTAATGTCAAGAACATCGCTTCTGACATCAGCAAGTCTAAGGAGAAAGATGAAGAGAAGACTGCTCAAGACAAGGGTGTTCAGTGCTTTGAGTGTGAAGGTTATGGACATGTTAAGAAAGAATGTCCCACATTCCTGAAGAAGCAGAAGAAAGGAATGACAATTTCTTGGTCAGACTCTGACAGCGAAAGTGAAGGAGAGTCAGCCAAACATGTCAAAGCTTTAACTGGAACAGTTGTTTCTGATGGTGATTCAAGTGATGAGGAACTGACTTTTGAGGAGTTAGCTTCCACTTATCAAGAGCTTTGTCTGAAGAGTGCAAAAATATGTCAAGAAAGTGAAAAACAGAAGAAACAGATTGTTCAGCTTGAGACTGCTAAAGCTGATTTGGAAAATGAAGTCTTATTAGTCAAAGCTCATCTTGATCATATGACCAAATCTGTTAGGATGCTGAACAGTGGTACAAACACACTTGATAAGATCCTTCAGGCAGAAAAGGTTGCTGGAGATAAGTCAGGCATAGGATTTGTGGCTGAGAAAAAGGTATCTGCTGAAGCAAGCACTTCAGGAACCAAGAAGGAGATGTCTCAACCATTGTCTCAACATCAAACTAAGAGACAGGATCCTACACCTAAGAAGGTTGTTCAGCCACAGAATGTTGAGAAGAAAAATAGTACTCATCAAAGGAAGGTGCAACCTCAAGGAGCTAGTCAGTATATGCCTCCTCAATATCACAAGAGCATGGAGGCTGTTAGGTCCAATCAGAACAGGTTTCATCAGATGTCTCAACATCAGGGTAACTGGTATGGATATGGATATGGATACAACAATGTTGTGCCTCATTACTATGGAAGAAGGAAGCCTCATCATCATAGGAGACAACCTAGAAGACAACATCCTCAGTTCAAAAGACAGTATCCTTACCATAGAAGACAGTCAAACTATGGTAGTAGAAGACAACAGCCTTACCATAGAAGAAGAAATCAACACTATAGATGGCAGCACCAGCAACATCATCATCATGGTGGCAGAAGGTTTAACCACTTTAGAGATGACAAAGTTAGGTGCTTCTACTGTGGAAGGTTTGGACATATGTAGTACTCGTGTTTTAAACTGCATGGTTATCCATAATATGCTCCTCAAACCAAACTAAAGGAGGCCAGGCCCAAAGTAGTAAAACAATGGGTTCCTAAAGCTCAGGTTACATGTCTATTGGCTCACACATCAGATGGACATTTTGCTATGGATGCATGGTACTTTGACAGTGGATGTTCAAAGCACATGACTGGATCCAAGAAGCATTTGGTAGAGTTCAATCCTTGCCATGCAAATGATGTTATTTTTGGCAATGGTGAAAAAGGAGTAGTAGAAGGAGATGGAAGAGTGAAGAATCATGATGGTCTTACTCTTGATAATGTGCTCCTTGTTCAAGGGTTGAGTGCTAATTTAATTAGCATAAGTCAACTTTGTGATGAAGGTTACAAGGTAAGCTACACCAAAGATGAATGTGTGGTAGCTGATGAGCAGAATGAGGTAGTGATGAAGGGAGTAAGATCCAAAGATAATTGCTATCAGTGGATACCTCAAGTGGACAGCTTATCTAGTGATGTTAAGGTTGATTTTGTAACATCAGATGGTGACATCAAGTGTGAAAGTATGGTGAAAAGTCAATCTGGGTTAATGACTTATGGTGCTGTTACTCCTAAGTTGGACGATGTGTTAAAAGCCAACTTGAGTAGTCAGTTATGTGAGCAAGATGAAGGAGTCAACAATGCTGATGGAAGGATCAAAAGCTGTGACCTTAAGAAGTGTTGGGAGCTGAATACTTGCAAGGCCAAGAAAGATGACAACCTGACTAATGACTCCTATAGTTCAGAAGAAAAATTTCACAAGTTGACAATCCTTAGGTTGGAAGATGCAGATGTTAGAGCTGATGTTAAAACATCTCAAGTCAAGAAAGATACTTCTAGCCTTAAAATAAAGAAGAGTGATGATGAACTAATTGCAAAAGTGGTTCCTGGGGTTGCTAAACGACTGAAATCAAGGAAGAGGAAAGCTATTGAGTCACCTCCAAAGATGAGAACTGATAAGCAGAAGATCTATGTGGATGGTACTACAAAATCCAGGAGTAAAGTGTTCATCTCTTCCAGAAATAGGAAGATCAGAGATAAGTCTGATGATAATGTCCAGGATATCTCTCAAATGAAGGAAGCCGTTGTTGTTAGAACTTCTGAGAAAATACTAGATAACATTCCTGTGATTTTCATAAAATGGTGGAAGTATGTTCTGGAAAAAGAATTTGGTATAGATATTCTGGATATGGTTGAGTTTGCTAGGATATGGTTTAGAGAGGGTGTGGGAACTTATGGTATTCAGGTGTGTATGATTAAGTTGCTCTGACTGTGTTTTATTGGGAGCTTCTTGAAGGACTTATTTGTGCAATGAGTCCTTTGAATGGTGATGAGAAGCTGATGTCCCAAAAGATGTTATAACATCATGTTTGCTGGTGGTTATATCTGGAAGATAATTAAGATTGGACATGTGGAGTTGGATGCTCTAACATTTTTGGTCAGAAGAGCTGGAGATTATGGTCATGTGTTTAGTAGTTTGTTCTGGCAAAGCATGACTACTGTCTTTGAAGACTTCACCAGTTTCAACAACTACTGGTGGATGTAAGGATAGAGGAATTGTGATCTCTTGAAGAGACTGGATCTCAGTAAAGCTTATAAGTAAGCTGAGAATGTGTGGAGTTTGTAACACAGTGTTGAGTTTGGATTATTTTGCTGATAGTAAATCCAGTAGTGGAGCATATGTAATTCCCTGGTGTCAAGAGTGTCAAGAAGCTTAGTGCTTACATTATATCTAAGGAGCATCTACATAGTCATACGGGAGAATGATGAAGTAGAAGGTTTGCCTTGGATGGTGAAGATGAATTATATGATAGCCTTTGGAGAAAGGGACAGTGGTACCAAAATGCATGTACTCAGAAAATGTGCTCAAATGTTCATCTCCATCTAGAGCATTTGTTAATCATGACAGGGGGAGTACTTGTCTATGGATTTTGCAGCAAAGGTGCATTTATTGTGAAGATTGCACACTGATCAAGCTTGTGGAGATTGGTTGCCTCTTATGAGGATATTATGTCAGATAACATGTTATGACATTAGGCTGTTGATTGGTGTTTTGGTGTGGCCTTGAATGTTTCTAGTCATATGAAGCAAATTGTTTGAATCTTGTGTGCACATGCTTCTGAGGAGATGTTTGAAGACAAGATTGAATCATGGACTTGAATAGATTGTACACTTGTCTTGGTGTGTGTTATTCTAAGTGTGAGGAGTTGACTTAGAGTTCAGTGGAAGGCATTGTGTGTGTGCTTCAAATCTTGTGGATGATTGTGTGAAGCCTTCATAACTGGATGGATGAAGAATATGTCTGGATTTCCAAAATGTGGATATTGCTGACAGAAGAAGTATGGTTTTGTACAGGGTGTCATAGGACTTACTTGTTGAGGTTTGTCCAATTGTGGCTAAAAAGGGGGAGAAATAGTCAAGAGTCAGTCAAGATGCAAGAGGTGCTACAATGACAAGGAGTGCTGCTAGTTGTGATGCAGAAGTGCAGATATTGAGGGGGAGAGTTGTTGAATAGCTTGTATGCTGGTTCTTGCCTTGAGGGGGAGCACCATTGTTGATTGTTGAAAATTGTAGCTGTTGAAGATGGTGCTGCAACAGAGTTTTGTGTGGAGTGAAGTCTTTATGTATTGAAGATGCTACTGCTTGAAGTTTCAAAAAAAAATATATTTAAGTTTATTCCGCTGCTGAAGTCTCTGAAGGTGCAGAGATTGTTTTAGCCAAAATTAGCCAAAGGGGGAGATTGCTAGTTTCTTGGATTGACTGGAATTTTGGTAAAATAATGTATGTTCAATGTTGATGTCAAGGTGGTGATGTTGCAACATTGAGTCTTAACACTGGGCTGTGTTAAGTAGTGAAGCTGTTCAATGTTTGATGTCACATGGGTGATGTCACAACGTCGAGTCTTAACACTGGGCTGTGTTAAGTGTGTAGTTGGATGTCTGATGTCACAAGCGATGTTGTGACATTAGATTTGCAGAATTAATAACATCAGGTTTGTGATGTTGTTAGGGTTTGAGTTTTAGCTGGAATTGTGGAGAGCAAGTTGTCTCATTGGATGTGAATATCTTGGATTAGATATTCTTCTCTGCATAGGAGATCTGGTGCAGATTTGTAGGACATTTAAAAGGTTGAAGATTTGAAAAGATTTTAGGAGAAAATCTGTTTTGAAGCTTCAGTTTAAAATAACAAATCAAGTCAGATATTGCAGGAGATCCAAGCCCAATTCAGGTGACTATATAAAGCGTATAAGACCAAAGGAAAAAGTATAGATTGAAGATTGATAGCAGAGGCTAAGTGTCTTGCATATTTGTACGAGTTTTGAGTGAACCATTCTAGTGTGAATTGGTGATCTGTCCTCTCTTAGAAGCTATGAAGCAAAAGAGAGTTGTAACTTGATCAAAGCTGTGAAGCAGGATCAAGGTTTCTCAAAGAGGTTGTTCTTTGAGAGTTTTAGGGATTGAGTAGTGTTCTCATACCTAAGTGGTTTCTTAGGTAGAAAGTCATTAGTAGGGATTAAGTTTAGGAGATTGTCAACTGGTTTGTTGAGTCTGTAAATTAATTCTACAAGTAGTGAATTTCATCCCTGGCTTGGTAGCCCCCAGATTAGGTTGTTTGAACTGAACTGGGTTAACAATTTGGTGTGTTCTTCTGTTGTGTTTATTATTGTCCATTGCAGAGTGTGTTGTTGTGACATCGTGTGTAACATCACACATATCTGGTACCAGAATTTCACATAATTGTTCTCTTAGATAACATGTACAATTATCATCAAAACTTAATGGCCAGATGTAGAATCAAATCTTGTTCTTACAACAACATGCATGTTTAACACGGAAAGCCACTTTTACTCTCTACTGCTAAGTTGGTTTTCCATCTTTTTGTGAAATGGATTGTTTCATTTTTCTTACATGCACACATATTTATGCATTTTATATTAATGAATTAAGTCATTTACCTTTCCAAATTCCTAGTTCACCAATTAATTCATTTTATATGTGTATTTGCATATTAATTTTAATATTCATTTAGAAGTTACTATCATTGTATTCATTGCATTAGTTATTGTTTTACTATTTAAATTGATAAAGCACCACTCTCAATTTTCAATCATTTGTGAGTTTCGAAAATGTATTTTCAAAAATATTATGAAAACTCATTTCCGGAATATTTTAAGTCATTAAAATGGAATGTTGCTAAAAAACAAATGAGTTGTGTTGCATGAAATGCGTCCGGAGATGCATATCCGAAAATTGGGGGGCATTTTTGAATTTTGGCGTGGTGCCAAAGAAATATATAGGGTGCATTAAGAAATCCCCAGTATTATTTTCATTCTTTTGGATTCAATAGTCAGTTTTCAGTCTAATGGGTTTGTTTACTTGAAAATTTGGTAAACAAAACAAGTTTCTATTAATGCTTAAGGGATTAAACTCGAAAATATCCCATAACATGTATGTGTGAATTTAAACTTTTGAACATCATATTGACTGAAATCGAAGTGTAATGTTTGAAAATAACAATGTGAAATTTGACATGACTTGTAATGCAAATGAGATTGAAAACTAAAGTTAAAATCAAAATCGAAATGCAAAAAATGAAAACGATAGGAGTCGAAATGTAAATAAATGCAATAAAAGACTTGAATGTAAAAGTACTTGAAGTTTATAAATATGAAACACATACGTACATTTCTCACTCGTTTCTCAAATATGTAGATAATTTGAGTATATAGAAATTTTAGTACAATTGTGGACCCTTATAACATAAACAGGTGTCGCTTTATATACTAGTCTAAAATAACTACCTACAACGGTTGACTAAACCTATCACGAAATGTTTCACTTCCACGCAACCGTTATATTTGACGGGCCTCCACATGGATTCGAGTAACCACCTGATCCAATCCTATTCCCGCTCTTTGAATCAGGCGAAAAAACCAACTAGAATACTTGGAATTTTCACTAAGTCCACAGACTCTAACAACACTCTTCGACCTTCAGCTTCTCCGACCAACATCACTAGACATATAACTTTCAACATGATCAAATTAAATCAACTCAGTTCTAATTCTCCAAAATTTGATCTCAGCCTTCACCATGGCATATTTATATCTCCCTTTCTATTTATAGTTAGGTAGAACAATCCAATGTAACAAATTGCCCCACAAAATGCCATGTTTCGATTTGAATTAGAAAAAGAAACATGACATTTTTTATCGTATTTTTTGACATTGCTTCCACTTCTCCGATGACGTCAGTGTCATACTATTCTTTAGAAATTTGAATTTCTTGTAGCATAGGCTTATACCTCTTAATGTACTTACCATCTACTCTTAGAATTCCTTTATCAACTGCTAATTCTTTGATTTCATATGCATTATTTGAAAATGCTTGAATAACTCAAAATGGACCCTCCCAATTAGGGGACCATTTGCCCAGAGCTCTGTCTATTTGATCCATAGGTAATATGACCTTCCTAACGTAATCTCCAATTGAAAATAGTTTTATTTTAACCTTCTTATTACAAGCTTTGGCTACTCGTTCCTTTTGTCTTATCAAGACATCCAACGCTGCCAACCTTTCTTCATCCAGATCGACCATTTCATCTAACATTATGTTCCAATAATGGTCAGATGGAATCTCGTCCTGCCTCTGAATTCGAATTGATTGCAAATAGATCTCAACAAGCAAGACAACTTCATGTCCATAAGTTAACTGAAATGGGGTCATATTTGCCGATCTTATGGGGAGGTTCGACACACCCATAAAACTTGGTCTAACGTTTTATACTAGTTCTTTGGTTTTTTTCCTAATGTACTTCTTAATCAAACCAATAACAACCTTATTGGCTGCTTTGACCTGACCATTTGCTTGAGCATAGTAAGGCGTCGAAGTCAACAATTTAATCCCCATTTTAGAGGCAAATTTCGGCATCTTTTGACCGGTGAATACCGACCCTTGGTATGTCGTGATGGACTCATAAATTCCAAATCTATAAATGATATTCCTTTGGATAAATTCAAGTATATCATCTTTGTCAACACTTACTAAAGGAATCACTTTGATCCACTTTGTAAAATAATCAATGCCAACTAAAATATATTTCTAACTCTTAGAGGATGCAGGTCGAATTTCCCCAATCAAATCTAAAGCCCATCCTTTGAATGGAAATGGCTTTACAACTGCGTGCAATTCACTTGCAAGAACAAGTTGTATGCCTGAATGAACCTGACATTCTTGACAACCTTTAGTGAATTCAATGCAATATTTAAGCATTGTAGGCCAATAGACACCCTGGAGACACAACAACCATCTCATCTTGTGCCTCACTTGATGAGCATCACATTCCCTACTATAGACATTCGAAATGGCCAAATACGCCTCTCCTTCGCCAAGGAATTTGAGTAACATTCCTTCAGGTGTCTTCTTGAATCATTCATTTCCCATGACCATATAGTTTAGAGACCTATACTTAAATTTTCGATCAGTTGACCCAACTGGGTTTTCTAAGTAACTGACTATTGGTTTTCTTCAATCAGTGTCAGCCAAATTTTCAATAGTACAGATCTCAAAGTTTTCTGGATCTACTGATCCTAACTTAGTCACTGATAGATCTGATGGGAACAGTCTTGTCGACATCACCCTTCCTCTAATTTCAGTCAAGTCCTTTAGTTTCTCTTTGGACATTTTATATCCTGAGGCAAGTCGCGCCAATTTGTTCTATTTCTGATTCTCAAGCCTAGGAACATGTTGGATGTCCACAAAGTTGAAACACTTGATTAGTCGATTTACTATAACAAAATACATGATTAAGTTTTCCTTAATACATATGTATTCCTTTGTTATTTGCTTCACAACCAACTGGAAATCTCCTCTTATTTCCATTCTCTATGCACCCAAATCTAACAAGATCTCAAGACCGGTTATTAAAGGCTCGTACTCAGCCTCGTTATTTGAGAATGACTCGTCGATTCTATATCTAAACTTAGTCGGAATCTTATTTGGAGAAACAATCAAAATTCTAACATCTGTCCCATTATTATGGTTGGAACTATCGAAGTATAACTTCTAAGGTTCCATTTCCAAATAGTTCAAAGGTGTCTCGACTATCGCATGATCCACGTTAAATTTGGTGACCATCCGTCCCTTCATGGCCTTTAAAGGCACATATATTAGGGAGTATTCTGTTAAGGCAAGAGCCCATTTACCAACTCGACTATGTAAAATTAGTTTAGACAACATATGCTTAATAATATTGAAATGAGAAGATACATATACATCAACTGGCTTTATGTAATGCTTTAATTTCATACAAGAAAAATAAAAACAAAGGCACATCTTCTCTATAAAACTATACCTAGTTTCTGCATCATTCAAGACTCGAATGAGGTGATATATGGCCCTTTTGACGCCATTATCATCCTCTTGTGCTATCATACTTCCTATAGTTAAGTTTGAGGCAGAAATGTACAACCTCATGCATCTATTTATAACTAGAGGGGACAAAATTGGAGGATTTGCTAAGTACTCCTTTATTTCATCGAACACCCTTTAATGCTCTGGCTGCCACCTAAACTCTTCTTTCTTCAGGTGGAGTAGCGGCGAGAATTCCCAAACCTTTCCATTAAGGTTTGAAATGAACCTCCTTAGAAAGTTAATTTTCCCTAAAAGAGATTGAAGCTCTTTCTTGGTCAAAGGAGGCTTTGTCTCCCTAATAACCTTCATTTTATTCTGGATGATCTCAATTCCCTTTTTATGGACCACAAAACAAAGAAAATCCCCTGTCTGCATACAAAAAAAAAACTTAAGAAGGTTCATTTTAAGCCCATACTTCCTCATCCTTTCGAATGAGTTTCGGATGTGGTCGAGATAACCATTTTCTGAAGCATAATTAATAACCATATCATCAATATATATTTGCATAAATGTCTCGATATAGTCATCAAAGATAGAATTCATCACCCTCTAGTAGGTTTCCCCAGCATTCTTCAAGCCAAATGGCATCACTACCCACTCGTTGGTGCCTAAAGCTCCTGGATATCGAAATGGTGTCTTTATCACGTCTTCATCTGCAATGAGAATTTGGTTATAACCAGAATAACCATCTAACATACTAAGATATTCGAAACCCGCTGATGAGTCGACCAACATCTCGACGACAAGCATTGGGTATTCATCCTTTGGGGTTGCAGCGTTCAGATCTCTGAAGTCGATGTAAACCCTTAAGGCTTCAATTTTATTAATTACTAGAACAATATTTGAAAGCCATTCGACATACCTTGACGTTCTTATGAACTTGCTTCTTAGGAGTCTCTCGATCTTCTCCTTTATCTTGAACATGGCCTTTGGGGCAAACCGTCTGGGCATCTGCTTGAATGGTTTCTTCCCAAGCTTTATTGGTAGTTTCAATTCCACCAATTCCCTGCTCAAACCTGGCATTTCGTTATAATCCCAAGCAATGCAATCTTTAAATTCTTGAAGTAACTTAATTACCTCTAACCTTAGATTCAAATCGATGTTGGCACTAATGTAAGTCGACCTTTTGGTAGCTCCATCACCCAAATCAATTTCTTCAATTAGATCTTGTGGTTGTATATTTGTTATAGATGCGACAAGATCCTTTTAAAAACCTAAAGGATCATCATCATAGATGCAATCTAGCCTCTGGTCTCTTAAACCATCAATCTCTAAGCCTGCTGCTCGCGGATCTTCGACTAGTTGAGGTCCAAAATTTATTCTTTAACTTACGTCGAACACTTCCAACTCATTGGCTTCGACAACTATGTGAGGTATTTTGGCATCTAAGGCCACTTTCAATATGTTCTCAGCTACGTAAGCCAAAATTCGCTTCAGTGCGTCAAATTCAGACATCATCATCAAATTCGTTGCCTTATACTGTTGGCCAGATGGTGTCTGAATCATAAAACCTATCATCATGATCTCTCTATCCCATGTAAATCCATGGGTAGGGTGAAGTTTCAAAGAGTAAAATTTCTCCTCCAAAGGAATGTAAGCTAACCTTGCTGGTGTACAGAGCGCTATGTTGGCTAAATTTTCATCAAAATTTCTCTTATCTACATGGTTTACTTTTGCCATGTAGTATCCTTGATCGGCCTAAATTTTCTTGACTATTATATCCTCATGCTAGATTGCTATCCTTTGGTGGAGTGATGAAGGCACTGCCCTCACTCCATGTATCTATTCTCGACCCAAAAGCAAATTGTAGCTAGACTTTAATGCTATCACCCTGAAAATGTGGATCGAGTTACAGATCCCACTATTATGTCAACTTGCATAACTTCTATAGTCTGGCTAGTCTTTCCCTCATAGTTTGAAAGCACCATGTTATGGGACCTCAAGTCTGTATCAAACTTCCTAATTTTCTCTAACAAGAAATGGGCATCAAATTCACAGCTGCCCTACCTTTCATCTTTTCCCTTATAAAAAGGGGCTTCAAATGGATTTTCATGCCCTCATGGGGCCTTTCGAAAAATGCATTTTGTCCTTCAATACATCTGTTGTTCATCACAAAGTAACATACCAGCTTGTGCCTCACCATCTCTTCTTCCTCACAATCTTCAGGTTCAACAACTTCTGTAACACAGTCACCCTCCCTAGGGAGTACAAAGACTACATTGTACAGCATGTAAAAATCCTCTTCTGATCAAGAGTCAAAATTATCTGTCACTAATTTTTCTTCCTTCACCAGCACCTCTTCCTTGACCTTTCCTTTCAACCGACTTGTCTTAAGAGAAAATAACTTTCTTCCCACCGGCTTTTTCACCTGGTCATTTATTCGACCTTGAAGCTGCTTATTGATGGTTGAATCTGCAACCTCCCTCTCAGCTTTTTTCTTTCTCTGGTACCTCCTCCATTACGTACTTGACATGGGATTTTTGCCTTTGTAATTACTAGGCCCGTACGAGCGCCTATCCGACATCTAGAAGTTCTCTTGATAAGTCAAAGAAGACCCTTGACCCATTTCAAAGTTCCTCCGCTTAGGATTTCCATTTTTTTCTTTACCACCAAGTTTTGTCCATCTCCCTAAGGAGCATTGGACGTAGGTAGATAGGTGTCAGGTCTAGCCTTCTGCTGAGTGGGGACTTTTTCCTTCTTCTAGGGAGCCCCCTCTTATCAAAATAAAATTGGAGTTTATTCTTCCTCCAATTCTCCTTCTTCTTTTCCTACTGGGCGCTCTCGACCCTCTTTGCACCTTTCTTGTTGAATACAACATTGCATCGAGGACACAACATCACCTCCGAATCTCAGCTTTGCATATGTGGAGGAATTCCACAAGTCTTTCACCAGCCTTCGGGTACATAGCTTCAATCTGATTTTTACTCTCCTCTAACTCTGCCATGTCAAAATATTCCTCAGTAATTTCGAGCATATTAATTGCCACAGGCTCTACATAGATAGCGTCCCCAACTTGTAAAGTGTGAGAGTCAATCTTCATTGGAGTTTTTCCTTTGGCAAACTTCAACCTTCCTTCATTTAGTGCGTTATGAACAAGATCCCTGAAAAGAAAGCATTGCGAGGTCTTATGCCCTAGAAAATTATGATATTTACAAAACCCTCGTTTCTTTCTTTGTTCTAATGGTGGTACTTTTGGACTTGGTGGCATAAGTACCTGACCATCTGCAACCCGTAGATCAAAAATTTCATCGCATTTGGTCACATCGAAGGTATAGATTTACTTAGGGAATTTATCATTTTTCTCAGGCTCAGAAGGATTCTTCCCATTTGCAGGCGTACACAACTTACACACATATGGGGGACCTGGCTTTAACTTAGCCACGTCGACCTCAGTATCTTTGATATGGTTATATTCAACATCTTACATCAAGTCACTTCCTTCCATATCGATGTAAGTCACACGCTCCTTCTTACCCTTGTTCACTCTAGCTTTCTCAGCCTTCAGTCATTCGACCTGTCAAACTCTATCTGCCAATAGGGACATATCTCTTAGATACTGTGTGTCTAGTTTCTTCCTAATAGAGTAATCTAATCCCCAACGGCCATTTCGAATCACTCATGTTCAGGCACTTGAGTAAAGCACCATGTTTTTAATAGTCGAAATCAATTTAAGTAATCATCGATTGATTTAGTGAATTTTCGCTTCACGCTCGACAATTCTTTTAGACTAATCTTAGATTGCCCCATATAAAACTGCTCATGGTTTTCCCCATATAAAACTGCTCATGGAAAAACCTTTCTAATCGAGTCTAATCATTAATGGAATGGGCAGGAAGGGTCGTAAACCACGTAAAAGCCTTATTTGTGAGAGAACTAGGAAAATATCTCATCCTTAGGTTCTCATTATTAGCTATGTTTCCCGCCTCGGTCAAGTACCAGGAAATATGCTCGACGGTAGACTCATTAGTGTCACCAGCAAACTTTGTGAATTTAGGGACTTTCCAACCTCTTGGAAATTCAGTCTACAACACGTATTTTGAAAGGGGAGATGTGTAATTTGGCCTCTACAGGCCCATGTTCACCCTATTTTGAGCCATTATCCTTTCGACAATGGTCGCAAGGTTATTCTCTCCTAACAGATTTCCTTGTCGAGCTTGATGAATGACTTGATCAGCGTCCTGGTTTTGATTAACTATCATGACAGGTGGATGCTCTACTTCCCTAGGTATATCTTATTCAACCACTTGGGGAACGACTTGTTGCCCATGGTTTACTGTGTTTTCCTCCAAAGCCACCCCTTCATTTCTAACTTACCTAATGATCTGGGGTTATATGATGGGTTGAAGTTGCGTTGGCGGAGCGCCAAAAATATTAGCAATTCGATTTATTTGAGTTACCAATTTTTGGTAACTCTAATTTGTATTTTGAATTAATGGATTAAATAGTACCCATTTGTTGGATCAGAGTATTAACCATATCATGGTTACTTTCATCCATTTGTTGTCTCTTAGCCAACACCAAATTCATCGTAAGTGCTGGCATTGCCTGGGATCCAAACCCCATTCCCATCTGGGGTGGCATAGTTCAACCCTAGTTTCCTATGGCCGAGCAAGAAGCCAAAATTGGAGAATATGTATTCGCAGTGTTATCAACAAATTTTAACGGATTGCTATGCAGGCTTGCCATCATTGTTGTTGGCATTCCATAGGTTTGTTCACGCCCTAACATGGGAATTGTGAAACTTGTGACAAAAGGCATGAATTCTGGTGCCACAATTGGTCTGGGAGTCACTGGGTGACTCTGGGTTATTGAAGGGGAAAAAATAGTCCCTTCAGGTATGGTTGACGGTGCAACTGTTGTAGACAGTATAGCCGTAGTACTAGGGATCAAAGTGATTGGCTCAGTCGTCGTCGCATAGATCGTGCATGCCCCAGCGCTATTAGAAGGTTGTTCTCCATTGTTGTTCTTGGGAATTGCCATTCTCCTGAGGTATTTCCTCACAGGTTTCCTAACTTCTCTCTTTGTTATCTTACCGCTTCTTAGTCTCATGCACACTCACACAACGAGAAAACTAGAAAATGGAGAATTTTAAAATATAATTTTTCAAAGTAGAAAGTAGAAAATTGACACAGAAAAAAGTCTCACCAGGTGTGTGTAAGACCCTAATTTTTACCCCTAAGATTTCGCACATCTCATTTGCATATCGTAACCACAAGCAAGATCACATTCTGTGTTTCTCCTGAGCACCTGTGTGATTATATTATTCTTACTTGTTTCTGTTTACTAACCTCTAACCAAAATACCAAAAATTTGCTGCAGTTTTCTCTCTCTCTCTGTGTTGTGCAGGTTTGTCAGAGCAAGGGCATAATCAAGTGTGGTTGTTCGTTCATGATCCAGTTCAGATGGATGTTTGACCTAATCTTGGTCAAATTATCAAGCATTTGTTCCAAGTGCAAGATATCTGTTTCAGTGGGCTATTCCTCAAAGCAGTGATTGTCAAGTTGTCGTGTGGTGATATTCATCAGATTCAAATGGCTGTTGTTCAGTTGTGGTTTATTCAGTGGTAGCTGTGTGCACTTTATCAGTGGCTTGTGAGAAAGTTTTGTTATCCATTTCCATCCATTTCTTATCCATAATCCATAAACATCCATCTATCCTTTTTAACCATATTCTTTAACCAATTTTTTATTCTCCATTTTTCTATCCATTTAATATCCAAATCCATCACCATTTTTTTACTCATGACCATTATCTATTTTTTTTCTCTCTCCAAATTCTCACTTGAACTATTTTTCCAATATCCATGTGTCATATCCAATTTCATTTCATTTTTGTCAAATATCCATAAATCTATTTTCAATATCCATTTTTCTTTATTACATCCATTTATCCACATTCCAATTTTCCATTATCCATATCTTGTTTTTTCTAAACCAATTCAATTCCAAATTCCACAATTAAATATAAAAAGAGAAAATCCATTCACAAGTTGTCAAAAAAATATATGAAGCCACACGGCCCACTTTCATCTTTTTTTTTTATATGTCAAACCCATTATCCAAAAATGAAAATGAAAAAATAGGAAGCTGGTACGGTGAGCCACTTGCATCATACACTCCAGCCGCGACTTCTCAAACCCGCAAGCCAAATTCCAAGCTATTCAAGCCAAGCCACAACTGCTCCAAAATGACTTCTACATCAGTCCAAAACGCTGCACTGCAAAGCCTTCATCAAAGCATCACGAAACGCACAACCATCAACACAAAACGGCAAGACGTACACCGTAAAACGCATCAGAGCATCAACTTCCAAAACGCAACACACAGAAAATCAAAACGCAGTGTATCAGTCCCTCACGCGTAAACTCAGCACCAAAATGCAAGAAAACGATTAAAAACGGCAACGCAAGGCTTCATTTTTCCTCCCAATCCTTCTATAAATAACACCCCTTCTTCACTCATTTCTCAAGCTTGAATAGCCTGAAAAACTCTACAAAAATCTCACAAGCTTCAATTCCATTCATTCAAATTTCTTCCAAAAAAACCATAAACAGTTTTCAACCACATTTCTCTTAAACCTTCAATCATCTTCATACCTTCAACTTCCATAAACAAAAACTCAAAATCCTGAAAATTCCACAATAGAACTTCAATCATCTTCAACTCCAAAACAAAACCGTAACTGTTCGATAATCTCTGCATCGCACAACGGTTCTCGCAACTGCAACAACATCTTCACGAAACAAATATGACTCAGATCGCACGCTCAAGAGTGAGAAGAAGAAACGAAATTAAGAGATTGATCATACCAGGACTTTATTCTGCAACTAAGACGTCGAAGGTAGCTTCTTCATTATCCTTCGATTCGTGTTATGGAGTGAGGTTCTTCTGAAAAATCGATGGAGGATTTGCGTAGTTCTGCTCGAGACGAGTTCAAAAATGTGTTCGATTGTGTTTTTTTTTGCCGCTGTGGCCGCCGCCGTGAAGCATGCCGGCGCAGCGGCGAGTTTGTTTTTCTCAGACGTTGCAACAAGATGAGGGAAGAAGAAGCTTCTTTGGTATTAATTTGTGTTTTAACAAAGTATACCATTTTTTTTTCTTTTCTAAAAAGAACTTGGGCCTAGCCCGTGTTGGATCTACATATCACCACCTCTTTTTTTTGCTAATGACTCCTCTCTCATTTTTTTTTTATAATTTCCTTTTTTTCTTGTAGTTAAAAAATACTTTTACTATTTTCTATTATTTTCTTAATGATTTTCTAAAGAAAATATAGATTCTAATTTGTTGTTTATCCTTTGCATTTTATTTTGTTTCTAAACTTTTCTTGAAAAAAAAATCATTAAAAATGGTCTTGATTTTATTTTCTTGAATTTCTCTTTGTTGTTGGTTGTGTGGATCATAATTTTTAGATCCACTTTTTCTTCATCTATTTTCTTTTTGATCGATGAAAGTCGAAGTGATTGTGAAATTTCTTTTGTTGAATTTCGATCGAGACGAGATCATTTCCACCTTTTCTTTTCGTGTGGCACCGCTTTAGGATAACGATCCCTATATCGTTTATCTCGCGTGCATTAACACATACATCTCATGGCCGGCCTCATTCGTAGGGTAATTGCTCGAACAAATTACTCGGGGTGCGCTTAACATAGACCAAAATTTGTCCCTACTCGGAATAAATCCAATTCAACACTTGTACTTTCGTGGACCGGACTTTGATTAGTCGCGTCATCCCAAGGTTGATTGTTTGTTTGTGTTAGTTCCATAAACTTTGAAGCGGAACCGGTTACTTTTTCATTCTCTTTGACACTATTTGCTTTGTCTTTGATTGTGGATGATTAAGTTCACCATACCATTATTCACTAACATTTCTATTGTACTAATCATTTATTATATCTTGTTTCCTTCTTATCCCTTATCTCTCTTTTACTTTTATGCTTCATTATTATCATATCATATCATGTTTATGCTTCCGCAATTTTTCCTTTGTCCGTTGGACACGTGTTTATGCTTATGCCTTTTTCTCTTTGTCCACTTGGACCTAAAACATTAATAAAGGCTAAAACCCCTAAAAAACTTGTGCTTTTAATCTTGGACTATGGTTACTATCCTTTGCAATGGACATGGAGTTTTGAACTTAGACCTTGGACATCCAATGCAATTCTTGGAACCTTGGACTTAGAACTTAGGACATTCCTCCCTTTGCTTTGGAATTATGGTTCGAAGACTTGGAAGCATACTTGTGTGGTTAGGCTATTCTCTTCCTTAGCTTTTCTTTTATGCTTTAGGATAGTCTCTTCTTCTCCTCCCCATTCTTTAATTTTCAAAACTCTCTTTCTTTTTCAAAACCTTCTTGATTTCAAACTTTCACCGTTTTCATAAACAAACTTTGACTTTGTCAAGTGATTTTACTCTTTCCTTTTCATTTCTTAACAAATGCTAAACTACATAAGCATATTGTCACCTTTTTCAAAAGACTTAAAAAACACCAAACTCACTTACTCTCTTTTGTGCCCTCGTGCACTTTTTCCCTTTAACTTTTTCATAAGTTTAGACATGATTCATTTCTTTAAGCGGAATTATTCGCTTGGGAATGACGACTTGTCTTTACATTTAAAAACAACCAAAACAAACAAATTTCATTCTTTGTACCACGAACTACGGGGTTTTGATCCTACATTGCACATCGTGGGTACGTAGGCATGAGACGACTAGTCTCTCCAAACACAAAAATCTTAAAAAACAATTTCTCTTCTCATCTCCTCAATCTCTTTTCAAGCAAACCTTTTTCAGACCAAAAGCGGTAGATATTTCAAAGGGTTCCTATAGAGTACTATAGACGTTTTGGGTGCTAACACCTTCCCATTGCGTAACCAACCCCCCGAACCCGGACTCTCTTCACTTGTTCTCGTTGTAGAGCTTGTGTAGGTTTTGTTCGCTCTTTTTCCTTTCCTTTTTTGGATAAAAATAAAAGTGCGGTGGCGACTCTTGCTTTTTGAGTTAAGTTAATCAATATCTTATACTCACGATTTTGCCGCTACAGTGTGCCAATTTGTTTACTTGGAAATTTGATAAACAAAACAATTTTCTATTAATACTTAAGGGATTAAACTCGAAAATATCCCTGAATATATCTGTGTGAATTTAAACCTTTGAACATCATATTGACTGAAATCGGAGTGTAATGTTTGAAAATAATAATGTGAAATTTGACAAGAATTGTAATGCAAAAGAGATTGAAAATTAAAGATAAATGAAATCGAAATGCAAAAAATGAAACTGATAGGAATCGAAATGTAAATAAATGCAGTAAAATACTTGAATGCAAAAGTGCTTGAAGTTTATAAATATGGAACATATACGCACATTTCTCACTCGTTTCTCATATACGCATATACTTTGAGTATATATAAATTTTAGTATAATTGCGGACCCTTATAACATAAACAAGCATCCCTTTATATACTAGTCTAAAATAACTATCTACAACGGTCGACTAAACCTATCACAACACGTTTCACTTCCATGTAACTGTTATCTTTGACGAGCCTCCACGTGGATTCAAGTAACCACCTGATTTAATCCCATTCTCGCTCTTTCAATCAGGAGAAAAAAACCAACCAGAATACTTGAAATTTTCACTAAGTCCACAGACTCTAACAACACTCTTCGACCTTCAGCTGGTTCGACCAACATCACTGCACATATAACTTTCGACACGCTCAAATCAAATCAACTCAGTTCTAATTCACCAAAATTTGATCTCAGCCTTCACCATGGCATATTTATATCTCCCTTGTCATTTATAGTTAGGTTTAAAAATCCAAGGTAATAGGGTTTCAATCTAATACTTGTAATATGGTATAAAAGGAAACCCTAGGGTTTCCATCCCCTTCTTCCGCTGCTACTAATCCCCTTTCCATCGTCTCTTTCGTTATCCATTCTTAACCATGAGTTCAACATCATCTTCAAATAACGATGAACCACCACCTCCTCCTCCGCCAAAACCTGTTAAAGATCTTTCTAAAGACCCACGAGCCCTTACTTTCTCCACCCAAGCGAAATTCCCACTGTTGTTTTGGTTGCAAATCCTCTCACCGATGAAAACTATCACAATTGAAGCAGATGAATGAAAAGAGAGCTCTCCTCTAAGAACAAAATCACCTTCATCAAAGGCACCCTCCTGAAACCTTCATCTCTTGATTCTGAGTACGATCTTTGGGAAAGTTGTAACAACATAGTTATTTCTTGGATAACTCATACTCTCTTCCCCCTATATTTTTCAGAGCACGCTCTGTATCGATTCCGCTTTTGAACTTTGGAAAGATCTTGAAGATCGATTAATGAAAATGAATTTTTTTAGGGTTTCAAATCTTCTCCATGATTTCATTCAATTCAGCAAGGTGAACGAACACTCTTAGTTTACTTCATTGATATGAAAATCCTATGGGGTGAATTGGAATATCTTTGCCCAGCTCTGCTTTACTCGTTCCTGGTAACCTGCACCAGCTCCCTCTCAAGTTTTGTCAGAGATTTCAAGAAAACGAAATACGTAATTTTCTTCCTCAAGGACTAAACGCCAATTATGCTAATGTTCGCACCCAAATTCTTCTAATGGATTCTCTTAGAAGCACATAATATCATTTGGTATCTTTTACGAGCTTTAGATATCTATTGAGCTATGATGTTTTATAATTATATCATTGTTTCATTGCGTCTTTGTAATTTGTGTATTCCTTCAGTTCATCTGTGTGATTGTAAACTTTCTTTCCAATTGTTGCAATCGTTTGGTTATGTAAATGTACCACTAAGAACCCTTTGCGTTTCATATTGTATCAGTTGATCCTTGTTAGCTATTTCCTTTTTGAGCCTATGAAAGTTATTGCTTTGTCATATCCACATGAGTAGCTTGAATCAAAAGTTAGAACATTTGAATTTCTGATGTTTTTGGTAATTGATTTGGATCATGTGTAATATCCGATTCAAATCATTCACCTGTTGAGAATTGGAATTACTTTCTGGATCATTTGATTCAGATCAAAAATTGAACATGATTCAAATCAAAATCCCATTTGATTTAGATCAAGTGCAAATAATGATTAGAATCATTTTCCTTAAAAAGCATCTCCTTTTTATTCTGTCCAGATTGATTTGAATCAATTTTACTTATTGATTTGAATCAAACCATAAAAACCCAAATTTTAATGTCTGCTTCATCAGAAGGAATTATTGTGTGATAGTCCCTTGTAATCAAAACTTTGTAATCATATTTTCATCATAGTGGAAGATCATGATTATGTTCCAATGGCATCATCAATTAAAGAGTGCATGTAGGCAAAGCGAGGATGAATGTCAAAGCACTATATATCTTTGTGTATCTTTCTCTTTCTCTATCCTTATACTTTACAAGCAATTCATTCATTCATGTCATATTTGATATTGCATGTTTAAAATTAAATAGATTGTATACCATATAGGTTAGATCTTGCTTATAGTGTTTTAATGTATAATCTTAGGTATGTGGTGTATCAATTTTACGGAATCATCATGAAGTCAATTATGCATTGTTAAGATCAGCCAAGTAATGTGTTTTTAGATCGTTTCATTTGCAAACGACTTTGGATGTCATGTAAATGACTTGTTCTAGAAATGATCCATTTTGTAGTTATTTTGTGTATCATTTCATGCAACTTGATTCATTGCGTGCTTCCAAGATCCAGCCTTTGTGTTTTACTTATGCGCTTTCTGAAATCTCCGATTTCGTATTATGGGATCTGAAAAGTTTTTTAAATTGTCTAAAAGGATTTTGGGTGTATTCAACCCCCTTTCTAGACATTGTTGTTTCCATATTCTCACCCAACACCTCTTACCTCCATCTCCAAGGTATATTCCCTTGTAGCTCAATAGGACTCTGTTCCCATTCATAAACCTTCAGATTCCACTACCTTCTTTTTTAATATAAACAATTCCAGGTATCCTTCCAAAGGTCGAGGTAGAGGCTAAAGAACCCCTATGCTTTGCACTCACTGCAATAAAGCCAATCATATTGTGAACCATAGTTACTTCAAACATGGATTACTCCTAGTTATAGACCCAGATCGTATATGGAAAAAACAAACCCCTCCAACAATTTAAGAAATTTGAACCCTTCTACCAACAACAACAACACTGAAAGCCATTCTTCAAATGATACCAACCTCGCCCTCTCTAGAGAAGAATACCAATACTTGGTATATCTTTTGAAGTCTTCCAGATTAGAATCCTCCACTCACAATAAGTAGATTGATGCAGACTCCAACAATCATGTCGTTTCAAGCACCAACAAACCTGGTAATAACCTTACCTTACCTTCTATTTGGATATTAGATTATGGTGCTAGTGCCCATATTTTCTCTCATTTACATTTTTTCAAAACTATTTTCAAAACAAAACTTATTGTTGTTTGTTTTCCAAACGATACTACTTTACTTGCTCACTATTGGGGCACAATTCGATTTTCTGATCATTTTATCATACAAAATGTTTTTTTACCCTAGTTCCACTTAAACTTGATCTCTATATCACAACTTACTAAACAATTGAACTGCGAGCATACTTTCTCCCCTAACTCTTGTTATATCCAAAACCTGTTTACCTAGAGGATGATTGGACATGTTAGGCTTCTTAACAACCTCTACATTTTCCAACAATCTCCAAAGGGACAATGTTCCATCAATTTTAGCCATCTGCTGATACTAATAAGGTTTTCATTGACCAATATCATGACATAAACCAATTCGTTAACAACACTATAAGATCTATCTCTTCATATGCCTTTGATGAGTGGCACTTTAGACTAGGTCATCCATCTAATTCTATTTTACAACACTTGTGTAATAGATTCCCTTACATTTATTTCAATAAAAATATTGTTTGTTATCATTGTGACATGGCCAAACAAACCAAACTCCCCTTTCCATATAGTGATATTGTTTCTTTAAATTGTTTTGAGATATTGCACATGGATATTTGCGGTTCTATTAGCACATGCTCTTTAGATGGATACCAATTTTTCTTAACCATAGTCGATGATTTCTCTCATTTTACATGGATTTTTAAATGAAAAAGAAAGCTTCTACTAGACCCTACATTGATTTTTTTTTTTAAATTTGATTCTACACAATTCTCAGCTAAAATAAAACAATAAGAAGCGACAATGGTTTAGAATTCAAAATGCCCTCTTTTTATTCCTCATTAGGTATTTTACACCAAACCTATTGTGTAGAAACACCTCAACAAAACTCCATTGTTGAAAGAAAATATCGTTATTTACTTAACGTTACTAGGGCATTGCTTTTTCAATCTCACAGTCCAAAATGTTTTTAGTCTTATGCTTTACTTTATGTTGCCTTTATCATTAATAGAATCTCTACTCATGTTCTTAAATAAAAAACACCTTATGAACTTATTTTTAACCAACCTCCCATGTTCCTTGACCTAAAGGTATTTGGTTATCTTTCATTTGCATCTATTATGATGCAAAACAGAGTCAAACTGGATCCTAGAGCAAGGAAGTATATGTTTATGGGATCTAAAAATGGTACTAAAGGATATGTTCTTTTTGATTTACATACACACAATACTTTCATATCTAGAAATAATATTTTTCATGAAAACATTTTCCCTTACAATAATCCCTCATCTAACATTGTTGAAAACTTCAGCACTAATGCTGATGCTGTTGATTATGCTTGCTTTGATGATTATTTTTTAAATTCAAACATACCTCCCCCCTCCCTAAATAATGATATTCCTATTGTTATCTCTTCCACCACTGACACATATTATACTTCTTTTCATTTGGAAGAACTAACAAATGAGGAACATGGAATTTTAAGGAAATCCCACCGGGTGTCTAAACCACCCACTTATTTGCAAGATTTCTAGTGCTATAATGTGACCACTAATACCTCTTATTCTTGATCTAACTTCCTATCTTATAAAAATATATCTACTACTCATCTATCTTACATTTATACCATTATGGTTAATCAAAAGCCACATACATATAAGCAAGCTGCCCAAATTGCTCATTGGAAATCTGCTATGGCTAATGAGCTTCATCCTCTAAACCTTAATAGAACTTGGATTATTACCGATCTTCCACCAGGTAAGAAACCCATTAGATGCAAGTGGGTATACAAGATTAAATACCACACCAATGGGTCTATAAAATGTTATAAAGCTTGTCTAGTCGCTAAAGGTTATAATCAAATCAAAGGTATTGATTTTTTGACACTTATTCTCCTGTTGCTAAATTAACCACCATTAGATTTCTTTTAGCCATTGCATCTTCTCAAAACTGGCATTTGCAATAACTAGAAGTACACAATGCCTTTTTACATGGTGATTTGGAAGAAGAAGTCTATATGCATTTACCACCTGGACTATCTTCTTCCAAACCTAACCAAGTATGCAAACTAAGTAAATTAATATATGGTTTAAAGAAATCTAGAAAATAGTGGTTTTCTAAGCTAATCATTGCTTTGATAAGTAAGAATTATGTTCAATCATCTCCTGGTCCTCTATTTTCATCAAACATTATAAACATTCTTTTATTGCATTATTGATATATGTGGATGACTTAGTTTTGGCTGGTAATGACATCAATGAAATTACTTCCATGCAATCATTTCTACTTAAAACCTTTAAAATAAAGGACCTTGGACATCTAAAATATTTGTTAGGCCTAGAAGTTTCTCATTCTCATGTTGGTATTCATTTATGTCAATGTAAATATGCCTTAGACCTTTTATATGTCACATGTTTTCTCAGTGTGAAGCCTCTTTCATCACCTATGCCATGCAATACTAGATTACGGCAGGATTTGGGAGAACTTCTGCCTGATCCTACGCCATACAGACAACTCTTTGGACATCTCATATATCTCACCAATACTCGGCTAGATTTGTCGTATTCTGTCCAATAACTCAACCAATTCACGAGTAAACCAACAAACTTACACATTGAAATATCAAATTCATTCCTTCATTTGGTTTCTTCTACCCCACTTCATTTTCTCTCCAAATTAAAGCATTATGAGATTCGAGTTGCGCTACATGCCCATATACCATACGCTCAAATCCAGACTATTGCATTTTCATAAGTGATTCTCCCATCTAATGGAAATCAAAGAAACAAGCAACCATTTCAAAATCATCAACCAAAACCGAATACCGCTTGAAGAGGGCTATTAGTGTATATAGTTTTACCATTTATTTTCTCATCGGGATTTTTGTATTGTAAACCCATTATTCATTCCTGATTGTAATACTCTTGTATCGTTCCTTATATATACAGGGCCTGTGATACCATGAACAATTGAAGAAAATATTATTTTCATTCTTTTGGATCCAATAGTCACTTTTCAGCCCAATCGTTTTCAACCCAATACCTGTAATAATAGCAGTCATCACTCATTATTATTTTCATGTAGGGGTTGTTCATCCCACCAAGTGGTGAAGAGAGATAGGGTTAGCCTTGGGCTAGGGCAAACAGACCCATAATCCAGGGAATCAAAAAAATGGGGCCTCAAAATTTTAGGTGAGGTTTTGTAAATTAAATAGTAATACATTAAATATAATATATTACATTGTTATCTAAAAGTGGACAAATGGCCTAGCGGATGTGATAGAGTTTTTGAGAAAGAAGGTTAGAGTGGCATGTACTCGGTTCGATACCCACATTAGGTTTTTTTGGAAATTTAATTGTTTTAATTAAACAACAAAGTTGTGTGAAGAAGAGTTCTTCTTGTCCTTGTTTATAGTTTTGATGAAGACAAACACATCAATAAAAAGAAGTCAAAACTTGAAGACAAGAGCAATCAAGTTTCTATTCATTTAAGGTATATGAAACTTCCATATTATATACATTCTTTTAGATGCTTAATGATAAAACACCCTTTTCATACCTCATTTATTTTCATGGCATAAAACACTTAGGCAATATTTCCTATTTTTACTATATGCAAATCGATTTGCACTTTGCAACAATCAATTTGTACTTGTACCTTGCCTAAGTTTCCTTTGCAAAATTTCATGTTTTACCTTATGCAAATCGATTTGCACTTTATGCAAATCGATTGCTTACTGAAGCTTTTCAAATATTTATAACGTTGCCTTATGCAAATCAATTTTCACATAACATCAATCGATTTGCACCTGAACGAAATTGAAAACCAGTAGCATTTTTTTCAAACACCTTTTCATGCCTCCCTTCAAGATACCTTTTCATTTAAATTTTGCATTTGTTCATAATATTTTTCTAAACATCACCATGATTCAAAAAGGTATCTTACTTATATATAAACCATACTTTTCATATTTTGAAATTACCTCTTTCAAACTTTATAAAAACTCTTAGACACAACTTTCATATTTCAAAAGAGTTTCTTTGATTACAATTTTCACATGTCATAATCCAAACAAATTTTCTAAACTTTCAACTATGAAACTTTCTGCATAAGCTTTCATACATATTCATTAAAGTTTCATTCATATTATTTTGAACACTTAGGTGTATATGTTTGGATTGTGATAAATACAAAGAGGAAATCAATTAACACATAATTGATTCAAGAGCTATAACTTCTGTTACAAATTCAGATTGTTGTGATTTCCTTGTTGTCCAGGATTGTTGGAAGCAAGAGAATGAATAAGGGAGGATTGTTTTCTTGTTGCACTTTGTAAAGATTATAAGGGGATTGTCCTTAATGATTGTGTTGCTTATGTTAGAAGATTGTAGGATAGGTCTTGGTGGAAAACTTGTACAAAGATCTGACATAGTGGAAAATCACTCACAGGGAATAACGGGACTGTAGTACTCTCTGATTGTGAGGGGAACCAGGATAGCTCTCGGTGTACTTTACTTTTTCGCACTTTACTGCTTTCTAAGTCATCACCAAACCAGAAAGTTAAAAGCATAATTTCAATAAACCAAAAAAGAATCAAAGTACCTAATTCACTCCCTCTTAGACGCACTCAGATTCTTACAAGTTGGCCCTATAAAGGTTTCAAGTTTGATCTCATTTTAAGATCACAAATTTACTTGCATAGCAATTTAGGATTTTTATAAATTACTTAAAATTATCTTTTAGATATTTGTGATCCTATAATAAACAAAGTATAGTTTATCTTAATTTTTTTTATATTATCTAAATATTTTATTATTTTGTTATAATTTTTTTAGGTTTTAAAATATAACTAAAATTTAATGTTATTTTAAATAAGGTTTTTAAAAAGATTATTTTTAGATATACCATTTTAAAAGAATTATGTGATTTTGATTATTTCAAAGTTTTTAATGATAAATATTTAAATAATTAGATGTTAAAATTATTCTTTTAATTTATAAAAAATAATCGAAATAAAATCTAATAATTAAAAAAAATTTGTCATAAAATAATTAAATATTTTAAAATAATCCATATAATTCAATTGTTTTAATTCAACAATAAAGTTGGTCCTATAAAGACATCAAGCATGATCTCATTTTAAAATCACATATTAACCTACATAGAAATTTAGGATTTTTGTAAATTACTTAAAATTATTTTTTAGAAATTTGTGATTCTATAATAAACAAAGTGTATTTTATTTTAATTTTTTTATATTATTTTGTTATATTTTTTTTTAGATTTTAAAATATCACTTAAATTTAATATTATTTTAAATATATTTTTCAAAAAAGATTAACTTCTAGATATATCGTTTTAAAAAAATTATGTGATTTTGGTTATATTAAAATCTTTAATGATATTCTTTTAATTTATAAAAATTATTTAATGATTTTGGTCAAAATTATTCTTTTAATTTATAAAAAATAATTGAAAATAACTTCTAATATTTTTTTTTGAAAATTCTCATAAAATCATTAAATATTTTAAGATATGTTAGAACTTTCGTGTCTGACAAATATCTAAGAGTTAATAATTAGAATTATAAACATGATCTAATCCTTAAATCAAAAGATGGAAGTGATTGTGATTTAAAAAAAAAATATTAGGAAAGAAAAAGTCCATGAAAAACTCAACAAGTTAATTCAAATCTTGAAGAGTGAAGAGATGACTTTAAGAATCTTAAAAGAATCATCATCAAGTTCATCAAGAGATTCTTTTGTTGAAGAAATAGTGAAATCAACTTCATGGTTTCGTTTGAAATAACAATTTCGGTAGATGAATAATCTCCTAAAGAATCATCGTCTGTTAATGAAGAAGCTTCATCAAATATAATATGTGTTTTAAACAATGAAGATGATGAAGAAGTTTCAGGCAACTGAATCTTTGAAATAAGAAATGATGGAGGATTTTATAAATAATGTCAAATGGAATCAAACTCATGCAATTGGAAAATGTAAGTTCTACCATGACCAATCCAAACTAATCAAATTCTTTGCCAGTATGCACTTTTATAGTTATATATAATCATTTCATAATCATTAACCTTTAATATAAAAACAAAAGCTAAAAAATGAAAAAAAAATCAAAGTTTAAGGTTAGTTGTTCAATTTTTTTTATTAGGGGTCCACTTTTATTATTTGCCATAAGCCTCTCAAAAGTTAGAACCGACCCTGAAGAGCGACCTTTAAAAAACTCAAAAATGTCATCGGAATAATACGGAAGTTAACCTTTGGACACCCTTATATAATTTTAATTAATAGAAGAAAGTTGAATACCACATAAAGTACTTCTTAACCCTGATTAGAGCTAATTAAACAACTTATTTTGTGTCTCTAATTATAATTTTGAACCCTAATTAATTCAGAAATTACTAACCTACTATTATATTATTTATTTTTTATTTTATTTCATTGAATAGGTTGCTTAATAATTACTTTTATCTTTCCAATACATCTATTACACTATTACACTATTCTTTGTCTTTCTATCTTCTAAATTTTCGAAAATCTAAATAATTGATACTTGCATTCAATTATGTTTTACTCTTTCCATATCCCATTCATATAGCTTGTCCCAACATCTTCCATAAATTGCTTTCGTTATCTTTACATCATTTATATATATGTTCAAGTTTCTTTGTTAACTCTTTCCCTTTATTTCTACAATTGTTATCAACTTTCAAATATGTTTTTTATACATCTAACAACCGATTTTGTTATCAAGTTGTAACTTTCAATTTTAGATTTTTTTTTCAATTTTGTGAATGTTATCGTTCCCTATCAAAACCCCCATTTTTTCGTAAACTGTTAAATTTGGTGTTAATGCCTTTATTTGCAGGAAAAATGACTCAAAAATTTGACTTTGTGAAGGATATTAATGATTAAAAAAAACATGGCAGCTTAATGTATGAAGTGTTGTGAATAATAAAGGTATTAAGCACATTGAGATGTTTATAATGGATTCAAAGGTATCCTATAACAAACACATTGATATTGTTATAACATGTTTAATTTTTTTACGTACCTGATTATAATATTACAATATTTATGTGGTATTTTGGATCGAACTCTAGTCTCGACAGGGATAACTTCATGTTTCGAAAAAAATTGTGGATGATGTAGTCGAAGTCTGTCAAGCATGCATGAGTCAAAGATGTGTGTGTTGTATTAGAAGCATGTTTTAGCATGCAGTCGTATAAGTTAGCTTGTTGGTTAAGTTAGCTTAATGATTAAGTTAGCTTTGTGTTTAGGTTAGCTTGTAGTCTATAAATAGGTTGCTCTCTTAGGTTGTTGAGAGAGGGTTAAGTGTTGGTTATTGTTATTCACTTGTAACCTTTTTCCCTAATTGGAAAAGTGAATAGAAAAATAGTTTTAACTAATTCTTGTTCTTCTTCCAAAATCACTTCTCGTTATAACTTGTAGATCTTCTGAGGTAGAGAGAGTCTTGGATAAAGAACAAACTGCAATACTACATGTCTGTTGTAAGAGACCAGATGTTGCAGCTAACAATAACATTTGTCTTGTTGATGGAGACCGAATGTCCTACCAAACATGTTGGAACATCGTGTTCCACATGTTACATCAGAGCATCCAAAATGACTCTTCTTCATATAAGGCTTCTTTGTAGAGTAGTTCTTTGACCAAACCTTCCTTGAAGGCACATTTAATTAAATATTCTTTGACTGAAACAAATGCAAATCTTTTCCAGGTTATTTTGGATTATCAACACAACCTCTTCTCAAAAGTAAAACTCTAGATCATCTGAAGAAGTCAAAACCTCAACACTTCTGATGGACATCAGAAGTCAATCAGAGCCCAATCTTTAAGCATATTTCTTAACTAATTCTGTCAAGAACTTTAGCCATATTGCTTAAACTAGTTTTGTCAAGAACTTTAGCAAAACAAATCTTGCTTAACTAGTTCTTTCAAGAACTTTAGCCAGAAACTCTTCTTGGCAACACACTCAGATGCTGAACCACATGCTGGAACATCTTGTTCCATATGTTACCTAAAATACATCTTGTACATATGTTGTTTTTCCTAATGCAGCCAATCCAAAAGGAACAACAACCCCAATTGTTCCAACAAATTGGTATCAACGAGTCCGATTGCAATTCAGAGTGAATCTGTAATGGAAAACAGAAACTCAACATCAACATAATTTTTAGCAAATATACCAATTTTTAATGGTGAGAACTACAAATGATGGGTTGCGCAAATGAAGGTTGTATTCAGATTTCAAAAGGTGGCTGGAATCATGAGTGATGGAGTACCTACGTTGGAAGCGAATGCAAATGATATTCAGAAGGCTGGGCACATGGAACAAAGGAAGAAAGATGGAAAAGTTCTTTTCTTGATTCACCAATGTGTGGATCCAAATGTGTTCAAGAAGATCATTGAAGAAAAAACGTCTAAGGAAGCGTGGGACAAGTTAAAGAACTTGTATGGTGGAGATGAAAAACTGAAGAGGGTGAAGTTGTAGACACTGAGAAAGCAATTTGAGATGACTCAAATGAAATAAGACGAGTATGTTTCATAATTATTTTCATGTGTGGTTCTGATAACAAACCAGATGAATGTGTATGGTGAATCGATCACTGATTTGTACAAGATTGAAAAAGTGTTGAGATCTTTGACTGCAAGTTTTGATTACATTGTTATGTCTATTGAAGAGTACAAGATGTTAGACAATAGGCTTCGATCTAGAGGGGGTGAATGGATCACAAATTTTACAACCAAAAACTTGGGCAAGAATCTGTTTTAAAAAATATGGCACAGCGGAAAAATGACCCGGATATAATCGTCTAACCGAACCTACTATCGAAATGTTCAACAACGATCAAGCTACGAATTAATTAAATGCAAAGCTATTTGTAACTCGTGTTTCCAATGAACCAAAAAACCAATTAAAAACACACACAAACAATTTATTGAACACTTGGTATGCAATCGATAGCAATTGGAAATTCAATTTGTTTTGTTGATGTTAAAAGCCAATCACAATCAAAGTGATTATGATTATATCAACAACAACACATTTAAAAGATAATTGAAAAACAATTTCCAGTAGAATCAATCAAACAACAATGAACTTGATAAATTGCAAAATCAATAATTAAAGCGATAAAGAGATAAGCGAGAGAGACACTAAGATTTGTTTCGGAAGTTCCCCAATCAGCCTCGCCATGGGTACGTATGCCCTCAATTCAAATCGAATTGAGATAATTGTAATTTACCTTTTCTTTGTAAAATAGTTTATACAAGAGATGAAGAATGCAAACCCCAAAAACCCTATTGTTTTGTGTTGATTTTTCCACCTCTAAACCCTTGATATAGTGACCAACAATGCGACTCCAATCCACTAATTTTCCTGAGCATGTAACTTGTTGAAACCCAATATTTTCGAACACAATTCATCGTCTCGTGCTACTCCCTTGCAAGGAAACCACCTTGTCCCAAGGACTTCACTCGGTCAAATCTGTGTTGACGTGATCTTGTCCAAAACCTTCAAATCACACCGATCTTGAAGGAAAATACCACCTTGGTTTTCTTATTTGAAAAACACAAAGTTCCCAACCCAATATTCTCGGTTACACCAAACCTAATTGGACGTTATCAACCCTAATCTAGATGTTCACCCAATCGAAAAATGATTATGTGTAGTTCAATTGTGTGTATGCATAGAAGAACGGATGAAGATGATGGGAAACTTTGTAATCTGGTTTTGTTTAGGTTTTACTCTATAGAACCTTACTAGAAAAAGCTGCATGTATGAGTATATATATATGTGTATGTTGAAATAAGCAAATAGGATGCAAGAAAAATAAGATGCAAAAAGAAATTTTCAAGTTTGAAGTTGCATAGGTCAGCCTATGAAAGCAATAGGTCGGCCTATGAAGGTGTTCAGGTCGTCCTGTGAGACGTAGAGCCTACAGGTTTCCTTCTTGGAGCCTGGGAACCGACTTGAAATTTGGATGTGCTGACCTGTACTAAAGCAAAGCTTCCATAGGTCGACCTGATCACTTATAGGTCGGCATGTGCAGTTATATTGACACACAAAACTTGGTTTTTGATGTGTGTGACATGCCTAAGACCTATCAAATTTGTTCAAGGACTCATTTTATACATCCTAAGGCTAAAATGACAAATGAGCATTTAAATGTAGGTTGATACCATCCAAAATACAAAAACTCTACGATATACTACCTTGTTTGACATCATTCAAAACCCGATTGAATTTATAGATAGCATTCACATAAGAACCTAGCTGAGATGAAAGCAAGATTCATCAAGAAATCTGGTAGAGAAAAAGTAAAACAAAGAAAGAATCTTGCAAATGATGAAAACTCAAGCAATAATTAATGAATCACTCTAATTCAAGCAAGAAATTCATGGGCAACAAGTATTTGGGGGAAGAAAGTTGACATGAAGGAGGTGCAGTGTTATAACTGTCTAGGATTTGGTCATTATGAACGAGATTGTCAGAGAAAGAAGGAATCAAGAGCAAAAGATAATGACCAAGTGCAATATGCACATGCTGGAGAAGGATACTCTAATGATATACTACTCATGGAAAATACTCAATCGAATAATGAATAAACTAATATGTGGTACTTGGATTCAGGATGCAGCAACCACATAGATGGTAACAAAAACTGGTTCACCAAGGTAGATGAATCAGTTAAGAAAGTGACCAGTTTTGCAGATGAAAGACATGTCACATAAATTGGAAGAGGAAGTCTATTTTTGTTATGAAGAGATGGTCATAAGGCCAGTGTTACTGATGTATTGTATGTTCCTTTCGATGACAAGTAATTTGATAAGCATAGGTCAATTACTTGCAAAAAAGTATAACATGAAGTTGGAAAAGAACATGATTAAGTTGTATAATGGTGAAGGAAGAATGATATTGAAAACACCATTGGCATATAGAAAAGCCTTCAAGTTTGAGATTGACATGGTTAATCATAAATGCCTTGCTTCGAATGCAGTAGAAGACAAGAATTGGCTATGGAATCACATGTATGGACACCTAAACTTCAGAGGTCAACGTATGCTCAACCAGAAGAAGATGGTGTATGGTTTACCTCAGGTGAAGGAACCAAGTCAGGTGTGTGAGGAATGTTGCAAAGAAAAGCAGGTTAGGAAAGCATTCAAACATGACTTTTCCATGAAGTCGAGAGAAAATTTGGAGCTTATTCACTCTGATGTGTGTGGATTTTTTGAAGTAAGGTCAAATGGAAGAAATTTCTATTTCCAAACTTTAATACATGAATTCACCAGATATATATGGATTTATCTTATTGAAAAGAAGAGTGAGGTGTTCAAACAGTTCAATAAGTTTAAATTGCATTTTGAGAAACAAAGTGAATGCAAGTTAAAGAAACTGAGAATTGATGGTAGAGGCGAATACACCTCTAGAGAATTTGCAAGATTTTACAATGAGGAAGGTATATAGCATGAGTTCATTACATCCGATACACCTCAACATAATTTTATACATGAGAGGAGAAATAGAAGTATACTGAACATGACCAGAAGTATGTTGAAAGCTAAAGAAACACCAAAGAGATTTTGGGGTGAAGCAACTTCAACAATAGTATACATTCTAAACAGATGTCCAACCAAGAAGATAGTCGAGAATCCACCTTATGAGACTTGGACATGACTAAAGAAAAATGTTAGTCACCTTAGAGTTTTTGTATTAATGTGTTTCAAGCATGTACCTGAACAATTGAGGAAGAATCTAAATGATCAAAGTCATACCATGGTACTCATATGTTATCATTCGACTAGTGCATACAAGTTGTATTTGCCAAATGATGATAAACTAGTTATCAGTAGGGTTGTTCTAGTGGATGAAAGAAAATGGTGGAATTGGACTCAGGGTCACTTCGACTTGAGAAAGATACAGTCACAATTTTTCTTGAAGACCACTAACAAAATGAATCCGCAACCAATCAAAATGAAGAACCACCTGAGCAGAATGTTCAAATATCGACTAGAACGAGAATTGAGTCGACAAGGCTAGTTGGATATAAAATATTTCTAGATCAAACAATCGATGCATATGGTGACCTCATAGGAGAAGTGATCATGATGGATGAATCATAACCAATTGATCTGGATCAAGCCATGAATGATTCATATTATTTGGCAACCATGCAAGAAGAACTAAGGGAAATAGAGAAGAACATGACCTGAGAGCTTGTCAAAAACTAAATCAAGAAGCCAATTGATGTGAAGTGGGTCTACAAGTTGAAACTAAGGCCAAATTGTGAATTTACCAAGTATAAGGAAAGACTAGTGGAAAGATATTTTCTTAAAAAAAACTGGTATTGATTTCGACAAAGTTTATGTACCTGTTGCAAGGCTGGAAAACATCATGATTTTTGTGTCGACTGCAACATACAATGGATGGAAATACATTAACTAGATGTAAAGTCAGCATTTCTGAATGGACCATTGGAAGAAGAGGTCTATGTTAGTCAACCACCAGGATTCTAAATCAAAGGGGAGAAGTAGAAGGTGTTGAAATTAAGAAAGACTCTCTATGGTTTGAAGTAAACCCCAAAGAATTGGAATAAGAAAATAGATAGCTTCCTCATCAGAACAGGTTTCACAAAATGTGCTTTAGAGCATGGAGTGTATGTCAACAATTCAATCATACTCATTCGTGTCATTATATGCTTGTAAGTGGATGATTTGCTGACTACAGGTACAGAAGAAACATAAATGAAAAAAGTCAAGTCGGAACTAATGCAGGAGTTTGAAATGTCTGACCTAGGAAACTTGTCATATTTCTTAGGGATTGAGTTTAAAGACACAAGTGAAAGTGTGTTTTTGCACCAAAAGAAGTATGCCCAAGATATCTTGAAAAGGTTCAAGATGAGAAACTGTAATGCAGCGATCACACCATTAGAGACTGGAGAAAAACTGAGAAAGGATAAAAACGAAGAATTTGTGAGTGTGAAATTGTACAAGTAAATCATTGGATCCTTAAGGTATATATGCAACACCAGGCCAGATATCTGTCAAAGTGTCAGGTTGTTGAGAAGGTTCATGGAGAAACCTCGAGAATGTCATCTGGCTGCATTCAAGAGAGTGTCGAGATACGTAAAAGGTACAAGTTATCATGGTGTGTGGATGCCAAAATAGAAGAATACCAACACAGATGCAGAGGTACATGGCTACACTAATTCAGATTTTAGTGGAGATCAAGAGGTGAAAAAGAGTACTACAAGCTACGTATTCATGATTGAAGGTTTTCTAATCTCCCTAACTACATCGTATGCAACATGTCAAGAAGTATGGATAGAGATTTTTCTCGAAGAGCTCAAGATCATGGAACCTAAGAAAATAATGTTGTTTGTCAATAACAAGTTAGATATCGATCTGGAAAATCATCTTGTGTCTCATGGTAGAAGTAAGCACATAGAGATAAGGTATCATTTCCTTAGGGATCAAATAAATAAAGGAAAACTTGAACTTGAGAATTGCAAGTCATAACGATAACTAGATGGCATACTCACCAAGCCCCTGAAGAAAGTCAAGTTTGATGAGTTGAAGAGAAGCATTGGGATAATAAGTCTCGTAAACATAAATTAAGAGGTGTGGAAGATATAATTAATTATTTTAGTATGAAACTGTATTCGACATAGGTGTGTTAAACAACATAGTCGAAGTAAGATAAGTAGGAGTAACCTGTATTCGACAAAGTTAAATACAACATGTGTGGTGAAGTATAAGCATGTATTCGACAGAGTCGAATACTGCAGTTTGTATATTATATGTTTTGGTTGCCTATATATACAAGTAACATTGTAAATCAATAAGGAGCAATCTAAAAAAATCTTCTTCTTCTTCTTCTTCTTCTTCTTCTTCTTCTTCTTCTTCTTCTTCTTCTTGAGTGAGAATCGCGATCCTTAAGTTAAGTAAGATGAATTTGTACATGTTTTTGTTATAAAGAATTATACATGTTTCAAGTTTAGACTTAAGAGCAACTAATTTACTCTTCTTCTGAGGTTCATCTTCCTCCAGCTTTATCTCATGACTTCTTAGACTTATACTGTTTAGATCTTTAGATAGCTTTAGAGCAGTTACCATAGGTCTCTGTTTCTTGGGAAGACTTCTGATAATCTTCTTGACATGATCAGCGTTTGAATATCCTTTATCTAGCACTCTGAGTCCTGCTACCAGCATCTGAAATCTTGAAAACATAGTTTCTACAGATTCATCATCATCCATCTTGAAAGCTTCATATTTCTAGATTAGGGCAAGAGCCTTTGTCTCCCTTACTTGAGCATTTCCTTCATGAGTCATTTGCAGTGAATCAAAAATGGACTTGGCAGTTTCTCTATTTGTTATTTTCTCATACTCAATATAAGAAATAACATTCAACACTATAGTTTTTGCCTTGTGATAATTCTTGTAATCTTTCTTTTGTTGATTAGTCATAGCACTTCTTGACACTTTTACTCCTGCAACATCAACTGGGTGAGTGTAGTCATCAACTACAAGATCCCAAAGATCTACGTCGTAGCCAAGAAAGAAACTGGGTGACTGTAGTGATCTTTCTCTTCTGGAATAGGATTAGCAGCAGCCATAATGTCTCACACAAATACTACCTTGTTATTATCAAAACTTAGAGATAACCAGCAGAACCAAATCTTGTTCTAACAAGTGAGAATCACGATCCTTAAGTTAAGTAAGATGGATTGCTCCTCTAAGCTTAAAAACTTAGTTGAGTGAGAATCATGACCTTCCTTGGTAGGCCTACTTTTCAGATAGCCACCGAGCTGAACAATAATGCCTCCACTTCCAACTCAATCCAAAAAGTTCTCCTTAGGGGTAAGTACGAGAACATTTACATATTTACCAATGAATTGTTCTTAGAGACATCGTGATCTCAATAGCACATCATACAAATTAAGATCAAAACACAAAGAGTCTCGTATCCCCACGCCCTAGATCGGGATGTGAAGAACACATTAAAGGAAATAACGTATGACTCTAGCAATCACTTATTTTCGTTCGTTAAAGGCTAGGGTTTACTATTTTGAACTGTGTTTTTGTTTGACCAAATTCCAATACCACATCTCTGAGGCTATATAAACTTAGCATCACCACCTCTCAAGGTACACAAAATTCTAAAGAACCTCACATTCACAATCAATAACAACTTGAGTGTTAGAGTGTTTGCAGATACACATCCTTCATCTAAACCGAAGATGACGATTTTGATCAGCAACATCTATCTTTTTGTTCGTCTTCGTCGTTGTGATTCAAGTTCTACATCGATTGACCAGGTTACACTATAATTTTCAAATACTATTGCTAAAAGAAACATACGTTGAGAGTATACCATTTCTCGACGCCCCCACGTTACATGATACTTCCTCCGTCCCAAATTGTAAGTTCTGTGGTTTTTGGATTGGCTATATTTTGGTAAAACAACATGCTGTTAGCAAGATGTTAAACCAGATGTTCTGCCATGATAGTCACACATCATGTCCTGCATAATGTTGTGACATGTTCCAGGAAATGTTATACCAGATAGCTAGGGCATGTCTATTTTTGTATTTTTAGTGTGATTTTTGAGTGTGTTCTAATTCACACACGTGCATTTTTCATAGGAGTATATTGTGGGATTTTCTGTTATGACAGATTCTGTTACTTTTCATAAAACGGATCCTTGAGCCTTTTTAGGAAAGTTTGTATTTTGCTTCTATTATTGTGCAGGATGATTTGCAGCCAGTTTATACTGATTGCTGCTATTTGTGCGCCTCAAGAAGCCCAAGTTCAGTAGGTCTGATGGCTATTTAAAGTGAAGATAAACCCTATTGATGTAGAGAACAACACATGAGGATTTTCTGAAATAAGGATTAGCTGTAGTTTTGGTTGGTCTTTAGGGTTTTCTGCTTGTTAATTGTATGTCACTCATGTATCTTCTAATGCATTGAGGTTGATTGATTGTTCATTGTTCATTGTCCACTCTAAAGCTTGTAAGCAAGAGTGTATTATTCTTGATTGAAGCTTTTAAGCAAAATCAATTATTGTCTTGGAAGTGTGCTATTTCTATTGTTTGTGGAATTATTAATTGTCACTGGGATTGTGTCTGATTAAGAAGTGAGAGGGGAATCTCATATCTAGAAGGTGTCTAGGTAGAAGTTGCACATGGTAGGGATTAGGCAAGAAGTTGTAAACGGGCAAGTTTAGCTTTGAACTAATATAGTGAATTTCCTTCCTGGCTTGGTAGCTCCCAGATGTAGGTGAGTTGCACCAAACTGGGTTAACAATTCTTGTGTTGATCTTATTTTTCTTTCATTTAATTTCCTGTAGTTTTTTACCTGTGTTGATCTTGGTGTTGTGACTTCTATCTCAACATCTGGTATCTGCGTGCTAGAATTTCAATTGGCATCAAAGCAGGTTACCCTGTTATGTTTTTGGGTGAGCTCCAAGGAGTTTGTATTCTGGTACTATAGACAAGGAAGAAGGAGGAAATGTTAATAGGCCTCCAGTCTTGGATGGCACAAATTATGACTATTGGAAGGCACATATGGTGGCTTTCTTAAAATCTATGGATAGCAGAACTTGGAAGGCTATCATCAAGGGTTGGGAGCACCCTGTTATTAGAGATAAATATGGAAAAGAAACCTTGAATCCAGAAGAAGATTGGACCAAGGAGGAAGATGAGACAGCTCTTGGAAATTCCAAAGCCTTGAATGCTTTGTTCAATGAAGTTGACAAGAACAGGTTTAGGCTGATCAACACTTGTACTGTGTCTAAGGATGCTTGGGAAATTCCCAAGACAACTCATGAAGGAACATCCAAGGTGAAGATGTCTAGGCTTCAGTTTCTCACTACCAAATTTGAGAATCTGAAGATGAGAGAAGATGAAAGTATTCATGACTTTCACATGAATGTACTTGAGATATCCAATGCCTTTAGTGCCTTGGGTGAAAAGATAACTGAAGAGAAGCTGATTAGGAAAATTCTCAGGTCCCTCCCTAAGAAGTTTGACATGAAGGTCACTGCCATTGAGGAAGCCCAAAACATCAACATTATGAGGGTTAATGAGTTAGTTGGCTCACTTCAAACATTTGAGTTGACCATAAATGATAGATCTGAGAAAATGAGTAAAAGCATTGCTTTTGTTTCAAATTCAAGAGATGAAGAGGAAGAAAGTGAACTTGACACAAATGAAGGGATGGCCAGTGCCATTGTGTTACTAGGAAGACAGTTTAATCAAGTGCTGAAAAGAATGGGAAAGAAGTCAAAACCTAATGTCCAGAACGTCAGTTCTGACTCCAGCAGGAATAATAGCTCTCAAGGAAAAGCAAGAACTGAAGAAAAGACTAACCAGAATAGAGGGATTAAATGTCATGAGTGTGAAGGATTTGGACATTTTAAAGCTGAATGTCCCACTTATTTGAAGAAACAATCTAAGAGATTTATAGCTTTGTGGCCTGAAGAAGAAAGTGAAAGTGACGATGAAACGACAAAACAGGTAACTGCTTTAACTGGAAGATGGACATCTGATGTAGAGTCCAGTGATGGAGAGATTTCTTATGCTGAATTAGTGGCTTCCTACAAAAATCTGTGCACTAAGAGTGAGAAACAACAAGAAATTATTGCTCAACTATAGTATGAGAAGGAAGAATGCATGTTCAATATCTAGAGTCTGTAGAATGAGGTAACCATGCTAACCTTCAAGCTTGAGAATATGACCAAGTCTATAAGAATGTTAAACAATGGTTCTAACATGTTAGACAAAATTCTTCAAGTTGGACAAAGTGCTGGTGACTTAAGAGGCATATGGTTTAATAATCAGATCCTGAAAGCAGACCTCAAGGCTACAAAACATGTTTCTGAGAGGGTCAAAAAGCCAATAATGTCAAAACATTTGTTTCAACATTAAGGCAAACATCAGGTTAGCAAAAAGGGAAGTAAGGCCCAGCAGCTGAGATGTCATTATTGCGGTAGGTTTGTCCATATGAAACTTTTTTTGTTTCAGACTACATGGATATCCTAGGTCCTGTGCTCAACCAAAGGTTAGCCATGAAGCATTATAAAATACCAAGAGGTGGGTTCCCAAAGAGACTGTTAAATCTTTTATTGCTTATACCTCTCTCAGAGCTTCTGCCAAAGAAGATTGGTATTTTGATAGTGGGTGTTCTAGACACGTGACTGGTATAGAGAACTTCCTGGTCAACATTTGATCACACTCAACTAGTTATGTCAATTTTGGGGATGGTGCATGTCATTCCCCAAATTTTGACCACCAAGATTTTCCATCAGTGTGTAAAACATCATCACAATATGGTGGTACCTTCACGCGTCATCAATCTCTTCAAGGATTGTTGAGCATTCACCACAATTAAGACTTAGGGTTTCAAGCCCTCTCAGAGCACTTAGACAAAGGATTAATCAAGAAATTACATGATCTTCAAGAGGACTCCCACATCAAGAATCAAGCACAAAGTTGCAACATTCCAAGTGGGTCAAGCCTCAAGATCGCCAGTGTCACCAAATTAGGGTTTTGGTGGACCAAGGCCTCCAGATGGAAATTTTCATCTGGGCATGAGCCAATGCTTCAAAGCACAACCCAAGATACTCTAAGGGACTTCATAAACCCAATCATCAAGTTAATTTGACCTCAGCGGATTCATTTACCAAAAATCAGGAATTAGGGTTTCTTGACCTAATTCACCCCTAAGTTGACTTTTGGGACAAAGCATGAGCCAAGACCTCAAGACATGATTTGAGGGCCCCAAATACACTACATTGATCCACTTATAACAATGGATTGATCCAAGAAGCTTGATTCACAAGTTTCAATCTCATCTGGACCATAATTAGGGTTTTGAAGGAAAAGTCAACTGTACCTTTGACTTTTGACCAGGATAGCTCCCAAAACTTGGGACACGATTCAATACACCCTATATCACCTATGGAATCCATCCATTAGGTTTGATTTAGGTCAAGGACTTGATTTCATAAAGGATCGCACAGTTTGGATTTCATCCGATAAAAAGTTAACTGTGCACAAAATCAAGTTTGACTTTTTGGAATTTTTCACAAAAATGGTTCCCCTAAGTAAAAAATAATGTTAATGTATGATATTGATCATCATTCATTAAGAAAAATCAAGAAAAGTGAGGTTTCTTGCAAAAGGGGCAACCTTGAGAAACCAAAATTTTTCTAAGTTATGGAACAAAAGTGATTTTGTTGCCAACTTCCAAGGACCATAACTTGAGATCCAAGCAACTATTTTGGGTGATCCAAAGCTAGATATGTAGGTCTTGTTACACTCTACAAAGGCTTCAACTACCTCAGACTCCAATTCTTTATGGATTTTGAGTTATGGAGTGATCAAAATGACAAAAACATGAAAATGACACTTTTTCCAACACTTAGTGAAAATCTGCCTAAGTTACCAGCCTTGAACATCAATGTTCATGAGCATTTTTCAACGGGATCCAAATAGTTTCAAAACAAACTATGATCACACATGTTTTGTATCATATGAGGGCTTTCTAAAAAGCACAAGAGCCTCCCATAACTCAACCTGAGCAAGGAGATACGAATCCCTCAAGATCACCATTTCCAACTGTCCTAAGCAAGGCAGATTTTGTGCATTTGCTCGATTTGGAAAATTTGGATAACTCCAAGCCTTGTCATCCATTTGGACACATTTGAGGATAAAACAAAAGGAGAATGATCTGATCCCCAAGCCTCCCAAGTCCAAGGATCTACATATAGCCATGCCAAACCTAAAAGAGCTAAAAAGTGCCAAGACTCCAATTTTGTTTCAATGCATTCAATGGATGCATCAAGGTGGCATGAACTGAGGCAAGCTTAACTGAATGAGTCAAGCCTTATCTCTGAACCAAAAGACCATAAGCCTGTGCTCTAACCTCAAGTCAATGGCTAGAGGAGACTTGAGATTCCATTTGATCCACATTGGACACATACCTGCTGCAGTTACCACACATAATTGTTTGTAAAACAAACTTGCTCTACTATAAATAGAGCTCATTTATGCTCAGTTTGAGTACACCAAAGCACCCAAACTGATGCTTTCCTCAAAATATCCCTTTCACTCCATTTTTTTCCTTCTAACTCAAGTCACTATCGGGTTTTGAGTTTGAGAGCAATTCCAACCAAACCAATCACACACACACCTCATAAAAATCATATGTGAGTGATCCATAACATAAAATCACATCTGGAATATCAGATTCTCAAAATCACCAGCCAATTACTCAAGTTCTTGATAGAATTGCAGTTGAGGTGCCATATCAAGTTCCAGCTTATTTCAATCAAGTCCAAGCATTCAAACACACTCCATGGCACCTAAGGAAGCTGTCCAGATCATTGGAACCTAGATGTAACACCTCCATCACCAAACTCGATCACCAGCTGTAAGAGATAAGCATGAACCCTTCAAACTCTATGATCCATGCATCATGAATGAATTTTTGAGTTACCAACTTGTTCCTACATGTATATAGAGTAATAACCCTCAATCAATTGCCATAAATCAATCGTGTATGGAATTTCATTATGTTCATGCTGAAATTAGGGTTCTTGAGGTTTTTTGTTGATTTCTTTCTCCATGCTTAATATAAATGCAATTAAACTATATGGTTGTGATCCTTGTTCAAAAACAAACAAGATTGATACTTGAATCATGCAAAACCATTGAGAAATGATGGAGAAAAGTGAGAAAATGCAAATCTCCAAAACAGAGGGCGCAGGCAAGAACCAAGTGTTCTTGGCGCCATAATTCAAAATTTTGAATTTACGTTATTTTTTTTTAATTGATTCAAAAATTAATGTATCTCTGAATATTTATGTTTTTTGAATTGATTCTTTTTCTCAAAATTCACTAAAATGTTTAAATATTTTATTTTACAAAAAAATCCAATTTATATTATTTATTTAATATAGTTAGAATTTTTGTAATTAATTTCATTTTATTGTTTTTTAACAATTTTTAAAATGAAATTCCCACTTTGATCTTTCAAAACCAATTGAATTTCAAGCTTTCATATGATTAAACATGATTTTTCAAAATATTTTTCAAAGTGTACAACTTGTTTTTGAATATATTTGATATTTTATCATTTATTATTTAAAATTCCTTTGAAAAATGATATTTTAATTTAAAATTAGGGTTTCCTCTCGATTTTAAATTTTCAAACACTTCTAGGCCTCTCCTTGAGTTGTAAGACCTATCCCCCTTGTAAATATAAACCTTTTTGAGCCTCAGTCATTGTATAAGTCTCATTGTGTTTTCAAAATCTCGGCGCGATCGTCGCTTTTCAAAACAAAATCATTTGGGCCTCTCCCTGAGTTGTAAGCCCCATTTATTTCTTTTTAAACACTTTTGGGCCTCTAATAGAGTGTATGACCAAATCCTCTTTTATACATAAATAACTTGGGCCTCAGTCATTGTATAAGTCCCGATACAATTTTTAAAACAATGGTGCGATCACTGTTATTTTTGGGCCTTTCCTTGAATTGTAAGACCCATCTCTTGTACAAAAATAAACTTTTTTGGGCCTCTAATAGAGTGTAAGACCCAACCTCTTTGTAAATAATACTTTTGGGCATCTTGATAGAGTGTAAGACCTGTTTCTTTGTAAATATACCTTTTGGGCCTCAGTCGTTGTATAAGTCCCGATACAATCTTCAGATCAACGGTATAATTACTATTTTTCATCTGGGCCTCTCCTTGAGTATAAGCCCCAATCTGTTCAAAACCAACTTCCCTTTTTGATTTAGGTTCAAATCCCTAGTTGTTATCAAAACTCTCTTTAATTTCTTGAACAACTAACCATACAGCTGTTACAATGGAAGCTTATTCGTCTGTAAGTTTTATTAGCTTTCATTTACTTGCTTTCATATATATATATATATATATATATATATATATATATATATATATATATATATATATATATATATATATATATATTTGTCTGTATTGCTGGAAGCTTGCTCACTTGTAAGTCCTTCTTTCATATCCTTTTAAATACTTGTTATATATCAAATGTATATATATACTTGTATATTTGCTTAGAGTTTTCCCCGACAACTAGGTCTAGAACTAGGTAAAGCCAGTTGGTCACTCTTAAAAACAGTCAAAACTAGATCCCCATAGGTTTTCCAGATACAGTCTTGCCTTCTCTTGGGCTTAAACAATATGGAACAAAGAGAAAGGCATTATTCCCGGTGAAACTTTTCTCAGACTGTCACTATTAGAAATTGTCAAAGAAGTTCATTTCCCCAGAGAGGATTAATTCCCGGTGAAACCTCTCTTGAATTTCTTCAAACCCTAGAACTGTTCATTAAAGAAAAGATTATTCTTGGCGAAACTTTTCTTAAGTTTGGACCCACAGGCTTCCTAAAAGCATCCCAGCCTCCTCTTGGGCTTTGTGCAAGGACCCTCCGGCTTCTTAGAAGTTCTCATGCCTTCTCTTGGGCTTAATACAAGGACCTTGAAGACCTCTTAAACGTATAAGACAGAACTTAGTAATCCTTCATTAGAGCAGTCTTTTCAAAGAGTCAAAACCTCGTACCAATTTAGGGTTGTTTCTCATCTCTTAAACACCCGCCTCCTCTTGGGCATCATACAAAGATAAACTATTCCATACCAGTAGACTTGGACAATCTAATCCCCTCTTGGATCTCAAAGACATTCTAAAGTTCCTTACCAACACAGAAAAAACCCCGGTCATTTAATCAATCTCCAGTAAAACCCATGGGTTCTAAAACCCAGTCTTTCTCCTAAAAATCCCCAGCCAGGGTCAGCTTACCATCAGTATAACACTATCCCAAATCAGAACCTCAAGGCATCTGGTACCTCAACTCTTCTATAACCCTCAGCAAGAGTTAATTACGCATTTGGACCTGCCTCTGGATCTCAATAATCCTCAGCAGAAGCTAGCCTCCTCTTAGGCTTTGTATAATGATCCTTCCTTTCCTCAGCATAATCAACCTCCTCTTGGGCTTTGTACAATGATTTTCCCCAGCTGAGCTAACCTTTTCAGTCTCTCTTGTTGAGTCAATCACCTTTCCACACTCTATTTTTGAGTCAATGGTATAAAAGAAAAACACTCTCTTGTTGAGTCAACCCATTTCAGCCTCAATCTTGTGCTCTGTACAAGACATCATATAAATTTCCCTAAACAGAGCCAATCCTCTTTTCAGCCTCAATCTTGGGCTTTGTACAAGACAGATAATACTCTCCGGCAGAGTCAAACTTCTTTCAGCCTCAATCTTGGGCTTTGTACAAGACACCTAAAAATCCTCAGCTGAGTCAGTCAACTACCTATCAGCCTCAATCTTGGGCTTTGTACAAGTCACCAAATAAAACACTCTCTTGTTGAGTCAGTCTCATTTTAGCCTAAATCTTGGGCTTTGTACAAGACATATAAAGATTTATTTCCCTCAGAGTCAGTCTTCTTTTCAGCCTCAATCTTGGGCTTTGTACAAGACACATACAAACCCTCCCCAGCGGAGTCAAAATCCCTTTTAGCTTCAATCTTGGGCTTTGTACAAGACAGACAAAATATTTTCCCCGGAAAAGTCGAACTTTTAGCCTCTTCTTAGGCTTTGTATAATGATATCCCCAAAAGAGTCAGTCCCTTTTTAGCCTCAATCTTGGGCTTTGTACAAGATAGATAAACACTCTCTCGTTGAGTCATTCTTTTCCAACCTCCTCTTAGGCTTTGTATAAGGACTTCCCCAGTGGAGTCAATCAAATCTCTTAGCTTCAACCTTGGGCTTTGATCAAGGCACACAAAAATTAACATCCCCTCAGAGGAAATCAAAATCTCTCTGCAGGAAGTCATTTCTCTGTGTTATCACATATCAAAACAAACATTCAAAACAAACCCTAAATCCCAGATAACTGCTATAAGTGGCACACTTGTTGATTCAAATATCCAAGCTGTCGTCCATCTCTTATCCTGGTAAACTTACTTTCTTTCATCTAATTGCTGTAAGTGGCAAGCCTCTGGATTATTTACATCCATGCCACTGTCCCTCTCTTAATATGAAAGATTCCTAAGGAAAAATGGCATTGCTCAATACTGAGTTAAAGTTTTCTCCTTCAGGACAAATCCCCTATAAAGGAAATTATGGCATTGCTGGATTCTCATATCCCAGTTAAAGTAATCCTCCTTTATAAACAGTCACCCAACAACTGTGATAAACAGACGAGATGTCTCCCTTTAGAGATGACAAATTCTCTATCAGTCTTTTAACTTCAATCTTGGGCTTTGAACAAGACACAAATACTCCTTTTAGCTTCAATCTTGGGCTTTGAACAAGACACAAATATTCCTTTAGCTTCACTCTTGGGCTTTGAACAAGACACCAAAACATCTCTTTCCTCCCATAGAATAGGAGAAACTACGTTTGCCATGATTTCCCTGTTTCTTTAAATGGGAATACGTAGGCATAAGATTGTGAAATCTTAGCGAGCACACCAATAAAAAACTCTAGGTCCAGTACCTTCACACACCAATCAAAAAATCTAGGTCCAGTACCTTCACACCAATCAAAACTGAGGTCCAGTACCTCACCAAAATCAGCAGAAACTCTCTCTCTCTCTCTCTCTCTCTCTCTCTCTCAACAAAACCTCCCAAAGGAGAAACTTTCCCAACCCATCAACAGATAAACACCATCAAGTACAAAGTAGAACCTAAAACTAACAACCTGTGGATAAACACATATAGGATGGGTAACTGACAACTCCCCATTGTATAACCTGACCCCGAACTCCCCGAATCTCTCTTAGCGTTTGTTCAGTTAAACATTTGCGTGCAAGGTTAGTTTTAGATAGCTTCCCTTTCCCTTCCAGCTTCACGGGATAAATAAGAAATCACAAAGTAGCACCCCTCCTCCTCCTCATTGAGGTGAGGAGGAACCCATACCATATCTGCGATAAGGTGGTCGCGTCACCGACAAAAATCGCACGCTACAGATAAATGGCGACTCTGCTGGAGAAGTCATTTTGTCTGTTTAGGATTATATACTAGAATTCCTAATAGGTCTAGGATGTTAGTTTTAGGAATGAATATATATATATCGCTTTTCCTACTTGATATCTGTGTTTATTTTTCTGCTAATGGGAATGCGAGTGATGTCGCATGTGGAAAGTTTGAGTGATACCTAAGATAGGTGATGGCATAGACAAGCGGTTTTACAGGGAGTGAATCCCGAATAAGCTGTCCCGGTAGACCATCAAATCAGTGGAGATACCCTTTGCGGATTCAATGTCTAACGACTTCGATTGTGAAAGCAGATTGTCCGATTGTGGTATCCATGAAACTGAGGATTTAGTAGACATTAACCGTATGGCCATTTGGTAGTGCGATAGCTATCGGAAATAGTTGACACGCAATACTACACTCAATTGAGATTACCCTAGGATGCTACAGCTCGCTCGGGTGAACTAGCTTGTTGTTGTTATCCCTAGGGGGGTCAATGATTTTGGGAACTTTTAACCCGTTCTACAGGTACAAAAATTCACCAGAATACAACCATTGGGGATGGGTAGAGCCATGACTCCATGCTCGTGACGTTGAACCCTTGAACCCATGTTTTTTCAATGTTTTTGTGTGCTGCATTCATGCATTCATTTAAAAAACTTATAAACAAAGAAAAAAATCTTCTTTTCTCTTCTCTTTTTTTTCTTCAAATTAAACTAAAACAATGATTGCAAATATCAGAAAAAGATTGCGTTATGGATTTCGGTAGAAGGAAGACACACAAGTACACCTTCAAGACTCCGAAACTAGAGGATTTAAAAGGGCTGGCAAGGATGATCACCAACCCTGATGCTTTCAGAGCTAAGTACGGAGGACTACTATCTCTGTTAAGAGTCCATGTAGTTGAAGGAATCCTGTCTACGTTAATTCAGTTTTACGATCTGGTTTATCACTGCTTCACATTCCCGGATTATCAACTAGCACCGACGCTAGAAGAGTACTCTCATCTGACTGATTTACCTATCACTGATCGAGCTCCATTTTCTGGACTGGAAGAAATTCCAAAGGATCAAACCATTGCAAGAGCAATCTATTTGGATGAGTCAGAAGTCAGGACTCACATGGCCACTAAGGAAGGAATCCAAGGTTTACCGGCCAAGTTTTTGGTAGAGAAAGCCCTGTACTTTGCTAGTATAGGAAACGTTACTACTTTCGAAGATATCCTTGTTCTACTCACATACGGGTTGTTCCTTTTTCCCAACATCGATAACTTCGTCGATACCAATGCCATTAAGATATTTTTGATTGGAAACCCTGTACCGACCCTGCTCGCAGATGCTTATCATTCTGTACACTTAAGGAATTTGTACAACAGAGGAATGATCACATGCCGTGTACCCTTGCTTTACAAATGGTTCACTTCCCATTTACCCAAGTCTGCTGCTTTTTGGGATCACAAGAGTACTCTACGTTGGTCACAGAGAATCATGTCTCTTACCAACTGTGACATAGACTGGTACAATCAGATCTATGACGGGATAAGAATCATCGACTGTTGTGGAAATTTCCCTAATGTACACCTTATAGGAACTAAAGGAGGAATCAACTATCATCCAGTTTTAGTTCGTCGTCAACTCGGATACCCGATGAGACATATCCCGCGTAATGTTCATCTGGAAGGTCTTTTCTTCAAGGAAGGAGAAAATGACAGGGCACTAAAGACACAAATAATGCATGCCTAGAAACATGTTCACAGGAAAGGAAGAGAGTCTCTAGGAAAACCAGACTGTGTCTCTGTGGAACCTTATCTCCACTGGGTACAAACTGGAGCTCTAAAGCTGAGGATGCCTTACTCTCGTCAAGAAGTTCTTCCGCTAAAGGAATCTGTCCTTTATTTTATGTCTGGTATGGAAAAACTCCAGGTCGCTCTCAACAAAGTTCAACAGGAAAAGAAATCTTGGAAAAACAAATACCGCATCCTCAATGTGGAGTGTACCAAAATTCAGGAACTGTTAAAAGAAAAGGATGCTCTGATCGAGATTCTAGAACAATATGCTATAGAAGATCAAAGGAACTTGCTCACTCCTTTCACTTGGCAAAGGACTGACACCCCGACAACGGCTCAAGAGCCCCGGTCTAAGAAAAGGAAAATACCAGAACTAGCACCTGAGCTCTCCTCAGAGAGGACTCAGGATCCATAAGCTTAGATATTTCCTTTTACAGTACTTTGTAAAATACTGTATTTCCCTTTGTGCAATCTTTCAAATTCAATAAAACGGGGTCTCCCCACTGTATGATATTTGCAATCTATTTGTTGAAGTTTCTTTTTGATTAAAGCAAAAAACAAAAAAAAAATATATCATTGCATTCATCATTCTCACATAACTCGTTCTTCTTACCTTCGAATCTCACGTATGTGTCATGATTCTAGAGTCAAACTGTCTCATTCGTATAATACTCGGGCCAATCGACAAAAGAAAATGGATGATCTCGAGGAAGAGAATAGAGAGCTAAGAGAAAAGATCGACGCTCTGAAGGAAGATTTGAGAAAACTTCACAGTGACATGTAATCCCTGGCAGCGGTTCAGAGACAATAACAAAGGATTGCGATCTCAGAGATCACATCTACGCCCATAGTGGAGGCGTATGATGCTCGATACAACATGCCTAAAGATCGTCCCTGGGGCATTCCTATCAACTTTATCCCTGAAAGATATATTCCACCGGTCACGAAAGACCCAGAAACTGCAGCAGGAACCGCTAGGCCTGAAGGTTACAAACTTCAGGAAGGCGAAGATGCAAGAGTCATGACAGCAACTCCTGAAGGTTACAAACTTTGGGATAGGGAAGCACCAAGAGTCACCGCCGTAATGACTGTACCACAACCAGTGGTACACACTGTCCCGGAAGGATAGATTCCACATATACCTTCTGGTGGAAACAAAGTATGTACGACAGAATGAATGAGTTCCAGGAGCAATTCCTGGAGATGCAGAAGGAACTGCATGCCATTCGCGGTCAGGATTTATTTGGAAAGGACGCCTCAGACCTTTGTCTGGTCCTTAATGTGAAAATCCCGCACAAATTCAAGGTGCCTGACTTTGAAAAATACAAGGGCAATTCTTGCCCTCGGAGTCATTTGGTGATGTACGCTCGAAAGATGTCAACTCAGACAGAGAATCAACAGCTACTGATCCATTACTTTCAAGATAGTTTAACCGGTGCCGCACTCAAATGGTACATGGGTTTAAACCGCACCAAGATCGTCACTTTCAGAGATCTTGGGGCTGCCTTCGTTCAATAGTATAAGTATAACCTGGACATGGCACCAGACAGAGATTAACTCAGAGCAATGTCGCAGAAGGACAAGGAAACCTTTAAGGAATATGCTCAGAGATGGCGTGAAATTGTTGCCCAGATCTGTCACCCTCTTGAGGAAAAAGAGATGACAAAGATCTTTTTGAAAACCTTGAGCTCATTATATTACGACCGAATGGTCGCCAGTGCGCCCAATGACTTCACTGAGATGGTGAACATGGGAGTACGCCTTAAGGAAGCAGTTCGAGAAGGACGATTGGTCAAAGATACCGGACCATCAAGCACTACCAAAAGATACGGTAGTGCTTTCCCTAAGAAAAAAGAGCAAGATATTAGTAATATCTCTCTCGGAAAGCAAAGGCGAAGGTATCAACCAGTAGCAGCAGTAACTTCTGCTATCAACCCTGCGCCTGCTCCAACGTATCAACCTCAGGTTGCTCAGAGCCAACCAAGTCAACAATAGTATCAACAAAGGACACAATAGCCTCTTCAGCAGGCTCGTCCACAGTACAATAATAACAGCCATACAATGCGACCACCAGGGTTTGACCCTATACCGATGTTGTACGCAGAACTATTTTCGCTTCTACTGGCTAAGGGGCACGTCCAAACCAGGTCTCCTCTTACAATACCAGAAAATCCACCTTTTTGGTTCAAATCAGATCAAACTTGCCCTTACCATCAAGGAGGACCGGGGCATAACATTGAAAACTGTCTCAGCTTCAAATCTGATGTTCAAAAGCTTATCAGGAACGGGGTCTTATCCTTCAAGGATACAAATCCAAATGTTCAGACGAACCCGTTGTCTCAACATGAGAAAACTGCAGTAAATTTGATAGAGGAAGAATCTAACCACAACTATCAAAGTCACGGTGTACTCCTATTAGGAACCAATCTGGTCAGGATGCATTGCAAACAGAGCGGGTACGATCATGTACCATCTCACAATTATCACCAGTGTGATATCTACTCAAAAAATAATCAAGGATGTTCCGTAGTGCAATCGGCTCTACAAGAACAGATGGATCTCGGATGGATCCAAGATCACAGAATCCGTGAGGTCAATATGGCCCATGCAAATCCTAACATTGTCTAGAACCACAACATTCGGGCAACGAATGTCAACTTGGTGGCAATGCACTCAAGGAAAAGCCAATATCATGATCTGCCACAACACGAATACAATTCCTGTCCGATCTGCTCAATAAACAATCAGGATGATCTTTTGTACAAGAGGCCCTCTAGCGTCAGATGAATCTCGAATGGATTTAGGACTACCATGATAGAAGTCATTATCAAGTTAATATGATTCAGATATTTGATATTCGCTTAATGAATATCAGCGTGGTAGGATTACACGCTAAGCAGGTCAAGCTCGGTTTTCTGGCTTCACATGATTATCAGAACTGTAAAGTATGTCGTGAGGATGACCAAGGATGTGCACTTGTCCAAAGAACACTTCAACACTTGTTGAACCACTGGTGGCTTCCGATCTACTTAGATGAAAACACTCAACAAGTCAGTATGACTGACGGGAATCCTACTAGGCATCAAAGTCAGGATGTTCGCGCAATGGAAACAGATCTAGTGAAGTTGCATTGCATACAAAGCGGACATGGCCGGGTGCCACCTCATAATTATGAGCGCTGTAGAGTTTTCTCAGAGAACAACCAAGGATGCTACCTTGTGCGAGCAACTCTTCAAAATTAGTTGTACCAAAAAGAGATTCGACCATGTTCAAGTTCTGGTTCGATCAACGTAATGCAAGACTGTCTTCCTGATCAAAGCAAAGACATTGTCTTAATCCCTAAACAAGGAGTGGCCAAAGATGTATGCACTATAATCCCTCTACTCCAAGAATCAAGAGCTCCACTTGATAGTAGAAAGATTCTCAACCTCGAACCAATTGAGGTCAGCTACGATGGTCAGAACAATCAAAAGGTTCATGTGGTTATCTATCTGCCAGGACCAATATCGTACAAATCCGATAAGGCTATCCCTTACAAGTACGGTGCAACAATAATCAAGAATGGAAAGGAAACTCCATTACCCTCCATCGTGAATATTGCAGACATCAGTCGAGTAACACAGAGCGGACGGATCTTCAACAGAGGAGTTGGAGAACCCACCAGAGAAAAGGAACCTCAAATAGAAGTTCCCAATCAACCAGCCGGGCAATCCAGTAATCCCGACCTTTCAAAGAACAACGATGATATGCTGAAGCTCATCCAGAAGAGCGAGTACAACATTGTAGACCAACTATTGCAAACTCCCTCGAAAATCTCTGTGCTATCTCTCTTACTCAGTTCCGAAGCTCACAGGGAAGCTCTACAGAAAGTCTTAGAGAAAGCCTTTGTGGAACAAGATGTGACAATAAGACAATTTGACAGCATCATCTCCAACATGACTTCCTGCAACAATTTAGGATTCAGTGATGAAGAACTGCCAGAAGGAGGAAAAAATCACAACATGGCGCTTAACATTACAGTTAACTGCCAGGACGATGCTTTAGCCAATGTACTGGTAGATACCGGATCAGCTCTAAATGTTATTCCAAAATCTACTCTAATGTGACTATCATTTCAAGGATCTCCGATGAGAGGCAGTGAGGTCATCGTCAAAGCCTTTGACGGATCCAGAAAAATAGTTGTCGGCAAAGTTAACCTTCCCATAACTATCGGTCCTCACACTTTCCAAGTCACTTTCCAGGTCATGGACATCCGGGCAGCATACAATTGTTTATTAGGAAGACCTTGGATACATGAGGCTGGGACAGTCACTTCAACACTTCACCAGAAGCTGAAGTTCGTCAAGAATGACAAGCTAGTCACTGTCTGTGGAGAGCAGGCCTTAATCGTAAGCAAATTATCATCATTATCCTTTGTGGAACCCGAGGAGGTTGTGGGAACTCAGTTTCAAGAACTATCAGTAAGCAATGAGAATCGACCAGAAGGAGGGACGTCGATTTCCTCATACAAAGATGCTCTCGAAGTGATCAAGAGTAACAACACAAAAGGATGGGGACAACTTGTTATTCCTGCTGATAACAAGACAAATAAAGGTCTTGGTTTTTCCTCAACCTGTACCTAGACTGCTACTAACGATGAAAGTTTTCATCCCATTCAGGACTTCTTCCACAGTGGAGGTTTCCTTCACCCAGTGTCTCAAGAAGTACATACCATCAATGAGGATGATTCCTCCGATACAGATGAAGAGTGGAAGTCATATCTCAACGAGGACGGTTATATGTCTCAGGAAAAAATGCATACGCCATTTTGCTATCCCACGCAAAGTCCGAGATATATACCAAGAGCAGACGTCAAGATGATGTACGGAGATTGTGATCCGGAAGGATGTCGTGCTCCACCTAACTCATTAGAGGAGGACACTCCAATGAAAGACAACTTTGACTACGACTATTATGACCCACTGGATGACTTGCCTATCTGGCAGCCATACCCAGAAGACTTGGGGCAAAAGAGTCAGCCAAATGACGCTTATCAGCTGAGCAATATTGAAAAGAATACCTGTGTCCCCACCGAGTCATGGGATCATTGCTCAGGACATTCCGAAGATATCTAGCACAACGATGAATCTGCAAAGATTGCAGGACTAGAGTTCATCAACTATGCTTTTCCCGAGGTCAACGTCATCGAGAGGGATGACTCCTCCAGTTCCACTGAAGTATGGGACACTTTAGGACAACTGAGTGGCAAGTACGACTTCTTGGTTAAGTACACCGCTACTAAAAGCTCTCGTATCAGGCTCGAAGAGATCCAACCAATTGGATGGGAAGATCCGCCGGAGAGTGAAAATAATGTACAAGATACAACAGAAGAGTTCGTCTACGACAACTCTGCCTGGGAGGAAGACTCCAATGATCCTGCTCCACCAGAAATCAGCGTTATTTTTGAGGACAAACCAAGAAAGAAGGTACCAGAGTTTGTGATTCACCGAGGAGTTCGCCGCCAATGGGTTGCTGTCGATGTCCCGAAAGTCATCCATAAGTCTAAGTAATTGCCGTCTTTGTTTTGACCTTTCACCCTGCCCAGGTGAAACGGATGTTTTTATAAGGCTCACTTTCTGTAAATGTCCCTCTTCGCTTTGCCCAAAGCGACAGAGTTTTGTTTTATAGGGTTGTAGTTTCAAGAATCGACCAAATCATAAATAAAATAACGTCGCTCTGTAATTTCCTCATTTATTGTTGTTTTCACTTTTCGCTTTTCAGAAAATGGTAATCCTAAAACAACTCAAAATAAAAACGATCATTTTTCAGAAAATACACTGCACACACTCTTGCATTTCTCTCTATCTCTTCCAAAAATAAATCATCACGTAATGCAGATTGATTGTTTTAAACCCCATTGAAACATACGATCCAATGCCTTCTCCCAACTTTGAATTCCCGGTATTTGAAGCTGAAGAAGAAGAGGACTAAGAAATTCCATAAGAGATCTCCCGATTACTCAGACAAGAGGAAAGGTCCATTGAACCTCACAAAGAGCTGTTGGAAACGGTCAACCAGAAAGGAATTGAGGTTGATCCTGACAAGGTCAAGGCCATTCAAGAAATGCCTTCTCCAAAGACGGAAAACAAGTCAGAGGATTCCTGGGACGTTTGAATTACATTTCCAGATTTATATTCCTCATGACCGCTACATGCGCGCCGATCTTCAAACTACTCAAAAAGAATCAAAGCTGCGTATGGATAGAGGATTGCCAAACGGCCTTCAACAGTATCAAGGAATACCTGTTGAACCCACCAATTCTATCACCTCCAGTAGAGGGAAGACCGCTAATCATCTATTTAACAGTCTTGGAAGACTCAATGGGTTGTGTACTTGGCCAACAAGACGAAATAAAAAGAAAAGATTCTGCCATCTACTATTTAAGCAAGAAATTCACCGACTGTGAAACTCGGTACACCATGCTCGAGAAAACTTGTTGCGCTCTGGCTTGGGCAGCCAAACGTCTTTGCCAGTACAGGATTTGTCACACTACTTGGTTAATGTCCGAAATGGATCTGTTCAAGTATGTCTTTGAAAAGCCTGCTCTCACGGGAAGGATCGCCCGTTGGCAGATGTTGTTATCAGAATACGACATAGAGTACCATGCTCAAAAAGTCGTCAAAGGAAGTATTTTAGCCGATCATTTGGCTCATCAACCGTTTGACGATCAAGAATCAGTCGGATTTGACTTCCTAGACGAAGATGTCATGTATTTAAAACTGAAAGATTGCGATGAACTGCTATCCAGTTGTAGCGAGCGATTTTCGTCGGTGACACGACCACCTTATCGCTGGGTTTTCCTCACTGCAATGGTAGGAAGGGGTGCTACTTTCTGATTTCTTATTTATCCCATGAAGCTGGAAGGGAAAGGGAAGCTATATAAAACTAACCTTGCACGCGGATGTTTAACTAAACAAACGCTTTAAAGAGATTTGGGGGTCCGGGGTCAGGTTATACAATGGGGAGTTGTCAGTTACCCATCCTATATGTGGTTATCCACAGGATATTAGCTTTAGGTTTCACTTAGTACTTGATGGTGTTTATCCGTTAATGGGTTGGGAAAGTTTCTTGGGAAATATGAGTGAGTGAGTGAGTTTTTGTTGATTTTCAGGTGTTTCCGGTGTTTTGGGTAAGGTACTGGACCTAAGTTTTGATTGGTATGAAGGTACTGGACCTGAAGTTTTTGTTTAGTATGCTCGCTAAGATTTCACAATCTTATGCCTACGTATTCCCATTTAAACGAAATAGGGAAATCAGAGCAATAGTAGTTCCTCCTATTCTAAGGGAGGAAAGAGATGTTTTGGTGTCTTGTTCAAAGGCCAAGATTGAAGCTAAAAGGTTTGACTGAGAGAGAACTTGTCATCTCTAAAAAGGGATTGTTGATTTTTATGTGCCTTGATCAAAGCCCAAGGTTGGAGCTAAGAGGTTGATTGACTCCACTGGGGAAGTCTTTATACAAAGCCTAAGAGGAGGCTGGAAATGACCGACTCAACCAGAGAGTGTTTTTATCTGTCTCGTACAAAGCCTGAGATTAAGGCAAAAAAAGAGACTGACTCTTTAGGGATATCATTATACAAAGCCTAAGAGGAGGCTGAAAGCTTGACTTTTTCGGGGAAAACATTCTATCTGTCTTGTACAAAGCCCAAGATTGAGGCTAAAAGGGATTTTGACTCCGCCAGGGAGGTTTATATGTGTCTTGTACAAAGCCCAAGATTGAGGCTGAAATGAGAATTTTAACTGACTCTGGTGAGGATACATTTATGTGTCTTGTACAAAGCCTAAGATTGAGGCTGAAATGGATTTGACTCTGCTTTGGGAAATTATTCCTCAAAGCCTAAACGAAGGCTAGGAGGAAATGACCCGGCTGGGGAAGATATCTGTCCCAAGCTTTAAGAGACGGAGATTTATGTCCTGTACAAAGCCCAAGATTGAGGCTAAAAGGGTTCGACTCAATAAGAGAGTGCGTTTATCTGTCCCGTACGAAACCCAGGATTATGGCTAAAAGGTTGACTCAACAAGAGAGTGCTAAAAGGTGATTGACTCAACAAGAGAGTGCTAAAAGGTGATTGACTCAACAAGAGAGTCTGAAAAGGTTAGCTCCGCTGGGGAGAATCATTTGTACAAAGCCCAAGAGGAGACTAAATATGCTGAGGAAAAATCATTATACAAAGCCTAAGAGGAGGCTAACTTTCTGCTGGGGAGTATTGAGATCCCTAGGCATGTCCAAGTGGGGAATCAACTCTTGCTGAGGGTTCCAGAAGAGTTGAGATATTAGAGACCTCAAGGTTCTGATTTGGGATTTTTAGGAGAGAGACTGGGTTCTAGAACCCACGGGTTTTAACTCAGCGAAGATTTATCCAAAATGAACAGGGTTTCTCCTATGTTTGTAGGGAACTTGAGAACGTCTTTGAGACTTAAGAGGATTTAGATTGTCCAAGTCTACTGGTGTAGAAGAGTTTTATCTTTTGTATGATGCCCAAGAGGAGGCGGGTGTTCTAAGGGATGAAATCAACCCTAAAATCGGCCAGAGGTTTGACATTGGAAAGACTGCTCTAGCAAAGGATGACTAAGTTCTGTCTTATACCTTTAAGAGGTCTTCGGGGTCCTTGTATTAAGCCCAAGAGAAGGCATGATAACTTCTAAGAAGCCGAAGGGTCCTTGTACAAAGCCCAAGAGGAGGTGAGGATGCTTTTAGGAAGCCCTTTGGGTCCAAACCAAGACAAGTTCAAGAAATGCTATTCACCGAGAATAGATCATTTAGTGAAAGTTCTGAGGTTTGAAGAAACTCAAGAGATGCTATTCATCGAGAATAGATCAACCCTGGGGAGTAGAATTTCTTTGACAATTTCTAGGGGTGACAGCCTGAGAAAAGGTTCACGAAGAATACTGCCTTTCTCTTTGTTCCATATTGTTTAAGCCCAAGAGAAGGCAAGACTGTATCTGGAAATTCTATGGGGATCAAGTTTTGACTGTATTCAAGAGTGACCACCATGGCTTTACTTAGTTCTAGACCTAGATTCCGGGGAAAACTCTAAGTAACTATACTAGTATATATACAGTTGATATATGACAAGTATTTAAAAGGGTATGAAAGAAGACTAACCGTGCGCCGCTTCCCACAATACAGTTATATATATATATATATATATATATATATATATAAATGAAAGCTGTTAAAACTTACAGGCGAGCAAGCTTCCATGCTATATGGTTAGTTCTTCAAAGAAATTAAAGAAAGTTTTGATAACAACTGTATATTGAATCTAAATCAACAGGGAAATTGTTTTGAAAAGATTGTTGGGGCTTATACTCAAAGAGAGGCCTAAGTTTTAACAGTGATCGTACTGTTGTTTTGAAGATCGTATCGGGACTTATACAACGACTGAGGCCCAAAAAAGATTTTTGTACCACAAGGGTTTGGTCTTACACTCTAATAGAGGCCCAAAGAGTATTTAAAGAAAATAAATGGGACTTACAACACAAGGGTAGGCCCAGTTGAAAATAGTTTGAAAATGACGATCGCGTCGAAATTTCTGAAACTATATCGGGAATTATACAATACACTGAGGCCCACATTATTTTATTTTCAAAGAGGTGGGACTTACACTCTATCAAGAGGCCCAAAAAATGTTTTGAAAAAGATTGATGAGGGTGAAATCAATCAAAACCCTAATTTTGTTAAAAATGGAATTAATTTTGATTAAAAATTAATAAAATCATTGAAAACATGTGAGAAATGAGTTGTGATTTTGGGTTAATGTTTCAAAAATCATGTTTTTATCTACAAAATGATTGAAAATCATTTAAGTTTGGAAAATCAAGAGAAAGAAAAATTTTAGAATGTTAAAAAACAAATAAAAATTAATTCTCTGCAAAAATATCAAATATATGAAATAAATAATATTTTTGAGAAATTTTTGTAAAATAAAATATAATAACTTTTTTGTGAATTTTGAAAAAAAGAATCAACTCAAAATCATTAAAATTCAGAGAAAAATTAATTTTTGAATCAATTAAATAAAATAATAAAAATTCAAAAATTCAAAAGTTTGAAAAAGGGCGCCAAGAACACCTTGTTCTTGCCAGCGTGCCCTGTTTTTGTCTGATTTGCATTTTCTCATCAATCTCACTGAATACTTGATGAAATCACACAATCCACATATCAATCTGCTCGTTTTCAACTCACGATCATGTCTATGGTCTTTAATTTCATTTATTTTAAGTATCGAATGAGAAATCAAAGGAAAACCTCAAGAACCCTAATTTTTGCACGAAGGCTAAGAAATTCCATACATGATTCATACAAAGCAATCAATTGAGGGGAAACACTCCATACATGATTATGAACATATGGCAAAATTATTGTGCGAGGAAATATGCATGAATCATGAGATGACCAAGTTTAGGCTTACCTCTTGCAGCTGGTGATCGAGTTTTAGGTTGGAGGTGTTACAACTTGGTTCCAATGATGTGAACAGCTTCCTTAGGTGCTATGGAGTGTGTCTGGATGCTTGGAGTGGATTGAATTGAGCTGGAACTGGATTTGGCACCTCAACTGCAAATCTGTCAAAGGCTTGTGCAGATGGTTGGTGATTTTGAGAACCTGATGTTCCAGATGTGATTTTGTGTTATGGATCACTTCTATATGTTATATGTGAGGTGTGTGTATGTGTGATTGGTTTGGTTGGAATTGCTCTCAAACTCAAAACCAGATGGTGATTTGAGTTAGAAGGCAAAATTGGAGTGAAAGAGGAGATTTTGAGGAAAGCATCAGTTTGGGTGCTTTGGTGTACTCAAACTGAGCACAAATGAGCTCTATTTATAGTGTATCAAGTTTGTTTTGGCTGCAATAGTGTATGGCAACTGGTACAGTTCTGTGGCCAATTGTGATCAAAGGGAATTTCAAGTCTCCTCTAGCCATTGACTTGAGGTTAGAGCACATGCCTAAGGTTCTTTGGTTCAAGGATAAGTCTTGACTGAACTTGGATAACATTGTCTTGATGAATGCCACCTCTATGCATCAGTTAAATGCTTTGAAACAAAATTAAATATTTGAAGCATCTTTGAATTTAGGAGTGTCATGCCTAAGCATAGATCCAAGGACTTGTGAGGCTGGTAGATCAGTGTTTGTCCCTTGGTTGTTCCCCCTTGAGGTGTGCAGATGGATAACCATGCTTTTTTTTAGCACAATTTGATCAAATCTAGCCCTTATGCACAAATCTGCCTTGCCAAGACAGTTTGCAGCAAGGCATGTTGCAGCTGTCATAACTCCTAGCCCAGGTGGAGTTTTCTCATGTTTTTGGGCTCATTGGAAAGCCCTCATATGATACAACACATGTGTGATCATAGTTTGTCTTGAAACTATTTGGATCCAATTGAAAAATCATCATGAACATTGATGTCCAAGACTGCCAACTTAGGCAGATTTTCACCAAGTGTTGGAAAAGTGTCATTTTCATGTTTTTTTCCACTTTGATCACTCCATAACTAAAAATCCATGAGGAATTGGAATGAGCTGTAGTTGAAGCTTTTGTAGAGTGTAATGAGAGCTACAAATCCAGTTTTGGACCAGCCAAAATGGTTGCTTGGATCTCAAGTTATGGTCCTTGGAAGTTGGTACCCTAGCCCCTTTGTTCCATAACTTAGAAAAATTCTAAGTTTTTTATGGTTACCCCTTTCACAAGTTAACTCACTTTCCTTGATTTTTCTTGATGAATAATTATTCTAATCACATATTAACATTGTTTTTGGGTCAATGAACCATAATTGTGAAAAATTCCAAAAAGTCAAACTTGATTTTGTGCACAGTTGACTTTTTATCGGATGAAATTCAAACTGTGCAATCCTTTGTGAAATCAAGCCGTTGACCTAAATCAAACCTAATAGATATATTCCATAGGTGTTATAGGGTGTATTGAATCATGTCTCAAGGTTTGGGAGCATGTCTAGGTCAAAAGTCAAAGGTACAGTTGACTTTTTTCTCGAAACCCTTATTGTGGTCCTGATGAAATTGAAACTTGTAGATCAAGCTTCTTGGATCAATCCATTGTTGGAAATGGATCAATGTAGTGTATTAGAGACCCTCAAACCATGTCTTGAGGTCTTGGCTCAATTTTTGTCCCAAAAGTCAACCTAGGGGTGAATTAGGTCAAGAAACTCTAATTCCTAATTTTTTTGGTAAATGCATCCCCTGAGGTTAAATTGACTTGATGATTAGGTCCATGAGGTCCCTTGGAGTATCTTAAGTTGTTCTTTGAAGTAATGGCTCATGCCCAGAGGAAAATTTCCATCTAGAGGCCTCAGTCGACCAAAACCCTAATTTGGTGACACTGGCGATCTTGAGGCTCGATCCACTTGGAGTGTTGCAACTTTGTGCTTGATTCTTGATGTGGGAGTCCTCTTGATCCATTATGGGTGTTTGAGAGGTTAGACAAGTTGAAGATCATGTCATTTCTTGATTGATCCTTTGTCCAAGGCTCTGAGAGGGCTCAAAACCCTAACTCTTGTTTGTAGTGAATGCTCAATCATCTTTGAGGAGATTGATGAGGCATATAAGTACATCCATATTGTGATGATGATTTGCACAATGATGGGAAATCTTGGTGGTAAAAATATTGGGTATGACAGATGCCCCTACTTAATCTTCTTGGACCTAAAGGTGTGAAGGGCGAAGGTATTCGGGCATTCGGGGGTGCAAGAGGATTAAATATCGGAATACCCGAAATTTTGATGATGGTTATGAATGGTAGCTTGCTCATCCATATTCTTTTTCTAAGCAATGATGCTTAGAAAAGGTAAAAACTTCCCCTCGATCCTGGTCTCTAGCCAAGGAACTGGTCTCAGTTTCTTTTGTAAACTTCCCCTCGATCCTAGTCTTCAACCAAGGAACTGGTCTCAGTTTCTTTTGTAAACTTCCCCTCGATCCTGGTCTTCAACCAAGGAACTGGTCTCAGTTTCTTTTGTCAATAAACTTTCTTGACAAGGGACGCTATTCGTAGCGGTTTCCATCGAACTTCTCGCCAAATTTTCCTAGGGAGATGCAATTTGATGGGAAATTTTTTTGATGTCAGACTTGCTGGGGAACCCATTCGTCTGAGTTGTAGAGGTGTACAAACTTCTCTGTTGGAGATGCCATTTGTTGACTCTACTGGAAAATGAGTCTCTTGAGAGTCTGCTTCCTGCTTGGGGATATTACATCACACCTTTCCCCGAGATCTTCTCGGAGAAACGCCATGTGATGTATTCCAAATTTGAGGTGCTGATGACCTTTTCGTCAGCGAATTTTCCAGAGAGAAACTGCTGTATTGTCGAATATCTGATAAAGGGGTTTTCTCTGGGATTTTCCTTAATCCGAGAAAGCGAAGATATCATCTTTAATAGCGAAGAGTCACATTTATCGAATGACTTCTTGTCTTTCAGAGGTTCAAGTTATCAAAGTGGTCAAGGGACCAACTCCATTCCAGAAATAAACTGGAGGAGAGATTGTTCAACCGCAACATTTCCTGACGAGGAAAGAACTGACAACTCGATTGAGAGGACTTTTATCACTAGGGGATAAGACCGACTAGAGTGATAGTGATACAATATGAATGTGAATGTAAATCAATAATGCATGATGTATGTATGTTTATGCTGACAAAACTGACACGACATACAAACTAATAGATGAACTCTACTGGATACTCTGCCACTGCGGGGGACGAAGAAATATCATTTGTTCAAGATAGCAATTCTGCCTTGCTTAGGAGAAAAAGTTTAAGTGGGGAACAACTTTGGTCGGGCTTAGGAGATAAGAACTCTGTCGGAGCCGTCAGATGAAACATGGTCTCTGACACAGCTGTTCCTTCATTCAGGCATACTGGTTTAGAAGGAGTACTTTGATTCTGTACTTTGGGGTTCAACCACCTTCGTAGAAGCGATCAATGTCCTTTCGATGTTCAACAGTCAAAAGAATTGCCATATTTATTTATATATATTTTTTAAAACAGAAAAGTTTTGACAAGTAAATTCATTTTTGTTTTATTTCAAGAATCGTTGATAATTGTTAAAATGTCATTTTGTAAAGCTAAAAATAATAAGAATTACAAACAAAAGCACTAGGGCTCAAATTTTATTGATAGGATGGAAATCCGTCAAGTGCGTGATTCCATAGATTATTTACAAAGTTAGAAAATGGTAATTTACGGGAAAAGGGCTACATTGAAACATAATGACCACTATCCTTCTACCAACTTTAAATTCTGGACATCCTGAGCTTCCGTCGAAGATGACCTTGACTGGAGTTTTCCTGATGGATGGCATGGCTGCTGCTGAGGGATTTGCCTCTTTGTTGGACGTAGTTACTTGCCATGAATCCCTAACTTTTTCCTGGATTGGACTTTGAGGTTTCCAATCCATCGGGATGATTTTTGCTTATGTCTCTAATTTTTTCCTGGACCGCCCTTTCAGGTTTTCAATCCACCGAGACGTTTTTTTTATTTAGGCGAAGTATTTCTTGACTACGTCAACATTTGTGGGGTAGGTAAATTCCTCTCCATCCATGGTTGCGAGTTTCAAGGCACCGTCTGAGAAAGCTTTCTTGACCACATAGGGGCCGTCATAATTCGGAGTCCATTTGCCCCGGGGATCAGTGAGAAACGATTGTATCTTCTTGAGCACGAGGTCTTATTTTCTGAAGACATGGGGTCAGACCTTTTTGTTAAACGCATTCTTCATCCTTTGTTGATACAACTGACCATGGCATAGTGCCATTATTCGCTTTTCTTTGATCAGATTTAGTTCGTCGTGTCGACTCTGACACCATTCAGCCTCTGTTAGCTTAGCCTCCATCAATACCCGGATTAATGGGATCTCTACCTCTATGGGGAGCACTGCTTCCATGCCATATACTAGAGAGAAAGGGGTTGCCCCTGTTGAAGTGCGGACAGACGTGCGATAACCGTGAAGGGCAAAGGGTAGCATCTCGTGCCAGTCCTTGTAGGTTATAACCATCTTCTGAATAATCTTCTTGATGTTCTTGTTAGTTGCTTCTACCGCTCCGTTCATCTTAGGTCGGTGGGGAGATGAGTTATGATGTTCGATTTTGAACTCAGCACACAACTCCTTCATTATCTTGTTGTTTAAGTTGGATCCATTATCCGTAATGATCTAGCTTGGAACACCATAACGGCAGATGAGATTGTTTTTGATAAATCAGACCACCACTTTTCGGGTTACATTGGTGTATGACACTGCTTCGACCCACTTGGTGAAGTAGTCAATGGCTACCAGGATGAACCGATGTCCGTTCGAAGCCTTGGGTTCAATCATGCCAATCATGTCGATTCCCCATATAGAAAAAGGCCATGGGGAAGAGAGAACTTTGAGATGCATTGGCGGTACATGGATTTTGTTAGCGTATTTTGGCACTTGTGACATCTCCTCATGTACCTGTAGCAGTCGGATTCCATGGTCAACCAATAGTACCCTGCTCTCAGAATTTTTCTCGCCATTGTGTGTCCATTGGCATGATTACCAAAATATCCTTTGTGGATTTCTTTCATTAGCATGTTTGCTTCTGGTCTGTCTACACATTGGAGCAAGACCATGTCGAAATTTCTCTTATAGAGTGTATCACCGCTCAGGAAGAAGTTTCTCGCCAGCCTTCTGAGGGTTTTTCTGTCTTTTCTGGATGCCCCAGGTGGGTACTCTTGTTTCTGAAGGAAGCATTTGATATCGTGATACCAAGGTTTGTCGTCTATGACTGCTTCGATCGTGAAGATGTAAGCGGGCCACTCAAGGCGCATTATGTCAATCTTAGGTATGTCATTCCATCGACCTACAGTAATCATGGAAGAGAGAGTGGCTAATGTATCAGCCATGTGATTCTCCTCACGAGGGATATGATGAAACTCGATTCTGTCGAAGACTGGTAACAACCTTCTCGTGTAATCTTTGTAAGGAATCAATCCTAATTGGTATGTGTTCCAATCTCCTTTTATCTGATTGATAACTAGGGTCGAGTCGCCATATACATCCAAGTTCTTGATCCTTAAGTCGATCGCTTCTTTGAGACCCATGATACAAGCTTCGTATTCAGCCTCGTCGTTTGTGCACTTGAATGTTAGTCTGGCAGTGAAAGGAATGTGGGTACCCTGAGGTGTTATGATGATTGCCCCAATTCCGTTTCTGTAATGATTGACAGCTCCGTCAAAGATAAGTCCCCATTGGGAACCTGGTTCTGGACCTTCACTGGGTAGCGGTTCATCGCAATCTTTCATTTTCAAGTACATGTCATCTTCGTATGGGAAATCAAATGCGACTGATTCCTGATCGGCAATCGGTTGATGAGCCAAATGATCGGCTAAAAAACTTCCTTTGACGGCTTTCTGAGCATGGTAGTCGATGTCGTATTCTGATAACAACATCTGCCATCGGGCAATCCTTCCCGTGAGAGCAGGCATTTCAAAGACATACTTGATTGGATCCATTTCGGAGATTAACCAAGTAGTGTGACAAATCATATACTGGCGAAGACGTTTGGGTGCCCAAGCCAAAGTGTAACACCTCAAAATTTGCCCTCTTACTTTTGGCACTAACTGGTTTATGCTTCCTTTCATTGGCATTATCATTCTTGCATTTGCATTGTCTTTTTGAGCATGGGATCGAGGTATTCTTTCAGTGGCTCGCGGCGTCATCAGTCCCAGTACGATTTTTAACAGTGTTTAGAGCCAAGCAGATAGCTTTCCAAGTCTTTTTGAGCATTTATTTTGCTCATTAAGCGATTGGAAGATCAAAAACCCCGGCAGTCGATTTTTGATCAGTTATTCAGCACCAGATGGTTGTTATCAGCAGTTTAACCCGAGTGCAGAAGAGCATTTCGCAGCATATTTCAAGGGTATTCCAGTGGTAATATCAGTTGGCAAGTTCCAGAGGTTTATCATGGTCCAGAACAGGTGGAACCGGGCGAATATCCAAGTTTCCCTCCTTTTGGCGCCAATTTTGAATTTTTGAATGGAGTAATCGATTACTCAAAGTGAGTAACCGATTACTCATGGCGAAATTGAAAAAATGTGGCATTTTTCAGCACTGCAGAATTTTGGAGTATTTTGTGGTCATGTGCTTGGCTTGTGCATGTGTGGGAAGGATCTAGAACTGATCTATTTTCATCATTTTCCACCCAAAATTCAAATTCTCTCCATCATTTTTCCACTCTAATTCCTCATTTCATTTCCTAATCCACATTTCATCCCAATTTCCACTCACTTAACCTCACTCCCAACTCAAACTTAACTCCTAATCTAGGGGTTATTTAAACCAATTCATTCCAAACCTCACCACCCTACATCATTTTCACTCTCCAATTTTTCAGAATTATCGCAATTCTCTCTCACTTTTCCACTTTTCATCTTCATCTTCAACCCCTCACCAAAGCTCCATATCCATAGATTCACAAATTCTTCATTGGAATTTGTGAATTCTTGAGCTAAACCTCCATCACATCATGATTCTTGGTTCAATTCTGATATAGCTACTGGTTTGGATCTTGGAATCACTTTTGGGAACAACTTTTGATTATTTGGAGTGTTCTTGCTTGGATCTTGAAGTTTCTTGCTAGGATCTTGAAGATTATTGTATAGATCTTTGGTTTTCTTGCTTGGATTCATCAATTTTCGTGCTCAACAATCACCAAGGCAAATCTCAGCCTTGTAGGTTGGTTTTCCTTAGATCTATGTTTGATTTAGCTTAATTTCAACTTATGCAATGTAGATCCTTGGTTTGTGATGTGATTTGATCCATTTGCTTGATTTGATTTGTGATCTTGTTGTTTGATTGATGAAACTGGTGTTTGATTACTGATATTTGATGTGAATTTCGTGATTAATTGATTGCATGATCATTTGGATGTTTGCATAAGTGATTGGATGCTGAAAAATGCTTTTCAAAGTTGATTTTCTGCCTCTGTTTTAGTGGTAATCGATTACTCAAATAGGGTAATCGATTACTCTGCCTAATTTTCATGTTTTTGGTCAAATTTCAACCGAGTAACCGATTACTCAAAGTGAGTAATCGATTACCACTGCTGCAGAGTGATATTTTCTTGCATTTTCTTGGTTATTTGAGATCCGATGCATGCCTAAACTTCATGGATTAATATGTTGTTGATTTATGGATTATTCTTGAGCTGTTACACCTCACACTATTACATGAACACGATTCTTCGACGCGTGAGTCTTGGTTTTCGTCGATAAATGTTTACGTTTGCGTTGTTGATTAATTGATACGATGAACACATAACACACACTTCTTAAGCATGTTGATTGTGACTCGTTGTTGATGTTGCTGGAGTTGTTTGTTTGAACTTGATTGCGTGCATTTAATTTCATGAGATACATGCTTGTTTTCAACTTTGTTCATATGCTTGATGTTGTGCATCCTCTCATGATGTGGTGCATTCTTTCATGTTGTCTCTAAGTGTTGTTTGCCATGATATATGATGTGTTTGTAATCATAATGCATGATGTTTGATTCGTGTTTGCTTTGCCATGCTTGATTCGTATTCAAATGTATCGCATGCTGCCTTGTTTCTACAGTTGTCTAAGTGTATGTGTGCTGTTGTATGTGCTGCTGGCTGACATTTTACACCCTTTCTTGTGCTAAATTGTATGCTGTTGTAAGCTGTACTTCCTGTGGGCTGCTTTTTACAGCTGTTTTGGTGCAGGAACGTTGTGGTAGCTGATGTTTTTATTTATTCGCTTCTTTTCCTCCTCGTCTCCTTCACTCTTTCTCTTCCCTCGGATCTCAAGACTTGTTTAAGTCTTGGATTCACTCCCTTAGAGATACCTAGTCCAACTTAATTTTTGATTAAGCTTGGAGTAGGATTAGCATTAGGCTTCCCTTTGCATGCTAACTTAGGTAGAAGTTCCCCTTTCAACCTCAACTATAGGGCCACCTTTGCATGATAACATTAGGAGCATCTTAGTCCCCCCTTAGTGTTTTCTTTTGGGTATTCTCTTCTCATCTCATAACACTTCTAAAACACTTAATAAATATAACGAATATTGCGCTCAAGCCTTAAGTGTAGGAAATGTAGAACGAGGGGTCTCCCCTCCTCTTCTTGAGTGTTTAGCATATGTCCCATTTGGGGACGACCATGCGATTCACTCGTTCCCGCATAGTAGACTTTAGTGCAATGTAAGTTACGAACTAACTCAATCCACTTCTATCTAAAAAACACAAAAACAAACTCAAACCTTTTTCATCCCTTGGGATCGTTAAGTTCAAATCATTTTCAGAAAAGAGCACGTTACTTCCGTCTCGTCGCAAACAGGCATCGACCCTAACTGACGGACGCGAACTTAACGTCGCTCATAAAAAACACTAACCGACCTCGTTAGGTCGAACTACGACTGCTCTGATTTCCTCTCTCTAGTCCGATTGAGGATACGTAGGCACAAGACGGCGATGTCTTGGCGAGCAACCTCCCCCCTTAGTTCGTGTCCGAACTACGTTGGCTCTGACTTTCCCATTGCACGAGGGAGTACGTAGGCGTATGACGAGTGATGTCCTATCGAGTCACTTCTTTTTCTTTTCTTCTTTGTTTCTTCATTCTCCTCCATTCCCGTTCCTTCTCGTTTCCAGTAGTAGTGGAGTTCCAGATGACGACACCCTTTGATCCAGACGACAAGCGTGGATCCCGTCGAGTACAATGGACGTGTGGGGTGCTAACACCTTCCCTTCGTGTAACCGACTCCCTTACCCGTTTCTCTTGGTCGTGAGACCATGCTCTTTTCCCTTCCCTCAGGTTTCGCAGTGTTTCCTTTCCCTCTCTTGGGATAAATACACATTGCTGGCGACTCTGCTTTCGCGCCACTTTCGCGTTTGTACCATGGATGCAAATCCTCGGGAGCGACAACTGGCGACTCTGTTGGGGACTGGTTGACCTTTCGCTGGTCCATCCCTTTTTGCGAGTCAATCCTAGCACTTGTTTGTTTGTTTGTTTTCATTGGGTGTTTACTGTTGTGCTTTATTATGTTGTATATTACTGTATACTACTGTTTTACTGTATTTACCGCATTTATAGCATTGCATGCCATTATTTTACTGTACTGCTCTGCTGCTGGATTTTCTGTTTGTAGGGTGGGTTGGATTCATGAGAGAAAATCCCAATACCCAGGCTTGAGCATACACCTATGATTAGCGTGGAAAGTAGTGTGACTTGTTTGGCATTTGGCCAGACTTAGTATACACGAAAACTCCACATACAGACGAGGTTTTCTTGGTAATATTCTATCCTGTGCATTTGGGGTAGACGATGGAATATAACCTGGAAAACTGTCGACTCTGGCGACCGTCTCCCGAGGACTCAGCAACGCCTCTCCTCCTGGCATGTGATAATGGCAATCCAGAAATGGCAAACCCATTACACTTGTCGATCCGAGGACCCAATGCTGGGAACTTACCATAGGATGACCTTTTTTGGGGGGAATCAGTGGATGGCCTCTTTGTTTGGCGATAGTATTGTACCCCGAGGGATGAATGTACTATTGCTTCTCAAATCGAGAATCCGAGACTGAGGATCCCATTTTCTAGAACCCACATGTGAGAGGGGATGGGTGTTTGCAGGTCTGCAGGTAACCGAAACCTTCAACCTACCCGGTTTTCTGGATTTCTCATCAGTGTACTGTTATCATCCTGATATTCTGGCAGTTTGAACGGGCTGTTATTCTAGACATCTGGTTTTCTGATATCAGGGGTTTTATTCAGTCAACAGAACAATAGCAGTTTTGAGCATCATGGATACCTTGATTCCGTGTTTGCATTTGCATCATCATTTTGCATTCTAACATGTTTGTTCATTTGTAGGGTTGCATCCTAACTTTGATTCCGGTTTTTCGAAGACTATTCATGATGAGTACTAGCACTTAAGAGAGGAAGAATATTATCCCGTACAAGTTCCCGGAGCTTCATTTAGATGTTGTGCACAAGATCTCGGCTATGGTAAAACCCGGGGTATTGGCAGACTTTAGAGGAGAATATGGGAGGATTCTGAGCTTCGCCCGAGATGTTACCAACTATGAGTTCAGGGATCTGCACACTCTGGCACAATTCTATGACCCTCACCTACGGTATTTTCTATTTGCGGATTATCTTTTAGCTCCGACGTTGGAAGAGTATGCTCTCATTTTGGATGTTTCTGTCAAAGAAGAAGTTCCCTTCTATCCTTCTAAGGAGTTTCCCGATCTGGAAAAGGTTGCTGCTATGTTACGCTTGGATCAGTCTTTGCTGAAGAAGAATGTTGCGAATAAAGGAGGTTATAAAGGCTTTCACACGAAGTTTTTGATCGAGCAGTCTGCTCTTTGTACTAAGGCTAAGTGTTGGTCGGTGTTCAATGCAATTCTGGCTATGTGTGTTTATGGAACGACGTTGTTCCCTAATGTGAAGGATTTTGTAGACGTGCACGCTGTCCGAATATTCATCACGAAGAATCCGGTGCCTACCTTGCTTGGGGATCTGTACTATTCGATGCACTATAAGAATGAGAAGAGGAGAGGAGGGCCTCTTTACTTTTGTGCTCCAGTTCTCTACAAGTGGTTTGCCGATCGCCTTCCCAAATTTTGGGCATTCGAAGACACCAAAGAAACATTGGATTGGTCGAGGAGATTGATGGGATTAAGGGCTGACAACTTGATTTGGATTGATCGTGATTTGCTGGGGCAAGAGATCCTGATTAGCTGTGGAGGTTACCCAAATGTACCTTTAATAGGAAGAAAAGGGGGAATTAATTATAACCCTATTCTTGCTGTTAGGCAATTTGGGTATGCTTTGAAAGAGCCGCCAAAGGACCAAGATGTTCAAGAGTCTCTATATGTGAGTGGAGAAGCCAATCTGGAAGTGTTAAAGGAAGCTGCAAATACTTGGGGAGATCGCCACAAGAAAGGAAATACTTCTTTTGGAAAGTGTAACAACAAAGCCTTCCCTGCATACGAGGACTGGATTCAGAGGAGAGTAAAGAGTGTACTTCTATCGTTCTACAGAGAACCTCCATCTTATCCCCTGCTGATTGAACCTCCAACCACAATTGAGATAGAGAAGTATAACAATCTGGGGGCTGAAAAGGAGAGGCTTTGAGAGGAGAACGGTGAGTTGCAAAGAGAAATCTGCCAGTTGAAACATGAGCGAGGTGAGCTGTTCATGTCGATAAGTTGAAGACAGAGCTTCTCTGTAAGAAGAAAAAGAGCTAGCTGAAGAGGTCATAGCCAGATAAAAGGTAGGACAAGCTCTGAAAGGTGTTAGCAGGATTCTCAAATCCAAGAAGGAAGATCTAGCCAAAGCTTGGTCAAAGATTCACAAGTTCAACGCTTATCGAGATACTGCAATAACAACCAACAAGCAGAAAGAAGATAAGTTCCTAGATCAGATCGAGAGTCTGAAGACGAAGCTCAAGAAGAAAGACGAGGAGATCTTATCAGGGACATTCCCGAGACACGCAGTTGAGGAGCGACTGAATGAGGCCATAGCGACCATAGCAGAGCTGAAGATACGAGCTGAAGTGAAGAGGCCTAGGGGTGAAGGCTCTAGATCAGGCAGTGGGTGACACTCTGTAGTTTGTTTTTCTTTGTATCTCGGGTCACCACCAGAATTGTTGGCTGGGATCCTTGCTTCTTTTGTTTTCAGACTTATTATTGTTATCTGGGGTTGTAACATCTGACGGTGATTTTTCTCTGATTTATATATGAGCAGCAGTTTCATCCTATCTCGTCTTTAAACTGGAATCAAGGGGTGGATCGCCCTGCAAATATTCAAACATGTTCATTTGCATTTGCATAGTCATATTCATTTTTTTTTGCATCGCAGGTGCTCGTTCTGGGTTGCTCTAACCTTTATTTGGTTACAGGCAGGATTGATAACCAGCTGATTCACCGGTATTCTACTAGATCAAATCAGAAGAGAATTATGGAGAAGATGCAAGCTGATATGGCTGCCATGCAGGCCCGTATAGACCAATTCATGGAGCAGATACAAGGTGTTGCCCAAGGGCAAGAGCAATTGAGGACTTTGGTTCAACCCTTAGTGGCAAGGGTGGATAAAGACGGGGTTCTTCATGGCGGAGTTCATAATGGCGTTGTTGGTAACAGTGCTCAGGGAGATCCCGTGGGTGTAGAGATCCCTATTCCTGGTGTTGTGATCCCTCCGGGCGGAGGAGAGCAACTTGTGATTCCTTCTGTTGTGGGAGGAGGAAGTGTTTGTGCTGTTCATGGTCATCGTTTCGAAGACCAACAAGATGACGTTTTCTCTATGCCAGGCGGGGATGCTGGTCCTTAGGCCGACAATGATCAAAGGTTCAGACTCATTGAAGAACAACTAAGGGGAGTGGTGAATCAGAATTTTATAGGGATGGATCTGGAGGATTTGGGGCTGGTTCCCGGAGTTGTAATTCCACACAAATTTCAGGTGCCCACTTTTGCGAAGTACAATGGTACTACTTGCCCCAAGATGCATGTCAGGGCATACGCGAGGAAGATGGCCGCGTATTCTAAAGATGAGAAATTACTGATGCATTTCTTCCAGGATAGCCTATCTGGGGCATCCTTGGAATGGTATATGCAACTAGAGAGATGCCATGTCCATAATTAGAGAGAGTTAGTCGAGGCCTTTATCAATCACTACCAATATAACACTGACATGGCTCCTAACAGGACCCAGTTACAGAATATGTCTCAGAAGAATAATGAAAGCTTCAAAGAATATGTGCAGAGATGGCGTGAACTAGCGGCAAGGGTGCAGCCACCCATGTTGGAAAAGGAAATGCTGAATTTGTTTATGGATACTTTGCCGGGACATTATTATGAGAAACGGTTACCTTGCGCGTCAGGCAAGTTTGCTGATTTGATCATGGTCGGAGAAATGTTAGGGAGTGGAATCAAAGCGGGGAAGGTAGCAGGTAATGATGGGTCATTATCTGGTCAAGGGAAGAAACCCTATGCTAATTATAAAAAGAAGGAGGAAGCAAATTCTGTGTCGTCTCACCGAGGTAAAGGAAAGCAGCATCAGAGTTACAACCAGCAGGTAGCTTCAGTGACAATTCCTGCAGCACCTCCACAGCAGCAACTAAATCGTGCTCCACGCCAGCAACATTTTACTCCTAAACAGAACCGACATTTTGATACTCCACCTCTACCATATTCATAGTTGTTTCAGCACTTGCTACAGTTGCAGTTAATCCAGAAAAGGACTCTAGCTCCTCCCACCGGTAATCCACCTCCAGGTTATAATCCTAACGCCCACTGTGACTTTCATTCTGGGGCACCCAGACACTATATTGAAGACTGCAAAGCTTTTAAGCACGCAGTCCAAGACTTGGTGGATTCAAAGGCCATTAACTTTTCAAATGATGGGCCGAATGTCATTCAAAATCCAATCCCGAACCATGGTGGGCCAAGGGTTAACGCTGTGATAGAGGAGTATGAATCTTTGAATTTGGTTACAGATGTTAATGAATTAAGGACTCCATTGATGGTGGTAAAGGAGAGATTATTGAGGGGTGGGGTGTCCCCCGGGTGTGATGAGAATTGTTCAGGTTGTATGTCGCAAATGAATGGATGTGGTTTATTGAGAGTAGGAATTCAAAAGTTGATAGATGAAGGTCGATTGCAGTTTGACTGATGTGACCAACAAAAAGAAGTCGTCAGCAGGAAAAATGAAGTTGCTACCATTACTATCCCTTTCAAAATAATCACTATTTCAGGGCCGGTAAGACCAGCACCGGTTATTATTACAGCTCCCGGACCCGTACCATATGAGAGTACCAAGGCCGTTCCTTGGAATTATGGAGCCGAAGTGTTTGTCAACGGACAGAAACAAGAACTGGTGGGAACTTCTATAATGAACTCTTGTGTTGAAAACAATATTGAGGCAGGGGCTATCACGAGAAGCGGTAGGGTCTTTATCCCTTCAAATGATCAAGCTGGTAGTTCTAAACAAGACAAAGGGAAACAGGTTGTAGGTAATTCTGTGCAAGCACCAGTAGTGAATGACTCCACGGCAGGGCCGGTTGATAATTCTTTCTCCGAGAATGTAGAAGAATTTATGAGATTAATCAGGAAGAGCGATTACAAGATTGTTGATCAGTTGCAGCAGAATCCGTCCAAGATCTCTATCTTGTCCCTGTTATTGTGTTCCGAGGCACACCGAAATGCATTGTTGAAAGTGCTGAATGCTGCTTACGTACCTCAAGAGATCTTTGTTAATCAGTTGGAGGGGGTAGTGGCCCATGTCAATGCAGGCAATGGTCTGGGTTTTACTGATGTTGACTTGACCCCAGCTGGGAGAAATCATAACAATGCCTTGCATATTTCTGTTGAATGTCGTGGATCGTTGATGTCTCATGTGCTTGTGGATACTGGGTCTTCTTTGAATGTTCTGCCTAAGAAATTCTTGATGAAGCTAGACACCCGAGGGTTAATGTGCACACCTAGTGATTTGGTGGTGCGCGCTTTCGACGGCTCGAAGAGGTCTGTTTTCGGTGAGAATGTGCTACCAATTAAGGTTGGGCCGGAAGTTTTCAATGCTACCTTTTATATCATGGACATCCAACCTGCCTACAGCTGTCTGCTGGGTCGTCCATGGATTCACAGTGCTGGGGCTGTGACATCTACATTGCATCAGAAGTTAAAGTATATGGTAGACGGGCATGTGGTGACGGTTTGTGGAGAAGAGGATATGATGATAAGCCAACTATCTACTTTCAAGTATGTGGAGGTAGATGGCGAAATACACGAAACTCTATGTCAGGGTTTCAAAGCAGTGAAGATCACTGAGAAGCCTCTCAAGGAAGGTAGCCAATCTGAGGTGGTTCAGCCTACAGTGGTACATCAGCCAAAGATTTCTATATCTTCTTTCAAAGATGCTCGGGCCGTGGTTGAAGCCGGCGGTTCACAAAAGTGGGGTCAGATTATTGATGTCCAGGAAAAGAGGAATACTCATGGACTGGGGTATAAGCCACCCAGGCATCATGAAGAGCCTCCCAAGTTCTATGGTCCAGTCCGTTTCACCAGTGCCAGTGTTTTCTTCGACAGAGTCAATGCGATTGAGGAGGATGGGGATAGTGATTGTGATATGGATAGTTGGATTCACCCATGTGTCCCAGGTCAACGCCTTCTCAATTGGTCATCGGAAAGAGTTATTCAAGTGACCGGACCAGAGTAATTGCTTCTGTTTGTCATCTCTGTTAATCCTACGTTCTGCCCAAGACGTAGTGATTCTTGCTTGTAGGGTTGAATGTTTTTGTATGCTTTTCTTTATCATTAATAAAGGACGTTTTCACATTCAAATGTTTAGATCCCTGTTTTTCTGTTTTTGTTTTTGCATTAAAATCACAGCAAAATGGCAATGTGTTTTGTTTGATGCATCCATAATAAACATATATCATCAATTATGCAGGTTTTCTTGTTCAGATTCCACCCCTCATGATTCAGCTATGGCCCAATACGACTTCGATAATCCCATATATCAGGCTGAAGAGGGGACTGATGAAGACTATGGCTTACCAGAGGAATTAGCCAGGTTGTTAAAGCAGGAGGAAAATGTCATTCTGCCTCATCAGGAGGAAATCGAGGTTGTTAACTTGGGAACCGAGGACGCAAGGAAAGAGGTACGGATTTGGGCTGCTTTGGAAGACACTGTCAAGGGAAGATTGATTGAAATGCTCCGAGAGTATGTGGATATCTTCGCCTGGTCTTACCAAGACATGCCTGGGCTCGACACTGACATCGTGGTACACCAGTTGCCACTAAAGGAAGGATGTGCTCCGGTTAAGCAGAAGCTGAGAAGGACGAAACTGGAAATGGTCGTCAAGATTAAAGAAGAGGTTCAGAAACAGTTAGATGCTGGGTTTCTTGCTGTAACAAATTATCCTCCGTGGGTTGCTAATATTGTGCCTGTACCTAAGAAGGATGGAAAGGTCAGGATGTGCATTGATTACAGAGATCTGAATAGAGCAAGCCCAAAAGACGACTTCCCACTTCCTCACATTGACGTGTTAGTGGACAACACCGCTCAATATTCTGTGTTTTCCTTCATGGATGGTTCCTCTAGGTATAACCAAATCAAGATGGCCCCAGAGGACATGGAGAAAACGAAGTTCATAACACCGTGGGGAACATTCTGTTACAAAGTGATGCCCTTTGGATTGAAAAATGCTGGGGCAACATATCAGCGGGCGATGGTGACTCTCTTTCATGATATGACTCATAAAGAGATCGAGGTCTATGTTGATGACATGATTGTGAAGTCACAGACGAAGGAAGAACATCTGGTTAATCTTCAGAAATTGTTTGAGAGGTTGAGAAAGTTTAGACTGAGGTTGAATCCGAACAAGTGTACCTTCGGGGTGAGATCTGGAAAGTTACTGGGCTTTATTGTCAGCAAAAAAGGTATCGAGGTTGACCCTGCTAAAGTAAAAGCCATTCAAGAAATGCCTGAGCCAAGAACAGAAAAGGAGGTTCGTGGTTTCTTAGGGAGGTTGAACTACATTCCTAGATTCATCTCTCATCTTACAGCCACGTGTGAACCGATATTCAAGTTGCTAAGAAAAGATCAAGAGGTCAGGTGGAACGAGAATTGTCAAAAGGCGTTCGAAAAAATAAAAGAGTATTTGCAGGAACCTCCGATCCTTATACCGCCAGTACCAGGAAGGCCATTGATTATGTTTCTTACGGTTCTTGAGAACTCAATGGGGTGTGTGCTCGGTCAACATGACGAGTCATGTAGAAAAGATCATGCCATTTACTACCTGAGTAAGAAGGTTACTGATTATGAGTCGAGGTACTCAATGCTGGAGAAAACATGTTGTGTGCTCGCTCGGGCAGCTAAGTGTTTGAGGAAGTATATGTTAAACCACACAACCCTCTTGATTTCGAAGATGGATCCAATCAAGTATGTGTTTGAAAAGAAGGCGTTTTCTGGAAGAATAGCCCGTTGGCAGATGGTTCTGACGGAATACGATATTCAATATGTTTCCCAAAAAGCCATTAAGGGAAGTTTTTTGTCAGAATATCTCGCTGAACAACCAATTAAGGATTATCAACCAATGAAGTTTGAATTTCCTGATGAGCATATCATGTATCTGAAGATGAAAGACTGTGAAGAACCTCTACCTGATGAAGGGCCAGAAATTGGGTCCCAATGGAAGCTGGTTTTTGATGGGGCTGTCAACTCATATGGTAACGGAATCGGGGCAGTCATTACAACTCCACAGGGTTCTCATATACCCTTCACTGCCCGATTAGCGTTCATATGCACCAACAACGAGGCGGAGTATGAAGCATGCATTATGGGGATAGAAGAAGCAATTGATTTGAGAATCAAGAACCTCGATGTTTATGGTGATTCCGCGTTGGTAGTTAATCAGATTACGGGTGAATGGGAAACTCGTCAAGCGAACTTGGTGCCTTATAACAACTATACCAAAAGGTTGTTACCGTTCTTTGACAGGATTGATTTCCATCATATACCCCGGCTGGAGAATCAAATGGCCGATGCGTTGGCAACATTGTCTTTGATGTATCAGGTGAATCATTGGAATGAAACTCCTTCGATCAGAATCAGGCGTCTGGATAGACCAGCTTTTGTGTTTGCAGTTGAAGATGTGTCAGATGGCAAACCTTGGTATCATGATATTAAGGTTTTTATGAAGAGTCAAGAGTATCCAGAAGGTGCATCCACCAAAGATAAGAAAACTCTGAGGAGGCTGGCAGGAAAAATATTTCTGACAAAAGACGATGTATTATACAAAAGGAATTTTGACATGGTCTTGCTACGTTGTGTTGATGAACACGAGGCAAACCTATTAATGGAGAAAGTTCATGAAGGATCTTTCGGCACCCATGCCAATGGGCATGCTATGGCTAGAAAACTGTTAAGAGCGGGGTATTATTGGATGACCATGGAATCTGATTGTTTCAAATACGCCTGGAAGTGTCATAAATGCCAGATTTATGCTGATAAGGTGCACGTGCCGCCTACTCCTCTGAATGTGTTGTCACCACCTTGGCCCTTTGCCACGTGGGGCATTGATATGATCGGAAAGATTGAACCTACTACTTCCAATGGACATCGTTTCATTTTTGGTTTCCATAGATTATTTCACGAAGTGGGTAGAAGCAGCCTCGTACACCAACGTCACCAGACAAGTGGTAGCCAGATTTATCAAGAAGGACATCATCTGCAGGTATGGTGTCCCAGAGAGAATCATTACTGATATTGGTTCAAATTTGAATAACAAGATGATGAAGGAGCTATGTCAGAGCTTTAAGATCGAGCATCACAATTCTTCTCCCTATCGTCCGAAGATGAATGGGCTTGTGGAAGCAGCGAATAAGAACATCAAGAAGATCGTGCAGAAAATGGTAGTGACCTATAAAGACTGGCATGAGATGTTGCCTTATGCTTTACACGGTTATCGTACTTCGGTACGCACATCGACTGGGGCAACTCCTTTCTCACTGGTATATGGTATGGAAGCAGTCCTACCATTAGAGGTTGAGATTCCTTCTTTAAGAATTCTGGCAGACGTGAAGCTTGATGAAGCTGAGTGGGTGCGTTCCAGACTGGATCAGCAGAACCTTATTGAAGAGAAGAGATTAGCAGCCATTGCACATGGTCGGTTGTATCAGAGCAGGATGAAGAAAGCCTTTGATCAGAAAGTGTGTCCTTGGTGTTTTCAGGCTGGTGAATTGGTTTTGAAAAGGATCCTCCCTCCTCAAACAGATCACAGGGGAAAGTGGACTCCAAACTACGAAAGGCCATATGTAGTAAGACAGGTTTTCTCCGGTGGAGCCTTATTACTCTCAACTATGGATGACGAAGATTTTACGTCCCCTGTGAACGCAGACGTAGTAAAAAAATACTTTACTTAAAAGAGACCCGCTGGACACAAAAAGAAAGTCCAGGCAAAAATGGGCATCCCGACGAACCATAAAAAGAAAAGGGTTCGGGCAAAAGTTAGGGATAAAAAAAAAAAGAATAAACCCACAAAGTTGAAAACCTGAAAAGGCAACTTTGGTAAAAAAGGGTATCCCGGTGGATCGAAAACCTGAAAAGGGTGATCCAGGCAAAAGTTAGGGAATTAAAAGCAAGAGGCTACGAGCTGCGTTCGATCTGTGAACACTTTTGACACATGGAAATTTCGAAGGAAAGGAATCAGTCTAGTCAGTCTTTTCGAAGGCCAGAGCATCTGCGGATAAGCGAGGCATACTGGGTCATGGTTGAATTGAATTATGGTGGATATCTATTCCCCACATTGCCGACATGTGTATTTTCTTTTATTTTCTTTTGTGCAATTACCTCTTTTCAGGAATTGCCTCCGAATGTAAATGCCTATTCACAGGCCAATTTCATTCAATAAAATCTTCATTTCACTCAAAAGGCTTTCCATTTGTGTTTTCTTTTTACTGTTTTGTTTTGTAAAAACGTCCGATATTTTGATAAAACATTGCATGCGAAAATGTTAAGCTTTGCAAAGCATATCAGAAAACAGTGGAAATTACTTAGGCAACGGTCGTTGTATTCGTAATAGAGGTGACTTTTTTTTTGCGTATAGAACTTCCTGTTGATTGTGTTTGCAGGACAACAGGTTTGTTCTTCCCCAGTAGAGTCGCCTCCCCCAGCACTGAAAGTTCATCATCCTCACAGAACCCATTCCCCCCGGCAAGCAGTGTAAAGTGGATTGCTCCGAGGTGGATGTGTTTGTATCTCCAGCAGGAGGTGTGTTGGATGTCTTTGAAAAGAATTTGTGTTCCCCACAGATCCTGGTAGTCACTTTCCTCAAGAGGTTAGGGAGGGTGGTTCCGTCAGCAACGACATGCTCTAATCCTTAGCAGTGTAACAAGTTTGTTCTTCCCCAGTAGAGCTATTCTCCTCGACGTTGAAAAGTTCATCTTCCACAACAAGTTGTTACTTTCCCCAGCCAGAGTGTAGAGGATTATTCCCCCCAGCTAGAGTTGTGGTTGATTTATCACTTTCTCAGCGAGTAATCAGAAGTTGATGCTGCTGAAATCCCCAGCAAGAGACTTATAGAATATCTCCTTGGGATAAGGATTTTATTTTCCCCACAGAGTCTAAACACCTATTTTTCTCAGCTAGTCAGGAAATGCTTTTCTCACAGCAACGGTATGAGTTAATCCCCTCAGATGAGTAAGCTTGATGTTATCCTTCTAGCAAAGTTGATGTCATCATCTACCATTCCCCAAGCGGGTTTGCTGGTAATGGCCGGTACTCCCCAGCAGGGTAAAAGTACTGATATTCCCCGGCAGGGTAAAAGCAGGGCATCTCCCAATAGTAGGTTGAGTTCGGTAATATCCCCAAGTAGGTTCGGAATTATTGACTTGTCTCCCCAAACAGAGTTTGGTGGCGATCTTCGCAGCGGTTTGCTTAACAGCAGTTGAAATCCCCCAGCAAGTCTTAAGTCCAATGGTTATTGGCATGTTTCGAATCCAGATGTTGAATTATGTCTTCGATGGAAGTCATTGGTAATCCCCAGCAGAAGAAATTTCTCTTCGGGTTCCATCTTTATTATTCATTTTTTATCTATCTCCAGTAGAGCGGGTTTTCTCTCGGAGCTTTCATCTCCAGTAGAGTTGGTGATCAGTGTCTCCCTTTGCAGAGTGAAGCCTTTCTTAGAAGGGTCTCTTATTTCAGAGGATAATTTAGTTTGTCATCCTCGGTGGGGCTGCCTTGGTCTTCAAAATTTATTTTGCTGAGACGCCTCTTTTGCATTGCATAAGCATTTTTGCATGGCATCCTCCCAAAAGCGTAGCATTTCCATTTCGTATGGAGCATTACGCCATAGAAAAATTCAAACGTATACATTCGAAGCATAACCCAGGTTTGATATCCTTTGCCAGTTTCTTTCCCCAGCAGGAAGTAACAGAACTCAGGAGACGTCGTTCAACATTACACAGGAACCGGTGGATTCGTCCTTCCTATTCCTTCATATCCCCCCTAAAGAGTTATCTGTCTGGATTTCTCTTTTCCCCAGCGGAATCATCGCGGGTCTGTGGATTCTACCTATCTTGGGTTTGAAGGTCTATTTTTGACTTAGTCCTTCTTTGTTGGAAGTCCGCTTTCGGTCGGTCTTTCTTTTCGAGTCCGCTTTCGGTCGTACTCGTTTGCTGTTGAAAGTCTGGTTTCGGTCGGTCTTTCTTTTCAAGTCCAGTTTCGGTCGGTCTTTCTTTTCGAGTCTGCTTTCGGCCGTACTCGTTTACTGTTGGAAGTCCGCTTTCAGTCGGTCTTTCTTTTCGAGTCCGCTTTCGGTCGTACTCGTTTGCTGTTGGAAGTCCACTTTCGGTCGGTCTTTCTTTTCGAGTCCGTTTTTGGTCGGTCTTTCTTTTCGAGTCCGCTTTCGGTTGTACTCGTTTGCTGTTGGAAGTCCGCTTTTAGTCGGTCTTTCTTTTTTAGCCCGCTTTCAGTCGTACTCATTTGCTGTTGGAAGTCCGCTTTCGGTCGGTCTTTCTTTTCGAGTCCGCCTTCAGTCGTACTCGTTTGCTGTTGGAAGTCCGCTTTCGGTCGGTCTTTCTTTTCGAGTCCGTTTTCGGTCGGTCTTTCTTTTCGAGTCCGCTTTCGGCCGTACTCGTTTGCTGTTGGAAGTCCGCTTTTGGTCGGTCTTTCATTTCGAGTCCGCTTTCGGCCGTACTCGTTTGCTGTTGGAAGTCCGCTTTCGGTCGGTCTTTCTTTTCAAGTCCGCTTTCGGCCGTACTCGTTTGTTGTTGGAAGTACATCTTCGGCTGGTTCTTTCTTTTCAAGTCCATCTTCGGCTGGGTCTTTCTTTTCGAGTCCGCTTTCGGTCGGTCTTTCTTTTCGAGTCCGCTTTCGGTCGGTCTTTCTTTTCAAGTCAGCTTTCGGTCGGTTTTTCTTTTAGAGTCCGCTTTCGGCCGTACTCGTTTGTTGTTGGAAGTCCATCTTCGGCTGGGTCTTTCTTTTCGAGTCCGGTTTTGGCCGTACTCGTTTGCTGTTGGAAGTCCGCTTTCGGCCGGTCTTTCTTTTCGAATCCGCCTTCGATTGTACTCGTTTGCCGTTGGAAGTCCGCTTTCGGTCGGTCTTTCTTTTCGAGTCCGCTTTCAGTCGTACTCGTTTGTTGTTGGAAGTCTGCTTTCAGCCGGTCTTTCTTTTCGAGTCCACTTTCGGCCGTACTCTTTTGCTGTTGGAAGTCCGCTTTCGGTCGGTCTTTCTTTTCGTGTCCGCTTTCGGTCGTACTCGTTTGCTGTTGGAAGTCCGCTTTCGGTCGATCTTTCTTTTCGAGTCCGCTTTCGGTTATACTCATTTTATTTTGCTTCTCCCCAACGTAGTCTGCCTTCGGTCGGTCTACCTTTTCGAGTTCGTCTGCGGCCGCCCTTGTAAAAAACTCTATTTCGGCCTCTCCATGGTTCACAAATTTTCATGTTATTTTGGTATTCAATCTCCATGTATCCCGATTGTATGAAAGCCGCTGCTTCCATACCCTCGGATCCAAGAAGTTTGAATAAGGGCAGCTGTAACACCTCAAAATTTGCCCTCTTACTTTTGGCACTAACTGGTTTATGCTTTCTTTCATTGGCATTATCATTCCTGCATTTGCATTGTCTTTTTGAGCATGGGATCGAGGTATTCTTTCAACAGCTCGCGGCGTCACCAGTCCCAGTACGATTTTTAACAGTGTTTAGAGCCAAGCAGATAGCTTTCCAAGTCTTTTTGAGCATTTATTTTGCTAATTAAGCGATTGGATGATCAGAAACCCCAGCAGTCGATTTTTGATCAGTTATTCAGCACCAGACGGTTGTTATCAGCAGTTTAACCCGAGTGCGGAAGAGCATTTCGCAGCATATTTCAAGTGTATTCCAGTGGTAATATCAGTTGGCAAGTTTCAGAGGTCTATCACGGTCCAGAACAGGTGGAACCGGGCGAATATCCAAGTTTCCCTCCTTTTGGCGCCAATTTTGAATTTTTGAATGGAGTAATCGATTACTCAAAATGAGTAACCGATTACTCTGGGCAAAATTGCAAAAATGTGGCATTTTTCATCACTGCAGAATTTTGGAGTATTTTGTGGTCATGTGCTTGGCTTGTGCATGTGTGGGAAGGATCTAGAACTTATCTATTTTCATCATTTTCCACCCAAAATTCAAATTCTCTCCATCATTTTTCCACTCTAATTCCTCATTTCATTTCCTAATCCACATTTCATCCCAATTTCCACTCACTTAACCTCACTCACAACCCAAACTTACCTCCTAACCTAGGGGTTATTTAAACCAATTCATTCCAAACCTCACCACCCTACATCATTTTCACTCTCCAATTTTTCAGAATTCTCTAAATTCTCTCTCACTTTTCCACTTTTCATCTTCATCTTCAACCCCTCACCAAAGCTCCATATCCATAGATTCACAAATTCTTCATTGGAATTTGTGAATTCTTGAGCTAAACCTCCATCACATCATCATTCTTGGTTCAATTCTGATATAGCTACTGGTTTGGATCTTGGAATCACTTTTGGGAGCAGCTTTTGATTATTTGGAGTGTTCTTGCTTGGATCTTGAAGTTTCTTGCTAGGATCTTGAAGATTATTGTATAGATCTCTGGTTTTCTTGCTTGGATTCATCAATTTTCGTGCTCAACAATCACCAAGGCAAATCTCAGCCTTGTAGGTTGGTTTTCCTTAGATCTATGTTTGATTTAGCTTAATTTCAACTTATGCAATGTATATCCTTGGTTTGTGATGTGATTTGATCCATTTGCTTGATTTGATTTGTGATCTTGTTGTTTGATTGATGAAACTGGTGTTTGATTACTGATATTTGATGTGAATTTCGTGATTAATTGATTGCATGATCATTTGGATGTTTGCATAAGTGATTGGAAGCTGAAAAGTGCTTTTCAAAGTTGATTTTTTGCCTCTGTTTCAGTGGTAATCGATTACTCAAACAGGGTAATCGATTACTCTGCCTAATTTTCACGTTTTTGGTCAAATTTCAATTGAGTAACCGATTACTCAAAGTGAGTAATCGATTACCACTGCTGCAGAGTGATATTTTCTTGCATTTTCTTGGTTGTTTGAGATCCGATGCATGCCTAAACTTCATGGATTGATATGTTGTTGATTTATGGATTATTCTTGAGCTGTTACACCTCACAATATTGCATGAACACGATTCTTCGACGCGCGAGTCTTGGTTTTCGTCGATAAATGTTTACGTTTGTGTTGTTGATTAATTGATGCGATGAACACATAACACACACTTCTTAAGCATGTTGATTGTGACTCGTTGTTGATGTTGCTGGAGTTGTTTGTTTGAACTTGATTGCGTGCATTTAATTTCATGAGATACATGCTTGTTTTCAACTTTGTTCATATGCTTGATGTTGTGCATCCTCTCATAATGTGGTGCGTTCTTTCATGTTGTCTCTAAGTGTTGTTTGCCACGATATATGATGTGTTTGTAATCATAATGCATGATGTTTGATTCGTGTTTACTTTGCCATGCTTGATTCGTATTCAAATGTATCGCATGCTGCCTTGTTTCTACAGCTGTCTAAGTGTATGTGTGCTGTTGTATGTGTTGCTGGCTGACATTTTACACCCTTTCTTGTGTTGAATTGTATGCTGTTGTAAGCTGTGCTGCTTGTGGGCTGCTTTTTACCGCTGTTTTGGTGCAGGAACGTTGTGGTAGCTGTTGTTTTTATTTATTCGCATCTTTTCCTCCTTCGTCTCCTTCACTCTTTCTCTTCCCTCGGATCTCAAGACTTGTTTAAGTCTTGGATTCACTCCCTTAGAGCTACCTAGTCCAACTTAATTTTCGATTAAGCTTGGAGTAGGATTAGCATTAGGCTTCCCTTTGCATGCTAACTTAGGTAGAAGTTCCCCTTTCAACCTCAACTTTAGGGCCACCTTTGCATGATAACATTAGGAGCATCTTAGTCCCCCCTTAGTGTTTTCTTTTGGGTCTTCTCTTCTCATCTCATAACACTTCTAAAACACTTAATAAATATAACGAATATTGCGCTCGTGCCTTAAGTGTAGGAAATGAAGAACGAGGGGTCTCCCCTCCTCTTCTAGAGTGTTTAGCATTCGCCCCATTTGGGGACGACCATGTGATTCATTGTTCCCGCATGGTAGACTTTAGTGCAATGTAAGTTACGAACTAACTCAATCCACTTCTGTCTAAAAAACACAAAAACAAACTCAAACCTTTCTCATCCCTCGGGATCGTTAAGTTCAAATCATTTTCAGAAAAGAGCACGTTACTTCCGTCTCGTCGCAAACAGGTATCGACCCTAACTGCCGGACGCGAACTTAACGTCGCTCATAAAAAACACTAACCGACCTCGTTAGGTCGAACTACGACTGCTCTGATTTCCTCTCTCTAGTCCGATTAAGGATACGTAGGCACAAGACGATGATGTCTTGGCGAGCAACCTCCCTCCTTAGTTCGTATCCGAACTACGTTGACTCTGACTTTCCCATTGCACGAGGGAGTACGTAGGCGTAGGACGAGCGATGTCCTATCGAGCCACTTCTTTTTCTTTTTTTCTTCGTTTCTTCGTTCTCCTCCGTTCCTGTCCCTTCTCGTTTCCAGTAGCAGTGGAATTCCAGATGACGACACCCTTTGATCGAGACGACAAGCATGGATCCCGTCGAGTACGATGGACATGTTGGGTGCTAACACCTTCCCTTCGCGTAACCGACTCCCTTACCCGTTTCTCTTGGTCGTGAGACCATGCTCTTTTCCCTTCCCTCAGGTTTCGTAGTGTTTCCTTTCCCTCTCTTGGGATAAATACACATTGTTGGCGACTCTGTTTTCGCGCCACTTTCGCGTTTGTACCATGGATGCAAATCCTCTGGAGCGAGACAAAGCACATCAAGTTTTCTCAAGCATAGTGTACCGAGTCTCATAGTCGGTAAACTTCTTGCTCAAATAGTAAATGGCAGACTCTTTCCTTTTTGTTTCGTCCTGTTGGCCAAGTACACAACCCATGGAGTCTTCCAAGACTGTTAAATAGATGATCAGTGGTCTTCCTTCCACTGGAGGTGACAAAATCGGTGGATTCAACAGGTACTCCTTGATACTGTCGAAGGCGGTTTGGCAATCTTCTGTCCAAACACATTCCTGATTCTTTTTGAGTAATTTGAAGATTGACGCACATGTCGCGATCATGAGGAATATGAATCTGGAAATGTAACTCAAACGTCCCAGGAATCCCCTGACTTGTTTTTCAGCCCTTGGAGAAGGCATTTCTTGAATGGCCTTGACCTTGTTAGGATCAACCTTAATTCCTTTCTGGCTAACGATGAACCCTAGCAATTTTCCTGACCGGACACCGAACGTACACTTGTTGGGATTCAAGCGGGATTTGTACTTTCTCAGACGCTCGAATAGTTTTGACAGGTGGGTCACATGCTCCTCTTCTGTTTTAGATTTGGCAATCATATCATCGACATATACTTCGATTTCTTTGTGTATCATGTCATGAAACAGAGTAGTCATGGCCCTTTGATAGGTTGCCCCGGCGTTCTTCAAATCGAACGACATTACCTTGTAACAAAAAGTGCCCCATGGGGTGATGAATGAAATTTTCTCCATATCTTTCGACGCCATTTTTATCTGATTATAGCCCGAGAATCCATCCTTTGGACTGGCCTTGTTCAGATCCCTGTAGTCTACACACATTCTGACCTTTCCGTCCTTTTTCAGAACTGGTACTATGTTGGCTAACCATTGAGGATATTCTGATGTGGCGAGGAAACCCGCGTCAATCTGTTTCTGTTCTTCCTCTTTGATTTTGATGGCCATGTCTGGATGAGTCCGTCTTAGTTTTTGTTTTACTGGCGGACATTCTGATCTTAACGGTAGATGATGTTCCACGATGCTGGTATCCAACCCTGGCATGTCCTGGTAGGACCAAGCGTATACATCGGGAAATTCTTTGAGAAGCTTTATCAAGCCTTCTTTGACAGTCGGACTGAGCAGTGCCCCAATCTTGATTTCTTTTCTCTCTTCTTCTGTACCCAAGTTGACTGTTTCCAATGGCTCTTTGTGAGGTTCAATGGACCTTTCCTCTTGTCTGAGTAATAGGGAGATCTCTTCTAGAATTTCTTCGTCATTTTCTTCTTCAACCTCAAATACCGGGAATTCAAAGTTGGGAGAAGGCATTGGATCATATGTTTCAATGGGGTTTAAAACAAGCAATCTGCATGACGTGATGATTTGTTTTTTAGAAGAGATAGAGAGAATGCAAGAGTGTGTGTAGTGTATTTTCTGAAAACTGCTTGTTTTTATTATTTTAGAAAACAACAATAAATGCGAAAATCACAAAACGACGTTATTTTATTTATGATTTTGTCGATTCTTGAAACTACAGCCCTATAAAACAAAACTCAGTCGCTTTGGCCAAGGCGAAGAGGGACATTTACAGAAAGCGAGCCCTATAAAACATCCGTTTCACCTGGGCACGGTGAAAGGTTAACACAAAGACGAAAATTACTTAGACTTATGAACGACTTTCGGAACGTTGACAGCAACCCATTGGCAGCAAACCCCTCAGTGAATCACAAAGTCTGGTACCTTCCTTCTTGGTTTTTCTTCAGAAATAACGCTGATTTCTAGTGGAGCTGGATCATTGGAATCTGTCTCCCAGGCAGAGTTGTCGTAGAAAGATTCTTCAGTTGTATCTTGCACAATGCTTGTACTCTCAGGCGGATCTCCCCATCCAGTTGGCTGGATGTCTTCGAGCCTAATACGAGAGCTTTCAGGAGCGGTGTACTTGACTAAGAAGTCAATTTTGCCACTCGGTTGTCCTAAGGTATCCCACACTTTTTTGGAACTAGAGGAGTCATCCCTTTCGATGACGTTGACCTCGGGAAAAGCGTAGCTAAGGAACTGCTGTCCTGCAATCTTTGCAAATTCATCGTCGTACTGGATATTTTCTGAATGCCCTAAGTAATGATCCCATGATTCGGTGGGGACGCAGGTATTCTTTTCAATGATGCTCAACTGACATGCATCGTTCGACTGACTCTTTTGGCCTGAGTCTCCTGGGTACGGCTGCCAGATAGGCAGGCCATCCATTGGGCCATAATAGTCGCGGTCAAAGTTGTCTTTCATCAGAGTGTCCTCCTCTAATGAGTTTGGCGGAGCACGACATCCTTCCGGATTGCAATCTCCGTATATCATCTTGACACTTGATCTTGGTATATATCTCGGACTTTGTGCGGGAAAGCAAAGTGGCATAGTGTCATACCCCAAATTTTGACCTCTAAGATTCCCCATCATTGTGTAAATCATCATCACAATATGGATGGACCATCATGCCTCAATAGTCTCCCCAAAGATGGGTGAGCATCCACTACAATCAAATTTAGGGTTTCAAGCCCTCTCAGAGATCTTAGATAAAGGATCAATCAAGAATTGACATGATCTTCAACTTGTCTAACCTTTCAAACATCCACAATGGATCAAGAGGACTCCCACATCAAGGATTAAGCACAAGGCTGCAACATTCCAAGTGGATTAAGCCTCAAGATTGCCAGTGTCACCAAATTAGGGTTTTGGTCTACTGGGGCCTCCAGATGGAAATTTTCCTCTGGGCATGAGCCAATGCTTTAAAGCATAACCCAAGATACTCCAAGGGACCTCATAGAACTAATCATCAAGTTAATTTTACCTCAGGGGATGCACTTACCACAAATCAGGAATTAGGGTTTCTTGACCTAATTCACCCCTAAGTTGACTTTTGGGACAAAACATGAGCCAAGACCTCAAGACATGATTTGAGGGTCTCTAATAAACTACATTGATCTATTTACAACAATGGATTGATCCAAGAAGCTTGATCAACAAGTTTCAAATTCATCAGAACCACAATTAGGGTTTTGCGGGAAAAGTCAACTGTATCTTTGACCTTTGACCCAGGCATGCTCCCAAACCTTGGGACATGATTTAATACACCCTATAACACCTATTAAATCAATCCATCAAGTTTTATTTAGATCAAGGACTTGATTTCATAGAGGACCGCACAATTTGGAATTCATCTGGCAAAAAGTCAACTGTGCACAAAAGTCAACTTTTACTTTTTGAGAATTTTCACAATTATGGTTCCCTAACCCTAAAATGATGTTAATGTGTGATTGGAATCATCATTCATCAATAAAAATCAAGAAAAGTGGTATAACTTGTAAAACAGGTAACCATAAAAAACTTAGAAATTTTCTAAGTTATGGAACAAAGTGGCTAGGGTACCAACTTTGGAGGATCATAACTCCTAAACCACAAGGCCATTTTTCCCCATCCAAAGCTGGATTTGTAGCTCTCATAGCCCTCTACAAAAGCTTCAACTACACTTCATTCCAATTCATCATGGATTTTGAGTTATGGAATGATCAAAATGGCTGAAAACATGAAATGTCACTTTTTCCAACACTCAGTGAAATTTTCACTAAGTCAGAATCTGTCTTGCTTTTTTTCCAAAAGTAGGGGGATTTTTCACTTGGATCCAAAAAGTATCAAGACCAACTATGATCACACACATGTTATATCATATGAGGGCTTTCCAAAATGGCCAAGAAGTCCATGAAACTCCACTTAAGCCATGAGATATGACCATGCCAATATGCCTTGCTACAAACTGTCATGGCAAGGCAGATTTGGGATTTTGCTCGATTTGCTCAAATTTTGCAAAGGGCAAGCAAATCTATCCATCTGAACACCTCAAGGGGGGACCAAGGAGGGACAAACACTGATCCATCAGCCTCCCAAGTCCTTGGAACCAAAAGTAGCATGCCAAACCTAGAAATGCCTAAAGAGGGGACAAGACTCCAATTTTGGTTTGGAGCATTTAATGGATGCACCAAGGTGGCATGGAATGAGCCCTTTCCAACTGAATTCAGTCAAGACTTATCCAAGGACTAGGGAACCAGCTGCCTGTGCTCTAGCCTCTAGTCAATGCCTAGAGGAGACTTGGATTCCCATTGATCAACATTGGCCAAACCTTTGCAGAAGTTGCCATTCACTATTTCAGCCAAAACAAACTTGTTCTACTATAAATAGGGGTCATTTGTACTTAGTTTGAGTACACCAAAGCACTACAACACTTGCTTTCCTCAAAATCTCTTTCTCTAGGAAAAAATGCCTTCTTTAGCAAGGTAACTCTGAGTTTTTGAGTTAGAGAGCAATTTCACCACAACTCATGATCCAAACACATCCAATATGTCATATCTAAGCTGTCCAAACTCTCACAAGTGACCTGTAACACCAAAATCTCAAAGTCCCCTCTCAAAACCTCAAAATTGGACTTTTGTGCATTTTTCAAGCCATGTCTTGATTCAGTCACTTTCCAAACCAGATAAAACCTCAAACACACTCCAAATATCATCCTTGAACTGTCCCAAATGGTTCCACACATCTGGAACATCATTTGAGAGAGTTGCCATTTTGGCCACTTTTGCCCCTTTTGCAAGAAAGGGCCAATTTCCATTCCTGAGGTTTCCAGCTGGTTCCAACCACTCTAAAAGCTTCTAAGGGATCATTTGAGGGTGTCCAAAGCATAAAAACATTTCTGGAACAAAGCACTTGGTAGATAGCCTAAAAGCTCCAAAAAGAGGTAAGCATCACAACTTGAACTCTCTAAAATATGCCTTGCTTTGAAGTCCACTGATCATGCATCTCTTATACATGTTACTCCCTCCGTCCCAAAATATAAGAGAAAAACTCAAAAACACACTTATTAAGAAAAGTAAAAAACATAATAGTTTGACTAAGATTTTGTTGAAAAATTTGTTTTGAAAGTTGTAAAAACAATTCTAATTGGTTGTTGTTTATAAAAAAGATGAGACAGAAAACAAATTAAATGCAACTTGCATTTAATTTTACCTTGAAAATGATAAAAGTTGATTTTTTTCTCTTATATTTTGGGACAAGAAAAATGCACTTTTTTCTCTTAAATTTTGGGACGGAGGGAGTATATGTGTTGTGTTTGCACCAATTTATCATGTAATTCATACCTGTACCAAGAGGTAGCACAGAAAATGCAAAACATGGCCTATTTCAAATCCACTATCGGGTTTTGAGGAGGATTTATTTTTTGGAAAAACCACCACCACCATTGGATTCCTTAGGAAATTCTAGGCCAGATACATATAAATTTTGCCTCCATCCACGGAGAAATGAGAAAGTTATGGCCTTCACATTTCTAGCCAAAATCTTGCATTGCCTTGCCTTGGGCCAGGCCAAAAACAAGGCAAGCCTTGTAAATTTGTGGTTGTGTTTCAATACACGGATGTATCACCACCTCAGTGGTAAGGCGCACCTGCTGTACACAAGAGGTCTGGGGTTAGAATCCCCCTCGCCCCAGACCCTCTTTTTGCTATTTTTTTCCACTATTTGCTATTTTTCATATTATTTTTTAATGATTTGAAAAATTAATAACTTCCTCAATTTTAATTATTTTTGATAGGTTCTTTTTGCAAAAAATCACAAAAATATTGAAATATTTTATTACACAAAAAAAAATCAAATTTATATTATTTATTTAATATAGTTGGTATTTTTGTGAATAAATTCATTTTTAATTATTTTTAAACATTTAAAAGTGAATGTTTATTTTGAAAATAAAAAACAAATGAGTTCTAAATCATCTTGTGATTAAAACCTCATTTTTCAAACCTTAAACAAAATCACAAGTGGTTTATTCAAATCTATTTGGTACTTTTTATCATTTTATTGATTTTCTTTAAATATTTACTTTTAAAAAACAACAAAATTAGGGTTTCTTTGACTTTCACCCTCACAAATCTTTTTTCAAACTCTGGGCCTCTAATAAAGTGTAAGACCCAATCATGCTTTGAAACCAAAATAGTTTGGGCATCAGTCATTGAATAAGTCCCAACACATTTTCAAAAATCTTGGCGCGATCGCCATTTTTCAAACAACTTAATGGGCCTCTCTTTGAGCTGTAAACCCCACCACTTATGCAAAAACAACTTATTGGGCCTCTAATAGAGTGTAAAACCCAATCCCCTTTTAACCAAAACCTTTTTAGGCCTAAGATATTGTATAAGTCCCTCTGTGTTAAAAGAAAAACCTCGGCATGATCGCCAGTTCAAAATAAAACCCTGGGCTTACCCTCGTGTTATAAGCCCTATTTATTTTCTTTAAACTTCTTTGGGCCTCTTGATAGAGTGTAAGTCCCACCTCTTTGTAAATAAAACCTTTTTGGGCTTCACATATTGTATAAGACCTACTGTGTTTTCAAAACAACGGTGCTATCATCGTTAAAACTTGGGCCTCTCCTTGAGTTGTAAGCCCCAACAATCTTTTCAAAGCACTTTCTCCTTTGATTTTTAATATATGTTGTTACCAAAACTTTCTTTGTTGAACAACTAACAAAACAACATGGAAGCTCTACAACGGGTAAGTGTTTATCCGCTTTCATTTACCACTTTCATATGTATATAACTGTATTGTGGGGGCTGTTTCGCTGTAAGTCTTCTTTCACAAAATTTTATATACTTGTCCAATATCCACTGTGTAATACTAGTATAGTTATTTAGAGTTTTCCCCGGCAACTACGTCTAGCACTAGGTAAAGCCCTGTTGGCCACTCTTAAATACAAACAAAACTAGACCCCCATAGGATTTCCAGATACAGTCTTCCCTCCTCTTGGGGTTAAACAATATGGAGACGTGAAAGGCAGCATTCTTGGTGAACCCTTTCTCAGACTGTCACCCTTAGACATTGTCAAAGAAACTCTAACTCCCCAGAGATGATCTTTTCTCCGTTAATGGAATCTCTTAAGTTTCTTCCAAATTCTCGGACTTTCCTGGCTTGATCTATTCTCGGTGAATAGCATGTCTTGAACTTCCCGGGGTTTGGGGACCCACAGGCTTCCTAAAAGCATCCCCGCCTCCTCTTGGGAGTTGTACAAGGACCCGTCGGCTTCTTAGAAGTTCTCATGCCTTCTCTTGGGCTTAAAGGTATAAGACATAACTTAGTCATCCTTTGCTAGAGCAGTCTTCCCAGCATCAAAACTTCGGCCATTTTAGGGTTGATACTCATCCCTTAATGCCCGCGCCTCCTCTTGGGCATTGTACAAAAGATAAAACTCTAGACTTGGACAGTCTAGGACCCTTGAGTCTCAAAGACATTCTCAAGTTCCTTCCAAACATAGGAAGAAACCCCGGTCTCTCTCATGAGAGTTCCCCACACTTGGACCCGCGTCAGGATTTCCAGAATCCACAGTGGTAAGACAGCCTCCTCTTGGGCTTTGTACAAATGATTCTCCCCAGCGGAGCTAACCTTTTCAGACTCTCTTGTTGAGTCAAACACATTTTAGCCTCCGTTTTGGGCTTTGTACAAGACATATAAAAATACTCTCTTGTTGAGTATAAAAGACTCTCTTGTTGAGCCAACCTCCTTTTAGCCTTCATCTCGAAATTCGTACGAGATAGAAAAACACTCTCTTGTTGAGTATAAAAAGGCTCTCTTGTTGGGTCAATCCCCTTTTAGCCTCAATCTCGGGCTTTGTACGGGACAACAAATCACTATCTTGTTGAGTATAAAAGACTCTCTTGTTGAGTCAATCACCTTTTTCAGACTCTCTTGTTGAGTCAATCACTCTTTTGTTGAGTATAAAAGACTCTCTTGTTGAGTCAATCACCTTTTTTAGACTCTCTTGTTGAGTCAATCACTCTCTTGTTGAGTATAAAAGACTCTCTTGTTGAGTCAATCACCTTTTAGCCTCCGTCTCGGGCTTTGTACAAGACATATAAAATCACTCTCTCGTTGAGTATAAAAGACTCTCTTGTAGAGTAAACTTCCTTTTAGCCTCAATCTTGGGCTTTGTACAAGACAGAAAGAACATTTTCCCCGGAAAAGTCAAACTTCTAGCCTCCGCTTAGGCTTTGTATAAGGAAAACCCCGGTTGAGCCAATCAACCTTTTAGCATCAAAGTTGTGCCTTGCTCACAGCATACAAACATCAATAACTCCTCTTTAGAGATGACAAACTCTCTCTAACCCTTTAGCTTCACATCTTGGGCTTTAAACAAGATACAAACCACCTTTAGCTTCACGTCTTGGGCTTTGAACAAGACACCAAAATAACCTTTTTCCTCCCATAGAATAGGAGGAACTACGATCGCTCTGATTTCCCTGTTTCGAGAATACGTAGGCATAAGCTTGCAAAATCTTAGCAAGCATACTAATCAAAGACCCAAATCCAGTACCCCCAGATATCAACCCAAAAGCACCAAATCCTAACATCTTACCAAAAACCTCGCAGATAGTCCAGACATTCTGAATTTAAACAAAATAAACCGAAGAAGGGCCCACATCTTAATAACATCTGTAACCTAACAGACTGCTGTTTAAACTCAGTATGCAAGCAGGTTTAATTGGAGACATCTATTTCCCTTCCTTAATTAGCTCAACAGGATAAAAAATGAATCGAACTGTAGTACCCAAGCGATCGTGACTCATGACCACAAAAATTGCGCTACAGAAAAATGCGCCCACTGTGGGGCCTTCTTCTCTTTCTTACAATCTTCGGTGGAAACCCTTAAATTCAACAAGATGTCACAAAAATGGCAACTCTGCTGGGGAGTCATTGTCTGTATAGGATCATAAGACTAGAGGTCTAGGATGATTAAGACAAATATATATACTGCTTTTCCTAATTGATATTTGTGTTTATTTTTCTGCTAATAGGAATGCGTGTGATGCCGCATGTGGAAAGATTGAGTATACACCTAAGATAGGTGATGGCAGTACGGGTAATCTTGCGGGGAGTGAATCCCAATTAAGAGTCCTCGGTTGACCATCAAACTCAGTGGAGACTCCCTTTGCAGATACATTGCGTATACGACTTCGGTTGTTGAAATTACTGTGGTCGACTGGGTTATCTGAGAAGCTGAGGTTTTAGTAGGCTAAAACCATTTTGTAGTGCGGAAGCTATCGGAAATAGTTGTCACGTGATACTACCCTCATCTGAGATCACTCTAAGATGCATCAGCTCGCTGGCGATCCGCTTGTTGTTGTTATCCCAAGAGGGGTCAATGATTTTGAGGACAGGTATAAAAAATCACCAGTATAAACCTTTGTGGGGGGGGGTAGAGCCTTGACTTCATGACACCGACCCTTTGATCCCATGTTTTTTCTATGTTTTTGTGTGCTGCATTCATACATTCATTTAAAAAACATTAAAACAAAGAAAAATCTTCTCTTCTAGTCTCTCTTTTTCAAATTAAACTAAGACAATGATTACAAATGTCAGAGAAAGGAGATTGCGCTAATGGATTTCGGTAGAAGGAGAACTCATAAGTACACCTTCAAGGTTCCAAAACTAGAGGATTTAAGAAGTCCGGCGAGGATGATAACCAACCATGAGGCTTTCAGAGCCAAGTACGGAGGGCTGCTGTCCTTGTTAAGGGTCCATGTAATTGAAGGAATCCTGTCCACGCTAATCCAGTTTTACTATCCGGTCTATCACTGTTTCACATTCCCGGATTATCAGCTAGCACCAACATTAGAGGAGTACTCTCACCTAACTGGTCTACATATTACTGATCAAGCTCCCTTTTCTGGACTGGAAGAAATTCCAAAAGATCAGACCATTACAAGAGCAATTTATTTGGATGAGTCAGAGGTCAGGACTCACATAACCACTAAGGGTGGAATTCAGGGTTTGCCAGCCCAGTTCTTAACAAAGAAAGCTCTATACTTTGGTAGTATAGGGAACGTGGCCGCTTTTGAGAGCATCTTTGTTTTGCTCACCTACGGGTTATTTTTGTTTCCCTACATCGATGACTTTGTAGATATCAACGCCATTAAGATTTTTCTGATTAGAAACCCTGTACCGACTTTGCTCGCAGATGCTTATCATTCTGTACACTTAAGAAATTTGTATAATGGAGGAATGATCACATGCTGTGTACCCCTGCTTTACAAATGGTTCACTTCCCATTTGCCAAAGTCTACTGCATTTTAGGATCAAAAGAATACTTTATGTTGGTCGCAGAGAATCATGTCTCTTACCAACTCCGACATCGATTGGTACAATCGAATCTATGACGGGATCAGAATCATTGACCGTTGTGGAAACTTCCCAAATATACCCTTTATAGGAACTAAGGGAGGAATCAATTATCATCCAGTTTTGGTTCGTCGTCAATTTGGATACCCGATGAGGCATATCCCGCGTAATGCTCATCTGGAAGGTCTTTTCTTCAAGGAAGGAGAAAATGACAGGGCACTAAAGACAGAAATAGTGCATGCCTGGAAACACGTTCATAGGAAAGGAAGAGAGTCTCTAGGAAAACCAGACTGTGTCTCGGTGGAGCCTTATCTCCACTGGGTACAAACTAGAGCTCTCAAGCTGAGGATGCCTTACCCTCGTCAGGAAGTTCTTCCATTAAGGGACTCTGCCCTTTATTTTATGTCTGAGACGGAAAAGCTTCAGGTTACTCTCAGAAAAGTTCAGCAGGAGAAGAGGTCTTGGAGGAACAAGTATCGTATTCTCAATGTAGAGGGCAAGAAAATACAGCAACTGTTAAAAGAAAAGGATGCTCTGATTGAGATTTTAGAGCAACATGCTGTGGAGAATCAGGATGACCAAAGGAATTTGCTCGCTCCTTTCGCTTGGCAAAGGAATGACAACCCGACAACGGCCAAAGAGCCCCGGTCAAAGAAAAGGAAAGTACCAGAACCAGCACCTGAGCTCTCCTCAGAGAGGACTCAGGGCCCATAAGTTTAGATTTCCTTTTTCGCAGCACTATGTAAATTACTGTATTTCCATTTCCGCAATCTTTAAATTCAATAAAACGGGGTTTCCCCACTGTTTGATATTTGCAATCCAATTGTCGAAGTTTACTTTGAATAAACAAAAACATATAATTAATATAATCATTGCATATCATTCATCATTCTCACGTAATGCATTCTTCTTACCTACGAATCTCATGTTTGCGTCTCGATTCTAGAGTCAAACTGTCTCATTCGTACAATACTCGGGCCAATCGTCAGAAAAAGATGGATGATCTCGAGTAAAAGAATAGAGAGTTGAGGGAAGAGAACGACACTCTGAAAGAGGATCTGAGAAATCTTCATAACGACATGCAAGCTCTGGCAGCGACCCAGATGCAACAACAACGGACTGTGATCTCAGAGATCACATCGACGCCCATAGTGGAGAAGTATGAACCTAGGTACAAAATGCCGAAATATCGTCCCTGGGGCATGCATATTAACTATATCCCGGAAGGATATATTCCGCCGATCACTCAAGATCCGAAAACTTCAGCAGGAGCCGCTAGGCCTGAAGGTTACAAACTTCGGGAAAGCGAAGATGCCAGGGGCATGACAGCAACTCCTGAAGGTTACAAACTTCAAGAGGCACCAAGAGTCTCGGCCATAATGACTATACCACCGCCCGTGGTACACACTGTCCCGGAAGGACAGATTCCACAGATACCTTCTGGTGGAAATGAAAGTATGTTCGACATAATGAATGAGTTCCAGAAACTGTTCCTGGAAATGCAGAAAGAGCTGCAAGCCCTTCGCAGTCAGGACTTATTTGGAAAGGACGCCGCAGACCTTTGTTTGGTCCCCAATGTGAAAGTTCCACACAATTTCCAGGTGCCCGATTTTGAAAAGTACAAGGGTAACTCTTGCCCTCAAAGCCACTTGGTGATGTACGCTCGACGAATGTCAGCTCAGACAAAGAACCAGGAGCTACTAATTCACTACTTTCAGGACAGTTTAACCGGTGCCGCATTAAAATGGTACATGGGTTTAAACTGCGCTACGATCGGCACTTTCAGAGATCTTGGCGCTGCTTTCGTTCAACAATATAAGTACAATTTGGACATGGCACCAGACAGAGATCAGCTCAGATCAATGTCACAAAAGGACAAGGAAACCTTTAAGGAGTACGCTCAGAGATGGCATGAAATTGCCGCTCAGATTTGTCCCCCTCTTGAAGAAAAAGAGATAACAAAGATCTTCTTAAAGACCTTAAGCTCATTTTACTATGACAGAATGGTCGCCAGTGTGCCCAGTGACTTCACCGAGATGGTAGGCATGGGAGTTTGTCTTGAGGAAGCGGTTCGGGAAGGACGTTTAGTTAAAGACACTGGATCATCAAGCAGTACAAAAAGATACGGTAGTGCTCTCCCTAAGAAAAAAGAGCAAGATATTGGGAACAACTGTACGACGCGACCTCCAGGGTTTGATCCTATACCAATGTTGTACGTAGAATTATTTCCAATATTACTGGTCAAGGGACACGTCCAAACCATGTCTCCTCTTACAGTACCGGAAAATCCGCCTTTCTGGTTTAAAGCGGATCAGACTTGCCCTTACCATCAAGGAGGACCAGGGTATAACATAGAAAACTATCTCAGTTTCAAATCCGATGTGCAAAAGCTTGTTAGGAGCGGGGTCTTATCTTTCAAAGATACGAATCTGAATGTTCTCACGAACTCGCTGCCTCAGCACGAGAAAGTTGCGGTAAATTTGATAGAAGGAGAGTCCAATAACAACTATCAAATTCATGATGTACTCTTATTAAGGGCCAACTTGGTCAAGATGCATTGTAGACAGAGTGGGTACGGCCATGTGCCACCTCATAATTATCACCAGTGTGATATCTGCTCTAAAAATAATCAAGGATGTTCTATTGTACAATCAGCTCTGCAGGAACAATTGGATCTCGGATGAATCTAAGAACACCGAGTTCGTGGAGTTAACATGACTTATACGAATTCCAAAGTTATTCAGAACCACGACATCCGTGCGATGAATGTCAACTTGGTGGCAATGCACTCAAGGCAAAGCCAATATCATAATCTACCACGACATGATTACAATTCCTGTCTGACTTGCTCGGTAAACAAACAGGGATGCTCTTTTGTACAAGAGGCCCTCCAGCGTCAGATGGATCTTGGGTGGATCCAGGACTACCACAATAAAATCCTTATCATATTAACATGGTTCAAATCTTTGATATTCGTTTGATGAATACCAGCTTAGTGGAGTTACACGCCAAGCAAGTCCAAATCGGTTTTCTCACTTCACATGATTATCTGAATTGTACAGTATGTCGTGAGAGTAACCAAGGATGTGCTCTCGTTCAAAGACCTTTGCAACACTTGTTAAACCATTGGTGGCTTCCGATCTATATGGATGAAGACATGCAGCAAGTCAGCATGATTAATGGGAATCCTACTCGGCATCAAAGTCAGGATGTTCAATCAACGAAAACAGATCTAGTGAAGTTACACTACATTCAAAGCGGACATGGCCAGGTGCCACCACATAACTACGAGCGCTGTAGAGTCTGCTTGGAAAATAACCAAGGATGCTACCTCGTGCGAGCAGCCCTTCAAGGTCAGCTGGACCACAAAGAGATTCAACAATATCCAGTTTCAGGGTCCATTAACTGGACGCCAGATTACTTCGTTGATCAAATCAAAGATGTGGTTGTAATCTCTGATCCTGAGAGGACCAAGGATGTTTGTACCATCATACCTCTACTTGACAAATCAAAGGTTCTTAACCAGGGACTGATTGAAGTTACTTACGACAGTCAGAAAAATTAGAAGGCTCCTGTAGTTATCTACCTACTGGGACCGTTACCGTATGAATTTGATAAGGCGATCCCTTACAAATACGGTGCCACAACAGTTGAGAATGGAAAGGAAATTCCATTACCCTCCGTCATGAATATTGCAGACATCAGTCGAGTAACACGGAGCTGTAGAATCTTCAATAGAGGAGTTGGAGAACCCAGTAAAGAAAAGGAACCTCTAACAGAAGTTCCTAATCCACCAGTCGGTCAATCTAGTGATCCCGACCTTTCGAAGAACGATGATGAGATGTTGAAGCTCATCCAAAGGAGTGAATACAACATTGTTGATCAGCTGTTACAAACTCCTTCAAAGATCTCTGTGTTATCTCTTTTACTCGGTTCTGAAGCCCACAGAGAGGCTCTACAGAAAGTCTTAGAGCAGGCCTTTGTGGAACAGGATGTGTCGATACGACAATTCGATGGCATCATCTACAACATCACTTCCTATAACAACTTTGGGTTTAGTGATGAAGAATTACCGGAAGAAGGGCAAAGTCACAACATGGCGCTCAATATCACAGTCAACTGCCAGGACGATGCCTTAGCCAGCGTACTGATAGACACCAGATCGGCTCTCAACGTTATGCCGAAGTCCACTCTAATGCGACAATTATTCAGAGGATATCCGATGAGAGGCAGTGAGGTCGCCGTCAAAGCATTTGACGGGTCTAGAAAAACAGTTATCGGTGAAGTTGACCTTTCCATAACTATCGATCCTCACACTTTCCTAGTCACTTTCCTGGTCATGGACATTCGGGAAATATACAGTTGCTTATTAGGAAGACCTTGGATACACCAGGATGGGGCAGTAACTTCGACACTTCACCAGAAGCTGAAGTTTGTCAAGAATGACCAACTCGTCACGGTCTGCGGAGAACAAGCCCTGATCGTGAGTAACCTTTCATTATCCACTTCTGTAGAACCAGAGGAGGTCGTTGGAACTCAGTTCCAAGCACTTTCGGTGAGCAATGAAAATCAGTCAGAAAAAGGAACATCGATTTCCTCATACAAAGATGCTCTCAAAGTAATCGAGAGTAACAACGTAAAAGGATGGGGACAGCTTGTCATTCCTACTGATAATAAAACAAAGAAAGGTCTTGGTTTTTCTGCAACCTGTACCCAGACTGGTGCTAATGACGAAAGTCTTCATCCCATTCAGAACTTCTTCCATAGTGGAGGTTTCCTTCACCCAGTGTCTCAAGAAGCACATACTATCAATGAGGGAGATTCCTCCGACACAGAGGAGGAATGGAAGTCCTATCTTAACGAGGATGGTTATATATCTCAGGAAGAGGTGCCTACGCTATTTTTTTATCCCGCACGGAGTCCGAGATTTATACCTAGGTCAGACGTCGAAATGATATATGGAGAGTGTGATCTGGAAGGATGTCGTGTGTCATACCCCAAATTTTACCCTCAGATATTCTGATCATTTGCACATCATTCTAAGTCTGCCATTTTTTTTAGTTAAACATTCCATATCATTAATCATGCATTTTAGTTTTTTATTATTATTTTTTTTTCTTCTTAGATTATTTAGATTTAATTTAGTCTATTTTCTTAAATTTAATTTTTATATATATAGTTTGTTTCAATTAGAATTTTATCTTTAGCTTAATTTCATTTTAGCTTCTTTCATTTTAGTTTAATTTTGGTTAGATTAATTTTAATTTAGTTTAAATTTTAGTCTAAAGTTAATTTAATTAGTTCGAGTTTTATTGATTTAATTTAGTTTTAATTTTAATCTTAATTTTCTAATTTTTAAGTTTATTTTTATTATTTATTAGTTTAACTTAACTGAATTTAAATATTTTCATTTAATTCTTATTATATTTGTGTTTTTTATCTTAAACCAACAAAAATCTGCCCTGCCATCTCTAAACTGCCTTGCTACCCTCTCCATGTACTCCACAGCACACAACCTACACAAACCTCCAAAATGTGATGTTATATGGACCAAATTCTACAGCTGCTACTTGCTGCGCATCCTACACAGATCAAACCAAGCTTTGACCCTGCTCTCATTACTGTATAGACCTGCTAAGGAAAGCAACAACACAACTCCTGCTACATCCACATACTTAATCCCTGCGCTACTTCTACTCACTGCATTTTGACAGCAACTCAACACAAACAGACCCTGCACAACAGTCCTGAAATCTGCAAATTAAAAGAGACAGATCATTCAACAAGACCAAAATTCAAACTTGATCAAGAAGATTGGAATCAATTTAAAAAAGGCAAAAGGGAGAGAACTGGGAGACCAATTTTTTACAGCTTACTATCACAAACGCTTTAAAACCATCCTTCAAAAAACTCCATAAAACCAACCTTTCACAACCACTAAAGGGACCCTTGATAACGGGTCGGCCCCCCTTCATTTTGAGAAACGACCATCTCACATCAGAAATTGATCTCTCCAAAAACACCAGCCTTTGCCCATCCCTTTCTCCTTCAATCGTACGACCCACTTCCTTAAACCATCATCAAACCTTCAAATGGTTCTCCAATCACAAACACCCTTTGAAACCATAAACTTAAACACACTACCTCCATCAGAACCCTCTCGACTTTTCCTTCGTATAACCTCATCCTTCACCCCTTAAATATCAACAACAACCCACCTCCGACTCAACAGAACCCGTCCACCATTCTTCATCACCAAATCTCCAATAACCCAAATCAACATACCACAAAAGCTAAACCAAATCTTCATTTCCGGATTAAAATCAGAACAGAACAAAACCAGAGCAAATCGAAAACCAAACCAGATTCAAAAAACCAGGTAAAGAAGAAAGAAGAAGAGAGAACGAGATCGAGACAAACCCGTAGACCAAGTCTGAGGCGGTATTCAAACCACAAACCTGTGAAATCAAATCATTACGAACTGCAAGTTTGGACGGAGATTGCAACGGGAATACGAAGGCGGAAAGGTTGAGAATGATTCATCACGTCTCAGGTTGAAATTGGGCGTGTGTTTGTTGTAAATTGTTTTTCCGTGTGAAGTGCTCCAAACATGACCGAGCATTTTTTTTTCCTGAAATTTGGGATCGTGTACTATCTTGGGGTCCTGAGAGTTGTTTTTTATTTGGTTTTAAAAATGACTTAGTTTTTCTGACTGTTGTTTTGAGGAAGATGATATTCCACAGCCCATTCCATTGTTTTTTTATTTCTCCATTTTTTGTTGTACACGGCTGGGGAAAGATGGGCTTTTGGCCCACTTGTTTTCTTTATTCGCACTCTAGCGGTTCAAAAGCACCCTCCATCCATGGAATCTTCTTTTATGTGTAACGTATTATTTTAAGATCTTCTTTTGTTACATTTCAATTTTCGGTTTCATTTTCGTTTTTATTTGGGCCAATGATATATAAAAAATCATGACTTGTGAATTTATTTGAATCAATAAAAATCTTGATAAATATGAGGCCACTTTTTATTGGTCAATGATAGTCAAAATATCATAGATTATCGATTTCTCGATTAAATTTTGATTAAGACGAGGCCATTCGATTTCATTTCAATTTCCATTTCATTAAACAATTTTTATTAACTCGGATGAATAAGAGCCGTCAAGATCTAGCATCTTGGCACAACTCTTTGAACAATTGACTTTCATCAAATGTTCGTTGTCCGATAAATAACTTTAAGTCTCGACTTGGACGAATAAGAGCCGTCAAGATCTAGCATCTCGACACAACTCTTTGAACGATTGATTTCATCAAGCGTTCATTGTCCATCAAACTTTTTCTTAATCAATACGAAAGAAAAGGACTGTTGGAATCCAACATTCTAGCATAACCCTTGAATGATTGGTCTCAAGCCTTGCGCATTGGGATAGTCGGTCATTCCTTTCTTTCATCCTAAAGACCCTTAACAATAACTTGGACCAATAAGAGCCGTTGAGATCTAGCATCTTGGCACAACTCTTGAACCATTGATCACTATCAATGTTCATTGTCCATCAAATATTTTTCATTTCAACTTGGATGAATAAGAGCCGTCAAGATCTAGCATCTTGGCACAACTCTTCGAACAATTGATTTCCATCAATGTTCATTGTCCAATAAACATTTTTCATACCAATTTTGAATGAAAAGGACTGTTAGAGTCTAGCACTCTGGCATAACCCTTTGGCATTCTTAAAACATATTCAAGCCACTCTTAAACCACTTCCAAGAGATAGCCATTAATCTCTTCTCCTTCACCAACCTTTAACCCTTCATTCAAATCTTTCATAAGAGATAGCCATTAATCTCTTCTCCTAAACAATCAATCCTCACAAGCTTTGCTTTCAAGCTTTTCACCGTAGAAGCCAGAACTATGAAGGCTCTGATTTCTCAAGTTCATCTTGAGAATACGTAGGCATAGGATTGCGAGATCCTAGCGAGCCACCTTTCCCTTTTTCCACCTTTTCCTTTACATCCAATGCCTTCTTGGATTCAACCTTTTCTTTCTTCTACCTTTTCCTTTTTCCTTTATATCCAATGCCTTCTTGGATTCCACCTTTTCTTTTTTCTACCTTTTACCTTTTTTCTTTACATCCAATGCCTTCTTGGATTCCACCTCTTCCTTTTTTTGTTCGTAGCTTCAAACTATGAAGGCTCTGAGTTCCTCATTGCACTATGAGGATACGTAGGCACGAGATTGTGAAGTCTTGTCGAGCCCCCTAGTAATAAAAACCCTTAGGTCTCCCCTTTAAAAAATCCTAAAAACATTTATCTCTCTTTCCTCAAGTAGAAGATTAGAAACAAACCTTAAGCTAACATACATTTAACCCTAACTAAATGGTTCCCGTTGAGTACAATGGACGTGAGAGGTGCTAATACCTTCCCCTTGGGTAATCGACTCCCGAACTCAGACATTGGTTGCAATGAACATATCTTTATCCTTTCTTTTAAGGGTTTTATTCGATAGTTTCCCTTTCCCTCTATGGAATAAATAAAGATCGGTGGAGACTCTGTTAAGTCCATCCCACGGGCATGCGGTTGCGCTTCGCGAGGTCGTTCTCATTTTTTCGAGGTACGGCGGATGGCGAATCTGCTGGGGATATAGATCCTTAAGTGAGTCAAGCCTAGTTTAGTTAGGTTTTCGTGTATGTTAGCTTTGTTTGCTTCTCTTTCTTCTTTGATTATATGTTTTATTGCTCTTGCTTTATATATGTATATGTACATCATGTGTGGGCTTTAGGTATCTGATATCTTGAATAAAGCTCTAAACCCGAGTTTTGGAAAAAGCAGAGAGAAAACATAGGGTTAAATTTGGTAGTTAGTAGAGTTAGACTACGAGGGAAAGCTCCTTGTAGCAGCTAACATGAAGGCTCCTCTAGAGTAGACCTATTTGTAGATCTCGTTATAAAACAACTTGCCTGTTGCATGACGGTGATTCCTGAAGGGTCCATGACTCTAGGTCCCCCACTTAGAACCAATGTTATTTTGGTGGTTGTGTAATATTGGACTTCAAGGACATCTCCTTGCTCCAACCAATATGAAAACCCCGATCAGAATAGACCTTTTCGTCACTCTCGTTGTAAAATGGCCAGCCCGTTGCATAACGTTGATACGACTAAGGTCCGTGACTCTGAAACCTTATCAAAACCTAGAAAATATCCCGTGAGTGGGTTTATGGGTAGATAATCTAGAACTATCCATTATAGGGAAACCTACCTAATAGGATGTTTTGATTTTCTCGTGCTATCTCAGATCCCAACCATACCTACATTGCATTTTCTTTCTGCATCCCGTGTTGTATGACATTGCATATCATTTGCATCTTTGCATGATTCATTGCATGCGTCTGTTTGTCCAGTTACTCATCTCCAGCTATCTCAATCTTCCTGTGCCATTTGTCAGTCGTCAAGCTGATTCCTCGACACCGATACAGGACTAGAGCTAACATCAGATGCAGAATGTCAGAACAACCCTCTGCCAGGGCAAGTGAAGCTTCAGTCGACTTCAGCTCAGCTACTTTCCGAAGACAGGCCAGCTCATCCATGTTATTGACTAGTCACTATGCCATGTTTCTTATTGTTTGCATTTTCCTTTGTTTTGTACTAGCTGTTTGCTTCCAAACTATGTTGGTACTTTCATGTTAATGAAATAAGCAATTGCAACCTTTTGATTCAATTCATTTGTGTTTTCTATTTACTTATTAATGCTTTCTCTTTTAAGAAAAATAAAATAAATTATCTTGTCCACTTTCTTTTGATTATGCAAAGGTTGGAGGGAGGATGATGAAAACAAAATACCCATAATTGATGTTGGTATGCTTTCAAATCAAGACTTTGCTGACGATGTAAGGCATTGTTTCAACTCCTAAACACTGGAGAAATAAGGAAGTTAACCCCTCTTTAACCCCTTCGAGACTAGAAGTAGGAGTTTCTTTTCTTTACAAATAAAAACCCGCAATTTTAACATGGGGTAGGGTAGTTCTCAGTTAACTGGATTGTGCATTCAATTACAAGAGTTTCATGCAAGACGCCTTTCAACAAAAGTTCACAATTTTTTCCTTCGCACACAACAAGCAAGTGTCGAAGATGTCTTTCAAGTCAAAAGCCAATGATGGTTCGCCGTAATCATTAAGCCATGCGTTCACAACCTTTTAACTCTTCCAAATTAAATGAATAAATGTAGTACAAGTTGTTCCCAAAGTAATAAATGAAGAAGGGTCATCAAGAAATACCTACTCAAAGAAAGAGCCGAGTCCCTTTCGAGGCAAAAGCTAAGAAAGGTGTGAAGCTCATGACCTTACCTTATACAAAGAGAAGAAAGAACAAGCTTGTATGAAAATCAAAAGTTGTAAGGAAGCAGTGATCGCCATTTCAAAGTCTCTTAACTTCTGAACCATCATCATTACTATCATCAGTGCAATTTTCAACATATGGGAACCTGAGTGCATAGTTTGAGTTAACTGAGCATAGGACTGGAGATTATCACGAAGATTGGGTGGGCACAAATAAACTTTGAGCTTTTATCCTTTGTTTCTTAAACCGTGAACCAGGCCACGTTATAACCCTCAAAAGACCTAACTGAAGCAAGGTTATTTTGAAAGCATATTACAGCAAGGTTGCGTAAACTGACTCCAAAAGATCTTTGCGGATCATTTGTTTTGACATTACACCTTTTGCTTAAACTTTTCACTTTAATGTCTTGAACCACCAAGTTCTGACCAGTATCCCATATACTTTGCACCTCTTTCAAAATGATTTTGATTTTAAAAGTTGCATGAACTTTGCATTTACCATGTTTGTACAAATACTTTTGTTTGCAAACTAGCTTTCTTCTTAAGGAATTTTCAAACATTTGAGAAACTTGGTCGGTGATCCAATCAGGGGCAAGTTCCTTCCATATCCTGTTGAGAACCAGTTCAAGATTTGGGGTTTAATGGCGACTTCTCATAATTGGTTTATACAGAAGATTTTGCAAGACTCAGGCTAGGGCAAGCTTTCCCAGTGTACAGTAAAATAATCATCTTTCAAGACTCAGACCAGGGCAAGCTTTCTAAGAGCACCATGAAACGGTCCTTTCCAGAAACAATCAAGCTGAAGCAGTGATTAGTTCATCTACAACAGTCAGCTAATCTGGGGCAGTTAACTTGAAGAATCCCTAAACAGCTCTTCATCCTTCCTACAAGGACCATCATTTAATACAGTTTACCAGTGTGGCAGATGATGTGTTCAGTATTAGCATCTCTAGTCCCAAGTAGAATGGCAGTGATCTCCGTGTAGAGGAATCAGTCTTCCAGTCTTGTCTTCCTAGAGAGTCGAGCCATGTCGTCGACATCTGCATTCGCATTTGATCATATATCATATGCATAATTCATATACATATGGATAACATGAGTGTTTCATCCTCATTTTCATTTTTTTCCGAGGTCGTGTCGTTATCCGAGTCTTACCTTGTGGTCAAAGTCCAACTTACTTGGCGTCTACCAAACATTACATGTCCTTTTCATTCAGTGTCATTCCTGAATGTTGTCGTTTCTTTGCGCATCTAATCCTGTTGTTAGTTGTTTGACTTCTTTCATTCCAGTGCTATTCCTGGATCTTTACATTCCTTCACTCCAGTGCCATTCCTGGATGTCTGTCTCTTTTGATCTCCAGTGCCATTCCTGGATATCTTATTCCTCTTGTTTCTCCCAGTGCTATTCCTGGAAGTTTTGCCTCTCTTCTGTAATCCCCATCAAATTTGCTTGGATATCTTTCAGTGCCATTCCGGGATGATTTTTTCTCCTTTGCATTCAGTACCATTCTTGGATGTCTTTCTCACTATCATTTGATGTCATTCTTGAATATAGTGATTTGCCTTTACTTTCAGTGCCATTCCTGAAAGTTCTTTCCTCTTATCCAATTCTTTCTTGGTTATTTCTTTGTTCACATTCATTCAATGCTTTCTTGAATACTGTGATTCTTTTTATCCAATGCTTTCTTGGGTATCTCTTTGCTCACATTCATCAAATGCTTTCTTGGATTTTGTGATTCCTTTCATCCAATGCTTTCTTGGATCTCTACCTTTCTCACGTTTATCTGATGCTTTCTCAGGTATTGTGATTTACCTTCGCGTCCAATGCTTTCTTGGATAACATCTTTGTTCAAATATTTCTGATGCTTTCTCAGGTATTGTGATTTACCTTCGCGTCCAATGCTTTCTTGGATGTCATCTTTATTCACATATATCTGATGCTTTCTCAGGTATTATGATTTACCTTTGCGTCCAATGCTTTCTTGGATATCATCTTTGTTCACATATATCTGATGCTTTCTCAGGTATTGTGATTTACCTTCGCGTCCAATGCTTTCTTGGATGTCATCTTTGTTCACATATATCTGATACTTTCTCAGGTATTGTGATTTACCTTCGCGTCCAATGCTTTCTTGGATGTCATCTTTGTTCACATATATCTGATGCTTTCTCAGGTATTGTGATTTACCTTCGCGTCCAATGCTTTCTTGGATGTCATCTTTGTTCACATATATCTGATGCTTTCTCAGGTATTGTGATTTACCTTCGCGTCCAATGCTTTCTTGGATGTCATCTTTGTTCACATATATCTGATGCTTTCTCAGGTATTGTGATTTACCTTTGTGTCCAATGCTTTCTTGGATGTCATCTTTGTTCACATATATCTGATGTTTTCTCAGATATTGTGATTATACCTTTCATCCAAAGCCATTATTGGATGACTGGTTCCTTTGTGTCCGATGCCTTCTCGGATTACCCTTTTTACCTCATTCTCATCTGATGCCTTCTCAGATATTATGAGTTTGCCTTTCATTCAAAGCCATTATTGGAGGTTTGGTCTCTTTTGTCATCTGATGCTCTTCCTGATGCGTCTTTCTCTTTTTGATGTTTTTCCAGATTGAGTCTTTGTTTGATTCCCTAGTGGAGACTGTATTTCCGGTTCTATTTCCATTGAGGATCTTGTGTCATATTTTCTTTCTAAAGTGTTAGCCGATCATGCTTGAACCAGTTGACCTCATCACTTTAGATATTCCCCAGTGTGGTTGTCATCCCCAGTGAGTAAGTGCTCATTGTGCGAACTTTATCTCTTTTTGCTTTTGTCTTCGCTTGCATTTTGCATCATCACTCCTTTTCATCATACTAGAGATCATAGCATATCAGCATGTCAGTGCATCTAAGGGCAAAATTTTCGGTTATCTGTATTTAAATACCTTTCACCATGATTTTGCAAGAATTATCATCACTCACATCATCCGGTGAAGTTATTTAAATAGGGGCAACTGTCATACCCTAAATTTTACCCTCAGATATTCTGATCATTTGCACATCATTCTAAGTCTGCCATTTTTTTTAGTTAAACATTCCATATCATTAATCATGCATTTTAGTTTTTTTGTTATCATTTTTTTTCTTAGATTATTTAGATTTAATTTAGTCTATTTTCTTAAATTTAATTTTTATATATATAGTTTGTTTCAATTAGAATTTTATCTTTAGCTTAATTTCATTTTAGCTTTTTTCATTTTAGTTTAATTTTGGTTAGATTAATTTTAATTTAGTTTAAATTTTAGTCTAAAGTTAATTTAATTAGTTTATGTTTTATTGATTTAATTTAGTTTTAATTTTAATCTTAATTTTCTAATTTTTAAGTTTATTTTTATTATTTATTAGTTTAACTTAACTGAATTTAAATATTTTCATTTAATTCTTATTATATTTGTGTTTTTTTATCTTAAACCAACAAAAATCTGCCCTGCCATCTCTAAACTGCCTTGCTACCCTCTCCATGTACTCCACTGCACACAGCCTACACAAACCTCCAAAATGTGATGTTATATGGACCAAATTCTACAGCTGCTACTTGTTGCGCACCCTACACAGATCAAACCAAGCTTTGACCCTGCTCTCATTACTCCATAGACCTGCTAAGGAAAGCAACAACACAACTCCTTCTACATCCACAGACTTACTCCCTGCGCTACTTCTACTCACTGCATTTTGACAGCAACTCAACACAAACAGACCCTGCACAACAGTCCTGCAATCTGCAAATTGAAAGAGACAGATCATTCAACAAGACCAAAATTCAAACTTGATCAAGAAGATTGGAATCAATTTAAAAAATGCAAAAGGGAGAGAACCGGGAGACCAATTTTTTACAGCTTACTATCACAAACGCTTTAAAACCATCCTTCAAAAAACTCCATAAAACCAACCTTTCACAACCACTAAAGGGACCCTTGATAACGGGTCGGCCCCCCTTCATTTTGAGAAACGACCATCTCACATCAGAAATTGATCTCTCCAAAAACACCAGCCTTTGCCCATCCCCTTCTCCTTCAATCGTACGACCCACTTCCTTAAACCATCATCAAACCTTCAAATGGTTCTCCAATCACAAACACCCTTTGAAACCATAAACTTAAACACACTCCCTCCATCGGAACCCTCTCGACTTTTCCTTCGTATAACCTCATCCTTCACCCCTTAAATATCAACAACAACCCACCTCCGACTCAACAGAACCCGTCCACCCTTCTTCATCACCAAATCTCCAACAAACCAAATCAACATACCACAAAAGCTAAACCAAATCTTCATTTTCGGATTAAAATCAGAACATAACAAAACCAGAGCAAATCGAAAACCAAACCAGATTCAGAAAACCAGGTAAAGAAGAAATAAGAAGAGAGAGCGAGATCGAGACAAACCCGTAGACCAAGTCTGAGGCGGTATTCAAACCACAAACCTGAGAAATCAAATCATTACGAACTGCAAGTTTGGACGGAGATTGCAACGGGAATACGAAGGCGGAAAGGTTGAGAATGATTCATCACGTCTCAGGTTGAAATTGGGCGTGTGTTTGTTGTAAATCGTTTTTCCGTGTGAAGTGCTCCAAACATGGCCGAGCGTTTTTTTCTGAAATTTGGGATCGTGTACTATCTTGGGGTCCTGAGAGTTGTTTTTTATTTGGTTTTAAAAATGACTTAGTTTTTCTGACTGTTATTTTGAGGAAGATGATATTCCACAGCCCATTCCATTGTTTTTTTATTTCTCCATTTTTTGTTGTACACGGCTGGGGAAAGATGGGCTTTTGGCCCACTTGTTTTCTTTATTCACACTCTAGCGGTTCAAAAGCACCCTCCATCCATGGAATCTTCTTTTATGTGTAACGTATTGTTTTAAGATCTTCTTTTGTTACATTTTGGTTTTCGGTTTCATTTTCGTTTTTATTTGGGCCAATGATATATAAAAAATCATGACTTGTTGATTTATTTGAATCAATAAAAATCTTGATAAATATGAGGCCACTTTTTATTGGTCAATGATAGTCAAAATATCATAGATTATCGATTTCTCGATTAAATTTTGATTAAGACGAGGCCATTCGATTTCATTTCAATTTCCATTTCATTAAACAATTTTTATTAACTCGGATGAATAAGAGCCGTCAAGATCTAGCATCTTGGCACAACTCTTTGAACAATTGACTTTCATCAAATGTTCGTTGTCCGATAAATAACTTTAAGTCTCGACTTGGACGAATAAGAGCCGTCAAGATCTAGCATCTCGACACAACTCTTTGAACGATTGATTTCATCAAGCGTTCATTGTCCATCAAACTTTTTCTTAATCAATACGAAAGAAAAGGACTGTTGGAATCCAACATTCTAGCATAACCCTTGAATGATTGGTCTCAAGCCTTGCGCATTGGGATAGTCGGTCATTCCTTTCTTTCATCCTAAAGACCCTTAACAATAACTTGGACCAATAAGAGCCGTTGAGATCTAGCATCTTGGCACAACTCTTGAACCATTGATCACTATCAATGTTCATTGTCCATCAAATATTTTTCATTTCAACTTGGATGAATAAGAGCCGTCAAGATCTAGCATCTTGGCACAACTCTTCGAACAATTGATTTCCATCAATGTTCATTGTCCAATAAACATTTTTCATACCAATTTTGAATGAAAAGGACTGTTAGAGTCTAGCACTCTGGCATAACCCTTTGGCATTCTTAAAACATATTCAAGCCACTCTTAAACCACTTCCAAGAGATAGCCATTAATCTCTTCTCCTTCACCAACCTTTAACCCTTCATTCAAATCTTTCATAAGAGATAGCCATTAATCTCTTCTCCTAAACAATCAATCCTCACAAGCTTTGCTTTCAAGCTTTTCACCGTAGAAGCCAGAACTACGGACGCTCTGATTTCTCAAGTTCATCTTGAGAATACGTAGGCTTAGGATTGCGAAATCCTAGCGAGCCACCTTTTCCTTTTTCCACCTTTTCCTTTACATCCAATGCCTTCTTGGATTCCACTTTTTCTTTCTTCTACCTTTTCCTTTTTCCTTTACATCCAATGCATTCTTGGATTCCACCTTTTCTTTTTTCTACCTTTTTCCTTTTTTCTTTACATCCAATGCCTTCTTGGATTCCACCTCTTCCCTTTTTTCTTCGTAGCCCCGAACTACGAAGGCTCTGAGTTCCTCATTGCACTATGAGGATACGTAGGCACGAGATTGCGAAGTCTTGTCGAGCCCCCTAGTAATAAAAACCCTTAGGTTTCCCCTTTAAAAAATCCTAAAACATTTCTCTCTCTTTCCTCAAGTAGAAGATTAGAAACAAACCTCAAGCTAACATACATTTAACCCTAACTAAATGGTTCCCGTTGAGTACAACGGACGTGAGGGGTGCTAATACCTTCCCCTTGCGTAATCGACTCCCGAACTCAGACATTGGTTGCGATGACCATATCTTTATCCTTTCTTTTAAGGGTTTTATTCGATATTTTCCCTTTCCCTCTATGGAATAAATAAAGATCGGTGGCGACTCTCTTAAGTCCATCCCGCGGGTGTGCGATTGCGCTTCGCGAGGTTGTTCTCATTTTTTGAGGTATGACACCGTGCTCCACCAAACTCATTAGAGGAAGACAATCTAATGAAAGACAACTTTGACCACGACTATTATGGCCCGATGGATGGTCTGCCTATCTGGAAGCCGTACCCAGGAAACTTGGGGCAAGAAAATCAGCCGAACAATGAAAATCAGCTGAGCGTCATTGGAAAAAATACTTGCGTCCCCACCATGTCATAGGATCGAAACTCAGGTCATTCAGAAAACGTCCAACACGACGACGAATTTGCGAAGTTTGCAGGACTAGAATTCATTAACTGTGCTTTTCCCGAGGTCAACGTCATCAAAAGGGATGACTCCTCCAGTTCCAAAGAAGTATGGGACACCTTAGGATAACCGACTGGTAAATACGACTTCATGCTCAAATACACCCCTCCTGAAAGCGCTCACATCAGGCTCGAAGACATTCAGCCAACTGGGTGGGGAGATCCACCTGAGAGCACAAACACTATGCAAAATACAACTGAGGAATCCTCCTACGACAACTCTGCCTGGGAGACAGATTCCAATGATCCTGCTCCACTAGAAATCAGCGCTATTTCTGAAGACAAATCAAGGAAGGTACCAAACTTTGTGATTCACCGAGGAGTTCGCCGCCAATAGGTTGATGTCGATGTTCTGAAGATCGTTCATAAGTCAAAGTAATTGCCATCTTTGTTTTAACCTTTCACCCTGCCCAGGTGAAACAGATGTTTTGATAGGGCTCACTTTCTGTAAATATACCTCTTCGCTTCGCCCAAAGCAACAGAGTTTTTTTTATAGGGCTGTAGTTTCAAGAATCGACAAAATCATAAATAAATAAACGTCGTTCTGTAATTTCTGCATTAGCTGCTGTTTTCTCTTTTCGTTTTTTTCGAAAATGGTAATCCTAAAAAACAGTTCAAATAATAAAAACAAGCAGTAAAAAATTAATAATACACTGCACACACTCTTGCATTTTCTCTATCTCTTCTAAAACACAAATCATCACGTCATGCAGATTGCTTGTTTTAAACCCCATTGAAACGTACGATCCGATGCCTTCTCCCAACTTTGAATTCCCGATATTTGGGGCTGAAGAAGAAAATGACAAAGAAATTCCAGAGGATATCTCCCGATTACTCAGACAAGAGGAAAGGTCCATTAAACCTCACAAAGATCCGTTGGAAACGGTCAACTTGGGTTTAGAGGAAGAGAGAAAAGAAGTCAGGATTGGGGCACTGCTCAGTTCAACTGTCAAAGAAAGTTTGACAAAGCTTCTCAAAGAGTTTCCCAATGTATTCGCTTGGTCCTATCAGGATATGCCAGGGTTGGATACCAGCATCGTGCAACATCATCTACCGTTGAAATCAGAATGTCCTTCGGTAAAACAGAGACTGAGATGGACTCATCCAGACATGGCCATAAAAATCAAAGAGGAAGTACAGAAACAGATTGACGCGGATTTCCTCACCTCATCAGAATATCCTCAATGGTTAGCCAACATCGTACTAGTTCCGAAAAAGGATGGAAAGGTCAGAATGTGTGTGGACTACAGGAATCTAAACAAGGCTAGTCCAAAGGACGACTTTCCTTTACCGTACATTGACATGCTGGTTCACAGTACAACAAAGTTCAAAGTCTTCTCCTTTATGGATGGATTCTCGGACTATAATCAAATAAAAATGGCACCGAAAGACATGGAGAAGACTTCCTTCATCACCCCATGGGGGACTTTTTTTTACAAGGTAATGCCGTTCGGTTTGAAGAATGCCGGGGCAACCTATCAAAGGGTCATGACTACTCTGTTTCATGACATGATACACAAGGAAATCGAGGTATATGTCGATGACGTGATTGCCAAATCTAGAACAGAGGAGGAGCATGTGACCCACCTGTCAAAACTATTCGAGCGGTTGAGAAAGTATAAACTCCGCTTGAATCCCAACAAATGCACCTTCGGTGTCCGTTCAGGGAAACTCTTGGGATTCATTGTCAGCCGGAAAGGAATTGAGGTTGATCCTGACAAGGTCAAGGCCATTCAAGAAATGCCTTCTCCGCGAACTGAAAAACAAGTCAGGGGATTCTTGGGACGTTTGAACTACATTTCCAGATTCATATTCCTCATGACCGCGACATGTGCACCGATCTTCAGATTACTAAAAAAGAATCAGGACTGTGTTTGGACAGAAGACTGTCAAACCGCCTTCGACAGTATCAAGGAATATTTGTCGAATCCACCTATCCTATCACCTCTCGTGGAAGGAAGGCCCCTAATCATTTACTTAACAGTCTTGGAAGACTCAATGGGTTGTGTACTTGGCCAACAAGACAAAACAAAAAGGAAAGAGTCTGCCATCTACTATTTGAGCAAGAAATTCACCGACTGCGAGACTCAGTACACTATGCTCGAGAAAACTTGCTGCGCTTTGGCTTGGGCAGCCAAACATCTGCGCCAGTACATGATTCGTCACACTACTTGATTAATCTCCGAAATGGATCCAAGCAAGTATGTCTTTGAAAAACCTGCTCTCACGGGGAAGGATTGCCCGTTGGCAGATGTTGTTATCAGAATATGACATAGAGTACCACGCTTAAAAAGCCATTAAAGGAAGTGTTTTAACCGATCATTTGGCTCATCAACCGATTGATGATCAAGAATCAGTCGGGTTTGACTTCCCAGACGAAGATGTCATGTATTTGAAAATGAAAGATTGCGATGAACCGCTACCCAGTGAAGGGCCAGAACCAGGTTCCCAATGAGGACTAATCTTTGACGGAGCTGTCAATCATTATGGAAATGGAATTGGGGCAATCATCATAACACCTCAGGGTACCCATATTCCTTTCACCGCTAGACTTACGTTCAAGTGTACAAACAACGAGGCCGAATACGAAGCCTGTATCATGGGTCTCGAAGAAGCGATCGATTTGAAGATCAAGAACTTGGATGTATATGGCAATTCAGCCCTGGTTATTAATCAAATCAAAGGAGATTGGAACACATACCAATCAGGATTGATTCCTTACAAAGACTACGCAAGATGGTTGTTACCTTTCTTCAACAGAATCGAGTTTCATCATATCCCTCGTGAAGAGAATCACATGGATGATGCATTAGCCACCCTCTCTTCCATGATTAGTGTAGGTCAATGGAATGACTTGCCTAAGATCAACATAATGCGCCTTAAACAGCCCGCTTACATCTTCACGATTGAAGCAGTCATAGATGACAAACCTTGGTATCACGATATCAAATGCTTCCTTCAGAAACAAGAGTACCCTCATGGGGCATCCAGAAAAGATAGAAAGACCCTCAGAAGACTAGTAGACAACTTCTTTCTGAGCGATGATACACTCTATAAGCGGAATTTTGGCATGGTCTTGCTGCGATGTGTAGACAGACCAGAAGCAAACATGCTGATGAAGGAAATCCACGAAGGATCCTTTGGCACTCATGCCAATGGACACACAATGGCGAGAAAAATTCTAAGAGCAGGGTATTATTGGTTGACCATGGAATCTGACTGCTACAAGTACATGAGGAGATGTCACAAGTGTTAAATATACGCTGACAAGATCCATGTACCACCAACGCATCTCAACGTTCTTTCTTCCCCATGGCCTTTTTCCATATGGGTAATCGACATGATTGGACCTAAGGCTTCAAACGGACATCGGTTCATCCTGGTAGCCATTGATTACTTCACTAAGTGGGTCGAAGCAGCGTCTTACGCCAATGTAACCAGACAAGTGGTGGTCCGATTCGTCAAAAACAATCTCATCTGCCGTTATGGTGTTCCAAGCTAGATCATTACAGATAATGGATCCAACTTGAACAACAAGATGATGAAAGAGTTGTGCGCTGAGTTCAAGATCGAACACCATAACTCATCTCCCTACCGACCTAAGATGAACGGAACGGTATAAGCGGCTAACAAGAACATCAAGAAGATTGTTCAAAAGATGGTTGTAACCTACAAAGATTGGCACGAGATGCTACCCTTTGCTCTTCATGGTTAATCTGTGCGCACTTCAATAGGGGCAACCCCTTTCTCTTTAGTATATGGCATGGAAGCAACACTCCACATAGAAGTAGAGATCCCATCAATCCGGGTATTGATGGAAGCTAAGCTAACAGAAGCCGAATGGTGTCAAAGTCGACACGATGAACTGAATCTGATCGAGGAAAAGTGAATAATGGCACTATGCCATGGTCAGTTGTATCAACAGAGAATGAAGAAGGCGTTTGACAAAAAGGTCCGACCTCGCGTCTTTAGGAAAGGAGACCTCATGCTAAAAAAGATACAATCGTTTCTCACTGATCCCCGGGGCAAATGGACTCCGAATTATGACGGCCCCTATGTGGTCAAGAAAGCTTTCTCAGGCGGCACCTTGAGACTCGCAACCGTGGACAGAGAGGAATTTTCCTACCCCACGAATGTTGATGTAGTCAAGAAATACTTCCCCTAAACTAAAAAAAAAGACATCTCGGTGGATTGAAAACCCGAAAGGGCGGTCCAGGCAAAAATTAGAGACACAATAAAAAATCATCCCGGTGGATTGGAAATTGTCATACCCCAAATTTTGACCACTAAGATTCCCCTTCATTATGCAAATCAACATCACAATATAGGTGTATCATTATGCCTCATTAGTCTCCCCAAAGATGGGTGAGCATCAACTACAATCAAAATTAGGGGTTTCTAGCCCTCTCAGAGTTCTTAGACAAAGGATCCATCAAGAAATGACATGATCTTCAACTTGTATAACCTCTCAAACATTCACAAGGGATCAAGAGGACTCCCACTTCAAGGATTAAGCACAAGGTTGCTCCCTTCTAGGTGGATCAAGCTTCAAGATCGCCAGTGTCACCAAATTAGGGTTTTGGTCGACCAGGGCCTCCAGATGGAAATTTTTCATCTGGGCACAAGCCAAAGAACCAAAAAATAATATAATATGCTCCATGGAACCTCATGAACCCAATCATCCAGTCAATTTTGCCTCAGGGGATGCATTCATAAAAAATCAGGAATTAGGGTTTCTTGACCTAATTCACCCCTAAGTTGACTTTTGGGACCAATCATGAACCAAGACCTCAAGAGAGGGTTTGAGGGTCTCTAATGAACTATATTGATCCATTTGGAACAATGGATTAATCCAAGAAGTTTGAGCAACAAGTCTCAATTTCATCTGCACCACAATTAGGGTTTTAAGGAAAAAGTCAACTGTAACTTTGACTTTTGACCAGGACATGCTCCCAAACCCTAGGACATGCCTCAATATACCCTATGACACCCATGGAACATGTCCATCAAGTTTGATTTAGGTCAAGGACATGATTTCCTGAAGAATTGCACAGTTTGGAATTCATCTGATAAAAAGTCAACTGTGCACAAAAGTCAACTTTGACTTTTTGAGATTTTTCACCAAAATGGATTTTTAACCCTAAAATGATGTTAATGTGTGATTTGAATCATCATTCATCAAGAAAAATCAAGAAAAGTTGGATAACTTGTAAAAGGGGTAACCATAAAAACTTAGAAAATTTTCTAAGTTAAAAATAAAGTGACAAGGGTACCAACTTTGGAGGATCATAACTCCTAAACCACAAGGCCATTTTTTCCCATCCAAAGATGGATTTGTAGCCCTCATTACCCTCTACAAAAACTTCAACTACAAGTCATTCCAATTCATTAAGGATTTTGAGTTATGGAGTGATCAAAATGGCTGAAAAATGAAAATGTCACTCTTTCCAACACTTAGTGAAATTTTCACTAAGTCCAAATCTGTCTTCATTTTTTTCCAAATGTAGGGGGATTTTTCACTTGGATTCAAAAGAGATCAAAACCAAACATGTTCAAACAGTTGTTGTATCATGTAAGGGCTTTCCAAAATGGCCAAGAACATTGCCAAATTCCATTTAAGTCATGAGATATGACATTGGCAAGTTGCCTTGCTGAAATCTGTCAAAGGCAAGGCAGAATTTGCAATTTTGCTCGATTTGCCAAAATCATCCAAATTCAAATGCTCCTATCCACTTGGACACATCTGAGGATTGAATCTAAAGGGGACAATCACTGAGCCAAGCCTCCAAAGTCCATGGAACAAGAAATAACATGTTGAACCTAGAATGGCCAAAATAGGGACAAGACTCCAAATTTGGATTGAAGCATTCAATGGAAGCATCAAGGTGGCATGGACTGAGCCCTTCTCATCTAAAATCAGTCAAGACTTATCCAAGACCAAGGGGACCAAAGCTCTGTGCCCTAACCTCTAGTCAATGGCTAGAGGAGACTTGGATTTTCATTTGCCAACATTGGTCAAACCTACTTAGCAGTTGCCATTCACTATTCCTTGCAAAACAAACTTGCTCTACTATAAATAGAGCTCAATTGTGATCCGTTTGAGTACACCAAAGCCATCTAACAGATGCTTTCCTCAAAATCTCTTTCTCTTGGCAAAAATGCCTTTCTTAGCAAGGTAGCTATCGGGTTTTGAGTTTGAGAGCTTTTCCAATCAAACCAATCACTCACACACCTCACATACTCCCTCCGTCCCAAAATATAAGAGAAAAAAGTACATTTTTCTTGTCTCAAAATAAAAGAGAAAAAAATCAACTTTTATCATTTTCTAGATAAAATTAAATGCAAGTTGCATTTAATTTGCTTTCTCTCTCATCTTTTCTATAACCAACAACCAATTAGAATTGTTTTTACATCTTTCAAAGCAATATTTTTCAACAAAATCTTAGTCAAACTATGATGTTTTTACTTTTCTTAATAAGTGTGTTTTTTATTTTTTCTCTTATATTTTGGGACGGAGGGAGTACATCATATAGAAGTGATCCAAACACTCACATAACATCTGGAACACAGATTTCACAAAATCACCAGCCAATTGCTCAAGTTCTTGACAGTTTTGCAGTTGAGGTGCCATCTTCAACTCCAAACCATTTCAATCCATTCCAAGCACTCAGACACATCACTTGGCACCTAGGGAAGCTATCCACATCATTGGAACCTAGCTGTAACACCTCCAACACAAATCACGATCACCAGCTGCAAGTGGTAAGCATGAGCTCTTCTAACTCTATGATCCATGCAATTTTTGCTGCACAATAATTTGGCCATATGTTCATAATCATGCATGGAATGTTTCCCCTTCATTAATTGCATTGTTTGAATCGTGTATCAAAAATCCTAGCCTTCATGCACAAATTAGGGTTCTTGAGGATTTTTCATGATTTCTTGTTATATGTTTAATTTAAATGAAATTAATTGACATAGACATGATCGTGAGGTTGAGACGAGCATAATGATATGTGGATTGTATGTTGTAATCAAGTATTCAGTTAGATTGGAGAGAAAATACAAATCTGACCAAACCCAGAACACGCGCGTGTTCTTGGTGTGTTCTTGGCGCCATTTTTAGAAATTTGAATATTTGAATTTTGTGATTTTATTTAATTGATTCAAAAATTAATTTCTCTCTGAGTTTTAATGATTTTGAGTTGATTCTTTTTTTAATAATTCACAAAAATGTTAAAATATTTTATTTTATCAAAAAATCCCAAAAATATTATTTATTTCATATAATTGATATTTTTGCAAAGAATTAATATTTTAATTGTTTTTGACATTTTAAATATTTTTTCCACATTGATTTTGCAACTTTTAATGCTTTCTAATTATTTTGTAGGTCAATACTTAATTTTTGAAGCATTAATCCAAGATCACAATTTGTTTTTCATATGATAAACAATTTTGATCATTTTAATTGATTTTTTATTCAATTAAATACATTTTTGAAAACAAATTAGGGTTTTTGGATTAATTCAACCCTCATAAATCATTTTCAAAACACTTGGGCCTCTAATAGAGTGTAAGACCCAATCCTTTTTTACCAACTCATTTTTGGGCCTCAGTGTATTGTATAAGTCCCGATATCGTCAAAAACAAATGGCGCGATCGTCGCCTTTTGAAAAATAACCTTCTGGGCCTCTCCTTGAGCTATAAGACCCATTCAAAACTTTTGGGCCTCTAATAGAGTGTAAGACCCAATCCCCTTTTAACCAAAATCATTTGGGCCTCACTTATTGTATAAGTCCATCTGCGTTAAAAGAAAACCTCGGCGCGATCGCCATTTTTAACGAAAAGTCATCTGGGCCTACCCTCGTGTTATAAGCCCCACTCTTTTTCTTTAAAACTTTTTGGGCCTCTTGAGAGAGTGTAAGACCCATCCCTTTGTACAGAAAACCTTTTTGGGCCTCAGTCACTTGTATAAGTCCCTCTGTACAAATTCAAACAGTGCGCTCACTGATAAAACCCTGGGCCTCTCCTTGAGCTGTAAGCCCCAAATCTTTCTTTTTCAAAGCACTTTCTCCTTTAATTTTGAATATATTGTTGTTTTCAATCGTTCTTTGTTGAACAACTAACCAAACAGCATGGAAGCTCTACAACTGAGTAAGTGGTTATCGCTTTCATTTACCGCTTTCATATACATATAAACTGTATTGTGGGGCTGTTTCGCTGTAAATCTTCTTTCATAAACTCATATCAACTGTGTAATAATAGTATAGATATTTAGAGTTTCCCCGGCAACTACGTCTAGCATTAAGCCCGTTGATCACTCTTAGAAATTGTCTAAACTAGATGCCCATAGGATTACCAGACACAGTCTTCCCTCCTCTTGGGGTTAAACAATATGGAGATATGAAAGGCAACATTCTCTGTGAACCCTTTCATAGACTGTCACTCATAGAAGTTGTCAAAGAAACTCTATTCCCCAGGGATGATCTTTTCTCCGTGAATGGCATCTCTTGAGTTTCTTCCAAATTCTCGAACTTTCCTGGCTTGATCTATTCTTGGTGAATGGCATGTCTTGAACTTCTCGGGGTTTGGGGACCCACAGGCTTCTTAAAAGCACTTGTCAAGAAACTCTACTACCCAGAGATGATCTTTTCTCCGTGAATGGCATCTCTTGAGTTTCTTCTAAATTCTCGGACTTTCCTGACTTTGATCTATTCTCGGTGAATAGCATTACCTTGAATTTCTCGAGGTTTGGGGACCTATCGGCTTCTTAAAAGCATCGGCCTCCTCTTGGGCATTGTACAAGGACCCACAGGCTTCCTAAAAGCAACCCCGCCTCCTCTTGGGCTTAGTACAAGGACCCTACGACTTCTTAGAAGTACTCACAGCCTCCTCTTAGGCTTAGTATAATGATCTCTTCCTCCGGGAATGATAGCCTCCTCTTGGGCTTAGTACAAGGACCACTCGGCTTCTTAAAAGTTTCCAGCCTCCTCTTGGGCTTTGTACAAATTATCCCGACGACCTCCTAGAGGTATAGGAACAGAGCTTAGTCATCCTCATAGAACAGTCCTTTCATAGAGTCTACTGTTGTTTCTCAAAGCATAGTACCAAAGATAAAACTCTAGACTTGGACAGCCTAATTTCCTTGAGTCTCAAAGACATTCTCAAATGACCCCTTCGTTAAATAGGAAGGAAACCCGTAGACTCGGACAGTCTCAATACCCTTTGGATTTCCCGTTTCCTCAAAGAACAAGAATAACCCGGATCCTTGAATCAAATCCTTGAGTACAGTGTTACTCATACAAGAACTGATTTTCTCTTTAAAATCAGTATACTGGACCTGTCACTTAACTGAAACAGTAACCATAGCCTCCTCTTAGGCTTTGTATAATGATCCTCCCCAGCGGAGTCAAACAACGTTTAGCCTCTCTCTCGAGCTTTGTATGAGACACATAAAGAGACTCCCTCGTTGAGTCAATCCCCCTTTCGCCTCCATCTCGGGCTTTATTCGAGATACAAAAAGGTTCTTATCGAGCCGAACAAACAACAGCCTCCATCTCGGGCTTCGTACGAGATACAAAAAACTCTCTTGTTGAGTCAAATAGCCTCCATCTCGGGCTTCGTACGAGATACCAAAAGATTCCCTCGTTGAGTCAAAACCTTTTAGCCTCTCTCTCGGGCTTTGTACGAGACACATTTTAGCCTCCTCTTAGGCTTTGTATAAGAAAAACACTGGTTGATCCAATCAACCTTTTAGCATCAAAGCTATGCATCGTTCACAGTAAACAAACATCAACAACTCCTTACCCTTCATCTAATCGTTGTAAGCGGCAAGCCTATGGATCATCTACATCCACGCCACTGTCCCTCTTTTAGCATGAGAAATTCCTAAGGAAAGATGGCATTACTCTAGACTGAGTTAAAGTCTTCTCCTTCAGGTTGAAATCCCCTATAAAGAAAATTATGGCATTGCCGGATTCATAAATCCCAGTTAAAATAATTCTCCTTTATAAACAGTTGTGACATACAACCCCCTCTTTAGAGATGACAAATTCTCTCTAAAGTCAACACCCTTTTAGCTTCATATCTTGGGCTTTGAACAAGATACAAATAGACTTTTCAGCTTCACATCTTGGGCTTTGAACAAGATACAAATCACCTTTCGCTTCACGTCTTGGGCTTTGAACAAGACACCAAACAACCATTTCCTCCCATAGAATAGGAGGAACTATGAACGCTCTGATTTCCCTGTTTGGGTAAACGGGAATACGTAGGCATAAGATTGAAAGGAAAATCTTAGCGAGCACACTAAACAAAAAAACCAAATCCCATATCTCCATCAATCAAAAGCAGCAATTCAAAAACATCAGTCCTAACATCCTAATCCTTGTTCCCCGCCAGAAACCTTCTGCCTAGAATAAAAAGAAAGAAACCAGTGTTGGCGAAAATACAAGTAACCAGTACAAAGGCCCCCCCACATTGATTGCATTCGTAATCTAACAGACCGCTGTTTAAACTCAGTATGCAAAGCAGGGTTAATTGGAGACATCTATTTCCCTTCCTTCATCAGCTTTAATAGGATAAAAAATGAATCGACCTGTAGTAAGCTCAACCGCAGAGAGCGGCCAGCGCTTAAGAATCGCGTCCAAAATCGCTCGCTACAGAAATAATAGCGCCCACCGTGGGGCATGTCATCTTAAAGTTAGGTCTAGGCACGGTTTTTCTTTTTCACCTCTTGTGAAAAACCACAGATTGGGGCTTCCGCCGGGGAACCCAACTTCTGTCAGGAACTTAAGATTCATAGCTTTAAAGGTCTAGGATATTTTAGGACAAATATATATACTGCTTTTCCTAATTGCTATACGTGTTTATTTTTCTGCTAATGGGAATGCGGGTGATGCCGTATGTGGAAAGATTGAGTACACACTTAAGATAAGTGATGGCGACGGGGTCGACCATCAACCTCAGTGGAGGCTGACCAATGCAACCCATTCTCTCACCTAGACAATGGGCTAATTGTTAAGTCTGAGAAGCTGAGGAGCCAAACCCTTTCGTAGTGTGGAAACTATCGGAAATAGTTGTTACACGATACTACCCTCATTTGAGGCTGGTGATCTATTCTCGGTGAATGGCACTTACTCTAAGATTGCTCTACAACTTATTGGCGATCCGCTTGTTGTTTTGCTTTCCTGGGAGGAGCTGATGTTAATGAGTACAGGTACAAAAATCACCTTAGTATAAACCTTTGGGGGTGGGTAGAGCCTTGACTTCATGACAACGACCTTTTGACCCCATGTTTTTTCTATGTTTTTGTGTGCTGCATTCATGCATTCATTAAAAAAAACATTAAAAAAATTCTTCTCTTCTAGTCTCTTTGTTTTTTTCAAAGTAAACTAAGACTGTGATTGCAAATATTAGAGAAAAGGATTGCACTAATGGATTTCGGTAGAAGGAGAACTCATAGTTATACCTTCAAGGTTCCAAAGCTAGAGGATTTAAGAAGGTTAGCGAGGATGATCACTAACCAGGAGGCTTTCAGAGCCAAGCACGGAGGTCTGCTACCACTATTAAGAGTCCATGTGATTGAGGGAATCATGGATGCGCTCATTCAGTTCTACGATCCGGTTTATCACTGTTTCACATTCCCGGATTACCAGCTGGCACCAACGCTGGAGGAGTATTCTCACCTGATCGATTTACATATCACTGATCGAGCTCCATTTTCTGGACTGGAAGAAATTCCAAAGAATCAGACCATTGCAAGAGCAATTCATTTGGACGAGTCTGAGGTCGGGACTCACCTAACCGCTAGGGGTGGCATCCAAGGTTTGCCAGCCCAGTTCTTGACAAAGAAGGCCCTGTATTTTGCCAGTATAGGAAACATAACTGCTTTTGAAAGCATCTTTGTCTTGCTCGCCTACGGATTATTTTTGTTTCCCAACATCAATAATTTCGTCGATATCAACTCCATTAAGGTTTTTCTCATTGGAAACCCTGTGCCGACTTTGCTCGCAGATGCGTATAATTCTGTACACTTGGGAAATTTGTACAGTGGAGGGGAGATCACATGCTGTGTACCTCTACTTTACAAATGGTTTATCTCTCACTTGCCCAAGTCTGCTGCTTTTTGGGATTGTAAGAGTGCCTTACATTGGTCGCAAAAGATCACGTCTCTTACCAACTCTGATATAGATTGGTGTAATAGGATCTATGATGGAATCAGAATCATCGACCGTTGTGGAAACTTCCCTAACGTACCCCTCATAGGAACTAAAGGAGGAATCAACTACCACCCGGTATTGGTTCGCCGTCAATTTGGATACCCGATGAGACACATCCCACTGGGTGTTCATCTGGAAGGTCTTTTCTTCAAGGAAGGAGAAAGCGACAGAGCACTAAAGATGGAAATAGTGCACGCTTGGAAGCATGTTCATAAGAAAGGACGAGAGTCTCTAGGAAAACCGGACTGTGTCTCGGTGGAGCCTTATCTCCATTGGGTACAAACTAGAGCTCTCAAGCTAAAAATGCCTTATCCTCGTTACAGAATTCTTCCGCCGAGGGAATCTGTCATGTTCTTTATGACTGAGACTGAAAAGCTTCAGGTTACTCTCAACAAAGTTCAAAAGGAGAGAAGGTCTTGGAAGAACAAGTACCACACCCTCGACGTCGAGTGCATCAAAATACAGCAATTACTGAAAGAGAAAGATGCTCTCATTGAAATTTTGGAGCAACATGCTGTAGAGAATCAAGATGACCAAAGGAATTTGCTCACTCCTTTCACCTGGAAAAGGAATGACAACCCGACAACGGCTCAGGAGCCCCGGTCAAAGAAAAGGAAGATACCAGAATCAGCACCTGATTTCTCTTCAGAGAGGACTCGGGACCTATTAGCTTAGGTTTCTGTTTCTGTACTTTGTAATCTACTGTATTTTCGTTTCCGCAATCCTTTGAATTTCAATAAAAAGAGGTTTCCCCACTGTTTGATATTTGCAATCTAATTGTCGAAGTTTATTTTGATTAAACCTTAAACAATTAATATAATCATTGCATTCATCATTCTCACATCGCGCATTCTTCTTCCGTACGAATCTCACGTTTGTGTCTCGATGCTAGAGTCAAACTGTCTCATTCGTACAATACTTGGGCCAATCGTCAGAAAAGGATGGATGATCTTGAGGAAGAAAATAGAGAGTTGAAAGAAGAGATCGACGCTCTAAGAGAGGATATGAGAAAGCTTCGTAACGACATGCAAGCCATGGCAGAAGCTCAGCTACAAAGAACTGTGATCTCAGAGATCACCTCAACGCCCATAGTGGAGAAGTATGATCCTAGGAATCAAATGCCGAAAGATCGTCCTTGGGGCATGCCTGTTAACTATATCCCGGAAGGATATGTTCCGCCGATTGCTGAAGATCAGGGAATCACAACAGATGTCGCTGGTCCTGAAGGTTACAAACTTCGGGAAAACGAAGATACCAGGGGCATACTAAAGACTCCTGAAGGTTACAAACTTCGGGAAATGCCAAGGCTCACTGCCGTAGTCACGATACCACCCCCTGTGGTGCACACTGTCCCGGAAGGACAGACTCCACAGACACCTTCTGGTAAGAAGGAAACTATGTTTGATAGAATGGAGGAATTCCAGGAGCAGTTCTTAGAAATGCAGAAGGAACTGCAAGCCATTCGCGGTCAGGATTTATTTGGAAAGGACGCCGCAGATCTCTGCTTGGTGCCCAATGTGAAAGTCCCGCACAAATTTCAAGTGCCCGACTTTGAAAAATTCAAGGGTAACTCTTGCCCTCAAAGCCATCTGGTGATGTACGCTCGGCGGATGTCAGCTCAGACGGAGAATCAGGACCTACTGATTCACTACTTTCAGGATAGTTTAACCGGTGCCGCATTAAAATGGTACATGGGTTTAAACCGTACTACGATCAGTACATTCAGAGATCTTGGTACTGCCTTCGTCCAACAATACAAATACAATTTGGACATGACACCCGACAGAGATCAACTCATATCGATGTCGCAAAAGGACAAGGAAACCTTTAAGGAGTACGCTCAAAGGTGGCGTGAAATTGCCGCTCAAATTTGTCCACCTCTTGAGGAAAAAGAGATGACAAAGATATTCTTAAAAACCTTAAGCTCATTTTACTATGACCGAATGGTTGCCAGTGCGCCCAGTGATTTCACCGAGATGGTGGGCATGGGCGTACGTCTTGAGGAAGCCGTCCGAGAAGGACGTTTGGTAAAAGACACTGGATCGACGAGCGGTACTAAAAAATACGGTAGTGCTCTCCCTAAGAAAAAAGAGCAAGATATTGGGAATATCTCTCTCGGAAAGCAAAGACGACGTTATCAGCCAGTAGCGGAAGTAACTCCTGCTATCAACCTTGTGCCTATTCCTACGTATCAACCTCAGGTTGCGCAGAGCCAACCTGATCAGCAAAGGACACAACAGCCTCTTCAGCAGGCTCGTCCTCCATACAATAACAACCGTACAACACGGCCACCAGGATTTGATCCTATACCCGTATCGTACGCAGATCTGTTTCCATTACTACTGGCTAAGGGGCACATTCAGACTAAATCTCCTCTTACAGTACCGAAAAATCTGCCCTTTTGGTTTAAGGTGGATCAAACATGCCCTTATCATCAAGGAGGTCCAGGGCATAACATAGAGACTTATCTCAATTTCAAGTCCGACGTGCAAAAACTTGTTAGGAGCGGGGTCTTATCCTTCAAGGATACAAATCCTAATGTTCTCACAAACCCGCTGCCTCAACACGAGAAGGCTGCAGTCAATTTGATAGAAGGAGAGACTAACGATGTCTATCAAATTCACGATGTACTCTTGTTGAAAACCAATCTGATTAAGATGCATTGTAGACAGAGTGGATATGGCCATGTGCCACCTCATAATTATCACCAGTGAGATATCTGCTCTAAAGACAACCAAGGATGTTCTGTGGTGTAATCAGCTCTACAGGAACAGATGGATCTCGGATGGATCCAAGAGCACCGAGTTCGTGGAGTTAACATGGTCTACATGAATTCTAACATCATTCAGAACCACGATATCCGTGCAATGAATGTCAACTTGGTGGCGATGCACTCAAGGCAAAGCCAGTATCATAATCTGCCGCGGCATGATTACAGTTCCTGTCTGACTTGCTCGGTAAAAAAACAGGGATGCTCTTTCATACAAGAGGCCCTCCAGCGTCAGATGGATCTTGGATGGATCCAAGACTACCATGATAGGAATGCCTATCAAATCAACATGGTTCAGGTCTTTGATATTCGTGTGATGAATACCAACCTGGTAGAGTTACATACTGAGCAGGTCCGACTCGGATTCTTAATATCACATGACTATCAAAGTTATAAGGCAGGTTGCGAAAATGATCGAGGTTGTACCCTTGTCCAGGAGGCACTTCAGCACTTGTTAAATCACTGGTGGATGCCAATCTATATGGATGAAGATACTCAGCAAATTAGTATCAGTAACAGGAATCCTACTCGGCGTCAAAGTCAGGATGTCCGATCAGTGGAAGCTAACCTAGTGAGGTTACATTGTATTCAAAGTGGGTGTGGCCAGGTGCCACCACACAACTATGACGGTTGTAGCGTCTATTCGGAAAGTAACCAAGGGTGTTACCTTGTGAGAGCAGCTCTTCTGGATCAGGTGGATCGTGGAGAAATTCGCCCATATCCAGGTTCCAGACCCATCAACTGGTTGCCGAATTACCTTGCCGATCAAGTTGAGGATGTTGTCACAATCTCTGGTCATCACCAGACCAGAGATGTTTTTGCCATTATCCCTCTACTTGACGAATCTAAAGTTCCCAACCGGGAACAGATCGAGATTAATTATGATGGTCGGAAAAATCAGAAGGCTCCTATAGTCATCTATCTGTCGGGACCACTACCGTATGAATCAACTAAGGCTATCCCTTACAAATACGGTGCAACGACAGTTGAAAATGGAAAGGAAATTCCATTACCCTCCGTCGTGAATATTGCAGACATCAGTCGTGTAACACGGAGCGGTAGAATCTTCAACCAAGGAGTTGGAGAACCTAACAAGGAAAAGGAACTTCAGACAGAAACTCCTGATCCACCAGTCGGTCAATCCAGTAATCCCAACCTTTCAAAAAATAATGATGAGATGCTGAAGCTCATCCAAAGGAGTGAATACAACATTGTTGATCAACTGTTACAAACTCCTTCAAAGATCTCGGTATTATCGCTGTTACTCAGTTCAGAAGCGCACAGGGAGGCTCTACAGAAAGTCTTGGAGCAAGCCTTTGTGGAACAAGATGTAACAATCAGACAGTTCGATAGTATTATCTCTAACATCACTTCCTGCAACAATTTGGGATTTAGTGATGAGGAGTTACCCGAAGAGGGTCGCCATCATAACATGGCGCTCAATATCACAGTTAACTGCCAGGACGATGTTTTAGCCAGCGTACTGGTAGACACAGGGTCAACGCTGAATGTTATGCCGAAGTCCACTTTAATGCAATTATCATTCAAAGGTCCTCTGATGAGAATCAGCAAGGTCGTCGTCAAAGCATTCGACGAATCCAGGAAAACAGTTATCGGCGAAGTTGATCTTCCCATAACTATCGATCTTCACACTTTCCAAGTTACTTTCCAGGTCATGGACATCTGGGCAACGTACAGTTGTTTATTAGGAAGACCTTGGATACACCAGGCTGGAGCGGTTACTTCAACCCTCCACCAAAAGCTAAAGTTCGTTCAGAACGATCAACTTGTCACAGTCTGTGGAGAACAAGCCTTGCTTGTAAGCAACTTATCATCATCTACTTGTGTAGAACCCGAGGAGGTTATTGGAATGCAGTTCCAAGAACTATCGGTGAGCAAGAACAATCAATCCCAAGGAGGAACCTCAATTTCCTCATACAAAGATGCTATCAAAGCGGTCGAGACTACCGGTACAACAGGATGGGGACAGCTTGTCATTCCTATTGACAATAAAACAAAGAAGGGTCTTGTTTTTTCTGCAACCTGAACCCAGACAGCTGCCAGCGATTGAAGTCTTCATCCCATTCAGAACTTTTTCCACAGTGGAGGTTTCCTTCACCCAGTGTCTCAAGCAGTACATGCTATCAATGAGGAAGATCCCTCTAACACAGATGAAGAATGGAAGTCCTATCTTAACAAGGACGGTTATGTGTCTCGGGACGAAACGCAAACTCCTTTTTGCTTTCCTACAGAGAGTCCGAGATTTATACCATGATCAGACGTCGAAATGATATACGGGGATTGTGATCCGAAAGGATGCCGTGCTCCGCCAAATTCATTAGAGGAAGACACTCTGATGAAAGATAACTTTGACCATAATTACTATGGCCCAATGGATGGTCTGCCAATGTGGCAACCTTACCCAGGAAACTTGGGGCAAGAAAGTCAGCCGAGTAATGAAGCTCAGCTGACCATCATTGAACAGAATACCTATGTCCCTACCATGTCATGGGATCAACACTCAGGTCATTCAAAAACTACTCAACATGAAGATGAATTTGCAGCGTTTGTAGGGCTTGAATTCATCAACTATGCTTTTCCTGAGGTTAACGTCATCGAGAGAGATGACTCCTCCAGTTCGAAAGAACTGTGGGACACCTTGGGACAACCGAGTGGGAAATACGACTATATGGTCAAGTACACCGCTCCCGAAAGCTCTCGTATATGGCTCGAAGATATCCAGCCTACTGGATGGGGAGATACAGCTGAGAGCACAAATGCTATGCAAAATACAACTGAGGAATTCTCCTACGACAACTCTGTCGGGGAGACAGATTCCAATGATCCCGCTCCACCAGAAATCAACGTCATTTTTGAAGATAAATCAAGGAAGGTGCCAGACTTTGTGATTCATCGAGGAGTTCGCCGCCAATGGGTTGCCGTTGAGGTTCCGAAGGTCGTTCATCAGTCAAAGTAATTGCCATCTTTAACCTTTAACCCTGCCCAGGTGAAACGGATGTTTTAATAGGGCTCGCTTTCTGTAAATATCCCTCTCCGCTTCGCCCAAAGCGACAGAGTTTTGTTTTATAGGGCTGTAGTTTCAAGATTCAACTTGTTCATTAATAAAATAACGTCGTTCTATAATTTCCGCATTAATTGTTGTTTTCTCTTTTTGCTTTTTCAGAAAATGGTAATCCTAAAAAACAATTCAATAATAAAAACAAGCAGTAAAATAAAACACTGCACACACTTGCATTTTCTCTATCTTTTCTAAACACGAATCATCACGTCATGCAGATTGCTTGTTTTAAACCCTGTTGAAACATACGATCTGATGCCTTCTCCCAACTTTGAGTTCCCGGTATTCGAGGCTGAAGAAGAAAATGACGAAAAAATTCCAGAAGAGATCTCTCGACTACTCAGACAAGAGGAAAGGTCCATTGACCCTCACAAAGAGCCGTTGGAAACGGTAAACTTGGGTTCAGAAAAAGAGAGAAAAGAAATCAGGATTGGGGCACTGCTCAGTCCAACTGCCAGAGAGGGTTTGATAAAGCTTCTCAAAGAATTTCCCGATGTATTTGCTTGGTCCTATCAGGATATGCCAGGGTTGGATACCAGCATCGTGGAACACCACTTACCACTGAGATCGGAATGTCCGCCAGTAAAGCAAAGGTTGAGACGCACTCACCCGGACATGGCCATCAAAATCAAGGAGGAGGTACAAAAACAGATTGACGCGGGTTTCCTCGCTACATCTGAATATCCTCAATGGTTAGCCAATATCGTACCCGTTCCCAAAAAGGACGGAAAGGTCAGAATGTGTGTTGACTACAGGGATCTAAACAAGGCTAGTCCAAAGGATGACTTTCCTTTACCACACATTGACATGCTGGTAGACAGCACAGCGAAGTTCAAAATTTTCTCCTTCATGGATGGATTCTCGGGCTATAACCAGATCAAAATGGCATCGAAAAACATGGAGAAAACTTCATTCATTACCCCATGGGGTACCTTTTGTTACAAGGTAATGTCGTTCGGTTTGAAGAACGCCGGGGCAACCTATCAAAGGGCCATGACTACTCTTTTTCATGACATGATACACAAGGAAATCGAGGTATATGTCGATGATATGATTGAAAAATAAAAAACAAAGAGTGAGCAAGTGGAACATCTGTCAAAATTGTTCGAACGTCTAAGAAAATTCAAGCTCAGCTTGAATCCCAACAAGTGCACCTTCGGTGTCCGTTCAGGGAAACTACTAGGGTTCATCGTTGGCCAGAAAGGAATTGAGGTTGATCCTAACAAGGTCAAGGCCATTCAAGAAATGCCTTCTCCGAAAACTGAAAAACAAGTCAGAGGATTCTTGGGACGTTTGAACTACATCTCCAAATTCATATTCCTTATGACCGCCACGTGTGCGCCGATTTTGAAATTACTGAAAAAGAACCAGGATTGCGTTTGGTCAGAAGACTGCCAAACCGCCTTCGACAGTATCAAGGAATACCTGTTGAATCCGCTGATTCTATCACCTCCAGTGGAAGGAAGACCACTGATCATTTACCTCACAGTCCTAGAGGACACAATGGGATGTGTACTTGGCCAACAAGACGAAACTAAACGGAAAGAGTCTGCCATCTACTATTTAAGCAAGAAATTCACTGACTGCGAAACTCGGTACACGATGCTCGAGAAAACTTGTTGTGCTTTGGCTTGGGCAGCCAAACGTCTTCGCCAGTACATGATTCGTCATACTACTTGGTTGGTCTCCGAAATGGATCCAATCAAGTACGTCTTCGAAAAACCTGCCCTCACGGGAAGAATTGCCTGTTGGCAGATGTTGTTATCAGAATATGACATAGAGTACCACGCTCAGAAAGTTGTTAAAGGAAGTATTTTAGCCGATCCTTTGGCTCATCAACCGATTGACGATCAAGAATCAATCGGGTTTGACTTCCTAGACGAAGATGTCATGTATCTAAAAATGAAAGATTGCGATGAACCGTTACCCAGTGAAGGGCCAGAACCAGGTTCCCAATGGGGACTTATCTTTGACGGAGCAGTTAATCATTACGGAAATGGAATTGGGGCAATCATTGTTACCCCTCAGGGTACCCACATTCCTTTCACTGCCATACTTACGTTCAAATGTACGAACAACGAGGCTGAATACGAAGCTTGCATCATGGGTCTCGAGGAAGCGATTGATTTAAGGATCAAAAACTTGGACGTATACGGCGACTCAGCTCTGGTTATCAATCAGATAAAAGGAGATTGGAACACATACCAATCAGGTCTGATTCCTTACAAAGACTACGCAAGAAGGTTGCTACCCTTCTTTAACAGAGTCGAGTTTCATCACATCCCTCGTCAGGAGAATCACATGGCTGATGCATTAGCAACTCTCTCTTCCATGATTAGTGTAGGTCAATGGAACGACCTACCTAAGATTGACATAATGCGCCTTGAACGGCCCGCTTACGTCTTCACGATCGAAGCAGTCATAGACGACAAACCTTGGTATCATGATATCAAATGCTTCCTTCAGAAACAAGAATACCCACCTGGGGCATCCAGGAAAGATAGAAAAACCCTCAGAAGATTTGCTGGAAACTTCTTCCTGAGCGGTGACACTCTCTATAAGATAAATTTTGACATGGTCTTGCTCCGATGTGTAGACAGACCAGAAGCAGACATGCTTATGAAAGAAATTCACGAAGGATCCTTTGGCACTCATGCCAGCGGACACACAATGGCGAGAAAAATTCTCAGAGCAGGGTAATACTGGTTGACCATGGAATTCGACTGCTACAAGTACATGAGGAGGTGTCACAAGTATCAGATATACTCTGACAAAATTCATGTACCGCCATCACATCTCAAAGTTATCTCTTCCCCATGGCCATTCTTGATATGGTGAATTGACATGATTGGCATGATTGAGCCCAAGGCTTCAAATGGACATCGGTTCATCCTGGTAGCCATTGACTATTTCACCAAGTGGGTCGAAGCAGCGTCATTCGCCAATGTAACCCGACAAGTGGTGGTCCGATTTATCAAAAACAATATCATCTGCCGTTATGGTGTTCCGAGCGAGATCATTACTGATAATGGATCTAACTTGAACAATAAGATGATGAAAGAGTTATGCACTGAGTTCAAGATCGAACACCATAACTCATCTCCCTACCGACCCAAGATGAACAGAGCGGTAGAAGCGGCTAATAAGAACATTAAGAAGATCGTTCAAAATATGGTTATAACCTACAAAGACTGGCACGAGATGCTACTCTTTGCTCTTCACGGTTATCGGACATCTGTCCGCACTTCAACAGGGGCAACCCCTTTTTCTCTAGTATATGGCATGGAAGCAGTGCTCCCCATAGAAGTAGAGATCCCGTCAATTCGAGTCTTGATGGAAGCTAAGCTCACCGAAGCTGAATGGTGTCAAAGTCGACACGATGAACTGAATCTGATCGAAGAAAAGAGAATCATAGCACTATGCCACGGTCAGCTGTATCAACAGAGAATGAAGAGGGCGTTCGACAAAAAGGTCCGACCTCGTGTTTTCAGAAAAGGAGACCTTGTGCTCAAAAAGATACAGTCATTTCTCACGGATTCTCGGGGTAAATGGACTCCGAATTATGATGGCCCCTATGTGGTCACTAAAGCTTTCTCAGGCGGCGCCTTGAGACTTGCAACCATGGATGGAGAGGAATTTTCCTACCCCACGAATGTTGATGTAGTCAAAAAAACTTCGCCTAGACTAAAAAAAATGTCTCGGTGGATTGAAAACCCGAAAGGGCGGTCCAGGCAAAAGTTAGAGACATGAAAAAAAATCATCCCGGTGGATTGGAAACATCATAGTACAATCCAGGAAAAATTAGGGATAATGGCAAGTAACTATGTTCAACAGAGGCAAGTCCCTCAGCAGCAGTTACATCATCCATCGGAGGAAAACTCCAGTCAAGGTCATCTTCGACAGAAGCTCAGGATGCCCCGAATTCAAAGTTGGTAGAAGGATAGTGGTCGTTATGTTTCAACGTAGCCCCTTTTCCCTGTAAATTACCATTTTCAAACTTTGTAAATACTCAATGGAATCACGCTTTTGGCTGATCTCCATCTTATCAATAAAATTTGAGCCCTTGTGCTTTTGTTTGTAATTCTTATTTGTTTTAGCTTTATAGAACGACGTTGTTAACATGACTAATGACTCTTGAAATAAAACAAAAATGAATTCACTTACTAAAAATTTTTCTGCTTTTAAAATAAAGATGGCAATTTCTTTTGACTGTTGAACATCAAAAGAATCTCAACCGCTTCTTCAGAAGTAAGCTAACTTCAAAGTGCATAATCAAAGTACTCCTTCTAACCCAGTACGCCTGAATGAAGGGATCAACTGTGTCAGAGACCTTGTTTCGTCTGACACGCTTCGGTCGAGTTCTCATCTCCTAAGCCCGATCAACATAGCTCCCAACGAGGACTACTTCTCCTAAGCAAGGTAGAATTGCTACTTTTGGACCAACGATACTTCTTCGCCCCGCGATGGCTGAGTATCTAGTTGTGTTCATCCATTAGTTTGTATGTCGCGTCAGTTTTGTCAGCATAAACATACATACATCATGCATTATTGATTTGCATTCACATTTCATATTGCATCACTATCACTCTAGTCGGTCTTGTCCCCTAGTGATAAAAGTTCTCTCAATCGAGTTCTTGCCTCGTCAGGAAACACTGCGTTTGAACATCCTCGCCTCCAGTTTATTTATGGGAGGAAGTTGGCCTTTGACCACTTTGATAACTTGAACCTTTGAAAAGCCAGAGAAGCTTTCTACAAATGTCACTCTTCTCCATTGAAGATGATATCCTTGCTTTCCCGGATTAAGGAAAATCCACAGAGAAAGCCTCCTAAGCAGAGATTTGGCAGTACAACTGCCTTTCTCCGAAAGACCGCTGATGAAAAGGTCATCGGCACCTCAAAATTGGAGCCCATCATATGGCATTTCTCCGGGAAGATCCCGAGAAAAGTATGATGTAAGATCCCAAGCGGAAGCAGTCTCTCAAGAGACTCATTTTCCCCAGATAGAGTCGACAAATGGCGTCTCCAAACAGAGAAGTTTGTGCACCTCTACAACTCAGACGAATGGGTTCCCCAGCAAGTCTGACATCAGATCTTTTTCCACTCAAATGGCATCTCCCCAGGAAAATTCGGCGAGCAGTTTGAGGAAAACCGCTACGCATGGCGTCCCGTGTCAATTAAGTTTATTGACAAAAGAAACTAAGACCAGTTCCTTGGTAGGAAACCAGGATCGAGGAGAAGTTTATTTAAGAAACTTAGACCAGTCCCTTGGTAGGAAACCAGGATCGAGGGGAAGTTTACAAAAGAAACTAAGACCAGTTCCTTGGTAGGAAACCAGGATCGAGGGGAAGTTTAAATCAGAAACTTAGACCAGTTCCTTGGTAGGAAACCAGGATCGAGGGGAAGTTTATCTCAAAAGAAAACTGAGACCAGTTCCTTGGTTGAAGACCAGGATCGAGGGGAAGTTTACCTTTTCTAAGCATCATTGCTTAGCAAAAGAAGATGAATGCGTAAGCTACCATTCATAACCACCATCAAAATTTTGGGTATTCCGATATTTAATCCTCTTGCACCCCGAATGCCCGAATACCTTCGTCATTCACACCTTCGTGTCCAAGAAGATTAAATAGGGGCATCTGTCATACCCCAAATTTTGACCACTAAGATTCCCCTTCATTGTGCAAATCAACATCACAATATGGGTGTATCATTATGCCTCATTAGTCTCCCCAAAGATGGGTGAGTATCCACTACAATCAAAATTAGGGTTTCTAGCCCTCTCAGAGTTCTTAGACAAAGGATCCATCAAGAAATGACATGATCTTCAACTTGTCTAACCTCTCAAACATTCAAAAGGGATCAAGAGGACTCCCACTTCAAGGATTAAGCACAAGGTTGCTCCATTCTAGGTGGATCAAGCTTCAAGATCGCCAGTGTCACCAAATTAGGGTTTTGGTCGACCAGGGCCTCCAGATGGAAATTTTTCATCTGGGCACAAGCCAAAGAACCAAAACATAACCTAATATGCTCCATGGAACCTCATGAACCCAATCATCCAGTCAATTTTGCCTCAGGGGATGCATTCATCAAAAATCAGGAATTAGGGTTTCTTGACCTAATTCGCCCCTAAGTTGACTTTTGGGACCAATCATGAACCAAGACCTCAAGAGAGGGTTTGAGGGTCTCTAATGAACTATATTGATCCATTTGGAACAATGGATTAATCCAAGAAGTTTGAGCAACAAGTCTCAATTTCATCTGCACCACAATTAGGGTTTTAAGGAAAAAGTCAACTGTAACTTTGACTTTTGACCAGGACATGCTCCCAAACCCTAGGACATGCCTCAATATACCCTATGACACCCATGGAACATGTCCATCAAGTTTGATTTAGGTCAAGGACATGATTTCCTGAAGAATTGCACAGTTTGGAATTCATCTGATAAAAAGTCAACTGTGCATAAAAGTCAACTTTGACTTTTTGAGATTTTTCACCAAAATGGATTTTTAACCCTAAAATGATGTTAATGTGTGATTTGAATCATCATTCATCAAGAAAAATAAAAAAAAAGTTGGATAACTTGTAAAAGGGGTAACCATAAAAACTTAGAAAATTTTCTAAGTTAAAAATAAAGTGACAAGGGTACCAACTTTGGAGGATCATAACTCCTAAACCACAAGGCCATTTTTTCCCATCCAAAGATGGATTTGTAGCCCTCATTACCCTCTATAAAAACTTCAACTACACGTCATTCCAATTCATTAAGGATTTTGAGTTATGGAGTGATCAAAATGGCTGAAAAATGAAAATGTCACTTTTTCCAACACTTAGTGAAATTTTCACTAAGTCCAAATCTGTCTTCATTGTTTTCCAAATGTAGGGGGATTTTTCACTTGGATTCAAAAGAGATCAAAACCAAACATGTTCAAACAGTTGTTGTATCATGTAAGGGCTTTCCAAAATGGCCAAGAACATTGCCAAATTCCATTTAAGTCGTGAGATATGACATTGGCAAGTTGCCTTGCTGAAATCTGTCAAAGGCAAGGCAGAATTTGCAATTTTGCTCGATTTGCCAAAATCAGCCAAATTCAAATGCTCCTATCCACTTGGACACATCTGAGGATTGAATCTAAAGGGGACAATCAATGAACCAAGCCTCCAAAGTCCATGGAACAAGAAATAGCATGTTGAACCTAGAATGGCCAAAATAGGGACAAGACTCCAAATTTGGATTGAAGCATTCAATGGAAGCATCAAGGTGGCATGGAGTGAGCCCTTCTCATCTGAAATCAGTCAAGACTTATCCAAGACCAAGGGGACCAAAGCTCTGTGCCCTAACCTCTAGTCAATGGCTAGAGGAGACTTGGATTTTCATTTGCCAACATTGGCCAAACCTATTAGCAGTTGCCATTCACTATTCCTTGCAAAACAAACTTGCTCTACTATAAATAGAGCTCTATTGTGATCAGTTTGAGTACACCAAAGCCATCTAACAGATGCTTTCCTCAAAATCTCTTTCTCTTGGCAAAAATGCCTTTCTTAGCAAGGTAGCTATCGGGTTTTGAGTTTGAGAGCTTTTCCAATCAAACCAATCACTCACACACCTCACATACACCATATAGAAGTGATCCAAACACTCACATAACATCTAGAACACAGATTTCACAAAATCACCAGCCAATTGCTCAAGTTCTTGACAGTTTTGCAGTTGAGGTGCCATCTTCAACTCCAAACCATTTCAATCCATTCCAAGCACTCAGACACATCACTTGGCACCTAGGGAAGCTATCCACATAATTGGAACCTAGTTGTAACACCTCCAACACAAATCACGATCACCAGCTGCAAGTGGTAAGCATGAGCTCTTCTAACTCTATGATCCATGCAATTTTTGCTGCACAATAATTTGGCCATATGTTCATAATCATGCATGGAATGTTTCCCCTCCATTAATTGCATTGTTTGAATCGTGTATCAAAAATCCTAGCCTTCATACAGAAATTTGGGTTCTTGAGGATTTTTCATGATTTCTTGTTATATGTTTAATTTAAATGAAATTAATTGACATAGACATGATCGTGAGGTTGAGACGAGCATAATGATATGTGGATTGCATGTTGTAATCAAGTATTCAGTTAGATTGGAGAGAAAATGCAAATCTGGCCAAACCCAGAACACGCGCGTGTTCATGGTGTGTTCTTGGCGCCATTTTTAGAAATTTGAATATTTGAATTTTGTGATTTTATTTAATTGATTAAAAAATTAATTTCTCTCTGAGTTTTAATGATTTTGAGTTGATTCTTTTTTTAATAATTCACAAAAATGTTAAAATATTTTATTTTATCAAAAAATCCCAAAAATATTATTTATTTCATATAATTGATATTTTTGCAAAGAATTAATATTTTAATTGTTTTTGAGATTTTAAATATTTTTTCCACATTGATTTTGCAACTTTTAATGCTTTCTAATTATTTTGTAGGTCAATACTTAATTTTTGAAGCATTAATCCAATGTCACAATTTGTCTTTCATATGATAAACAATTTTGATCGTTTTAATTGAATTTTTATTCAATTAAATACATTTTTGAAAACAAATTAGGGTTTTTGGATTAATTCAACCCTCATAAATCATTTTCAAAACACTTGGGCCTCTAATAGAGTGTAAGACCCAATCCTTTTTGACCAACTCATTTTTGGGCCTCAGTGTATTGTATAAGTCCCGATACCGTCAAAAACAAACGGCGCGATCCTCGCCTTTTGAAAAATAACCTTCTGGGCCTCTCCTTGAGCTATAAGACCCATTCAAAACTTTTGGGCCTCTAATAGAGTGTAAGACCCAATCCCCTTTTAACAAAAATCATTTGGGTCTCACTTATTGTATAAGTCCCTCTGCGTTAAAAGAAAACCTCGGCGCGATCGCCATTTTTAACGAAAAGTCATCTGGGCCTACCCTCGTGTTATAAGCCCCACTCTTTTTCTTTAAAACTTTTTGGGCCTCTTGAGAGAGTGTAAGACCCATCCCTTTGTACAGAAAACCTTTTTGGGCCTCAGTCACTTGTATAAGTCCCTCTGTACAAATTCAAACAGTGTGCTCACTGATAAAACCCTGGGCCTCTCCTTGAGCTGTAAGCCCCAAATCTTTCTTTTTTAAAGCACTTTCTCCTTTGATTTTGAATATATTGTTGTTTTCAATCTTTCTTTGTTGAACAACTAACCAAACAGCATGGAAGCTCTACAACCGAGTAAGTGGTTATCGCTTTCATTTACCGCTTTCATATACATATAAACTGTATTGTGGGGCTGTTTCGCTGTAAGTCTTCTTTCATAAACTCATATCAACTGTGTAATAATAGTATATATATTTAGAGTTTCCCCGGCAACTACGTCTAGCATTAAGCATGTTGATCACTCTTAGAAATAGTCTAAACTACATCCCCAAGGATTACCAGACACAGTCTTCCCTCCTCTTGGGGTTAAACAATATGGAGATATGAAAGGCAGCATTCTCTGTGAACCCTTTCATAGACTATCACTCATAGAAGTTGTCAAAGAAACTCTATTCCCCAGGGATGATCTTTTCTCCATGAATGGAATCTCTTGAGTTTCTTCCAAATTCACGAACTTTCCTGGCTTGATCTATTCTCGGTGAATGGCATGTCTTGAACTTCTCGGGGTTTGGGGACCCACAGGCTTCTTAAAAGCACTTGTCAAAAAACTCTACTACCCAGAGATGATCTTTTCTCCGTGAATGGCATCTCTTGAGTTTCTTCCAAATTCTCAGACTTTCCTGACTTTGATCTATTCTTGGTGAATAGCATTGCCTTGAATTTCTCGAGGTTTGGGGACCTATCGGCTTCTTAAAAGCATCGGCCTCCTCTTGGGCATTGTACAAGGACCCACAGGCTTCCTAAAAGCAACCCCTCCTCCTCTTGGGCTTAGTACAAGGACCCTACGGCTTCTTAGAAGTACTTACAGCCTCCTCTTAGGCTTAGTATAATGATATCTTCCTCCGGGAATGATAGCCTCCTCTTGGGCTTAGTACAAGGACCACTCGGCTTCTTAAAAGTTTCCAGCCTCCTCTTGGGCTTCGTACAAATTGTCCCGACGACCTCCTAGAGGTATAGGAATAGAGCTTAGTCATCCTCATAGAACAGTCCTTTCATAGAGTCTACTGCTATTTCTTAAAGCATAGTACCAAAGATAAAACTCTAGACTTGGACAGTTTAATTTCCTTAAGTCTCAAAGACATTCTCAAATGACCCCTTTGTTAAATAGGAAGGAAACCCGTAGACTCGGACAGTCTCAATACCCTTTGGATTTCCCGTTTCCTCAAAGAACAGGAATAACCCGGATCCTTCAATCAAATCCTTGAGTACAGTGTTACTCATATAAGAACTGATTTTCTCTTTAAAATCAGTATACTGGACCTGTCACTTAACTGAAACAATAACCATAGCCTCCTCTTAGGCTTTGTATAATGATCCTCCCCAGCGGAGTCAAACAACGTTTAGCCTCTCTCTCGAGCTTTGTACGAGACACATAAAGAGACTCCCTCATTGAGTCAATCCCTCTTTCGCCTCCATCTCGGGCTTTATTCGAGATACAAAAAGGTTCTTATTGAGCCGAACAAACAACAGCCTCCATCTCGGGCTTCGTACGAGATACAAAAAACTCTCTTGTTGAGTCAAATAGCCTCCATCTCGGGCTTCGTACGAGATACCAAAAGATTCCCTCGTTGAGTCAAAACCTTTTAGCCTCTCTCTCGGGCTTTGTACGAGACACATTTTAGCCTCCTCTTAGGCTTTGTATAAGAAAAACACTGGTTGATCTAATCAACCTTTTAGCATCAAAGTTGTGCATCGTTCACAGTAAACAAACATCAACAACTCCTTACCCTTCATCTAATCGCTGTAAGCGGCAAGCCTCTGGATCATCTACATCCACGCCACTGTCCCTCTTTTAGCATGAGAAATTCCTAAGGAAAGATGGCATTACTCTAGACTGAGTTAAAGTCTTCTCCTTCAGGTTGAAATCCCCTATAAAGGAAATTATGGCATTGTCAGATTCATAAATCCCGGTTAAAATAATTCTCCTTTATAAACAGTTGTGACATACAACCCCCTCTTTAGAGATGACAAATTCTCTCTAAAGTCAACACCCTTTTAGCTTCATATCTTGGGCTTTGGACAAGATATAAATAGACTTTTCAGCTTCACATCTTGGGCTTTGAACAAGATACAAATCACCTTTTGCTTCACGTCTTGGGCTTTGAACAAGACACCAAACAACCATTTCCTCCCATAGAATAGGAGGAACTACGAACGCTCTGATTTCCCTGTTTCGGTAAACGGGAATACGTAGGCATAAGATTGAAAGGAAAATCTTAGCGAGCACACTAAACAAAAAAACCAAATCCCATATCTCCATCAATCAAAAGCAGCAATTCAAAAACATCAGTCCTAACATCCTAATCCTTGTTCCCCGCCAGAAACCTTCTGCCTAGAATAAAAAGAAAGAAACCAGTATTTGCGAAAATGCAAATAACCAGTACAAAGGCCCCCCCACATTGATAGCATTCATAACCTAACAGACCGCTGTTTAAACTCAGTATGCAAAGCAGGGTTAATTGGAGACATCTATTTCCCTTCCTTCATCAGCTTTAATAGGATAAAAAATGAATCGACCTGTAGTAAGCTCAACCGCAGAGAGCGACCAGTGCTTAAGAACCGCGTCCAAAATCGCTCGCTACAGAAATTTCAAAGTACAATCCAGGCAAAAGTTAGGGATAATGGCAAGTAACTATGTTTAACAGGGTCAAATCCCATAGCAGCAGTCATGCCATCCATCCGGAAAACTCCAGTCAAGGTCATCTTCGACGGAAGCTCAGGATGTCCAGAATTCCAAGTTGGTAGAAGGATAACGGTCGTTATGTTTCAATGTAGCCCTTTTTCATTAAATTACCATTTTCTAAACTTTGTAAATACTCTTTGGAATCACGCGTTTGGCTGATTTCCATCCTATCAATAAAATTTGAGCCCTGGTGCTTTGTTTATAATTCTTGTTTGTTTTAGCTTTACAGAACGACATTTTAACATGATCGACGATTCTTGAAATAAAACAAAAATGAATTTACTTGTTAAAACTTTTTCTGCTTTTAAAATAAAGATGGCAATTCTTTTGACTGTTGAACGTCAAAAGAACATCGATCACTTCTTCAGAAGTAATCGAGCTTCAAAGTATAGAATCAAAGTACTCCTTCTAAACCAGTGCACCTGAATGAAGGATCAACTGTGTCAGAGGCCGTGTTTCCTTTGACACCCCCGGCAGAGTTCTTACCTCCTAAGCCCGACCAACATAGCTCCCAACAGGGACTATCTCTCCTAAGCAAGGAAGAATTGCTACTTTTGGACCAGCGATACCTCTTCATCCCTCGTAGTGGCCGAGTATCCCGTCGTGTTCATCCATTAGTATGTATGTCGCGTCAGTTTTGTCAGCATATACATACATACATCATGCATTATTAATTTACATTCATATTCATATTGCATCAATATCACTCTAGTCGGTCTTATCCCCTAGGGATAAAAGTCCTCTTATCTATTGAGTTGTCAATTCTTTCCTCATCAGGAAGTGAATCATCTAAGCAATCTCTCTCCAGTTTATTTCTGGATGGAAGCCGGTCTTCGACTACTTTGATAACTTGAACCTCTGAAAAACTAGAGAACCCTCGACAAATGTCACTCTTCGCCATTGAAGATTATGTCTTCGCTTTCCCGGATTAAGGAAAATCCCCAGGGAAAGCCTCTTAATCAAAGATTCGGCAATACAGCAGTTTTTCTCCAAAAAATTCGCTGACGAAAAGGTCATCAGTACCTCAAAATTGGATCACATCATATGGAATTTCTCCAAGAAGATCCCGAGAAAAGTATGATGTAATACCCCAAGCGAAAGCAGTCTCTCAAGAGACTCGTTTTCCCCAGTAGAGTCGACAAATGACATCTCCAAACAGGGAAATTTGTACACCTCTACAACTCAGACGACTGGGTTCCCTAGCAACCCTGGCATAAAAGTTTTTTTCTATCAAATGGCATCTCCCCAGGAAAATTCGGCGAGAATTTTGAGGAAAACCGCTACGGATAGCGTCCCTTGTCAAGAAAGTTTATTGACAAAAGAAACTGAGACCAGTTCCTTGGTAGGAAACTAGGATCGAGGGGAAGTTTATTTCAGAAACTAAGACCAGTTCCTTGGTAGGAAACCAGGATCGAGGGGAAGTTTATTTCAGAAACTAAAACCAGTTCCTTGGTAGGAAACCAGGATCGAGGGGAAGTTTATTTCAGAAACTAAGACCAGTTCCTTGGTAGGAAGCCAAGATCGAGGGGAAGTTTACCTTTTCTAAGCCTCATTGCTTAGCAAAAGAAGATGGATGAGCAAAATACCATTCATAACCACCATCAAAATTTTGGGTATTCCGATATTTAATCCTCTTGCACCCCGAATGCCCGAATACCTTTGCCATTCACACCTTCGGGTACAAGAAGATTAAATAGGGGCATCTGTCATACCCCAAATTTTGACCACTAAGATTCCCCATTATTGTGTAAATCATCATCACAATATGGATGGACCATCATGCCTCAATAATCTCCCCAAAGATGGGTGAGCATCCACTACAATCAAATTTAGGGTTTCAAGCCCTCTCAGAGCTCTTAGACAAAGGATCAATCAAGAATTGACATGATCTTCAACTTTTCTAACCTCTCAAACATCCACAATGGATCAAGAGGACTCCCACATCAAGGATTAAGCACAAGGCTGCAACATTACAAGTGGATTAAGCCTCAAGATCGCCAGTGTCACCAAATTAGGGTTTTGGTCGACTGGGGCCTCCAGATGGAAATTTTCCTCTGGGAATGAGCCAATGCTTCAAAGCATAAACCAAGATACTCCAAGGGACCTCATGGAACTAATCATCAATTCAATTTTACCTCAGGGGATGCACTTACCACAAATCAGGAATTAGGGTTTCTTGACCTAATTCACCCCTAAGTTGACTTTTGGGACAAAACATGAGCCAAGACCTCAAGACATGATTTGAGGGTCTCTAATAAACCACATTGATCCATTTACAACAATGGATTGATCCAAGAAGCTTGATCAACAAGTTTTAAATTCATCAGAACCACAATTAGGGTTTCGCGGGAAAAGTCAATTGTATCTTTGACCTTTGACCCAGACATGCTACCAAACCTTGGGACATGATTCAATACACCCTATAACACCTATAGAATCAATCCATAAAGTTTGATTTAGATCAAGGTCTATCGCACAGTTTGGAATTCATCTGACAAAAAGTCAACTGTGCACAAAAGTCAACTTTGACTTTTTGAGATTTTTAACAATTATGGTTCTCTAACCCTAAAATGATGTTAATGTGTGATTGGAATCATCATTCATCAAGAAAAATCAAGAAAAGTGGGATAAATTGTAAAAGGGGTAACCATAAAAAACTTAGAAATTTTCTAAGTTATGGAACAAAGTGGCTAGGGTACCAACTTTGGAGGATCATAACTCCTAAACCACAAGGCTATTTTTCCCCATACAAAGCTGGATTTGTAACTCTCATAGCCCTCTACAAAAGCTTCAACTACACCTCATTCCAATTCATCATGGATTTTGAGTTATGGAATGATCAAAATGGCTGAAAACATGAAATGTCACTTTTTCCAACACTTAGTGAAATTTTCACTAAGTCAGAATCTGTCTTTTTTTTTTCCAAAAGTAGGGGGATTTTTCACTTGGATCCAAAAAGTATCAAGACTAACTATGATCACACACATGTTGTATCGTATGAGGGCTTTCCAAAATGGCCAAGAACTCCATGAAACTCCACTTAAGCCATGAGATATGACCATGCCAATATGCCTTGCTGCAAACTGTCATGGCAAGGCAGATTTGGGGATTTTGCTCGATTTGCTCAAATTTTGCAAAGGGCAAGCAAATCTATCCATCTGAACACCTCAAGGGGGGACCTAGGAGGGACAAACACTGATCCATCAGCCTCCTAAGTCCTTGGAACCAAAAGTAGCATGCCAAACCTAGAAATTCCTAAAGAGGGGACAAGACTCCAATTTTGGTTTGGAGCATTTACTGGATTCTACAAGGTGGCATGGACTGAGCCCTTTCCAACTGAATTCAATCAAGACTTATCCAAGAACTAGGGAACCAGTAGCTCGTGCTCTAAGCAGCCAAAACAAACTTGCTCTACTATAAATAGAGCTCATTTTTGCTCAGTTTGAGTACACCAAAGCACTACAACACTTGCTTTCCTCAAAATCTCTTTCTCTAGGCAAAAATGCCTTCTTTAGCAAGGTAACTCTGAGTTTTTGAGTTAGAGAGCAATTTCACCACAGCTCATGATTCAAACACATCCAATATGTCATATCTAAACTGTCTAAACTCTCACAACTGACTTGTAACACCAAAATCTCAAAGTCCCATCTCAAAACCTCAAAATTGGGCTTTTGTGCATTTTTCAAGCCATGTCTTGATTCAGTCACTTTCCAAACCAGATAAAACCTCAAACATACTCCAAATATCATCCTTGAACTGTGCCAAATGGTTCCACACATCTGGAACATCATTTGAGAGAGTTGTCATTTTGGCCACTTTTGCCCCTTTTGCAAGAAAGGGCCAATTTCCATTCATGAGGTTTCCAGCTGGTTCGAACACTCTAAAAGCTTCTAAGGGATCATTTGAGGGTGTCCAAAGCATCAAAACATTTCTGGAACAAAGCACTTGGTAGATAGCCTAAAAGCTCCAAAAAGAGGTAAGAATCACAACTTGAACTCTCTGAAATATGCCTTGCTTTGAAGTCCACTGATCATGCATCTCTTATACATGTTATATGTGTTGTGTTTGCACCAATTTATCATGTAATTCATACCTGTACCAAGAGGTAGCACAGAAAATGCAAAACATGGCCTATTTCAAAACCACTATCGGGTTTTGAAGAGGATTTATTTTCTGGAAAAACCACCACCACCATTGGATTCCTTAGGAAATTCTAGGCCAAATACATATAAATTTTGCCTCCGTCCATGGAGAAATGAGAAAGTTATGGCCTTCACATTTCTAGCCAAAATCTTGCCTTGCCTTGCCTTGGGCCAGGCCAAAAACAAGGCAAGCCTTGTATATTTGTGGTTGTGTTTCAATACACGGATGTATCACCACCCCAGTGGTAAGGCGCGCATGCTGTACACAAGAGGTCTGGGGTTCAAATCCCCCTCGCCCCAGACCCTCTTTTTGCTATTTTTTCCACTTTTTGCTATTTTTCATATTATTTGTTAATGATTTGAAAAATTAATAACTTCCTCAATTTTAATTATTTTTTATTGGTTCTTTTTGCAAAAAATCACAAAAATATTGAAATATTTTATTCCACAAAAAAAAATCAAATTTATATTATTTATTTAATTTAGTTGGTATTTTTGTGAATAAATTCATTTTTAATTGTTTTTAAACATTTAAAAGTGAATGTTTATTTTGAAAATCAAAACCAAATGAGTTCTAAATCATCTTATGATTAAAACCTCATTTTTCAAACCTTAAACAAAAATCACAAGTGGTTTATTCAAATCTATTTGGTATTTTTATCATTTTATTGATTTTCTTTAAATATTTACTTTTAAAGAAAAAACAAAATTAGGGTTTCTTTGATTTTCACCCTCACAAATCTTTTTTCAAACTCTGGGCCTCTAATAGAGTCTAAGACCCAATCCCGCTTTGAAACCAAAATAGTTTGGGCCTCAGTCATTGAATAAGTCCCAACACATTTTCAAAAATCTTGGCGCGATTGCCATTTTTCAAACAACTTAATGGGCCTCTCTTTGAGCTGTAAGCCCCACCACTTGTGAAAAAACAACTTATTGGGCCTCTAATAGAGTGTAAGACCCAATCCCATTTTAACCAAAACCTTTTTGGGCCTCAGATGTTGAATAAGTCCCTCTGCGTTAAAAGAAAAACCTCGGCACGATCGCCAGTTCAAAATAAAACCCTGGGCCTACCCTCGTGTTATAAGCCCCATTTCTTTTCTTTAAAATTATTTGGGCCTCTTGATAGAGTGTAAGTCCCACGTCTTTGTAAATAAAAACCTTTTTGGGCCTCACATATTGTATAAGACCCACTGTGTTTTCAAAACAACGGTGCGATCATCGTTAAAACTTGGGCCTCTCCTTGAGCTATAAGCCCCAACAATCTTTTCAAAGTACTTTCTCCTTTGATTTTAAATATATGTTGTTATCAAAAATTTCTTTGTTGAACAACTAACAAAACAGCATGGAAGCTCTACTACGGGTAAGTGTTTATCCGCTTTCATTTACCGCTTTCATATGTATATAACTGTATTGTGGGGTTATTTCGCTGTAAGTCTTCTTTCACAAACTTTTATATACTTGTCCAATATCCACTGTGTAATATTAGTATAGTTATTTAGAGTTTTCCCCGGCAACTACGTCTAGCACTAGGTAAAGCCCTGTCGGTCACTCTTAAATACAAACAAAACTAGACCCCCATAGGATTTCCAGATACAGTCTTCCCTCCTCTTGGGGTTAAACAATATGGAGACGTGAAAGGCATCATTTTCGGTGAACCATTTCTCAGACTGTCACCCTTAGACATTGTCAAAAAAACTCTAACTCCTCAGAGATGATCCGTGAATGGCATCTCTTGAGTTTCTTCCAAATTCTCGGACTTTCCTGGCTTAATCTATTCTCGTGAATAGCATGTCTTGAACTTCTCAGGGTTTGGGGACCCACAGGCTTCCTAAAAGCATCCCCGCCTCCTCTTGGACGTTGTACAAGGACCCGTCGGCTTCTTAGAAGTTCTCATGCCTTCTCTTGGGCTTAATACAAGGACCCTGACGACCTCTTAAAGGTATAAGACAGCACTTAGTCATCCTTTGCTAGAGCAGTCTTCCCAGCGTCAAAACTCCGACCATTTTAGGGTTGATAATCATCCCTTAATGCCCGTGCCTCCTCTTGGGCATTGTACAAAAGATAAAACTCTAGACTTGGACAGTCTAAGACCCTTGAGTCTCAAAGACATTCTCAAGTTCCTTCCAAACATAGGAAGAAACCCCGGTCCTCTCATGAGAGTTCCCCACACTTGGACCCGTGTCAAGATTTCCAGAATCCACAGCGGTAAGACAGCCTCCTCTTGGGCTTTGTACAAATGATTCTCCCCAGCGGATCTAACCTTTTCAGACTCTCTTGCTGAGTCAAACACCTTTTAGCCTCCATCTTGGGCTTTGTACAAGACATATAAAAACACTCTCTTGATGAGTATAAAAGACTCTCTTGTTGAGCCAACCTCCTTTTAGCCTTCATCTCGGGCTTCGTACGAGATAGAAAAACACTCTCTTGTTGAGTATAAAAAGGCTCTCTTGTTGAGTCAATCCCCTTTTAGCCTCAATCTCGGGCTTCGTACGAGACAGCAAATCACTCTCTTGCTGAGTATAAAAGACTCTCTTGTTGAGTCAATCACCTTTTTTAGACTCTCTTGTTGAATCAATCACTCTCTTGTTGAGTATAAAAGACTCTCTTGTTGAGTCAATCACCTTTTTCAGACTCTCTTGTTGATTCAATCACTCTCTTGTTGAGTATAAAAGACTCTCTTGTTGAGTCAATCACCTTTTAGCCTCTGTCTTGGGCTTTGTACAAGACATATAAAATCACTCTCTCGTTGAGTATAAAAGACTCTCTTGTTGAGTCAACTTCCTTTTAGCCTCAATCTTGGGCTTTGTACAAGACAGAAAGAACATTTTCCCCAGAAAAGTCAAACTTCTAGCCTCCGTTTAGGCTTTGTATAAGGAAAACCCCGGTTGACCCAATCAACCTTTTAGCATCAAAGTTATACCTTGCTCACAACATACAAACATCAACAACTCCTCTTTAGAGATGACAAACTCTCTCTAACCCTTTAGCTTCACATCTTGGGATTTGAACAAGATACAAACCACCTTTACCTTCACGTCTTGGGCTTTGAACAAGACACCAAAACAACCTTTTTCCTTCCATAGAATAGGAGGAACTACGATCGCTCTGATTTCCCTGTTTCGGGAATACGTAGGCATAAGATTACAAAATCTTAGCGAGCATACTAATAAAGACCCAAATCCAGTACCCCCAGATATCAACCCAAAAGCACCAAATCCTAACATCTTACCAAAAACCTCGCAGATAGTCCAGACATTCTGAATTTAAACAAAATAAACCGAAGAAGGGCCCACATCTTAATAGCATCCATAACCTAACAGACTGCTGTTTAAACTCAGTATGCAAGCAGGGTTAATTGGAGACATCTATGTCCCTTCCTTAATCAGCTCAACAGGATAAAAAATGAATCGAATCGTAGTACCCAAGCGATCGTGACTCAGGACCACAAAAATCGCGCTACACGTAGGCACCTCTTCCTGAGACATATAACCGTCCTTGTTAAGATAGGACTTCCATTCTTCATCTGTATCGGAGGAATCACCCTCGTTGATGGTATGGACTTCTTGAGACAATGGGTGAAGGAAACCTCCACTGTGGAAGAAATTCTGAATGGGATGAAGACTTTCATCGTTAGTAGCAGTCTGGGTACAGGTTGAGGAAAAGTCGAGACCCTTTTTTGTTCTGTTGTCAGTAGGAATAACAAGTTGTCCCCATCCTTTTGCGCTGTTACTTTTGATCACTTCGAGAGCATCCTTGTATGAGGAAATCGATGTTCCATTTTCTGATCGGTTGTCGTTGCTCATCGAAAATGCTTGGAACTAGGTTCCAATAACCTCCTATGGTTCTACACAAGTGGATGACAATAAGTTACTCATGATCAAGGCTTGCTCTCCGTAGACTGTGACTAGTTGGTCGTCCTTGACAAACTTCAGTTTCTGGTGAAGCGTCGAAGTGACTGCCCCAGCCTCGTGTATCCAAGGTCTTCCTAACAAACAGCTGTATGCTGCCCGAATGTCCAGGACCTGGAAAGTGACTTTGAAAATGTGAGGACCGATAGTTATGAGAAGGTCTACTTCACCGATAACTATTTTTCGGGATCCGTCAAATTCTTTGACGATGACCTCACTGCCTCTCATCGGAGATCCTTTAAATGATAGTCACATTAGAGGGGACTTCGGCATCACGTTTAGAGCTGATCCGGTATCTACCAGTACGCTGGCTAAAGCATCGCCCTGGCAGTTGACTGCAATATTGATCGCCATGTTATAATTTTGGCCCTCTTCCGGCAGTTCCTCATCACTGAATCCCAAGTTGTTGCAGTAAGTGATGTTGGAGATGATGTTGTCGAATTGTCTTATTGTCACATCTTATTCCACAAAGACCTATTCTAAGACTTTCTGTAGAGCCTCCCTGTGAGCTTCGGAACTGAGTAAAAGAGATAGCACAGAGATTTTTGAAGGAGTTTGCAACAGTTAATCAACTATGTTGTATTCACTCTTCTGGATGAGCCTCAACATCTCATCATTGTTCTTTAAAAGGCCGGGATCACCGGATTGACCTAATGGTCGATCAGGAACTTCTATTTGAGGTTCCTTTTCTTTGCTGGGTTCTCCAACTCCTCGGTTGAAGATCCGACCGCTCCGTGTTACTCGACTGATATCTGCGATATTCACGATGGAGGGTAATGGAGTTTCCCTTCCATTCTCAATTGTTGTTGCACCGTACTTGTAAGGGATAGCCTTATCGGATTTGTACGGTACTGGTCCCGGCAGATAGATAACTACAGGAGCCTTCTGATTTTTTTGACTATCATAGCCAGCCTCAATTGGTTCGTGGTTGAGGATCTTTCCATCATCGAGAGGAACTCTTGATTCATGGAGTAAAGGGATTATGGCACACACATCTTTAGCCATTTCTTGCTTAGGGATCAAGACAACATCTTTTCCCTGATTAGGATGATAGTCCGACATTGAACCAGAGCTTGATCATGGTTGAATCTCCTTATGGTCCAACTGACTTTGAAGGGCTGCTCGCACGAGGTAGCATCCTTGGTTATCCTCTGAGCAAACTCTACAACGCTCATAGTTGTGTGGTGGCACCCACCCACGCCTGCTCTGTATGCAGTGTAACCTTACTAGATATGTTTACATTGATCGAACATCCTGACTTTGATGCCTAGTAGGGTTCCCGTTAGTCATGCTGATTTATCTTGTGTCTTCATCTAGATAGATCGGAAGCCACCAGTGGTTTAATAAGTGTTGAAGTGTCCTCTGAACGAGTGCACATCCTTGGTCATTCTCACGACACACTTTACAGTTCTGATAATCTTGTGAAGTCATGAAACCGAGCCGGACTTGTGTAGCGTGTAACTCCACCAAGCTGGTATTCATTAAGCAAATATCAAAGATTTGAATCATATTCACTTGATAATAACTTCTATCACGGTAATCCTGAATCCATCCAAGATCCATCTGACGCTAGAGGGCCTCTTGTACAAAAGAGCATAACTGATTGTTTACAAAGCAGGCCAGACAGGAATCGTAATTGTGTCATGGCATATTAGGATGTTGGCCTTGCCTTGAGTGCATTGCCACCAAGTTGACATTCATCGAACAGATGTCATGGTTTTGAATGATGTTGGAATTCGTATAAGTCATGTTGACCTCACGGATTCGGTAATCTTGGATCCACCCGAGATCCATCTGTTCCTGTAGAGATGACTGCACCACAGAACACCCTTGATCGTCTTTAGAGCAGGTATCACACTGGTGATAATTATAAGACGGTACATGACCGTATCCGCTCTATCTGCAATGCATCTTGACTAAGTTGGTTTTCAACAGGAGTACATCGTGTATTTGATAGCTATGCTTAGACTCCTCCTCTATTAAATTGACCGCAGCTTTCTCGTGTTAAGGCAACGGGTTCGTCCAAACATTTGGATTTATATCCTTGAAGGATAAGACCCCGCTCTTGACAAGCTTTTGCACATCGGATTTGAAGCTGAGACAGTTTTCTATGTTATGCCCTAGTCCTCCTTGATGGTAAGGGCAAGTCTGATCCGCTTTGAACCAAAAATGCGGGTTCTCCAGTACTATAAGAGGAGACCTGGTTTGGACGTGCCCTTTGACCAGTAGTAATGGAAACAGTTCTGCGTACAACATTGGTATAAGGTCGAACCCTGGTGGTCGCGTTGTACGATCGCTGTTGTACTGGGGACGAGCCTGCTGATGAGGTTGTTGTGTCCTTTTTTGATTTTGTTGATTCGGTTGCCTCTAAGCAACCTGAGGTTGATACATAGAAACAGGCGCAGGGTTGATATCAGGAGTTACAGCTACTACTGATTGGTACTGTCGCCTTTACTTTTTGAGAGAGATATTGCGAATATCTTGCTCTTTTTTCTTAAGGAGAGCACTACCGTATATTTTGGTACTGCTTGATGGTCCAACGTCTTTTGCTAAACGTCCTTCTCGGACTGCTTATTCCAAACAAACTCCCATGCCTACCATCTCAGTAAAGTCACTGGGCGCACTGGTGACCATTCTGTCGTAGTAAAATGAGCTCAATGTTTTCAAGAAGATCTTTGTCATCTCTTTTTCCTCAAGAGGTGGACAAATCTAGGCGGCAATTTCACGCCATCTCTGAGCATACTCCTTAAATGTTTCTTTGTCCTTCTGCGACATGGCTCTGAGTTAATCTCTGTCCGGTGCCATGTCCAGATTATACTTATACTGCTGAACGACGGCAGCACCAAGATCTCTGAATGTGACGATCTTAGTGCGGTTTAAACCCATGTACCATTTGAGTGAGGCACCAGTTAAACTATCTTGGAAATAATGGATTAGTAGTTGTTGGTCCTCTGCTGAGTTGACATCCTCCGAGCGTACATCACCAAATGACTTTGAGGGCAAGAGTTACCCTTGTACTTTTCAAATTCGGGCACCTTAAATTTGTGCAGAACCTTCACATTGGGGACCAAACAAAGGTCTCTGGCGTCCTTTCCGAATAGATCCTGACCGTGAATGGCTTGCAGTTCCTTCTGCATCTCCAGGAATTGTTCCTGGAACTCATTCATTCTGTCGTACATACTTTCGTTTCCACCAGACGGTATCTGTGGAATCTGTCCTTCCGGGACAGTGTGTACCACGGGTGGTGGTATAGTCACTACGACGGTGACTCTTGGTGCTTCCCTCTCCCGAAGTTTGTAACCTTCAGGAGTTGCTGTCATGCCTCTTGCATCTTTGCTTTCCCGAAGTTTGTAACCTTCAGGTCCAGTGGCTCCTGGTGCAGTTTCCGGATCTTCTATGATCGGCGGAATATATCCTTTCGGGATATAGTTAATAGGCATGCCCCAGGGACGATCTTTAGGCATGTTATACCGAGGATCATACTTTTCCACTATGGGCGTCGAGGTGATCTCTGAGATCACATTCCTTTAAATCTGAGCTGCTGCCAGAGCTTGCATGTCATTGTGAAGTTTCCTCAGATCTTCTTTTAGAGCGTCGAGTTCTTCTCTTAACTCTCTGTTCTCTTCCTCGAGATTATCCATTTTCTTTTGTCGATTGGCCCGAGTATTGTACGAATGAGACAATTTGACTCTAGAATCGAGACACAAACATGAGATTCGTAGGTAAGAAGAATACGTTATGTGAGAATGATGAATGATATGCAATGATTATATTAATTAATTTTTTTTAATCAAAAGAAACTTCAACAATTGAATTGCAAATATCATACAGTGGGGAAACCCCGTTTTATTGAATTCAAAGATTGCGGAAATGGAAATACAGTAATTTACAAAGTGCTGTAAAAGGGAAAGTCTAAACTTATGGATCCTGAGTCCTCTCTGAGGAGAGCTCAGGTGCTGGTTCTGGTACTTTCCTTTTCTTTAATCGGGGCTCTTGAGCCGTTGTCGGGTTGTCATTCCTTTGCCAAGTGAAAGGAGCGAGCGAATTCCTTTGGTTATCTTGATTCTCTACAACATGTTGCTCCAAAATCTCGATCAAAGCATCTTTTTCTTTTAACAGTTGCTATATTTTGTTACACTCCACATTGAGAATACGGTATTTGTTCTTCCAAGACTTCTTCTCCTGTTGAAGTTTTTCCGTAACCTGAAGTTTTTCCGTATCAGACATAAAATAAAGGACAGACTCCTTTAACGGAAGAACTTCTTTACGAGGGTAAGGCATCCTCAGCTTGAGAGCTCTAGTTTGTACCCAGTGGAGATAAGGTTCCACAGAGACACAATCTGGTTTTCCTAGAGACTCTCTTCCTTTCCTGTGAACATGTTTCTAGGCATGCACTATTTCTATCTTTAGTGCCCTGTCATTTTCTCCTTCCTTGAAGAAAAGACCTTCCAGATGAACATTACACGAGACATGTCTCATTGGGTATCCAAATTGATGACGAACTAAAACTGGATGATAATTGATTCCTCATTTAGTTCCTATAAGGGGTATATTAGGGAAATTTCCACAGATCTCGTCATATATTCGATTGTACCAATCTATGTCAGTTTTGGTAAGAGACATGATTCTCTGTGACCAACGTAAAGTACTCTTATGATCCCAAAATGCAGCAGACTTAGGTAAGTGGGAAGTGAACCATTTGTATAGCAGGGGTACATAGCATGTGATCATTCCTCCGCTGTACAAATTCCTTAAATGTACAGAATGATAAGTATCTGCGAGCAAGGTCGGTACAGGGTTTCCAATTAGAAAAATCTTAATGGCATTGATATAAATGAAGTTATCAATGTTGGGAAACAAAAATAACTCATAGGTGAGCAAAACAAAGATGCTCTCAAAGGGAGTCACGTTCCCTATACTAGCAAAGTACAGGGCTTTCTTTACCAAAAACTGGGCTGGAAAACCTTGGATTCCACCCTTAGTGGTCATGTGAGTCCTGACTTCTGACTCATCCAAATAGATTGCCCTTGCAATGGTTTGATCCTTTGGAATTTCTTCCAGTCCAGAAAAGGGAGCTTGGTCAGTGATGGGTAAATCAGTCAGGTGGGAGTACTCTTCTAGTGTTGGTGCAAGTTGATAATCTGGGAATGTAAAACAGTGATAGACCGGATCGTAGAACTGAATGAGGTAGCCAGGATTCCTTCAATTACATGGACCCTTAACAGAGACAGCAGTCCTCCGTACTTAGCTCTGAAAGCGTCAGGGTTAGTGATCATCCTTGCCAACCCTCTCAAATCCTCTAGTTTTGGAACCTTGAAGGTGTACTTGTGAGTCTTCCTTCTACCGAAATCCATAACGCAATCTCTTTTCTCTCTGACATTTGCAATCATTGTCTTAGTTTAATTTGAAAAAGAGAGACTAGAAGAGAAAATTTTCTTTGTTTAATGTTTTTCAATGAAATGAATGCATGAATGCAGCACACAAAAACATAGAAAAAACATGGGGTCAAAGGTTCGGTGTCATGAAGTCATGGTTCTACCCATCCCCAAAGGTTGTACTGTGATTTTTTGTATCAGTCCTCAAAATCATTGACTCCCCTTAGGATAACAACAGCAGGCTGGTTCACCCGAGCGAGCTGCAGTATCTTAGAGTAATCTCAAATGAGGGTAGTATCGCGTGACAACTATTTTCTATAGCTTCCGTACTACAAAATAGTAACATGGTCTCAGCCTACTAAATCCTCAGTTTCACGGACGCCACAATCGAATAATCTACTTTCAACAACCGAAGTCGTATAGGCATTGAATCCGCAAAGGGTATCTCCACTGATTCGATGGTCGACCGGGGTCTCTTATTTGGGAGTCACTCCTTGTAAGATTACCCATCTAGTGCCATCACTTATCTTAGGTGTCACTCAAACTTTCCAGATGCGGCATCACCCGCAGTCCCATTAGCAGAAAAATAAACACGGATATCAATTAGGAAAAGCGATATATATATATATATATATATATATATATATATATATATATTTATTCCTAAAACTAATGTCCTAGACCTCTTAAGAGCTATAGCCTAGTCCTACACAGATAATGACTCCCCAGCAGAGTCGCCATTTTCCTATAGCAAGCGATTTTCGTCGGTGATGCGACCACCTTATCGCTGGGTTTTCCTCACCGCAATGGTAGGAGGGGTGCTACTTTCTGATTTCTTATTTATCCCATGAAGCTGGAAGGGAAAGGGAAGCTATCTAAAACTAACCTTGCACGCGGATGTTTAACTAAACAAATGCTTTAAAGAGATTTGGGGGTCCGAGTCAGGTTATACAATGGGGAGTTGTCAGTTACCCATCCTATATATGGTTATCCACAGGATATTAGCTTTAGGTTTCACTTAGTACTTGATGGTGTTTATCCGTTAATGGGTTGGGAAAGTTTCTTGGGAAATATGAGTGAGTGAATGAGTTTTTGTTGATTTTCGGGTGTTTCTGGTGTTTTGGGTAAGATACTGGACCTAAGTTTTGATTGGTATGAAGGTACTGGACCTGAAGTTTTTGTTTAGTATGCTCGCTAAGATTTCACAATCTTATGCCTACGTATTCCTGTTTAAAAGAAATAGGGAAATCAGAGCAATCGTAGTTCCTCCTAATCTAAGGGAGGAAAGAGATGTTTTGGTGTCTTGTTCAAAGCCCAAGATTGAAGCTAAAAGGTTTGATTGAGAGAGAACTTGTCATCTCTAAAAAGGGATTGTTGATTTTTGTGTGCCTTGATCAAAGCCCAAGGTTGGAGCTAAGAGGTTGATTGACTCCACTGGGGAAGTCTTTATACAAAGCCAAAGAGGAGGCTGGAAATGACCGACTCAACCAGAGACTATTTTTATCTGTCTCGTACAAAGCCCGAGATTGAGGCCAAAAAAGGGGCTGACTCTTTAGGGATATCATTATACAAAGCCTAAGAGGAGGCTGAAAGCTTGACTTTTCCGGGGAAAACATTCTATCTATCTTGTACAAAGCCCAAGACTGAGGCTAAAAGGGATTTTGACTCCGCCAGGGAGGTTTATATGTGTCTTGTACAAAGCCCAAGATTGAGGCTGAAACGGGATTTTAACTGACTCTGGTGAGGATACTTTTATGTGTCTTGTACAAAGCCCAAGATTGAGGCTGGAATGGATTTGACTCTGCTTTGGGAAATCATTCCTCAAAGCCTAAACGAAGGCTGGGAGGAAATAACCCGGCTGGGGAAGATATCTGTCCCAAGCTTTAAGAGACGGAGATTTATGTCTTGTACAAAGCCCAAGATTGAGGCTAAAAAGGTCAGACTCAACAAGAGAGTGTGTTTATCTGTCTCGTACGAAGCCTAGGATTGTAGCTAAAAGGTAGACTCAACAAGAGATTGCTAAAAGGTGATTGACTCAATAAGAGAGTGCTAAAAGGTGATTGACTCAACAAGAGAGTCTGAAAAGGTTAGCTTCGCTGGGGAGAATCATTTGTACAAAGCCCAAGAGGAGGCTAAATATGCTGAGGAAAAATCATTATACAAAGCCTAAGAGGGGGCTAACTTTCTGCTGGGGAGTATTGAGATCCCTAGGCAGGTCCAAGTGGGAAATCAACTCTTACTGAGGGTTCCAGAAGAGTTGAGATATCAGAGACCTCGAGGTTCTGATTTGGGAATTTTAGGAGAGAGACTGGGTTCTAGAACCCACGGGTTTTAACTCAGTTGGAGATTTATCTAAAATGACTGGGGTTTCTCCTATGTTTGTAGGGAACTTGAGAATGTCTTTGAGACTCAAGGGGATTTAGACTATCCAAGTCTACTGGTGTAGAAGATTTTTATCTTTTGTATGATGCCCAAGAGGAGACGGGTGTTCTAAGGGATGAGAATCAACCCTAAAATCGGTCAGAGGTTTGACACTGGAAAGACTGCTCTAGCAAAGGATGATTAAGTTCTGTCTTATACCTTTAAGAGGTCTTCAGAGTCCTTGTATTAAGCCCAAGAGAAGGCATGAGAACTTCTAAGAAGCCGAAGGGTCCTTGTACAAAGCCCAAGAGGAGGCGGGGATGCTTTTAGGAAGCCCATGGGTCCAAACCAAGACAAGTTCAAGAAATACTATTCACTGAGAATTGATCATTTAGTGAAAGTTCTGAGGTTTGAAGAAACTCAAGAGATACTATTCATCGAGAATAGATCAACCCTAGGGAGTAGAATTTCTTTGACAATTTCTAGGGGTGACAGCCTGAGAAAAGGTTCACAAAGAATACTTCCTTTCTCTTTGTTCCATATTGTTTAAGCCCAAGAGAAGGTAAGACTGTATCTGGAAATCCTATGGGGATCTAGTTTTGACTATATTCAAGAGTGACCACCATGGCTTTACTTAGTTCTAGACCTAGTTTCCGGGGAAAACTCTAAATAACTATACTAGTATATATATATATATATATATATATATATATATATATATATATATTTGATATATGACAAGTATTTAAAAGGGTATGAAAGAATACTAACCGTGCGCAGCTTCCCACAATACAGTTATATATATATATATATATATATATATATATATATATGAAAGCGAATAAATGAAAGTTGTTAAAACTTACAAGCGAGCAAGCTTCCATGCTGTATGGTTAGTTGTTCAAAGAAATTAAAGAAAGTTTTGATAACAACTGTATATTGAATCTAAATCTACAGGGAAATTGTTTTGAAAAGATTGTTGGGGCTTATACTCAAAGAGAGGCCCAAGTTTTAACAGTGATCGTACTGTTGCTTTGAAGATCGTATCGGGACTTATACAATGACTAAGGCCCAAAAAAGATTTTTGTACCACAAGGGTTGGGTCTTACACTCTAATAGAGGCCCAAAGAGTATTTTAAGAAAAGAAATGGTACTTAAAACACAAGGGTAGCCCCAGTTGAAAATAGTTTGAAAATGACGATCGCGTCGAAATATCTGAAATTGGATCGGGACTTATACAATACACTGAGGTCCAAATTATTTTATTTACAAAGAGGTGGGACTTACACTCTATCAAGAGGCCCAAAAAATGTTTTGAAAAAGATTGATGAGAGTGAAATCAATCAAAACCCTAATTTTGTTTAAAATGGAATTAATTTTGATTAAAAATTATTAAAATCATTGAAAACATGTGACAAATGAGTTGTGATTTTGGGATAATGTTTCAAAAATCATGTTTTTATCCACAAAATGATTGAAAACCATTTAAGTTTGGAAAATCAAGAGAAAGAAAATTTTTAAAATGTTAAAAAACAAATAAAAACTAATTCTTTGCAAAAATATCACATATATGAAATAAATAATATTTTTGGGAAATTTTTGTAAAATAAAATATTTTAACTTTTTTGAGAATTTTGAAAAAAAGAATCAACTCAAAATCATTAAAATTCAGAGAGAAATTAATTTTTGAATCAATTAAATAAAATAATAAAAATTCAAAAATTCAAAAGTTTGAAAAAGGGCGCCAAGAACACCTTGTTCTTGCCCACGTGCCCTGTTTTTGTCTGATTTGCATTTTCTCATCAATCTCACTGAATACTTGATAAAATCACACAATCCCCATATCAATCTGCTCGTTTTCAACTCACGATCATGTCTATGGCCTTTAATTTCATTTATTTTAAGTATGGAATGAGAAATCAAAGGAAACCTCAAGAACCCTAATTTCTGCATGAAGGCTAAGAAATTCCATACACGATTCATACAAAGCAATCAATTGAGGGGAAACACTCCATACATGATTATGAACATATGGCAAAATTATTGTGCGAGGAAATATGCATGAATCATGAGATGACCAAGTTTAGGCTTACCTCTTGCAGCTGGTGATCGAGTTCTAGGTTGGAGGTGATACAACTTGGTTCCAATGATGTGAACAACTTCCTTAGGTGCTATGGAGTGTGTCTGGATGCTTGGAGTGGATTAAATTGAGCTGGAACTGGATTTGTCACCTCAACTGCAAATCTGTCAAAGGCTTGTGCAGATGGCTGGTGATTTTGAGAACCTGATGTTCCAGATGTGATTTTGTGTTATGGATCACTTCTATATGTTATATGTTAGGTGTGTGTGTGTGTGTGTGTGTGATTGGTTTGGTTGGAATTGCTCTTAAACTCAAAACCCGATGATGACTTGAGTTAGAAGGCAAAATTGGAGTGAAAGATGAGATTTTGAAGAAAGCATAAGTTTGGGTGCTTTGGTGTACTCAAACTGAGCACAAATGAGCTCTATTTATAGTGTATCAAGTTTGTTTTGGCTGCAATAGTGTATGGCAACTGGTACAGGTCTGTGGCCAATTGTGATCAAATGAAATCTCAAGTCTCCTCTAGCCATTGACTTGAGGTTAGAGCATAGGCCTAAGGTTCTTTTGTTCAAGGATAAGTCTTGACTAAACTTGGATAATATTGTCTTGATGAATGCCACCTCTATGCATCAGTTAAATGCTTTGAAACAAAATTGAATATTTGAAGCATCTTTGAATTTAGGAGTGTCATGCCTAAATATAGATCCATGGACTTGTGAGGCTGGTAGATCAGTGTTTGTCCCTTGGTTGTTCCCCCTTGAGGTGTGCAGATGGATAACCATTCTTGTTGTTTGCACAATTTGATCAAATCGAGCCCTTATGCACAAATCTGCCTTGCCAAGACAGTTTGCAGCAAGACATGTTGCAGCTGTCATAACTCCTAGCCCAGGTGGAGTTTTCTCATGTTTTGGGGCTCATTGGAAAGCCCTCATATGATACAACACATGTGTGATCATAGTTTGTCTTGAAACTATTTGGATCCAATTGAAAAATCATCATGAACATTGATGTCCAAGACTACCAACTTAGGCAGATTTTCACCAAGTGTTGGAAAAGTGTCATTTTCATGTTTTTTTTGCCATTTTGATCACTCCATAACTAAAACTCCATGAGGAATTGGAATGAGCTGTAGTTGAAGCTTTTGTAGAGTGTAATGAGAGCTACAAATCCAGCATTGGACCAGCTAAAATGGTTGCTTGGATCTCAAGTTATTGTCCTTGGAAGTTGGTACCCTAGCCACTTTGTTCCATAACTTAGAAAAATTCTAAGTTTTTTATGGTTACCCCTTTCACAATTTAACTCACTTTCCTTGATTTTTCTTGATGAATGATGATTCAAATCACATATTAACATTGTTTTAGGGTCAATGAACCATAATTGTGAAAAATTCCAAAAAGTTAAACTTGATTTTGTGCACAGTTGACTTTTTATCGGATGAAATCCAAACTGTGCGATCCTTTGTGAAATTAAGCCCCTGACCTAAATCAAACCTAATGGATATATTCCATAGGTGTTATAGGGTGTATTGAATCATGTCCCAAGGTTTGGGAGCATGTCCAGGTCAAAAGTCAAAGGTACAGTTGACTTTTTCCTCGAAACCCTAACTGTGGTCCTGATCAAATTGAAACTTGTAGATCAAGCTTCTTGGATCAATCCATTATTGCAACTAGATCAATGTAGTGTATTAGAGACCCTAAAACCATGTCTTGAGGTCTTGGCTCAGGTTTTGTCCCAAAAGTCAACCTAGGGGTGAATTAGGTCAAGAAACCCTAATTCCTGATTTTTTTGGTAAATGCATCCCCTAAGGTTAAATTGACTTGATGATTGGATCCATGAGGTCCCTTGGAGTATCTTAAGTTGTGGTTTGAAGTAATGGCTCATGCCCAGAGGAAAATTTCCATCTGGAGGCCTCAGTCGACCAAAACCCTAATTTGGTGACACTAGCGATCTTGAGGCTCGATCCACTTGGAATGTTGCAACTTTGTGCTTGATTCTTGATGTGGAAGTCCTCTTGATCCATTATGGGTGTTTGAGAGGTTAGAAAAGTTTAAGATCATGTCATTTCTTGATTGATCCTTTGTCCAAGGCTCTGAGAGGGCCCAAAACCTTAACTCTTGTTTGTAGTGAATGCTCAATCATCTTTGAGGAGATTGATGAGGCATATAAGTACATCCATATTGTGATGATGATTTGCACAATGATGCGAAATCTTCGTGGTCAAAATTTAGGGTATGACACCAGTGAAGGGCCAGAACCAGGTTCCCAATGGGGATTAATCTTTGACGGAGCTCTCAACAATTATAGACGGAATTGGGGCGATCATATAACACCTCAGGGTACCGATATTACTTTCACTGCCCGATTGACATTCAAGTGCACAAACAACGAGGCCGAATACAAAGCTTGTATCATGGGTCTCGAAGAAGCAATTGATTTAAGGATTAAAATCTTGGATGTGTACGGGGACTCAGCCCTGGTTATCAATCTGATCAAAGGAGATTGGAACACATACTAATCGGGACTGATTCCTTACAAAGACTACGCGAGAAGGTTGTTACCATTCTTCAAAAGAATCGAGTTTCATCATATCCCTCGTGAAGAGAATCACATGGCTGATGCACTAGCCACTCTCTCTTCCATGATTAGTGTAGGTCAATGGAACGACATACCTAAGATTGACATAATGCGCCTAGAAAGGCCTGCTTACATCTTCGCGATTGAAGTAGTCATAGACAACAAACCTTGGTATCACGATATCAAATACTTCCTTCAGAAACAAGAGTACCCACCTAGGGCATCCAGAAAAGATAGAAAGACCCTCAGAAGATTGGCAGGCAGCTTCTTTCTGAGCGGCGGTACACTCTATAAGAGAAATTTTGACATGATCTTGCTCCGATGCGTAGACAGACCAGAAGCAAACATGCTGATAAAAGAAATTCACGAAGGATCCTTTGGCACACATGCCAACGGACACACAATGGCGAGAAAAATTCTGAGAGCATGGTACTACTGGTTGACCATGGAATCTGAGTGCTACAAGTATATGAGGAAGTGTCACAAGTGTCAGATATACTTAGACAAAATCCATGTACCGCCAAGACATCTCAAAGTTCTCTCTTCCCCATGGCCTTTTTCCATATGGGGAATCGATATGATAGGCATGATTGAACCCAAGGCTTCAAACGGACACCGGTTCATCCTAGTAGCCATTGACTACTTCACCAAGTGGGTTGATGCAGTGTCATACACCAATATAACCCAACAATTTGTGGTCCGCTTTATAAAAAAAATCTCATCTGCCGTTACGGTGTTCTAAGCCAGATCATTACCGATAATGTATCTAACTTAAACAACAAGATGATGAAGGAGTTGTGCGCTGAGTTCAAAATCAAACACGATAACTCATCTCCCTACAGACCTAAGATGAAAGGAGCAGTAGAAGCGGCTAACAAAAACATCAAGAAGATTGTTCAGAAGATGGTTATAACCTACAAAGACTGGCACGAGATGCTACCCTTTGCTCTTCACGGTTATAGCACATATGTCAGCACTTCAACAGGCGCAACCCTTTTCTCTCTAGTATATGGCATGGAAGCAGTCATCCCTATAGAAGTAGAGATACCATCGATCAGGGTACTGATGGAAGCTAAGCTAACAGAAGCTGAATGGTATCAAAGCCGATGCGATGAACTGAACCTAATCGAAGAAAAGAGAATAACGGCTCTATGCCATGGTCAGTTGTATTAGCAAAGAATGAAGAAAGCGTTCGACAAAAATGTATGACCTCGCGTCTTCCAGAAAGGAGACCTTGTGCTCAAAAAGATACAATCATTCCTCACTAATTCCCAGGGCAAATGGACTCCGAATTATGACGGCCCTTATGTGGTCAAGAAAGCCTTCTCAGGAGGCGCCTTGAGGCTCGCAACCATGGATGGAGAAGAGTTTGCCTACCCCACAAATGTTGACGTAGTCAAGAAATAATTCGCCTAAACAAAACCAAAAAAACGTCTTGGTGGATTGAAAACCTGAAAGGGCAGTCCAGGAAAAAACTAGAGACACAAGCAAAAAAAATCCTGGTGGATTGGAAATCTCAAGGTACAATCCAGGCAAAAGTTAGGGATTCATGGCAAGTAACTACGTTCGACGAGGTTAAATCCCATGCGGTGATACTTTCCATCAGAAAGACTTCAGTCAAGGTCATTTTCGACAGAAGCTCAGGATGTCCAGAATTCAAAGTTGGTAGAAGGATAACGGTCGTTATGTTTTAATGTAGCCCTTTTCCCATAAATTACCATTTTCAAACTTTGTAAATACTCTATGGCATCACGCGATTGGCTGATTTCCATTCTATCAATAAAATTTGAGCCCTGGTGCTTTTGTTTGTAATTCTCATTTGTTTTAGCTTTACAGATTGACATTTTTTAACATGATCAACGATTCTCGAAATAAAACAAAAATGAATTTAATTGTCAAAAAATTTCTGATTTTAAAATAAAGATGGCATTTCTTTTGACTGTTGAACATCGAAAGAACATCGACCGCTTCTCCGAAGGTGATTGAACCTCAAAGTGCAGAATCAAAGTACTCCTTCTAAACCAGTACGCCTAAATGAAGGATCAACTGTATCAGATGTGGTGCTCCCATCTGATATCCCCGGCAGAGTTCGTACCTCTTAAGACCAATTGAACAATTCTTTCTCCCCACGGGGACTACCTCTCCTAAGCAAGGCAGGATTGCTATTTTGAACCAGTGATACCTTTCATTCCCGCAGTGGCCGAGTATTCAGTCATGTTTATCTATTAGTGTGTATATCACGTCTATTTTGTCAGCATAAACATACATACATCATGCATTATTGATTTATACTCATATTCATATTGCATCACTATCACTCTGGTCAGTCTTATCCCCAAGTGATAAAAGTCCTCTTATCAATTGAGTTGTCAGTTTTTTCCTCGTCAAGAAATGTTGCGTCTGAACAATCTCTGTAGACTGCTATTTTCAACGACAATGGATTGATTGGAAAACAAAAAGTAGAAGGAGCTGGTCGAAATATTTTCGACTCAAGATTTGATGCTAATTTAAAAGCTAGTCGAAAACGGTTTGGAAACTGGAACAAGTGATGTGAATTTTTCTAAGTAATAAAAAAGTTCATTATTTCGACAACTTGAGTTGGAGAGGTATTTCGTCAGTTAGTTTGAAATTCAAAATTGAGAGGGAGATGCAGTTGAAGAAATCAGACGCGTGGAGCATATCCAAGGCAAGGAAGCATGCAAGACGCCATTTGTCACATTTAGGGGAAATAGTTGTTATCGACAGTTGTTTGGTTTGTGTATAAATAGGTAGTCATAGTATGAAAAAATTGTGTGCATATCAAGATTGTACAAGTTATTCAAATTACTCAAAGTAACCGTGTTAGAGAAATGAGTCATTATGGAAAGAATGTACGTTTGAGAAAAACACCAGTTTATTACTTGCAATTCTTTATGAAATTTCAGTTTGTTTACAATACTCTTTAAGATTCTGCAAATTTTATTTTTGTCTTGTTACTTTCATTTCACCAGTTATTTACCAATTCCAAGTTCCATTTATTTTAGTTAGTCGAAAATTACCAATTGTGAGAACAATAATAAAACAATGATGAAAAGGTAAGAGTTTTACTCAAATTGTCAGCATTTTTAAAGCACTGTGTCCTAGGATTTGTGTGGTCGGTCCTATTAGTAAACTAATTCCACAAATTAGAAGACCAGAGGTTGTTTTCTAAATTTCAAGGCGAACAAATTGGCACACCCGGTGGGACCTTGTGCGTTTTGACAATTTTTTAAACCTTTATTTTTAAATTTTATTTTCCTTTGTAGTCGTCTTCGTTTTGTTGTATGAAATTAAGGAGCGGTAAGATTGCCGAAAATAACGAAGAAAGACCCAGAAGGAGACGAGTACGCAAAATGGCGAATCCAAATCTGCCTAACAACCAGAATTCTACGAATAATGAAGTACCACCCCCTAATCATTCGACTAGGGACAATACCGTATCAATATCAGTATCAGAGGTTATGTAATCAACAACGGGTTCGACACTTGCGCATTCGATCCCCCAAAATGCGCCAAGTTTTTCTACTATGGGGTCTCAAATGCAACAAATGACACCCCCTTCTGCAGGAAGCACGTACAAGCCTTTTATGTCTGGTTTTACAATGCCTCCATTAAACTGAGATCAACCATATGGAATGCCAACTACAGTGATGGCAAGTTTACATAATGCGTCACCAATATATATAGATCCCATGATTAATGTAACTTCGCCTTTGCAAGGATCAGGATCTGGCGCAAACCATATAGGGAGAATGAGTCAGCCTTTGGCAACAGGGTATCAAACCTATATGCCAAGTATCACTAACAATTCTGCACAAGTGATTAGGCAACAAATAGATGAGAGTAACCATGATATGGTTCAGATGTTGACTCAACAAATGGGGGTTATATTTAACCCATTGATTCAAAACATCACTCAAATGAACCAACATTTGGCAGCGCAAATGGCGCATATTGCCGATTTTTTTGGCGTTCCCCAACCCACTCAAAGAGAGCAGGTAGTCCAGAATCCAAGGATAGTCGTCGAAGAGGAACCTACTATAAACCAAAGACAAATAAATGTTCCTCAAATGAACCCTAGAGACCAAGAAGTAGTTGTCGAACCGCCCCGGGTCGAAATTCCTATTCAACAAGAACCTGTGAGGGTGTTAGTAAATAGGGATCAAAATGTTGATGATGTTGTGCAACGAATACGTTGTAATAACATGCCAGCAGAAAATAATTTAGCAGCCATGGTTGAAAGAATAATGGCTCGAAATGGGGTAAATGTAGGACTACAGAGGCCTAGTTACACATCACCATTATCTGAATATATATTGCAGGAAGATTTACCCCCAAGATGGAAAGTCCCCAAGTTCACTAAGTTTTCAGGAGACACGAGTGAATCGACAGTCGAACATGTGGCCCGTTACTTGATCGAAGCCGGAGAAATAGCGCACAATGAGAACCTGAAGATAAAATATTTTCCGAGTTCTCTGACGAAAAATGCTTTTACTTGGTTTACATCTTTGCCTGCAGGTTCGGTCTATACATGGACCCAGTTGGAGAGATTGTTCCATAAATAGTTTTATATGGGACAAACAAAGATAAGTTTGAAGGAATTGGCTAGCGTCAAGAGAAAATTCTCTGAGCCAATTGATGATTACTTGAATAGGTTTAGGTTGCTTAAGGCAAGATGTTTCACACAAGTGCCTAAACATGAGTTGGTCAAAATGGCCGCATGTTTGAGAGAAATTAGACACACAATATTTGAGAGACATGGCCCAATTGGCTGATAGAGTTAGACAGGTCGAAAGACTAAAGGCTGAAAAAGCTAGAGCTAATAAGAATAAAAAAGAGAGAGTGGCTTATGTCGGAGTGTGTCAAGATGAGGAAGAAAGTGAATCACCAAATTTCGACGAGTAGGAAATTGATTTGCTAGAACTGAAACAGGGTCCGCCATATGCTTGTAAAGTTTTGGCTCCGTCGAACGGGAAGGACCCAGTCGAATCTGAAAAGAATGATAAGTTCCCCAAAAGGACTTATACGTTCGACGTTACCAAGTGTGACGAAATATTCGATTTATTAGTCAAGGATGGCCAACTGATAGTGCCACCTGGTACTAAAGTTCCTCCTCTAGAACAACAAAAGAAGAGAGGTTTTTGTAAGTACCATAATTTCTTGGGTCATAAAACGTCTCAATGTTTCCTTTTCAGGGATTTGGTGCAGAATGAAATTCGCGATGGAAGACTCAAATTAGGTGACAAATCAAAGCCGCAGATGAAAATTGATTCTAATCCAATGCAGGTGGCAGGAGCTCATTATGCTGAACCATTCACAATGAACATGGTGGAGTCTGAAGAAGGTTTCAACTACAGCTTTGAGATGATCGAGGCCACTGAAGGTTTTGACAACAATGTAAATATGGTGGAGATCACTGAGATCCCCACTGATGAAAGTGATGTCGAAGAGGTCTCCAATGACTTCATAAACCAGCCGGTGAAGATCAAGGTTACTGAACACCTTGATGAGGGAAGTATAGAAAGCTGCATTAACAGTGAAGCTACTGAAGGCTTCAGTGACATAAACAACAAGGCCACTGAGGGTGATAAGTGCAAATTGTACCTATTTTTGTATATAAGTTTTGTTGCACTTATCCTTATTTTGTGTTAAAATTGGTTGAATAAACCCCCACTTTGTGTGTAAATACGTTTACTTGACGTTTTCGGTGTATAGTGCGTTACCGTGTAAATATCATTGAGTTTAATCGATTTTCATTTATTTTTGTAGGTGTTCCAGCAATGGGATATTTACATATTCATAAAGAGCATTGAATAAGCTTTCCAACGCTTCAAACCGTGCGTCAATCGGAGTTACGGTTCAAGAGTTATGAAGAAAACAAATTCTGGTTTTCTGTCATGCTCGCTAGGCGAGCCCCCGTAGCGAACACTCGCTAGCTTGTTCGCTAGGCGAACCGGGGCGAACGAAAAGTTCCAGAATCGTGAAAAAACTCAATTTTAAGGCGGTTTACGTTCGCCTAGCGAACGGGGACTCGCTAGGCGAACCTGGAAAGTGAGATTTGCCTATTTCAACCATTTTTCATCATTTTTTATGTTATGTTTTTGGGGGAACTTTCTCCCAACTTCATCAAACATGTTTTAGGAGTAGATTAGCTTAGAAACAACATTGGATGATGCATCTTGATGATCCGGAGTAGAATTTGCTTTAATCAGCTCCGACGAACCGTGAGAAATTTGTTCTTCTCCTTTCTTCTCTTTGTATCCTCTATTTGTTGATGTTTGGTATGTAAATCTCTTGATACCTATTGTATTTCATCTAATCTATGTTTATGAATATGTTTTGATTCTCTATTGATTATTTCTCTTTGATTGATTATTTGTGGGTCGTGACAAAACCTATATTGAATCGTTAATCTTAGATTTTCATCTATTAATGAGCAAGCTTTTGACAGGGGTTTGTGAATTGATATTCATTGTATCTTTTGTTGTATTGTGTTGATTAAGTAGCATGGGTAGCATGAGTAGGATCGATACGATATTGCGAGGATGCGTGACAATAGCGATGAAGAACGACGTTCGTATACAGTTGGTAAATTAGTTGAATGCAGGGTTAATCATATGTTTGTATTCTGATCAGGGCTTTGTATATGAATTACTCATAAGTTTGACATGGATGTTATAGTAATATCGGTTTTGTCTGAACTCTAGAGATAGATTTAGACTTAACACTTGCGTGAGTATCAGTTCTTACTTCTCTAAGTTGTTGAGTTGCGTGAGACATCACCAATGAGACAATACCGTTGTTCTCTCGACGTTGCGTTAGACATAACCTCTGTTGTGAGTGATACGTGAGGATATTAGACGAATGAGTGATTTGTGTATGAAATGGTCGGAAGAATGCATGTGTTATTGAGTGATCTCTATTGAGTTTCTTTCCTCCGAAGAATGTGTTATTGTTATTTACTTGCTTTTTGTTCCTTTAATTTTCCGCATTTGCTTTTGGTTCGCTTAAACCAGAACTTTTGAATCATGACCTTAGAAATATAGAAACCGTTGAATGGCATTCTTTCCCTCGCACTGATCCCTGTGGAGACGACAAAACTGGGTTACCTATATATTTTTGCTTGCTGCTATTCTAGCTCCAACAAAATTGGCGCCGTTGCCGGGGATTGGTGTGTCGATATTGAGTTGCATCGCATAGTTTCTATGTTTTTAAGCTTCGTACATAATTGTATATATTGTATATTTACTTGTATAATGGTGCATAGTTAGTTGGGGAGAGTTTGTTAGATGTCAAACATGTTATATATTTGTATGCAATACTTGGCATTTTTCATTTCTTTCCATGTGTAATGTATTGATTTTAGTGAGGAATGGTGTTGTTGTGCATTCATTGAAATATACTTGTGGTGCTTGTAATTTGTGTGCTAATGTGCAGGAATAGGCATAAAAAGATCAAGATTGTGTTACACAAATGTTGGAGGCAAGTTACCATTAAAGGAAGAAATCAACAACAGCATTCGCTAGGCGAGTGTTGGCGAAGATGCCAGCGAAGGTTCGCCTGGCGAACGTTAGCGAGAGTGCCAGCGAGGGGGTGGCAGAAAGTATGCAAAAACCTCCAGTAGGAAAACTGGGTAAATTCGCTGGGCGAGGGAGCCAGCGAATGCTCGCTGATGTGTTCGCGAGGCGAAGGTGCCAGCGAGGCGGTGGCAGAAACTTTCACTTTTGAAAACACCCAAACTTCGCTGGGCGAAGGTTGTAGCGAAGGCTCGCGTCGCGAATGATTTGGTTCGCCTAGCGAACAAAGCTTAACAAGTGTACATCCTTGTTAATAGTTGTTTTCCATAAGTGATTGTATATATGTGTTTTCCATCATGTTTATGTGTGTGTACATATTTTTGTTTTTGGTTTACGTTTGCTTAAGTGTTGCAGATTTTATTTGGTATCTACCGGTGAACGAAGCAACATGGAGGAGCTTGTACGTAAATAAGGTGTCGAGCTAACGACGTGAAACTAGCGCTTATTGGGAGGCAACCCAATGATTCTTGAGTTTGTACAGTTTTATGTTTAGTAGTATAGTTAATATAAAGTGACAATGGATGGAGTGAATGAGAGAAAGAACCAATTTTGAAAAACAAAATTTTCCTGCCCGTGCTTAGCGCGCGCAGAGGGCGCTTAGCGCGCCTTGTTTTGCAAAGAAAAATCTTTCATTTTCCATCCACTTTCACAAATTTTGGTTTTTATGTTTATTTAGTTTTAGTTCAATTTTGTTAGGTTGTTAGAATAATTTATGAGTTTGTTCTCAAGTTTTGTTTTTGATTAGCTGGAGGATGCATTGTGTGATTTTTCAATTTTGATTGTTTCAACAAGAAAATGTTATGGTAGTGTGAAAAGTTTAAAGAAAGTTGCATTGTGTTGGTTGGTGTTTATTTCTTTTCTAGAACATAACATGTTTATGAACCTTAGGATTTGTACAAATTACATGTCTTTTATTCTCTTGCAATTTTTGTTCATTTATGAATCACTTTAGTTCATAGCCCATTGTGAGAAACCTCCATTGTTTACTAAATGCTTGGATGACTGATAACTTTGTCTAATTCGTTTGATTCATGCTTTATCTTTTGATTATTGTGATTTTGTGGAAGCATTAGAAATGATCAAGGCATTTGTTTATATTGAGCATAACCGTATCCAAAAGTATCTTACCCGTGAGTAGTGAGAATTTGTTAGCCCCTTTGAGACTAAAACAGTTTAGAACTCATTTTTAGTGATGAACTTGGTTTATGTACATAATTTGCAAGTTTGGTTCATCATTGAATTTAGTGAGTTTCTAAAATTTCTTCTTGAACCTTTGAAATTGTATACTTTGATTTCCTTGCCGTAAAAAGCATGGAGCATTCACTTGAGGTTTGGTTGAATTCAAGTTGGGGAGAATGAAAAGGAAGATGGTAAGTTGCTTGAAACTTTTGAAAAAGTTCAAACAAGCATGAAAAGAAAAAAGTGTAAATATGAATGTGAAAAACATAGAAAAAGGATGCTTGTTTAATGAGAAAAAGAGAGAGTGAAATAATTGTGCATAAAGGTAGTTTGAGAAGGTTTGTGGTAAAGGAATGAGAATGGTGAATGAAGTTGTAATGTGTAAATATCATTTATCGGCAATTTCAATTCAATGGCCTGTAGAAATGTCCCTTTATTGTGAACCCGACCAAGCTACAACCCTTAAAGCCCTTAGTGATCTTTTAGCTTCCATATTTTCATTTTTGATTGTTAGATGTTGTATGAATTGAATTGTTATTTGCATTGTTTGTCAGATGAGTGAAATTTCCCCGCGGTTGCAAACGCGCATTAATTTCTTCATTCTTATTTGAAGTGGAGTGTTAGGTGTGATTCATTCTTGAACATGTATTGCTTTTGGATGTTTGACATGTGTTTTATGCTTAGACTTTGTTTCATATTCGTGGTGTCGTTGTAGTTTAGTGGTAAGCATTGCTTTGCATGTACTTTTGATATTTGTACCATACGTTTATTCTCCGTTTGTAAAAACTTGTTGAGCATGATTTCTTGATAATTGCTTTTGTTTCTTTGAGTTGATTGACTTTTGTTTGAGGACAAACAAAATAATAAGTTGGAGAGAGTTTGATAAGTGCAAATTGTACCTATTTTTGTATATAAGTTTTGTTGCACTTATCCTTATTTTGTGTTAAAATTGGTTGAATAAACCCCCACTTTGTGTGTAAATACGTTTACTTGACGTTTTCGGTGTATAGTGCGTTACCGTGTAAATATCATTGAGTTTAATCGATTTTCATTTATTTTTGTAGGTGTTCCAGCAATGGGATATTTCCATATTCATAAAGAGCATTGAATAAGCTTTCCAACGCTTCAAACCGTGCGTCAATCGGAGTTACGGTTCAAGAGTTATGAAGAAAACAAATTCTGGTTTTCTGTCATGCTCGCTAGGCGAGCCCCCGTAGCGAACACTCGCTAGCTTGTTCGCTAGGCGAACCGGGGCGAACGAAAAGTTCCAGAATCGTGAAAAAACTCAATTTTAAGGCGGTTTACGTTCGCCTAGCGAACGGGGACTCGCTAGGCGAACCTGGAAAGTGAGATTTGCCTATTTCAACCATTTTTCATCATTTTTTATGTTATGTTTTTAGGGGAACTTTCTCCCAACTTCATCAAACATGTTTTAGGAGTAGATTAGCTTAGAAACAACATTGGATGATGCATCTTGATGATCCGGAGTAGAATTTGCTTTAATCGGCTCCGACGAACCGTGAGAAATTTGTTCTTCTCCTTTCTTCTCTTTGTATCCTCTATTTGTTGATGTTTGGTATGTAAATCTCTTGATACCTATTGTATTTCATCTAATCTATGTTTATGAATATGTTTTGATTCTCTATTGATTATTTCTCTTTGATTGATTATTTGTGGGTCGTGACAAAACCTATATTGAATCGTTAATCTTAGATTTTCATCTATTAATGAGCAAGCTTTTGACAGGGGTTTGTGAATTGATATTCATTGTATCTTTTGTTGTATTGTGTTGATTAAGTAGCATGGGTAGCATGAGTAGGATCGATACGATATTGCGAGGATGCGTGACAATAGCGATGAAGAACGACGTTCGTATACAGTTGGTAAATTAGTTGAATGCAGGGTTAATCATATGTTTGTATTCTGATCAGGGCTTTGTATATGAATTACTCATAAGTTTGACATGGATGTTATAGTAATATCGGTTTTGTCTGAACTCTAGAGATAGATTTAGACTTAACACTTGCGTGAGTATCAGTTCTTACTTCTCTAAGTTGTTGAGTTGCGTGAGACATCACCAATGAGACAATACCGTTGTTCTCTCGACGTTGCGTTAGACATAACCTCTGTTGTGAGTGATACGTGAGGATATTAGACGAATGAGTGATTTGTGTATGAAATGGTCGGAAGAATGCATGTGTTATTGAGTGATCTCTATTGAGTTTCTTTCCTCCGAAGAATGTGTTATTGTTATTTACTTGCTTTTTGTTCCTTTAATTTTCCGCATTTGCTTTTGGTTCGCTTAAACCAGAACTTTTGAATCATGACCTTAGAAATATAGAAACCGTTGAATGGCATTCTTTCCCTCGCACTGATCCCTGTGGAGACGACAAAACTGGGTTACCTATATATTTTTGCTTGCTGCTATTCTAGCTCCAACAGAGGGCCTCAACAATATTAATACAGAAATTACTGAAGTTTTTGACAAAGTCAAGGATGAATTTGTTGATGGCTTCACCCAAACTAACAGAGGGACTACTGAAGGTTCCTGCAAACCAGTTGCTATAGGGATTCTTCGACAGATAATGGAAGTCCCCAAGGAGAAAGCGGTCGAGTTTTGCTGCCAACATGATGTCAAAGGCTTGCCTTTGAAGATTCACACAAAAGGTGATCATGAAGATTTCGACCTAGATAAGAAGAAACATGAGGTTGACGAAGGCCTTAGCGTGAGAATAAACAAATTGAGCATTGCGACTGAGCCAACCGCCAATGTGAACATGGCGGAAGTATCCCAGAAAGTCCCAGTGCAAATCGACGAGGAGCGTCAACGAGAAGAGTACTAGAGGGTGGCATACCCAAAAGAATAATATAATTTGGTAGAGTGTATTCAAAGATCCCAGAAGAAAAGATCTGAAGTGATGTTATGCCCTCGCTGCAGCGCTGTCTTCGACAAGAAGGCAACAGAAAACTTGGAAGGAATCGAGAGGGCTAAAAGGAGAGGAAATTGGGGGGAAGTACCATCTTCAAGAAAGGAGAGATTCGACCCTAGAAGGGGAGATCAGAATAAGCAAAGGCTGGGAGGAAGATATCCAAACACCTTCAAACCCACAAACAAAGTCCCAGATGATAAGTGGGTTCAACCAATTCGCCAGGCTCAGGGCCAGAAGAAATGGAAGAACTTTGAGGTGCAAAGGGGCTCCTCGTTGACAGGGAAGAAAGAAAGTGAGAAGCCCAGGAGAATGCCTTACCCTTCAGAGAATTATAAGGGTAAGAACCCAATGTCTAAGTCTCAATGGAGGAGGTTTCAAAGGCGAAAGAAGGCGGAGAGAGAGGCTGCAGAAAAAATCAAGGCAGAAACTAGCAGCAACATCCAAATTGTGAGTCAGAGAGAGGAGTCCATAGACAATGAACAACGCAGTGTACCTGAACAAGTGTTGTCGAAGGAAGATATAAACAGAGATGACGAAATGACTGATGACTTCAAATCAGAATCAAAGGCGTCCTTCGATGTTATGTGCAACATAGTCTCAGTGCTCCCTATGGAGTACGATCAGGTGATGGAGGTCGAAGAAGAAGAGGAAGTCATGGAAAGTGAAACCACAAGGCACAGACCAGTGTGCTACTATATAATGAATGATGGATACGTTGAGGAGCAAAACGCGTTTTTTGAAAGGCCAGACGACTCCATGCGAAGCCACCTTAAACCTCTATTCATAAAAGGAAAGGTGGGAAATGTGGGGGTAAATAAAATCCTAGTCGATGGAGGAGCGGCAGTAAATCTAATGTCGCACTACATGCTGAAAAAGATTGGCAAAGACGATTCAGACACCAAGCCCGACAACATGGTTTTGTCGAACTATGAAGGAAAAGTAGGGACAACAATGGGTGTAATACAGGTAGATTTGACAGTCGGAACAATTACTAGGCCGACGATGTTTATGGTGATAGCTTCAAAGGCAAATTACAATCTCTTCCTGGGGAGAGAATGGATACACGGCATAGGTGCCGTTCCTTCGTCAATGCATCAGAGGATAACAATATGGCGCACATCAAGCTGGACATAAGATGAAATGGCTATTATTCCGACAAGGAGTATATTGGCCAACTATGTTAAAAGATTGCGTCGAATTTGCCAAAGGTTTCCAAGAATGTCAGGTACACGCAGGGATACCACATGTTCCTGCAAGCGAATTACATTCTATAATAAAGCCTTGGCCATTAGGGGGTTGTTTGAAAATATTTTCAACTCAAGATTTGATGCTAATTTAAAAGCTAGTCGAAAACGGTTTGAAAACTGGAACAAGTGATGTGAATTTCTCTAAGTAATAAAAAAGTTCATTGTTTCGACAACTTGAGTTGGAGAGGTATTTTGTCAGTTAGTTTGAAATTCAAAATTAAGAGGGAGATGCAGTTGAAGAAATCAGACGCGTGGAGCATATCCAAGGCAAGGAAGCATGCAAGACGCCATTTGTCACATTTAGGGGAAATAGTTGTTATCGACAGTTGTTTGGTTTGTGTATAAATAGGTAGTCATAGTATGAAAAAAGTGTGTGCATTTCAAGATTGTACAAGTTATTCAAATTACTCAAAGTAACCGTGTGAGAGAAAAGAGTCATTATGGAAAAAATGTACGTTTGAGAAAAACACCAGTTTATTACTTGTAATTCTTTATGAAATTTCAGTTTGTTTACAATACTCTTTAAGATTCTGCAAATTTTATTTTTGTCTTGTTACTTTCATTTCACCAGTTATTTACCAATTCTAAGTTCCATTTATTTTAGTTAGTCGAAAATTACCAATTGTGAGAACAATAATAAAACAATGATGAAAAGGTTAGAGTTTTACTCAAATTGTCAGCATTTTTAAAGCATTGTGTCCTAGGATTTTTGTGGTCGGTCCTGTTAGTAAACTAATTCCACAAATTAGAAGACCAGAGGTTGTTTGCTAAATTTCAAGGCGAACAATCTCTCTCCCCAGTTTATTTCTGGATTGGAGACGGTCCTCGACCGCTTTGATAACTTGAACCTCGGAGAAACAAGAAGACATTCAACAAACGTCACTCTTCACCATTGAAGATGATATTCACGCTTTCCCAGATTAAGGAAAATACCCAGAGAAAGCCTCTCAAACGAAGACTCTCAACAACACTTTGGTTTTTTCTCCCAAGAAATTCAATGTCAATAAGGTCATCAGCACCTCAAAATTGGATTACATCACATGGCATTTCTCTAAGAAGATCTCGAAGAAAAGTATGATGTAATATCCCCAAGCAGGAAACAGCCTCTCAAGAGACTCGTTTTCCCCAGTAGAGTCAACAAATGGCGTCTCCAACAGAGAAGTTTGAACACCTCTACAACTCACACGAATGGGTTTCCCCAGCAAGTCTGATGTCAAAACTTTTTCCCATCAAATGGCATCTCCCTAGAAAAATTCGGCGAGAAGTTTGATAAAAACCGCTACATATAGCGTCCCTTGTCAAGGAAGGAATTTGACAAGAAGAGACTGAGACCAGTTCCTTGGCTGAAGACCAGGATCAAGGGGATGTTTATATCAGAAACTTAGACCAGTTATGTGGCTGAAGACCAGGATCGAGGGGAAGTTTATTAAAAAAAACTAAGACCAGTTCCGTGGGTAAAAACTAGGGTTGAGGGGAAGTTTTACCCTTTTCTAAGCATCATTGCTTAGCAAAAGAAAATGGATGAGCAAACTGACATTCATAACCACCGTCAAAATTTCGGGTATTCCGATATTTAATCTTCTTGCACCCCGAATGCCTGAATACCTTCACCATTCACACCTTCGGGTCCAAGAAGATTAAATAGGGGCATATGTCATACCCCAAATTTTGACCACCAAGATTTCCCATCATTGTGTAAAACATCATCACAATATGGTGGTACCTTCATGCCTCATCAATCTCTTCAAGGATTGTTGAGCATTCACCACAATCAAGACTTAGGGTTTCAAGCCCTCTCAGAGAAATTAGACAAAGGATCAATCAAGAAATGATATGATCTTCAACTTTTATAACCTCTTAAACACCCACAAAGGATCAAGAGGACTCCCATTCAAGAATCAAGAACAAAGTTGCAACATTCCAAGTGGATCAAGCCTCAAGATCGCCAGTGTCACCAAATTAGGGTTTTGGTCGACCAAGGCCTCCAGATGGAAATTTTCATCTGGGCATGAGCCAATGCTTCAAAGCACAACCCAAGATACTCTAAGGGACTTCATAAACCCAATCATCAAGTTAATTTAACCTCAGGGGATTCATTTACCAAAAATCAGGAATTAGGGTTTCTTGACCTAATTCACCCCTAAGTTGACTTTTGGGACAAAGCATGAGCCAAGACCTCAAGACATGATTTGAGGGCCCTAAATACACTACATTGATCCACTTACAGCAATGGATTGATCCAATAAGCTTGATTCACAAGTTTCAATCTCATCTGGACCACAATTAGGGTTTTGATGGAAAAGTCAACGGTACCTTTGATTTTTGGCTAGGACATGCTCCCAAAACTTGGGACATGATTCAATACACCCTATATCCTTATGGAATCCATCCATTAGGTTTGATTTAGGTCAAGGACTTGATTTCACAAAGGATCGCACAGTTTGGATTTCATCTGATAAAAAGTCAACTGTGCACAAAATCAAGTTTGACTTTTTGGAATTTTTCACAAGAATGGTTCCCCTAAGTCAAAAATAATGTTAATGTATGATATTGATCATCATTCATTAAGAAAAATCAAGAAAAGTGAGGTTTCTTGCAAAAGGGGCAACCTTGAGAAACCAAAATTTTTTCCAAGGACCATAACTTGAGATCCAAGCAACTATTTTGGATGATCCAAAGCTGGATTTGTAGATCTTGTTACACTCTACAAAATCTTCAACTACCTCAGACTCTAATTCTTTATGGATTTTGAGTTATGGAGTGATCAAAATGACAAAAACATGAAAATGATACTTTTTCCAACACTTAGTGAAAATCTGCCTAAGTTACCAGCCTTGAACATCAATGTTCATGAGGATTTTTCAATGGGATCCAAATAGTTTCAAAACAAACTATGATCACACATGTTTTGTATCATATGAGGGCTTTCTAAAAAGCACAATAGCCTCCCATAACTCAACATGAGCAAGGAGATATGAATCCCTCAAAATCACCATTTCCAACTGTCCTAAGCAAGGCAGATTTTGTGCATTTGCTCGATTTGGCAAATTTGGACAACTCCAAGCCTTATCATCCATTTGGACACATCTGAGGATAAAACAAAAGGAGAATGAACTGATCCCCAAGCCTCCCAAGTCCAAGGATCGACATATAGCCATGCCAAACCTAAAATAGCTAAAAATTTCCAAGACTCCAATTTTGTTTCAATGCATTCAATGGATGCATCAAGGTGGCATGAACTGAGGCAAGCTTAACTGAATGAGTCAAGCCTTATCTCTGAACCAAAAGACCATAGGCCTGTGCTCTAACCTCAAGTGAATGGCTAGAGGAGACTTGAGATTCCATTTGATCTACATTGGCCACAGACCTGCTGCAGTTGCCACACACTATTGCTTGCAAAACAAACTTGCTCTACTATAAATAGAGCTCATTTGTGCTCAGTTTGAGTACACCAAATCACCCAAACTGATGCTTTCCTCAAAATCTCTCTTTCACTCCATTTTTTGCCTTCTAACTCAAGTCACTATCGGGTTTTGAGTTTGAGAGCAATTCCAACCAAAGCAATCACACACACATACCTCATAAACATCATATGTGAGTGATCCATAACACAAAATCACATCTGGAACATCAGATTCTCAAAATCACCAGCCAATTGCTCAAGTTCTTGACATAATTGCAGTTGAGGTGCCATATCAAGTTCCAGCTCATTTCAATCCACTCCAAGCATTCAAACAGACTCCATGGCACCTAAGGAAGTTGTCCAGATCATTGGAACCTAGCTGTAACACCTCCATCACCAAACTCGATCACCAGCTGCAAGAGGTAAGCATGAACCCTTCAAACTCTATGATCCATGCATCATGAATGAATTTTTGAGTTACCATCTTGTTCCTACATGTATATAGAGTAATAACCCTCAATCAATTGCCATAAATTAATCATGTATGGAATTTCATTGTGTTTATGCTGAAATTAGGGTTCTTGAGATTTTCTGTTGATTTCTTTCTCCAAGCTTAATATAAATGCAATTAAACTATATGGTTGTGATCCTTGTTCAAAAACGAACAAGATTGGTACTTGAATCGTGCAAAACCATTGAGAAATCATAGAGAAAAGTGAGAAAACACAAATCTGCAAACACAGAGGGCGCGGGCAAGAATCAAGTGTTCTTGGCGCCATGATTCAAAATTTTGAATTTTAGTTATTTTTGTTTAATTGATTCAAAACTTAATTTCTCTCTGAATATTTATGTTTTTGAATTGATTCTTTTTCTCAAAATTCACTAAAATGTTTAAATATTTTATTTTACAAAAAAATCCAATTTATATTATTTATTTAATATAGTTAGAATTTTTGTAATTAATTTCATTTTATTGTTTTTTAACAACTTTTAAAATGAAATTCCCACTTTGATCTTTCAAAACCAATTGAATTTCAAGCTTTCATATGATTAAAAATGATTTTTCAAAATATTTTTCAAAGTGTACAACTTGTTTTTGAATATATTTGATATTTTATCATTTATTATTTGAATTTCCTTTGAAAAATGATATTTTGATTTAAAATTAGGGTTTCCTCTCGATTTTAAATTTTCAAACACTTCAGGGCATCTCCTGAGTTGTAAGACCCATCCCCCTTGTAAATATAAACCTTTTTGGGCCTCAGTCATTGTATAAGTCCCACTGTGTTTTCAAAATCTCGGCGCGATCGTCGCTTTTCAAAACAAAATCATTTGGGCCTCTCCCTGAGTTGTATGTCCCATTTCTTTCCTTTTGAAACACTTTTGGGCCTCTAATAGAGTGTAAGACCCAATCCTCTTTTGTACATAAATAACTTGGGCCTCAGTCTTTGTATAAGTCCCGATACAATTTTCAAAACAACGGTGCGATCACTGTTATTTTTGGGTCTTTCCTTGAGTTGTAAGACCCATCTCTTGTAGAAAAATAAACTTTTTTGGGCCTCTAATAGAGTGTAAGACCCAACCTCTTTATAAATAACACTTTTGGGCCTCTTGATAGAGCGTAAGACATGTTTCTTTGTAAATAAACCTTTTAGGCCTCAGTCGTTGTATAAGTCCCGGTACAATCTTCAGATCAACGGTACAATTACTGTTTTTCATCTGGGCCTCTCCTTGAGTATAAGCCCCAATCTGTTCAAAAACAACTTCCCTTTTTGATTTAGGTTCAAATCCCTAGTTGTTATCAAAACTTTCTTTAATTTCTTGAACAACTAACCATACAGTTGTTACAATGGAAGCTTGCTCGCCTGTAAGTTTTATTAGCTTTCATTTACTTGCTTTCATATATATATTTGTCTGTATTGCTGGAAGCTTGCTCACCTGTAAGTCCTTCTTTGATATACTTTTAAATACTTGTCATATATCAACTGTATATATATACTTGTATATTTTCTTAGAGTTTTCCCCGACAACTAGGTCTAGAACTAGGTAAAGCCAGTTGGTCACTCTTAAAAACAGTCAAAACTAGAACCCCATAGGATTTCCAAATACAGTCTTGGCTTCTCTTGGGCTTAAACAATATGGAACAAAGAGAAGGGCATTATTCCCAGTGAAACTTTTCTCAGACTGTCACTATTAGAAATTGTCAAAGAAGTTCATTTCCCCAGAGAGGATTAATTCCCGGTGAAACCTCTCTTGAATTTCTTCAAACCTTAGAACTGTTCATTAAAGAAAAGATTATTCTCGGTGAAACATTTCTTGAACTTTTCTTAAGTTTGGACACACAGGCTTCCTAAAAGCATCCCAGCCTCCTCTTGGGCTTTGTACAAGGACCCTCCGGCTTCTTAGAAGTTCCCATGCCTTCTCTTGGGCTTAATACAAGGACCTTGAAGACGTCTTAAAGGTATAAGACAGAACTTAGTCATCCTTCGTTAGAGCAGTTTTTCCAAAGAGGCAAAACCTTGTACCAATTGTCACACCCTAATTTTTGACCCTAAGATCCTCGCTTTGTTCTTTGCATAGCACATTAGGTCGATCATTCTTGCATAACTAACCGCTTTATCTAGTCTTGTCTGTTTGTTTCATTTATTAGTACAGGTGCTGCTGCAAAAGGTTCAACGACTTGAAGGTTGTGTTGTGTGTGTGATCGTGGAGGTTCTCTGGTCCTTGCAAGATGTGTGTGGATTCCTGTGAGATTGTGCCATTTTTCTTTCTGGTCCCTAAGCCACTACCAAGCCTTTCCTTCCTCCAAATTCCTCAGTTCTTCCTACAGATGATCATATCTTTATACCCTCTGATATGGAAGTTAGTCCCTAAAGGCTAGCCACTAGTTGTGTGGCAAAGTTATACTACAAGGAGGCATCTCCCCCCTATCTGTCAACTCCTCAAGCTTTAAGATGCGTTTGCTCAATGATGTTATGTTATTAAGTAATGAAGGCTAAATTTGGAAGGAATTAGAAGAGGTGGAATTCCAAGATGAAAATTCAAGTCCTTTGATTGGTCTAAGTTTACAAGATCAAGACATTTAAAGTTTCAAAATTCATGCTCACATCCAAATTCTTTCACAAGTTGAATGATCATTTAAGTCAAAACTTATTCAAGGAGATTTCCACATCGATTTGTGTCAATTTTACTGCTAAGATTCAAGAAATTCAAGAGTATAAAGTGATAAGTAATTCAAAATTCACTTAAAGCTCAAGGTACTTTAGTTCATGTTTCTCCACAAAATTCAAGTTTCAAGTTTAGATTCATTCAAGGATTCATATAAATTCAAAGTATACGAGAAGTTTCAATTCAACATTCAATTAAGGGGTTGATTCATAAATTACATATGTCTGACATTCTGGACGTGAAGTTAAATAAAACACTCGCAATAAGGACATGGCATGGTCAAGCACCCAAGGCGAATGGAGCATATGCCAATAGCAGTAGGGAGGACACCTCAGGGCACTTCAATATATTGCGTCGGTTATTTAAGTCAAGAGATTAATGATGCAACTTTATTTGCACGCTTCTCAATCAGTTTATACTACTTGTTCTGATGATAGGATTATGTGGGATCACAAGCCCAGTTTGGATACGAACTTGAGAGTACAATGTTACAAATTCAAAGTCAAACTTATTTCATTCAAGAAGAATCTGTTACAAACCAAAAAGGGAAATAAGGAGCAATTCACAAGACAAGTCCAATTGGATTTCAATACCAAGGTTCATTACAAGGTCCAAAATTCACAGCCACAAGTATTGCAAGAACTTCTCTAAGGCACAGCTAGTACCGTCACCATATCAGTAACCTGCTCAAAACAAAATCAAGAAGGCAGAATTCTCAGCAAGATTCAACAGCACCCTAGTTAAAAGTAAAATAAACGACGACACTCGATCGTGACCTGCATACAACCCTACAAGACATGTTATTATGAAGTGCTGCCATTTGATGAGGTAGTCATACAGGCCCTTTCGTATTTCAAGATGAATTGAGATTGGATGTCCCATTTCTTAATCGACTTGTTCACGAGCATTGTGTGTGTACCGAGGCATTGCCAATTCTACATGTTTGAAGCAACAATTGCCAAGACCTGCTCAACCTGCGAGTTATGCCATGCTAAACAAGTTATGTCTGATCAAGAGGAAAGCATTAACCTTAGGCTATATTTCTTTAGCAAATACGGTGATTGCTGCATACCAACAGAAGCAGGCAGTTTTAAAAGGTTGTATCTGACGAAGAAACGGTAAGCTCAAAGTACATTCATCGGTAGATTAAGATAATACCAAGAAAACTAAAGCACCTGCTCAAATGTCGTGGAGAAACCGTGAAAGTTCCATTTGAATTCCAAGGCAGAAGCATGCCTAGGTATCATTTGCAGTAATGAGCAACCTGGACAGACAAGAACTAATAGAAGTTAGCTGCAGAATTGAAAATAGATGCGGAAGCTACCAACGTTCAACCAACCTGCCATTTAAATAAACACAGTGAGCCTAATGCCTACATTAGTTCTTACAAATATATAAAGTAGAATGATGGAACACAAATTGCACAAGCATTACACCATATCGGTTACAAACCAATCTTCACCAATTACAATCAATGCCATCAGAATACCAAACTGTGTAAGTACCCAGCCCTCATCTCCCCTAGTATCACAAGTTATTAGGAAACGCTAAGAATTCATAATGAATACAAAGGTCTCAAGAAGCCCTGTTCGTCTCACCATTTCTAGAAGCTGCGACTCACTTTGGTTTTTGTACGATTTGATAGAAGCCCTGACAAAATTTGTAAAAGCTATCACATTGCTCATGCCCTGTTGAGAAGTTACAGCAGACAATTAAAAAATCAGTACAAGTTTGAAAGCAAACAATACAAATCTAAGAGTCGTGGTTAACAAGTTTCAATAAGCTGTCTTAGAAATAATCACATGAAAATTGGAAACCACATTATCATAAGCATTAAGAACCACTTTCCACTTTAGGCATTTTAATCAGATTTTGAAAGGGGATGCACACTGAAAACTATTAAAGGATATGCCATTACAAATAGACTGGAAATTGGAAAGCATGTTGTTTCATTCTTGGAAATGAATGTTTTGAAAGTTTGACATATTATGAATTGAGTACGAGCTTGAACTACCTTGGAGAGCATTTCAATCAGAGAAATGCAGTCGCTACTAAAAGTGTCACCGCTTAGGCAGGCACGTGCTACGTTACGCCTTTGCTCGGAGCCTTCTTAGCGGATTCGTACTTGGGAAGATATTGGACAGTTGCTAGTTTTCCTGTTATCTATGTCACTGGAATGATACTTTACATTATCTGCATCTGCACTCTGGTCTTCACCTTCTTCAACTGCAGCATTAGAAGACCATTTCAAAAAAAACTGTGCTGACTTAACCGACGCAAATGCTACCTGCATCAACAATACACCGCCACTATAATTCCAAAGCCTGTTGCACATTGCCAAAACCTAACTCTATTAATGCTCAAACCCCAACACTAAGAAACTTCAGAAAAAACCATCAAGGTCACGAGTTCCCACACAAGTCCGAGGCACAAAGAAATAACCGAGCATCAGCTAAGTCACATACCGGTAGTTGTAATTTGATTCCAAAGAGTGAGGAGGCGTTATCGAAGTCGCTTGATTTTTTTTAGGGTACAGAAGAATTTTGAGTCCTATCTGCCACGTGATGCAAACTGTGGAAATAGAAGTGGATAATCAGTATATAATTTCAAACTTTCCAAATCCTAAAACGGAAGCAATCACAAAATCCTCAATGTTTGTGAACTGAGAAAAAAACAAGGGGGCAAGGACTTAAAATCCTTCCAAAACATCCACAGACATAATGAATTGAGAAGAGAAAGAAATTCAAACAGGGTTCAGACATGTTCAACCAAAATTGGAAAGATTTTATCATACCACCAGTACAAAATCAATACCATTTGTTTCACATTAATTTCAAAATTCAAAAATCAAGAGTTTTCGCCTATAAAAGAAGAGGCGTATCAGAACAGAGGGAGAACAATTCACATTCACACAAACACATACCAAAATCCAAAACTAGTTCAGAGCATCAGAGAAAAAAAAGGATTCGTTCATATCAATTCGTCTAAACTATACACCAACCAATTCATCAAAGTCCACAACCAAACTTCAAATTCCTCAAAATCAACCACCCCAAACTATTCAATCAAAATCATGTATACACTCAAGACACCCATTTGAAATCAACCCTCAGGTTACGACGCATACGCACGCATACGCAAGGTGTAACGCCCCGATTTGTTTAATTGCATATATTTATTTCATTTATGTGAATTTGTTGAAATGTGTGAATTTATTGTAATTTACCTGCTAATTGAGTTAATTGGTTAATTTCTATGATAGGTAAATATTTGCAATAAATTATAATTTATTTTCAACTTTTATTTCCCGAAATATATTTCATCGGTATGTTTATGTTTTATCGCATTTTGAGAGCGTTTGGGAGATATTTGAGCTGAGGGGTATTTTGGTCTTTTTGGGGTTAGATATTTTGAATAAATAGTAAGTGGAGAGAAAAAGAGAGAAAAGATAGTAGAGAATGAGAAAGAGGAAGGAAACGTGGGAAAAGAGAAGAGAAGGAGAAAACATGGATTCATCATCTTCTTCAAACTCCTCTTCGATTAATCGGGTAAGGGTGAGAAGTTTCAATTATATCTTGCTTGTGTATGTATATGTGTATGTTTTCTTGGATTGTTTTGGATATTTTCTTATAGTTTCAATTCTAGGTTGAAATGAGAAAAACGATTAGAAATCGATGTTTTCACGGACGAAAGTCGAAATAAATCGCGCAGTAGAGTCGAGTGATGTTGGGTCGTGATTTAGCGTGATCGTTTGATTGAATCGAGTTGAATTTGTAACTGTTGAGTTTTTGATATATATCTATGTTTTTGTGCAAATTGATGTTGTGATCGAGTAAAAGTGTTTGGATATGTCTGGTAACATTGGTATAGGTTGATATTTAATCGGGTAAGGATAGGAATTAATCGGGAATGGTTATTTGTATGTTTTCGAGTGGTTTTGAGCGAGTTTGGAGTTGAGTAAACGGATAAAATTATGTTTCAAAATATTTAAAAAATGTAAAATGTGTTGTATGGCTTTTTAATGGTGAAAATATTGTAGTATTTCAAATTCTGAGATCACAGCTTTTTACGGAATCGAAATCGGAGGTCCGGAAGTCATTTAACGATCGAAAACTAAGTTTTTAGCAAAATCTGCGCATTCATGCGCTAACCCCCAGAATCATGCGCTAACCCCCAGCTTTATGCGCTGACCCGGGCGAAATTCCCAGGTTCATGCGCTGACCCCCAAGCTTCATGCGTCGACGCATGGTCACCAATTTTCCAAAATGTCCGATTTTGTTTTCTTCATAACTTTTGAACCGTAATTCCGTTTTGACCCCCGTTTGAAGCGTTGGAAAGCTAATGAAAATTTCTTTATATTAAAATTGGTTTGGAGGGTAAAAGATGATTTATTAATTCTTGTTTTTGGAAAATAGTCGGGTTGTCGGGTTTTTATCGCGTACAATGTGTGCGATTGATGTGTTATCATGCTATATGCTTTTAATATGTAACGTGTAGCTTGTGTGCCGTTATATGATGTGAATATACATGATGGAATGTTGTGATGATGGTTTGTAGCTTTATGGCAAATATGTGCATTGTTTTGAATTAGACTTCGATGCGGGATTAATGATGTTGTTGTGTGGTAAAATACATTGTTTGATTGAATATCAATGTATGTTGTTATGATGTGTTGTGGGTAGCCTTTGTGGTGTGAATCCCTTGTGGAAGTAATTGTGATGGCATGATTGTTGTGGTTTGTGGTTTGTGGTGAAATGCATTATTTATGTGAAATTCAATGTATGTTGTGTGGTGGCCTTTATGGTTTGTAATGCATTGTTTGAATTGATTTGCAATGCATGAATGTGATGAGGTTGATTAATTCATATGGTTGAATTGTGAATGTATGGAATTGATGAGTTAAAATATATGCATGATTGTGGTTGCATATATGCGTGAAGATGCATGTGATGTCATGAGTCATTGTATGCCAAGCATCATGATATGCATTCTTGTGATGTCCTGAGGGACGGATTGATTCCTGAGGGAATCTGCTATAACATCGTGAGCCTTAAAAATAAGAGGACCGAAAGCGATCTGATTGGATCGTGAGCCTTAAAAATAAGAGGACCGAAAGCGATGGTTATAGACGATCGTGTGCCCATGTGGGGTGTGAGCGATCGGATCGTGAGCCTTATACAAAGAGGACCGAAAGCCATCCATAAACGTCGTGAGCCTTATACAAAGAGGACCGAAAGCGACGGGGGACATCGTATGCCCGACGGGGAGTTACACTAAGTAACGAGCGATGGTTCCAGCAGAGTTCCTAAGTGAACTAGTGATGAGAAATATTGGAAGTCGGTACCGCATGGCATTTCCATAGAGTCATTGTGTCGGTCTCTGTGCATTTGCATAAATCATGGATGCATTATGTGTGGAAAATCATGATTTGATTGATTACGTGTGAGAATTGTGAATGGATGCATTATGTGTGGAAAATCATGATTTGATTGATTATGTGTGAGAATTGTGAATGGATGCATTATGTGTGGAAAATCATGATTTGACTGATTATGTGTGGAAATTGTGCATCGAATTGTTATGTGTTGAGATTGGGATAGCATTGGTAATTTGATGTGCATATGTGATAAATGCATTGGTTGTGGATAATATGTTTTATGCATAGACATATGCTATGTGATGTGTGATGTGTTTCTATATGTGATGACTTGGTATGCCTTATGTGCAAATACGTGATTATGTTGGATAATTGATATAGGTTATGTATTTACGACATGCTATAGGTATTGGTGTGTGATAAATGTGGTGAGAATAACTATGCATGTGAATTTTTATGGATTTGCATATTATTATGCAATCTTGGTTTAGTTGTTATTTCTCACCCTTCTGCTGTTTTATAATGCTCTATGAGGTATTGCAGATTAGAGTTGCTGGAGGTCTTTTTGTGAAGATTAGCCCTCCGTTCTGTTGTCGGTCTTGGTGTCTGCTCTGATACGTAGCACGGGAGTTGGGGAACGATTATGTTATATATGTATACATTAGTTGAATGTATTTTGTAGTACTTTTGTGTATATAGGTGATGTTCTAAAATGATTTACTTTGTAAAACAAGTCGGTTATGGATCTTTCCGCTTTATTCCATAATTGACCTTTCCCTTTATATGGAAAAAGTTTCCCCTTTGAGGGTATTCTATTTTATGCTATGTATCAAGTTTATGAGCAGGGATGATGTTTTGTTTATTTAAATCTGACATCCTTGTTTCTGTCAGAAATATAAATTTTTAGTTACTCTGATTTTAATTATGTATTATTTATTCGAGATAGGAATTGGGGTGTTACATTAGTGGTATCAGAGAAGGTCGGTCCGTCCGGCCAAGTTGTTGAGTCAGTTGGTGTGACAGTTGAATACTGTCGATGTTGTTTATTCCTTAGTACGTGATATGTGTGTGGAACACTGTCAGTGCTTTCTGGTTTTCTAATCTTTTGTCTTCAGGATTGAGAATGAGATAAGTGGGGGAGAAGCTGGTACTTCTCCAAGTTGCTTCAAGTGTGGAGCGTTGGCTCAGTGTGCCGTTGGTTGCCAGAGTGTAAGTGTTGTTTGGACAGTGTTGTTCCCGGTTCTGGAGGGAATGCGGAGGTAAGGTTTATGCTAACTAAGGATTTGTGCCTTAGGTAGTGTTGTGCATGAGATGTAAGTAATGCTATTATAGTTTGGTAAAGACGGTTTATGCCCCATCATGATTGTCGACTGTCTATTGACAAATTGAGGAACTGATCACCCTTAATCTCTTGTTGATAGCAGATGGGAATTATGTTGGATGGAATAGACGTGTCTTTTCGGCTTTGATAGCGTGTGAAATGAGTTGTTTGGAATTTAAGCAAACGATTATGGATTGTTTTGTTGAGTCGAAGAAGATTCTTATATCGGAAGATGAGCCGGATTAGAGATTTTTGTATGTTGGTCAAATTGGAATGTCTTTGAGAGAGAACGATTGGGTATCATTAATGGCTGTTCTCAGAGAGTGGAGATTGAACTTAATTGGACGAAGGTGAATAGTTGAGGCTTATATCTTCTAAGTAAGTAGGAAACTCTTAGTAGATGGGACGAAGATGTTTGTTTTGTCTGCGATGGTAGTGTTCTGGGAAATTGGCAGGAAGTCACAGTGTTGGGCCGTCCGTTGTGCATGGTTTCAGAGGTGTTTTTGGATGGAACATTAAGGTGTTTTCTTAGAGAGCTCCAGCTTTGTTAGAAACAAAAAGGGAATGATGATGGAATGGAATAACAAGCATGATGTGTATGACGGTATTGAGACTATGGAAAGCAAAACTTAGAGTTCTGGTGAGGTTTGGAGTCTTTGGAGTTTTAGAGCATTAATGGAAATCTTGAGAAAACCCTTATGGGCGGTTGTAATATTGATATTAAGAGTTCCTTTTGGTGGGTTATTGATACTTGTTATGCTGGTTGGAACTGATTTGAGATGAAGATGGTGTTGAGATTTAGTGGCCGATTTGATTGTGTCATGAAAATGGATAAGTTTGTAGTGGTTTTGATTGAGGATATTTGGATCTGTTATAAACTCAGAAGAAGAACAAGTAGAGTGTTTGAGAATTGACTTGCAAAGGGTGAGTCGCTTGTTTTGGATGTTCGTTATGAGTAAGTTTTGGTGAGCTGAAGTAGAATTTGTCTACGGCTCCAGTTTTGATTCTGTGTGACCCTGATGAACCGTTAGTGGGGTATTGGGATGCGTCTTTGATGAGTCTAGTCAGTGTGTTAATGCAAGAGGGTAAAGTCGTGGCTTATGCTTTACGACAATTGAGGATTCATAAAGGGATCTATGCTATTCTGGATTTGGAATTAGTCACGATTGTATTGTGTTGGAAAATTTGGAGGTATTATTTTTATGGTTCTCGGCTCGAAGTGTTGGGTAATCGCAAGAGTTTTAAGTACTTGGTTGGTTTGAAGGAATAAAGTATGAGACAATGAGGATGGTTAGGATTTGTGATGAGTTATGAATTTGGATTGGATTATCTTTGGGAAAAGTTAGTGTCGTACGTGATAAGTTAAGTCGAAAGTTTTTATACATGCCAGTTTTGATGGTCAGGGAGTTAGAATTATTTGAGCAGTTCAGAGACTTGTGTCTGGTGTGTGAGATAACACAGTAGAGTGTGAAGTTGGATATATTAAAAGTGAACAGTAATTTTTGCTGAATATGAGAAAGAGTTAGACTTTGGACGTTTCAGGATGGAAGTGATATGTGAAAGGTTTAACTATTATTCATGGGCTACTGTGTAGATGGATGTTTTGGTTATATGGTCGATTTGGGAATCGTAGCATGGTTGTAATAATGTTGTGTGACAAGGATGTTGGTATTAAGGTTGTGTGGAGGTTGTTTAATCGATGTTGCGTCGTGGAACTTGTGTTCTTGTTTGTGTTGTTGCCTCGTTTCCATCGTGTTGGTTCGAGTGCGAGTAGCTAATTCCTGTGTGGGGAATTAGGGGAGTGTTACCGGTGGTGAGGGTAACGATCTTGTTGTGTTTTGGTTCTAGAGTGAACCTGTGTGTTCGTAACTTGTGTATTCTTTGAGTCGTGAGTTAGTCGTCAAGTGCATTGTATGGGCTTTGCATCTTGTCGTGGTAGTTGTCGTCGTTGTCGTGTCGTTGTTGTAGCTGTTGTTAGCAAGGTGGGTTGTCTGTTTGTGTTATTCGTGGTGTGCCTAGTGTTGGCGTGTTAGTTGGTTAGTCGGATGCGAGAGTCGTATCCGGAGTCGTTCGTCTGAGTTAGATTTTCGAGGACGAAAATTTCTAAGTGGGGGAGAGTTGTAACGCCCCGATTTGTTTAATTGCATTTATTTATTTCATTTATGTGAATTTTGTGAAATGTGTGAATTTATTGTAATTTACCTGCTAATTGAGTTAATTGGTTAATTTCTCTGATAGGTAAATATTTGCAATAAATTATAATTTATTTTCAACTTTTATTTTCCGAAATATATTTCATCGGTATGTTTATGTTTTATCGCATTTTGAGAGCGTTTGGGAGATATTTGAGCTGAGGGGTATTTTGGTCTTTTTGGGGTTAGATATTTTGAATAAATAGTAAGTGGAGAGAAAAAGAGAGAAAAGATAGTAGAGAATGAGAAAGAGGAAGGAAACGTGGGAAAAGAGAAGAGAAGGAGAAAACATGGATTCATCATCTTCTTCAAACTCCTCTTCGATTAATCGGGTAAGGGTGAGAAGTTTCAATTATATCTTGCTTGTGTATGTATATGTGTATGTTTTCTTGGATTGTTTTGGATATTTTCTTATAGTTTCAATTCTAGGTTGAAATGAGAAAAACGATTAGAAATCGATGTTTTCACGGATGAAAGTCGAAATAAATCGCGCAGTAGAGTCGAGAGATGTTGGGTCGTGATTTAGCGTGATCGTTTGATTGAATCGAGTTGAATTTGTAACTGTTGAGTTTTTGATATATATCGATGTTTTTGTGCAAATTGATGTTGTGATCGAGTAAAAGTGTTTGGATATGTCTGGTAACATTGGTATAGGTTGATATTTAATCGGGTAAGGATAGGAATTAATCGGGAATGGATATTTGTATGTTTTCGAGTGGTTTTGAGCGAGTTTGGAGTTGAGTAAACAGATAAAATTATGTTTCAAAATATTTCAAAAATGGAAAATGTGTTGGATGACTTTTTAATGGTGAAAATATTGTAGTATTTCAAATTCTGAGATCGCAGCTTTTTACGGAATCGAAATCGGAGGTTCGGAAGTCATTTAACGATCGAAAACTAAGTTTTTAGCAAAATCTGCGCATTCATGCGCTAACCCCCAGAATCATGCGCTAACCCCCAGCTTTATGCGCTGACCCGGGCGAAATTCTCAGGTTCATGCGCTGACCCCCAAGCTTCATGCGTCGGCGCATGGTCACCAATTTTCCAAAATGTCCGATTTTGTTTTCTTCATAACTTTTGAACCGTAAGTCCGTTTTGACCCCCGTTTGAAGCGTTGGAAAGCTAATGAAAAGTTCTTTCTATTAAACATGGTTTGGAGGGTAAAAGATGATTTAATTAATTCGTGTTTTTGGAAAATAGTCGGGTTGTCGGGTTTTTATCGCGTACAATGTGTGCGATTGATGTGTTATCATGCTATATGCTTTTAATATGTAACGTGTAGCTTGTGTGCCGTTATATGATGTGATTATACATGATGGAATGTTGTGATGATGGTTTTTGGCTTTATGGCAAATATGTACATTGTTTTGAATTAGACTTCGATGCGGGATTAATGATGTTGTTGTGTGGTAAAATACATTATTTGATTGACTATCAATGTATGTTGTTATGATGTGTTGTGGGTAGCCTTTGTGGTGTGAATCCCTTGTGGAAGTAATTGTGATGGCATGATTGTTTGTGGTGAAATACATTGTTTATGTGAAATTCTATGTATGTTGTGTGGTGGCCTCTATGGTTTGAAATGCATTGTTTGAATTGATTTGCAATGCATGAATGTGATGAGGTTGATTAATTCATATGGTTGAATTGTGAATGTATGGAATTGATGAGTTGAAATATATGCATGATTGTGGTTGCATATATGTGTGAAGATGCATGTGATGTCATGAGTCATTGTATGCCAAGCATCATGATATGCATTCTTGTGATGTCCTAAGGGACGGATTGATTCCTGAGGGAATCTGCTATAACATCGTGAGCCTTAAAAATAAGAGGACTGAAAGCGATCTGATTGGATCGTGAGCCTTAAAAATAAGAGGACTGAAAGCGATGGTTATAGACGATCGTGTGCCCATGTGGGGTGTGAGCAATCGGATCGCGAGCCTTATACAAAGAGGACCGAAAGCGATCCATAAACGTCGTGAGCCTTATACAAAGAGGACCGAAAGCGACGGGGAACATCGTATGTCCGACGGGGAGTTACACTACGTAACGAGCGATGGTTCCAACAGAGTTCCTGAGTGAACTAGTGATGAGAAATGTTGGAAGTCGGTACCGCATGGTATTTGCATAGAGTCGTTGTGTCGGTCTCTGTGCATTTGCATAAATCATGGATGCATTATGTGCGGAAAATCATGATTTGATTGATTATGTGTGAGAATTGTGAATGGATGCATTATGTGTGGAAAATCATGATTTGATTGATTATGTGTGGAAATTGTGCATCGAATTGCTATGTGTTGAGATTGGGATAGCATTGGTAATTTGATGTGCATATGTGATAAATGCATTGGTTGTGGATAATATGTTTTATGCATAGACATATGCTATGTGATGTGTGATGTGTTTCTATATGTGATGACTTGGTATGCCTTATGTGCAAATACGTGATTATGTTGGATAATTGATATAGGTTATGTATTTACGACATGCTATAGGTATTGGTGTGTGATAAATGTGGTGAGAATAACTATGCATGTGAATTTTTATGGATTTGCATATTATTATGCAATCTTGGTTTAGTTGTTATTTCTCACCCTTCTGCTGTTTTATAATGCTCTATGAGGCATTGCAGATTAGAGTTACTGGAGGTCTTTTTGTGAAGATTAGCCCTCCGTTCTGTTGTCGGTCTTGGTGTCTGCTCTGATACGTAGCACGGGAGTCGGGGAACGATTATATTATATATGTATACATTAGTTGAATGTATTTTGTAGTACTTTTGCGTATATAGGTGATGTTCTAAAATGATTTACTTTATAAAACAAGTCGGTTATGGAGCTTTCCGCTTTATTCCATAATTGACCTTTCCCTTTATATGGAAAAAGTTTCCCCTTTGAGGGTATTCTATTTTATGCTATGTATCAAGTTTATGAACAGGGATGATGTTTTGTTTATTTAAATGTGACATCCTTGTTTCTGTCGGAAAAATAAATTTTTAGTTACTCTGATTTTAATTATGTATTATTTATTCGAGATGGGAATTGGGGTGTTACACATGGCCAGGGAATTAAAGCAGGTATCACACTCACGCAAATAGAAGACAACATCAAGTAGACCACAATACACACGCACGCAGATAAGAAAAGGAGATAGAAGACTCATCTCTTGAAGGCTCGATCGCATCCTCCTCGTCTTCAATCGACGATTTTCCTTTTCTTTTCATTGCTCTAAATCTTTGTAAATGTAATCAACAACAACATAATGAAAATGGGGTATCGGGTTCGATTGGGGATTAGGGTAGATTTAGGATTTGTGTTTGTTGATGTTTGAACGAAGGAGAGAAGATGTGGGTGGCCGCGCAAATAGGGTTTACAAACCCTAATTTCAGAGAGAAGCGAGAGAGTGAGAGGGACGATAGAGGTTCCTTCTTTTGTTGGTTGTGTTTTGAACCATTAGTTCTGTACACACGCACCTACTACACATACCATGCACCCTCACCTTGCATCCTTTTGATTATAACTCACACACATCTGGCGGTTGAGAATTGAGGGTCCGCGATGGACCCTCTTTTCCTCTAACACACCTAATCCCTCCGATAAGTTAATTAGTAAGCCTTTTTTATTTGATTTAACCTTTTATCATAATTTCATAATGTTTTTCTTTCAAAAAATAACTAAATTCGTCCCTTTTTAAACATAACTTTTAAAATAAATAAATAAACATGTAGAATTTCTATTAACCTAAAAAAAAAGTAATAATAATAATTTCTTTTGAAATATCACTTTCCTTTTAATAAAATATAACAATAAAAATTTAATTAATTTTACACTTTTGATAAAAACCTTTTTTTTAATTAGTAAATCTTTATAAAACTTTAACTAAAAACAATAAAATAAAATCTTTTCTAATTAATAAGAAATTTTATTGACCTTTTATATAACTCTAATTTTAGATAACAATAAAACTTTTCGAGATAATTAAAAACCTTTTAAACATGAAACCTTTAACTCTTTTTTCACTAATTAATAATCTCTTAATGTAGTTTTCACAATAATAAATCTTAAAAATAAACTTTTTTCTTAATAAAATCTCCTCTCTTTGATAGTTCCCTTTAGATCCATCACGCACCTGAGTGAATCGTATGCTTGTATGTTTATCATTGCCTTTGTATGCTTACCTCTGTTTGAATGCTTACTCGTTATTTTTTTTCAAACCTTTTAAAAAACATAAAAATCTTGATCCAACGTCGAGCCCCTTTTCTACCTATGTAAGTCGATTGCCTTTAGGCATCACATTCAACCTTTTGGGTCACTAGACACAAGACTATCGCCACTTTGCTAGCACTCTCGCCTAATATAAACAATTAATCGCATTAATATCCAAGGGAAAATCCCATGCATGATAACCATGTTATTGTACATGGTGCATATCATTTGCATCATAATCGACACCTTAAGATAAGTCAATTAGATAACTTAGGATAGATTTCCTAGGTTAGTCCCCCCTTAATTTTGATTCTTTAATCAAACTTTAGCCCACCTAATTCTCCACACAAGAGAATTAGATGTTAATCATCTCGAAGAAGGGGCATACAATCCCATACCCCACAAAATATAAACATTTTCAAAACTGTGGCAGTTTTCTTAAGATGATGACTCATATCCTCTCCTAAACCTTTAAAATAAATTTAGTATCCTTAATAAGGAACTACATGTGCTCTGATTCCCTCCTGACAGGATATGTAGGCACAAGATGCGATATCTTGTCGAGCACACTTAGGAATAAAATTATAAATCACCTACCCTTAAACCTTTAGCAAAACAGATAACAAATAACATAAAATAAAATCAAGAGGTTCTTGTAGAGTACTACAGATATCTAGGATGCTAACACCTTCCCTAGGTATAACCAACCCCCGAACTTAAAATCTTAGTGCATTTGCATTGCATTGTGGGAATTCGGTTTTTCTCCCTTCCCTTGGATAAAATCAAAGACCGGTGGTGACATTAAAAATGCGATCCTAGTTAACAAATAACTATGGTATCCAATTTTCACCGCGACAGAAATGGCGACTTCACTGGGGAAATTCTCATAAGAGGGTTCCCCCTAACTTGATCTTTTTTTTATGTTATCTATTATATTTGTTGGTTTTGCTGTTTGGAGGGTTTCTTGAGTGGCGAGAGTCCTAGACCCGGACTTGAGTGAATTATATGAGATGATATGGTCAAGGGTACTTTGACGGATTTGATTCCTGAAAAGTCGAATTGAGAAAATCATCGCTCAGTTTAGGTTCTTTTGAACTTAATATTGTTTGAACGAGTTCATTCGTGAAACGGTATTAACTTCGACCAAGAACCCTTAAGACTGAGGACCGTAGCACCTTTAAATCCACTTGGCCTTTTAGAATGTAGTGCGGTGACTATGCGGGAGTCTATTTCCAAATAGTTGTCACGCGATACTACACTCAGAAGAGATCCTCTTGAGAATATTATTGAATACCAAGTGATTTGGGAAGTCGATAATATCCGAAAGATGGGTCGTAGACTCTGGGAACTTTTAGAACCCGTTCGGCAGGTACATTTGAAACCATACTACCTTATGGGATGGGTAGACCTTGACTCCGTTCATGCTCCTTTGAACCTAGGACCCTTGTTTGTTTGTTTGCTTATGTGTGCTCTGTGCTTTGTCTTTGTGTTTGCATCCATGCATCCATTAGCATCATATCATAAAGATTCGTGGAACTTAGTCTTGTTTGTAAACATCGTAAGGATATCATGGACTCTTGAAAAAAAACGTTGAAGTACACTTACAGTAGTCATAACTTGGACGATCTAAGGAGATTGGAGACCTTGCGGACAGATAAAGAAAAATTCAAGACAAGATAAAAATTTATTATCTCCATTCCACTGTAGCCTATCATTATTCCTGAGGACTAGTTGGTGACAACTCATGAAGAATATTCTTAGCTGACGGAGTTACTATTTCAGGACAAAGTTCATTTCCTATCGTCGATTCATATTCAAGCTAAGATAACTACAAAAAGAGGATGTATTGGAAAGAAGCTATTTCTTGCAAGAAAGGAAAGGCGCAAAGACGTCTTATTCCATTCTAATCTTCAGTCAACACTTCTAGAAGAAGCTCAATTGGAAGAAGACAAAGGACTCAAGACAAGACCGTTGGAAAAGTCTCCTTAGATCCATCATTATTAGCTTTTATGACTGTTGTAAGGTGTACATACGCGTTTTAATTTTTGTATTAAATCAATCATTTAATATTCCAATACTAATAGTTGTAACCGTTTTAATAATAAAAAAACGAGTCTTTTGATATTCCTTGATGATTATGGATAGTTGAGTTCCACGAAACTTGCTGTGTTTGCATTGCATCTTTAGCATTGCATTCTCTTTGCATACGTCTTTTCTCCACCTCAGCTTATTCACTCCTATCTTTGTGTCGCTCAGCTGATCTTCTGGCATTCGTATCGAACTTGAAGCAATTACTGGGGATAATGGATAGAACACAAAGTATGGATCCCATGTCAGGCTTCAGAGTAATGACTAATCCAATGTTCGGTTTTTCTCCTGACGACAATGCTCCACAAGTGAATGTCCCTACTCGATCTCAGCATGTGCAAGATAACCTGGTTAGTCAAGTTAATGAAGGAGATTCCCGTTTTCTGAGGTATATGCCAAATCCCCAGAACATCCGTCCTATGACAACTGTGAATGATCCTAGATTGGGAGAAATTGAGAAAGGATTTTGTGACCTCCAAGAACAATTGAAGATGTTGAAAAGACCTAATGCATCTGGCCTTAAAGCTCCTGACTTGTGTCTGGTTCCAGGCGTGGTTATTCCACTGAAGTTCAAAATGCCTACCTTCGAAGTATACAAGGGTGTTAGTTGTCCAAGGTACCATTTGACAATGTTTTGTCAAAAAATGACTACTTATACCGATAATGACAAGCTGATGATTCACTGCTTTCAAGAAAGTTTATCTGGGGCGTCCTTGATGTGGTATATGAAGCTAGAAAGAAACCGTATTCAGTCTTGGGAAGACTTAGCTAACGCTTTTATGAAGCAATACAATTACAATGTGGACATGACTCTAGACAGTGACTAATTGATGAACATGAGTCTGAAAGACAACGAGTTCTTTAGGGAATATGCACAACGGTGGAAAGAATCGGCAGCCCAAGTTCAGCCACTACTTCAAGAGAAGGAGATGGCCAAGATGTTTCTAAAAACACTGTCAGACTCTTATTATGTCAGAATGATAGGCGTAGTGCCCTTAGAGTTCTCTAAAATTGTGGAAGTCGGAGTAAACATCGAGAATGCACTCAAAAGTGGGAAAATTAAATACATCTCAAATAGACAAACTAATGAAGAAAAGTCTGTTAGTGATTCCCAAGAGGAAAGAAGTGTTGAAGTTAATGCAATTTTGGATTCTCCTCAGACTTTGCAAGCTCTAATTCCGGTGCCTTATCACAAACGTCGGTATGCAGCGCCTGTTCAGTGCCTGCAATCACTACCTCATGGACGTCCGTATAAACGACGAAGGTTGACCCCTCATAATCAACATCAAAATCCACAAATTCAGAACATGAATCACCAGAATCAGCGTCAGGATCAGCAGAAACCGCTAAATAGTCCAGAAGAGAAGACTCGTTGGTTTGACCTAATCCCAATGACTTACAGTCAATTGTGGTCTTACTTTGCCCGAAACTCAGTGATGACACCCAGAAAGACCAGAGCCATGAAATCTCGCCCTCCTTGGTTCAATCCAGATACCAGTTGTGAATTTCATGACGGAGCGTTGGGGCATTCGATTGAAGATTGTAAGGTTTTCCAAGGAAAAGTCCAGGAAATGATCGACGATGAAGTGCTGACCTTCAGGAGAGGAAACCCAGTTGTGAATGGAACACCTTTGTACTAATGGACGAGAAGACTCGAGAAGTTCTTTCCAAGCCAGTGGGATCAAGAATAGAACTCACTCCCAAGATCATTAAGTTGTTTATTCATTTGCTCGCATTATTATTATTTCTTTGATTATAAGCACGTTTTGCTTGTAAGAACTTGTTATTTTGAACAATTAATGCAATAATAATGTTTGTCTTGAAGAAATCCATTCGTTTCACTCATTCTAAAATGCTTTTTCTATTTTAGAATGCCAATGCTGCCCAATCTCTTGCCTTGGCAGAGAATTGAGTGGAGGATGATGAAATCAAAATGCAAGATCTCTAGTCGTATGCTTTTGAATAAAACTCTGCTGGTGATGTAAGGCATTGTTTTAAATCCCTAAACACTTGAGGTATAAGGGAGATAGACCCTAGTTAACCCTTTTGAGCCTTTGAAGTAGGAGTTTTCTTCTCCAAATAAAAAACCCTCATTCTTAACCTGGGGTAGGGTAATTTTCAAAAAAAATGGAGTAAAATATCACGAAGATTGGGTGGGCACAAACAAACTTTGAGCCTTATATCCTTTGTTTCTTAAACCGTGAACCAAACCACAATACAACCCTTAAAAGACCTAATTGAAGCAAGGTTCATGTCAAAAGCATACTCATTGAGATATCGTTTCCTGACTCCTATGAGCTATGCTCAAAAACTTGCGCTGGCATTATAAAATCGGTAATTCAATCACAAAAAAAATATTTTTAAATAAAACTTCAAGACAAACATACGTTGCATTATCTGTTTCAGAATTAACATTTTCTGCTTGCTAACATTGCTTGACATCATAGAAGCTAGCATACGAGTATCAATGATGAGCTAGATCCTTTGAGATTTGAAACTCTGATGAGTAGATGGTGGAACATTTCAAAAGGATGACCATAACCAGGGGCACGTACCTGAATACTTTGCTGATCAGGGGCAAGTTGTTTCCCAGCTATTACTCCACAGTCTGAACGATAAGTTCGAAGACTCGGTTATACAGAACGTCGTCAATATGGGGAAGTTAAGTCGAGATTTGATAAATCTCTCCAAGTTTGAAGATTCAGAACACCGTCAGTCTGGGGTAGTTACGTCGAGATTTGATAAATCTCTCCAAGTTTTAAAGACTCATAATACCGTTAATCCGAGCCAGTTATGTCGAGATTCGACGAATCTCTCCAAGAGTTTGAAAACATTGGAATAGTTGGACGCCATTTTTTCTGTAAAATCCTCTTGGAATGACTTTTTCTCATAAACCTAGTGATCTGGGGCATTTGAGAATTGAAGATTACTTTTCATCCATTCACAACAATCGTTATTCAAAATGGCGACCACCATGCAGTTCATCAATACAGACTTACATCAGTCTCACAACAGTCTCCGTAATCCATGTCTCAAAGAGTTTCTATCCCAAGTAATGTGACGACTCCCCAGTAAGTTTCTAATTCAGGTAGTCATGACCATTCCCTGGTGAATCTCTACTTCGAGAAGTGATGGCATTGTTTGACGCAGGATTTCGCCAGTCGGCAACCTAAGAATCCTCAATGGATTTTCTTACAACTTCAACCTTCCCCAGCGAAGCGAGTGTTTATTTCACTCCTCAATGGATTTTCCCACTATTGCAATCTTCTCCAGTGAAGGCGGATGTTTATTTCATCCCCTCGAAATTTTATCTCCGTTATTTTCAACTATATTGATCCAAGCTTCCCCCATGAAGTGGATATTTATTTTATCCCCGGCTATAACTTTCATTCATACTACTTCAGTTTGCAATGGATATTTATTTTATCCCCCATAAAGTCTTTTCGATCATGAATTTGATTCGTTCCCAGTGAATCTTTCTCATCCCCAACAGAATCACAAGGTTCATCTTGACAATCCCAAGTTAAGTCATGATGTTCATCCCTAAGTGGAGTGCTCTCTTTTCCCCAGAGAAGTTTGAAACCTTAAAGCAGGACATGTTTCCATATATGGCTTTTCATTCATCCCTAGTGATGCTTCTTATCTTGCGAAGATTGGCCGAGTATCCGTATCGGGATGTTTATTTTATCTCCAGCTTTGTTTTCTTTTTCTTCGTGGTTTTGTCAGCATGAGCATAAGCATAGCATGACATTCTTTCATGTAGATTCATGGCATGTGCGCATTTTGCATCTTGCATTTTTGTGTTTGTTTGTTTGATCTTTCACTTTGGTTGCGCTTATCCCCAAGTGACTGGGTTTTGTCTGCTCCCTCCAAGTAGATTCGTCAGCCCTAGGCAAAAAAGAGCACATCTTTGCTAAATTCCCCACTGAGCTCGATCCTCGTGGAAGATGGTTGCTTCAGTTTTCTTTTCCATTTCTGGATTAAGATAAACCCCGTTGAGTTCAGTCTTCAATGGATGGTGTCTTGCTTGACCATTTCTTTTCAGTTTTTTCCTGAATTGAACTTTGGTCCCTGACAATCACATTTTCAGATATCTCTAGGCTGTTGAACATAGATCGAGCGTGCATTTATTTTGCACTTTATCTCCCCAAGAAGAGTTTATTTGAAGATCTCTATGGAAGACGAAAGTTATTCCTCCAGCAGTACTATGGGATTTAAATCTAGACAACAAGTGGTAGCTCTTTATTTGAGCTCAGTTTGCTATCCGGATGACGAATGGCAGTCTCCTCAAGACATTTTGTCTATCCCCGGTGAAGTTGTCAAGATTATCAACTTATTCTCCAGAGAAAGTTATTGAAGACCTTCAAGGCGTTTCTCTTTATTTTAGAATCCCTATTACAAGAATTTTACTAGCTTCAACACGAATTTCAACTACAGCAATATTACTTCTCAGTGGTATTCTCCCCAGGGAGTCAACAATTCAATTTGCTTCCATCAAATGGCGTCTCTTTGAGATGTTTGGTGAAGATTCAAATGATCTTTCTCTTTATTTGAGAAGACATATTTTACAAGTCAACCGGCCTGTATCTCTTTTGAGGATCCTCGATGAAACTTCCAGATCTCCAACAAGTTATGGATTCCAGCTGAAGTCATCAGATCTCTAGTGAAATCCCAAGCCCTTGTGAAGTTACTTTCCAACAAGTATTCACCTTTCCAGGAGGAGTTCAAGACTTTTGCTCGATGCAGATAACCTCGTAGCGATTATTTTAAGACTTTGCTCGAGGCAGACAACCTCATAGCGGCTTATTTCAAGATGTACGCGAGGCAGATAACCTCGTAGCAGTTTATTTCAAGACTCTTATTTGAGGCAGATGACCTCGCAGCAATGACTTATTTTCTACCCTTTCAAGTGGAATACTTGATAGAAGACCTCGGCAGTAGGTATTTCCCTGGTTATCCTCGGCAGTAGATTTCCAGAAGACCTCTGCAGTAGGTATTTCCCTGGTTATTCTCAGCAGTAGATTTCCAGAAGGCCTCGGCAGTAGGTATTTTCCTGGTTATTCTCGGCAGTAGATTTCCAGAAGACCTCGGCAGTAGGTATTTTCCTGGTTATTCTCAGCAGTAGATTTCCAGAAGACCTCGGCAGTAGGTATTTCCCTGGTTATTCTCGGCAGTAGATCTCCAACAGACTTCGACAGACAGTCATTTTTTTTGTATTTTGGTCAGATGCCTCGCTTAGGCTACCGTGATGGTAGTAGGTCATCTTTCCTTTTGTGTTTACCTCGGTTTGGCTATCATATGCTTTATAGTGGGTAACACATCTTTTTTGGTCGGGCGCCTTTGCTCAGGCTGCCACAAGTTGGCAGTAGGTGATCCTTCTTTTCCAGTCTATTACCTCTGCTTAAGCTGTCGTGGGATAGTAGGTAATACGTATGTATTTTGGTCAGATGCCTCGCTTAAGCTACCGTGGTGGTAGTAGGTCATCTTTCCTTTTGTGCTTACCTCGCTTAGGCTATCATATGCTTGATAATAGGTAACACACCTTTCTTTTGGGTCGGACACCTATGCTTAGGCTACCGTGTTTGGTAGTAGGTGATCTCTCCTCCCTAGTTTATTACCTCTGCTTAGGCTATCCTATGTGATAGTAGGTAATATACACCATTTTATTTCAACTGGATACCCTCGCATAGGCTACCAGTTGTTGGTAGTAAGTTACCCTTTTCCTTTCAAGTTTCTTGCCACGCGCTTAAGCTACCCTGTGATTGTCAGTTGGTAGTCTCTTTTCCCCTAGTAGAGTTAGATCTTTCCCCGCGGAGTCTAGTCTTGATAAGCTGTTCCTCGTCAGGTCTTCCTTTCTTTAGTTGTGTTTTAGTGTTGTTTGCAGTTATCCCCTGTGACATTATTCCTCGCAGGATCCCTGTCTTGCATATCATATCATTTCATTTCATGTGTATTTTGTTGGCATCTTAGGGCCAAAAATTGTCCACGTTTGTATTTAAGTCCCTCCTATCTCGTCGAGACGAAGATTTCAATCTCCATATCTCCGGATAGAAGTAACTTAAATAGGGTCATCTGTCACACCCTAATTTTTGACCCTAAGATCCTCGCTTTGTTCTTTGCATAGCACATTAGGTCGATCATTCTTGCATAACTAACCGCTTTATCTAGTCTTGTCTGTTTGTTTCATTTATTAGTACAGGTGCTGCTGCAAAAGGTTCAACGACTTGAAGGTTGTGTTGTGTGTGTGATCGTGGAGGTTCTCTGGTCCTTGCAAGATGTGTGTGGATTCCTGTGAGATTGTGCCATTTTTCTTTCTGGTCCCTAAGCCACTACCAAGCCTTTCCTTCCTCCAAATTCCTCAGTTCTTCCTACAGAAGATCATATCTTTATACCCTCTGATATGGAAGTTAGTCCCTAAAGGCTAGCCACTGGTTGTGTGGCAAAGTTATACTACAAGGAGGCATCTCCCCCTATCTGTCAGCTCCTCAAGCTTTAAGATGCGTTTGCTCAATGATGTTATGTTCTTAAGTAATGAAGGCTAAATTTGGAAGGAATTAGAAGAGGTGGAATTCCAAGATGAAAATTCAAGTCCTTTGATTGGTCTAAGTTTACAAGATCAAGACATTTCAAGTTTCAAAATTCATGCTCACATCCAAATTCTTTCACAAGTTGAATGATCATTTAAGTCAAAACTTATTCAAGGAGATTTCCACATCGATTTGTGTCAATTTTACTGCTAAGATTCAAGAAATTCAAGAGTATAAAGTGATAAGTAATTCAAAATTCACTTAAAGCTCAAGGTACTTTAGTTCATGTTTCTCCACAAAATTCAAGTTTCAAGTTTAGATTCATTCAAGGATTCATATCAATTCAAAGTATACGAGAAGTTTCAATTAAACATTCAATTAAGGGGTTGATTCATAAATTACACATGTCTGACATTCTGGACGTGAAGTTAAATAAAACACTCGCAGTAAGGACATGGCGTGGTCAAGCACCCAAGGCGAATGGAGCATATGCCAATAGCAGTAGGGAGGACACCTCAGGGCACTTCAATATATTACGTTGGTGATTTAAGTCAAGATATTAATGATGCAACTTTATTTGCACGCTTCTCAATCAGTCTATACTACTTGTTCTGATGATAGGATTATGTGGGATCACAAGCCCAGTTTGGATATGAAATTGAGAGTACAATGTTACAAATTCAAAGTCAAACTTATTTCATTCAAGAAGAATCTGTTACAAACCAAAAAGAGAAATAAGGAGCAATTCACAAGACAAGTCCAATTGGATTTCAATACCAAGGTTCATTACAAGGTCCAAAATTCACAGCCACAAGTATTGCAAGAACTTCTCTAAGGCACAGCTAGTACCGTCACCATATCCGTAACCTGCTCAAAACAAAATCAAGAAGGCAGAATTCTCAGCAAGATTCAGCAGCACCCTAGTTAAAAGTAAAATGAATGACGGCACTCGATCGTGACCTGCATACAAACCTACAAGACATGTTATTATGAAGTGCCGCCATTTGATGAGGTAGACATACAGGCCCTTTCGTATTTCAGAATGAATTGAGATTGGATGTCCCATTTCTTAATCGACTTGTTCACGAGCATTGTGTGTGTACCGAGGCATTGTCAATTCTACATGTTTGAAGCAACAATTGCCAAGACCAGCTCAACCTGCGAGTTATGCCATGCTAAACAAGTTATGTCTGATCAAGAGGAAAGCATTAACCTTAGGCTATATTTCTTTAGCAAATACGGTGATTGCTGCATACCAACAAAAGCAGGCAGTTTTAAAAGGTTGTATCTGTATATGCATATTTTCGACGCCATGATTTCAAAACATAGGGAGTTGTTTTAGACAAGTGGAGGTACCTGCCAAAAGAAGCACAACTAAAAGAGTATATCTACTTGGGAGATATTCTTCAACTTTCTTCTGCATTTCGACGGGGCAACGTTTCGACATTTCGTCAAGTAAAGATTTCTGCAAATGGAAAAGGTTTTTGACAAGTAGGAGGAGCGTTGTGATGGTTCGACAATTCGACAAGTCTAAAAGGATGCGTTGGTTCGACATAACTTAAAGATTCAAATTCAAGAGAATCATAACGTTTGGCAGAAGACGCGTGGAAGCACCTGGCGAAAGGGAGACATGCAGAAGGCCAGATGTCGAAGTTTTAGGATTTAGTCGTTAATAGCAGTTATTTTGTTTATCTATAAATAGGATAGTTGTTATTAGAATTCAGTGTGAAAAACTTGTACAAAACTTCCTGCAATTACTCAAAGTACCAGTGTGAGAGAAAAGAGTTATCTGGAAAAATGTACGTGTAAACACCATATTTAAATTTCTTTATCAATCAAAGTCTTTTTACCAATTTCTTTACATTACCAGCATTTTTATATTTCCTTCGCCATTTTACTTTAAAGTTCTTTTCAAAGTCATTTTCTTTTATCTCACTTTTATTTAGAGTTAGTCGAAATCTTTCATTCTAAAAGACTTAAAATATAAAACCAAACACCAAGAGATCACCCTTGACTTAAAATTATTACGTTGATTTAAGTTTTTGCCCGACGTCCTAGGATTTGTTTGGTTAATCCTGCAAGTAACCCAGATTTCACCATTCTGGTAAACCAGAGATTGTTCGCCAAAATCAACAGCGAACAAATTGGCACGCCCAGTGGGACTAGTGCAATATAAAACTTAAATAATTTTAAATTAAGGCTTTTTCTTCGTTGTATGATACTAAGAAGCGGTAAATTAGCCGTATCTGACGTAGAGAGACCCAAAAGAACTAGAGTAAGGAAAATGGCGAATCAGTCAAATAATCCTAATCCCAATCCAAATCCAAATGAAAACATTCCAGTTTCCAACCCTATACCTTTGACAGGGGGAAATGTGGATTCAAACCCTGTTTTGGAGGAGGTTATGCCTTCGTCAACAGGATCTATACCAGCGGTTTCGCTCTCCCAAAGTATGCCTAGTTCTTCCACAATGGGACATTCAAGGCCTATGGGGACGCCTCCCCCGGGAGGACAAAATTTTAGGCCATTCCAGACAAATTTTTCCATGCCTATGTTCGGAAGAGAACAACCATATGGAATGCCAACGTCAGTAATGGCAAACTTGCAAAGTGCACCACCCTTGTATTCTAACGCCATGGTCCACATGTCTTTGCCACTGCAAGGGTCAGGATATGGTGGAAATATGAGTAGATTGAACCAATCCCTACCAAATTTCCAAATACCAGCGATTACCAATAATTCTGCACAAGTAATTCGACAACAAATGGACGAAAGTAATCATGATATGGTCCAAATGTTGACTCAACAAATGGGAGCAGTGTTTAACCCTTTAATACAAAACACTACCCAAACCAACCAATTGTTGGCTGCGCAAATGACGCGCATTGCTGACTTTTTTGGTGTTCCTCAAACACGACAAAGAGAACAAGTGATTCAAAACCAAGTAGTAAATGTCGAAGAGGAACCCACGATAAATCAAAGGCCTTTAGAGAATCCTCAGGCAAACCCTAGAAACCAAGAGGCAGTGGTCGAACAGCCTCGTGTCGAAATCCCCGTTCAACAAGAGCCTAGGAGGGTAATCGTCCAGAGAGGCGAAGATGCTGATGATGTGTTGCAACAGCGAATACGATATAATAACTTGCCTGTCGAAAATAACATAACAGCCATGGTCGAAAGGATAATGGCCCAAAACGGTGTAAATGTAGGGTTACAAAGGCCTACTTATACTTCCCCATTGTCAGAATACATTCTGCAAGAGGAACTACCCCCAAGATGGAAAGTTCCTAAGTTTACTAAGTTTTCAGGAGATACTAGTGAATCTACTATAGAGCACGTAGCGCGTTATCTAATAGAAGCTGGAGAAATAGCCAATAATGAAAAATTGAAAATGAAGTACTTCCCAAGTTCTTTGACAAAAAATGCATTCACCTGGTTTACATCCTTGCCTGCGAACTCTATATTCACATGGACCCAATTAGAAAGATTGTTCCATGAACAATTCTATATGGGTCAGACTAAGATAAGTTTGAAGGAATTAGCCAGTGTTAAGAGGAAATTTTCAGAGCCTATAGATGATTACCTAAATAGGTTCAGGTTGCTTAAGGCAAGATGTTTCACACAAGTGCCAGAACGAGAGTTAGTCGAAATGGCTGCAGGGGGTCTAGATTATTCTATAAGGAAGAAATTAGACACTCAATATTTAAGAGATATGGCACAATTAGCAGATAGGGTAAGACAAATTGAAAGGCTAAAAGCTGAGAAATTTAGATCAAATAAAAATAAAAAGGAAAGAGTGGCCTATGTAGGAGTATGCCAGGATGATGATGGTGGCGAAAATGAACTAATTTTGTTCGACGAACAAGAAATTGATCTGGCAGAACTAAAGTCAGGCCCACCATACGCCTGTAAATTACTAACTCCGTCAAATGGAAAGAATCCAGTCGAACCTGAAAAGAATGATAAGTTTCCTAAACGAACTTATACGTTCGACGTCACCAAGTGTGACGAAATTTTTGATTTATTGGTCAAAGATGGTCAGTTAATAAAACCACCAGGCGCTAAAGAACCGCCTGTCAAACAACAGAAAAAGAGGGGTTTTTGTAAGTACCATAACTTTTTGGGTCATAAAACATCTCAATGTTTTCTTTTCATGGATCTAGTTCAAAATGTTATCCGTGATGGAAGGCTGAAGTTTGGCGAGAAGCCAAAACAACAAATGGGGATTGATTTGAATCCTATGCAGGTTGTCGAAGCACACTATGCTGAACCATCCACTGTGAATATGGTGGAGATTGAAGTTGCTTCTGATGGCAGTTTCGAGATGGTGGAGGCTATGGAAGGTTTCGACACCAGTGTCAACATGGTCGAGATTACTAAAGATCTTGCAGGCCAGAACGAAGTCGAAGGCACTGAAGCGTTCGACAACGATAATGAAGTCAAAGTCACTGAAGATCTTGACAACAAAAACACAGTTGAAGTCACTGAGGACTTCGACGATGAAGGTAAGGTCGAAGTTACTGAGAGCTTTGACAATCAGAAATTGAAGGAAACTACAGAGGGTTTCGACAAAAAGAACGATGACAGTGTTGCCGAAGATGTGGTGGTTCGACCAGGAGAAATATGGGATTGCTTGGGACAGCCAAGTGGAAAATTCGACTACCTGGTGAAGTACACTATTCCTGCAACCTATCACACCGACATCAGCGAAATCCAACCAACTGGTTGGGGAAGTGATTTTGATGACGATGGTGATTCCCCTATCGCCAAGGAGGAAGTTACTGAGGACTTCGTTGCTGAAAACAAGGCTACTGAAGGCCTTGATCTTGACAACACGAAGGAAGCTGATGTTGCAAATTACTGCATCAACATCATGGGACCTTTCGACAAGGAGGTCACAAGGATGAAAGAAAAAGCTGTGCATGGCCGTGGGAAACCTGGGACTTATGGGATCCTACGAAGAATAAAGGAGGATCCTAAAGAAGAGTCAAACAAGTGTTGCTGCAAGCATGCTCCTAGGAACATATCCTGGTGTTGCTGCCCAGAAGGGAAGTTCGACCTGACAAAAAAGAAGGACGGAGTCGAAGAGGAAAAGCTTATTGAAAAGATGAACAAACTAACCATTGCTGACAAACAAAATGCGGGAGTGAATATGGTAGAAGTGTCTCAGAAAACTCAGGCAACAGTAGATGAAGATCAGCGTCGAGAGGAGTACCAAAAGCTGGCGTACCCCAAAGAAGATGAGAGTTTGGTCGAATTCATCAAAAGGTGCCAGAGAAGGAAGAGTGACGTGATGCTATGCCCTCGTTGCAGTTCCATTTTCGACAGAAAGGCTGCCACCAACTTGGAGGCAATATATCAAGCAAGAAGGAAGGCGAATGGGGGAGCAACAAGATATGATCCAAGAAGGAGTGAGCACCACCAATGGAGGCGCGGAGACAGACACTATGGCACTTACAAGCCATTAAACAAAGTGATAGATGACAAATGGGTTCAACCCATCAGAGATGCCCAAGGCCAGAAGAAGTGGAAGAATTTCGAAGTGCAGAGAGGCGCTTCAATGGAAAACAAGAAGGAGTTGGAGAAATATAAACCTAGGCCATATCCTTCAGAGAATTATAAAGGATAGAATCCCATGTCGAGATCCCAGTGGAGGAGGTTCCAAAGGCAAAAGAGGGTTGAGAAAGAAGTTGCTGAAAAAGGTATGATGAGAAAAGTGGCTGGAAACAAGGACGAAGCAGAATGTAGCAGCAATGCTCAAATGGCAGACAAGAAGAAGCCTCTCCAGCAAATCAAACCAAACAGCGTAGCAGCGCAAAGTGTGTCCAAAGAGAAGAAGTTAGAGGATGACGAAATGACAGATGATTTCAAGTCAGATTCGGAGGCATCCTTCGACGTTGTCTGTAACGTGGTCTCGGTCCTTCCCAGAGACTATGATAGGATCATGGAAGTCGAAGACGAAGAGGGTGGGATGGAAGAGGAAACGATGGTGCACAAGCCCGTGTGTTACTACGTGATGAATAATGGTTGTGTCGAAGAGAAAAATGCTTTCTTCGAAAGACCAGACGACTCCATGAAGGCGCACTTGAAGCCTTTGTTTATCAAAGGAAAAATTGAGAGTGTTGGTGTGAACAAGATCCTAGTGGATGGTGGTGCTGCTGTGAATTTAATGCCCCACTTCATGCTGAAAAAGATTGGCAAAGATGACTCGGATGCAAAGCCCCACAACATGGTTATGTCGAATTACGAAGGAAAGGTAGGAATAACCATGGGAGTTATTCAAGTGGATCTGACAGTTGGCACTATAACAAGGCCAACAATGTTTATAGTTATTGCTTCTAGGGCAAACTACAACTTGCTGTTAGGAAGAGAATGGATCCATGGTATAGGTGTTGTGCCTTCATCGATGCATCAGAGAATAGTTATTTGGAGGCCAGATGGAATCGTCGAGAACATAGAAGCAGACCAAAGTTACTTCATGTCCGAAGTAAACAATGTAAGTGATCGAAGTTTCGACAAAAACTTAGCCCACATACCTCCTTGCAGTCCGGCGAAATTTGACTTGAAGGCAACGGACAACGCGTACTGTTCCATGTATCTCCATCCCACACATGGTTTTCAGTGGGATAAGGAAGTCATTGGTGACTCCAACTACATGTGGGGGACTACCAACATAGCACCAACAGGATGGGGGAGTGAGTTCGACAATGATGATGAATGAACAAGCAGTGCTCGACAAAATTACGGCTTACATGGCCGAAAACAAATTCAAAGCGGCTCTGGAGGCCGAAGTAAAATACATGGCTGTCGAAGCCAATCATGAAGATTCAAATGAACAATGTCTTCAAAAAGACGTTGAGGAAAATGATGATAACAACCAAATAGACGAATGGCAACACCAGAAACTTGACGCCATTTATGACGACGAACCTTTGGGGTTCGAAAAAGATCCAGTGTCGAACAATTTAAAGATGGTGGCGCAGGATCCTTTAGAAGAAATCAACTTGGGACTGGGGGCAGAAAAAAGACCAACTTACATAAGTGCAAGGATGGATCCTCAGTTCAGAGTCGAAATAATCCAGTTGTTGAAGGAGTTCAAAGATTGCTTTGCATGGGATTATGACAAAATGCCTGGTTTGGACAGAAGTTTGGTCGAATTGAAGCTACCAATCATAGAAGGGAAGAAGCCAGTCAAGCAGACTCCAAGGCGCTTTGCACCAGATGTTCTGTCGAAGATAAAAGAAGAGGTCGAAAGACTTCTAAAATGCAACTTCATCCGCACTACCAGGTATGTTGATTGGATTGCAAATATTGTTCCAGTTATTAAGAAAAATGGCAAACTTAGGGTATGCATTGATTTTAGAGATTTAAATTCTGCTACCCCAAAGGACGAATATCCTATGCCAGTAGCAGAAATCCTTATAGATTCTGCAGCAGGTCATGAGTATCTAAGTATGTTAGATGGATACTCTGGCTATAACCAGATTTTTATTGCTGAAGAAGATGTTTCTAAGATAGCTTTTCGTTGTCCTGGAGCAATTGGAACTTATGAATGGGTAGTGATGCCTTTTGGTTTAAAGAATGCTGGAGCCACTTACCAAAGGGCTATGAATTCAATTTTCCATGATTTTATTGAGACGTTTATGCAGATTTACATTGATGATATTGTAATCAAGTCTGCTTCAGGAAAAGATCATATAGACCATCTTCGACAATCCTTTGAGAGGATGAGAAAGTTTGGTCTAAAGATGAATCCCCTTAAATGTGCTTTTGGTGTGCAGGCGGGTGATTTTTTAGGTTTTGTGGTCCACAAGAAAGGGATCGAAATAAATGAAAACAAAGCCAAAGCTATAATGGAAGCGAAAGCGCCATCAACGAAAAAGGGATTGCAGTCTCTACTAGGGAAGATCAATTTTCTAAGAAGATTCATCTCCAACCTCAGTGGAAAAACACAAGCCTTTTCTCCTCTACTTCGACTAAAGAAAGAAGAATTCACATGGGGGCAAGAGCAACAAGTGGCTTTCGACAAGATCAAAGAGTACTTGGCTAGTCCTCCAATCTTGATGTCCCTTGTAGGAAAAGAAGCATGAGATTGTATATCTCTGCATCAGACAAGACATTAGGAAGTATGTTGTGTCAAGAGGATGAGAATGGCGTCGAAAGGGCCATCTATTATCTCTGCAGAGTCTTAAATGATGCTGAAACTAGATATAGTGCCATAGAAAAACTATGTTTATGTGTATATTTCTCTTGTATGAAATTGAAGCATTATATAAAGCCTGTTGATGTATATGTATCTTCTCATTTCGACGTAATAAAACATATGTTGTCTAAGTCTATTTTGCATAGTCGAATTGGAAAGTGGGCTTTGGCTCTAACAGAATACTCCTTAAAATCTTTGCCTTTAAAGGCTATGAAAGGACAAGTGGTGGCTGATTTTATAGCCGACCACTCTATAGTCGAAACTATAGAGTACGTCGAATTAGCACCATGGAAACTGTATTTCGACGGTTCCAGGCATAAGAATGGAATTGGTGTTGGGATAGTGATCATTTCTCCTGACAAAATTCCAACAAAGTTCAAGTACAAAGTCGAAGGGCTATGTTCGAACAATGAAGTCGAATATGAAGCTTTGATTGTTGGACTTGAAATCTTGTTGGAATTGGGGGCAACAAGAGTCAAAATAATGGGTGACTCTGAGTTGGTAATAAAGCAGTTGACTAAGGAATACAAATGTGTGAAAGAGAATCTAATAATGTACTTCGTGATAGCAAATAGACTTCTCAAGAAATTCGACAATGTGGCTTTTAGGCACATTCCCAGGATGGAGAATCAAGAGGCGAATGATCTTGCTCAACTGGCATCAGGATACAAAGTGTCGGAGGAGAAGTTAGAAAAAGCCATTGAAGTCAGAGGAAGAATCATATCTGTAGGTTTGTCCCCGTCAGATTTAGAGACAATAAAATTGGGATATGGTGACGAAGAGAATTATGAGATTTGCAACATAGATGATGCAGGAGTCGAAGACTGGAGAAAACCCATCAAAGAATATTTGCGAGATCCAAATCAAAAAGTCGAACGAAAGGTAAGATATAGAGCTTTGAGTTATGTACTTTTTGGCAATGAATTGTTCAAGAAGACTGCAGAAGGAGTCTTGTTGAAATGCTTAGGCGAAAATGAAGCATACATAGCGTTGTCGAATGTGCATAGTGGAGCGTGTGGCGCACACCAAGCAGGCCACAAAATGAAGTGGTTATTGTTTCGACAAGGAATGTATTGGCCAACAATGCTGAAGGATTGTGTCGAATTTGCAAAAGGGTGTCAAGAGTGCCAAGTACATGCAGGCATACCACATGTTCCTGCAAGTGAGTTACATTCGATTGTAAAACCTTGGCCATTCAGAGGTTGGGCTTTAGATTTAATTGGTGAAATTCGACCGGCTTCTTCAAAAGGGCAAAGGTACATTTTGGTTGGAGTAGATTATTTTACTAAGTGGATTGAAGCCATACCATTGGTGAATGTAGATCAAGAAGCAGTTATGGATTTTATCCAAAAGCACATAATCTACAGATTTGGGATACCGGAAACAATAACAACAAATCAAGGATCTGTGTTTACTGGTCGAAAGATGCAGAAGTTTGCACAAGAAACAGGTTTTAAGCTCCTTACTTCGACACCTTATTGTAACACCTCAAAATTTGCCTTGTTGTTTTTAGATAACTGGCTTAGGTTTCTTTTCATTTCTTGCATTTGCACTGTGCATAGCATTTGGTTCTTAGCATGGGATCAAGGTATTTGGTTCAACTCAAGGGCAAAAGCTTCTTATGAGCTCCATAAGCTCCTCACATCCTTATATGGTGGCCCAAGGGTATTTCAATGAGGGATTCTCCAAGTGGTTATATCAAGGGTTGGTGTCCTTACACTGATGACCAAAACTAGGGTTTCATGGTTAAGGGTCCTAAGCTCAAGGAGTTGATTCAAACCTTTCACCAAGGTTCTCCATATGTCAAAACAAGTCTAAGGATGGATTTTGAGCCAAAAATTCACCATGGAAGACCTCAGATGATTCAGTAGCTTACAGATGAAGTAATCAGTCAAACTGGTCAACTGAAAAGTCAAACTAGGGTTTTGAGAGATCCTCATCATGGTAATCAAGTCAAGAGACCTTTGTTTGGTCTATGGAAGGCTTTCATGATCACAATTTGCAAAATTCAAGCTTTGGTAAAAAGTTGCTAATTTGGGAAAGTGACTTGTAATTTCAAGTTACTATTTTTGGCATATTTTCAACCAACTTTAACCAAACTTTTCATGATCAAAAATGCTTCAAACGAATTTTTGTCCAACACCAAAGTTGTAGATCTCTTTCTCCTCTTTCCAAAGAGTGGTGGATCATGATCATATCATTTTTGGATCAAGAGTTATGGGCATTTGAAGTTAGAGGGCATTTGGTGTTCTACCATGCATACCATTTTGACATAACTTGCAAGTTGCATTTTAACTCACCAATATGGCTTCTAATTGTTCAGTTCACCTCACCACACTCCAATGTACCTCATTTAGCAGCATTTTGAGCCAAGAATTGAGTGAACCCGTGGGTTACATGTCCATAATTCATCATTATGCAATTTTGCAATTTCATTTGGAAATCACAATTCAGTTACTTTCCAACCCCAAGATCAATCCAAAGGTTCTCATGGCATCAAAAGGAAAGCAGTCATGCACTTTTCATGAAGAATGCACGAGTAGAATACCTCATGTGCACAAACTTGCAAATTTGCAAAACAGCCCAAAACTCATTGCTCTCAAGTCCTTGAGGATTAAAACCCTAAACAGTAGCATTGGCACACTATATAAGCTAACTCACACGAATTTCTCAGCAGCTACCATTCATTTTCACCACTTTTCAAAGTTTTGCTCTCAAGTTTCTCTCCTTCGATTCTCCCAATTCTTCAAGTGTCTTCCATTTTTTTTGGTTGGTTCGTGATCAGTGGAGCATAAGGAAGAGAAATCCACCATTATTTTGAAGTTTAAGCAAAGAATTTATCAGTTGAGTTCAGATTTTCAACTCTCGGATTCAAGGATTCAGGCCAATTTGAAGGTCTAAGTGCATTTATTTTGCAACTAGACGGTTTAAGGAGGTGATCTGCAGCTTATCTTGGAGTTTCTTGGTGATTTTCCAGTTCTGCAAAACTCAGGTGAACTTGAAATTCATAGATCTAGAATTGATTTTTGTTGTGTGTTTAATGTTCATCTTGATGTGTTGAGTTCATATATGTGTTTGGAATTGATTTTCAACGTGAATCATGGCTGGAATTTAGATCTGAAGTTTTCAGATCCAAACTTGTTTCGTTCGATTCGTGAAATATGTGTATGCTAAATGATTTTGAGTGATATATTTGTGATCTACGTGAGTTGCTGATCATTTTGATGTATGATTTGTTGTTTTTGGTTGTTGTTTGAAGTTTGGTGACCGGAGAGTGGCCGGAGAAGATGACCGGCGCTTCTCCGGCCGGTGAGGGTTTAATTAGGGTTTGTGGTTTGCCAGTTTGAATCTCATGCGTTGGATTGTGATTAATTTCCCAGTTTGATTCTTGTGCGTTGGATCTTGATTATGTAATGTTAATTAAGCTGATTAGGGTTTAATGGATCTGATTAACTCATGGCCGTTTGATTTCATTTAATTAGTGAGTTTGAATGTGGACCATTGGATCATTGACTTTGCTTCATTTGACTTTGAATGGGAGCCTGTGGATTTGGAGACTTCCCCTTGTTTGACTCAATCTCAGCCATTCGTTGTTCCTGAAGGCTTGATAGCGTTTGGGCCTCTTTTGCTATTCACACCCCCGTTTCTGAGCCCATGCCCATTTGCACGCGTTTGGATTTCTTTTTGCACCCCTGGCTTCATTTCATTTCCTTTTTATTTTCTATTTTCATACCATTTCATAATTAATTGTTAAAAATACTTGCATGTGCTAAAAAATTCCAAAAAAATTCATCATTCCTCCTCATTATTAAAACTAATTTTTCACATTTTATTTTATTATTTTTACATTAAAATTGCATTAAATATTAATTTTCCAAAGTATTTTTCTCATTTTTGCACTTCATATTGCATACTTCATGTTGCATTTTTTATTTCTCTCATTTGGAAAGTGATTTGATCCTGATTCTTTTTGGGTTGTGTTCATAACATGTTGAAGTATGTTTGAGATTTTTGGTATGATTTTTAGGTCCTTTTTGGATGAGTTTTGATGTGTTGCTTTGAGCATGAATGTATGAAACCTTATTGATGCTTTGACCTAATTGTTGATTGACTTTGGTTCTGATTCATTGCTTGTGGATTTGATATGTCAATTATACATGTTTGAGGTGCTTGAATACTGAATGACATAATTTTTGAGGCATGTTTGTTATTTCTTTGAAGCATGAGCTTTAACTTGTCCAATTTGTGAATATATGCTTCATGTTTGGTTTGCTTGATCATGAAGGCACTTGTGCCACAATTTTAGGTCTTGTTTGGGGATTGATAGCATGTTAATTGACTTCTGGTTGTGATATTTGAATCTCATCTTTGCATGTTTGATGTTTGCCTTTCACTTTAAGTCATTTGTTTCACAAGTATGAATCATGTTTCACTTCACTTCACTTCACTTCTTCTTTGCTTCCTAATTGATTGTGAAAGTGTTTGTGTGATTTGAATGTTGTTTGAAGATCATGTTTAGGCACATATTTAGGATTGTGTCACTTCTGGACTTGGTTTACTTTGTGAAATTTTGACTTGGTTGCTTTACATGATCACTTCTTTTCATCTCACTCTTTCTTTAATGACTTGAATGGTACTTGAGTGACTTCTCCCTTTTCTTTTTGATTAATTGTGCATGGTTGGTAGTAGAGGTCAGTAGGACCATTAGGTTCTGAACTTGATGTTTGATTTACTTTAGAACTTGTTTCTTTATGGCCTTATGCTTGTTTGAGTTTCATTTTGTCATATGTGAATACTTCTAACATTTTCAGGGGCAAATGGTAAGTTGTTTGAATGTGGATATGCTTCCACATTTTACTTTCTTCCTTTACCTTTTAACTTTCATACTTGTGTTTGAAGTGAGCTTATGCCACTTGTGTTTCACTTCTCTTTCTCCTCCTTCTCTTCCACTTTTTTTCATCCCTCGAGTCACAAGACTTGTTTAAGTCTTGGATTCTCTCCCTTTAGAGCTACCTAGTCCAACTTAATTTTTGATTAAGCTTGGAGTAGGATTAGCATTAGGTTAGGTAGTCGTCTCTCCTAAACCTCACTAACCATAGGACATCCATGCATGATAACATTAGGACTCTTAGTTTCCCTGTAGAGTTTCCTTTTGTGTCGCTTCTCTTCTCATCTCAAACTTCTTGAACACACTTAATAAAATATAACGTATATTGCGCTCGAGCCTTAAGTGTAGGAAGTGAAGAACGAGGGGTCTCCTCTCCTCTTCTAGGGTGTTTAGCATACGTCTCATTCGGGGGCGATCATGCGACTCACTCGTTCCCGCATGGTAGACTTTGGTGCAATGTAAGTTACGAATTAACTCAAAACACTTCTGTCTAAAAAACACCAAACCAATTCAAATATTTTTTATCCTCCGGGATTGTTGGGTTTCAAACTTCTTTTTTTCGTGAAAGAGCTCGTCGCTCACGTAAAAAACACTTACCCATTCGTGGTCGTACCCACGAACTACGTCAGCTCTGATTCCTCTCTCTCGTCCGATTGAGGATACGTAGGCACAAGACAGCGATTGTCTTGGCGAGCAACCTCCCCCCACAGTTCCCGTCCGAACTACGTTGACTCTGACTTTCCCATTGCACTGAGGGAGTACGTAGGCCTAGGACAACGATACCGTCCTATCGAGTCACTTCTTTTTCTTTTCTTCTTCGTTTCTCCGTTCTTTCCGTTCTCGTTTCTTCGCCGATCCAGTAGCAGTGGAGCTCCAGATGACGACACCCTTTGATGCAGACAGCAAGCGTGGATCCCATCGAGTACGATGGACGTGTTGGGTGCTAACACCTTCCCTTCGCGTAACCGACTCCCGTACCCGTTCTCTTGGTCGTGAGACCATGTTCTTTCCCTTCTTTCAGGTCTACGCAGTGTTTCCTTTCCCTCTCTTGGGATAAATACACTTTGCTGGCGACTCTGTGTTGTTTTGCGCCACTCTCGCGTTTGTACCGTTGGATACGAATCTTTTCGGGAGCGACAGCTGGCGACTCTGCTGGGGATCGAACCCAGAATCTCTGGTTGACCTACGCTGGTCCTTCCCCTTTAGCGAGTCGATCCTAGCGCTTGTCTGTTTGTTTTTGGTGGGTGTTTCTATGGTGCTTTACTTTGTTGTATATTACTGTATTGCTATTTACTGTACTTTTACTTTAATGCTTTACTGTTTTTATAGCTTTCATTGCATTTCATTTATTACTGTCATACTGGATATTGTTGCGCTGTTCTGCTGCTGGATTTGCTGTTTGCAGGGTGGGTTGGATTCATGAGAGAAAAGCCCAATACCAAGGCTTGAGCATACACCTATGATTAGCGTGGAAAGTAGTGTGACTTGTTTGGCATTTGGCCAGACGAAGTATACATGAAAATTCCACATCCAGACGAGGTTTTCTTGATAATATTCTGTCCTGTCCATTTGGGGCAGATGATGGAATATGATCTGGAAAACTGTCGACTCTGGCGACCATTCCCGAGGACTCAGTTGCGGCACTCCTCCCGAGACGTGATAATGGCAGACCACGCTCTGTGGCAAACCCATTACGCTTCTCGATCCGAGGACCCAATGCTGGGAACTTGCTATAGGATTTCCCTTTTGTAGTGAATCAGTGGACGACCTCTTTGATTGGCGATAGCATTGTATCCTTCGGGCTGAATGTGCTATTGCTTCTCAAACCTCTGAAGCTGAGGATCTTTTGTTTTGGAGAATCGGTTGAGGCATCCTCTTTTGAGGATGATGCCAAACCAGAAATGGTGAACTTATCATCCTTTCTAGACCTGAGAGCCCGGGATACTGAACATCCTAGTACCCACATGTGAGAGGGGATGGGTGTTTGCAGGTTTGCAGGTAACCGAGACCTTCAACCTACCTGGTTTCTGGGTTTCTCACCAGTGCACTATTATTATCCTGGCATTCTGGCAGTTTGATTGGGCTGTTATTCTAGATTTTTGGGTTTCTGGTTTTCTGGGTCTTATTCAATCAGCAGAACAGCAGCAGTTTGAGCATTTTGGATACCTTGATCCCATGCTTGCATTTTGCATCATCTTTTCGCATTCTGACATGTTTGTTCATTTGTAGGGTTGCATCCTAACTTTGATTCCGGTTGTCTGAAGACTGTCCATGATGAGCATTAGCGCTGAAAAAAGAAAGAACATCATCCCGTACAAGTTCCCAGAGCCTCATCTAGATGCTGTGCACAAGATCTCGGCTATGGCAAAACCTGAGGTATTGGCAGATTTCAGAGGAGAATATGGGAGGATTCTGAGTTTCGCCCGGAATGTTACCAACTATGAGTTCAGGGCTCTGCACACTCTGGCGCAGTTCTATGACCCTCAACTTCGATGTTTTCTGTTTGCTGATTATCTTTTGGCTCCAACGTTGGAAGAATTTGCTCTTATTCTGGATGTTTCGGTCAAAGAGGGAGCTCCCTTCTATCCTTCTAAGGAGTTTCCTGATTTGGAAAGGGTTGCTGCTACTTTACGTTTGGATCAGTCACTGTTGAAGAAAAATATTGCTAGTAAAGGGGGTTATCAGGGTTTTCACACGAAGTTTTTGATCGAACAGGCTGCTACTTGTGCTAAGGCTAAGTGTTGGTCAGTGTTCAATGCAATTCTGGCTATGTGTGTTTATGGAACGGCGTTATTCCCTAATGTGAAAGATTTTGTAGATGCGCATGCTGTCCGAATATTCACCATGAAGAATCCGGTACCTACCTTGCTTGGGGATCTGTATTATTCGATGCACTATAAGAATGAGAAAAGGAGAGGCGGACCTCTTTATTGTTGTGCTTCAATTTTCTATAAGTGGTTTGCTGATCGTCTTCCCAAATCTGGGGCATTCGAAGACACTAAAGGAACTTTAGATTGGGCAAAGAGGTTAATGGGGTTAAGGGCCGACAACTTAGTTTGGATCAATCGTGATTTGTTGGGCCGAGAAATCCTGGTTAGTTGTGGAGGTTACCCAAACGTACCTTTAATAGGAAGGAAGGGGGGAATTAACTACAACCCCATTCTTGCTATTAGGCAATTTGGGTATGCTTTAAAGGAGCCGCCAAAAGGCCAAGATGTGCAAGAGTCTCTATTTTTGGGTGAGGAAGCCAATCTGGAGGTGTTGAAAGAAGCTGCAAACGCTTGGAGAGATCGCCATAAGAAAGGAAAGACTTCTTTTGGAAAGTGTAATAACAAAGCTTTTCGTGCGTATGAAGACTGGGTTCAGAGCAGAGTAGAAAGTGTACTTTTGCCATTCTGCAGGGAACCTCCTTCTTACCCTTTGCTGATTGAACCCCCAACCATGATTGAGATGGAGAAGTACAATCAATTATGGGCTGAAAAGGAGAAGATTCGAGAGGAGAACCGTGAGTTGCAAAAGGAAATCTACCAGTTGAAACATGAGCGAGGTGAGGCTGTTCATATTGCCAAGCTGAAGACAGAACGTCTCGCTGAGAAAGAAAGGGAGCTGGTTGAAGAGATAGCAGCTAGGAAAAGGGTAGGACAAGCTCTAAAAGGCGTTTGCAAGACTCTCAAATCCAAGAAGGATGACTTAGCCAAGGCTTGGGCGAAGATTCGCAGGTTCAATGCTTACCGAGATACTGCAATCACGGCCAACAAGCAGAAAGAGGATAAGCATTTGGAGCAGATTGAGAGTCTGAAGGTGAAGCTCAGGAAGAAGGACGAGGAGATCTTGTCAGGGACGTTCCGAAGACACGCAGTTGAGGAACGGCTCAAAGGAGCCATAGCAACCATGGAAGAGCTGAAAATACAAGCAGGAGTGAAAAGGTCTAAGTGGGAGTGCTCTAGCTCGGGCGGTGGCCCTCATACGGTGCAAGACCCTTGAAGGGAACTTTACTCAGTAGTTTGTATTTTGTTCTTTCTTTGTATTTTGGGTCACCACCAGAATTGTTGGCTGGGACCTCTGCTTATTTTGTTTCAGGCTATTTTTGGTACCTTGGGTTGTAATTTCTGACAGTGATTCATTCTGATTTATATGAGCAGCAGTTTCATCCTATTTCACCTTTAAACTGGAATCAAGGGGTGGATCACCCTGCAAATATACAAACATGTTTGCATTTGCATTTGCATAATCATAATCATTTTTGCATTGCAGGTTATCTTGGTTTCTCTGGTTTTCTTATGCTCTTTCTTTCTTTCAGTCAGGATTGATCAACCAACTCATCGTTATTCTACTCGGCTCAATCAAAACAGAGTGATGGACAAAGTTCAGGCAGATATGGCCGCTATGCAAGCTCGCATCGACCAGTTCATGGAAATGATGCAGGGTGTGGTGCAAAGTCAGAACGAGTTTAGAACTCTGGTTCAGCCGTTAGTGGCGCAGGTCGACGAAAATGGTATCCTACACGGTGGTCTTATTAACCGTAATATCCCTCCGGGCGGAGTTGGTGCTGGTGGACAGGGCAGAATCCCTACAGTGGTTGGAGAGGGAAGTACTGTTCGGGCTATCCATGGCCACCATTTTGATGATCAACAGGACGATGTGTTCTCAGTCAGGAGTTTAGATGCTGCCCTTCCCGTGGTCAGTGATGAAAGAATCCGTTTAATCGAAGCTCAGTTGAAAGGAGTAGTGAAACAGGATGATTTGGGGATTGATTTGGACGACCTAGGGTTGGTCCCTGATGTTGTTATTCCACACAAGATTCAGATTCCTACGCTAGAAAAGTACAATGGCTCTACCTGCCCAAGGACTCATGTGAAGGCCTATACCCGGAAGATGGCTGCTCACGCTAAGGATGAAAAGTTAATGATGCACTTCTTCCAAGACAGCCTGTCTGGCGCGTCTTTGGAATGGTACATGGGGCTAGAAAGCAGAGATGTTCGTACCTGGAGAGAGCTAGCTGCAGCTTTCATCAAGCATTATCAGTACAACACGGACATGGCTCCCAACAGAACTCAGCTGTTGAGCATGTCCCAGAAGAATGATGAGAGTTTCAAAGAATACGCGCAAAGGTGGCGTGAATTGGCAGCTAGGGTGCAGCCACCAATGCTAGAGAAAGAGATGCTAGATATGTTCATGGACACACTGCCTAAGCACTACTATGAGAAGCTTTTGCCTTGTTCTCTAGGCAAGTTTGCAGATGTGATTGCTATTGGGCAGAAGATAGAGGTCGGAATTAAGGCTGGGAAGGTTTCTAGCGGTGATGGATCGTCTTCCGGGCAGGGAAAAAAGCCGTTTGATAATTATAAGAAGAAAGGAGAGACCAACGCTGTATCATCCCACAGGGGAAAAGGGAAACAGCGCCAGTTTAACAATCAACAGGTAGCATCAGTAACCATTCCAGCAGCGTTACCACCGCCACAGCAGCAAAGGGGTAATGCTAATCAGAGTAGGCAGCAGGGTCAGTATCAGAACAGACAGAGGAATGCAGAGAGGCATTTTGATCAACCCCCAATGTCATATGCACAGTTGTTGCAACATTTACTACAGTTGCGTCTAGTTGAGCTTCGTACCCTGGCTCCACCAACAGGGGAACTCCCACGAGGCTACGATGCTAACGCACACTGTGATTTTCATTCTGGTGCTCCTGGGCACACGGTGGAGAAGTGCAGGGCGTTTCAGCACAAGGTGCAGGACCTTGTGGACTCTAAAGCCATCAATTTCTCGAATGACGGACCCAATGTTATTCAGAACCCGATGCCTAATCACAATGGGCCAAGGGTGAATGCTATAATTGAGGACTGTGAAACTTTGAATTTGATCATGGATGTGGAGGAACTGAAGACTCCATTGGTGGTGGTTAAGAACAGGTTATTGAAAGGTGATGTCTATCCGGGCTGTGGTGAGAATTGCTCAGATTGTTTGATAAAGGCTAATGGTTGTGATTCGTTGAAGAGGGGTATTCAGAATCTGATTGATAAGGGCTGTTTACAGTTTGACAAAGGTAATCAGCTAGAAGAGGTTGTTAGTGAGAAGGTTGCCACTATCACTATTCCATTCAAAACAATTACTATTTCTGGTCCAGCAAGGCCACCTCCAGTTATTATCACGAGGGCTGGACCCATTCCGTACGAGAGTTCTAAGGCTATTCCGTGGAATTATGGTGCAGAGGTATTTGTCAATGGGCAAAAGCAAGAGCTAATGAATACTTCACCAGTGGGTTCTAGTTCAGGGGTTAAAGTTGAGACTGACGCCATAACCAGAAGTGGTAGAGTGCTCCCTCCGGTTAACGATCAACCCAGTACATCTAGGCAGGATAGAGGAAAACAGGCGATGGATGGTTCCGTTCAGACCCCAGTGATTGTGGAATCTACAGTGAAGCCGGTTGATGATGCTTTTTCAGAAAATGTAGAGGAATTTATGAGGCTCATCCGAAAAAGTGATTATAAGATCGTGGACCAATTACATCAGACCCCGTCCAAGATCTCTATTCTGTCTCTACTCTTGTGTTCTGAGGCTCACAGGAATGCTCTTTTGAAGGTTTTGAATGCAGCATACGTTCCTCAAGAGATTTCTGTTAATCAGCTGGAAGGGGTTGTAGCGCACGTGAATGCGGGTAACGGCCTGGGTTTTACGGATCTCGACTTGACTTCTGCTGGCAGGAATCATAACAATGCCCTGCATATTTCGATCGAATGCCGTGGCTCGCTGATGTCACATGTCTTGGTTGACACTGGTTCATCGTTGAATGTATTACCCAAGAAAGCGTTAATGAAGTTGGATACTCGAGGACTTATTTGTACACCAAGCGACTTGGTGGTGCGAGCTTTTGATGGCTCGAGGAGGTCTGTTTTTGGCGAGATTGTGCTTCCGATCAAGGTTGGACCGGAAATCTTTAATGCAACGTTTTACATTATGGATATTCAGCCAGCGTACAGCTGTTTATTGGGTCGTCCTTGGATCCATGGGGCAGGTGCTGTAACTTCCACTTTACATCAAAAGCTGAAGTATATGGTTGATGGTCACGTAGTGACAGTATGCGGAGAAGAAGACATAATGATCAGTCAGTTGTCAACCTTCAAATACGTGGAAGTGGATGGGGAAATCCACGAGACGTTGTGCCAGGGATTTGAGAAGGTGAAAATTTCTGAAGAAGTTGTTCAGTCCGGAGCTGTAGTGCAGCCCGTAGTGGCAAATCAACCTGAGGGTTCCATGTCTTCGTTAAAAGACGCCAAAGCTGTGGTTGAAGCAGGTAGCTCACAGAGGTGGGGCCAGGTGGTTGAAGTCCAGAAAAAGAAGGATACTTATGGATTGGGATATAAGCCACCCAAAAGAGATGAGGATCCCCCAAGATTCTATGGCCCTGTCCGGTTCACTAGCGCTGGAGTTTTCTTCGACAGAGTTAATGCTATTGATGAAGAAGGAGACAGTGATTGCGACATGGATAGCTGGATCCGTCCTTGTGCCCCAGGGGAAAGTCTGCACAACTGGTCTTCCGAGAAAGTCATTCAAGTGACAGGCTTCGAGTAATTGCTTTGTTTTCCTATTCTGTTAATCCTACGTTCTGCCCAAGACGTAGTGATTCTGTTTGTAGGGCTTTTAACTGTCGCATGTTTTGCTTTATCATCAATAAAGGACTTTTCGCACTCAAATATTTTGATCTCTGTCTTTCTGTTTTTTATTTTTATGCATTAAAAAACCCACATCAAAATGGCAATGTGTTTCTTTTGTTGCATCATAATAAAACATACCTCATAAATCATTGCAGGTCTTTCTGTTCAGATGACACCGATCATGACTCAGCTATAGCTCGGTATGACTTTGACAATCCAATTTATCAGGCTGAAGAAGAGGCTGACGAAGATTGTGAATTGCCCGAAGAGTTGGCCAGATTGTTGAAGCAAGAGGAGAGAGTCATCCAACCTCATCAGGAGGAAATTGAGATTGTGAATCTGGGAACCGAGGACGTTAGAAGGGAAGTAAGAGTAGGGGCTGCGTTGGAAGGCAGTGTCAAGGGAAGATTGATTAAGATGCTCCGTGAGTATGTGGATATCTTCGCCTGGTCTTACCAAGACATGCCTGGGTTGGATACTGATATTGTTGTACACCGGCTACCACTCAAAGAAGGTTGTGCTCCGGTCAAGCAAAAGTTGAGAAGAACTAAACCGGAAATGTCTGTCAAGATCAAGGAAGAGGTTCAGAAACAGCTAGACGCCGGATTTCTTGCCGTAACAAATTATCCTCCATGGGTTGCTAACATCGTGCCCGTACCTAAGAAGGATGGGAAGGTCAGGATGTGTGTTGATTACAGGGATTTGAATAGAGCCAGCCCAAAGGATGATTTCCCGCTCCCTCACATTGACGTGTTAGTTGATAATACTGCTCAGTATTCTGTGTTTTCCTTCATGGATGGCTTCTCTGGGTATAACCAAATCAAGATGGCCCCAGAGGACATGGAGAAAACAACATTCATAACACCGTGGGGAACTTTCTGCTACAAAGTGATGCCCTTTGGATTGAAAAATGCAGGGGCAACTTACCAGCGGGCGATGGTGACTCTCTTTCATGATATGATTCACAAAGAGATTGAAGTCTATGTTGATGACATGATTGCGAAGTCACAGACGGAAGAAGAACATCTGGTGAATCTTCAGAAGTTATTTGAAAGGTTAAAGAAATTCAGACTGAGGTTGAATCCAAACAAATGCACCTTCGGGGTGAGATCAGGAAAATTGCTGGGGTTTATTGTTAGTGAAAAAGGTATTGAGGTTGATCCTGCAAAGGTAAAAGCCATACAAGAAATGCCTGTGCCGAAAACAGAAAAAGAGGTTCGTGGTTTCTTGGGGAGATTGAATTACATTGCTAGGTTCATCTCGCATCTCACAGCCACATGTGAACCAATCTTCAAGCTGCTTAGAAAAGATCAAGCGGTCAGGTGGAATGAAAATTGTCAAAAGGCATTTGAAAAGATTAAAGAATACTTGCAGGAACCTCCGGTCCTTATGCCGCCAGTGCCAGGGAGACCTTTGATTATGTATCTCACGGTTCTTGAGAATTCAATGGGTTGTGTGCTCGGTCAACAAGACGAGTCAGGTAAAAAAGAGCACGCCATCTATTACCTGAGTAAGAAGTTTACTGATTGCGAGTCAAGATACTCGATGCTGGAGAAAACATGTTGTGCACTCGCTTGGGCCGCTAAGCGTTTGAGGCAGTATATGTTAAACTATACAACCCTTTTGATTTCGAAGATGGATCCAATCAAGTATGTGTTTGAGAAGCAAGCACTTTCTGGTAGAATAGCTCGTTGGCAAATGGTTCTGACAGAATATGATATTCAGTATGTTTCCCAAAAGGCCATTAAGGGAAGTGTGTTGTCAGAGTATCTTGCCGAACAGCCAATTATGGATTATCAACCAATGAAGTTTGAGTTTCCGGATGAGCACATCATGTATCTGAAGATGAAGGATTGCGAAGAGCCTTTGCCTGATGAAGGACCTGAGATTGGATCTCAATGGAAGATGGTTTTTGATGGGGCTGTTAATTCATATGGAAACGGAATCGGGGCAATCATTACGACTCCACAGGGTTCTCATATACCCTTTACTGCCCGATTAGCGTTCGTATGCACCAACAATGAGGCGGAGTATGAAGCATGCATCATGGGGTTAGAAGAAGCAATTGATTTGAGAATCAAGAACCTCGATGTTTATGGTGATTCTGCGTTGGTGGTGAATCAGATTACAGGAGAATGGGAGACTCGTCAAGCAAATCTCGTTCCATATAACAATTATGCCAGAAGATTGTTACCCTTCTTTGACAGAGTAGACTTCCATCATATTCCCCGGATAGAGAATCAGATGGCTGATGCGTTGGCAACGTTGTCATCAATGTATAAAGTGAATCTTTGGAATGAAGCTCCCTCAATCAGAATCATGCGCTTGGATAGACCTGCTTTTGTATTTGCAGTTGAAGGGGTATCAGATGGCCAGCCTTGGTATCATGACATTAAAGTCTTCTTGAAGAGTCAGGAATACCCAGCTGGGGCATCTTCCAAAGATAAAAAGACATTGAGGAGGTTATCAGGAAACTTCTTTTTGAACAAGGATGATGTGTTGTACAAGAGAAACTTTGACATGGTCTTGCTACGTTGTGTTGATGAACACGAGGCAGGCTTGTTAATGGAAGAGGTTCACGAAGGTTCCTTCGGTACTCATGCCAATGGGCATACTATGGCCAGAAAATTGTTGAGAGCGGGGTATTATTGGATGACTATGGAGTCTGACTGTTTTAAATACGCCCGGAAATGTCATAAATGCCAGATTTATGCCGACAAGGTGCACGTACCGCCTACTCCTCTGAATGTTTTATCGTCACCTTGGCCTTTTGCTATGTGGGGTATTGACATGATTGGGAAGATCGAGCCGACTGCTTCGAATGGACACCGTTTTATCCTGGTGGCTATTGATTATTTCACGAAGTGGGTGGAAGCAGCATCGTATGCCAACGTCACCAAACAAGTGGTAGCCCGGTTTATTAAGAAGGACATCATCTGCCGGTATGGAGTCCCGGAGAGAATCATTACTGATAATGGTTCAAATCTGAATAACAAGATGATGAAGGAGCTATGCCAGAGCTTTAAAATCGAACATCACAATTCTTCTCCCTATCGTCCGAAGATGAATGGGGCTGTTGAAGCGGCTAATAAGAACATAAAGAAGATTGTGCAGAAGATGGTAGTGACATACAAAGACTGGCATGAGATGTTGCCCTACGCTTTGCATGGGTATCGTACTTCGGTACGCACCTCGACTGGGGCAACTCCTTTCTCACTGGTGTATGGCATGGAAGCAGTCCTGCCATTAGAAGTTGAGATTCCTTCTTTGAGAATTCTGACAGATGTGAAGCTGGATGAAGCTGAATGGGTGCGTTCCCGGCTGAATGAATTGAACCTCATTGAAGAGAAGAGATTGAAAGCCATTGCGCATGGCCGGTTGTATCAGAGCAGGATGAAGAAAGCCTTTGATCAGAAGGTGCGTCCTCGGTGTTTTCAAGCTGGTGAATTAGTTCTGAAAAGGATCACTCCTCCCCAAACAGATCACAGGGGCAAGTGGACTCCGAATTACGAAGGGCCATATGTAGTGAGACAGGTTTTCTCTGGTGGAGCCTTATTACTCTCAACTATGGATGGCGAAGATTTTACGTCCCCTGTGAACGCGGATGTAGTCAAAAAATACTTTGCATAAAAGAGATCCGCTGAGCATAAAAAGAAGGTTCAGGCAAAAATGGGGCATCCTGGCGAACCATAAAAAGAAAAGGTTCGGGCAAAAATTAGGGATAAAAAGAAAAGAATAAACCCGCAAGGTTGAAAACCTGAAAAGGCAACCTTGGCAAAAATGGGTATCCCGGTGGATTGAAAACCCGAAAAGGGCGATCCAGGCAAAAGTTAGGGATTTTAAAGCAAAGACTACGATCCGCGTTCGGTCTGTGATCACCGTTCACACTTGGAAAATTCGGAGGAAAGGAATCAGTCCAGTTAGTCGTCTTCGAAGGCCAAAGTATCTGCGGATGAGCAAGTCATATGGGTTATAGCTGAGTCGAGTCATGGTGGATGTCTGTTCCCCACATTGCCGACATTTGTATTTTCTTTTACTTTTTGCGCAATTACCTCTTTTCAGGAATTGCTTCCAGATGTAAATGCCTATTTACAGGCCAATTCATTCAATAAAGTTTGCATTTCAGTTAAAGAGCTTTTGTTTTCTTTTTTACCTGTTTTGTTTGTGAAAATGTCCGATATTTTTGATAAAAAACATTACATGCTAAAACGTTGAGCTTTATGACACAAGTTGGAAAACAGTGGCAATTGTTTAGGCGACAGTCACTATGTTGATAATCAATGTAATCATTTCTGCGCATAGACCTTTCTGTTGGTTTTGCAGGGTGACAGATGTACTCCCCCAGTAGAGTTGCTCTCTTTATTTTTGAAGTTTGATCGTCCTCAGCAGCTCGCTGTTTTCCCCAGTAGAGTAGAGCTCTCCTCTACTTTGAAGTCTGATCGTCCTCAGCAGGTTGTTACTCTTCCCCATCAGAGTACCGAGGGTCGTCTTCCTCAACCAGAGTATAAAGAAGTAATTCCCTAAGCGGGATCGTTAAGGATTGTTTTCCTTAGCAGGATATAAGAGGTTTTCTCCCAGGCCAGAGTTGTGACTTGGCACATCTTTCTTCAGCAAGTGAAGTATCCCCACGGAGCATGGGGCATTTATTAGTCCCCCAGCTAGTCAGGAAGCATGTGTTATCCCCTAGCAGATGAATGTTGACAATTACTTTCTCTCCCAAGCGGAGTCATTGAGGATCGTCTTCCTCAGCAAAGTACAGAGGATTATATACCCAGCCGAAGTTGTGTTTGGATTATTATTCCCTAGCAAGTACTCAGAAGTTGATTGCTTTGAGGTGAATGTTGCCGTGACTCCGTCAGGAAGTCTGTGGATGAAGATGTTATTATCCCCACAGGGTCATGGTGTCTACTTTCCTCGGTTGGTCAGAAAGTATAGTCTCGACGACAATGGTTTGATCTAGTACCCAGCAGGGTGAGGGTAAAGTTACTTCCCTAGCAGCAGATTAAGCTCATTTCCCCAATCAGAGTCTGGTGGTGAGTGGTATCCCCAGCAGGTCTTAAGGCCAATCATTTTTGGCAAGCGCCGAAGCCAAGTTCTGAAATAGTAGGTCGTCCCCAGCGGTGGAATTTCCATCTTCAGTATTCATATCTCTCCCCAGCTGAGTGGGTGTCCTCTCGGAGCATCGTCCATCTCCAGCAGAGTTGTTGATCTTGATATTCCTCAACAGAGCAGGTATTTTCTCGGAGATTCGTCCATCTCCGGCAGAATGGGTGATTATGATCTTCCCTAGCAGGGAGAAGTTTTTCTCAACAGGATTTCTTTGGTTTGGTGGCAATTTAGTTTGCCATCTCCAGCGGAGTTGCTTCTGGTCTTCAGCATTTATTTTGCTGAGACTTTTCCCTTGCATTGCATAAGCATTTGTTTTGCATGGCATCCTCCCAAATGCGTAGCATTCCCACTTCATGTGGAGCATTACGGCAAAATTCAAACATATGCATCCGAAGCGTAAGCCAGGTTTGAGTTTTCCTTCGTCAGGAAAGCAGAATTTCAGGAAGATATCTTTACTCCACAGGTGTTGGGTTAGGCAATATTTGACAGTTCCCCGGCAGAGTGTATTGCCAGGATTGTTTATCCTTAATCTTATTTGTACCCCTTCGTCCAGGTGGTCCTTCGGTTTTTCCCCCCTCGAAGTTTTTAATGACAGACACTCGTCCGTGTTTCTTTCAGCACCCGTCCGTGTTTGAACATTTGATTTCAATACCCGTCCGTATTGAAACCTTTTACACCCGTCCGTGTACCCTTTTCAATATCCGTCCGTATTGAAACCTTTTACACCCGTCCGTGTACCCTTTTCAATACCCGTCCGTATTGAAACCTTTTACACCCGTCCGTGTACCCTTTTCAATACCCGTCCGTATTGAAATCTTTTACACCCGTCCGTGTCTCTTTTTTTAATACTCGTCTGTATTGAATCCCTTTGGCACCCGTACGTGTTCTTTCGGCGCCCGTCCGTGTTTGAACTTTTGCTTCAATGCCCGTTCGCATTGACATTTGGCACCCGTCTGTGTACTCCTTTTTCAGTACCCGTCCGTATTGAACCTCTTTACACCTGTCTGTGTATCTTCTCAATACCCGTCCGTATTTGATATCCTGGATTCCTTGACACCCGTCCGTGTTTATCCCCAGTATAGCTAACCTTCGTTTGTGTTTATTTCAGGACTTTTCAATACAGTTTTAGTTTCCAACACTCGTATGTGTTGTGACAGTGCAGCTTTTAATGTTTGTTCCCCAGTGGAGTCGTCCCTCCTTTGAGGATTGCAAATTTCAGGTTTCTTATGGTATTCAATCTCCGTGAATCCTTGGAACGCATGATAGTCGTCACTATCATACCTTCAGGATCAAGTTGATTGAATAGGGGCAGCTGTAACACCTCAAAATTTGCCTTGTTGTTTTTAGATAACTGGCTTAGGTTTCTTTTCATTTCTTGCATTTGCACTGTGCATAGCATTTGGTTCTTAGCATGGGATCAAGGTATTTGGTTCAACTCAAGGGCAAAAGCTTCTTATGAGCTCCATAAGCTCCTCACATCCTTATATGGTGGCCCAAGGGTATTTCAATGAGGGATTCTCCAAGTGGTTATATCAAGGGTTGGTGTCCTTACACTGATGACCAAAACTAGGGTTTCATGGTTAAGGGTCCTAAGCTCAAGGAGTTGATTCAAACCTTTCACCAAGGTTCTCCATATGTCAAAACAAGTCTAAGGATGGATTTTGAGCCAAAAATTCACCATGGAAGACCTCAGATGATTCAGTAGCTTACAGATGAAGTAATCAGTCAAACTGGTCAACTGAAAAGTCAAACTAGGGTTTTGAGAGATCCTCATCATGGTAATCAAGTCAAGAGACCTTTGTTTGGTCTATGGAAGGCTTTCATGATCACAATTTGCAAAATTCAAGCTTTGGTAAAAAGTTGCTAATTTGGGAAAGTGACTTGTAATTTCAAGTTACTATTTTTGGCATATTTTCAACCAACTTTAACCAAACTTTTCATGATCAAAAATGCTTCAAACGAATTTTTGTCCAACACCAAAGTTGTAGATCTCTTTCTCCTCTTTCCAAAGAGTGGTGGATCATGATCATATCATTTTTGGATCAAGAGTTATGGGCATTTGAAGTTAGAGGGCATTTGGTGTTCTACCATGCATACCATTTTGACATAACTTGCAAGTTGCATTTTAACTCACCAATATGGCTTCTAATTGTTCAGTTCACCTCACCACACTCCAATGTACCTCATTTAGCAGCATTTTGAGCCAAGAATTGAGTGAACCCGTGGGTTACATGTCCATAATTCATCATTATGCAATTTTGCAATTTCATTTGGAAATCACAATTCAGTTACTTTCCAACCCCAAGATCAATCCAAAGGTTCTCATGGCATCAAAAGGAAAGCAGTCATGCACTTTTCATGAAGAATGCACGAGTAGAATACCTCATGTGCACAAACTTGCAAATTTGCAAAACAGCCCAAAACTCATTGCTCTCAAGTCCTTGAGGATTAAAACCCTAAACAGTAGCATTGGCACACTATATAAGCTAACTCACACGAATTTCTCAGCAGCTACCATTCATTTTCACCACTTTTCAAAGTTTTGCTCTCAAGTTTCTCTCCTTCGATTCTCCCAATTCTTCAAGTGTCTTCCATTTTTTTTGGTTGGTTCGTGATCAGTGGAGCATAAGGAAGAGAAATCCACCATTATTTTGAAGTTTAAGCAAAGAATTTATCAGTTGAGTTCAGATTTTCAACTCTCGGATTCAAGGATTCAGGCCAATTTGAAGGTCTAAGTGCATTTATTTTGCAACTAGACGGTTTAAGGAGGTGATCTGCAGCTTATCTTGGAGTTTCTTGGTGATTTTCCAGTTCTGCAAAACTCAGGTGAACTTGAAATTCATAGATCTAGAATTGATTTTTGTTGTGTGTTTAATGTTCATCTTGATGTGTTGAGTTCATATATGTGTTTGGAATTGATTTTCAACGTGAATCATGGCTGGAATTTAGATCTGAAGTTTTCAGATCCAAACTTGTTTCGTTCGATTCGTGAAATATGTGTATGCTAAATGATTTTGAGTGATATATTTGTGATCTACGTGAGTTGCTGATCATTTTGATGTATGATTTGTTGTTTTTGGTTGTTGTTTGAAGTTTGGTGACCGGAGAGTGGCCGGAGAAGATGACCGGCGCTTCTCCGGCCGGTGAGGGTTTAATTAGGGTTTGTGGTTTGCCAGTTTGAATCTCATGCGTTGGATTGTGATTAATTTCCCAGTTTGATTCTTGTGCGTTGGATCTTGATTATGTAATGTTAATTAAGCTGATTAGGGTTTAATGGATCTGATTAACTCATGGCCGTTTGATTTCATTTAATTAGTGAGTTTGAATGTGGACCATTGGATCATTGACTTTGCTTCATTTGACTTTGAATGGGAGCCTGTGGATTTGGAGACTTCCCCTTGTTTGACTCAATCTCAGCCATTCGTTGTTCCTGAAGGCTTGATAGCGTTTGGGCCTCTTTTGCTATTCACACCCCCGTTTCTGAGCCCATGCCCATTTGCACGCGTTTGGATTTCTTTTTGCACCCCTGGCTTCATTTCATTTCCTTTTTATTTTCTATTTTCATACCATTTCATAATTAATTGTTAAAAATACTTGCATGTGCTAAAAAATTCCAAAAAAATTCATCATTCCTCCTCATTATTAAAACTAATTTTTCACATTTTATTTTATTATTTTTACATTAAAATTGCATTAAATATTAATTTTCCAAAGTATTTTTCTCATTTTTGCACTTCATATTGCATACTTCATGTTGCATTTTTTATTTCTCTCATTTGGAAAGTGATTTGATCCTGATTCTTTTTGGGTTGTGTTCATAACATGTTGAAGTATGTTTGAGATTTTTGGTATGATTTTTAGGTCCTTTTTGGATGAGTTTTGATGTGTTGCTTTGAGCATGAATGTATGAAACCTTATTGATGCTTTGACCTAATTGTTGATTGACTTTGGTTCTGATTCATTGCTTGTGGATTTGATATGTCAATTATACATGTTTGAGGTGCTTGAATACTGAATGACATAATTTTTGAGGCATGTTTGTTATTTCTTTGAAGCATGAGCTTTAACTTGTCCAATTTGTGAATATATGCTTCATGTTTGGTTTGCTTGATCATGAAGGCACTTGTGCCACAATTTTAGGTCTTGTTTGGGGATTGATAGCATGTTAATTGACTTCTGGTTGTGATATTTGAATCTCATCTTTGCATGTTTGATGTTTGCCTTTCACTTTAAGTCATTTGTTTCACAAGTATGAATCATGTTTCACTTCACTTCACTTCACTTCTTCTTTGCTTCCTAATTGATTGTGAAAGTGTTTGTGTGATTTGAATGTTGTTTGAAGATCATGTTTAGGCACATATTTAGGATTGTGTCACTTCTGGACTTGGTTTACTTTGTGAAATTTTGACTTGGTTGCTTTACATGATCACTTCTTTTCATCTCACTCTTTCTTTAATGACTTGAATGGTACTTGAGTGACTTCTCCCTTTTCTTTTTGATTAATTGTGCATGGTTGGTAGTAGAGGTCAGTAGGACCATTAGGTTCTGAACTTGATGTTTGATTTACTTTAGAACTTGTTTCTTTATGGCCTTATGCTTGTTTGAGTTTCATTTTGTCATATGTGAATACTTCTAACATTTTCAGGGGCAAATGGTAAGTTGTTTGAATGTGGATATGCTTCCACATTTTACTTTCTTCCTTTACCTTTTAACTTTCATACTTGTGTTTGAAGTGAGCTTATGCCACTTGTGTTTCACTTCTCTTTCTCCTCCTTCTCTTCCACTTTTTTTCATCCCTCGAGTCACAAGACTTGTTTAAGTCTTGGATTCTCTCCCTTTAGAGCTACCTAGTCCAACTTAATTTTTGATTAAGCTTGGAGTAGGATTAGCATTAGGTTAGGTAGTCGTCTCTCCTAAACCTCACTAACCATAGGACATCCATGCATGATAACATTAGGACTCTTAGTTTCCCTGTAGAGTTTCCTTTTGTGTCGCTTCTCTTCTCATCTCAAACTTCTTGAACACACTTAATAAAATATAACGTATATTGCGCTCGAGCCTTAAGTGTAGGAAGTGAAGAACGAGGGGTCTCCTCTCCTCTTCTAGGGTGTTTAGCATACGTCTCATTCGGGGGCGATCATGCGACTCACTCGTTCCCGCATGGTAGACTTTGGTGCAATGTAAGTTACGAATTAACTCAAAACACTTCTGTCTAAAAAACACCAAACCAATTCAAATATTTTTTATCCTCCGGGATTGTTGGGTTTCAAACTTCTTTTTTTCGTGAAAGAGCTCGTCGCTCACGTAAAAAACACTTACCCATTCGTGGTCGTACCCACGAACTACGTCAGCTCTGATTCCTCTCTCTCGTCCGATTGAGGATACGTAGGCACAAGACAGCGATTGTCTTGGCGAGCAACCTCCCCCCACAGTTCCCGTCCGAACTACGTTGACTCTGACTTTCCCATTGCACTGAGGGAGTACGTAGGCCTAGGACAACGATACCGTCCTATCGAGTCACTTCTTTTTCTTTTCTTCTTCGTTTCTCCGTTCTTTCCGTTCTCGTTTCTTCGCCGATCCAGTAGCAGTGGAGCTCCAGATGACGACACCCTTTGATGCAGACAGCAAGCGTGGATCCCATCGAGTACGATGGACGTGTTGGGTGCTAACACCTTCCCTTCGCGTAACCGACTCCCGTACCCGTTCTCTTGGTCGTGAGACCATGTTCTTTCCCTTCTTTCAGGTCTACGCAGTGTTTCCTTTCCCTCTCTTGGGATAAATACACTTTGCTGGCGACTCTGTGTTGTTTTGCGCCACTCTCGCGTTTGTACCGTTGGATGCGAATCTTTTCGGGAGCGACACTTATTATGCTCAGGCTAATGGACAAGTCGAAGCAGCTAACAAGGTAGTGATAAATTTGATCAAAAAGCATGTAGGTGGAAAGCCAAAAAATTGGCATAATACCTTAGATCAAATTTTATGGGCTTGTCGAACATCTCCTAAAGAAGCAACCAATTCGACTCCATTTAAATTAACTTATGGGCATGATGCAGTTTTGCCAGTCGAATTGTATTTGCAATCAGTTAGGGTTCAAAGGCATCATGAGATCCCATCAGAGACATACTGGAGTATGATGATGGATGAATTGGTTGATTTAGACGAAGAAAGGCTACGTGCCTTAGATCTCATAAAGAGACAAAAAGAGAGAGTCGAAAAGTTTTACAATAAAAAAGTAAAATTTAAGACTTTTTCAATTGGTGATTTTGTGTGGAAGGTAATTCTTCCTATGGATCGAAAAGATAGAGTTATGGGAAAATGGTCTCCCAAATGGGAAGGACCTTTCAAAGTTTTGAAAATATTTTCTCATGGCGCATATGAGGTCGAAGAGATAGGGAAAGACGAAAGGATATTAAAAATAAATGGCAAATATTTGAAAAGGTATAAACCAATATTGCAGGAAATAAAGATAGCAGTCGAATAAAATTGAAATTGAAAGGAAATATTGTGCTGCCAAACAGATGGCGTTAAATCATTACAAATAAAGCCTCAAAGGGCTGAAAATTGACAGGCAAATTCGACTAAAGCTGAAGGTTTGCAAATTGTGCCTTTAAAGCTGTAAATTTGTCTTTCTGAAATTGAAGTCGACGATCACAGAGGTTCCTGTGAATATGGGCAACTTCAATCTCTTGGTTGATCTTTTGAGCTGTCTCAGCGTGTTGAATGCCAACCTTCAACTCTTCATCAATCTCGCTTTGCCTAGGCTGCTGGATAGAAGCTATGAGTTCCTCCTCTTTGGAAATTTTCTCTTGGAGAATTGCTATTTGTTTCTTCCATGTTTGAATGTGGTTATGGCAAGTGGCAATCTTCTTGACAGAGGCTTCAGAAAGCTCTTGTAGTTTCGAAACCTTATTTGTCGAAACAGAAACAGAGTTCCATTCAGCAGCTTGTTGGTCCATTTTTTTAGAGATTTGTTGACACAAGTCCCTTCGACGGTGAAGATCTGCGCTGGATAAGTCAATCACAGTTGTCAGCTCTATCACAAAATTGCAGACTTCGACAGAAGCATCCAAGACATTAACTTGCTTCAACAGTTTCTTCAACTCCATTGGAGCAGTGGCATTTTCCTCTAGAACTTGGAACAAGTCAACATCAAGGATCTTCGCTTTGATCTGAGTCATGATATTGGGTAGAGACTGCACTTCAGAAGTGGCTCCAGAAGTAGTCGAACTGCTGTAGGAAGAGTCTTTAAAGTTGAATCTGGTGCTAAGTACGGCTTTCAGGTAGTCCAGGGGTTTCTGCACTTTGAGATTTTCAAGCTCTTCATGAGAAAGACTAGTCGAACCAGTTGTTTGGGAACTCCTTTTAGTTTGGTCAGGAGTAGGCTGGTTGCTATGCTCTGAAGTTCGCCTAGCTTCCTGTTGCTTCGACAGATCTTCTTCTTCAGCGGTCTTCTCTTCAGGATCTCCTTTGACAGCAGTGTCTGCTTCGACATCATCATCTCTTTGTTGCTCAGCGTGTAATCCAGGATGAGAAGGAGAGTTGTTATCAGAATCAGCTCCCACAATAGTGTCGAATGCTTCGACCGTTTGTCTCTCAAGTTCTTTGGTGGGAGTGTCCTCCTCTCGAGCTACCTCCTGGATTGTCTCAGGCTGTTTTTCGACGACCTTTTGCTTCTATCAAAAGAAAAATTTCTAAGTTAGAAATGAAATAAAATAAACGAGAGGGGTCGAAATTGAAGTTTACCTTAGAGGTCTCAGTTTTGGAGCTAGACTTTCCACTCCCCGTGTCCTTCGGCTGATGTTTTGTAGCAGGACTGCTAGAAGATTCCCTTTTAGATGATTTGACAATGGATTTTTGTGAGGCAATTTTCTGCAGTCTTTTCTTCTTTTGAGGAGGGGGATTTGGAGATGGAGACTCATCACTGGACTCTTCGACAGGGATTATCTCTGGTATTTTCTTTCTTTTTTGGGTTGTAGAGGTTTTTTGATTTACCTAATCATATAAATCAAAAATAGTTAGTGTCCTAAAGAAACAAAAGAATAGATCAAAAGAGGAAGAGATTTATACCTTAGTCGAAGGTGTCTGGGCGGCACTTTGTGGAGTTTCGACGGAAGCTTTCTTTGCAGGCGCTTTCACAGCTGAAAAAAAAAAGGGAAAGTTAGACAGTGAGAAATACTTGATAATAAAATGACAAAATTCGTTTTGTTGTTAACACCTTCAAGAATGGGATCTTCCACGCGAACGTGTTCTATTCCAATATGAAGGTGCCCTGGGTAGTTATCCAGATGATACTTAGTCGCAACCACGCGTTCAGCAGGTTTTTTATAACTTTCACGAAGAACTTTCAGATGGTTCCCACATATGAACCAATCTGGAAATGGAGGACTTAAAGCCACACCAAATTCAGCAGATGGTAAAGGTGGAAACTTAGGAGGATAATAGCTGAAAGCCAAGTCATAACGCACTTCTGGTCGAATGTGTGAAGGCAGTTTCAACTTCTCCAACTTCTCCGTGAATTTTTCTTTTAAAGTAACCGCTGCTTCGCGTATGGTTCGACTAAGATCACCAGGTCTGTAAACGGTTTCAAAATATTTTTGAAATTTTTGTATTTCTTGGATGTGTCTTTGCGTACCTTTTTTAGTCCGTTCCTGCACAAGAGCAAAAGCATTCGTCAGATGAGTGTTGAAAGCTTTTACGTCGAAAAATTTGGTAGCATAGTATTCCCTCCACCATGTGTCGAACTCAGGAGTGCAAAGGAATGATGGTTGAAAAACCACCGGTCGAATATCCAAAGATTCGTCAGTCAGCCTGTTCGACAATTCTCTACTGGTGGCTTCGTCGTGGAAGGAGTTGTAGAAAATGATGGCCCCTTTTTTAGGGAAAAGAGGTCGAGGCATGATTTGAATTAGGCCGAATTGCCTGGCAACCAAGTTAGGTTGATAAACTATTAAGGCAATCTGGGGTTTCGTAGTATTGCGGTGGGAGAACAGGAGCCTAGGGGTCAAAAAGGATTCCCAGACATTTAGGAAGATGTTTTCATCTTTTTTGGTTTGCAAGGGAAATTTTCGTGTAAACCATTCAAGTCCAATTGTTCTGTCAGCAAATGGAGCCATAGTCGAAGTAAAATGATGTCTCTCAGCAAACATCATTACATAGCTAATGAAGGCCCGTCGAAGGCTAATTACTTCATCAGTTGGTGTCAGTTGCACCAACCTAGGCCATTCGACACTCCTGTTTTCGAATTCCTCTTCATTTATGTCATGCTTCGCAGGAATAAAGGCTTCGAAGTGGCATTCAGCCATAGTTGCAAGAGCCAAAAGGGGCCTGCCAAATTAAGCTTCCCTTTGTCCTTCAAAGTTTTCAAAGAACGCACGCTTTCGCTCAAGGACTCATACAAGTTCGCCAGGATTACCTCGCTCAAGCATAATTTGATCCCAGCATGGAGTTGGTTCGCCATGGTGATGAACCTCTTAGCCACTTGAAGTGAGCGGGAGCAAAAGACAAATTTGGTCAGCCACAAGGTTAGAAAAGCTATGTGCTCTTTGTCAGAAACTTCTTTGTCATCTTCGCCATGGTAGTGAGAAATAAAAAGGGAGTATGGGGCGAAACTAGTGTCGAAATCTATGGAGTCCTCGTTCAGGTGAGTGGGGTCGAAGTCAATGCCAACTGGACTAAGGCCAACTATGGCAGCTATGTCAAACAGCGTAGGGGTGACCATCCCACAAGGGAGGTGGAAGGTGTTATACGTACTATCCCAAAAATAAAGGGAGGCTAACAGCATGTTAGGGCAAACATTGGGTCCTACTCTTGATAATTGTATCAAGTCAAAAATTCCTATTTCTTTCCAAAAAATTTCATTAACATTTTCAACTCTGTTCAACCAAGACAGGTAATCTGAAAGGTCTTTCGACCAAGGGCAAGTTCTAAAAATCCTAGTATGATTTAGATAGGTTAAATTTATTACTTCCTCATCTTTTTCATTTGAACCTTGAGGTTCAGTTTGTTCTACTGGTTTCTCAAGAGTTGGGGGTTTCACCCCAGCACCTATGGGTTTTGTGTGAGAATAAGTGGGAAAAAACTCTTGTAAACGCTCAGGTTTAATTTCTGGGTTAGGGAGTGGTCCTAACATGGCATAATGATTACCAGAAATAATAACAGGGATGAGTACCTAGGATTTAAAAATGCAGTCTTTTTCCCTCGCGTTTGGAGGCTCAGAGATGTATTGTTGATCCCCAATCAGTTTTGGTTCATCCAACCTATGCGCAGGAGGAATGATGGAAGGTTGCTGACTCTTGGAAGGTTTGCTGCTTGATGGTTTTTGAAAAGCCATTGTTGAATTAGAGAGTTTTTAGAGAAAGAAGTTGAAGATTTGGAGCGGTTGTGAAGAAGAAAAGTTCAAAAGCGTAAAAAAGAAAGAGAAATAATGGTTCATGTATTTATAAGAGGAGATGATCAAAAACCCTTTGGGTTTAGTGGTGATCATGGAGGGCACGTGGCATCATCTTGACGGTGATGACAAAAAGTGGAAGTTAAAAAATAATAGCCATGATGTTAGGTTAAGTAATAATGGGCTAGAAGCTAGAACGTGGGCTGGAGTTGACGTTTTGAGAAAAGTAAAATGATGAAATATGTTGGAACTTGAAATTGTGTAATTTAAAATTAGGATGACATGGCGTCAAAATATTGGTTGAACACCAAAGGATTATTTCTCCAGGGTAGTCGAAATACCTTTGCTGGGGGGCAATTTGTATATGCATATTTTCGACGCCATGATTTCAACACATAGGGAGTTATTTTCGACAAGTGGAGGTACCTGCCAAAAGAAGCACAACTAAAAGAGTATATCTACTTGGGAGATATTCTTCAACTTTCTTCTGCATTTCGACGGGGCAACGTTTCGACATTTCGTCAAGTAAAGATTTCTACAAATGGAAAAGGTTTTTGACAAGTAGGAGGAGCGTTGTGATGGTTCGACAATTCGACAAGTCTGAAAGGATGCGTTGGTTCGACATAACTTAAAGATTCAAATTCAAGAGAATCATAACGTTTGGCAGAAGACGCGTGGAAGCACCTGGCGAAAGGGAGGCATGCAGAAGGCCAGATGTCGAAGTTTTAGGATTTAGTCGTTAATAGCAGTTATTTTGTTTATCTATAAATAGGATAGTTGTTATTAGAATTCAGTGTGAAAAACTTGTACAAAACTTCCTGCAATTACTCAAAGTACCCGTGTGAGAGAAAAGAGTTATCTGGAAAAATGTACGTGTAAACACCATCTTTAAATTTCTTTATCAATCAAAGTCTTTTTACCAATTTCTTTACATTACCAGCATTTTTATATTTCCTTCGCCATTTTACTTTAAAGTTCTTTTCAAAGTCATTTTCTTTTATCTCACTTTTATTTAGAGTTAGTCGAAATCTTTCATTCTAAAAGACATAAAATATAAAACCAAACACCAAGAGATCACCCTTGACTTAAAATTATTACGTTGATTTAAGTTTTTGCTCGACGTCCTAGGATTTGTTTGGTTAATCCTGCAAGTAACCCAGATTTCACCATTCTGGTAAACCAGAGATTGTTCGCCAAAATCAACAGCGAACAGTATCTGATGAAGAAACGGTAAGCTCAAAGTACATTCATCGGTAGATTAAGACAATACCAAGAAAACTATAGCACCTGCTCAAATGTCGTGGAGAAACCGTGAAAGTTCCGTTTGAATTCCAAGGCAGAAGCATGCCTAGGTATCATTTGCAGTAATGAGCAACTTGGACAGACAAGAACTGATAGAATTTAGCTGCATAATTGAAAATAGATGCGGAAGCTACCAGCGTTCAACCAACCTGCCATTTAAATCAACACAGTCAGCCTAATGCCTACATTAGTTCTTGCAAATATATAAAGTAGAATGATGGAACACAAATTGCACAAGCATTACACCATATCGGTTACAAACCAATCTTCACCAATTACAATCAATGCCATCAGAATACCAAACTGCGTAAGTACCCAGCCCTCATCTCCCCTAGTATCACAAGTTTTTAGGAAATGCTAAGAATTCATAATGAATACATAGGTCTCAAGAAGCCCTGTTCGTCTCACCATTTCTAGAAGCTGCGACTCACTTTGGTTTTTGTACGATTTGATAGAAGCCCTGACAGAATTTGTAAAATCTATCACATTGCTCATTCCATGTTGAGAAGTTACAGCAGACAATTAAAAAATCAGTACAAGTTTGAAAGCAAACAATACAAATCCAAGAGTCGTGGTTAACAAGTTTCAATAAGCTGTGGAAGAAGAATTTCTCAGCTGATTTTTTTTAGGGTACAGAAGAATTTCTCAAAGTCAAGAGATTAAGTCCTATCTGCCACGTGATGCAAACTGTGGAAATAGAAGTGGATAATCAGTATATAATTTCAAACTTTCCAAATCCTAAAACGAAAGCAATCACAAAATCCTCAATGTTTGTGAACTGAGAAAAAAACAAGGGGGCAAGGACTTAAAATCCTTCCAAAACATCCACAGACATAATGAATTGAGAAGAGAAATAAATTCAAACAGGGTTCAGACATGTTCAACCAAAATTGGAAAGATTTTATCATACCACCAGTACAAAATCAATACCATTTGTTTCACATTAATTTCAAAATTCAAAAATCAAGAGTTTTCGCCTATAAAAGAAGAGGCGTATCAGAACAGAGGGAGAACAATTCACATTCACACAAACACATATCAAAATCCAAAACTAGTTTAGAGCATCAGAGAAAAAAAGGATTCGTTCATATCAATTCGTCTAAACTATACACCAACCAATTCATCAAAGTCCACAACCAAACTTCAAATTCCTCAAAATCAACCACCCCAAACTATTCAATCAAAATCATGTATACACTCAGAACACCCATTTGAAATCAACCCTCAGGTTACGACGCATACGCACACATACGCAAGGCCAGGGAATTAAAGCAGGTATCACACACACGCAAATAGAAGACAACATCAAGTAGACCACAATACACACGCACGCAGAAAAGAAAAGGAGATAGAAGACTCATCTCTTGAAGGCTCGATCGCGTCCTCCTCGTCTTCAATCGGCGACTTTCCTTTTCTTTTCATTGCTCTAAATCTTTATAAATGTAATCAACAACAACATAATGAAAATGGGGTATCGGGTTCGATTGGGGATTAGGGTAGATTTAGGATTTGTGTTTGTTGATGTTTGAACGAAGGAGAGAAGATGTGGGTGGCCGCGCAAATAGGGTTTACAAACCCTAATTTCAGAGAGAAGCGAGAGAGTGAGAGGGACGATAGAGGTTCCTTCATTTGTTGGTTGTGTTTTGAACCATTCGTTTTGTACACGCGCACCTACTACACATACCATGCACCCTCACCTTGCATCCTTTTGATTATAACTCACACATCTGGCGGTTGAGAATTGAGGGTCCGCGATGGACCCTCTTTTCCTCTGACACACCTAATCCCTCCGATAAGTTAATTAGTAAGCCTTTTTTATTTGATTTAACCTTTTATCATAATTTCATAATGTTCTTCTTTTAAAAAAAATAACTAAATTCGTCCCTTTTTAAACATAACTTTTAAAATAAATAAATACACATGTAGAATTTCTATTAACCTAAAAAAAAAGTAATAATAATAATTTCTTTTGAAATATCACTTTCCTTTTAATAAAATATAACAATAAAAATTTAATTAATTTTACACTTTTGATAAAAACCTTTTTTTTAATTAGTAAATCTTTATAAAACTTTAACTAAAAACAATAAAATAAAATCTTTTCTAATTAATAATAAATTTTATTGACCTTTTATATAACTCTAATTATAGATAACAATAAAACTTTTCGAGATAATTAAAAACCTTTTAAACATGAAACCTTTAACTCTTTTTTCACTAATTAATAATCTCTAAACGTAATTTTCACAATAATAAATCTTAAAAAGAAACTTTTTTCTTAATAAAATCTCCTATTTTTGATAGTTCCCTTTAGATCCATCACGCGCCTGAGTGAATCGTATGCTTGTATGTTTATCATTGCCTTTGTATGCTTACCTCTGTTTGAATGCTTACTCGTTATTTTTTTCAAACCTTTTAAAAAACATAAAAATCTCGATCCAATGTCGAGCCCCTTTTCTACCTATGTAAGTTGATTGCCTTTAGGCATCGCATTCAACCTTTTGGGTCACTAGACACAAGACTAGCGCCACTTTGCTAGCACTCTCGCCTAATATAAACAATTAATCGCATTAATATCCAAGGGAAAATCTCATGCATGATAACCATGTTATTGTGCATGGTGCATATCATTTGCATCATAATCGACACCTTAAGATAAGTCAATTAGATAACTTAGGATAGATTTCCTAGGTTAGTCCCCCCTTTATTTTGATTCTTTAATCAAACTTTAGCCCACCTAATTCTCCACACAAGAGAATTAGATGTTAATCATCTCGAAGAAGGGACATACAATCCCATACCCCACAAAATATAAACATTTTCAAAACTGTGGCGGTTTTCTTAAGATGATGACTCATCTCCTCTCCTAAAGCTTTAAAACAAATTTAGTATCCTTAATAAGGAACTACATGTGCTCTGATTCCCTCCTGACAGGATATGTAGGCACAAGATGCGATATCTTGTCGAGCACACTTAGGAATAAAATTATAAATCACATACCCTTAAACCTTTAGCAAAACAGATAATAAATAACATAAAATAAAATCAAGAGGTTCCAGTAGAGTACTACAGATATCTAGGATGCTAACACCTTCCCTAGGTATAATCAACCCCCGAACTTAGAATCTTAGTGCATTTGCATTGCATTGTGGGAATTCGGTTTTTCTCCCTTCCCTTGGATAAAATCAAAGACCGGTGGTGCCATTAAAAATGTGATCCTAGTTAACAAATAACTATGGTATCCAATTTTCACCGCGACACCAATTTAGGGTTGTTTCTCATCCCTTAAAGCACCTGCCTCCTCTTGGGCATCATACAAAGATAAACTCGTCCATACCAGTAGACTTGGACAATCTAATCCCCTCTTGGATCTCAAAGACATTCTCAAGTTCCTTACCAACACAGGAAAAACCCTGGTCATTTAATCAATCTCCAGTAAAACCCATGGATTCTAAAACCCAGTCTTTCTCCTAAAAATCCCCAGCCAGGGTCAGCTTACCATCAGTATAACGCTATCCCAAATCAGAACCTCAAGGCATCTGATAACTCAACTCTTCTGTAACCTTCAACAAGAGTTAATTACCCATTTGGACCTGCCTCTGGATCTCAATAACCCTCAGCAGAAACTAGCCTCCTCTTAGGCTTTGTATAATGATCCTTCCTTTCCTCAGCATAGTCAGCCTCCTCTTGGGCTTAGTACAATGATTTTCCCCAGCTGAGCTAACCTTTTCAGACTCTCTTGTTGAGTTAATCACCGTTCCACACTCTTTTGTTGAGTCAATGGTACAAAACAAAAACACTCTCTTGTTGAGTCAACCCATTTCAGCCTCAATCTTGGGCTTTGTACAAGACACCATATAAATTTCCCTAAACAGAGCCAATCCTCTTTTCAGTCTCAATCTTGGGCTTTGTACAAGACAGATAATACTCTTCGGCAGAGTCAAACTTCTTTCAGCCTCAATCTTGGGCTTTGTACAAGACACCTAAAAATCCTCAGCTGAGTCAGTCAACTACCTTTCAACCTCAATCTTGGGCTTTGTACAAGACACCAAATAAAACACTCTCTTGTTGAGTCAGTCTCATTTTAGCCTCAATCTTGGGCTTTGTATAAGACAGATAAGGATTTCTTTCCCACAGAGTCAGTCTTCTTTTCAGCCTCAATCTTGGGCTTTGTACAAGACACATACAAACCCTCCCCAGCGGAGTCAAAATCCCTTTTAGCCTCAATCTTGGGTTTTGTACAAGACAGACAAAATATTTTCCCCAGAAAAGTCAAACTTTTAGCCTCCTCTTAGGCTTTGTATAATGATATCCCCAAAAGAGTCAGTCTCTTTTTAGCCTCAATCTTGGGCTTTGTACAAGACAGATAAACACTCTCTCGTTGAGTCAGTCTTTTCCAGCCTCCTCTTAGGCTTTGTATAAGGACTTCCCCAGTGGAGTCAATCAAATCTCTTAGCTTCAACCTTGGGCTTTGATCAAGGCACACAAAAATCAACATCCCCTCAGAGGAAATCAAAATCTCTGTGCAGGAAGTTATTTCTTTGTGTTATCACATATCAAAATAGACATTCGAAACAAACCCTAAATCCCAGATAATTGCTATAAGTGGCACACTTGTTGATTCAAATATCCAAGTTGTCGTCCATCTCTTATCCTAGTAAACTTACTTTCTTTCATCTAATTGTTGTAAGTGGCAAGCCTCTGGATTATTTACATCAATGCCATTGTCCCTCTCTTAATATGAAAGATTCCTAAGGAAAAATGGCATTGCTCAATACTGAGTTAAAGTTTTCTCCTTCAGGACAAATCCCCTATAAAGGAAATTATGGCATTGCTGGATTCTCATATCCCAGTTAAAGTAATCCTCCTTTATAAATAGTCACCCAACAACTGTGATAAATAGACGAGATGTCTCCCTTTAGAGATGACAATTTCTCTCTCATTCAAACTTTTAGCTTCAATCTTGGGCTTTGAACAAGACACAAATACTCCTTTTAGCTTCAATCTTGGGCTTTGAACAAGACAGAAATATTCCTTTAGCTTCAATCTTGGGCTTTGAACAAGACACTAAAACATCTCTTTCCTCCCATAGAATAGGAGGAACTACGATTGCTCTGATTTCCCTGTTTCTTTAAACGGGAATACGTAGGCATAAGATTGCGAAATCTTAGCGAGCACACCAATCAAAAACTCTAGGTCCAGTACCTTCACACCAATCAAAACTGAGGTCCAGTACCTCACCAAAATCATCAAAAACTCTCTCTCTCTCTCAAAAAAAACCTCCCAAAGTAGAAACTTTCCCAACTCATCAACAGATAAACACCATCAAGTACAAAGAAAAACCTAAAACTAACAACATGTGGATAACCACATATAGGATGGGTAACTGACAACTCCCCATTATATAATCTGACCCCGAACTCCCCGAATCTGTCTTAGCCTTTGTTCAGTTAAACATTCACGTGCAAGGTAAGTTTTAGATAGCTTCCATTTCCCTTCCAGCTTCACGGGATAAATAAGAAATCAAAAAGTAGCACCCCCTCCTCCTCCTCACCTCACCTATACCATATCTGCGATAAGGTGGTCGCGTCACCGACAAAAATCGCACGCTACAGTGCAAAAGGAGAAATTCAAGGAATTTGAAAACTAGCTTGTGCAAGATCTCCTAGTCTTGAAAATGTGCTGCTTGTAAAAGGATTGACAGTCAACTTGATAAGCATAAGTCAGTTATGTAATCAGGGATTGATGGTCAATTTCACTAAGTCTGAATGTATAGTTACTAATGAAAAGGATGAAGTTCTAATGAGAGGAGTTAGATCTAAAGACAATTGTTACTTGTGGACACCTCTTTCAACAACGAATTCACCCACATGTCTACTATCTAAAGAAGATGAAGTTCAACTGTGGCACCAGAAACTTGGTCATTTGCATCTAAGAGGAATGAAGAAAATTGTTTCAGCAGAAGCAATTAGAGGAATTCCCAAGCTCAAGATAGAGGAAGGAACAATTTGTGGGGAGTGTCAAATTGGAAAGCAAACCAAGATGTCCCATCCTAAGGTTCAACATCTGGCCACTTCAAGAGTGTTGGAACTTCTACATATGGATTTGATGGGTCCTATGCAAGTTGAGAGCCTTGGTGGAAAAAGGTATGCTTATGTTGTTGTTGATGATTACTCAAGATTCACCTGGGTGCATTTCATCAAAGTCGGATGTCTTTGAAGTCTTTGAGGGATTATGCCAAAAGCTTCAAAGAGAGAAAGAAAGTAAAATTGTTAGAATTAGAAGTGATCATGGAAAGGAATTTGAAAATAGAAAATTTGCTGATTTTTGCTCTTCTGAAGGGATTAATCATGAGTTTTCATCTTCTATCACTCCTCAGCAAAATGGGGTAGTTGAAAGAAAGAATAGAACTCTACAAGAATCTGCTAGGGTTATGCTTCATGCTAAGCACCAGCCATATCATTTTTGGACTGAAGCAATGAATACTACATATTATATTCATAATCGGGTTACCTTAAGAATTGGTACTTCAACCACTCTTTATGAGTTGTGGAAGGGAAGAAAGCTTACTGTCAAGTAATTCCATGTCTTTGGAAGCAAGTGTTACAATTTGGCTGATCGTGAATAAAGATGGAAAATGGATCCTAAAAGTGATGAAGGAATTTTTCTTGGCTATTCCATAAACAACAAAGCCTATAGAGTATTCAACACAAGAACTAAAACAATGATGGAGTCTATTAATGTGGTAATAAATGACTCAACTCAGGAGAGGCTTACAAATGTTGAAGATGATGTTGAAACATTAGCTCAGGAAACTGTCACAGAAGAAAATCAAGCTGACAATAACATCAACCATGATCTTGTCATTGTGGAAGATAATGACAATCATACAAGTAAAGGGCCCTTTATCAGAATTCAGAAGGATCATCCCAAAGAGCTAATAATAGGAAATCCAAATGAAGGGGTTGTTACAAGGTCAAGAGAAGTGATATCCAATGCTTATTTTGTTTCAAAAATTAAACCTAAAAATTTGAAAGAAGCTCTCATTGATGAATTCTAGATCAATGCCATGCAAGAAGAATTGGAGTTGTTCAAAAGGAATGAAGTTTGCGATTTGGTACCTAGACCTGAGGGAATAAATGTCATTAGAATAAGGTGGGTATATAAGAATAAGTCTGATGAAAATGGAGTGGTAACCAGGAACAAGGCCAGACTTGTGGCACAAGGGTACACTTAAATAGAAGGTGTTGACTTTGATGAGACCTTTACACCAGTTTCTCGTCCTGAAACTATAAGACTCTTACTAGGGGTAGCATGTTTGCCGAGATTTAAGCTGTATCAGATGGATGTAAAAAGTGTCTTTCTAAATGGGATCTTACAAGAAGAAGTTTATGTTGAACAACCAAAATGATTTGTGGATTCCACTTTTCCAAATCATGTTTACAAAGTAAAAAATGCTCTTTATGGTCTAAAGCAAGCTCCTAGGGCTTGGTATGAAAGACTGACAGAATTTCTGGTCAGAAATGGGTACCGAAAATGAGGAATAGACAAGACATTATTTGTTAAAGAAAAGGATAGCAAACTCATGAATGCTCAAATATATGTTGATGACATTGTTTTTGGTGGAATGCCAGACCAGATGGTTCAACATTTTGTCAAACAAGTGCAGTCTGAATTTGAGATGAGACTGGTGGGGGAATTGACCTATTTTCTTGGACTTCAAGTTAGACAAATGGAAGATTCTATTTTCATATCCCAGAGCAAGTATGCCAAGAACATAGTAAACAAGTTTGGCATGGAAAAGACCAGTCATAAAAGGACTCCTGCACCTACTCATTTGAAGCTTTCTAAGGATGAAAATGGGGTTAATGTGGATCAAAGTTTTTACAGAAGCATGATAGGAAGTTTACTATATTTGACTGCTAGTAGACTTGATATCACATTTGTTGTTGGAGTTTGTGCCATATATCAAGCTGAGCCAAAAGTTAGTCACATCAATCAAGTAAAGAGGATTTTAAAGTATGTGAATGATACTTGTGACTATGGAATGTTGTATCACATGGTTACGATGCCATGTTTGTTGGATATTGTGATGCTGACTGGGCAGGTAGTGCCGATGATAGGAAAAGCACCTCAAGTGGATGTTTTTGCTTGGGAAACAACCTTATATCTTGGTTCAATAAGAAGCAAAATTATGTGTCTCTATCCACTGTTGAGGCTGAGTATATTGCAGCAGGAAGCAGCTGCTCTCAACTACTTTGGATGAAGCAGATCTTGCACGAGTACAATATCAAGCAAGATGTCATGACATTGTACTGTGACAACTTGAGTGCTATCAACATATCCAAGAATCATGTTCAACATAGTAGGACAAAGCATATTGGCATCCGTCATCACTTTATCAGAGATCTTATTGAAGAAAAAGTGGTTAGCCTTGAGCATGTAGCCACTGAGAAGCAACTGGATGATATTTTCACTAAAGCTTTGGATGCAAACCAATTTGAGAAATTAAGAGGAGAACTTGGAATTTCCATTATTGAAGAATTATAACAATTAGCCTTGTTCATGCAGGATACAAGAGCTGTGGTGAGGAAGTTTAGTACCAACACTCCTAAATCAAGTGACAGCTTCAAGGAGTTCAGAAGGATCTTTGGTAGAGGCAAGAGTTGGACGATCATCTAAAAGTGATCTAATTTTTTGTGTTTCCATCTGTTACATTTTTTTTTTGTTTCCATTTGTTATGGTTGTGTTTCCATCTGAACTTATACTTTATGCATTGTGTTTGTTTTTGTGCTTCCAAATGTGTGATTCCATTTATTTTTGTTTACATTTACTCTATTTTCTTTTTGTCAATTTTTGGCTAAAAAGGGGGGAGTAACGTGTTGTTGCTGTTTCTGATGTTAGATCAGATGTCATGACTTTATGTTATGTTTGTACTACTGCTTAGGAAGAGTAGTTGTTTTTGTTGCTGGGCTAAATGCAACTTTTTAGGGGGAGTATGATAATCTGTCATGCTTGCTGCTGCTGCTGCTGATGTGGAACCATTTGTTGTGTTTGGGAGAATACTTTATTTTCTGCAGTAGGTTGTGGTGTTCAGGGGGAGTGTGTTTGCGCTAGTGCTTGTGTAGTGTGGTTCCATTGTATGAACTGACATGGGAGTTCATGAGTTCATGTGTTTTTGTGTTTTTTGGTTGTCCCATTCAGGGGGAGTACTGATTATGTGTAACTGGGGGAGTGGTGTACCTGTCTATTTTGTTGCTGAAAGATTGCAATCTGTACAAAGATTACATGTTCTCATGTAACTTGTGTCGGTTTGTGATGTCAGACCTAATGTCTTGACATTGTGCTGTCATTTTTTTTTTCTTTATTGGTTTGACAACATTGTGGTTCTTGAGGTTTTTTGTTTCTGTTTTTTTTCTGTTGTGTACCTCTGATATGTGCTAAGGTTGTTTTAGCCAAAATTTGCCAAAGGGGGAGATTGTAAGTTCTGTAGTTTTTGGATTGGCTACATTTTGGTAAAATAACATGTTGTTAGCAAGATGTTAAACCAGATGTTCTGCCATGACAGTCAGACATCATGTCTTGTATGATGTTGTGACATGTTCCAGGACATGTTATACCAGATAGCTAGGGCATGTCTATTTTGGTATTTTTAGTGTGATTTTTTAGTGTGTTCTAATTCACACACGCGCGTTTTTCATAAGAGTATATTGTGGGATTTTTTGTTATGTCAGATTATGTTACTTTTCATAAAAAGGATCCTTGAGCCTTTTTAGGAAAGTTTGTATTTTGCTTCTATTATTATGCATGATGATTTGCGGCCAGTTTATACTTATTGCTGCTATTTGTGCGCCTCAAGAAGCCCAAGTCCAGTAGGTCTGAAGGCTATTTAAAGTGAAGACAAACCCTATTGATGTAGAGAACAACACGTGAGGATTTTGTGAAATAAGGATTAGCCGTAGTTTTGGTTGGTCTTTGGGGTTTTCTGCTAGTTAATTGTATGTCACTCATGTATCTTCTGATGCATTGAGGTTGAGTGATTGTTCATTGTTCATTGTCCATTCTAAAACTTGTAAGCAAGAGTGTATTGTTCTTGATTGAAGCTTTTAAGCAAAATAAAGTATTGTCTTGGAAGTGTGTTATTTCTGTTGTTTGCGGAATTGTTAATTGTCACTGGGATTGTGACTGATTAGGAAGTGAGAGGGGGATCTCATATCTAGAGGGTGTCTAGGTAGAAGTTGCACAAGGTAGGGATTAGGTGAGAAGTTGTAAACGAGCGAGTTTAGCTTTGAACTAATACTATCATAGTGAATTTCCTTCATGGATTGGTAGCCCCCGGATGTAGGTGAGTTGCACCGAACTAGGTTAACAATTCTTGTGTTGATATTATTTTTCTGTCATTTAATTTCCTGTAGTTTTTTACTTGTGCTGATCCTGGAGTTGTGACTTCTGTCTCGACATCCGGTATCTGCATGCCAGAATTTCACAAATTATGAGCCACTTTGTCAAAAAAAAATTGTCACAGATTATAAGTCACTTTATAATTCCAATGCAACATTAATAATATTTTTCTAATATGGTTATAGTGTTTTTTTTTACTATTCTTTCTTTCAACTATTTTAATTTCTCTTTTCAGTGTAATTAATGAAGGGTCTTGTTATAAAATCATACATAATTTATCTTTTCCATACAAAATTAATTAAATTTTTAATACATGTAAAATACCTAAAATGTCTTGTTATTTAGGACGAGGAGAGTACCTCTTATTTTATAATTTTTTAAATGTATTCTTTTAATAAACTGTAAAATAATATTTAAAAAATACATATTTTGTAAACAATTTGTTACATTTTTACGCTCAAATAAAAAATTAAAAGTTGTAAAAAGCATTACTCGTATGTTAAGTCGTATTTTTAGGGATGGTGTAATATAGATGGTGCCTACACTCAAAATCCTCCTTCCGTTGGTAGTGGTGCTATTTTCAGGGACAACAGGGGCCTTTTTCATTCTTGCTTATGCTGAACTGGTCGACTCTGATAACTCTTTAATTTGTGAATTTTGTGCAACAATCCACAATATTGAGATAGCCAAAGAGCGTGGTAGGTTGAAATTGTGGCTTGAATTTGATTCAAGTAATGTGCTGAAGGTTTTCTCTTCTGGTAATTCTATTTTAGTTCCTTGACATCTTAGAGCTAAATTGTTGGATTGTCACAAAACCATTTCTGATACATCTCTTGTTATTTCGCACATATTCAGGGAAGGAAATAACTATGCAGATGTTTTTGCTAACCTAAGCCACACAACTATATCCTTTATTATTTTTAACTCATTACCTTTACAGATTAGACAGGATTATCTAAAAAAAATAGGCTTAGGATGCCTTTTCATAGGTTCGTCACTTTTTGAGGATTTTGGCATAGTCTTTGTTTTTATGTAACAATCAATTTTTTTAAATATTCTTTAAACATTCTATAAAATTAAAATATCAGAAGTTGAAAAACTATAGCTCGGGTCAATTGCAAATATTAAAATTTTTTCATAGATTTTTAAAATCACTCCACATATTTAAATGAGTAGTAAAAACTGTTCTAGACTGGGCAAATACCTACCCCACAGTCGATGTTTTTGCTTGGGAAACAACCTTATATCTTGGTTCAATAAGAAGCAAAATTATGTGTCTCTATCCATTGTTGAGGCTGAGTATATTGCAGCAGGAAGCAGCCGCTCTCAACTACTTTGGATGAAGCAGATCTTGCTGGAGTACAATATCAAGCAAGATGTCATGACATTGTACTGTGACAACTTGAGTGCTATCAACATATCCAAGAATCTTGTTCAACATAGTAGGACAAAGCATATTGGCATCCGTCATCACTTTATCAGAGATCTTATTGAAGAAAAAGTGGTTAGCCTCGAGCATGTAGCCACTGAGAAGCAACTGGATGATATTTTCACTAAAGCTTTGGATGCAAACCAATTTGAGAAATTAAGAGGAGAACTTGGAATTTGCATTATTGAAGAATTGTAGCAATTAGCCTTGTTCATGCAGGATACAAGAGCTATGGTGAGGAAGTTTAGTACCAACACTCCTAAATCAAGTGACAGCTTCAAGGAGTTCAGAAGGATCTTTGGTAGAGGCAAGAGTTGGAGGATCATCTAAAAGTGATCTAATTTTTTTTGTTTCTATCTGTTACTTTTTTTTGTTTCCATCTGTTATGGTTGTGTTTCCATCTGAACTTATGCATTGTGTTTGTTTTTGTGCTTCCAAATGCGTGATTCCATTTATTTTTGTTTACATTTACTCTATTTTATTTTGTCAATTTTTGGCTAAAAAGGGGGAGTAACGTGTTGTTGTTGTTTCTGATGTTAGATTAGATGTCATGACTTTATGTCATGTTTGTACTACTGCTGGAAGAGTAGTTGTTTTTGTTGCTGGGCTAAATACAACTTTTTAGGAGGAGTATGATAATCTGTCATGCTTGCTGCTGCTGCTGCTGATGTGGAACCATTTGTTGTGTCTGGGAGAATACTTTATTTTCTGCAGTAGGTTGTGGTGTTCAGGGGGGTGTGTTTGCGCTAGTTCTTGTGTAGTGTGGTTCCATTATATGAACTGACATGGGAGTTCATGAGTTCATGTGTTTTTGTGTTTTTTGGTTGTCCCCTTCAGGGGGAGTACTGATTATGTGTAACTGGGGGAGTGGTGTACCTGTCTGTTTTGTTGCTGAAAGATTGCAATCTATACAAAGATTACATGTTCTCATGTAACTTGTGTTGGTTTGTGATGTCAGACCTAATGTCTTTACATTGTGCTGTCAGTTTTTTTTCTTTATTGGTTTGACAACATTGTGGTTCTTGAGGTTCTTTGTTTCAGTTTTGTTTTTGTTGTGTACCTCTGATATGTGCTAAGGTTGTTTTAGCCAAAATTTTCCAAAGGGGGAGATTAAGTTCTGTAGTTTTTAGATTGGCTACATTTTGGTAAAATAACATGTTGTTAGCAAGATGTTAAATCAGATGTTCTGCCATGACAGTCGTACATCATGTCTTGCATGATGTTGTGACATGTTCCAGGACATGTTATACCAGATAGCTAGGGCATGTCTATTTTGGTATTTTTAGTGTGATTTTTTAGTGTGTTCTAATTCACACGCGCGCGTTTTTCATAAGAGTATATTGTGGGATTTTGTATTATGTCAGATTCTGTTACTTTTCATAAAATGGATCCTTGAGCCTCTTTAGGAAAGTTTGTATTTTGCTCCTATTATTGTGCAAGATGATTTGCGGCCAGTTTATACTGATTGCTGCTATTTGTGCGCCTCAAGAAGCCCAAGTTCACTAGGTCTGAAGGCTATTTAAAGTGAAGATAAACCCTATTGATATAGAGAACAACACGTGAGGATTTTATGAAATAAGGAATAGCTGTAGTTTTGGTTGGTCTTTAGGGTTTTCTCCTTGTTAATTGTATGTCACTCATGTATCTTCTGGTGCATTGAGGTTGACCGATTGTTCATTGTTCATTGTCTACTCTAAAACTTGTAAGCAAGAGTGTATTGTTCTTGATTGAAGCTTTTAAGCAAAATCAAGTATTGTCTTAGACGTGTGTTATTTCTATTGTTTGTAGAATTGTTAATTGTCACTGGGATTGTGACTGATTAGGAAGTGAGAGGGGGTTCTCATATCTAGAGGGTGTCTAGGTAGAAGTTGCACAAGTTAGGGATTAGGCGAGAAGTTGTAACATTAATAATATTTTTCTAATATGGCTATAGTATTTTTTTACTATTCTTTCTTTCGACTATTTTAATTTCTCTTTTCAGTGTAATTAATGAAGGGTGTAGTTATAAAATCATACATAATTTATCTTTTTTATACAAAATTAATTAAATTTTTAATACATGTAAAATACCTAAAATGTCTTGTTATTTAGGACGAAGAGAGTACCTCTTATTTTATAATTTTTTAAATGTATTATTTTAATAAACTGTAAAATAATATTTAAAAAATACATATTTTGTAAACAATTTGTTACCTTTTTACGCTCAAATAAAAAATTAAAAGTTGTAAAAAGCATTACTCTTATGTTAAGTCGTATTTTCAGGGATGGTGTAATATGGATGGTGCCTACACTCAAAATCCTCCTTCCGTTGGTAGTGGTGCTATTTTCAAGGACAATAGGGGACAATATGGGCCTTTTTCATTCTTGCTTATGATGAACTAGTCGACTCTGATAACTCTTTAATCTGTGAATTTTGTGCAACAATCCACAATATTGAGATAGCCAAAGAGCGTGGTTGGTTGAAATTTTGGCTTGAATTTGATTCAAGTAATGTGGTGAAGGCTTTCTCTTCTGGTAATTCTATTTTAGTTCCTTGACATCTTAGAGCTAAATTGTTGGATTGTCACAAAACCATTTCTGATACATCTTTTGTTATTTCGCACATATTTAGGGAAGGAAATAACTATGCAGATTTTTTTGCTAACCTAAGCCACACAACTATATCCTTTATTATTTTTAACTCATTACCTTTACAGATTAGACAGGATTATCTAAAAAAATAGGCTTAGGATGCCTTTTCATAGGTTCTTCACTTTTTGAGGATTTTGACATAGTCTTCGTTTTTTATGTAACAATCAATTTTTTTAAATATACTTTAAACATTCTATAAAATTAAAATATCAGAAGTTGAAAAACTATAGCTCGGGTCAATTGCAAATATTAATTTTTTTTCATAGATTTTAAAAGTCACTCCACATATTTAAATGAGTAGTAAAAACTGTTCTGGACTGGGCCAATACACCTTTTCTGTACATGCGCTTTCTACTCTATCTCTTACTTTGGCATTGGAGTACCTTGCAGGTACACCCCCACCTCTTCACCACCACCGGAGAATATTGGAGCTCGCGACGTGTTGCTGGCCACCGATCCATTTTTGATCAGTAACGATTTGTGACGCCGTCTGTGGGAAACCTTGCTTCCCTGTTCTTCCTCTCGTAGAAACTCAAGAACCAAAGCAACTTTCAATTTCCGACGATCATGGCCAGCCCGCGAGCTGACATCAATGCTCCAGACACCGCCTTCATCCCATTCAACAATGGGGACGATCACGACCCCAACGTGACTGTCCACGACAAAGAAGGCGACCACAGGGATGGGCACACCCCTTCTCTCGGAGGACACACCACGGGAACTCTCAGAGCCCCTCTCCCCAAAAGCCTGGGCGCCATCCACGTCTAGAATGACCTCAGCCCATGGTCTCCCAGAAGCGCGACCGGTCCCCTCCTAGGAAGGAACGACGTTCCCCTACTTAGAAGAGGAGTAAGGCTGACGGGTACACCGATAAGCCAAAGAGACGTTCGAGGAGTCCTCCCCGACGGAGCAGGAACAGCCGAGGAAACCAGTCCCCTTCGCGATCACCTGTCAGAAGCGACGAGAACGACCAGCGCACCTCGCTGTCCAGGGACATCATGGAGACCTCCTTACCTGTAGGGATGGAAAAACCCCCGCCCTTGGCGACATATGATGGTACGACCGACCTGGATGACCATATCAAAAGCTTTAACGCGATGCTTGACTATCGGAACCTCCGGGGAGCCATCAAATGCAGGCTTTTACCCACTACCCTGAGGAAGGGTGCTATGGCTTGGTACAAAAGCCTCGCATCTGAATCCATCACCGCTTGGAGAGAACTGAAGAGGAAATTCTCCAAGCATTTCACTGCTTCCCGACACCACCCGAAGACGGAAGCATCCCTGGAAGCCATCATCCAGGGAAAAGATGAATCTCTTCGGGATTACATTGAGAGGTTTAACCGAGAAGCCGTCCAGGTATCCACCTCGGACGACATGAAGAAATTCTTGATAGAGTGGGCACTCCGACCTCGCACCGAGTTTGCCAAGGTTGTCGGCATTGAAAGGCCCAGCACCTTGGAAGTGCTCCTCCATAAGGCCCAAGCATACATCCAGTATGAGAAGATAGAGGCCACCCATTGTGCCCGCGATTCGCGAAATCAGGAGGGCACTAGAAGCTCTAGGCACAAGGACTCCACCGCCCCCTGCGAGGCGGGGAAAGAAGAAGAGAAGATCGGCTCCAGGACCTTCCATAGCCGAGGGGACCAGTAGGCCGTTTCACTGAGTACACGCTACTCTCCGCTCCCCGCGAGCGCATCTTGGCTGAGTGCATCAACTCGAAATTCCAGAAAGGAGGTGTCCGCTTACTGAAGCCAACGCCCCCTAAACCAAACGTCGACACGTCCAAATACTGTCGGTTCCACCAGAGCCACGGGCATTTCACAGAGGATTGCATCCACCTCAAGAATGCAATAGAAATTTTGATCAAAGAGGGGCCCCTCAAGCAGCACACGAAGAGGAACGATGCCCCCGACAAGAGACCCGGGAGACGAAAAGGGTCAAAGAGGCAACCCCGTCCCCTGACGAGAACGGACTACAAGTTGCCCTGTGGGTCAACCGACCAGAGGACTTCTACTTCCCCAGTGAGCCCGACACGCCTGTGGCCGCTCGCAGCCCATGGGAAAGCTTCCCCACCGCCATGGTCATATTCGGTGGGGGTTTCAACAAGGTCTCGGTGGGATCGATCAAGCGGAAGTTTGACGAATTGATAGAGGCGAGCTCGACGCAAAACGCCACCTTTGAGAAGGTTCAGGGAAGGTCGAACCCCATCACCTTCTATCTCAAAGAATTGTTGGGCGGCGCCCCCAATTCCAACATCTCCCTCCTCATCAGGGCACAGATGGCGAACTTTGACGTCCGCCGCATCCTGGTCGACCAAGAGAGCTCGGTGGACATAATATATGCCCACCATTTCGCTACTCTCCAGCTCGACAAGACACACTTGACCCCGTACGTCGGCTCAAATCTGCAAGGTTTCAACGGCACCACCACCAGACCGTGGGGCTACGTTGAGCTGATGGTCACGTTCGAGAACAACGATACTGCCCGACAGGTTAAGGTCTGCTTCCGGGTGGTGGAGTGCCCTTCTATGTACCAGTGAATCCTGGGGAGGCCGACTCTAGCTGAGCTCACGGCGCTACCATCTACAGTCCATCTGAAAATGAAGTACTACGCGACCATGGGTCGTGTCGTCACCCTCCACGGGGATATTGAAGCTGCTAGGAGATGTTTCGAGGCTGCAACCAAGGGTTTGAACTCGATCAACATCAAGTCCAAGACCGCGGGTAAGTCATCCCTGGACGAAGAGAAGAAGCCACTCCTGCGCGTCAACGCTGTCGACCTCGACAGCCGCTTCCCCAGCAAGCAGAAGCAAAGCGAGGCAGCGGACGACACCCTTCCAGCTGAAGGCAGCGGGCAGCCTCTCCACCCCGTACGCCCCATTCCGAATGGAGACTTCAAGCTCATCACTCTCAGGGACAATCCAGACAGGAAGGTGAAGATTGGCACAGGGCTCCCCGACCTGGCGAGGAAGCAGCTGAAGGCCTGCCTCAAGGAGAATGCTGACCTGTTCGCGTGGAGCGCTGCGGAGATGCCCAACCTTGACCCAGATGTGGCCTGCCATCAACTCACAATAGATTCAGCCGCTAGGGCTGTAGTGCAACGTAGGTGTAGGCAATCTCTCGAGAAAGCGAAGGTTGCTAAAAAAGCTGTAAAAGACCTCTTAGAGGCGAATTTTATTTCGGAAGCCTAGTACACAACTTGGTTATCCAACGTTGTACTTGTTAAAAAGAATAATGGAAATGGAGAACATGCATTGATTACACCGATCTTAACCAGCCATGCCCAAAAGATGCTTATCCACTGCCTAACATCGACAAATTGGTCGACAATTCTGTAGGTTTTAAATTTTTGTCGTTCATGGATGCATACTCAGGATACAATCAAGTCCCTATGGCAAAGGCCGACAAGCAACACGCGGCTTTCATGACCGAGTCGGGCAACTACTACTGCAATGTAATGCCCTTCGGTCTGAAAAAACGCCGGCGTGACCTACCAACGGATGATGAACAAAGTATTCCGGGGAGAGATCGACGACATGCTCGAGGTCTACATGGACGACATGATCATAAAATCACGAAAAGAGGTCGACCACACAGCCCACCTCAAAAGGGTCTTCGACACGGTGAGGAGATGCAAGATGAGGTTCAACCCGGAGAAATGCACATTCAGTGTCCGAGCAGGAAAGTTTCTAGATTTCTACCTCACAGAACGAGGGATCGAGGCAAACCCTGAAAAGTGCAGGGCGTTCTCCAAATTCCCGACGCCGAACTCAAAGAAATCGATACAATCGCTAAACGGGATGTTCACCTCGCTGTCCCGCTTCGTGGCCAAATCCGTGCAACACGCACTTCCATTTTTCAAACTTCTACGCAAGGAGGCCACGTTCGAGTGGAATGAGGAGCGCGAACAGGCGCTCCTCCACCTCAAACAAGTCATCTCGCAACCCCCGGTCCTCCACGACCGAAAGACGAGGAGACATTGAACCTGTACCTCACTGTCACGAGCGAGGCGGTCAGCGCGGCTCTAATCCGGGAAACCCCCGATGGGTAGAAGCCGATTTACTTCACTAGTAAAGCCCTCCAAGGCCCCAAACTTAGATACCAGCAGATCAAAAAGCTCGCTCTGGCCCTCGTCACCGCGGCCAGAAAACTGCGACACTACTTCTTGGCCCACATAATCATGGTGAGGAAGGACCAACCTGTGAGACAGCTCCTCGGCCGACCTGACATGGCGGGCAGGACGCTCAAATGGTCACTCGAACTCTCCGAGTTTGACGTCCAATAAGAGGGTAGGAAGGCCCTGAAGGCTCAAGTATTATCCGACTTCGTCGCGGAGTTGGCCATCCCGAAACCTTCGGCGGACGGATCCTAAAAATGGACGATCTACGTTGACGGGACGTCCAGCTCGACAGGAAGTAGAGCGGGCATCTTCCTAGAGAACGAGGAAGGAATCCTGATCGAGGTCTTCCTCACATTGTCCTTCCCGACATCGAAAAACCAGGCTGAATACGAGGCTTTCCTCGTGGGGCTATGCCTAGCCGAGGACCTCGACGCCAAAGAAGTAAAAATATTCACCGACTCCCAGCTCGTGGCCTCCTAGGTACGGGGTGAGTACCAAGCTAAGAACGATAACCTCATCGAGTACCTGGCCTTGGTAAAAGAGAGGATGAAAAAATTCTTCTCGGCGAAAGTAAGTCATGTCCCGCGCGAGCACAATACTCGAGCAGACGTCCTATCGAAGCTGGCGAGTACGAAGAAAAAAGGCGAGAACAAATCCGTCATCCAAGAGGTGCTTTCGCATTCGAGAATCAAGAAATCCATATCGACCACCGATGTGCATGCCATTGGAGACAACATGACCCCAATATACGAATACCTCAGCACGGGGAAACTACCCGACGACCCCAAGGATGCCGGCGTAGTCAGTCGGCGCGCCCACTAGTATACTACCGTCGAGGACAAGTTATACCGGTGGGGATTCTCGATCTCCCTCATCAGGTGCGTCGAGGATTTTAAGGTCCCCGGCATACTCCAGGAGATCCACGGAGGGATCAATGCGCAACACCTCGGTGGACGGTCCTTGACCCATAAAGCATTTCGAGCAGGGTACTATTGGCCCACCATGCAGCAAGACGCCAAAGAGCACGTCAAGAAATGTGACAAATTCCAGCGGCACGGAGACATGCATTTAGCCCCACCCAGTGAGCTCAAAACACTCTCATACCTGTGGCCATTTTCCTGGTGGGGGATGGACATCATCGGGCCCTTCACCATAGGCTCCTACCAAAACAATTATTTGATTGTCGGCGTCGACTACTTCACTAAGTGGATATAGGCCGAAGCCTTGGCTAAAATCAAGGCTCATAACATACTTAGTTTCTACAAGAGGAATATACTTTCCTGGTTTGGCGTACCCCAAGCAATCGTCATCGACAATGGGACACAATTCACCGACAAGAACTTTCAGGACTTCATTACCAAACTTGGCATGAAGCAACACTTCACATATGTTGAGCACCCGCAAACGAACGGGAAGGCCGAAGCCGCGAACAGAGTGATCCTGCAAGGTCTGAAACGAAGATTGGGCGACGCCAAGAAAAGGTGGGTCGAGGAGTTGCACAGCATGCTCTGGGCCTACAGAACAACCCCGCACTCGACCACAGGGGAGACCCCATTCCGAATGACCTACGGAACCGAGGCAGTGATTCCGGTAGAAATAAGGGAACCCTCAAGGAGGACCGAGTCTCCCCTCGGCGAGGAGATGAACGATTAAGCCCTAAGAGAGTAGCTCGACCTGGTCAAAGATATACGGTCAAGGGCATCCCTCCGCGAAGCCTCGCTCAAACAGAAGATAACTTTGCGCCATGACAACAAAGTTATCAAACGAGAATTTCAGGTGGGCACCCTAGTCCCGCAAAGGAACCAAAAAGACTCGCGCGAAGGCAAGCTCGCCGCGAACTGGGAGGGCCCCTATCGCGTCCGTGTGAAAATAGGGACAGGAGCCTACTACCTCGAAAATATGCACGGGAAGGAACTTGCTCGACCATAGAACGCTGAAAAGTTTAAACAGTACTACAGTTAAACACTTCCCATGACCTATTCGCGTCGCGACCATGGGAGCGCACTAAGGTACAAGCGCGGCTCCTAAACTCGAGACAATAAGACAAGAGCCCGCTCTTATGTGTGCGAGCGAACTCTTGATCCGACGGAGACACCTCAACCGAGCTCCACCTTTGTCGTACTGACTAGGCAAAACACCCAGCTCGCAATGGGAAGTTCACGCCTCGGAACGAAGACCTCGATCGAGCTCTTAGTTTCGTCCAAGGTCAAAATCCGACTCCGACCACTCGACTAGTTCCCTACACTGTCGAGGACCATCAACGTCGAGCAAAAGCCCCAAATACTTAACGAAAACATGCAAATACCAAATACATAGTCAACATACAAACAACACACACAAAATATGAAAGATAATGCATTAAAGCAGGCAAAAGCCCATTGTTCGAACGTTACAAAAAGCACTACTAGCCCCTGGCACGCAGGCCGGGCAAAAGTCAGTTTACAAAATCACAGCTGTTAGTTTTATTATTGGCAGCAATTTTGGTAAAACAATGTGTTTGTTCAAGATGTCATGTCTGATGTCTTAACATGTGCTTCTAACATTCTGCATGAGGTGTGTTGTTTGGTATTGCAGTTTTTGTGCATGATGTCAAGACTGATGTCTTAACATCTGTTGACAGAACATCTGTTCAGTCTGTTATGTGATTTAGGGCTGCGTGTTAATTGTTATGTTTGAGAGATTGCAGGCGAGATTCTTTGAGGAGATTTTATCTGATGCAATCGTTTTATATTTCCAATGAAGTATATTCTGTTACTATTTAGGGCGAAAAGATTTGAAGATAAAATCTGCTTTTATTGTGCATCAAATCTGTGATTTTATTCTGCCCAAGCCCATGAAGTTTGTTGCTATTTAAAGACGTATCAACTCTACTTGGAGGCGCGGAGAATAAGGATTGTGCGAGCTGTGTTCAAGTTTTAGGGTTTATGTTTTGTGTTTGTTTTTGTGACCCATTCATTCATCTGGTTTGATGTTTGAATTGGACTGATTTAGTTGAGTTATAATTTGTCCACTCTAAGCTTTTAAGCACGAGTGTTTGTTCTTGATCAAAGCTTTTAAGCAAGATCAAGGTGTGTCTTTCTTGTGTAGCTTCTTACATTGTTATTTTCTGTTTTCATCACTGCTGTGATTGAGGGGGAGTGAGAGGGTTCTCATACCTAAGAGTGTCTTAGGTAGAAGTGTCATTGGGTAGTGATTAAGTGAGTAGATTGTCAACTGGTGTGTTGACTGTAGAATCTACAAATTGATACTACTAATAATGAATTTCCTCCCTGGCTTGGTAGCCCCAGACGTAGGTTGTTAGACCGAACTGGGTGAACAATTTTCTGTGTTGTTTATTGTTTTTAAGTATTGTTACTATTGTTGTCTTGTTCATATAACAGATATTGATGTTGTGACATCTCACTTGACATCACATATCTGATACGAAAATTTCAATTGGTATCAGAGCAGGTCATCCTGCTCTGTATCTGGGTGAGATCTAGGGTTGTTACTTTCTGGTGCAATGGACAAGGAGAGTGGTGGATTTGTGAATAGACCCCCTATTCTAGATGGATCAAATTATGACTATTGGAAACCTCGCATGGTTGCCTTTTTGAAGTCTTTAGACAGCAGGGCTTGGAAGGCTGTTTTGAAAGAATGGAAACATCCTGTCATTGTGGGAAAAGATGGTCAGTCAAAGCTGAAACCTGAAGAAAATTGGACCAAGGAAGAAGATGAACTTGCACTTGGGAATTCTAAGGCCTTGAATGCCTTATTTAATGGTATTGACAAGAACATTTCCAGGCTGGTCAACACATGTGAAGTGGCTAAAGAGGCTTGGGATATCCTGAAAACAACTCATGAAGGAACTTCCAAGGTCAAGATGTCAAGACTTCAGTTGCTAACAACAAAGTTTGAAAGTTTGAGGATGAAAGATGAAGAGACCATTCATGACTTTCACATGAATATACTTGAACTGTCAAATGCTTCTAGTGCCCTAGGAGAGAGAATGTCTGATGAGAAGCTGGTGAGAAAAATTCTCAAATCTCTCCCCAAAAGATTTGAAATGAAGGTGACTGCTATAGAGGAAGCTCAAGACATCAACCAAATGAGGGTAGATGAATTGATTGGCTCACTTCAGACATTTGAATTAGTGTTGAATGACAGATCAGAAAAGAAGGCCAAAAGCATGGCACTGATGTCTAGTTCTGAAAATGAAAAGAAAAAGTGTGATATTGAAACTCAGGAGGAGCTATCCAATGCAATTGTGATGCTGGGAAGACAGTTTAATAAAGTAATGAAAAGAATGGACAGAAGTTATAAACCTAATGTCAAGAACATCACATCTGACATCAACAGGTCAGCTGATCAGATGAAGAAAACCAAAGCAGAGGATAGACCTAATAATGACAAAGGAATCCAATGCCATGGTTGTGAAGGTTTTGGTCACATCAGAGCTGAATGTCCCACATACCTTAAACAGAAAAAGGGTTTGTCTGTCACTTGGTCTGATGAGGACACTGAAAGTGAAGATGAATCAGCCAAGCATATCAGAGCTATGACTGGAATATGTGAGTCTGATAATGATTCAAGTGATGGGGAGATTACGTATGAGGAGCTAGCTGCATCATATAGAGAGTTGTGCATTAGAAGTGAACAAGTGTGTCTAGATGGGGAAAAGTAAAAGAAAGTTATAGTACGGCAAAAGGTTGAAAAGACTGATCTAGAGAATAAAGTAAGTCTGCTAAACTCCAAGCTTGATCAAATGGTCAAATCTATCATAATGCTAAACAAGGGGACTGATACCTTGGATGACATTCTTTAGACTGGAAAACTGGCTGGAGACATGACTGGGTTGGGATTTGAGGGTGAGAAGAAACCTTCTTCAGATGCTAGTTCTTCTGGTACTAAACAGAACCTGTCTCATCAGATGTTTCAGCACCATGGAAAAGTGCATACTTCTGGACCCAAACAGAACATGTCCCATCAGATGTCACAACATCATGGGAAGGTGCATGTTTCTGGGCCTAATCATTTTGGGTCTCATCATCATAGCAGAAGACAGCCTCATTAGTATGGCAGAAGACTGACTCAACCTCAATGGAGAAGACATCTCAATCACTTCAGAGAAGAAATTCAAAGATGGAGATGTCACTACTTTGAAAGATTTGGCCATATAAAGCCTTTTTACTTCAGACTGCATGGATATTCTAAACCTGTTCCTCATCCTGGACCAAATCAGAATACTCCAACAAGTGGAAAACAATGGGTTCCCAAGGTTGTTGTTACAAGCTTATTAGCTCACATGTCTATTAGAGCCTCAGCTATGGAAGATTGGTACTTTGACAGTGGGTGTTCTAAACATATGACAGGTGTCAGAACCTGTTTGTGGATGTCAAATCTTATTCCACAAGTGATGTGACTTTTGGTGATGAAGCCAAAGGTGAGGTCAAAGGGATTGGAAAGCTGAATTGTTTAGTTGGGCCTAGTCTTGATAATGTGTTACTTGTTAAAGGGTTGACTGCTAATTTAATTAGCATCAGTCAACTGTGTGATGAAGGTTTCAAGGTCAGCTACATAAAATCTGTATGTTTAGTGACAAATGAAAAGAGTGAAGTTGTTATGAGGGGAGTTAGATCTAAAGATAACTGCTACTTGTGGGTTCCTCAAGAGTCCAGTTACTCCTCCTTATGTACTATTGCCAAAGATGATGTTGTGGATTTGGGACATCAAAGACTTGGTCACCTACATCTGAAAGAGGTGAAACAAAGTCTAATTGAGTATAATGTCAAGCACGATGTCATGACATCTTGCTGTGACAACCTGAGGGACACTAACCATATTAATGTTCATCATCTACTCAGAAGAGAACTTGAAGAAAACAAGGTCATTCAGTTGGAACATGTCACTAACAAAAGAAGGTTGCTGATATTCTCTCTAAGGACGTAGATGCAAGTCAATGTGAAACCCTAAGAGAAGAATTGGAAATGTGTAATTATGAAGGTCAACAGAAGTTAATGGCGTGTGGACAATGTTCATTAAAATTAAAAAATTTAAAAAGTCATTTATTTTGGTGTGGAAATTCCACTTACTACCTTTTAATTTTCCAACAAAAGCATCCCCCTTTGCATAAGAAATCATTTCACATCTTTACTACCACACGCTACCTCCATTTTGCTTCATATTGTTTGTTCATCTTCTCTCCCGGAAAAAGAAGCTCTTCCAACCTTTTGTCAATTAGCTGCAAGAAAGTAACAATGTCTCAACAACAACCTTCTCCATCCAAGAAATCTGCTACCAAAAATCCTTCGCATGCAAAATCTAGGGTTTCTACTGAAGAGGTCTCGCTTGATGATGCTCTGGACATTGCGCCTCTATCCATGATTCCCCATTCCGAAATTGAAAAGACGAGGCCCAGCAAACTACATGTAAGAAGTTCCAAACGTACACCTGCAGGTAACTCCTCTAAAACCACTGTTGAGTATTCTTATGATCATAGGGAAGGTAGAAAGTATGTGGATAGAACCATTAAAAGTATTGTCACTGGTCTATTGTATGAAGAGCGTAGGGTTCCTGAGATTAATGTCCCTCTGTCTAAAATTGATGATGTTCCTACTTTGGATGCACATCAAAGTGAGGAAGGAAAAGTAGACTCTTCGAGTTCTGAGGAAGATACTGAGACTGCAAATTTACACAAATTGGCTAATTCTGTGCTTAATGAAGGAAGAAGTGAGGGTGTTACTGAGGACTCTAGTTCAGGGAAAAAGAGTGTTGGTGATGATCAGAGTAAAGAAAAAACTGTTAACTCTGATGATGTTGTTGTGAATCTTGTTGATGTTCCCTCTGACAACGAGTTAATTGCAAATGTGCATCCTGGTATTGCTAAGAGGTTGAAGACAAGAAAAAGGAAATATGTGGATACTTCTCCTGAAGTGAAAGTTGTTAGTGGTAAGAAAAAGACTACTGTTGTGGGACCCCCAAAATCCTGGAGCAAAGTGTCTACCTCTTCTAAAAAGAGGAAGATTAGGAATGATTCTGACTCTAACTTTGATATTGAGGAGGATGTCCAGGACATCAATCCTGTGAAGAAGGCTGCTAGCAAGAAGATTGTTAACAAAGTTCCTGATGTCCCTTTAGACAATATTTCATTCCATTCTGTTGACAATGTGAGTAAGTGGAAGTATGTTCATCTAAGAAGAATTGCTCTGGAGAGAGAGCTTGGTAAAGATGCCTTGGAGGTCAAGGAAATCATGGAGTTGATTCATATTGCAGGATTATTAAAGACTGTGTCAGATTTTTCAAAGTGTTATAATCTGCTAGTTAAGGAATTCATTATGAGCATTCCTGCTGATATTGTTGATGGTAGATGTGTGAATTTTATGAAGGTTTATGTTAGGGGCAAATGTATTTATTTCTCTCCTAGTGCCATCAACAAGTACTTGGGAAGGAGTGATAAAGAGGAGTGTGAACTGGAGGTTACTGACAACCAAGTGTGCAAGGTGATCACTGCTAATCAAGTGACTAGTTGGCCCTTGAAAGGTAAATTGTCTGCTAGCCAACTAAGTGTCAAATATGCAATTTTGCATAGGATTGGGGCTGAAAATTGGGTACCTACAAATCACAAAACTACCATAGTTGTGGGGTTAGGAAGGTTCATCTTTGCTGTTGGCAACAAGGTCAAGTTTGATTATGGGACTTACATCTTTGATCAGATTGTGAAGCATGCTACAACTAATGCTGTTAAGATGCCTATAGCATTTCCTTCCCTTATTTGTGGAATGATATTGAATCAACATCCTGGAATCTTAACTAACTCTGATATTGCTTGCAAGAGGGAGGCTGCGTTGTCTCTGCATCCTAAGTTGTTTATAGGGAATCATATCCCATATATTGTATCAACATCAGGTACTGGTGTCAACAAGACGTGCACCAAAAATGATCTGATCAATGAGTTGAAGTTAGCATGTAAAGATCTAGATGTTGTTATCAACACCAGCACTTCCAGGAAGATGAGACTTGAAAAATTGATTAAGTCTTTAGAACAGGGTGAAGATGGTGAGGATGATAATGCCAAGGAAGTTGGTAATGTTTCAGGTTCTGAGGAGGGTGGTTCAGCAACTGATAATGAGGGTGATGAAGATGCTTCTGATGATTCTGAGGAATACTGATTTTGCTGGTTGTGTTGGCTCTGTTGGAGTTTTCTCTTTGTTTTTTTTTGTTTTCTTTAGACACTTTTGTGTGCTATTCTGGATTTCTGATGGCACCTGTGTGTGCTTGTTTTGTGACTTGATATGTCTGTACTGCTCTTGTTGACAGCTTCAGTATGATATATTTTGCTTTGTTTATCTTGTTGGTGTTTGTCTAATCTAACAAGGGAGATCTTGTGTGACTGACATGTAGCTAGGTTGTCTAACAATGACAGTTTGTGACTGACTACTGCTTCCAACTATGACTACTTCTTTAGTTTGGCCAATTATGGCTAAAAAGGGGGAGAGTAATTTGATTATTGTGCAGGCAGCTGGCTTTCTTGGTTTTTTTTTTCAGAATGTTAGATTTGTTTGAGTGGTGTGTTTCTGCTGCTGGTATCTCTGATGAGCGTTGATATTGTTTTAGCCAAAATTAGCCAAAGGGGGAGATTGTTAGTTCTATTATTGGCAGCAATTTTGGTAATATAATGTGTTTGTTCAAGATGTCATGTCTGATGTCTTAACATGTGCTTCTAACATTCTGCATGAGGTGTGTTGTTTGGTATTGCAGTTTTTGTGCATGATGTCAAGACTGATGTCTTAACATCTGTTGACAGAACATCTGTTCAGTCTGTTATGTGATTTAGGGCTGCGTGTTAATTGTTATGTTTGAGAGATTGCATGCGAGATTCTTGGAGGAGATTTTATCTGATGCAATCGTTTTATATTTCCTATGAAGTATATTCTGTTACTATTTAGGGCGAAAAGATTTGAAGATAAAATATTCTTTTATTGTGCATCAAATCTGTGATTTTATTCTGCCCAAGCACATGAAGTTTGTTGCTATTTAAAGACGTATCAACTCTACTTGAAGGCGCGGAGAATAAGGATTGTGCGAGTTGTGTTTAAGTTTTAGGGTTTATGTTTTGTGTTTGTTTTTGTGACCCATTCATTCATCTGGTTTGATGTTTGAATTGGACTGATTTAGTTGAGTTGTAATTTGTCCACTCTAAGCTGTTAAGCACGAGTGTTTGTTCTTGATCAAAGCTTTTAAACAAGATCAAGGTGTGTCTTTCTTCTGTAACTTCTTACATTGTTATTTTCTGTTTTCATCACTGCTGTGGTTGAGGGGGAGTGAGAGGGTTCTCATACCTAAGAGTGTCTTAGGTAGAAGTGTCATTGGGTAGTGATTAAGTGAGTAGATTGTCAACTGGTGTGTTGACTGTAGAATCTACAAATTGATACTACTAATAGTGAATTTCCTCCCTGGCTTGGTAGCCCCCAGACGTAGGTTGTTAGACCGAACTGGGTGAATAATTTTCTGTGTTGTTTATTGTTTTTAAGTACTGTTACTATTGTTGTCTTGTTCATATAACAGATATTGATGTTGTGACATCTCACTTGACATCACATATCTGATACCAGAATTTCAACAGCACGCAGGCCAAACTAAACAATAACCAAAATACGGCACGCACGCCAGATAAGACGGTAAAAAAAATGGCATGTCGGCCTAGCAAGTTGAACAAAGGGAAATAGAGCTAGACGACTACGCCCCCTCTAGTTGGTCGTCCACCACGGTTTGATCATCATCTCCGTCCTCGACTTCAGGTGCGACCCCCCAACCTTCGATCACCTGGTGATAAAGGCCTGTCCCCTCGGTGACGAGCTGGACGCCAGGGTTCACGAGCTGAAGTTGCTCCACCACGGCATTAAAACCCACCTTGACAGCCCCTAGGCAATCCTGCTCGACCAGTCGGATCTTCGATACCAGGTTAACCCGAGAGGTCAGGAGCTTCTCATCGGCGGTTTCTTCTTCAACAGGCCTTGCAGTTGCCTCCAACTCAACGATCCTCTCCAGGAGCTTCTTCCTCTCCTCGTCAGCATCCTTCACATTTCTCTCAATCTCGCCGTGAAGCTTTACCTGGGCTGCATTCTATTTCTTGCACTCGTCAAGGTCAGTAGCCAGTTTTTTCTCTCAGCCTCGAGAGATGCAAGGTTATTCTACAGTTTGGTCAGGTTAGCCGTGGGGCAAGTCACGTCGTTAAGGACCAAAGCCATTTCAAAGACCCGCATCATCGCAACCATATCTTACGATAAGGCTTTCCTCCTCGCATTCCGGTCAACGCCCAAGATAGCCTTGGACTCAGCAGCGCTCACAGTTGGGGAGTTGGCCCCGCAGAAGAAATCAGGCTGCAGATAGCAGGGTGGGAGCACGTACTTCTCCTCGGACATGTTCTCGGTGAGGTTGACAGTTACGGGATCGGTAATTGGGGGAACTCTGCGACGTTGGAGATTGGCTGCATTAGGGGGAAGAGGATGAGCCTCTAGGTGTCGGTTAGGGCCTTGCATCTGCTGAACTTGGACGACTCGCCTCTTGCCAACCTTCTTCGCACTTTTGGTGGCCACCAGCTTCTTCACGCGTTCTTGCAAGCCCGAAATTTCACCTACAAAAGAAAAAACAAACACGTCAGCAAACCAACGACGAAAACATTGATGGGGCCCGAGTGAAGGGAGTGCCCACTACCTAAGAATTGTACAACTTTCTCGTCAGACGCACACTCGAGAAGGGTCTTCGTATTTATCAACCTGGACTCCTTTAAAACCTTCCCGCGATCGTCGAGGATAAAGTTCCCATCTGGAGTCACACATTTCGCAGGGGTGAAACCGGAGACGAACTTGGCCAACTTCTAGTAGGCCAGCCGGTCCTCCTCATCCAATGCGCCAAGGCTGACTATGTAACTGTCTGTGCCCGTTTTGAAATGCTCCTCCGTCCATTCCAACGGAAACTTCGATTGTAGGAACTCCTCCCGACACCCATTTTTCTCCTTGACCACGCGGTCGTACAACGAGTCGACGACCACATGGGTGATAGGCTTGACAACGAAATACCGGTATTTGAAATTACGAACAGAGTCTAGGTACGCTCAAAACAGTCTCCTTGGTTGCTTCAAGGATACCCAGCTGTGTCGGCCCTCGACCGTCTGTCTCTGCAGATGGAAGATGCGGAAGAAAATAGGTATTGTGGCTCCGACATTGAGGTACCAACATACGAGCTCATACACTCACATGAACGCGATCGCGTTGGGATGGAGCTGCAAAGGCGCCAGGCGCAACCAGGCGAACACCTCCCGTTGGAAATCACTGAAGGGCAGACGCAGGTCCGCTTCCAAGAAAGTGAATTCATACATGGAAAACCTCATCCCTCTGAAACACGAGCATACCCGATGATGTTCACGGGGTTTGTACACCTGCCAATTATGAGGGGAGCCCTCACAGCAGTCCTCAACAGTAGCATAAGCATCTGAGTCGTCCATGACAAAGAGAGAAGGGACGCTCAGAGGCTCCTGCCTGGCCCAATCCTCGGCAGTCCGCTTTCGAACCCCGTTGGTATGCACTACCGGTGAGGCGGGCTCGTCATCGATCTCGATGATCCCCTCGATCCTTGCAGCCATTTTTACCTGAAAAGTAGAGGAAAATGGTGAATTCGACATTCCAGATCAAATCCACCCTTCCACCACAAATTAAGTGAAAGGGCGAAGAAAGGAGGCGAGGAGTTGCTCGACGAACTTCCTCAACCAAAACCCTCGTCGGGAAACTCGTACACGCGAGGAGATTCTCCTCGACGCATAGCCATAAACCCCCCTCCTCGGGAGAAAGGCTCCTCGGCGTTTATATTCCCTCTGGTCAAATTTCTGTTCGGCTACGAGACCCCGCCCGGCCAGAGGAGCCTCCTGGACGGGGATCACCGCTGCGACAACGAGAAACCGGGGATAGGACCCCTCCGAGACCATCAACAAAGGTCCTCGAGACCTTCATCTAACGTCCTCGGGGCCTTCATCCCAGGTCCTCGGGACCTTCATCGGGTCCTCGAGTCCTTCATCTTATGGCCTCGGGACATTCATCCCAGGTCCTCGGGTCCTTCAACTTATGTCCTCGGGACATTCATCACGGATCCCCGAGACCTTCATCGGGAGTTTCATAAATTTAAAGAAGTTCCGGCGTACTCGCCGGAAACTCCGTGGTTTCCCCGGGAACATCATCGATTCACCGGAAAAACCACCGGAAAACACACAAAACCAAAATAATGAAGCCAGAAACTTACTTGGACACGGTGGTTGCTGAACGATGAGACGAAGGAGTACGGCGGACGAACGGAAATGGAGGCTGAGAGAGCGAAAAGAGAATAGAGGGAGTTCTGAGCAGAAGAGGGAAAACGTGCGAATGAAACAGACTCACCGCCTATTTATAATCCTAACATGGGACTCGAAGCATCTCTAGGCATTTGAGTGCCCCTACTCTTAGCTGCCTTAGGCATTAACTGCCCTGACACGTGACATCACCAAACACGTCAGGCATCTGTTCAAGTTCCTCTCCTGCACGGAAGCGTACGTGCCCGTCCCCTCCGACGTATCCCACATGACGCAGGCCCGCAGTATTTCGTCATGGACGCGGAGAATAGCTCATGACTGCAGTAGGCGAGCACGGCTCCCCGAGAGCACCCGCGATATGGAGAAGCTTGGCACCTGGTCGCACCCATCATCCTCGGCGGTAGGACTGACGCTTAAGTCATTACTCCTCCACTTATGAGCAACGACTTAGGGGACTCCTGTTCCGGACTGGGCCAGTACCTGCCCCACAGTCAAGTAGGCCTAACTCAGTATCACATTGGGGAGCCCAGCAAGGCCTAATTCTCCTCCCTGTTGGGCACGCTCAGTACTCTCTGCAGTCGGACAGGCCACCACCTAGCACGGGGAGAGACCACGCGTCTTCCCCACGGACTCCACGTGCCTCCCAGTGGGGACACGTTATCAGGCAACTACTCACTTCCTGTAGAACTGGTCAGCCCACCTCCCGAAGATCACGGGGCAGTTGCTGCAGGGCGAATACCACATACTGGTCTTCCCTACGCCGCGTAAGCCCTGACAGTTATTTGCATTGGGCCTGGCAATCCAACCCAGTGCAGATGACCGTTGGCCCAGCGCTGGGGGCACATTATAAATACCATCTATCACTAGAGGGTCAGGTATTCTAAATTTCACTCTACACCTTTTCTGTACTTGCGTTTTCTACTCCGTCTCTTACTTTGGCATCGGAGTACCTTGCAGGTACACCCCTCACCTCTCCACCACCATTGGAGAATATCGAAGCTCACGACGTGTTGCTGGTCACGATCTGATCAAAAACATATTTCAAAATTTTAGCATAAAGAAAAAAAATTAACTTTTGATTTTATTTAAAAGAAAACTTTTCATTTTAAAATTTAATTTTTTGGTTTATGGATTTCATTTTTTCTTGAGTTTTGATTTTCACTCCATTTTTAAGATCGATTTTGATTACATACTATTTTTATAGGTTTTCAAATTTAATATTTATATTTATTTTGCTTAAATAATTTTGGTGATGTGATATAGTATTAACTTTGACGACCGTCACATAATCAAAATAGAATACGAAATTAAAATTAAAAAAATATAAGTGACCGAAAATATATTTAAATATTTATTTTAAAATTTGGAAATACTAACTTATTTAATATTATTAAAAGGATATTTCCGTTGTTTTATCCCATATATATATATATATATATATATATATATATATATATATATATATATATATATATATATATATATATATATATATATATATATATATATATATATATATATATATATATATATTAAATTTAAAAATATTAATTATTTAATATTATTAAAAGGATGTTTCTGTCGTTTTACCATTTTTGTTGTGATAAGAGACATATGGGTGGGATCCCGGAGAGTTTCCCCTTAAGATTATTGCATAGAATCTCGTGGTTCACTTGAGAACCACATTACTTGAAAACATTAGTGACAACTCATTTTTTGTGTAATCAAAATTATTTATGGGTAAGATTTGATTCATGTATATGGTAGGATCAAAATTATTATAATATGTTTTTATTATTATTATAATATGTAATATATAATTTAAGAATGCTAAAAACCTTGAGTACCATTTTTATGCGAGGCTAGGTACCCTATGATTGCTGAATTGTATATACAAGTAATTAACATCACATGGGCAATATTTGTTTTTTATAAGCAATGAGAAATCAGATAAAATGGATAAGAGACGAGTTTCCTGATTTATACACCAATTCGACTACCCAATCACCTTACTAAATTTATTAAAGATCACAAGTCATTCTTAAGATAAATGTTTGATCATCCTTAATACATTAATATTGATCACAAACAACCCCCACCCACCCAAGAACTAAGTAAAAATTTTTGAGTAGGAGGGCTAATATAAATATAACATTTTTATTTTTTAAAAATATAAATATATATTATAATTGTTGTTAACGATTTTTCATGTTTTAAAAGTATTGAATATTTTTTTTTTAAAACATCAACAAAAATATCTTTTTCAATGTAAGTAACTAAGCAATTATTTAATCATTCATCACCCATGCGATTTCGTATTCGATTCTTAATAATATTCATAGCAGAAAAAGTTCTTTCAGTTGTTACAGTTGTCACCGGTAATATCAAAGATAACTTTAAAAGCAAATATACCAACGGAAACATAACATGTTTTTTGGTCTCTACGAGCTTGATAATAAGATCACTAATTCCCTCTAATTCTAAAAATTCCCTCTTAGAGCATACATCTAAGAAATAATTTTCAAGCTGACAATCTAGTTCCAATAATTCAATTCGGGAAAATTCTGAAAGATAAAATTGAGCTTAATGAATCAACCTCTCCTTGTCAAACGCAAAAAATGAATGTCTTGGACTTAAACAAACTACACAAAGGAGCAACTCAATATTGACTTCTGTAAAACGATTATTCAACTCTTGAAGTTGTTGATCAATCACTTCATAAAACAATTCAACTTGAAAATGATATAAATTAGGTACTTTCTCCATTTTTCTCTTTGACTTTTTTTGTGCCGGTTGAAAAGTGTCATCCATATTTGGAATGTCAATATAGTTACGCTCACAAAATAATGAAACGTCATTCAACAAAGAATCCAAACTGTTATCTCTTATAGCTTGTAGCCTTATTTTGGACACTTTTACTAACTTCATAGCATTTACAATATCTTGATCACTTCTTTATAATGCTTGAGATAGATCATGTGTAATTCTTAAGACTTTTTTCATCAAGTGCGAGATGAAAATAAATTCAAAAGATTGCATATAATTTATCAGAATCAGTGCTTCACCTTTTTTTATCTAAATTTGTTCCATCTTCCTCAATCATTTCTAGCACATCAATCATAGAAGAGAATAGAGAAATTGTGCTAAGTAATGTACCATAATGTGAGCTCCCTCTTGTTTCCCCCGCCTTCTTAATTGTCACTTCTTTATTCAAGCCACAACCACTAGAGATTTCTCCCTGTTCCAATGCTTCTTTCACCTATGTAGCTTGACTTTCATGAATAATATCTCAGCACTTACATGATGGCCCAACAACATTATACAAATTAGCAACAAAATTAAAAAAATAAAGCAATTTTAAAATGTTTTTTTCTAATGTCACAAGAGCTAATTGGAGTTGATGGGCAAAACAATGAATAAAAAATGCAGAACAATTCTCTTTTAAAATCAAGCTTTTTAGACCATTGTATTCATCTTTCATATTACTTGCTCCGTCATAGCCTTGTCCACGTATCCTTGACAAACTTAAACCATATTTTGCAAATAATGACTCTAAAGCTGATTTCAGTGTTAGAGCACTAGTATTTGAAACATGAACAACACCAAGAAAACGTTCAATAACTTTTCTTTCATTATTTACATAACGTATAACCACAACCATTTGCTCACGAGATTTATCAATTAAAATAACAAATAAATCATCTCTAAGATCATCAAGTATAACTTGAGTAATGACAGTTCAACAACTTTAACTATATCCTTTTGAATATCAAGAGATGTTAACTTAAGATTTACACAATAATTTTTCCAAACTTCATAAACATCTTCATTGTGGTTAACACGAAAATTCATAAGTTCAAGAAAATTTCCCTTATTTCTTGAAGAAATTGACTCATCATTACCACGAAAAGTTAAACCTTGTGCTAATAAATATCGAGTGCAATCAATTATACATGTCAAATGAATTTGATAGTCCTCTTTAATATACTAGATTATTTACACAAGACGCCTTCAGTATATTGTTTTTGTTTTATTAGAGTTTGAAATTTTCTCCATGCTTGATTATGAGAGATATTTATATCTCCAAGATGAACTCGAAACCTTTCACCTTTTTTCCAATTTGTAAAGTCTTCTGTTATAAAGGCATCAACACAACCTTTATGTTATTCAACATGTGACCTCATAAGATAACAACATAAACAATACACAACATCCTCACTTTCACTATATTCCAACCAACTACCATATTTTAAATACCAATCCGAGTTAAACTTACGAAAGGTATCTCCAAATTTTCTGTGGAAAATTAATTTCTTTTGGTTGAAAAGGACCCTTTTGTAAATAATATCTTCTAATTTCATCTCTATCACTTGGGTGATAATTTGACATTTTTGGCCTTAAACCGGGATCATTAGGAAGTTTTTCTAATTCAAACTCCAAAATTCTTTTTCTCATGGGAGGACCCAATTTGAGGCTTCCATGTTCATTAAGAGTTTGAGGATTAGGAGTTGTTGATTGCTCTGTTGATTTTCTTTTGAAATATTTTACCATTGCTTATTACTAAAAACAAAACAAAAAATCACAATTAAAATCAAATTAGAAAGTTCATACTAATACTATAAAATTGATACAAACACAACAATTTCAAACAAACACTACAAAACTCTAAAAATAAAGTTTATACCATTAACACAATCTCAAGCTCAATAAGGTAATAATATATTTTTACTCTTATTATAATAATAAAAATAAATTATAAATTCATAAAAAATTAAAATTAAAAAATTCGCCTTTTAAAAGATCAACAATGGAGAAGAAATTGGTAACAGAGATGCACTTTACAGTGAGAGAAAGAGGAGTAAGAGAAAGAGCAATACGAAAGTGATTTATTTGTGCTTTGAAAGAGTCAAAGAGAATTAATAGGAATAGGAAAAGAAAATTTGAATTTTTTTAAAAATTTTATTTAAAGCATTAATTTTATTTATTATATAGATATATAGATATAATTATTTTTTCAAAGGCAAGCAAACAATTGGATATTTTAAATGCATTAGTATAATAGGTGTGTGAGAGAAACTAAATTATTCAATATTATTAAGTGGGGACCATAATACAATTTTCTTCCTAATTTTTAATACAGTTAATATATTAATATATTATTTATAATACTAAATATTGAATAAGTGATAATTGTCGTAGGGGTATGGGTCCACCTTTTTAATGCACCCACCCACCTGTTAGAGGAGTTTCACACTAGGGAACATTGATACATAGTGTAGGACTAGGTACCTTTGTGAGAGACATACCACTTGTCCACCTAAAACCTTAAGGTGATAGGTGAATGGGTTCTCTCACTTATAAATGCTCAAGTCACCACATTCCTATCCAATGTGGAACTATTTCCCCACTTACTCACACTTGCTTATATTATTCCAACACTCCCCCTCAAGTGTGAGTCCACAATGTTCCCCTTTTTTATACTTGTACCACCGTTGACACCTTTTTCAAGGCACCTCTTATTAGGTATTTCGAATACACCTCTTCCTTGGGCGTTTCGATTTCAACGGGACATCACTTCCTGGGCATTTCGATACAAGTAAGTCAGTCCCTTTACGAACCAGGGCTCTGGATACCATGTTAGAGGAGTTTCACACTAGGGAACATTGATACATAGTGTAGGACTAGACACCTTTGTGAGAGACACACCACTTGTCCACCTAAAACCTTAAGGTGATAGGTGAGTGGGTTCTCTCACTTATAAATGCTCAAGTCACCACATTCCTATCCAATGTGGAACTATTTCCCCACTTACTCACACTTGCTTATATTATTCCAACACCACCCACCCACCCACCCCAAACGAATAGATTAGAGTTCCAACAAATAAAGTCCATATGACCCAACAAGTTGCAAGACCAAACAACCATTGGAAATCAAAGACAAAAGAAACTGCTTTAACACATACAAACACGAAGATAACATTGCTGCCTGATTCCCTAAGTTCACTCAAGCTAATCATAAGTCCTCTTCTAAAGAAGGTTACTAATTGCATAAGAATGTAAGAGATGTTACAAGTCCTTCTCTCCGTTGAAAAAAAATGGACATGTTTAATTAAGTGCACCCTCAAGAACACCACGCACCGCCAACTCCATAATAGAAAGGAGGTTGTTAAAAATCAATCTACAACCAAATATGATAATTTTTCTAGGCACCCGAGTTTTCCACAAGTTGACCAAATTGCGCTTCTATTGTAGTTACAGAACCTTCCCCTAAATTGGAAACTTCTTGTATCCTCAAGTAGCTAGCTTTGATCGAAAAACCGCTTCGATGCCTCCACCACAAGAAGGAACCCGATAGATTAGGAACAAGCTTCACAAACTACAATAGCTCTAAATGATCATCCTTCAGCGCTGCATCCTCCTTTGAAAGGGCCTCCTAATTTATACCAAAATTCCACTCCTAACTGCCATCAATCCATTAACCATGGTCTTCTACTTTGGACCTTACAAAACTCGCATGTTGAAACAGGGAATAATATTGATTGCATAGAATAGTCGATCCAAACCAATGTTGTCTCCAAAAATCAATTTTGTTTCCATTGCCAAGCTTGCAATAAATTGATGATGTGAATCATGGATCTTGATTTTTTTTCCAAAGGCACATCCACCAAGCATAAGTCCTTCCATCATAAGGAAGTTTTTCTACCACACTTTTCCAAAGCATTATCCATCATTGACATTTTGATGTCACCTTACCTACAAGACAGAAAATCAGCCCACGCAATTTTGCTAATTCAGAATTCTCTATTTCCACTTGTTAAGGAGAACTAAATTGAACATCTTGCAATGTTTGACACCAAGGTCTCCATCTTCCTTCGACAAAAACACCTTAGACCAACTTATCCAGTTAATTTTATTTCTTTCTTCTACTCCTCCTAATAAAAACACTCTTTGAAGCATTATAATTTCCTTGATAATAACCTTTTGAGTCTTATAGAAGGTGAAGAAAAAGATGGGAATATTTATCAAGATTGAATTCAAGAGAAATTCTCTTTCACCCATAGACAAATGTCTATTATACCAAGCCAATAATCTTCTTATAATCTTTGTGACAACAGGGGTTCAAGCCTCCCTTCTTCTAGGATTAATTCCTATAGGGATACCAAGGAAAACAAAAGATAGAGAACCAATTTAACAAGCCAAGAAAGAAGAAGTAGCTGATACAAATTCATTGTCCAGATTGTAGCATGGGAAATATTTGCTCTGAAATAAATGGAATTATGTATCCAAAATAATAAGGTTGAAACTCTTCACACCAAAGGCATAATTTCAATTTTATATTTATTTTAAATTGAACCAAGGTTTATTCCAAACTAATCTTTGCCCAAAAATAATTGTATATCCTTTTGTTAAGGATTTTAACACAAGAGTTAAAGATTTAAAGACAAAATAATGATCTCTCTTTTCTCCAAGAGGATTTAGGAGAATTTTCTCAAAAGTCAAGATTCAAGGGAATTTGAAGAAATGTCTTGAAATTGAAGGAATATCAGGTATAATATTGTCAAAGGATTGAAGATCTTGTGTCACAATTTCTCAATCATATAATTATGGTATCTTGGATGTTTTTTAAGTAGGTTTGGGGCTGGAAATGAGTAGTGGTGGCAAACGAGGATGCCCGCCTCGTTTAGGCATACCCCGCAAAAGCCTATAAAATAATGGTACGGGGCGGGTGTTGTTAAGGGTGCAGGATTAAAACCTTGGCCTGCCTCGCAAAAAGTGAGGGTAGGGTGGGGCAGGCCCACATGCATTGAACTTTTAAAGCCTGAAAGTTGCAAAATTTTATGTTAATGTTTGAGCCTGTAAAAAGGGTGTGGGCTTAAAACCTTGGCTCGCCCCGTGAAAAATTGAAGGCAAAACAGTCATGTCTAATGGGCCGGACATATTTTTTTCACCCTTAGAAATGATTCAACCCAATTCAAATTAAGTTCATCCCAACTCGACTCTATATGAATTGATACAACTCAAAACTTGACTCGAATTTGTCAGACTTTTGTCTCAGCTCGAACTAGACTCAATCAAAGTTTGCAAACAACTCATTAAAGCTCGATAACATGAACTCAACTCGACTAGATAACTCACAATGGACAAAATTAAGAAAAATGAAATAAAATTTTAATTACAGGTCATATAACTTACATTAGGCATAGAGAAAACAAATAAAATAATAAAATATCTTAAAACTCATAATGTTAGATGTTGAATGTCTCATTAAAATTTTTTATTCAACTCTTGTAATTGTTTGTGTTGAACCAAATAACAATAACCTCTTTGTATTGAGATTTGACGATAACAATATAATTAAGAACAATTGACACTCTAATGTGTTTTGTTTCTATGTGTTGAATAGTTTACAATCATTTATAGAAAATAAAGGAAAAAATTATTTGTACCATAGTCAACAAGTTTGACCACCTAGACTTCAAGTCTAATTAATTATTTGCACCCATATAAAAGAAATGATCATCTATGGCAAAGTCAACAAGTTTGACCATAATTATCATATACACCCAAAAATGAGAAATGATCATCATTCCACAAAGGGTAGTAACATCTTTGTCAAAGTAAACAAAGTTTACCATTTTTACTTTAAAATCATTTGTACCTAGACAAATATGATTATTTGTACTCAACACACTTGACCCCTTGTGCCTAAATGAAGAATTAATCATTTGTGCCTAAATGAGGAATACCTTCTATGTTGAGTTATCATAGAGAATATTCTCTCAACTGTCACATCGTGACAACTGTTTGTCAGTACAAGGAATAAAAAGATTAGGACCATTATAAGAAATGAATGGATAATGCTCCATACAAATAATATAATTCCAGCAAATCCATTCTTCATGAATAAATAATTGGCAAAGAAAAATGATTGGAAATAAAATTTCCAAGACCTATATAAATTAATCAAATTCAAATGTTGAAGTTGTTCCTCCATGACTAACAACTTTACTATTTTATGAGTCACTACAACAGTATTTTGACTTAGTTTTGTATGTTTTGCATTTCATTGTAACATCAACAAAGAAAAAACACTAGACATAAGTGATCTTTATTTATTATTCTTTATTAGGACATTTAGCCCCTCATAACCAAGGTTTAATGAATTTACCACTATGTGTGAGTTGTTGTAAACAAAACTTTTTTTTCATTAAGTACTATAGTGTGAGGCAAATAACTCCTTAGAACTTTAAGGCAAGAAAGTCTCCGCAAGTTGTAAATCAAGGAAGACCTCTAGTGTGAGGCAAAAAAAAATTAAATTTTGGTTTGTCTTAGTGGTTGTCTCTAATCAAGTGTGATTATTGTGAAAATATCTCAAGTGTAATGATATTGAACTAGCCTTTACTTAATGGGGATGAACAATGTAAATTTTGTGTGTGATTTTCAATTCTTATTCCCTTTACGTTCATTGCCATACACTTTATACTTGAGAATGTTAAAAAATAATCCAACACAATTCAATCCCCCTTTTGTGTTTTCCTCACCGCCATACCCTAATTTTTACCCCTAAGATTTCAGTTATCATATCATTTGCATCTCATCAAAATCACAAGCATGGTATCCTCCTAACCATCTCTCTTTGGGTTTGCCTTTGGGGAGAGATCACCAAGCACCTTTATGTTTTCTTTGCTTGCTTGGATGCTAACATTGCTAAACTTATCCAAAATACAAAATATGTGTTGTTTTCTCTTTCTTATTGTACAAGGTAGGGACTTGCAATCAATGGATCAAGCTTGGTTTCTAAATTAGGGTTTGGATTCTCAAAGTCAAATTTTGGTCAAAAAATTGTCCGCAAGAGCTTTCACTTCAAGGCATGACCTATAATCTTAGGTCACATTCATGTCAAGCTTCATTCAACATCATTTGATCAAGAGAAGTTCAAGTTTGGTGCATGGTTTCAAAGATGATTCAAGTAGGGTTCGTGTGTTTATTTTCATGCCATCTCCATCCAATTCTCAAGTAATTCTCAAGATTATTCAAAGAGGCGATCGAGTTTCCTTCATTTGGTATTTAAAGTGTTCATCAATGGGCCTTTGGATCCAAGAAATGGCAAGAAACTTCAAGTTGGCACATGTTTGGTAGGCCTAAAATCAAGTATGGCATGTCACTTGGTCCAAACACCATAAATTCTTCATTTTTAACATTTTTGGAATCTTCTTTGAGCCAAATGTCATATTTGAACTCCTCTACAACTTTGCTTCAAAGGTCAAACATCAATTCAACCTCTAAGTCCATCAATTTTAGGATTTTCTCAGCTACCCATGTGTGCTCAAAAGTAGGCCCAAAACCTGGTCGACCTAATGTCTGGCCTAGAATTTCAGGTCACGGCCCCAACTTTGAATCAATTTCATTTTCAATCCAAGCATCCTTTTGATATGGTTATTTTTCATTTGATCCTTTGCCATGAGAAGATCATTTGGCAAAAAGAAAATCTCAAAACGCACGAGTGGATTTTATTTGGCCTAAGCTCAAACATGGTTCCTTGAGCTCTGCTTCTTGATCAACTTCAAGTCATGAGTTTTATGTCAAATTCCAATTTGGGACCACCTGCTGTCATACCCCAAATTTGTCCTACCTGTGTATAACTTTCATCTGTACATCCATCCACTAACTCTTATTCAAAAATCCAAAAATATGCTTCTTTCTTTTCAAGGCCAGGGTGCAGTAATTCAGATAATGTGTGACTGAGGATTCAGTTAGAGTTCTGGGCCTATTTAAGTCAATTGGCGTGGATCAAATTATCAATTGTGCTGGGGTCATGTGTTTCATCAGAATTCAGTACATTTCCAGGTAGGGTTTTGTGCAGTTGGATGAGTTTCATATTTCAAGTCCTGATTCAAATTTCAAGGCAGGTTGAGAGAGTTAGTTCATCGTGATTTAAAGGGCTAAAAGGTTAAAATTCGATTTGATTCAGTGATTTGAGATTTTGATGGATTCAAAGTGCATGATTTAGATATGGTTGATTTTATTTCTCAAAGACTGGTTCAAGATTTTATTTAAGTTGGAATTTGGTTCTAGTAAGATTTTTGGAGATTAAACATGAAGCTTCGAGTTTTATGGTCATGTTTATCAACCAAGGGTCAAGAATTGCATTCAAAATTAATTTCAAGTTGTGAGTCCAATTTCAATTTTATATTCAACGTTCAAACTTTAGATCATGCCAAGTTTAAATATAATTTCTGATTAAGATTCAAGTGCAATTTGTTTCAATTTCCATCCAAGATCCAAATGGCTTCATCCATACAAAATTTTCAAGAATAGACTATGGATCATTATTGCAAAAAAGGGAAGCTTAATGAATTTTGTACAAATTACTAAATAAAAAGCCCATTGTCCATGTTTTTTCAAGCCCATTACATTATATACCACAAAAAAATGAAAAAATAGAAACACCAAGACAGCGAATTACTACACCACAGCGCTTCAATTTTCTGCTCCACACAACACCCCAAATGTACTTGTTGCTGCCTCAACATCCTGCAATGCTTCAGTATCCTGCGCATATCACAAACACAAGCCCGCATCCCAACCTGCAACATCTGCCACTGAAAGAGACAAATTCATCAAAACAGAAAAACATTTTTTGGCATCAATAAAATTGTTAAGAGACATTCCTAAAGTAGAGATTCTATAACATAGACATCACACATCAAACCCTAATTTTCTATTATATAAAGAGAAGAGTTTTATTAACAGGAGAAAAAACTTGGAAACACTTACCTTGATGACCCGATTTCCCTCTTTCATAAACACCCAGAACCTCACCTTCAACAAAAAACGACTTCCAAACCTCTATGCTAAAAACCTCAAAAACGTTCCCACTCTCCCAACAGCAGCAACCATGTTCATAACCCTTCATCTTTTCCGCAAATAGAACAATGATGCAACTCCACCACTTTTCACAACAACCACTCTCTCCGATCCAAAAATTACGCATCCGTCAACATCTCCCTCGTCCCTCTTTCCATAAGCAACACCTGTGACAACATTATTTTCATCATCTTCCATTAAACCCACAAATCTCCCTTCTCAAACCTAGCCTTTCAAACCTCGACCATTTCAACTCGACAATAAATCTCAAACTCACAGAACCACAAACTAGTCAAACCAAAACCCAATCTCAGAAATCAGAAGAGAGAAGAAGATGATTTGAGCAAAAGAGAATCGGAGAGGGAAACAAACCGAACCTAACTTGGAGAGACGTTTGAAGGAGACGTCGAAATCAAAGTGAGACGGACGAATCGAATGAGAAGGTTGGTGGAGATCCGCCGTTCTATTGTTGTTCACACAATGAGGAGGATTATTCCTCTGAGTTTTTTTCTTTTTCTACGATAGGGATTTTTGAATTTTGTTTCTTCAATGGCCTTTGCCTTCTTTTACTTACTTTTTAATTTTTGGTTAATAATGAGGAAATATGATGATAATAGAGTCTGACCCAGTTTTTTTTATCAATCATACGCTTGCCATGACTTGTTGGACTGAGTTGTGTGTTGTTGCTTTTGGGCTTATAGACCATGGTCACTTTTCATGCTTCATACCACCCCTACCTTTATTCACCCGTGTCTCTTTTTCTTGGCAAGGGATGATGGGCTTTAAGCCCACATGATTCCCTCCTATCTTATTTCACACCTTTTTTTGTTTTTTTCTGCACCCTAATTTTGTTATTATTAGTTAGATTTCTATTTAATTTTTCAACAAGTTTATATCATTTATTTTGATCTAAGTTGTTCTTGGTAATGCTCATCATTTTACTTTAAATATGCTTTCGATTTTGTTTAATTTCTCTTTAGGGCCAATGATATAAAAAACATCTTGATATTGGGTGATTCTTTAAAATCGGTACCAAATCTTGATTTATATGAGGCCTACTATTTACTATTTATTTATTTCGATTTATTTTGTCATTATTTTATTTTTATTCATTTGTTGGGTCAATGAAAACCAAAACATCAAGATTTATCGATTTTTCGATTTTAAATCTCGATAAAGGTGAGACCTTTATTATTTTTCTTGTCATTTTCGATTTTATTTCATTTCCATTATTTTTATTTCATTTTTATTCATTTTTGGTCAATGAAAGTCAAAGGTCGTCGATTATCAATTTCTCGATTAAATTCCGATTAAGATGAGACCAATTTTTTATCTTTATTATATTGTTCATATCCATATTCATACTTATTTATCTAATCATTTTCTTTGTTCACCATTAATCAAAAAACACTAAAATATCGAAACCATAAAACAATAATTGATGGACTGTTGGTTATGATCTTTTGCTTAGCAATTTTGGTTCAAGGCTTAGTTTAGGACACTTCACACACACACGGCTTTCTCTTGGGCTACCTTACAACGAGACCCTTTATTTCATGTCATCCCTTGTAATTTATATGTACCCCTCTCCCATTCCGATGTATGCATTTAGTTTTGATTGTGGTTTGTTTACTAGGAGCACCCCTAGGGACTAGCATAGGCAACCCATTTTCAAACTAATTCTCGATTCGTCGTCGAGCCATTTTCAAACACACCCGTTTTCAACCAAATTCTTGATTCGTCATCGAGCCATTTTCAAACAAACCCATTTTCAACCAAACTCTCGATTCGTCGTCGAGCCCATTTTCAAATCAACCTCTAACCAAATCCTTTTTCAAGCCAAACTCTTTTCATAACAAATAAACCCTTGATCCAACGTCAAGCGGATTTTCATAATAAACTTCAAAAACAATTAAACAACTATCGTAACGCTTTTAAGGTGAAAAATGGGGGTTCAAGTCTTTGATCTCCCTTCGATTGTTTGGGTGCGAGTTCTCTTACTCGTGTGTGAGCAATTGACGCCTCTTCTTTTAATAAATCAAATCCTTTTCAAAATAACCAAGCGCATACAATAAACCCTTGATCCCACGTCAAGCGGATTTTCATAATCAAACCTCAAAACGACTAACAACTATCGAAACTCTTTCAAGGTGAAAAATGGGGGTTCAAGTCTTTGATCTTCCTTCGATTGTTTGGGTGCGAGTTCTATTACTCGTGTGTGAGAATTTGACGCCGCTAAAACATATCCAACTCGACAACCATCCGTCCAACCATCTAAAACACTTTTCAAACCATCAAACCTTTTTCAAACTCAACCACCTTAGATGAAAAAGAGAGAGAGCCAAATCTTTGACTCATTCTCCCGATTGCTTGGGCCCGAGGAATCTTTCTTAAGTTTAAGTAATCGTCATCTAAACCAACCCAACTCTCCCTTTTGTTTCGTGGGCGTACCACGAACTACGACTGATCTGATTCTTTATTCTCGTCCGAATAAAGATACGTAGGCACAAGATTGCGATGATCTTGGCGAGCACACTTTTTCTTTTTCCCCCGTTTCCACACTACCATTTTTTCCGTCAGACCCCATAGTCGAACTACGATTGCTCTGATTTCTCATTCTCGTCCGAATGAGCATACGTAGGCCCGAGGTCGTGATGATCTTGCCGAGCACCCTGTCCTTAAACCACCCATTTCCCCTCAGTATCTTTTCCTTTTATCTTTACCTTTCCGCATTTATTTTAGAGAAGAAAACAAATAAACTTAGCTAACGAGTATCGCGATTCAAATCAAGAGGTTCCCGTTGAGTACAACGGACGTGAGGGGGTACGCGTACCTTCCCCTCACGTAACCGACTCCCGAACCCAGAATGTGGTTGCGACGACCATGTTCTTATCCGTTCCTGAAAGGTTTTCTCGATATTTTCCTTTCCCTCTTTTGGGATAAATAAAGTTCGGTGGTGACTCTGTCGAACCGTTTTCCGCGCCTTTCGCGCGAAGGGTCGTGTCTTCGATCAAGCAATTTTTTCGAGGTGCGACACCTGCACATGTGTAACCTTTTTGGAAAAGTAAAATGCGTCTGAACAAACACAAAATGACTTATTTCAATTGTCAATTCACATATTTCATGCCTCATGCTCACACGTTTGTAAATCACCAAATTTAAACCCTAATTTACACGAATTCAGATCTATTTCACATGTGTGAGCTTAAAAACACTTCTCCTATAAATAGAGGAAGCATTTGCCTTCATTTGAAAGCTTTGAAAGCCAAAGAAACTCTGCAACCATTTGAACCCGATATCTCAAAAAACCAGTCAACCATTTCTTTGATTCAAGCTCTTTTAGCTTTGAATCTTCGCCAGAATCACTCACCGACACCTTCTAAAGCTAACTGTACCTTTGTCGTGCCTTGAAGTTACCTGAATCAAGCTCTCCATTTTCACCATTGTTGGACCTTCGAGCTTCAACTGAAAAGGTAGTTACACATAACATTTTTGAGCAAACAAGTTACCAGTGTGTTCGCCTTGTTTCACTGATCAAAAGCCATCTTCTACCTTGAATTTATCTTTTGATTTAGTCATTAAATTTTACTTTGAAGAACTATGGTTCTTCACGTGTTTGAGCGAATTCTCTCTGCTCAGAGCAAATCAATTGCTCTGACGCAGAGAGACATGAACAATGAAGTGTTTATAAGCTGAATTCATGATTGATTCGTGCTAAAGACACAAGTTCATGAAGTTGCAGAAATCAAATCCTGAGGTTGAAGATAAAGTGCTTCGTTCGTTTTTTTTTAAAACTAGCTGTAGCTCCTTATTTTCAAACATTTTTTATTTTCTTATTTTATTTTATTTCATTTTCTTTTCTGATTTTTATTTTAATCATTTTTAATGCTTTTGGACTCCAATTTTTTTCATGATTTCATAAAAATATTTTCTACCACATATCTTTTTTTCATAATTTTTAAATATCATTTTGCATTTAATTCATATTTTCTTTTATTTTTCACTTAATTTTAATTTTGCATTTTATTTTTTATAGTTTTTAAATATTTTTACATCCAACTTTTGAGATCCTTTTACTTGCAATATTTTTTTACTTCTCATAACTTTCTCAACCATTTATTTGGTGTTATGATGCATCTTTGGAATTTTTCTTTTAATTTCCATTAAAAATCATTTTTAAATCCTTTTTTTATTTTGATTTTATTCAATTTTGGGAAGGTCTTGAACTTGTCTCTCGATGATTGCTTAGTTGAACATATTTTCAATATTTCAAGTCTTTGGTTAATGATCCCTTGGTTGATTGAACCTTCTTTGGTTTGAACATGTAAACAAATGATCATTTGGATCATCTGTGACACTTTGCATCAGAGATAGGTTATCCCTTGATGATCATTGTTTTTTGGCCTTTTACTTGTCGATAGATAATCCTTAGTGATTGCTTGAGCCTTCATTTCACTTCCTCATCTCTCTTCTCTTCTTCATCTCCTTTCTTTTTTGTTTTAACTATTATGGTACATTGCTTTAGGAGGATGATTTTGTATCATTTCTCTAGAATGCTTGAACACATAAATTGTTATTGACCGGCCTCAAATAGGTGTGACTTCTACATAAGTCCACTTATGTTTGCTTAACATAGCGCTAAATTGTCCCGACTCGATTAAATTCTCATTAATACTAACATTGAAATATTAATTGTGCTAACCTTTATGTCTTTTACTTTATGCCTTTATATTTATGTCATTTACTTTTATGTCATTTACATTCATGGCATTTACATTCTTGCCTTTTATTTTTGCCTTTTATCTTTCTACATTTCTTTTGCTTTCTTATTTCAAAAAGAACCAAAAACATGATAAAATGGCTAAGACCTTAAAAAACTTTGATCTGATGTTTTGGACTTTGTGATATTATCCCTTGCTTGAGGAGTATTTTGGACTGTGGACTTAGGACCTAGTACTTTCCCTTTGCTTGGAGTAGTATCTGATACTTTGGAGTTGATATGAGACTATGAGGTTCATTTGAGGCATAGTGCTACACCTGAGACTTTTGATCCCCAATTCAAGACTTAGATGCTTTCTCTGTGGCTTGGTGACATTAATTGTCCATTTTGTTTCTTCTTTAATATTCATGTGTGCCTGTTGCTTACTCATCTTATGGCTCAATCCAAAGGGAAAAGAATGATGGTTTTGACCAATGTTAAATGCTTGCCTCTTCTTGTGGTTAGTACACTTGCACATACAAAGGCTTTCTCTTGGGCTTCCTGACAATGAGACCATTTCTATATGATTTAGGATAGTCTCTTCTTCTCCTTCCCACTACTTAAATTTTCAAAACTTCTCTCTATTTCAAAAAAAAACAACTTCTTGTTTTTAAATTTCACTCTTTTTTCTTAATAAACCTTGACTTTGTCAAGTGATCCAAAAAAAACTTTTTTAATAAATGCTAAAACACTTAAGCATATTCAAACTCTTTTCAAACTTCTAAAAAAAAGATAAACTTCATCAAACTTCTTTTTATGTCTTTGTGCACTTTTCTTTAAGAGCCTCTTTTCAAAAAAATATATATAAGTTTATTCTTGTAGTGATGCAAACCATTATACTTCTACAAGATGCTGAGAAATGACTGACATTTTCCACTTGAATATTGAGATGTACTTGTGAGAAAGTCCAAGTAAAAGTTCTCCATATCAAGATGATGCAAATTCTCATTTCCTCATACTTGTGGGTAGTAAGTTGAGTTGTCCACTCGAATACGACAAAATATCTTTTCATTTAAAATCAATCAACAAACAACCAAACTATATATAAACACAGATTAATAAATGGCTCTTGTTGTGTACAATGGATGTGAGGGGTGTTAATATCTTCCCCTTGCATAACCAACCCCCGTATTTAGATCTCTCTTTTTAGCTTTTTTTTCTTTTGGTGGGTTTTGTTCGACCTTTTCCCTTTTCCCTTCGGAAACAATAAAGTTCAGTGGCAACTCTTGCTTTTCGAGTTAAGTTAATCAATAACTAATCTCAATGATTTCTCCCGCCGCAACACTCACCTTCATTTTTTCAATGGCAATAAAATATATTTCAACTTTAAAATAACTCTCTACTGTGACTTGATATTTTTCAGTACGAGAGTGTTCAAATCTTATTTTTGAACAAACTAACAGTTTAATATTAAGTAAATCACATGATTAGGGTTGTAAGGCTAATAAATCATAACTTCCATCCCCATAAATTATTTCATTATATGTAAGATCAATACTAAATAAAACCCCTTCAAGTGATTGTAAGCACTATCAACATCCCCACGTGTAGCATAACTTGACCATTCTTTTACATTTTTGTTAAACATAACAAGTTATTTCATAATTTATCAAGCTACTAATAGAGTTGAAATGTGATTTTCAATGAGAATCCTCAACTTCTTTCAACCGAGAGGAAATGTGGTTCAAGGACCAAGTCTCAAAACTCATGTTTTGTATTTTTACTTTTTTTTTCTTTTTCAATTGGCCGATTTTTTTTTGTTATTTATCCATTCTCTCGGGTGGGACTTCCAACCGTGGCACATTTGTTATTTCTTTTTTTTTTGTTATTTATCCATTCACTCAGTTGGGACTTCCAACCGAGAAGAAACATGGCTTAGGGACCAAGCCTTGAAAGTTGAAATCCACTTTTTACATTTTTACTCTTATTTTTTTAATTGATACATTTTTTATTATATTATTTATAATTTATCTATTTCCTCGGTTAGGACTTTCAACCAAGAGGAAATATCAGCTATCTATTTACATGAAACTTTTCAATTTTAAAAAAAAAATTATATTTATTTATTCTCTCAGTTGAATTATTCAACAGGGATGAAATCTCTTTTGCGTTATTTCTCAGAACTAGGCTCTAACTATCAATTTACTTTTCAACATTCATTTCATCTTCATTTTCATGCGAAACCGGACGGTCTTTTAAGAAAACATACTCTAGGTGATTTTCATCTTCAAGTTCTCCATCTAAATGCCCTAACATTTAAACCCAAATTCCATCATCATTTTCAAAACTTCATCTCTTCCAACACACATAAGTGTTCAAACAACACCTCTTCTAACACATAAATTTTCTCATTTCGAACTCCATAACGCCATTGATGTAACACCCCAAAATAATTATAATATTTATTTAATTGAATTATTATGATTATTCGGTGTTTTGGTGAATTTTGATGGATTTTGTGACGTTGATGACTTTGTGTGGTGCTGTGGGGTAGCCTTGGGTTAAGGGAACATTGAGGTCTCTTAGAAGTAGTAATTAATTAGATTATTTTATTAATAATAATAGTAGAATAATTTAGAATATTATTTAGATTATTATTATTATTATTTAAAATAATTAGGAGAACTATTAAGGGTAAGACGGTAATATTAAGGAGGTTAATTGAGGATAATACGGGAAAATCATGATTAGGGCCCAAAAGATAGGTTTAACAAAAAGAAAATAGGGAATTAGGAGAATTAGTTTGTGCAACCCTAAGAAGTGAAGAGAGAGCTGAGAAAAGGAGGCTAGAACACATAGAACAAGAGGATCAACCGTAGAACCCCAAAAAGAAGAATCTTTGCTGGAAAATTTGAGGTATGGGGGGTTATCCGGGTTTATATGTTTGATATGGGTTTAAGGTAGAGTAGTTTGTGTGTTCTGTGTTTTATGATCAATTTCCGTATGCTGAATCTGTGTGAATTTTCGTGCATCTGTGTTGGTCGATTTTCTGATATGAATCTGGTATGTGTTGCTGTAAATTCTGCGAAATTCGTGTGAATAATTTATGTTGCTGTGATGAACATGTGAATAAACCAGATCTGAAATCAAAGGTGGGATTAACGAATTAGGACTTAATAATTAGGAAGAAATTGATGAGAATAATGAAGTAGGATAAAAACATAGATCTGTGATGAATCGAAACTGGTTTGAGTCTGATTTTGGAGGATCGAAGGAGCTGGAATGGGAAAGTTTTCGTTCAGATGCGAAATCTGAGTTTGTAGTGTTTTTTGGCAATACGCGTAACAGGGGAGGCATTACCCGTAAGAGGGGACATTCCCAGGGTGGTACGCATAGCATACGCACCCGTCCCCAGGGCCAGCACGACCCTCTGCCAGTACGCGTAGGATACGCATATAAGAATTGAAGCAATATGCATATGGGATGGTAATACGCGTATGGAAACTGGGAAGGAAGAGGCATACGCGTATGGGAAGCCATTACGCGTATGGGGTCCTTGGGAAAGGTGTGTTACGCGTATGGATTAGCCATTACGCGTAATGGAAGTCTGAAGGGGAATTTTAAGAGGGAAACCTCTCTAGTGATGCGCGTAACAAGGAGGCATTACACATACGGGAGGCCTGGGCAGGTGGCCCTACGCGTATGATACACAGGCCAGTGGGCGAGGAATTAGGCCATCGCGTGTGGGGCATGGTCATATGCGTATGGACAGGGCTGTTGGCAGATTTTCCCATTTTTGCGATTTCTGTCCTGATTTCTCTTGTGATGCAGTTTCTTTGAGACGAAAGGCTATGGTGAGGTAATAAGACATGAGTAAACTAGTAATGAAGATGAATGGGATAAAATTGGGGATTTTTACGTGACGAGCATGATATGACAAATTGTGAGGTATAGTGACGAATTGTGATGAGTGCGATTTGGTGTTGTATAATGATGTTTGTTTGATGATTATTCATTAATGATGATGCAATTATGACGATTTTATGATGGTGATTATTATGATGATTTGCATCAAGCATTCATGGCATAGTTAGGACTTCGGTCCATTTGGTGGCTTCAATCCCATTGTGTGGATTGAAGTGTTTTGTAACGTGCTCCGGTTCTTGTGTAGAATCGATCCTATTGGTGGGGGTCTTTGGAGGGTGATGGCCCAGTGTCCATCAACTATGACGAATTGGTACCACATGCATGAGTCTATGATGTTGCATTACATATTGTGTGGCATTGCATTATATTGATGTGATTGATGTATGACGTTGTGAATGACTTGATGATGTTCGTGCTTATGCTTTAGCTTTTGCTTATATCTTATATATTGATTCGTAATTACTCACCCTGCCTGTTTGAATGTTGCCTCCACGTGGGTAACGTGCAGGTGATCAGGCTTAGCTTTCTTGGCGCATGAAGATTTAGCTTTTGAAGTATTTTGATTTCTTCGTCGATTAGAGGGTCTTGCTCTGATATGTAACATTGGATCGGGACGTTTGAGTCGAACGATTTACGTTCTTTTGTTTTGTTGGCATGATGTTTTCATGAGTTTTATTTTAAGAAGTTTTTGGATTATAAAAATGTTTCTTTTAATTTTGATTTCTGCTGCGTGATGTTTAAATAAATTCAATATGGTAAAACCCGTGTTACGGGGCAGGTGGTTATTTGATGTTATGTGATAAAATATGGCGCCCTTTTGGGACTTTACTCTAATTAAATTACTGTTTTTATTCGTGATGTTTGTGGGTAGAAAAGGGTGTTACAATTGAAGCACCAACGAAGCTAGAAATGAAGGAAAGACAACCAAACATCAATGAAGCTTCCTCCACCATTATCATATCTTCTTCATCATGTTTTCGGTATGTAACTCATTTTATTCATGCACGTAACTTGGAAATGTTAGTTTTTGTTGTGTGAATTGCTCATTACTTATAGATTATGTTGAGGGAAGTTATTTTTTTATTACTTATTATGTTATTATGATTATGTTGATAAAAATAGAAATATATTTTTCCTTTTTAGTGTTGATGTTGACAAAAGTCCATATGTACCATAAGTTAAGTAAAGTTCATATGTACCATGAGTTAAGTAAAATAGGTTTTTCCATTTTAGTGTTGATTTTGTTGATGTTGTGTTAAGTAAAATATTTATGATGCTATTATTATGAAGTGCTCTTAGGAATGTGTTAAGTAAAATACACCATATGTACCATGAATATCATAATGAATTATATTAAAAATCCAAAGTGTAACTCAAAGCCTCCACCTGAGATGTATATTTTTATTGATAGAAAAACTTGGGATAAGTTTGTTGAATTTTATAGCACTCATGAATTCCTAGCTAAGACTCAAAGAGTAAAGGAAAATAGGGAAAAAAATATCTATCCACTTAGATTATCTCGTGGAAAATATGATAAACTAGAGGAGATAGTGATCAAAGAAAAAGTAACACAAATAGAACAAAAGTGATGTAAAAAGGAAATTCACAAGAAGGGAGGTTGAATGATGACTCTTTGAAATTTTTTGCTTTAGGTTGCATTTTAAAGACATAATCTCTCAAGTCCTTGGAGAGAAAAGGTGAGTAAAAATAAAAATAAATGATTGATTTTATAGGTGTGAAAGGAGATTCAATATGTTGTAAGCATATAAGCACACAATAGTTATCTTGGTTAACCAACGTGGTTAGTCCAGTCCCCACAATTAGTGAGAATTTTCTTTATTGATTCTTTTGAACATGTATCTTCAACTATGTATTTTATTAGCCTCCCCAAGCTTACAATACTAAATGATAAAGCTAACAACAAGCTTACAAAAAGTACACACAGTTTTTTACAACACTTAAGGATATACGCTCTAAATAAGTTTTTGGATATCAAGGATAATCTATGAGTTCTCCATATGACAATGATATATTAAATGGGTGATATGGTGCTTTTGTTTCCATTGAATATGGAAGGATGTCTTTTTCTTGATGCTTTTGAATTTCTTTGCTTTTTATCATATATTTTTTCTTTTTCTTTTAAAACATGGGATCATTCACCTATTTGCATCGGTCTGTTCACTTAGTGGTAACTCAGATGGTACTGACTGCTAAGATAAACTCCTTAAGGACTCAATAAAGGGTGAGAATTCAAGGTTACGACATGATAAGTATCTGAATTGATCTCTATGATTAGGAAACTTATGGTGTTAGGACGATATCGATTTTTCAAAAGTTTTCCCAAGTCTCTGCAACCTATCCTTAACTTGTCTAACAGACTAAATTTTCAAAATTTTCACTGTTTTCCTTTTCAAATTTTTGGTATGGCTCAAGAAATGGAGGAAATCAACAAACTACACATATGACTCGGCAATCACATGTAATTAACTAAAAAAAACTAAAAGCAAAAATGAAACTAACTAGAAAACAATAAAAACTACAAAGCATAAAGAAAAATGAATGCGGTAAATATCCCCTCCCACATTTAAACCGAACATTGTCCCCAATGTTTCAATAAAAGGTGAGAAAAGATAGGTGGAACCTGGATGATGCTACTACTGGCCACTAATGTCATCTCCGCCTTGGTTTGGACGTCTCGGATGATGGCTCCTGCTGCGGTGGCGAGTACTCTTTGAAATCTCAATTTTCTCAACCCGTGCCTAGTGAGGCGTTTGACTCTTGTAATATTCGAAGATCCCCTAACATGGAAGCTTGATTTATCTCCACATATTAGAAATGAATCGTCAAGTATGCTTGTTGGAGTTGTTGTTGGGCCGCCAAGGTGGCTTGGGCTTCTAAGATCGATTGCATGGAATGCTCCGTTTGTCTTTAAGATTCTCGCATTAGGTCCATCATTCCTTGTTGTTGTTCGTACATGGCATAAAATAGGCCATCACGTTCCTCTTCACAGGCTCTTTGCTCTCTTAGCAAATTCTCATAAAAGTGGTAGCCCGAAGATGTACCTGCAAAAGCGTGAGTAAAAGAGGGTGCGGTGTGTGTAGGTGATGCATGTGGAGGAGGGGAATCATAAACGGGAGACATGTTTCTCCGCTCATACTCATCATCGGTCCCGTCATCCTCATGTTGTGGGATGTTTGGTGGTAACGGTCCGGTAAACGGTGGAGCCTACAAATCATAGGTTCAGTTTCTTCTGTTTCGTACATCTGTACGACTAGTGCAAGGTAAAACAACACTTTTGATTGTTACATTATGAACCATGAGGTAGTAACCTCCTTCTTTCCTCACCATACACAATCACATATTTCTTAAAAATTTCAGATCAGTTGTGCGGGGTGGTAAAGGTTCTAATGTAGCCAGCTCAGTACTTAGCCCTAAAGTACGGGCAATGGAGGTAATCAACCCTCCAAAAGATATGGTCCCCTTCTTTTTCACAACAACACACATGTGCGAAATCATAAAAGGGACTGAATTTAACCTTTGTTATGTAAGCGCGACCTATAAAAAGAGAAATTCCTTAGCATTCAACTTATTAGAATTCTCCTGGCCAAAAATAGTGTATGCCAATAGTTGGTGGAAAACACGGATGGTCAAGTTATGGATATCAGAATCTAAATTCCCCTCAAAGGTATCTGTAGTGTGACCTGTCAAATCTCTCCATAACTGCTATGCCTTAACTGTCTAATTAGATTCTAAGGGCGCCTCACACAACGCACCTTCCCGTGGGGAAATCCTAACCGACTTGCAAGTTGATCAGTAGTTGTATGAATATTCCACATTAAAATAGCGGAATTTAACCGTGCCCAAGATACTTGCAGTGTTTGGCCTAACCGTGTAAATTAGGGAACTTAAGAATTCCCAGATTAGCCTCTCATATATGTGTTCTTTATGAGCAAATATGTCATGCAATCCTAAGTTATCTAACAAGTAAAAGACACTATGATAAATCCCTAAATTGTACAAGCATTTTTCATCAATCTACCTCGTGGGAAAGACCTCGCATGTCAGCAAGTCTTCATACTTTTCCCTCTGCTTGTTCCCGTCCTGTCCTTCGCGAAAAATGATTTCTCCTTCTCCCAATTCTGCTATTGTTGATATTGTGAAGAAAAATTTGAGGTTTTGGTGAAGTTAGGGGAATATAGATTTTGAGGAGTTTTGGTGAAAAAAAATGAGGTTTTTAAGGTTGGAAAGTTGATGTGGTAGTGGGGAAGTTATTGGGTTTGTGAGTTATTGAGTGTGAATGTGAGTTAGTGGGATTTGAAGTTGGTCAAAAATGGAAGAAAGTGGGGTTTTGAGAGGTTGAAGATGAATTTGTTTGAGAGAAAATGAATTTTCTCTATTTTATCCCGAATTTAGCTTCAAACCCCATGGCGGATGCCATAGGGGGGATGGCGAACGTCATCTTCATACTTTGGGTGACTGGGCTTTGGCTTCGGGTTGTGGGCTTCTAGAGGTGTACGGATGCGTTCCAGGAGGTGTATGGACCTGTTTTGATGATTTTGCTTTGACTAGAATTCTATAAATGAAAAATAATCAAAACTTGCAATAATTATAATTAATAGTAATAATAATAAAAGACACTTAAAAATTTTAAAATTCAACCAAAAATTTACATCGTAACTGAAAATTGATATTGAGAGAATTAATCACTAATAAGTCTAATAGATGGAGTAAATAAATCTAATTTGCAAAAATACTATATGATGAAGAAAAATGCAAAAATAAATGAGCCTAATAGCGAAGAAAAATAAATGAGTCTAATAGTGGTGAATCAAATAATAAAATCATCTCCCACAATGAATGTGAGCAGTGTCCTCAATGCGTCCAGTGTCTCCTCTAAAGTGATCTGTGTCGGTCATCTTGGTTTTGATGCGGACATAATGCCTTTGCTTCTGCAAGCTGACATCGAAGACTGTAAATCTTCTGATAGAGGCAATCTGTCTCTATAGCATGAGTAGCATCTGATACCTCCATCTGTAAAGTAAGGTCAGTAAGGTCTTTGCGAGGGGAAGTCATCTCTTGGCGCATGGCATTTAGCTTAGAGTCAACGTCACGCCTCTGCAAATTGACATTATTAGAAAACACTGTGATTCTATCCGAGGGAGGTGTTGGGTGGTATTCTGGAACAGGAAGGGTTTTGGGTCTAGCTGGTGTCTCTCCTTGGGCCTCTAAAGGATAAGTCCAGTTTTCTTTCTTGTGGATATTGGTTCTTCCTTGGTGTGGCAGGCCAAAATAGTGGATGGTTTCATTGTTGATCAGGAGTTTTTAATGTTTGGTACTAAAGTAAACTTTTCTCACTAGGCCACGGTCTAAACAATGGTTCAAATTAATAAGGGTATATAGCCACAATAAGGGGTTAGATGAGACAATTTGTTCAGAAAACCTAAGGCATAAGCAATATGGGTTACGGTTCCTCCTACATGATTAGGTCCTTCAGTAGATTTTGCATTAGGTGTAGGTTTTTGATGAGGAAGTTTCTAGATGCAACGGGACGGGACTGGGTGACGCAAAAGAGCATAAAGATCTCTTCAACACTAATAAGCTCATCATTTTCACTCCTTCCAAAAAAGGTCTGGGCTAGTATCATTTGGAAATACCTAAAAGCTGGGTTATGAATACGGCTAGAGAACTGGGTGGATGGGCCAGGGCTACCTCCATCGGTAATATTACTCCAAAAGGTGTCAATATCTTCCTGCATGAAATCATAGTTAGGAACTTCAACTACGACATTGAGGCCGCTCTGAAATCCTAATAGGTTATTAAACTCATTATGGTTAAATTTGTATTCCTGTCCAAATAATCTGAAGGTAATAAGGCTCTGTTGAATCCTTTACCATGATAAGGTTCATAGGCAAGTGAGCTAAGGAACCCTAAAGTGAGGTTCTGGTAGGTAACATTCATGGCTTCAGTATATTCTTCCCATTGAAGTTGGTGACATAGATATCTCACACTGGATTCAAGACCTAAGGCTTCTAGACAAGCGGGGTCATGGTATCTGGTTAGGAGCATTTGTCTATCAGATAAAACCATATATCTTTTCCTCTATTTTCCGTCCCTGAATCGGACATGCATGTCGTCGAAACTCTGCATCCTGAAAATATTGTTAGTGGAAATATGGCTATGGACAACGATGAGATCTGAACCTGAAACATAAACATCACACAAGTCAGTCCTGTTAAGCAAATAATAAATTAAATAATTCACCATTTGTAACAAATGAAAAATAATGCAAAAACAAAATTAAAATAAAAAGGGTCATGGGTTGCCTCCCACGCAGCGCTTGTTTCACGTCGGTAGCTTGACGATGATTCAAATCACATTGTTGAAGTAGCAATTGGCGGGTCTATTTGAGTATGGCCAGAATAGTAAGTAAGGATGTCACCTCCGTTATAATGTTTAAACCTTTGTCCGTTCATGATGAAAGGACTACATTATTGGTCTCAGATCTCGTCTTCCCCAGATTTCAGGACTTTAGTGACTTTATACGGGCCAGTCCATCTTGAATGCAACTTACCAAGGAAAAGTCATAATTGAGAGTTGAAAAGAAGTACAGGGTCACCTACGCTAAATTATTTTCTCATAATTCTTTTGTCATGTCAGGCTTTGGTTCTTTCTTTGTAAATAATTTTATTTTCATATGCATCACGATGGAGTTCTTCTAACTTGTGGTGTCAAGAATGCACTTCTCGCCAGCTGTAAGATAATCCATGTTAAGGGCTTTTATAGCACAGTAAGATTTATGTTCTAACTCGCAGGGTAAGTGACAGGATTTTCCATAAATCAATTTAAACGGGGTTGTTCCTATAGGGGTTTTATAAGCGGTCTGATAAGCCCACAATGCATCTTATAGTCTGATGGACCAATCCTTTCTAGAGATAGAGAAATTTTTCTCCAGGATTTGTTTGATCTCCCTATTAGACACTTCTACTTGTCCACTAGTTTGCGAATGGTAGGGTGTTGCTACTCTATGTTTTACTCCATATTTATTTAGGAGATTATCGAAGATTTTAGAAATAAAATGGGATCTGCCATCACTTATGACGAGGAGAGATACTCCAAATATAGGAAATATGTAATTTTTGAATAGTTTTATGACTACTCGAGTGTCGTTGGTAGGTGAGGCTACGACCTCGATCCACTTGGACACGTAGTCGACTGCTACTAAAATGTATTTGTTTCCCATCGATGATGGAAAAGGTCCCATGAAATATATTCCCCAGACATCGAAGACTTCCACTTCTTGAATATTTCTTAAGTCACAATGTTGGCCAGAAGAGGCCTCTTTGAAGTATTTTAGCGCAAGTCTTAGAAGTGCTTGCATGTCTACGATAAGGTGCAGAGTGACAATGAGTAATTATACTTTCTACCTCCTCCTCAGGTACACAACGACAAAATATGTTGTATGCACCTCTCTTGAATAGATGGGGCTCGTCCCAATAAAAATGTTTCACATCGTGAAATAACTTCTTTTTTTGTTGATAGTTTAAGTTAGGGGTATGATATCGGCAGCTAGATAATTAACGAAATCGGTGTACCAAGGTACGCTCGTCACAACTAGTGCATCTTTGATGTTTATTTCTAATTCATCATTGGGGTCTTCACTATGATTAGTTCTAACTGATGCTATAAGCCTATCATAGGTAAAGTCATCATTTATGGGTATAAGATCTGGTTTTAGATATTCGAGCCTTGGAAGGTGGTCAGCTACCACGTTTTCAGTGCCCTTTTTATCACGGATTTCCAAGTCGAATTCTTGTAGCAGGAGGATCCATAGAAGTAATCTAGGTTTTGCGTCCTTTTTGCTAAGTAGATTTCGAATGGCAGCGTGATCAGTATATATGATAATTTTGGCTCCAACTAAATAGGAGCATAATTTGTCTATTGGGAAAACTACTGCGAGGTGCTCTTTTTCAATAGTAGCATAGTTAAGTTAGGCGACATCTAAAGTTCTACTGGAATAATAGATTACATGTAATATCTTGTCCTTTCATTGTTCTAAAACAGCACCAACAGTGAAATTGCTTGCATCACACATAATTTCGAAAGGTTGGTTCCAATCTGGAGGTTGCATGATAGGTGCGGAAATTAGTGCTTGTTTTAGGTGATTGAATGCTTCAAGACATTTACCTTCGAAAAGGAATTCGACGTCTTTCATTATAAGTCCATTTAAAGGTTTGGTTATTTAGAGAAATCCTTGATAAAGCGTCGGTAGAAACCGACATGTCCAAGAAAACTTTGAACTTCCCTAACTGTTTTTGGTGGTTGAAGGTTTTCTATAACCTCTATCTTAGCTTTATCAACCTCAATGCCTCTTTCAGATATTATTTGTCCTAATATTATCCCTTCGGTAACCATAAAATGACATTTTTCCCAGTTTAAAACAAGGTTAACTTCCACGCATCTTTCTAGAATTATTTCAAGGTTAGCCAGGCAATTTTTAAAACTGGATCCGCATACCAAGAAATCATCCATGAAAACTTCCATGATCTTGTCAAGGAAATCTACGAATGTTGACATCATAGATCATTGGAAAGTAGTTGGGGCATTGCATAGTCCGAACAACATTCGACGATAGGCAAATGTTCCATAAGGGCATGTAAAGGTTGTTTTCTCTTTATCATCAGGGTGAATAGGGATTTGGAAAAATGAGTATCCATCTAAATAACAAAAGTAAGAGTGTCTAGCTAAACGTTCAAGCATTTGATCGATGAAAGGAAGAGGGAAATGGTATTTCCTAGTTACTTTGTTTAGCTTTCTATAATCGATATACATACGCCAACTGTTTTCTATATGTTTTGCTACTTGTTCTCCTTTCTCATTTTGTACAATTATGGCACCTCCCTTTTTAGGCACCACATGTATAGAGCTTACCCACTTACTATCAGAGATTTGATAGATTATTCCAGCCTCTAGTAGTTTTAACACTTCTTTTTTTACCACATCACTCATTATAGGGTTTATCCTTCTTTGGTGTTCTCTAGAGGGTTTAGAATCCTACTCTAGCATAATCTGGTGCATGCACACAGATGGACTTATCCCTTTAAGATCGGAAATGTTATAGCCTAGAGCTGCAGGATATTTTCTCAAGACGTCTAAGAGTTGATTGGTTTCGTCACTATTTAGGGTTGCACTAACTATGACTGGACAATTGAGTTCTTCATCTAGGAATTCATATCTCAGATTCTGGGGTAGCTCCTTAAGCTCTATTGATGGTTTCTTAGGACCGGGCATATGGTCAGGTGTGTGCGCTAAGCATTGGTTAAGACTGCCATCTACATAGGGTGTCATTGATTTAAAGCCATCGTCCTCCATTATGGGGATCGAGGGTAGTTTAATTGTTTCGGTGGGTTCTTCTTGGTCTAACTCTCTTATGCACTCATCAATGATATCGATGGCACAACATGAGTCATCTACGGCTGGTGCCATTAGTAATTTGGATAAGATAAATTATACCTTCTCATCTCCCACTTCAAAAGTCATTTTCCCTCTTTTGACATCTATTACGGCTCTGGCTGTTGATAATAATGGTCTACCTAGAAGGATAGGGATTTCTTTGTCTTCCTTAATGTCCATGATGACGAAATCCGTTGGAATATAAAGTTGGTCAATCATAATCGGGATGTCTTCTAATATACCTATTGGGTATTTAACCAACCTATCAGCCAATTGAAGGGACATCCTAGTTGGTTGTATGTCTTCCAAGTTTAAACTATTACAAACAGCTAAAGGCATTAAACTTACAGTGGCTCCTAAGTTCGAAAGTGTTTTATCGATAACATGACTTCCTAGAACACAAGGTATAGAAAAACTTCCGGGGTCTTTCTCTTTCTTAGCTAATTTGTTCTCAACGATGAAATTATATTATAATGGTTTAGGATCGTCAAGTTTACGTTTGTTGGTTAAGATGTCTTTTAGGAATTTAGCATGTGATGGTATTTGGGTAATAGCTTCAGTGAAGGGAATCTCGACATGGAGTTTCTCAATCACTTTTACAAATTTTTTGTATTGGTTATCTAATTTGGTTTGTTTAAGTCTTTACGAATATGGGATTGGTGGTTTATAAGGAGGGGTGGTACATATACTTGGTTATCTTTCACTCCTTCCTTATTTTTAACTTCTTCCTCTCTTTGTTTCTCGGGTTCTACATGTTCCTCTACTTGTTTCTCATGTGTAGTCACAATGTTTCTTTTTGGTTGTTCTGGTTTCTTCAACCTAGGATCTACAAGCTCATCATAAGTAGTTCCACTTCGTAGGGCAATAGCGTTAGCATGCCCCTTGGGGTTAGGTTGAGGTTGTCCAGGAAATTGTCCTCATGGCGTAGCCTGAGCAGCTTGTTGTTGTGCTACTTGAAAGATCTGGGTTTCAAGCATCTTATTGTGGGTTACCACAGAAACGACTTTTGTGCCTAATTAGGTAATCATCTCGTTTATATGAAAGTTTTGGTTCATTAATTCCTTATTTTGTTGAGTTTGGGTCGAAATAAAGCTATCCATGATTTTCTCAAGGTTTGATTTCTGAGGAGCAGCTTGCATTGACTGTGTCGGTCTTTAAGCTTAGAAACCTGGTGGTCTCTGAGGTGTAGAGTTTTGAGTACGATTATTGTTCTTATAGGAGAAGTTTGGATGATTCCTCCATCCAGAGTTATAAGTGTTTGAATAAGGGTTTCCTTGGGCATAATTGACCTGATATGGGTTTAGTTCAGCTAAAAGACCACATTCAGCAGTTATGTGTCCTTGGGTTCCACAAATTTCGCATCCGGTTTGAATTCCAGCTACGGTAGTTGTGGGGTTGACAGTTAAACTTTCAACTTTTTGTGTTAGGGCGTCCATTTTTGCTTTCATCAGGTCTAGGCAACTGACTTCAGATATACTTCCTTTAGTTTCTTTCTTCTCTATTGATGTTCGTTCCGTCCCCCATTGGTAATGGTTTTGTGCCATATCCTCAATGAGAGCACAAGTTTCGGGGTATAGTTTATTCATCAGTGCACCACTGACGGCAATGTTGATGGTCATCTTAGTGTTATTGAGAAGTCCTTTATAGAAGGTGTGAATAATCATCCATTATTCTAAATCATGGTGTGGACAAGCTCTTAATAGTTCTTTATATCTTTCCCAAGCGTCAGAAATAGATTTGCCATCATGATGAATAAATCTAGTTATTTGGTTTCGTAGGACAACGGTTTTACTAGGTGGAAAATATCTAGCAATGAATACTTTCTTCAGGTCATTCCAAGTGGTTATTGAATTTACTGGAAGGGAATCTAACCATGATCGTGCTCTATCTCTGAGGGAAAAAGGGAATAGTCATAGACGTATCGCCTCAGGAGAAGCACCAATGGTTTTTAAGGTGTCAGCTAATTGAATAAAAACTTTTAAATGTTGGTTCGGGTTCTCAATAGGGAGACCAACAAACTGGTTTTGTTGCACTATTTGCAACAGAGCGGGTTTTAGTTCAAAGTTATTAGCTGGGATTGTTGGGTTTAAAATACTCGAATGAGGTTCTTCATTAGATGGTAAGGCAAAGTCTTTAAGGGGATTTTGGTTTTGTTCTTCTGCCATTGCTTTTCTAATCCGTTGGAGCAAAATACGTTCGCGAGCGTATCTCTCTGTTTCGTCTATTGGATCTACTTAATTTCCAGTACTGTAAGTTCTTCGCATTAACCGACTAAGGGGTTCCTTAATCTAGACAGTGTAACAACAGGGTACGAAATTTGACGTAATTGGTCCCCCGACAACGGTGCCAAAAACTTTATGCGTGCTTTTCGCAAGTGTATGGAGTACGTCAGAGTAATATAAAAGATTATTAATCCCACAGAGACCAATGTTAATCTATCGGTTTCTATTGTTACGGTGTTCTACTTAAGGCGAAATCAAAAGTTGTGGAAAATGCACATAATGTAAATAATAACAATTTAATAAATTTAGAGAAATAACATTGGAATGTAATTCACATCGATCAAATAATACTCCTATTGTTTCTAAATATAATTACTTTCAGAGCAATATTTTCTTCCTTGAAAAAGAGTTAATTAAAAAGGAACTGCCGCGTTAGCATAATTGGAACCAGGCTTTATCTCTAATATATACCAGCCGCTCAAGCTGCACCGGTCGCATATTGCGTTAAAGTAGAAAATCCTTTTTATGTAATCGCCTCTTTAGCTTAGTTGAAAAGTGCTTTTGATTGGAAACTTTAACTTAAAAGGGTTTTCGGCATATGCTCGGACGACCGGATATTAAACCTATAAACGCGTCCAAAAATAGTTTTAAAATCTCCTTCTAATAATATTAAACTTTCCTAATTGATTAACAAAGCCCTTTCGCAGTTTTTCCTAATAAAAAACTAACCAATTTTTATCTTAAGTGTCGGACGGCTTTCGATCTTACCCGACTTAATCACGGTCCTACTATCGTAGTAACTGGTCAAATTAACCACAAAAAATTGTATTAAAGTCAAAACAGTCCCAAAAGTGTTCCTACAGATACAACATATGGAGTACCGTCAAATCGACGGTCCTCACATTCCAACACTAACGATTTAGCTGGACATGGTTACGGTAAACAAGAAAACATATGAGTGATGACTAGGATAAGACATTTTGGGTAATAAAGTGCTAAGTGTGCAATTGGGTTTCGAAAATAAATGACGAGAATTATACGATCAAAGTATGGTTTTGAAAATAAATCTTTTGCGATAACAAAATAAAGCGAGTAAATAATCATGCAATAAAATAAACATCGTAAGACAGTGCGAGGAAAATAAACAAATTAAAGTGATGCGATAAAATAAACAAAGTAAAAGCGGTGCGAGGAAATAAAATAAAGTAAATCCGATGCGAGGAAATAAATAAATTAAATGCGGAATTATATTAAAAACCTGCTCCAATAGGAGATTTGAATATGGTACAACTGGAAAGTAAATGGCGGCAAGATTAAAACTCTAAGTCTACGGTGCTCCAAACTCGATTACAATCACGGTACGATAACTCTCCAGTATGAAGAATTACCGTTTTACAAATGTGAAATATACGCTTAAGCTGAAACTAAGTTTGGATGATGAGAAAATGAAATCTAGGTCCTATTTATAGTAGTAAAGTGCCTTGGAAGTCAAGTAGTTGCTTCAGAATCCGTGTGAGGAAAAAATGGTGATCATGGGAGAAGTCTCCAACTACCCTTTGACCAGGGTGTCGTTTACAAAGATGGAGACCGCCATGTGTAGATGGCGAACGCAATGTTCACAAAGTGGACATGGCTTGGTCTTTTGACCATTGGGACGTGGGAGAGGTGATCCAGCTCACGACTACCTCTATGGCCAACACCATGTTGAGCACCATGTGTACAATTTTCACCAAAATCTATGTTTTTCACCCTTTTCGCTTCGTTTCTTCACGAACGGCTCTCATTTGGCTACTTACCTGAAATCCAGACAAAATACCAACATAATACAAGAAAATAACAATAAAACGATGATAAAACATGTGCAATCTGAGTCAAATACACAATGTGTTTCGGTGTTATCACTGCTTGTGTTCTTAAAATTATATATTGTGTTGTTATTGTTTTTTATGATGCAACAATTGAAATCGATATGTGTACTCATCCAACCAAATTTAAATCAATTAGACCTATTTGAGAAAGTTGGTTTACATGGTGCAAGAATAAAAGGTAATTCATCCCCCAATGCAAGTTGAGACTCCAGTACCTCAACCAGATCCATTGCAAAGATTGGCAAGCACATTAGAGGAGATGAAAGACTCCTTCAAGATAGAATTTTAACATGAACCCGATTAATTTTATATGATTTAAAGAATTGTATTGCAGATCTTGTGTGGGGTCCTATTTGGCTTAACATAACCGTACTACAATTATGGTGCACGTAAGTACATCTTTTATGGTACTTTTAATTTATATTCATTGTTCTCAAATACTTTTAATGTCAAGACTCACATCACATTTTGACTTTTGTGTTAACATTTAGGTACATGCATCTGATATCTGGAGAATTTTTTTGACAAAAGTATGATTTCTTTTACCCCTTCGATATTGAATATGCCCAACGTGCATCAAATGATATCCAAATGTACATACAAAATAAGTTAATTTAAGAGAAAAGAAATGGTTACCTAGGATCATTTATCAATTTGAAATATATATGTATTTGTGCTTTCTCTAATTTAATATTCAAATTTTTACCCATTATTAATTACTTTGGATGTTTTTGCAGTAGTCGTTGGCAACTAACAATTATTTGTCTTAAAAAAAATAGCGTAATTATGATATGCTCGTTACACTAAATCTTGATTCAAGGATAGAAGATATTACTAGTGCATAAGTGGTATTATTTATAATACTAAAATATTCACTTTACTTTTGAATAATTTTTATTTATGTTTAATTTTTTTCCAACATGTAGAGCTGTGGAAGGATACAATCTTATTTGTCGTGGTTTAAGAAATAAAAATCCAAAATTCATTTTCTCCAAAGTAAGTGATATTATTTGTGATATTCTTTTATTTTTCGCTATGTATGTATTACTTGTACCTTGTGTGTATTAATCACTATATAAACATTATTTGTAGATGCAACGACAACCAAACAGATATGAATGTGTATTTTATGTTATGAAACATATGTTAAATATTGTCTCTGGAGGCATTAGTGATTCATGGGTTAAGATGATCACTTTATCCATATGTATGCAATTTATTTTTTTAGTTGTTAAGCTAACTTTGTTGTTTTTAATTAGTAAAAGATTTATGTTATTGTTGTTGTTGTAGAGAAGATTGAATATTTAATGTTGTTATTGTGTTATCCTAATTTAAATTTTGTTCAAATAATAAGTGTTTAACAACCAAACACCATTCAAACAAGAAGATATAAATGACATTTATTCAAGTTTGGTCGGTGTCTTCCTAGATATTTATGATTTACACTAATTTATGCCTTGTTAATTGGTTAACTATGTATGTGTATACATATTTTAGTTTTGTTGTAAAAAATGAATGTGTGTCATTTTAAGTTTATTGTAAAGAGTGTATACTTGATATATATATATATATATATATA